>CM076284.1:3597500-5997500 GCA_038380795.1 Pyrocephalus nanus
GAAACAGCGACACAACTGTCACTTGAGAAATGACATCGCTCCCCATGCTCGATTTTGTAGGCTTGAGATGGTGAGTTCATTAAGTTCACATCTTTCCTTCCCCTGCAAGAGCCTGTTTTTCATATTCTACTCCTACTCAGGGCTACTTCGTTGTGACTCCTCATCTGCTGGAAGTTAAATGGGAGAGTTGCTCACTAAAGGAATTACTTTTCACTCAAAAAGAAAAAAAAAAAAAGAGAGAAAAGAAAGAAAGAGTTCTTCTGTATGAAAATCAAAGAGGCTCAGGGCTTTCTTTCCTGGGTGGAATGGCAGTTGTGGAAAAACTCCTTTTCCACCAATTCTGATGGAAATTTTCAAGATCCAGGTAGAAACCATTCAAGACCCAGGAGTTACAGAGTCTGGGAATATTTCTGCTTGGTTTCCCTCTGCCTGTTTGACACCCAAGGGGTCACTGGCGGGGTCAACCAATCCCTCAAGACCACCAGTCCCAGGCAGCTCATGCACTTTGTGATATGATTGATTTGGTCAGTGGTTGGACTGAGTGACTTTGGAGGTCTTTTCCAACCCTAAAAATCGTATTCTGTTCCATTCCTGTGTCCAGCCATTGGGTCTGTCCTCAGCCAGCCATGCTGGGAGGAGCAGGAGGCCATGTCCCAGGTGAGGGCTGTGTTCTTGAGGCCTTGAGTCCTTCAAAATGTGACCAACCCAGTTCTGTTCCATCCCAGAGCAGCTGCAAGCCTTGTTATCTGCCCTGGTGGATGGCATTCATTTCCCTCAGCTGACTTCAATTCCTGGTGGGACCATCCTTGAAACACCCTCAGCCAGAACCGTTTGTGTGGGTGTGAAGAGCCACAAAACATTTACAGAGAGGGGTCCAGGCCAAAAGCTTTTCCATTTTCCAGCTCTATCTTTATCCCTCTGAATGTCCTTCACCTTGGCCACAACGTTTATGGTCCCACCACGACCACCTGCATGTTTTCTGGCCCTGCAGGGATGTGATTCCCAGCCACACAAAGCCCATGGAAATCTCCTCCTGGGTTCCCCCAGCCTGACAAGGCAGGATAAAGCCGTCTGGTTGTCGGCAGGAATCAGGGCTAGACATTAAATAACCCCCAGCCCTCAAAATCAGCTCTGGGATCAGGGATTTGTTGAGCCACAGGAAGGGAATCTCTGGGAGGGAGCAGAGGGAACTGGGGTGGTTTGAACTGTCACTGAGATGCAGCTTTTCCCACCCTCAGAAGATCTGCTGCTTTTCTTCTCTCCAGCTCAACATTTGCAAAGCCCTCGAGCCATTTTGCTCTGAATTTCCTTTTTTTTTTTTTTTTTCCCCTGCTTCAGCTGAAGGGGAACAGTCAAAAGTCCAGAATTCTTCACAAATTAAGAACATGCATAAGGTGCAGAAATTTGAGTGCCACGAGTGCTGCGTTCTCTCAGGACTTTTCAATATTTTTAACTTCTGCTTTTTACAAATTCCCAGATTGAAAGCAATTCTGAACCAAAAATGGTAATTATTACTTTGCTCAGAGCAAAGCAAACAGCAGATAGTCTCAGGATTTCTCTGGCCTCAGATTTTATTATAAACATGACCTTTCCCCACAAGTAGCTGTAAATCCACAGGGGTGGCATTCGGGCAAGAAGACTTTCATTAACAAATTCCCAGCTCGCTGTTACTCCAGATTTGGAAGCAACATCACATCGTGTCTCCAACTGCCCATTCAGCCCTGCTGAAAGAAAACACAGAGCTCTGTCTGCCCCATTTCCTGCATTAATCCAACAGCTTTTCCAATCTGTTGTGGTTCAGCATGAGTTCCCCTGGCACCCCATTTAACACCAGCTGATCACGCCGCCCTCGAGAAGGAGAAGTCTTGGCCGGGCCAGGGCATGAATCCCTTCTTTTATTTCTGCACACAGCAATCTCCAGCTTTTTTTTGTTTGTTTTTTTTTTCCCCCTCCCCTTTTCCAGCAGTGAGGCTCTGCAGTTTGAACAGCAAAGGGCACGGCGATTTATTACAGGCAGAACAAAAACTGAGTAGCAAAGGGAAGATTAACAGCAGCCGCTCGCTGGGTCCTGCTGTCGGGGACCTGATAATTCACTGGCTTCTCTCAGCTTTCTGCCTTTAGTGGGATACACTGGAGCAGCTCCACAGAAACCAGGCCTGGAATGAGTGTAATAGATGGATCTGTGAACAAATGCTGCAGGGTTTGTGGAGTGCAGGTGGGAAAGGTGCTAAAACTTCCCCCCCTGTGCCCTCTGGGGCACGGGACAGCAACGCCCCAAAGGTTCATTTTTGGGTGGTCCCTGGAGTTTTCTATTAAAGATCACACCCTTCTGGCAGATCCCTTGGGAATTAATCCTTGGCAGGGATTCTGCTGATGGCCAAGGGGGTGCTTTGGCCATCAGACCTCTCCTCCCTGGGTCTGCAGCCCTGGGATAGGGGGTCAGGAGTGGGATGGATCAGTGGGGCTGACCCCAGTCCAGGCAAGGTGGAAAGAGGTTTGCCAAATGCAGGCTCCTGGGATTTTCCTGCTTGGGCAGCCAGGCTGTTCCCAAGTTGTCTTTATCCTTTTCCTTCATTCAGCACTTTAAACCCTGTCCAGTGGCACGTCCTTGTTGCAGCATTTCCTTGGCCCTCAGGATAAAAACAAGACCACGCAAAGCATCCTCCCCCCACCCCAGCAGGCACTTTGCTGTTCTGGTTCAGCACTTTGTTTGGCTTTAACTGCAATCACGTCCTTGTGCTGTTTAATTAACCTGGTGCTTTGGTCGCAGGGCCAACGACAGGGCTGAGACACTGCAGATCCAAAGGCTTTTTCCTGGGAAAAAAAAAAAAAAGGCCTGGCAGGTTGGAAAAGGGGTTGGCTGGGCTGTGCCAGCCATGCCAGCAGAGGAGTTTCTGCCCTAGGCACAGTCTCACTGTGAGAAAGCAGGGACAGGGAAAGGGTAGACAGGGTCATCTTAGGAGGGACATTCAGCACCAGAAACCAACACTCTGCTCACCCAAAATCTCCCAAAAAAGCTGCATTTTGTGCCACTCCCCCAGCTCTGCCATCCCAGCACACACCTTGGGGTCTCCCAGCACGGAGGACGAGCTGAAATCCCTCCCAAAAGAAAGCCTGGGGGGAGTGCAACAAGCACTGACAAACCCTGAAGTGCTTCCCCTCAAATACCCCCTGAATTTGATAAAAGCAGAAGGAAAAGCTTCAATTCCCACTTTAAATCTTTTTCTTGGTAAAGTCAGCCCCTTTAGGGCCACATTCTACCTGCTTCAAATCCTTCTTTTCAGCTGGAAAGCTGTGCCTTGTAGGGCACTTGTAGTGCAAATTGGAAGGAACGCCCTTGGAAAGCGGAGGAAAATTGCCTTTTGTGCACCTGGAAAGCTCAGAAATGTCACACACAACAGAAATGTGCAGGTTTGCAGTTCCCTGCCTGGTTCACAGCAATGCTCAGGTCTAACATTTATGCCTTTTGCCCCATTTGTTTTCCTCAAGGGCATTCATTTTCAATTGTCACTAAACCACCTCTTTGTCTGGTCAAGAGAGCGAAAAATTGCACGTTCTTAATTTTTATTTTTATCTCTCTTTGCCTTTTTTTTTTTTTTTTTTTTTTTTTTTTTTTTTTTTTTTTATCTGTGGCTTTTGGTCTTTAATACTTTTATTTCCAGTGTTCACACACGTGAGACAACTTTTTAGAGGCAACTTTCCCAAGAAATTCCCCAAATTCCACCAATGTGGTGGATCCATCCCTTTGTGCATCCTCTAATACAAAAAAACAGTCACCCAAAGATGGGCTTTAAATCCAATCAAAAAAATAAGGAACTAAAGGTCGTTAGCCTGGTAATGATGCACAAAATCCATGGAAATGAATCCCAGGGAGGAAGAGAACCCACAGTGAACAAACACTCAGCTGAACTTTTCCTCCATGTCCTTAGAAAGCATCCAGTTTCTAATTCCTCTTCTCTCCAGCTATGTAAAATATAGTTAAAAAAAAAAAAAAAGCAGCTTCATATTAATCACAGTCTGAGTTATTAATTTCTCCAATTTTCTTCTGGCTTGTAGTTTAATAAATTTAAACCTTTTAAAATATATCTCTGCCCATTTCTGCTTCTAGATAATATTTCTTGGTTTAAAGAGTGTATTCAAGAGCAGAAATAATCAGCTGGCCAGAAGGGATTGGCTTTTCAATTGAAGCTGAAGCAGAAGTGTCTCGGGAAGTTTTTTTTGCAGGGTTGTGTGGCCATGACCTGCTGTGCCTGATTCCCCACTGCTTCAAAAAGGCAAAGGGAAAAAAGAAAAAAAGCCGTTTTCCTACCTCTGAGACAAATTGTGACCATTAATCCGCTGACATTTATGGGCAGGCAGATAAGAGAACAATTCACGAGGTAGAAAAGTCTTTTAATTATGTTTAATATTCAAATTAGGACTTAGCGTGGCTTTTATTTCTCGCTGTACTTAGAATGAGAGCTGCGAAAAGAATGGATCTCGCTTTTCAGGGAGCAAATCAAACCGAGGAAGAAAGAATAAATAACCTCTGGGCAGGCCCCGTGCCAAATCCCGGCACAGTCCAACAAAACAAAACAAAACAAAACAAAACAAAACAAAACACAAGAAAGAAAGTTGTATACTTTGGGTTGATTAAAGCATTTTTCTCGGGCTAATATGAACTGTTTGCTGCTCGTTGGCAGGGGCACCTTTTGTTTTAATTTACGGAGAAATTGATTTCCGAGTCAACGACATTTTGTTCCAAAAATAAAACGGGATGCAAGTGCTGCTGATGCTGCCCCGGGAGCCCAGGGAAGGCTGCGGCTCTTCCTCCTCCTCCTCCTCCTCCTCCTCCTCCCTCCTGATTACCACGGCTCCTTTCACCTCCAGGGTCACAGCTCCCGGTGGGAATCTTCTCATTCCCGGTGTTTTCTCCCCTAAATGAGCCAAATCATCTTTATTGCCTGTGCTGGTCACGCGGATCCCCTGCCCGAGAAAATGAATTTTCAACCTCTCCTCCCCTCCTCCTCCTCCTCCTCCTCTGCCTCTCCCGGGCCTTTATTGCCTTATTTTTCTCTCCTCTTTGGCTCAATGAGGAGCATTCCAGGAGCTGTAAACACTTTTTGTTGGGTGGTTTTTAGCTTGTTGCACCCACAGGTTGTGTGGGGAGGAAGATTCTCATCCTCCTCCACCTCCTGCTTTTCCACAAACCCCCAAGTTTGGGTCAAACAATGACTTTCAAGAAGATTGCAATAATTTCAACAAACTGCTTTCTATCAGGGAAGGAGTGGAAACCTTTAAAGGATGCCAGGGAACAAAATCTCTCCTCCCCAGCCCCAATTAAAAACCCATTTCCCAAGCAAAAAAAAAAAAAAAAAAAAAAGAAAAAAAGAAGACATTTTCTTTGGAACAGTCTTCCTTTATCAGAAACCAGTGAGGAAAAGAGGAGAACAAGTGCCAGGAGAATTGTCTGAGCTGAGATCCAAAAAACACTTGCTCAAGCCAAAGTAAAGTCTCATTAAACTCTGGATCAACGAGTCAGTTCGAAGAAATCATTTAGGCAACACACAAACAAAAATAAAGATTATGGCAGGGGTGTCAGAGCTGCCACTCAAGTGAGACCACTGGTTTTGGCCCAGCCCTGCTCCTGCCCCCGTTCCTGTTATCCTGGTGCTGTGTTTTCATCCCTCTCCATGATTTTCCTGCTCTGTAGCTCTTGCTGACCCTGGAACCCGCTGCAGGCTTGGAAAAGCCCACCAAGGGACGTGCCTGCTGTGGGTTCCCAAGAAAACCCTTTGGGATGAGGCCATCCCTGCCCTGCAGGAAGCTTTGGGCCCCAAATCCTGCTTTTTCCAGCTCCATCATGTCCTTTAGCAGAGTGACACCCTCGTCCCCATCTCAGCTGGACCCGACACCTGACATTTTGATGACTAAATTTCCTTGCCTTTAATTCCCTTTCACTGCAAGGGAGTCATGTACCTTTTTAATGCATGAATAATTCCATACAAAATACTTGAAAATTAGCCACTTTGCAAATCCCAGGCACTCGATGATTAGGGATAGCAGCCTTCACTGCTCATTAAATATTAATCTGCCCTGCTCATGCATATCCATCCTCATACAGCTCCTCATTATGCCAACACACTCCACTTTTTTTTTCCAGAGTCCCTGCCTGGAATTGCTATTCCCAAAGAAGAGCCCTGGAAGACATTAGGTCTGCCAAGAAACCGCTCCTGATATTTCATTTTCATACAAAATGTATTGTAATGTCCCTTCCTAAAACAGCCCTTTAGATTTGTCTTGACTACAACACGGCTTGTTTTACAGAAAATAAATCATGTTGTGCCCTCAGTAAGAACAGCAATAGAGGAAAATAATAATCCTGGGAGAGGGGAGAAAGAGCTGCAGCAGCAGTTTTGTCAGCTGAGTACGTGGGAAATGGTGGGGAATAAAAGATGTGAGGGTGTGAGTTTTGTCTCCACAGAAAGCTTTTCCCAAGTGCATCTCCAGGATGGAGGAGCAGCCTCCAGATGTGCCTCCTGCCTTTCTCCAGTGTCACTCTCTGCTTTGATGACAGTAATTGGGACAGGCTTTAGGCAGAAAGGAGTCTTTGAGACTTCCTGGGTAATTTGTGCACCACCAGCCTGTGTCCAGCACTGCAGAAAAGTTGGGTGGGTGGATCCATTTGCAGGTTGAAAACAAGAAGGGGTAAAAAAAAGAAAACTCAAACAAAACCAAAATGTAATTGAGTTTTGACTTCAAACACCCAAGTTCTCTGAAGGCCTCTTGGACACCGAGAATTTGGGTTGTTTTCCTCCAGCTTCCCAAACAATCCCATGGCCCTGGTTCATAAGTCCTGCTTTTGGAACACAGAATCCCAGACTGGTTTGGGTTGGAAGGGATCTTAAAGCCCATCCAGTTGCCCAGAGAAGCTGTGGCTGCCCCTGGATCCCTGGAAGTGTCCAAGGCCGGGTTGGACACGGCTTGGAGCAACCTGGGCTGGTGGAAGGTGTCCCTGCCCATGGCAGGGGGTGGCACTGGGTGAGTTTTAAAGTCCCTTCCAACCCAGGCCATATAATTAATTATATGACTGATTCTCTGAGTCAAAGGAACAAACCACGCTCCCCTGGCAGCCAGAAGGGAGCTGATTAATTCAGCATATTAGAAATGGCTCAGTCCTTTTCCAGGTAGGTGAGAAAGAGCCAATCTCCCACCAGCACGAGGGCTGTGGGGAGTAAGAAACAAAACTTCCCAGAATCGGGCAAAGAAGCTCATTTTGAGGGGGCTCTCTCCCAAAATTCAATTCACAGGTGCCAAACCGCTTCCTGGGCTCGAGATAATTAGAGAGCATTTAAAGCTGAGCCTCTGCCTTCCCCGAGCTCCCAGCCAGGACAGCAATTCCACAGTTTCCATCGGGAGGTTTCTGCTGGAAGACTTAACGAAGGCACGGCAGCGTCAGGGAAACCGCAGGGCATTAGTTACAGGGCTGAGGAAACAAATCTCCCAGCATAATCCTGAGGTGCCTTTAATGTTCTAATTAAACCTATATATAGAAGCTGCAGGCAGGAAAAATTGTGTGAAAAGTTTCTCATCTGCTGAGTATTTTTCCATCCTTTCCTCCCCCCCCACTTCCCAACCCCACCTCCCTTAACCTGGAGAGGGGCTGAAAAGGATCCTTTGCACTGATTTTGGTGGAGAAAGGGAGAGAAATGCCAGGCAGATAAGAGATCAGCAGCACTGCCATTCCCTGAGCCCTGTCAGGAAGACACAGCCCTACCAGTGTTTGCTGATAAGCCTGACTTCTGCCCTGATAAGGCCAGGCCAGCCCAAGCCACTCACAAGGGGTCGAGCATCAGCAGCATCAGATTTTTCTCCTTCTCTAATTGCAAGGCAGGGCTGGGGATGGGACAATAAAGCTGAGGAGCTGGGGAAATCACAAAGGCTGTCTGGGAGAATTAGTGTTCAGCAGGGATGGGAGGGAAAGAGGACAAACCTCGCTGCCTTTCAATTTAGGAAGGGTCACAGGAGACAGATGAGGAAGGAGGACAAAATCCTGCCGTGTCTTTTGCCACTTAGCAGAGCCATCTAAGTGATGGATGATGAACCAGAGAATCATTTAGGTTGGAAAAGACCTCTAAGACCATCGAGTCCAGCAGTTAACCCAGCCCTGCCAAGCCCTCCACTAACCCAGGTCCCCAAGTGCCACATCCACAGGGGCTTTTCAACCCCTGCAGGGATGGGGACTCCACCACTGCCCTGAGCAGCTGTGCCAGGGCTGGACAGCCCTTTCTGTGAAGAATTTTTCAATCTAAACCTCTCCTGGTGTGATTTGAGGCCACTTCATGTTCTCCTGGTCAGAACTTTAGTGTAGAGACAGAACACAGCTTTGCATCAGCAGGGGCTGTTTCACTGGGGTGAGAGCTGCTGGCTGCAAGGACTTCGTGTTTCTCAAGGCTTTAAATGTCTAAGTCTTGCACAAATGGTCCTTTTCCCTCTAATCTGCCATCTGTGCTTTGAGCTCCTCCCCTGCAGTGCTCACAGAGGGTCTCATGGAAGGGGCACAGGAATAGGCAGTGAGGTTGCACTTCAGGGAGGCTGGAGTGAATTTAGAGTGCAAATCCCGATGAACACAGTCACAGGGCTGCCTTAAACCTCTTACAATCGTGTCAAACATCACCCAGAACCAGATTTTTGGCACTTGGAAGAAATGCATCTGCTTTGGCAGAGCTCTCACTGTGAGTCACAACCCAGTGTGGGGTCCAACCTGCCGTGGGAGCACCCTGGGTCACCCATGCTGTGACAGACACTGCAGTGAGCTCCTATTCCATCCCACCAGGGCTGTCTGAGAGCTCTGTCTCCCTTCTTTAAATTCCCCTCACAAGGTCCACTTTGGAGCTAACAACAGCCAAGGGGATCTTTCTCTCCCTGAGGCAGCAGAGGGAAGGGCCGAGCCTGCTGATGCGGAGGCGAAGCTGAGATGTTCATTCCCACCCTCTCCATGCCAAAAGGAGCCCCTCCCGTGGCAGGAATTAGTCTATAATTAGCTTAGAGAATAAAGCACTTTTAATTAAGGATTGAAATTCAGCAGACCATCTGCCTGGTTGTATTTGCAAGCAACAGGCATCTCCTGCTGGCAGCAAGGCTGATCCTGGTTCCTCTCTCACCCTCCAAGGCTTTTGCTTGAGGTGAGGCCAGGACTGAGCGTGGGGGTCAGAGCCAGGACACCACAGCCACATTTGTCCAAGACAATCCACTGCAATTTGCTGGCTGTTCCATTGCACAGCCACTCTCAGAGACAGGCATGGAAGCATCAGAGCTCCGTGGCAGTGCCTGCTGCAAGAAAGCCAGCCTGAAAATCTCAGCACGTCATCTTGCCCTCTGCTCTGCTCTGCAAACACTCAGGGAGCTTCAGAGTAACCAGAAGGACAATTCCTGACACTTTCCTGGGAAGTACAGGAAGCTGGGGAGCTGCTGGTTTGGAGGCCACATTCCTCAACCTGCAGTGAGGTCATAGAATCATGGAATGGTTTGGGTTGGAAGGGACCTTAGAGATCATCTCATTCCACCCCCTGCCATGGGCAGGGACACCTTCCACCAGCCCAGGGTGCTCCAAGCCCCGTCCAACCTGGCCTTGGACACTCTCAGGGATCCAGGGGCAGCCACAGCTTCTCTGGGCAACCTGTGCCAGGGCCTGCCCACCCTCACAGCAAACAATTCCTTCCCAAAATCCCACCTAACCCTGCCCTCTGGCAGTTTGAAGCCATTCCCCCTTGTCGTTGTGAACAGTCTCTCTCCATGTTTCTTGTAGCCCCTTCAGGTCCTGGAAGGTCACAATCAGGTCACCCCAAGGTTTCTCTTCTCCAGGCTGAACAATCCCATCTCTCCCAGCCTTTCCTCCCAGCAGAGCTGCTCCATCCCTCTGCCCATCCTGGTGCCTCCTCTGGCCTCTCTCCAGCAGCTCCACATCCTCCCTGTGCTGTTCCCCAGGGCTGGAGCAGCTCTGCAGGGGGGGTCTCTGAGGGGTCAGAGGGAGCAATTACACCACACTTATACCCCCACATTACATTTCCCCATTTACTCCATGGGGTTCCAGCCATTTCTTTCTCTCAGTACCCTTTCTGTAAGTGCCATCCTGTGCTTCTCACTCCCTTGAGCAGAGGTGAAACCCTGCAACAAACACAAAAGCAACGTTCCCATTTTGAGATCTTCGTGTCAATCAAAACCTGTTAAAATGTTCTGACGTTTCCAACATTACTATTTTTATTTCAGTCCCTCAGAATTTCCCCTTATTTTGCTCGTAGGAAAAAAAAAAGTTATATATTGAATTTGGCTGAGAAGGAAAGAGAAGAGAGAAATGCTAAAGCAAATCCTCAGGGTGAGGTTTGGATCCCACAGGAATGTCCTGTGTTCCTTTACCTGGGATGACCAAGAAGGGCCCAACAGTTGATTGCTGTATTTAAATAAAAGGAGAAAAGCTGCTAATTTGATAAACTGAGCCTGACTGTTCCCAGAGTGAAACCCAGCTCATTTTTGCAGCAGGCATTGGATGGAATCCACAGACAAGTTGTTACCCAAGGCATCCAAAACCTCGCTGAGATTCGTTCACCCCATTCATGAATTTACTCAGGTCCTGCACAAGCAGCAATCCCTCAACAAGGGATTGTTCTTACCCAAACCCTGTCATTCCAGTGGATTTTCCCTCTGGGATGAACTGAACCATCCCAGATCTGAACCATCTACAAAACTCATCACAATTATCTGCCAACCAGACTCAGGGGCATCGAGCAGCTTTTCGGTGCCCAGAGATTAAAAAAAAAAACACCCAAACAAAGCACCAGTCTGTGAGTGATACCTGGACTAAAACTCAGGGTTTATAAATATATTCAGCCGGTTTCAGATGGTTAATTAATGTCCAGGAAACACACTCTGCTCGTTGTGAGAAGACAGAGATGTGGAGCAGATCCATCTGATGAATTATCTCCACCGAGCACTCGCACAGCTCGCAGCAAATCCATCTCACCCAGGCAGCTTTCAGGCACACCCTGGTCTGGTGTGTGTTTTAGCAGCACAGCTGCTAATCTTTATTCATTTATTTATTTTTTTTCCTTACGAAAGAAAAACAATTAAATTTTAACCAGCCCGTTATTAGCTCTCAGCACCTCATCCTCAGATCGAAAACTGCTTCCAGAGGTCTGGGGTGGGGGGGAGGAATTATGAAACACACAATAATGAGAAAATCAGAGAGTCAGGGGAGTTAGTCAGGCTTGAGACAAATGATCCCCCCCCTCCCGAATTGAAAAATTGGTAGAGAAAACACGCCGAAGGTATGAAAATCAAAATTAAGCAAAAAAAATTTCAAAGGCAGCTGAAAGGTTTCCCTGTTGAGAGGGGTGTTTGCAGAGCACTTTCCCCTGTCTGTCACAGTGACAGCTTCAAGGAGCAATAGGAGAAAGGAGAAAATAACATGTCAAGATATTTTTGGAGACTGGTGAGGCTTACAGGGAAATTCCTTTGCAGGCAGAGAACAAATATTTATTGCCCTCGCTTTATTTCTTCTGCCCACTCCAAGACACAAAGGGCTCTTGCTCAGATCTCAGTAAACAAGAGCTGACATGAACCTCTGATCTTCCACTCAGCTTTAAATCACTGCTGAAAGCCAGCATGAGCATAAAATTATTAGCTGTTGCTGTTAATTTGGGGGGCATTAGTGGAAAATACCAGTTTTAGAATTGAGGGGAAATGGGATTGGGGTTGGGCTTTGTCACCAATCTTGCCGAGTTTCCCAGCCTTGGGAGGGTTGAATGCCAAAGATGCAGGTGCTGCTCCATCCTGGACTGGAAGTGCAGCCTGAGAACCAGCTCCAGACCAAGGCATGGAGGGAAGCTGTGCCAGTCTGGTCCCCTCTGAGGTTGCTGTTCTACCAACCCAACAATTTGTTCTCCCCTTACAGCAGAAAACAGCAAAAATTCAGTGGCCAAATTGAATTTTAGGTGTATTTTACTCCATAGGCACAGTGTGAAACTGGGGCCCCACAGCAGCTGGAATGAAAGGGAGATCCCCTTGGCAGGGTGTCAGCTGAGTTGGTCCCACACTGGAAGGCCATGGATCCCTCTGTCCCTCACCCACCACTGCCCAGCTCGCTCCCAGGAGTGCCAGACTCCCAACCAGCAGCAGATCCATCAACAGCCTGGCATAAATTCCCTCAGGAACAGGACCTGCAGCCCAGCGTGCTTTGCTGCCTCTGCTCGTGTCACAGATCCAGGCACTTGGAAGCTGGGAAGGCTGAGTCATCCTCCTCTTCCTCCTCCTCCTCCTTCTCCTCCTCCTCCTCCTCCTCCTCCACCTGGCTGCCAGACACAAGCCGAAGGATTTTGTCCATTTGTTTCTCCTGGAAATTCCTGGGGACATTTTCCCTCCGGAATCCCATTCAGGAGGGTGCCATCACTGCAGGTCCAGCGTTGGCAGATGACAAGGTGTGTCAGCTCATTGGATTATGGAATGGTTGGGGTTGGAAGGGATCCTAAAGAGCCCCCAGTCCCACCCCTGCCGTGGGGTTGGTGGCAGCTGGAGGGAGGCAATGACTGGAACGAGAGGAGCAGGGAAGTTCCCCAGCCATGGGGACCTCTCCTCTCCTCCTGGGGGTGTCTCTCTCCTTCTTAGATGCAACAGGAGCTCCTCAGCCTTTGGCTGCCCCTTTAGAAGGCTGTGGTAGCTCCACTAGTCCTGTATCCTGGGGCTCTGAGCAACCTGCTCTGGTGGAAGGTGTCCCTGCCCATGGCAGGGGGTTGGGAGTGGATGAGCCCTGCCCAAGAAACTTGTTCATAGGACTGAAAAACCCTGGAAAAGGGCTTGATTTCCCAAAGTTCTGCTGCTCTCTGGCAGATGCAGGTGGAGGGAGTTGTGAGAGGTGATGCTGGTGCGGGTCCCTCTCGTGAGGGAGGGTTTGGCCTTTGAGACTTCACTTTGGTTTAGCCCATCTTTCTAAAGGTTTCCATCTGCCTGGGATCTGCTCCTCCAGCCTTGTCAGCCTGATGCTGTCACTGCTTCCTCCTTCCCAGCACCTGCTGCTGTTCCATCAGCCCTTCTCCTCCTCCATCTCCCATGTTCTCTCAGACAGCACCTCCTGGGGACCCCACACCCCCCAGCCAGGGCTGCTGCCCCTGTTTGCTCTGCCCAAAATGGGAAAGGGAAAAATCCCAGCCCTTGAAGGCTGAGGAAATGCCAGACAAGTTCAACCCCCTGTAAGCAAACACCTGATGGGGTTGGACCAGACAACCTTTGAAGGTCCCTTCTGACCCAACCATTGAGGGGATTCTCTGATTCAATCTCAGATTGGGACATGGAAAAAAAACCAAAAACAGAAACAACAAAACACCCTGCTTCCCTGGCTTTCCCAGTGATGCCCTGGCCTCAGGTGGAGCCACTGGAGGGAGGGGGTGGCAGATGGGACAGTTGCCTCTTTGGTTTGCTCTCCACGACCCCGTGGTTGTCATGCGAGGAACATCTCAGTGGCTGGTGGGTGGATTGTCTGGAAGCAGAGTGGAAGTTGTTTGTGGAATATGGAATGAGGGGTTATGGATGCTGTGCCCTGAGCTTGGCACCTCGTGAAGATGCAACCACCCTTCATTCTCCTCTCGTTTCAGTTTCCTTAAACACAGCAGGGCCCTTCCCCCCACAGGGGGCTGGGAAATCGGGATTCATCCTTCCCCTCTCCACCCTCTCCATCAAACTGAGGTGACTGATTCAAGTCACAATATTTTAGGAATTCTAGTCGGCTCCTCCTGTCTCTTCAAGTTGCTTCTTGATTTTCTAAGGTGGTAAAGATTTCAAACTAAATTGCAAGTGGAAATTAGAGCACAACACACCCCCCCACCCTACTCCAAAGTGGATTTCCAGCACCATCCCCCGCTGGGTTTGGATGGGACCACAGAAAGCTGCAGAAGGAAGACACAGAGATTTGGTTTTACTGCCTGTTGGTGGTGAGACCCCAGAGCAGCCCTACAAAAGCACATCCACGGCAGAGGCACTGCAGGCTCGGGGCTCCCAGGGTTTCTAAGGAGCATTTTGCTTCCCCTGACTCCAACTGCAAGGATCTGAAGGGCTGGAGAAAGGCATTTTCCTGCAAATCTGGAAATCAGCCTCAACTTGCAGAGGTGGGTTGGGACACCTGAGTCACCCTGCTCCCCCTTTCCCATCCCACTCCACAAATCCCTTTTTTTTTGGGGGGGGGGATTTGACCTTCCAGACAAGGCCTTTCTACAGATGTTTTGGCTCAGATGGGGAGGCTGGGAGAGTGAGGGACAGAAGGAGGAAAGGAGGGAGGGAGGGAGGGCAGCTGGTGGGTGTTTGAGATGTGCAATATCCCCCAGCAGAAAGGAGTGAATGGTGGGATAGTCCCTCCATGACTTGTTTCCTTCTTCCTTTTCATTTACGTTTTCCTGGAGGCTTCAGGTTCTCACACCATGTGTTACAAATGATGATTTGGGGTTTTAATGGGCTCTGTGTAATTGGGCCATTTCCAGAACGAGAGTCAGAGGTTGCCTCTGGTTTTTCTTTTAAAGCCTTTTAAGAAATAGCTTCCTCTCTCAGGAAAACACTGGTCATTTTTTTCCTCTAAGAACATTATCTGGGTTATTTCCAGACTCATCCTTTCATGGTTTTATTCTGCTGTACATCTCCCAGGAACAGATGCTGCCAGTCTTGAAAAGAGCTCCAATAATATTTATTTTTTTTATATCAGTGAAGGAGCAGAAAAACAAAATATATGCTTGCATGGCATGAGAGAAATGAAGCACTTTTCGGTCCATTAGTAACTAAGGAGGTTGTTAGGCAACAAAATTGTATTTGTATAAGTTTAAATTGATGATTTGAGATCATTTTTATTCCAGAGTCTTCAAAAAGATGGTCAGAGAGTTCTCCACACTCAGTGTGAGTGTGTATGAGTGTAATGAGTGAGAAATCCTTCTTTTGGGGGGGAACCAGCAGAAGTTGATGGAGCATTGTGCAGAGGAGACAAGCAGGATGTCCTAGCCCACTTTTGCTCAACAGGGCAGGTTTGAAGGGCAAAATGTCTTGGGGGTTCAGCTGATTGGGAACTGGGAATGTTGTGCCACTGGTTGACTGAGGGTGGCTCTGGGCAAGAGCGTTTTCAGTCTCACGCTTATGGTTGAGCCAAATACCTGCTCTGATACTGTGGAATTGGATTTCTGAAAGGTTTTGGGTTTAGATAATTAAAAGATCAACACTGAGCCAAAATTGGCTGCATGAGGAAAGATGTTCCCTGGCCTGGCAAAGCTGGGCTGGAGGGTGCTGATGAAGCAGATGGACAAAGAGCTGCCAGAAGGGAGTCACTTTTTTTTTTTGGAGGGGGGAATATTTCTGGTGGAGAGCTGCAGAACCACAGCCAGACCACAGAATCACAGAGTTCCAGCCTGGTTTGGGTGGGAAAGGACCTTAAAGAGAAAATGCCACACCCTGGGAGACTCCCAGAGCTCAGTCTGCTGAGCTGTTTAAAATGGGGGGAAAAAAAAAATTAAACCCATCAAGAAGGCAGATTGAGAGGTGATTTGATCACAGTGAGTGTCTCCCTGCAGAGAAAATACAAGGCACTCAAGTGCTCTTGAATGCAGAGATGGAATCAGTGGTGAGGACCTGAACCAGGGCAGCTTTGCATTGGAAATGAGACACAGGTTGTGGTTTTGTTTTTTTTTCTGCCATGAGCATGACTGATCCAGGCTCCAGCCAGCCCTCTGCTGTTCCCAGAGCAAAGCTGGATGCTGCTCCAGCAAACAGGCTCTGTCCAGCAGAAACCATCAGGCTCAGGAGCTCGGTGATGTGAAAACTGAGCAGTGACTTTGCAGTCCCACCTGCTGCTCCCGGGGAGGGGGGGCTGGAAATTGGGGGTTCAGCTGGAAAATGAGCCCAGGGCTGGAGCAGCAGCTGGTCCTGCACAAAGGCAGGCCATCAGTGCATGGTCTTTATCCAAATTTAGGCTTCCTGCAGAAAATGGAAAAGAAATATAAACATGAAAGACAGTGGGTTTTTTTTTTCCCCTCCAGGTGAGCAGGGGTGAAATATGAAGCCAAAAACCTGAGGACAGCAGAACTGGCCCAAAAACTGTGGAGTGCAGAAGGAGCTGAGTTCCTGCTTCAGCTCCCTCCTCCTGGAATCCAGGGGTGATTCCCAGACTGACACCCCAATAACAGACACCAGGTTAACTCAGCTCCCTCCTCCTGGAATCCAGGGGTGATTCCCAGATTGACACCCCAATAACAAATACCCTCACACTGGAGCCCTCCTCGGGCAGGGCTGACTGAACTGCTGACTCATCTCGTCCCAGCGACCACAGCTGTGGTTTTGGCTGCTGCCAAGGGTGTTTCCCATCACCCCTCCTGGAAGCAGCATCCACAGTGAGGGAGGAATTCCTGCAGTCTCCAAGCAGGCTGGCTGCCAGCTTCCTGCTGCTCCGAGGGAAACCTTGCCCTCCTCCTGCTGCACTCCAGGAACCACCCAGCAGCCTCTCCCGGTGCTGAGGGCTCTTAAACACGGTTAAAAAAAGATTCATGCAGCTCCTGATGAAAGCAAGTTCATCAGCTACATGCTGGAAACAGCAGAAAGCTCCACAAAGGAGCTGCAATTCCCCCTTTTCCGGAGCGCGGTGCCGGTTAAATGAAATCTTGCCGACTAATTAAAAACCCTTCATCCAGCTCATAAACACCCTGGAATGGTTGGTTTGTTGGTTTGGTTTTTTTTTTCCCTGAGTGAATTGTTGAAGAGTGGTTCTCTCAGGATTCAGAGTGATTGGTTTGGTGGTGAAAGTTCAGTGTGGTGAGAACCCTTTGGCCTCGTCCGAATAATAAACCAAAACAAGGAGAGCTGCTCTGCACGCAGAAAACTTCCCTCAGTGAAACCTGCCACTGCTCCTGGAGCCTTTAGGGACACCTCTCCTGCTCCTGTGCTGGCAGAAGGACATGAAATGAAATGAGGGAAGGGGGGAAACTCAAAGCTTCAGCTGGTTTCACCACCCACTTCAAATTGTTTGGGTTGGAAGGGAACTTAAAGACTTAAAGACCACCCAGTTCCAAGTGGACACCTTCCACTAGACCAGGTTGCTCAGGATCCCACCCAACCTGGCCAACCTGACTAAGAAGACCCAGAAGTTGCAGCCCCAGTGCAACCAAGAGCTCCATATGGGGCTGGGAGTGAGGAACAGGCAAAGAGGGGAGGCAGGAGATGCTGAATTAAACATTTTTTGGATGATTTGGGTTAGGATTGACCCACCAACAGAGAGACCAAGGCTTTCAGTTCAGGCAGAGCTCCACAGCAAGAGACAAACTTCAATTTAAGAATCACAGAATCACAGAAGATCCTGAGCTGGAAGGGACCTACAAGGATCATCCAGTCCAGCTCCTGGCACTGCACAGGATGCCCCAACAATCCCACCCTGTCCCTGCTGCTCTCCAGCCTCTCATTCCCAGTGTGTGTGCCCTGGATGGCCATTCACACTTCACAGGGAGAGCAAAGCACTTCACACCCTCTCAGCGTTTTGGCCCATGACATTTCCAGAGCTCACATTTCCTTGGGTCACAAGAATCTCTGCCAGTGGCAAGGAATGATGCTTCCAAATGGCTTTAATGAGGTGGAGAAGGGATGGGAGAAGGCATTTCACATGAGCATCATCACTCTGCCCGCCTCACGTTCAGTCTGGAGCTGCTAATCACAGTGCAGCAAATGCAATTTAATTTCAATTACAATCTCTCTAATAAAGCTTGTGGCTCCTTTCCCCATCCCCCTTGTTCACTGCAGCTCTCACACACACACACAGAGCACAGGGCACGGTCAGAAAAGAGAAGATCCAATTTATTTCTGTGGCACTGACCGAGTTGTGCTGGATTCTCCTGCTCCATGCACATGTGGCACACTGAGGAAGTAGGAACATTATTAACCCATCATTGCTCATAATGTTAGGAATTAATAGATTCCCACGGGAAGGAGACACAGTTCTGACTCCAGCTTGGAGGAATCAGAAGGAAAAATATTCCTTTCTTTGACTGGCAGCTTGGAAACCTGCAGAAAATTGTATTGATTTCACTGAAGCTTTAGAATCATTACAAAGGCCCTGTCTAGAACATATCAGATGAGTTTTTATCCATTTGGCAGGTGACATCTGCAAGGCTTGGGATGTCCAACATCAACTGGGAGAGAGTCAAGGAAAGAGAAGTGTCGGCATCTGCTCAGATCCTGTGAGCAGGAGGGGGGGACACAATGGGCAAGGGCAGGAAAAGGGTGGAAAATTTAAAACTGGGGGCATTGGAGAAAGCCTGGAAAAGACCAGTCCACGGTCAGTGCAAGATGTCATTTTTAGCCCTGGATGTGGGGTTCATGGCTCAAAGCCTGCTAGGTAATGGTCAGATAAACTGCCAGCTGATGGATCTGACTCTGCAATCCCCTTCTCCTCTGTCCTGAGCCTGACACAGGTGCACAGATAACTGTGAGTTTTATAATTAAGGCCTACATTTAGCCCAGGGAAGCTTTGAATCTAGCAGAGAAAGGGAAATAGTTGAGCCAGGAACAGCAAGGGTGTCCGACACTCCCCTTGGAGCAGAGCTGGGGACATCCTTAGGCCTGTCTCGGGGTCCTGCCCTAGGACAAAAGGAAAAGTGACCCAGAAGTCACCCAGACACCCCTCTGACTGTGTGATTCCTCTCATTTAACCCCATTCTTACAGCAGGGACCTCCTCCCTCAGCAGCCGAGTGTGGACAGCGCTGAAAAAGAATCTGAGTGGGAACAAACCCTGACCTGTGGCTGTGCAGGGGTCTGCTGTGAATGAAACCAAAGCTGTCCCCTCCTATAATGAGAGCTGGGTTATGAATTCACCCCACTGGTTTCCACAGGTTCCTTTCTCCAGCCAAGAGCAGCTGAGCTCAGGGTGATGCTGAGCGGCGCAGGGGGGGCTGTGACAGGGACCCCGCTGCTCTCTCCACCTCGTGCTTGGATGATTTGGTTATTTCTGTCACCCAGTCAGCCCTCGTGTCCTCTCAGAGACGCTGAGGGAAAGAAAGCATCGGGAAGGCAGCGTGCGGGAGCTGGCAGGTCACGGACAGACGGACGGACAGGAATGACAGGAGTGACTTGGCTGGAAACGCTGCCAGAGCCGCGTCCGGGGCCAGGAGGGCAGGAGCGCTGCCACTCGCTGAGCCTCCCCCCGGGGCTACCTCCTGTGCTCCGGCACGGAGTGCTTTTGTCAACTCAATTAGGTGCTGAAATCTCGGCTTTCCAGGGCCCTGCCGGGGTTTTCCCTGCGGAGCGGAGCAGCTCTCACAGCTGGTGCCCTGCCCGGCTCTGCCCTGGCACCGCTCGGCTTCTCATGGCATGCTCTGGATTCGCTCTCTGCCTCCAGCAGTGCCCTGAGCAGCGGGGCTGTGTGACAGCTCACACACTCATGGAATGTGCCGAGCGGGGAGGGACACACCGGGATCATCCAGTCCAACCCCTGGCCCTGCACAGACACCCCAACAATCCCCCCCTGTCCCTCAGAGCGTTGTCCAAACCCTCCTGCAGCTCTGGCAGCCTTGGGGCTGTGCCCACTGCCCTGGGGAGCCTGTTCAGTGCCAACCACCCTCAGGGGGAAGAACCTTTCCCTGAGATCCAACCTGAGCCTGCCCTGACACAGCTCCAGCCATTCCCTGGGTGCTGTCCCTGCTCTCTGTGGCCCCTTCCAACCGACCCAGTCTGTGATTCTGTGATTCCTTGGGCCCTCTTAGTCGTTCCCCACATCTTCATTTAATCTAAATTCAACAGGTCCAGGCAGATGAAGGATGTTCCCTCCTTGATCTGCGGCCTGCTGGTTGACAGGCATCTTCCCTGTGAACACACCATGGTCCTTCAAACCAAAGAAGGTCCCCAAACCTCTGCAGATCAGTGGAACAAAATCAGATCTGTGGAACAAAAAGCTGCTGTTTCTCAGTTCATGTGTTGAGAGCCCTTTTTCTCCTGCTGGTACCAGCTCCTTCATCCCCAGGGAAAAGGCGTCGTTGAAAGAGCAGAGATGGAGAAATAAGTTCACACATACAGAGATCTGGGCAGGCAGAGGGGGAGAGAGACCTCTAATTAATTTTTAGGACCGGCTCTTTTGCTGGTAGGATCTGCCTAAGATTTATTGGCCTGCAGGTGGTATCAAAGAGCCCAGTGATGTGCTGTGGCTCACCAGCATCCCCTACACCATCCCTTCACCTCCAACACTCAGGAAGCTGGAAACACCCCCCACTTCCACCCACCCCCAATTTCAGAGCAAATGAAGATCCAAAGTATTCCCTGGCACAGCCAGGCCATCTCCTGGATGAGTGTCAGTGACTCTGGTTGGCTTTTTGCCTCTCTCTGAGGCTCTTGGTGTCACAGCTGAGCACAGGGAACCTCTCCAGCTCTCACTCATCCACTCCCTCTCTGTGCTGCTGCTTTTAAGTGGAGACTTAATGCATTGCAGCAGGGAGCTTGTCACAACATATTAGCAGGGTACCTCTGGATAATTCCCTTCCATCAGCTCAACTACATCTCATTTTTCAGGAGGATTTCAGGAAATTTTTGTCTGTGTCATCCAGCAAATAGCTCTGACTTGCATTGCAGAGCTCCCACACGGCCCAGCCGCTCCTTCACTCCATGATTTTGGTCCCTTCCTTGAGCTGATTTTTTCCCCCCTGTACCTGATAACTTTCTTGCCTCTTTATCTTTGCCTTGCTGAGGGTTTGATTTATCTGATTTAACACAAGATGTCTTGTTTGGGGTGGGAAGGAGGGGCTTGAGGTGACCAGTCCCACTGAGGAGACACCTCCATGGTGACAGATGACGACCTTCCCCAGCAAGCAATAAAAGAGTTAACTCAAAATTAGCAGAAAGAACAAAGATGAAAGGTGCAGTTTTGCTTGAAAAAATGTTTCAGTGCCTTAAAAAACCTGTCCCAAGGTCAATATGGGGATACCCTTTGGCCTTTTCCCCAGTGAACCCAACCTGTTTCCCCCTGAACAGCGTGTTCCACCCCCCTGAATCATTTGGAGTTTAAATAATCCCAGTTAGAGGGGGCTGGTGAAATCCAGGAGAGATCCACAGATCAGTGTGTCTCATCCCTCCAGCCTGGTGATTGCAGGGAAGATGTATGGGCTGGGTAATACCCACAGAGCAGCCATTAAACTGGCTGGAGCAATAACGAGGTTAATCACACAAACTCCTCTCCCACTATTACTTTGGAGGCCCAGGCTCCCCAAACACCTCCATCACTGCAGGATGAACACAACAGAGATGTCACTGGGCATGGCACGGAGGAGATCCAGGCTCTGGGCTTGTCCTGCTGTTGGGAAATGGGATGATTTCAGCTCCCAGACACTGATTTAGGGAGGGAAATTGGTTGAACCATCTCTGTAATCCCAGAATCCACAGCCTGGGTCTGCATCAGAAGGGTTTCTCTCCCCACCTCCTGATGGGAGCTGCTGCCCTAGAAAGCTCGTGGCAGGGTAAAAATAAGGCACAGTCGAGCTCTTACAGAGATTCACATGAAAGAAAAGCAACTTGAAGGGACCAGAGCGACCCCAGGACCTGATGGCAGCGCAGGGGAAAAGGGCTGATCACAAACAAGGTGCACAGGATCCTTCTGCCCACCACTAAAGTCAAATGCTCCTGGCATCTGCCACGGAGAAGCAAATTGTCTCTGCAACCCCTCGAGCTTGTGAAAGGCTGACAAAGGTCCTGGATTGCCTCAGGTTAGACAGGATTGTATAAAGATGCTGTCTCATATCGGCATAAATATAATGGCAGTGTGCAATAGTGACAAGTCCTGAGTGGTTTTCCTCCTCCCTTGCTAAAAACTTAGGTGTGCAGAGACTCAGCAGCCAGCAGGTGATTTCTCCCTGGTCCTTCAGGGATTAGTTTTGCCAACGGGAAGGCTCTGGAGCGAGCTCTTGCCTGTGTCCCCTAGGTGGCATCTCCGGACCATCCACAGATTGTCCCCACGCTGTCCCCGCGGGGGTGGCAGCCCCAGGCACAGCCCCACATCCCCCCACACCGGGCACGAACAGCATTTCCTCGAGAAAACCGATTTTTTACTCCCAGTAGGACTCTCCCCCCGGGCTTGGAGCTGTGAGTAGAGTTCTTTCTCCTCCACCTCCTGGGTACCCCACACCCCCCAGCCAGGGCTGCTGCCCCTGTTTGCTCTGCCCAAAATGGGAAAGGGAAATCCCAGCCCTTGAAGGCAGGGGCTGAGGAAATACCAGACAAGTGCAGCCCCCTGCAAGCAAACACCTGATGGGGTTGGACCTTTGAAGGTCCCTTCCAACCCCGTTCTGTGATTCTGTGTTCAGATTGCAGGGCCCTGCCAATAATCCTGGAATTTGCCCTCTCCTCTACTTGAGGAGGCTGAAGGGATGGAGGTGGCTCAGAAAACCATCTCCCTGACCTACTTTGCTCCCCTAGGAGAGCAGGATGCTGCCTGGGACGTGCTGCCCCTGGAGCACACGTGCTGTTGTGCTGGGGAGGCAGCTCAGGGCCCTGGGAAGGATTGGGATGCTGTGGGATCCAGCAGCTCTCCAGCTGGCTCAGCACATTGGCAGCACCACATAAATCATCCCTTCTCCCTGCCCCTGCTGCTGTGCCTGCTGGGAGCACAGGACACACATTCCCTACACTTGTGTCACCAGGATAATAAATGTCCAGGCCGTGGCCAGAGGCAGTGACAGATTGGAGACTCCTTCAGTTGTGCCCTCTCTGCCCATGGAGAGCTGAGGATTCCGCCCCAGTGGAAGCCACTCCGACATAACTCGGCCAAGGACAAGGACACAGCCTCCTCCTTCCAAAAATGTCACCTTGCTGGGGCATTTTTGGGCTCCTTTACCAGGCAGGTAAGGACACCAAGGCATTAGAGCACCCCTGGGAGGCTGGACCAGGCTCCCATTTAAACCCCAGCAGCCCAGAGTGGCTTTTCTGCTCAGCCCTGCAGGTGTGACTTGGTCCAGGGGAGCAAAATGAACTCGTGAAGGACACGCTGGGAGGAAAAGAGACCTCTTGGGAAACCCACCACTCACTCAACACTGAACCTGAGCTCAAGGAGACAGGGCAGGGGAGCCTGACAGAGCTGGTGCACTGCTGGGCTGGGTTGAGCTGTCAGCAAGATTAACCAGCACCACAAAGTCCATGGGATTGAGGAGAACCACAAATAATGTTATTGCAGACCCAGGTTGAGCATCCTGAGCACCCCCAGCCTGACCTGATCCCCCTGCCCTCTCCTCTCCTGCTGCCACACAGCTAATTTTTAGGTTAAAGGCCCTTGATCAGCTTGACAAGCCTCAGGAATGCTCCAGGCACTCTGTAAGAACCGAGCCTATCCCCGTGGCTTCCTGGAGGGAAATATTCCGGAGTTTTTGAGGGCGGCAGAAGTGACAGATTCCCACAAAGCTCCTGCAATCTGCTCTTGGAAGTGCCCAGGGAAAATACCTCCTGGACCAGAAACTTCTCAAAGGGCATTTCTGTGCCTCACTCAACCTGCTCTGTCATCTTCAGCTTCAGGGGAACTCTTGCCTGGTGCTGAACGAGCCATCCCCACTGACTGCAAGGCCCCAGCTATTAAAAAGCCTAAATTTCCATGTGGTTTATTAAAAAAAAAAAAGACCCACTTTGTGGTTTTTACCCTCCCAGACTGAGTGGTTTTGTGCCACTTTGGGCCTTCATTTCCTGATTTTCCTGTGTGAATGGCAGGTGGACCATTGCTGCAGGTTCAGGAGCTGGAACCTGAGCACAAGACCAATATTTTTGGCACTCGAAGTGGAGCAGCACAAACACCTCTGTGCCTAGAAAGCAAACAGAGCCAGTCCTTTCCCACGTGGGAGGAATTTAAGGACACAGTGATGCCTTCTGGAGCAGCAGCAAAGCCTCCAAAGGCAGCAGCTCCCTCACGGAACGGACAAATCCTGCTCGGAGCTGAGCACACCTTCCAGCCAGAGGCAGCTTTGAGCAGATGAGAGCCCTGAAGTGCCAAGCTGGTGCCAAACCTTGTCAAATTAGTTAATTTAGATGCTTGTGCTCGAATTAATGGGAATGTGGAGGCTTTAGCTGTGTTGAGTCATCCTGTGCAGCAACAGAACACAAGTAGACACAGACCCACAGGAGCGCCAGAGTGCTCCAGAGTGGATGTGGTTGAGTTCCTGTAAAGCTCAGGATCTGGGACATCAGAGCTGAGTGTGGGTTTCACCTGCTGGCAGGTAAAAGTGCTGCCAGTGCACCTTCCCCTGGCACAGGAGCAGAGGCAGCTCCAGCTGCTTCCCAGTGCTGGAGATGTAACCCTGAGCTGCTCTCGGAGCTGTTTTCCCTGGATAACTGGCAAAACACCAGCAGCAGGATTGATTGGAGAATTGAATTAGATGCTGAGGCTGTAGCTGCACATCCCAGCCCTGCTCCGGGGTCCCAGCCCTCCTGTCAGCTGTGCAGCAGGCAGGGAAAATCCAGGGGAGGGATGGGAGGGAGGGAGGAAGGAGTTGGAGCAGAGACATCTGTCAGTGCATCCAGAGGGCTCTGCTGCTGATGGAATTGCAGTGCTGAGGGTACAGGGACGGTGTCCTGGCTCAGCACAGGGCTGGGATATGGTCAGGGGGACTGTCCTTCCCAGCTCACATCCCAACCACAACAAGGACTGGAGACCTGGCACAGTCTGGAGCTGACCATGGAGCACTGGGAAAGCAGGAAGCAGCAGCACAGACGGAGTCTGAGCCGGGCTGAGCGAGCATCATTCCTGCCAGTGGGAACTCCCTGCTAGCCTGAGGTCAAACTCTCCCCATGCAGAAGCCTTGGATGTGGGAGATGCCTCTGTTTTCATACCTGGCTCCATCCCAGAGAGCCTGGGACATGCACGGGGCAGCTGGAGGAGGAGAGATCTGCAAGTGGGATGGGATTTGTAGGGAGGTGGGAAAGGAGGAAAAGCAGGTACTCCTTCTCCTTTCTCCTCTTTTCTCCTTTTTCCTCCATCCCAAGGGGAACATGTCCTGCTCCAAAGGCTGCTCTGCCCTGCTATTCCCTGCTCCTCAGCAGCCTGCAGAGCCCCAGCAATGCTCCCTGTGCCTGCAGGGACCGGGGACTGCCACACTCAACAACCTTCCCACACTCAACAACCTTCCCACACTCAACAACCTTCCCACTCCATCCCCCCGGGGGCCACCAGGACATCCAAGGACATATTCCAAACAGGGAAATGCATCCCTGCCCAAACTGGAGCCCTTTTCTGCAGAGCAGCTTTGTGATTTCCTCTTTCCCCCCTGTAACAAACTGCAGCCCTCTGGTTGACCCTCATTCAGCTGTTAATTATTCCTGAGGAATGAAAATTCCTGGCTGAGCAACGGTGGAGTAAAATATGCATGAGGAACACAGTTAGCAAACTGCCAAGGACCTTAAACTCTGTGGGATGAAGCATTATAGATATATTAATAATCTCTGGGCTTCTCATGGACTGAGGGGCTTTTATAGGACAAGAGAGCAAACCAAAAGAGATATAAATTCATAAATAAATGACTGGCTTTTGTCCCCAGCTGAAGCAGTGAGGACCTACAGGATCATAGTCAAAATGTGCCTGGAGAGGAAAATTTGATAAAAAGAGGATTTTTTTTATCTATGTAGGCAAATTATTTTATCACTGCAACTAGCAGGCAAGCTGCTCCCACCACTTCCCAGCACAGCTGTAAGCTGGCCACAGCTGGAGAAACAGAGCTGGTGGAAAGCTTTTGGACTCCTCAAATACCAGGAGATTATTGTAAAGAAAAGATGTGCCCCAAACACACAAAGGAAACGGGCTGAGATGTCACAAACTGGACAACACTTTGCCAGACTCTTTCTGGCTGCACGGGTAAACCCTTTTATACCAGCACCATCCACAGCAGGCAGGAATGTTTTCCAAGAGCTCTGTCTAGGAAGACAGAGGAGTGTGGGTGTGGAGGACACACAAAATGCCTCAGATGATGGCTGAGTCCAGTTTGAGGCTGTGCTACCCTGGAAGCAGATGGAGACAGAGCCCTGAGCTCTGCAGGGAGACATCCCCTATGGAAGCAGGGACATCCCCTATGGAAGCAGGGACATCCCCTGTGGAAGCAGGGACATCCCCTTTGGAAGCAGGGACATCCCCTATGGAAACAGGGACATCCCCTGTGGAAGCAGGGACATCCCCTTTGGAAGCAGGGACATCCCCTATGGAAGCAGGGACATCCCCTATGGAAACAGGGACATCCCCTGTGGAAGCAGGGACATTCCCTATGGAAACAGGGACATTCCCTATGGAAACAGGGACATCCCCTATGGAAGCAGGGACATCCCCTATGGAAACAGGGACACCCCCTATGGAAGGAGGGACATCCCCTATGGAAACAGGGACATCCCCTATGGAAACAGGGACATCCCCTATGGAAACAGGGACATCCCCTTTGGAAGCAGGGACATCCCCTATGGAAACAGGGACACCCCCTATGGAAGGAGGGACATCCCCTATGGAAACAGGGACATCCCCTATGGAAACAGGGACATCCCCTATGGAAACAGGGACATCCCCTTTGGAAGCAGGGACATCCCCTATGGAAACAGGGACATCCCCTATGGAAGCAGGGACATCCCCTATGGAAGTTCTCTCCCCAGGAGGCTCCTGTCCCTGTGCCACCAGTAACAGGAGGCACCAGTTCCGACACATCCCCTGCCTGCCTCCCTCCCATCCCAGCACAATGGCTCAGGCTGGCTGCTGCCTTGGCACCAACCCACCCTCTCATTAAGGCAGCAGAGAGAGAGAAAGGGAAACCTTCAAAGAAAATCCCACCAGCAGCCCTCACAGAAAAGCTTCAGACCCACCCCAAGCAGCTGAGCTGAGTCTTCTTCATCCCCTTGGTCCTGCTCTGCCTGCCAGGCCCATCTGCTCCAAGGACAGCGGGTCACCTCGTCCCTGCCCTCTGTGCCACCACAGAGATGTGTTTTATACAATCTGACGTTAGGTTTGGGGTTTTATTTCATCTCCACTTGGCCGGGTTTTGTTGTCTCCGCACAGGCCTCGGTGCCTCAGCGCTTCAGGGGTTTTATTTGATTGCCTTTTGGAGATGAGGAGATTAATATTTCATCAAATGCACGGGGAATAAATAACCAGGTTTGAAAGACATCCAGGATCTCTCCTGCCTTCGTGGGCATTTACAGGCCTGGTGAATTTTGGAAAGGGGAGGTATTTTTGCCACAAGGCATTTTTGAGGGAGCCACGATCCTTGCCGTGATCTCTGCAGGACATTTCCATGGCACTTGTCCATGCCCCTGGTGCTGCGGGGTCATGCCCAAAGCAAGGGTGAGTTGGTTGCAAGTGTACAACACTCTGGGTGTGGCCATTCCTCTGGCAGAGCCCCAGGGGCACAGGGATGGTGCCAGCAGAGCCAGTGGTCTGGAGAGGCAGTTCTGGGAGGAGCAGGAGGAGAGGGAACGGCCTCAAGATGTGCCAGGGGAGGGGCAGGTTGGACATCAGGAGGAATTTCTTCATGGAAAGGGATGTCAGGCATTGGAAGGGGCTGCTCAGGGAGGTTTGGAGTCCCCATCCCCATCCAAGGAAGGGCTGGCTGTGGCACTCAGTGCTGGGGGACAAGGTGGGGATGGGGCACAGGGGGGACTGGATGATCTTGGAGATCTTTTCCAACCCTTCTATGATTCTTTGGTCCGTGCAACAGTATCTGTACACCCAAGTCCATCCCTGGAACTCAGGTCCATCCGTGCAACAGCATCACATCCATGTGATGGGTCCCTGTGCTGCTCCTGAGGACGCTCCAGGGTGACAGGGCCCTGCCTCTCTCTGTCACACAGGGTGTGAAAACAGAGCCACTTTCAGCTGGTGGATTGATGGCATCAGGTTCCAGAGTAAAACCATGGAGTTCTTCCCGACCACAAACCACGGCGTTTGTGTTTGATGGGAAATGCCAGCCTGCTGATTGGAAAATTGCAGTTGACTTAGCTTTGAATGAGAGAAATAATAATTATGACTATTATTATGATTAGTTTAGCATTCTGCCTTGAGGCTTGATTAGCTGTAAAACAAAAGCTTTTGTTGTCTCTCTTTTCTCTTCAAAATTGATGCACCCTCCCAAAAAGCAATTTGAAAAACACGGCAAAGCCTTCTTGGAGAAACTTGGGGAGCAAATGACACGTTCAGTTTAGATCCCAGCTCCATGTGGGTTTTCCTGGAGTTTGCTTGTTGTAGTTTGCAGTTCCCCATGTTTTTGTTCAAGTGGGATCTCCTATCAATGCACACAATATGGGATGGAGGAGAAGGAGTGACAGGAGGGAATTATCCATGTGCTGCAGGAATTGGTTGTTTGCTGTTTGCAGCGGTGAGTCAGAGCAAATCCCAGCCCCGGCCGTGTGGGAGTTTTACTTCTCCCAGGAGGACGCCGGTTTCTCTCCCTGCATGGCCAACTTCTGCTTCTCCAGCAGAGTTTGAGGGGATGAAGAGGTGCCTGAAGTCTCCAGGGGCCACCCAAACCCTTCATAAGGTCTTCAGGAAAACCTTCTGCCAGTGTAGCTCCAAGGTAATAACCCCTAAAGGAGCTTGGTGATGGAACAACCAGCCTTTGGCTTCATTCCCTGTGATGATCCAGCAGGGCTGTGGTTTGAGCTTTCCTGCTCTTCCAAGATGTGAGACTTGCAGGGATGAGGCAGGAGACACAGAGCAGTCAAATACAACAGGGCTGCCCAAATCTGGGACACGATTATGTGACCTGGAATGAGGGAATCCTGATCCCAGCACCCACTTCCTTTTGTCAAGTGGATTTTGAGAGCGTGTTCCCCCCACTGCAGGTTTAGGAAGAGGGAAAAGGGCACAGGACAGAAAGCCTGAAAATTAATTTTAAAACCAGGGCAAAAAAAAAGCCAAATCCCCTGGGAGAAACTCATGGGGTTGGGTTGGGTTTTTGCTCAGCCTGCCATTGCTGACACAGCTCCACGTGCTGCCCTCCCTGCCCCTGAGCACCCTGCACCACAGAAACAGCCCCAGCACACACTGGGGACACAGAGGCAGCTGCTGATCTCAGGTGTTATTTCAGCTGAGAAGCCAAACTCCACTCACCAACCTGACCTGCATGCCCGTGACATCCAGGATTATTTTCTCCTGCAGGTGTCCCAGCTGGAAGCAAAGCCCCAGGGCCTACCCTGCCACCCATGCCCTGCATGGGAAGGGGGAACACACGTGCCACCTTTCCCCAATACGGGGACCAGCCCAGTCTCATCCCCACTGTGGAGCTTTTCCCCAAAAAAATAGAGGGGATGGCTTTAGGGACAGTGTGGAAGTCCCACAAACAGCCCCACAGAGCAGCCGTGGAGCTTCTCAGACACAAACCATGTGCAGTTACATAAAATAATAACAGTATACCAGAGACAGATAAGTCAGAGTAAATCGCTCCTCTCCCTCCTTCCTGGAAATCTGATATTTCTCTTCATTCTCCCTGTCCCTAATACCCATCTCCCACGTTTGTCTCTGCTCTTCACCGAGGAGTTGGAGATTAACCATGACGAATGGACTGATTTCCTTGTCTCAGGGACTGTTTTATTTTTCCTCTGCCACATCTGACAAGTTGCATTTTACCATAAATCCCCTCAATTAGGCCCTTCAAAACAGCACCTCAGCCTTTTCCCTGATATATGGGGAAGGAATTATCTTCATGTCCCTGGCAACCAATTCCTTGACTAAAAATAGTGGGTGTTCCCTTTTGCTTTTCCCACATCACCTCACACTTTGGGCACCTGAGGAGAGCGTGGCCATCACACACATCCCTCTTGGTGGCCATGGCAGGCTGAGATGGTGCCCTGAGCAGTCCCCCAAAACCAGAGTGTGGAGCTGTGTCCTAAACTCATGACAGTGGAAGTTGTCCCTTCCCATGGCAGAGGGTTGGAACTGGATGATCTTTAACGTGCCTTCCAACCCAAACCATTCCCATGATCCAATGATTTACTTGGATGAATCCAGGCTGCTCAAGGGGGGTGGGTGGGAGCTTTCTCAAGCCCTTTTTCTGGAAAGTTTTCCATTTTTCATTGTTTTTTTATGAAGTGAAAGGTAACACAGAGGTGGCTCTGGAGTCTGTCCCATCCCATCACTCGGCAGGGGAGGGGTGTTAAGAGACCTAAGGAACAAAGAGTTTCCCAAATTTACCAGAGCTCTACATGTTTTCAAACTTCTTTGCCAAAGCAGAGACACAACTGATTAAACCCCACCGATGCCTGAAGATTTTTGGCTGTGTTGTTTATTCTTTTTAATTTCTTGGCCAGGAGCTTTTACCCTGTGGGGCCTGGGGGGTGTCAGTGGATGCTCCCACATGTTGGGGTGCAGTTCCTGTGCCTTGGTCCAGCAGATCAGGAGGGACTTTGCTCACCCCCTGCCCTGTCCAGCGCTTCAGAGACACAAAGTGGCTCTGAGAAGATGGATGGAGGCCGTGGCCAGGAATCCATCAAGGGACACTGCCCTGCTATCGATCCGTCTGCAATCCGCCCTGGGCTGCAGCCATTCCAGAGGCACAGGCTGTGGTTGGGAGCCTGACCCAGCTCCCTGTGACAGGCTGGTGGTGGATGCACCAGCAGCAGGTAGAGAAACATCTTTGCTCCCTCCCACACCCCCTCCAGGATGAGGAACAGGTGAGGTTCCCCCAGGGTGGTGACCCCAAGGCGATGTGTTCCACCATCCCCTTCCCAGCAACACACCTTGGATCTCCTGATTTCCTCCAGGGAAGAAGGAACCACAACGTGTTTAACCCAGCCAGAGGTTGACCCAGCTCAGGGATTGGACCCAAATCTGGCCCTGGCATCCCCAAGGGACAGAGGATGTGGGGGATCCCTCCCCAGGAGCCCAGGGTGGAGGCTGCCAGGGCATGGCAGGAACTGAGACACTGAGGTGTGACAGGAGATCCTTTAAGATCTGGGGTTAGGCTGAGGGAGGAGGGAAAATCTCATTATCCAAGACCTCAGGAGCATCATCCAGGCTCCCCCACGTCACCCACCCTCCCCAAAACACGTGTCCCCCCAAACACTGCTCCTCTTCCCTCTCAGTTCAGTCCCCCCTGCTCTCATCCCATCGCCCCTGCCCCTCCCACCACCATCCCCGGAGACAAACCCCGCTCCCCGCAGCCCCTCCACCTCCCCAGCGACTCGAGTTCCCCCCTTTATGATCAAACGACCCCTTCCAGCCCCGCCGTGTGAAGGACCTGCACCCCCTGCCCCACACCCCCTGGAGCCGAATCCTCACATACAGAACCCCCCCCCCCCACCTTCCACAAACTGCACGGGGGGAGTGCGGGGGCACAGAAGGGAGACCCCCGATCCAGGGGGAGCCGGGCGGGGGTCCCTGAGCCGGTGGGAAGTTTCTGCTGCTCGAGATGCTGAGGGAGGGAAGGAGAAAGGAGAGGGGGGGGAAATAAAAATAAAAATAAAAAAAAATTCAAACAGACTTGGAAGGCACCGGGGAGGTGGAGGAAGGAAAAGGGGAGGAGGAAGAGGAGGAGGGAGGGAGAGAGGGGGGAGTGGGAGGCTGGGGAGGAGGGATGCAGCCCATCGGCGGGCGAGCCGCAAGGTGGGCAGCGGGAGCATCGGCTCTGGGGAGGTTATAAAAGGCAGGAGCGGGATCGCTGAGCGGAGGGGACGCAAAAGGGACCCGCGGGGACCCTCCACGCTCCTGCGCCCGAAGGATTTTCCACCTCCCCGACGGCAGAAGGAGCCCAGCGGGAGCGGGGCCGGTGCCAGCCATGCCCCGGGGAGCTGGGCACAGGGGCAGCTAAGGATGGTGCCCAGCCCACGTCCTGCCCTCCTCCTCCTCCTCCTCCTCCTGCAGGTAAGGCGCTTTTAAGTTCTCTTCTCCCAGAAGGGCCCTTTCTGCCCCTTCCCCATCACCCTCCGCTCGCCTTCCCCATTTCTTAGAGGGAAGGGAAAAAGTCAGAGGAGAAACCTCCACAAAAAGGGCCCCCTCGGGGAGAATTCCTCCACTCGAGGCTCTGGGGCTCGGCAAGAGCTCGCCAGTGCCCAAAACCGGCGGCGAGGGGGCTGAAGTCGGCGAAAGGATGGTTCAAAGAGGGAAAAGAACCCGCAGGCAGGTCCTCCCCAGCGCTGCCAGCACCTCCCGGGGACACCAGCGGCCACCAGGCTACTGGCAGGGGGTGGCCGCTCTGAGGGTGTGATGGATGGGGACAGCACGAGTGCAGGGTCGCTCTAATTGTACCCCCCGTAACTGGTTTGCTGAGGAAATCTCTCGTATTCCCTCCCTCGCCCCCCCGGCAAAGCACAAGACTTTTTTTCTTCTCTCATCTGCTCGCTCTGCAAGTGTAGCCGCTGCTAATTCTGCAGCTCTGCACAACATGCAAATGCTTTGTCAGGAGCGATATTCCTCCTCCTCCTCCTCCTCCTCCTCCAGGGCTCATCGAGAGAGGAAACGTTCCCAGCCCAAAGCACGCTGAAATCCCAAACCCCCGGGCAAAGGAGGTGAAGAGGTTTCCGGTGAAATCTTGAATATTGTTTGAACAAAGCTACAGAGGGAGCAAAAATGACCAGGGGTTTTTGACTAAGCCTCTGTGTTAAAGGGGGATAAAAGAGAAAACCTGCCTGGCTGGCTGCAGAATGGTGTCTGAGTGGCCCAGTTGTGGCTGCAGAGTTAAAAGGGCAGGGAAAGCAGAGAGTCAGCCCTCCGTGGCTCCCACCCCTCGGGCTGTGCCCACCGGGCACCCCACTGGGCATCACAAGCAGGGGAAGCATCAACTGCCCCTCTGGGACAGGAAAGTTCTCACCCAAGTGATGAGAGGAGCTGATAAGCACCAGGAGACCTCCCTGCTGAGTTGGTGTTGCTTTTGAAAGCTCCCTCCTATCAGTGCAGCCCCCTAAGCCTGATTTACAGGAGCTCTTTTGTGCTGATATTCCCTGGTTTTGTTTGTTTGGCTTTGTTCGGGTTTTGTTTGGCTCTGATGTAAGAAATGAAGGTGAGACAGGGCAGGATCTCTTCCCTCCCCTGGTCCTTCTTGGCCAGTCTGTGGGGACAGCACAGGGGCAAGGTTCTCATGGGGACAGCCAAGAGAGCCTGACAGCTCCTCACAGCTTCTGAGTGAGCAAAAAGAGGTCCTAAGAACGCCCAGAGGTGCTGAGACACAGCTCCCAACCTCTGGCAGAACCTCCTCAGGCTCGGGGGATTCCCTGGGCATCCCGAGGTATTCCCCAAGGACGGGCTCCTGGGGAAGAGGGAGCACCAAATCCTCAAAAAGCTTCCCGGGTTTGAGGCAAAACCACCCCTGTGCTGGGGCTGGGCCAGGGAGGGGGTCCCAAAAACCAGCCCAAGCGAAGAGAAGCCTCTCCCAGCTGGCTCCAGAAAGAAACATCCAATCTCCAACCCACCCCTCCTTGCAGACCAGCTGTCTGTTTTTTCCTATCAATACATGGCTTCAAAATTCAGACCCTACTCCAGAACAATCCCAGCCCTCTCCTGGGGACAGCGGGGGCTAAAGGAGCTTGGAACTCCAGCCTTCAGTGAGCACAGCCCTGCAGCCAGGTGTACCTGCAGCAGCCTCCAGCCTGTGAGTGCAGAGACCTGCAGCATTCCAGCTCAGCAGAGCTCAGCAGGGACAAATCTCTCCTGCCTGGATGGATTTTGCATCCTGCAGGTCCCTGGCTTGGCACAGTTTGGGTGTTCCCCGTGCACCTGTCCAGCAGCTCCAGTTCAGCATCGAATTGCCCACCTTGCCTTGCTGGGTGGGCATCCCTTGGGAGGGGAGGGGGATCAGACAGTCAGAGCAGGAGAACAGGCAGCCAAACTTGCTGCAAAACCCTCCCTGGCACCCTGCAAGTCATTTAAACAAACTAAAAAAAAAAAAAAAAAAAGTGATTCAAATAAACCAGTTCACCTGCAGCTCTGTCGGGAGCTGATGACATTTCTGGGGCTGGAAAAACTGTGGAAGCATTTCATGCAAAAGCAGAGTTGGATGCTGGGGGGTGGGATGGCTTTTTCCCCCCCTCTCCCTTGAGCAGCTCCAGCAGCCAGAAGCCTCAAAAACCAGCCCCTGATCCCTTCCCTGCTCCAATCCTTGCATAAGACGTGGAGCTGCAGCGGCAGGACGTGCTGACCCTGGGGATCTCTCCCAGTCCTGCTCTCCCTTCCAGGCTGGAGTTGATTCAGTGTGGATTAAATCATCCCTGTGGTTTCGCATCTCCAAGTGGAAGAAGTGAATGGAAAAGGCACAGCCTGTTCCCAGAATAGCTGCTCTGTCACCAGAGGAGGAATATATAGGAATAGGATGAGAATATCCTGCACCACCAGCCCAACCCTGCCCTAAAATCCAGCTCTGCTCCCCCCCAAAACCCTGCCCGGGGCTGGCTCAGAAGTTTGTTGCCAGCGACAAGCTCAAGCTGAGATCCCAGTCTGCAGCACTGAGAGAGAGGCTGAGCCCATGGTTTTATCTGGGAGAACAGCTTCTGAACCCAAAGAAAGCACAAATCAACCTCCAAATCCCGGGGTTCCCTCTCCAGGCAGAGCCCAGGAGCTGCTGCCCAACGCTGGGAGCTGTCACTCACGAGCGGGTGGCTCTTGCTGAAGATGCAATAACATACCCAGGGGCCCATCTGTTGTTTTTCCTTCTCCCTGACTGTATTCTGAGCTGATGGAGAGACCCTCCTTCTCTGCAGGGTGTCCTGCTTTATCCACAGGCACCCACCCAGCAGCCATCACCTCCATTCCCATGGCAGAGGGCAAAGGGGGTTGGCGTTTGGCTGATCCCAGTCCCTCTTCCTCCCCAAAATCTTCCCTGAAATCCTGCACTATCCAGCCTGGAAAGGCAATGGCAGATGCAGCTTTGGTGTGGCCAAGTTTTCCCGAGCTGTGAATGCAAACGAACGGAGAGAAAATGAGGGGTGAATTAAATTGTGGATGTTCCCCCACAGGGCACAACCCTAAAAGGGTGATGGGTGAAGGGGGAGGGGAGTGAGATTTTGGGAGGCAGCTGAGGGAAAAAAAAAAATCTCCAATCCCAAATTGAAAATACTGTGAATGCACGTGAGTCCCACATGTACAATCTGCAGGAGAGTTTCATACAACCACCTCTAGAAAAAACAGCCCTTTCTCATGTTTGTGTCCATCACTCCAGCTCTTCCATAGCAGCCTTTGCCTCGGAAAATCTAGATCCCATAGGAGCCACTTGGATTGTGTGCCCTTCCCCAGCTTGTTTGTGCCTTTAGCTTGCAGCACCCAAATGCCATTAGTCATTTTTCCACCTGTCCCCAAAAATCCATGTCTCCCTTGAGAGATAAATGAAGTCAGAATTATTTATGGCAAGAGAGGGAGACCAGAGCTTAATCCAGGAAAACCTTTAATTGCTCATAAATCAGCTTTTACAGGGCATTCATTTAGCCCTGATTGATATTCTTTTGTTAGGATCTGCATCCAGCACACTCAGAGAGAGACTCCCAAGCAGGATAAATACTCTCACCAAAGCCTCTTGTCTACACACCACGGGGACCGGCCCTCTAATATGGGTAAATTGATAAACTCACAGATTTTAGTGCCAGATGGAGGCGTTCTCACTGCTGCTCTTCCCCTGAGTATCATCAGCCAGGGAACATCCCCCTGTGGCTCTTGCTTTGAGCCTCCTGCTCTGCCTGAGCTTTGCCTCGATGCTGGCAGGGTTTGGGGATGGGGTTTTGGGGCTTGGTAACTGCACCAGGAGGCTCAGAGGAACCCTGAGATCACAGGGGGGTCACTGCCAGCTCCAGGACAGGGCTGTAAAGGGGGTCTTCCATCAGCCAGGTGCTCCCTGGGGGCTTCACCCGTGGCTTGGACTGAGGATGGGACTTTTCCAAGGGAAAGCCCTCGAGCTGGGGGAGGGAAGAAGCTCTCCAGCTGCAGATGACAAAGGGATGCTTTCCAGAGTGAGGGCAGGGGACAGGCAGGGCTGGAGACACCCTGAACACCTCCCAGCACATTTGAGGGGCAGCCCCTTCAGCGAGGCTGCTCAAAGCCACCTCCAGCGATGGCTGTGGCTGCTGCTCTGCCACCCCAGCTTGGCATCCAGCTCTTTTACTGCTCCCTGTGTTTAACACCCAAAGTCTGGCACCTTCTCCTGCAGGCTCCGAGCCAAGAGCAGGCTCCATCCCAGCCTAATGCCCCAGGGAACCTCACAAAGGCCCAGGGCAGGCAGTGGCTGCTCAGCCCTTCCCCGATGTGTCCCGGGAAGTCTTTCCCGTTCCTCACCAAGCTGAGGGAGCAGAACTGATGGGTGACAAAGGTCCCTGCAGCAAGGACAGCTCCAGGGTGGTTGGTTTGACCCCTCCCAGCCCCACTGATCCCCCCAGCCCCGTGCAAATCCACTGGCTCGTGCCGCTCCATCCCACGGATCGCCGGGCTCTGGGATTCCAGCGCCGCCGGCAGTGGGAAGCCCAAGCCCCATCCTGGATTGCTAATTAGGCTCAGAGCCATCCCTCTGGCTGCTCAGAGCTGCCAGCCCTCCCTGCCACGCACATCCCATCTTGTCTGAGGCAGTAAGACATCGGGGAGGGGCAGGGACAGGCCTGGTGCTGGGTGTCGGATGTGAATGTATTAATTAATATCCGTGGATTGCCTTGGAGAGGGGAGAGCACTGCAGGGGGCTATTAATTCCTAATTGTTATTAATTGAATGTTGCTGCCAGGTCAGTGGCAGGTCACAGAGGCTCTGTGTGTGTGTGTGACTGTGCTGCATCTCCTGGCCCAGGGGACCTGCCACCACCTGCCCCTCACAGGCACGGGGATCAGCTCAAGAAATACCGTGTGGGTTTTTTAGAGCCCTGGACATGGCTGGTGCATCCAGATCGGAGTGACCTGCCCCACAGGCTGAGAGACCTGAGGTAGATGTTCCTCAGCACCTCAGTTTCCCTTCTGGGCCAGCCTGGGCATGGTGGGTGGTGGGACATGGACCACAGTGGGTGTTTGCCGTGTGTGGGAGGCAGCAAACACCTCAGCAGTGTCAGGTTTTGGTGTCTGAGCCGTGCAGGGAGGACTGGCTGGTCCTGGTGCAGAAAATGTGGGGCTGAAAGGAAGGAGCTGGTGATCCACGAGGTTTGAGGTTAAACCAGCACCCTCAGCATCTGCTGTGTGTGAAGCAGGGACATCAGCAGAGCCTGGAAGGGAGCTGGGTGGATGCTGAGGCAACAGCAGAGGAGACATTGGTGGCTCCTGATGGAGGAGAAGCTGCTGCCCCCCTCATGGGGCCCATGCAGCTCCCAGGGCTGACTGGGACCTCGGTGCAAAGCTCCTGGAAGAGCAGATTGCCTTCCTTCCCGGGCAGCTGAGCGCTCAGCTGGAGCTCTCCAGGATTTTGGCAGCCCAAGAGGGGTCAGGGAGAGCTCCTCAGTGCAGAGCAGGGTTTGGGGGGGCTGGGAGGGCAGAGGGACGTGGCCCCTCTCTGGACCCACCGCCGTGCCGGGGCTGTTGAGGTGAGCTTGGCTCGGGCCGGGCCCTGCTGGGAGCCAGGTGGCATCTTATGGCAGCGATGGGCTGGCAGCAGAGGCTCTTCAAGGACAGAGCTTTGACCTGCTCTCTCTGCAAAGCGTGGGGGGGGGGGTGCAGGAACCCACAAAGAGCAAAACAGATGAGACCCCGACTGCCTGGTGCCAGATCAGGGTGGGTTTGGCTGGGGCAGATCCCCCTGCCAAGGTGCCACTTCCCCCAGCTCATCCCCCTCGATTGGGCTGGCAGGAGCGGGACAAAACCTCTGCCTCTGTCGATGGCTTTGGCCACTCTGCAGGGAGACGAGGCTCAGAGCCTGGCAAAAAAAGCTCTTAGCATTTGTTCTGGTTTTGGGGGAACATTTTGTTTTTTTCTCCCCTTTTCTTTCTGCCTTCTGTAGCTGTTTCAGCTCGTTTGCAAAGCCTGCAAAGAGCCATCGACCGAGCTCCATCCACACCCCTCCAGAGCTGGAGCTCGGTCCATGTGCTGCTCAGTGCCAAGACCTCTCCCTGTGTCTGGAAGGAGAACGGGGCACTGCCAGGCTGGAGCAGGCTGTGATGAGGAGAAACACATCCAATTAACACTTGAGAGCCTGCTCAGGTAGGCAAACCATCCCAGCCCCTTTTGGGATGACGCCTTTTGTCCCAGCCACTTTCACAAAGAGCCACCGGCTCTGTGGATGCCAAGGCAGAGGGGAACAGAGGGGAGCAGACTCCCCTGCACCTCATTTACTCCACTGCTGGAGCTTGGGTGGTCTCAGCTGTCAGAAAGGAGGCACAGGAGGTGCTGGGCTCCTGCAGGACCAGCACCCCAGGAGCTCCATGCAGCTCCCAGGGCAGGGTTTTAGCTCCTGGACCCGCTGTGCCATCTGCAGCAGTCACGACAAGGGAGCCGTTCTCAGCTCCATTTCTACCTGACATCTCTCTCGCTGTCAAAAACCAGCTTCCCAAGGCAGCAAACAGTTGTTTGGAAAAGAGCAAGTGGGTGCTGAGCTTTGTCTGCGTGTCTGAATAAATCCTGCTAATGCTTTGGGAAGGCCCGGGGATGGCTGGGTGTGCCAGCCAGAGCTGACAGCGTTTCTAAGGCTGAAGGGCAGGAGGAGGAATGTCTTCTCCCTGCTCACTGCAGTTTGGGACTTAAATGGGACTTGGGAAGGGCTGCACCTCCTCTGCTTGCAGGGAGCTCATCTGCAAGCAGGGGAGGTGCAGCCCTCCCTGCCTCCAGGTTTGGGGTTTTTCCCAAGGGATCTGTGTGTGGTGTATTTTGGGGCACAGCTCTGCCTCTCTGTCAGTGGGTTTTCTCCAGGGGGTTTGGTCAGTCCTTGCAGGGAAGGTGAAGGAAGTGGAGCTCAGCCTCATCCATCAGCCCCATCCGCTGAGCAGAGGGGACAAACCTGTGTCTGAGCCAGAGGAGAACGTGGGCAGCTGGTCAGGTTGAACTCTGTGTTCTTCCAAACACCAGCTCCCCTCCCTCCCCAGTGAGGACTGGGACTCACAGCACCCTCCCTGGGTGCTCACAATCCCTTCATCCCTGCAATTCCCTTTCTTGCTTTTAGTTTCCCCAAACTCCTGCAAAGGCACAATAATTCAATAGCCATTTTTCCAAAATAGCTCCCCCCGTGCCCAGAGCTGATGGTTTTCACTTTTTAAGCAGAGCAGCAGGGACAGATCCTGATCAATTCTTCCCGACACAATGGGAATGTTGGTGTCTGCTGACAATTCTCCTCCAAAAAAAAAAAAAAAAAAAAAAAAGCTTTAGCAGCCCTGCTTGTCTGTGGATCTGATCTCCTTAAGGACGTGTTTGAACATCTTCCCACTGACAGCTTACAAGGCTGTGATTTCAATAAGGGGATCGCAAATCCGAGCGCGGTGTCAGGCTCGTCATGTTCCCCCTGTCTGCTCCCAGGATTTGGAGATGCAAAAAAAAACCCAAAACCCAACAGCGCTGATGAAAATGCTAAACAGCACAAGCTCCACCACTCAGCAGGGGTGTGAGGGGCAGGAGGGGATCAGTGGGTGGGAAACAAAGCAGAGAGCTTTGGATAAGCTCAGCTCCCCCGGGAATCCATCCTGCTCGTGGATGTGTGTCCGCTGTGGGGGGTGGCACCCACCAAGCCAGGCTCAGATCCGACCCAAGGAGGGATTGTGGGGCTGGGGGAGCAGCACATTGCCCATGTAACCCTGCCTGGGGTCTGCTCTCTCCCCGTGCAGGTGTTTCTCCTCGGGGATAGCCGGGCTGCAGCCTCCATCCAGGAGCAGTACTGCGAGAGCCTGGCACCGGCCACCAACCACACCGGTGAGTGTCCCCCAGCAAACCCCAGGGTGGGCATGGCTGGGAGAGGGTGCTGGAGGGGTGTCTCTGGGCAGATCTGCAGCTGCCTGGACCCTTTTTTGGGGGAGGTGGGGTGTGCTGAGGTTGTCACAGCTCCGTGTGGCTGCTGCAGCAGCCCCCTTGCGGGATGACACTTGAGGCAGGTAGGAGATGCAGAGCTCAGGAGAGCTAAAAACAGGGAAAAGAAATGTCTGGTGAGCTGGGCTTTAGGGAGAAAGGGGCAGAGAGACTTCTGTCCAGCCCCTGCTCCCTCAATGCCCATTCTCTGCCATGCCCAGGGACACCTTTGTCCCCTGTGTCCACCCCCCCTGCCCAGGGTTGGTGGCTGGAGGTTGTAACTTTCTGTGGAGATCATGTCACCAGCTCAGTGCGGCCACCAAGTGCCACCCTCCATCCCCAGCACTCCTAGGCATGTGCCACTGAGCTTTTGGGGAGGTCACCAGCCACGAGGAGCTTCTGGGGACGTGGCCATGGCCAGGGCTGGCTCAGCCAAGATGGGTGGCAGCAGAGGGGTCATGAGCAGCTCACTCCTCCTCAACATTGTCCTTGGGTTTGCATCCAGTCAAGTCAGTGCTTGTGCCCTAAAAGTGGCTTTTAAGCCTGTATTCAGGATTTGACTCGGATGTCACCTCAGCAGTGCCAGGTCTGGTTCAGTGACAGGTTTCGGGGGAGGAGAGGTGTGAGAGAGAGAGAGAGAGAGAGGAGCTCACAGGGACAAGGAGGAAAGTCCTCCCCAGCTCAGGGATGCTGCAGGGTTTGTTTTCCCGTGATGGAATGAAGACCAGAGCCAGCAGGGTGACGGATGGCCACGGGCACCCAGCCCTGATGGATGGCTGCCCACCACCCAGCTCCCATTAACAGCAGCATTGCAAACTCCTTCTTAACAAATCACAGCTTGCCACCAGCTGATTCAGTGCCTGGCCAAGCCCAGGCCACCACAGAGCCCTGCAAGGAGCATCCCAAATCCCAGGAGGTGGAGGCAGAAAGCCTGGGGAGGGAATGGCAGTGGCTGGGTGTCTGCTCAGGAAACCTGGTCATCACTCATGTGCTTTGCTCCCCGAAGGTTTCATCACTCTGCTGGTTGAAGTGCTGTCCTTGGCTGTGTTAGGCTGTGATAAATGCTGACCCAGGGCAGCAGGCAGGTCCCAGAGAATCCCTGTGGCCTTTTCCACCTGCTGCTGGAACCTCCTGAGCCCAAGGGAGAGGGCAGAGAGGCGGGGGGGGGGAATTTCTGCCGTGGTTTGCTGATGGACATACCCTGCAAAAATCACCACCACCCCCAAGCAGTGAGAGCTGCTTTCTGCAAGGACTGGGCTCTGCTCAGTGGGGATTTATCAGCATGATTCCAGGCAGGATTTAGTGCCCCTCAGTGCCCATCACTCTGGCACAGGGGACAACTTGTCAGGCTTCAAATCTGCAAAATGTCCATCAGCTCCACGCACCCGACCTGCCATCCCTGAGCAGCTCATTAATTTGGGATGGGGCTAGCACACACTGAGAGACACTTCCAGCTGCAGGAGGGGGCTCAGAACAAGAGGCAGAGATAAACTAATTGTCTTCTGTCTGCGTGGTAAGCAGAGCTCAGCGCCAGCCCCGCTCCTTGGGGTCCATTTAAGCCCAGCCTGGCGGAGGCAGCGATTCCTACAGAGGGATGTTTACACAACTGGGAACTTTGTTTGGAGGCTGTTTTAACGTGGAGAGCTTGTTGGGATGATGCTAATGAGAATTGCCTCTTGAGAGGCCACGAGACTTCATTTGTGAATGTCTGCACAGCCCCTGGGAAGTGGCACATGCTGAGAACACGAGCCCAGGGGTGCCCAGCGCAGGCTCGGTGGGGGATCTGTTGGATGCACGGAGGGGCAGTGCCTTGTGCCCGCTGTGTGTGCCATCCCTCTTCTGGAAAACAGCCCAGCATGGCCTCTCCTCCTCCCCCAGGCCACCAGTCCCTTCATTATTTGATCCCACAGGTTTGGAGGGGGATGTTTGGCTGGCCAGTGGTGTCACCAGGGTGCCATGCACCGAGCTGGAGAGGTCTCTGCCACAGCAGTGGGGTGGAGGCAGACTGGGGTGATGCTCTCCAGGTTCAGGCAGTGCAAGCAAACCCTCATCCTGGGAAGTGGAGCAGCTGAGCCCCACAGAGCTCCCCTGTCCTGCCTTCTTGTCACCGTGGATTTACCCATCTTCTCCAAGTCCCCAGCGCAGGGTGATGTCCCTGGGCCGCCTGGTCCAACTTGATATTTTAGGTATCCATCAAAAACACCTCTTGGTGAGCCCCTGATCCTGGCCAGGGCACTCACACACAGCTGGACACTCCATCAGAAAGCTGCCTCCCACAGGAGCAGCGAGGCAGGGATGTCAGGCTGGACCTGGGGCCAGCGTGGAGCATTGGCAAAGTAGGATCTGCTGCACCCCCAGCCATCTGGAAGCCAAGAAATTCCCAGCTCAGGCTTGAAAAGGACCACAGCGAGGATCAGCACTCCTGCTCTGGGGTGGATGGGTGCTGTCCCAAGGGCTCCCAGCCCACAGATCCCCTGAATTTATCTGGCTGATGGTTGGATCTCCCCGGGGTCTGCGCGCAGCTGCTTCCCACCCTGGGGAGAGCCAAGGTCATTTCATCTGTTGAGGGGCAAAGCAATCCCCCTGCAGCTGCAGGATGGCTTCCCTGGGGCAGGGAGGGGGAATCTGAGCAGATGGGGAAGCCTCTTCCTAATTAATGCCGAGGCTTTTCCGAAGCAGCTCTGCAGGAAGCTCTGGAGCGGAGCGCGCTCGGAGCGCTCGGGCGGTTGTTTTGCTGTTGGGAGCTCTCGAGCCTGGATCATCTCAAGGAGTTGCCACCCAACTGACAATATCCCTGTCTGGTCCTGGCTGCCTGATCCACTCCTTTAAGCTCGTTACCACAATAAATTCTTGCCCTCGGGCCCCCGTGTGCCTGCTCAGGAGGGAGAGGGGAGTGCAGGCAATTCCTCCTCAGCAAAGAAAAGTTTCCTGCCACTGCAAGTCCACCTAAAGCCAAGGAAAATGACACCACGGCAGGCAGAACTGAAAAGAAATGTCTGGGTTGGTTTTGTTGTGGTTTTTTGTTTTTTTTTTTAATAAATGGAGGTTTTTTCAAGGGGGAAATGGAGCGTAGCTTTGCATTAAATAAAGGAAATTTAATTGGTCCAGATGCAGCAAAACCCCGTGGCTGAGAAGCAGCGAGTGACGAGAACATTTCCCTCGCAGGCACTTTGTCAGACAGGTTTGGTAACACCTTTCCCAGCGGGTGACAGTTTGACCAAGAGCTTTTCCACCCACTCCCAGCTCGGCTCCCCAAAGCGCTGACGCTGCTCCAGCAGCTCTCGTGCCGCTGCTCTTCCATTCACTCCCTGACTCCCCTGGGGCGAGACTGGAATTTAAATTCATAAAGGTCAAATTAACAGCATCAGCGCCTCTTTTCCCTTCAGCCTCGTTGGCATCTCTCCCACCGAGGCAGAAATATTAATAAAGGAGCTGAGCAGGGGCTAAAGAGGCAGCAATGAGTCCTGGCAGGGATTGAAGGAGAGACATGAGACTTGGTTTGGGAACCACAAAAAATGGGAAAACACCCTATGTGGAAAATCACAGCGGTTTAAGTGTATACTGGCATTGATAAAGCCATCCTGCTCCATCATCTGGGAAACAGGGATGTCAACAGCAACTCCCTGATATCCATAGATTTTACTGTGGTGGAGGAGGGACGATGATGAGGTTTTGTGGTAGGGAACAGTGTCCTGGCACAGCCCAGCCTGGGCAGCAGCTACAGCAGTTAAACTGCACTTTGCACGGGCTGCAGTGAAGTCCTTGCCAGCTGCTCTGTGCAGTTGTAGCCAAACTAGAAGGCTCTGTTAGGAAAACTCTGCCAGGGAGGGACCAAATCCCAGCCAAAACCAGGGAACAAACCACTTGCTGCCACCCTTGGTTATAACACAAACTCCAACCACTCCGTGGGTCACATCAGCAGAACGTGATACACCCCAAACCCGACCCTCCACATTTTATATTCAGTAAATTTACATGCTGCAAAGCTGTTCATGGATCAGTCTGAAGTGACAACATGGAGCAGATGCATCAGATACCAACAGCACAAGCCAGGTTTGGTGACTCCTGTTTACTCCTCCCCAGAGCAGCAGCAAAGACTCAGGGGGTCAGACGTCGATGGTAAATAGCAACAAGCCAAAAATTCATTACGAAGACACTTTGCTGTCATGACATTTAATTAGCCTGGGTAATTATTTTTCGTGGAGAAGTGTGGAAACTTGAAGTGCTTGGGAGGACTGCTGGGGATTTTTTTAAGGACTGGAGTCTTACAAAGGTAAATAGAAGGACCTAAGGCCACCAAAAGCAGTGCTGCAAGTAGAGTGTGAGCAAGGATGTACTTTGAGCTGCTCCCAACCATCCTGAGGCCCCAGCCCTGCCTCAGAGGGAAGGCAAGCAGCTCCACCACCCCAATCCTACCCCATCTCAACATAAATTGCCCCCCAGTGCCATTCCCCTCAGTGCCTCAAGGTGTTGTTCAGCATTTAACACCCCAGTAGCCCCACGGGAGAGATGGAACCACCCCTGCCTGGCACATCAGCACCTTGAGATAAAAACACCCCCCCAGAGGCCCTTTTTTTGGGGCAATAAGCTGTGAAATGGCTCTTTCTGCTCCACCAAGGTGGTAGAGCTGCCTGGGAGGGACAAACAGCTCTTTGTGCCTGCAGTGAGTGTATCTTGATTAGATGTGGAGATGAAGCCCTGATTGCCAAATGCAAATGCTTGCAGCAGACACCCAGGGGACACTCCGAGGGAGCCAGAGGCTGAGGCAGCAGCAGCAGTGCAGTCACAGAGGACAGCAGGGATGGACAGAGAGAACTGTGGTTGAGTAAGAGCTCCAGACAGGTAGTGATGGGAGTTAACAACGTTCAGCTGTTACTCAGCCTCTGGAGACACCTCAGATAAATAACCCCGTCACTCCTAACCACGGGAAGGAGCCTGTGATTCAGATTCCCATCCTCTCTGCTGGCTCCTTGGCGTTGCAGGGTGTGTGTAGGGGGGAGGCTTCCCCCTTGGACCAGTGACACCAGTATCAGTGCTGTGACACAGTGCTGGGACGGGGCACAGTCTGCACTGGGGCACAGCTTTGCCCAGGGGAGATGAGGACGTGCTTACCAGTGGTATTTTATCACCACAACCTTTGCTTTCCTCCTCTTCGTGCCATCCCAGCCATGGCCTGGTGGCACAACAACCCTTCAGACCTCCTGGCACCAGCTCAAGAGCGTCTCTGGTGGTGCTGGCCCAGGATAAACACGCTCCATCCTCTTTTAAATCTGCTCCAGATCTTTTGGCAGGTGAAAGCTGGGGCTGGGGAGCTTTGCCCTGCCAGGATTCACAGGGTTGTGTGGCTTTAGCTCACAGCCATCTCAGGGGCCTCTGCCAGCGTTGGGAGCAGGCTGGAGAAAGGATGTTTTATGTAAACAGATGGGATATTGCTCCAGTTATCCTCAGACAGTTATTGTGATGTAGCTGTCTCAGTGTAAAGTCCCTGGACAGGCACTTTTTTTTTCTTCAGAAGAAAGTAAATGCTTTATACTGCTTGCAATATTTCCAGAGGCAATGGGGTGGGTGAGAAGGGATTGGAGTGACTTCCCCTGTGCCACATTCCCCAAAAAGCAGAGGAATTCAAAGCAGGACCAGCTCCTTCCTACCCCAAATTCCATGTTTTCTTGTAGGAAGAAGCCAAATCAGGGGGATTGAGTGCAGGTAGGAAATTCATTTGACCCTTCCTGTTGTAAGCTGAGGAGAATAATCCCCCTGAGCAGCCAGGGAAGCATTTAGCACTGATACATGTCATTTCCATGCTAAACAGTGCTCCAAGCCCTGGGAGCCATGTGTCACTGGGAGCAGCTGGAGCAGAGGGGATCTCCAAGCCCTCACAAGCTCTTTGCCTGTTTTACTTAACCCTTCCCCAGCAGGAGGGTGTTTTTTGCCTTTCCCACGTGTCAGGAAGAGCAGCCTCTGCTTTCTGCAGCTTTTCTTCACCGAGCTGCTCTCAGTGTGAGCCTGGGGAAAATATTCCAGCCACCCACTGGATTTAAAAACCGCTGGGACAGACCCAGAAATGCTGCTGGTGGCCATGGATGGGCAAAGCCTGCTGAGCACAGGGTGAGGTCCCAGCAGCACCCCACAGCCTGGTGAGATCAGACTGCACCCCCTGACCCCAATGTCACCCCACAACACAGCCCTGACCCGTGGGATGAGGAGGGGGTTGGGGCTCCTGGTGATGCTGATGCTGCTCCACCTTTCCCTGGGGTGGGACTGGTGGGATCCCCCCGGCTCTGTCACCTGGTGGGTGGGTGGGTGGGTGTCTGTCACGCCCTGACAGTGCCACACATCATCAAATCAAGCACCCTGGAGATATTAAACCCAGCCTCGAGCAGATGTGTCACAGGGTGACGCCACCTCTGCCTGGCCACCTCATCTCCTGGGGTTCATCCTGGGTTTGGTTATTTGTGGCATTGCTGATGGAGAACATCATCCTTCCTGCCCTCTGGCCCTGCTGACTTTTAATTCCCAGCTCTCCTCCCTGAGCAGTCTCTGTCCGGGCCCCAGGAGGGAAACTGAGGCACGAGGGGATGTGGAAAAAATTGAGTTTTATTGTGCTCAGCCCCACCAGTCCCAGGATGGGGGAGCTGCTCTGGGCATTAGGGCTGTGCAATCCCCACTTTCCCCGTGCTGGGTTATTCCAAGTGATGCTTTTCCCCTTCCAGACATTCCAGCAGCCCCTCACCTGGGTGGCTCCCAGGGGGAGCACTTGCAATTTAACTTTTTCCTTAAGTGGAAGCAATTACAGCTTGTTTTCTCGTTACACAGCTGAACATAACCATGAAATTTTAAACAGGGACTTCATCTCTCTGTGACCCTCCATTTCTCTGTCAGATTTGGGTCAAAACAACGACAGAGCTCAATAAATGCAAATGGATGCAAAAGGCACAGACACACTCACACGTGATGAAGGGCACCTTGTTTCCTATGAAATAGGGGCTTAAAACAGTAAAGTTAAAGGCAAGGTTGCCACAGCAACCCTACACATTAGCAAAGCTAAAAGCAAAGGTCATTGTTAAAATTAATTTCTCCCTACGAGCTTCTGGAGGCAGAAGGTAACACTCACCACGCTGATGCTTCCCTGTCTCACATGCTTGGAAGTTGTTTGAGGAAAACACTTGGAAGCGCTGAAAATTTGCTCTGAGAACGCCCCAAAAATAACGACATTCCTCTATAAAAACCTCCGTGGTGTTAACAGCACAGCATTTTATCCTTTTGGTCACCCTTTAGCCGGCTCCATCCATAGGATTTTTTGGGAAAGGCATTCCAACAGCAACCACGAATTCCGGGGGAGAGGAAATGCTGTGTTCTTGCCCTCACAAGGAGCTGTGAATCGGGGTGTTTTGTCCTAGGAAATGGCAATTCCTGTCCCTGTGCCAGCAGCACAAACATCTCTGGAGTATCCAGGAGTGCTTTGGACTGAACTCTGCCCCTTCCAGTGTCTCCTGCCCATCCATCTGCTGCTTGTCTGGGATCATATTAGATGGATATTACAGCCATGGTGCTTCCCACCTCGCTGGGAGATGGAGGAGGGACATATTTAGCTACAGTACATGTTGTTCTAAATATATACAAATTACACATAAAAAAGCCTGCAATCTGGCCTACCTAATGCCTACGTTAGCACGCTTGCTGGAGCTGGGAAAAGCACACGAGTTCCTTCTTGAAATCTGAAATAGAAGCAGCACATTTGGAGTTTTGCTTCCCGGGAAAAGGCTGGAAGAGACCAACAGGAATGGCTGGGAAGGAGGGTTTGAAGCCAGGAGGTGTGGGAGGGTTGGAGGGGCTCTGAGGAGCATCCCAGCAGAACAACCAGGCTGGAGTCAGCACCGGGGGAATGGAAACTCTGGCTCGTTGCCTGTTGTGGGGCTGGATGCCAAAGCCATTGGGTGGAGGAAGGAGCAGGGCTGGAAGACCAGAGCCAGGGAAACCTCCAGCTGATGTGAAGCCAGGCCTAAAACCGGGCTTGGGGTCAGAACTGGGCTTAATCTGGGTATTTAGACAAGACCAGGGTAGCAGGCATGGCCAGGAGTCTTGGCACAGACCCCGTTTGGTGCCAGCCACGAGGGTCTTGTGGGGCTCTCCAGGCACATCCCGACCCTCCAAGGACCTGGAGGTGGCCCAGAGACCCCCAGTAACCCCATGGCCTTGTCCCCACAGGCCCCCAGTGCAATGCCTCCGTGGATCTGATCGGGACGTGCTGGCCCCGCAGCGCCGTGGGACAGCTGGTGGCCCGGCCCTGCCCCGAGTTCTTCTACGGTGTGCGGTACAACACCACCAGTAAGAGGGGCAGAACCCCCAGGGATGTGGTGGGAGAGGGCTGGGAAAACACTCCGAGGGTTTTTGGTTCTGCCAGTGAGCTGCCAGTGAGAAAGGGGTGTCACTGTCCCCGTGCCAGTGGCAAGAGTCAGGTCACATCCCCGTGCCCATCCCCACGCCCCTGGGATGGGCACCCTCTTGTAGCCATAAAATCTGTGTTATATACATTTTACTGTAGCTTTACAAAATTCCTAAAATGCAGCGTTTTCTCATCCTTTGTTAAGGATTTCAAACACAGAAAGGGTTTTTTTTTTTTTAACGAGGTAAAAAGGTTTCCCTATGGGTAAAAAAATATACTGAGGAAGAGAGATAACACTTGATATAACCAGTCAAAGCTACTGAGGAGCCTTGAAACCATTCCAGAAGGTGTGATAGTGTGTCAGAGGAGATGAGGAAGAGAAGATGAAGAGATGGACTCAAATTCAGGAGTCAGGGGGTGACTGCTGTCACCAGGGGGTGACTGACCCCCTCTGTCAGGGGGTGCCATGGGAGGGAGAGCTTTGGAATGGGGTGTAATGTCTGAATATTGCAATTAAAATCTGAATGTTGCCATTGGGATCATTAGGTGCTGGTGTAAAGTTGTGAAGCCCTGTGCACCTCAGGGGGTCCTTTTTACCTTTTAATGCTCAAAATAGAGCAGAGATTTCTTTCTCCTACTTCAAGGCATCCCTCTCTTGCAGACAATGGCTACAGGGAGTGCCTCGCCAACGGGAGCTGGGCAGCCCGGGTCAACTACTCCCAATGTCAGGAGATCCTCAGTGAAGAGGTAGGACCTTGGGGGAGGCCCTTCCTGAAGGGGGGAGTTTGGAAAGGCAGCAGATCCGGGTCGGGAATGCCCAGTGGGAGCTCTGGGCACGCAGCATCCCAGATCTCGTGTGGCAGCGATGCCCCCCTGCTTCATCGGGATTTGTATTCCCTGTCAAATAAAGCCCCTTTCCATCCTCATTAAAAATCCCAGGGAATTGGCAGGGAGAGGTTTCCAGCAGTCTGGGCACAGATCAGCAGGTCCTTCAGCCCCATCACCCTCCTGACACGGCACTAAGGGCAACCCCTGTGCTGGCAATGAAATAAAGGAGATTTTTTTAGGAAGCTGAAAGGTATAAAAATCAGGGATCAAGAATTACAAGCCCCTGAGTAGGTCGAGCCACCCCTCAGAGCAGAGGGGAAGAGATATGGGCTGTTCATTTGCAGCTGATACCACCTCTGGTATTTAAGATGCTGATATCTCTTGCCAGGAATGGTTTTCTCACTCAGTTAATTGCTAATTCACAGGTTGGATGAGCGCCCAACAGCAGGAGCGATCAATTAATTTAATTATCACTCACACCTTCCCTCTGCCCAAATTCATCCCAGCCTCTCAGCTGCCCCCAGGGCAGCAGGGAGGGTGAACTGAGACATCAGATTGCAGCGAGCTCAGCTCGATGCCAGCAGGGTTTCCCCACAGGATGGGCTGGGGATGGCTCAGCTCTGAGCAGGAGCCACATCAGGGCAGTGAGTGTCCCTGGCAGGGCTGGGATGTGAAACCAGGCTGGTGCCTCCCCTGTCCATGCTACCCCCACCCCCTCCCATCCCTGCCCTGCCCCAGGAGGGGCTGCCTTTGATTGCTGAAAACTGACCCCAAATCCGCAGTGCAGCTCCCACAGGTGACTGTGGTGGAGTTAGGGGGGTTTGTGGTGCTGTCGTGGCTTCTGCTGACCCCCCTCCCCCCGTGTCCCCTACCCAGAAGAAGAGCAAGCTGCACTACCACATCGCTGTCATCATCAACTACCTGGGGCACTGCGTCTCGCTGGGGGCCCTCCTGGTGGCCTTTGTGCTCTTCATGCGCCTGAGGTGAGTGACACAAACGTGTCCCTGCTGGGGGGACGAGCCCACAGGGGTCACTTCAGGCAGGGATGGACCCAGCCCCTGTGTTTTGTCACATCCTCCCCCTCCATGGCCACTACTGCCACGGGATCTCACAGGGACCATGCCTACACCTCAGGGCTGTTTTCCAACTTTGAAAGCACCTGGCTCTGGAGGCAGAGGGTGCTCCTCGGTGCCATCCCCCTACCAGCCTTCCTCCTGCCCACCTCACCCAGGGCATGGCCCCAGCCAGGTCGCCCTCGGGGTCCCAAGCAAGCTCCACAAACAGCCCTGATGGTGCCTCTTTCCAACCCCTCTCCAGGAGCATCCGGTGCCTGAGGAACATCATCCACTGGAACCTGATCACGGCCTTCATCCTGCGCAACGCCACGTGGTTCGTGGTGCAGCTCACCATGAACCCCGAGGTGCACGAGAGCAACGTGGTGGGTGCAGCTCTGCTGGGCTCAGCCCAGTCCTCACAGCTGGGGAGGGGGGGGATTGTGGGGTGGGGAGTGAGGGGATCCTGAGATCAGAGAATCACAAGAGTGCTTTGGGTTGGAAGAGACACCTCCTTCCACCAGCCCAGGTTGCTCCAAGCCCCGTCCAACCTGGCCTTGGACGCTTCCAGAGATCCAGGGGCAGTCACAGCTTCTCTGGGCAGCCTGTGCCAGGGCCTGCCCACCCTCCCAGGGGGCAATTTCTTCCTGATATCCCACCTAAATCTCCTCCCTGTCAGTTTGAAGCCTGTAAGGTGAGGCTACAAAAGCCACATCAGGGGGTAAATAGGGCAGTGTGGTGTCTGGGGGACAAGCCAGGCGTGCGAGAATCGCAGGTTCAGCTGCTCTGCTGGGTGCATTTGGGTTTCACCACTGCAACCCAGAGCTCCAGAGGCCCCACATCTCCTCCTGGCAGGTCTGGTGCCGCCTGGTCACCGCTGCCTACAACTACTTCCACGTCACCAACTTCTTCTGGATGTTTGGGGAGGGCTGTTACCTGCACACGGCCATCGTCCTCACCTACTCCACGGACAAGCTCCGCAAGTGGATGTTCATCTGCATCGGCTGGTGTGAGTCCCAGGGTCCCCCCTCCACCCCACCCCTGCTCCTCTTCTTGAACCCAAACAGCTGCCAGGAGCAGGAGGGTGGGATTTGCAGGGGCACATCACCTCAGTGAGTGTGGGGGTGTGTGAGAAAGCCCCTGGTGCAGCGGGATTTTGTGATGTTGACTCACCTGAGCGGTTCCCTTGCAGGTATCCCCTTCCCCATCATCGTGGCCTGGGCCATTGGGAAGCTCTACTACGACAATGAGAAGTGAGCCTGGTTGCTTTTCATCCCCCATTCCCTTCTCTGTCCCAAATCCCCCAGGGATCAGCTGTGCCAGGGGCTCTGGCAGGGAGGAAAAAAATGACATTTTTCTTGCATCCTTTCTTTTGTCCCACCTTTGGTCACTCTGCGGCCCTGCCCCTGCTTGTTTCTTCTCAAAAGGCAAATGAGATTTTATTTTTTTTAAGGGGAAAAAGGTAAGATTAAACCACAGCTCCTCCAATGGGTTTGCCAAATGGAGCTGGGATTGAACCAGCAGAGATCTTGAACTACCCCCACCCGGGCCATTTTCACAGGCACCTGCAAATGAAGGTTTTAACAGGCACCTGAGAGCTCCTGCCTTGGGCTGGGAAGTGAAAAGGAGCCCGTTGAGATGAAAGGCTGTTTTCCAGAGCTCGTTTTCTGCTCCCCCCATTTCAGCAGCCCTGTGCTACTCCCACAGGCACAGCACTGATTTAACAACCCCAACAAGGTGTTCCCAGGACAGGGACCCCAGAGGGTTTGCTGGGAATGGAGCCAACCCAGACCTGTGCAAGGTCACAGAGTATCCTGAGCTGGGAGGGACCCCCAAGGACCATCCAGTCCAGCTCCTGGCTCTGCACAGGACCATCCCCAAGAGTCTCACCCTGTGTCCCAGAGGATCACCCAAACCCTCCTGGAGCTCTGGCAGCCTTGGGGCTGTGCCCACTGCCCTGAGGAGCCTGTTCAGTGCCAACCACCCTCTGGGGGAAGAACCTTTCCCTGAGATCCACCCTGATCCTCCCTGACACAGCTCCAGCCCTTCCCTGGGTGCTGTCCCTGCTCACCCAGAGCTGAGATTGGAGCTGCAGACCCTGGTGAGGTCTGACCTGAGTCTGCTCTTCTCCAGCTGAACACACCAAGTGCCCTCAGCTGCCCCTCATGGGGCCCCTGTAGATCCTTCACCACCTTCCTGTCCCTCCTTTAAGAGCTTTAGACCTTTCTTATATTGGGGTGCCCAAATTCCCCTGGGACTCGAGATGAGGGCACACCTCAGAGCAGAACAGAGAGAGACAATCCCCTCCTTCATGAAGAGGTCAATCCCTGCTTATCCTACAACAACCAGTTCCCACATCCATGTGGGGCCCATTACCACCCCCACAAACCCTGGTGCACCCCCTTTTCCTGGGGAAGCCATTCCATGGTGGCTCCAGCACCGTGAGCTGTGGGGCTTTCACCCCACACACAGCAACTTACACAGGCTGTGCAAGGACAGGAGTGAATCCAGGTCACCTCCAACACCACTTGTCCCCAACACCACTTGTCCCCAACACTGCTTGTCCCCAACACTGCTTGTCCTTGCCTTGCAGGTGCTGGTTTGGGAAGCGAGCAGGAGTTTACACTGACTACATTTACCAAGGCCCCATGATCCTGGTGCTTCTGGTAAGAGCAAAGTGACCTCCTGGGCTGCATACAGAGTCCTTCCACCTGCAGGTGGGGGGCATGGCTGCTCCTGACCAGGGTCTGGCCCCCCTCCTTTAGCTTCACCCTGCTGTGGCTGTTCCTGCTGCCCCACAGCAGCACTGCCCTCACCCAAACTGCCCCCCTGAGAAAAATCTGGGCTTGGGATGGGCTGCAAACGTGCCTGGAGACCTCACTCTGACAGGGATGTCCCATCAGAGGACTCCCACGTGCATCAGTAGGCCCCTCCATCCCTGCCCTGGCGCTGTTTGGGTGCAGGTGGGTGCTCTGCACTGGCAGAAGCCTGGGAACCTCAACCCCCATTCCCTGATCCACCTCTCTCTGCTCCTGGCTGAGCTGTGATGTTTGACCCAGGGGTCACAGGGAGCACAGTTTGCTGGGACTTTGTCCTTTTGGGAAGGGGCAAAGAAGAGCAGTGGTGGCAGGTCACAACCTGGGGGTCCAACCTGTGTTTTCTGCACAAGGTCCCAAAACTACACTGAAAACACCCAAGGGAGGACTGATCACCAGCCTCCTCCTGGAATAATTGATCCTGCTTCCCATTTCCCAGCCTGTCAGGTGGCCAGGCCACTGCTAATAAATGTCAGTCAGTCGTGCTCAGCTCCAGGGCCACCTTCCTGTGCCCTCGTTAGCGATTCTGCGGCAGGAGAGCGGCCAAGCAGCTCCTGGTGGTGATGGCAGCAACTCCCAGCCTTTTATTCCTCCTCTCCCTCCAGCTTTTTCACCTTCAGCCCTTCCTCTAACACTTGTCCTGCCTCACCAATCTCCTGGCGTGCTCTGATCCTTCGGGCAGACTCCAAAATCTTATTGCTGAAGTGCTTTGGAAATAACAAAGGGACAGGGCAGGGAAGGCAGTGGATAAGGTTCAGGAGGAAACATTCCCATTTCCCCTGGCACAGCTGAGCAGCAAACACCAACCATGATCCTCTTCCTTCCAGATCAACTTCATCTTTCTGTTCAACATCGTGCGAATCCTCATGACGAAGCTCCGAGCTTCGACCACGTCGGAGACAATCCAGTACAGGTAAGAAAGAGCATGAGCAGCAAGACCTGGCTTCCCCCCACGATCAGGGGAGATGGGAACAGCCCCAGCAGGCAGGTATCGAGGTGCTGGGAGCACGGAGAGGCACCCAAGAGCACCTCAAATGCTCTTTGGAGGCACACACGCCCATTAAACCTGGGATTGTTCAAGAATCCCGGCCAGCGAGAGCCTTGTGATGGAAAACATGGATCTGCCTTGGAAGGGAGCCCTTGGGATTTGAGTCCCTTTGCAAAAAAATAAAAACCTGTTCTGGTGGGACCTGCTGAGCTCTCCAGGCTCAGAGCTGCAAATCCTGGCACAGAGGTGAGAATTAAATCGCTGCTTGACAGCGGAGCAAAGGCTGAGGCAGGAGCGAGGAATCGATGCCACCCCAACACCTCCCTGTGAAGAAGAAGGCAGCACTCCCACAGCACAGGGCAGGAGGATTTAACCCTTCCTCCCCTGCTGGGAAATGTTTTGCAGGCAGCTTGGGAGTTGTGTGGTCAGAAGAACTCTCTGAACTGCCCGGAACAGGAGAAGACACCTCGCTCTTTATCGGGGCTTCTCTCAGCATCACTTTGTGGGCAGGAACTGGGGGGGATCTCAGTGGGTGTTGGGCCAGGAGAAGCAGGTTTGGGGGTGGAGGGTGGCTTTTTTTTTCAGCTGAGAATGGAAAAATTCTGGTTCAGTTCTGAGGAAGCACCAGCTCTCCTCCTCACGGAGTACTGAGCTGGGGTGGATGGTTCAGCTTGGGCTGAGCAGAGAGAAAGGTTGTTGAAAAAGGCTGGTTGGCCCCAGCCAGCAATTCTGAGAGACTTTTGGCTTTCTGGTATTTGCCTGATTTTGGCAGGGAGGGTTTTTCACCTTTGGGCAGGAGAACATGTTCATTTCCCAGAGGTATTTTGAGGGACGAGAAAACTTGGAGAATTTGGTAGGTTATAAACTGTGCAGTCCTGCTTAAACCAGCAAGGGACAGCCCTGAAAGGCTCCTGCTCACCTTAGATGATGGCTTTAAGTAAAAAAATTAATGGATTTCATGCTGCCAAGGCTGCTTCCATGAGAAGAATGTGCTTTCCCAGTGTTCTCCAGCCTGAAGATGCTCCTGTCCTGAGTTTCCTCCATTGGTTTCATCAGCCCATTTGTGTCAGGGCTGTGCTCTGCTCCAGGTCTGGGATGTAACACAAATCCCATTCCAACCAGAGATGACCTTCCCACCTACAGCTACTGCTGGAATCTGTCCATTAACAGGATATTCAAGCAAAAAGTGATGGCTTGGCATTGTTCTTGTCCCCTCCCACACTCCCTGTATCAGCACCTTGGCTCTTCACAAGCCACACTTGTAATCTCATCAAGTAAAGATACCAAATTAATTACCTGAGATAAGGTTTTCATAAACCCAGGCTGAAGGGCGGGAATTATTATGCCCTCCTTAATTCCTTTTTAATCGAGCCCTGGATCAGCCAAGCAGTCATTTCACGCCAGGTCAAGGTCAGGCCTCTGCTCTCCACTGCCCTTTTCTGGATGGAGAAGCACAGCAGATTCTCAGTGCTCAAACCAGCCCAGTCCCTTGGGGATTGCAGTGGAAAACAGATCAGCTTTGCTCCATCCTGCCCTGGTTTGCCATTCCCAGCCATGCTGGTGCTGGGAGTGGGATGGGCAGAGCCCTCGTGCCCAGGGCTGCCCTGCAGCAGCTCAGCTCCACGTTTTCTCCCCAGGAAAGCAGTCAAGGCCACGCTGGTGCTGCTGCCCTTGCTGGGGATCACCTACATGCTGTTCTTCGTCAACCCCGGGGAGGATGAGATCTCCAGGATAGTCTTCATCTACTTCAACTCCTTCCTGGAGTCCTTCCAGGTATGGTCCCCAGCACTGCCTTTCATGCCAGTCCCCCCACCAAGGGATGTGGAGGAGCTGAGGCCTCACCCAGCTTCTGCCCCCTCCCAAAAACAGACACCCCCAGACCCCAGGGCTGCTCCAAAGCTCCCAGTTCAGGGGGTCTGCTGGAGGTGACTCTGCTGTCTGTTTGTCCCCTTCCAGGGCTTCTTTGTGTCTGTCTTCTACTGCTTCCTGAACAGCGAGGTGAGCACTGGGGGGGTGTTTGGGGGGGCTCTGCAGACACAAGCTCAGCCTGAGGCTCTGCCACTGCACGGGGTTTGGAGAGTGCTGGTCCCCAATTCAGATAAACCACCCTGACTGCTCCTGCCCCTCTCCCAGCCCCTCACAGCACCCCATGCAGGTGTGAGGGGCTGCCTCTCCCACAGAGCCCCCCGCTCAGATTTGTTTCTCCCTCTTGTTTCCATCTTAAGCTCTCTCTTAATAGTTAATGTTGCAGAATCAACCAGGTTGGAAGAGACCTCTGAGATCATCGAGTCCAACCTTTGACTGACCCAACACCCGTTTGTCACCCAGCCCGTGGCACTGATGCCACACCCAGTCTCACCTTAAACACCTGCAGGGATGGTGACTCCACCCCTCCCTGGGCAGCCCATTCCACTCTGGGAGGAATTTCTTCCTGATATCCAACCTAAACTTCCTCTGGCACAGCTTAAGACTGCGTTAATTAATGCAGTTAATGGGTTCATCTCCCCTGGTAGTTGCAAGGGCTGCGTTCCACCGGCCCCAGAGCAGTCTGGGTGCCCTGGGTTGGTGACAGGGGTTCCTGGGACCCCCCAGGAGGGGCTGAGCGGGGTTTTTGGGTGGGAATCCTGAGGGTGAGGACAGCTGGTGGCTCTGGCTGGCTGTGTGGTGACTGGAGGCCCCCTCTCCCTGTGCCCCCAGGTGCGCTCGGCCGTTCGGAAGCGCTGGCACCGCTGGCAGGACAAACACTCCATCCGCGCCCGCGTGGCCCGGGCCATGTCCATCCCCACCTCCCCCACCCGCGTCAGCTTCCACAGCATCAAGCAATCCACGGCTGTGTGAGCCACGAGACGCCCTGGATGGGATGGGGGAGAGGAATCCCCCGCTGTGAGGGTTGGCCCCGCGGGGACAGCCACGGACTCGCTGCGGCCACCGCGGGGGGAGCTGCACAGCTCCTGCCTGGACTGCGGGACAGGACAGCTGAGAGGCTGCTCGGTCACCTCCCTGGCAGTGCTGGGACCTGCTGGGGTGGAAGAAGGAGCCAGAGGAAGCTGGAGAGGTCGCAGAGGCCTCGCCTGCCCGCTCCAGCCCGGGCACGATGCCCCTCGTGGCTGCCTCACCTGAGTTTGTCGCTGCTTTGAGGTGACAGGACACCAGGACGTTGCTGGGACAGCTGAGGGGGCTAATCCCTGGGAAGGTGGGGCAGCCCTTCCAGTGAGCACGTGCTGGGATGCTGCTGGTGTTGGAAAACCCTCTGGAGGGGGCCAAAGCCCTCTGTGTTGGCAGGGGGTGGATGGAGAGCCCTGGACTGATGGCAGACGTTGATTTATGTGGCTGTGGTTTAGTACCACTGGGATCACTTGAGCCCTGAGGGGGCTCTCAGTTGAGCCCTGGGGTCACCCCTGCCACTGGGGTTATTGGAGCCCTTCCCCTGCCCCAGATGTCCTGGGACTGCTGCTTGGTCTGACCAGGTCATTTCTCACCTTGACCCCAAGGCTGGGGTGGGAGGGGAGCAGTGAGGTGGGAGAGGGCAGGGGACCACACAGAGCACAGGGATGGCCCCAGGGACTCACAGAGGGGTTGAGACTGAAGGGAGGCACAAGAATTAGGTAACTGTGTGGGGTGGTCCAGCCCAGAGGGGTCCCCAGGTGTCTGCACAGCCCCTGCCCCTCGGGCTGACTCCGTGTCCCTGCTCAGGGGGTGGAGAGCTGGGGGAGCCCTGTGGTGGAGGGGTGGCTGAGGTCCCCAAAGGCAGCTACCACAGGGACATGCTGTGGCTCTGCTCCCCTTTCCCCCTGCCCTGCTTTTCCCTGTGCAGGTGGGCCCAGTGCCAAAGCTGCTCCTCGCTCTCGCACAGGGGGTGGGACCAAACCATCCCCAGGCTGGGGTTAAGTGCCTTGGAGGAGCAGCAGCCTCCATCCCTCCCTCCCTCCATCCCTCCCTCCCTCCCTCCATCCCTCCCCATGCTGGGGACTCCAGATTGTCCCTGATCCCCCCCCTTCCCCATGCCCTGTTCCACGTGGTCACTGAAAGCAGCTGAGCAGAGAGGTCCGTGCAAGTGGAGGGGTTGGCATCCTTGGAGCCACCTTTTCCTTGCCCCACAGGAGGTCTGGGGGTGCCTGGTTGGGGGGCAGATGCCAGTAGGGAATTATGGGACCAGTCTGCTCTCTGCATCCCAGGGATTTTTATTTTTTTTTTTCCAGTGGGGCCCTACAGGATGTGGTGTGAGCCCCTTCACACTTCTGTGCCTCAGTTTCCCCACAATAAAGAACAGGCATAAGTGTGTCCTGCCCTGCCCTGGGGAGATTTAAGCAGCTTTGAAACCACAGTGCTCTGTGATTTCCTCAGGATACACCACCAGAAAGGAGTAAAACCTTTCCTTTTTTTTTTTTTTTTTTCTTTAAAGGGAAAAACCTGTGGGTTCTTTCTTTAAGCATTTGAGAAATTCAGTTGTCTGAAGCAAATTCCTCACTTTGATTTCCCACCTGCATGTCCACAGTGCAGCTCAAACAGAAACATGCCATTTGCCCCCAGTGATGCACTGGGAGAAGCAACAGCTCCCAGGATGCCACAGTGAGGGCCACACCCTACACATGGGGCAGGTTTTAGGCTTTGTACAAGTTCATCCATCACCAACAGCCCCAGAAACCACCCTTAATCCGACATAGGGGTGAGAAAAAGACCCCCAGGGTTATGCAGTGGGAAAACTGGCACCTCCCAGTTCTGCAGCTGCTCCTGTGAGGAGCAGACTTGTGTCTTCTCTCGTGTCTTGGTTTCTCTGCCAGGTGCTCTGGCAGATTAATAAAGATCTGCTGGATCTGACGAAGGGGAAACGCCCCAGGGAGCTTTTTTTCATCATCCCCACAAGTGACGTCGCCAAAAAAACCCACCACGATGTGCTACACGTTCAATTTGGATTTTCCTAAAGGCCAGGGGTCTACATTTGGTGGGAAAGAAGCTGGAAATTGAAAAAAAAAAACAAAAAACCAAAGAAAGAAACCCAAACAGAAGCACCTGTGCTCACATCACCCAGTTTTTCCCTTCTCCTCTTGGTGGTTTGCTCTGGCTGATGTGACTTTGCTTTCCATAGCTGGAGAAGTGTGTGTGTGTGTGTTCTTGTTTGATTAAAACTACTTGGATTCCTCTCACAAGGACTTTTTTGGGGCATGTTTATCTTTTGCAAAGGACAACCCTTCCTCAGTTCCCACGGGCTCATCCTCCCACCACAGTGGGCTCAGCATCCCTGCTGCTCCAGAGGCACCCTGGTGGCTTTTTTTGCCTCCTTCCTACCCCAAAATCCACAGGCCTAGGGGATGGAGGTGGCTCTCCAACACCATCTCACCTCAGGGAAACAAGGACCAGCCCACGTGGCTCTGCCACCATCAGATCTGGAGAAAGATCCCCCAAACTTCTCCCCCTCTGCACCTCAGCTAAGGCAGAACAAAAATGTAATGTGCCTCTCAGCAGGAGGGAGGGCCAATTAAACTCGAATTTCGTTTCATACAGCAGTGTTTACAGGTGAAATTCAGACACAAACAGATTTCTGGTCAAGCTCTTCCGATGCAGAATTAATTTGTTCGCCACGCAGAGCCTTGGAGAGAGCTGTAATTTAGTAAGCACCATGCACATAAATAATAATTACAGGTTCCTGCTGATTGCATGATTGTATTTTAAGTTATCAAGTAACTCTGAGATTAATGGCCTGCCAATCCTGTGCTCTTGACGAGGTTGTGGCCTCCTGAGATCACTGTGGGTTAACCCTTGTTGTTATTCTGGCACCTCTCAGGGCTGGGAAAAGCAAAGTGTGATGCCAGGGATGGGACCTGGGTGCTGTGGGACATCCCAGTGACATGAGGGGACTCACAGGGGCCTCTCCAGCACACAGAGATGGGGTTTTATTTAATTTCTTTGTTTGATTAACATATCCAGCCTACCATGGGAGTTCTCTCCAGCCCTGTTGCCCCCCCTTGGCCCAGGGTCACAGTTTTGGGGTCCTGAGTGCCCTGAACCATCTCCAGCAAACTGAGGAGAAAATCTACCATGCAGAGCCTGGGTGGAGGCAGAGGGAAGCTCATGATCCTGATTCCTTGTGGAGGAGCTGAGCTGAGCTTCCATCTCACCTTCCAGCCAGGCTGGCCTGTGCCAACACCACCCTGGCAGAGCCAGGACCTCCCTGTTCCACTCCCTCCCTCAGAGCTGGCATTCAAACCAAGCTGGACCATCACTCCCCATCCTCCACCACATCTCTGCCTGGTTTTCCACAGCTTTGGGCCATTCCTGGATGTTTATCCCTCTTTGTGCCTTCCCAGGCTGGCCACGACCCTAAAGGGGTGGGAGGTGGGGAGGGAAGGGAAATCTGGGGGCATTTTCCAGCCCATTTGTGGCTCCCAGTGCTGTCTGCCCCAAGGTGCTTCTGGCCCGTGGTGTGTTGCCCTTCCAGGGCTGCCAAACTCCCAAATGAACATTTCACCCTTTAATTCCAGTGCCCTCTCCCTCGCTGCCCCCCCCCCAGCACGAGCCTCTCGCTGACATTTGTCACTGCAGTCACTTTAAACGGCTTTCCCCATTCCCTGCCGCCCTCCTGAAAATTTCAAAGGGCTATTTTTCCAGTTAGGAGGAAAACTAAAGCTCAGAGACACCAATGATTCCGTTCAGCCCTGGAGAAGAGGCTCCTGGAGGAGCCCTGAGGCAGCAGAGTTGAGGGAATCACACACAGCATCCTAATCCATCCTCCCGCTGGAGCCCTCAGGGATGCTCCCAGGGGAATGTGCACCCAGGGCTGCCCAGGTTTTCCAGTTTTGTTTGGAAATGGTTGCAGTCCCCAACCACCTGCAGCACCAGGAGAGCCCCTTGCAAACCTCCCAAACCCTGTTAAACAACCCTGTTGTTCTGAGTCACACAGGGAGATGTTGGGCTCTGCTGGCTGAGCACCATCCTGCCAGACATCCCCCAGGTCTGAGACCTGTTCCAGGAGACATCAGCGTGACTGGGGGGCTCAGCACCCTCCTCACACCCTCCTTGTGCCCCTGGAAGCATCCCCAGCACCCCACCCTGACCAGGCCATCCACCCTTGAACGCGACCACTCTCTGCTCTCCAAGCAGCACCCACTTCCAGCCAGCTCCCTGTTCCAGCTGCCCTGCCAGCCCCTCCCAGCAGCACACCCTCATTTTTGGGTGCAGCAGAAGAGTCACAACTTGCCTCACTTGGTTCTGTGCCCACAGGGCCCAACACCCACCTGGTACTGCCAGTGGTGAGTGCTCGAGAGGGACATGTCCATCCCATCTCCTTCCTTCCCTGGCTGCTTCGTTTGCTGCCTCCCTGTCCTCCAGGAAGGCAAATCCCCAAGGACACGTCCTCCCCTGCCCTTCCCAGCCCACGGTGTGGGGTGACAGGGCTGTCACAGCTCAGCCAGCACGAAGTCTGCGGGGTTTGTGCTGGCTGAGTGCGGCTGAGCCCCCACCACGAGGTGTCAGAGAGCTCCTGGCTGGGTCCCAAGGGATCTTCTGTGGCTGCCAGGGCCTATCAGCATCTCCAAGTCAGCTGTTTGGGATGAAAGCAGCCCTTGAAAAAGTGGATGTTGCAAGTTAAGAGGGTCTTCTGTCCTGGGCTTGCAGCTCTGGGGGTGCCGGGTGAGGCCTTGGAGGGTGGATGAGGCTCTTCTTGCAGGGGGGGGACTTCAGTGGGGTGGCTCTGGAGAATCCCAGGGAACTGATGGCTCTGGAGAAGCCTGTGGGGGTGTGAAATATGGGATAAAAAGGGAAGCCCTGGGTGAAGCACTTGCAGCAGTCACAGAGGGACAATTGTTAGCACAGCAGGAGCCAGAGACCTGGAGGGACACGAAGAGGGAAAGCTGCAGCCTGAAAATCACCTGCAAATGAAGCACAAACACCAGTGGGAGCTCAGCACAAGGAAGGAAAAGCAGTGTGACTGAGCCTGATGGTTTGAGGGGAAAGTGAGATATTCAGGAAAAGCCTCGGATCATAGGCTAGAAGGGTTCAATCCTGCCTGGAGTTTGACTCATGCTCCATCACTAACCCAAAGCCGTGGTGATAGAAATGCTCACATTTCTGAGGAAAATCCTTTGGGTGGCTGATGGGAGCTGTGTTTAAGTGCATTAATATGATTCAGATGTGCTTAGACAGACACAGACTGACTAAGCACATAAAGCAGCTTCTTTTTTTTCCCCAGCGAGGTGTGGCTCATTCCATGGAGCTTTCCACACAGGGAGTGCTGCATCCAGCTCCCCCAGCACTGGAAGAACGTGGAGCTGCTGGGGAGAGTCCAGAGGAGGCCACGGAGCTGCTCCAAGGGCTGGAGCCCCTCTGCTCTGGGGACAGGCTGGGAGAGCTGGGGGGGTTCACCTGGAGAAAAGAAGATCCAGGGAGACCTGAGAGCCCCTTGCAGGGCCTAAAAGGGCTCCAGGAGAGCTGGAGAGGGACTGGGAACAAGGGATGGAGGGACAGGACACAGGGAATGGCTTCAAACTGACCCAAACCACCCCAAATTCCCAGCCTGGCAAAACAAGGCGTGAGTCAAGCACCGCTGGAGAGGAGGAAGCGCGGAGCCAATGCCATGGCAATCGAGGGAAATCTGTGCGGAATGGGAAACAATTAAAAGAGAATTAACCGGGCTGCAGGAGGAGAAAATTGCTTCTTTCAAAACCGTCTTGATTATAGGGCTGCGATGGCCCAGAGCCCCCGTGGCTTATCACCGGTGAATGGATGAAGAGGCTGTTAATCAAGATTGTCAGGAGCTCTCCCAGAGCCAAACGCCCGAGCCAGATCGGCAGGGAAGTTGTGCCACAATTTCATCTGCTCGAGCCATCGAAGCCCTGGCTGGAAGAGGGAGGTGGGTTGGTGGGTTTTCCAGAAAAGGGCTGGGGATTTCACGCTGGTGGTCGGGAAGGTGACGGTTCTGGGAGGGAGCAGGATGGACATGGATCCTCCACAGTCCCGTCCCCGTCCAGCTGAGCTTTTCTCCTTCCCTGCCATCCCGACAGGCCGACGGTGTCGGGGCTGTGGTGCAGCAAACAGGGTGTCTGTCCCACTGCCCAGTGACAAAACCCAGCCCTTCCAGTGCCCTGGGAGGTGACCACGAAGCTCCCATAAACCCCAAACAGTTGCCATTTAGGCGCTCGGCAGCTGAGCTGCAGCTGCTTCGGTGCCAATTACATCGTTCCACGGGCGCCACGGCGCTAATTGCATTAATGGGAGACTAATCGCACACCTAACGGAGATAAGCGGGAGCTAATTGCTCTGCAGTGACACCGTGCTCCGTGCATTCCCGGGAGAATGCTGCTGATCCCGGGAGCATCCCCTCGGCAGCCCCGGGGCTCTCCGGGCGGGCGGAGATGAACCAGGGTGTGGGCTTGGATGTGTCTGCTCCAAACCCTCAGCAGGAATAGCCCCCTCGGGCCTCAGCTGGCTCTTCCCGAGGCACGTTAAGGCCCTTGGACGGCAAGGAGGTGTGTTTGGGTGGAGACCATCCATGGGCAGAGGTCTCTGTGCATCCAGATCCCCCCTGGTGAAGGGTTCTGACAGTGCCCATCGGGGTCTTGGACCACCAGCAGCCTGGGTGCGACCAGAGGTGCACCCTGAGGACACCCAGTGTGCTCGCCAAGAAAGTGAGAAATTGGTTATTCCCTCCTGGAAGGAGCAAGCAGGGGCTGGGGGAGGCACTGCCCCCGTCCAGGGGCTGCTCGGGTGCTGCCAGGCCGGGTTTTTCACCGCGTTCCCACTCCCGATTCCTTGTGCTTCACAACCGCTTGCTAACACCCTTCCCTTGGGGCTCCTGCCGCTCCTGCCCCGGGCACGGGAAAACTGAGCCGGAAAATTCACACGTCCCCAAGCGCGGCTCCCGTCCCCGAGCAGCGTCACAGCCCGGTGTTAAAGCAGGAATTGTTTGAGAAGCAGGGGAAAAGCCCGATTTAGAAGTACCATTTTCAGATAATCGGAGACCGTGTTTAGCTAAAATCTGAGCGGGGCAAAGATGCGCTGAGGAGAGGACTGGACGAGGCTCTTCCCGGGGCACGTGGCACGATAAATCCGAGATTTATCACAGCAAACCGAGAGCAGCAGGAGGATAATCACCCGGGCTGTTCCGAACAAGGCAGAGCTGCCGGGGCCGCTCGCAGCGAGTGCTGCAAAGCAACTGCGGAGAAAAGCCCGGCCGGGCTCCCCAGCGCGCTCGGAGAGGGCGATCGTGGGGCGTGAGTGGAATTTTAATGGCACGGCGGCAGCAGCAGCTGCGGCAGAGTTTGTCATCTCAGCATCCCTCCCGGGCAGCGCTGGCGCTGCGGACCTCAAAGACCATCGTGTTGCACCCCCCTTCCGCTAGACCTGGTTGCTCAGACAAGCAAAGCATCTTTTTCCCCCCAATTCCCCAGCACTGACTCTTGTTTTGGGGTTAGGAATTGCTCAGTGGATGAGAGCGGCTGTCCAAAAAGAAAACAAAACAAAAAAAAAAAAAAAAAAAAAGGAAGGCTTTGAAGTAAATTTCCACCCAAATCAATCTTCTGGGCGGGATCCACATCATGTAATTTTGAAATATCGCAGAGAAACATTTCAAGCTTGAAGGACATTCTGGATTTTAGGGGGAGGCTGACAGATTCCACCAGAAGCCCTACACAGCCTGGTGTGTGCCGGCACTGCTCAGAACACGAAATGCTGTTGTCTGAACTCATATTTCCAGGCTGGGAGAAACATTTTCCAGCGGGCACAACCTGAGCAGAGCAGTTTTCCCCTCGGAGGAGCATCATTTATTTTCCCACCCGTTAAACCTTCGTGGCTGCACCACTCTGTGACCTCTGTCTAAGGAAAGGGGCTGCATTTCATTAGCCAGGGGAAAGCACTCAGCTTGCAAAGGAAAATCGATACCTGTCATCTGTATTTATGTATGAGCTTTTATTTATGGGGACTCTGGAGCTGGGCTGATGTTCTCTGTGTCTGTCCCTAATACCCCCTGCTCCGTGTGCTCTCCCTGCTTCCAAAGAGATGCACTTTAAAAGGCACTTACACCTCTTACTTTACCCAAAGAAGTGGGTTTTTAACAGCAGTTCAATAATATTCATGTACAATATAACAATATACAATAATATCCTTTGATGCCCTGGCCAGCTCGATGATGTTTCTCTCTTTTCCTCCATCATCTCTTTCCTCCAGTAAAGGGAAAAATTAGTCAGGGCCTCTCTAAAGCTTTCAGTCAAACATATTTTTTTTTTCCATTTTGGGATTGATTGCTGTTTTCTTCCTTAATAAAGTACCTATTTCTTTCTTGTTTTTCTTTCCCACTGGAAGATCAAAAGCTCAAGTGTTGTTTTATTGGCAAAGCTTTCAGCTTTCAGTTGCTGAAAACCGAAGACGTTTTGGCCCGGGCCCAAAATCGTGAAAATATTTCCAAAGAACACTTTAAAACCTCGAAACTCTTCTTAGTTTTATAGGTTTTCAGTTAAGATTTATTTATAACAAGTGCTGGAACAGATGTTATCCGGGAGGGGGTTGTGAATTCATCACTTCTGTCTACAGGTCCTGTCTTCCACTGCTCTCGTGGCCGTGGCAGGAGAGCTGAGGATCCCTGGCACGTCCCTCCCATCCTCCTGCACGGTCACTTCTGGCTTAACTCAGAGCTCTGAGCTGGTTTTAACTCTCCCAAAGCCCCAGCAGGCATCCCAAGATGGGATATATTGGCAAGGCACCCGTTCTGGGGAGCAGCAGTGCAGCAGCACAGGCAGCTTTCTAACTTGGCATCTCTCCACGGCAGCAGCGAAAAACGATCCAAAGCAAATAAAAATGGAACGGGGAGAGAGAAATTCAGAGACTCCAGTGCCTTCTGCCTGCAGCTGAGCTGGACCTGCCTTTCCCCCGCGGCTCCCGAGGATTCTTTGAAGTGCTGGACCCTCCCTGCCACCTCTGGATCCTCTTCCTCTCCTTCCTCGCTCATTCTCTGCCCAGGAGTGGATTTAACTTGGGCAGATGCTGGTTTGCCTTTGAAGAATTCCTTGATTTAAGCACCCTCCTCCCTCGATGACTTGAGGTGGGGCCACAGCAGAGCAGAGCAGAGAGGGACAGTCCTTTCCTTTTGACTGTGACAACTTTGCTGACAGCTGAGAAAAACTGCTGCTGCTGCAGCAAGTGCTGATGTTTGCCCAGGGACAGCACAGGGTTTATTGCTGGGCTGGTTCGTGTCGGCTTTTCCCTTCCCCTGAGGCAGGAGAAGCCAGGCAGGCTGCAGGGTCTTTAACAGCAGGTTAAATATAACAAATTGCAGGGATCTGCAAATGGAGCCCTGCCCGTTGCTTGAAAGCAAAACCTGCGAGAAAAGCCATTTGGGAATTTATGTTCTATGGGTGGAGGATTTCTTGGCCCGCAGAGAGATATGGGTGAGTGTGACAGAGCATTAAAACACCTCTTAGGCGGGTGATAAATAGGAGCTGGAGCAGAAAGCCCGACTCAGAATGCACAGCATGATCCTGGGGACATTTTACTGCTCCCTTTAGCTCCCTCTAGTAATTACCGAATTTATTAACTTACCACCCCTGCTCGTTTGCAATTCCAAAGGGCAGATACCGAGGACTGGAGGAGGCACACTGCAAATAAACCCTCGTCCCGTGTGCAAGTGATTATAAAAACATGGAATGGTTTGGGTTGGAACCCCAAAGCCCATCCACTCCCACCCCCTGCCATGGGCAGGGACACCTTCCACTAGCCCAGGTTGCTCCAAGCCCTGTCCAACCTGGCCTTGGACACTTCCAGGGGCTGGATTTAAACCCAAGCATGAACTTTTTCCTGACTTACACATTATTTTTCTCCCTTGAGTCTCTGTTCAGTTATAAACCCAGAAAAAAAATCATCTGCTACAACCCCAAACGTGTTTAATGCAGTGCCAATTCCTTTTTCAGCAGGTGAGCAGCAGCAGCAGGTTGAGGAGATTTAATTTACCCTTATCTTCCTCTCTGGCAGGAGTGTGTTTCACTGGCTATACTTTCTATGTTAATTAAAATAACTGCTCCTACCTAATTTGTGCCCTATTACCTATTTTTCACTTAGGGTAGAAAGAGCCCACCAGCTGCTCACAAATTGGATTAAACTGGAATTGATTCCACAAGTGCAATCACAGAATCACAGAATTATTTGGGTTGGGGAAAGACCCTTTAGATCATCAAGTCCAAGCATTTCTCTTGGTCTTTCTCTTCTTCTGTTACTTCTTCTACCCCTTCTTCCACTCCCAGAGGTCCATCAAGGAATCCCACAGCAGTAAATACCCAGTAGTTCATAGCACATGGGATGCTTCCAAGGTCGAGTTGTCCAGGAGTGTCCCACTTTAATCACCATTTTCCCATGGCCAGAGGAAGCTGCTGCTTCAGTCGTGCCCTTACATGGGACAGATGTAACTTCAGAAAAAAAATGCATTTTAAATCCATACAGCGGTGGGAAGGAGACAGGGATGCCTGTGCCACAGGACAAGCAGTATTTGGGGTGTTTTATCCTTTGGAGATGGCACAGAGCCTTCCCCTGGTCCCTGGGACGAGGCCTCAGCCCCTGGACAGAGGCTGCTTTTAGATAATTGCACCACAATATCTTACTACAGGCAAGCTACACCTAAAGAGCCACATGTGCAGGTGTTTGGCTCCAAACAGCTGCCTTGGCTCGCTTCCCAGTATTCGGTGGGAATTGATTTCAAAGCCGTGGGATTCGCCTCTGAGAAGGGCTCCCATTCCTGCTGCTCAGCTCCAAAATGGGCTTGTGGAACGTGCTTCTGGAAAGCTCCTGCCTTTGCCTGAGCAGCGAGAGGTGCTGTTTGGAGCTCGGATCCCCTGCCAGCCCCGCCAGTGACCTCCTTATCTGTGCCCCCGGGGCTTTCCCGTGCCCTGCTCCCTGCACGGGAACACTTAGTCCACCCTGCTTAAGGCTTAATCTGCGGGCTCGGCTCTCCTTTTCCCAAAACAACACCCATCAGCAGCGGGAAAGCAGCCCTGAAGGAAGAGCTGCCTTTGCTCCAAAGCCTCTCAAACTGTGCCCAAGAACCCGAGGCAGCCCCTGGTCCCCAGGGGAATTTGCCGCAGGGCTGAGTTAGGGATTTTGTTAACACAGCTAATCTTGGCTAAATCCCTGCCTAACCCAGATCCTCGCTGGTGTTCCTGCCTTCCAGGTTAATCGGCAGGAGCCCCCTGCTCTCTGTGCAGGGACCCTGCCAAGGGGTGCTCTGGGATTTGGCTGATGGAAAACCCGGATGGTTTTCCCAAATAGGAGACTGGTGCCCCGTGAGGGGAAAGCCTCACACAGGGGTTAAGCTCAGTTTTACCTCATAAAATCTGTGCCGGGCAGTCTGTCCATATGGAGGAGGGCAGGGAGGTGTCCCCAGGGGCTTGTGCTACAGCTGTGGGAGCGTGAGGGGACCAGATAACCACCTGGGAGGCCAAATTGTAGAGTTACTGCACAGAGAGAGCCCCTCTGTCTCACCAATCCCTAAAGCACGAACAGCTGGGGGCGAGGATCACCCCTCAGTGTGCTGCTGCTCTTCCCCCTGACCCTGCTCTGTGGGGGAAAGAGCTCCCGTGTGAGCCCCGAGGATGTTCTTAGAGTGGTCAGGGCCAAAACTGGGACGTGGGGACCTGAATTTATGGCTCAGCTCGATCCCACAGCCAAGCTGGAGCTGTGTGGCTGCAGGAATCGCTGCAGGAATCGCTGCAGGAATCGCTGCAGGAGTCACTGCAGCCTGGGTTTGCTGGAGGAAGGTGATGCAGGAGCACCTCTGCCAGCGATGTGGAGGCTCATGGACAACAACATCACCCCCCTCCCGGTGCTAATGGCCCTTCAGGCATCAGGGGAATAACTCAGACAGACAGGATCAATCTTCCTTCTCCTGCTGGAAACGGTGAGGAGCAGGAACAGAAGGATCCCGACCCTGCCTTTGGCATCAATCAAATCTGCATAGAGATAGTTTGGTGGTAACAAAGCAGCAGGGAGGAGGGCAGGGGGTGCTCATGAATCACAAACCAAGGGTGAGAGGAGGGCAGCTGGACGTGAGGCTGAGAGCAGCGCCCTGAAACCTGCTCCTGGGGGGTTTGGAAGCTGGGAATGGGGCTGGTGATTGCCTATGGATTCCAAACGTCCTGCTCTGCCACCCTGCACCAGGTGGAAGCCTGGAGGGAGCCAAGATGCCAATGGGCACTAATGGGCATTCACCACTCCTCCTGGTGGTGACCAGCTTGTCCTGAGCTGAGAAGGAACCAGCTTGGACACTCCAGGGGAGTGAGCAGGTGCTGTGGGTGAAGTGAGCAACTTCCTAACCCTAAGTTGGCTCAGATGCTGACAGTGATCCAGTCCCAGCCACCCACCCCATGTCCTTGTCTTTCACCCACCCCCAAAAGTGATTTTAGGGCAGCCCCTGCTCCTGTTGTAGTGTTACAAAACTGGTTTTCTGGTGGACTTGGTGTTTTCTGCAGCAGTCGGGGGTATGAATGCCCTTCTCCCCTCCCCAGCACCCCTGGCTGCTCTGGGGTGTTCAGCAGCACGAGCAGGTTGTCTGAGGACAGGCTGAAGACTGAAGAGAATTCAGTTATTTCCTGCAGGAAGTTACAGAATTGTGCTGAAAACGACTCGGGCTTAGGTGAGGCTTTCTCCAATAACAGGGTTCTCTTTCTCTGCCTTTATTGATTCTGCAGTAAAAAAACCAAACAACAAACCACAAACACAAACTTCACCCAAAGTTTTCAGCTGGTTTTTTCCTCAAGCTTCTGAAAACTTCAGCTCCAGGCGTGACGTGGGAAGCAAAGGGGGTTGATGGGTGTGAATATGGGGCTGGAAAAGCTGGATAACAACCCCCATGGAGCCACATAACATGTCTTTGCCCTTCCAGCAGCTCCTCAAGCACAACCAGAAATGCAGCCTGGGGATGTGACTTCCAGGGCAAACTTTCAGCTGAAAGTTATTCAAACTAATTTTTTTTTTTTTGCTGGCACTGTTCTCCGGGGAGAAAACACCCCCAGGGGAGTTTGCCTCTCCATCCCACTGGAAGCATCTCAGCTGCCAGTTTTGCCATCCTCTGGGTGTCTACGAGCTAAAAATACCCTGTGTACAACCAAGCTGGCTCCCATCACCCCCTGGCGATGGGCTGACAGGTGCTCACACGAGCTGCAGCAGCTGAAATGAAAGCTCCACAAATAAAAGCTCCCCCCCCCGAACGAGTCGGAGGAAACCGGAGCTGTCTCGTGGTGCCGCACTGCGAAACTGTCGGGAAATGGCTCTTTAAAGCACCTGGGAAGGTGATGCCGAGTGAGCAAATGTCACCCAGGGCGGGGCTGGGCTTTTCTCCAGGGCAGGGTTTGGGTTTGGTTTTTGGTTGTGCTGCTGGACCCTCAGGGCTGGCCCTGCTTGGTCAGGGATGAGCACAGCTTTGTGCTCTCCACCAAGGGAGGGGGATTCAGGGAAACATCAAATCCCTGATCCTCAAATTATCGGCACTGAGGGTGATTGCAGGTTCCCCAAATTCCAAGGATCCCTGGACAGCAGGGCCACGGCACTTCTGTGCTCCCCTGAGCTGTTTAGTGGGTGGAGGTAAAACTCGGGAAGAGATCAATTGACTGGATCATGGGATATCCTGAGCTGGAAGGGACCCACAAGGACCACCCAGTCCAACCCCTGGCCCTGCACAGACACCCCAACAATCCCCCCCTGTCCCTCAGAGCGTTGTCCAAACCCTCCTGGAGCTCTGGCAGCCCTGGGGCCGTGCCCACTGCCCTGGGGAGCCTGTGGATGAATCCCATCCCACCCAGAGCATCAGCAGTCACCCTCTGGGATTTTTTCCTTTTCCAGAGGGAAGAAAAGGAGTGTTTTAAATCCGTGCTGTGGGACACAGGATCTGACTGCAGCACCCAGCAAAAGCATTTCTGCTCCCTGTGTAATGACAGCCTGGCACCAGCTTCCATCTCCCAGTCAGTGCTGTTGTCACCCACTTAGAACAGTGACAACAGAAGATGCTCAGAGTTCACAAAATACCATATTTTACCTGACTTTCACTCTATTAGCACACAACCATCTCACAAACCACCCAGAATATCTGCAAACCTCCACGGATCCATCTGCCCCAACCCTTCCAGCTCTGCCAGACCCCCCAGACCCCAGTGAGGAATCAGCCAAGGCAGATCCTCAGAGCAGGGCTGTGGAATGAAGGAGGGGTGGGGCTGAGCCCATCATGAACCTTTTGTCACCCCCTTGTCCCTGGGAGAGCTCAGGAGGTGCAGGAGAGCGATGGGTCTGGACGTGTTGTCATGAGCAGAAGTGCTTTGGTTCCAGGCGTTCTGATTCAGACAATTTACTTGTCACAGAAGATAAAGAGGTGACTTGCACACAGCAGATGAGCACCTTCAGAGGAGAAAATACCAGATTCTGAAAAGATGGGGGTTTTTTTTAACCAGCAGGGCAAAGCTGTGGCAAGACATGGAATGGCTGGAAGGGGACACCAGGCAGGAGCTTGGAGAGAGGTCACCCTGCAGCGACCTGGAAAGGGACCTGCTGCCCTCCAGAGAGTCCCAGGGGCTTGTTGGGGGCTGCAGGGGCCCAAACTGAGCCCTGCTGAACTCCAGGGACCCCTGCCCTGGCACCACTGTGTTATCAGGGGCAATGGGTTAAAAAAAAAAGAGCAGGAAAGGAAAGGGAGAGCCAGAGGTTCCCAGAGGAGCCAGAAAATAAATTCCAAAGCTTTCCCTGAGCAGCTCAAGGACTGAAACAGCTGTTCTGGGGTGGGCAGCAAGGAGGCTGGCAAGGGCTGGACACTGCCAGATGTGAGAAGTTTTTGTAGAGGAGAAGCCTCAAAATCCAAAGAGAGAGAGAGATCCTCAGGTCCTGACTGCTGGGCCTGCAGGGAGCAGCAGAGGGGAAGGTGCCCCTTGCTGGGCTGCCAACTTCCCTCCCAGAAAAGCAACTGCAACTCTGCTGGGGTGTGCAGAGCCCACCCTGCACCCAGACCCACCTAGCAGCTCCCTGTTGGGGGGGTCTGCAGCACTGTTGGAGCTCTCAGTGCTGTAAAACCTGCTGCCACTTTGGTGTGGCTCTTCAGACTTGCTGTCCCAGGGCTGCCCCACGTTCTCTGCACCTTCCAGGTGTTCTCCTGCAGCTGGGATGGCTCCACCACCTCCCTGCTGTGCCTGGAGCCAGGGCTTTGGGTGCTGCCTGGGAGGGGGAATGTGGGATTGCTATGGCAGGGGTTCAGGTCCATTTTTCTTCCCGTGTTCCAGAATATTTTGACATCAGAGTGAGACCAAATGAGGAGAAATTTTCATCCCAGAAGAGCGATTGTTTGCTTTAAAAAAAAAGTTATAAAGCTGCTGGGGAAGGGACTTAAATTTGAAGTGACCATTTAGCCATAACTGCAGCTTTGCCAGTGATTTGTTATAATGTGGAATGACTCAGAAATACAAAACCAAGGGGAAAAAAAATCTCTTCCTTTGTTCAGGGGGGGAAAAGAGATGTATCTGTCTTAAAAACAGAACTGAAAGCTCTGCAATATTAGATTGAATTCAGAGCAAAAAGTGCAGTGAAAATACTCCTGAGTGCCTGGTCCCAGCCCTATCACTGCTGCCTCTGAGTGCTGTTGTTCACAGCACAGGGGTGAAAAAATGTGCTGTGTAAATCAGCAAATGGATGAACCAGCCCTGAAAACCACCTGCAAGTTGTTGTTTTCCTGCACCAGGTGATGTTTCAAGGTGCCACTTTCCAGTGTCCCAAGGCCAGGGGGTTGGTGGGTTCCTGTGCAAGGAGGGCAGGATGGTAAAAATCTCAAGCCCAGGTGGGGAATATGGGCCCTGCAAGCCCCAAAATGCACGTCCCAGTTGCTCTGGGATTTGGGACCTCCCTCCTGCTCCGTGTGCCTGACACAGCAGACCCCAGGAATTCAAGCAGAGCCCTGTAGTCACGGGAGCAGCATGGAAGTGGCTCCTCTCCCATCTGTAACCCACTCACTGTGCCCTGGGGAATCTCCTCAAGTGCCACCCATGAAGATTCTGCTCTTGTGTGCCTCTGCAAGAGCCTCTCTGGCAGATGGCATGAGCCTGAGAAGTGATTTTATCAAACTTAATGAGAAAGCTCCACTCATTCATGCTCTACAGTCATCACAAAATAACCCAGGGAGGATTAAAAGCTTTCCTGTCAAGAGCAGGGAGCAGCCTTAACTCTGCCCTGGGACAGCCCAGGTGCCACCACCCAGGACCAGCTGCTGCAGCTCTCCCCACCCCCAGGGCTCTGTGCCCTTCTCCACCACCTAAAAATCTCATTTTCCCCCCCAGCCAGAGCCTGGGAATGGCCTGGCACACACAGCCAGCTCTCTCATGAAGATGAATGATCCTATTTGATGTGGTGACACGAGCCAGCAGCTGGGGCCCTGTCCCAGCTGCTTGAAGGGCAAAGGAAGGCACTGAGCCTAACAGGGATAGTCTGAATCCCCAGGGAAAGGAGGGAGGCAGCCCAGTGATCAGCCCTGGGCTGCTACAGACACTCAGAGCATTTAGAACAACCCTCTGCCCAGTCCCTGCATTAAATGGGGAACTTCAGCTGGCAAAGGGCAGCAGAAAACCTGCTGGGGGTGAAGCACCTGCAGGACCAGCTGGGCTGGTTTGCAATGGGAAGATTTTTAAGAGGGATTAAGGCTTCAGATCCCCCGATATGAGTGCAAAGTCCTGCTGGGCTTTTGGTTTTGTACCTGGCTTTGTCTGTAAGGGAACCTGTTTTCCCTCTGAACCAGTGAGACCAGTGTGACCTTTGGGGGGCACCCAGGAATGGGGACAAGGATCTCCATCCTCACAATCCGCAGGCACAGCAGAGCTGGGCAAAGCTCAGACCTTAAAAAGTTAAGGAGCAGCTGCCTGCCCAAAACAGCAATGAAGCTGCAATCCCTTGGAAATGAAATCCCCACACAGAGAGGTTCCTTTTCATTTGGTCAAAAACCTTCTCCTCTGATTCTGATCAAAGCCTTCCCCGTGGCAGCGCTGGGGTCGCTGGGGATATCTCGGCAGGAAATTTCTGAAGGAAACGTCTTTCAGAACAAGCCTTTGTGGCGGGAACGCCTCTTATCTCATCAAAAAGCCTTGTTCCCTCTTTTATTTTCAAACAAAAAAAAAACCTGCCCAGATGTGCGCTCTGCATCTGCAGCCAGCCGGGAGAGGAATCCAGGCATTTGCTACCCTCTGCTGTCCTGCTCCCGCTATTTCACCTCCAGAACTGGTTCCCTCAGCTCTTGACCCTTCACGGGGTAAAACGAGCCAAGGGATAAATGCCAGCCTCGTTGCTTTTGTGCCCCTGTTGGGCGTTTATCACCGCCACCTTTATTTACCACCAGGAGAGAGATCAGAGCGTGATCCCGTCCCGATGAGCCGAGTTCAGCTGACTCCTGATACGATGGGAATCCCCGAGGGATGGGGGGTTCACAGGGAGGCAAACCCAAACCTGCACTGGTGACACAACTTGCTGCTCATCTCCAATGACCAGAGTTGCTGCCTTTACCGGGGAGTGCTCCCGGAGCAGAACAGAGTCACCAAACCATCAGTCCTGCTCTGAAACCAAGAGAGCCAGCAGCTCTGGTGCCACCTCTGGATGGATCCGGACTGGGAGCTGCTCTGGGACAGCGGGAGCAGCACCAGGGATCTCTTCAGGAGGCATCACATTGCCAGGAGAGCCAGCTCTGGCTTCCCTGGGCCCTCCCAGGCTGCACAAAGGGCATCAAACGTGGGCACCTCTGTCTCCTTGGGAAGCTGGGCTTGGATGGACGTTATCTCAGCCAGATTTAAGTTAGTTCCTGGCAGTCCAGGTACCCCTAGATGATTTTAGGGGACCAGTGTGAGAAGTGGGGCCCTGTGACATCTGCCAGCAAGGACAGGGAGGGCAGTGCCAAGGGCAGGATTCAGCTCTGTGTTTGTACAGCACAAGATGCTCCCTCACCCCTGGGCACTGCTGCAGTTCCGAAAACACAAAAGAAAATGAAACCTCCTTGAGCCAAAACCACCCCACCCCCCAAGCCCAGACCCCTCCTTTCCAGCCACGTAGGGGTGCACAAACTACTCCTGTGTCAATTCTTACTTGTAAATGGAGTTTACACGTGGGTGCACCCCACATTACAGGGGGGTTAATTCCTGGTCAGCACAACCCAGGGGATGATCTTTCCAAGGGAAGCACAGGAATAACAAACACTGTAAGGGGCTAAGAAAGTGAATCTGTATTCCTGGCATTTTCCTGCGGATGCCCCAAGCTCAGCTTCCCACATCAGCTGGAATTCCATGCATTTCAAGCAGGAATCCAAACTCTTTGCTGTGTGGGAAAGGGATCCCTCCTCCTGCCACCACAGCACGTGTTCAGTGACTGCTAAACTCATCTTCTGAGGACTCACAAACAAACCCCTTAATGAGCTGATGAGCTGAAATGAATGCAAAGCCAGGGAATTTCGGAATCCTTGCACCTGCCTCAGATCATGTGTGTATTTTTAGCCTGGTCCCCTCAGGAAATGGGCACGGTGGAGTCATTCAGAGCCTGGCCTGGCTGGCTGCCTTCCTCATGATAGCATCTGAACACGAGTTTCACTCCAGCTGGATGGAGTGGAGATCTCAAAGATGCCATCAAGTTCCTGAATGTTTGGTCAGGAGTGATCAGGGGGATCCCCACGGCTCAGCCTGCACCAGGGATGCACATCCCTGTCCCCCAAACCGCAGGGAAACCTTCAGCCCTTCTGCTGCTTTGTGTTATCCCGAGCAATTTCAGACCAGACTTGCTTTATTTATGCCAAAACTGTCAGAAAAGCACTTGAGAGCTGGGGTGTAGTGGGATATATCTTTTTTTTTTTTTTTTTTCTTATTTTTAAAGAAACATGAAGGATTTGTTCATTCACTGGGCAAAGTTTTCTCCACAGGCACAGCCTGGAAACAAAGAGCCTCGGGAGACACTTCCTCAGCCCTGCCCTTTCCTTTGGCTCCCCACCCCTCAGGGCTGGGAAGTGTAAGGCTTTTTCATGGATTTTCTCATTATTTCATCATTCTGGAGAGGAGGGAGGGAGGCAGAGAGAGAGGGAGGGAGAGCTGCCTTAGCTTGGCACGATTTTCCCCAAGAATAATCGTTGGTGTGTTCTGCTGTCTCCGAGTTGCTGTGTACACTCCATTTCTGTTGTATCTCAAACAAACTGGTGGGTGTTTCCATATTTCTCTGCTTTTTTTCCTTTCTCTTGTAGCTGTTTTCTCATGCACACATCTTTTTTTTTTCTTTTTTCACAAACCAGCAGGATGATCTGAACATATTTACCCTGAAATCACTTCTCTCTCCCCCCCCTACACATTCCTCCTCCAGAAACTCTGGTGCAAGTGAGAAGGAATTTTTAACTTTACTCTCCCCAGGTTTCTGTTACCCCCTGGTACAAATGAGAAGGAGTTTTTAGCTCTGCTCTCCCCAGGTTTCTGTTACCCCCTGGTACAAGTGAGAAGGAGTTTTTAGCTCTGCTCTCCCCAGGTTTCTGGCTGTCCCTGTATTTTAACTGCTCACTTTCAGTTCTCAGGTGGACAATCGGAGGAACCTGAACCCCATTTCCAGGGCAAACAGGAACATTAAGAAAACACACCCTTTTTAAAAGAGATTTTGATCTGAACCAAGTATCTCAGGCTGGAATCCAAACTTCCTGCTGGAAGCTGGGGCTGTGCTCTCAGGATAACCCAAGCTGGCAGAAAGTCCTCCCTGGTCTGTGGCCACATCTTGCTCTTTGCTCAGAAGCCTCTGTCATTTCTCCCTCTGAGATCTGGGTGATTGTGATTTCCTTCAAAACTCACAATTCCCTCTTTTCTTCATCATATTCTTAATTTTTCACATTTCCTCCACAGCCAGTTCAAGGCACCCTCCCCAGCTGGAGACCCTGGAGTTTCCCTCTTGATTTGGGAGGCAAATTCCCCTTGGATCCAATCTGGGTTTTCCCTGTCTCTTGGTCTGCTGGAATTGCCACCAAAAATCCCCTTTTCCACCCCTCTCCCACCAGGACACTTCCCAGATCCCTCCCAGGGCCACCTTTCCCCCAAAGCCCAGCCCTGGGGAGCGTGGCCAAGGTGGGCAGGGACACGAGGCTGCCCAGCCTGGGTGGCATCACCGAGGTGACAGGGAGAAGCAGCAGATTCCTCGTTGCCATTGGGACAGGATGCTCCACAGGAGCTCTCCACATCCAGCCCGTGCCCAGGTGCTCTGCCCACTCTGCCAGCGACCTGGGCAGAGGATGTGGCAGCGTGAGCAGAGCTGTCCCAGTCTGACTCTGTGCCCTCCACCAGCCCTGCTCACCACAGCCTCGCTTCCTGCCTCTTATTCCAACAGCTCCTGGCATTCTTCTCTCCTCTAAAATCCTCAGCAGCCTCAAGTCTCTCAAGTCAAGGTGATGCAGGACAGGGCAGGAGAAAGCGCACCCTCAATCAGAGCCGTGTGGGGACTTCGGGAAGGATTCCCACCCTCCTGGCCTCGAAGCAGATTGGCATCTGCAGCTGGAAGTTTGCTGAGGGTTCTGGAGAGCCCAGGAGAGGGCAGCAGCGCCGTGCGGGAGACTCCAGCTTTTACCGGGAATAGGTTCTTTTGAGCAGGAATTAAGTTCTGGATCGAAAGGCAAGAGGAGGGGGGGGTTTGTTCTGCTTTTTGGTGTAGAAGAAGCAAACTCAGAGTAAGGGGCATTGGCCCGGCTCTCCAGGCTCGTGTTTAGGAGTTCCAGGGGGACAAAGCTGTCCCGAGAAAGTTCACAGGAAACCTGGGCTGGCAGCTGTTTGCCAAAAACAGTGGGATTCATCCACAGCATCCTGGGCAGGAATGCTGGGAACTGCCTGGGAGGGGAGAAGAGGGAGAAAAGCGAAGTGTTCTCATGCTTGAACACCCTTTCCTCACTGAGAGGGTGGTCAGGCAGTGGCACAGGCTGTCCAGGGAAGGGATGGACTGACCATCCCTGGAACTATTCAGAAAACACGGAGATGTGGTGCTTTGGGACACGGGTTAGTGGTGGACCTGTCAGTGCTGGGTTCCTGGTTGTGTTTGATGATCTCAGAGGGCTTTTCCAACTTCAGTGATTCCATGGAGTGGAGGTGGAGCAGGGAACAGGGGTAAGAGATGTGTGAGGGTGGGAGCCTTCAGGTGGGAGCCTGGGAAAGCAGGGAGAGTGCAGACCTGGAGGAAGGGAGATGGTGGGAGCAGTTGAGTGAGTCAGTTCTGGGCCCATCACCTCGAAGTTTCTCTGCCAGGCTGGAGGGGAAGTCCCGTGGGGAAGATTGTGCATCATTTCCTGAGACACAGGGGTGGAGGGTGTGGGCTGAGGGGCACTGGGGCTGGAAATTCAGAGGGTGGTTGGCACTGAACAGGCTCCCCAGGGCAGTGGGCACAGCCCCAAGGCTGCCAGAGCTCCAGGAGGGTTTGGACAACGCTCTGAGGGACAGGGGGGGATTGCTGGGGTGTCTGTGCAGGGCCAGGGGTTGGACTGGATGATCCCTGTGGGTCCCTCTCAGCTCAGGATATTCAGTGATTCCAGCAGGGCATTAAAATTGCCCCCCCAGCCCCCTAAATAACCCCCAATCCCCACCACAGACTGTCCTGGAGGTGGTTAAGAAACCTGTTCAGTTCATTATGTTTGGTGAGTTCCTGGTCCTCCCCTGCCCCATGTGAGAGTTTAACACCCCCTGCCCTCCTGGTGCTGCTTTTTCCCATGAGCATGATTAAAAAAAAAAAAAAAAAAGAGGCCTTTTCCAGTTGGGTTTAATTCAAAAGTCTCTTTAGCACCCTCCTAACAGACTTATCTTCAGCATGGGGGGATGTTTGTGTTGGGATGTGTTCAGATGCTTCCCTGGACTGGGATCTAAGGGAAAGCCCAAGTTCCTTGGGAAGAGCAAAGGGATTGTTGGTGTGGGGTGATCAGGCAGTAAGTGGCAGCAACACAACTATTTGTAATCATCTGCCCACACTGCTGCTTAACCAGACTGAGAGAACTAATTGATGCTTATGTTTGCAAGCAATCATCTTGAAAATATTCTAATTCATGTTAGATTTCAGTCCTGCTGGATCCCAAAAGGCCTTCTGTTCAATCAGGGCAATTCTGTGCATGTGTGTGCATGTAATAGAACCTTTCCAGAAGTAATTTGGGGCCCAAAGTTTCATCTTTCCAAGGCCCCACAGTAAATGTTTTGGTCCAGAATTTATTTTATGCCCAAAATCCAGCTAGAGCACTAGGATGAACTCTATGGGGAGAAGGCAATGGGAAAATTTGATGGGCCAGAATGAAAAGGAAATGAACCAAAAAAAACATTGGGTGAACAGAAATGCTAATCCTAAATGGGAAACACAAAACATGATCAGACCTCTCAGCTTTATATCTGGGGAGAGCTTTTTTTTTTTCCCTCTGGAAATGAAAACATGGTGAGATCTATAAAGCTCCTGGAGGTCACAGAGTCAGCCCTACAGAGGTTTAATCTCCCTGGTAAATTCAGGATCGAGATCTTCTCCCCAGGCTGCCAAACACCTTCCCTTGCAGGTCCCTCTTCCCTCATCTTCCTTTCTACCTTCAGCAGCTGGGCAGCCCGAAATACCTGCTGGATTTGTGCATTTTGGGATATCTGGCTGGAAGAGCTGAGGGCTCTGCACTCAAACCATCCCAGTTTTGCCCCCGTGGAGACTTGTTTGAATCCAGACTCATCCCAGTGAAATGGGAGCTGGGAGGCTCAGCTGGCTGAGTAGATGAGGAGCTCAAGCCACATCCAGAGCAGGTTTTTAATTTTCAGTTGCCTTTACCTCCATGCTGGGAACTGGGACCTCCACAGGTCCCACACGATGGGCTGAGGGAGGGCAGGAGGAGCAGAGCAGGATCAGACCCTCCATTGCATTTGGTATCCATGGCAACCTCTCCATCCTGCTTGCTCCCAGGAATTGCTGGAACTCTCCTCCTGCACCAGAGCCCCCCTTGCTGCAAACAACCCTTGTCTGGAATCCACCTGAGACTCCTCCCAGGTAACTCCTTAAGTTATTAAGTTTAACGACTTAAGGGACCTGAGATCAGAGGTGGCAGCCCCAGACTCCTCCAAGGATGATTTTTCAGGATCATCCTGAGATGATTTTTCTCTCCAGTGGGTTGCACTCCACCTGTCCTCCTCCAAACACCTCCAGGGAGCCCCTTCAAGTTCCTGCAGTGGGAGGCTCATCCATGGGGCTGTCCCTGCCTGGGAGGTTCTCTGTGCTCCAGGGTCCATCCTCCTTCCTAAGCTGGGGTGGATGCAGTGGGGGTGGAAGCAGGAAGAGGAATTTCCCCTGCTAATGAGGAGTTTTGCCTCTTCAGAGCTCATTTTTCTCTCCATCTCTCCCCCAGGCTTTGCTCTGCTCTGAAACCTTCAGCAGTGGGGTGAGGCAGGTGAGGGTGGCCCTGCTGGTCTGGCAGGTGCTGGAGGGGACAATTACACCCTCAACCTGTGGATTCTGGGATTGCTGAATTAAACCACTTCTCAACCAGATGTGATCACTGACAACTTGACACCAACCGGAGCTTTTAAATGAAAAAAAAAAAATAAAAAACCAAAACCACCCAAAAACTCCAAAGGTGGCAACTGCCCAGAAAAGCTGGGGATGTCCCACCCCTTGAAACATTCAAGGCTGGGTTGGAAGAAGCTTTGAGAGTTGAAGGTGCCCCTGTTCGTGGCAGGGAGGTTGGATGGGATGACCTTTAAAGGTCCCTTCCACCGCAGCCCGGTCTGTGGTGGGCTGTAAGCTCTTGGTGACACAAGCAAAGAAAGGTTAGATGAGATAGGAGGAAGAAATTCCTCCCTGGGAGGGTGGGCAGGCCCTGGCACAGGTTGCCCAGAGAAGCTGTGGCTGCCCCTGGATCCCTGGAAGTGTCCAAGGCCAGGTTGGAGCCACCTGGGCTGGTGGAAGGTGTCCATGCCCATGGCAGGGGGTGGCACTGGAGGATCTTTAAGGTCCCTTCCAACCCAAACATTCTGGGGCTCCAAGAAGAGGCTCCCTGTGGCAGCTCCAGCCAAAAAGGTACCAAGGAAGAGGGAAACTCAGTCATGACCCTCCCCAGAGGAGAAATCTCCCTGGCACTGCTTTGATCCCTGAGCTGGAGACAGCTCTCTTTGAAGACATGAGATGCAGAGATTTTTTTTTTTTCTCTGCAGACAATAAATCACAGAAGCAATTCACTTTGATCTTACCCAAAACATGAATAAATACAGAGCCTGCTCCACCATCTCGAGTGGAGGGCAGAGCTAATTGTCTGAATGCTGATGGGCAAAGGGCTGTCTTGCCAGCTGCTGTCAGCAGGCAGCAATTAATTAAAAGTGTTCCTGGGTAATTTTGCATATCTTTTCTTCCAAGCCCAAAAAGACCACTCACCACTTGGTCTGCTCATCCTCCTCCTCCAAAGACGCAGCTCTTGCTATCACGTGCAAGATGCAGGAGATAATTAGTGAGCTTTGCTCACTGCTGAGGAGTTCTCAGCTGGAGATTGCCCTTTTTTTGAGCTCTGGGCCTTGGAAGATGAAAAATTAGAGAGGTCCCTGCCTGAACCACTCCCTCCACAGAACTGAGGGGTCAAGTGTGTTCAGATCAGGTCAGAGAAGTCCGAGGGGGCAGGGGGGTTTCCAGTCCCTGAGATGGTGTTTGAGGCAAGTGAGGACATCAGCATGATTTGTAGGATCAGAGATTACAGGACTGGGTTAGAAGGGGCCTTAAAGATCATCCAGTTCCAACCCCCTGGCCATGGGCAGGGACACCACCCACTAGACCAGGTTGCTCCAAGGCTTTAGGCTGGGTATTAAACTATGGAGGAATGAGAATCGAGTTACTCAGCTCAGTTTAGTGTTGGTGTCACCTGGACAGGTTTCTCTGAGGGCAGTTGTTACCTAAAGGGGGTTTCTCCAAGGGTTTAAGCTCTCTGAGAAGCTCAGTGGTTTGTCAGGGCAGCTGATTTTAAGTGACACCACCAGGAGCTCGAGTTGTCGACCCCACCACCAAGTGCCAGAGTGGGGCTGTGTTTGGCACCCTGTCCTGAGACAGCTTTGCTGGAGCTCTGTTGTCCTGGGCAGGAGGGTGCTGGGTCCCTTTGCACAGTCCCTTCAGGGCTGTCATTGAGACCTGGGATTATTTTGGCACTCTGGGGGGTCAGGGAGGGGGGTCTGGTGGGACCCCCGAGGGGGATGGAGGAAGGAAAGGCCAAAGGCACCCATAGCCTTTGTGATTCCCCCAGTCAGTGCAGAGCAGGAGAAGCAGTCACAATTAAAATAACACCTATTCACAATGAAATTATAATTATGAGGGTTGTTTATGCAGATTTGGCAGAGCACTGAGGAGCTGAACAACCACTCTGAATCCTCTGGTCAAAGCTTGCTCTCAGCTACAGTTATGGATTGGTGCAGTACCATTCTCACCTTCCTGCTTTTCTTCTTTTCTCATTTACTGCCCCTTTCCTGCTTTCTTGTTGTTTTTAGGATGAGTTCCATCCTGCTAAGCATGCTGTGAACTCTCTGCCAGAGACTGCTCTGTGGGTGTTGAGGAAACACTTCCAGCCAGCTGAGAGTGGCAGAGGCACAGCTGGACCTTCCAGCCTGTGGTCCCTGGGCTGTGTTTGGGTGTGTCCAGCTGGCCCAGGTGACCACAACAGGCAGGTGGTGCCAGCAGCAGGTGCTTTCTGCACCAGCCTTTTGAGTTTCCTCAGGCACATCTGAGCCATCACATCTAAATCTCCTGGAAAAAAAAAATCCCCACAAAGCAACATCTCCCTTAACACAGTCGAGGGAATTGGAGGCTCTTCTGTCAAGAACCAGCAGACCAACATCCTCAAGCCTTTTCCCACACAACAATCTACTCCCACCTTTTTTTTTTTTTTATTTTTCCCTGCTCTTGCCCTGAGCAGGTTGATGGTTTGATCACAGCGCTTGTTTCTTGCATTTAAAGCAGATGTTTCCATGGGCACAGGAGGCCAAGGGGCAGCTTGGCTGGATGATGCTGTTACAGGCTGGAGAGCATCAGCCTCACACCCATTTCCAGGCCTGGTGGACATGGCTGATGGAATATCCTGAGCTGGAAGGGACCCACAAGGATCATCCAGTCCAACCCCTGGCCCTGCACAGACACCCCAACAATCCCCCCCTGTCCCTCAGAGCGTTGTCCAAACCCTCCTGGAGCTCTGGCAGCCTTGGGGCTGTGCCCACTGCCCTGGGGAGCCTGTTCAGTGCCAACCACCCTCTGGGGGAAGAACCTTTCCCTGAGATCCAACCTGAGCCTGTCCTGACACAGCTCCAGCCCTTCCCTGGGCCTTGTTCCTCCTCACCCAGAGCAGAGATTGGAGCTGCCCCTCGGGAGGAGCTGCAGACCCCAATAAATCCCCCTCAGCCTCCTCTTCTCCACCCGAACAAACCAAGCGACCTCAGCTTGTCCTCACATGGCCCCTCTAGACCCTTCCCCGTCTTCACAGCCCTGCTTTGGACACTCTCTAATGTCTTTAGAACACGACAAGCAATATATCCTGACGTTTACACCCTTCAGAAGGCCGTGGCTCCCATCTGGAGAGCGGCAATGTCAGCTCTGGAGGGTGAGAGGGGCAGGTTTGGGTCTTCCAGCAGCAGGTGCAGCTCCAGCCTCCCAAGAGCAGGCAGGGCAGTGGGGAATGTCTCACCCTGCCTGGTGGAGGCACAGGGCTCAGCTCTAGTGGAGGCTCCCAAAATATTCCTCTGGGAACCGATTTTAGCCGGGCCCCCCGGGAAGTGTCGATCCACAACGCGGCACTATAATTAACAACTGACAGCTTAAATAATGCCGGGGAGCTGGGAGGCTGGGAACACATCCCCGCTCCCAGCAGGGCTGTGGGGGTGGGCAGGCAAGGCAAACACTGCCAGAAGGAATTAGTGCCTCCACGGGGGAAGGGGGGATGTCAAAGAGCTGTCGGCGCCGTCCGAGGATGGGAGGAACGCGGTCACTTTGGCACGGGGGGATCATTACTGGTGGTTTTCCGCTCCGTGGGACGGTGTGTGCTGGGATGGGGTGATCCCTCTCTTCTGGGAAGGTAGGAAGGGCTCTCAGTGGATGCAGCTGAGCTGGGATGAGTTTCCTGTTGCTGACCAGTGACCCTGTGGCAGGCAGTGAACTCGCTGGGGTCGAGCTGCAGCTGGGCCACCACAGCCCCCCCAGCACAGCAGAGGTTTGTGTTGGCCACAGCCCTCTGGAGCTTCTCTTCCCCCTTCCCACCTGGGAGATCACTGGGAAAGGGCAGGGACTTGGACTGCAAGAAGGTGTTGTCATCACTTCCAGGCTTTTCCGTGCCTGTGATGGTCAGGTTTGTGTCCACACCAGCGCTGTTTGTTCCTCTTCCTCCCCTTCACCCCTTCCATGACCACCAGCAGATCCATCCCTGTTTCCTTCAGCCAACCCCATGAGGAAGGGGACAAAGCTGTGGCTGAGCCAAGTAGTTGTATTTCACTTGGAAATAAGCAGATGGAACAGACAGATGGGAGAACAAAGCTATATATATATATATATATTTATTGCATAGATATTTAATAACCAATAAAATGGGTCCTGGACCACAGAAATCTCTGGCATGGTTGCCATGGCAATGTGCACACAATTCCAGTGAGATGCAGGAGAGAAATCTTTTGTGGTGTTAGGAAGCTTTCTAAAATAAAAATAAATGAGATTTAAATGAGTGATTATGGCTGCCTCAAGGAGCACCTGCCAAAAACTCTGGGCCAGACCATCTACCAGAATATGGTCATTGTTTTTTTGGGGCTCTTTTTAAAATGCAGCAGTGGCAAAGTGTCCTATGGAGCCAAAGCTGAGGGGAAAGAGGAGGACAGAATTGTTCTTGGTTACTCAGGTATCAGCCTGGGGCCACTGAAGACAGCTCAGGGCAGAGAAGGTTAAAATTTCAGGGCTTAAATGACATAGAAATAGCAGATTGATGGAGATCTGAGCCACTGCCTGCCCTGTGTCAGCCTGATATGGAGCTGATCGCTCACTGCAAGTGGGTGAAATGGTGAATTTAGTTATCTCTGAATTTTTCAGTGCTGAAGTCCTGGGAGGAGGCAGAGTGTTGGATGAATCCGTTTGTGAGGCTGGAACACGGGGCTTGTTGGAGCTTCCATGTGTTGCCCACAGTCCCTGTTGGAGACTGGAATGGGAGAGAAATATTCAGTCTCACCATCAGATGGTTGTAGTGGTGGTGACATCCCAGAATCACTGAGGTTGGAAAAGGCCTCTGAGATCATCAAATCCACACTGTGATCCATCCCCACCTTGTCCCCCAGCCCAGAGCACTGAGTGCCATGGCCAGGCCTTCCTTGGACACCTCCAGGGGTGGGGACTCCAAACCTCCCTGGGCAGCCCCTTCCAATGTTTATTCACCCTTCCCAGGAAGAAATTCCTCCTGTCCAACCTGATGTCCAACCTGAACCTCCCCTGGTGCAGCTTCAGACTGTCCTCTCATCCATATCAGTCTGTCATCCCCTTTATCTGGCCTTGCTGGGCTCTCCAGGAGTGCATTCCCCAAGTGACCAAATCTCTCCTTGCTTTTCCCTGGATTTTCACATCCCATCAGTGGAACATCAGGTTCTGGCTGTGGTGGCCTCTGAGGTGCCTCAGGAGAGTGGTGCTTCACCAAGTCTGTCAGCCCTGTGCTGGATGGAGCTGACAGGCAGCCCTCACAAGGATTGGGTGTTTCTGCTGTGGGAGGGACTGGGACAAAATTCACATGAACTGAGGCAAAATCAACATCAACTGAGTCAAAATCAACATCAACTGGGACAAAAGCCCCAGCACAGAATCACAGAATCACCCAGTCCAACCCCCTGCCAAGGCAGGGTCACCTGGAGCAGGTGACACGGGAACATGTCCAGGGGGGTTTGGAATGTCTCCAGAGGGGGAGACTCCACATCCTCCATGGGCAGCTGTTCCAGTGCTCCATGGAAAGAAGTTCTTCCTCACACTGAGGTGGAACTTCTTGTGTTTTAGTTTATGGGCACAGGTCCTCATCCTGTCCCTGGGCACCACTGGAAAAGGTCTGGTATCGTCCTCTTGGCACCAACCAGGAGTGTCTGGGGCTCTTCCCCAGGGAGCCACAAACCTTCTGTTGACCTCAAAGCTGGCATCTGTCCGTGGCTTAACACCAGAGTGACTGTGGGAGGCGTTCTGGGATCTGCCTGGGATCGGATCCCTTTGCACTGAACCCGCTTGGCTGGAAACACAAACCAAGGAGGGAAAGACTCTGACACGGCTTTTTATCCCCATCCCTTCCTCCTGTCCTCCGTGGGAAGCAGGACCACAGCTCCCAAGGCATGGATTAGACCTGCCACACCTCCCTGGGGCTCAGGGGTGGGGATGGATGCCATCCTGGCCGTGGGGAGGTGGGCAGGGTGTTTATTCCCAGCGAGGAGGAAGAAGCCGTGCGTGGGAAGGGAGCTGTGAAGTGTGACGCCTCGGGGGAAGGGGGGGGGGGGGGGGGAGAGATGAATCCCAGGCAGACTTTCCCAGAATAGACCTGTTGGAGGGAGATGAATGCCATGGGGGTGGTTGGCCCTCCCCTCTCCCGGGGTTTTGGGGGGTGGGTGATGCCCACGAGAGCGCTGGGGCTGGGCCCTCGTAGCGGGTGCCTCGCTCGTGCCCTTCCCCGTGGGCTCCTGTGCTCTGCAGGCACCCACAAACCCACCCCCAGAGCCCCAGGGAGGCCAGGGCTTGTCTGAGCTCCAGCAAAACCAGCTGCTGGGAAGCTGCAGGCTCTGCTCTGGCGCCGCTTCCACCAGGAAAAGGGGAACTGTTGGCTCTGGGAGCAGATGGCGGTGGCTGCTGGAGGAGAGCCCACACTCGCTCCTCAGTGGAAAAACTAATTCCTCACTGGAAGCCACCCACTGAGCCCTGCTCCTTCCTCTTTTCCAAGGCTGCAGAAGACCCTCAAGGCAGAAAAAAAAAAAAAATAAAGTCTGTGTCACTGCAGCCAGGACTGCTGTAGATTTCCAGGCAACAGGAAGATCTGTCAGGTAAAACACCAGACTTTTTTTTTTTTTTTTTTTTTTTTTTTTTTTGCAGGGAATTTTCTGCTTGGGTAACCCAGCACGCTGAAGGAAGTGCCAGGTGTGGGTACAGAAAATGAGAACCTTTTGGCTTGGAAAGTAGGGTGGGAACCTTATAAAACTTGCCCAAAATTGTTGAGTCCACTGCAGGAATCCTACAGCAGAGCTGGGGGTCTCACTCCTTGCCTCTTCCCAGTCCATAACCAGCTGCTTCCCTGCACACAGAGGGCATCAGCACTGGGGACTTCCAGGATTTCTCTGGGTCTGGGGCTCACAGCTTGCAGGATGAAAGAGTTGGGGTCATTCAGACTGCTCTGAGGAGACCTGAGAGCCCCTTCCAGGGCCTAAAGGGGCTCCAGGAGAGCTGGAGAGGGACTGGGGACAAGGGATGGAGGGACAGGACACAGGGAATGGCTTCCCACTGCCAGAGGGCAGGGAGAGATGGGATATTGGGAAGGAATTATCCCTGGGAGGGTGGGCAGGCCCTGGCACAGGTTGCCCAGAGAAGCTGTGGCTGCCCCTGGATCCCTGGAAGTGTCCAAGGCCAGGTTGGACAGGGCTTGGAGCACCCTGGGCTGGTGGAAGTGTCCCTGCCCATGGCAGGGGGTGGCACTGGATGGGCTTTGAGGTTCCTTCCCACCCAAACCATTCTGTGACTGTGTGGTTCTCTGACAGTGCTTTCTCACAAAAATCTCACGTTACAGACTCCTGAGGAGATCTGAGAGAATTGCTCTGAGGAAATCCCTAAAAAACTGACCTGCCCAGATGTGCATCAAGGAGAAACAGCTGGAACCTCAGTGTTCCTTTGGGCTCTTTCTTTCCCAGACCGTGTGGGCCAGTGTTTAATGCACAATCTGATATTACCACTCATTTTAATGCAGAAAATTGTCCAAAAAACCAGAAGAGAGGGAGGAAGGGGGAAGGGGGGGGAGGGAGGGCTTAAGACTGTTGGCAACAAATTTTAATTTGGGTTTGGCAGACGAGGGGAGCTATTCATGGAAATCTTGTCCTGAAATACCCCAGAGCCTGCCCTGCCTCAGCCAAGGTGGCCACACAGGGGTGGAATTCGCCTTTTCCTCCTCACCACGGGGCTGGGCAGCACTAAGGGGTGAAAATGGGCACACACTGGGTCTGATTGAAGGGTGTGGAGCTTCCAACTGGCCCAGCTTCTGGAAGCTTGTGAGTAATGGGGGCACAGACAGACAGTCTGGCCCTGCCTGTGCTCCCCCAGCAGGAGCGGATTTGGGGTTGTTTCACAGCTTGGCAGTCCTGGTGGGGAGATCTCAGGGAGTGCCTCTCATCCCCCGTTTGGCTGCACAAACAGAGGTGTGTAAAATCACTGACGTGTGTCCCTGGAGCACCTGCTGCTTTCTCCCCTCCTTTCAGCTCCACATTTCTCCTTCTTGAAGGGTGGAGAACGAGGGGGGGTTTTCTCCCAAATCGCTGCCTGAAGACCTCACAAACCTCGGCCTCTTCTTCCCTGTCTGGGTTAGTCCATCCCCACATTTCTGATCCCTGATTCCTTTTGAATTCTGCTGGAAGCTGCAAACACAGGCACCACCAGCAGCTCCCTGTCCCCCCTCCCACGGGAGAGAAAGGCTGGAGCCACAACATCCCTCAGCAAACCAAGCCAGTGCTTCTCCTGCATTTTGGGGGCCAAATCCACGCTGCAGCAATAATCTGAGACAGGGATTGCAACCTGTGATGCACAGAGCCTTGCAGGAGGATTCAAACACAGCACAGTGGCTACCTGTGCCTGTCACACCTCAGATCTGTGCACAGACTGATATCCATCCATCACATGCTCTTATTTCCCCGTGGAAAACACACTGGGAGCACCTTCTGCCCTTCCTGGTGTGCTGTTGCCAGGAGTCCTGCCTTAAAGGAGCTGCTGCTGGGCAGGTGGTGGCTCATCCACATCACCCTCATCCCAAGCTCACTTTTCCAGACCTCTGGTCCGAGTTTTAACTCCTCAGGAGCTGTTTGCAGGGACACAGGCACCCTCCCCCTGTCCCACGGCAAGGGCAGGGGGTGTTGCTGCCACCAGAGGTCCTGGCTTTTTGTTTGCTTTGTCGTGGTGCAAACAGGAAGGAGTTCTGGGAAGGTCCAGAGGCTGATGAGGAATTCTGCTGAGGCTGAATGGAAGGCAAAAAGACCAAAACAACTCAGTTCCCCAGCAGCCCAGAGCCAGGTGGAAACAATCCTGAGATCCTTCTGCCCAGGGCTGTCATTGTTTAACCAGGACTGGGCTCCCAGGAAAACCTGGCAGTGATGGAAAACTGCGTTGCTTCCTACCACGACTTCCCAGCCTTTGCTCTCGTGTAACAAACTGCCTTTGTTCACCCAAAACTGACTTTATTTCACCCAAAACTGGCTTTGTTTCACCCAAAACTGCCTCTGTTTCACTCAAAACGGGCTCTGTTTCACTCAAAACAGGCTTTGTTTCGTTCAAAACTCGCTCTGTTGCGTTCAGGGAGCTGCAGGATCAGGCCCTGGGTCACTGAGCTTGGCCAAGGGATTGGGCAGCTCTGAGGGCTGGGAACCTTCTGGAAAGGTCAGGGAGAGGCAGAACAGAGACAAGTGTCTGACTGATCCCATTTGAGCCACTCCTGTTGCAGCAGAGGAAGTGCTGTGGAAGTGCCACGTGGAGTAGACCTGAGGAAAGCAAAGAATGGGAAATACCAGTGACCTGTGCAAGGTTAAATCATCACCCACAGGCCACCAGAGTCACAGGACAGTCCTTGTTGACCTTCCCTGTGTCCTTACAGACCCTTTTGCAGGTCTGGGGCTGTTGTCTTTGGTGTGTGAGAGCGATGCAGACCTGGGTGATGTCCTGAAGCTCTGTGTCCTCACAGCCCTGCTCTCTCTGCTGAGCACATCCTTGTGACAGGCCTGACCTTGACAGTGCTCTGTCCTCTGGGAAGATCCTCCATCCTCTGGGAAGCTGAGCTCCAGGGTCCTCTGAGAGATGGAGATCCCCACAGCCAGAGGGAGGGAGGTCCCAGGCACAGGGAGGGAGGTCCCAGGCACAGAGAGGGTGGTCCCAGGCACAGAGAGGGTGGTCCCAGGCACAGGGAGGGTGGTCCCAGGCACAGGGATGGGGATGGTCCCAGCACAGCTCAGCCTCAGCTCCTGCTCCCTGGCACCTGCAGGATGCTGGTCCCAGGAATCTGTGCCTGGCTCTTCCCACACTGACTCATCCCCTGAGGCCAGGAGGGTGCAGAACTGAACGAGTTCCTTTTGTGCTGCCTCTCCGTGTCAATGAAGCCTGGCCCGTGGGCTGGCAGTGCTTTTGTGCACTCCCACACACGTGTCTCCCTGCACGGCAGAGAAATGCTGCAGAATAATGACCAGGGGCTTTTAGGGAGCTTTGAAATGCCTCCTGGACTCTCCTGCCACGTGGAGGAAACCCTGGCAGTGCCCTGTGTGCCCCACCTTGCCTTGCTCCCGAGCCCCTGGATGATTGTGGGGTGACACACAGGGAGATGGAGAGGGCAGAGGTTTTAATCAGCACCTTAAATCACGAGCACACTGCTCCTCCTCACTGTCACAGGGCTGTGCAGTCCAGAGAGGCTGAAGGAGCTGAGCCTGCTCCCCAAAACCTCACAGCATCCCTGCCCCCCCTCACACAGGCACAAAGTGCCAACATCCCCCTGCTGCCTCCAGAGCCACCCAAGGCGGGCAGGGAGGGTCCCAGTCTGGCTCCTGGGGGGAGCAGGAAGGAGGCTGGCACTGGAAATAGCAAGTAATTTCCATTTCAGTGCTGCTGCTCCAGGCAGGGCAGGGTGTGTGGGTGCAGACCAGCTCCCTGCACGGCATCTCTGCACAATTTCCCTGTCATTTCATCTGCCCTGGGTCACCTTCCTACCTGCCCACCACTGTCTCTTTTGTTTTATTCTCCTGAACCATCTTCAGATGGGGCTTGAGTTACCCCTCCCAGGGCTTCGAGGTAGCAGCAAGAAGGAAGCCCAGCAAGCCCAGCACCAGCCCAAAGCAGAGTCACAGCCAGCTGCTCATCTTCCACTCATGGTCTCCTGGTCCCCAGGGCCACAAACCTGGAAGCTGCTGGGCTTTTGGGGGCTCCCCAGGCCCACAGGGGCTCCCCGTGGAAATCCAGTTGATGGCTGTCACCTGGTGTGACGTTGATTTTTCACCAGCCTCTTGGAATTCTGTTTCCCTTCCCTTTGGAAAAGTGGGTCTGGCTGCTTCAAATCCCCACTGCTCGTGCCAGGTGCTTGAATGGAGGGATGTGAAATCAGGGATCCTGGAACTCAGGGGTGTGAAATCAGGGATCCTTCAACTCAGGGGTGTGAAATCAGGGATCCTGGAACTCAGGGGTCTGAAATCAGGGATCCTTGAACTCAGGGGTGTGAAAACAGGGATCCTTGAATTCAGGGATCCTTGAACTCAGGGATGTGAAATCAGGGATCCTTCAACTCAGGGGTGGGAAATCAGGGATCCTTCAACTCAGGGGTGGGAAATCAGGGATCCTTGAACTCAGGAGTGGGAAATCAGGGATCCTTGAAGTCAGGGGTGTGAAATCAGGGATCCTTCAACTCAGGGAGACTCTTCCCCCATCACAGGCAGAGAGAGACAAGGGGAGTCATCGCCGAGCTGTTCCATCTGTGTGTCTGTCCAGCCCTTCTCGTCTGTCTCCCCACTGCCAAGGCAGAGGAGTGTGAGATCTCCTGGTGGAAAAACAGAGGGAAAAAGGGGGAGAATTGCCAAGTGCAACACGGCAGAACAGGAAGCAGATAGAGGCTGTGCCAACAGCCATGTCAGTCACTCCTTCCACACCAGGCAGGCTGAGAGAGGAGCTGGATCCTGGCAGCTGAGCCCAGAGGCTCCTCCTGCCGTGGGAACAGAGCCCAGGACGTGGGGCAGCAGCCACCTGGCTGGTGGGGTGGGTGGCTGTGTCCCTGTGTGGGGACATTCCTGCTCCCTCCAGGGTATAACCCAAGGGGTTTACAGTCACCAGCTTCAGTGTGCTCTTGCTGAGGGTGCTGCTCTCCCTGCTGAATTCCCTCTGGGTGTCAGGGATCCAGGGCTCCATCTCTCAGCCCTCCCTACCTCTGCCATGATGTTTGTGCCCCAGAAGGGGAGGCAAGAAGGCTCTTGCCCAAAAATACTGTGCAAAGACAGAGGAGAGGCAGCAGCACATCAAGAAGTTTCATAGAATATTGGGATGGTTTGGATTAGAAGGACCTTAAAGATCATCTCATTCCACCCCCTGCCATGGGCAGGGACACCTTCCACTTGACCAGGTTGCTCCAGGCCCCGTCCAACCTGGCCCTGTTTCAGAAACTGGCTATTTATCAGAGCTCTGGCTTGCCCAGGGTCCTCTATGTCCAGCAGGCATTGGGTCTGTAAGAGAAGAGCCAGGACTGGACCCCAGCTGGCAGGAGAAGCCTCTGGCTAAGGTTTCCTCTCTTCTCTGGCTCTTCAGGGCAAAAGAAAACAGCCTGGGTCTGAACAGGGCTCACAACCAGGCAGCTCTGCGAGGGCAAACTCTCCACTGAAGCACCAGCCCATTCCTGAGCCCCAGCTCTGGCACAGATTCCCTCAGGAGAAGGCTTTGGTGAAGGTCACAAAGCACCAGAAAGCCGGGGGAGGAACGTGCATGAGGTGGGCCAGCACCTCGCTCCACCTTCTGCTGTCTCCTCAGCTCCGGTGCCAGCGTGTGCTGGCAGCACATCCCATCTCCCAACACCTCCCCCAGTGCAGGAGACAGCAGAGGAGGAAACGTGGAGGTGACATAAAAAACAGCCTTTGCTTTCTTGGCCATCTGTCGCAGCGTCGCAGCCGCCTTCCCAAACACAGCCCTGCCTGGGAAAAACAGGGAGTTATTTTGGTCCCCCCGGCACCCAGCAGGGGCTGGCAGATCCCACGGTGGTTTTCAGTGTTGGGACCGCTGTTTTCAGGGCTGGGACAGGGCACAGCTCCCCTGGGGTTCGGTCCCTCCAGCAGTGCCCACCGGCGGCGTTGCTGCTCCATGTGCAGCATCTCTGGGCTCCTCCTCTGCCTCACCAACCTTCACAGGGGACAGCTGGTTTGTCTGAAGGTTCAAACATCATCTGGAGGCTGTGGGGAAGGCATTTCCAGGTGGAGGACCCCAGGGGGGACTTGTTTCCCCTGTGGTGGTGCTGGCAGCAGGTGGGTCCTTGCTGTGTGTCAGGGCTGGGAGCTGATCTGGAGAGCTGAGGGCAAAAACACCCCGACATGCAGCCAGATCAGCTCCCTGATCTGCCTGTTGTGGTTCTGCCCCTTCCTCTGGTGGTGCCTGCACTGGTGTGGGATGAGGAATCATGGGATCATGGAATTACTGAGGTTGGAGAAGCCCTCTAAGACCAGTGAGTGCCCCCATTAACCCAGCACCGTCACATCCCCCACTGAACCACGTCCTCAAGTGCCACATCGGCACGTTTTTTGAGCACTTCAGGGTCAGTGATTCCACCACTGCCCTGGGCAGCCTGTGCCAGGGCTTGACAAACCTTTGGATGAAGAAATTGTCCTCGATATCCAATTTAAACCTCCCCTGGCACAGCTGGAGGCCGTTCCCTCTCCTCCTGTCCCTGTTCCCTGGGAGCAGAGCCCAACCCCCCCCAGCTCCCCCCTCCTGTCAGGGATTGCAGAGCCAGAAGGTCCCTCCTGAGCCTCCTTTTCTCCAGGCTGAGCCCCCCCAGCTCCCTCAGCTGCTCCTGCTGCTCCAGCCCCTTCCCTGGACACGCTCCAACCCCTCCATGTCCTTCTTGTTCCGAGGGGCCCAAAGGTGACCCCAGAATTTGAGCTGCCACCCCAGTGCCCAGCACAGAGGGGTCATTCCAGGGGCATGAAGCTGGGATTTCAGCTGGTTGGGCATGGCCATGCACCCTCAGAGTTCCTGGCAGCACCCCGAGGTGCTGGGGGCCACTTTCCACCCCCACCCCAGCACAGCACAATGTGAGAACACAGCAGAGCTCTCCAGCCTCCAGGAGATGTTTTCCTCCAGCCCTGCTCCGGCCACACTTCCCCCACTGCCTTCTCCCTCTCCCAGTCACGAGGCAGAGTCCCCAGAGCAGCCACAGCGAGGGCTGGCAGAGTTTTGACACGTTTCACGAGGAGCATTAATAGCTCAGAACTGGAGGCTGTTCTGTTGGGGCCCTTCCATAGTCATTTCTCAGGCAATTCATTACCCAGCTGAAATTATTCCTCGGGGAACAAGACAGGTAATTCTTTTCCACTGAGCTTGGAATAACTTGCAGGAGACCCACTCAAAGCAATCCATGACAGGAAGGGCTTAGAATTTGTTTCCCTGGGATATTTTTAAGTGGAATCGTTTCCTTGGAGTTGTCTGGATTCGCAGGGAGATTACCCCAGGAGCAAAGGCAGCAAATCTGAAGGAAAAGGAGGGGAAAAAAATATGGGGAAGGGGCAAGGAGAGCATTTTGACATAGACAAGGTGACAAGGGCTGGGTTTGTAATAAAAGGTTGTTTTCTTGTCACGTTGCAATGAATGGAGACTCAGAGAAGGGAGAGAAAGCCTGAGGAATGGCAGTGCCATAAGGCAGCTGGACTAAGGCAAAGCAAGCCAAGTTTTGCCACGAGAATCGAATGTTTTGTCTCTTTCCGTTCATTTCCCAAGCTCCAAAATTACCCATCGGCAGGAAAGCAGTGCCACGTCCTCCCACCATCTCTGCATTGTCATCCAAACTCCAGGCAGGAGTGGGAATTCCCTGATCCAGTGCAGTGAGCTGAGCCACACTGAAGATTGGCACTGAGTAAGGGACAACAAGTCCCATGGTAGGTGCTTTGGGCAAGGCTTTTTTTGGCTCTTGCAGGTGGCAGACTCGTGCCATGCTTCCTGTGCTTCCCCAAAAAAAAAAGGTCTCATCACACCCAGAAGAGAAAAGCAAGGCAGAAGTTACCAGAATTCAAAGGGGCTTCTGCACGAGGGCTGTGGTGGCTGGAAGAAAGGAGGCCAAAATCACAAAATCAGAGTCCCAGAGTCCCAGAATCACAGCCTGGGTGGGGCTGGAAGGGACCACAGAGGGTTCTTCTGCTCCAGGATGTGTAATTTGTTTGCAGACACCACCCCCTCCCCCAATGGGAGTAGAAGTGTGAGAAAGGAGGTGAGAGAGACAAGATGAGAGTTTGAAAGGAGCCCAGAAGAACAGGGAAATGGCCCTGGAATATCCCTGTGATGGGATTCCCCAGGAGCAAAGGTTCCTGCAAGCCTGGATCATCAGCTCCACAAATCGTGGGTGGGGGACAGTGAGCTGGGCACAGGGATGGCCCTGGGGTTTTAGTGGATCTAACTGAGGGAGAACTCCTCTAAAGCTGTTTTTTTTTGAGGAGCTTGAGAAATACCTTTCACAGCGTGGCAGCCTTTCCCTGCTCTCTCCTGCAGCAGGCAGGAGGCCTGAGCCCTCTAAATTAACCGTGCACGTGGCAAATTCCTAAAGCAGCCAGAGCTTCCTGCTCCTCGTGCCAGCAGTGGTGCCTGGGGGCTGCTTGGTGAACCAGGGAATGATCTGACCAGCGTGGAAAGGATGTTTCGTGTTAGTTTGCTCTGGCATTTGCCCAGGATCCCTGACCTGGGTCACAGCGTGGCTCCCGCCTGGGGGATGTCAGGGTGTCGGGATGCCAGCGAGGAGCTGGGCATGCTCCAAGCTGGAGCTGCCACAAGCTTTAGCAGATGAAAGCACAGTCCTAAACCATCCCCTCTTCCAGAAATGTCCTTAATTGAGGGGCCCAGCTGGGAATTCCCACCCCAACACGGAGGGCAGTGCTGATGCTGAGCTTTTGGCATCGCTGCTCTGCGATTTCTTCATCTCACCACCCCCTCAGGCCAGGAGGGAGCTCTGGAAAGGGTCTTTGGGGCCAGCTGGGCTTCTTTGTGTGCTATTGCCAGGTGTTGTTCCCTCCTGTCTGTTAAAAGGTAGCCTGCTAGAGACCTTGCAGGGAATAATTGGAGCTTTTAGTCATCCCAAAGCCCTGAAATAAGACTTGTGCAGGCAGCGGCCGGAGCTGTTTGAAGTGGCTGTGCCCGTGGAAATTCCTGCACAGATGAAATGCTTACTGACTTCTCCCTCTTGGCCTTTGCTGAGCCAAGGAGAAAGAGCTGGGTTTCACAAAATCCCAGGATCACTGAGGTTGGAAAAGACCTCTGAGGTCATCGAGCCCACCCTGTGCCCCATCCCCACCTTGTCCCCCAGCCCAGAGCACTGAGTGCCACAGCCAGCCCTTCCTTGGACACCTCCAGGGATGGGAGGACTCCAAACCTCCCTGGGCAGCCCCTGCCAAGGCCTGACCACCCCTTCCATAAAGAAATTCCTCCTGATGTCCAACCTGTGTTCCCTGGGAGCAGAGCCCGACCCCCCCCGGCTCCCCCCTCCTGTCAGGGATTGCAGAGCCAGAAGGTCCCCCCTGAGCCTCCTTTTCTCCAGGCTGAGCCCCCCCAGCTCCCTCAGCTGCTCCTGCTGCTCCAGCCCCTTCCCCAGCTGGGAAGAGCCACCTGCACCTCAGTGAAATGTGGTCAGTGCAGAGCAGGGCTTTGCAATTGCTTTGCCAGGCCCAAGGGAAAAAACAGATGTCGGGTCTTGACTTGAAAACAGCAGCATCCCGAGCTCCCTGCCCTGGCAGAGCTGCCTGCCTTCTTTTCCCTTCCCATTCATCTGAAGGGAATAAAACTGGGAACTGTTTTACCCCCAAATCAAAAGAGATACCCCCAGGGATGCAGCCCAGGCAGATGGAGGTGGGGGAAAACAAGCCAGGGGCTCCAGGAATGGTGCAAATGTGCCCAGTGCCCCCCTGCCCAGCCCAGGGACTGCTACATTTCTGCACAACAAGATGAGGGACAGCCAGTGTGGAGCGAAATGTGAGCACGATTTGTCATCCCCCCCTTCCATGCCTTGTTTCCACAGGCACTTTATAAACTCTGTAATGAAATGCAGCCACCTGGCACAGGCTGCTGATGGGGGAGAGGGAAGGGAAACTTGAGCCAAGGCTGCAGAGTGAGTCCAGCATGGGGTTTTTTTGGCATAATCTTCCAAGCACTGCAACTAAAAGAACATCAGGATGGTTGTTCCTACCTGTGCAACCTCTCTGAGCCCTTCCCGGGGCCATCTGTGCCAGATGGAACCCACCGGTGTGCCAGGCTCTGCAGGGCACAGCTCCTCAGCTCCAGAGGGGTGTTAAAACCCCAAACCCCCCTCAGGGCTGCAGAAAGAGGGGGTTACCAAGCCATGGACACAGCAAAGCTCATTGTTCCTCATCCCACACCTCACAAACCAGAGGGCCACGAGAGCTCCCAGCCCCCCAGCAGGACATGCCAATGGTCCTGTGTGACAGGGACATCTGCAGCACTGCCAGAGGGGGTCACAGCTGGAAAAGGCAACAGGTTTCATCTCCCCTTTCCTCCGTGGGTGGAAAGAACAGCAGGATGATTGTTCCTACCTGTGCAACCCCCTCTAGGCCCTCCCTGGCCACTGGGAATCACCCTCTGTGCCAGAGAGCAAGTGTTTGCTCCAGCAGAAAGGGATGTGGAGCCTCACAAGGGGGTTTGCTACAGAACCTGCTCACCAACCTCCCTTTCTGCAGCCCTGGGGGGGTTTGGGGGCTTTAATACCCCTCTGGAGCTGAGGAGCTGTGCCCTGCAGAGCCTGGCACAGCAGTGGGCAGCAGTGCTCAGCTTGCAGGCTGGTGCTGTGGCAGCTGGCAGAGCACACACCGAGCTGGCTGGATGTCCTGGGAATTCATTGCAGCCAATTAGTCCGATTTTCAATTATCTGAGAGAGCGAACTTGGCTAATTAAAGTCTAATTACATTTTGACTGCTTCTTCAGCTGTCTTATCCTATTAAACCTGGGCATGGGGACCCCTGTGAGGCAGGAGGGGAGGGCTCACAGCTGCACAGAAACCTGTAGGATGTGACCACTCGTGGGCCATGCCTGATGCCATGGGGTAGATCCTCCTCCTGCCTTTTTTTGGTCATTGCCTGGCTCATCTCCCCCTCCCCAGTCAGCAGCAGGTGGTAACTCGTGTCCTGATGGTTCTGGACAGAGGAACTGGAGCCTCACAGGAAGGCTGGAGCTCGTGTTCCTTCCCCCTGGGGTCCCTCCAAAACCCCAAAGTGGTGGTGTTCACTAAAGGCAGGTATCAGCTGGTGCTGCATAAATCATAAATAGCCAATGAGCCCACAGGGAAGGAAAAGGCAGCTCTGAGAAGGGATTGTGGTGCTGAGTGCTCTGATCTCACAGCTCCTTGCTAGGAGGGTAAATCCTGGGCTGTCTTCAAAGGTTGTCGCTGGGGCAGGAGGGCCCCATTCATCTCAGAAGACACTTTCAGGTCTCATTAATTCAAAAAGAGGCAACTTGTTTGATTTAATACCTGCCCCCCTGGCTGCACCCCAGCAGAGATCACTTTGCCATGGTGGCAGCTGAATGCCCTGGGCTGACAGGGTGACAAAACCTCCACCTTGATGTCACCTGGGACCTGCAGCCAAGATTGCCACGCACACCCAGCTCTCGGCATCTCTCACCGCTCTGCCAAAATCTCTGTCATTAAAGCGACATTTTTGCTTTGTTGTTGATTAACCTGTCTCAGATTAACGATGTGAAACTGTCTCCCCACTAATGAGCCGCTGGGAAGGATGAGAGCTGCAGAGAGACCTCTCTGGAGCGAGACTTGTGTTTTACTTACAAGCTGAAATACGTGAAGATGAGCAGCATTTTTCGGATCAGAGGCAGTCACTTCAGATGTGTGTTCATGTCTTTGAGTGCTGCCAGTGCCTCCACCGCTTCCCAGCACGTTGACAGTGATATTTTCGGGGATGTGCCAAACCATACTGATTGCTGGCAACGTTCTGATTTTTCTCCTAACTCGGTTTTCCATGACCATGTGCTCATGGAACAAACAGCTCCAAGAAGATGCCTGCCTGTAAAATCAGAGGAGCACAAACTTGGCCAGACTGGTTGGGGAAATGCTTGGCTAAGTCATCTGAATGGGAGAACTGGTGTGAACCCCAAGGTGTATCCAACACCGTGGATCAGGCAGTTGTCGAGGCTGTTGAGGAGGTTTTGTGCTTCCCTGTGTTCACTGCTTTGTAGAAGATTTATTCTCCAGGACTAAAACCAGCGGTTTCCAATCCCTCATTCATACTTGAGAAAGCCAAGTTGGATCCAGGAAGCCAAAAAAAGTGCTTTAAAGGCATCTAAACTTGCAAAATCTGATGAGGTGCTCACTGCTCAGACAGCACAGCCCAGAGCTATGTCCTGGAGTGCTCTGTGGCCTTTTACCTCTGTCATTTTGCCACTGCTCAGGGGGTGTTCAGGTCAGGTTGTGGCACAGGTCTGAACCAGAACCATTCTCACCCCTTAACAGCATCATCTGCCGAGTCCCCATGCCCAGAAACGTTCCTGGTGTTGTCCATGTCCCTGACACAGATGGGGCTGCAAGATCCATTTCATTCCAATAAAGGACAGCTTTAATTGCTCACACAATCCCCCAACCAGCTGTGATTTGGCAAAGAGCCCGAGGCACAAAACACGTTTATTTGGGAGTGAGGAGCTTTGTGTGCCCCGGGTTTCGTGGTGGGCACTGGGTGCAGGCAGCAAAGCCAGTGCCAGGCTGGCAGCTCCAGGCAGGCTCCACCACGGGGCCAGGTCTGAGGAGTTCCAGGCCAAAATGCCATCAGCAGCCTCATCAGCAAAGCAGCTGGAAGACACAGAGACTGGGAAATGATTCCTTTTCACACAGGGGAACTGGCAGGGGGAGTCTCTTTGAGAGGCAAAGCTGGCGCTGAGCTCTGCCACCGCTTGGCCTCCGCTCTCCCTCGAGTCCCTGACCCTGAGGGCATCAATTTGTCCTGCTCTGGCAGAGCTGATGGACTGGAGAGGCTCAGCCAACACAGGAGACCCCCGGGGAGGGCAGTGGGAGTTATGAGGTGATGTTCCTGAGTAGTGGCATCACAGATTTCAAACCATTTCTCTGCCGATTGAACCCACCACACCTCAGCTCCCTGGAGATCTTGCCAGAGCCCGGGAAACCTGGGTTTTCTTCTTAGACCTGTCCTGGGGATTTAGGAAAAATGGTCTGTCACCTCTTTTCCAGCCCCCTAAATGCCTTCTTAGCCTCGGAGACTTGTTTTGGGACCATCCATCCCTTGGGATGCAGGCTGTGAGCTGGGATCATCCTGCTCTGGGCTCAGCTGGGATGAGGGTCTGGCTCTGCAACAAACCCTGCAGAGCCACACGTGTCCTTCCCCTGAGCCAGCAGGGGACACTCCTGAAGCCAGGCCAGGGCTCTGGGAGGGAAGGGAGGTGGTGGCAGAGCACCCCAAACCCACCCACGAGGGGAGTTCAGCCCCTCTTCCCCTTTAGAATGAGTTTAAACCTGCAGGGATCCACTCCAGCTGTTCCTCAGGCTTTCCAGGGCAATGTGTGTCTGGAACAACCTGGTTCCCTCCACCTACCTACAGAACAAACCCAGAACTGCCAGACGAGGAACAGGAAACTGCCACTTATTTAATTTGGTTGCATTTTACTTCCTTTTTTTTTTTTTTTTTTTTTTTTTGGAGCTCTCAGAAATGTTTTCAGTCTGGATTGAGGTTACAACCCGGGTAATGCCTCCCTGCCTAAAAAAAAAAAAATAAAAAAAATAAAGCTGTTACCATAACAACCCGACTCTGTGCTTCATTACCATGGCAATTCTCAGGAATTATTAAATACTCTGTGTGTTTGGTGCAGGTGCTCCAGTACATCTGGTGCCAGGCTCAGGTTGGGATCCTCCTTCCCCCCCTCAATCTGCCTGTCTGCCTGTCTGTCTGTCTGCTCTTTAACTCTCCCATTGCCCTCAGCCCAGGCTGCCAGGGCAGGGGAAGGAGGTTGGGCATCATCTGGGACTTGGTTTGGGGTTTTTTTGAGGGGCACTGTGTGGGTTTTTCAGGTGGGTCAAGCCACCCCTTTATTTCTCCAACTGTGCCATCATCAGCGATTCCAGAGGCAGAGGATTTCTCTGCTCAGCAGGGGGGGAAATGCTCCCACTTGCCTTTCTCTGCTCCTTCCCTGCTCCCTGCCTGGAAATAAGACATTCCAGCTGGAACAGAACCCCAGCAAGTGGGGAGCAGCCCAGAGACAGGGAGCTGTTCCAGGAGGAGGATGGTGAAGGTCCAGGGCAGGTTTCACTTTTGGGGGGGCCAAGAAGCAGCTCCCCATTAGCAGGACAACTTGACTGACCATGGAGTCATGGGATCATGGAATTATTAGGGTTGGAAAAGAGCTCCAAGACAACATACAGCCTAAAACCATGGTTGTTTTCAGAGGAGGGATGCAGACCAGACAGACCAGTGACTCAGACCAGTGTGACCAGTCCCACAGGACTGCACTGGGATCTTGTGTTCCACTGCTAGGAGATGATTTTAGATGACACTCAAGGGCTGGGCCTTGCTCTGTGTGATGTGATGATCCACCTGAGCACGTCCCTTCCCTCCCTGGCACTCCAGCAGTGTCTCTCAACCATTCCTGTACAGCTCCTGGCACCCCAGGGACGTTCTGGAAGTTACTGCGCTACAAGTAGCAATTAAAAAAAAAATAAATACATAAAAATAACATCACACCTGCCTCATTCAGAAAAAAAAAAAAAACAAACCAAACTACTTAAATTTTCTTTAGAGCTGGTACCCACTTGTGAGCTTACACTAAATGAGTGGGTGTGAGATGAAAAACCACAGCTCTTTGTGGGGAAAGGAGGCAGCAGAATGAGCCATTATGGTCTGGTTACTCACACGAGCCCTGGAGTAACCACCTCATCCTCTGGCTGCAGGACTCGTGCCTCTGGGGCAGGGCAGCTGGGTTTCCAGGGGCTGGGAGGGCAGCTCTTCCCCTGAGATCTGGAGGACATCGTGGTGCCCCCAGAACCTCCCCTTCCCCCGGGCATGACCTGCACTGGAGGCTGCTCCGTGAGAACAAGGTGAGGATGGAATCAGGGCAGTTAAAACAGCACCCTGATTTCACCTCAAGAGGGTCTTTAGACCCCACATTTCTGACCCAAGGGGTTCCCTCACCGTGCCAGGACTCCATTGTCCTCCTCTGGCCTCCTCTTGGTGTCTCAGTGCTGACATCAATCCTCCAGAGACCTTCATTTCCCCAGTTATTCCTCCTCTCAGTGGGGAAATCAGATTTTATTGGGAATCTAGAAGGGTGGGGACTTATGTGCGAGTGTCTTAAACCCTCTGCAAGCCAGACAGAACCTCGATAACCCCACGGGGACATGTGCTGGAGCATGGAAACGGGGTTGGTGCCCACCAAACCCCTTCCTCTGCTGATCCTCTTCCCTCTGTCCTCACCACCCGGTGATGCAGACACGTCCCCTCTGTCAGGAGTGACACACAGCACCACCAGAGGACGGACAAGCCACTGTGAAGCCGGTCTCTTGCCCCAAAAGGGACCATTAGGAAAGTTTTCCCTCTCCCAGCTGACCCCTGAGCAAGTGCCCAGCTCCGTGTCGTTGCTCCTCCACCTCACGTGGACGTGACCTTGCCGTGGGTGATGTTCCTCCTCACCTCTGGAAGACTCCAAGGCACAGAAGGGATGAAGACCATTTGGGCTGTCCTGTGACAGCACAGCAGCCTGGAGATGCATTTACACCTTTGTGTTACACACACAAGTCCAGCCCCAGGCTTTGCAGAGCTGGGTGTGTTTGGGGTTACCCACATCTCACCCTCAGGTCTGGGCAGGCTGAGCTCCCACAGTGGGAGTGATTTGCACTCCTGAGCAAGCAGATCAGACAATCTTAGAATCACAGGGTGGTTTGTCTTGGAAGGGACCTTAAAGCCCATCCAGTCCCCCACTCTGCCATGGGCAGGGACACCTCCCACCAGCCCAGGTTGCTCCAAACCCCGTCCAACCTGGCCTTGGACACTTCCAGGGATGGGGCAGCCACATCTTCTCTGGGCAACCTGGGCCAGGAGATCAGTGGCCATAACACCCCTGTCAGCAGCAGGGACCAAAATCCCCTTCCAGGCTGCCCTGTGAGGCCACTCTCACATCTGGCAGCAGGGCAGGAAACCCTCCGTGCTGAGAAGGCAGCTCAGGTCTGCAGACCCACAACTGCCAGAAAAATCTCAGAATCACAGAAAAATCCCAGCCCTGCCTGCTCAGCCCTTCCACTGGCACTGACAGGGCGTTTCAGGGCTTTAAATGCCAAATTCTGGTCCTTCCTCCACGTTGTTGTTGTGCTCTTGAGGCTCATCCAAGCAACAGGTCAGTGGGAGCAATCAGAGCCTGCAGTGCACTCAAGCTGCTCTGCATCCCCTGGGAACCCTGAGAAAGGTGCTCAGCAAATATTGATTAATTACAAAACATTCTCTAATCCTGTTCCTCCCTCTGGGAAAGGCAGAGAGCTGTTCTTGTGGATTTACATCCAAACAGCTCAGGTCACCAGCTCCTCCAGCATCCAGGGTTGCTTTCCCACTACAGAAGTGGACCCAGCAGGAATATTGTTGGCGCAACAAAACACAAATTATTTCCATCTCACACCCACAGCCAAAGCTGTAATTCCATCACAGAACAGAGGTCAGGAGTCCTCCTCCTCTCACATAATTCAGCTTTGACAGCTCATCAGGATCAGAGGAGCTGGAGGTTTTAACTCAAAGGCTGAAATCTTGCTTTGCAAGAGGCACTCGAAGCATCTTTATGAGTCTTTGCTTCAGCACTGTGCAGGTATTTCATATGAGCCTGGAATTTGTAGTTCCTGACGAATTTATTTGCTGGTGATAACTGATACTTGCCTGGGAAAAATGATGGTGGTGGTTTCCTGCTTTAAAGAAATACGTCTGATTACAGTTCACTTGGAAGGTGAGATGATTATATCAGGAACTAGGACTGAAATTCCTGAACTCCACACACACAAAGAATAAAGACAACACAAAATTCTTTTGAAACAGGTTGGTTTTTTTTCCTGAATGTTCACCAGTTTTCAAAAAACTACAAAAACCTCAAGGACTGTAACAATATAGCACTTGGGAAAAAGAGGCTGGTGTGTACAAAAACAAGCATGCTTTTGTTTTGGGGGTGGAGTGGGGTCGGTATTTATCTGGGTGCTTTTCTTCCTTCAGCAGAGCGTGAAAGAAGAAAGAACCGGTTTATTTAAGAGGATAGCTCAGAAAAATAAGGAAGAACATGCTTTCCCTGTTACAAAACTAGCAGAAGGTGCATGCTCAAGGTCCAGAACACAACAGACTGACACATTTTGGAGCATGCAGACTTGGTTGTACGACCCACAGGGCGCTTCCCTTCCCCTACCCCTGTCGAAGGCAAAGTCCATGCCCTGCATTTTGCTTTCCCTTTAGTTTTGTCCTTTTCTTTTCTTTTTGTAATGAGTTATTTGCCTTTTTTATTTTATTTTATTTTTTTTTAATTTAGCCCTGAAGCCCAGGTAGCAGTATCCAAGGAAACAGCAGGAAAGAGTCCAGATCTGCACATTTTATCACTGTTTCTGCAAGTTTCATGCAAAACTTAAGCCATTTCTGCATGCAACACGATGCTGGGCATTCCCTGTGCTTCGCCCAGCTCCGGGGACATCTCCCCGTTCACATCAACTGGGAGGCACAGGTTTGCTTTTCTGGTAGACACAGACAGATTAAAAGACCCCTCCCTCCCTTCCCACTCCCCCCAGCTGCCCCAAACCCACGGAACGTGCATCTCAGCACCGGGGTCCAGCCACTTCACTTGCCTACAGGAGCCTCAGTAAAGTCCCATGATCGCAGCGCCCACGTCCTTGGAAGGTCTTCGGTCCTTCACCAGGAAGTTGATCATGCTCTCGGACTTGATGAGCAAGTTGCAGCCCAGAAAGAAGATGCCGAACATCACAGTCAAGGAGAGGACGCAGAGCACGGCGATCTGCACCACCCTGGTGATGAAGAGGCTCCTCTCGTCGGGGCTCAGCGCCGAGGAGCCGCCGTCGGTGGCCAGCACGGCGCCCGTCCCGTTGCAGCAGGCCATGAGCACCCCCAAGCCCTGGGTCCTGTTGGGGTCAGCTCCCTGCTCCAGCAGAGTCTGGTTGAAAAAGGATCCATTCATGGTCTGTGGTGTGATCCCGAAATCTTCAGGAAAGGCAAGAAGGGGAGCTGGCTGTGCCTCCCCCTGCCCACCCCTCACAGGCCGGGGCTCGGTGGGCTCCGGGGGCCACCTCCTGCCTTTCTTCTCTCTGGGGTGGAGGGGGAACTTCCTCGAGGCTGGGAGCAGGTGGGAAGCCAGGGATGCAGCCAAGGGATGGCTGGCTCCCAGATCCCTCCTGGCACGGCGTTAGCACGAGCTCCCAAACCAGCAAAAGGAGAGAGACAGAGAGGGAGAGAGAGAGAACGAGGCGAAGGGGGCTCGGGGGAGAGGACGGCAGCCAGAGATCACCCCATGCCCCTGCCTTGGCCACTGCCCCGAGCTGCCCCTCTAAAGCAGTGCCACCCGTTCCCGGGGCTCCCCCCGTGGGAGGCAGAGCTGGTGCCTGCCGGCTGGGAGCTCCACCAATGCAAGTTCCACGCTGAAGTCCTCACCGTGTTCAAAGCACAAACAGCAACTCCACCCCCTTCCAGCCTCCCCCCCGCCCCCCCAGGACCGCCTTCCTCCCCCTCCACGCTCCCCCTGCTGCCCACCCCTTCCCCACGCTGGGCACCCCTTCTCTGCCCTGCCACGGGTGCCCACACCCACCCGGGTGGGGGCTGACCCCTGAGGCCCAGTGGAGCAGCACCTAACTCATCCCTCCACCTGCTCCCAAAAGCATCCTGCACGGTCGCTGTTCCTCCTGGCAGGTCCCTGTCCCCTCCCCCGAAGCTCCTGCGAGCCTCAGGTCGCTGATCCCTGTTTGCTGCTCGGAGCCACCCACTCCTTCCCCGAGCAGCCCAGTGCAGCCAGTCCACCCCCAGCTCTGCTCGCTGATGCTTGTCCTGTGCCTCCGGGGGAGCTGGATCCATCCCCCTCTCTGCTTCCCGCTCCTCAGAGCACACTGATCTCTCCCTTCTCCCCCTTCCTGCTCCCTTGGCCCTTAGAAGGGGAGCTCGGCAGTGCTGCCCCTGCTCTCTGCCCTGTCCCACAGCAGCACCCAGGGCTGGAGCATCACAGGCCCTTCAGGCCCACCAGGACAATCCCAGGGGAAGCTTCATCTCTGTGTCTGCCCTCTCTGTGTCTGCACAAGCTCCCAGACTGACCCCACGAGTCTGGGTGCCCACCCATGTCCGGGTAATTCCTGATCCTGCTCATCCCAGGGCTGAGCCTGAGGCACTGCCCTGTCCCAGCTTTGCCCTTTGGTGTTTGGCTGGAACTGTGTGTGGATGGCACAGAGCAGCAGATCACCCCCAGACCAGAGCCTGAGCACCTTGCCCTGCTTTATCCATGTACATCCTGGCTCGTTTCCTCTGCTCAGCCCCCGAGGGGATTGGAATGATCCGAAAATGAGGATGGAGGAACTGCAGGCAAAGGCAGGAGCCAAGGGTGGGGGAAGCTTTGTAGGGACTTGCTGATCTTCCCTCTGGGCAGGGACCTCTTCCCCTGCTCTCTGCTGTGACTTTAGGAGCCCAAAACTGCTCGGTTTGGGGTTTACTTGTTGCATTTTCCTCCTTGTTCAGCACCTGGTGTTTCCCTCCCTGCGCTGCTCCCGCTCTGAGAGGGCAGTTTGCAGAAGAAGCACTGGCAGGAAGGAGGTGACAGCCCTGATCCAACGAGCTGCTGCTTGGGTTTAACCTGAGGGCCAGGAAAAATCCCCACGGGAAACCAGAGCACCCCCAGTGCCCCAGCCCGGGTGGGTGGGAGCTCCTCTCCCTGCTCGCTCCCAGACTGAAGGAGTTTCTGCTCCCTCTGGTGGCTCCAGCTCCAGCCTCTCCTCTCCCAGCTCGGATTTGGGCTGCACTCACACTCCTGGCTCACAGCCTGGGGTGATGGGGCTGCCAGGGCTCTCAAACACCCCCTTGCCTTCTCCTGCCTTCATCCCACTGCAGATCCCCAAATCCAGAGCATCCCACTGGCTGTTACACATCGTGGAATCCTGGAATGGTTTGGGATCATCTAGTTCCAAGCCCCCCAGCCATGGGAAGGGACACCTTCCACTAGACCTGGTTGCTCCAAGCCCTGTCCAGGGTGGCCTTGAGCACTTCCAGGGATGGGGCATCCACATCCCAGAGATGTTTCCAGGACAAAGCAGCACCTTCCTGCAGCTGGCTGGGAAATTCCACCCAAAGGTGCTGGATAAGTCCATGCCATCCCTGTCCTCAGGCATGGCCAGCCCAGGAAGGTCCAGGCAGATGAAATGCATCATTTTATTACTTTTCCCTTCTTCCTGAGAGTTTTTACACCATGCTGGGAGTATCACAGCCCGTGCTGGGCAGGGAGGTCCAGGATTCAGGGAGCTGAAGGATCCTTGGGAGCAGCAGCACTTGCCAGTTTGGGCAACTGGGTGCTGGGCAGGGCGAGTGCCTGGTGAGGAGAGCCTGGCACGTGGATGGCAGCTCAGGTTCTGGGGGTGTGCAGAGCCCAGCAGGGTCCCACAGCTCCCTCTGGACACATGTAGGCAGCATGTCCAGGCAGAAAATAAGGAATTTGGGTGCCCTAAACTGGCTAATGGGTTCTGCAGTGCAGGTTGGCTCTGGGATCTGAAGCAGGGCAAGACTAGAGTTACAGATTTGGGGGTTGTTTTGATGTCTCAGCCAAGGCACAGCCCTTTTTGACACCACGGGAGGGTCGATGGACTTCTAGTCCCCTTTGCTAAATCCCCATTAACAATGGGGAGGGAACTGGATCCCAGGCAGGCAATGATCCCAGTGATCCCAGTGAGCAGAGCCCACACACCATGGGGAGGGGACAGCAGCATCCACAGGGACCACAGGGTTGCTGGGCAGCAAAGAGGCATCAAAACATCTTCTTTTAAAGCCAAGGGAAAGCTCCAGATCCTGAAGCAGAGTCCACATCTCCATCTCACCTTCACAGACGCTGCCACCTCTTTGAGATCTGCAGGATCTGGGCCAGGTGCTGTTATCCCCACCCCTCCTGGTGTGGGGCTGTGCTCTCACACAGCACTGGGCACATCCCCTGCAGGTTCTGGCACTGCCAGGCTGTGGCTGCAGCTCTTGGCACCAACATGAGCTCATTTTCTACTGCCTGGCATTTCTGTGAGTTGGATCATATTGACCTCATTACTGTCTCCAACCCCTGTCACCTGCTGGGAAAGAGCATCCCAGGGCTCCAGGGAAAGAGCCCTTCTCTCTCTTTTGCCCCCCAGCCTGTCTTTGGGGTTTCCATGTCTCTGACCTTGGCATTGCAGGGCAACAAGAGGTTGATAAAACCCCTTTGGGAGGCATCCACATTTCATTTTCATCATCATTTCAGTGGGGGCAATCCTTGTGCAGATCCCATTCCCTGCACTTGCTCAGCACAGGAGCAATTCCTGAGGACACAGAGGGGGAAGAAAACAATACAGGCAAGAAGCATATCATGCCCAAATTATCTGGCCCCAAGCTGTGCCAGTGACCAGGTTTGGACCCAAACCGCTGGTTCCACCAGGTCCAGTTTTTGGCTGGGTCTCCCTCAGCTCCCAGCTGGGATATTCCCATTTGCCCATCTCCGGGGAGGGAGCTGAGAACCCACACTTTCATACCACTGTGTCCTTAATCTATTTCTCCTCGAATCCTTGAACTCGGGCGGCTCAGCCGGGGTTTAAAACGAGCCGCCAAGAGTTAACGAGAGGAAGGAGTGCGTAAGATTTTGCAAGGAATTAAAGCCAGGCGGAAGAGCCTGTGGCAAAGAGCCTGTTACCAGCCCCGGGGCTGCAGGTCACCAGCGCCGAGGACTCGCTGCCAGGGTTTCTTAGGTCCTTATGTGAGCTGGGAGGGCGAGAGCAGCACGAGAAGCCGGCGGCGGAGCGGGCGGGGACACTCCTGAACTCCGGAGTGACGAGCCCGGCGCAGTTTCCTCCGGCCGCCCCGCTCGCCATGTGTGTCATCCAGCCCGACCCATGATTCATCTCCTGGGCTGCTCAAAACCCTCCCGAGCTGCTCCCCATCCCTCTCAGAGGGGCTGGTCCAGGCAGCCCCCCGCTCCCGGGGCTCGGAGGAGAAGATGGGACGGCTCTGGCTGGCGCTCGGGATCGTCGCGCTCGGCGCTGCCGGAGCCTGGGGTAGGTTCTCTCTGTCGCTTCTTGGAGCCAGGTCGCTCAGTGAAGGTGTTGCCTGTTATTTCGGCAATTCCCAGGACTTTCTGCCTTCCCGGGGGTCTGTGATTTCTCGGGGAAATCACTCAGAAAGGGGAGCTGGCAGACTGAACTTGCGGCGCGTTCCCACCTACAAAGCCCCGCACAAGCCAGGGCTGGGCTTCGGCTGGGTCGGGGCCAGGGGGGTTCTCAAGGATGTTCCAGCGTCAGGGCATGGTTTGGTGGGTTATTTCAACCGGGTGTGGCGAGTTTGTGTCTTCTACCTACGTTGTGTTTGGCTCTGGGTACTGGTTTGTAATGGAAGGACCCGGGTGGGACTTGGGCTCCGTCCTTCATAAACAGAAAATTCATTGGGAGATCTCACAGGGCAGGTAATTCCTGTGGCCGGGGCATTTTAAGAGCATGGAGGGGAATTTATGTCTTGTGGTTTGTTTGTCGGGTTGTTTTGTGTTTTGTTCTTTCTTTCTTTTTTTTTTTTTTTTTTTTTTTTTTTTTTTTTTCTCTCATATTATTTTGCTGGTTTTCTTTTAAAACTGATTTCTAGCATCAGGTGATCTCAGGAAATGCAGTTTGTATTTTAGAAAAGTTCCTCAGTGTCTGAAGTACAGAGGAGCCTGGTAAACAGTTATCTCCCCCACCAGGTGTGCTCCCAGGGCTCTAAGTCAATCCTGCAACTGCAAAATGGTGATTTATAAATCGGTCCCATTGTTTTCGAGGCCGGACTAGGGGGGGTTTTGGGGCAACACCGTTCTGTCTAAAGAATTCCAGACTTTGGTGAATTCCCAGGAACAGCCTGAGGCTTCGATCTGCTGCCGGATGGAGCTGTCACCAGTACGGGGCACGGGATAACCCCTGGAAGAGTTTGAGTTGGGAGAGCTGCAGTTTAAGGCTGGGCAGGCGACTGGTTTGTCTGGTCCTGTGTGTGGGTGCCTGCGATGAGCTGAGCTGAGTTTGGGGCACCCCATTCTCAACAAGATGCTGGCAGGAAGGGAGAGGTTCGGAGAGGAGAAACAACCCTCAGAATGGCAGGGTGGGGATCAGCCAAAAACGGCCAGATCCTTATCGTGGAGTCAAGCAGGAAGATTAGAGAGGATGTCATTGTGTGCGGTTTGTACCTTTATCAAGCCTTCTAAAATGTCTTTATCGGGTTGTCTGTGAGCACATTCTGGCTCAAATTGGCAGAGAAGGGGAAAACCAAAGCGTGTGGCTGCTCCTGGGGCACTCAGAGGTTGCTTCTAGTGCAGACTGGACTGAGTAATTTTCCCCAGCCAGGGCAGGGTGATGCTGAGCCACGGATGTCTGGGGTGTTCCAAGTGCATCACTTCCCTGGAAGGTGTTCTGTCCCAGGTTGGACAGGACTTGGAGCAGCCTGGTCTAGTGGAAAGTGTCCCTGCCCACGGCAGGGGGTTGGAACTGGATGATCTTTAGGTAATTCCGACCCAAACCACTCTGTGATTCTATGATTTCACCTCCCTCAGGGCCCCAGGCCCAGCTCCGGGTGGGTGATTCCCATCACCCTGCCCAGTTTATCTCCCTTTTTTTTTTTTTTTTTTTTTTAGCCAGAGTCTTTAGGATCAGCTCAGTGTGTGAGAACAGCTGCTTTCATAGTCAAAAAAATGCAGCTTTTGTACTTGGGTTTATTAGTATTTATGGCTGGAAAAATAAGCTGCAAAGATGGATGAAAAAAAAAAAAAAAAAGTAACTAAAACCCACAGAATTTGTTAGTTTAGGCTGTGCTGGGACCTGTTAACCTGCTCACAGCCAGGCAGTGTAAGAGCCTGGGGGGCACTGCCAGGGCAAACCCTGAGGGGACTGCAGCTCCAGCATCCTCCACATCCCCCAAAAATCCCTGCTCCCACAAAACCCTCCTGGCACTGTGTCCAGCATCAAGGACCCCTGGGCTGTGGGGTGCTGGCAGGAGGGGGAGAAAGGAAACCACGAGGGACCAGAGGCTGCACACAGGCACACATTTGTACCGAAATGTGGGGAGCAGATGAGCTCTAAGGGACAGTCCTGGGGCTTGTTAGCCCTGAGCTCAGGTCTCATGGCATGAGGAGGCTGCCAGAGGGCTCAGCTGGCACACAGGAGCTTGGAATCTCCTCCACGTGGGATTTCAGTGGATCCTGCTCTCACTGAGACTGGAGTTAACCCTGCACAGGGGAAACTGAGGCAGGCAGGGAGTGGCCCAGGGACTTGGCTGAAGTCAGAGAGGAAACCTGTAAGGGTCAGGATTTGGACCAGTGTGTCTCACATCCCAGGGCACCCATGGGTGGCAGGAGGCCCTTGTCAGCTCTGCAATTCCCCAGCAGGGTGGGTGCTGGGGCAGAGCCAGGTGATTAAACCAGTTAAAACCCACCGTGAGGGGACAAACCCCACAGTGGCATTAAACAGGAGCCAGGGCCAGGAGTGTTGCTGGTGGCACTGGGTTCTATAACCCAGGAAATGCAAAGAAACCCCTGGCACGGGGCAGGGGGGCTCCTGGCACCCCTCCCCACCCCTGACCGAGGGGCCACGGTGCCGGTGCAGGTATCAAAGCACCAGGGCTCCCCGGGAACCCGCAGATTTGGAAGCTGTTCCCGTGTCCAGGCACGTGGCTCTGGCGTTGGCAGCTCGGAGCGTTTAATCCCGAGCATCCCAGGGCTGCCCGGGCAATGCTTCCCCTGCTCCCCCCAGAGGGCTGAGCCGCTGCCAGGCGTGGATCTGGCTCCTGGCACAGCACAAATCCACGGCACGAGCCCCCGGCTGCAGCCACCGGCGCTTGGCAGGGCGGGAGGGATTCCAGTGGGACGGGGGCAGGAGGGATTTCAGCGGGACGCGGCGAGAAGAGCCAATGCGAGAAGTGGGAGGTGTCGGTGCTGCTGCTTTCCCCTTTGCAGAGCCCTTTTGCCTCCCCCCTTCCCTGCCCCGTCCGCCCCCGGGATCGATATTCCCGCTGGCATCGCTAAGGTGCGGGGAACCAACCTGTCACTCTTTTGGGCGGCTTAAAAATCTGCCCCATCCCCCAGGCGGATTCGGGGGTATTTCGGGGAATGGCAAGAGCTCTGGGCACGGGTGCCACCCCCCAAAGCTGGTGCTGAGCCGGGCAGGTGGGTTCAGCCTTCAGCTTTGTGCCCCTCGTGGGACAAGCTGGGGGCAGAGGGGTGTGATGGGCGACATCCTGGGGCACGTCCCCAAAGCAGCTGCTGGCCTTTGGGACAGCCACAGCACCCTGTGACAGCACCCTCATGCCCCCAGCCCGGGTGCCCCCTCGGCAGGAGCTCACGGCCCTTTTTTTTTTTTTTGCGGTTCTGCCCAGAGACCTGACGACATCGTTTCACAGTTTCCTCTTTCCGTTTTTATGTTGCGTTTCCTGTGATGGAAAACGCTGCCAGGGACAGCCCTGGGCAGGGACAGGGGGGGACACGGGGCAAAGGGGTGCAGTGTCCCCCAGGTCCCAGGGCTGCAGCGTCCCCCAGGCACGCAGGGACACCTGGCTGCGGTTTGCTCTGCCCAGGGAGCCCTAAAATTGCCGAGGTGCTTGTGCCCGGCAGGGAGGAAGAGACGAGGGTCACACCCGTGTCCCCAGCGCTTGTCACTGCGGGCGGTTGGAATGGCTGTGCCTCCTCCCGACCCCCAGCCCTGCGGGCACTTTGAGGCACTTTAGTCCCTCCCCACCAGGCTCCTGGACTCTGACCTGCAGGATTGGTGCCAGCCCGTGTCTCCCGGTGTCCCCATGGCCACTGTCACCAACAGAGCCAATCTGAACCCGAGCCAGGGCCAGTCACCGTGTTTAGTGTCTGCACGAGGTGGCACTGACCACCCTGCCCTGGGTGACCACCCGCTGGCCATCCCCGGTCGGGGCAGTGGGAAGAGGCAGCTGATGCCTGGCAGGGCTGTGGGTACCACTCTGATCCCCTGGGAATTCACCTCTTCCCTCTCCTGCTGCTCCAGGGGGTCTGCAGGTGGGGCACAAACACCAGCAGTGGGGGCTCCACTCCAACACCCGAGTGATGCTGCAGGGATGAGGGGACACTTTAAGGAGCTGGCACGGCAGGAATGATGCTCAGCCCCGGGCAGGATGAAGCCCAGCTGGTTGCCAGGGTATAAAAGGGGCGAGGAGGCACCATGGAGGATCTGTGTGAGTTGTTCTGCAGGCTGTAACCGCTTTGTTTTGCTGTTCCAGGGGGCAACATCTGCACCACCCGCGGGGTGAACTCCTGCAAGCAGTGCCTGGCTGTGAGCCCCCTCTGTGCGTGGTGCTCTGCCGAGGTAAGAGCTGAACTGGGGGGCTGAGTGGGGCTGGAGCTCATCCCCCAGCAGGACGGGGGATGTGTAGGAAGGGACGAGCCTTTGGGCTGTGGGATTAGTCCCAAGCTTCATCTCCACCTCTTCCCACATTCCCTGGCTCAGACCTGCACATCGCTGCTGCCCTGCTCCCAAAATCTGCCCTTTAAGTGTGTGCTGGTGGGAGCTACGTCGAGCTGGCTGGGAAATGGTGCTGTTTCCGCTGGGAAATCACTTTGCCTTTCAAATAATGGACTTAGTTTACTTTTCGTTCGCTTCTTGAAAACCTCTTGTAAAGCTCTGGCTGAAGGAGCTTAATTGCTGGAAGGGCTGGAAAGAGGAGGGGGACTGGAGGGAGGAATTGAAAATGGTGATTAGAAGTTAGGGAGCTGGGTATAAAAGCCTTTTTTCATTGCAAGTAAGGGGGGGAAGAGGACAAGGTGCCTTGTTTTGGTTACTGGGCTAAAGAGGATGTGAGTGCTGAGCTGTGGCTCTCAGATCACTCAATTTGGGTAGGTGAGAGCCTGGCAGATCTGCCACACTCCCCTGCAGAAATGCCGCCCTAGGGATTAATCCATTAGGTAAGAGGAGGGAGTTTCCCAAGGGGATGGGAGAGCAGCCCCAGGGCAGAGCCAAGGGAACTGAGCCTGGGATGGGGAGAGGTGATGAAACCTTCAGGGCATCCAGCCCGGAGTGGATCCCCTTCTGGCAAGGCTTTCCTTGCTTTCTGCTTCCTCCAGCTGAGGCTGTGCCCGTGGTGTCCCCCAGGACTGGCAGAAGAAAAAGTGATCCAAGCTGGAAAACGCTGTTGGATCACGCCAGTGTGGCCGATGCTTTGGGGTCAGCGTGTGCCTGGAGGGGGATGGCTGTGCTTGCCGTGCCCATCAGATAGGGCTGGACCTCGGGTGTGGTGCGAATAAAGATGTTTGTGCCCCTCTTATCTCCCGCGGGGAGTGTCCGAAATGTGCCGGGTGATAAAGGGGCCTGGCTTCCCTCTGGATCCCCTGTCCAAGGGGGAATGCTGGCCTGGCCTGGCCTGGCCGGGCCGGGCCGGGCTGGGCTGGGCTGGGCTGGGCTGGGCTGGGCTCTCTCCTTCCCGGCTGCTGACTGGGCAGGGCTGGTGTCTTGACGCTGCAGAGGGGGCTGTGAGGGAGGAATTTTTTTTTTTTTTTCCTCCAGATCAGCAAAAGTTTCCAAAAAAGGAAATATTTCCAGTGCTGCTCCGAGCTGTGCTCGTGGACAGACGTGACAGCAGCGAGGGAGCCGTCCCACTGCCAGAGCCGGCCCCCGGAGAGCCGGGAGCGCAGCTCAGCTCAGCAACTCTGCCCCAACATCTGGACCACATTGTCCTAATTTAGCAAATGAGGGTTTTTGCTGTGGGTTTGTTTAATGTCCCTGGGGTGGGGGAGGTCTCTGATACTGCACAGCCCCCCTTTTTTTTTTAAAGGGGCAGTGCCCTTATTTGTGCTCCTGCTCCTTCTGCAGCCCTTTCCCATTCACAGGGGTGATGAGTTATTCCTGACCCATCCTGGGCTTGGATAGGAGAAGGATTTCATTGTGGTTTCTTGTGATCACTGACCCCCCTGAGCGCTGATGCAGAGGAGAGTTTAGTTTTATTTATTTTTCGGAAACCTTGACCACTCTTCCCAACAAATAGATGCTCTCATCCTCTCGCTTTGCCTTTTGGAAAGAGCCAGCCGAGCTGTAACACTGACACGTGGCTCTAAAACCCCCTTTGGAGATTATTGTGACAGATCTTCCAGCATCTCACCCTCCCAAAATGTCACCCATTCTGGTTCCCCTGGAGGAAAGGCGGAGGCAAGGCTGGACCAGGGGTGGATTTCAGAGAAGCTGCTGGAAGATTTTAGCTGAAATTGTGGGGGTATCTCTGCTTTCAGCCCTGCCAGGAGCTCTCCTGCAGAGAAGCTGATGCTGCATGTGGTTATCTCAGAGATGAGAACGGAGATGCCCCGGGGGTGTGGGAGTTTCCACAGCCTCCTACCCTGGGAAGTCAGGGATGGAGCTGGCTCTGGCAGCTGACCCTGCCCTCACTTAACGGCTCTGGAGGCAGGAATTGGGATAAAATCCCCAGATTTCCCATTCTGAGTTAAAACCTCCCTCCCTGGGGTGAGACAGAGGGCAGGTGGAGCTGGGGAGCATCTCTGGGAAGGGCTATGGGATGGAGGGCTGGGAACACATCCCCCCCAACATTTCCACCTTAAGGAGCTGCTACCATCAGGGCTGTGCTGGTGGAGAAGATGGATTTATCAGGGATGAAGCCCCTGCACTGTGTGTTTGTCACCAACAGGCCTTGGCTGCCACAGGGGCTGTGCCCAAAGTGCTGAGTCAGCAAGGTGGCAGAAACTGGGGTCAAAAATAGACTGGGAGCTGCCAGGGCCCTGTAGCCAAATACCCCTTGGATGGCACGGGAATGTTTTCCTTCACCTTTTGCAGTAGTTTTGTTGCTGGGGAGGCTCCTGTGGATCCTGAGTCAAGCACAGTATTTAGGGCTCCAAGGGAAGGGGAAGGATGCAGCCCTGGGGTTAAACAGCTTCCCCATGGGAATCTCACTGCAGGAATGGTGCTGCTAATCCCACAAGGTGCCACGTGGCCTCTGAGGTCCTGGGAGCTCCCCAGGATCTCCAGGTATCACCCAGCACCACGGGTAAAACCCTGCCTGCCCAGACTGCAAGTGTTTTTTCCAGCAATTTCCCTCCCTGGGACGGGAATGTACGTGATGATTGATGGGATGTGGAGTGAACCAGCAAACTCTTCCCGCAGCAGGGAGCCCCATGGGGTGAGCCCGTGGGGTGGGTGGGTGCAAGGGAGCTAATTTGGAGGGATGACTCGTCCTCCTCCCCATCAGCAGTGCTCCAGTGGGATCGGGAGGCTGCGGGGGAGGAACACGCCTGCTGATGTATTCCTTGGCTGTCCCTGTTTCCAGAGGGCTGTGGGCCAGCCAGGGCCTCCTGACACCATTGCATTTTTCTGCTTGTTTGCAAATTCATCCCTGCTTTCAATCAACCTGAACCCAGGGCAGATGATATCTCAGATGGGAATGTCCTCAGCACTGGGAGACTCCGAATTGGGATCCAGCATCCCGGGAGCAGGGAGGGAGCTGGACCAGCCCCACCAGGACTTGTGCCACCTCCCTTTGCTGCAGGGAGAGGCTGTGCTGGTCCTCTGCTCTAGGACACCAATGCAGAAAGAGTTGGGCCGTGGGAGGGAGATGGAAAATCCCTTTGGAGGGAGCGGGAACGTGTCACAGCAGCAGATCCCGGCAGTGATGGGGGGAGAGAAATTCCTCCCATATTTGTCTCCCTGAGAAACCGAAGGGACGTGAACCCTTCTGAACGTGTCATGATAAGGGCAAGGAGCTGGGAGCTTTCTAGGAAAGGAGGGACAGGGCTGGAGCCCGCAGTGACTCCACACTTTGTGCTTCCTGCCCCTGATGGGCCCTTGACGGCTTCTCCCCGGTGCCTGTTCGCTCTTTCACTCCTTTTTTGGTGCTCCTTTCCCAGTCAGCTCCATCCGGCAGGAAGCTGGGGAGCTGGAGATAAGGCTGATCCACTCCTGGACAGGAACTGAGCCCTGCTCCCTGCACTGGACTCACCCACAGCGGGCCCGTTCCTTGCTCACAGCAGGATTTCTGAGGGCACGTGTTGAGAAAATGGGGCGGGGGGGGAAAGGGTGATTTGTCTTTTGCCAAAGCAACAAATAATCGAAAAAGTCCCAGCCTGCCCCTGTTCACATCCCACCACACCCTCCTCTAGCCATCCCACAGAGACAGGCTTTCCTTTCAGCTCTGCCAAAGCCCAAACGTGAGGCTGCAGCTGCCAGGAGTCAGGAGGGGGTTGGCACGGGTGTGTTATCCATCGCTCCTTGGCAGGGGTTGCTGAGCTCCTGCTTTGAATCCTGGCAGGACGTGCTGATCCCAAATCCCCTCTGTCTGCCACCTCCCTCGAGCACAGACCCCAAACCCCCTGCGGTCCTGGTCTGGTATCAGGTGTGATAAAGCTCTCCAGGGAAAAGAGGGGTGGTTTTGTTTCTCCCAGCTGGTTCCTGACCGTGTCCCTCTCCCCCAGGTCTGGGCACAGTCGTCCCCTCGCTGTGACCTCCGTGCCAACCTGCTGCACAACGGCTGCGGGCAGGAGCACATCGAGTCCCCCAGCAGCAGTGTCACCACCCTGGAGGACAGACCCCTCAGCGACAAGGGCTCAGGGGGGGCCACCACCACCCAGATGAGCCCCCAGAGAATTCGGCTGAACCTGCGGCCGGGTAAGAGCCCCCAGCCCGCTGTGGGAAGGGGGGGATGCAAGCTGCTTGCTGCCTCCAGTCTCTTGCCTCAATCCTGATGTGCCCAAGGGGCAGGACTGGATGTGACTTCAGCCACACACGGGTTATTTTATAAAGCCATTTGGGTCCGAGGCGCTGCCGCCGCGCTCAGGATTCCTGGGTGGAAGTCGGCTCGTGTCTAACGAGCAGCTGGCAGGGCTGGGCTGCCAACAGGTCCTGTAATTTCCCTGGCTCCCTTCAGCCAGGCAGGCTGGAGCCAATTAACTGCTCTGGTGCTCTGCCAGCACCCAGGAGTTTCAAGGATGCCAGGCAGGAGGCAAAGCTAACGGGGCGTCACTCGCCCGAGGTCACAAAACCGGTTTGGGGAACGTGGAGCCAGCGGTGCCATCGCCTGCTCTGCCCCAGACATCCCCTCCTGGGTGACTCTGCCAGTCTCAGCAGGAACAATTTCGGTTCCTTGTGCTCATCAAAGCCCTGGGGTTGGATGTCAGCAGCTGATAGCACGTGGCACATCCCTGGGCCTGGCCAGGAGGAGCCCTGACCCATCTGAAGGACAGAAATGTCCCCACATAATGGGGATATGGAGCTGCTCAGTGGCCTTTGTTCTATTTAAGTCTAAAGGTATTTGGCAGGAGGGGGGTGGGTGTGTTGCTCTGGAGAGTAAACCCCTGTAAATCCCTGCTTTTTGGGAGAAAACCCAGCTTGATCCCATCTCTGCCCAACCAAGAGGGTTTGGCATGAGTCATGATCAGCCTTGACTCGTGAACCAAGACCAGATCACGAAGGATACAAACAGGACAAGTCACAGCTCATGTCCCACAAGCTTGGAGTGCTCATGGCTTCCTCTCAACAAGGACAAACAGCTGCTGTCTGAGCAGAAAGAAGGGACCCCTGGCTCTGTGATGGAGTCCCAGCACAGCTGCTGGGGGGGATGGAGCTCCTTGGGCTCTCATGGATTTTGAAACTTTCTCCGTCCTGAAAGAACTTGACCTGTGGGTTTAGATGGAAACGTGAAAACAGTAACAATTTGAGCTCAATTAAAGCTTTTTTCCTCAACATTTGAGGTGTTCAGACAAGGCTGCAGCTGTGCCCTGGCTTACATTTCAAAGAAGCCATTTCAAGGACCAGAAGAAAGAACTTTTGTCTCTTAAAAAGGCAGAAAGAAAAGGTCAACTCAAAGAATTTTCAGCATTTTTTTTTTTTTTAAGTGTGAAAGTCATCAGAACTGGCCCGATCCCCAGAAGGATCTGTCTGAGGAAGGTTTGGTTTCAATGGAAAACGTTGCACCAAAAATTTCCCAGTAGGGACTGGGAGGAGCCAAGGGGAGAGGGATGGCGGAGGCCTCAGGAGATGCTCGGAGTCCCTGGGAGCTCAGAGAAGTCCAAAGCAGCCTTGCAAGTCCCCCTGTGGTCCCTGTAAGACCTGCTGCCCACACACTGGGTGCTCCAGGAGGATTTGCTCACGTCCTGGTACTGAGAGGTTTGGAGAACAGGAGCCATGGAATGCAGACACATCTGTCATAGAATCTTAAAACAGTTTGATTGGAGAGGACCTTGAAGATCATCTCGTTCCACCCCCTGCCATGGGCAGGGACACCTTCCACTAGCCCAGGTTGCTCCAAGCCCCCATCCAGCCTGGCCTTGGACACTTCCAAGGTTGCACAGAACATCTCCTGTGCAAGCACCTGACTAAGGGCCTTGCCCCTCTGTGTCTGTTTACGGGTGATGTTCTCCTCCCAGCAGCTTTTAACCACCCCCTGTGTTCCTGCTGACCCTGCAGGGTGATTTTCTCCCTAATCCTGTGGCCAGCAACCCCCCTGCTCCTCCCAGGAGAGGAGCTCTCACCCCACTGCCCTGTCCCGTTACAGATGACTCCCAGGTCTTCCGTGTCCAAGTGCGTCAGGTGGAAGACTACCCCGTGGACATCTACTACCTGATGGACCTGTCCAACTCCATGAAGGATGACCTGAGGAACATCCAGAACCTGGGCACGAAGCTGGCCAGCGAGATGCGCAAGCTCACCAGCAACCTCCGCATCGGCTTCGGGGCCTTCGTGGACAAGCCCATCTCCCCCTACATGTACATCTCCCCTCCAGAGGCCGTGAAGAACCCTTGCTATGAGTGAGTCCTGGGCTGAGGGAGTCCTGTGAGGGCCAGAAGTTGATGGGACATCAGTGGAATGTGGCTGGAGATCCGTACCAGTGGTTTCCAGCAGGGTGCCTGATTTTGGGCAGGGTTTAGACCTTACTTGCTCCTTGTGTTCTGCTGGCACGGGGAGGAGGAGCAGGTCTAAGCTAGAACTGTCATTGTCACCAAAGGGAACAGTTTTACACCATTTTTTTTCATGGGAAATGCTGGAGCTCGAAGAAAATAACTCCTAAAAACTCCCAGGCTGGGAGCTGCCCTGAGCCCAGCACCTCTAGAACGTGTGGTTGATTGTTTAGAAGGTCCATCACCAACCTCTGGATGTGCCCCCTCCAGCACATCCTGGACAGGACCGTGGGGTGTGGGACGGCTGCAGGGCAGGGGTGGGAGCTGGAAGAGCCCTGTGACCGTTGTGTCCCCTCCCAGGATCGGTGAGACCTGCCTGCCCATGTTTGGGTACAAGCACGTGCTGTCTCTCACGGACGAGGTGACGCGTTTCAACGAGGAGGTGCGGAAGCAAAGCGTGTCCCGCAACCGCGACGCGCCCGAGGGCGGCTTCGACGCCATCATCCAGGCCACCGTGTGCCAGGTGAGGGGCAAGGAGGCCTGGCTGGGGCTGGCACAGGGTCACCAGGGTGGGAAGAGGCCACCCAATCCCCTCAGCACTTCCCTGGGGGAGCGGTTCCCTCCATTCCCTCTGCAGTTGGTTGGTCATTATGGCCGAGTCACGCCCTGGGGTGGCACAAAGGCAGCAGCGGGGCACTGGCACGTGATGCTGCCCTCAGCACCTGCTGCCACACCACTGGGAGCTCCTCTCACCCCAGGAGAAAATCGGCTGGAGGAACGATGCTTCCCACCTGCTCGTCTTCACCACGGACGCCAAGACCCACATCGCCCTGGATGGGCGGCTGGCCGGGATCGTGCAACCCAACGATGCCCAGTGCCACATTGGCAAGGATAACTTCTACTCTGCCAGCACCACACTGGTAAATCCTGGCCAAGGCATGGGGTTGTGGAGCTCACAGCTCCTGTTGGGTGTGCTTGGGATGGGGAAGGTGGTCCAGCCAGGGCTGGAGAGCATGATGGGGAGCTGGCAGGTGGAGGTAAATGTCCCTAGGGGATAACCTCTGCTCTTCCCCAGGACTATCCCTCTCTGGGCCTGATGACTGAGAAACTCTCACAGAAGAACATCAACTTGATCTTTGCTGTGACAGATACAGTTGTTGGCCTCTACCAGGTACCAGCTGCTGTGCAGACACCTTTTGGGGGGCTGGTGGGTCCCCAGGAGCCAGCCATGGGGGGCTGGAGATAGCTTGGTGGTCTCCTGTCCCACCAAAGCTCCCTGGGAAGCTCATCCTGTGTGGATGGCACATTCACCCATCACAAACAGTCCCCATTTATGGTATTTCTCCAGAACTACAGTGAGCTGATCCCAGGCACAACCGTGGGCACCTTGTCCAGAGACTCCAGCAACGTCCTGCAGCTCATCGTGGACTCCTACGGGGTAAGTGTGTGATGTGTTGGCCCCACCAGAGCTCCCTCCCTCCCAAAATAGCCCCTGCTTCACACTGCAAACAGCCCACACAGATCTGGCAGCTCCCCCAGCCCCGAGCACCCTCCCTGGGCCGGCTGTGAGCATCTGTCTCCACCCATGTGTGCAGGCACCCCTGGGAGGGCAGATCACTGTGCTCACTGCCTTGCCCCTTCCCATCCTCCAAGGCATCCGAGGGAATGACGGAGGGAATGATGTAACCGAGTCCTGAGAAAGGCTCGGAGCACTTGGCTCCTGTCCCGTGCGCGTGGGAGCGTCGCTGTGGTGCCGGTGGGGGGGACCCTCCCTGGGATTGAGCCCCTCCCCAGTGCTGTGTCCTCATCCCTGCTCTCTCCTCCCCCAGAAAATCCGCTCCAAGGTGGAGCTGGAGGTGCGGGACCTCCCCGAAGAGCTGTCCCTGGCCTTCAACGCCACCTGCCTCAACGACGAGGTCATCCCTGGGCTCAAGTCCTGCGTGGGGCTCAAGATCGGGGACACGGTGAGGATCCTCTCCGTGGGCTTGGCCTTCCTCCCCCTCCACAAAGCAGTGCTGCCAGACTGGCTGATGCTTGTCAGCCAATGCTTGTCCCACCACCTCCCCAGTGATTCCCTGGAATCTCGGCAGTGGGGAGAAGGGGTCCAGCGGGGTGGATGTAAGGAGGAATGGATGCCAACCCTGCGGTCCCGCAGCTCAGCCCAGGCTGCTGCCCACAGTGCCTGGGATCCTGCAATTGTTCAGAGTGTAAAAGGCCTCTAAGATTGAGTCCAGCCATTAACCCAGCACTGCCAGGTCCGCTAAACCATGTCCCTTTGTTTGTTGTACACTTCCAGGGTTGGTGATTCCACCACTTCCCTGGGCAGCCTCTTGCTTGACCCACCCTTTCAGTGAACAATTCTTTCCTAACATCCAATCTAAAACTGTGCCTGGTTACTGTGCCTGGCCCAAACCGTGCTGGGACAGCTTTGATAAGCCCAAAGAGACCTGGTGGGTCCCACTTCTGAGCTCCTGAAGCTTGGGCTTGGCCTGGAGCAGGTACCCCAACCCCTGTGTTGTACCTGTCAGTACGGGCGGCACTGACACCCAGCCACACCCCTTCGCCCTCCAGGTGAGCTTCAGCATCGAGGCCAAGGTGCGGGGCTGCCCCCGGGAGCGGCAGAAATCCTTCACCATCAAGCCCGTGGGCTTCAAGGACAGCCTGACGGTGGAGGTGGACTTCGACTGCGACTGCTCGTGCGAGAGCCGCGCCGAGCCCCGCAGCCCGTCCTGCAGCCGCGGCAACGGCACCTTGGAGTGCGGGGTGTGCCGCTGCAACGCCGGCCGCCTGGGCTCGCACTGCGAGTGCTCGGAGGAGGAGTACAACCCTTCCCAGCAGGACAACTGCAGCCCCGGGCCGGGCCAGCCGCTGTGCAGCCAGCGCGGGGAGTGCATCTGCGGGCAGTGCGTGTGCCACAGCAGCGACTTCGGCAAGGTCAGCGGCAAGTACTGCGAGTGCGACGACTTCTCCTGCGTGCGCTTCAAGGGGCAGATGTGCTCGGGTGAGTGCCGGGGCCGGCGGGCAGAGCTGGGAGGGAGCCGCTGCCGCGGGCGGCTTAGGGAGGATTTGTTTTAAAAGCCTCGAAGTTGCGTCACGAGGTGCAGAAAGGACTCCCCTGGCTTCCTAAACCCCTTCTCGGAGAGGAGCCCGGGTGCTGCTGGACCCAATCTTAGCCTGGGATTATGGCAACAGTTTATATTTAAAGAATTACAGAGGTGTGAGATTGAACTGCTTTTTTTTTTTTTTTTTTAATGATTGGCAAAACGAGAATATTTATATAAAATGAATCGCTTATCTTTACAAATGATCAGGCAAAAGATCTTAATCAGAATGGTTTACTACACAGTACAAGTGCTAAAACTAGCAGTAGCATGATGTGAGAGAGGATAGTGCACAATCTTGCAGCAATTATTGGAACAATTATGCTAAAGCTGGCAAAAAGAAAATAATTATTAGGTAGAGATTTGATGCAACTCACCCAGACCAATGGTCATGGGGAGATGACCCTGAGCTCAGTTGGTCACAGCATGGTGTTAATAACACCAAGGTGGTGGGTTCAGTCCCCACACTGGCCATTCACACAAGATGACACTTGGTTCCTGCTCCCGGATGTCCCCAGATTGAGTTTCTGGGCCCCCACCTGCCCCTCGGGCCAAATTGATTGCTCAAAACCGCCTCTGTGCTGCTGGGATTGATCCTTTATCTTCACAGCCCGCTGGTAATGGAGGTGGAAAGGCTGGGTTTTCCCCACCTGGAGCAGTCAGTGCCCACAGGGAGCCTGTTCCTGTTTGCACAAGGGCTGCCAGATCAGGATGGGTGAAGGGCGATGATGAAGAGCTGCCCCCAGCCAGGGCGGGCGAGCTGTTAATTAACCTGAACTGTCTGACCCCAGCTGGCATCAGCCTGGTCCTATTGAGCCACTTCTCCCCAGCCTGCACGTCTCTTTCCATGCCCTGTCACCCAGCGTGGCCCCGTTTTCCTGTGACTCAGCCCCGGTGGTTCCTCATTAACGGGGTTACACATTTATTTCTCATGCTGGTGCCTCCAAGGCTGTGGCAGGGACGGGTGCCTGGACGATCCCCTGCCGGGAGCAGCATTCCCGGACAGTGCCAGGCCAAGAGCAGGGTTTTGGGACGGTGCCCAGCCGATCCCCTGCCGGGAGCAGCGTTCCCAACATTCCCTGCTGTGCCCAGGGCCTGGACGGGTCGGCGCGTGCCGGCTCCGTGGTGTTTCCACCGCTCACCGTGTCTGGTCTTTGAGCTGGAATCAAACCACAGTCCAAACAGCTCCGGGGTTTGGCAGGATCTGAGCACGTCTGTCTGTCTGTCTGTGTGTCTGTCTGTGTGATTAAACCAGGCCCTGTGAGCGTGCAGAGCTCGCCGGGCTTTTCCCAGCAGTCAGCTTCCCCTGCCTGGTCCAGGGCTGGGAAACGAGTGGGATTTGGGGGGTTTGACCAGCTGTCCCGACTCAATCTGAAATTTAAAGCCACAGCCAAGGCTTGACTTGCTCAGAGACGGATCTGACTGAGCATCTCCTGGCGGAGCTGGGGCAGCTCAGCCTGGAATGACAGAATCCCAGAATATGCCAAGTTGGAAGGGACCCACAAGGATCATCGAGTCCAACTCCTGGCCCTGCACAGGACCATCCCCAAGAGTCCCACCATGTGCCTGAGAGGATCATTCAAAATGCTGCCTGAGCTCTGCCAGCCCTGGTGCTGTGCCCCCTGCCCTGGGGAGCCTGTTCAGTGCCAACCACCCTCTGGGGGAAGAATCTCTTTCTAATACCCAACCTAACCCTTCCCTGACACAACTTCAGGCTGTTCCCTGGGGTCCTATCCCTGGTCACCACAGAGCAGAGCTCAGTGCCTGCCCCTCCTCTTGCCCTCCTGAGGAAGCTGTAACTGCAGTGATGTCTCCCCTCAGTCTCCTCCAGGCTGAGCAGACCAAGTGCCCTCATCTGCTCCTCATGCAGCTTCCCCTCAGGGCCGTTCCCTATTTTCATCGCCCACCTTTGTTTTCGGTTGGGTGGGATAAGAGGAGCACTGGTGACACAGCAGAGCTTGGGGTTTGGTGTGAGCTGGACACACCTGACGCTCTTTGGGTCTCCCCCCCAGGCCACGGGAAGTGCAGCTGTGGGGACTGCCTGTGCGACCCGGACTGGACGGGCGACTACTGCAACTGCACGACGCGCACGGACACCTGCATGTCCGGCAACGGGCTGGTGTGCTCCGGCCACGGCTCCTGCGTGTGCGGCCGCTGCGAGTGCACCCAGCCCGGCTCCTACGGGGACACCTGCGAGAGGTGCCCCACCTGCCCCGACGCCTGCACCATCAAAAAGTGAGCCAGGGCACGGGGATGTGGCAGCTCGGGCCACACGGGGAGGGGAGGGGGGGCTGGCGGAGGGATGGGGCGGGGCGGGTCCTGCTGCGGGGATGGAAGAGAGCTGGGATGGATCGTATCACATCGGGGGGATGGAAGAGAAGTGGGAGGGTTTATATCCCACTGGGGAGCCAGCAGAGAGCTGGGATGGGTCATATCCCATTGGGGAGCCAGCAGAGAGTTGGACAGGTTGTATTCTGCTGGGGAGCTGGAAGAGAGCTGGGATGGGACATATCCCACTGGGGAGCTGGCAAAGAGCTGGGATGGATCAAATCCCACTGGGGAGCTGGCAGAGAGCTGGGATGGATCATATCCCACTGGGGAGCTGGAAGAGAGCTGGGATGGGTCATATCCCATTGGAGAGCCAGCAAAGAGCTGGGAAAGGTTATATCCCATAGGGTAGCCAGCAGAACACTGGGATGGGTCATACCCCATCAGGGAGCTGACAGAGAGCTGGGATGGATCATATCCCACTGGGAAGCTGGCAGAGAGCTGGGATGGGTCATATCCCATTGGAGAGCCAGCAGAGAGCTGGGAAAGGGTATATCCCATAGGGCAGCCAGCAGAACACTGGGATGGGTCATACCCCATCAGGGAGCCAGCAGCAGTGGCAGCAGGAGCTCCCACCAGCTGGAATCAGCCCTATTAGGTTGGGATTGGGGTGATTTCCACAACCTGAGACTGAAGGGTGTGATGGTCCCCTGAGGAGAGCACGGAGGAGCTCACAGTGCCTCCCTCCCCCTCCTCAGGGATTGTGTGGAGTGCAAGAAGTTTGAGCGGGGGAGGCTGGTGGAGGAGCAGACCTGCAGCCGCATGTGCCGGGACGAGATCGAGACGGTGCAGGAACTGAGTAAGAGGAGACCCAAACCTGCCCTAAAATGTGGAAATCCAGGGGGTTGTTCTCCCTCTGTCTGTACATCCGTGGCATGGGGGGAGGTCTGAGCCTCTCACTCTGGCAGGTGACAGGGGCAAGGACGCCGTGAACTGCACCTACAAGGATGAGAATGACTGCGTGGTGAGGTTCCAGTACTACGAGGACTCCAGTGGCAAGTCCATCCTCTCCGTCATCGAGGAGCCTGGTAAGACCCGGCTCAGGTGGGGGATGGGGAAGGTGCAGTGCTGGGTTTCTGTGCTAATCTGGGGGATTTTGAGTGCCCTTTGTACCTCCCACCCCAGCCAGGCTCCTGGGGCACCGCAGTCAGGGGCTGAGAGGAGCTAAAGGGCTGCTTTGTTCCCTGCTCTGTGCCACCGGGGCCGTGATTTCCTGCCTCTCTCGTCTCGCATTTCCTCGGTTATTTCACCCCCTCGCTGAGGCCAAGCATGGGGGTTCAACCTTCCCACCACCCTGATCCGTGTCTGACTGCAGGGGTGTTGGTCTTCTTGGGAAGATGATAAGCAAGTGGAGGCTCCTGCTCCCTGTCAGGGCAGGATGAAGCCTCCCTGGCACCAGAGGAGCTCCACGTGCCCATGGCCAGGCAGCCCCAGAGCTGCTTTCAGTTGTCCTGGGAGCGCTGAGCGCCCTCCAACCCTGCCCTGCTCTGTGCTGCAGACTGCCCCAAGGGGCCCGACGTGCTGGTGGTCCTGCTCTCGGTGACAGGGGCCATCCTGCTCATCGGCCTCGCCGCCCTGCTCATCTGGAAGCTCCTCATCACCATCCACGACCGCCGGGAGTTCGCCCGCTTCGAGGAGGAGAAGGCCAGGGCCAAGTGGGACACGGTGAGGGCCAGGGGGTCAGGGGTGCTGGGCAGGAACCCCCAAATCCCACAGCCCCTGGCTTGAGGGATCCAGATCCCAGTGCTCCCAGATGGAGAGCCCAGCTGCTGCCTGTGGCCCTTAGGGACCAGCTCACCCTATCCCTGTCTGAAGGCTGGGACAGTGTCCCAGGGGTGGCACTGCCAGCCTGGACACCCCTTCCCCAAGCCTGCTGTGCTCCCAGGGCTGTGAACAGGCCACAGCAGATGTCCCAGATGATTTTCCCACCTCCAGTGGGACAACTCCCAAGCAGTTGTCAGCAGCTGACTCCCTTACTCACTGCCCACACCAGTGTTTCCATCCCGTGAGCAAAGTGGAAGGTCCCTCCTGCCATGGGATGGTGGAAGGACTGAGGCACCCAGAGCACCAGGGAGGGGGCTGAGACAGCACTGGTGCCTCTCCTCCACCTCTCCATCTGCTGCCCCCCCTCAGAGAGAAGGGATGGGGTGGGATCACCCCATCAGCAAGCACTTCAGCTCCGCTCCGTGCTGAAGTGGTGCCTCACTTTCCCCAGGTGTTAAGTAGAATGAATGGTGATGCCAAGCACAAAGTGCTGATGCTCTTTTTCCTCCTCCTTCTTCCTGCAGACCCACAACCCTCTATATAAAGAGGCCACATCCACCTTCACCAACATCACGTACCGGGGGAACTAAGGATGCCACACCCAGCGCTGGCTGTGGGATCAGCCAAGGATCCCTGGAACCTTACAGAGTCCAGTTTACAGAAGCCCTTGTGTGTGTGTGCCTGTGTGAACGTGTCTGCGTGTAATTTAACAACCCCTTGACTGTCTCCAGGCCCTCCAAGTGTTGTCCATCACCCCACTGTGACTGCAGGGACGTGCTCTCCAGGCAAACCTCGGTCCTTACCTCGTGGGTCGCTCGCCGAGCCAGCGGCCCCTCCATACACTGGACACAGAGAAATGGGACTTTCTCTGCCAGTCTGTGAACTCTTCGGTGCTCATTGGGCCAAGGGGACTTCAGGAGCGGCCACTCAAACCACACTGAGCTGTTCTCTCCTCCACGGCCTGCGCTGGTGAAGCCCTGCCCGTCGGATCACTGGACTCAGTCCCGCTGGGCACAGGAGCCACCTCCTTGGGCACGGGGCAGCTGCCAGCAGGCAGGAGCCATCACTGCTTTGTGGGTTCAGGACACTGCTTCTGAGCAGCCCAGCAGCCCCTTTCCTCCTTGCCCCCCCCGTTTCCTGGCACTGCTGTGACCCAGGGTGGCGAAAAGCTCTGCCCTCCCTCACTCCCCCCACGTGCACTCGGTTTGTACCCCCAGCCACCCCCATGTGGCACCAGCTGTGCTGGTCCCAGCCTCAGCCTGGCTGAGCCCCTGGGATGGTGCTGAGCTCCCCGTGTCCCCCCTCACTGTCCCCATGCCACAGCCCACATGGATGTGCAGGCAGCAGCCTCGGGAGGGTCATGATGCCCCTTATCCCTCAGGCCTGGCCGCCTCTCTCCCCTTCCTGTGTTTTTTAGGCTGTGTGACTGCACCACGCCTGGTTTTCTGCACAGCTCGGTGTTGCAGCAGAGCAGGCAGGGCTCAGGCTGTGTCCTGCTGCCTGGGGCTGTGTGTCACCCGTGGGGGAAAACAAAGAGATGTCCCAGTTCGGCTGTAGCGGTGCTGCTGCCTGGTCCCTGCCCTGCCAGAGGACAGTAGCTCAGTTCCCCTCAACTGCCCCAAAAACCAACAGCAACCTCAGGCCCAGTGTGGGGTTGGCCCCGAGGGCCCCAGCAGTGTTGGCTGAGCTGGTGGTGGCCCTGTGTCCCTGTCCCCTGGCTGTGCCAGCAGCGTGGGAGCAGGGGCAGGGGTTGGTGCTGGGTGGGATCTGGGGCTGAGCCCCAGGGAGGGGGGTGGATGGGCAGCACCAGAGCGGCAGCAAATCACACCACGAAAATAAAAATAACTAAAACAACCCCTCCCCAGACTACTGATGCTGTCAGTGCCCCCAGCAGCAGTCTGTGCCCAGGCTTCCTGCCCCCAGTGTGACCTGGGGCCATGCTTGGTGTCCCCAGCTGTGCTGGGTGGGTGAGTCCAGCACCCAGGTGGGACCTGGGTTTGGGCTGGGGCGGGATCAGCTGGATTTGGCGCCAGGAGGAGCATTTTGGCAGCAGAGCGAGGTGAGGGAAAGGCAAAGGCACAGCCTGGCTGCAACGTGAAGGAGCAGGATGAGCCCCCCAAGCTGCCTGGGGCTTCTTCCACAGGAGAAATCCCAACAATTCCACGTGTGCCATTCAGGCAGAACACTTCCATTTCCCATGGAGCTGTGGGAGGAGACAAGACCCCAGTTTAGCTCAGTTCACTGCCCCTTGATGCCACTGGGCATGGCTGTTTGCAGGATCAAGCCCACGACCATGAAAAGCAGCTGATGGGAGTCTGGAGTGACTTTTTCCCCCCCAAATCAAGGCAGTGTCGCTGTGCTGGCCGGAGCAAAGGAGTGTGAGCAGACAGAGGTGGGACAAGGGTGGAGGCAGCGGCTGCTCTCAGCTCCTTGGGAGGAGCCATCTGGGAGCGGCAGTAACTGCAGCCCTGCTGAATGAGCAAATTTTGGGCTGTGTGGAGGCTGTTGGAGTCGGGGACCACTAGATGGTGATGTCTGTACGTGCTCTGTCAGAGCTTTTCAGCTTTCTGGGCTGCTTAATGACCAAATCCCACTTTGGAGAGGGACGTTTTCCCCCCGTGGAGGTTTCCAGGGAGCAGGGACTCCCTGAGACCCGCCCCACAGCAACACTTCATCCCGGGGTTCTTTGAAATGCTGCTTTTATTCCTGAGGCGCTGAGATGGCCCCTCTTCTTGGAGCCCAGGAATGCATCAACTCCTTTTGTAAACTGCTTTCTGTAAATAAACCCAAAATGAGTGAAGGCATCTCCTGGTGCAGCCAGGAGATTGTTTAAGGTGCACTTTGTGCCATCCCTACCCCAGGACTGGGTTTTCCATGTCCCTAGGACACTTTCTGAAGTGAAACACATCTCCTCACTGATTCTAGGGAAGTTGGTCAATGCTGGGAGAGAGTCTCACCTATCCCAGTAGGATTCCACTTCCCAGACCAGAACTGGAAGGATGTGGCTGTGGAGGGTGAATATATGGGCACTTTGGGATCTGTTCAGGATCTGGGCAGAAAGATTAGGATTTGGGGAAGATGAGGAGAAAGAGCTGGAATTAAAAACCAAAAGCTGACATTTCCCAGGGCACAAAATCCCAGAATAGTTCAGGTTGGAAAGGACCTCGGGAGGTCTCTAGTCCAACTTCTTGCTTGAAGCTGGGTGAGCTGTGAGATCAGGCTGAGTTGCTCTGGGATTTATCCATTATGGGATCTCCATGTGTCTGTGCACAGGGTGCAGCGTGGAGTGAGGTGATGGGTGATGAATGGCCGTGGAAAGGGAATTTATTCCTCCTTGGCCTCAGCATCCCACCCTGCCAGAGGGGAGAGAGTTTCACTGCATTGCTGTGGCTACAGCCCTTTAGATCCTGAGGTGGAAGGAGTGGGGGAAAGGCAAAGGAGTTGCTATTATTATTATTAATAACCTTTTTTTGGCAGGTCTCTCTGCACTCACTGCCAGCAGGCAGAGGAGCTTTCCAACACTTTCTTGTTGGAAACAAGAGGACACGGCCACTGTGGATAATCTGAGCTCTGACCTGGTCATGTTGGAGAACCACTTGACCTCAGAATCACTCGAGGTGCCAAGTCTGGCTGCTGTGGGTGGTGTCCCCCCTGGCTGCCCTTTCACTGTCATTCCCAAGGTCCTGAAATTCCCATGGAGAGCCGGGCCCTGCTGCTGGCAACACACCCTGCTCCATTCAAACATTGCCCAGGCCCTTCCTCGGGGTACAAAGGTGACAACCAGGACCTCAACCCCATCCTGGACTCCACAGCCAGAGGGGTTCACCTGCCCAGCAAGGGGAAGCTGGAATGCTTAGGACACAGGGAGGTAACGGGAGGTTCTGAGGTCTTTTTTCTTGGGGGAAGCCTAGAAATCTCTGGAAACCAACAGATGAGTTCAAAGGCTCCTGCATGCCTGAACTGGTGCGTGTCAGGTGAGGAGGACATGATGTTAACACCAGGCAAGTGAATCCCTTAAAACACTGCAGTGGGTTCCCAGCCACATGGGATAACCACGGAGGAGTCTCTGGTGGTGAGGGATTTGTTGCCCCCCTAGCAGTAAAATCCTCCTCCTCCCCTGTCTCAGCAGGGTCTTGTACCTTATTTTTGTTGCCCCAAATGCCACAGAGGCATCATGTTCTAATGGGGGGTCATGCCCAATGAAGTCAGTCCAAATTCTCACTTTTCCCCTTTTTCCAGATGTTCCTGGCTGCAAGAGCAGAGGCCAAGCTCTTCTCTTACCAGGTGGGACCCAGGAGTTGACCTTACCTTCTTTGGCTAATGATAAACTTTAGGGAATCGTCCTCCCTGCCAGATACCCAGCCAGCACCCAGCAAAAAAAAATGGGGATGGATCCCCATGGCATAACTTGTCCAGATCTGGGACTGCTGGGATCTCCACTCCCTTTGAGCTCTGCGAGGGTAGGACAAGGCTCTGACCACTCTCCTCCTCTTCAAGCCCCTGGAAAAGTAACTCAGGCAGCTTCAATTCTGTGGATTCCATTTCCACAGCCCAATAACGCCCTCTTTTGTCCTCTGGCTGCCACCCGCAGGAGCTCAGCGACTGCACGGCCGGCACGGATGGATCGGGACTCCCTTCAGGGGGGTGGCAGAAAGAAGCCCCCCAAAATTCAGCGAGAGCTGTTTCCCCCCTGCCCCCCGCCTTCCTTTGTAGGCACTGCCCGCATCTCAGCCAGGAACAAAATCCTGGAATCCCAGGATGGGTGGGAAGGGGCCTGAAAGCCCATCCAGTGCCACCCCCTGCCATGGGCAGGGACACCTTCCACCAGCACAGGTTGCTCCAAGCTCCGTCCAGCCTGGCCTTGGACACGTCCTGGGATGGGGCAGCCACAGCTTTTCTGGGAATTCCATTCCACCCTCACAGGGAAGAAATTCTTTCCAATATCCCATCTAACCCTGCCCTCTGGCACTTTGAAGCCATTCCCCCCTTGTCCCATCACTGCAGGCTCTCTCCATCCTTCTTGTCATCCCACCCCTCCCAGCAGTGGGATCAGGGAGAGAGCTGGAAGGGTGAAAACTGGAAAACTCGTGGTTTGAAAGACAGTTTAACAGGGAAAGCAACAGCCGTGTACACAAGTAAAGCAAAATAAAGAATTAATTCCCTGCTTCCCGTGGGAGTTCCCCTGTTGGCTCTGCTCGGGTGAGACCCCCCTGCAGAGCTGCTCCAGCTCTGGGGAACAGCACAGGGAGGATGTGGAGCTGCTGGAGAGAGTCCAGAGGAGACACCAGGATGGGCAGAGGGATGGAACAGCTCTGCTGGGAGGAAAGGCTGGGACAGTTGGGATTGTTCAGCCTGGGGAAGAGAAGCTTTGGGGTGATCTGATTGTGACCTTCCAGGACCTGAAGGGGCTACAAGAAACATGGAGAGGGAATATTTACCTGGGATGGAATGGCAGGACAGGGGGGAATAGCTCCACACTGACACAGGGCAGGGTTAGATGGGATATTGGGAAGAAATTGTTGACTGTGAGGGTGGGGAGGGGCTGGAATGGATTCCCCAGAGAAATGGGATCCCTGGAAGTGTCCAAGGCCAGGATGGAGCAACCCGGGCTAGCGGAAGGTGTCCCTGCCCATGGCAGCGGGTGTCCCTGGACGGTGATTAATGTCCCTTCCCTCCCACCCCACCCCGCTATTCAGTGAAATTCGGTTTAAACTCCGACAAAGGAACGTTCGGGGCCGTTTCCCGCCCTTTCCCCTCAGTGCCCGCCCCACGTGACCGCCCCGCAGTCCCCGCTCGGGTCGGGCCGCGCCGGAAGCGGAAGTGGCGGCTCCGGCCCGTCATGGCGGCGCCCAGCGCGGAGCGGCCGCGGCGGCGCTTCGGGCAGCGCCTCCTCACGGACCCCGCGCGGCTCTTCCAGCACAACGCCTGGTGCGTTTCGGGGGGCCCGCGGCGAGCCTCTCGCCGCGCCCGCCTGGCGGTGCCTGCGGCCGAGCGCTGCGGGGCGGCCCAGCCCCAACCCAGCCGCGGGGAGCCGACCCCCGTGTCCGCGTTCATCCCCGGGGTGGACTGGGGGGCTGTGGGAGTGGGGCTGGAGCCAGACAGTGAGGGGAGGCCGGGCAGGGAGGGGCGACCCCGGGCTGGGCGCTGGCGGAGGGGCGGGAGGGCCCTGCCCTCTTCGGGTGGTGCTTGAGGGGTCCTAAACCTTTGGAACTGAGCCCTGGGGGTCCTGAGCCTTCGTGACTGGTCCCCTGGGGGTCCTGAGCCTTTGGAACTGATCCCTGGGGGTCCTGAGCCTGTGGGACTGATCCCTGGGGTCCTGGGCCATTCTAGACTGATCCTGGGAGGGTCCTGACCCTTTGGGACCGATCCCCTGGGGGGTCCTGACCCTTTGGGACTGGTCCCCAAGAGGGTCCTGAGCCTTCTGGGCTGATCCACGGAGGGTCTGTGAACCTTCTTACTGGTCCCCAGGAAAGTCCTGAACCATTCTGTGCTCTTCTCACAGCAGTGGGGATTCCTCAGGCTCTCCTGATTCCAGAGATGTGTTGTTTTGTTTTGCTTTGCTGCAGTTGTTTAATTGCTGTAGTTAATAAAGTTGAATCAGTTCCTCCTAGAAACTGTTTCACCTGTGGAATTATGCCGGGTGTGAGCTCTTTATTTGGGTACAGCAGCTGTTTCAAGCACCCAAATTCTCTAATTTGCTGGGAACTGAAGGTGTTTTGCATTTTTTGAAGTAAATAGATCCACTTTTGGTCTCTGGCTGTTATACTCTGTGAAGAACTGGGTGTGTTTCACTTGTAATAAGGTAATATTTACATGTATCAGCCTGTTATTCCTTTTGGGACTATTCTGTACCAAAGGTACGTTACAAAAGCATATCCTCAATTTTCCCATGGAAACTCTTAGTAATCCAGCATTTTTTTTAACATTTAAGGCTTTGTTTTGTGAGTTAAAAGGCTCATTCCTCCTGAGGCCAGAACTGGGCTTATTGCTCCTTGTATTCTGCTATTCATTCACTTGTTTTAATGAAAAAAAAAAAAAAAAAAGCCAAGTGAATCACTTTAATGACTGCACAGCTGTGTGTGTGTGTGCACTGAAGTTATTAATAATTCTTAATGCTTTCAAGCTTCCTGCATATTTTCCTCATAATTGGGTTTAATTTACCAGTTACCTTCCAAATAACCCCGCTGCCCTTTTTGTTTTAACTCGAAAAACAGTTTAGTTTTCTGAGTGCTCTGGTGGTTTCATAACAGGAATTTATTCCTTCTTAGTTTGGCTGAGTGTCCAGTAGGAAAAAGGATAAAGGGGCAGACTGAGGATCCCTTCCCTTGCAATTCCATGAGTGCAGCTCCTTCAGGCCCAGGAGCTTCACGTGCTGACAGCTGGAATTGGGGGTCACACCTCCCTACCTCTCAGTTTTAATTCTTCCTTTACATCTCCTTTTTCACCACAGGGACAATGTGGAGTGGTCAGAAGAGCAGGAAGCCAGTGCCAGGAGTAAAGTTGAAGAGAACAGCTCCCAGCTACTGCCCCAGGATAAACAAGGTACCGTGGGAGAGTCTCCTCTGCCAGGCTTGGAGTGGAACAGTGGCCAGAGCCACCTCAGCAGCATCATGAATCCCTCCCTGCCCCCTCCCCACTCACTCAGAATGTTTTACCTCCTTGCTGATAGTGGGAAATGGAGGAGCAGGAGGAGGAGGAAGCTTCCTGTTCTTAAATTACCTCTCTGTGACTCCTCCACCTTCTGCAGAGACTCATCCTGCTGGAACAGACACGGTTGGGAAGAGTCAGCTTGTGCTGAGTTTCTTTGTGGTGGTGTGTGTGTTTAAATATTTGTAAGTGTCCCTTGTCACCAAACCTCTTTCATTGTGGAGTTACTCCCTTTACTTTGCTTCCAACAATCAGTCTCCTTTTGCTGATCCTAATTCAAGATCAGTTCTCCTTAAGAGGGGTTGATAAAGTAGTGCCCAAATCTGTCTCTACAGAGTTAACAAGCAGCATGAGAGTGATTAAATCACAGTCAGAAAAAAAAAAATAATTTACTCCTGAAAGTGTTTATCATCAGGGATTCCCAAATTTTTATTTTGCTTGGCTCAAGGGATATTTTTACACCCAAAATGTGGAGCTTACCTGAGCCTGAATCAAGTTCCAGGTGCAGAGCTGTGTCACTCTCCACTCTGTCACAGACCATCCAGTCCCTCAAACGATGGGGAAATGGTTCTTTGGTGTGGCAAGAAACTTGTCTGGTGATGATCTTGGTGTGCCCTGCCGAGCCCTGGGATGGATCTGCTCCCTTTGTTCCCGTGAAATGGAGGGTGTCACCCTTAAGATGCAGCTCAGCACTGCTGGAGCTGTTGAGACACTTCCATATAGCTCCCAGTTGTGCTCACAATAGCAAATCCAATTATCCCAGACAACAACCCTCCTCACTTCTTGGACTCCCAGAAGTATCCAGCGGTTCCCATTGTGTTGGGTTCATTTTCCAATCTGGTTAGCATTAAAGGGTGCTGTCTGTCATGCTTTGAGAACCTATATACAACCAGGAAACTGGGGAGCAATTTGCTGCTGGAGCACTTTGTCAGGGCTCCATGATGTATTTCCCAGCCTGAACAATGGAGGGCCAGTCAAATGCTGATGGTTGCTATTCACTGGGAAGCGTGTGGAGACAATGGGATGGCTGAAAAGTAGGGAAGGCAGCCCAGGAAAATGTGCCTGAAGGGTCTGGGAGTTGGAGAATCAGAATGTCCAAGCGGGAGAACAAAGGCAGGCTCTTGGTCATTATGGCTGAGTTATTCTGTGCACTTCTTGGGGCTGTTCTGAAGGAGGAGAGGATTTCTCTGGGCTGTGTGGAGGATGTGGAACAAAGAAAGAAGTGGAAGAGTTCCTTGGTTTCCTTTTTGAGGCTCCATAATTAACCCCTGTGAAATTCAGGGGGGCCCTGGTTCTCTTCCTGCCCTTTGTGAGCAGTTCCTTTTGTTTGCCCTCCTGCAGTGGGAAGGGCAGAGGATGGGCTTGGCTTTGGGGGTGTCCTTACAAGCAGGAAAGTCAGGAGTCCTTATCAGGAAAGTCTCTGAGGAGGAATCTGGCTCACACTCCAATGTCCCCATGAGATCACACCACAAAAAGGGGCTGCAACAAGTGTGATGGCAACTCTTCTGCCTGAAACTCAGCCTGAAAAATTAATATGGTCATTTATTTGCTTTCAGTCTGTTCCTTGCAGGGTCTTTGTCAGCCAGCCCTTATTTTCTTGTGTTTAAATTGTTACTGATCCTTTATTCTGGTGCTTTGAAAACACCAGGCTCTGAGTAAAATGAGCTTTAAATAAAGCTTCCCCTCCTGTGGGTTGGGGTGTAACAGCTGTTCAACAGCAGCCAGCAGAATTTCACAATAATTTAACACAGGAAGAGCCCAATGTCTTGTGGCCTAAAAATGTGGGTAATCCAAACTAGCTGGGCTGGACTTTTGTCCCAGCACCTCAGAATAAGCAGCATCCCATTCCAGGCAGGCTGTCATGGGATTGTCAGGGACAGGCAGGAATCAAGACTTGGTATTTTTGTGAGGTGAAAGAGCATTTCCAGCCCCAGCAGCCTCGTGTGTCCCTACTAACACATGACAATTCAGGAAAGAGTGTGTCAGACTATGGATTAATAACACTTCTTCCAGCAGCAGCAGTCCTGGAGTTCTTCCCTGAAAATACTGTGACCTGCAGTTGGATCATGGCACAAACTCACTGCCCTGGTCTAATACCAGACATTAAAATTTCTTTTGGATTGGGGTTTAAGGACAGGGCTTCTTAAAAGGGAGAAAATCCTCGTAGTTGAGGTAAAGAGATTATTTTTATATATAGCTCTTTGTGCTGCAGGGGTAGATCCTACTAAAAATAGATCTATGACTGACTTGTGCTTCTTTGTTAAAGCCATTTTTGTCTATATTTGGCTGAGGCTACATAGTTTTCCAGGTGTTCTGGGTTCACTTGACTGTCTCCCTTCAGAGATCTTCTGAACAGTTTTATGCTTTTAAAAGTCTTAATAAATGAGCTGCAGTTCAGGCAATGACAGTGATCTCCAACCAGCCTTATTCAGTAATGCAGTTTTTTGCTGTGCAGAGATGGTTGAGGAATTCCATGTTATTGGAATGCAGTTGGCATCCCTGGCCATGGATGTTTCCAGGTGATTCCAAGCATAAGATGCTGTAATTAGGCCCTTAATTCCCAGGACAGAGAACTTATCACACCGAGGATTCAGAAAGCTACTTGGATTTTTAACTTCCTGTGGAAGAAATAGTTCCCCTAGAACTGCACTTGGTTTGAAATCTGGGAAATGTGTGGAAATGATTCTGCAGGTGACTTGAATTTCTCTAGGCTGTGGCTTGGTAAGAGTTATTGCAGCTCCCTGTAATACTCATCCTGCTCCTGGAATGACCCACTTGGGGTGATAATGCTGCTGCTGAAATTCCTCCTCGTCACCTTTAGCCTGTCCACTGTTATTTTAATGGTCACTTCTGTTGTTTTAATTCAGGGAAGCACAGAACTCTGGAAAACAAAGTGCTCCAGACTGGACTGCAGCAAAACTTGTGGAGGATTCTGCAGATTGAGCTTTCTGCCAGGCCTGTGGGGTTGGCTAATTGTTCTGCTTCTCCATCTGAAAAAAAGGGGCTCTCAGAATTCCTTAGGAGTTGTAAGTGCTTCACTCTTAGTGTCATGAGGCTCCAAAATGAATTTTTCCAGTGAATGACCAATTCAGTGCTAGAGATGGAAATAAAACCTGGATTTCTTCATCCCAGTGTCCTTCAAAGAGGCTTTTTCTGTTGCCTTTAAATCCTGCCAGGAGACACAGAGTTTCCTCTTCTCTCTCTTTTTTTTTCCCTTTTTATGTCCTAACAAAGTGGCTGTGAGGAGGCAACCTGAGTGTTTCTGTGGGATGGCAAATTTAAATAAAGGTGATTTTCAGTCGATAATCTTCCTTATGGAAGCAGGTTGCTGCTCAGAAGTCTGCAGTGATCCCTCACTGTCTGACCTGCCTCAACCCTGAGAGCTGATGGTGTTTTTGTTTGTGTTCACAGAGGAATACGAGGTGAATGCTAAGAGGTATTGGGATGACTTCTATAAAATCCACGAAAATGGCTTCTTCAAGGACAGGCACTGGCTGTTCACTGAATTTCCTGAGCTGGCACCCAGCAGGAACTCCAGCCAAAATGGGGATTCTCTGCACGAATTTAGTACCGAAGAAGAATCCAATGGTGAAGGGCTGGGAAGGTGTGAAAATGGCCACTGTTCAGTGGAAAACAGGACAGAGGGTCAGTTGAACCTGATCCAAAGCACAGCTGAGGTGTGCACAGAGGACTTGGCTGCACAGGAGCACGGGGAGCTGAGCCAGAGGGATGGAGATTACCCAGGATCAGCTGCATCTTACCGTGTGTTGGAGGTGAGAGCTGGAAATCAGAGTCCCACACCAAACCGTCCCTTGTTGTCAGGGTTACGTGACTGGGACAGAAAAACGTGGATCGCTGGCAAACAGGGAGTGGTTGATTGCCTTCAGGCAGCAAAATGCAAAAACCAGAGGGCAGCTCAGAACTGAACTAAATCTGTGGGGATTCTTTTGGTTCAGGCTCTGAATTGGTAGAGCAAAAGGACTGTAAGAAGTTGCAGAGTTTAAAAGCCAAGCTACTGCTATCAGATGTTCAAGCAGGCATTTAAAAGTCATCCTTGGAAGGAACTGATTCTTTCACTTGTCTAGATAAGGTTTTCCCTTGTCATTTATCTTTTGTGCTGGCTCCTGTTTGCCTTGGGAGGTGTGAAACAAAGCAGTGAAGCCAAGAATGTCAAGGTGCTCTTGAGTTTGTTCCTTGTGGCCCTGGTGGTAACAGGGAATCCCAGACTGATACAGGCTTTGTCCCAGAGAAGTCTGTGAGAATTATAAATACTGGACTCCTGACAGCTGGTTGTGACCTTTTGCTCTGCCACCTCTACTAGTTCACTGCAGATCTTGCTGGATTTGTTTAGTACTTTGTATTTAATGGAAGTCCTGCCCTTCAAGGGAGAGTAAATATGAGCTGTCCTTTTGATAATTTAATTTAATCTGATGTTTGGAGACTTTTTCAGACTTTGTTACCAGTGGTCACTGCCTTGCTCAGCTGGTACTCAGGAGATTCTCTTTGTTGCCTGGCTGTGGGGAGATGATTTGAAATGATGGGACGTGCTGAAGGAATTCTTCTCACTGTGTTCATCTGCTTTGTTTGTGCAGGTTGGCTGTGGGGCTGGGAACACAGTCTTCCCAATTTTACAAACCAACAAGTAAGTGGTGACAGGACAAGGGGGAATGGCTTCCCACTGTCAGAGGGCAGGGTTAGATGGGATATTGGGAAGGAATCCTTCCCTAGGAGGGTGGGCAGGCCCTGGCACAGGTTGCCCAGAGAAGCTGTGGCTGCCCCTGGATCCCTGGAAGTGTCCAAGGCCAGGTTGGATGGGGCTTGGAGCAACCTGGGCTGGTGGAAAGTGTCCCTGCCCATGGCAGGGGCTGGGACTTGATAATCTTTAGGGTCCCTTCCCACCCAAACCATCCTGGGATTCTGTGAAGTTGGTTTTTACCTGCATGATCCACCAGCCTCTAAAAACTAATTGGAAAAGTGTTCTTTGGGATCTCAGTTTAAATGATCTCAGAGAAAGGCTGAGTGCAGAAGGGTACCTTTGCCACCTGCAACTTCAAACTATTGTTGCTTGAGCTTGCAAACCTTTGGTCTTAGAATGCAACCAACAAAGCCTGCTGTGAATTTACAGGTCTTATCCTGAAAGCATTTTCCTGCAGGTGCCTCTCCTTTTCCAGTGTTGGTCTGCAGATGTTAACATGGGAGTGATTTCTGCTGGAAGTCACATTTCTGTTTCTGTGATACCCTTGAATAATTTTTCAATGTGTTTTCAAAAGTGTTCCATCTATCTAGAAGTAATTTGCATTAAAATCTTAATAATCTAAGGGTCTACTATTAAAGTAGATTCAGTGAAGAAAAAAGTGGTTCACTGTAAATATATACACAAAATTCACATTTGCTGTCTCCCATTTGGTGTTTCCAGAAGGAAAGGGAAGCAGTTCCATATGAGGACAGTGGGCATAAAGGAACAATGAGAAACAATAGAAATTATGATTTTCTCTGCTTTCTTTGCAGTGACCCAGGCCTGTTTGTTTATTGCTGTGATTTTTCTACAACAGCTGTGGATCTTGTCCAGGTAAACTCAGTGGTGATTTATGAAAAAGTGGGAAGTACCTGGGGCCGGTTGCCCATTAACACAAATCTCTCCCAGCTTCCAGCAGCTCTCTGGCTGTGCTGGCAGCTTTCTGTTTTTAGCCAGCCCTGCTGCTGACCCTAAATCTGGAAAATGAGCCATCAAAGATCGTAGGAACGAGGGAAGTTGAAGTTCTCAAAATGTCACATTGGCAGCAGACAAGTCAAGGCAGATTTTCTCCCCCTGTGCTTGGCAGTGGTTTCTCTCAATCCAGTGCTCTTTTAGCTGAGTAACTGCTGAACCTTGAAAACGTTCAGGCTATTTTTTAACAGGAGCTGAAGCTGGGTTTGGTTTGTGTGTGTGCATTGCTGTCAGTTCTGGGAGCGTGGTCTGATTGCTCCAGCACAGACTGCTGAGGGGGGAGCCTGTTTGTGGAGCAGGAGGCTGGGATTGAGTTAAAGGACTAAAGCTGCTAACAAATTTCAGGTCAGAGCAGAACTGGGAATACAGGAAGTACCAAATGCCATCAGTCACTTGGTGAGATGAGAGAGCAGCACAGCAGCAGGGGCAGCACCCACTTTATCCTCCTAACACGACCACTTCTTATAGCAGCAGCTCCACAAAAATGCACAACTTCTTACAAAGGCCCAAATGTGATTTTTGAGAGTGTAATTTTAGGGAGCCAGGTTTGATATTTGGGGTATAAGGAATATCTGCTTGTAGGTGAAATGAATATTGATTTCAGTGATGCAGAGAGGGCTCCTGATGCTCACACTTATGTAAAGGTTTCCAAGGTCAGGGTCTGCTACTGATGCTCTTGATTTCTCTCCCCTCAACTACAGAACAATGCAGAATATGATTCTTCTCGCTGCTTTGCCTTTGTCCATGACCTGTGCAATGACCAAAGCCCTTTCCCAATGCCAGAGGAGAGTCTTGACATTGTTATTCTTATCTTTGTCCTCTCAGCAATTCTCCCAGAGAAGTAAGTTTGAATCTTTGTGACTGCAGAAGGTAATTCTCCCACTGCTGGAGCTCTTTTATAGTCTCATGTCAAGTGAAATTAAACTTTGTTCTGTTTCTGGTCCAGTTTCCCACGAAGCCTCTGTAAATGAAGGTGCCTGATGTTGTAACAGGCTGTGGCAGAGGACAGGTGTGATTTTGAAGTGCTAAGTGGCTGCAGGGGGTGCCTCGCTGCGGTCACTGCTCTGAACCTCAGCCACGCTGAGCACTCAGCACCTGCCTGCAAAATACTCTGCTGGATTTTCAGGCTCAGAGGGTGGATGAATTTCTCACATGGGAGGTGGCAAGAAGGGAGGGGACAGGTGGAGAAAACAGTTAAGAAAAGTGCTGTGATCTTAGTGGGACAGTGTGTTACAACCTGTATTAGTCTCTCTTTTTGTTCCCTTTAGTTTTATTACACAGCATTTTTCTTCGAGTTCACTTACTACTTTTTTTATGCCTAAACCAGGGGAGATCCTTTTGCAATCAGTGAAGGAGAGCAGTGGCAGGCTTGTTGTCCTTGTAGGAAAAAAAAATACCCCAGAATCAGGGAGTGTCAGAAATAAAGAGGCCAAATCAAATCAACCCACTTGAGACTGGGAGAGCTCAGAACCGTCCTGGCTTCGGGTAGCTCTTTGTATGAAGTTGAAACATTTATTCCTATATATCAATATACTTTATCCCATCTTTTTGGAAGGAAGCAAGCATCATTTTGCAGGATGTTGAGCACTCCTGGTTTGTTCCCCCCTCAGGATGCAGAGCGTTGTGACCAGACTGAGCCGCCTCCTGAAGCCAGGGGGGATGATTTTGTTACGGGATTACGGCCGGTACGACCTGGCCCAGCTTCGGTTTAAGAAAGGTATTTTCCTCTTCCCTTGGCAACTCTGGCCACATCTACTGGTGGATGATGCTTCTCTGGAGCTCTGTCTGCCCTGTGTGGAGGCAGCTCATTAATTCCCTGGAAGCACAGCGTGTGCTTGTTGTTGGATGGCGGTTGTTGATTTTTAAGTGATAGTTGGTAACTGTTTAAATCCCTCTTGCCCTCAGGTCAATGTCTGTCTGAAAACTTCTATGTGAGAGGTGATGGCACCAGAGTCTACTTCTTCACACAAGGTAGGAAGCTTGAAAACACCCTTCTGACAATCCAAAAACATCCCTCTGACTCTCCTCGCCGCTTCTTGTCCCCCTGCCCTCAAGTTTGGCCGCAACCTCTTTCCAGCCCTGTCTTTTTTGGAGCACTGTTAAGTGTCTCCCAGTTGAATCTGGGTTTGTCAGTTCCTGGTGCAGGTATGGTGAATTCCTTAGTGGAAAATCCTTTTAGAGACAAACTGGAGTGTTTGCTACCCTGGGAGGGGTGGGATTGGAGGAGCTCTGCTTGAGTCTTGCCTGCGGGTGATGGAGGGAGTTGGACACCGCTTGGAGGAACTTCCCTTAATATTCCTGTTCTCCTGTGAGGAAATCAGAAGGGTGTGGCTCAGCAAGGAGCTGAGGCACCCTTCAAGTTCTGCTGCTGCTTGGTGTTAGCAGGGGTGTGTTCTTCTCCCAGTTTACCTCCAGTTGCACCTCTGGTCAGTGTTACAGCAGGGGCACAACTGCACGAACTGTTCCCTTCCCCACTGCTCAAGTCGTGTTTGTCACAACAAAATTGATGTTTAACGTGTGTTTGGCAAACACCTCACGATGCAAAGCATCTGATAAGGGAGCACAAGCTGGGACCTGTCAGCCCTTTCCTACAGAAACTCCACACAAACCACGTGCTCCTGGGCAGTGCTGTGGAACAAGCTCTCTGCTGCTCAGCAGGGCTGGGGCTGGCTTTGCCCACAGCCACTCTGCTGGGGCACTCTGAGGCTTATTTGCTTGGTCAGGAATACCTGCCAGTGGAAGTGCTGAGGCCTCCAGGGCTCTCTCAGTGCTTTGATTGGGCCCCAACAGGGTGTGGTTTTTAAAGATTTTTTTTTTTTTCCCCCCAAATTTAGCCTTAATGAATCCCATTCCCCTCCAGCCTATACAGCACAGATCTTACTGCCATTTAAAGGCGTAGGTCTGATCCTGTTCTTTGCTCTTGCAGACTCTGAAATTCCTCTAGAGAGGATGGGGGAAGGGGAAGGAGTGGATCTGTCCCTACTTGTCAGAAGATGCTCCTTAATCAGTTACTAGAGGCAGTGCCCACGTGTGAAACTGCTGCTGTTTTCTTTGTCAAGTTTCTGTAACTCTAGCTGTACTCCAAATAAATCTTTCCTTCCTTGCTAAAAGGAAAAGTTGAGAAACTGTGATGTTAAACCCCCCTGGAACAGCAGTTAACTCTTGCTGGATCATCTCCCTGCCGGGGTGAGGCCGTGAGTTTCTTCTGGCCCACCTTTCAGCACAGCTCAGCCCTCAGTTAAAAGGAATTACGGCCTCCTCAGTGTCCTTCTCTCTCTGTTTCCAGATGAACTAGACCATCTCTTCACCACAGCTGGGCTGGAGAAGGTCCAGAACGTGGTGGATCGGCGGCTGCAGGTGAACCGTGGGAAGCAGATGACGATGTACCGGGTGTGGATCCAGTGCAAGTACCGCAGACCCACCGCCCCCCAGCCCTGAGACACGGCCTGGCACGTGGGGCTGGAGCCTCTCCCTGGCCAAGGGGTGTCTCCTGCTGCTTGAGATGTGGTTTGATGGAGTCCTGCACACACACACAGGAGCTCAGTGCCTTGCACGGTGCCTGGCGTCGCTGCCAGTGAGTTCTGCTGTGGATGAACGCCCTGAGAGTGGACCAAGGGGTATTTTAGGTGTCATAAAATATACTGAGATGGAAGGGAACCATCAGGATCATCGAGTTCCAACTCCTGGCCCTGCACAGGACACCCCAAGAACCCCACCATGTGCCTGAAAGTGTTGTCTAAATGCTCCTTGAACTCAGACAGCCCTGGTGCTGTGCCCACTGCCCTGGGGAGCCTGTTTGGTGCCAACCACCCTCTGGGGGAAGAACCTTCTCCTGAGATCCAACCTAAACCTCCCCTGAAACGGGAGAGCTCCAGCCTTACCTCTGTCTTGTGTACTCATGTCCTGTGAACAGAGAACAACAAAGGCACTAAATCTGCTCTCCTCTGCAGCTGCTCACTGATGTGAATCCCTTGGCCAGCCTGTCTTGTGCAGCTCTCCTCTGGTCATTCAGGTTTGGGCCAATCCACAGGTTAAAACACATTGATCTGAGGGCAGGGACTGAGATTCTCTGTGCCAGCTTTCCCTGGATGCCTCGAGGTGTGCAGATCACCTGTGGAGAAAGGAGATGCTGCTGCTTTGCTCTCACTGTCCACAGGGGTGTCCACCCAGGGAACCAGCACACTGTAGCTCAGCTGCTATAAATTCCTGTCAGGGTTCAGGTTTTCAAAGGTTTTAGGGCTGATGCCAGTTTTGGGGCACCTTCAGAGTGCAGCATATCAGAAGCAGCCCATGGGACCAGGGTTTATAAATAATTACCTGCTTTTTTTTTCTGCTGGCTGCAGCCCCCAGGTCACAAACTGCCCTGTCATGGTGATGTGCCAAACCCAAGCACACAAGACACTTGTCTTGGATCCAGAATCTGCAGAATATTTCTGCAGTCTTGTTTAACTCCTTCGAGGAAGCCAACATTGTGGCTTTGGGGAGGTATTTCCCCACCTTTGACAGCAAATATCTTTTATCTCAGCCTGTTTTCTTTTGTTATTTTCAGGGTGTGGTACAACAGGTATTAGAATAAATTTTGTGGTCGTGCTTTTCAGTGCTGGTTTGATTAATATAAATCAGGCTTGCACAGAGCACCTGATCTGAAGGGTTTGGGCCACCAACAGTTTTCTTTAGTGTTAACCATGAGTCTCACAAGTGCCTGCCCTCAGCTCTGAAGAAGAAAAAACCTTGGCTGGTATCTCCTCCCTTCTTTTAGTTCATGAAATAACAAGAAGTGTTGTTTGTGCACCACTGGCTGAAGAGCAGTTCCTGTGTGTTTTGTCAGACAGACACTTGTGTCTGTAGCCTGCAGTTGGCCAAGAGTAACTGCCAGCTCTACAGACATCTGGGTTGTGAAATAACTGCTGTCTTGAACCAGAGGAGAAAGGGTAAAAAAGCTGAGGAAATGTCATTGCTGCCTTTGGAGAGTCTGCAGGAGCCCTGGAGGGGCAGAGCAGGAACACCCTGCTTTGGGGAGCGCTGGAAGGGGCTGGAGCGATGCTTCCTGCCGGGCATGTGGCTGCTTGATGAGTGCCTGACTTCTACAGCACTGTGTCACCCTGCAGGTATTGCTTTGTCTGCTACCTGAAGGCTTCTAGGTGGGACTTTTCAGCCCTTCCTGGGAAAGGTGACCCAGGGAATCCACTCACACCACTGCAGTGGGAATGCACCGTTGCTTTTTTATGTAGCTGTTAAATGATGTTGTAAGGGAGTCGCGTTACTGGGAAGATAATTCTTGTTCAGTTGGTTGTGCTGCATTTTCTAAAGGGCCAAGAGCCTTTCCAGCACCTGCAAATGAAACAGGAGGAGATAAAGCTCTGCTCTTGCAAAGCTCACTTGGCTTCTGTTGGGCACAAACCTGACCCAGCCCGGGAGCTGTGCAGTCCCTGCCGTGTTTGATGCTAAACCTACCAGGTCTGGTTCCCTGGCAAGGCTGGCACCTCAGGCAAAACACAGCTCCAGGCCTCTGGCAGCAGCTGAGCAAGCTCAAATCTCCTCAGCTTACCCAGAGTCAGGCTTAGCAAGAGTTCTGTGAGCGTTGGACGTGACGTGAGTCGTGTCCCAGCTCGGTGACAGAACTCCCGTGTGGTCCTGGGGCCTCGGGCACTTCCCTGGGGTCCTTCCCCTCTTGGTCCCTGGAAGGAGGTCTCATCCCAGGATGGCTTCATCTCCCTGGAAGAAAAATTATTGACTGGGGTAAACAAGCAGCATAATTAGTGTGAATTAAAGTAATTTGAAAAATGCCTTATTAATCATCCAGAGGCTTGTAAGCAGCGCAGCAAAATATGTTTTTAATTATAAACATGATTTATGTAAAGTTGATGGACCTCCCCTTTAAATTTAAACCCCAGAATGGGAGAAAATGAAGGCTAGTAATTTATTTGTTTCTACTTTCAAGACTCCATCCCAGTTGCCTCGCCTGGCTTTGACTTTGGGCTTCATGAAAAACTCTCAGTGCTGCAAGCCTGAAGCCACTGAAGTGGCTCTTTTGCCTTTCTTAATGCTCTTCATTCTGCTGGAGTATTTAAGCAATCACTCAGCAGGGCCCACGCTGGGCAGACGTGCTTTTGTTTCCAGTGCTCTCAGTGGTGTTCAGAAAGCAACAAGTTAATGGCCTTGAACTGAGCCAGGCCCCCTACAGACAGACCCTGCCTGAGCTTCCCTCCTTCATCCCTGCCTGCTGCCCTTTCCCTGCTGCTCTCCTGCCACTCCAGGCCTTGCCTCCCACACAGGTACCCCAGTCCTGACTTGCAGCAGCTCCTGCCATTCCCACCTTGGCCCTGCTGAGCCAGCTGGGTTGCACAACCCCTTCCAGCATGTTCAAAGGAAATCTCCAAACTGGCTTTTACTAAGTGCCTTCAGTGGTTTCTTTTTTTTTTTCCTCTCTTCCTTTTTAGCAGAGTAAGGTTAACTTGAAAGCCTTTCTGAGCATATCTGCTCTGGTTTTTGTTCCCAGCATTCCAAGTCCTGTGGTGTGTGGCTCACAGGCAATGCCAACGTGGCCTGTTGAACCTCCCAAGCAGAGGAGATGATTTCATAGCTCTTCACTGGCACTGCCCTGGTGATTCTGGAGCCAGGCATTGTTACATTTTGGAAAGTCTGGTCCTGGCCCTTGCCAGAGGATAGTGGATTTCCTTGGAGATTCCAAGATTGTTTTGGCTGGAAGGGAACTTTATCACCACCTATTCTGACCCTTGACATAACCCTTTTATGTAGAGATTATGGCATCCAGCCTGTGACTTAGACTTGGAACTCATCCTTCAGAAAGGGTTTTTGATCCAGCCATGATGTTGAGGGCTCCAGTCAATGGCAAAGAACCCTTTGGTACCTCCCCAGGTACCTCATTCCTCTCCCAGCATCCTGATTTCACAGATGGGCTGGAAATTGGGTGGCAGGAGGGAACAGGGGAGGTGAAGAGAACAAGGAGCTGGGGGGGTATTTCTGACGCTGTCACTTCAAAAATAAGTACGTTGTAAATTCCACTGAAAATTGGAGCTTTCTCAGGATCTTCCTGACAGCACAGCAAAGTGGGAACAGCAGTTATTTGTAGTGATTTCGGTTGTTACCACAGTAATCACCAAATTCTTCTGACCAGGGGCATGTGGGACTGGTCACAATTGTCTTCTCTCCCAGATACTTCAGCTCAGGGAATGTCAAGGATACTTTTCAGGGAGTGCCGCCACCATTTGTGAGTTGTAGAGCTCCAGGATAACTGAGACCTGAATGATTTCACTAGAACAGGGCCATGAGATGAAGGAACCTCCATGTACACACACCAGCAGCTTCTGGCACTGCATCCTAACGAAAGCTGGAAGAGCTTCCTTCTGTCGTCGGCGTTGGGATGAGCCCCGGCTTGTCCCCACTGGATTATTCCCTGTGGGAATCCCAGCCCCAAACTGCACTGAACTGTTTTTCCTGAGCACAGGTGAAAGATGCACAGGTTCAGTGCCCAGAAGTGAGGGTGAGGCTGCAGGGCTCAGGCTGTTCGTGGATTTGGGGAGCGTCCTTCCATCTCTGAACACGGATGGACGGAAACCGAGTCCTGCAGCCTTTGTTCTCCTGGTCAGTCAGCTGGATCTCATTTGTCAGTCAGAGCAGTGCCACCACTTTTGGTTTGGTGCCACACTGGGGGAAATCAGTCCAGGAGAGAGGGTGCACAGTGAGGATCACTTTAGCTGCTGTAGCTGTTCCTCTGCCTTGGGTGCCTGGCACATGTGCTTGTGTGCAGTGTCCTTAGACACTGATTCCAGCTGATTCTAACTGTAGTGTCATATGTGTTTTCAGGGCAAGATAAAAATTACTAGAAAATTGAGGACTAGGGAGGAGTTTTTGGAGGACCCTCCTGCAAAGTGAGGTGCTCTGGAGGAAAAGGAGTTGTCAGCTCTGTGCTTAATCAGCAAAGCTCTGGAGTTTGTGCTTTTAGCTCTTGCTGAAGGCAGTAAGTTCCTGTGTGGAAGTGCCTGGCTGAATGGGAGCTTGTGTTGCTGAGAAAGTGGGACACAGTGCAGGAAATTACCTTTGTAGGCAGCCCTGAGTGCTAATCTGAACTAAATAGGATCCTGCTACCTCTGTGAGGGAGAGCACAAGCACTGGCCACTTGGCTGGAGCACAGGCAGGGAAAGGCAAAGGAATCCAAGCCATGTGTGCCTCTGCTTTTCCCTCCTGCCCAGAGGCTTCGTGGCATGGCAGGAGTTGTCCTCCCACTCAAGGCTTTTATTCTTGACTCCATGGTCTTTGACCCACAGTGGGATGAGCAGGAGCTGGCTGTGGTTGGAAAGCAGGGATGGCAAAGCTTACTGGCAAGTCTAACGTGTCAGCACCTGCCTGCAGCTCCCAGCCTGTTGGTCCACGGCTGTTTCCAGGAAGGAAGAACATCCTGGTGAGGTTTGGACCCTGCTGCTCTAAGCTGTGCTCCCTGGTGTTAAATAACCCCCAAAGAGTCCTCACTGCAGGCACCAGCACGGCGTGGGAACAGCAGCTTGGGTTTGGGGTGGAGTGTGAGTGTCCCTGCTGTGTTCAGGTTGATTTTGCAGTCCAGAGGACCCCTGTAGCTCTTGCAATTCTGTGTTGTGTGGGGGTTGGGGAGTTCTGGGGGATTGCAGCCATATCCTTGGAATGTGAAACTTCACTGTCAGCTCACCTGAAGTGGGAAGGTGTCGTTTGCAATGCCAGGTCACAGATGCCAAGCTCACAATTCTGTGTTGGGGGAACACAGAGGGGGAATCTGCTCCTCAGGGGTACCACCCTCTCCTCATCTGGGGAGAAGATTGCCTGGTCTCCCCTCAACCTGCCTCCTGGGACCAAGCTGGAGGTGTGGTGCTGTCCCCCCCTCGGCAGGTCCATGTCCCTGCAATTAAACAGCCACACGGGGTGGTTTTTTTCCACATTTATTGCCAAGGGTGGATGTGAAGAGGTCGCTCAAGGTTGCACGGAAAACTTAAGTCTGGCTTTTCCACAGCTTCAAGTGACTTCTTCCCTGCTGAGACAGGAGCCTCGTTAGGAAGGTTGGAATGTATTTACAGACACTCACACAGAGGCTGAATGTACTTGGAGAAATGTGTGTGCAGGAACTCCGGCTTTACAATAGGATGTTGATTTAATTTCCCTCTCACACAAATCTCAGAGCAGTTTGTCTAATTAAGGCTTTCCAAAGCCCTGTAAGGTAAGGTGTTATTATGCAGGAGGAAGAGAAGCAGGGGGCAAACCCTGCTGAGAATAGAACCCTCTTGTATTCTAGGAAGCTGGGAGCAAGTGAGGGCAGGGAAGGACTTGCACATTCAGGAGAATCCCATCGTTTCAGGTGCGTGCAGAACTCAAACCAGTGGATGTTTTCTAGCACCAGACACACAGAGGTGTTGCTTTCCTACCTGGTTCCCCTCAGCTGGGCCGTGGAGGCTGCAGAATTCCAGGAGCCTGCACAATTCCAGGTACCTGCACAATTCCAGGTACCTGCACAATTCCAGGTGCCTGCACCATTCCAGGTACCTGCACCATTCCAGGTGCCTGCACCATTCCAGGTACCTGCACCATTCCAGGTGCCTGCACCATTCCAGGTACCTGCACAATTCCAGGTGCCTGCACCATTCCAGGTACCTGCACCATTCCAGGTGCCTGCACCATTCCAGGTACCTGCACCATTCCAGGTGCCTGCACCATTCCAGGTACCTGCACCATTCCAGGTACCTGCACAATTCCAGGTACCTGCACAATTCCAGGTGCCTGCACCATTCCAGGTACCTGCACCATTCCAGGTGCCTGCACGCAGCTCCCTCCCTCCTCCAGCAGCAGGACAAGCTCTCCCTTTGGATCAGGGCACGGCTCTGGGGCTGCACTTGGCTGGCTGCAGTGTGGAGGCTGTGACCTGGATGCTTTCCGACTGGGTTTGGGTATCAGAGCCTCCCTAATGGGGCACCTGAAGGTGTAGACAGAGGGAGGGGCAGGAACAAGCTCGGAGATAAACTCCATTGTGTGGGAGGGTGGAGCCTCTCCATGGCCTCGGGAAGGAGTCAGGTGATGGCATGTTATCTTTGAGGAGCTCAGATACCAATTTTCTCCCTAATGAAAACGAGGAAAGACCCTTTTAATGTTCAGCGTGTGGCAGAAGCCCTGCCCTTACTAGACGAGAATCCACACTGGGGTGAGATGTTTTGAATTCCCCGAGTCCAGAAGAATCTTCATGTGCAACCCGTGCCTTGTTAGGTCTGGCAGAATCCGCTCTGCAGACAAGGGCTGGCCTCTTCAGGATGTGATGCCTGGAGGTGACAGCATCCCTTGGTGTAAATCCTTAAAAAACCTGTTGAGTGCTGAACTCCTGTGGTTTTTGGTTGTGTGTGTGTTTTTTTTTTCCTCAGTGCTATAAAATGTTTGGATTTGAGACCACTTCTGCCAGCTTTTACATTTTAAAGGCTCAGAGTATTTATTGCTTTTCTCCAGTGTCCTGCTGTCAGTGAGAAATCTCAGTTCTCTTGTGTATGTGTTACCTTGTATCAGTGGATTTCTAGATCTTGTGGCAGTACAGAAATGCTGGGGGGAAATGCAGCCAGAGTATTCCACAAGCATGAAAAGCAGAGGCAAAGAATAGTCACCAAAACCACATTAAAAAAAGATCAGGAGTTTGACTTCTGTCATTTTATCTTTCCAAAATTCAAGGCAGAAGGAACCTGTTACACGCTCTGTTAAAATACCTGTAAAACCTCACCAAATTTTGGTCAAACCTCTCCTGGCTCAGCAGAGGAGCTGTGATGGGAGGGCAGGGCTTGCTGCAGTTTTGCTGAGCGTGCTGTGCCTGCTGGAGGGGAGCTCTGAGCTGCTCCAGCCGAATTCAGTGACAGAGAAAATGGCTGCGGCAGCCGAGTCGCTCTTCCAAACATGATACACCAGCAGCGTGCCAAGGATCCTGCTGACATCCAAGGAGCTAAGAGCTGCCACAGGGGGATGGAATCAGCAGCGTTAACACTGGCTGATGGCAGAGCTGGAGAGCAGGATGTGTCCAGGAGGGATCTGGCAGAGCCCATGGAGGAGCAGGGCTGGCTGGCCCCCATGGATGAGATAATCTTTGGTCGGCCGTGTATGTGTTGCTCACCACCAGCTCCTCTGAAAGGACCAGGGCTCAGGGGCTGTTACAAACTTAATCAAAAAGAGGGATAATAGAACAGTTTTGTGTGTCACTCCTCCTGGAAGGAGGAGTTTTCCTGCATGAGAATTCTTGGAGATCCAAATAGTCCCTTCTCTTGCTGGGCCTAAAAGTGAAACGCACAAACTCTTCCCAAATACGATGGGGAAAATCAAGGCCACATCAACAGAGTCTTGGGTTTCTAACCTTACCTTGTTTGAGTTTTGATGCCTTTATAGGCTTTCAGAAGTATCTTAAAAGTTGACATTAGAATTTTTAATTGAATCCAAAAGTTTCCTGTGCGAAATGATGGCCTATTTACATATTCCAGCCACTTTGAAGTAGCAAACCTTCCCCTGTAAAAACAGAAACTCACAAACCGACCTTTTCTTGCCAGAAGCACATTCCAATAAGTAGGCTTTTCGTATTTAGAAAACAGAATTCAAAACCCCAAACAATCTACCACTTCTCTGCTGAGTCCAGGCCCAGGGGATCAGCTCCCACGGGAGGTGATGTCATAAAAAAATAGTCCAGGTGTGCTGTGTCTTAACAGTGATAATTATATTTTTTACCTGAGAGACCTTTGCTGTTCCAGATACCCCAGTTTTGGATGTGCTGGCACAGCACAGTGAGAAGTGTCGTAACCAGCCTGGGATGGACGGTGCATCCCTGCTCAGAGCTGTGTCCTGATGGATTGTAGGAGGGAAAAAACCTCTGAGAGCCCCGATTTCCAGACTGTGCACTGGGAAATCTACCCAGTAACTTCTTCCTACTGCTGCCTTCTACCTATCTGGCACTCCACTGACAGCAAGTGGAACCCTTAAAGGCTGCTCCAGAATTCCTGCCTGTGGCCAGAAATATGGTTACAACTTGTTGGTTCCTTCTCCCTCTGTGCCACAGAGGGACCAGCTGCCATGTCTGGTGTGAGCTGTAATTTTGGCATCTTGGATAGGAAACTGCAGCTGGAAGTGTTGCTCTGAGCTGCTCTTTGGAGGGTGGAGGGGGAGACAACCATAGCTGAGTTTGCAGCAGAGAAATTGGGAAGAGTGTGAATGTAGGGCCGAGGATGAGAGGGAAGAGGTGCAGGAGCAGAGCAGAGCCCCTGGACTGCAGGTCAGGAGGGCTGTCTTCCCAAAATGGACTGAAGGGGATGTGCCCTACCCCTGATTTCCAAGTGAGAAGAGAAACCCCAACCATTTCAGAGGAACTAGGGGCAGGGAGAGGGGCGAGGCACAGGAGGAGGATGGTGCAACCTCAGCTTATCTGTTGGTTTAGCAGATGTCACCACCCCCTGCTCCAGCCTGACCTGGGGCCCAGGGCTGTGGCTCCAGGCCCTGTGTCAGGCCTGGAGCTCAGCAGTGGATTGCAGGATGTCTTGGAAAACATTCCTGGCTGCAGTGGATTCTCCAGGAGGCTGTTACCTCCCTGGGAATCTGGTCCTCCCAGAGGGGAGAAGAGCAAAGGGCACTGATCTGAGTGGTAGAAGTGACAGTGAGCAAACAATCCTTGGGAAATGACAGAGGCTGAGGTTGTCCCCATCCCTGGAAGTGTTCAAGGCCAGGTTGGACGGGGCTTGGAGCAACCTGGGCTAGTGGGAGGTGTCCCTATGGCAGGGGGTGGAATGAGATGAGCTTTGGGATTCCTTCCCACCCAACTATTCTGTGATTCTGTGACACCCCATGGGCTTTCCTGGTGGTCTTAAGTGGAAATATTGATGGCAGCGTGATCCCTGGCAGTGTGATCCCTGCCAGTGCATGGAAAAGGAGGAGGAGGAAGTGCCTCAACAAGTGTTGACCAAAAAGGACAGGAAAAATTAGACCAAAGTAACCTCCATCACCCCTAAAACACGAGGATGGGAGACAGTGCCATAGATGTGGTGTTACTGGTGTCCAATTCCTGCCTGGCACTCCTGAGGGGCTGAACTGGTCCTCTGGGAGCTGGAGGTGTTTCTAGGGGCAATGAGGGGAGGGGGAGGTTGGGAAATCGGTCCCTTTCTTGGTGTAACAGCTTCCAGATCTTCTCCTCCCTCCACCCAAAAAAATCAAACAGAAACGGTTCAAATGAAATTTATACCTCCTTGAACAATGTTTCACTGCAAGTGGTCCTAATTAGCGCTCCCCTAAATGGCTGTGATTAGTTACCAGCTGATGGAATTATTTACTTCAGGACTTTTTCTTAAAAAAAAAAAAAATTCCAAACAAAACATTAAAAACCCCACAGGAAAAAAAAAAAAAAAAACACAACGAAACACATCAGACACAAAACGCTATTTAATTTTTTATTTATTTATTTTTATTTATTTATTTATTGCATTCCTGCCACTGGTCGCGCACTGAAAATGTGACTCACGGAGCAGGAGCTGAACCTGGAGTGGCTCTTGTACTGAAAAAAAAAACCAAACAAAACACAAAACCAACAGATTAAAGCACAGGAAGCGCGGTTTGTGCGAGCAGGCAGCGCTCCCGGAGCCATTGGCTGCTCCGAGTTACCAAAAAGTACGATTAATTGGCGATTTTTAAATACTCCCGACTCCCCCCGTGGCCTTGCGGGAGCGCGATGCTCCACCGGCTCCTCTCTCCACACCCTCCCTTTGCCAGCCCGGGGGGTTCCAGCTCGCCCATAAATCCCTGGATGCAAAGCGGAGGTGACGGATGTCCCTCGGCATTCCCGGCTTCTTTCTGGAGCTCCGGGAGCCTCCTCTCCCATCGCTAATCCGCGCCTGCCTCCCCTCGGACAGGCCTGGCCACTTCCTTTTCCCAACAATCCTCTTTTTCCACCCCCCCCTCCTCCCGCTTCTCTTGTTTGCTTTTCGCAAAGCTGATTCAGCCTTGGGGGCTGAGCGGGTCCTGCCCCCGCCCGCCCGCCCTGGGCTGGGTGAGCCGCGATGGGATCGCTCGGGTCCAGCCAGGAGGAGCCTTTTTTTGTTGTTGTTATTTTTTTTTTTTTATGTTTTTTTTTGGGTTTTTTTTTTTCCCGGCGGCAGCTCGGCCTTGCAAAGGCGAGGGCGGGCCGTGTGTGCCGGGGCTCACCCGGCTTGTGTCTGCCCACACGCGTCTTTCCATGTTGGATCGGCCCCAAAAGAGGGGCTGGGAACGTTCCTGGGGGTCCCCGAGGGGAGGGGATGGGGAGGATGGGGAGTTTGGAGGGGTGCACCCTCCATCGGGGCGGGGGGATCAGGGTGGTTTTGGGAGCGAGGTCGCTCCTGGGGGTGGAAGATGGAGACAGGAGAGGAGGGGAAGAATTGGGGGCACACGGACACCCCAGCTGCACCTCCACTGTGGGGGCACCACGGCGGGAAGGGGGGTCAGGTCAACCTCTGCTCCCCTCAGGTGGACATGTCCCTGTCCCCCTGACCTGATCCCCACGCCAAGGCTGGATTTGCCCCCCCTCTCCTTGTGCCTGTCACCCCCCCAAATCCTCCCTGACCCCAACAGAACCCTGACCCCCTGCTGCCTCCCTACACCTGTGTGACCCCCCCAGACCTGCCCTGACCCCCAGACCCCCCGAAAACCCATGATACACCTTGACCCCCTGCTGACCACCCAGACCTGTGACCCTCACCACTTCCTGCCCTCCCCCACTTGCCCTGACCCCATGGCCCACCGTGACCCCCTGCTGCCCCCCCCCACCTTTGTGGGCTTGCACTGACCCCCAGCCCCCCTTGACCCCATGGCCTACCCTGACCCCCCGCTGCCCCCCCCATGTGACCCCACCCATTACCCAGACCTGCGTGACCCAATTACCTCCTGCCCCCCCCCCCCGCCTCGCCCTGACCCCATGGCCCACCCTGACCCCCCCCGCCCCCCTACACCTGTATGACCCCCCCATCACCCCCTTCCCCCCCACCCCGCCCCTCCCTCCTCCCCCTCAGGCCCCGCCCCTCCCCAAAGCCCCGCCCCCTCTGACCCCCCCCACCCCGTCCCCCCCGTCCCCGGCGCGCCAAGTCTCGCGAGACTGTGGGCGGTGTGGCCCCGCGCGTGTGCCCCCAGTGCCGGGCCGGGCCGAGCGCCGCGGGCCGGGAGGGACCTGGGGGGGCCGCCCCGACCCTGCCCTGCCCCGGCCCCGCCGCGCCCCCCGCCCCGCCCCGCCCCACCTGTGACCGCCCGGGCCCTCCCGAGCCCTCCCGCCGGGCCCTTTGTCCCGCCGCCGGCCCGCGCGCGCCCCGGCCCGGCCGCGCTCCTCACGCCAGGCCGGGGATCCGCGGCCTACTCCCGAACCACCCCCCCCCCCACCCTCAACCACCGCCACCACCTCCCTCCTCGCCCGCCCCTCCGCCCTCCCCAGCCCCGCTGCCCGCAGCGGAGCCGCCCCCGGCCTCCCCCCCCCTCCCTCCATCCCGCTTGTGCCGCCGCCGCCGCCGCAGCAGGTTCCCTCCCTCCCGCCTTCCTCCTCCTCCTCCTCCTCCTCCACCTCCCGCCGCCGCCGCTGCTGCTGCTGCTCGTGCCCCCGGCGGCGGCGGGATCTCCGCGCGGTGCCCCGGCAGCGCTGGGCCGGGCGGCGGCGGCGGGAGCGGCAGCGCCAGGTGAGACCCCGCGGGGGGCGGCGGGGCCGGCGAGGGGGGACCCCCAGTGCGCCCCATCCCGGCGGGCGGGCGGGCGGGTGGGTGGGGGAGAGGCAGAACCGCGGGGGCCGGGTCAGGGCGGCAGGGCCGCGGCCTGAGAGCCCCGGGGCGGTGGCGCGGCCTGGGCCCCTCGCCGGGCTCGGAGCAGCGCAGGCCCCGCGGCCCGGCCCGGCCCGGCCCCGCGGGGGTGAGCAGGGTGGGCACGGCCTGCGGAGCCCCGGGCTGGGGGGCGAGGTCCTCGGAGGAGGAGGTGGAGGTGGAGGCCGAGGCGGTGCAGCAGCTGGCAGCGGGGCAAGGCTGCTCGCTCGGCTCTGCGCCCCGGAGTGGGTGGGAGAGGGCTACTGGAAATCCCCCCCCAACCCGGAGGGAATACCAGCCCTGCCCGCAGGGATCCCGGGGCAGCCCCCCGGGCTGGGAGAGCTCGTGTCAGTCCCTTCCCCACGGCAGCATCCCGGCGTGGGGATGCGGTTCCCCACGGATGGTCGCCCCGCGGTGGGGGGGGGGGAGAAGCCCTGGGAGCGCTTGAACATCTTTGGCGTTTTCGTGGCTCGTCTGTCATTTTCCTCGCCGCTCAGATTTCCTGTTTTGAAAACTGGGCTGAGAGAGCTTTGTTGGGCTCTCAGCAGAAATAAGGTGGTCTGATAACCACGTTTAGTGTCCCATTAGTTTTTGAGGGTTGTGGCTGATTTGGGAGAGCAGCCGGGAATGCCCCCGGATGGATTCACTTTGCCCCTGTAACTTGGAAGCCGCAGCGTTTGGAGGAAGCGGCGGGGACAAAATGGACAGTTCATAAAAGGAACAATTGTGCACTGCCTGTTCTAGAGGGCACTTGCTGCCCTTCAAGAACTTTCCTCATCGCATATGCTCTTTATCCAGCAAATCTTTATCTTCTGTTTCTGAGCTTTTTTTTTTTTTTTTCTCTCGTTTTTTTTTCTTCCCTACCTTAGTCCAGAAAATGAAACTGGAACAGACATTTCTGGAAATGAACTTGATTGGTGCAGTTGGGAAGATGTGATTCACAGTTATAATGAACAGTGAAATTTGTCCCATTTTTTTTTTAGCAGTTCAGGATTCAAATTGTGTATTTCCTGATTTTTTAACCTGTTTACACAATTTTGCTGGGTGGGTTTTTAACCCTTCATATAAAGCATCCATAGTGTTGGATTGCCAAGGGATACCCCAGGCAAATACAAGATATAGAAAGCGCTGTTATTTTTGAGGCATCTGATGCTTTACCCTCTAAATTAAAAGGTTTAAATGAGCATTATTTTGTTCTTATAATCCCTTTCTGTGCTTGGAAGAACCAGAGCTGTTGTCAATGAAATCTGGAGTTTGGGGAGATCAAGTATTTCCAAGATTGACCAAAAATAAATTATGGGGTAAAGATTGTTGCTTTTTTTTCCTCCTAGTCATGCAGCACGGATGAAAAGCTCTGAATCTTTTAGTCATAACACTCTGGTCCCATGTTTTCCTTTCAATAAAGCATCCAGTGGGAGAATGTGACATAATTGGTTTCTTGGATTTAGAGATCTTGAAATGGCTGGTACAACAGAGGAGGGGAAACTCCAGCAGGGTTATGGTTTAAATACAATAACATGGTGGCAAAGTCATGTTGTTATTACATGGTAATCTTGCATTTCCCTTTCAAGAAAAACGCTCTCTACGTGGTTGTGCTGCAGAGCAGGCACTTTTTAAGTCTCATCAGTGGCACAGAATATTAAATGTCTCTCCTTTGCCTTGCATTGCATAATCTGAGTGTTGTTCTCCCGTAGCAGCAGAAATGATGGAAGAATTGCACAGCCTGGACCCACGCAGGCAGGAGCTCCTGGAGGCCAGGTTCACCGGGGTCGGGGTTGCCAAGGTGAGTGTGAGTACCTGTGGTGGCAGGTGAGGCTTCTCACCCATCCTGCCTGCACTTTGTCGGGGTGGTTTTAGTTCCTACACGGACAGTTTTGCTTTGCAAGAGAAGTTTGGTGTCACTGGTTGTGCTTTGCCAACTGATCTGCGTGAAGTGTGTTCAGGAGGAATGAAAATGGGATCTCTACGAGCAGATGTTTTGCCACACAGAAGATTTTGGGGCTCTGATGAAGTTCTCAGGAGTTGTTCCATCTTAAAGCATCTTGTGCACCCAAAAAAACAAAAATACAACTCCACGACAACTCTGGGGAAGTGGGAATCTCATGTGGCTCTTCCTTTCTGCAGGAATGCCTTTGAGAGCTGATTTGGCCTCTGGTTGAGATACAGTTTCCAGTGGAGTGTGTTGGATACAACATGTAACCAGACTGAATACACTGAGTTTGTTCTTCAGCTCTCTGGGGGTGCAGGGCATTCACATTTAACACACAAAGTGTTCTCAGGGCGGCTTCTCCTGTGTCTGATCCACAACCTGCCAGTAAAATCCCATCTTTATCCTCATGTACTACTTCTCCCTGGTCAGGAGCTGCCTTCCCTGAGCGAGGCACCTGAGTAACAACCTTGTCTGGTTGCCTGGTTGTCCTGGCATTAAGCTCCGAGCTCTCCAGGTGTTGGCAGTGTCAGTGCCAGTCTCTCTGAGCAATGAAATGGTGGCAAAACTCACCCTAAAGCAGGTCAGGGATATGGAGTTAATTTTTGAGGGAGGTACCAAGTTTTGGACAGCATCAAGGTAGGAGGGTAAAGCAACATAGTACTGCTAGAAAATTGTCAGAAACCTCCTAGAATCACGTTGAGGAGAAACGTTGTAGATGCTGCTTTTCTTAGAAAAATGCAAAGTGAGTCAGAACTTGAAAGAGTTGAGTTGGAGTTCACGCTTTTCTCTGCTCTTCAGACAAGGTTAAGTCCGGGAAGTGAGTGTGAGGAAGCCAAATTCTCAGCTGTAAGACAGTGTAGTAAGGAGGATTAACACTAGAAGTTGTTAAGAGGTAACAATTACTTGGTTACTGAAGTAAAAAGCGTGGGGATTTTTTTCATCTTTGCCCCCTATTCTTAAGACTTTTTAAATCTAAAGTCTTTTACTGCCATAAAACCTTATGGTGCTTTAATGTACTGTGATCTTGAAAGACTTGTTTTATACAGCCTTACAACTTTTCATGTGCTTTATCACCTATTTCTTGCCTTTTTGCCCCATTTTGTCACTTTAGCATCTTTAGCTGTGCCACTGTAGATAAAGCCAGACAACTTTCTGGAAGAGCTGAAACTTAAAAGCATAAACACTGTTGAAGCTTTAAAGCAGTGCCAACGTGTTCAGTACTTGCAAAGAATGTTAGGAACTATTCCTTTTAAAGGAATAACCTTTAAAAGATACAGGAAAGCAAGTCTTAATTATGTTTCCAATATGTTTGGAGCAGAAAGTACATGCCCTTTCCTGTAAGGGTGAATATTGAGAACTCATTTTTGTTTCTAGAGCATATCCAAGTAAAAAAAGCCTCATTTCTTGGAGGCCTCACTTCGAGCAAAGCTGTTCTGTTGCTGAGTTTTATTTTTACCTGTTGTTGTGCAGTTTTACCTTGTACCAGTCAGTAAACTGTTAAAGTGCATTACACTTATTGCAAACTATATATATATATATATTTATTTACTTGCATTCTTGCTAATTTGCACTAGATCAGCCAACCATTGATATGAATTAGCATGACTCTGCTAATTGTTGCAGCAAATCTTGGTTGCAATATTAATTTCAGCTACTACATTCCCTCCCAGGTTGGTGCTTCAAATTCCCTCCCCACCCCCCCAAGCCTCCGTCCGTCATGCTCCGCCCTGGCTTTGGTAGGTCACTGTCTTAAAGGGAATATGTTGGGAAAGCTGTGGGATTCAACTGAGATTTATATATTTTTTTTATTATTTTTATTTTTTTTTTTTTTGCTGGCTCCAATGAAATGTTTGAAGGGAAGAACTAAGTGAGTGCCATCTAGTGGGACGGGGCCTGGCCCATCCCCCTGGGATGGAAGGTGTCTCTGGTGCCGTTTGTTGCATAAAAGGAAGAAATGTCATCTGAGATGCTCCACCATTGGGTGAAGGCAGCAGGCCCTTGTGCTGAGCTTCCTGCCTTCCTCCCACTGGGTGTATCTCTCCCCGTGTGTTTGCTCTGCCTTCTTGAATGTTTAAAAACAACAGGGTTATGTTTTGGAGTTGTTAAAGGGTTGCTTTACATCTTTAGCCCCTCCGTGCTAAAGAGCAACCACCTCTTTGGAGAAATGAATGAGGCTAAGCTGATCTAGAATCCATTTTCAGGCTGGAAACTAGGGGTAAAAAAAAAAAAAAAAGCTTCTAGCCATCAGTCATGGGATTCTGGAAGAGCTTTCCAGTAACAGTAGTAGAGGACAGAAATCCTAAACTGTTTTGGAAACAGCTGTGTGCTGTCACCTCCTGTGGTAGCTGAAGGCACAACCCAATGACCGAGGTCATTTTTAGTCCCAAATGTCTCAAAATTCTGTTGCAAGTCTGTGATGAATTTTCTTACTTAGCAGCTGGAGAATATATTTCTCTAGAACCTTGGAGTTAATACATGGAATCAAATTTATGAGCAAGGAATGTTTCCAGGCAACTGTTATACTCCTGTGGTTCATCCAGGTCACTAAAGAGCTTCAAAAAGCCACTGATGCTTTAGATGTCTATTCTTGCCATATGGTGAAGTGCCATTCTTCCCCAAATTTGCAGAGCAAGTCCCTGAATGAACACATGACTATCTGACCCTGACTGTTCCTGCTTATTTAGCTCCTGTTTATATTTACATACTGGGATAACCTAAGGTATTATCCTGACAAGTCACCTGGGACATCTTCCCTTGGTTAGGAGGTACAGGAGACAAAACATGGGGTGTTTTCTAGACAATGTTGTTTAATTTTGTCTGTTCTCATCTTTTGCTTCACTTTCCCCTGTTTGGGTGCTGCCTTTAGGATATCAGGGTGGGCAAACCCCAAAGGGTTTTGTGTCATTTCCACAGAACTTTTTCTGGATAAGAACTGGAATGAGGAATTGTGATGGGTGAATCTGTATTTGCACACAGGTTTGGCCGGGGTGGATCCTCACAGCAGCACAGAGATCTTCTACAAGTTTGGTCTTTAAAAGATCTTCAACCTGTGTGTGCCACTTTAGTATAGTTAAACTAAAAATGCTGAAGTTACCTCTAGGGAGAGAAACAGGGCTGTAGGGATCTTGTAGATCCAGCTGACTGTGAATTGAAGAAGTTTGGGTCTTGGTAGCTGGTGCTCCCTTTCCTCCCTCTTTGAGGTAATGCTGCAGAACATCTGCCTCCAAAAAAGAGACTTGCTCATTAAAAAAATACATTTCCCTGCATTAGTTTGGTTTTTACCCTTTCTCTGATACTTTTTCAGTCTTGGTCTCTTCAGGAACTCCAGTTCTGTGATCCACTTAGCAACAGTTTTAGCAGCAGAGTCACTGAGTTGAGAATTCCTGTTTGAGGATAATCATGTCTTCCTCGGAGGGAGGTGGTGCTGCACAGTGATGGTCCTTAGCAGGTGTCACATGCCACCAGAAGAACCTGTTAATAAGAGTTTTAAAACTTAGAGTTTCATTTATCAGCTGCCACAGAATGTGCCAGGACTTTATGCCAGATACTTGAAAATTGTTTGGATGCTTCCCTGTGCAACATTACTTACTTCAAATGTGTTGTCTGGCTCCTAGAGCCCAGAAATAGTTGTCAGATCTCAGTTCTATTTCTGCCCCTGAGCTGAGGGTTAGGATGAGTTGTGTGACCCTTCAGTCCAGTCTGCCACCAGGAAAATAAAACCACTGTATTCCCAACCAGAAGGAACTCTTGAGGCATAATGGAAGCCAGGCAAATCCTGCTGCAAATCTGCTTACCCATCTGATGGAGTGGGGGGGTTACCTGTGAACATCTGAGAGTAGATTAACTTCTCGTGGCAAAAAGACCTCAGTGATTCAGGGATTTCATTATCGGCCATAATACTGAGCTTTTCTAAAAGTCCAATTAAGAAGCAGGTTGTAATTCTCATACTTATGTGATGCTTGAAATAAGATAAGAATATGTTAATTAAACCTGTCTGACACACAGTAGCACTGGAGCAGAGTAACTGTAAAACCACTCAACCATCTTGCTTTGGTGTGAACCTGTGTGGAGTCAGCACTAACTTCTAGTGGAACTAAGGATGGACTTTTTCCCTTTGAAATCTCCTGATTTGCTCCAGAATTCAGAGGAACTCAGGTTAGCTGAGGTAATGAACCATCTCTCCGTGTCTCCTCCGTTTAGACAGCAGGAGAATTTTGCAATGCACGCTGGAGGCTCTGGCCAGGCAGCTGGAATTCCTAGAGGTTCCTTTTGGAGAGCACAAAATGGAGCCTGCCCAACTGGAGCTGTGGAGTGATGGGTCATTTCTGGGAGCTTGGAGAGGCTGTGGAAGTGCACAGGTCATGGGAGGCAGGAGATAGGTGAGGGGGGCTGAGTCAGGCTGGTGCTGCAGATGATCTGGTGGGAGCTCTCAGCAGGGTAAGCTGTTTCTCTTGAAGCCTCAGCCATTGTGCCTCGCTTGTGGCCTTCCCAGGGGCTCTTGCAAAAGGGAGAAATGACTAACCAGCACCTGTGAGTGGCCAGATTGTAAATTCTTGCCTTTGAGTAGGAGTCTCGAAAGCTCCTGCTGCTGTTGCATCCAGCTCTCAACATGGAGGCTTTGTTGTGCATAGGTAGGTCACGGACTGAGGCAGCAGTTGATAGGTGAATCACAAGGGAAAAGAGCCTGCCAGCTTATCTCAGGGAGAAATTCCTTGTGGAGGAGGAAGTGTGTGCTGTTCTTGTGCTTGTCATTTGGGTAAACACTATAGGAACCATTAGCTTGGTTCAGATGACCCACGTATTTTGAATTTTTGCTGAGCCCCATCAGCGATTCCCTTGACAGGGCGCAGGGGATGAGTGGGCTGGAAGTGAGAGCACACAGAAGTGCAGTATTATCCCAAAGTGGTCTATGCTAGAAAAGCCAGATGACTTCTGCAACAGAATTCATAAGCCCTTCCTGTGTAAACTATTCCATGTTTATTATTCCCCACTGCTACTTCCCTGGCAATATTCTGGTGTTAGTGTTCTTTGCTAACTTGGTGTTGTTGGGATTTTTTTGTTGTGTTTTTTTTTTATTTTATTTCTTTCCAAAATTCAGGTTCATTCCTTTAATTCCTTTTGTGTCATGACCACTTAAAAATGGTATGCTAAATTAAGTACTGCACATTTATCCGATGTCAGTTGCTGAGTTAAATATAAACAGTCAGGAATGATAAAATATAAATTTGAAGGGGTTTTTATACACACACTCACTGACTGTTGGTTGAGGGGAGACACTCAGATGATAGTTTTTCACATCCATGCCTGAACCTGTTGCTGTAAGCAGCTGATAACGTGAGGTTAGGTGTGACATGAGGTATCTGGATGATCAGAACTCACTTTCCCTTTCTCTTGCCTCTCCACATGAGAAGAGGTGCAGCTGAGCACTAGGCTGTGTTCCTGAAACATCCTGGCTATTGCATCTCTGCTGCTTCGAGTACAGCACGTTCCAGTGAACAATTTGTGTTTCCATTGCCAGAATGCCTCAAAACTTTTTGCCAACTTTGCCAGGTTCAGCTCTTGCCTGTGAAGGTCTAATCCTTTACAGTAAGAAAGTGGAAGGTCCTCTGGAAAGTAATGGAAGGAAAGGGAGGCTCATGCAGTGAAAATGGGTCAAAACGTGTCTACAAAGAATTAATTGTGCGTTTGTTCACAATATTGATCCATGTGACAGTGAAATTGCTGGATACCTGTAGACAAGGACAAGCTGTTCTGGTTGCATAGCTAAGTATTTGGTTCCTTCTCACCCTTTTTACCACTGCACTGAGTTCAATCCTACCACACTGTCAGTTTAGATTCTACAGGATGGTTTAAAATAAAGGGAAAAAAGGTGTTTGTTTTTTTTTTTTTACTCTTCAAGAATCTGATCTAGTTCAAGGACTGAACTACTCTTTTGTTGATTCCAAAAGTGGGTTTGATTCCAGCTGCTAGAGCTGAAAATTTCCCACACAGAGTAGTCAGCACAGATAGTTGTAGTACTGGAAGTATGAAAAATGTAGTGGATTTTGTATTAGGCATTTTTCCAGCTGCTTGCATCCCAGAACTTTACAATCAGGGGCAAACTGAGTGGATTTCTTGTACTGGAGAGGATAAATTTGTATTTCTGGAAAAAATCTTAGCATCATTTCTAGAAGTACAGACAGCCCCATCAGTTTGTTGTCCAGGTGACCCCAGAATATGGGGCATTGTCCTGTGGGAGCCACTGACATTCCCCTTCAACCACAGTGTTCCTGAAAAGCTCCAGAGTGGCATTTTGGGAGCAGCTGCTCCCATCACTTGCTGTCCACGTGCAAAACAGAGGCAGGGAGATTTAAGCAGATGTGGAAAAACAACTTTCACTTTCATCTTCATCGTGTCAGAACCCCAACCTGCCCATCTGAAACCAGGAAAGGCTCACTGGCAGAGTTGTTCCTGCACCTCCCAGACCTCACCTGGCACAGGAGGTGCTGCAGGGTTTGGGTTCCTGAGAGAAGGGCAGGATTTTGGAGGGCAGCATTTGGGCAGCTTATAAACCAATCTTTCTCATGGGTGTAAGGATTCACTTTCTGTTGCCACTTCCTATAAGATATTACAGGGTTTTTTTTTAGCAGTGAGGCCTTCACGTGGCTGTAGCTGAGGTTACTGTTGGCATTTCTGTTAAATCCTGTTGGCCAAGGATTAAATAATAATGAATAACCAAGAATTGTACCTGTAACACTGGTGAGCTGGGTGGTGGGGAACTTGCTTGGCTTAAAAAGCAACTGTTGCTGAAGAGGTGAAACATCTTTCTGGTCCTGAGCTATTTGTGTGATGACTTGAAGGGATAATGGTGTGGCTTAAAGAGTATAAACCTGCAATTTTTCTTAAAGTAACTTGCTTTTAAAAGGGAATCTTTTAAAATGTTTAGCTTCTTGAGCTATTCAAGTGTTTGGTTTTCTTATTTTATTTTTTTTTGTTGAAGGAACTGAGCATTTTAGGAGGAACAAGTTTGGTATTTAACACTCAGTATAACACAAAGTAAACAGAACTTCTACTTTCTGCACATGCCTGCTTGGAAATTGGGGTTAGTAACAACTAGGTTATATCACAGGTTTAATTTGATGGTGGTGTCTGTGTCATAAATAGGAGAGGGAGAACTGGTCCCCTCAAAAATTACCTGCTGTGGGGTTTCTCTGTGGTGTTAAAGCTTCTCCCCCAGCCCAGCGTTGAGTCTTCTGCTCAAATATATAACGAGAAGTGGCTTTGCCACCAGGAAAGATTGATTGGTGGGAAATGGTTGCTGCAAAGTTAAGAATGCTAAAATAGAATGAATCTTGGGGAAAAGATGCTCCCAAGTTATTAATGGAGAGCTGGCTTTATCATGTCATTCTTCCTGTTAATACATTCCATCATTAATTGTGAATCTTGTTTTTATATCTTTGTCAAATTTGTCTCGATTTCTTAAGTTAGATCTGTAGGAGGATACTTTTGTGTCAGGCTAAAACATGGTGACTTTGCATGATTCACTTTTTCCTTTTAAAACCGGTTTTGATACAGATCTTAAAGCATTTTCAAACTGCTTGGATATGTAAAAATGCAGATGTTGTATCCAGCAGAGCCTGCAAAGATGCAGCAGACTCTTGAGAGAGGTACCTGGTTGCTATTTTGATAAATCTGTGCCAGCCTCTGGAGTTGGTGCTTCGGCCTGGTGGGAGCAGCTGCTCTGTGGGCAGGTCAGCCTGGGGTCCATAAAACAGCCAAGGGGGAAAGATTTGTACTGTGGGTACCACTTGTACTGCTGGGAACACAACTCTCACTTGTGCACTCTCCCAGTGTTAAAAAAAGCATGAAATGACACATTTAAAGAAAAATCAGTGGTACAGCCAGCATCTGATAACAGTAATAGCTGCCTTGCCAGATGGAAGATGCCTCTGAATGCTTAGCCCAGGGTCAAGCAGATGCTTGTCTGAAGAGCTGAGCTTGGAACTCCTGCTACTCAACAAATCAGAAGGTTGTTTTCTTTTTTCCCCTCAAACCTTAGGCTGTTATAAATACCACCTTGGCTGTTTTGTGGGTGTGGTTGCACGGAGCAGGCAGTGCATAAATTGATACAGAGACATCATTCCAAAGGCTGAGAAAAGATTGTCCACTGACCATCCACCTGTCCTGCCGCAAACACCTTCTGAAATTTAGTGCCCCATCCTGTGTGGGGGTGTTTGAGCCGTGGTGGTGCTGCTGCACCCACAGGACTTAGGCCAGCCCAGAGGTGCAGTGTTTGATGATAGGAGGGGCCTGCCTTGTTTGGAAGTTGTTCCTAACAGTCTTTGCTTGTTTTTCCCCAGGGTCCATTAAATAGTGAGTCTTCCAACCAGAGCTTGTGCAGCGTGGGCTCTCTGAGTGACAAGGAATTGGAGGTAAGAGGCTCAACCCCTGGGCTGGTGGGGCTTAAGGGCAGCATGAAATCAAAACCTACGAGAAATTGTGTGAGAGGGAGCAACAGCTATCTTAGTTTGGGGTGGGAAAGGGACTAGTGTAAGTATTTAGTCTGGAGCTGAACCCTGCAGTCTTTGGACCCCGCTGTGAAGCTCCCACTGTTCCAGGCAGATTTTACCCGACCCCAAACACGGCATTTGTAAAGCTCAGCTTAGGAAAATTGTTTTAGGCTGCACTGGGATTTGTTTGCTGGTTTTGGTGTACTTTTGAACCACTAAAAAAAGCCAGAGAGCACTGATGGCAAAGTTTGCCTTATCTATCAAATATGGGAGTTTGCAGAGGTCTGTCCAAGGCAGAGTTTTCATGGATCACTCTGTGGAAGTGTGGGGAGGAGGAGATTGATGCTTTGTCCCTAATTAATCTCACTGCTTTAGGACTAACTACTTCAAAACACTTGCTAAAGCAGCAAAATGAATTGTAGGGTTAGATTTTTACTTTAAATTTCAACGTTAATAAAGCAAAACCTCAAGTTTAACTGCATTTTCCTCTGCATTTTAAGAACTTCCTGCATGGTGATCAGGTAAGTTTTGGATCATACTCCCTCTGTTATATGGCAGTGCTGATATGAGGGGTCTGGTGAAGCTCAGTCTTTTGAGAGTGCAATATCTAAAACTCCAGAAGTGCAGTTAATAGTGAAAAACTGACTATTCATTCTTATTTTAATTGGGTTGTGTGTGGTGGTTTTTTTTTTTGAACTTCCTGTGGAGAGATTTAAATTGACCAAGCTGACACACTCTAATCTCTCCCATTCCTTGCTTTTTCAGCCTGTAGCAGATAATGTTGTGTGTCATTTTTGTTATGTAAGTACTTGAATGGAAAAACAACTTAAAGTGAATCTCATTAATATGCTCACAGCTCCATGGAGGCTGTAATGGAGCCCGTGGTGTTACAGTCACGCCAACGCTGCTCAGGAGTTGCTCTTCACTCTGCAGTGAGGAGGCAATGTCACTGACTTCTCCACACACAGGAGCTGGAGCAGCAGGTCTCTACATAGTTAGGGAGTTTTGGGCTCCCCTCATTCTAAAAAAGTACCTTGCAGACACAACAACCACCTTTGTCTAAACATCCCCTCCATCCCCTTAGAAAACACTGAGTGCCCAGCTGGGAACACGGGGCTGTAGATGTCCAGCACCCAGGTTTAGGCTCAGCTTTATCCTTTTTATCCTGCTAAAGGGAGGGAGATTGATTTCCATGCTTACTGTGTGCAAGTCTTTTTGGCAGAGCTCTTTAAACAGGAGACTTGAGACTTGGGTTTCCAAAGAGCACGAAACTTGGGTTCACCACAGACTCCCTGGCCGTGGCTCTCCCTCCCCCAGACCTGTGTTTTGCACTCTCTGGTTTTCTCCCTGACCCCGGGGTGTGGTTTGGTGGTGGCTGCAGTGACTGTAGAGCAGATAGCTTGGGAATTCTTTGGGACCCTTTGGGATAGGAGATGTTTTTAAAGTGATGTTCGGTGATGGAAATGATGAGACCTCTGTCTTTCCAGCAACCTCACTGAGCTGCTTCCAGCAGTGCTTCCTGATGTTTTCAGCAGGTTTGGCCACAGATGTGACCCTGGTGATGGGGAAAGCTGTGCCAGGGTCTCCTCCACTCTCACATGTTCAGGCTCAGCCTTGTGCAGACAGACAGGCAGGGCACTCTGGAGCCTGTGGGCCTCAGGGATGACACTTCTGGAGCCCTCAGACCTCAGGCATGATACTCTGGAGCCTTCAGCCCTCAGGGGTGACACTCCTGGAGCCCTCAGGCCTGTCAGCTGTGCTCTGTGTTCTGCCTGTGCATAAATAACACTGATTATACATAAATCCACTGGTCACCTGCCTATCATGTGTCTGGTTGCTCACAGAAATGGCAGAAGCATCTGACCCTTGACTTCAGTGACAGCAGGTGAGGAGCAAAGCAAAGCCCAGCATCTGTGCAGGTTTCTCTTGGCTGCTGTCCTGGGGGGCTCTTCCTTGCCTTGTGCAAGGCTGTCATTTTGAACCAGTGGACAGGATAATCCTTGTCCCCATCTGCAAGGAGCTTTGGGAGGAAGCATTACCTGCAGGCAAGGTGAATTGTCCTGGTGATTGGACTGCAAATTTGGATGTCAGTACTCAAACCTCTCATCTTTATTCCCCTCGTACCAGTGCTATGATCACCTTGAAACAGTTTACACAGGTCTTCCTAAGTGTTTGAGCTTGCTCTGCTCACCCTCAGAGGTCACTGGGTAGTACAGGCTGGATTGCTGCAGCTGAAATAGAAAAAGCTCATTCTTCTCCTTGTTAACCATGTTCTCTCCCTTCTGCAGCACATCAGAAAGTAGCAGCTGTTTGAGAGCAGTTTGTTTCTTTAAGTGCCAGCAGTAGAAACAAATGCACCAGAGAACCCAACTGGCCACTGGGGATATGGAACGGATTATTGTGTTTTGGCATTTTCTTTAAATCTTGGAATAACTGCAGAAATGTTAATTTTGAAGTATTGTTTAACAGACTCCTGAGAAAAAACAGAATGACCAGCGGAATAGGAAGAGGAAAGCTGAAGCCTATGAGACCAGTCAAGGTAACTCCTGCTCCCACCCTGCTGCAGGCTTGGTGACTCCTGTGTCCTAGGAAACTAATGGCTCTCCTCAGGGGTGTGTGGGGCAGCTTGTTATAAACCACTCCACCATGGTGCATTCTCCTCTGGGAGCCTTGTTATCCTCTCTGTCAGGAAAATAATCAGCTTGTTCCCACGGACTCTTGCATTTCCACGGGACAGGCTGCCCAGAGGCTTCCCATGGCTGGGCTGCAGCGTTGCTTTGGTCCTGCATCGCTCCAGACACAGCAGCCAGACTCGAGGATGGAGCCTGTGCTCCCTTCCTTGCTTTCTGAGACACTTGCCCACCTGGATGGAGTAACTTGTGCCACAAGGAATTGAGAACAAGCTGTGCCCAAGCACAGAGCAGGCATTGCTGTCCTGAGAGCTCAGGAGAACCTGATGTGTTCAAGTCCAAGTTCACATTTCAAGCAAATGGGCACAGGGGCACATTTCGATTCCTTTTGTTCCTCCACTAGAAAGTCATGAAAATTGTGTTGACAGAACTGCTTTGATAATATTATAATAAGAGAAAAGGGCTGAGTTTTAATGAGCTGGTGTTAAGCCACCACTAATTATCTCTCAAACTCTTATAGGAATGCTTGGGAGAGATCTAAAAGTAATTTACCTGAAGGCAGAGGACTAAAAGTACCCTTTGCTCTCTCCTTATCTTGAAGGAAATTTGGGAGAACCTGTGCAATAGTAAAGACCTTTAGTATTTTCTAAGTACTTCAGCAAGTGCAAATGCTGTTTGATTGGATCTGAAATGTTTGGAATTGAGAGTTAATTGAATTGTCAAGTGTAGATCCTCCCAACAACAGCACAGGAGCTGTAACCCTGGGGCAGGCTTTTGTTGTGCAGCAGCTTTGCTGTGATAGGTGTCGTTGCACTGAGCAGGGAGAGGAGTGTCAAAATGTAGGAGGAGATTTTTAGAATGGCATTGGAACTTCTGTTCTTAGAAGCACAACCCTTATTTTAATCCTTTGCTTTCCTTTTTAGGAAAAGGCACTCCTAGAGGACATAAAATTAGTGATTATTTTGAGGTAAGTGTCCTTTCACTGTCTGAGAAATCTACCTGAATTCACATCCTGCAAAATCTGTAGATGGAAATTTGTGATGTGCCTTGTGTTACCGATCCCTTGCTGGGGTCACTGACTGATGATGTCAGCCTGATATGCTCAGATCTGATTAGGCAGAGGATATGAGGAAGCTGATTTTTAAATCAACATTTATTTGAACAGTTGATAAAGCATTTTTTCACTTAAGTATAGGTTTGAGATTCATTGGAACCTGGATCTCAGATGAGGATATCTGAGTATGCAAACAATTTTGATAAGAGCCCATGCTGCAAAAGAACCTCCCTGCACAGTCCTTGCTGATTGGAGTAGGAAGTTGTTTACAGGGTTCCCTCTGCAGGAAAACCTCTCCTGGGAGGCTGGCACCACATGGGAGATGGAAACCCCTCCCCACAACAGTGATGGACATTCAAAAATTCAATATTCTTTTTTTCCTTGCATAGTTTCTGAAGTTTTTCCAGCTCTGCACAATCCAGGGCTGGAGCTTTTCTCTTAAATTATTCTTTTATTTTACTGAGTAACTTGGAGTCAGAAATGAAGTGCTTATAAGTGTTTAATTTTTTCCTGGCTAAAGTTTTTTTTATGAGTGGTTCCACTGTGTGGTGTAGGGATTTCTATGCCATCTGGAGCAGTTTCCCAGCTGACCTGTCCTGTCTCTGGCACAGGTGCCTCAGTGGAGCTGTACCTTCCTAACCACTCTTGTGGTGCACAGTGGACACATCTCACAGGGAATGGACTTCCTAATTATATTCTAGTGAATAATTTATTCTATTCTAGTAAATTATTCTATTCTTGTGAATTATTCTATTCTAGTAAATCTATTTCAGTAAATAATTCTATTCTAGTAAATAATTCTAGTAAATAATTCTATTCTGGTAAATCAGTGATTTTTATATCTTTTCTGTGTTAAAAAGGCAGATTTACTCAGTGCAAATACCAGTGCTTGTCTGAGGAACTTCTGCTGTTGTTTTTCAAAACAGTGCATGAAACGTTGAGGTTTTCCTCTGAAAATGAGTCTGCGAAGCCTATAAGGCTTCACCTTCAAGATTCATTTCTCCTGCCTGTGTTCAGCTTGGTTAAATGTGGGGTCTGTGTGGGATTGCTGATGATCCTGTTGTGTCTCCATGCCCAGTTTGCTGGGGGAAGTGGCCCAGGCACCAGTCCCGGTCGGAGCGTGCCGCCCGTCGCCAGGTCCTCGCCGCAGCATTCCCTGTCCAACCCCTTGCCGGTGAGTGTTGCTGGGGACACAGCTGGTGGCCTGGCATTGCTGGTGGCCTGGCATTGCTGGTAGCTTGGTGGCTGTGCCTCAGACAGGTAACACAAGGCTCTGAGCAGGGAGGTGGCTCTCGGTGAGTGGTTTGGTTTGTTCTCCATTTTAAACCTGGAACTGGGCTCTGGGAGCGAAGCCATGTCTAGGACCCTGGGACAGTGGCTGTTCCAGCTGTTTGTGACATGGATGCCCAAGCTCCAAGCGTGCAGGATGACTGTTTTTAGTAGCTGTGTGGTTACAGAGATCCCTGTGCTTAGTTAAAGGTGGCACCAACCCATTAGTTATCCCGTATTCCACTGTAGCACATGAACTTCATCGAGCTGGGGGGATGTTGTGCGTTTGTGCAGCTCCAGTCAGGGATATTCTGATCTGGATTGGACCCTTTGGGTATCCTGAACATGCTGCACACCATAATTTTATTGGGAAGGTCTTCTAATTCTTATATGTGCATGTGACCTGCAAGGGGCATCAGCAGAAGCTTGCAGAGGAATGTGTGCACATGCACAGCTGGTGCTATTGTTTGTTACATAATTCCACTTTGCTGTCACAGCATTTCTGCAAGATCTGGATGTGAAAAAGTAACCAGTATTTTTAAGCCATTTTAGCACAGAGCAGCCAAAGAAATCTGCTTCACTAGCAAAACAACATTCAGAGCTGAGCTCGAGTTTTGACCACTGCCTGGGCTCCCTCTTTCAAAATTTTCAGCTTCTGTTGAGTGTCACAAAAGTCTGGAGCATTGTGGGAAAGGTTGATATTCCCAAAACCAAAATCTAGGGGTTACATTATTCTGCAGAGACCTTTGCACAGTTCCTGAATGTACTGAACTAAACCCCAGCACTGAACACTCTGCTCAGAATTCCATGTGTGACTGTGAGATTTCAGAAGCCTTGCATTGCTGCTTGAAGGGAGAGCTTCACACATGCTTCTAGATCCTTTTTTATGTTTCTAAAAATTAAAATACAGCTTGTCAATTGAATGGCCCTTCCTCTTATCTTGTATTAATTCACTAATACATCTCTTTAAAGAGAGGGTAATGAAAGAAATAGCATCTCTGATTGTTGCAGATGTGTGAGGAACTAGAGACAATTCTTTATTCCAGCAGATGAGATACCCCACAAGTGTTTGTAGTGGGAAAAGTGGATTTTTTCCTTTGTTTTTCTTCTTCATTTGTATGTGTTGAGTAGGTAAAAGTTTGAATGGAGCATTTCTGGTGAATATTGGTGTTAGAGTTTCAGATAGGCACAGGTGCTCTTTGTGTTTCTTCTCTTCTGTTCTTTACTCTTGCAGCTAAACCTCTGTGGTGTTTGATTATTCACAACAAGCTGTTCTGGGCCTTTGCAAGGTCTGTCCTCTTCTTCCACACTGAGTGTCAGTGGTTTGAGCTAAGGCCCAAAAAACTGGGGGGATGAGTGAAAGTTGGAGAAGGTTGAGTGTCTTACCCACTGCAGGTGTCAGTGTGGTCTAGGAAGGGAGCAGAGTGTTGAAATGTCCTTCACATGAGACAAACCTCCTCCAAACCCGAGTTAATCTGTACTGCCCTGGAAACTTTTCTGCGGTCAGAACTTGCAGAGGAATTGCAGTGGCTTCAGGATGTCACTTCTTGTCTTCAGATCTCTTGGCTGCTTTGAGTCGCCTCACTCTCCTCCTTTGATCAGAACAACCATCTGCAGGTCTGGAGGCTCTTGTGATGCCACTCTCAGGCACGAGCTCTCTTTTGGGTTAGGAAGCACACTCTTGACACTGGTAATGTTAGCCAGAAAATGTGCTTCAGGTTGCAGTTTAGGCTGTTAAAAACTGAAGCCTGACCTGACCGTTTCCTTTCTATGAGGCATTTGCTTGGCCCAGAGTTAGGGCTTGGAAGGACTTGGATGATTATTACCCAGACTGCCAAGTTTTAGCAGCTTGGAAAGCCAGAGCAGGGAGATGCTGAGTGCTGTAATCAGTGTAGCTCAGAGGATTCTTTTCTTATTAAACCCAGTTCCTGTATCACAGTTGGAAAACGAGTTGACTGCAGGAGAAAGGAGCTGACCCTTCAGAGATGTAACAGATCTCTAAAAGATTTTGGGAATGCGTTAGTACCTTGCTTGCCTTGCAGGAGATGGGGCCCAGCTGTAGTGACAGAAATGAGTTTGCCCTGATGTCTGGGTCCTAGACATGGTTAGGTTGCTGCCATTTAGCAGTTCTGACCCAGTTTACTTCCCCAGAATAACAATGTATGGTGACATTGGCTGTTTGAAAACATCAAGTAGTATAATTGCGAATGCACTGACCAAAGACCTCAGTGCAGATTTCTGGATCCTCAGCCTGTTGGCTCTGAAATACACACATTTGTAAAGGAAGGGGGCGTGTTAAGCGATGAGGAATTCTGTCCTGTGTGTTCATCTGTTAGGTTGATGGTTGGTTTGTTTTTTTTTTAATTGTTAACTCCATTTCCTTTTCACTTCTGCCATTGGAAACAATCCCCGCCGGAGCGCTGGTTGAGTTACCAGATCCTCACCACGCTGCCTGCTCATTCCTGAGCTGCTGCTTCGCTGACAACAGTTTTTTGGCTCAGAGAACTTGCTTTTTCTTTTTAAATTTCACCCCCCCCCAGAGGCAGAAAGTAGTTGACTGTGTGTTTTGTGCCTGTGTTGCAGCGGCGGGTGGAGCAGCCGCTGTACGGGGCAGACGGCGGCGCAGCCAAGGAGCCGCAGGAGGAGCACTCAGCGCTGCCCACGCTGATGTCGGTGATGCTGGCGAAGCAGCGGCTTGAGAATGAGCAGCTGGCACAGAGGGGAGGTGGCCTCTGCTTTACTTTTGTCTCGGTGAGCAGCTCCCAAAGAGAATTTTGAGTCCTGAAGGGATGTCTAGTTGAGGGATGGGGAATCCAAAGCTTTTCTGCAGCCTGGGTTTTGCTGACCCAGTCTGTCGTCTTCTGGTAAGTTCGTCTTCCTTGTGAAAGAGCTGCAGGTCCCAGGCTCTGCTTGTTTTAATAGAAGTGTGAGTTTCTAGTTAACAACTCAAAATCCTAGATCAGAATGATACCATCTGAGAGGTTAATCTGATAGATGCACAAAAGCAAAAGAATGAAGCGTAGTCTTGCTGTGAGAAATGTTTGGTTTGGCCTCGCTGAATCTCAGCTGACATGAATTATATCAGGCTTTTAAAAGCTTTGTCTTTAGCAGGTTGGGCCAGGCTTCTTGAAACAAGCTGACACTCTTGTTTTACTGAACTGAGTCTCTAGAGCCTCCTTAAACCTGAACATGAGAGTGTGGTGCAGGCCAGGCTGCAGCCCTGTGTGTGTGCACGGGCACTGGTGGGCGTGCTGAGGGACAATATAACAATACACCACTTTCTTTTACAGGCCCAGCAAGGCAGCCCATCTTCTACCGGATCAGGGAACACTGAGCATTCCTGCACTTCCCAAAAACAGATTTCCATCCAGCACAAACAGTCACAGGTATAGCTCACTAGATGATACAGCTCTTGGGTGTGAGGTTGAAGCTTGGTGCAGTTTGTCTGCCGTGCCAGAGGCTGCCACTGGTAGTGGACGTGATGCTTCCAGTGGAAGAGCCAGTATTCCCAACTCAGTCTGTACCTACTGAGTGAAGGAAATCGCTCTGAACTTTGCTCCTCATCTTGCAAAGGATGTTTTCAGTCGCTGCTACTGGAGTTTGTCCAATCTGCTGCTGAGGCTTTTCTGTGTCAGTGCTGTGGGCAGTTGTGTGACTGTGCTTGGGAGAGGAACATCTCAGCTCTGTCTGTGTCAGCTCTGTGCTATCCTGAATGTTCTCTCTGCAAGTGAAGGAGACCTGAGTGATGGCTGGGAATGCCTCTGTTCAAGGTCCTGGGTGCATCTGCGTGGCTTGCAGTACAAATAGCCACAGTCTGGCTGGAAGATCTTTGGCCTCTGCAGAGTTCACCCGTGGAATAGTTTGTCCTGTCAGGGTGGAACATGATGTGTTCCTGACAGTGCTTCCCAGCAACTTCACTGACCCGGAGTCAGGAAGAGAAGTAGCTCTTCTGACTGTAGTGGTGTCTTTTTGGTGCCTTTTAAATTAAGATTCTTTTATCTGTGTCATCTTCTTCTGTTGCTTACCAGGATGTTCAGCTTTATCTGCAATGCACCTGGCTTATTTCTTCTCCAAGCCTGCTTTTAATCTTCTTTGGATTTTCATCTCTGATCTCTCTGTGTCTGACCCTTCCCTTGAGCAATTTTTAAGCAATCATTTCCTCACACCGCTCTGTGTCAGAGATGATTTGGTTGCTGGGGAAGGTCCATTCTCCATTCCCCCAGCAGGTGGTACAAGTTCTTTGTGCACCAAGGACAGCAGTTCCACCTCTGGGGGTACTCACTCGCTCAGGCCTAAGCTCTGTTGTGTCACCAGGGTCACATTTGTTGTCTGTATTGTTAAAATGCTGGTCTGGGAAGATCTGTGTTTGCTGCTGTTTTCCGTGGGGAATTCTTGTGTGAGAGCGATGTCATAACTCAGGAACCTGCCAGAGATACCTTTCAATCTTTGCTGTCCCAACACCCACACTTCAAATAGTGGTCCCACCTGAAAGGGAACAAGATGTTTTTATTCTCTCCTCTGTTTAACTTGCCCACAAGGTCCATCTTCTTTGCAAAACAAGCTTTTTGCAGCTGCTCAACTTCATTATATTCTCCAGAGATCTGGATGTAGGATACACTTTTGGGAAAGAATTCAGGAAGATGCTTGGCTGCATGATGAGGACATGTAAACATTCGTGGGTTTTTCCCTTCCAGACCTGTTTGGAGTTGATAGAATTTAGAGAGGGAAAAAAAAAAAAAAGAAGATAATCTTCAGTGATTCCCAGCTTGAATCACGGGTGGCAGTGACAGAAGCAGGTCAGCAGGATGTGATCCCCTCAGTGTTGGGCCTGGGTGATCTGAGGCCGTGTGGGTTGGGATGGAGTCACATGTAAGAGTGTGGATCCTCAAACAGCCTCCATCTGACCCAGGGCTTGTGTCTGTGCCCTTGGCAGAATGAAATAACAGGTGAGGTGACCTGCCCAGGTCTCCTCTTGGTCTTGTGGGATTTAGGCCCATCTTGCTCCATGTGCAGTGCTGGCAGCTGTTCTGGTTGAGCTTTCCCATACTGGGCATGAGTAGAGAGGCAACAGTCAGCCAGGTTTGTCTCTTGCTCCGTGGTGTGAGCTCCCAGGCAAGCCTGGAATTTGGAGAACAGTTATGTAACAACTCCACAGGTTAAGTCTCTGCTAACTCTTCTCAGAACCAGGATAGGTGCCTGCTAGCCATAAGTGTGAAATGTGTGTGGGCAGTCAGGGAGAGTTTCCTCTGGGTTGACTTGGCTATTTTAGTTTTAGATGCTGTGTTCATGCACATACCAACTCCTTCCCCTTTCCTTCCCCACCCTTTCATCAGAGTGCTGAGTTTGGAATCCTCAAAGAATAGAGTGCATGTCTGCTGTTGCTGGGTATAAGTTCCACTTCTCTGGTGAAGGTATTTGAGATGTGCTGCACCCCATAAAACTTTCCACACAGGTTTCACTCAAGAACTGTAAAGCTCCTGTCCCCAGTGGGCACTAATACAACAATTTGTCAGAAACAAAAGCTTGTGCTCAGTATTCCTGCTGTCCATCTGTTTTGAGTGTTTTAAAATGAAGGCTTGTGTTTTCTGTCAAGACCACTTTGGAACCCACAGGTGTTGTCTTTGTCTGCAGGTGGTTTGTCTGTGCCCATCAGAGATCTCATAAACTTTGATATTCCAGCTGGGGGCTGGGATTTGGGGGGGTTTTATTTTAAGCCTTTTCCCTATAAAAGCTTTTCTGCACAGAGACCACCAAGGAGTGGGCAGAGCTCAACTATAAAGCTAAAATTTGCAGGACACAGGATATTGTAGCTTGTTCAGAGTTAGCCAGAGCAGCTCTGTGCTGTCTGACTGCTCCTCCTGGGCTGGAGGAGCCCCCCATGCAATAACAAGGTGAATAATGGAGAAAATTCTTCCCCTGACTGCAGGGATGCAGGGGATCAGTCCTTCTTAGACCCAGCTGTTCAGTCCAGAGGGGGTTCCACTGGGATGTTAATGTGCTGACTATCTGAAACATTCCCTGTTTGTCTTAAACGTGGTTTATGGTGATTTTTTTCCCTACAGTCCGACCTCACAATGGAAAAAATATCTGCACTAGAAAACAGTAAGAACTCTGACTTGGAGAAGAAGGAGGGGAGGATAGATGACTTATTAAGAGTAAGTATTTAAAGTGGGACAACTCTTGTAAAAGCTGCTATTTAAAGATACCTGTGAATGCTTGTGGCAGCCAGGCTGCAGAGCAGGGTTTTGTACACCAGCTGGAGAACCAACACTGGCAAGGTAAAACAGATCCAAATGCAGGATAATTGTCTGACTTGTAGAGCCTGGGTTTGGGCCTGCTTGAATCCACAAGCAGTGACTGTGGCTTTTGTTTAGCAGTGTGTGCAGTAGCTGGGAAGTTGTGCTCTGAAATGCTCATTCCTGAGAGTCAGCGATGAGGAGAACGTGTTTTGGTCAAACCAAAAGACTAAAGCTCTTAGCCCATTGGTATTCTTCAGTGAAAGATAAATACCTTTAAATCAAGGTATCTTGTCTTAATGGAGAAGTTCTAATGGATGTGCCTTTCATCAGCTGGAGAGGCAGCTCTTGTGAAGTGTTGAAAAGCATCAGAAAGCACATTAAAGGGAGTAGAGGGAAGGCTCTGTGTGTGTGTGTGTCTGATCTCAGCACCTGAAAGAAAATAATCTGTGAAGCAGGAAGTAAGGTTTTTTTTTAATCATTATTATTATTATTATTTTTACCATTCACTGTTTATCAGAAGCCAGGCTGTTGGTTGGAAGGGAGGTGGCCAGATTTAAGTTTGTGTCAATGAAAATGGCTGCAGATCCAGTCGTGCTGTGAGCTGTTACACAGCAGCTGCTGCTGGGAGCAGTCTGCATAGAGGGGCTGGTGGATAGTGATTCAAACAAGAATTTAACTGAAAGTGCAAAGGGAGTTCCCCCATCCTTTTCCTCTGCCAGTATTGTGCCTAAAGAGGAAGGATAGCCCAGGAATGACTAAGCTATTTTGAGACTTGGTAGCTGGGGCTAATAATAATAATTATTAACATTTAAGGTCTTAAATGTTTTTAAAAATTAAAAAAAAAAAAAAATCCTTTTCCTTGTGTTAGTCTGTTTGTACCTTACATGTAAACCAGGATGACAGAACTTCCCTGTTCCAGAGGGGTGTTAAGATGTGAGCGAGTTAAAAATTTAAGTTTGTCTCTTGGACGTTTTGCTAAGAGGGAACCTGTTCCTTTTTTCTTATCCTACTGGTTTGCTGACTTTAATCTGATCCCTAGAGCTAACTGGAGAAACTTCTACCTAGGTGATGCTTAGTTTGGCTCTTCTCAGTGGTTCAAAGTCACAGGCTTTGTTCTCTGTTCACTTTTAGGCCAACTGTGATTTGAGGAGGCAGATTGACGAGCAGCAGAAGATGCTGGAGAAGTACAAGGAGCGGTTGAATCGATGTGTAACGATGAGCAAGAAGCTTCTTATAGAAAAGGTGATCAGGGGACATCTCTGCAGGCACAGTTCACATCCCTGAAAACATCTGAGCAGTAAAAACCTGCTCCTCCTGCTGCAGTGATAAAAGACAACCAGAATTCTGTCTTATTTCTCTGCAGATAGGAACATAATCCGAAGTCTGAAATGGTTCAGAATGTTAGGATTTGGTTACTTTTCACAGTCCAAGTGATCTCTTGCTCAAGTGAAATAGAGCTGTAAATGCAGCAAGCATTGCTTGATGTGGAAACTCAAGCACTTGAAAAGCAACCCTGTGCAGCTCTGGCAATGCCAGAGCAGTGTCCCTTTGTGCAGTGGGACTGCAGGTCTGCCCTGTGACATGGCCAGGTGATTTAGACCTTTCCTCCTTTCAGGGGGCGAAGCTGGAGATGGTTGCTTTGTGTAACACTGAAAACAGCACATTAAAGACAGCAGGGCCAGTGCCAGGCTGCTATTTACCAGTGTCCAGCCTGCTCGGTGTTGAAAGGTTTCCAGCTTTCCTGATGGCTTTTAAACAGTGTGGGGGTTTGATTGCTCTTTCACCTGGTGGCCAATTACACCTATTGTTTGTGGGCACTGGGTGGGCAAAACCACCCGGGTGCTGGCTGGTACGTGCAGTCTGTTTGAGTTGCTTTTGTCACAGAGCTGATTGTTCTTGGCTGGCTGGGGCTCCCCTCTCTGGGAGGATTTGTGACTCTGGGCGAGGTGTTAAGTAAGGCCTGGCTTTCAGAGAGGTACTTATTGAGGAGCTTCCCAGGTTCATCTTTAATCCTGTCTCACTGAAAACTTGGCTGTTCTCGTCTCAGGCCTTGGAAATTTTGTTCTCACTTAACCAGAAACGCTCTGGGACAGACACCACCAAAACACTCTGGGACAGACACCACCAAAACACTCTGGGACAGACACCACCAAAACACTCTGGGACTGACACGACACCACCACCACTGTTTATGCTTGTTGGTGACCTAAGTGAGGTTGTGTCACGTCTGGGCATGGTACAAGTCTAGGACTGAGCTGGCTGATCACTGTATCTTGCTCTTAAGTGATCCAAGGTGTATTTTCTTCCTTCATCACCTGATTGAGTCAATAATCTGCAATAAAGCTGCAGTCTAGCTAAGCTACTGGCACAAAGGGGCAGTTTTAATCCTGCTGCCAGACTGATTTCAACTGATCACAGGATGGGTGAGCTGCCCAGGGAATAATCAGGAGGGAAAAGTGAGGCTGAAATATCAGGAAGGAGGTGAACAAATACTTGTCAGACCCCTGTGAAGCACCAGCAATAACCTGCTCGGTGATCATCTGCATTCCAGAGAAGCAGAACCGAAACAATGGAAAGCGCTGAGAATTGGTGGCGATATAAAAAAAACCCAGCCACAGCTCTTCAGCTGCTAATTCATGGCTTGTATTTTCACATGTGCTGTGTTTCTGTTTGCAGTCCAAGCAGGAGAAGATGGCCTGCAGAGATAAGAGCATGCAGGACAGGCTGAGGCTGGGGCACTTCACCACGGTGCGGCACGGCGCGTCCTTCACCGAGCAGTGGACGGACGGCTACGCCTTCCAGAACCTCATCAAGTGAGGACAAGCAGCACTTTCTTTACCTTCACAGACAGAAATGTCAAAACCAAGCAGTTGTGTGTGTGTGATGCCTTGCTTGTCAGAGTGTGAGAATGGTGTGAGTGAGGCACGGAAGGATCAGACAGCAACTACTGACAGTGGGGAATGAATTTCACACTGAAGGGGGAAATGCATTTGCACTGAAAGCTCCAGAGACTTGAACTGGAATTGAGATGGTTTGAGTGGGTTGGAAAGCCCTGTTGGGAATCCTCAATTGCACCCACTCTCTACAACTCCCTGACAAGAGGGGGTAGCCAGGTGGGGGTCAGTCTCTTCTCCCAGGCCACCAGGGGAGGTTTGGGTTGGACATGAGGAAGAAGATCTTTACAGAGAGAGTGACTGGGCACTGGAATGGGCTGTCCAGGAGGGTGGTGGATTCACCATCCCTGGAGGTGTTTAAGAAGAGATTGGGTGTGGCCACCAGCAAGGTGGTGTGTTGGGTCAAAGGTTGGACTGGATAATCTCAGAGGTCTTTTCTAACCTTGTTCATACTGTGATTGCTGTGCTTAGGGTGGAGGGGTGGACCAAAATCTCACATATATATTGTGAGTCAATCAGTTTGATTTGCATACTTGCATACGTTAGTCAGGCAATGCTAATTAGCTTACCTTTTTTTTTTTTATTTTTTTTTCTTGAAAGTAGAAAGTAGAGAAGCTTAAAAGAGAAAATCCATACTATTTAACTTTTTCTGCCTTCTGGTAACAGTGATCAAAGGGGCTGCAGGAAACTGGAAATGAAGATCAGAGACCCTTTTATGCAGGATGTTAATGGAAATATCCAGTCAATTCCCACCTGGCCTAGACCTTTAAGTAGGACTTGGCAAATTAATTGCATTAGAGAGAGCTGTGTGTGATCCTTTAAAATCACACCACTTCTCTGTAGTCTGATAGGGAGGTGCAGCTCTTGTTAGGCACGGATTAAGGACTTTATAATTCTTGCTTAGTTTGTGCTGTAAGACATGGAGGAAATACTTTTGGAATACTTACCTGCAGTGTCTTTTTAAAAGGGAATTAAGTATGTAAATGCCTAAGTCATTTAGACTTGAATTTCAAGAGTGCTTTTATCACTGCAAAATCTTCCCAGATAGTCTTTTTATCTTGGAGGAGAGAGGCTGTTCCTTAGTGAAATCAGAAATGGTGTTGGTTATAGTTTAGAGAACTTCGGGGTAGTTTAACTTTGCCTTTGAAGTATAAAGATACTTTGTCAGAACAGTACCAGGCTTCAGGACTAGTTTTAACAGCAAAATCTGAAGTTTAGAACAGAGCCTTCTAGGAAAAAGTGTGTGGAAAGTTAGTGCCTTACCGTGGATCCCGGGTTTCCGTGAGGGTAACAGCTCCTTGGGTTTGGATATCCTCTGCATGAATAAAACCTTTCACTTACTGCAAGGTTTCTGCGAGCCAGGAAAAGAATCCCCTTTTACATAAAAAAAAAAATACCTTTAAAAAAAAAATCTGACTCATCATGTTTGGCACATCCCCCTTTTTCTGTCCAAAAATATTTAGTTACTAATCCACAACCCGTTTGAAATTCATCGCTGCGATCTGGTGAGAGCAGATGCCCAAGACAACCAAATGCACACACCCTTCATGGTTTTTTCTCTTTTTTTTTTTTTTTTTTTTTTTTTCTTACTCTCTGCTTTCCAGGCAACAGGAAAGGATAAATTCCCAGCGGGAAGAAATAGAAAGACAACGAAAAATGTTGGCAAAGAGGAAGCCCCCGGCCATGGGACAGACCCCCCCTGCCAGCAACGAGCAGAAGCAGCGCAAGAACAAGACCAACGGGGCAGAAAATGAAACGTAGGTGGTTCCAGGGCCTTCTTCTTGGGGGGCACTTGCAAAGCCACAAGCTTTGGTTATGGAGCATGGAATATCTCCTGGGAAAATGGAACTTTCCCCTTGGCCTCCAGGCTTCGCTCCGTGCACAAATGAGTATTGTGGAATTAGCCTGGCACTCGGCAACATCTGGCTGCAGTTCTGAATGGTTTTCACTGGAGTAAAACAAGGATCACTGCTGGGTCCAGACTTTGTATGAGCTTGAATTTATTTCTTTTGAATGCAGGAACTTTCTCAGTATTTGGAAAGTGGGGTCTGACTTCAGTGTTGCAAATTCAGAACCGATTTCAGTATCAGGGTAGGACACGTGGTGCATTTTTTTTTTTTTTTTTAAGGAAAACAAAATTATACACCTTGAGAAACCTTGATTTCTGTGGACTTTCTGGGGAGAACTCTGAGTTTGAAATAAGATGCTCTCTATAGAGACAGAGCAGTCTTTGACACATACCTGAGTTGGGGAAATGGAAAGCTAGTGGAAGTGCTTCTCTTTCTTCTTACAGGTTTTTTTTTCCCCTACCTCTTTTGAAGTTACTGATGTTCCAAGAGTCTTGATATTCTTAGAGAGTAAAGCTGGGTCTCACAAGAAATTTAAAACATTATTTTTTGCAAGTTTTTATGGGTTGGAAATACATTAGTCACAGACTTACCCCTCCCTTCCATCAGTTCCCTTTACAGAGCTCATTTCCTTGCTGTAGGCAATACCATAACTCTCAATGACACTTTTCATTTTGCACTGTTAAATCTCCTGGGCTTGATTTGACCTCAAAGCTCCTGAAGCCCTTTGAATTCTTGGCCTTGATCTTTAAAAGGACATGTGAAGCAACAGCTCCCACTGCTTTGTGCAGTCACAGCAGAGGTGGCACTGGGTGAGTCCTGATGTTCAGGGTGCCCTCAGTGCATCCAGGTGCCTGCAGATCAGGTGGGTTATATTGGGAGGCAAAGAAATACCTTGGTTAGGGTCATTTACTCCTCATTCTGGCCAAGTGAGCCTGAAAAGAACTAAATAAAATTTGAAACTTCTGCACTTGAAAGGGCTGAGGTGTGGGAGAAGCCAGCAGAATGTCAGCACAGGCATATTTGGAGGTGTTGCTGTTCATTGTGGTAAACTTTCACTTCTGAAGGGTGGGATGAGCTTTCCCCGTGTTTGTGGGGATGTTTTTCCCCAGCAGATTGGCGCAGCTGTGGTGTGGATTATTCTGGAGACGTGGCAGGACAGGTCTTGGTGTGAATTGTCACGTCTGAGACACTGAGTGAGCTTCTGCCTGTGCTGTGAGGTTGTGACATCACCCAGCTTTACCAGACTCTGCTGAGAAGCCTTTTGTGCTACCAGGGCTTTTTCTCTGTTTCTTGCTGATTTATCATTCTTCTCTTTAGGGTTTTATCATTTTAGGGTTTTATAGTTGTGGCTTAGAAGGGCTTCTCGTGGTGTCCTTGATTAAAAACTGCTTGCCAGGGTATGGATGTGGTCCATGTGGAGTGTTGTAGCTTATGAAAACAATGTTTTTGCAAGTCAGCTGTAGCAACTGGACTGACTGACTACTTGCTTAATCATTACTTACCCTGTGACTGCATTTGTTGGACCATTGTGTACCAGAAACCAAATTTTCTAACTTTTGGAGGGAGGCTTTTTGTTGTGTAACTCTTACACAGAGGCTGACTTATGGGCAATTTAAATATAAATGGTTCTAAGAGCTGAATGAGAAGCAGACAGCCAAAATTCCTTTATGATTTTTTTTTTTTTTGGTCCCTCTTTGGTTCATGGCTGTTGCTGTGTCTTAAAAAGGAGAGGAAGGTCCTGTGATGGCAAATCTAAACATGTGCCGTCCCGAAATGAGTTTCTAGCTGTGAATGAGAAAAGGATTTTTATTCAGGAAGAATAATCTGCTGGGCTTGTCTGAGATTCATTAGGGCAGCTTGGGCAGCCTAAAGCTGTACTAGAGGTGGTGTATTTTCAGCCTGCTTATGTGAAACAGGGCAGTGTTTGTCTCAGAGCCCCCGTGATTTTTGTAATGGTTGCTGTAACAGGCAGCTATTTTGGGCACTGTTGGCCTGGTGGTGCTCATTACATCTGGTGGTACTAATTACATCTCTGCCTTAATGAGGAGACTGGTGCTGTTTAGCATTTTGTGCACAAGAATATGTGCAAAGCCTGGTGCTGGTTTATTCAATTGTCTTTTTATTCCTTATACAGCAACAGCCACCAGAGAATCATGGAAAGACCTAAACTTTTGGGATGGTCTTTTAGATTGGCTGAATCTGATTAAAATGCAGGCTGTCAGGGGGAGGGTGTGGTGTGTGAATTAGAGGCACAGAATATCCTCAGTTGGAGGGGACTCACAAGAATCATCCAGTCCAACTCCTTGGCCCTCAGCACACTCTTATAAGAAATGGGACAACATGTGAACGTTTATGGTGCTGGCTGTGGTTTATACATATCTTTAATTTGTAATAAGCAGCTCCTTATGGTCAAAGTTCTTTCAAAGGGAACTTGGCTTGTGAGTTTTGCATTAAATTCATCAGCTAACGATGCTTTCCACATGGTTTTGACTACGTGGACCCTCTGCATTATCAACAGAGGAGGGAATTTGGGGCATTTCAAGGTGCTTGATCAGCTGAATATTCTCTCCTCTCAGTTTACTGATCAAGGTCCCCCCAGCACAGAGGAAGGACTTGGCCCCCTCTTGAAATCAGTTGTGGTGCTGATGCTGTGGAGACCTTTGTGTGGAATACTGTGCAGAGCACAAGTGCTGTTGCAGAATCCTCCTGGGATGTGCTTTGAACTAAGTTTAGGTTCAAAAAAAAGATATTTATACCCTGTCACATGCAGATCTTGTTTACAGAGTAAATAGATGCAGTTGATATGGGCTTCATGGGTCTGTGTTCACATGGGGTGCTTTTACCAAACTCCTTGTTGGTAGTAATGAGACAATTAATGTACTGATTCACTTTTTAACCTGGAATTGCTCAGCATGTCACTGAATTTCACGAGTGATGGGGTCTGTCACTGGTTTAGTGGAAGGCTGAGCTTTGCCTCTGTCCTACATGGGCTATAGAACAGAGTCATGGAATGGGTTGGGTTGGAAGGGACCTTTAAAACTCATCCAGTTCCACCCCCTGCCATGGGCAGGGACAGCTCCCACCAGCCCAGGTTGCTCCAAGCCCTTTGTGTAAAAGATACTGAAAGCATAAAACTTTTTTGACCAACCACCTGGGGTGGAAATTTTGCACATCATTTACCATCCATAAAATGGGGATTATTCCCCTTGTCCCATTTCTTCTCCCAACTACATGTGAGGTCAGAGATACAGTAAATTTCTCGAGATTTCCATGGAAGCCACTTGGCAGGACCTGAAACAGGAAAAAGCTCTGAAATCCCAGGTTTGCAGTGGCTCTGTGGCCAGGTGTGCTGCTGGTCCCAGAGGGAGTAGCTGGGTTGAATGATCCAGCTTGTATTACAAAGGAAAGTTTGAAAATGAGTCGGTAAATGAAACTTTACATGGAAAAATAAGATGTGGAACACTTGGGCTTCAGTGTTCCAAGTTTAAATTCTGGTTTAGCTGTCTTTGTTAAAAGTCAGTCACTAGCTTAGACAGGTGTTGTTGGGGTCTTGGATTTGAAATTAATGTGTTGAGATTTAAGCTTTTGTTCTCCTTTAGACTGAGTATTAAAAAATCTGGATTGCAGAGTTTATCTAAAAAATTCTGTGCTGGCTGTTGATTTACTCTGTGTATTTGTCACTTCCACTGGGGATGTGTGTTCCACAGACTGTTCATTTTGTTGAAAACTAATGTGTTGGATCTTTCTCCTTTGTGCAGGTTAACATTAGCAGAGTATCATGAACAGGAAGAAATCTTCAAACTCAGACTAGGTCATCTTAAAAAGGTAAGAACTGACTGCAGCAAAGGCTTTTTGATGCAGTGTTCTGTGTGAACAAGAGCATTTCTCTGTAGAGGTCACTACTCCTTCTTTAATAAGTGAGATGTTTTTTTGTTGCTTGAAAGGGACAGCCAGGATTTTGTAATAATTTTTTTCCAGGGCAGTGGTATTCAGGAAAGATGTTCTTTGCTTCAATAAATAGATTTCTGCGTCCTTTCAGTTAGGATTTCATGCAGAGAGTTCCACTCTTTTGATACATCTGTCACTGTGACCTGCCTGGTGCTGAGCTCTCAACGTGGGGGAACAGGAAGGAAAGGACCAGGGGAAGAAAATCAGGAGAACACAACAACAAAATGCAGCTTTTCCAATTCTTTGCAATACTGAGTAAACCAGCGTTATCAGTCCAATAAAATCCCTTGGGCTGTTGCAAACCAGCCCTGTTTAGGCAGCTGCAATGCCCATTTGTTCTCAAATACCTTGGCTTCAGCAGGAACTGTACCTGCAGCTGAGGTTATATTTAGATAAGCTGTTGGTTACCTTGAAAGTGATTGCAGTGACCTATAAATAAGTTTTCTGGGACACTCCCAACAGATGAAATTCTGAAGAAGAAAAAAAAAAAGATGTCTTCTGCCATTTCCTGGTTAGGTGTGATCTCTGCTGAGGCCAGGGAGTTTTCTTTTCCAAATGACACGAAGAGGAAGTGGGCAAATGTGCCCCTTCTTTTCTCAGGTGGTGCCTGAGCTCTACATTTAGTTCTTTTCCTCTAACCTTGCCACACAGGTTGCATTCAAAGCCTCATTAATGCCTCTGTACTCCTTGGTATTTTCAGTGGGAGGGAAAGTTCCTGCACACATGGAATCTGCTGGCACTGTGCCCACTGTGCTTTATTGACCTGTGAACAAAGGGAAGTGATCTGGGCAGGGGAATGCTGGCTCCACAGCTTCCACATGGCTGCAGGGGATTAACTGCAGGTCCACCTCTGCTGCCATGTGGCACTGCCACCCTGGAATGGAGGAATCCATTTGGAAATGGAACCTTAATGGGAAATGAAGTAATGTGCTGGGATCGTGGCATTGTCTGAGCTTACCCTTCTCCACTTTTGGAAACTGGCTCGTTCTTTATGTCTAAAAATAGAACAAGTTGGAAAGGGAAGGAGCAGAGTCACAAGGCAGATGGGTAACGATGTCCCTTGAGTCACACACACAAACCATTCTGCTCCAGGGACACGTTTTCCTTGAGGTTTGCAGCCCTGGCCACAGGGATGGGAATTCTCCTGTCCTGTTTGAGGGCACCTGAACTTCCCACTGGGTAAACAGTTGTCACAACTTCCCCATGGCACTGAGGAACGTTCTGACCTGTTCTGGCACTTACCACTAATAGGACACACAGTGTTGTTCTCTCACATTTCCCATCCTGTCTGGATACTGCCCCATCTCCACGTGGCATCGTGACATCCCTGCCCTTACTTCTGAGGGCTGTCCTCTTTCTCTTGTCCCAGCAGAATTGAAATTCCTACAAAAACAGCTGCACAGCACTTAGGGGAGGAGCAGGACCAGAGAACAAGGCTTTTAATTACAGAAAATATTAAAATATGAAAAACAAGGAGATGTGAGCTCCTGTCTGTGTAGGTGTGAACAGAACTGCCCAGTCAGTTTTCATTCCTGTCACCTTCCACCTGACTCTTAATTGACTCTGACCATCCCTCTCATCCCCCAGACAAGTTTTTTTTGCCAGTGACCTCTTTGGAAGTGGAATTACATTTGTGTTTCCGAGTGCCACCTGCAGTACCTCACACACAGTGTTGTGTTTTCCTCTTGGTTTTCCCTTGAGCAGGAAGAAGCAGAGATCCAGGCGGAGCTGGAACGGCTAGAGAGGGTTAGGAATCTACACATCAGGGAATTGAAAAGGATACACAATGAAGATAATTCACAGTAAGCACATGGGAGTCAGGGATAAGAACTTAAAGCAATTTTTATTTGTTCTCTTGGCAATCTTTTTTTTAATTTGATGTTACAACTCAACAGTCACTTGATTGGGGGGTGGCACAGTGATATAACTTGAAGGCTTCCAAGTACATCAAGGTTGCAGTAGATAGTCTTTTATCAGTGCAAAGTGATAAAATAGTATCAAATCTGTCTGTCATTAACACAATTTTAATAGTTTTCTGTCTGAGAGTGAGAATGTGTTTTTTCTCAGCTGTGATTTATTTCTGTCAGTGTTCTCAAACCGTGTCTTTCTCACCAGATTTAAAGATCATCCGACGCTAAATGATAGATATTTGTTGCTACATCTTCTGGGTAGAGGTGGCTTCAGTGAAGTATATAAGGTAAATTTGAAGTGGCAATCTGTGGTGGAATCTGAATGTGCAGGGAAATACTGTAGGAAGCAGAATTTTTCCCCTTGTTCTCTCAATTCTGTGCGTGGTTGTGGAGGGAAGAAGGGAGGACAAAGCTCAGGGTGCATCTGGCTTGCATTAGGCAGCAGAGTCGAGATTTTCAGGTGCTGCCCTTGTCCTCAGAGGCCAAATTTCCTGCAAACAACGTGTCAAGAAAATGTGGCACCGAGTCTTCCAAGTTTTGTCAGGACAGAGAAGCAAACCAGTTGTTTCCCCCAGTGCTGCACACAAACACCTGCAGTGCCTCAGCCTTACTGAGATGGCACAGCAAGTCTGAACATCTCTGCAAAGATGAGAAAATAGCTCCAGGAATAAGAGCAAAGCCTGCATTTCCTGGGGGTGGAAAGGCTTTGTTTCTTGTGCCTTCATTTTGCACTCTGAAGTAGCAGACTGGGTGTGTGTTCGTGTGTGTAGTTTTGGGACTTCCTTAGAACTGAGGATTCCTTGTGTGTCAGCACTGCTGACAGCCAAGACCTGGGATACTTTAAGTGCTTGCTCTTTGACTGTTGTGCTTAGAGCCCTTCCAGTCCTCAGTATTCCCCCTCTGCTCTCAGTAGTCTTGAATTCATGTTGAATTTGGCTGGGATGAAAATAATTATGCCAATGCAAATATTGGAAGCTTCACAGTGCTTTATTATTTAGATGCAGTGCAGCAATAGGTACCTAAACTAAGGGTACCAGACAGCTCAGGTGGGGAAAAAAGAGAGTGTGAGCTGTGTCTGAGTTCTCTGAGCTGTTCTTTAGAGGCTTTGCTGACTAAGCAGGAAGTTTTGGCTCCACAGATGAAAGCAGGAGGGTATGAAATGCTTCATACCTGACTGCTCTTAAGAGTTATAACTGTGTTATTAAAAGGAAGACACGCTTGGCCCTTCTTCTCCAGGGTCTTGGCCAATCCATTCAGCATTAGGAATTAAGTAGTCAACTTTGGAGATGAACACAGAGTATCCTTGTTTGCTTACAATAGCATTTTGCCCTGGCCTGTGAATTATTAGCTGTTGCTGCTCTCAGACAAGGTAAAAGATATCTGCATTTTTCCAGGAGCACAATTCCACAGGCCCATTCTTTAAAGGACTGTTTAAATAGTAAAAAAAAAAAGTGGAGGGGAAAATGCAGCACAAGATCACACAGCTCTGCTATTGAATTCTCCAGCTTCTGTATATGCTGAAACATTATGCTCCTAGCTGAGCTACCAGTGTGAAACAAAGTATTGAAAAGTCCTCTGTATTTTGGGTTTGGTTTTTTTTTAACCAAGTGTAGAAAATGAGCTGGGGACTTGGGGGCATAATGGCAGAGTCTTTCCCAATATAATAACTGTCTAATTTTCCTAATTTGGCCTTTCTGGTCCCTTTGTAGCTGTGGTGGTAAAATGTCAGAGTAAATGCAGCGTGAGTTAGATTCCATGGGGAAGGTCAGATCAAAGCACAGAATATTCAATTGTTTTCAGGGTTGCTTGGTTTCATTAGTGAAACTAATTACCTCAAAATGTGGGTTTGCTTTTTCCCCTCACTGTGTCGTAATGCTGATTTCCTGGGTGTGGGGATATTGGTTTGTTAGAGCTTGTCTGCTTTTGCAGTGTTAACTTGAAGCTGGGATTCCAACTGACCCTCAGCTCTTCTCTCTGCAGGCATTTGATTTAACAGAGCAGAGATACGTAGCTGTGAAAATACACCAGTTAAATAAAAACTGGAGAGATGAGAAGAAAGAAAACTATCACAAGTAAGTGGGTCTGTAAAGCAGCCAGCCATGGTTCTAAACTTCTCCTTGGTTATGCGCTGTCTGCCAATTTTTTTCCTGTGTTTGCCACATTTCAGAAGCCCAGTAGCTACTTGCAAAAGTTATGCTGAGATAAAAATGTTATAAATGTGCACACACACACACACAGAGTTTTGTATAAGCCCCCTGGCACCAGGTTTCAAAGCACCAGTGCTTTGAAATGGCTTCACACTGGAGGAGAGAAGGTTTGGATTGGGTATTAGGAGGAAATTCTTTCCTGGAAGGCTTTTGCTGTTGGTAGCTCTTGCTCCCTAATGCCATGGGTTAGATAAGCTCTCCAGAGTGGCAGCCAAGCCTTCTCCTTAGACCTTCCACGATAAAGCTGTGATCCTAAATCCCCAACAAGTCCCTGGGACAGACAAAGCTGAATTTGAAGCCTGGAATTTGGGCTGTTGAGCATCGTGGAATTTTTCTAGAACTTGCTGATTTTTGCATTCAGCTATCTCGGATCCCTTAAGGATTTATGAGGTTATTCTATTTTGGCAAGCAGTCCCATCAATCAAGAGGAATTATTTTGTAGCACTGCCAGCCCTGGAGCTGCACTGGGGGGATTTGTGGTTCCCAAGGGCTGTTTTGTGCAGCTCCTCCTTCCCTGGCCTGTTCTGAGGCCGAGGAGCGCGATGAGTTCGATGGAAGCTGATGCTGGGTGGTGTGTCTGGGTTCTCTATCTGCAGAACTAAGGCTGAAGTCACTTGTATGACTAATGCTCAGACTTTGCTGCTTTCAGACATGCGTGTAGAGAGTACAGAATTCACAAAGAACTGGATCATCCTCGAATAGTTAAACTCTACGACTACTTCTCACTGGATACTGACTCGTGAGTTGTGTTGTCCTTCCCCTTGCTTTGGCCTGTTCACTGCAGACAAAGTGTTTAAAACTTCCCAGAAGACTCCAGAGAATGTCCCCACCAACGTCAGACTGTGCTGCAGAGGTGTACTTTCAACATGCACTGGTTTTCTAGAGACTCCAGCTCCCAAACCAGTGTGTTGTGTTATGTCAGATGTGGTAAATGCTGTTCTTTGGCCTGGGCAAACACCCCAGGTAATACAGCTTTCAGCTTCTGGGCCTTTAATGGGGGATCTCTGACCTTTGTACTGTTGAGCCTGTGCTCCTGGGAGCTTATTTTTAGAAAAGAATTAATAGGCTGGCAGACTCTTAATTTAATGTATTGACCAAATAGGTGAGTTACAGACAAGCAATAACAAAGTGTTCTGGTTTCTGTCAGGTGCCTTAATCACAACAAGTGCTGTTTTGCTTTCAGGTTTTGTACAGTGTTAGAATACTGTGAGGGGAATGATCTGGACTTCTACCTGAAGCAGCACAAGCTCATGTCAGAGAAGGAGGCACGATCCATTATCATGCAGATTGTGAATGCTTTAAAATACCTAAATGAAATCAAACCTCCCATCATACACTATGACCTTAAACCAGGTATGCTGTGCTGAGGTGCCTCAGGATGTTAACACAAGGTAATGGGTTGCAGGTAACGTAGGGGGAGCTTCCTTTGGAGACAAATGGAGACAGGGCTGTCTGGGAAAACCAGCTTGCAAGGAGAAAAATGCACAGAACATGCAGTGGAAAGGGTATTGTCTCCCAGAATTGCAACATAAAACAAGGAAGTGTAACATTCCAGAAAAAGGAGCCTCCTTGTTCAGAGCGAGCCCTTGAACCACCGAGTGTCTGTGTTTGTTTTCTTAATGTCCTGCTTGTGTTCTGCTGTTGAGAGCTTCTGTTGTTGCTTCAGAAAGGTTCCCACAATTACCAGTGTGCTTCATGTTCCCATTCTTCTGGCTTATTCTTTTGGTAATCGTCTGGCTGAAAATTTGATGGCAGGAGTTGATATGGAAAATAGCCAGGCTTTTGTGTCGTGGGGCAGCTCCCAAAGCTGAGGACACACCATGACACTGCTCAGGTCTGCTTCTGAATTCATTCAGTGACATCAGCCATGGTGAAGATCCTCCCCAAATACTTGTAGATTTTCCTTTACCACTGGGCAGAATCCTGGAAATGCTCTGTTTGGGGCAGTGTGTATTGGTGACATGACTTTTTTTTTTTTTTTTTTGCTAGCCCAGTAAAAATTCATCCATCTCTTTGGTCACTTATCCCTGGCTCGTCTCCCTGTGCTGGTGGCACTTCATCAGGAGTTGTGTAACTACTGAGTGATGTGGTTTGTTGCATCAGCACGAGGAATGTGTACAGGAGGTGGTGCTGTTGCACTGGTTCTCCTGACCCCTCTCCCTCCCTGCTCGTTCTGAGCTGTGCCTGCAGATGTGCAAAGCTGTGATTCATCCACTGCCACCACGCACAGCTCTGCTGCTTCACTGGAGGCTTGCAGAAAAACACTGATGATCTGACTCCTTGATCCTTGATGGATTTGTGAGAGGCTCTTGCTTAAGCAGTAATTGTCCTTTTTGAGCTTAGGAGGTCACTGGGGAGCACTGCCAGGAGGGAGAGAGTTTCTGGCTTGTTGAGAGGCCAGGGCAAGTCAGAACTTCTGGGCAGGATGAGTCAGAACTGTGTGTGTACTTCTCTCCTTAATCCTCCTTTTTGACCTGCCCTTCCAACAGGACCTTTGGGCGAGGTCAGAACAGCCTGGGCATCAAGCCCACTGGTTAATAGGGCTCAGGATCTGGAGGCTCCAAGTAATATCAGGCCACTGGGTCATTCAAGGATGGGCAGATCAGTTCTAGCACTTGGGTGGGAGCAGAGCTGTCTCTGGAGCTTGGGGTTTTGAGAGTTAAAACATCTACCCCAGGCTGCTGCAGCCAGAATTCAATGCCATTTTATTCTTCTTGCTTCCTTGCTAAATGTGTAACCTAAAGGCTGTTTGTGTCCTCTCTCTAGGTAACATTCTTCTAGTCAATGGTACTGCGTGTGGAGAGATAAAAATCACAGATTTTGGACTTTCCAAAATCATGGATGATGACAGCTACAACTCTGTTGATGGCATGGAACTGACATCGCAGGGGGCTGGTACTTACTGGTAAGCATCGCCTGGGGCACTTGCAAGTTAAGATCAAGAACGGTTTATAAACAGCTTTGTATCTGTGTCAGCTCTGTGTGTGCTGCCATTGGCTGTGACAGCTTGAGACACTGGAGGTTTGAGACCCTGGAAACTGCTCTTGTTGTCACACAGCTCCTTTTTGAGGTTGGCAGCTTTTCACTGTTCAGTGGGTTAGCGTTCAAAAACCAGCTCGGATCCAAAGGGCTGGTGAAAAGCTGCATATGCTGCTGAGATTGAGAGCTCTGGAGTGGGGCTTGGCTGCTCTTTCACAGCTCAGAGTGGCTCTGTCTCACAGCTTAAACGAGGACGAGGAGAATACGACTCCTATTTGGGAATTCAGGTACATCAGGGAGATGGAAAGTTATTGCCCTGAAATGAGGTGAAAAAACCCAAAAACCTCACAGTGCTTGCCTATAGCCAGAGCTTCACTTGAGTGTCATGTGAAAGATGTTTTCAGCACTCCTTTATCCTCAGTGCCAAGTGTCAGTGGCTGAGAGCAGCCCCTCGGTGAGTGCCACCGAGGGTGACTCTTAGATGTCCCCCAAGCTGTCACCACAGGCAGCGGCTGCACAGAACATTTGCTGAGGCATCTTGTGTTCCTAAAAACGACACTGCCTGTACCCTGAGTGAGGCTGAGCTGTCTCTAACTGGGACGTGGCATTTGGGCTTGTATTTCTTGAAATATGTATTTTGGCTGTGTGCTTCTCCCATTGTGGGATTGTTGGCCAAGGCCTTTCAACAACAAATACCAGTTCTGCAGATAAAGGAAGATGGAGTTGTTTTACGTGCTCTGGTGAAAAGAAACTGAGTGTGCTACTAGCTCAGAACACCAGTAGTCTGGAAGGTCTTTGGGATCACTGTTCCCAGAAGGAGAGCAGGCTTTGGTGATCTTGGCCAGAGATGCACAGGAATGAAATGGGGTCCTTTGAATCCCAAGCCAGTATCTCATCACAGAAGTTTGTTCCTTCCTTTCTGAATCAAATGATCAAAAGTGCTTGGAGCTGCTGCTCATAACCTGTTGTCACTTGCTTCTAATCAGGTATTTGCCACCAGAATGTTTTGTGGTTGGGAAAGAACCTCCAAAGATTTCAAATAAAGTTGATGTCTGGTCAGTGGGAGTCATCTTTTATCAGTGTCTCTATGGCAGAAAGGTAAGAAGGCATTTAACTCCTTTCTTAGTGGTGTTTCCCAAAACTTTTGGGAGCAGCCCTGGCTTCTGCTTCCCTCTCCCCAGACTTAGGTGCTTCCACCTTGTCCCCTTGCCATCAGTTCCAAGGCAGAGTCCATGCTAATGGAAATGGGGAGAATGCACCAGGTTGTGTTTTGCTGTGTGGCACTTCCCTCAGAAAACACATCCTGCATGACGTCTCTTTCCACTGGGCATGTTCCCACTGAGACCATGATGGATGGGCACTGTGGTCTGCTCTGGGTTTGTAACATTTTCAATACCCTGAGACACTCTAGATGTTTTTTAGGGTGGCTTTAGGGAGGGAAGAGCGTGGGTCAGGAAAAGATGGTTTCTCTTGAGAAGAGGTAATTTGGTTTATGACAACAGGAGAATCAGCTGCAGAGGGAAAAGGATTCCATGGGCTCTTGTTTCCAGGAGTCCCTGGTAACCAAGTGTTGTGAAAGCCAGGGCTGACACACTCTGTGCTGCTCAGAGCTGTCAGTCAGACACAGGGAACCAGCCCAGCAGAGGCTGGAGTGGGTGGATCTCCATCAGCTCAGATGGGTGACACATGCTATAACAGACCTGCAAGGTCTGGAAGCAGGTGGAGATCCCTCCTGGCCGAGCCAGAGACACCCCAGACACATTCCAGCTTGATCCCTTGTGTTCAGTGAAGTGTGGGAGCAGCAGGCCCTGCTCCTCTGGCTGGAATCTGCAGCACCTCCCCAGCAGTCGTGGGCTGCTTGCCTGGAAAATACTGATGTCAGGTGATGATAAACAGTAGTGTTATGGGGCTTTTAAGGCCTGTCACCAACCTTTAACAACTGTTTTGTTTTGTTTTGTTTTGGTAGCCCTTCGGTCACAACCAGTCACAACAAGATATTCTGCAGGAGAACACAATCCTGAAAGCTACCGAGGTGCAGTTCCCTCCAAAGCCAGTAGTCACACCAGAAGCAAAGGTAAATCTGCCTGTGGGTCAGTCAGTGATTGGGACAGGCAGTTCCCTAAAATCAGCAGGAATTCTGTGTTTAGGGCTCACCTCTTGCACAGGGATCAGTGGCTTTGCACGCCCCATCCCTGGAAGTGTCCAAGGCCAGCTTGGACGGGGCTTGGAGCACCCTGGGCTGGTGGAAGGTGTCCCTGCCCATGGCAGGGGGTGGCATTGGATGGGCTTTAAGGTCCTTCCAACCCAAACCATTCCATGAGTGCTGTAGTTTCAGGCTGAGGGTTGAACCCCCATGGCCTCTGCTCACGCTCTGCCCTGCTGGAGGACGAGCTTTGCTGCAGGAGCTGGGCCGTGTCTGGGGGAGGAATTTCGGCTCTGGGGTGTCCTGCTGGCCCTGCTCCCAAAGAGTCCAGAGCTTCCTGTTTGTGTCCCAAAATGCTAATCCTTGCCTTGCCCTGGGGTGCTGCAGGCGTTCATCAGGCGGTGCCTGGCCTACCGGAAGGAGGATCGGATAGATGTCCAGCAGCTGGCCTGTGATCCCTACTTGCTGCCTCACATCCGCAAATCCGTCTCCACGAGCAGCCCAGCTGGAGCTGCCATTGCATCAACCTCTGGATCATCCAATAACAGCTCTTCAAACTGAGACAGAGTAATAGGCCAAAAAAACTGCTCGAGAAACCGGCAAAAAAAACCCAACAACAACACCAACAAAAAAACAAAAACAAAAAAGACTTTCAGAAACAGCTTTGGAACAGAGGAATCCGCAAGGGTCTCAAGAAACCTGTACCAGGTGCTTTTTTTTTCTCTTGCTTTTTTTCCATCCATAGAGCATGACAACATCAACTCTCATCAAGAAAACCTTTTGGCATCTAGGCCAAGCCACGTGGATAGGAGATGGCTTGAGGTTTATCCAGTCAGTGACCACAAAAAGGGTGGCTGCTCTGAGCAAGGAGAGGAAACTCAAGAAAAAAAAACAAATAAAAATACAAAAAGACATGGTTCCATGTACTGTGAACTTCTGAACATGCAGCCTTGGGGAATCCAGGACGCCGTGTGTGCTTCATATGAAGAATGTGGACTTTGGAAAAAAAAAAAGACTGGGCTAGTCCAGTGTTGATATTTAAACATTGTTCTTTTTCTTTTAATAAAGTTTAGGTAACATCTCCTGAAAAGCTCGAAGCACCAAGGTTCAGCTGGGGATGGTATATGACTCTTTGCCCTTTGGAGGGGAAAAAAGTTGATCCTGCCTGTTCATGGCACTAGAGTTAGTGTTTTACCCCTAATTAATTTCAATTTTTTTAAAATAACAATTTTTTGGAAGAAAACAGTTTTCTGGTCTCCAAGTGAAACCCGTATTAGCAGGTTGGTGGCAGTGGCCGTTCTGCAGCCGGTGCAGCTCCCTGCTCCCTTGGGGTGGCCTCTTAGGAATAATTCACCTTCCCAGGAGGGCAGTGAAGCCCCGGGAGAACAGGCCTGCGTGGATCTGTGGTGGGAGTGGATCACAGCTCGGGCTGCCACGAGGTTTCAGCTGCCTCCTCATGGCTCTCATCACAACGGTTGCTCCTGGTTAATTTATTTCTGTTTGTGGACACACCCCGGCCTGCTCCCCGTGCTCTGAGCCTGATCAGGGCTGACGGGCAGGAAGGGATGGGAGCACTCAGGTGTCACAGGTGCGATCTGTGCTGACCTCCTTCATGTTAGAACATTCCCAGGCTGAAGGTTTGTCTGCCCCTCTCTGTTGGTGACTTGGCAGCCGAGCTTCCTCTCTCCCTTAACACTTTCCTTTTCCAACTCGCTGACTCGCCGCTCCTGCTGCCGCTGCTGCCTCCGATTCCAGATGGGAAGGAAAGAGATAACGCTCTTGGAGGGAGCAAACACCCTAATTATTATTTTTCTCCCCCTCCTGTAAACCTGCCTGGAGGGGTCTGGTACCTTCAGCTGGATCTGCCTGCTGTGAAACGGGAGCCTCCCGTCCCCAACTCTGCTCCCTCTTCCCCCTCGCGCCGAAGGAAAACCGAAAACACAACAAGCGCAGCACTTGAACATGTGGCAGCCAGGTTGGAGTGCTCCTGGCATGTGGCAGGAGCTCTTGGCCAGGGATATTTAAAGATGCAGTGTTGGGGAGCAGGGTTTGCCTTGGGGGGGGAGCTGAGCACTGCACTGCTGTGATTCAGGTTAAAAACCAAACCCCCCCTGTGTGACCTCCCAACCCTCAGACCACCCTGGGGTGGGGGAGCCTCTGGGGGGCACATCTGGGGTTGCACCCACAGCTCTGGCAGCACATGGGCTGTTTGGAGGGCTCTGTACCCCACTGGCGTCTCCTGGCAAGTGCTGTTCTCTGTCACAGGCTTTGAGAGAGGACTGCCACTTGTCTGCCAACAGCTGCAGGTGCTGGGCTTAAACCTGATCAGGAACTGGGACATGGAGCAGTCTGTTGGAATTAAACAACAGGCCAGGGAAGTGGAGAACTCTGCCACTTTTGTTTTTCTTACTATTTTAGTGACTCTCGGGCTTTTAAGTGGATTTATTCCCTGACAGCTGCGTTAAGGTGGTCTCTAAACTGTAGTGTTTTAAACAGAAGAGCAGAAATACTGCATCTTTAAATCTTCAGCCATCCTTTCTTAGCCCTTTCCATCCCTGCTGCTCTAAGCCAGGAGTTAACTGTTCAGCAAGCAGCTTGGACATGTTTATTCAGCCTCTGTCAGGAGGAATCAGGGTTGGTGCTTCATCCCATTTGCTGGAACTGATGATTTGGTGTCTGTCCACATCGGGGAGAATTCTAGGAGGGTTTTTTGCTATCCTGGTCCCGTTGTTTCTTGCCCATCCAGCGTGTGCATCTCTGTGGGGGTGATTAGTTTTTGGGTCAGAGGCATTGATCCTGCTGTGTGACACCATCCAGGGGCCTGGGGACAGCGCAGCGAAGAACCCTTGGTAGAATTCTGGCTGCCAACACCTCCCTTGTTAATATGGGTTTCACTTCCAATAACAGACCCTATTGCCACACTGTTCATTTACTTAAAGTGTATGAAGAATTTGTAACTTAAACCAGGCCAGACTGTTTTGGCTCTACCCAACAGATGAGACATGGATATTAAAATAAGTTTTAAGAAACTGATTTGCTTGGCTTTTACTCTTTTGCTGCTCTTGGTGTTGGCACGAGCTCTCTTGCAGTGGCTGCGAGGAGGTGACGTGGGACAGGATGAGAAGGATGGAGGAAAGGTGAATCCAACAGCTCAGAGCAGTGAGATCCCTGCCTCAGAGGGGGAATCGCTGAAAATTACCAATTACCAGTTAATTCCTGGTGTTGATCTTGTCCTGGAACATCGGGATTGAAATCTGAGGTGGGTTTTCTGTAGGGCAGCAGCTGCCTTTAGAAGCCATATATGTTGAGCACAAAGAAAAGGCCTTTTTTGTGTTTGGTGATGGAATTCTGTGGGCCACTCCCCACCCCCCGGGCACCCAAGTCTCCCCTCAGTCACCCACAGTAACCACGCTGAGCAGTGATGAAACTTGGCCCTGAATTTCTCGGGGCTGAGCCTTGTCAGCTTTACAAAAACACACAATAGAAAATGAAAAAGGACCTTGGCAGCTGAAGATGTTGAGTCTGCTCGTATCTGGGCTGGTCAGGGGGGAGCAGCAGAGCAGTTGGCACATCCAGCTCCTCTGCAGGCCAGTGGGGCTGCTGTGCAGGCTGTCCCTTGGCATCCCCCAGGCTGTACCTGCCCCAGAGCTGGTCCCTCCAGTGAGGAGCTTCTCTGCAAACCTGATGTCACCCTCGCTGTGCCTGAAGTCAGACTCTTGAGTGCCACGGAAACCCAACACCGAGCGAGCTCAGCCCCCTCCCTGCTGCTGCAGTTGATTATTTTTCAGCCCCCTGTGCCAGTTGTGATGATGAATTGGGCTGGGGGAGGTTTCAGCAGCATCCCGTGGTGGTCAGGCCAGGTGCCCACATGAGTGTGGGGTGTGCCCAGAGCAGGGACATGCTCAGGTGGACCCCAGCAGGAGCAAGACTTGCCCAAGGGCTTCCTTTTCCTGGCTGGACGCTTTGCCTCCGATGTTCGTGGCTGGGATTTGCACCATAAATGAGCTTCCCCCTGCCAGATGGGCCAGTCCCAGTTTATTTTGTGACCTGGCAAACCCTCAACCTGAGGTTTGCTACTGCTGCCAGTGTCTCCCTGGGGTTTGCTGCTGGAGGATGTTGTTTTCTGGGTGCTACACGAGCTTGGCTCAAGCAGCCTCTGACTTAAACCTTCCCAGCAGGGGACAGGGGAGAGAAGACTTTGGAGTATGTGGGAGCAGGAACCCAACGCAGCCCTGACTCCCTCCCAGCCTGGAGCTGCCTTTCCTACTGAATACCAATTTCCCATGGCTGTGCCCGTGGTCTCTGCTCCTCCCTGCCCTGGGGGGCAGCCGGGTGCCCCTGGCCGTGAATCACCCTGGGTGGGGAGGAGAGGCCAAGCAAACACGGCCTCCCCTCGCCACCTTCACACCCGGGGACGGGCTCTGGGCCACAAGGGCTGTATTGTCTGTGCTGGGAGCGGGGCTCAGCCACGCTCCCGATCCTTGGAGCGGCTGTGTGAGGGTGTGGAGCCGGGAGAAGCTGCTCCGGGTGCTCCTCCCTGCTCCTCTGTGCTCCCCGCCCGCATCTCACCCTGGGATGGGTCGCTGCAGCCCTTCTTCTCCTTCCATCCTTCTGCTTGTGTTTCAATCATTCCACTGCTCACCACCAGCGCAGGGGAGGCTCGGTGCTTTGAGCTGATCCGGGAAAGCCTGGAAATAGAGGTTGTTATATCCACCATCTGCACTGCCAGTGTGGGATGAGCCTCACCAGCCCCCAGGCAGGCCTGGCCCGGAGCTGCTCTCACATCCATCCTCTGTTGTTGGGCTGCAAGGATGGGACAGATGGGTGTCATGGAGTTAAAAACGTAGGGATGGAGCTAAAAATGCAGGGATGCTTTGGGGAGCAGTAGAGTGAAGACAGGGAGATTCGGCCTCGTGTGCAGTCCAGATCTCCCATCCCCACCTGGGCAGCCCCGGGGAGCTCCAGCAGCAAGGTTAGAAGGTGCTTGGCTCTGGTTTGAATTCACAGGAAGAATAAACCCAGAGCTGTGCTCAGCCCTGTCCTCTCTTGACCGAGGGCTGTGCTGTGTGGGAGGCACGAGCGGGTGCTGCTGGCTGGGGGCTGTGGGACAGCGGCCGCTTGGCCTGGCCCAGCTCTGCCCCAGGATCAGGGCTTTGTTCAGCACTGGCTCATCCCAGCTCCTGCTAATCCTAAAAATCCACCCGCTCCCACCCAAACCCAGGAGAGCAGCTGGGCTTGGTGCCAAAACCCCTCCGGGCTGAAGGAACTGCTGAGGGATGGAGGTGGAAGGGGCCGTGCCCGTGGCTATGAGGTAAGGCAGTGGCAGAGCTGGAAATGAAGCACCACTCTGCTCCTGCTCGAAAGGGACAGGGAACGGGGTGAGATCTCTGCTCCCTGGTCCCATCCCAGCTTCCAGCAGGAGGAAGATGCCGTTCGGGATGTGCTGTGCCCCCGCCGCTCTCCAGCTGCCTTCCCTTCCCGCTCTGCTAATTTGCTCTTGAGTCATGCAGAGAAAGTGTTTTTCTAAAAGGCAAAATTTCTCGTAAATGGCTGGAATTCCTCAGTGCCCCTTTCCAGGAGCCCTGGGGAGGCCGGGCAGGAAGGAGAGGCAGCGGGCTGGGAGGGCAGCGCTGCTCCCCGGGCAGCCCCCGGCCCCGTCTCGCCCCCGCGGCGGAAGGGCAGGATCTCGGCCCTGGCCCTCCCAGCGCTGGAGCGCCCTGAAATTCCTCATGGCAGCTCTGAGCGAGCACATCTGGTTTTAATAAATTATTTTGCAGCTTGAACTCGCCTGACTTTTCAGGGCTGCAGGAGAGGGAGCAGCGAAGAGCTCCGAGAGCTGCAGCGAGGGGCGCCCACAAAGGGACCCCCTTCGCGGTGCTGGGAGACAGTGGAGTTGGGGAGGGGGCTGGAGGGGGGCTGGGGTTGGCTGACCACATGGAGAGACCCCGGCAAAGCTCTGTCTGCTCCTTGCAAGAGCTGGGAGGGACGGTTGGGTTGGAGACCGGGAAAGGGCCCTTCATTTTGGCCAGGATCCCTCTCCCTGCAGCTGAGAGTCGAGGAGAGCCGGGGCTGTTCCCAAGCACCATCAGCTCTCAGGCGAGGGGCTCTCCCTGACACCTCCTCTCCCGGCACTGAACCCCCCTGGGAAAACCAAACCCTCGGGAGCTTTGGCATCACCCGGTGGCCACCAGGACCCTGAGGGCTGTGGAGGAGCTGAGCTGAGCTGAGCTGAGCTGAGCTGAGCCCCCCGCACGGTGCGCCCGGGCTCGTCCTCAAAGGGAAGGGTGCAGATGCAAACTCTGGGGATGAGCCCCCGGCCAACCCACCAGCTGGGTTCCTGCTGAGCACCCTCTGCCCTCAATGGCACAGGACAGGGGGGAGAGCTGGGCTGTTCCTGCCTGTCTGGGAGAGCGACGTGGCCGTTCCCTGCTGCCGCTGCCGGCGCGGGGGAGAAGGAGGCAGCGGACGCCAAGTCGGCCTCTTTCCCCAAGCAGTGACCTCAGCGCACGGCGCCTGCCAGGTGGGTGTTGATCTTGGCCCAGCCCGGCCGCTTTTGGGGCCAGGATGAGGCCGAGGCACTGCAGACACCGGGCTGAGCTCGGGGCTGAGCTGGGGGCTGAGATCAAGGCACAGCCTGGCAGGTGCTGCCCATCCCCGGCTGTAAATGGCACAGCAAAGCCAAGCCCCTGGCACCAAAGACCCTCTGCCCACAGAGCTTTGCTCTCCTGGAGCCCCCAGTCCCGCAGAGAGCCGTGGGATGGGATAATACCCTTGGGAGAGCAAAGCTGAGCGGGACATGCAGCCTCTCTGGTCATACAAGGTACCTTCATGCCCTTCCCAAGCTCTAAAATAGACTCTTTGGACCAGACAGTCCTCAGAGGCAGCTGGTGGGGTGGTCAGACCTTTCCTTTGGAGTAAATGGCAGCTACAGACACTGCTCTGGTGCTCCACAGGTCCCCAAATCCTGTCCTCTAATGCCTCTGGCACGAGCAAACACCAAATGTGCCCCATGTCATCCCTAAATTCAGTAGCTCCCGGGGTGCCTCACTGCCACTGAGCAGCCCAGCTCCAGATCTGGGGGTTCTTCCCCCCCTTTTCCCCCATGGCCTGGGTCCCACAGTGGGTTGGTGACACATTTTCCAGCCTGCCCAGCATCCTGACTGACCCGGTTCCTCCCAGTGCTCCCAACCAGGCCAGCCCTCCAGCCAAAGCTGGGCAAGTGGCACAGATCCATGTCTGGAAACGTTGTCCAAGTCCTTCTGCAGGGTGACTCTCACTGGGGCCGATGCTGTTCCACCCCGTCCCACCGCAAGCCCCTCCACTGTGACCCCTCCCCACACGTTATTTTGCTCTGGCCAAAAAAAACAGCTCTTTATTTTTCCAACTGGGAGACAGATACAGATGGTCCGACTGCAGGAATCAGCCACTGTCACTGAGTGTCCCAAGTTGTGGATAATCCTGGGACGGGCCTTTCTCTGCCATCCATCTCTCGGGGCAAGGAGCTCTCTCCTGAGAGCACTGGCCACGTCCCCCTGTCTGGCAGCAGCTCGTCAGGGCCAGAAGGGTCAGACAGCTTGGAAACGTCCCAGGGGAAGGGAAAAATGCATTTCCTCCCGCTCCACTCCGACGAGTAGCAACTCAACTGGTACTAAACCGGATTAGGAGGAGAGTAGGTGAGGAGCCTTTGGCCTGCGCTGAAGGAATTAATCATTAAGAAGTGCTAATTATCTTCTAATCACAGGCAGCGTAGGGGCCTCTAAGACACGGGATAAACCAGGCCAGGAAGCTGTGATGCTCCCTGGGATGCAAAGCCTTTTGACTCTGCTGTGTCCCCTCCTTTGGATGGGATTCAAATCCAGGGAAAGAAACGCCAGGTTTGTCCGAGATGGGTCCCACTCGTGGGACTTCACAGCTCCAGCACGTCCTGATGGCAAATCTGGAGTGATTTCCAAGGTTTAGGGATGGGAGTGAAGATCTGGGCCATTCCCTCCTGTCCTCCAGGCTGTGTTTGCTCCCCGTGGCAGTTCCCAGTGCGTATCCAGCCGTGGAGACCAGCGGGGCCCTTCTCCCAGTGCTGCCACAATTAAAAAAATAATCCCTTTGCCTTAAAAAAAAAACACAAACCAACAGCCCAGATGCTGATGTGCTTAATTGGCCCCCCCCCCAGAGGATTTATATCCCCAAAGCCCATCCTGGCACCGGCCTGCGGGTCCTTCCTGCCTTGCTGGGAAACAACGGATTCATTTATTTTCCTAAGAACAGCCAAACAACCGGTGCCTGGCTCACATGTGTCCCCTGTGCTGTGCACTCTCAGGGCCAGATCCTGCTCCCTTGCTCTTGGGGGAGCTTGGCCTCATTAAAAGCACCATCTCCCCTGAGCTTGTATGGCAGAGTCGGTGTGCTGAGGTCTGACATCCCCTTCCCTGCACTGCTCAGTCCTCTAGAGACTCCAGGGGGTGGTGAGGCTCCTGCAGGCTCAGGGGTGATCCCACAAGGATCAGCACCATGAGCATCACCTAAACATCACCCATCAGCCAAATCTGTGTCGTGCCACGAGCGTTCCCACCTCTCCACTCAGAGCATCCTTGATGGCTCCAGAAATGGGGGAGATCCAGCTCCTCCCTGGCAGCTGGGTAGGGGGACACCCCAGCTGTCCCACGGGAATCCTCCCCCCCCATCACATGTTTCAGGGATTTGGGGCTTTTATTTGATTCAAGCAGGCCTCAATGGTTGAACTTCCTGCAGGTGCCTCCTGTTACCTCCAGGCAGACCTGGGGAAGGTGAGAGCAGCTGTGGCGGTCTGTATGGATGGTTTTAAGGTGCAAATGGGTTTTAGCACCAAAGAAACCCCACAGCAGGAACCTGTGGTGCCCACACGGCTCCTGTTGCAGTGGGGAGCCTTGCACAGAAATGCACAGTCCCACGGATGTAGAAAGCCAGGAACATGCCATTTCCCAGTGTTTTCCACATCCACCACCTTCCTTGGGTGGCTTTCGGGGGCCTGGGCAGCCCTGCTGAAGGGGAGGTGCGAAAATAAAACTTTAAAAGTTATTTAAAGTTATTTAAAACTTTCTTAAAGCCTTCGTCCTCATCCCCGGCCGAGCTGGCAGCTGCCCAGCTCTGTGCCAGAGGGATGGAGGGAGAAGGAGCCGGCTGGGCTCGGGATGGGATAACTCTGCCGGGCACCCAGTGGTGGAAGCGAGGGTGTGTGGTGGGAGAGATCGCAGCAGCCCTCGGGTGGTTTTCCCGGAGGAGTTGAGGGTCTCACACTGCGGGGCTGGAGGCACCGCGGGGATCTCCCACGCTCCCTCTGACTTGTCCCGGGGCATCGGGACCACCCGGGATGCGGAGGGAGCCAGTCCATCCCCGAGGGTCTGCAGGGATGCCCCGGCCAGGCTGGGCAGCGCTCCTGCCACTCCCACACTTCAATCCCCGGATCCCCCTCCATCTCCAAACCCTCTCGCCCTCCCCCAGGGGTCTTCAGGGACGCACTGGCCAGGCTGGGCAACCCCCCCAGCTTCACCCCCGGACCCCACCTTCACCCCCAGACCCCTCCCCGAGGGTCTGCAGGGATGCCCTGGCCAGGCTGGGCATCGTTTTTCCCACTCCCGCAGCTTCACCCCCGGCCCCCCCGCCCCTCAGCCGCGCTGCCGCGGGCGGAACCCCCCCTATCCCGGCATCCCCCCCCTCCAGCCACCGCCCCCCGGTCCCGCCGTGGGCCGGGCCCCGCTGACGCAGTGTCTGAGCCCGGGCGCGCACGCTTATTTTATTTTTTTTAACTTTTTCTCCCCCCCCCCCCCCCCAATCTCCTCCTCCCCTCCCCTCCCTCTCCCGCTCAGCGTTCCTCCTCCTCCCCATCCTCCTCCCCCATCCCCCGGCCCCCTCCCCGCCCCCGGCCCGGCAGGAGCGGCGCGGCCCGAGCGGAGCGGAGCGGGCAGGGATGGGGATGGGGATGGGGCGCGGCCCGGCGGGACCGCGGCCCCTCTGCCCCCCCCTGCGCCCCCCACTCCGCGCCCCCCTCTGCTGCCTCCTCGGCCTCCAGCTGGTGCTCGGCGCTGCGCACCCAGGTGGGACCGCGCTCCCCTCCATCCCCTCCCCGAGCTTCATTACCGGGGTGGGGGGAAAAACAAGGGGGAGAGGAGCCGAACCGCGGGGGGGAGGGCTGGGGGACCCTCTCCCTGCCTGGGGGACCCCCTCCCTGCCCGGTGGGGTCGCGCAGGGCTGGGGGTAGGTGGTGGGGGGGGGGACCCGCCTCGCTCTCCGGCCGATGAAATCGCTCCGGTTTGTTTCCTCGCGGGATGTTTTATTTGCTTTCGGCGCGGCTCGTTTTGCTCCGTCCCCCTCCGCTCGCGGTTCGTTCCGCCGCGTTTTGTTTTCTCCGCTCGCGGCCGCGCTGGGGGTTTATTTTTTTTTTCTCTCCGCTCCGCCGCGTCTTTCGCCTCGCTCTTATCGCTCCGAGTGTAAATCCCTGCGGAAACGCTTTCGCGGCCGTGGGGAGGTCCGGAGGGAGGCTCCGGGGGTCGGGGGGCGGCCGCAGACCCCCAGCCCCTCTCCGGCCCTTTGTCTCCCCGGGGAGGGCAGTGCGCGGAGCGGGAGGTCGGGAAGGGGCCGTGGGGGTTTGTTGGAGGTCTCCTCCCTCTCCCATCCTGACCCCCTCCCCACTCCCGACGCGTTAATCCTATGGAAAAGTGACCCACTCACCCCCCACCCCCAGGGGCCCGAGTGGTTTTTTTTCCAAACTTTTCTTTTTGTAACTTCTCACAGTAAAGTCAACAGGGTTTTTTTTGGTTATTTTTTAAAACCTCCTGAAGACACCGTGAACCAGACACCGGAGGCTCCTTGGGACTGCCCCTGGAATTGCCATTTGAGACACTTTTTATCCCGGGATAGTCCAGCCCAGAAGCAGGGAGCTGCTTTTGGGGCTTCCTTGAATTATTTTGGCCCTACTGAGAAAACTTTTCAAAATGCAAAAGAAAAGAAACCAACCACAAACTGGCTACTTTTGCCTGAAAATAACAACAATAAACCCTTGGCCCATTTTATTAGAGCACAATTAGCAAATCCAAAGCAGATTTGGAAGCAGCAGCATGGGAGGGCACTGCTCCTCTCCTCCCCCCTTGCCCTCCCTTTCCCCTTTCCCCCAAGTCCCGCAGCGCCTGGGGCTGAGCATCCCAAGGGGAAAACGAGGGGTCATGGGCACGGTGCTGATGGGCAGCAATCCCATGCCAGGCAAGGATCCGTCCTGGGATCAGAGGAGAAACTGCTGGTCTGGGAACTGGAGAAAGCAGGAGGTGATGAGGAGACCCCCATGCCCCGGGGCATTTGGAGGAGCCGTGTCGGGGCTTTGCTGCTGTTTGGAGTCCTCTCAGCTGAACTTTTCCGCAGCTGAATTCCTGTTAAACCTCCCCATAATTTACTTGAGGGCCGTGAATTCCTCCTTCTGTGGGTTTTAAGGGGGCTGCTTGATTTCAGCAGGGCTTTGCTACCTCTTAAGGGCCGGTTTTGGCTGTTTCATCCTAAAAAATGTCGGTGGGATCCAGGTCTGGCGATCCTGAGGACAGAGGCACCTCTGTCCTGGAGGTGAGGCGGGAGCGGGGTGGGAACCGACCCCGTGCAGGGGCTGGGAGAGGAACAAGGCAGCTTTCAGAGGCCTCCAGCCACGGGGCCAAGTCACTCGTGCCTCGCTGGTGCTGAGCACCCTCAGCTCATCCCCCTCCCCATCCCTGCTTTCGGCTGCTCCCCCCAACCATCAACCCTGGCTCGGACCCAGTGGGTGAAGGGGTCAGGGATGGCACCCGTGGAAGTGGCACATTCAGTGCACCAGGCTGGGTTTGCAGCTCGGAAAGGATCCTCACTGGAATTTTGGGATCGGGATGGAGTAGTCCCAGGAGTCAGTCCCTTGTTTGCAAGGACACCGCTGGCAGTGTCCAGCCCAGACAAGCAGTGTTGCTTCCCCTGGGGAGCTCTTGCTTCCTTGAGGGGTTTGTGCCAAACTCCTGCCTCTGGGACAGCCAGGAGGGGTTTTTTTGACAGGAGGTTTGGGGGCTCCTTGCTGGGATATCACTTCCCACTGCCCCATCTCTGCAGCATCCTGTGGGCACCGCGTGTCCGTCCCGGGGAAACTGAGGCAGCAGCTCCTGTCCTGTGGCTGCAGGCAGGACAAGGTCCCTGTGTGGATGCTGGGATTGGGTGCTGGATCATCTTCCCCCCTGTCCAGTGCCCAGTGGGGAACCTGCTGTGTGTGGGCTTTACATTGAGGGAGGGGGCGAAAGGGACCCGGGAAGAGTTTACGACAAACAGAGCAGCCCTTGCGTGAATTTCCCCCCTCCCCTTTTTCCTCTTTCTGATGGAAATAGATCGTTGCACGGCAAATGCAGCCCCAAGAAATTATACCTAGGGGGTTTTTTTTATTATTTGGGAGCAGGAAAGGGGAACAGAGGTGGTGGCTTTGCTGCTCAGAGCCTGGCAGGGGGCAGGGGACAGCGGGGACCGGCGCCTGCAGCAGCAGCCGGGGAGCGGCAGCAGGGCCGGGGCCGGTTCTTGCGCAAGAGCGACAAGAGTGGAAAGCAAAAGAGATTTATTTTAACCTTCAGTGCGAAGCTGTCCCCTTCCCCCAAAGCCAACCCAGCTGGGGTGGGGTGACCCCTTCCCCCAAAGCTGGTGTGGGGGCCCCGGGAGGTTTCCCATGGGAAGGGGCTCCTTGCCGGCACACGCGGAGGCGTTTTCAGCCGCGAGGTCCCGGGGATGGTTAAAGCCACGTTGCAGGTTTTTTCTCTCCCTGGCTTTATTCCTGGCTGGATTTTGCACCTTTCCCTGCAGGGCAGAGGCACACTGCTGCGTTCCCTCTTCCTTAAGTTCTTTCCAGGGGAAACTTTTTGCCCCCAAATCAAAGCAAATGTCTGCTGAGGGGTTGTAATTCCTGTCTGCTGAAGCATCATTTCCAGCTGATAAATCCATCACGGGAGACTCTGATCCCGGTGCCTGGGTGGGTGCTCAGAGGAGGAAGGGAAGGGTTTTGCCCTGCTCTGCTGGAGGTCCCAGCATCGCCCAGGGGATCACTGTGCCCTGCTCAGCTCCACCAGTGTGGATGAATCTCTGGTGGGAGCGGAAGCAACACCCACCCACCCACCCCAGCCCATCCCGACCCAGCATTTCTCCAAGGTTGTTTAAGCAGTTTGTAGGATTTGGTTCTTCACGTGCGGCCGAGGAGCAGGATTTTAATTAATTTGAACCGTGCGGAGCCCGCGGAGCATCGACATTTTTCTCATTCCTAAGATTGCTCGGAGCCCAAAAGAGCCACACAGATGCTCTTGTTCTTAAAGGACCCATCTTTAGTTAATTAAGGATTAGAAAATGATTAGTGGATTGCCTTGCAAACTCCTGGGAGCGCTCCTTAGCCCGGGAGTGAAGGGTTGGCTCTTTGCAGGGGGCACAGGGTATTTTCCATCCCCATCCCCCTGCTCAGCCCTGCACTGCACCTCCCGATGTCACAACAGGGATGGAAATGGGACTTTCCATGTTTGCAGGATGGTGCTGAGATGGGGATGGGGAGTCTGAGCCTTTCCCTTTTCTCTTCCCAAATCCATAATGGGAACGTGTCAGGGGTGTCCTGCACCTCCCATCACACCCCTGGAGGTGGCCACTAATTTTCTGGCCAGAGGGTCTGTGGTTCTGGTGGATGAGCAGATGGGGGTGGTCAGAGGAGCCAGGGCCAGAGCAGTGCCCGTGGCTGCCACTGCCAGGGTGGGTGTTTGGCCACTGTGTCCTGGGAGGGAGCCTTCGCTGCTCCCACCGTGCCCTCAGCGGGTCCATCACACTCCTCCATCCCGCCTGGAGCCTGCTGGATGCTGCTGCCTTGCTCTGCATTCCTGGGAAGTCAGACACCTCTGGATGCGTGCAGCCACTGCAGAGCTGGAGCCTGGGCCAAGTCTAGGGAGAAATGGGAGAAACTTTCCATCCTTCTCCTCTTTGCTGGGTGTCAGAGGGTGGGTGCTGAGCCTTTCATCTCCCTTGGTCCCAGCTGTCACCGTGGGCGAGTCCCTTGAGCTGCCCAGGCTGAGCCACCCAAAAAATGCATTTATTTGTGCGTGTCCCGGGCAGGGTGCAGGGAGAATGGGCTTCTTGGTGTCTGCAGAGAGGCTGAAGTGAAGCCTGTGGCCCTCATCCAAGCCCTTCCCAAGGCAGAGGGTGGTAGGTAGCCGGCAGTGGCGCAGCCAAGTAAGGAGCTCGTCTCGTCCAGCTCCCACCATATAAACAGCAGCTCCTCTCCTCGAGCCAAGAGGAGTTCCTCAGCTCCAAGTGCACATCCTGCTGCTCCAGGCCATCAGGAGCTTCGCTTTCTTCCCCCTAACAAGAGATCTGCTCCTTATTCCTGGAGGTTTGTTTAAAAAAAAAAAATAACCCAAACAAACAAAAAAACCAACCAATAAAGCCCTCCTTTATTCTGGAGCTTGGCTTGGAGCACCCAGAGCTGCTTCTGGAGGAGCCTGGCCCCAGCTGAGCCACGGGGATGTGCTGGGCTGGGTGAATCTGTGGGATGTCAGGCAGCATCTGGTGCCAACATCTAATTTAGGAGTGTTGGAGGTGGGGGGTTGTGTCTGCCCTGGGCTCTGGAGCAGACAGGAGTGTGATCCCTTCCTGAGCTCTGTTTCCTTCCCTTTTATTTATTTTTTTTTCAGTCTGAAGTTCCTCTTTAAGCAGCTCCATGGAGATACTGATGCCAAAGGCGGCTCAGGAGGGAGGTAGAGCCGTGACACCCTTCCCACAGTGACACCCTTCCCTCAGTGACACCCTTCCCTCAGTGACACCCTTCCCACAGCCGGGGATGCTCTCGTGTCCCATGGGTGATGGCAGCAGGGGATGCTCCAGCTCTGCTCTTGGGAGCTCCCACGAGCACAGCTGCTGCTTTTATCACCTCCCAGCCCTCAGGGGGATGCACAGGCTCCTTTCCTTGGGTTAAAAACTTGCTGCCCTTCGTGGCAGTGGCCGTGCTTTTGCTCTTCTCCACGAGGACACCGTGGGGACGGCGTCAGCCACTCCTGAACTGGCAGCTGGGGGTCTCACCAGGGCTTTGCTGGGTGTGGGTGGGCAGGCTGGGACATTCTGGGGGCAGGGTGGTGCTGAGGATGCCACTCTATGTTGTGCTGCAGGGCTTTCTGTGTTTGCCACCACCTCTGCCCCCCTGGAGCCTCCCCATCCCCGTGGCCTCTCTCTCGTCTGGTGCTGCCCACATTCCCCAAAATTGCAGGTTGTGAAGCTTTCCTTGTTTGCTGGGGGAGTGCTGTGGGGAGGGTTGAGCTGAGTTCCCTCGGTTCAGGCTTCCTGCTGGCTGAGAACTTTTTTTTTTTTTTTGAGGGCTGCCCCCAAAGGATGGCAGCTTCTCCATCCCTGCAGCCTTCAGCCCCCAGTGCCAAGGCCAATTTCTCCCGCTGATTTCCCACATGGAGAATGTTCCTGCAGGCAGAGCTGGTGTCCCACTCCCACCTCAGCTCCCCCCTGGCCCCACCATCACTCTGCCTTGTAGCACTGACTGGTTTCCAGGGTCCCACCAGTAAGCCAGAAGCGGCATCCCAGTGGCTGCGTGGCTGGGACAAGACACTGTCCTTGCTGGAAGCTCGTGGGTTTTCCCTTTGTTTTCATTGTCCCTCCCCAGAGGAGGAAAAGGAGGAGGAGGAGCAGGATGTGATGGAGCAGAGCTGCTCTGAGCAGGCCCTGCTGGAGAGATGAAGGATGGAGGAGGGAGAGGCACAGGGTGCCCACCCCAGCCCTGGCTTAAGTTGGGTGATGCCAGGCAGAGCATCCAGCAGGATTGCCTTTTCCAGTGCTCTGTGTCCCGTGCCAGAGGGCAGCTCCTATTTGGGAAGGATTTGGGGTTGCTGTGGGTGGGTTTCCATAACTTGGGGGATGGTTGGGAAGCTCTGCCTGTGGGATTTCAGGTGTGCAGGGTGGGTGCCAAAACCTGAGGAGCTGTACCATGGCTGTGGAGGGCAGTGCAGGAGAGCAGGCCCTGGAAAGGATGGGGACATTCCCAGTCCCTTTGGGATGCTCCTCTGGAGCTGCCTCCTGCAAGGGTTGGGTTTGCTGTGTGGGATACCAGGTTAGACAAAGGGATTTACTGATCCAAACTAATCCCATCCTCCCCAACTCCACATCCATGCTGGGGTCAGGGAGGCTGAACAATCCTCTCAGGGCATCAGGGACCTGTCCAAGCACCACTTGCCGACGTCATGGACGCCAGTGGGGGTCAATCAGCCCCAAATTCCCTAGAATTAAGGAAAAGGAGAGTGTATTTTGGGTGAAGGCCAGCTCTGCTGTCCCGTGCTGAGCTCGTGCTGGTCACCCCCCAGCTCCCCACTGGCAGTGCCCCGTGGTTTTGTATGGGGAGAAGCTGGAAGTGCTGAGGGGGTGGATCTTTCCCATTCTTTGTGGCCCAGGGGAGGTTGGGGGGGACACTCTGGGTGGCCTCTCTGAGCCAGGGGGGCCCCGTGCTGTGCTCCCTGCAGCGTGTGGGGGCAGCTCAGAACCCTTACCCTGTAATTTCCCACCTCCAGCTCTTCTCTTTTTAGAGTAAAATGCTATTTTTCTGCCTTTCTGGCCCTGGGCCTGCCCCCTCCAGTCTGGACAGCTTCCTCTGAGCACTGTGAGCGTGGCCCTTGCCCTTGCATGGTGCTGCCAGCCCTGACATGGCACTGAGCACCCCACCACCATTCCTAGGTTGGCTCCAGGGCTTTCCCAGCCTGATATTAATTTTTCTTGCAAAGCCAGGCTCGCAGATAACAGAGGAGGGTGTCCCATAGCTAACCCTGGCCATGGTGATGTTCCAGGGACCAAAATGCCGCTGTTTGGCTCCTTGCAGAGCTCTGTGGCATCAACCTGTGCCCCAGGGGGGCCTCATCCTGCCCCAGTGCTGCTGCTTGGGTCCAGTGGGTCATGGCAGTGATGCTGCATCACCCAAAAGTGCTTAAAGATCCCCCCATGTCCCCAGTGCTGGAGGGGCTGCACCACCCTCACTGTAGGTGGGAAGGGGAGAAAGTTGGGCTGGGAATGCCGTGGATGGTGCTGGTGAGATGAGTGTTTTTTGGGGGATGAGCTGATCTCCTGCTGTCCAAGTCAGGATCAGGCCAGTTCCAGCTGGGAAGACACCAGCACCAGTTCAAGGGACCTGAGCTTCTGCCAGCCAGAATCAGCCCTTGCCTGCATTTTTTGCTTGTCTTCTCACTTGTCCTGATTTGAAAAATATTTTCAGGGAAATTAAATGTTTCCCCTCAAATAAAATGAAGCCCTGCAAAACAGCCTTCACTGTTTTTTTTATTTGACATCATCACTGATATCATCTGGCCTGGGGAACGGGCCTTTGACATCATTTCTGTCCTGGAGCTGGGTGGATCCTGCAGCTCCCAAGTGCAATGGGGTAGTCTGTCTTCCTCCATTTATTTTTCCCTTTCAGACAAGGCAAGGAAGTTCTCAGAGCTGAGATGTTTGTTGCTCGAATGTGCAGGAGCCTCCTGTAACAACAGAGCTGGGGCAGGGTGAGGTTGGGGTGTGGGGGGGGGGGGGAAGTAGGAAATGAAAACCTTTTCAGCCCAAAAAAATTCATACAATGGCAAAAAACCAAAGCAAACCAAAGCTAAATATAGCGGGGCCCGTGAGCTCGCTTGGACTTCTGGTGAACGCTTGTGGTGGAGAAAAAAAGGCTCGTTTTAAAACAAAAAAAGAACAACAGAAGTGGTGGTGTTGATGTGGGGCTTTGGGCAGCTTCTTGCTGGGGCACTGGGGGAGGCTGAGGTGGTGAGGAGCCCTGGGGCAGCTTTTCAGCTTGGAAATGTTCACTGGAAGAAGTAAAGTGTCCCTTAAAAATGGCACGTCAGCTGGAGCAGAGATCCATCCAGTGTGATGTCCGGGATTTACTGGTTTATGCAGGGTTTGGGATGGGGCCACGTGGTGGGGTGGGACCAAGGTGATGTGGGGATCAGGGAATTGCTGTGGGGATGCAGAGCTGGCCCCTGGCATGGCCGTGGGATGTGTGTGGAGCTGGGGTTGAGCTCAGCCTGTCTCCCCTCCACGGCTGAGTTTTATCCGCTGGCAGGGATTCCCCTCGCTCAGCTCCCACCTCCCAGTGCCAGGGCTGGGATTCCAGAGGGTCCTGACACCACGTTCTGCCTGGGCTGGGGCTGTACAGGTATTTTCCATCACAAGAAGGGAGACTTTGCTCTGCAGTTTTCAGCAGGTCCCCAGACTCACACGGCACTGACGGATGCGCTCCCTGTGTCCCTGCTCTGCCTGGAGCAGATGGCTGGTGCTGAAGCCCTTGGCTCCTCCAGCCCTGCCACGGGCTCGCTGCAGTGCCTGGGAATGCTGTGGCCAAGTGCTGCCCACGGGAGCTGAGTTTTGAACCGCCCCAGTGATGTGGTGGGAGCGGGTGAGTTCTCTGCTCCGGCTCTGAGGCCCAATAGCCACCCTTTGGGTGCAGACACCCACCCACATCACCCTGCTTGGAGTCCATCACCCAGGGACAGGCTCTGGGGCAAACTCTGTGTCAGTGCTGCAGGAAGCAGTGGTCCCAGGGATGCTCCCCAAATCCTGCTGTGCGTGGAGCCAGGGTGTCCTGTCAGGGCTGGAGGCGACACGTGGCACGTACTGAACACCATACTGGCGACCCTTCAACTCTTCCCATTTGTTTCTTCCCCAGACTCCAAGGTCTTCCTCATCTACAACACGGGCTCCCAGGGCTGCCTGGAGACCAAGGACTCGCTGGTGCGACTGGCCAAGGGCTGCAACGGCAGCGCCCCGGCCCAGCAGTGGAAATGGGTGTCCCGAAACCGCCTCTTCAACGTGGGGGCCATGCAGTGCCTGGGGGTGTCGTGGCACGGGGGCAACGGCACGGCGGGGCTGCACCCCCTGGCCACCTATGAGTGCGACCGCGAGTCGGTGAACATGCGCTGGAGCTGCCGCGGGCTGGGCGAGCAGCTCTCGCAGCACCTCGGCCAACGCGCCGCCAACGCCTCCGCCGACAGGGGGGACCAGGCCCGGGGCTCGCAGTGGAGGACCTACGGCACCGAGGAGGACCTGTGCTCCGTGCCCTACTCCGGTAATGCCTCCTCGGGAACTTTGGTGCGACCCTGAGACTGCAGCGGGCGGGTCCTGCCTGGGGAGCTCGGTCCCAGCTGGCTGGGGATGGTGGGAACGGGGCGGCGCTCCCTGCCCCCCGCACCACCCCTCACCCCAAACCTCCCTCCAGCCCTGTAGATGCAGCCTCAAGCAAGGGCTCCTCTTTATCCCCCCCCCAGAGATTTACACCATCCAGGGCAACTCCCACGGGAAGCCCTGCACCATCCCCTTCAAGTACGACAACCAGTGGTTCCACGAGTGCACCAGCACGGGGAGGGAGGACGGGCACCTCTGGTGTGCCACCACCCAGGACTACGGCAAGGACGAGCGCTGGGGCTTCTGCCCCATAAAGAGTAAGTAGGGGGACGCATTCCCATGGGGGAAAAGCAGAAACCCCGTGCCCTTCCCTGCTGGGGGTTTTCCTTCCTCTCTCTCTCTCTGCCTCCTCCTGTGAGCAGCCTGCAGTTATTGGGGTGTTTTGGGTGCTCACCCTGCTCGTCCCCGCAGGCAACGACTGCGAGACCTTCTGGGACAAGGACCATCTCACCAACAGCTGCTACCAGTTCAACTTCCAGTCGACGCTGTCGTGGCGGGAGGCCTGGAATAGCTGTGAGCAGCAAGGGGCCAACCTGCTGAGCATCACCGAGATCCACGAGCAGACCTACATCAACGGTGAGACCGTGGCAGCCTGGCTCTGCCCTCCTCACCTGGGCACAGCTGGTGGCACCGTGGGCATTGCCTGCCCCAGATGGTTGGTTTGGGGAGGGGGGTGACACGCTGGGGGGCTGAGCTGGGGTTGGGGGGGACTGATCCTGCCCCTCTGGCTGTGTTGGCTTAGGGCTCCTGACTGGGTACAGCTCCACACTCTGGATTGGGCTCAACGACCTGGACATCAATGGAGGCTGGCAGTGGTCAGACAACTCGCCCCTCAAGTACCTCAACTGGGAGAGCGGTGAGATGGGGGGTCGTGGTGGCGATGGGGGTCTGGGGAACAACCTGTGACCCCCAGAGATGGCCACGTGGCAGGGTGGTTTGGGGACAGGAGGTTTGGGGACAGGCAGGAGCAGTTCAGGTCTGGTATCGTGACCCCCCCCAGCTGCCACCTGGGCACGCGGGGTCACAACTTCATCAGAGGAGATAACGAAATAAATGGGGTTTTACTGGCGCTGGAGCAGGGAGAACTGTGTTGGTGGCTCCTCAGCAGCCTATCCCCTCTCCCCACCCTGCTCTCCAGACCAGCCTGACAACCCCAGCGAGGAGAACTGCGGGGTGATCCGCACCGAGTCCTCGGGGGGGTGGCAGAACCGCGACTGCGGCATCGCCCTGCCCTACGTCTGCAAGAAGAAGCCCAACGCCACGGCCGACCCCTTCCTGACGGGTGAGCAGGGGCATGAGCAGCACTGGGAATGGGCTCACCGGCCCTGCTCCCACCCTGCCACGGTCAGGGGGTGCTGCCCGTGGTGTCCCCAGCCTGCTGGTGCCCTGGGTGTGTGGAGCAGGGGTTGAGCTCCTCGGGGTTCCCAAGATTTAGGAAGAGTCATCTCCGAGAAGCGCTCGGTGCCATTCCAGGTTGGGTGGTGAGGGAGGGACAGAGAGCAGCGGGTCCTCCCAGGGGAGGGGGTGCTCTGTGCTCTGCTCTGCAGACAGGAGGGATTTTGTTTGGCCCCGGAGCTCCGAGGCCGCCGTTCCCTCACCTTGCCACCGCCTGTTACGTTTTGGCCGTGGCTTTCCCACTGCGGCTTTGGCTCATGCTGAGCACCCCGTGGGACTGCAGCCCCTGCCCTGCCAAGGACAGGGCTGGAGGGCTGGGCAGGAGCCCTCAGGCTGCCTTGTGTCCTGCCAGACTCGTGGTCGGAGGTGAAGGTGGACTGTGAGCCCAGCTGGCAGCCCTTCCAGTCCAACTGCTACCGGCTGGTGGGGGAGAAGAAGAGCTGGCAGGAGGCAAAGAAGACCTGCCTGCGGAGCGGGGGGGACCTGGTCAGCATCCACACCCTCTCCGAGCTGGAATTCGTCACCAAGCAGATCAAGCAAGGTAAGGAGGAGCCCGATGTGCCAGCAGCCCCCCTTCCCATCCGGTTATGGGGTCCATGGGAACGTCCCTGGGTGTGCTGGAGGCTGCAGAGTTGACTCTGTGGCTGTGCAGGGAGTGGAGGCCCCAGGCTGGGAGGTGATGTATTCCTTGGAGGAGCCCATAATCCGGGTGCATCCCCCATCCAGCAAATGTAAAAGCTGTTCCCAGGAGCCTGCAGTGCTGAGGAAAAACTACACAGCTGCAGCTGGGAATGGTGTTAGTCCCAGCTGGTTAGTGTAGGGAAAGATGGGGAAAAAACCTCCTGCTGGACTTGCTGGAGGAAACCAGCAAGGAGCCATAGGAGGGTGGAGCAAGGAGGGGAAGTGCTGGAGCCTCCAAGCTGGGAGCAGACTGGGATGGGATGGAAGGGAATGGTTGAAAACCAGTAGCTCACTGGACCGGAGCCTGCAGGTCTGGACTTTACCATTCTGCTGCTGCCAGCCCCTCTCTGAAAGCTGCTGGCAGATGTCCCTGTGTTTCCCACTCGGGGGGTCCATGTCCCTGTGTTTCCCACTCGGGGGGTCCATGTCCTTGTGTTTCCTACTCTGGGGGCCCACCCTTGCAGGCAGGAGCTGCCCTGCTGTGCCCTTTCCTGCCCGGGGTCAGAGCTGAGCCCTGCAGTGGGTTCTGGCAGTTGCTGTGCAGGGCCCTGTTCCCATCACGGGGGCTCGTGTCACTGGTGGGCTCTGCGTGGTGTCAGCCAGGAGGAGGAGGAGGAGGAGGGAGTTTCACCCCCTCCCCTCCTGCCCTGGCAGATGTGGAGGAGCTCTGGATTGGCCTAAATGACCTCAAGCTGCAGATGAACTTCGAGTGGTCGGACGGGACGCCCGTGAGGTTCACGTACTGGCACCCCTTCGAGCCCAACAACTTCCGTGACAGCCTGGAGGACTGTGTGACCATCTGGGGACCGGTGAGAGCCCGGGGGGCAGAACAGGGGGATTCAGGGGGGGTTTGGGGTCCCAGGGGGGAAATAGGAGGGTCCCAAGGGAGAAAGGCAGCACTGCACTGTGCTCGTGCCCGAGGAAGGCATTCCTCAGGGAGCACCTCCAGCTGGGTTGAACCTGGCTCATCCCAGCTGTTGGGATGGGACAGATCCAGCGCATCATCCTTGGGGGTTTGGTGTAGGGGGAAAGTCTGTGGACCCGAGGTGGGGGTGGATGGGCTGGGGAATTCCCCAGGCTGTCGGGATAGGTTCATTCCTGCTCCTCTCCCGCCGGGCAGGAAGGGAGGTGGAACGACAGCCCCTGCAACCAGACCCTGCCATCCATCTGCAAAAAACCGGGTCGGGTGAGCCAGGAGAAGGAGGAGGACGACCATGGGTGCCGAAAGGTGAGTGGCCCCTGGGGCTGGAGGTGGCTGCATCTCTCCGTGGCTCTCCCTAAAACCATTTTGGGGAGCACCTGGGGGGCTGTGGGGTCTGTGCCTGGGAGCTGCTGGTGCCGCAGAGACCCCGGGGCTGCCGAGCCCTTCACTGGCCGCGGCTCTGGGAGGTCACGGGCAGAAACTGGGACACCACGCACATGCCTCTGTGAACATCATCCAAGAGCCTCCTCCTCGGGCTGCCTTGGCTGCCAGCAGGGATGTTCATTTTATTTTTTTATTTTTTTTTTTCCCCTTTGCCTCTCTCCTTGCCAAAACGCGGCAGCGAAGCTGCTGCACGTGGGAGCCCGGCGGGACGGAGGCGGCTGCCGGCCCCGTGCCTGGGCGTGCTGGCAGGCTGCCCTCCCTGGGCGGGGTGCAGGCATTCTGGGGACACCAAATGGTCAGATTCTCACCCAGCCCGTGCTCTGCCTCAGTTTCCCCAGCTGCCACGGTGGGGGCTGAGGCCGCCCCGTTCCCACGCTTTGCTGGGAAGCGGCTTTTGTGGCTCTGCAGAGTCTCCAGTTGCTGAGCCTGGCAGTGCTGCCACTCTTGAACTTCTCCCAGTGTTCCAGGGCAGGCCCTCATGCTCAGACTACCAAGCAGCCACGCTGGGCCAGCTCCCAGAGGTGCTGCTGGGCTCCTCCTGGGTTCTTATCCCGTTGCCAAACCACAGCAGCCATTTGGCTCTGCCAGAGCTCAGGGCAGCACAGCAAGCTGCCACACCAGGCCCCATCTGGGGGGCTGCCAGCTGTAGCCAGAGGAGCCCCAGTGTCAGCAGGTGCTGGGGATGAGGCACTTGGTGGGCAGAATTCCATCACCACCCATCTGTGTGTCCCCAGAACAGTCCTGAGCTCATAGGATGTCCTGACTCATAAGATGTCCCCATGGAGATTTAACTCCTCCTGCCTCCCCAGCCACAGTTTTACTCTGGCCCTGCGTGTCCAGCAGAGATGCACCCACTGAGAAACAAAGTGGGAGTGGTAAATCAACCAGGGAAAGACCTTTTCCCATCCTTCCTCCCCTTCCTCATCCTCAGTGACACCTTTTGCCACCCAGATCATCATCTTGCTCAGGGGATTTGGCCCCAGTCCTGTCCAGCCACCATGCTGGCTTTTCATGATGGCTTTGCTGCTTTTTTTACCCCTCTCCAAATCTCCTTTAATTTTGGAACAGCCTTAAAGGAAGCAGTGAGGGCTGGAGGTTTGGGCAGTGGGAATGGCAGAGCTGGAGAGGGATGTGGGGACACACTGGGATTAGGAGATGGAGGCAGCAGTTGGGGGTGAGGATCCCATCTTGGTCTTCTTTTGGATCACAGGGACTTGCTGTGGTGCTCAGTGTGTGGGAGAGCATCCATAGGGTTTTTGGGGACCCCTTTGGGGACATCCAGATCCTTCTGGGGGCATCAGGGACCCGGACTGTCCCAGGATGGGCTCTTTCTTAGCTGCTCAGGGGCATCCATGTTTTTCCAGAGGGATCCCGCTGGTGGGTCCATACCTGGAATTGTCAACTTTGGGCAAAGACTGTAGGAGCAGGAACTTGGAGGGGAAAAATGGGATTTAGGGTTGTTTTCATCTCCTAAAGCTACTCCTGCTTCCCTCTTCACCATGCTGCTGACACTACATATGGCACGTGTCCCCCGCTGTCCTTCCAATGTCCCGGGGGATCCAGGAGTAGAATCCCAGTGATACTTCTCCTTCCAGGGTGTCCCTGAGCCTGAGGCCACTTGCTGCCCCAGCTGCACCACCCTTGGGAAGGGCGTGTGTTCCCTCTCGTGGATGAGCCCCCATGTCCCTCCCCACTTGGCTGTGGGGCCACTTCCAGCCCCGGGGCCTCCCCGCTCCCTGCTCTGGCAGAAAACAGGCACTATTGTGTCTCCAGCCCCGGAGAGGCTCCAACATCAACAAGGCACGGGATTAAAGCCGGCTGTGGTGGGACTCGCTCTGGACTCGGCCCCGCGGCGTGAAGAGGAGGATTGTGTTCCCCTCCCCGCGCCCCGGCCGGGGCTGCACCCTGGCAGGGAGAGCCTTTTCCCCGGCTTTGAAGCTGCCTGGGTGTTTGTTTTCCCTGCAGCCACGTCCCCTGGGGCCAGGGGCTCGTTGGAGCTCAGAGCTGAGCGGGGTCAAGCTGGGGCGGCCGGGGGCAGGAGACCTCCCGGGAGAAGGTGGCAGGGGACGTGGGATGTTGCTCCCGCGCCCCGGGATTGCTCCCGTCCTTCTGGGGAGGTCTGGGTGGGCAGTGCTGGGTGCTGGATGTCCCCTGTCACCCATCCACAGGGCTGGAAGTGGCACAGCCCCTCCTGCTTCTGGCTGGGCGAGGACCGTGTCCCCTACAGCGATGCCCGCAAGACGTGCTCCGACTACGGCTCCACGCTGGTCACCATCACCAACAGGTCAGTGCTGGGCTTGAGCCCCCTCGGGTGGGGAGTGACCCCACAAGGGACTGGGGCCTCTCAGGCCATGTCAGCTGGCAGCATCACCCCCTCTGGCTGCCCCCCAGGTTCGAGCAGGCTTACGTGAGCAGCCTCATCTACGGCTGGGACGGGGAGTATTTCTGGACGGCCCTGCAGGACATCAACGAGACGGGCGCGTTCCGCTGGCTGAGCGGGGACGAGGTGATGTACACGCACTGGAACCGCGACCAGCCCGGTAAGGGGGACAAGGATGGCATGGGGACACCCCCTCCAATGGGGGGGGTGCTGGCTCTGCCCCCCAGCACAGCCCGACCCTAAGGCTGTGTGTCCCCCTCCCGCTCCCGTGAGCACTCCAGGTTACAACAAGGGTGGCTGCGTGGCCCTGGCCACCGGCAGCTCCATGGGGCTGTGGGAGGTGAAGAACTGCAGCACCTTCAAGGCCAAGTACATCTGCCGGCAGAACCTGGGCACCCCCGTGAACCCCGAGCTGCCCGGGCCCTACCCCACGCCCAGCCTCACCGCCTCCTGCCCCCCGGGGTGGAGCTCCGACCCCAAACTCCGGCACTGCTACAAGGTGAGGGGTGTTCCCGTGGGGCGGGGGGGGTGAAGGAGCATGTTCTGGTGCAAAGAGGCTGCCCAAACCCCACAAGCCTGGCTGCCCAAACCCCACAGCGTGCCCCAGGGGGTGGGGACGATGCTCTGCTCCTCTCCTGCTTCTCCAGGTGTTCAACTTCGAGAAGCTGCACGAGAAGAAGACGTGGATCGCGGCGCAGGATTTCTGCCGGGAGCTGGGGGCCCAGCTGCTCAGCCTGGGCAGCTACGAGGAGGAGCACTTTGTGGCCAACACCCTCAACAAGATTTTTGGGTGAGAGGCTGGTGGCACCAACATGCATCCCGCTATCAGAGGGTGCTTGGCACGAGCCTGCAGCCTTCACAGCACTCTGGCACACGTGGATGGGTGGTTGGAGCGTGGATGGGGCTCTCTGAGCACAAACTTGTATCATTAGGTGTGGCTGATGTGGGAGATGTGCAGGAAAGAGGGGATGTGGGAGAAGTGCAGGAAGTTCTGTGTAATTAGGGGATGGAGCTTGGGTTTCAAAAGCTTCCAGCCCCTGAGCCTGTTATCCCAACTCCTGCCTTCCAGTGTGTGGGGATGGCAGGCTTTGAAAACAAACAGAAAAAGGCCAGATTATTAATATGTATTTTTGTATAAATTTAATATATGCCTGTGTATATATAAACAATACATAATCGTGTATAAGCAAATATATAAAATAACAAATGTATACTATATATTTGTGTATAAATATACACAATAATATATATATCATTTCATATTATATATTTGTGTATAACTGTAAACCCCCGTGGTTTGGAGGGGGGTTGTGTTCTCACCCATCCCCCTGGCTTCCCCCAGGGAGTCCGAGCCGGAGCTCCACGAGCAGCACTGGTTCTGGATCGGCCTGAACCGGCGGGACCCCGCGGGGGACCGGAGCTGGAGGTGGAGTGATGGGCTGGGGGTGAGTCTGGGGGGGCCTTGGGGGTGCAGGGACAGGGAGGGGGGCAAACCTGGTGCTGGTGGAAATGCCCAACACCGCCCATCTCTCTCGGCCCCCAGTTTTTCTACCACAACTTTGACCGCAGCAACTACGACGACGACGACATCCGGCCGTGCGCGGTGCTGGACCTGGCCTCCCTGCAGTGGATGCCGATGCAGTGCGAAGCCCAGCTGGACTGGATCTGCAAACTGCCCAAAGGTACCAGCAAAGGGGGCCCCAAGCCCCCCCCAGCTGTGACTAGCCTGGAGGAGGATGGGCTGTGGGGCTGTGGAGCAGGTGCAGGGGAATCCTTGGGAGGTGGGAGGATGGTTCCTAATTCTGGGTCAAAGAGAGGTGCTGTTCCTCCTGGGGGGATTCAGGAGGGCATCCCACCCTTGGAGCCCACAGGTGGTTTGCAGGGAAGCATCAGAGGGAGCATCCCATCCCTGCATCCCTCTGACAGCCTCTCCTTGCCCTTTCTCCAGGTGCCGACGTGAAGGAGCCGGAGATCACGACCCAAGGTGTGTTGAGCATGGCCGTGTGTCCATCAGGCATAAACTGTCCTCCCTGGGCCTCTGCTGCCCCATCACAGGCACCATCCCTGCAGAGCATCCAGGCAGTGTTATCCAGAGAGGGATGGGAGGGTGGGGAGCCCAGGCATCCCACTGCTGCCCCACATGGCTGTAGGGACTGCAGAAGGGACTGGGTAGAATCAGGCCTGCCCACTGCAGGAGGGGCTGAAAACAGGCGGGGACCGAGGGACAAGTTGGCCGTGGCCGGGATGTCACAACCTCAGTGTGACACCATTCCCTGCCTGCAGGCAGCAAAGAGTGGGTGAAGTACCAGGAGGCCGAGTACAAGTTCTTCGAGCACCACTCGACGTGGCTGCAGGCCAAGCGCATCTGCAGCTGGTTCCAGGCTGAGCTGGCATCCGTGCATGGCGAGGCCGAGCTGCGCTTCCTGGGCCAGAACCTGAAGAAGGTACCAGTGGGATGGGGACTCCCTGGGCTGCTCTTCCCTGTCTGCTTCCACCCTTTGCTGGAGGGATATTGTTTGCGGGTGCTGGGGTCACAATGCAGCGCCTGTGTGTGGGTTTGGGGCTCAGTGAGGTGATGTTTTGTGTCCTGGTGCAAGCTGAGGGTGGGGACAGGGTGGGGCTGATCCCTTTGACAGCCTCTGTTGTCCCTAAATACGTCCAGTCCCTGCAGGACACTGACATGTCCTCTTTGGGTGTGCAGTTCTCCAGGGGCCAGGAGCAGCACTGGTGGATTGGGCTGAACACCTACGAGAACGACGGGAGGTTCAAGTAAGTCGCAGACAGAGCCACTGTGTCCCTGCATGTCCTCACACCTCTGTGCCCCTGCATGTCCTCACACCTCTGTGTCCCTGCATGTCCTCACACCACCATCCCCAGCTCTGAGCACTGTGGCTCAGCTCTTGCCCCTCAGGGGTCTCATCCTGGTGTGCTGAGAATGGAGATCCTCGCCCAGGAGGGCAGTGGTGGGACACGCTCCCAGTTAGGGCATGCAAACTGGTCCCATTTGCCAGGTCACCACTCAGCTCTTTTTTTTTGTGCTCCCACCCGTGCTTTTCCAGGTGGTCTGACGGGTCTGTCCTCAACTTCATCTCCTGGGCACCGGGCAAGCCCCGGCCCATCAGCAAGGACAGAAAGTGTGTGTACATGACAGCCAGCAGAGGTGAGGGCAGGGCCAGCCCAGCTGAGGGCAGGGCTGTGCGGGGCTCAGTGAGGATTGAGGTCACACCCAGCCTGTCCCTCCCTGCAGAGGACTGGGGGGACCAGAAGTGCATGACGGCGCTGCCCTACATCTGCAAGCGGAGCAACGCCACGGCCGTGAAGCCCTCGCTCCCTCCGGCACCCGCTCCCACAGCCGGGGGCTGTCCCCCTGGGTGGGTGCAATTCCTCAGCAAGGTACGGCCAGAGGGAGAGGGGATGGGAGGATGGAGAGGGGAGGGCGGGATGAAGAACAGGAGGGAGAGAGAGAGAGAGGATGGCAGGAAGGACAGGAGTCAGCAGGATGGAGGCGGAGAGTGGGTGGCTGTGGAACGGCAGGAGGAAGAGGGGTTCCTGCACATGTTTTTTGAGGGAATGCTGGGAGGTGCATTAACAGGAGCGCTGGGAGAGGGGGGTTCAGGAGAGGGTGGTGAGGTGCCAGCACAGGGATGCCAGGAGAGGGGTGGGAGTGCAGGAGTGGCTGGGGGCTCGTGGATGTGAGGGTGCAAAGGGGAGAAGGGCCACGGGGGCAGAATGGGGCTGCAGAGGGTGGTTGAATGGGGAGGGTGCAGGGCGGGGACCATCCCATGCCCCTGCCTGTGCAGTGTTTCAGCTTCAATGGCCACAACAAAGGCGAGATAGTGAAGTGGCCGGAGGCGAAGCAGGCGTGCGAGAGCCAGGGTGCCGTCCTGGCCACCATCTCCAGCCCCCTGGAGCAGGGTAGGTCCCCACTGCCCCCACCAACCCCACCAGCCCTGCTGGCTGGGGACCTGCAGGGGCTGTTTCTCAGCACCTCCCCTGCCCCTTGCAGCCTTCATCACGTCCATGCTGCCCAACATCTCCTTCGACCTCTGGATCGGCCTCCACGACGCGCAGAGGGAGTTCCAGTGGGTGGAGGGGGAGCCCCTGCGGCACGTGAGCTGGGCCCCCGGGGAGCCCTCGGGCTGCAGCGCCTCCAGCCCCCGCGACAAGCCGGTGAGGGAGACCCCCCACAGCATCCCCCAGCCCCTGGGAGGGTCTCAGTCCCGTGTGCCACCATGAGAAGGGAGGGTTTTAGCAGGGATGGCTCTCCAAGGGCACGGAAGGATCCGGGACACGCCTGGTGTGGGGGTGTCCACGGGGGTGGGAGGACAGTGCTAAGGGCAGTGCTGACCTCATGGCTTGGCTGTGCAGACCAACTGCGTGGTGGTGTGGCACGGCTCACCCCCTCTCTTCACGGGACGCTGGGACGACCGGAGCTGCCTGGAGGAGAAGCACGGCTACATCTGCCAGCGCACCATAGGTAGGGGGGCATGAGGGGACAGCCCCAGCTCTGCTGGCTGGGGACCTGCCATTGCCATCCTGGTGGGGCTGGGGAGCTCAGAGCCGTCGACTCGGCTTGGGAGGAGCTCCTGGTGCTGGAGGAGCTTGATTTGGGGGTGGTCCCCAATCACAGCCATTTGTGGGACAGCCCCAAGCCTGGCTCAGTGTGTCCCATAGGGATGTGAATCCCTGGGGATGTCCCTCTGCCCTCCCTGATTGCACCACTGCAGCACTTACAGGGACAGCCTGGCCTGGGCAGGGATGGACAAGGTGGTGACCCCTCCTGGGATACAGGAGTGCCCTCCATGCCCTCTGACCGTGTCTCTTTGCTCCCCCAGACCCGTCCCTGAGCCCCGCGCGGACGCCGTACCCACCCTCGCCCACCGGCACCCTCTTTTACCACAACAGCACTTACCGCATCCTGCAGAAACCCCTCAGGTGGCACGAGGCCCTGCTGCTCTGCGAGACCCTCAACGCCACCCTGGCCACCATCCCCGACCCCTACAGCCAGGCTTTCCTCACCCAGGCCGTCAGCAGCCTGCGGGCCCCGCTCTGGATCGGCTTGGCCGACGAGGTGAGGGAAGGGGGAGGCGCCCGGGCGGGGTGACCCTAAGGGGGATCGTGGCAGCCCCCTCAGCGTGTCCTCCCCTTGGTTCTCCCCCAGGGAGGCCGGAGCTACTCGTGGCTGACGGAGGAGAGCGTGGTGTACACCAACTGGCAGGACGAGGAGCCCCAGCAGATCATGGGCTGCTCCTACATGGACCCGGACGGGAGCTGGCGCACGGCCGGCTGCGACACCAAGCTCCAGGGGGGCATCTGCCAGCTCCGAGCAGGTGCTGGCCAAAATGGGGCACGGGGTGGCCCAGGTGGGGTGCCACCAATGGTTGGAGACGGCATCCCGCCCGGATGGAGCTCTCTGCACGTCCTCGAGGGTCTGAGTGCCCCGACGTGCTGTGGGACCTCGGCGCCCTCTGCCCCTTCACCCCCTCAGTGTGCCGTGTCACCTCCCCAGGTGGCCCCCGCATGCACAAGTGGAGCTACAGTGGCAGCTGTCCCAAATCCCTGGAGGACTCGTCCTGGATCCCCTTCCGGGACCACTGCTACACCTTCCACATGGAGATCACCCTGGGGCAGAAGGACGCCATGAGGAGGTGCCAGAAAGGTATGAGGGGGCTGAGGTGGTAGAGGCTGAGATGCCCAAAATGTCTATGGATGCAGCAGAGTCCCCCTGTCCCTGTGCTCGGCTTTGTTCAATCACTGTCTCCTTGCTATTCCATGTGAGGGTTGTCCAACCATCAAGTGGTTCATGGGTGGTTCCTCAGCTTTGTTCTCCCTGGCACTGCTGCTCCCCAGCTCCATCCTTTGAGTTCTGGGCTCTTCCATGTCGCTGTTCCCTCCACAGTCGGTGGCACGGTGTTGTCCATCCAGGATGAGATGGAAAACATCTTCGTGTGGGAGCATCTCCAGTCGTATGAGGGCCCTTCCAAGGGGGCCTGGCTGGGCATGACCTTCAACCCCAAAGGTACAAAAAGGAGGAGGGAAGTTTGAGATACTCCCCTAGGCATCCCCATGAATTCCCACCAGGTCTGCAGCGAACAGAGGAAGCCCTTGCTGGTGGCACCAGTGAGGGGAGCTCATGCCATAGTGTGATCTGGAGCACCAGTACTTCAGGCCATGCTGGACATGCCGTGTGTGTCCTCCTCTGGCTTGGTGGGGTGGGAAGTCCAGAGCCTTCTCCATGACACTGGAGCCTGCAGATGCAGGAATGAGCCCTGTGGCCCCTGGTCCTCCCCATCACCCCATCACACCTCCCCATCACAGAATCACAAAATCATGGGATGGTTTAGGTTGGAAATGACTTTAACCCAACCCCCTGCCATGGGCAGGGACATTTTCCACTAGACCAGGTTGCTCCAAATCCCATTACCCTGTCACACCTCATCACACCTCCCTGTGCTTTCTGAAGTAGGACAAAGATGGGGTGTCCCCTTCAGCCTCCCCAGGCCTAATTGTCCCATTTCCCAGGTGGCACCTTGGTCTGGCATGACAACACCGCCGTGAACTACTCCAACTGGGGCCAGCACGACACGGGGCCCAGCATGCTCAGCCAGAACAGCTGCTACTGGATCCAGAGCAGCAACGGCGTGTGGCGCCTGGGCTCCTGCACCAACGTCACCATGGGGGTCATCTGCAAGATCCCCCGAGGTAAGACCCCTCTGCTGCCCGCTGTGGGCTGAGCTGAGGGTCTGGGCAGGGTCCTGCTGGCGGCACCAGCCATGTGTTTGGGTAATTCTGGTGCAAGGGGGTTTTAATTCCAGTGTAGGGGCCAGTGCTGGGGTTTCAGGTCCCCACTGGGCTGGGTGGTGGGCTGTGCCTGTCTCAGTGGCTGGGTCAGCCTCTTGGGGCAGGATGAGGCTGGTGGGGTGTTGGTGGAGCAGAGCAGAGGATCCCCCCAGCTGTGGCATCACCCCATGTCTGTGGTGTGGTGCTGGGAGCAGCGGAGGGGGTGGAGCTGGTGGTGCTGGGAAGAGGAGAGGGTGTCGTGGCCATGCATTCACCCATCTGTGTTGCTCTTGCAGTGGAGGAGAGCAGCTTTTCCAGGGCAGGTGAGTGGCACTGTCAGCCTGGGCACAGTACTGGGACTGGGAACCAGTGGTGGGGGCCCGTGCTGCAGCCTGGATTGTACACATAACCAAAGAATGGGGTTTGTGGGTGGGAAATTCCATTCCCAAGTGGCTTTGGCCCTGGGCTAGGACTCCCCAGTGGCAGGAGCCATCCCTCCATGGAGTGTGTGTCTGGCCAGCCCCTTGCCAGCCTCTCCTGCCCTTGCCCACACTGCCTGGCCAAGCTGGGGGATGGACACATCTGCTGGTGGGATCCCAAGCTTCCATCCCAGGCAGCTGCCAGATGTTCCCAGATATCAGGAGTGACCCAAAGCATCTGCCCAGCCCCAGGAGCTCTGCCAGGGGCAGGATGTCCCCAGAACAACAAAGCAGGCTCCTGTGCTGACCCATCCTTGGGGGAACAGCAGTGAGCAGGCTGTGGTCACAGCCTTGAGGCTCCAGAGCTCAAAGAGCCTTTGGACAACGGGGACGTGGTGCAGGGCCAGGAACTGGACTGGATGATCCTTGGGGGTCAGGATACTCCACGGTTCAGTGATCCTGCCCAAACCCACAGTCTGACCGGAGCCCCACCAGCCCCCTCCCCTCATCCCGAGGCTCCGGGAGCCGTCCTGCTGCCTCTCACCAACCTCTCCTCCCGCAGCCCTGCCAGAGAACACGACGGCCATCGCCGTGGTGGTGGTGTCGGCGCTGGCTCTCTGTGCCGTGCTGGGGGTCGTGGCGTTCCTGTACCGGCGCCGGCGCAGCGCCGAGCGCGGCGCCTTCGAGAGCGCCCGCTACAGCCGCACCACCTCCAACCCCGGCGAGGCCGCCGAGAAGAACATCCTGGTGTCGGACATGGAGATGAACGAGCAGCAGGACTAACGGCAGGGGGGACGCTGGGGACGGGGGGATGGGGGGGGGACGGGGAGCACACGGCACACGCGGCCCCCGCGGCGCGGGGTGGGGGGCGGCAGGGCAGGGACAGGGACTGGGCTCGGGGTTGGTGGGCACGAGGAGGGAGCTGGGGTCCCTCCTGCCCCGCAAGTCACCTCTGGGCTCGTGCCCAGCCGCCGTGGAGGCACTTTCAGGGCTAAAAGGTTTCGAGGAAGGTTGCCCCCCACACACACACCTCCCAAGTTGAAGAGCTTTCCAGGCGCCGAGACACCTTCCCCTTGGGAGAAGGCAAGGGCAGGTGTTCAGGGCTCTTCCCCCCAGGAACTGAGCTGGTGTCCCAGAAGACATCCATCCTCCCTGGCAAGAGGTCTCCGAAGCCGATCTACCTCCCCTCCACGTGCAGTAGTGAGGGTCCTGCCACCCCTGTCCCCATCACTGTGCCGCTCCTCTTCCCCCTCCTCGGCCTCGTCCCCCACCTCCAGCAGAAAGCAGCGGAGATGCCACCGCAGAGATCCAAGCGTGGCCCCCCCCGGGATCAGCGATGGGATCCCCTCTGCTCCCTGGGATGGGATCTCCTCTCCTCTGGCTGGCAGCCAGAGCTTGTCCCGTTTTCTTTGGTGTGTTCCCCCTCTCCCCAGATAAGTGCAGGGGGTAGCACCGGAGCAAACTGCTGGCCAGGCCCCTCCAGCAGGAGCACCCTCAGCATCCCCAGCACCCCAGGCCCCTGCAGGAGGAGCTGGGTGCTGTGGAACGAAGCGCTGCCGGAGAGCCGGGGCCACCCTCTGTCCCTTGCCGGGCAGGGACGGCACGGGGCTGGGATCACCTGCCACTGGGGCCTTGTTGGGGCCAGAAGGCCGAGGGTCAGGGCTGTAGGGTGGGGAGGATTTGGAAGCCTTGGTGGCTCTTCTGAAGCTCGGTGGTCTGTTGGTTTGTTAAGGGAACGATGGTAGCTTCTGTTGCTATACTGTACCGAGTGCGTGCTGAATATATACGTTCTTTCACACAGCTGGCTGGGGTGTGTGTGGTTGACTGTTTCCCATGCAGGGTGTAGCAGAGGAGAAGGAGGAGGAAGAGGAGGAAGGCAGTGTGTAGCTAAGCCCCTGCTTGGCTTTTGAGCTGTGCAGGAAGGAGCAGGAGTGCCCTGGGCTGAGCCATCCTCCTCCATCAGCTGCCGGCAGCAGCATCCCCAGGACAGGATGCCTGGAGACAGCGAGAGTTGTTTGGGCCCCAAGGGGGGTTCCCTGCTGGGAATGGGACCCAAAGAGCCCCTTGGAGCTCTGAAGTGGGGTGGCACAGCCCTACAGGAGATGTTGCCTTGAGCCCTCTGCCTCCAAGGCTCGAGTTGGGGTTGGTTTTGCTGCAGCAACGGGGACAAGCGGATTTTTGTAACTCTCTTTTCTGCCACCTGTGTGGATTTTAAAATCTGTTGATTTCACTTAAGCTGGACATTAAGTGTTTAAGAAACTGTTGGGGGGTGGGATAGGGGAACAAGGGACCATTGGGGTTTTTGTTTACTTTTTGGCAATGTCCAAAAGCTGCCACGACATTTCAGGGTGAGGAAGAATCTGGAGCTCACGGAGCTGCCCCGGCTCTGTTTCTCTCTCAGCTTTCTTTGCATTTATTTCCTGAGGTACTCTCTGTTTTGGAGCTGTTGCTTCTGTCCACGGGCCCGTGGCTTCTTGATGTGAGTGCTGTAGATCCTGAAAAGCTGAGTGTGAATCCCTCCTCATCCCCAGCATAGCTGGCATTCCTGCTGCTGGGATGCTTGGAATAGCAGGAGGGATGCTGAGCTTGAAGCTGTGCTGTTGCTGGGGATGGAGGTCCAGGATGAACTCCTTCTGGACGGGCAGAGGTGTTCAGAAGTCCTGAGGAATAAAGGCTGAGGTCAGGATTGGTGGGCAGGAGAGAGTGAGGAGCGATGCTGAGGTCAGGGGGTGCAGCTGGGCAGGGTTGGGGCTCGTTTGGAGAAGTGATGAGACCCTGGGCAGGGTGGGAACACAGGAGGCATGGCTGGGATGGTGGGGAATTATCCATGCTAGAGGAAAATCCATGCCCTGGAGAGGCATGGAGTGCCAGGGTTGGGAAGGAGGTCCCACAGCCATGCAGGAGGTGTTGGGCTCTCTCATGGCCCAACCTGGAACACCTCCCTTAAGAGAGTTTCTCTTTTTTTTTGTTGCTTTTCCTTGATTAATTTGTTTTCTTTCCTTCTTCTCCTTTGCTTTCAAGAAAAGGAATCTGTACAGTCTAGGGGAAATGTTGTCTGAGAAGAGTTTTGTCAGCTGTTGGCAGTGATCAGGATTACAGGAAAACACATATATGGTTACGTGGTATCTCCTATCACCATTAGATAATGTGAAGAATTGCTTAAAAGGACCCTGTCAATTATATATATATAATATATATATATAGTTTTGCATTTTTTTTACTCTCTGTGGTTTGTAAGATCCTTTTAGAAGCTTGGAAATAAAATTTCCTTCCCCACTTATTTTCTACCTTTTTTTTTTTTTTTCCTTTTATTCGGGAAAAACAAAAGTTGTCTTTTCCCTTTGTCCCTGACAAGTAGGAAACAAAGCTGAAATGACACTCAACATTCCTCCAGCAGGGGAAACTCCAAGGCTGCCCAGGTGAGGGGGATGTTGTATTGATCCCTTGTGTTTTTTGGATATGATGGCTTTGCTCTGCTGCTTGGTTGGAAGAGTTGGCTGGAGGGAGAAGATGAAGGAGAAAGGGCAGCATTTATTTGTGGGTGACTCCTGAGGTCGATGAAGGTGTCAGGTGGAGCAGGGGCCTTGGGAAAGCACTGGAGTTTCTGTTTCATAAAATACTGGAATGGTTTGGGTTGGGAGGGACCTTCAAGACCATCCAGTCCCACCGGGCAGGGACACCTCCAACCAGCCCAGGGTGCTCCAAGCCCTGTCCAACCTGGCCTTGGACACTTCCAGGGATCCAGGGGCAGCCTCAGCTTCTCTGGGCAACCTGTGCCAGGGCCTGCCCACCCTCACAGAGAACAATTTCTTCCTCAAGAAACTTCTCACTGAGGACTGGGAGATGGGGCTGCACTCCAGCAGAGCCTGCTCCATCCCACAGCTCACAGAGCATCCCTCCTGGAGCAGCCAGGCCACAACACCCTCCTGGCAAGGGCACTGATCCCACACAGAGGCTTCTTTTGTTTTTCACCCAAGAGGTGAGAGGAGCTCGGGGAGGGGGGGGGGGGGGGGGGGGGGCTGCTCCCTTTAATTGCAAACAGCAGTGGAAATTACCCCCGTGACCCCGCACTGCAGCAGGGAAAGGACACTGGAGTCATCCTCCTCCTGGAGCTTAAATGCTCTCAGGGTGACCTGACCTGAATTCAGGTATGTGGTTTGTCTTCAAAGGAAGCCCAGTGAAACTTGCACTGCTGATGTGAAACAGTGAAGCTCAGAATGTGCTTTATTTATTTACTTTTTCATCCGGAAGAAATGCGGCCTCTGGGGCAAATAGCAACGGCTTGTAGTAACCAAAGGCCCTTTCTCACTTAGATGAAGAGTCTCCACCTTTTATCTACTCCTCTGAACTTGAATTGAGCACACCCATTTTAAGACAGCCACCAGAAAATTCCATGAGGTCTGGTTCAGGCTGGGTTCATCTGGAGAAGGATACAAAATAGCCTCGTTATTTTAATCCCCTTTAATTTCCCTACTGAATACTGAGGGCTCAGACAGAGGGAAGGCAACGAGGACACTCTAAAATTAGTCCCTGGCAGGTGAGCTGCCCATCAGCCCCTGGATCACAAGGCTGGCGTGAGGGCTTGGAAAGGAAACAGCCCCTTTCTTTTCAGAAGTTTATTTTCTTTTCAGAAATTTGTTTTCTTTTCAGAAGTTTCTTTTCTTTTCAGAAGTTTGTAGCATGTGTGATGAGTGCAGCACACCATACCCAGACCCCAGGGTGGGCTTCATCTGCTGAACCCCAGTCCCTGAGTGCTGGCACAGCCTGAGGCTCCAATTGTGTCAGCTCTGATGCACTCTCTGGGCACTGCCAGGTCTAAACTGGGTCAGGTGAACAGTGACCTAAAGTGCCCCCGTTCTGTTCTCCTGAATAAAAACCAGAAGCCTGGGGCAGCTGAATGAGCATCACATGTGTCTGCATCACACCTGCTGGCAGGTGAGCAGAATCCTGCCCTCAGAGGCTGATTCCCTCCTTTCTGATGGGTAAAACCATCCCTAAGCTGTTCACATCTGCACTGAACACTCATAGCCCTGCACCGAGACAGTCCTGCTGTCCCCAGAGTGTGGGAATCACTCCAGGATATTTGGGAGCCTCGTGGCACGGGCAGTGCAGAATCCACCGTGCCGAGCTGAAGACACTCAACTGCTTTGTCTACAAGCTGTAGCAAGCCATGAGTGGAGAGTGCTGGGCTCAGCTGCTCTTTGCCACCTTGTGAAGGTGAGAATTCGGTGTTAAATGCTCAGGAGCAAGAAGAGCTCAGAGGCTGCAGCAAAGATCAGGCAGAGCCTCCAACATGTCCAGACTGTGACCGGTGGCCGAGGTTTTGAAGCAAATTGCACTTGGCAGCTGTTTTCATTTCACCCCGTGGTAAAAAAAAAACCACTCCTCTGAAAACAACCAGTTTGTGCAAAACGAGTCGCCACAAGATCTTTGTTTCCTCGTTCCCAGGAGCCAGGCCTGGGTCTGACTCAGAAGTCATTAATCTGCGCTGGATCAGGGAGGAATGCAAGGTTCTGTGTATGCAGTGTCTGCTTAGTAAGGAATTTTTGTTCAGGAATAATCTCAGATGCACTGGATGCCCCTCACTTGGGATGGTTATTGGTCAAATTATTGTGTAGAGTTCGTGTTAAAATTGTCATCTCTTATTTCATGCTGTCAGTACAAAGTTTGTAAGGCCCAGTGTGCAGACCAGTGAGTGCAGCCACGAGTGTGGATCAGGTTTCCAGGGACACACAATGAGCAGCACACTGTTAACCAGCAGCACAGGGGATATTAAGTCCCTTAAAATTGACAAAATTATACCCTCTCATCACACAGAGGAAAGAGAATAATAATATATTAAGTAATATATTTCAGCTTCACGTGGGATTGAGAAGATAGGAAATGTGATCAGACAAGAGTTCAGAAGGTCCAGAAGAAGCCTGGCTTAAAAGAATTTATGCAGCAAATTTGTACTCATCAATCCAGGTTTTTTTTGCTGAGGTACAAATATCTGTACAGTACAGTGAAGCCTCCAGGCTCTTTCCTAGTTTTGCTTCCAAACAACAGCAGTATTTATTTTCTGGTTGCTTTGCGTGGATTCAACTCTGTGTGTCAGCATTCAGGTCAAGATCTGAGTAACTGCTTTCCTTCTGCCTTCTAAAACAAAGGAAAATCCCCTCTTTGTCGAGGCCACGTGAGTTGTTAGGGAATGTTAAATGCAAGAACTTCACTGATAAAGTTCATCCCACTCCAGCTGAGGCAAAACACTCGATGGTTGTGTTGTCACATGTGTTCAATCCCAAAGGAAAAGCGTGCTCTGGCCCCCCTTGGCTGGAAGCTGCGGACAGGATCACGTCACTTCGTAAGCACAAACCCTAATCAGAAGAAACCTCAGAAGCAAAGAATGTCAGAGTCCAAACACACAGTAAAGGGACCACAGGCATCTCCATGGCTGGTGATTTTTGAAGGTTAGAGGAGGTTAGTTAAAATCCCAGCTCAGTGGCCAACTGTTTCCAATTAGGTGAGACAGTTTTGGGGCATAATCAATAGAAATGCCAAGTTGACTTCACTGCCAGTTACCTTGACCTCTGGTCTTTGAAAGTAATTAGCTGTCAGCGTTTGGGACTTTTAAAGACAACAGTAGGACTACAGAAAGCACTGTGTGATGTAAACACACTTGTTTTGGCTTTAATTAAAGCGGGAGAAAAGTAGGAGTGTAAAAAAAACAATGAGAAAGGTACTTGATACAAAGAGTTCTCGGTGGAATTCCAAGGTCATGAGAGTTTTAACTGTTTCCCTCAGAGTCAGGATCTGTAAATGAAGAACGAAGGGTGGTTTAGAATTCCTTTCTTCATCAACAGGGGACAAACCTAACTGAAGTTAACAAGATGAAAAGCCGTTGCTTTCTCTTAAGCTTGGAAGTAGAGAGAACAATCACTGAATAATTATTTTGATTGCCAATTATCTGCGCTGCCAGCCTGCTGTTCTGCTCTCTGAGGCACCTGCACAACCCCTTGTGAACTCGGTTCTGCTGCCCAGCTGAGGGTACAGCAGCTTCCTCGGCCTTCAAAGGCTGTTTGTTAATTGATGTAGCCTTTGTCTGTACAGTTGGAATTACTGTGGGAAAGTGTAAGGTGGAAATACGGTCTCCTCATCACACATAAACTTCTAAACACTCCAGTGCCTCAGCGTCTTTTTGCCTAAAAGGGGGGAACTTTGTAATCCTCACAGTCCTGTTGGTGAGTTTTAACGTGTGGAAAACCTTTCCAAGTCGCTGGATGCAAATCACAAAAAACTTGCAGAGTCCTGCTTGCTTAGATGAGTTATTGTTTACTATCATACAGAGGTTTACAATGCAGTATTTATTTACAATACAGGGGGGAAAAAAGCAGTTTTCTTTTTAATGGGCTTGTCAGATCTGTAGCATTATTAACTCTTAACTAAGAAGTCAGTGTGGTTTGTACAGTAACAGGTGGAGCTTTTCTGGGGAATGACCAGTGGCCATTTGGGGGGGTAATGCAAGATGTGGAAAGCAGGGAGGTCTGATTAAAAGTGACACTATGGCTGATTAATTAATATTCTAAGGAGTGTGCCAGCATGAAAAAATCGCTGTCTCTCGGTGCTCAGCCCCTTCAGCTCTGGAAGGCGAGACTCTGGGAAAGGAATCCTGCTGAGGATGAGGAATTCCTCCCTGCTGGAGCTGACGGGATGGAGCCCGGGGAAGGCTGTAATTAGGCAGGCAGTTACTAGGTGTCACTGCAGCCCCAGCTGACACAACCAGAGGAGCTCTCCTTGGGCAAAAACCCACCGAGAGGGCGGCACGTCCAACAGAGGAACCTGGAAGGTGAAGGAAAAGCAGCTGGTTTGGCCAAAGAAGGGAAATTCACACTCCGGAGAATATTGTCATGCTGAGGTTAATAAATGATTTACTAGAGAGAAAGTTTCCTTCTGCTTTTATTTCCGTTTTATTTCAAGCTTTGAGGGAAATAGAAGCCTTTCTGTTGGCTGAGGGACAGGAGTCCCTGTTCTGTGACACAATTCAGCAGCATTTCCATCAGGAAGGGGGAGTTAATCTCTTTTTAGCCAATAATCATTGTCTACACAACTTACCTGAATGTGAAGTTTGCTTTGGTTAAATACCCATTACAAAATCAGAGCTGGGACAAAGAGAAGTATCTTTGTAATGGAAAATGGATAAGATATCTGGGCGATGGGTGGTCTGACCTGAAGGTCAAAGTGAAGGTTGTGGGCAGGAACTTTGCAGGCAGCAGATTTACAATTACAAGGCAAAGAACAAATATAAACTTGAGTTGTGCTTGGATGTGGAAGTGAGTGATCCCTGAGTCAGGTGATAGAAGTAAGTATCAATAAGCAAATAAGTTCAAATAAATATCATAACTACCTTTAAAATTTTTTCTTTCTTTGTCATTAATTCATTTAAACCCCCTGTTGTTCACAGAGCATAGTCCAGGGTAGGTAGTTAAGAACTTAGAAGCACTGTAGGGTTGAAGATATTTTATGGATGCTGACTAATGGTCAAGTTCAGGAAAAAGCTTCAAGGCAAAATGGGGTTTGAAGGGAGGGAAGAGGGGGCACAGACTGAAACTGCTGAAGAACAAAGACTGTTCCAGGCTGCTGAAGACAGATTTTTTTAATCATTACCACCAGCACCTCTTTAAAATTCCTGTCTGCAAGGTAAGGTAAAAGAAATTAAAATTAAAATTAGGGATTTTTTTTTTTTTAACTAGGAGTCCCAACATCCTTCTGAGCTCAGTGAGGGCAGACACCTAAAAATCCAATGGCTTGATGGGGTTCTAGATCTTGGACCCTGAGAGGAGAAACAACCCCAGGAAGTTTCCTCAAAGGATGAGGCTTCTCCTGCTGTTTGCTCAGACACTGAACTTGGTGTGGAAAAGATCTTGGGGCTCCTCCTGGGTGTTTGATGCAGCTCTGCTCTTTGACATCACAGGGCCCAGCTGTGAGCAAGTGCTCCACTTTCTAACCCACAGGGTCCAAAACCACCTTGCAAGGGAAGGCAAAGCATTTTTTCATACAGTCTGTGATTACATCTCAAAAAATAACCCAGCTCCTTGCCTTGCTTTGCATATGTCAATGCCTTGCTCTGTTAAACTGGACGGGGATGTAGAATTTCCTGAGCGGCTCAAAGGAAAGAAAACACAGTGACTTTGTTAAAACAGAATTAGATGAGAACAAAAGCCTTATTAAATGAATAAAGTCTTTAACAAGATGCCAGCCTCCTTCTTAGATCTGCCAGAAAAAAAAAAAAAAAAAAAAAAAAAAAAAAAAAAAAAAAGCTCATAAATGCTGGTAAAGGCAATTTAACATCTTATTGAATCGAATAATCAGGGGAGGGCCAGAAAGCCAAACCCGTAACCGATCGAGTTTTACTGCAAAAGACTTTTAAAGAATTAAAGCCCAACAGCCAGAACTTGTACACTGTGGGGGGTTTCTTTTTTCCTCTTCGTTGCTTATTGTTTTTGTGGAGAACTTCAATTAAATATCTTTGCTGTACACTTGATATCATGTAAATTTTCCTAATTTCTGAAACTTGCATTTCCTGTATTTTTTTCCTCCTCCCTTTTTGATGTTTAATGTGTTTCTTTTATATCCATGCCCCTCTTGCCAATTCATGAGATGGTTGCATATTTAATGAGAACAATTAAACAAGAATTTTGTAGAAATGAGTTCTAAGCTCCAAAGCTGACTTTCATTTTCCTCTGCTTTAGGCTGTCTTGAGCACTCAGAGAAAGGCAACCAGGATTAATAAAGCTTTCCCATTTTAACACTGATTAGACACACAATTTAATAGAGCTAGAGAAAGCAAAGGGAATGCTTTGTAAAGGAATGAAAGCATGGAAATGCTTAAAGAACTGGACAAGTGAGGAAATACTTAAGACATAGAACAGCTTTGGATTACTCTTAATAGCAAAACGACTTGTAAACTGGTTTTGCCATTAAATTTTACTCATCTATTACTTTATATTTGAAAGACTTGTTTCATTTAAAGCAGCTGCAGTTAAAGCAGCTGCAGTTAAAACAAATCTCAGGTTGTAACTCACTTCAGGATCTTTTTCTTTAAAGCAGTTTGCTTCTAAAATACAATTTATACATAGGGGAAAATGGCCAGAACCTCAGATATTTATATGGATTTAATAATGATTTTGTGCTGATACCACTTGAACTTTTGGAAGGATAACTGAACTCAAACTTGGGAGTGCAACTGGACTTAAACCTGGAGTAACATGTCCTGAGATCCACCTGGGAGAGTGTGGCACCTGCCCTTGGGATTTGTCATTTCCAAGCCCAGCCCAAGCCGAAAGAGCAGAGATGCCCAAAGGTGGCATTTCCAGGTGGTCGTTTCAGCTCAGGGACTTTTCCCTCTTCCTCCCAGGATGGCACCCGGAGCACGAGGCAGCCTCTGCCACCCCTTTGGGTTTGGGCTGATGTGAGCGGGTGGACAGGGTTGTTTTATTTTCCCAAAGGTCTCGTGGAGCCAGAGGCTCCTCTGTTTCACTCCCTGTCCCCCATCCAAGCCTCAGGAACAGGGGACCTGCGTGGGTGGAAGGTTAAACGATGCAAAGAGCAGGAGGGCGCTGATGGTAAATAACTTTCATAAATACAGGATCAAAGCCTCATTATTGCCCGTGCAGCTCCAGCTCTGAGCAGTTCCCCCTTTGGGGCACCGCTGCTTTGTTCCTCCTCCTCTGATCTGTTTACATGGAGTGGACTGACTCATCCATCCAGAGCCACAATTGCTTCAAAACTGAACGCAAATGATTCTGCATCGAAATATTCGAGTGACCAATCGACGAGCGATTGTGGAAAGCGGCACCGAACTCCCCCCGGCGGCTCCGGGGTTTAATTCACTATTCTCTCTGAAGTGTTTGTTTGGAAGTGGTTTCTCTTTCCTGCTGCCTGTTGCCGACAGCCTCCTGAGGAGAGTTTTCAGCCAGGCCATCTGGAACCTCTGGCTGCAGCCTCGTATGGTTTGACACTAAAGCTGTCGCTCCAATCCCTGATATTTTTATTTTTTTATTTTTTTTTTGAGGGGGGGAAATGACAGCAAATCAGAATTTCCAGCGTTTTGGTACTGTTTCTCCTGCTTGCAGTTAACATTCCACGTGGATGAGCTGGGCTTTTGTTAACAGGAGAGGGAGCTGGGCTAATTTAGAGCGTGTTTGACCACGGATTGTTGGGTGGTTTTCAGATAATTGAGGTTGCTCAGAAACCAGGCTCGTTCTGGCTGTAGTTCTGTCCTGCTGCACCATACCCGAGTCCTGCCCAGGAGAGCAGATCCCACACCTAACCCTCTCACCTCTTCCTTGGCATCTCACACCTTGAACCCAACTTTTCCCAAGGTATTTATGGATTGCCTCCTTATGCCCTTAAAAAGACAAGGGGCTCTGTAAGGAGGCTCCTGTCACCAGTTTAAGTCACCTTTTGCAAGGTGGGATGAACCGCATCTAGAACAGAATATTCCTGAATCTCAGACTTGCCTTTTTCTCTACACAGACCTCAAAAAAACCTGTGGCCAACTGATGTTGGCTTTGTACTGGGGTTGTCTCGAATGAGCAGAGATTAATCCCCCTTCTTTTGCCTGATTTTTTGGAAGTGTGGAATTAATCACTGACTTCAGCTGGCACTGGAGCTGCACTCAGCCTTCTGAATGGCAAATGGAAAGGTTTTTAAATTATTTAGTATAATGGACAATCAAAATGAGAGTTAAAGTTGTGGAACTGCCAGGTCCTGATGCACCACAGGTGGTTTATGTGCTACCTCTGAAAGTGTTACTTTACTTTTTGTTTTCTCATCTGGACTGATGGTTTTTTTGAGTTGTTTTGTCTTGTTTTTAGTGATGTTCAGCCATAACGAAGCCAGAAATACCCACTAATTGTAAGGGTACTCATACAAAAACAGCAACAAAAGAAAAGGAATTATTCTTATCACGATGTCAGTATTATTTTAAACAGAATATTTTCAAAATGGCAAGACTAGAAAGGAATCATAAGAGTCCAGCATCTCATAGCCTGGGTTCTAATTAAAATCCCTCCCAACCTCGAGACAGTCAGGACTGGAAATCACTGTCCCTGCAGTTTCTGGATGGCTGATGAAAGACTTCAGACAAACCACAAGCAGCCACTGGATCAGCTGATGTGACCTTTTTTTAGAGCAGCTCAACTACAGCCCTGATGCTCCAGTGAAAGGATGGTCTTATGAATTTAAAACCATCAAAAATGTCATTCCAGAGAGCCTTGCAAGGTGCAGAACACGGGCCCAGCTCCGTGAGGAGTTTGCCTGCCAATTAACTGGGAAGTTTCATCTGCAGTTTTGCAGTTTGTAACAAGGCAAGACAAGGGAAAATGGGGTTTAATTTGACATGTCCTGAGTGCTGACCCTCTGACTTGGTCACATTTGACAGCACCACAAATGGATTGTAACTCTCCCTTGCCTGCACGCCTGAGATGAGTAGAATAATGAAGGATCTCTCAAGATGATGGAAATAGCATTCACCAAGACTTCATGAGGGTTGGGATCCTTACCATAAGGAGGAGGGCTGGCAAAAATCCTCATCAAACCCCTCATTTTCACCCTTAGTTTAATTAAGATTCCCTAATTCATCACTGCCAAGACTACTGAAAGGAGTGGGTGACTCGTTAGCATTGACCAGGGAAGCTGGAAGGGATCTGTCTGTGCTCATTTCAGTTCTCACAGTCAAAAAAGTCCTTGCAGATCTCATTCCTCAGTCATTCTAGGTATACAATCCCAAAAGCCACTTGGGCTCCCTTCTAAAAAATCTTGTAATGCCTTGACAGGTGAGCAGTGTGAGCACAGGTGACTTTGGTGAAGCTGCCAAACCCAGGGTGATGGTAATTCAAATAACTGGGAGACAACAAGGCAAAGAACTGCCTGGCACTGGGATGTGGAGAAGGGGATGAGGATCAGGTGTGGTTTCAGGTACCTATAAGGAAGCTGCACAACAGCAGTTCCCTGGCTGGTTTCTGAAAAGGAGGAGGGTCTGTCTGCTTGGGAATACTTTGTTGGTTCTGTGTGGGTTGAAGAGCCTGATGGAAAACGAGGAATTGTGAATTGCTGTAACTCAGCAGAAAGCAGAGAGGATGGGACATAAATAGAAGGTAACTGGAATTTTTTTTTAACCTTTTTTTCCTAATAATCAGCCTGCAGCTCAGTCTCAGAGTTCAGCAAATACTTATTTTTAAAGGTGATGTAGTCTATGATAAAGACCAGGGGGGACCAGAATAACCTCATGTGGCTGTTCCTGCCCGAATATCTGATTTACTGAATGAAGTTCACTTCCCAGCTCTGAATTACTTTCATAATTAATGTTGTCTATGATGATAATCTTCCTTACTAGGGGGGCTCACAACTGCTGGCCCGTTGTGAGGGTTCAGTGTCTCCAAGAAGGAGGGAGGATGTTGAGGGTGTTCTCTTAGATTTTTGAGTCCTGGCCTGCAAAAAATGCAAAGTTACCAGTTTTCCTGAGATAACACCCTTCTAAAAAAGAAAGAAGGAAGTTTTTGAATGCAGGCAACTGAAAGATTAACATTTAGTTCGGCCTTGGGTATAAAACAGAGCCATGGGATGTAACAAAGCTGGTCCAGAATGGAACTTGGCAGGTCCTAGCAGAGAAATGTGTCTGTCCCAGGGAATGTTAGTGAAGATCAGGAAGAAACCAAGTGTCAAATACTGATTAAACAGGAGCAGTGGCAGCTACCAAGCAGCAATTAACAGAAATAAAGAGATGATGCCATTAAAACTACGGATGTAAAATGCAGAACTGTGTGTGTGAGGTTTTGGGAAGGAGGTGGCTGCTTCCTTTTTTTTTTAATCTAGATCGACTGCAATGTAGATAATAACCACCAGTATGAAAAACAAGGAGTGAATTTCCTAGATGGAAATTCTCCAGGGAAAATCCTGGGGAGCTGTGGGGAACCAGGTGCAGAAGGAGATGGTGTGAAGCTTTCCTAAAACAGATGATGGAAGAGGGATGAGCTGCCTCTAAAAGTGTCAATTCTCAGGGAGATGCAGCAAGACATCTTGACCACCTGTGGGTACTGAAGATTTCGTGGCACTTGTAGCTGTCATAAAATAAAAGGCAGCATCCTGGCTGTGTTCTATGGGGGAAATTGATTTTGCCTCCCCCAAATTTCCACTCTAATTGAGCACTTTAAAAAAAAAAAACCAAAAAAAACACCAGTGAATCCAATCAACCCTCAGGACAAAACGTTCATTTTGTCTCCCTCTTGACAAACAAGTGTTTTGTTTGCATTTTACCTCTGTAATTAAAGTGCCAGCTGCCAATAATGAAACTATAGAAATTAATAATTATTTCCCCCTGTAAACACACTGTACAGCATTGCTGGCGTGGAAGAGTATAGCCCTCATTCCAAGATGGAGAGGGCTCTATCCCACTGATCAGAGGCCAAAAAAATACATGTATAAAGTGCATTTGTGTGCGTGGGGAGAGGGACAATGGCTGAGGGGAGGGGTTTTTGTCCGTGTGCTCTTCCAGAATGCACACCCTGGATACTGGATGTAAATCCAGGCTTGATAAAAGCTGCCTTAAGGCTACTAATGGTGTTTCTGGGAATTACCATAATCCTTTTAAAAACTGTAAGTAGGAAGAGGCAGGGCCAGCCAGGCTGTGAATAGAGGCAGCATCACCCTCAGCCTTGAATTTATCCTACACAGGACTTCGGATCAAAACACCTTTTATTTTTGTTTACCTCGTTTGAGGGTGCTCTGAATAAGAGAGGCTGGAACTGGGTTGGTGTATTCTTTAATATTCTCTGTTTAAATGTGTTTATAAAAGGTCCTCAAACTGTTCTTTGTTGCTGCCTCTTTCTCCACCCTTTCCCCCTAAATTCCTGTGCTCCTTTTGTACCTCTCAAGCCACCATGGTGTTCTCCTCCAGCCTTTCAGTGAGTCACTGCCAATCTGAGCCTAAGTAAGAGGCTTTCTGTTCCTGTGTATTTTGCAGCATAGTGGCAAATCAATCATCTAGAAAATAGTTTTGCTGGTGAACACTCTGTCAGAGCATCCTGGGAAATAATTTACCTTTTTTTTTTTTTTTTTTTTTTCTGTGAGTAAGCAAGGCCTGAAGGCATCAGATGGGAAATGTACACTGTTTACTGCAAATAATTTGGGAAAGACACTTCTACCAGATTGTGCATCTTCTCCTAGTTGATAGGGAAGACTCTGGCACATTGAATTATTTATTTAGATGAGTCGAAATGCTGAGAAGGGCACCTAGCCATATGTTTGAGAAGCTTCTGGCATCACCAGCAATGCATCACAAATAATACCCTGAAAGTACAGCAGTAGGATATAAAACACCTCCAGAAAGAAACACAACTTAGTCTTAATTACTCTAAATACTCTGGTAATTATTCCTCTCTGTGCTTCATCTTGGTTTTAAGATGCTGGTGGGGAGGGAAGGAGCCTTGCAGCTTCTCCCTGTGTGGAATTTGTGAGCAGGCTGCTCTGAGTTACCAAACTGGACTCGAATTCCAAGCTTCAAACCCCAACTGTGTGCACGAGGGGCAGGTGCAAACCTTGTTTCTTGACTGCCTGTACCAGAAGGGATGGGGAGAAGTGGGGATTTAAACTCCTACCAAGCACTCCAAGGGAAGCCAAGAGGTTTGCATGACTCTGGAGGAGCCAATTTCTATTATAACTTGCTAAAATACCCTGGTTTAGTACCTATTTACCTACAGAGCAGGGTCCTGTGCATGACTTGAACTCCCCTGGGTCGTGGAAACTTGGCAGTAACAAGGAAAGAACAGAATTTGTGCATTAAAATTCAAGAATAGTGCTTTGAAATCTTTTTAAGGGGGCTTTTCTTGGTTGCTGAGGTTGTCCATCTCTTTCCTTAACACAGCTAAGGAAAGTTCTGTTGCTGATCTCATCAAACCTGGGACAAGGTTCCACTGAGTTCTTTCACTCCTTAATGTCCCATCCCCTCTTTCTGCCCTGGCTCCCAGAATTCCTTCAGGAATTGTGTCTGGATGAGATCCCTGTCAGCGAGCACTGAGGGGAAGCTGAAAGGATTCTACGAGGACGGGATTTGGGGATGGTTTGGGAAATGTGAATCACTTCCCCGAGCTGGGGGCAAGCCAGGAATTTAAATGAACAAGGCCTGGCAGGGCCCCAAGTACACAGGATTTCACTGATAAATTATCTGCCTTTAAAGACTGGGGGAACAAAACTGGCATCAGCTGCTCTCTGCCTGGGTGCAGGGCTGGCATTTTACACAGCCTACACTGGGTTGGGGTGTGTATATCATAGACCTACTTATATCCTCTCTGGGGGTTCATTTTCATGTTATTATCCGATGGTGGGTTGGTTTAATTTGTATTTTTAAGTGCTTGCTTGCAAGGAGTAAGTTGAAAATTATACAACTCACTGAGGAGCCTCAACAGCCACGGTGCACCAAAGTGTTTAACAACCACTGCAGAACGTGTCTGGAAATAAATAAAACCCCCCAAACCAAGTCTTGTTGTGATTACCTCCAAACTCTTGATAAAGGAAGGGGCCACGTTGTGAAAATGCACTTAAAACCTGAACTTACAGTGATGTAACATCACTGATAATCTTCATTTAGAATGAACTAGAATTGGCACAGCAAGAATAGTGCTTAAGGAAAAAAAAAAAAAAGAAAAGGGAAAAAAGCATGCTGACATAAGTGAGGGTGAAATCAAAGAATAATCAGAATAATCAGCACGACTGTTCTTTAGCTCTAGGGTTTCACCTTCCTGAATGCTAAAATTCATCCTGCTCATGTTCCTCCTCCCCTCCCCATCTGAATTCTTGCAAGAATTTCATCTCCTTTCATGTTTGGGTTGGTTTTGGTCTTTGAATCATTTCTCTTACCTATTAGTTTATGTTCCCTGCAAAATTCAATGTTCCCCTACTAATTGCTGTGGGTTGGCTGATTAAATCTTTCAGCACTTCACAGCAAAGATCTTGTTTTAATTGAACCAAACACTAGAAAATTGTGCTTTTTCCAATCCTTAATGATTCTGGGATTTTTGCATGGGTGGGAAAAGGGGGAAATGGCTTCCCACTGACAGGGGGCAGGGTTAGGTGGGATATTGGGAAGGAATTGTTCCATGTGGGGAGGCCCTGGCACAGGTTTTCCAGTGAAGTTGTGGCTGCCCCATCCCTGGAAGTGTCCAAGGCCAGGTTGGACAGGGCTTGGAGCAACCTGGGCTGGTGGAAGGTGTCCCTGCCTTTGAGTTTCTCTCTAGTCTGCCCTTGGATTATCTTTTCTTCTGTGTTCTGGCATGTGTCCCCCTGAATTTCTTGGCCAGAGCAGATGCCATTACTAACTCCACCTCATGCCATCAGGACACTGAGGAGACTCAAGGGAAAGGAGTTGCCATAGCAGGAAAGAAGAATATCCAGAAACCTCTGGATGTTCCTTCCCTCTGAATTGTCACCTCCACACAACGTGACACCCCCAGTCCTGACTCCCCTTGTGTTTTGAAGACAAAAGTTTCCATCTGAAACTTCTCTTCAGCTGTCTGCCACGTCCCCTGGGATTGCTGACAAACACTGAAAGGCAGACAGTTGGTTTATTTGCGGCAAAGCTGGGAACAGAGATGTTTTTCCTGATACAATCTCGGGGATCTAATTGCTTAAGCAGTTTCTTGAGACAGAGGGAGCAGCTTGTTGATTACAGAGAACAGCAGGGAAACCCATTGCTCCTCCATCCTGCCTCTGTTTGAAAGGCTCTGCAGCCACAGAAATGACTGTATTTAGATCAGAGGCAGAAAATAGGACAAGCAAACCATTAAAAATAACTTTGACAAAGCTGTGTCTCTTCACTCGAACTTCTGATTGTGTCTGGAACATATCAAGAAGCTGAGCTTGAAGGACTCTGTGCTGGCTTAATGGGATTTATCCCAAAGGGAAGCCTTGTGAGGGAATGAAAGGGCAAGTCCTGTGACTCTGCTGTTAGCCATGGAGAGCAGTGCCCAGGGAACACACTGGTGGCTTGTGGTGGGCTCTGTCATGCTGAGGAATTTCTTGTCTTGCCTCCAACTCCGTAACAATAAACCCCCACAAATGTCAAGTAAGCTGGTTAAAGCCTCAGTGGTGTTTATGAATGTTCAGGGATAACAGCAGCTGAGTGTGTGACTTGTAGGAGAAGGATCAGGATACAAACACCATCTCCCTCTTGAGGGGTTCTCAGTGTCTCGTGTACAATCAGCTGAAAGTCTCATGTGAGTGATGAAGGTGTAGATGGAAGGGCTGATAACTTTCCTGTTTGTTTCCAGGTGCATAAAAAAAACCCTTGAAATAGGAGAAATCGTAGCCCTTTCTTTAAAAGACAAGTCAAAGTTCAAAACAAAACTTCTCCCAAGCAAAGTCTCTCACCTTGTGCTAAAAATATTCCACTAAATTTGTTCATGTGTCCCAGAATAGTGGGAACCTGCCTAGTGCTTTCCTTAAACTGGCTGGTGTGGCCAGCATCTTCCAGGGCTGAACACTGAATGGAACAAAAGCTTTTCCCTCTGGACCTCAAAGGGGCCCTTCCATGGTGCAGAAGGGATGAACCACTCAATTTGTTTGCTCTAAAGAGCCCATATTTCCCTGGGAGATCAGTGTGGATCAATGTGATTGAAAGATGGAGAGATGCCTGGGCTGGAATAATTCCTATTTTGTTTTTTGGGTTTTTTTTTTTTTTTTTTTTGGTCCCAAGGCCTCTGTGATCTGAACTGAGATGAGAGCACTGTGTTAAACTCCTTCTCCTCTGAGATCTCTTCCTGTTCTCAAATGCAGCTTCACTTGATTTTCTGGCACAGCCTTGCTGAAAGCCAAGGTCTGCATGCAAAATTAAGGCAAAAAAACCCACCCCAAAACTACCAACAACCTGTCAAAATCCTGTTTGACTTTTGTATTGAGTGTTTAGCACGGGTTTGGAGTGGCTTAAGAGTATTATCCTGCTATCGATGTAATGGCACAGCCAGTTATTGGCAATTCTAATTCCAGGACATTTCTTGTTAACAATATGAATTTATTCATGAGCGTCTCTGGCACAGAGACAGCAAATCAATCCAGCTTGTCTGGTAGGATGTGTGTAAGGACATGTGAGGAACACTAATAGGTATTACTAACTGGTGCAGAGGCACCTAGAAAGCCAATTAATATTTCCCTCCTTCCTGGAACGAGCTCTGCCCCACCTGGCCCCTGCTTTGGTGAATTGGTGGTTCCAGGAGGACCCACCTCTGTGCAACCAGCAGTGATTCCTTTGCCAGCTTGTCTGAGGGGAGTTTCATTATGTGGAGTAAGAAAAGGGATTTTTCAGTTTTAAGGATTTTATCTCGCTTGCTTATTACCCAGTAATGTGAACTTGGAGCGAGCACTTTGATCTGCCCCAGTTTGGATGAGAAGCTGAGCTGATTTTTTTTTTTTTAATACACACTCTGGGGGAGGTCTGAGGCTTGTTCTAATCCTCCAGGGCACCCTGCAACAAACTCGCTGCATGTTAACATTTATACACGAACCATATGTTCTGGAAACACCAAAAAAAAAATAAGGGAGAAGTTTTAGAGATTCTTGTTATTGTGTTACAAAAAAATGTCTCATAAAATATTAGGAAATGTGATAAATCTCAGGAGATGACTACAAATTATTGGCTTTTAGCTGGGATTTTGGGGAGAAATCCTTCCCTGTGAGGGTGGGGAGGCACTAAAATGGATTTCCCAGAGAAGCTGTGGCAGTCCCTGGATCCCTGGAAGTGTCCAAGGCCGGGTAGGATAAATTTGGAGCAACCTGGGCTAGTGGAAGGTGTCCCTGCCCGTGGCAGGGAGTGGAACTGGATGAGCTTTAAGGTCCCTTCCAACCCAAACCGTTCTGGGATTCCATGAAATTCTGTCTTGTTCAGTGCAGAATCCAAGCTCGTGTTCCAGGACAGATCCCTGACTGCTCAACAAGTGAGAGGCAGCCCCTTCTCGTGCCTTCTTCTGGAATTGCCTCATGCCACCCAACCTTTAATCCCCAGGAAATAACATAATGTGCAGGTAGAGAAACCAATCTCTCTCCCCCAGCCCGATTTATTTTTGGGTGGATCACTCAGCTCAAACCCCTCTGGTAGAGGCTGTTCCCGTTCCTGCAGCATGGAATTGCAACCAGTGGGATTCTGCCAGCCCTGCTCTATCCCTTGGCAGTTTGCCTCTCACCCCAAGGAGGTGTTTGCACTCCAGTCCTGCCTGCACATTCACACAGCAGACCTTTAAATGGCCCGGGGCTGCTTTATCGTGTTTCTTCTTGCTCCATGGGTGCACTTGGATGTATTTATTTCCCATTTCCAATTGTAATGCAGTTGTTAAAATGCCTGCCCTCCCCCTGGTTGCTGTCCCATGTTTTACTCTGGGTATGTCCTCTCTGCTGTGTCAAGTAAACTGCTTTTACTGTGACAAACCATGCAGAAACTTAGGAGCAGCTTAAGAATTCACCAAGACACGGTGCAGGAGGCAACATTTCCTGTTACATTTAGTTTTTCCTGTACTTCTTTTGGTCTATTATACACTAAAATATGATCTGGATGATAAATATTTTACCTCTAACTCCAAGGCATCATAAAAAAGTAATAGTGTAAGAGTAAGCTGGGGCTGTAGCGATCTCATAGGTCTAGAGAAGTTTGAGGTTCACTTTCTCTTCTTCAAAACAAGATGTTTGCTCTCTGGATGGCAATTTGAGAGTTCCTGAAGTCAGTGAAAGTGGTAATTCCAAGGTGGTGACAGCAAAGAAAGGAAAATGGCCGTGTTATTTCTCACAGTTGCCTCATTGCCCACAGCCCCAGCAGGAGCAGAGCTGTCCCAGCCTCAAACACGTCTGGAATGGAAAATAAAACCTGTACTTGGGACCCTCATGTGGAAGATAAGGTGGCTGGATTCAGCTCTGTGTCTGCTGAAACTCATCCTTACCTAAATCACCTCCTATGCCTGAGATCCTCACTGACATGCAAATGAACCCCCGGGTGCTGTAAAAAAGGCAAAGTCCTTGGGAAGGTGGAGGAAAGTGAGGAACAGATTGTGAGGGGCAGAGAGGAATGTGAAATGCTCAGGGAAGCGTGGCTGGGTGTGAAGGGGAGAGGAAGAAAAGATGAAGATAGAATATGGATCAGGAATGTGGTGAATAAATCCTCAGTCTGTCCCTGGAAGTGTCCAAGGCCAGGTTGGACAGGGCTTGGAGCAACCTGGGATAGTGGAAGGTGTCCCTGCCCATGGCAGGGGGTGGCACTGGATGGGCTTTAAGAACAGGGAGGTCACAGGGATGGACCTTCAAGATAATCTTTCCTTTGAACTCCTTATTGCTGATAAATTAAAGGAAAAGCGACATTTTTCCCTTCGGACGAACACAGTTCCCTCCAGCAGAGCCCACAGTAATATTTAGTTTTGCTTTATTTTTGTGCTGCTCTCTATTTTATTTTTTTTTTCCCCTCATCTGGAAGGACAGGGAAAGACAACTGATCCTCTCTGCAGGTGGCTGGGGGACCGAGGAGAGGAGTCCTGGGCTCGGGAGACTCCGGGCTGATGTCAGTGAAGCTTCGAATGGAAAGGAGATTTTGTCCTTACACGGTTACAAGATCAGGGCACTGGTTAATTTTGACTGTACTTTTTCCCCAAATACCTGAGGCCTATTTTCTGTTCTAAATTGAGTCAAAGACATGAAATACCGCTGATGTAAGTGGGATTACCTCAGACCTACATGAATGCACGCTTAAAGGGGTCTAAGCTTCATTTAAAGATAATTATTTCTGCTGAACGGTGCTGGGTTTGAGTTGAAGGAATGCAAACACGCAGTAAATGGGAATTAGAAAAGGACCTTTTCCATTTCCTCCCTGAAACTTTAAAAATACAACACCTGAGTCTTGACTATTCATGATGTGTGGGGAGCCCCAGTTTAATTGCACACATCAAGCCCAGCATCAGAGTAGTTTTGTGTTCATGCAGCTATTTCCACAGCGATATAAACCTGCAAAAATGGTCAAATCTGCAAAACCCTGTTTGTGTGAGCCTGGTTTTCATCTCCAGAGATGAGACTGTGCTCCCACAGTCTCCCTCAAGGAGAGAGAAACCACCCATCTGCTCGGAGAGTTAGTGAACCATCTCTGCTCTATGAATATTTGAAGCTTAAAAAAACGCTCAAAAATGGAATATATCCCTTTAAAAGGCAGCCTCCTGGCACCGGGGCTGCCTGACTTCACCGAAACAATCAACTGATTAGCTAATCCTGGCAAACCTCTCATTGTTTGCTGAGAATTTGCTCCAGCACATTGTTAGGTCAGAACTTGTTTAACGGCTGTTATGTAAATTATGGAGGATTTATTTGTTGCTTTGATAAAATTAATGATGGCAGAGAACTCGCCTCTTTTTTTTAAAAAAAATATATTTTAAACTCAAATAATTTGTTTTAAATTGCCCTTCTTATCTCAACCAACTGAGAAGTGGCCTGGAATATGGACTGGATGCTGTTGTCACTAAAAGCCTGGAGAACTTTGCTGGGCTCTGCAGGGAAAAAGTGATTTATCTCTGCCCTTTGATCCCATGGATCCCAATTAACTGAGAGGCATTTCTGCATTTCCCAGGATTCCTTATTCCAAATGTAATTTTGGGTGTCCTGGATCACACCACTAAATCATTTCACCTGATTTACTAAGACAAAGTTCACAGTTGAAGGCATAATTCTAATTTAAATCTTCCATTCTATGGCAGTTTAAAAATTATCTAAAAATGCAGGTGGGAACTCATTTTGGAAACTTTTTGTTTGTTTGTTATGTTATGAAACTAATTTGTTTATATGAGGAAAGGAAGATGAAATTACAAAGCATCCATCCAGTTTGCTGTTTGTAATAGTGAGAAAAAATGCTTGGTTTAATGCAGCCAGTACTCACCTGAGGAGACTTTAAATTAAAATTTAAATTTATTTGGATCAAGAACACTTTTCCTGACTTTTTTTTTTTTTTTAAAAAAAAGCTTGTGTTTTGTTTCAACTTCTGCTTCACTGATAAATTGTCTATGTTAGGAAATGGAAGGCCTGGTCTGTTCCCAGAAGATTTGAGGACAGATCCACATTCACTTCCAGAACTCTTATTTGTGAGAGTCTAGAACAGAAAGAGGTGATGGAGCGTCTCCACCTCTGAGGAGGAAAAAGCTAAAAAGGAAATAAAAGGAAAAATAAATAAAGCAGTATAAGAACAAATCTTGTAAATAGCAGAAAGAAAACACATGCACATCCCTAAATAGGAATCCCCTTCCTCTTCTCTTCTCTCTCCCCCAAGCTGTTTAACATGTAGGAAAGCAGATTTTTTCCCACATAACGTAGTGCTTTTCCAATTTTTTTGTTTTCATTTTATCCAAGTTCTTTTCTTGGAGTGTGGGATTTTCCCCTGTCCAGATCAAGGCCTTCTGGAACCCATCCCTATTTCACAGCTGACTCGCCTGAGTGACATGACTGCTACACCAATAAAAGTGAAAGCTGGGAGTCTCTGATGTGAGAAAGCACCCACATGACATGACCAGCCCCACAAGTGACTGTTCCCAGTCCAGTTTATTAGATCTGTTAACTGGCAGGTCTAATTTTGGACTAATTTGACCTTTTGCATGTTAATGCCATCGAGGGGGGAACTCTACAATGTGAGCCATTCACGCCCAGTCGTGGTGGGGCGGTGATGAAACACTTCATGATGAAACACTTCATGTATTCCCTCTCCAACCCAACAATTCTGCCCTCTGTATCCCAGAGGCCAGGCATGACCTTTGGCATTAATTCAGCATTTTGCATTTGGGTGTATCCATTTGTCAACACCCCCCCCCTCCCAAAAAAAAAATTAATTCTGCTCTTTCACCAACTCCTCGTGGAGAGATAAAGCCCAAGTCACCTTTTGTGCTGCTGGGTGCTCCAATACAAATATTGAGTGCTGAAGGCTGCAGGTTTTCAAATTAGCACATCACACCCCTGCTCACACAGTTTAGGGGAAGAATATAACAAGCTCCTTGAGTCTTTCAGCTTTGAATTTAAAAAGTTGTGTTAATCCAAAAGGGGGAACAAAAAAGCAAAAAAAAAAAAAGTTGGATATGAGGTAACAAATGCCATCCACGTCCAGTTTCTTCTATCAGTCACAGACAGATGTGTTTGCACAGTGTGGTTTAACATCTCTGGATGCACAGAGCTGGAAGAGGAGACAGGACTGGGGATTGTTGGTGGAGCCCTGTAAATACTCCCCAGGTTATGTCTGACTGCATTTCCCTGCTTTATGGGCACAACTCTTCTTTGGCTTGGTCTAAACAGCAGTATTTGAAAGTAAAATCCCTTTTCAGAAGCTTTTATAAGGGCAGCACCCTTATATTTTGCAATATAAGCACCTTAATCTTACTTACATTATGAAATGCTACAAGGGACTCCTAAAGCCCCTTTTCTCTTGCAGATTCAGAGAGTTCACGAGTGGCTCTGCTGAAAGTTTAAATTTACATTCATTCCCTGAGCAAGGGTTTGAAAAGAAATATATTTCCTATAATACATATCTGTGTAGGGCCAGGGAATGTAAAAACGACTCAAATACAGAAACTACAGCGATAGTCTTAATTTTAATGGCAGCAAAATGTTCCTTTCCCATATTTCAGGGGCCTTTAGTAGAGGGAGCTGGAATAGGATGTGCAAGAGGAGGGTTTGGGGTTTATTTATATGTACACAGAGAGATGGAGTCAAAGAGCTGCAGCAAGTACCAACACATCCATTACTCACAGTCTGGCAAATTCTGTGCACGTGTAATCTTCCTTCTCATGGCTCAGAACAAAGATTGCAGAACCTTCTGGGGAAAGAAAGAAGGAAAAACTTCCGTGGAAGAAGATAAAATGCCAAACAATCCAGCTAAAAGGCTGTTTTAAACATCTTCTGTAGGGCCACTGTCAAACCGTGATAAATATGAAAACACCTCTAAGTGAAAAATCAATATTATTGTTAATTCTTCCTGGAGTTCTGTCTCTTCAGATCTCTCTCATTTGATTCTGCCAAGCACTTCCCTGATTACAATTATTTTCTGTAGTAACTCGCATATTTTAATGAGGATTATTTTGTCAAGCTCTGCCACAATTGTACATTCAAGATGTTGCTTTATTTGTTACTGGTGTAGCACCATTTCAGTCAGAAGTACAAAATATTTTGCCATTCGGATTAGTGAAATGTTCCTGGTCTTTTTCTTTCTTTCTTTCTTTTTTAAAAAACAACTTGTTATGACACATCTTGCAGATCTCAGAAGTTTAAAGGAAAAAATTACTGCAGAGAGAAGGATTAGCTCAGGGTTATTGTAATGAAAGTAGAATTTTATTTATTTTTTTAATTTCACGGAATTTACATCTTTATCAATGATAGCTGGTAGATAAGACCAGTTTTCTTCAAACATTCTGACAAATTTTTCACTTCATTCTTGGAATATAAGTGGGGTTTATTCTGGGGGGGAAAGGATATTGGTTTATTCACCAGCACAGTCTGCTGGCAGGTGGCACAGCAGTGGAGGAGGGTCCTTCTAGTTTTGGTTTAGGATGGTTTAGGTTGGAAGGGACCTCAAAGATCACCTCATTCCACCCCCCTGCCACAGGCAGGGACACCTTCCACTATCCCAGGTTGCTCCAAGCCCTGGTCTTGGACACTTCCAGGGATGAGCTCCCAACCTCGCTGCTTTCCGACTTTATTTCTGATTATTTGTTCTGTGTGGTCTTGGTTTGCTTGGAGGTATTTTGTTTGTTGTTAGGTGCAGGTTTTGTGGTCTAAGTGTTCTAATTTAGTCAGATCTTATGTAAATATTCTGAAGGATGGAGCGTTTACCACAATGTTAACAACTTGTTCAGTGATTAACTGCTTAGCATAAAAACTTTGCACATTCCCTTCACATTTTATTTTTGTAACTTCAGAGCTTTCAACCACAGCTCTTGCTCTCTGACAAATAAAATAGCTAAGAACACGTAACTCATCTAAGAACACATAATTCACTTCACTGCAGTGCTAACTATAGGATTAAGCCTGGTTTAAAATGTGTTGGGAGGTCTTTGCCATGGCCTCACTTTTGTTTGAACATCTCAGGAAAGTTTAAACAGAACCACAGAATGGTTTGGGTTGGGAGGGGACCTTAAAGCCCATCCAGTTCCACTCCCTGCCATGGGACAACTTCCACCAGCCCAGGTTGCTCCAAGCCCCGTCCAACCTGGCCTTGTGCACTTCCAGGGATGGGGATTCCACAGCCTGGATGTTCCCTGTTGCTGGAGGTCTCCTTACAAGTGTTTGATGATGCACCTTTGGGTCTGAACAGGCAGGGAAGGGGCAGGGAATTTATCCCAAGGTGTGGTACAAACCAGGAGCAGAGTAGGGATGAAAACCTCCAAACAGCTACATGTGCTCAGTTGATGGCTTGGGGTATAAACTCCAGCCAGTGAAGACAAAGAACTGTGTTCTGTATCCTCAGATTAGAAAATAAGAACCACATTATTCAGCTCTAAAATGATTTAGACTCTTTTTTCTCAGGGGCATTGTAATTTCCTTTCTTTTACCCGGATACTTTAAATGTTTGTTTAAGCTGAGACCATAAAGTGTGCATAATCTTCTAATCTCACAGCCCGTTTTAACATACTTAGTTCCAGTGGTTTAGTTCCATTTGGCTTTCAGTTGGGGATGAGAATCATAAACACTGCGTGTCAGAATGCAGAGGGGAAGGCACCAAGATCAGTCTTTGCACTGGGGGAGATTTATTTGAGTTTGAACTCCCCGCTGGCAACAAACGGAGCAGGACAAGGACTAGAGGGAGCTGTTGTTCACAAATCAGTCACAAAGAAGCTCCATTATCGTTTATCTGGGAAAAAGAAAAAAAAAAAATAAACTACTCTTTTCACAGTCCCAAATACGTAGTAATAGAATGGAGGGGGTGGGGGATAAGGGATAGTTAATTAAGTGAAAAGGGATAGAGGGAAGAAAATTAAGTGGAGGGGGGATAGAGGGTGGATAATTAAGACAGAAACATGGAGTACTTTCTCTAGTGGAAGCACATCCATTACCTGTACCAGGGAGAAAGAGAGGGAGGGAAATGTGAGGACAAGTGGAAGACTGAAGTCATCTGTCCTGTGGTCTAAAGGTATAGGTGGATATATTTTTATTCAGTTAGCAATGCATAAAACATTCCCATTTCACTTTTGGAACGGCAGAACAAATGTCTAGACAAATACTGCACACTGGAAATTAAAAATACTGAAGCTTTGGTGGGAAAGGAATGATGAACCAGGAGATTGCTTCATTCATTGAGGGCTACTGAATGAGCTCAACAACTACAAGAAAGCTTATTTAATAAACAGACATGTTTCTTCTGGAAATAAGTATTAAACAATGCAAACAGTCTGAATCCCCACCAAATAGTTTCCAAGTCAGACAAATAGAAATATCTGGAGGGTAGTCTTTGTTCCACAAAAAGCTGCATGATGTAAAAGACTTATCAGGTGGTATAATACATGAAATATGTACAAGGCAAATATGTTTGTTGGCACAAAAGACCCCTGGCATGTTGACATAAAACATCCAGATATTTTAAGCTATCTGGTAGGGCTCCTGTGAAACTCTCCTGTCAGTGGATCCCTCTGGATCCCTGCCTGTCATTCTGTTCTGATCATGAAAGAACCGTGAATGGCTCAGCCCTTTCCTGAAACCCTGAGCAAATGCAGCTCTGGGTGTTGACACAGCCTGGAAGGGAAAAAAGGCTGGATCTGGCTGGATCCTCAACCAAAGGGAGTTTGATTCCTCTAGAACCAGGCTCAGCTCACTACAGGGCTTCCTTGGAGATCTTGTTCCACTTAACTCCATCAAAAACGTCACGTGTGAATAATTATTTACTGGGATGTCATCATAGAATAGTTTGGGTGGGAATGGACCTCCAAAGATCACCCAGCCCAACCCCCGTGGACTTCATGAACTTTATATTTTATTAAAAGTTGTAAAATATATCTATATCCCTCCCCTGTCACTGGAAGTAGGATGGGGAAAAAAACCCCACGAGTCAGAAATTATAAATGTGTGTTACTTTGTTCACCTGCTCCACTGATGATGGCAGTATAACAACCAAAATAGCAGCAGGGTTGGGAGCTGAGCAGTTGAATGCAAACTGCCATCAGAATTATGCATCAAAACCCAAATACAACCGTGACAAGAGCCCTGTCACTCAAAAGGGAGGGCCAGAACACCCACCTGAGTTTGGTGTGTGCCAAATCCAGGTATGATTGCTCTGCTCTGGAGAACAGGACAGCCTGAATCCAGCCAAGCCAAAGGAATATCACCTGCATTTTCCAATAGTGTGCACTGTGGGAATGACTCTGACCTAAATGGAGTGACCTGTTTTGAGAACAGACCCAACCACACAGAGGGTGTTCACTCCCCAGGCTGAATTTCACGCTGTAGAAGACACAGGTTTCCACATCAGAAACAGCAGCTCACACCCTTTATCCCTCTCTGGGAATGATGGCCACGCTCTGTCCCATAAAAACCTTGGGATAGCACGGAAGCAACATCCCAACTCCAGCTTTTTCTCAAGTAGTTTAGCACACAGGCTGCTTACTCGGGATGTAGAACTGGGATTGTCTCCATATGAACACACCAGCCACTAAACTGTTGCCTCTAGAGGGGGGGTTCTGGAATTCTCCAGTTTTCCTGCCTCCAGCTTTCATTTTCCATGGAGTGTAAAGAAATCCTGGTGAGCAGGAAGTTCCTGCAGTTGTAGTTGGGGAATGGCACAGGAGTGCAGGGATCTGGGTTTCAGCAGGCTGGAACTGAGGTTTCCTCCCTCTTTTTCTGCCTCAGTGAAATTTCCTCCCTGAAATTCCGTTTCCCAGGCGTGTGGGTAGGGAATATGTCATGTTTGAAGCCCTCCAGAGGGTTCAGGCACAAGTAAGAAATGTAACTACCCTGAGTGCTCAGATGCAGCTGGGCATGGGCAGCGTTGTTGAGCTCTCCTGGGAACTTCACTGGAAGATTCAGCCCTTCCTGGCTTTTATTCTCTGGGTTGCCAGCTGGTAAATCAATAAACAAATGGTGATTTCCCAAAGAGCTCCTTGTGTTAATGTACTTTGACCATTTTTCTGAAGTCTATCACAAAACTTCCAAGGGTACTTTGGATTAAGGCAAGAGTTCAGTGAAGCCACCAAACACTGTTTTGGAAAAGAGATTAACCTTTGCCATGAGCTGTGTCTGTTTGGAGGAATCTCACGCTCTGATGAGAGATGCAGCACCAGGTTTTCATGTTTAATGCATTTTAAACTCTGAGAGTCTCCTCAGATGTGCTACGAGTAACTTCTCCTGGATGATCTGATCTCATGTCTGGCTGTTTATAATCTGAATTTTCTATGAGGTGCATCACGTGATGAAAAGGGTAATCCACTGAATGACTCAGTTCACCACTGATGAGAATAATTACCTGGCCTGGTGATGCAATAAACGTGGTAAATACAAACAACAAACACTGTAGTGGTTTCTTGGAGCTCACTGTGGTGCTTTTTCACCCTGCAGAAGAGAAGGTTTAGGGGTGACCTCATTGTGGCCTCCCAGAACCTCAAGAGAACCTACAGGAAAGATGGAGAGAGACATTTATAAGAGGATGGAGTGGCAAGACAGAGGGGAATGGCTTCCCACTGCCAGAGAGCAGGATTAGATAGGATGCTGGGAGGGAATTCTTCCCTGGGAGGGTGGGCAGGCCCTGGCACAAGTTTTCCCAGAGAAGCTGTGGCTGCCCCTGGATCCCTGGAAGTGTCCAAGGCCAGGTTGGACAGGGCTTGGAGCAATCTGGGCTGGTGGAACTGGATGATCTTTAAGGTCCCTTCCTACTCCAGTCATTCTGTGATCCTATTAAAGATTCCCACTGCTGAACCCTAGAGATAGAAATCCATAAAACTAATGCTTTCCATGGAGTTTCTCTTCCCCTTCCCTTAACTTGTGAGGAAAACTCATCCTGGAGAGTAAAAACTGCTTGTATTTGGTTTTTTGGTTATTTTTGGCTCCTGCTGTGCCACTGCCCAGTGCTCAGAGGGACTGTGAGATCCTTGGGGATTGGGGTTCCTATTTTAATGCTGTCAGCACTAATTTGCTCAAGAGGGATGATCAGAGCCCTTACATCCACCTGCTTCAGCATTATCCCGAGAAAAAAGGAATCTCTGGATAACATCCTGTCACAGAGCAGCCTCCATCCTCCACAAAAACACTTGGCATAGTGGAATAAAAGGGAGAAAAGGGAGCAGGGGCAGAGTGTGTGGTCCATAAAAGGGAGTTATTCTGGGATCTGAAGCACTGGGAGAGGTGTGAAGTCACCTTCTGCCTGTTCAGCCTCCTCCAGGAGCTCCTTGAGCAGCTGAGATAACACAGCCTGGGAATGCAGAGCAGGCAAACCCCCCTGTTTGACACTGAGCCCACTGGGAATTTGCACCCTGGGAATCTGCACATTGTACAAACGTGTCCTCTGGGTATTAGTGAGGCTCTGAAACCAGAGCTAAGCCTTGAGTCAGGAGTTAGGTTAGTGTGCAGTTCCTTGGAAAACTGTTGTGGAAGTTAAAACCCGCTAAAAATCAGGAAAGTAAGAAATACTGGTCAATTAGGAAACAAATTTTTCTGTAGTTTGGGTCTTATGATGCTTTTTTTTTTTTTGGTCTGGTTTTTGCATCTTGGCCGGGACTCTGCACTGCCCCCAAAACAAGTGAATAAAAGAAACTCTAAGTTTCTCTCAATGCCTCTTGATTTGAATCTGTGCTCCAAAGCTTGCCTTTCTAGCATTTATTGGTAGTTTAGCTGGGTCAGAACCAAGATTTTTTTTTTTCCCTGAAGTTAATGGGAAAACTTAAAATTTGATCAAAAGTCTTCAAAACGTGCTAATTTCTGTAACATTGATTTACCCACAAACCCATTCCTGGCAGGAATTGTGCTGTCAGCCCCAGGCTGCAAGTCCCATTTGTTTGCAGAGTGAACTCCAATGCAGTGGGTGGCAATAGTTCTGCACACCTTCTCAGAAATATAAGCAACAGATTCACAGTCTTGCCCATAAATATTATAGTTTGCACCTGCCTGAATGAGTGGATTTGCCTGCCAAGGAAACTCTTAATTTACATCCTGGAGGCACTGTACAATGTGCTGGTCCTCCCCAAAGCTGCTCAGTTTTCCCCCCTGCCCTTTAAGCTTTTAAATTATTGACAGTAAGGTAACAGCTGCAAACAGATACACTTCTTTCTGTATAGCAACACCACATCCTGCTGTTCTTTCTGGGTGTTTCTTTCTGGATATTTCCTTCTCACTGCTTTAGTTTTCCCATTTTTAGTTCGTTTAACAACCTATTAGCACATCACAAGCCAGAGGCCGGGGCTGCTCAGACTGGCTCTGCAGATTTCTAAATTTACTTCTGGTGACTCCATATCAAAGCAGCCCAATCTGCAAATCAACAGATAATTTAACTGCCATCTTTACCAATTTCAGCTTGGCTCTAAAATTCGTAATGTGATCTCTCTGCCTCTTACATAATTGCCAGTAATAAAGACCAGCATTCAGACTCGAGCTGAGAATTATTTTGATGATGCATGAAGCAGAAGAGGCTCCAGATGCTCCCCTGAATAGCTGTCGATGCTTAGTGAGCAATTAGGGGTAGTCACAGCCTTTTACTGTATTTAAACAGCAAGTGGGCTACAGGGGCCTAATCCTTCTAGAGGCTTGTGAGTGTTACTCAGTTGTAAATAATACTTTAGGGCTGGCAGCAGGGATTCTGCTTGTGGGGGTGCAGGGAGCAGATATGACTTTGAGAATGCCTTTAAAAGACGTGTATTAAATATTGAAATAAAGGTTATGGAGTTTAGAAATGGCCATCTTAGAATCATGGAATGGTTTGGGTTGGAAGGGACCTTAAAACCCAGCCAGTTCCACCCCCTGCCATGGGTAGGGACACCTCCCACTGTCCCAGGTTGCTCCAAGCCCCGTCCAACCTGGCCTTGAAAACTTTAAACTACTCTCAGACTTAATATATAGAAGTGGAAATAACTCCTAACACCCACTGCAGTGGTTCTGTCCATCACTTTCTGGCCTGCCTGGAACTCTGGATCCATCTTGTGTGACATTTCCCTCACATGTGGAGCATTGCTGATGAATTTCTGTCTATCCTGTGCTTCCTACCCCAGAGCAGTTGGCTGAAGCCAGGAATATTTGTGCTATTAGAATGGGTTCTATTCAAAGAAAGGCTGTCTTGGTGGCAAATCAGAGATTTGTGGCTGCAAAACTGCCCACTCCCTTAAATAAATTTGGTCTGTTCATTATCAAGTAATTAATGGCATCAAGGCCTAACAGAGTATTAGTTCCATAGACAGGAAATTAGGAGTGTGATCCCAGCAATGTAAGATATTGTCAGAATCTAAAATACACTATGGACAGAATACATGTGCCTTTCTGAGCAATCTGTAGACCCTGGTGAGTCACCAACTCTTTGCTGAAAGGATAAATTGAAACATTTTGGGAGCAGTGTGTGAGCAGATGTCCTCAGCCTCACCAGCATAGCACAGGGAGCTGCAGAGCCACGTGGATCACTGGGGATGGACTGAGCTCCCTTAGGCTAAACTTGCTCAGGTCACAGATTTCCAGCTTTATGGGACAGTCCTCACCTTCATCTTCACTCATTTGCATTCTGTTTCTCCTGAGAATGGCAAACACATCCTGGTGTTCACCATTCCAGACTGGATATCGAGGCTGGTTTTAACCAAGCAGGTTGTTCAGCCAGCACAATGATCTCTGTAGTTTGGTTTAACTCTAATCACAAAAGGGGACTGTGCTCTGTGCCAGCTATTCCTGAGGGCTCGACCTTGTCCTGACACGCCTGAGTGTGACACTACAAGGTAAGCACAGGAACTGGATGACTCAATATGTGCAGAACAAAACCATGCTCCTGCCTGTAGGGAAGAGGGAAGAGAGAGGGTTCCTCATGGACATTTTCCCTGTGGTTGGTTGAACCACGTGGAAATAGTTTGGCTTTGTGGTTTCATATCATGATTCCCTCTGTTCATGGGACTGGTTAATATGCCTGATTTACCTGGGGGGGGGGGGGATTTTAAAGTTGCTGATGCTAAAAAAACTTTTTAAGTGAGGAATCTGGTGGCCTTAGTGCAGCTCTACCTTGTCTTCTATTTGGAGCTGCATTTCAGAGACAGAACCCATCCCTGAGTGCTTGGGAGCTCTCTGCACACCTGCAGATTTATTTGCACCTTTTGAGCACATCCAAATGCTCAGTCACTGGTGTTCAGCCAAACTGGAGACACAGGAGGGGTAATGGGAGAGAAAGGTAGAGCTGCTGAGCCAGGGAGCTGTTTGCAGGTTTCTGGAGAGAATATTCCAACTGGGCTGTAAAAATAGCTGTGTTCCGAGCACCGGAGGAGATAATGGGAGCTGCATTCTCAGGGAAACCAGGGAGATAAATCAGAAGTGCTAAGAGCAAAACTCAGGCTGTGGAGCTCAGTGCAGTCTTTAACAAAGTGCCATGACGACATTTTTCCGGAAAGAATCAAAGACATCTAAAAAAATGTCAGAATCTGAGTTTCGTAACGTAGACACTCTCAGTGATTTCATATTTTAAGAGCCGTGACGTGCCAGCACCTGGGAGTGTTTTCCCTCTCAGAAAGCCCGAGTGAACCTGCTGGAGTCACTCCCCAGGGGCCAAATGCAGTCTGGTTGCATCCCTGAGAGCCTGCTGGGGCCAGTCTGTGTGCTGGTCCCTCTGCAGGGGGAGCAGAGCCTGGCAAACATCAGCGTTTCCCATTCCATCTCCCGGGGGGAAGCTGATGCTCAGCACTACCTGGAATTCAAGAGCTCCCCGTGTTTGGGCCACATCCTGCAAAGCACATTAAAGGCATGAAAGCACAGCTGATTCTGTGATAGCTTGATTGTAGCCTTGCTCACGAACCAAAATCAAGTGTGTCACGGCATTAAGTCTGTATTTAGGATTTGATAATCTAGGATAATAAAAATAGACACAAATTTTCTATTTTAATATCGTAATTACAGAGACAATACCGTGCTCATAGTGCTGTGTATGAATGTATTTCCATCAGTAAGGCAGAAATGAGGTTGGTCTGCTCATTGCCTGGGGGCCTAAGAAACACTTTGTCTCAATGTTCTTTCCCTTGTTTATTAATTGTATTATCTCCTGCAAATCAGTGCTGTACGTGGTGGCATCAGCAAATCTCCTCATAGAAAAGTACTGGAGGCAAGAACTCAGATCAAGGGGTCATTTTATCTCCCTCAAGCGATGATGAAGTACTAAAGAAAGAGTTTCTACTCTGCCTACTGCATGTGAAGCTGAATGAAAACGTCCTGGAAGAAATTAAAATCCTCTCTAGAATGCACTGCTGTCTCAAAAGGAGAAGAAAAGGGGGAAAAAAGAGGTTAAGATGGTCCTTGGATACCCGAAAATTATAATCAAGAAGTTTCTCTTTTGCTTCTTCCAAGAACTGGCGAGATGAGGGAGAAGAGGTTGTATCTGCTTTTCATCTCTTTTCTTAAAGGACGTGGAAACACTAAAGAGAGTTCAGAGAAGGGCCACAAAAATAATCCAGGTCCTGGAAAACAAGCACTAATGATGTGAGGTTTAAGGAGATTAATTTATTCAGCCTAATTGAAAAGAAGGCTAAGAGGTGACTTGATCGCTGTGTGTACCTACACACACCTTTAAGGAGCACCTGACAGTGGCTTTGACAACGCTGGCAGGAGCAAAACAAGATTTACTGCCTGCAGGGGGGTTTGAAACAATCACACTCACACAATTACCTGGCGATGAGGGGGATGGGGGTGACAAAGCAGCTCAGAGATGAACTCACCTGAGATATTCACAGCCACTTATCCACTTAAAAGAGCCCATTTCACCCATCTTCTGGCCCTCTATGAACTGATTGATTGCTCTGAGTGGTTTTCACAGCTCGTTCTGATCTTGGGTGGTGCGAATCTATTTTTCCCCGTTCATTCCTTTAATTCACGGATGTCAGGAATTAAATGAAATTGCCACCAGCTGCCGTCACCGGGGCTTGTAACGCTCCCAGCTTTGTCTCAAAACAGCTCCAGTCTCACGTTTCAGGGTATCATCTGTTCAACCATGGAATGGAGCAAGACTGACCCTGGCCGTGACCCTTCAGGACTTGCTCACTTAAGTGATCACTTACATTTATTCTTAGGACTATTTGTTGCCTTTTTAAGGACCGGAGAGTGGCTCAAAAGGAAAGGGGGTGGCCCAGGGTGGGCTGATACAGCCTAAGAGAGGCCAGACTACCTCATCTTTTTGGATGTCGGGCTAATCTCCCCACTTCATATGATTAAGGTCAAACTGATTACCTGAGTATTTTTCTTGAAGCAGATTATTGTAGGGAAGCTTTATTTTTTTTTTTCCTCAGGGGCCTGGGAAGGACTTTGGGAGCATCAGGGGGTTCCCTCTGATGGGTGTTGGGTTCATTGCTGGCTCTTCTCTTTTCTGATTTGTGTCTGGTGCGAATTTTCTGAAAGGCTGAAGTGCATAAACCTGGTGGCTTAAGGATGATGAGAGAGCTGGGGGTGTTCACCTGGAGGAGAGAAGGCTCCAAGGAGATCTTAGAGCCCCTTCCAGTGCCTAAAGGGGCTCCAAGACAGATGGAGAGGGATGTTGGACAAGGACTGGAGTGCCAGGACAAGGGGGAATGGCTTCCCACTGCCAGAGGGCAGGGATGGATGGGATGTTGGGAAGGAATTTTTGGCTGAGAGGGTGGGCAGGCCCTGGCACAGGGTGCCCAGAGAAGCTGTGGCTGCCCCTGGATCCCTGGAAGTGTCCAAGACCCGTCCTGCTGCCTTTCAGAGCAAGCACAATGCAGCATCAGGCCTGTGAGTGATGAGCAGGCACAGAGCTACACACCTTCCTAAACTCAGGGGGCCTTATTTAGCTGTGGAAAAAGGAGTTTTATGAATATCTTGATGTATTCAAACTACAGTGACTCCACCACATGTCGTGGCACAGACATTGCTCTGTGACCCCTCTGGCACACACTGGCACTGCTGGGCTTTGTCCTGCTAACAAGGGCAAAAGAACAAAAGGGCAGCATAGATACCAGCAAAGAATTGTCATATTTAAAGCCTTTCCTTTGCCCTTGGGTCACCTCCACTGTTCTTAATATTGTCAGGCTTTCAGAGCTCGGTGGCATAGCCTAATTTGGAATTTTCTTGTTTGCTGAGGTCGGCCCGTGGTTTCCTCTTCACTCTTCGTGCCATCTCTTGTTGCAGCAGGGAAAAAAAATTAGTCTTAAAATGTTGAAAAATATTAATTAGGCAGAGGGGGAATATTGCCCAGGAGTATGAGGTGTCAGAGTAACAGAAATGCCCTCCCTGTGTCAGTGCAGCCCTGGCTGTTTCCTTCGTGTCCTCCTCATCCTGGGGGTGGTGCCAGCACTGTGTGTGGATTCATGAAATACAGATCCCACTGCCCTGCAGGAGTTAAAGACACAAGCTCAGGAGATCCTCCAGGGCTCTGGTAATGTAACCTAAATAAGAGGTGTATCCTTGGCTGGCATTCCTGCCAATCCCACGTGACGCTCACTAATGTGCTTAAGTCCCCAAATACTGCTGTAAATCTGGCCTGTAATCTACAGTGCACAAAGAGGAGGGATCTGGGAGCAACATCTGCTCAGCCTGTGCACACCAGCCACACTTACGACACATTTCGGTGCCAAATGAGGGCCCTGCTCTCTTTCCCCACTGAAATTAAACTGATTTTATTAACTTTAGTTCATTGCAGACCTGATACCATCATGGATGTAGAATTGACCGTTTAACCATTCGCCTTTTTGTTTCAAATTGAATCTTTAGCTGCTTTTTTTTTTTTTCCCCTCTTCTTTGCCCTTGCCTTCCCCTCTGTGTCTGTTTTATTTCAGGAGTGAGTTTTCCCTGTCTCGCTCGAGGAGTTGTGCTGGGCAAATGACAAAGGCAAAGAACTACCAGATGAGAACCAACTGGTGTTACCCACATGATTTAAAGTTGCTTTCTCTTCAGATGAGCTACACCACTGAGGTTGCTGTTCCATTTGCTCTATCCCACCCCTGAATCTCTGGATTTCCATGTCAGTCTGTGCTCTGCATTATATCGTTCTCCTGCTTGTCTGTGTGTGTGTGATGCATCAGAAAGAGAATATCCAACACACACAAGTCAGAGATACCATTATAAAACTGCTGTCCTGCGGTGCATGTAATCAGGAACATGCCCTGAGAGGAAGCTCTGCCTTCCCCAAGATGCTTTTAGAATTCTTGTGTGGCAAAACGTCTCCAGCGTGCCCCCTGAGCCGGCAGCATCAAATGGTTTTCAAAGCCCGGCCTTCTGCTTTGTGCAGCTTTATTTTAGGAATAAACGCTGCAAAATCCAGCTCAGGGCTATGAAAATGGGAAGGTCTTAGCCCTGTCGAGCCCTTTTGGAATGACATGCATTTAAAATGTCACATGGGGCTAATGGGTATGAGGTTCATGACCTCGATTGCAAGGGTGGCCCGAGCTGAGAGCCAGCAGTGCTGCACACACAGGTGCAAGAGTGGATTGGAGAGTCTTATCAAAGCGATATAAAGTCATTCACAACAGCAACGGGCCTCACTTGACTCGCTGGAGAGTCACACTTGAATTCAGATTGTTTTTGAATTGGAACAGTCTGTTGTTCTGTTCAAAATTACGGTGTGGCCACGGCAGGGACTCGAAGGAAGCCCAGAAGGGTGGTATTTGGGAAAACCAGAATGTCATGATATTTGTGTTCATGCTTTCTACAGGCCTCCCCACTGCCTTGGGGGGGAATCTTTTAAGAGCTGGATCTTCACATGAAGATCTGGTTTCATTTTTTTGTTGTTTCACCATCTGGGAATGGATGTATTCTTAGAGGATCACAACTTGTTTATCATGTTCTAAGGCTGGATTCTCTGGTGTGAACTGAAGTGCAAATACAAATGAGTTCAGGAAAGCTGGAGATAAACACAAAGTTGAACAGTAGCACTTCATTGCAGGCTGCTTTAATGATCAGATCCTGCTGGCTAAAACAAAACTACATCTCAGTACTTTAATCATACTACACTTAAAATTCAGAAAAGGAGGAGTGAGTGTAAGCTGCTTTTAAAACAATTCATTAGAAGACAAGGCATAGTGTTTAGAACTGGAAGAAATATATTTCATTCATGTATATCTCAAGGTAATTAAAATGAATCAATGTTTGATCCACTGAATTTTATCCCAAGAGTTTCTGTTCATTTTGATGAATAAACTAATGAAATGCCATGTAATTAAAAGATGGAAGTGGCCCCACGGAGGATAAAGGAATAAATAGGTGGAGGAAGGGATTCTCCACATGAGCAGAGGGTGGGTCCAGCAGTTACTGCTGAATGATACAATGGTCTTAATGCAACACTGGCTCAGGAAACCTGTGACTGGTTGTTGTCAGGAGCAAGGAAGGCAGAGGAGTGAGCAACTGTCTCTGTGTGCTGTAGGAGCCCTGTCATTGTGAACAGGGCAGTGGGCAAGGGGTGTGTGCAGCAGCTCACCCCAAAAATCAGGTTGTCACCAAGAGCCTTCATTTGTCCCCGGCACGATAAAGGTCATCGGACACAGAGCTTGATGAGAACTCTGGTATTGCAGGACTGGGGCAATGAGGCCTTTGGGGTTTTGCTGGCTGGAGCCAAAAAAACTCAGAGGCTTCAATTTCCACGAGTGACACTTGGCAGGTCTGGCTGGAGCAGCTGGAGGAGCTCCAGCACTGCAGGACTGAGATATGGGCCAGTAATTGCTGCCGGCCCCAAACTATTTCCTACCAGGCAAAACACACAATTTGGTGCTGTTGGTTATGAGCTATATTTTGCTCAGAAACCACAACAATCCTTTTGTCCTCTGAGGAATGTGGAGTTTGTGTTGGTGCCCTTTTGATGGGGTTTTCTGCTCCTTTCCTTTGTTGTTGGCTGTGCTGTGCAGGTTCATGGCTGGGTAAGGATGGGACCAGTGTGTGGTGTGAACCCTGAGCAGAGGGGAATCCAGTTCAGACCTTCAGCCTGTCTTGGTGAAAGAATAAACCAGTCCTTGCAAGTAGCTATTATGGCTGGGAACTGAAATGCAGCCCCATTTCTGCCTCTCCCATCCTCCCTTGCCCTCACAGGGGTCAGATGTGGAGCAGAACTTCTGTTTTCATCTCTGCAGTTCCCCATGTCGAGAATCACCAATGCAAAGAAATCCAAGTGGTATCCCCCCACCCCCCAAATCCTCATGTTACAAGTTACATTTTCAGGATATATATATATATTTAAATGGCCTTGTTCCCCTGGTCTGAGAGCTGGCAGATGCTGCAGAGCTAATGGTGTCATTTCTGTTACTACATCAGTTGTTAACTGGGCCAGAAAACAGCCTTTAAGATTAAAGTTTAATCAAGTATTTTGAGAACGAGCAACTATAGACTTTATTCTTCTTGAGAATTACAGGCTACGTTCTGAAATCCCTGGCAGGGATAGAACGTTCTGTCAGAAAATGTCTCCAGTGAGAAATAGCAGGCAAAGAATATTTTCTGTGGGATGGCATGAGCAACCTTGTACTTTAAAGCTTGTATATTAATTGCTTGTTAATGGGCAGCTTTTGGCAGAATTTCCTTTTGGTATGGCCTCAAGAATTTTAATGGAGCATCAGTCAGCGAGTGGAGAAAATATACTTTAAAAACAATAAACAGGATATTCAGTGGTTGTGTCAGTTTGTGACACGGGCTGAGTCAGTCATGTTCTAGTTTTGCTCAATTATAAACTCTGCCTTCACTTCATTAAGAGCAGACAAATGAGCTACATCCTTCTGACCCCAATGCAATATATTTTTCTGGATTTTTTTGCCCCCCTGCCTGAGGTGTTTTCAGGAAGGTTATAAGGAGAGGAGAACAGAAATGTTAAAAACCCCTGTGGATATTGAGTTCATTTTCTGTGTCTTGCTTACAGGCCTCTGAAAGTGATTCCCAAAATGTTTCCAAGCCCACTAAACATTTTATATGTAATGTTTTCACAAGCAGGGAGGCTGTTACAGGCTTGAGTCTTATAGGTACACAGGGCATGTATGTAAATATGCACAAAATGTGCTTTTTTGGAGAAAAATCCCCACAAGAGTCGATTTATCCTGTACTCATAAAAAAAAGGCCAGTGTTGCTGAGGTGACTGAGCCTCTCGGTTTCCATTCCTGTGCTTTCCCTTCTTTTAGTGGTTGTTGGATGAAATTTCCCCAAAGTAGGATGTTCTTCCCAGAAAATACTGGAAAGGGCTCTGTTGAACAAAGTACCTTAAACCAACCAAAAACTAAACCAAGCAAAAAACAGTGGGAAAACTCTCAAGTGCAGGAAAATCCCCTCAGCTTCCAACGGGCTCAGTCTGTTGCTCCAAGAAAAGGAGACCTTGGCATGGACAGGCTCTTTTGTCCCCAGCTGTTCTGTGCTGTGTCACCTCCTCCTCTCCTGTCCTGGCCACTTCACTTGGGAAGAGAAAAGGGGAAATTCTGAATCTCTCGAATGAGTTGTAAATTCTGTCTGACAAATTGATGCATGTTTTGGCAGTCTGATAACTCACAAGTTGTCCCTTCCCCTGGTGTGGCACATTCCCAGCTTGCTGAGCATCATTCTCCCAAAAATATTGTGCTATAGGGACTGGCAAACTTTCCTGGTGGGGGGGAAAAAAGGGCTCTGGGTATTTTTTTTCATTTCCAGATTAGGTGTTAAATGTGTTGGGAGAAACTTCACGGGAGCTTGGAGACATCATTTTCAGAGAGGGAAAATGGTACTGGTCAATTTACTGGTGGTGTCTGGATTTTTTGGGAAAAGCAGAGAGTCCCTGTTGTTGTTGGAATTTGACAACAGCCAGAAAACAGGAGCTCTTGCCCCTCAAGGATCACAGAATCACAGAGTGGTTTGGGTTGGAAGGGATGTAAAGATCACCCAGCCCCACCCCCTGCCATGGGCAGGGACAACTTCCACCAGCCCAGGTCGCTCCAAGCCCCGTCCAACCTGGCCTTGGACACTTCCAGGGATCCAGGGGCAGCCACAGCTTCTCTGGACAACCTGTGGCAGGGCCTCTCTTGGAATGCTGCAGGTCCTGATCCTGGGCTGGCTTTACTGTCTGCTGTTCAGGCTCTGTCCTGTGATGCTTTTTGGGTCAATGCCAACAATTGCCAATCTTTTTTTTTTTTTTTTCTCCCCCACTGGATCACATATTTTCATAGTATGTGATGAGTGGAAAAATACTGTGGATACCTGACAGAGTGGTACCAGCAAGGAACTGGAGAGTTAAACTACTCAACAGATCCTGCTTTTCACCTTTAAATACACACCTTATTGTATAAACACAAGTGCTGTACACACAGAAACCTCAATTCTGTGTCTTTGACCTTCTGAACACAGTTAGTGCTGGAGTGTTTTTTCCTCACCCAGAGCCAGGAGCTCTTCGTGCTCAGCACAGAAACTATTGGGAGATCAGGGTTTAACAAAGGATTTTATGCAGAGTGGAGATAAGAGAAGGGTAATGTCTTCAGGCAGCAAAGATAATGCTGTAGTCAAGGTCTTAACGATTGTAGGGATATCGCTCCTCATGGGGAGGATTTTGGGTCCAGTCATCAGTTGTGTGTCCCACCCTGGGGGAGGGGCACCAGGTTGGTGAAGGTACTCGATGAAATGCTTTTGCAGGGGAGGCCTCTGTTAATCAAATCTGTCTGTGGTGCACACAAGGTTTTATCCAGAAGGTGGGCAAATACTTGGGAAAAAAAAACCCCTTGGCATCAATTTTTGCAGAATGAATGCACTTGTTGCATTGTACCTGTTGAGGATCTGCCTCTCCATCTCATTGTAATGCCTGGGAGATGTTCTTGTAGTGACGATTATGACAGCTGAGGCTGAATTTCAGCTTGAGCTTAATCCCAGCAGCTCCTTCAGGGAGGAGACAAAGCCACATGGAAAATACAAATGTGTGAAACTAATCCTTTATGACTATGCATAAATTAAAACCCAGTGCTACTGGGTTTATTTTGAAGTGCCATGTCATGGGCACAGCTTTAAACTCCAGATTCACTGTTGGGTCTCTCGCTAATTCAAAATGAAAAGCAAAACATCGACCAACCATGGCAGGGTTCTCTTCTCTTTGTTTAAACTGAATTGTGCTGCTGAATTCAGGTTCAGATTCTTGATCCACACTGTTCCATGTTCCATTTCATGATCCATTTCATCAAAGTGCTGTTGGGTGTTGTCTCCCAATGTGTCTCCTTCGGCTTCCCAAGTCCTGCAGAGTTCCCAATCCTCTCTCTCCCACCCTTCTCCCTGTTGCTTTGTGCTTTTCCCTTTGTTCTAAACCATTCCATGTGCTTGGGGTAGCTGCCCAAGCAGAATTCACCAAGATTCATTTTTTCTGAGAATTCTCCCCAAGACTGACCCTCTTCCCATGCACTCTCCAGCTCCAGAGGCCGCCCCGTGTCCCCCCTGTGTTCCGTGAGCTCCTCTGGTGAATTTTCGGAGCTGCCTCTTATTTGTACAGTGCCTTTCACCTCCTGCACGTTGCTGTGCTGGGCTCCAGCTCTCTATAAATAATGAAAAACGTGCAGGGCTTGCTGGCACAAGTCAGTGGAGGGCTGTGTTTCCCGAGGCTCAGCTTCAGAGCCTCGCCGCGTTTCCGGGAGCTCGGCTTGGCTTTTGAGGCTGCCGTGGGAGTTTTTTACATAAAGCTTCGTGAGAGCTTGGGTTCTGCAGCTCATCTGTCACAGCACACACGGCCCTGTGTTGCACCAGAGCATGCAGAATGCAGAGAGGGCTCGGGCAGCTTCCTGTCTCCTCCCATCCCTTCCTCAAATGCAGGGAAAAAAACAAATAACTGAGAGCCCTGCCTGGATCACAGCAGGGAGGACTGCTATTGTCCCAAAAGCTGGGTGAGGAGCCCAACAGGCAAGCTGTGCACCTGAGCTCCCTAAAAAATACCTGTGTGGAGTGGCTGTAGTCGTAACTACAAGATATAAAGCAAATTTGGGTAGAAAACGCCTGACTTAAGGAACCCATTTGGATCCAAGCGGTGTCTGAAGGCACGGTCAGCATCAGCCCTCCTGGAAGTTTGCCAAGTGGAGTTATTTTTGCATTGTAAAGTGCCTTCAGATAATTTTTCTGAAGGGTGCTATATAAATAAAACAACTGCCTGATTGGTTTAAAGCGAATCTCTTGAATTTTGGCTCCCTCCTTCCGCAAATTACATGTGTCTAAATTCCCCTGCTTCAAAAATTAAACCAGATCTATCATGGGTGGAATGAGATTAATTTTATTACACACAATAGTTCATTAGTGAAGTAGGAGCAATTTCATGTATTTATGCATAGCCTGCCCAGAATATTTTACTGCAGCTCTTTCAGATGTAAATAAAAATATAATGCTCATTGAATTGCTTATTAAGCAGCATAGAGTGATAGAGGGTGGTTGTGGTGTTGTGCTGTAGGTTATATTTTGGAATTCCTAGGGAACATGGGGCTGAAATTGGCACTGGGGATCAAACCCATGGAATCAGAAAACGATTGGGGTGGGAGGATGAGGGAGAGCTGATGTTTTGTCCAGCACCATGGGCTGACCAGAGTCACCCAGAGGGTTGGATCATTGCATCCTGATGATGAAGGGCTTGTACCTGCCCTGTGCAGAGGGAACCTGGAGCTCAGTCCTGGAGCCTCAGGGGCTGAGCCTGTGCAGCCACCACCCTGCCTGAGTCCCCTGAGCTTCCCCAGCTCAATCCAGGAGCCTCTTTCTTTGCTTTGTCCTAAGGAGGCAGAGTTTGGACCCAAAAACTGCAGCAGGCTGTGCTGGATGCCGAGGGAATTGGCTGAGTGCTGGATAAATTCCTGTGGAGTGGCTGCTCACCGAAGATTCCCCCGTTAAATCTCAGTGTTTGTGTGCCTGCATCTGTTTGTGTCGAGTAGGGACCATATGTGAATAGGTTTGGGGGGGTGGTGTTGACGCCACCGGTATCTTCGCATCCCGGTTTTTATTCCCACGTCCATCAGAGGCAGCTGGGGGAGAGCAGCAGACCTGGCAATGTCAGCCCTGAGTCAGGCAGCAGGATCGATGTTGGGAGGCAGTTCCTTCTCCCAAGTGGCTGCTCACAGGAGCTGCACAGAGATTTCTGCTCCTGGAACCGAATTCTCTTCGATTATGTGGTAACATCGCGCCGCAGCAAATTAGAGGAGCTGTTCCTAATCCTGCTGCCTGCGCTATTATTTTCACATCTCTGTTTACTCGGTAATAAATACGTGTCCTCCTGGAAGGCACACAAACGGTGATGATGAGATTGTACATTTCCAGCTAATTGCAGCATAAACCTGTGCAGCCTTGGCTGGGGTAGGGCAGGTCTCATTCTTTGCAAGGTGACCTTCTGCTCCAGAGCACTGCACTGAGGCCACCAAGCTGCCACACACACTGGGCCATGCAAGAAACGAATCTGCCTGTCCAGGTGTCACTGCTGGTCCTGCTCAGCCCTTTGGACTCACCTGAGCATTTTTATAGGGCTTTATCAGGTCGATTTTTCCCCTCAGGAAAGATATGCATATTTCTCCTTAAGCAATGAAGTGGCCATTATCTTCCTAAAGGACACAGCCAGGGAATGGTTAAGTCTTTTAATATCCCTAGGTGGGAATTAGGGAACAAGAATGGATGCTTTGTAAGGAATTACTGGTTATTATTACAGACCTCTGAAAAACAGACATGAAATTAGCAGTTGTGTGTCATTTCATTACTGCTTTGGCAGTCTGCTTTCTTTTTCCTTTAAGGCTAAGATGGTTGCTAGGGCTTTGTAGTGAATAACCTTTTTGTGTTCAGCTCAAGGCGGAGTATAATTATTTTATAATTTCGGTTCGTGGGGCCGTTTTAGACGTTTTCAGGCAAAAAAAAAAAAAAAAAAGAACTCAGCTTTTGTTAACCCCCTTGGTTCTCAGCTGTCAGTCCCTGGAGTGTGGAGGCTCAGACAGGGGAGCTCCCTGTCTGTGCTCATCCTTTGCACTTGGTACTTGCCTGAGGATCTGGGGATGCCAGGGAGACGAACACGGACCTGACATCGTTACACACTGGCACTGATTGACTTTGAAAAGTGAAGTTCCCCGTCAAGGTGTGTGTCTGGGTTCGTGGCAGGATCGCTGTGTGCTGGGTGGCAGCTGCTGCAAGTGGAGGAATTGCACACTGGGTTAAGGCTGACGTGCTGCAAACCCACCTAATTTGTGCTTCAGGGTGAAAACTTACTTCTAGGGGTTAATAAACTTACTCTTCCATGTAGCTGAAGTAAAGTCTTCCCCCCATCAGACTGTTTTTTTAGGACAGGACAGCTTTTTAAGTTAGTTTATGTGTTCAGAGGGCTGGAGCCCCTCTGCTCTGGGGACAGGCTAGGAGAGCTGGGAGGGTTCACCTGGAGAAGAGAAGATCCAGGGAGACCTGAGAGCCCCTGGCAGGGCCTAAAGGGGCTCCAGGAGAGCTGGAGAGGGACTGGGGACAAGGGATGGAGGGACAGGACACAGGGAATGGCTTCCCACTGCCAGAGGGCAGGGTGAGATGGGATACTGGGAAGGAATTATCCCTGGGAGGGTGGGCAGGCCCTGGCACAGGGTGCCCAGAGAAGCTGTGGCTGCCCCTGGATCCCTGGAAGTGTCCAAGGCCAGGTTGGAGCAATCTGGGCTGGTGGAAGGTGTCCCTGCCCAGGCAGGGGGTGGGACTGGATGATCTTTAGGGTCCCTTCCAGCCCAAACCATTGGGCTGAGGTGGCAGCAGCTCTGCTGTAGATGCCTCGCAGGGTGAACACCTGCAGGGCAGAAGATCCCACCTCCACCTGGCACAGGTGGGCTCCCAGCACCTCTTGCTGCACCCCTGGTTTTCCAAAGGCCCTGCTGGCACTCGGTCCCTGCTGCAGCCTCACTGCAGCTCATCCCACCAGAGAGAGAGAGAAACCCCTCCCTCTCTGCTCCTTCACGCCCTGTGGGGTGCAGTGACACGTTCTGTGCCTGCCCCTCGGGGTTTGATGAGCTGCCGCACTCCAGGGCTGCAGACATCACGTTTTATTTCTCTCCCCCCTTGCTAATTGCTCTCCTACACGTGCAGATCCTCCAGCGCTGCGGATGCCGACAAACCCCACCCCACCATCCCCCCGGGGGAGCCAGCCTTGCTGGGAGCTGTTTGGGATGGCAGACGCCACGTATTTATGGGCTGGAAAGTGGTTAAAATGAGAGGAAACATATTCTTGCTTAAGGTGTGTCTCTAACTTGGGATCCATCACTTGTGCACGTTGCTGTAGCAACGCTGCAATGGCAGGGGAGTTGCTTTTATGGCTGATTTCCGAGCGGATCGTGGCTGGAGCTGTTACCAAGCAACCTGCTCCTGTGCTCCTGTAGCTAGGAAATGCAGCCAGGGCTTTTTAACATTGCCCAGGATTTTGATCATATGTTCATTCTGTCAACTTTGGTCTTTTTGGTGGGAAATAATTGCCGTGGAGTACAACAGAAAGATACCTGTTTTGTGGGGATTTTCATTTCTCCCCCCCCCCCCCCCCCGCTTTCCCTCACGTGAATGTTCAGTGTGGGAACATTCATAGGAAGGCGAGGACAACAGTCCGTTTATTTACCAAAAATAAATAAAAAAATGTTGTATTCAACACGTGATGCTGAGGAGTAATTAAAGGCACACCATCTGCCCGGGTGGAAAGAGCTGCATCCTTCACTTCCCAGGTCTGCAGCTGATCCAGTGTCGTGTTCCAGGACGAGCCTCCCAAAACGCAGGTGTTGAGATGCTCTTTGGGAGTTCCTGACAATTCCTGCTCTGGTGCTGGTTCCTTCTGTTTTATCTTCCCTGTACTTAGGAGGGCTTTGGATAACAGCCTGCTGGTGGGGAGGATGTGAATTAATGAAGTATAGGAAATCATTAAGACTGTGACAATCCACTTCATGGATCTTCTTAACTCAAGGGCAAGCCCTTAACTTTGGCTTTGGAATTTTGTATATCCCAAAGCCTGAGATTAATCTGTGCCCGTGCTTCTTGAGGCGGATGCAAACATTTATCTTTGCTTGAACAGTTTTTATTGGGTTTGTTTGGGGGATTTTTTAACAGCAGGAAGCTTCCTAGATGATTTGAGCAACCTGGTCTAGTGGAAGGTGTCCCTGTCTATGTCAGGGAGCTGGAACAAAATGATTTTTAAGGTCACTTGCAACTCATGGTGGTTCTATAATTTAATTTGGCGTCACTCTGCTGCCCTGAAAGGGGCAGTACCAGCTTGTTACACCTACTGGAGACTGTGGCCCTTCCTATCTTGTATCAATTCCCTTTTAAATAACAATCACACCTGCCCACAGTGATATTTAACATTAGTCAATCCTTGTAAAAATGACAAACTTAACATCAGCCCTAGAGGGACTGTGATTAGTCACATATGTCAGTGCTAACACTTAAAAGTGCCCTGTGTGCTCTTATTTCAAATTTCCTGTTATGTTGTGCTGTGCCCTTTCTGTCCCCCTGGAATGCTCATTGTCAGGGGGAAGTAATTTCATATCCCACCTACTTGGCAAACAGATTGTGAGAGCTGATCTTCGTTGTTTTGAGAGAATAGATTTTTATTGCCTTCCCAATAACTGACCGGTGCTCATTTAATCAGGAGAGTGTGGCAGCCTCACTGAGGCAGAGCAGGGTCTAAACTCACACAGCTTCAATCCAGTCTGTTGTCAGCTCTAACTGGGTCTTTTAATCTCCTGGAGTAAATGTTGGTGAGGGACTGACAGCTCTCAAGGTAACAATTTCCCGTTTATCCACAGCCTGTGTGTCCGTGAGTGGATTCTGGCTGCCTGTGAATGGCCAGCACTGTCAATCCAATTTAAAACCTGCTCTGTTTTATACTTCTGGAGGCATTCTGTCTGAATAGTTTATCTGTAAATTATAGAGGGTAGAATGGCAAGGAATTTGTGCCCAGAGAAGCTGTGCCCCATTCCTGGAAGTGTCCAAGGTCAGCTTGGATGGGGCTTGGAGCAACCTGGGCTGGTGGAAGGTGCCCCTGCCCATGGCAGGGGGTGGCACTGGATGGGCTTTAGGGTCTCTTCCAATTCAAACCATTCTGGGATTCTGTGAATTAAGGTCTACATTCAAATTATTACCTGTATTTTAAATATTAGATCACAGTGAGGTTAGAGACTCAACACCAACGTGATGAGGTATGAATATGCCACCTGGTTAAAAGGATCCACCTGTAGGTCAGTGTGGTCCCCAGTCTGGGTTACTGGGAGAATCCCTCCTGCTCAGACACACACCTTGGACTGAGTTATATTTCCATTCTGTGCCCTCTCTGTGTGCTGGTCCCTCCCTCTGTGATCATCCAAACACATTCCAGGTTATGTGGGGTTCTCTTCATGGCAAACTGTTGGTTTAGTGATTTTTGAGCGAGAGAAACACAGCATCAAAAGCCAGGACACACAGGGAATAAGTGGCTGCAAATGAGAGTGTTTCATCCCTGGGAAAAATAATAATAAAAAAAAAGAACCAGGACAAATATTTATCTGCCATTTGTTAAAGGATTCCTTTTCTTCTCAGACATGAAGCAGTCGGTGTAAGACAAACATGCTAGCAGCTAACTCCCCATGTTAGCTCCTTGTTGTGCTCAGGATGTCAGGGAAAATAATAATAATAATAATAAAAAAAAAGCTAGATGACTCATTGTTTTCCAAGGATGCTGCTTCCCCTGCAGATATTTACAGGTTGTTTTTTAGGAAAACTTGGAGTTTACAGACTGCCCACTGAATTTCCATTTTTATGGCAGGGTCATATTATTACTGCATAATTCATCGTGTAATCACACAGATCTGCACTGGGTGCTTGAGAAAGGGAAAGAAAAATCAGCTACTTTTAAATTATTATGTCTTTTAGCACAGAGCTTTAAGATTGGAAATTCAGGTTGGAAATTAAGGTTGGAAAAGACCCCATGTCTGTGTTGTTGAGACTGGTGTTCTCCAACCCCATGGTCCAGCTGAGAGTGGAAGGTGTTGACATTCCCTCTTCCCATTCTGGAAACGTGGCTGTTGGTCCTGAAGAGCTCTGGAGCTTCCTCAGAGCAGGAACCTGACATTTTGTACCAAAATAGCCTAAAAACAGCCCCTGGGTCACGCTGTCACTTTAAAAACGAACACATCAAACATTTAACACCTGGCAAGTGTTGCTTTCAAAACCCGAAGTTATTTTTCATTTGGAAAGCGTTCCAAAGCTTGACAGCCTTTCCCACATATTTGTACCGTCTTCCAACTGGAAATATCTGAAAAATAGTGGGGAAGTGTGTGTGTGTGTGTCAGGAGGGAAAGCTCACTCTGCAAGAGCCTGAAGACGTGTTTGGAAGCGAATTTTTTCCAAGTACAATTGAAATTAAATAAAAATAAACTAGTTGAATCCTTCTCTAAAAAAATTTGAAAGTAAAGGAAATCTAATAATAATAATAATAATAATACTTTTGTCAAGATTTTCTGACACCTTCAAATTCTCCTATTGGGGATGGAGTAGGGAGGAGAGAGAGACAATTTGCTCTTCCTGTTCCTCTAAACAACAAACCAAAATACTGCAGAAAATGACATTAAACCAATGAAAATGGCATTAGAATTGCAAAGTTTAAGCGCAGGAAATGAGGGATTTGAGCCTCCTGTTTGATTTGATTCATCATTTAGGCCTGAGCTGTCTTGTTTTCACTTCCATCACCTGTCGGGTTGTTGCTGTCACGGGGCCAAGCACGCACCGGCCACATCCATGTTCCTGCTGCAGGAATTCCGTGAGCTGGAATAACTCCCAGTGTGAAGCAGAGGGAATGCTGCACTGGACTCGTGTCTCCAGCTGTTCCCTGCTCATTATTCCTTTAACCTGCGTGCCTGCAGTGGTGTGTTTGGTGTGTTTACACTGTGCTGTCACAGCCCAGCGTGGAGCCGGGACATTTCCAGCGCTGTCGTGGCAGACGTGGCTCAGTGGCTGGTGTGAAAACCTTTGGCTTCCTTACAGCACTGAACAGATCTGTGCTGAGCACGCAGCAAAATAGCATCTGGAAAGCCAGTGGGAAGTGAGGGAAAAGGGGAGAAACCTTTACTGCATGAAATATTCCATCGACCGGCAGCTCCTGCCCTCAGTGCTGTCCCGACAGTGCTCAGCACTCTGATCCAGAATCCGTGGGTTTTATTCTTGTTGCTCATGATGAGGTCAGTGTATGGCTCATGGTATCGTGGAATCAGGATGGTTTGTGTTGGAATGGACCTTAAAGCCCATCCAGTGCCACCCCCTGCCATGGGCAGGGACACTTTCCACCAGCCCAGGTTGCTCCAAGCCCCGTCCAACCTGAACTTGGGCACTCCCAGGGATCCAGGGGCAGCCACAGCTTCCCTGGGCAACCTCTGCCAGAGCCTGCCCACCCTCACAGGGAAGAATTTGTTCCCAATAACTAATCTAAACCTACTCTCTGTCAATTTGAACCCTTTTCCTGTCTCTCCTTGTAAACAGTTTCTCTCCACTTTTCTTGTAGTTTCCCTCAGGTCCTGGAATTAGGTCCACAATCAGGTCACCCCAAAGCTTCTCCTCTCCAGGCTGAACAATCCCACCTCTCCCAGCCTTTCCTCCCAGCAGAGCTTCTCCATCCCTCTGATCATCCTGGTGCCTCCCCTGGACTCATTCCAACAGCTCCATGTCCTCCCTGTGCTGGGATTCCAGGGCTGGAGCAGCTCTGCAGCTGTTCATGGCAAATGAGCCCTCGAAGCATCCCCGGAAAGTTTGGCATTTGCAGTCTAAGCAGGGAGGAAAATAAAAGGGAATGCTGCTAAAATTATCCCTTGTGCTACAACCAGCTGGGAAGGGCTGGGGGAGCTCTCACAGGGGGTTAATGTGCCCCCCTCTCACCTGTCGGGGTCCCTGCTGTGGATTAAACAAACTGTAGGAAATGTCAACTGGCAACTGAATAAACAACCTGTGTTTGAACAGTGTTGGCTGAGTAAACGACTGGTCTGGTGGCAGCCACTGGAGAAGGGTTCTGTCAACACCAGTAACACTCCAGTATGTAAACAGGGAGATTTGGGAGTGTACTATCAGCATCTGTCAGGTTAGGGGTTTTTCCTGTATTGAAAGGGAATATAAAAGAGGCAGTGTGGGTGCAGGACAGTCCAAACATGGCCCACATGGTCACATGGGGTTGCCTTTGTCAGGTAAGACCTGGTGCCTCACCTTGGCCCACGGAATCTCTGTCCCTCCCTCAGGAAAATCACCTCTGAGCTTTTATGGCCAGTTATAAATGCGTGTTTGAGAACTTACTTTGGAGAAATATCCCTAATTTTTGAAGCTTGCCTGTCAGGAGAGAAGTGAACATTTCTTTTCCTAAGCCATTATTAAGCCTGTCTGTAGGGTGGCCATTCAGGTACCCCTACCTGATCTCCAGGAGAGGTTCTGAAAGCTAATTAACTAATTAACCAGAGCAAATGCACCATTAGGTATTCAGAGAGGGCAACACTGGCAGAAGCCAACAACGAGGGCAAACAATTAAGCAGATGGACATTTCTTCAGGTGGCTCTGGGATTTACAGTGGGTAAATGGCTTTTGAAGGCAAGGGAGTTTTGCCTTTTATTTGAAGAGAGCCAGGATTCCACCTGGAGCTTTTGAGGCCAGCAGGGACCATGGAAGCACCCAGGGTGACCTCCTGAAGCACCCATGTGGTGCAGGGTAGAACTGCTCACCTGGGATGTAAAATCCCAGAGAAAAGAGTTTTAGGATGCAAATCCAGGCAGACTGGGTGAAGGTGGCCTTTGATTATGACCATCCAAGCCTTTTACTGGTGTGTTTTTCCTTGTTCTCCATGAAGGGGAGGAAAAGGTTGAGCTGTGCCCTCAGTCTAACAAGGCTGAGAAAAGGGTGGTTTGAACACAATCATTATTTTCTGTGCTGTGATACAAACGGTTTTCAAACCTTAAGGTCTTATTTTTAGGACTGACAATACACAGCTCTTTATTGGCCCACCAAAAAAAAAAAAAAAAAAAAAAAAAAAAAAAAAAAAAAAGTAAAAATAGATGGATGGGGGTTGTGCAGATGTATGTGAATAATTCTTGGCAAAACCTGTTCTTATATTCCTAAAATGCTACATCTCAAGGCATTTTGCTCTTTCTCTTATTTCTAGTTACACGTCTTGCTGCACTTAATTTTTTTTTTTTTTTTTAATATGAGATCATTCTAAAATATTGGAAATGGTTTTCCTGGTGCTATTTTTTTCTTAATTTTTTTTCCCCCCCTAAAGCTTCTCAAGTGCCATAAATATTATTTCTATAGCTGCACATCAAATGCACGACGAGAATTAACAGTTTGTGTCTCTTCAGCGCTTTGCTGCTGTCGTGCTGCACATCTGAGGGATGTTTTCCTCTTTAACTGGCTCCTTTTCTGTTCACACACACACACAGGTCTCTCAGAGCTCAAAACTTGCAGCAGGTTCTGAAGGCAGCCAAGAAGGAACTTTAATGGCTCTCCTGGAAGTCGTTCAAAAACCACTCCCCCTGACTGAATCGGACACCCTGGAAGGCTCCAAAAGCCATTTCCAGGCAGGAATAAGGTAAGGGGATGATAACTGGAATGCTCAAGGGCTGCATCAGGAATGCTTTTGGAAGGTGACATAAAAACTTTGAAGTGTAACTTTAAAAAAAAAAAAAAAGGATAAAAATTCTAAATTTTCTGGGTTGGTCTTTTCTGCATTAGTTTGGGCTCAGCTGTTGTACCCTGCTCTGTGGCTCCCCAGAAACTCTGGGCAGATATTCCCCAAAGTGTGAGAATGATCTGCCTTATGCTCAAAACCAGTAATAATTGAAAAAAAATATTTCAAACTCCAGCAAAAACTGTCCCTGTGTGCCCCTTGGGGAAGCTCCTCTCTCCCACTAATCCAACTTGGGCTCCCTGTACCTCCTGCCAGGTCTTCTCCAGCAAAGGACAATTGTCCTGCTGCCTCAGCAAATGACTGTTTCCATCTGAGTTTCTCAGAATCTGAGGTGTTTTTTTCACATTTTCCTTTTCTAATAAATCCAGCCTTGATCAAATCAAGCTACCAGGAGCCTTTATTTATTCCCCAACATTCCACCAGGACACACTGAAATCACAGCCTACTCCCTAGAGGAATATTCTAGTTCCTGCTCAGTTCTGAATCCTTAAGCACTATTTCAGGCTTCTTCCTTTCAGGACCACCTTAACCTTAAGCTCTTGAATCATTTGGTGATCTTTTTTTTTTTTTTTTTTTTTTCCCCTAAGTTAATTGTTCTCACCTTTGATTTCACCTTTCATCTACTGCACCCAAACTTTTCCAGGACACAACCCCCAGAGTTATTGCTCCAAAAGCTGGACTACAAGGTTACTCTTGCCTCCCAGGTCACACTCTTTTGCAGGTTTATTAACAACTTGGCCTCAGGAACACTTAAGGAGTCAATCATTAACTGGATATTAGAACCTTGAGCCACCTGTGTGGAAATGGCTGCTGGGGGTAGGACAGCCCAAGAGGGTGGGATAGAAGAGCTTTATTCTGCCCACAGCAGGGCATTAGTGTTGCAGTGGGGTTCTAATTCCAGGCCTCTGCATGAAAGGACTCATCTTGACCAGCTCAGGGTGATCTTCGTTGGTGGCCAGGCCCGTGCTCTGCAGCACAGGAATCCTCAGTATTTCCCAGTTTACAGATTTCCTGGTTGACTTTGCCTTGCTCTTGCCTTTCCCTTTGTTCCAAACTCCACCTTTGAGCTGGGAATGTTATCCTGGAGTTCTTTGTTTTGGTGCAGTCAGCACTCCCTGGGCATCCTGATGGTGGGTGCTGGGAGGGACAACCAGGACAGCTCTCTTTTCCTCTGCCAGAGACCTGGATGCTGGATATCACTGAGCAGGAATGGGAATGATCCCCATCCCCTGTAAAAATTAGCATTATAACCCAAACCATCCCAGGGTTCTGGAACCTGGGGAATGAGGAAAGTGAATCTATAGGAAAAACAGGCTGAGTTGTTTGCTTTTTTTTTTTTTTTTTTTTTACTGCCTTTGTCCTGACTCTGACTGGGACAAACCTCTTGGGGTGTTTCTGGTCTGTTTGAGCTCCAGATGAAAAAATTATGATTATTCTCTCACCACACATCACCCGGTCAAGGCAAGTGTCTTTATTCTGCAAGTGGCAAAGAAAAGATGTATTCTTTTCATTTTGCATACAAGTAGGTTACTTGGTAGAAAAGGAATTGTTCCCTTGGATTGTTTCCATCTCTGTGTCCTTAAAACTCACTTTTACTGTGCTTTATGCTCTTCCCAACTTTGCTGCCTCTGTGCTATTGTTTCCTCATGCCCTTTACAGTGACTCTCAGTATTCAGGCTCTGCTTGAAAGCTTCCTGCTGTATCTGAGAGCCCAGAATGCCCTTGGATGAGTGTTTCTACACCTCTAGGAGAAGTGTCCTGGTGCCACATGGGCTTGAAAATCAAGAAAAACTCTTGATATACTTTGTGCATGCAGTCAGTCTTTATAAACCTGTTGAGTGTGTGTGTTTGTGTGTGTGTTAGCTCAGCCTTCCAGAGCTCTGGACCCTCCTGCTCTCCTACCTGCGCTCTCAAGATTCATTCTTGGCCCTGGGGAAAAAAAAACCTCTGCCCACTGACATCAGGAGAAGAAGTAAAAACAGAACACTTCTGAAAATGTTGGCTCCTCTGCTCTCTGCTGCTGCCACGCTTGGGGCTGTGCTGCTTCCACTAGCTAGTTAGTTCTTTCTTAGAAGTCTTTCTTGGAAAAAGATTCATGTCTGTCTCCTTAAACTTGCTCCTGAAATCTTAAATAGAATTATCCAGCAGTACAAAAATTGTAAAAGCAATGAACCCGAGCAAGAAGCTGACTGGTGTTCCCTCCTGTGAGGGGCTGCTGAGTGGGATACTCGCACCAGAAGGAGAGCTGGAAAAAATATTATGACCTTCTGCCATGGTGACTGAGTATAGAAACATTCTGAATTCCAAACTGGAATGGATACAAAGAGCAGCTCCACTTGCAGAGCCTCCTCGAGGGGAGCATTTTCAATGTGCCCTTTGTCAGGAGAGGAGCAAACCTGGCTGGGGGGAGTTCCCTCCCTCCCCTTCAGCTGCTGCTGATCTCTTTGGGCAGAGGCCTTTCTGCCACAGTGCATTAAAGGCAGTGGATGAAGGTGTTGCATTTCCATATCCTCATGAGTTTAGAGGGGTTTGCTGCAGCAGAGAGATTATTAGGGAGCTCCAAGGGGAATAAACAGCTTCATCTGCACCAGGTCCTGCCGATACAACAGCAGGTGTCCCCAGGGCTATGGCTGCTCTGAGAGCTGCAGGCTACTGTTGTCATTGCCTGGGAGCTTTTAGGGGGGTTTTGCCACCTTGTTTTTTTAATTTGCCATCTTCTTTTCCCCTGTTTTTCCCTTCCCTCTGGCTCTGCCTTACAATGCCTTCTCAAAACCCAGTGAAGCATCACCCATTGTAGGTGCAGTGACCACCCTTGGGAGCCTTTGTGGGGGTTTTGTTTCAGTTTGGTTTCATGCTGAAAATGGCCCAGGGAGTGCTGGTGAATCCCTCGGTCTGGATGGCAGGAATGAAGTAGTCCCTTCAGCTCTTCACAAAGCACAGGCTTTTGTTAATGATTAAGTTTCCTGAAGACCTGATTTCATTAGATGGAGTCTCCTCACGCTCTGTGCCCGTTCTCATTAGAACAGTGATTTCTGAACTCTTCCTAACAACTTAGAAATGTTCCCATGGTGATGCTGGTCCCCTGGGAATGTGAGCAGAAGGCTGCAGGGACCTGTCTGTAGAGGCTGGTGCTGGTGGTGGGGTCTCCAAATCCCCTCACCCAACAGCTGAGGTTGCTGCATCTCCTTTTCCAGGAGTGGCCAGGGAGCAGGACAGGGCTGGGGGCCCTGTTCCCCTCATTAAACCCCTGGGATTCTGCCTGCCCATCTCCCTCTGTGCTCCTGTGTGTGTGTGTAACATGAGTGTTCTATAAAGCTCATCCTTATAATGTGGCCCAAGTGCCTTTGCCTTTGACAGGACAAGAGGAAACAGCCTCAAGTTGTGCCAGGGGAGGTTTAGATTAGTAATTAGAGAAAATATTGTCATGGAAGGGGTTGTAAAACATTTAAATGGACTGCCCAGGGCAGTGGTGGAGTCACCATCCCTGCAAGTGTTCAAAAAGAAGTGGATGTGGCACTTGAGGACATGGTACAGTGGTGATGCTGAGTTGATGGTTGGACTTGGTGAGCTTAAAGGTCTTTTCCAACCTTAGAAATTCCATGAATCCATGATTTTATCACATAACCAAATGCTGTCCGTGCAGGGATGCACTTAGTCCCCTCCAGGATGTCCATGGTCAGGATGGTGACAGTAACTGGTCGAAGGCTGAAAGCCCTGTCTGGAATTGCATTGCCCAAAGATTTACAGCCCCCTGGCCTTTCTCAGCTGCTCAGATCATTCTGTAACCTCCAGCAGCTCTTGCTGCCTCTCTCCTTGGAGTTACCTGATCACTGACTGAGCAGATTTAGTGGAAGAAGTGTCAGGAGCTGTGTGATTGTTGCACCCCCCCCAAAATCTTTCACTGTAAGGGGCTGTGGGAGCTCGAGCTCCACCAGCAGCGTCAGGAACCCAAAGCTGACCAAATGTTTTCTCCGCTTTTCTTGCTGTGCTTTGCTTGAGTAATCAGGACAATTCTCTGTTAGGCATGAAATGAAAGTAAATGATTAGAATAAAGATGTGCTGAGCTACTTGACAAGGCTTGAGTACAGGGTACAGAATCTGTGGGTGTTTGGCACAGCCCCAGCACTGCAGATATTTTAGCTCCTGCTTATTTTTGATTCCGTTCAAATATGACTTACCTTAAAAAAAAAAAAAATTAACTGCAAAGCATCTGCTGTTACACAACAGATATTCATGATGGAAAAAACGGCATGAGAAAGCTCTAGGCATGAGCTGAAGGGCTCCAATGGTGGCCTGAATTCTCCAGGTTTCAGCTCCTTCTGGAGTGCCAGTCTGGTTGTGCACTGAGTGGTTTGGTCTGTCACATCACTCTTGTGGAGGGAAGAAACCTCCAGAAAGGCTCCTGAGAGGCACGAGCCACACTGTCACTGCTTCCACTCACTCACAGCCCTCTGTGGACTTCAAAAGCAACTGGGATGGGATGCTGAGGAAAGCAGTAGCATTGCCAGAGAGACTTACACATGGAAATCATTCCTGGGGTCAAAGCAGCAGAGCACCTCTAGTGCACCTCTTCCACCTCAGCAGCCAATCCCCCAAATTCTCAGGATCCCTGCAAGGTGACACAGGGAGCAGATCTTGATCAGAGCTCAGGGAGTGTTTGGACAACGCTCTGAGGGACAGGGTGGGATTGTTGGGGTGTCTGTGCAGGGCCAGGGATTGGACTGGATGATCCTTGTGGATCCCTTCCAGCTCAAGACATTCTGTGATTCTACGATTCAGAGACAACATTCCATATTTTTTGGCATCCTAAGGGATACATGTGCTTCAGGCAAACATTTCTCTCGCTCTGCTTCTGGCTAAAACAGTAGTGGCAGGGCCTTAGTGCTGTGACAGAGAAGAGCCCTTCCCATCCTGCCCATCCCAGGATGCGTTTTAATGCAGATAAGTCGAAGATATTCCTGGATCCTTTGCCAGAAGCACACAGGGAGTCTGGTGGCAGCAGAAACAACCTGTAGCTCTCCAGGGTTCCTAGTTAAAGTTGTTAAGTCCATTTCCAAACTTTGTTTCCCTGCTGCAGGGCCAGGCTGCAGGCATCACATCTGGACCAGGAGGAGGGAAATCACCAGCAGCAGCACGAGGGGCAGGGGGAGGGTGTTTCAGAGCAGCACCAGAGCTGTGGGGAGGGTGTACAAACAGAACAGTGTTAACAGGCCCAGCAAACTGCAGCTTGGTTGTTTTCCTGCCCTTAGGATACATAATTTTGGAAAAAAACCCTGGCTTTAAGTGTTTCCAGTGGGGTGAGAACCTGAGCTCTGCAGACCCAGAGCTCTCTCCTGGTGACAGGGAGCTGTCAGGTGACAAGTGCAGTGGTGGTGACAGTAGATGCTGAAGAGAACAGTGACAATGATGAGCCTTTTCATGAAAGGAAAGACCCACACCCCTTTCATAATAAGAAAAACTCTTCAGTGTAGCCCACACACGTTTCAGAGGCAGCTGCTTCACCGATTCACGAGCCAAAATGTTCCATCAGTCCACACCTACTGCACAATGCCAGTGGTGGGAATTAGGAGAAGGTTACCTTTTGATTCATGGGCCTTCTGAAAAGTGGGATAAACAACAATCTGTATTCCCTTGGGAGGAAAAAAAAAAAGGGCGAATTCTGCCAGCAGGTTTGTAATATGAGAGTGCTTTACACGGTGTATTTTCACAGCTGTCTTATCAGTTTCCTAAAATGAATCAGGGTGGAGCAAACCGTTTAGGAATGTCATGAAAAAAGGATTTGGAGCTTTGCTGTGGTTCATGATAATCATGCCCTCTTGAGATAGTGCATCAGAGGTGGAAGATCCTCCTGGAGATAGGGATAATGCTTTTAAAATATTCCCACATCAAATTCGGCAGCTGTTGAGTCTGAACTCTGGCTGGAGATATCCCCTTCCCTTTTTATGGTGGTTTGACTTGGAGCTGATTTTTGGACGGGTGGGACTTCCCCTTTTCCTGCTGAGATCCTGCAGAGCTTGGTGGTTCCTGTCACTGGTGTCTGTGGGAGCTGAGGGACCTCAGAACTCTGTGGACCTGAGCACTGGGTGGATCTTCATTGAGATCATCAGCTCCATCTAAATCAAGCACTAAAGGTCACGTCTTTACCCCCCCCGAGGAGGGGGGAAGAACCCTGACCCAGTCCTTAGCAGTATCCTAAACTAAAATCCAGACAGAGGGAAGGAAGCATTTCATTGCTGTCCCCTCACCTTACTGTGCCTTCCCCCCCTCACCAGTGCTGCTGTTCAGGTGACGAAATAACTGCTCAGCCCAGCGCTCTTATGGCACTTTGGATTTTGGAGCAGGCAAGAAATAAACCTAAATCTGTAGTGATTAACTGTTCAGGTGGCTCAGGGACGTGCTCTGCTGGAACAGGACCTGACGTGTTCCTGAGCACGGCGTGGGGTTAATTCAATACACGGGACTGCTTTAGCAGCTTCACTAAATGCCGTTTATTCCATCACCGCTACGAGGTACAGTGGATTTGACAGAAACAAATCGAGTGAACCAAAGCTTTTCCCCTTCATAAAAATGGCTATGATTAAACTGCGCCCTTTAAAATACAGCCCATTAAATCAGCTTCCCCAACTTCTGACGGATTTACTCCAAGTAGCCTCACTTATTTTGTTGCCTTTTAGGTTATTTATTGTTGCTTCAGAACGGGTGTTTTTCTGAGGATTTCCTGAGTCTGGTTGTGGAGGTGAGTGATCTTATCTTCATAGAACCTCCTGAGCTGGGAGGGACCCCCAAGGATCATCCAGTCCAACCCCTGGCCCTGCACAGACACCCCAACAATCCCCCCCTGTCCCCCAGAGGATCATCCAAACCCTCCTGGAGCTCTGGCAGCCTTGGGGCTGTGCCCACTGCCCTGGGGAGCCTGTTCAGTGCCAACCACCCTCTGGGGGAAGAACCTTTCCCTGAGATCCACCCTGAGCCTGCCCTGGCACAGCTCCAGCTGTGAAATGAGGTGATGTTTAAGGTCCCTTCTGACCCAAATCCTTCCTGTCCTTGCAGGTGTCCATGGATGATGGTATCTGTAATCACACATGGGCTATTCCAATGCTTAAATATCCCTGCAATTAGAAAATTAGTCCTGATTTCCAACTGGAATTATCCCTGTTCATTTTAAGCACTTGTCCTGCTCACTGCAGTCACAGGGAACAGGACAATTTCTCCTCTCTCCTCTTGACCCAACACAGACCTGAAGGTGGTTATCTTTGGGCTAAACATGTTCCTTCCCCTGAGGAACAAGAGGAGAGGTGGGATTGACAATAAATAACAGAAATATCTTTTTTTTCTGGTGCTTCAGTCTGGACAGGATTTATTAGTAGCAGTAATATCTTCTGATTGGAGTAATAAGAGCATTAGGGGTGTTTTTTGGGTGCAAATTTGTCTGAACTCTGCAGAAGTAGCAAAAGCTTAAAAAAACCACCCCAACAACTAACAACCAGCAAGGCTTTTCTAATTTTTCCAGCTATAACAGTTGTCCTGCCACTGAGGCTTGTCCTGCCCGTGTCTTGAGACCATCACAGCAAAGCACAGTCCATATATAGTATCCTTCCAGAGCGCTGGAACATAAATTACAAAGGATAATGTGCTGGAATTTTAATTACTGGACGCAGACAAACTGGAAATGCAGTTTCCAGCTGCTCCCAGTGTATCTTTATCTTGATCCAGTACTATAAACATCACATGTAATCCCAAATCCTTACAGTAGCCACTGCACAGAGGCTATAAATAGCTGTGCCAGAGCTGCAGAACATGGTGTGAAGCTTTTCCTACCCCAGAGCCCACTGGTGTGGTGGCTGTTTGCAGCTTCACAGTGATTCCTGAACTCGGACAGACTGAGCTAAGCTGGTCCTGGCACAACTGAAAGGGGAAATAACACTGGTCTAGTGAATATAGGAATTCTGGTCTTTTTTTGTCTACAAAGAGCATGTTAATTCCGTGACATGAGCAGGGCAGAAGGTCCAGTTAGAAAGATGTTCACAATTGAGGGCTGTTCACCCTGTGATGAGGTTACCCCACTGTGCCAGAGGTGCAGCATTTCAGTCAGAGCGTTACCTTGCTCCCCTGCAACCCTGAAAGCTCCTGTATTGCCTCTCAAGAGGAAAATCACAGAATGGTTTGGGTTGGAAGGGACAAAAAATCACCCAGTGCCACCCCCTGCCATTGGCAGGGACACTTTCCACTAGTCCAGGGTGCTCCAAGCCCCATCCAACCTGGCCTTGGACACTTCCAGGGATCCAGGGGCAGCCACAGCTTCTCTGGGCAACCTGTGCCAGGGCCTGCCCACCCTCCCAGGGAAGAATTTCTTCCCAGTATCCAATCCAACTCCACCCCCCTTTCAATTTAAAGCTGTTTCCCCTTGTCCTATCCCTCCTACCCCCTTGGAGGACAAGAGGGAAAGCCTTTAAGCTTAAAAGAGGGTAGAACATGGTGAGAGTGGTATTGTTGCTAAATTACCATCTGCATGAACGTCCTCTCTTTCAAAACTGCTGTTAGAGTTTGACATACAGTGGTGTTGATGTAAGAACTGGTGTCTTCTTTTAGACTGTGCAGTGAGGTGTGTGTGTTTGCTTGGTGGATTAAGGACTCTCTGCTGCCTGTTTTGGAAAAGGGGAACATGAGAAAGTGCCCTCTTTGTTCCTACAGAGCCCTCAACATGCGTGTTCTCAGGGTCACAGGGAATTTTGGGTTTGGTTTTATGCATTTCTGAGGAGACACAGCTCTGCAAGCACAAAAAAGTTTTGTCTCTGTCGGCCCCTGCTATTGAAAGAACCAGAACCTGGGTATAAATTCTGAGTTTCCCAAAAAGCAGTTCCTTTCATGGTGCCTGGTCCCTCCAAAACAGGTGTATACAGGGAAATAAAGCTATTTATACTCATCCTATAGCTCTTTTTCCTTCTCTGGAGCTGTTAGCAAGCCCCAATTTCAGCTGCTGCCGAGATGAAGGGTAATGTTGGCATTAAAATGCAATGCTGGTGGTGGGAGAAGGGTCATAAAGCACACATTTATTTAGCTTTAGACAAGCTACAGTCAGTTATCCCCAGCTCAAGGTGCTCTTGCCAAAACTTCCGAAAAATTAAAATGAAACAGCCAGAGAAACAGAAATCTCCCTTTTCTTCTGAAAAAAAAAAAAAAATTAAAAAATCAAATTTATTTGTAAATCCCCAGGCTACACAAATAACTCTGCCTTTCATTAGTTACTGAGGGAATGGCAGGCCCTGTGTTCCTTCAGACTGCTGAAGTGTGAAGAAAATTAGTATCTCACATTTACAGGATTACACTGCAATATTTCCTCCACAGGCAAATATTTCTTAGATAACAAATATTCTAAGCAGTATTTATTTTTTATATGGCCACACTCAATAGAGCTGATCTGGGAGACGATCTGGTGGTGCAGATGATTTAAAAGAGACCCAGTGTTTTTATAGCTTCCTGGAGGGATTCTGGCTATTTAAGAGACAACATCTTGTTTATTACAGCCCAATTTTGTCTCTGCTGTTGTGCAAACCCCGTGGCAGTTTGCAGTACAAACACAAAGAGCTGACTGAGGTTTTTATGGGAAGTTTTTGGCTCTCCCAGGTTCACCAAAGAGCTGTTTTTGAAGGAGTGGTTAATAACGGGAAGGTCTAACCAGGTGTGGATGTGACCGAAAGGGAACTCGGATTGGATTTCTGGTCCCAAGTCGGAATGGTGATCCTGAAATTCCCCTTCAGACCTCAGTGAATCTTTAAATGCTGCAGGTGGTTGGTGCTGATATTCCTGAAATACCTGTAGCTGTGCACAGGCACAGACTGACTCCAGCTCAGGGCACTGGGCAGGTTGCTGCTGTATTCCTATGGAAGTGCAAACAGCTGGATCCAGGAGCACAGCATTCCATGTGTCCCAGAGCAAATTCCCCATGCTCCAGTGGGATCTGGCTCCCTGCTAAGCACAGGGGAGTCTGTCAGCAGTGGAGAACATGGATGATTTCTTCCCAGTCCTCTGCCTCAGGACTTCAAACCCAAGGGGTGATTTGACCATTTTAAACTGGTCCGTGGAGCCAGCGGGTGAAGCATCAATACTTGGGAGTCCCAGCTGCCTCAGGAAGTCCTAAAGCCCCAAACACTATCAGGGAACACTTGGGGAACCTTTTTACACCTTTTTGGCCATGGCCAGACAGGGCAGGGTGGGAAATGGGCCCTGCATGGGTCCACTGCAGTTTTCTCACCTGTGACTAACACAAGGTTTAGATTGGACACCAGTAACTAAATATTTGGACACTCGTCCCATAGGGAAGCTGGTCTTTTTGCAATGATCTCATTCCCTTTAAATTCTTTTAGGTTGGACATCAGGAGGAATTTCTTCACAAAAAGGGTTGTCAGGCATTGGGAGGTGGTGAGTCCCCATCCCTGGAGGTGTCCAGGGAACAGCTGGATGTGGCACTCAGTGCTCTGGACTGGGTGCAAAGTGGGGATCAGGCTGGGCTTGAAAGCTCTGGGAGGTGTTTTCCAACCTCAGTGATTCTGGGATTCTCAGCTCTGTACTAGAAGCACCAGATCCTCCCTCCTTTTCACTGACCTATGGCTTGAAATCTGTTTTCTAAGGAATGATATGGATACAGATACAAGCAGCTGACATCAGCTCTGAGAATATTTTTCTTGTAGGTGGAACTATTATTCCTCCTTGGAACTGTAACTGTGCACAGCCAGTGATTTGCTATGCTAATAAGTTGCTGAAGGAAAAATGGGAATTATTCTGGCTATGAGATGCCCTCAGCACATGTGGTTTACAAAGACTAAAGGGCAGCAGAAGATAAGCAATTCCAGAAAGCATTTGTGCTGGAAGTAATGAGAGAGGCAGGAGGCTACAGATTTAGAAGGAAATATTCCTGGAAGATTTCCCTACTGTAATTTGTTGTTCAAGTGCTGGTTGCACTGTTTGCTGAGGTGCCGCTCTCCTGTGAAGGCAAAACCCAGTGACTGCACTGGCAGATGATGGGGGGATATATTTGCACTCACTCTGATCCAAGCTCAATTCCAGAAACTTGGCATCTTGTTCATCAACTCTCCTACAAATACATAAAAACCCCCAATCCAGTGCTACTGTTTTTGTTAATGCTTCCCAGGTAGGTTTCTTTCTATTGCAGTTTTATTTCTCGTACAAGTCATTTTCTTGACTCACAACTGAAGATTACCCTGTTGCTTAATTTATTTGGTGATTAATTTGGCACTGTGGGCAGATGTGATGTAAAGCTCTTTACCGTTCTGGGGTGAGATGGAGGCAAGCAATCTGCACCCAGGAGGTTTAACGAGGCATCCATCCCTTGGGAGTGGAGATACTTTAATTTAATTAAAGGGAACATTTTGTACCAGACTAAAAAGATTATTTTCTTGACTAAGACATAAATATTAGTTTTCTTAAAGGGAAATATCCAGATAAACAAACAAATTTCTGTTTACGACATATACTTTGTTGAGGGAAAATAATGTTGATTTTTAGTTTGATGAGGGAACCAACTTTCTGTCAGCATTCATGTGGCCAATTAAGCAATGCCAAGATGCTGATGGGATTGCTGGTTTCAATGTGTACCTTATGATATTTAAATAATTTAAGTAAATGTTTATATTAGCTTTAACATAATAATACAGCATTTCCTGCGTGTTCCTTTTGTCCGTGTCTTCAGCTGTGTCTGATCTCTCACAGGGGAGGATGAGTAAAACGTTTTGGTTTCCAGGTATTATTCCCAGAAGTCTCCTTTTTAAAGCAGAAGGAGTGGAAGGCAGTGAGGGTGTTGTCACAGCAGAGGTACCTGGAACAGCACAAGGGCACCGGGGCCATCCTGTTCCATCACCTTGGGATGTGCCACTGCCCGAACATCCCTTTGGCAAAGGGATGAGGGGGCCTGGAGGTCCCTGCAGGGACAGGTTCAGTCCTCAGGGGTGGCTCTGGTGTCTCAGCCCTGCCACAGGTGCTGACAGAGCCTGGAACCAACTGAGGGCCCACAGAGCTGCCCCTGGGAAGCGTCTCCTGCTTCGTCCTTTGCAGGGCACCCTTCCCACAGCTCACAGAGTAATCCCAGCATGGTTTGAGTTGGAAGGCAACCTTGAAGATCATCCCATTCCAACCCCTCTGTCATGGGCAGGGACACCTACCACAAGACCAGGTTGCTCCAAGCCCTGTCCAGCGTGGCCTTGGACACTTCCAGGGATGGGGCAGCCCCAAATACCCTGGGCAACCTGTGCCAATGTCCCACCTTCACAGGGAAGAATTTTTTCCCAATATCCCCTCTAACCCTGCCCTCTGCCAGCATGAAGCCATTCCTCCTTGGCACGTCACTCCAGCCCCTTGTAAACAGTCTCTCTCCATCTTTCTTGCCGGCTCCTTTCAGATACTGAAAGGCCACAATTAGGTCACCCTGAAGCTTCTCCAGGTTGAACAAACAATCCCATCTCTCCCAGCCTTTCCTCCCAGCAGAGCTGCTCCGTCCCTCTGACCATCTCGGTGCCTCCTCTGGGCTCGCTCCAACAGCTCCAGCTGTGCTGGGGACGCCAGAGCTGGAGGCAGCACTGCAGGTGAGGTCTCACCTGAGCGGGGCAGAACCACCTCCCTGGCCCTGCTGGGGATGAGCCCAGGGTACCACCGGCTTCCTGGGCTGCGAGCGCACCCGGCCAGCCTCTCACCGCCCGCCGCGATCCCCGCTCCATCCCCGGCGGGGCCCGCCCAAGTTTCTGCCGCTCGCCGGGCGCTGCTCCCCCGCTGCCGCCCGGGGCCGATCGCGCGTGGGAGCGCGGCGGCCGCGCCAGGTACGGGCGGCGGAGGGCAGGGCAGGGCAGGGATGGGATGGGATGGGATAGGATGGGAAGCGATGGGAAGCGAAGCGATGCGAACGGAACGCGCGGCCCCGGCAGCGCCCGCCCGGCCCCCCCAATCAGCGCAGGTCGCGTTTTGCATAACCACGCCTACCTCATGAATACGCGCTCGGCCACGCCCCCCTCCAAACACCTCCCGTGCTCCCGTGGTGGGAGGGGCGCGGGGAGCCGCGGGGACGCGCGCACCGCTCCCCCCTCCGCCTCCCCTTCCTGCCCGCCCGCGCTCCCGCGGAAGAGGCGGCGGCGGCGGCGGCGGCGCGCTCGGAGCGACCGAGCGAGGGAAGCGGAGCGGGGTTGCGGGGAGGAGGAGGAGGAGGAGGAAGAAGAAGAAGAGGGGGAGTTGGCCGGCGCTCCCCTGGGAGGCCACGGCGCGCACGGACGGACGGACGGACGGAGGGGGCGCTGCGGCGGGCGGGCGGTGAAGGAGCCGCCGCGGCGGCGCCGCCGGGGAGGGGCGAGCCCGGCCGCCCCCCTCCCCTCCCCTCCCTTCCCTTCCCTTCTCCTGCCGGTCCCCTCCCCTTCGGGCGGCGCTCGCCCCGGCGGCGGCGGCTCCCGGCGATGCGGTGAGAGAGAGAGGCGAGCAGGGAGGGAGGGAGGAGCAGCCGCGCTCGGTGCGGGGCCGCCGGGAGCCCCCCCCGCCCCGCGCCAGGTAAGGACGGGCTGGGCACCGCGGGAGGGGGGAGTGGGAGTTGTGCGAGTGTCCCCCCCGTGGGTACAGGCAGCGGGGAGGGGGGGACACGCTCGCGGTGAGCGGGCGACGCCCCGCTGTGTGTCGGTGTCGCGGGTGGGTTTGGGGGGTCGCGGCGAGACCCCCACCACGCCCCTCCCGCGGGCGAGGGAAGGGCTGAGGCGGGATGGGGGGGTGGAGGGCTCTTTCCCCGCGCCCCCCGGGGCTGGGGGTGCCTCGCTGACACCGCTCGGGATGCGGCGAGCGCCGGGAAAGGCGCGGTCGGTTGCGAGTCCGTCCGTGTGTGTGTGTGTGTCCCCCAAATTCCCCCTTTTGAATGGGAAACCGCCTGTTTTGTTGGAAAGGGGTGCTCATCCCGCCCTGCGGAACCGCCGAGCCGTCCCCGCCGGCCCTCGCCCCGTGTTTAGCGGGAGGTGCCGCAGGTACCGCACACGTGAGAAGGGCGAGCACACCCCGCGCTCGCCCCCCGCGCTGCGGGCACGGTGAGAGCTCATCCCCCCCTCCACCTTCCCCGAGGGGTGAGTAAGGCGTGTGTGCAGTCTAATGACACACCGCTGCCAGCCCTCTCTGTTACACGCGTGGGCTGGTTGTTGGGGGGCTGAGATGCAGAAAAGCCGTGCGAGAGGATGAGGCAGACGGAGCTCGGATGGATGGGGCGTTCTGCGAGGGGAAAGGCAAGCTCCTCTCAACCCCCCCTGTTTGTGTTGGGAAGTTCGGCGGGCGATGTTGGCGAGCTGGTCTAGAGGGTGATGCATCGGTGTGTGTGTGCGTGTGTGGGGGGGGTTTAATACAGGTGAAAACAGCGGGGTAAAAAGGGAATATCTGGCGGGTTTAAATAAATTATGAAGGTTAATTAGCGCTGCTGGGGGAGCGCGGCGGAGCCGCAGCACGGGAGCGAAGGCGAATTCGCGTTGGATTGGGAGGAGGAGGAGGAATACGGCAAACGTGCCGTGGAGAACAACAACATGGCCAGGCTGAGCCTGGAATGATTCCTGCCAAAGGCTCGAGGGTGGGTGTTGTCTGTTTTTCTTATCTGGTTCCTCGAAACGTGAATGATCAGACCTGCAACCTGGAAACATCTATTGCTTAAGGTGTGAATCGGAAAGGGAAGAAGGAGCTGGTGTAAAAAAAAAAAAAAAAAAAAAAAAAAAAAAGTGGCTTTTGGTGAGAACGTATTGGAGAGGATTTGCTGACTCCGGTCACATGAGGCTTTTGATGGGTGGGGAGAGAGACACCTTAGATCATGGGGAGTTGGTGTGGAGGAATGTTTATCTAGGAAATGCATGATGGACCTGCAGTCGAACTGAGGAAATGCAATCTATTGCAACTTGCCATATCAAAATCTCTCTTTTTTTTTTTTTTTTTTTTTTTTTTGGCTCTGCAAACGAACTGTCAGGTGGAACAAAAACGCAGTAGTGCTTTGGTGAAGATTTTGAACAGTTTGAGGTCTGTGGCCATTATGACTCTGAGGCTTCTAAGAAAATAAACTACTTAAGGTTAGGCTTCTTTTTTGTAGTAACTCGTGCTACGGGCATCATAAATGCAAAAGAGTGTGTGTACTCCAAGTGGAGAGGAGTGGCAGGGTTGTATCCTGTTTGGATCTTGGCTGTGGTGGTAGAACATTGGAGCAGACTGGCCTGCGATGTAGGCTGATAATTACAGTGTGAATTACTGGTTACACATTCAGTGTAATTGGCTGAGTAATATAATTTTAGAAAATAAACACCTTATCGGTATTGATTGCGTTGTGGCAATTCCTGTCTTGGTCTCATCTCTCTGTCTTTTCCATTGGTTTTCCCATGATCCTGTGTGAGCTTCTGGGTTGTTTTTAATTGCAATACATATTCTGGCCAAAAATATGTCTTCTAAGGTACTAAGTTACCTCTTAATGTTTCAGAGTACATACACTAGGTTTACTTTCAATTAAACCTTTGGAAATCAGAGATATATATGTTGATGTTGAGAAATCCAGGAGCATGCCTGGTATGTGCAGGGAATTTTTAAAAGATGAATTTTTTAATACATTACAGACGAGCATCCCTGACTTCCTGCTTGCAGATTCTCGTTTATCAATATTAATGGCCATAAATGCAAACTATGTAAGGCCCAAATGTGGATCCCACACAGCATTATGTACTCCATGAGCTCTTCAGGTTTGGGTTTATATATATGTTTCCAGAAGAACACTTTAATGCAAGGCCTGCTTTGTGATGTATTAAGTTATTTATCGTATATGTTTGTTTATGTTTATAAGTTTGTATATATATATATATGTATAAGTTTATGATCTTATAGTTTGTTTAATTTCAGGATGCTTGTTTAAGTTTGTGATGGTGTATTGTACCTTTTTATGAGGTAGCAAAAGGAAAGCAATAAGAAGGCAGCCAGAAAACTCTAAAAACAGCCCCTTGGTATATCAGAAAAGAAACCTGTGACCCTCCCAACTTTGTGCATGGTTTTTCCTCATTAAAAGAAGAGAAGGAATATATCTCTTGTGTTTTCTCTCTGTTTGCCTTTTTAGAGGTGGTTGAGCTGGTGATCAGCTGAGAGGCTGGCAACACCTGTAATCCCACGTGGTGCACTATTAAAAAAAAACATTTCGCTTTCGAATTTTTTTTTTTTTCCCCAAACCCACAATCCTGCTCTCTTGTCTTTTTCATGTGCACACATCGATTCTTTTCGACTTTTGAGGACAAATTTCCTATCGAGCAGATAGGGCAAGATGATTTCCTCTGACGTCCAGACAGGCAAATGGCTCTGAGGGTCGTTTCTTGCTGAGGCAGAGCTGATTGCAAGTCCTGCTGCTGGAGCAGTGACCTCTCCTCCCTTGTTCTCCCACCCAGAGCGTTGGGGGCCCTCTCTCTGGTCTTCCTGTGTCAAACCCTTGAGCAGCTGCTGGGTGAATGACAACTCTTTATTTAGTGGATCAATAAACTGAACTTGACCTGGGGAACACAGGGGTGGCAGGAGGGGGGTGCAGGAGTGGGAAATAGTGGCTGATCTGTCCTTTTTGGCTGCCCTGAGCTCTGAGTGGTTGATGCCAGCTGGGAATTCGTGTCTGGAGTATTGCACAAGGCCTTAGGATGGCACCTCGTGGTGCACCTGGTTTGTTTATGTTTACTACTACACAAATACAGTCCTCCAGCCTTCATTACGTCACTGATTATAATCCCTGTGATCAGCCCCATCTGTAATTTCAGGGTGTTTTTCTCTGTGTTTCCAATGTGATAAATGTGTGCCAACCTCTAGGAGTTCTTTTGCCATCAGTGGGACAGGCACTGTGGTGACACAGGACATGGTGGCATTACCAGTAAGGGCTGGGGGAGGTTTCCACGCCATCAGTGGGAGCAGAACTGCTTGGTTGACTCTTGTACTTGATGTCTTCATCCAAAACATGACCCCATGTGAGCTACTGTGAAGAAAATTAACTCCCTCCCAGCCCAAACCAGCCCAGAGTGACCCCTTCTTTTGAACTTGAAGGTGGAGAATGTGCTCACTGGAGGTAAATTGGCGTTTGGAGCTCACTGCACCTGCAGATATTTGATCCAGTGAACTGAATGATTCGTCTCTGGTTTACTTTTCTATTGGATTTTATGAGCTTTGAAAAATCAGATTCTAGTTATGTCACTTAGAATGATTCCAGCCCCATTATTGTATTGGGGCTAAAATCCAGTTGTTTGCTTTACATTCATTTAAAAAGTAATTAATTGAAATACAAACTCTACATTAATTAGAGGAGGTAGGAGCTTGTTTTGTGTACTTATATCAGGAAGAGGGAAATTGAGAATTTAGAACCCAGCCTTGGAATTGTCCCACATGAAGCTGCCCCATGTGATGGAGTTCCTTGAGGTTCTACTTCAGCTGTGTGGGATGAAAGGATCTAATGATGAGTTTAATGATGAGGATGCAGGAAACACTGGAGAGGAATTTAGCATGGAATTGGCTGTGGGATTCTCGTGGGAGAGAAGTTACTGGGTTGAGAATAAAACCACTGTGTGTTCTGGGTGCTTTGGCAATGGGGCAGTGGAATTTCAGCTCCTCAGGAGGAGAAATCTTGAAATAATCTGTTGAGTTCCCTGAGCACTCTGGATTTCTTCCTGGGCAGCACTTACTCCCTACCTTTCCAAAATCTGTCAAATAACAGAATTTCTACTGTGGCATGAGAAACTCCATCTTGAAAAAACCTCTGTGAGAGAACATTAGTTAGTAATGATAAAACATAAAAAAGTATCTTGTTCTTATTTGACTCCAGTTTGGGTTTGTGCCACGTTGTGTCATTGTTTGATTTCAGAGGAATCATTACTTATTCATGGGTTTTATAAAATGTGTGTAATGGTTGGGTTTGTGTGCCTTCTGCATAAAGCAAACCTTGCTCTTAAGTTTTGCTTCCTCAGTCATTTTTATATTTTCTAAGCTTTTTCCTGCTCAGAGGGAAGGGCTTATTTACAAAAAATGTTGCTTTTTTTTTTAAATTTAAAATTTGAGTGGCTTTTTTTTTTTTTTTTTAATAAATCCCCTTCCACCAATCCTGCTGCTTTGCAAAGGTGAGAGTTATTTAGCTCTGCTGAAGAAGTAACCTGAGGTAGGAAATCCTTAAGAGCTAATTTGGCAGAGGCACATGTTGAGATCCTTGAGGAACACACGGGATCCTGGTGAGTTCACGTTGCTTTTCCTACACAGACAGATCTCCACACTCCAAATCCAGGGCCCTGGTACCTCTCAGGAAGATGCTGTGGGAGCTGATGGCAGGGAAGTAATCTGGGAGAGTGTTGTTCTCTCCTCAGCTGGCACCGCTGATGAAGGCAGCGATGAATCACCACGTGTTGACATTTCGGCTCTTAACCAGTATTCGTTATTTATTTGTCCTTTATGAAAAGAACATATTGGTGACTGAAGGAGCATCTTCCCGAGCAGCCTGGGAGCTCTGCAGGGCGAGGGGGCTGGGCTGGCTGTGGGTTTTGCTGTTGGGCTGGGGAGGGGTTTGTTGTGGGGGATCTTTTCATCCTCATCCTTTCGGGGTCTTGGAGCGACTCGTTGCCCGTTGGTTGTTCGCTTGTCCTTAAACAGGGAAGAATGGAGTGGTGTGTCCCAAGTGGAGGTCCCGGGCTGGATGGATGAATGACCCTTTCTTGCACCACAAGCAGTGCCATTCAGGGTGCCCTGTTCCACAGAAGTTGCTGAGGAGTCATCTGATGAGCGTTCGTGACCTTGTTGTGCCGATCAAAGCAGAGCAGGCTCAAAGCTGTGTTTGTTCCTCGCCGAGCTGGGAGTGTGTGCAAATACCAAATGTGTGGCTGCCCTTATCCCATCCTTCCCAGAGCCTGGAAGGATGGAGACAAGCTTTCCTGCTGCTCTTTCCTCCAATTTTACTTTTTTAATCTGTAAATATATAACAATTTCTTGTAGAGCCGGTTGCATGGGAGACAGCAGAGATCTGGTTGTCATGAGGAGTTATTTGTCTTTACATCCAGTTTTCCATACGTTCTGTTGGGTTGTTTTGTTTTGTTTTGTTTTTTTTTTTTTCCATTGGAACAGCTCACTTGGGTTTTCAGAGCTCAGTGACACTTTGCAGATTTTTCAGTGTGTAATACTTAAAATTTGTATCACATCACTGCTGAAATTCAGCTGAATTCAACTATTCATCTTCCACCCTAATCTGGAGGGAATATTTTTAAGATTAAAATACAGAATAGCTTGAGTTGGGTAAAATTCCCAAATAACAGTGAATAGGGTAAATATGTTGTTTTCCTCCAGGTTTTTCACTTTATTGGTGAATATTTAATTGCCTTATTTTTACTTATATCAGCTTTAGTGGCTAATTATGGTTGAATTGTAGTGATCTCAAAATTTGAGATTTTTAATGATCTCATTAATGAAAGAAGTATTTTGGGTAGAATGAATCCTTATTTGCAATACAAGTCACACTGGGAATTCGTTATTAATTAGGGAGGGTGAGAAAAGAGATGGTTAATTTGTGTTGTGTGGTAGGGGAGCTTCTTGTTTACTTATGTACTTATAAATATTTTGGGTGTTTATTTCCTTTTTCCCTTCATGTCTCTGTGATTTCCAGGGCAGGTATACAATAATATTTTGGTACATTGCTGCAATTTTTCTTCATTCAGGTTATTTAAGCAAAATGCTTTAATAAAGCAGTCACCCTTGAACTTTGGAGTGTGAAGTTGATTGAGCTGAATCCTGTGGTCAGTGTTTTAACATTGGCTTAAATATTAGTAATAATAGAAATACTGTATTGATTGCTCTGATGCCATTGCTTGGCATTTCCAGTGGCTGCTTCTGGCTCAGTTTATGAAACGTTATTTCTAATGAAGTAAAGAAAAAAATGCAAGGAAAACTGGGAGAAGGCACTGAAGTGTGAATTGAGTCCTGTTCCCGTGAGTAGAAGGATAAATGTTGGAGGATTTAGGTTCTTTCTGCAGTCGTTAAATGGAAACTGGTGTGTTTCGTTTATTATTTTAGGGAAGCAACACAAAACAAAACAAGCTTTTGTTGCTCTTTGAGGAAGTTTTACCTGTCTGTGCCATCGCCCAGCTGGTGATTCCTGCTGAAAGCTCCTGGTCTCTCAGCTGTGCTGAACCAGAGGTCTGGGTGTCTAAGGCAGAAAGAATAATCGCGTTTTACTCTGATTATTCCTGGGGTTCTTGCCCTGAAACGAGTCACTGGTGGAGCTGATCACTTCACTGGAGTTACCAGGCCTGTTTGGTCCCACCAGTCTGGCATTGCAGATTCTGGTGATGCCTTTTGCCATCGCTAAAAATGAGCTGCTGCCATTTTCTCTTCTGGGGCTGGTTCTCATAAAGTTGTCATTTTTTAATGAGGAAATACAAGAAATGTGCAGCCCTGAACAATGGAGTGTGTATATTCCTGTGGTTAGTCCTTCTATTTACATCTTTAATAAGAGCTGATTTTTCCCTTTTTGCCTTATCTCCCTTTCTCTCCCGTGGGATTATTCTCTGTCTAGAAACTATTTTTTGATAGTAGGGTGCCCTTAATGTTCCAGATAACGATGTGAAGAGGCTCGGGGAACAAGGAGATAAAGGCACAAAGCGCTTTTGTAGAAATGAGTTCCATGTTTGTAGAGCTCACCAGGACCGAGGGATGCCAGAGTGGTGCTTGGAATTGCTCAAAAAAGTGATGTCCTCTCAGGCCTAAGCCCCCTGTGCCACTCCTGCTTCTCCAGGCTCCTTCAGAGTACCCACATTCCTTTTTCCATGGCTCTGCTCGGTGTCTGGTGCAGGTCTGGGAGCAGGAGGGGGAATGGCTGAGCAGATAATTGGGATGGGTTTAACGAGGCTGCTCCTCCTGCAAAGTGCTGCTCAGGAAAGTCCTCAGCAAAGGGCAGATGAGTGGGCAAAGAGATAAAACAACTTTCCATCCTGCAGAGATTTTATGGCGTAGAACGTGGAGGGGTTCTGAGAGAGGGGAAAACCGAAATAAAATAGTGTGAGGATGGATTTTAGAAATCTGTGATGCTTGGAGAAAGAGAGCCAAAAGTGTGTGTGTGTGTTTGACTTTTATGGGAGTTGTTAAACTGAGCAAATGCACGTGGATATTGTGTTCTGAATGATCCAAATAAATGCTTGCCTGCAGGTTTTGCTGCCTTACCCCAGTGTGCAGGCCATGGTGCTGTTCTGTGACTGTATTTTTAAGGATATTTGCAAAATGATCTGTGTTCAGGCAGGTCTTCTGTAAATGCAGCTGTGTGCTGCTTAATCTCTTACTTTCTGTAGTTACTTAAGTTGGGGTCTAATGTTGTTTATCTTTCCTAGCAGCTTTTGCAGTTCTGAGTAATCTTAGTTTAATAGATAATTAATATTTTATGAAGGGACAAATCTCCAGTTTGCTTGTTTAAAAGGGGATTTTTTTTCCTTCTTATTCACATAATTTCCCTGTTTAATTTTCAGTGTAAGATTTGATTAGAGGACCCTGACTCAGTTTCCTGCTGTTCCACACGGCTTTTAGTATGATAAACTCAACTTCACAGCCAGAACATTCGTGTTTGATTGAAATCTTTGAGAGCAGCTTTCCACTGGCAGCAACCTTTGGTTAATACCAAGACATCCCTCGGTGTTTTGCCTTCAGGAGTGGGGATTTAGTGCAACAGGCACCATGGAAAAAGGGAATATTGTTCTTTGAAGCCTTAAGCTGCAGTGGAGCTACATGTGCCCACCCTTCTTTTCTCTTCAGACTGGCAATATCATCTCTATCTTGATTTCAAAACCCAAGAAGCTGCACTGCTGACAGCAGGCAGAGCTGCTCCACCTCCTCAGCAGAGGTGGAAGGGACCATCTGGCACTATGTGGGTAGCAGTTATCCCAAAAAGTAATAACAGTGGGAGTTCTTGCCAGTTACAAGTTGTGATCACAGGCCAACTGGTGTCGTTCTAAATCAGTGTTACGTTTCCAAAGGCGAGGAGATGCAAGGATTTATTTTTGCCCACTTGAGAAGTATTTTCGGTCTTGGGGGGGTAGTGGGGGAGGCTCTGCTGAGGTTTTTGGTCGCTGGCATTTGAGAGAAAGTGTGAGGGGAGTAAGTCAGGGGAGTATGGGCTGTGATGCTGCTAGACCAGCTCCCAGGCTCTAAAAAAAAAAAGTGGCTTTTTCTTTTTTTTTTTTTTTTTTTGGCATTACATAAATCTCAGCTCGGTGAGTCCGTGAAAACTGAGGAATGATTTTAAAAGGCTGGATAACGGAGCGCTCTGTTGATTTATTTGGTTGAGGCTTTGCCCGGTGGGAACTGAAAGATCTCAGTTCCACATCTTTTGGCACCGCTACCCGGGCCTGAACAAACTGCTGCTGTGGAACGATGAGGAAAAACTTTGTAACGAGGTGAAAAATTCCCTGTTCCCTTTCGCCAGTGGTGTGGCCTTTGTGGTGTTTTTCGCGTGAGGAGTTGGGTGTGGAACGCTCAGAAGTGGATGCAGGGCTGGTTAACAGGTTGCTTAGTAACCTGGATGGAGGAATTGAGTGTGCTGCTGAAACCTGTGGATGGCATCGGCTCTCAAGGGGCTGCAGGGGTAGGAAGGAAGGAAGGACTGGATTCAAAAGGATCTTGAAAAATGGGAAGCTTAGAATGTGAGCAGGCTGATTTCTCAGGCTTTATTCTGAATAAAATCAGGCAGCAGAACGAACACAGGAAAACAGGAGCAGCACAAAGTGCTGTAAAATGTCTGAAATGACAACTGAAAAAACGTTATTTGCCTGCACGCAGAGCAAGGGAGATGAGGAGGGGAATTGTGAATTTGTGACTTTGTTCAGACCCGGGTTCTTGCTGCAGGCTTGCCCAGACCCTGACCACACTATGTATCAGTGTGGAGAAAATTCCTGCACAGACACAGATAAGTTTTCAAAGAGGGCTTTTGTTGGCCTTTATCAGGTTGTCTGGGTGGATGATGTAGCTGCTCTCGTGTACATTGTCTTTGCACGGGGCCTTTGCCAGGATCTTCCCACCCCCAGCACAGCTGTAGCTTCAGGAATCCTCATAAAATATCTGAGCTTTGCTTCAGACTCTCATTTCTTTGTGGACTTTTTTTTTTTTTTTTCATTGCTTCTACCTCTTGTAAATGTCCAGTCTGGTCAGTACAGACTCTGTCCAAGCCTGCTGAATGCATCCAAAATCCTTGCACCCAGCCAGTTTTCCATGTTGTGCTGCTGGAGTTTGGATCTTTGGGAACAGAGGTCAGTGTTGAAATTGATGGGTGTGCAAGTTTTTAAAGTGAGTTAATAAATGTTATTAAATGTTATTGAATAAGTCCCTGAATGTTGTTGTTGAATCTGTTTACCAAACTATTTCTGTTTGGAAATACACTTTAAGTCAGACAGATATGTTTTGGAATAGTCACCTAAATCAGATAGTTTTTGTGAGAAATTTAAGCACTCGGGTAAACCAAGTCCAGGATATGATTTTTAGGCACCTGATGTAACTGTGTGTCCTGTGTGTTCCCTAATGTTTCTTGGTGACAATTAAAATTCTGCATTAAGAAAGCTATTATGATTAACTTCAAACTCCTGCATTGCTTTTGTCCTCACAGCCAGGCAGTTTTGCAGTTGGAAAAGCAGATCAGGCCCTACAAGGGTCTGGTTGTCAGCTCTGCTGGTGTTTTTAGGTGTCGTGGGCTTGGCTGGGGTGAAACCACAACATGTATGGGTTTGTGTAGTCGAAGGTTTTTGACTCCAGTGCTGCAAATCAGCATTCATCCTAAATGGAAGCCTCTCCAAGTTCGGATAAAACCATCTTAAAGGCAGATTAGATCATATGACATAAGCTTATTTAGCTGCTCATCATTATCAGGAAACTCAGCGACCGCCCAAACCTTCCAAGGGACGAGTCTTTCCCTACCGCGTTTTCCACGTGCGTGCTCTGGGCTGGTTTGTTTTTTTAACTCAGTTAAAGAGCAATACAGTCTTGCAGTGCTGATGATCACCCAGTTCAGCTCTGGGTGTGGTTCTGCAGGGATTTACCCTTCTCACATGTCTCATGTGCCACCTGTGTTCCCGCATCCGACTCGCTCCGGGCGCTGCCGCCTGGAATCTGCGCTGCTTAAATCCCTCCTTGTCGCCCGTCTGCGCTGCAAATCCCCCCGATTTTATATCTGCTGGCGGTTTGCTCACGGTCTAGACACTTGTGCTGAACTTGTGTGCGAAGCCAGTCCTGCCTGCCTGCCTTCAAGAAGTGTCTTTCTGTATTGTATTAAGAGCTTATCCATATGCTCCGAGCTCGGAGCGCAGGAAGTCTGCTGGCAGCGGGCCTGCTATTCCATATTCTGAGCTCAGGCTCTTTGTGGATAGCCAGGAAGAAGAGAAAAAAAAAAATTAAAAAAAAAAACACAACAGCATAAAGCGTGACAAGTTGTTGACCGCCTGATTTCTAGATAAGTTTTGCGAGAAGATTTGAATAAATATTAATGTTACGGGTAAGAAGCGACGCCGGGTGAGCGGTTGTGGTGTGAACTGCAGGATGTGATTAAGGGTGAGATTGAGCAGGTTGGTTTGGGGGAGAACAGTCTCCACTTGTGCCTCTAGCACTGTGGTTTAGGAGCAGAAATAATGGCTGTTAGTGGGAACTGAGCAGAATGCCTTGAAATATATGTTTAATTTTGATGGTAAGTGTCCTCTGCCCTTTAAAATCTATCATCAGAAAGAGCATGTGATTTTTGCAATTAATTTAGATCAAGTACTATTTTTGATATGTTGTCCTATTTTAGAACTTTATAGGTGCAGTACATAATGTGTTTTATAAGGATTCTCACTTTTTTTTTTTACCTCCCAGACATCTTTCTCAGAGAAAACACTCATTTTGGTTCTACATCCGTGGCTGAATGTAGAGCCTGTTGAGTTCTCCATAGGAAACAAACCCCAAATCTCCTTGAAATTGTGGCTGACAAAGCCATGGCTCTAACAAAGCACTTGTTTCCTGACCGTCAAGGCTGGTTTTGTTTGTGGGATTTCCCAAATCTGGGCTGAACTTCCAAATGGTTTCAGTTTTCTGAGACTTCTTATTTTGTGCCACCAGCATAACGTGGAAAACTGAGATGAAATTTGCTCCCTTGTCTCCATTTTTTTCTTTCTTACTCATGTAGCCGGTTTGCTACTGTTTATTTGGGTGCTTTCCTATATAAAAAAGTGCTTATAAACGTTAAAGCTATAACTTACCAATAATTAAGCCTTGACTAAAGTAATCAAAAATAACATCCCCCATTTCCTGAACAACAGCAAAGAGAAAAAAATCTGGAGCCTTTTCTAACTCAGTGCAGAGTGTGGCTTCAGTGTATAACAGATGTGACTAAACCAAGCTTGGAAGAGTTTAAAAAACAAGCCCACAGTAACACATATAATACTGTGTATAAAATAATCTTGGACACAACTTGGGGGTGCTTGGGCAGAAATAGCTCTTTGTTTGATGTAGTCTGTGTACATAAAGGCAAATGGCATCGTTTTCAAATGTTCTGGAGGGCCTGTGTAGGAAGAAAAGTTCAGTGGCAGCCTGGAATTATTTTGGATAATTCAAAGGAACTACATAATTGTTATGTAGGAGGCTTTTTTTGTGTTTTTAAGATGATGCTCTGTAACACCTCATTAAATATAACTAAAAAGAGCCCCAGCAGAAAGCATTGTGTGTCCTTGCTCCCTCTTGGAAAAGCCTGAGTTTCCAGTCCTGGTGTCGAGTTGTTGTGTCTGAAGTGCTTGAATAATGGGAGTTGATCTGATTTTACTTTGTTTTATTTTTTGATAAAACACAAATAGGAAATGATTACTGAAAGTATAAATACTCCATAAAATTGAATTTTACTATCTTCTACCAAATAAGAAACCACTTTAAAATATTAATCACTTGGCTTACATGTTTGCTGTGCCTAATTTGATGGAAAGATGCAATATTTACAGCTGGCTGCTTTTTAGATAAAGGAAAGCCGTCTCCAGGTTTCATGTTCCGTTATTTGCATCCCCCTGCGAATTCCGGCTTTCCCTTTGGGAAGTGGGTTTTATCTGTGTGCAGCTTGCTAGCAGGGTTTGGCTAAATATCATGTGGAGATCCTTTGGGCACAAAAAAAAAGTGAAACAGCGTGGAAATGTTGTAAGAAAGCTCGAGAGAGAACCTGATGTTTGGTTTTTTTGTTGTTTTTTTTTTTTTTTTTGAAGTGTGTTTTGTTTCCCCTCCGAAGGTTGTGTTTACCGGTGTAGATATCAGATGGGGAGCTTTTGCATATTACTCATTAGAGGAACATCAGGTTGGTTTTTCCTTCCTTTATTTGTGCTCTTCCTCTTCCTCCTCCCTCCCCCTTCTCATCCTGCTGTTGTTTTATCTCCGCAGCGTTGCTGAGTTGGAGGATCCAGGGCCAGGGATTGATCTCTGGTCCCTCGGGCGCTGCTGGTGCAGCAGAGCCTTGGGTGGGACCTGCTGCACCAACACCACTGGTTTGGTCTGAAAGGTCTTCTGAAATCAAACCTTTCAAATGAAGCCTCCCAGCTCAGGGGATTTTTTCAGCCTTCTGCTCATTAGCAGTGGGAGGGATTTCAGTAAATGATCACGCACACCGCAGACACTCCTCCTCTTCCATCGACTCGCAGAGCTTCCTGGAACCTTTTAAATCATTAAAACCAGGCAAAAGCAGCCGTGGAAAAGTGTTTCTGCCTGGTTTCCGGCTAATTAAGTAGATGTGACAATTAAGTAAAGTGTATGGGAAGTGATTTTTCTTCCAGAGGGAGCTGGTGGGCAGGACTGGGAGACCCCCGAGTGGTGGGTTTGGTATTTGTAGCATCGCCCTCAAAACATTTTCGGGCTGAGCAAATCTGTGCTGCTTGTCCTTCATCCCGGGAGCTCTCCCAGAAAAATGCCTGGTTGGCATCCCCATTCCAAAGGGGTCTGTTTTCTGGGAGCTCTGACTTCTTCTCTGTGTCTTTTAGGAAGGTGAAAAATCTTTTTTTTTTTAGGATGGCAATCTCCCCCTTTTTCCAGCATCCCTGGATCTCGTTCCCTCATGAAATTCTGTGTCTGTCATGATGACCCTGCAGCTGTGTGAGAGGGGTCAGTACATTGCCAGGGTACTGTATTTGTATTTCTCAGAAGTGTTTGTATTTATTGTATATTTTATTTTATTTATATCTCAGAAGGTTTGTATTTCTCAGAAGCGCCCCTGCCGTCCTGAGGGTGAAGGAAGACGAGAAAATAAATTATTGCAGGAGAACTCAATTAGCGAAAGATGAAATTGAGAGGGAGAACAGCAACAAGATGTTTCTGAATTTGTAAATGTGCTTCCTGAATAGATAATTGCCATGTAAATGTAAATAAGCGTGCAGATAGGCTGGTGGGAAGAGTGACTGAAAAGTGGGGAACTTAATAATAATGTGTTTTGAAAAGCTTGTGTGATAAAGGCTCCCAGTCTCCTCCTGGAGAGGTTAGGGAGAACAAAAGCTTATCTGAGGATTAAGACTGACTTGGTTGAGTGATTTAAAAGTCAAACAGGATTTTGACACACTTATACCTGTGCTACAAATGCCAGTCAACATGTTGGGAATAGAACAGATCACTGCACTTGGGGTGACTTGTCTAATGATGGATGAATGTGCAGCTGCTTTTTCTCCTTGAACGCATCCATCTTGCCCTTTCCACGGCAGCTTGGATTTAAAATGTTTAAAATAATGATTTTAATGTGCAAAGAAACAATTCTTGTGAGGACGAGACTTTGAAATATTATTTAGGATTCTTGTCCCCCAGAATTTGTGTTGGCATTATGGATTTGGGGCAGTGGGTGAAGGGAGGGGTGTTATTGTGCTGCTGGGGCTGAGCTGTAGGGAAAGTAGTTGTGTGTTTGATGAAATTTGCAGTTGTGTGTTTGATTCAGATGAAAATTGCCTGATATTACAGATGCATTTCTTTTATCTGCAGGGCAGGGGCTTGAGACTGAACTGGAATGCCAATCAGCATTATTTTTCTAGGCATCCTGGGAGTAAAGATTCTGTAGGTCACCCTTTGCTCTAAGCAGCATCTTCTCCCTGGATTTTTAGTGGATTTTCACATCTGTAATTATTAGCTCAATATTTAGAAGCTGGTGAATCTTCCTGCCTTTTTTTCCTCCCCAAGTTCTGAATTTACCATATTGTTTATGTGCACCTCTGGTACGATCTTTGGGACTCAGTGTCTTGTTGATTGCAAACTTTAACAGAGGATTTTACATTCCCCTTTTTCGAGCAATTGGATGTACTCACTGTTTAAAAATGTTCTCTGTGTGTATGTATTTATAGCCATAATTTATATTCCACTGGAATATAAATGTAAAATGGAGCAAGGGCACATTTGGAGAGGACTGAGTAGCATTTCTTTGCTGGCACTGTGGAATGCAGTGAATTACTCTTCAGTATTAGGCATTAATCTGTCTAATTGCTGCCTGAGTTTTCTACAGATGTTTCAGAGCAAGCTAATAAAATGTGCCCTGACACAAATGTTTTTACACAAACAAATATAATTGAGAGTTAGAGAGAAAGGGTGTTGCTAATAATATTGAAATTCATTCCTTACCTTCCTCTGTTTTAATTACTTCAGGGGTGTAGTCATTTTAATTTTGCTTACATAAATTAAGCTAAGTGTTCAACTTTACTGCCAGTGTGGAGTGAGTGCCTAAAGCACGTGGAGTTTGGAGCAAAAACAGCCTGGGAAGGATTTTTTTTTCCTGACCCTGCTGACAGATCTTATTTATTAATTGTTGCAATGGAGTCATATAATATGAAGTTTGTAGCAGTAATAACTTTCTGGGAGGATTTCAAGTTAGGGATCTAATTCTGTACTGTCAAATGACCTGGACTTAAAACTGAGCCTGTATTATGTTTTTGCATATTGATGCATTATTCAAATCCATGTAGGGAAAGTATAATTTTGGGTACAGTTTATAGTGGAATCCTGTGAACCAGGTCTGCACTAATTTGACAGGAGCAGAAGTTCAAAAGTTTGTTTTTCTGTAGGTTTTGGTGCTGTGGGCAGAGCTGTTGTGTGAAAGAATCACTTCTTTTATAAGAATACATGTTTTTATTATATTAATATTTAATTATATTTAATAATAAATAAGTTTTTATTAGGAATCACTTAGGCAGAGATAATATTCCAGTCCTCTGCAGCAGTTCCTCTGTCTCCATCCCTGTGCTGTTCCCAGGGATCCAGTGGAATCCAACTCCTGGATCAGCGTGCACACAGCTGGACCCTTTCCCAGCTTACCTTAGGCACAACTGGAACATCAGACATCTTACATTTCTCTTTTAAAGATGATATTCCCCATCAAAAATGCGTTTGGGGTAGGATTCCTGTGCTGAAGTGGTGACAAACTGCAGATGGATGGAGATGGTTTCCTGCAGATCCTGGTGCTGGATCACAGTTCCCTTGTGTGCAAAGGGAAAGTGGCAAGGTGGAGTTGCACCTTTAAAAGCAGAAAGTGTGAGGAATTTGTTGCATTCTGGCAGCAACACTCCGAACTGAGCAGGCTGGTGGAGTCTGGAGAGAAAAAAGCTACTCTCAGATGAAAGAAATTGTAGTTTAGGTTTATCCTTTCTCTGTCATTTGAAGAGGCACAGAGGACCATGCTGGTGGTGTTTGACATCATTAAGTGGTTTTGCACTTGTTTTATTTTGGTGTGGCCATAATTTAAAAATCAAATGCCAGCTACCAGTTGTGAATTTTTAATATTTTTCTTCCTCAGCCAATGAGTTACACATTGGGATAGATTGACTCTGCTTAGTTACGACTTTAAATTCTAGTTTGTAAACTTCTTAAAAAATTATTAGTTACCTGGTTTGTTGCTCAGTATCTGTTTATATTGTGCATTTTTCTTTGCTGAGGATTGCTGTGGTGGAATGGTATTAAGGAATATCCCCTGACCTGTGCTTTAGCAATATTTTAGACTGTGGAAATGTTTCATCTTTCCCCTTTAAATACGGAGTGAGCTTCAGAAAGCCTCTTTATTCTGTGGAACAATCCTTGCCAGTGTGTATTGGTGTGTTAAAACTAATTATTGTACATAAAGTCACTCATGAGCAGAGTAACCTCTTAACAGGAGGGACCTCAGCTTGACACCGAAGGAATAATTTTAGGTTCAGTGTTGACTCAGTTGGGACTTTCTTATTTTTCTTTTTTTTTTTTTTTTTCCCCTGCTCATTGTTGCTGTGTGAATCTCTCCTGAGAGGGGCTGTGGGAGCAGTGGAGGAAATGAACTTCCTATACCCGGAAAACCAAAGGCAAACACATGCTATCAGCTCTGCAGAGTGAGCTCACTGGGAGAGGGGAGGGTTTTTCTTTCTGCAGCCTTCATTTGTTAGGATCTGTAAATGCCTGGACTCTTTAGAAGAGAGAGAAGTGATTTCTTAGCTGGCAGTTTTCCTGTGCTTTCCTTTATTATTGTAATGGTTTCACCTTAAAGGAATTTTTGAGATCTGTATCAGTTGCTGTGAAGGGACATTGTAGTGGCTCAGTGGTTTGGTTAATATAAAATGACTTGACTTACAAATAAACTAAAGCAAGACATTTTCCTGGGAGACACTTTTATGCCTTTTCTGTCGTTATGTGGAACTTTCAACGCTTAATTGACTTAGGGAAAATTCTGCATTTGTGTTTTAAGTGAAATGTGGCAGGAGAGAGTTACCTTTTTGTTGGTTTTCTTTGAAAAAGCATCAGATTGCTCACAACAACAGCAGGTTCTGTGACAGGATTTTGGGTGGAGAACAGGTGTTTTGGCTCTTTATGGCCAAGTTCTAAAAGAAATGCTTTTGGATTCATCAGTTTCTTCTGGGGGAAGTGGAAAATGATCCCAGCAAATGGAAACTGTTCAGTCTGGCTCGTGGGTTTAGGAAGATGGAGTCACGTTGTGGTACCTCCATATCCGTGTGTTGCTTCACCCTTTGTGCTTCTCAGATGGATAAATCCAGGAAAAGTGGGCTTTGTGGAGGGAATTCCTTCTTTCTGAACCACCTGAGGTTCTGGACGGGCCAGCAAATCCTGGAGGAGAGGATCCAGTTGACATAATCCACTTGGATTTTCAACAGTTTCATCCAAAGTTTTTCACCAAAGCCATTTTAAGAGAACTTGAGTGGGCACAGCATGAGAGAGTCTTGTCCTGGAGAGTAATGGGCTAAGATGGAAACGAGGAGAGAAATAAATGCTCAGCTGTCACGGCAGAGGGATGTCACCTGGAGAATTTGGCACCAGGCCCTGAAGGATCCTGCTAATTAATGGGCTCAAACACGAGGAGGGCTGGAGGTGAGACAGGCTCAGTGCAGTAAAACCAAGGGATGGCTGAAGAGTTGCAGAAGGGCCTTAAGTCTTTAATTGCTGATTAATAACAGTGAATGAAATGCAACAAAGATAAATCTAAGTGCTGCATGTGCTGGAAAAACAAGTGCAAGTTCTAGAAAATTATGGTTTTAAACTGACTGTTACTGCTCAGTAGAGGATCTTGGGATTATGACTTGTGGAGCCATGGAAACATTCAGCTCAGAGCTTGGCAGCTTTGAAATCTAAACAAAGCAAAGGAATCTCAGTGAGAAATGTTGGGGATTAATAGGACAGAAGTGGTGAAGAACTCAAAGCATCGTGGAGACTTTTGGAATGGCCACGTCCTGAAGACTGTGAGGGTTGGTTGGCTCATTTTCTAGAAGATGTTTTAGAGCAGGGCAAGGATGATCAGAGATGTGGAATGACTTATGTGGATGAGGAGTGATGGAGGAGAGAGGACCTGTGTAGCAGGGGAAAGAGATGTGTTTTAAAACCAGAGTAAACAAAGTGCAAATTTGAAGGGAAATGTAGGCACACACCATGTGTATCTCTCAGAATGATGCAATACACCCTTTAAATCACTGCTGAAAGTGAGGCTGTGCCACTTTTCTTGGTTTTTTTTTTTTAGTATCTGTCTCCTGTTCTTGCCTTGGCTCCGTTCCTGGGAGCTGCCCCTGAGCTGGGGAGCTGCTTCACTCGTGGGTTAAGGAGGGATTTGTTCTTTGGGTCTTGTGATCTGGAAAGGTTAACGTGTTAAATGAACACATCACACAGCTGGGCACTGGGGGATTGGGAATATTGCTTTAATAGCCAGGGCCCAAAAGCCAACAACAGAGTCCTTCCTCCTTCGCCTTCCCTGTGTGTGTTTATACAACATAAAAGCTCTCTGTGGTAGCTGAGGAAATATGCCTTTTTTTGGACTTGTGTTAAGACTGTTCTGAAGTGCTTTCTGCAGTATTGTTTGCATTATTTTGCTTTAAAAGCAGTAAACTTTGGAAAATGTGATATCCATACTCGATTTAGATTTAAGATAATCCAATCTAGCTACAGCACTGTGAACATTAAACTATTTTTCATGTTTCAGACTCGTTCTTGTTAAAGAAAAAAAAGCCTTCCTGATATGGATGGTGATAGAGGCACAGCAGTTGCTGGTATTTGCTGTAACACATCTTGATGTCAGAAATGTTTTCCTGCAGAACTTGCCTGAGGAAATTTTGAGACCATTGTTTCTTAATAGACATTGTTCCAGAGCGTAATAAAAGGTGAATCAGAGATTTTGGCTTTGTTAGCTGGAGCCAAGGGGTGAGACTGTGCTGCTTTTTGGGGCTAAGACCAAAGTGGGAATTAAACCAAAGGGGGCTCCTCAAGCCCTGAGTTCTCCCTGCTCTGGAATAAGAATTTGGGTGGAAGTGGGGTGTGTGTATGTGTATGGATATAAGATGAAATTACTACTTTGGAATGTGGAATTCTGCTCTACAGAGAGAGTCTTGGTAACACTTCTGTGCTGATCCTCCTTCCAGGGCATGAGTAATGTAAGAGTAATATTAGAGTAATGTAAGAGTAATATTAGAGTAATGTAGGAGTTAGTGATGCTGCCACAGGAGAAAGAAGATGTAGGTAAAGGTGAGATTTGGGTCTCCCTGCTCTCACCAGCAAATCTACCTGATGGCTTTAGAGAGAAAACAAGTGTGAGTGGGTGTGGATTATTCCTTGACTGGTCCTCTCAGTTCAAATATTCGGGTACTGTAGGCTTCAGAAGAAAAGCAAACCATTTTTTTCTGCTGTTCCTTCATTTTTTCCCTTGGTTGTGCACCCTCTTCAGTGCCAAGAAATGGGTAGGATTTGGGATTTGCCTAAATGAACGAGGACATGAATTATTGTTGATCATACGTGCCAGTTGCAGTCATTTATATTCCAAATGGAGAGAAAAACATGCAGCCTCTCCATCTCTAGGAGGCATTTAGATTTCCTCCATCTGACAGGCTATAGATAGTCGTTAAAAAAATCAGATTGTTTTTGTAGTTATGCAACTTCATGAAGAAATCTCACCCTTCCCTGCTGGAGTTTTATTAAAGTTAAATGGGGGAGGGTGTGAAGGCTTTGTCTCAAAACCAAACCAGTGCTGCAGTATCAGCTCTGCTGGGTTATCTTTAATTCTGATACACATTTCCCTTGTCTCTGGCCGTGAGTCATGGACAGAGCACATCCTGTCCCAAAATGAAGGGTAGCAGTGTCCCCAAGCATTCTGGGACTGGAGTGACTCAGGAGAGCAGCAGAACTGCAGCATCACCAGCACCCATCTCCAGTTGTGTGAACCATCAGAGGGACCGAGCAGAGGAGGAGGCAGGAGGGATGTGGGATGTGGAACAAAGCAAGTTGCAGGTCAGGTTTCCCAAATGCTGCTGTACCAGCCTGCTGAGGTGACTGAAGCACACCTGAGCCAAAGGCAATGCTCCTGAGGCCACCGTGTTTTGGTTTGCACTTGGGAGAAGCTCAAGAGGCTGCTTGGTGTTTCAGCCAGCTCCTTAAGCCGTGGTGATGCAGTTTGCAGGAGTCACACTGAAAGTAGCTCAGGCTGAGGTTTGGGAAGTGCCCAGCTCACTTGGGTTCTCACCCTGTGAATATTTTCTGCCTATTACTGTTTTATCTCCTCGTGGCTCGAGTCCTTTATAGTCCCATAACAGTTTGCTTAAAGATTAGCTCGTTTCTGCAGTTAAAAGAATCTCACTGAGCTTTCAGCTCTCACTGCACAAACAGAGGAACCACAATTCTTCTTTTTACCAGAACTGTAACTCTTCATATCTCCATTTTTCCTGCCCAGTGCAGGATGAAACCAGACCCCCCCCCCGCTTGTTTTTGGCTAAGGAGGACAGGATGGAATGGAGCTCGTGTGTCCAACATTGAATTCTTTTGAAGCCTGTTATGTGCTGTAATTTCATTGCTCATACAATGGCTTCATTTATAACTTGTAATTTAAACACATTGTCTGAAGTAGTCAAGCCTATATTAAATATCACTTACTTACATCATAAAAGATAAAAGGTGTATAAATAAGCCCTTTCCTTCAAGTACTTATTCCTCTGTGTGTTCTCTTGTTGGAAGGTTTGAAGAAGTGACTTGAAGCGGAATATCCACTTCTTCTGCCAAGTCCCAGTTTCCTTGCAAGGAATAGTTTGCCAGCTATCAAAGTCAAATAAAACAAAGTCTTACTTAAATCCTCCTTCCTTTGCTGTGTTTCACTCAGAGATCTGGTCTGTAGTGTTAGCAGACTGTTAACAACACAAAAAATGCTGTTCTTTTTATTCTAAGTGTGGATTCACAGATGAAAAATACCTTTCTTTTTTTTTCTTTCTGTCTTCCCTCTGTTTTAACTCAAAAGCCCAGGTTGTTTGTGTGTGTTAAACCTTGGTATTATTGATTTTGCTGAGTACAAGAAGTGTTTGAGGAGGAACTTGTGACTACACAATATGTTTGATTGACTTTGCATGGGGACACGTACTTCTCCCTGAGAAAGCTGTCAGCAGGATGTTACTTTTGTTTCATTCAACTGTAGATCATTCTGTCCTCTGGCAATATAAAAAACAAATGAATTCAAATAAAGTATTTGAGCTACTTGTAGTGTTTCTTTTAAAAAACCCCAAGACCCCTCCTTTTACCCTCTGCCTCCTTTAAAGATTCCTTTCTCCCCCCTCCCATCCTGTTTCATTTTTCCAGTTTCTTCCCCCATCTGCACTTGCTTCTCTCTCCTGGTAATTGTTTTCATCTTCACGTGTATTTACAAAGGAGAAAACAGGCTGGGAAGAAGGGCTGTGTTTGAGTCCTTGTTGCAGTTTCTGAAGGAGCAGAGAAAAGGTTTTTGATGTCCTTTGAAATGGGTTTGTTCCGCAGGAGCTGGTTAAGGGATTTTGGAGTGGCTGTTTTATATCCTCAGGGGTTATTTTATATCCTCAGGGGTCATTTTACATCCTCAGAGGCTTCTGAGCTGAAGAAGCCCAGTGGCAGCTACTGAGGTGTTTCCTGAGGTTGGGAGTGAATTCCCTGCCAGAGCAGGTCCTGTGCACGTGTCCTTTCAGACAAGAGTTCAGTGAGACAAACTTGTGGAAACTGAGCCCAGTTCTAGCAGGAATTAAAAAAAAAAAAAAAAACAACAACACCAAAAAACAGATCAAACCCAAAAATAGAGCAGAGGGATGAGGGAATCTTTACCAGTCCATTCTGGAGCCATCTCCAGTCAGGCCTTGCATGTTCCCAGCTGCTTCCCAGCCTCCTTCCTTACCTGTCTGGCACAGCATCAGCAGTGATGGCTGGTGTGTGGACACAGGGCCCCCTTGGGATAAAACTGTGATGTAAATGGCACTCCTGAATCTTAGAAATTTCATCCTTAAATCTGTTAAAACCCCAGGATGGCTTGGGTGTTGGAAGGAACCTTGAAGTTCATCATCTCCTTCCAACCCCTTCCGTGGGCAGGGACACCTTCCAGTAGACCAGCTTGGGTTGCATATGTTCCAGCAGTGTTATTCTGTTCAGTTCTTCCTGAAATCCCTGGCAAAGCTTGCAGCAGCATTGGGAAGATGGGAACAGGCATAGGATGTTCCAAAGGCCTGCTGTGTTTGATGCCCTTTCAGTGCCTGTGGTATCTGCTGGCCATGAAGTCACCTCTTCCAGTTATTTACATCTGGGAAAAGTCAGAGTGTTACAATGAGTCTCCTAACCCTGAATTACTCTGGAAGGACAATATTTTACTTGGTTTATTCTTCCCAGAACCCCCTCATTTTCTGGTCACATGGGCATGTTTGGGAGTTCAGGGCCCAGAGCAGCTGGTTAATAAATAATGACCCATCTGAGATAGAGCAGAGGGGGTGAACAGACAGGTTGGGTTCAGTTATTAAAACATGGGATGGAGTTCAGAGTTATTAAACATGGGATGGTAATTAAGAGGCTGAAGGCATGAGAGAGGTGAGGGTTGGGGAGCACCAGGCACTGCAGCAACAAAGCAGCGACAGCTCCTGCCCCCCAGATCGCTGGGGAAAAGGTGGTAAATAAATAAGTTTATAAATTTGGATAAACGTTTTTAAGATGCTGAAAAATGGGATCATCCATTAAGAGCTTGGAACTGTTTGTGGAACAGAAAATATACTGGGAGCTCCTTATAATTTTCATGTAAAACCAGGAGTCTGAGTTGGTAAGAGCAGAATGGGAATGTCATCTGGATTTAAACACAAAGGGCAGTTGCTTTTCTTTTTTTCTTTCTTTCCTTTTTTTTTTTTTTTTTTTTTTTTTTTAGGCACATGAGGTAAGCAAAAAACTCCTTAATTTAAAGCATGGCCAATTTTCTGATATTTTTTTCTTTTCCATAATTCCATTGATGTCTGGATGCTTTCCCGTAGTTATTTAGACTGATGATCATGAAGAAACTGTTGCCAACTTAGAATATGGTAGAGTGGATTCTTGCTTAATACTGTTGAAAATCAGCCAAGATGTATCTAATTCTGGATGGGAGTGATGTGTTGGATGGTTTTATTTGTGCAGTTCTTGATTTATCAATGGTGTATGTTCCTGTGTAATGAACTGTGTAAGTACAGTCATTATGTATGGTAACATATAATTCAAATCTTACTTTTAATTAGAGAATATGAAGTTAAGAAGACAAGCTCTTTATCAAGATGGAAACATGAGACTTGTTTTCCAGATTAGCCCTCAGTCAAATTAGGTCAGTCATATTTACATGACTGTAAATTTAAAGAATATTGCCATTTTTCTGATCTTTGATTTGTTGCATGACAGGCATCAGTAAAACACGTTTTGCTTAAAAATGAATTTATGTAAGATAGAACTGGAATAAGGACTATTTTTGTCAGTATGTATTTCGTTTCCAACGTATATGTATGTGCAAAGAATTTAAACTGTGATGTGATTTGATTTTAGAATACCATCCAAGCTTACTCAATTTATCAGATGAATACCAGCTGGTGCATCTGACAGCCAAAACTAGAAAAATAACCTCATTTAAAGATGGAAATCCCTATTCATGAGACCATTTCAGAGCCTTTGCTTTCCAGCAGGACTGGTTGAGCAGCATGTTCTGATCATTGGGGTAGTTTTGGTTTTCAGAGACAGATGGTCATTGTGTTTGATGTCTATGTATTAATGTTCTGTTGATAAAAGTATCAGTAAGTTGTTAATTTCTCTGGGAAAATATAATTAAACTGTTGAGATCAGGGGACATGTGACCTGTGCTAGGCTTGGTTCAGAGGCTTCAGACTCAATTAGCTTTGCAAAATTGCTGGGAATTTTTACCTGTTTGCCTCAGTTATGGGGAGAAAAGGTTCCTTTGTTTACAGTAAATAGAAAACTAGGGGTTTTTTTCAGCCTCTTGGGATTTTCTCAATCCTGATGTTCACTATTTTCAAATATAGGATGGCTCAGCTTGAGAGAACTCAACAGACTCATTACTGGGAATTCAGGTGTTCTGGTTTCATTTCAGACTATCCCTCTTTCCAGCTCTACTCAGGTTGTCTGGGTGGAAGCTTTTTTCTGGTTTTGTTTCTTGGCTTTTAAAGCTTTAAGTTGTTGTGGTTTTTTTTGTTTTGTTTTTTTTTTTTTTTTTTTTTTTTTTTTTTTTTTTTTTGCCATGGATTTTATCTTGACAGGAAAATACTGCAGCTGGAACATGTGCTGCTGTACCTGGAAGTATTAATTTGTTTTATAGGCAGTTGTGTCCTGGGTTAGAGTGACAGGAAGGTGCTGAATTCTGACACCTAAAAGTGTTGACAATCCTGGGATTTTTTTTTTTTTTCCCATAAACCATTCTTACCTGTTGCAATTATTTCTGTATGAATTAGGAGCCCTCCTTTCAAGCAGTCACTCAGCTGGCTTCGATTTTATGCCTTTTTGGTGCACTCATGCACTGGGATATTTAGAAATGGAGTTTAACTCGCAAACCATAACCTCATATATTTAACCAAATATAGGAAAAGCTCTTTTTATGAAATAGTTGAAGGCAAATGTGATGTTAAAGGGGTGGTAAATGTGTGTCTTTTTGCTGTTTTTTCACTTTGGTTGTTTTTAACAAGTTCTTCTGCAGAAGAATTCAGTAATTACTGCCTGCACAGGTGTATGAGCAAGAAATTATTGGAGACCTCAGGCCTGCAGGTCTTTGTGTCTGAGCTTCTTAACTCCTCTTCTGAGCGTGCTGAACCTTCATTCTTGGATTTCTTAAGTGTTTGCTCACTTGGCTTGGGTGACACTATTACTAACCTGTGCTTTTTGATGGCATTTCTTTGTTCTCTTACACTGGAAATTAAGTCATGTCCGTTCATTCACAGCCCTCTGAGCAGCTCTGGGTGCGAGGGCTCCGTTCACAAATGGTGTGATTGGGGGGGAAAAGGTCCCAAATGCAGAGAGTTATCAAAAAACTTTTCAAAGTGGATGATTTCTGGTACAGTGGGAAGGTAAACGTGGTGTAAGAATTGTGCAGTTGAGTCGATATTTCTCTGGGCTGAGGGTTGTTCCAAAGCAGAGAAATCAGTTGGATGCAAAGGGATCTGTGGGTGAAGTGTTTTCCTGCTCTTCTCCATCACAGAAGGGCCTCCTGACATTCTCAGTGGGTTTTGTTTCTGGTTGTGCTGTCCCTGACACAAGTTACCTGATTCTGTTGTTAAAAGCAATCCTTAAACTGGGATTTTTTATTGTGGGAATCAGGAATATTCCTATTCTTCGGTCCCGTTTGGCATTTGCAAACCTGGCTGGCAATTCCTCGTTGAATTTTCGTGGGCAGAAGTCCCAGTTGGCAATAGTTGGCTCCTTCACTGATGGGCAGAGGCAGGGGGGGTCTGGAGCCCCAGGGAATCGTGCAGTTGGCAGGACAGGGACTGTTTGTGCCCAACTCCCACCTTGTGTGGGGAGGAAACCAGCACAGCAAAGTCACTCGCTGGGCTGGGAGGTAAAAGAGTTAAGATGTAAGGACTGTTCCCTTCTCCCTGCCAAGTCCAAGAGAACTTGGAAAAACAATGCTGATATGATGAAAAGGACTAATTTTATTTTTTTTTAAAGATGTTTATTGTGACTTGCAGCCATACCACAGCCCAGAGGTTTTAACCCCCCCAAACTCTGCAGAAACACTGAGTGAATGTTACTTGTGATTGAAACACACCCGTTGAGATTTATGTGTTTAATCAAGAGGGAATAATTCTAAAATTGATCCTCCCCTGCCCCCAGAACTGTTTGTATATTAGTCAAAATGTATTTGTTGTGATACAACATGCCAGGATTTATAACTTTCATACAGTTCAATAGCGGAATTTCCAAATATAATTAGAGGGTTAAAGGCATTTAAAGAATAAAAGCACTTTAATGGCATTCAGCTTTTATTGACAACCCACTAATATCTGCTGCATTCACATAAAGATTTCTAATGTAATCCTGGGAGCAGATGAAAGCTCTGCTGTTGAAAAGCTCAGTGCAGATTCATCAGATCCGCTCTGGGAATGCAGATGGGGAGCTCTGAGCAGATGATGGGGCTGCAGCTCCCCCAGCTCAGGCCAGTGCTGCTCTTTGTTTTGCAGGGTATCACATTAAGAGGTGGAGTAAGGAGATGGATGGCAGCAGACTGGAAACATTTATAAGGAGTTATTTTTAGTAATTCCGGGAATGTTTTCGGTTTTCCAAAAATTGTGAAGTTGCTGCTTTTGAAAGGAAGAATTTCACTCACTCACCTGAGGTGTTTGCCACCACCTGATTTGTGACCAGTTAAAAGAACTGTGGAGAAAGCTGAGTGTTATAAGATTCTTTTTTCTTTTCTCTATTTAGTATCTAAAAAAAAAAATGTATTTTTCAGAATCATAGAATCCTAGAATGGTTTGGGTGAGAAGGAACCTTCAAGACCATCCAGTGCCACCTCCTTCCTGGAAGGAGGAACATTCCTCCTGTCCCAGGGATCCCTGTTCAGGCTGTGGGATGAGCTGTTTTTCCACCCCTGTCCCAAGGAATGGCTGTGCTGCTCTCTGGCTCTTCAGTTATTTTTCCACAGAAGGGAAAAGTGGAAGGCAGGGAGGTAATTGGCAACCCTGAGAAGCGAGATGGGATCACTCCATGAATTTATGGAATGTCTTACAGTTTTATATACAAAATTATTCATACAAGACCATCGGAGAAGTTGCTGTTATGGTTGTAGGAGCACTGTGAATCCCAAATAAAGCTGTCATTTACTTCTCAGCATCCTCTTGCAGTAGCATAAAAAAGCTCACTGAAGTGGCTGAGCAATTATTCTGCTTTGCTTTAAACTTGCAAATTTAAGGTGGCCTCAGTGTACTTGGATTTTTTTTTTTTGGGTGTTTGTTTGTTTGGTGACAAATGAGATGTGTCTGTATTTCCTTCTATTTGCTGGTTCTCAAATGAGATTTCTGAAACAGTGGAGGCTGTAAGACAACATAGTCAGCACAAATAAAACACAGGCTGGGAATAAAATAGCTGCTCTGGTCTTTCTCAATAAGTTACAAGATACATTTCTCGTGGCTTTTTGTTGATGAACTTGTTCTAAGTATGTGATGACAGAGCAAAGGGCCAAGTACTGAACCCTTGATTTAGTGTTGGATCTCTCTTGGGAGTTGTGTTTATGTAGGGATTGAGTTTAAGGAAAAAAAAAAACAGTGGGGAGGTTGCAGGATTTTAACAGGAGAACTTGCTGGGATAAAGGGAAATACTTGGAATTAACATACTACTTGTTAAGTAGTGTATTATGTGATGTGTGTCAATTATCTGCTTTTCTTCTCCTCCTGGTGGAAAAGTGGTGAGAGGGAAGAGGGAAGTGACTGAAATCAGTATTGATTAACAGATTTAAGAGCAGGAGCATTCACTTTTTTAATGGTTAGGCTAAAGAGCAGGGGCTGCCTGGTGCTTACACAATAATCCTGTGGGAAATGGGTGGGTTTATTCCTGGGATGGGATCATTGTAGCTCAGTGCATGTGGCCAGTGTGGGGCACAGAGGGTGCTGAGAAGATGCTGCTAAATTCTCTCGTGGGTTTTTTTTATGTCTTTCAGGACTTGCAGTGAATGGAGGAGGACACTTTTTACTAGAGATTTAACTCATCTAAAAATATCAAGGTAGGAGAATTTTTCCTTCTTCCAGTCCCAGTTTTCTTTGCAGGAGTTACTGAGTTGTTTAAATACAATTCCAGTTGTCTTCTGTTGTTTCTTTGTTGATTTGTGCTCACCTGGAATTGGAACGTGGAGCAGGAGGGGCATTGTGTTCCTGTATCAGTTTTACTGATTTTTATCCTGATTGTTTCTGTATTTAGAGAAAAAGATGTAGGAGTTTTCACAAATTAGTGTTTGATCATTCTCTTTCTCTGCTGGAGGTGATCAACAGGAAAACAGATGTAATAAAACCACAAGTAGGTTTTTATGTTGTTGAGTTCATTCTAACTAAAATATTGATATTTTTCGTAAACAAAATGTATTATAGGGACATTGTATTCTATGGAGATGTACTTCAAGGCTTTTTTTATGTAGAATCCAAAATAATCTGTGTTCAGAGAAAAACTCCAGTGCTTGCCAATGGTTTGAACTTGACTTCTGTATTGAATATTCTTGAGACTTGGGCAGGTTTGCAGAACAGGCTTAACAGCAGCTCCTTGAGTAGGTCTGTATTTAAGATGTATTTTTGATTATTTAAAAACTCAGAAAATAATTCGGATTTCCTTTGATGTATAAGTAGTGAAGTGCTGTAACATTTCCCAACACTTTATACATTGCCTAGTTTTTTGTTTTCCTTTTTTTCTGTCACACCAGTGCATCTTCAAAAGTAACTGCAGATTGAAGGGAGCCTCAAACAGAATGTGCAGTTTGGAGCTGGTGTGGTTTTGACTGGTGGGTTTTTGGCTGCTCAGTGTCTTTGCCAAAAGTTGAAATGCAAGAATCTCGCTGCACTTCAGTCTTGTGGTGGCTTTTTGGGGCAGAATCAGCGTTGTTGGTCCTGGCAGAGCGAGGGTTGTTGATTCCAGCTGTAGGAAGTGCCTTAAAATTCCTTCCAAGGCAGTTTAATTGAACTCAAACTTGTGCAGGATTGTGCCAGGTTTTATTTCAAGCTGAAGTACCTGTTCACGGGGTTGTTGGTGGAGGCAGCTACTTATAATATTTACAACCAAATCGATGATTTTAGTTGTTGTGGGCAGCACAGAAGGCTCTAAAAGCCCTGCAGAGGAGTTGCTGCCAGTGAGGTGATGGCATTCCTAACTCCTGTGTGGTTATCATTGTTCTCCAAGGCTCCATAATTGACATTGGATATGGAGACTGGAAGTGTCCCTCAGGAATTGCCTGTATCATTAATCCAGAATTAGAAACCGGGTTATGCAAAATGACAGAGCCCTGTTCAAAATTAAATTTCCTTAATTTCAAGGTCACCACATTTGCCTGTTGAAGAGAGAGAACTGGTTCTGACTTTTGACTTTCTCCTTGTGAGTGATTCTTTCTGTAGAGTTTCTGATCTTATTTTTAAGTAGGTGGTAAATCCCAGCACTTGAATAAAAAGCACTGCTGGATCAAATCCTTGTTTCTCAGAAGGGCAAATTCAGACTTTGAGAATTAAGGTTGCAGAGTGTATTAGTTGGTATTCTGTGGTTGGCAGGGTTATCTGCTGATTGTTGTTGTTGAGAGTGGCGAGTTCCTCTGAACTCTGAGTCATAAACTGCCTGTCAGTGGCATCTCTCCTGGAGCAGTTGTGCTTTTGCTCTCCAGCCTTCTTACTCAAAGTATGACTGTTCCAGACAAAAGGAAAACCAATCCCCTGTTAGCAGAGGATGAGGAACTCGAGCCTGCATGGAGCTGAGGGATGAAGGGCTGCACCTTTCTGGTGGTGTCCTCCTCCCTCCCTGGACAAGCTCATTAGTCCTCTGGAACTGCTGTTTTCCAAGCACAGCACCAAAGTGAGCTGTTCCTCAGACTAAACTGTGTGGGTTTGCATAATAACAGTGCTTGTCTCCTTCCTCCCGGGCTCTAACTGTATAAAAATTACCTCTGAACATGAACCCCACGGACTCAAAGTGCTCATAATCACCACAGGCTCATCAAGAAATAGGTTTGGCCCCATTCCCCTTGGGGCTGTTGTTGGGAACTCCACAAACACGGGACTGTTACCACGTTATGCTCTCAGAATTGCTTTTTATCTGGAGCATTAACAGCTGCTTTATTTGATAAAATGAAAGTGGGGATTGAAGCGGCTTCCTCGTGTAACGTGGGTTTTCCAGTGGGGATGCTGTTGGGGTGTTTTATGGATGTATGTTCTTGTATTTCCATCAAAGATAGCTGGAGAAGGCAAAGAAAGTGGGGGGATATCAGGAGGACAGGGGAGAGCACGAATTCCAGGGGACAGTGCAGGATTTGTAGGAAAGAGTCAAGATGCCTCCAAGTATTTGAGGACCTGGAGGGGATGGACGTGTCAAGCCCCCCATCACAATTATTAGTCTTCAGGCTTTTGTGAGGGAACAAACATCAAACAACTCATTTTTGTTCACATTCGCTGGTTCTAAAGCCTATTAGTTTAGAGAACTTCGTTTAATAAACTCTTAATTGCTTAAAGACCTCTAATTGGTAGGGTTTAGTCCTTTTAATTCCTTTGTTGGTTTCCTATTTCCAAATAATCCTCGAAGTTCTTGGCATGCTTGCTAGGTCACAACAATGCTGTTTTCATTCCTGAAGTTCCTGGAAATATTTCATCTCTAGATTTTGCTCCTGTGTGTTTTAAGCACTCAAGGACCCAAGCTTACAAATATGTATTTCCTTTGACTTCAGTGTTGTTGTGATCAGTTATTCCCACTCCTGTGGTGAGTCAGAGTGTTCTGGGAGGCCAAGTTTAATGGATTTGATCATTGTGGAGTTCAGGGAGCCTCTGCCAGACCCTGATGGCTCTCAGTGATGCCATGTGACAGTCCCAGCCCTCCTGTGAGCAGAGTGTGGCTTTAAATGTTCTCTAGTCCCCGTCATCAGGCTGCCTCTCAAAACATCCTCTTGAATTTCACCACAGTTTAAAATGAGAGTTCAGGTTAAACACTGAATAATTAATTGGAGGAGCATGAGAAGTTTCAGTCTGGCAGCAGTTACAGGCAAATGTAAACAGATTTCTGTGTACAATATGAGTTATATGTGGAGTAAATGCTCAAAAGCCAAACTCTGTTGTGTGTTTTCCTTTCATTTTCCAATTCCTTTCATCTTGTGATAATTAGCTTTATAAATCTGTCACTTGTATTAAAAAAAAAAAAAGTCTGTGTTACCTCTTCCTTCCTGAAGCTTGACTGCTCTTTGAAAGCAGTTCACTAATTTATGAAAGGTTAGATTTTCTGTTCACAAAAATGTTAATTTAGGCTTTACACGTTGTTAAATCCTGAAAACTAACACTCAGAAAGGTTCCCTTTTTTTGGCATCTTAATATAAGATACTTATTATGCACACTTATTAATTTCTACTGTGGTGAGTTCAACTTTCTTCATGAAGAGAGAGAATCTTGTGCTCCCAGAAACCTTTGAGATAGAATATTTTATGAGTAATGAGTTTTTCTGTTCTTTTGCATAATGGTATAGTTTCTCTCAAAGGACTTTTGTTTGTTTGTTTTGGGTTTTTTTGTGGTTTTGTTTTTTGTATGTGTGTTTTTGGTTTTTTTTGGTCTTTGTTTTTTTTAGAAAAACACATAAGGAATCATTCCTTTAAAAATTTTTTTTTTCCATGATTCTTTTTGGGAATTGAGGGAGGGTTTACTGAGGGAATGTGATGCCTCAGGATCCTCTGAAGTGCACAAAGGAGATGAATAAAGGAATGAGCAGTGAGATTCTCTATGAGAAACGTGTTTTGCTTACACTTTACCATAATGATTTGAGAATTTTTGACTCCACAGTGCTCATAAACTTCTGTTGAATATTATGAAGGTCCTGGAAGCAAATTGTGTCTTTAATTTGCTGCTGCCTGACCCAGACAGGGAGCTAATGGGATCCCTTGGGCTGGCACAGAGGTGTTCCTGTGCACAGGCTTGGGCTTCACTCTTCAACCACAAATTAATATCTGAAGAGGCAGCTGCCAGAACTGTTGAACCACCTCCAGTCTGGCAATATGGGCTTTTTTTTTTGTTGTTAAGTTGTCCTTTTCACCCTCTGAGTTAAAACTCTGCAGTGTTCAGGCTGTGCTGTTGAAATTTGGGAGCATCATTGTGAAGCACAGGCAAGCCTGGTTGGGCTTTCTCCTGGCTAAAATTTCAAATCTTGCTTTTAAAGTGTTCAGAACACCATGTTTACAGTAACTTTATTTCCTACCAAAGCCTGTCCCTTGTGTGTTTTTTCACTAGGCAGGCGAGAAAGGAACTGAAAACTTTAAAGGGGAAATAAAGTTCTTAAGAAATGTGCTTTTCACATATGACTTGTTGCATTCCCTTCCTCCTTTTGTAGTTAGAAACTTGTGGAAAAACCCCAGAGTTCTAATCTGAGGATATACATTTAATAGCTTCTCATATTAACGTGCACAAAACTTGCCAGCAGTGGCTCAGCGATATTTGTCCGACTCACTGGACATCAAATGCTCTTTTGAACAAGAGCTTAGCTTTGCTAATCAGCTCTCTATAAAGAAATAATTTTATTTTTAGTGAGGTGATCAGAGAAGAGGAAAATACAGGGATCTGGCTTTCTACTGGCGGTAAACGGGCAAAAACAACAACAACAAAATTGCTTTGATTTTGTAATTCCGTGTCTGACGGACAATCCCTCTCTATAAAAAGAAGCCAAACCCACTTCTGTGGGCTGTAATAATGTGTAGCCACCCAAAACGTGAAGTGGTTTTTGCAGCCTGTCTACAAACTCTGTCTTAAAATTAAGAAAACAAAGCCATAGGCCTTAGTCATCCCCGAGGATTTAATGAGATGTCACAGATTTGTTGGGGCTTAGTGCTCAGAGTAAGGTTGCAGTGCTCAGTCTGCCTCCATCCCCCCCTTGCCTTTGGGGTTTTTTTTCCCCCTCATCATATATTTACTGCTGCCTTCTCATGCTCCAGAAACTGCTGTAGATTGTGTATTTTGTGGAAATTTAGATTTCTTAGAGGATAAAACAGCACATGGCAGAGTGTCTGGACATAAAGCAGAAGATTTCTCGAGCTGTTTGTTCTAAAAGGATATGATAGGGATTGTACCTTTTTATTCACCTGCTGGTGCTGTTTGGAGAGTTGTGCTCACACAGATCTTCATTAGGTTTGGTCCAGTTACAAATGAGAAGATGAATTACCATTAAAGTGTGGTAGCTCTTGGTTGCCTGAATTAATGGCAGTTATCCCGTGGCAGTGGAGATGTGAAGGATCCCCATCAGATTCCTGCAGCTTTTGCTTCTGCTGGCACAGGGAATTAACCTGGGCTGGGAGATGCACTGAGGAGCTTGTTGGGGGGTGAAAAAAGGCCTGATCCAGCTCCTCCTAATACTGTAATTCTGATTGCTCTTTAATCCTTCTAATTCCACCAACTAATATGAGCAACAGAATTTTTAATTTAGAGTGCTTATTCTTGAATGTTATTTCTGGCTTAGTGAACAGAGGAAGAGCTGTGACCACGTTTGCTCAAAAGCCAAAAAAAAAAAAGGACGTGGCTGTGCATGAAAATGGAAACCAGCAGCTGGTTTTGGTCACCTGTTGAACCTGCTGCTCTGTGATGTGAAAATCTTACTCAGGATTTAAGTGTAGTGAGTGCTTACACTCAGGGTACCTCAACATTGCACGTAGGATGCAATGAGAAACCACATCCAGGAGCTGCTGCTAAACAGAAATCATGGAATCAGAGTGGTTTGGGTTGGAAAGGATCTTCAAAATTGTCTTGTCCCACCCCTTGCCGTGGGCAGGGACACCTTCCACCAGACCAGGTTATTGAGAGCCCCACCTAAAAGGCCTTTCTTTCCATCTGCCACCTGGGATGATTCAGAGGGGACCTAAACTTCCTTTAGGAACCTTGGGAATGAGCCTAAACACCAGCTCCTTGTGTTTTGGTGGACCAGGTGATGCTCAGGTGATTCATAGATGCAAATGAAATTCCGGTTCTGCATTTTGTGTTTAATATTCATCCATGCATGAATCCATTCATGCACACAGACAGCCCCTGAGATCTGTTAGAGCTGATAAGTGAGTGGGAACTTGTGGAAGTCAGGACAGGCTGGAGGTGCTGTCACCCCTCCGTGCTGCCTGGGATTTGGGATGTGTGTGCTCCAGAATGCTGGTGTCTCTCTGTGAATAAATCACATTAAAAGGACTTTCAGTGGCTTTAAATATACATAGAAAGCTCTTTGAACTGGGTATTATCGTATTGATAGACTTGTAAATATCAGATAAATGAAGAAACTCAAGATGGCATTTACTGAGCAATCCTCCAAGAGGAACCTAATATTGTTACAGGGGGAAAATGTCATTATTTATTTCTACAAGATGAATGTGTTGCCTTGTAACTGTTGGAAGATCATGTGTACAATAGAAGGAAAATTGTGGTTTATTGTATGTCCTGATCAAAGACTCTTTACAATCCTTTTGGTCTGGTTTGGAGCTGCTTTTGTTGGAGGTGTTTTGATGCTTTACCTGCTTTAATAATTGGCTGTTCCCCAGCACAGGCTGTCACTGTGCCTGGTGATCCCAGACACTCTTTTATCTTCAGCAGCACTCAGACAACCTTTTTCTTTTTTTTTTCTTTTTTTTTTTCTTTCTTTTTTTTTTTTTTTTCCCGAGACATACAGAGCAAGGAGAATATGGGGATAATGTTTCTGTTTGATTTTTTGCATCAGTTACTCTGGGTTTGAGTGACTTGTCTCCTCATGGCAGTTTATTCAACTCACAGAAGAATTTTGACAGCCAACCAGCAGGATTGATTTCCTGAGCAACAGGAAGGGCAGCAGCTCCTTCTGATGGGTTTGGCTTTAACAGAGGTGGGAAATGGAGGCAGTTTAAAAAACGCTGACTCTTTCCCACTTCAGCGTGATGATAATTTAGTTAAACTATTTGACAGAACAGGCAGGTGCTGGAAACAGCCTGGATAACTGAGAACAAACTGAACCAGTGGGCTATGTGGATGTTGATTTTTATTGTTAGAGGCTGTATTGGCAAAGTAGTTTTTCATCACTTTTAAGTTTTTCCTCTTAGTTTTAACTCTTTATTTTTTTAACCACTTCTCCATAACCATTTCCTGTTGTCCAAATCTGAGCTGGGTGGTTTTTTTTGATTTTTTTTGATTTTTTTGTCCATCTGTTCTGCTTTTTGCAGCGTTTGGGATACACCAAGTGGCACGGGCTCTCACCATGTTTCGAAACAGTCTCAAGATGCTTCTTACAGGAGGGAAGTCGAACCGCAAAAACAGGTCCAGTGGTAAGTGACCGTCACCTGCTCGTGTGTGGGACAGGGACAGCTCTGCAACCAGCCCCTTTCAGGGCTGCTTTGGGCTTTCTTCTTGTTAACGAGCACGTGGACTCAGTGGATGATCCTGTAGGCTCCAAACATCATCACACCTCATCTTAATACCGTGCCGTGATTTTAATAGTTGAAAATATGTGTGTATTTATTTACAGTGTATGCAAACCATCATCGGGTTTTACTGGGGAGGTAAGAGGTAGGGAAAAACAAGGAGTAAACAAACGTCAACAGACAACGTGTTTCAGTTGTGGAAAATAAGAAAATAACTTCTTTTTCCCCCTTTTAAAATGCCTGTGATAACTTGGGGCGGTGAAATCTGCTTTATTACAGATCAAACTGGTGATGGCAGCAGCAATTCCTTTTGTTTGTTTTTTGTTTTTTGGTTTTTTTTAATTTTTAAACAGGAGGGAGAGAGAGGTGCAATCAAGAGAGTAATTGCCCAAATTTGGTCATCATTTCTGTCAGTCTCCTTTCTCCACCATCCCAAGAAAGGAGTTTACAGTTAGCGCTGGTTGATGTGGCTTGGCCCGTTTGATCCATGATGGAGATTGGGGGAGACTGTGACTGTGAAGCAAAACATTACAAAAATATTGATAGGCTTGAAAAAACGTTTTTATTTAACTTTGGTGGTTATTTCCAAAAATGGAGCGTTGGCAGGGTAAGAGCTTTTAATTAGATCTTTCATTTTGATTTTTTTTGTGTGTGTTTTGTTTTAAAGCCATCTGGCAGCACATTTTAAATATTTTGGGATACAGTGTTTATTTGTGCTCGTGCATCTGTGTAAATAGTGCATATGGATGTTCCTTGGGAAACCACGAGTGAGGATGTGGAGACACAGTGGTGATGAATTCAGTGGAAAAAGGGGCTGTTTTCCTTTGGGTGAAGGTTGTTAAAGTGTGTTTCTCACATTGCCAGAATTTGTCCCCCCACTTTTAACGTGTGGTGGGAGTCCTGGGTGTCTTGGTTGATGCTGAAGACATTTGTCATGAGAAGTTCATCCTGGTTTTGAACTTGGTGTGGATCTCTGTTCTGTTATCAGGCCCTACTTTCTCCTCTTGCCTACAAGGCCCTTGTACCTGCACAGCCCTGCAAAAGGTGTTTGTTGTTTTGTGAATGGAAAATGTCACTTCTGAAGCACCCAGATTTGAGAGGCTGCACCGTCTGTCCCTGGGCAAGGCAGAGGAGATGGGGTTTCCTTACTCATATATTGAAAAATAACATGACAGAATTTAACAGATGAGGTTTCTTCTAATGCCTGATGACTGCACTGTATGTTTAATTTATTACAATTCTGCCTTTGAAATAAAGTTGCTTTATTGAGAATTCCGTTTGACAGTCTTCAGGGCAGGAGAGAGAGTAGGAAAAGGAGATGATCAGGTTTGTTATGTTAACAGTGACTAAATGGAAAACATCCCTCCACTGGAAAACAATTTTTCAGATAAGCCATCAAACTGTAACAGGACATTAGATAATTTCATTGCTGCCTAGATTTTTTTAAAATAAATATATTAAATTCTGTAATTCTTTGACACACAGTAAGAAAAAAAATCTGTTAATCTTCACATACATTTCTGTGTTGCATGCAGCATTATAAGCCTAAAATTCGCTTTATTTGCTTTGCAGTTCTGGCAAACTGCAAATTTGATACTTTTAAGAGCAGATAAAAAGGGAGAGAGAACTTACCTAATAGTACACAAAAGGCATTTGTCACACAAAAGGACCTTGAGGAATCTCCCACCTCCTGGAATAAATTCTAGAACGGTTTGGGTTGGAAAGGAGCTTAAAGATGATCCAGTGCCACCCCCTGCCATGGGCAGGGACACCTTCCATGAGACCAGGATGCTCCAACCTGGCCTTGGACACTTCCAGGGATCCAGGGGCAGCCACAGCTTCTCTGGGCAACCTGTGCCAGGGCCTGCCCACCCTCACAGTAAATTTACCATCTGAAATCTGGCTCCAGGTGTTTCATTCCCTTTAACTCCTTAATTTTCACGTGGGCAGGGCAGACCTTCAGGTGCCTCCACCAGTGACACTGAGGGGTTTGGGACTTTCCCTCGTTCAGGTGCTTTAAAAAGATGAAGTATATATCAGCATTTTGAGTTTATTTGTCATTGCAGTGATTCAGAATGTTCATTAGAAGCTGGAAATGAAGCCTCCCTGATGGTTTTGGGGCTCTGGTTTGCCCCGTGGCCTCAGAGCTACGCCCATCTCTGAGAACTGGGAATAAACTCCCAAGTCCTGAGTTCTGTGTTGGGAAAAAAATCAATCTGGTGGAGGTTTCAGGTGTGCCTGAAAAGGAAAATTCACCTGCCATGTGCTGAGTTAAGGTTCTGTGGGTGGGTGATGGCCCACCCGGCTGTCTCGGGGTGAAATGTGTGTGTGTGTCTTCATTTCCTGCATCCCAGTGTGGGAATAAAACCTTTGAAGCAGGTTAAAGGTATTGTGTTCTTTTCTTGGGGGATCCAAAGGGAGCACAGTGGCCTTTGAAATTGCTGTGCTTTGCTGTGCCTTTCATTTGCAGTAGCAGTTCCCAAACAGGGGCAGTGGAGTCAAGCTAACAATTCCGAGGTGCTGTGATGTGGTTTTGATCGTTCTCCCTGATTAAAAGAACACTGGTAGTGGTAGCAGTAAAATGCCTTCTTGTTATTCCTCCTTCAGAAACTGCTGAGCAAATTCTCTAAGAACTGTGGTTAGCATTTATTTTGACTCAGCCAGGGTGGGTTTTTCCCCTTTGGTACTCGATGGTGGTGTGGTCCAGGAACACACAAAATATTTATATAAGAGGAATACAGTTACATACATCTGAACATACAGTTGCATGCAGTAATGCCAATTAAAATAAATGAGTTTCCACTGCAGCATCAGGCTGTGTAGTGCCCTGTGGTAAATTCTGGGTGTCCTTTCAGAGCTCCACTCCTGGGGGTTTCACGGTGCTGGATGTGCAGAGCTCTCGGTCCACGTGTGCGAGTACATATTTAATCTCTTGTCTTAACAAAAATTCTCCTGTGACTCAAGGGCACTCAGGATGGTTTACAGTAATGCCTTGAGGACACATTATGCCTGCAATAGTGTTTTGATTAGGCTGTATTTCCTTCTGACATAAATGGATATTCCACAAAGCTGCCAGACAGCGTCTGCAGCGCTGAAATGGGAGCTGAGTGGGGTTACAGATTACCTTGTTTTTTTCCAGTGTAAATTAATTTAGAGAGATGCAGACATACGAGTTTTCCCTGACTCATGTTTGTATCCAGAGTTATATTTATGTAGGATGTGTCTCAGTGTCAAAGGACTGTGCTTTGCTCCATCCTGTTATTCCTTCTGGCTGAAGATCCAGCAGGGTGATTGTGGCCAGGGCAGGCAGGTGCATTAACACCAGGCAGAAACACCTTCTCACTGCTGCTTCTCGGAGCGTTTGAGGCTTCTTTCCCCCTCATTGAGCCATTCCAGGGCAGTCCTGTTCTCTGAATCCATATTCTGGAAGGTTCTCTGTTTTTTTTTGTTTATCAAGGACCTGTCTCATATTTATCTGCAGTTTTATTTGTTTATCAAAGACCTGTCTCATATTTATCTGCAGTTTTCTTGCTTGTTCTAATCATTCCTTGCTCTGGGTGTGTATTCCAGTAGTGCACATCACAGCAATGCACTCATGGATCCATTCCAGGATCCTGTTAGGGAAATAAGCCCATGTAATGGATCCAATCATTCCACCTATTACAGTTATCCTGGTTCTTTTACAAGCAGATGGACTATTTCCTTCTTCCATTATCACATTAAATTAATACCACTCTAAGACTTCAGATTCCCTTCAGAACCTGGTGAAATTCAGCTACAAAACTGCAGGTTTTGTTTGGTTTTATATTTCTCTTCACTTTGCAAGGTGTAAGCCCAGGAATTTGTGCCTTTTATTTCTGGCAGAGGCTGAGAGAGGTTTTAAAGTAATCTTTTTTTTTTTTTTTTTTTTTTTTTTTTGCATGTTAAATTTATCTGAGGCATGTAATCCTTAGCCCAAAGGGCCTGCTTTTCTCTTCTGAGTTAGTTAGGAATTAAATCTTGCTTGTTCTTAACGATAAAATGCACAATTTTTATCTGGAGCTTCCCAGCCAGGAGCCTGCCTGTCATTCAGAGTATTTTTGGTGCAGGGTTTTTTAAAACCTGTTCTTCTTTCCTGGTTCACAGAAGACCCAATTACTTCTCACTTCCAATGTATTTATAGGGCCTTTTGGAACCTGCCACTTTATATTTTAATTCCAGGACTGAAAGAGCCCCTGTCAAATGCTCTTCTCCTTTGATTCCTGCCTTTGGAAGATAAAAAGCATTTCTGTGAAGGTCTCATTACTGCTTGGCCAGAACTCCAGGCACTTTCTCATCTATCTGATCTCTTTTGGAGGTGTGAGGATAATTTTTGCCCCAAAAGACTTGGAGGGTCACAATTGCTTTTTCGATTCCATTTCTGAAAGAAATTGCTGAGTGATGAGATCCAGCTGGTGGGCCCTACAGATGTCAGGTAACTTCACTGAAGGAGATGTTAGAAGTGAGGTACTTTTTTGATACTCAAAAGTATCGTGGTACTGAATTCCAAATGTATCCACATAACAATAACTCAGGTCCTTTTCATCCACAGAGTTGGTTGCTGGGTTTCCATAAATCCATTTTTAAACAAGTCTCTCGAGTGTGTTGACAAATCCTCTGACCACAGGGAAGTTTGTCCTTGAGTTTGTTAAGCACGAACTGGCCCTTCCTGAAAGTTTGTTTTGTGTTTCTGCAGTTTAATGTGTTCCTTCTGAAGCAGGCAGTGGATGGGGAAGATGTGTGTGTACAGGCTCAGGGTTTGCTGCTTTGTGTTTGGATTTATTTGGTCAGAATCTGTCTTGTTCATAAACCAGACTGTCTTCCCAGACAAATACAAGATGCTTGGTCAATAAAAGCTTCTGCTTCTCTCCTGCAACTGCTGTCTTAGAGGGAATTTTAGCAGCCTGTATTATCCTAATATGTATTTATTTCCTTCTGATTCACAAATGCTCCTTTTTATTTTAATGACAACACCACAGATACAACCTAACTTGCTTTATAGCTCATAAATAATTCTTATTTGACTGGTCTGTTCAGTCTTCTGTGTTCATAATTTTTTTATTAAGTGACTCAGCCATTCTCCCTTGTTTATCAACCTGTCTTGGTTTATGCTCCTGTGTGAGGAGCAGGGGCTCATCCACCTCTGTCAGCCAACATTTCCACCCAGGAGCTCCTCCCCAGCTGCAAGAACACGTGTGGGAACTGGGGCCACCTCCCATGGGTGCCCTCACCCTCCTCTTGTGTTTCCACAGCCCTCAAAGTGACTTTATTACCTGTCCCACCACTCAGGGAGTTTTGTTCCCACATCCTCTTCGTGGCTTTCTTCACCCTCCTGAGGTTTAATTTATTTCCTTGTTCTTTATCTCTTGTGCTTTCACCAATCACAGATGTTCAGAGGGGCATTTGTTGTCCCTTTCTCAGTGTTGCCCAATTCCATCTCGTGGTGCTGTGTGATATTCTTAAATAATTTGTATATGCAAGGTTTTTCAGAGCCATATTTCAAGCTTCCTCCTTTCTTTTTGACCTTCCTCTTCTAACTTCCCTAACTGTGGTACATTTATAAAACCCCTTTTATTTTTGCTTTACAGTATGTCTTGCCTCCTTTTTTTTAAAAACATTTCGCCTCACCGGATTACTGCATTTTACTGCATTTTATTTCTAGACTCTGGAATATTTCAACTTAAATATTTCAGTTAAATCCTGAATACTCATAATCTTGTAGTTTTCCTCAGTATTCCCAGTTTTTTGGCTTTATTTTTTGTGGAGGAATTGGCAGAGCGCCGTGTTTCTCAATGTCTGATTTTTTTATGATGGAGCAGGGTCTCCCTGTCTCTGAAATGCTGTTCACCATGAGGCTTAAATTTTGGGAACTTCTAAATCACTTTTCCCCACTTAGGTTTTTCTGTTCTCTTAACAAAATGTGTGAAAGGCAGCTGTGGGTATCAGACATATTTACTGCTTGAATACAGATACAGCTCTCACTTAGTTCCCCCCTTTCTGCTAAAGTAGCCTGAAACCAAGATTAAAATGCTCTTTTCTTTTTACCTCCCCCAGAAGAAAAGGCATGAATTAATCTTCACACTCTGTCCCACTTGCTCAAATAGGTTAGATTGTAAAATTAGGCACATAAGTTTGGGGAGGCGAGAGGAAAATATTCAATGTATTTCTGCCGTGCTGATGGTTTTACTTGTTTCAAATGGGTGAAAACGAGAGGAAGGCAGGCCCTGGGTGTTCTACAGGATCCAGGTGCTGGGAAATGCTTCTTTCTTTGGCTGTTCTCCCCATATTTCATTTCAATCCCTGCATCCCCAAACAGTCCTCTTCCCTCAGACATCCACATGGGTTTTTTCAGGCGTATTCCTATTTGCTGGTTTTTATCCAAGATTTATCTCTAGGTCAGTGATTCCTTTCTCAGCTTCTTCTGTATCAGCCATAATCCTCCTCAAACCCCTCCCTTCATCAGCAGTTCTCCAGATCTGATTGCTGAGATTAATGCCCCCAAGTCTCCTGGAAATGCAGGGGCTGATTTGTCCTCCTGCTCCATTAAGGAGCCATCTCCTTTCTGCTGTCCTAGTGTTGCTCAGAGCTTTTAACCTCCAGAGACTTTCTTTGAGGGAGAAGGAAAAAAGGCTTTTAAACTGGTCCTTTCTGTGGGCATTTGTTGTGCAAACCCCAGGGAAGGGATTCCTGAGCTGGAAGGGCTCTGGGATGGTGGTGTTTATGGGGTTGTGCCTCTTCCCCTTCAGAGCTCTGTCCTTGGGCATTGTCAGCCCCACCAGCTTTCCTCTCTCCCAGCTTACCTGGAACCTTTTCCTGGGGGGAAGGGGAGTCTGAGCTGTGATCTCACTGCTGGAGATTCTCTGTGATAGTTTCCATGGAATGCTGTGCTGGCAGAAAGCAGGATCTGACCTGAACTCGTGGAATTCTGGGGTCTCTTCTGTGTAATGTTTGGTTTAAGGAAGGAGTCAGAGAATCCTAGAGTAGTTTCAGTTGGAAGAGACCTTCAGGACCATCTCATTCCAACCCCCTGCCATGGGCAGGGACACCTTCCACCAGCCCAGTTTGCTCCAACCCTGCCTTGGACACTTGCAGGGATCCAGGGGCAGCCACAGCTTCCCTGGGCACCCTGTGCCAGGGCTTGCCCACCCTCACAAGGAAGATTCTTTCCCAATATCCCATGTTAACCCTGTCCTCTGGCAGTGGGAATCCATCCCCCCTTGTCCCCAGTCCCTCTCCAGCTCTCCTGGAGCCCCTTTAGGCCCTGCAAGGGGCTCTCAGGTCTCCCTGGAGCCTTCTCTTCTCCAGGTGGTCACACCCAGCTCTCCCAGCCTGGCTCCAGAGCAGAGGGGCTCCAACCCTCTGATAACTCAGTGGCCTCCTCTGGACCCATTCCAGATTTTTCTTGTGTTGGAACAGCTGGACTTGGGCAGACCAAGAGGAAACCTGGAGGCACTGCCTGGCTCAGAGGATGGTGATCAAAAAGCTCCAGGTTGTCCCTGGTGACCAGTTCAGGGGATGGATGATTCCTCAGGGGTTGGTGGTGGTGCCAGGAGTGCACAGAGCACCTTTGGCCACAGCCTGGAAAGGGGAATCTGGGATTTTGTGGCATTGCTGACATTCACTGACAGGTTTGGGATGAAATATCGCTGCTTTACTGAGGCTGAGCCAGCAGAGGGAGCAGGAGTTTTCTGCCAAATCCCACACCAAATCAAATCCAAAGGAAGGTTCTTCTGGGTGTCCTTTGGTTATCATTAGATAGCATGGAAGGAGGAATTATTAATTGCTGTGTGGAAGAGAGGGAATCTATTCCTGGTTCCCTTGTATAATCCTGCTGTCCCATGATTTCATTTTGTGTTTGTGATGATAAAAGGCCAGGTGAGGCTGTAACTGGATGGCAGAAGGTATGACTGAGTTGTTACCTGGTTAAATTTCACTGTCAACCTGTTGGATTTTTCAGCTCCACAGTTGACAAAAGTCAGAGGCAAAGAATAAAGAGAGAGATGGATGAGGTGTGGTGTGGCAGGTGGGAGAGATGGAGTTATTCCTCTCAAGGAAGCTTTAGAATAATAGATGAGGCAGCTTTGGATGAGAGATGCAGGTGCTCCTGGGCTTCAAGGACCACATCCCAGGATGGTTTGAGCCTGAGAGGCTCTGAAATGCCAACCTTGAGGAGCTGCTTGAACAATGGTCTGTCAGGTGGTGGTGAGGAAGTTTCTGGGACTTGAGTACTGCTGATTTTTTTACTTTTTAATTTCATTTTGGTGTTTAATCACAGTTAAACTGCAGTTTCCTAGGTTTTCACGAGAAGGAAGGGATCTTATAAAGCAGGATCTGAGGCTGCCACTGGTTCTGTGTTCCTTGTGCAGAACATTTTTCCTTATCAAACAAACTTTTGGATATCAAGCACTTCTGCACTGGCTGGAGATGTTCCTGTGTTCCCTCTTGCAGTGTGGTGGGAGCATTACCAAATAAAATGAAAAAAACAATGCTGGCCTTAGGTGCCTGTTAACCAGCTCCATTTTCATCACACTCCCCAATATTATTAATCCCTCTTAGTCTCAGTGTGCCTTTACTTCACTCTCCCCCCAGGATGTGAGATTTTTCCATATCACTTCCCCTTCCCCCCTAAAGATAAATATTATTTATATTCAGTGTGACTTGTCCCTGGGAAGTGCTGGTGCAGATTTTTGCAGTTGTTTATTACACTGACAGATGTTGAATCCGTAGCACTCCATCCTAGGATTATATTCCAGGTATGAGTCATATCTTTATTTCTGAGGGATTTTTGTGCACTAACCACTGCTGAATAAAACCTGCTGATCTTCAGTGAGCTCTTCTGGTGTGTGATGGATGCAAATACGACCAAACACAGTTCAGTAAAGGTTAAAATCAACTCCTTCCTCCAGCAGCCTCTTCCCAACCCTCCAGAGTTTTCCATGGCTTTGCAAGGGTGGATATTTTAATGTGGCATTTGCAGCTCCCAGCTCAGCACTGGGGGTGTGAAGTGACCCAAAGCACAGCTTTGATCCATGAAATACCTGTGCCAGGTGTCTGGGATCAGTCTGGAATGCCATCATTACATTCTCCTTTTTGGAATTGCTCTGCCTCCTTTTCCTTAAGAAGAGCAAATGTCTGGTACTTACTAATGCTTTTAAAGGAAAAATTATCTTCCCCTTGTAAGAGGATTGATTTTTAAGCTGCATCTCTTGAGGAGTTTCTCCTCCTCAGCCTGTTCTTGCATGAACTTCTCCTCTCAGCATGTCTGTGAGGACTATTTTTTTTTTATTATTATTTTTTTTTTAGTATCAGAAATATTTTTAGATAAGTCATGGGTAGTTTTTGCTAAAGCTTCCATCTTTAAATGACCTATTTGAGGGAATTGTGGAAATTTTTGCTGCGAGATCATTCTGAAGTGGAAGGATTTATGTCTTCTTTTATGTAATTTTCTTTCTGAGGATGAGATGGGTGTAGAAATGACCCATATTCTCTTAGCATACAAAAAAAAAAAAACCCCAAATCTAATTCAGCTGGGGATGTGATTTTACAAGAAGGTTCAAAAAGGTGTCCAGGTCTCAGCAGAAGGTGGTTTGTGTCATTTAAACAGGTTTGGAAACCTTTTAAGTGAATTCAGAATTATTATGAGCCCTCACCTCCTCTGAGACTCTCACTGGTTGTTGAGAGACAAAACTAATCTGAGGAACTGCACCTTTGGTCTGTTCTTAGATTGAGAAATGAAGATCATGGGTTATCTCAAGAGTCCCAATATACTGATTTAAAAGGAGGCATTTAATTTATATTTGTATTTCTTTTTGCTGCCACTTCAAGTGACACATTAATCCATGAATTTAATTGTATACTGAATACAAATTAGTCTGCTTTTAACTTATATTAAACCACTCTCTTTCCCTGATACCACAGGAATTAATAGTGCATTTAAATGATTTATTCATCATGTTGTTCTTGTCTGATTTATATGATTGAGTCATCCACTTAATCTTCTATTTTAAAATATTCCTTGAAGTTGTTCACATTGGAATGCTCATTCTAATCACTGAGGTGCCAACACTGTTTTATTCAGAGGCATAAAAAGCATTCTTGGGAGTGTTTCTGCGTTTTTCATCTAGAAATTCAAGTTCAAAACTGCTGTATTTCAATTAGTTAAAAAATGCTACGTGAACAAAACTTGTTGGGAAGTTTGCAGCAATATGCTGCTTCATTATATACAGGCACCTAGAAAGGCTTCAGGAGATCAAAGTGCTGAAATGGAAGAAAAATTAGAATTATTTCTGAGAGAATATCCAGCTGTTCTTCATCTTCTCTTCCCTGACAATTAAACAAAGCAAGAACTTTGTGCCTGGGACACCTCCCTGCCCTTCCAGGTTTGTTGCTAAACAAATCGATCCAGTCTGGAGTTGGGATAAATAAATTCTTTGTGTGGGGGCCATTAAAAAAAACCCCTTTATTTAGAAATCCACAACCTCACTGGCCCAGAGAAGCTGTGGCTGCCCCTGGATCCCTGGAAGTGTCCAAGGCCAGGTTGGAGCATCCTGGGCTGGTGGAAGGTGAAGTGGATGGTCTTGAAGGTCCCTTCCCATCCAAACCATTCCTTGATTCTCTGATTCTAAAAAAAAAAAAATAATAATTCTTAGATTCTAAGTAGACAAAAGGAAAACAGGATCTTAAAAAGGAGGTGGGATGAGATGAGCTTTAAGTTGTCTTCCAACCCAAACCATTCTAAGATTCTGTAACTTTACATTTGTTGAATTCCCAGCAGTTGTTCACTATGGAACGAGGAGGAACATGGAGGCTTCTGGGGCACTTCTGAAAATCCTGCTGTGTGATTACCTGCCTTTTTTAAGTGACTGGATTAAATTAATTTTAAATCTGATCTCCTCCCTAGTGCCTTTTAAATTCTATCCAGTTCCTTTTAAATTCAATAGGATAACAAAAAAAAGAAAAGTAAAAAGAAAAAAGTATATTCTGGAAAATTATTTTTTTTCTTTATGCAAATTTAATGCATTCATTTATAATATACCTGTTTCTTGGTTGTTTGCTACTGTGGGAGGGTTTTGCATACAAGTTTTGAGGCTTCACAGGGCACAAGAGGTTCATGTCAACTTTGGGTTGTTCCTGTCTTTCTAAGACCCTTCCTGTTGGTATTTTGTACCTCTGCTTGGCACCAGTGCTGATTTATCACAGGCTGAATCCTGAAATGAGTGCCTGTAACACCTGAACGGCTCCCTCTTATTTCTGAGCTGGGTTATCTGAAGAAATCTCACTTTTTAATTTGCAGCAGCTCTGTGTAAGAATTTTAATTAAGGTGACTGTGGACCTACAGTAACTTGCTCTGTTGATGTGCTTAGGAATTTCTCATTAGCTATGAACAAAAATATTCATAATTATCAAGTAACCAGTACATTCTTGACACAAAATGTTATGATCTAACTAGTGGGCCTTCCTTGTTCATCTAATATTTAGCATATTTAGCTCCAGAGAGCTGGGGCACCTTTGCTGTGACATGGGAGACTCCTGTGTGCCTCCCTTTCTGTTCCCAGCTGTACCATCCCTGTGCACAGCTGAAATAGTTTAAATTTATTTTAAAATGAATGAATAAAATACATCTGATTTCCCAATATTATTAGCAGCACAGTTTTTTACTCCAGGTATTTGTCTTGTTGTGCAATGACCTTCCCACATCAAAAAAAAAAAAGAAGGGGTGTTGGGTTTGATTTACATCCTCAGTTTTACATACTCAGTGTGGGTGTCTCTGGATAAAAGAGTCACTTGATATTAATAGAAACAAGGATGCCACTTTTTCCCTGTGAAATAGGTGAGATGAATCCTACCCCAAATTATATCTACCTGCTTCTTTCCAGTGACAAATAACAGGCTTGAGATGATGAAGGTACAGATCTGTGTCACTGATGCCTGAACTTTAATTTTAAGATTCATTCTGTTCCAGAATAACCCAGATGTTGGGTTTATATGATTTCTGATTTCCTGTACATGCCAGGGAAAAACCCCACTTGTCTCATGTCTGAAATTCCTGGGCAGGAATGCTGACAGTGGCTCTGCTAGGAGAAGGACTTAAGCTAATAAATTTATTATGACAGGGGTGTTTTCTTGCTGTGTTTTTGTACAAGCTGCCAACACAGTAGGACCCTGATTTCAGTTCAGGCTTCCAAGCACTGCAGTAATAAAAATAAACACAAACATGCTTGCAGAGGCAAAGAGTTCTTTTTTAATTTTGCAGTTGCTCTGGGTAGCCTTGTGAGCCCTGGGGTGGGGTCTGTTTTGGTGGCTTTTCCTGACTGATAAGACTCTGGGGAGTCCCAGAGCCTACTCTCTCCTCCTGAAAAGAGGAAGTTTTTGCCTTTGAAACATAGCAGGAGGAGGAGGGGGGGAAAAAAACCCCAATAACTTTTTGGAAGGTGCTGAGCATCTCATTGACCGGCTCTCTGCCTCAATAACCCAAACAAATCCATAATTCCTCTGAGCTCAAATGACCTTCCCCAAAGAGAGAAGAACTTGGATGATAAATGGATGGACTTAAGTGTGTTTATGAAATGCCAAAGCCTCTTAAGCCAAATTGCTATTTTTCCTCCATTAATTAGGATGTTTCCATATTGCAACCAGGGCTGGTTTTACCCCAGACAGATGGTTGGCTCTGTGGGGGGCCTGACAGAGCACAAATACCACCAGTGCTCTTCCCCTGATGGAAGTTTTACTTAGGAGGAGTTTGCATCTCTTTTCCTTGATTAAACCTGAAAATTCGCAGCTCACACTTTTGAATAATTGAGCAGCTGAGGCAAAGCAGGGAAGTGCAAACGTGGAACAATCAACCTGAAGTGATTTTGTGCGGCCAGATCTGCTGGATTTGGGCTTGTTACAAACTGAAAGGGACTTTCAGTGCTGTTCATTTAAGTTGGTAGGGGATGGAGGGATGGGAAGGTGTTGGCTGTTCCAGCATCTCCAGTGCCCACCAGATGCTCCAGCATCTTCTGCTCTGCTCCCTTGGAGATGGTCACAAAGGTGCTGGAGTTCAGGCAGGAATAACCTTCACTTAATCCCCAGGTGTGTTTCCATCCCTGAAGGAGGGAGGAAACACAAGCAAAGTTTGAGGTCAGCAGTGCTTGGGGACTTTGTTTTTCCCTGTTTGCTTCAGGAGGCAGTTAAAAGTGTCAGGGCACAGTTAAATATGTAAACAAATTCAAACACTGAAGAATTTTAACAACTCAGTGGCCCTTCTCTGAGTTTAAAAGCACATGAAAATGTGCTGCCTCTTGTGTTTATGAGGTTGGTGTCTTGTGGAAATGCTGGTTTACATGTAGAGTGTCTTTGAAATGATTAGTTATGACAGTCACTTTATTTTTGGAATGAAACACGCCCTGTGTGTCTCTTCCTCCTTTCCTTCTGCTCCTCTCCACCTTTTTGTTTGGTAATTTGTTTTTTTGTGGATAATAAGACCAGAGAGAGTTAACTGGAGAGTCTTGGCGGTGATGTGGAAAACCATGGGAAAGAACATTCCATATTTTATTGATGACACAGTGCAGTGGTTGGTTTGCTGTGTGGATAACAAGGATTTAAATTATTACTACCTTGCTTTTCCAAATCAAATACAAAAAACCTCTCCTTGCACAGCGAGGAAGGAAGAAGGGATTGGGATTGGGATGGGGATCCCAAGGACATGGAGATGGGAAGGCTTAGGTAAAGCTGCCTGACATTATGGTGAGCTTATGTACACAGAGATAATTAAGTTTGGATTATTTAGATCATTAAACAATGGCAGCAGTAACATTGCTGTGAAACTTAGCAAGGAGGAGAAGTCGCTGGATTTGGCTTGTAGACTTTGAAGGTTTCTGGTCTGGTGGTTTATCACCTGTAAATGGCAATACCTGGATAGCCAAAAGGTGGGGGAATGTGTATTTATATGTATTTATTGAGAACATGCTCTTGGATCTGGAGAGGGAAGGGAAGGAGAGCAGAGGGATTAACGTCCTGAGCGTTCGTGTTGTGTTTGTTCAGGAACTTGAATAAATATTTTTTTTTTGTGGTGAAAATATTGACTTCTTAAATCCCAGACAGTTTCAATATTACGTTTAAGAGGTTTATTTTATTTATAAACTGATGACTGCATGTTTTAATGTTTTTACTTACATTACTGAAGTAGAATCACCTATTTATTCACTCACTCTTGTTCTGATCGATTAATTTATCCTGCATTCCTGTTCCCTACCCCTTATTTACTGCAGTGAGTAGCCCCAGTTTGAATTTAGTAATGCTCTGTAGTGCATATTTCTTGGTTCACTTAAATATTCAGAATACAAAGACATTCTTGCTTCCTCTCTATGCCTAAGCCATCATATTTTTTTCAGATGCCACTTACTGGTAGCTCTGGCTTAAAACGAAGATTGATGCATCAGATGTGTAGTGCTTTACAGCAACAGCAAGAACACATCTGGATATTCTACATATTGTCAGAAATCTGCTTGTCCTTATTTATAGCCATTTCATGTCTCTTAGTTGTTATATAACTGAGATTTGCAGCTGAAACAAGAGAAGGTGAATCATCTCCGTGGCAAAGTGCAGCAATAATGAGTTTATCTGTTCTCTCACAGCCCTGGGAAGGAATGGGAGAAGCAAGGGTGTCCATTGCCTGGTTTTGTTTTATTTAAGAGCTAAAATGAAGTTTGAAGAGCGATAGTGGCATCAGCCAGACACCCCCTCTGGGTGTTACATTTCCCAGTTTCTTCTTATGCTGAAAACCTTCATCTCAGTTCTTAATGCTCTCGCTGCACAGCCCTGGTGTGTGGTTTAGGAGCAGATTATCCCAGAGGTATTCCATGGGTTATATGGGCAAAGCACAGATTAAGGGCTTGAAATGTTCAATTAAAACAAAACAAACAAACAAACAAAAACAACAACAACAACAACAACAACAACAAAAAACAAACAGAAAACCCCAAGTTTCAAGTTACTCTGTTAAGCTTAAAACAGTCACAGCTCTGTGAGTTGTTTTTTAAGTCTGAGCTACTAAAAAGCCTCACAGAAAAGTCAGAGAAGCTGTGGCTGCCCCTGGATCCCTGGAAGTGTCCAAGGCCAGGTTAGATAGGTCTTGGAGCAACCTGTGCTAGTGGAAAGTGTCCCTCCCTATGGAAAAGGATTGGAACCAGATGATCTGTGAGGTCTCTTCCAACCCAAACCGTTCTGGGATCCTGTGAGTGCTCATCTGAAACATTCCTGCATTTCTGGAGTATATAAATATATATTTATATATATAAATATATATATATATATATGCACTTGTTTTTATCCCCAACCTGGTGACAAAGGTCTTTTTATCCTGGTCTAAGGAAACATTTCCTGAAGGAGAAATAGGAAAGGTTAAAAGGATCCAGGTATCACCCCTGTGAAATGGAAAAAAGGGGATGGTGGTGTGGCTTTAAGGCCAAAGCGTTTCAGACTTTACATGTTTCCAAAACCTGAATTGTGGTAAAATATTTTCCTTTTAAGTTTGTCTTGTGCAACACTCTGGGCACAGAAGTTTATGGGGGTGTGAAGTCAGACTGATTGAGACTTTTGTGCTGACATTTCCTATAATGGGCCCCGGAATGGGAACGGTGCAGGTTCTCACGGTGCCTTTGATATTTATCCCTTTTGATCTGAAAAGTGCAGGCCAGGGAGAGGTTTTAAATTTTAAATGGTTTAATATCGTGTGTTCTTAATATTGCAAGCTTTAATTTATTTCAAAGCCCTCTGGAGGGCTGTGCATGTTTGCAGGAGAAGCAGAGCCTGGTGGCAAGAGGGTGTGCTGGAATTTTAGGTGAAACGATTCCTTGGGCATGATTCCCACTGAATTGTGATATTTAGGGAAGTGAGGTGCAGTTTCTAGCATTCACCATGAAATATTTCTATACATATCAGAACAGAGGTATTGTTTTTACCAGCACTCTGAGGAGCTGATTTGCTGCTTTCTGCTGGTCCAGTTATCTCATTTTACACTGGCAATATTTTTTTAATTGTAAGCAATAAAATAAAAAGTAGAGGTTTTTGAAGGGCTTGTGATGTGCAGCAAAAAAATTCAACAGCCAGACTGCTTGGAAGGACCTTGATATTTAATTTAAAAACACAATCTGTATGTGTCCTATAAGATATTTACCTGTAAGATAGGTTAATAACTAATATACTAAATAATTTTTAAGATGTGGTAACAGAAGCCATTATATAAGATTGTTACCTCTGGGAGATGCTGATTTAGTGGGATGTGAGGCAAGAATCTCGATTTTTAGGTTCTAACAGTGCCATTGTAAGGATAAATCAAGTAAATGTGAGTCCCTTCCAACTCAGGGTGTTCTATGATGTCACTGAAAAATAGTTGTTGGATATATCCCAGAAAACTCATTGTCAACACCTACACTGATGGTAGGTGTTGGATTGCAAAGTTTTTCTTCAGTTAGATTCTGCCAGAATAATGCAGAATATATTAATTTTAAAACTTGTTTTCAAGGCTTCAGATTTACCTAAGAGAGCGAAAATGGCTATTTCCGCTTTCTTTTGAAGTGCAAAGGCTTTTATAACAGAAAAAAAAACCTCAAAAAACCAGCTCAGTTATCTTGTGTGGAAGCTCTTGAACAGCTCAGGTCAGCAGCCTCTGAGGTTTGTTACTGGATGTGAAGTGTGGAATTGATGTCTGAGATGGAAATCGTGGCCCAGAAGGTCGCTGTAATGAGGGGAAATGTCACTTGGCAGCACAGGTTGAGGGGCAGTGAAAGGGAGGATTTTACTTGTGCAGTAAAAGTTCATGTTGTTGGGGTGTTGTTCACCACTTTGTGAAGCTTTTTTTTGTGTGTGTGTGTGTCAGGTGCTGTTGCTGCAAGTTTTACCTATTATTTTCTTTCACTGTAAAGTTGATTTCCTTGGCTGAGCTGTAAAAACTTAACAGGGGCCCAAGGAGGAGCTTTTGTGGCATCCCTGGGAGCTCATCATCTTACTCACAGGTCCCTGTTTGGACAGAAGATCCACAAGGATGAGTGTGCAGGCTTTATTTTTAATGTTTGAAGAGGAGGAAGGGAAAGTTTAAAAAAAAAAAAAAAAAAAGGTGATTAGAAACATTTACACCTTCTTGGTTAGGTGGGCGTGTGGAACAGCGATCCAGCTGGGAGAAGGGCTGAGGATGGAGGAGAATATGGAGTGGTGGTTTGGAGCAGCTGGGAGAGTACGGGCAGTTCTCATCAATCCTGGAATCCCAGAGTGGTTTGGGTTGGAAGGGACCTTACAGATCATCTCATTTCACCCCCCTGCCATGGGCAGGGACTCCTTCCATTATCCCAGGTTGCTCCAAGCCCCGTCCAACCAGGCTTTGGACACTTCCAGGGATCCAGGGGCAGCCACAGCTTCTCTGGGCAACCTGTGCCAGGGCCTGCCCACCCTCCCAGGGAAGAATTCCTTCCTAATATCCCATCTAACCCTGCCCTCTGGCAGTGGGAAGCCATCCCCCCTTGTCCCAAGTCCCTCTCCACCTCTCTTGGAACCCCTTTAGGCACTGGAAAGAACTCTCAGGTCTCCCCAGATCCCTCTCTTCTCCAGGTTGAACACTCCCAGCTCTCCCAGCCTGCCCCCAGGGCCAGCAGAACAGTTTATTTTTCAAAGGAACAGACCAAACAAAAAATATGTTGAGTTGATAATAACAAAAAACTAAAAATCAATGACCTCAGTAGAACTTATCCATATTTTATCTGCCCTCAGGCGAAAGGCTTCTTGCGTCAGTTGAATTTTTTTTTTCCCCTTGTATCTTGAAGTCTTGCAGCCAAGTCTCTTCCCTTCAGAGCAGCAGCAATGCTAAATAATAGAAACCATGAAAAGCAGCAGAGTTCTGCTCCATTCCATGGCATTCTGATGCTGGAGCCCCTCAGTTCCTGCACCTCTGCAGGGCTGGGCTCTCCTGAGCTGATCATTTTCCTGCAGTGCAGGTGTCTGTGCACACCGTGGCGAAAGATTTATGGTGGTCAATTATTCTTCTTTGAAAAGAAATTCCCTCCCAGTAATTCATGGCAGAAGAGCTGTCTGAGCACATAGTTCTGCTGCTGCTTGTGCAGATTCCTTTGCGTGGACTCTGGTTGTGTAAGTGGCATTTTTCTGGGGTGGTTGGTGGGGGTGTGACAGGCACAACCCCTGAAAGCAGGGAATTTACTGTGTTGCCTCCCCTGCTTTGTCCCAGGTTCGTAATTCTCACCTTCTTTAGAAGGATCAAATGTCAAAATTGATTTTTTTGGGGGGGAGCAAAAATATCCCCTTTGTCTCTTGTGAACAATACTTCCCTATATGCCATCAAGTAATCAACGTAATAAAACATATTGCTGGTTTGATAAAGATAGTATTTTTATGTGGCACTATAAACGTGATAGAGATACAAACAATCTTGGAGGAAGCCAATATAACTTCTATATAAAATTTACAGCACAAGTACTCAGTGTCCACAGTGCCTGATGCAGAGCACTGAGGTAGTGAACGTGTATTTTAAATAAACCCCAGAATAAACAGTATTTTGTGCAGACAACTGTAGCAGTGTGGATACAACTATATATATATATATATGTTTTTCTTGTGTGAGATTCAGCTTAACATCTGTTAACAGCTCGAGGCTTTAATTTCTTCATTTTGGGATCATCTGGGTTGGTAAATGTTGGTAGCTCCACAAGTTGTCTTTGGCACTGTGAGCATTGACCTCTGTTGAAGGGGGAGAAGGTGATGCTTGAGGCTCTGCCTGCCTTGATGCCTTGGAAAGGTTCATTTTTGTGGTTGCAAGGTCTCCTTTCAGCTCGGGGTGACGAGGGGAAGGTGAGTCAGCCACAGGTGACTTGCTCTGAGCGGCTTCTCGTAAACAAGTCACACAAAAAAAAAGGTCAGAATTACGAAGAGCAGAACCCCAAGTGACCTGGTGTAAATTGGAGTTGCTGTGAGTGGGAGGGTTGGACCTGCTGAGCCCCAGGGTCCCAGCGTGGGCTGCTCTGTGAGCCCCGGGGTCTGAGGTGGAGGACACACAGTTCCAAAGTACTTCACCTAAAAGACAACTAATAATAATAAAAAAAATAATAAAAGCACGGGTTTCTAAATTCTGCTGTATGTGACTCAAGTAGAGGGTAGATGCAGATCTGTTCAAAGCAAAGTTATTTTCTTTTTTTGGCATCCTGAGTGGTCTCACTATTTACAGACTGAAATGGAGCTCTAGAAGATGATCCAGGGATTGATTTGTTCTTGTTGTACTACCAGGAGTAATAAGGAATCTGCAGACTGAACTGTGCAGCCAGTCAGGATCCCTGTGTCCTTTAATGGAGATGAATAAATATAATTACTGGCCTGGTAATGCCTAGTGTCAATTAAGAAGAAAGGATTGAGTGTGGTTGTGTAACATATTGGAGTGTTCTGGGTAACCTAAATCCAAGATGCAGCTATTGCAGAGACTTAATTTTCACTAATTGCTCCAACAGCTGTGTGACTTCACAAATGCAAGAAGAGTTAGGTATAAGCGTGATGCTATTTTTATATAAAAGCCAGATCAAACTAACATTAAATGTGCACAGATTGTTATTTTTCCTTGTTATCTTCTCCCCTCCAATCCCTGAAAAACTGAACACACAATAGCATTATACTTTGTGTAGAACTTACAAATCCTATGGATCTTCTTAAATCACAGGGAAGAGATTCTTTAGTCCTTAGAAAACAAAATAAGTATATTTGAAGTAGGTTTTTACCTGGACAATGTTCATTTTTATTTAAAAGCAAAACAGTGTGAAGCTTAATAAAAATATCCACCTTCATGCAGAAGAAATCTTCCAGTAATTCATGCTGCATTTGTTGAAAATGCTGCAGTGTGAAAGGGTAAATACAGATGCAAATCTAAAAAATGTATGTGTATTCTCTTTTCCATTGATTGTAAAAAAATCCCTTTATTCTCTTACCAGCTTTGGTTGCACTCTTGCTGATTGGTCAGGGGTAACAAGGAACAACAGGAGCATCTCCATTCAGGAAGTTTCAGTGCTCATGGAAAGTTGTTCTGGGTACAGCCAGAAGAGATTGCAGATTTTTATAAGCAAAAAAAAAAAACCTCACAGGGGTTTTAATCCATCCCACTAATGATGGGAAGGACTCCCAAGGCAGTTCCTGTTTTAATGGGAGTTCAGCAAAAAAGTTGGCAGTGGCATCACTCTCTCCTTGGCAGAAAAGGTGGTTTGTGCTTTGGGGTGCAGTCTTAAAAAGGGCTCTGTTAATGATTTCAGATGGCATCTTTATTGAGCAAGAACAGGCAAGGAGTTTTACTGCAGTCATCTCCTTTTTTTTCCTGCCCAGCCAGGAGGGACACCCAGGAGGCAGGAGCAGAGGAGGCAGCTCGGTGTGCTGGGCAGTTTGGAGGTGGGGGAGGCAGGTGACACGTGCTGGGGGTGTGCTGGGGACTGGGTGAGCTCATGGCACGTTGTGCAAATCCCTCCACTTGCCAGGGCAACCCAGGGCCTGCTGTTTTGTCCATAAATGTCGCTGTGGGGATTAGGTGTGGGAGGCCTCTCATCTCCCTGGGATTGAGCTCTGTCTCCCAGGAGAGCGGTTGGGCTGTATCAGTGCAGGGATGCAGCTGGATTACAGGGTGTGTTGCTGGATAAGCAGTTTAGGTCCATTAAAAGGATTGGGGTTTTTCTGGTGATCCTGGGAGAGCAGCAACTGTGGTGTTATTTGGGGCCATATTATTTACTGGAAATTTTTCCCAGCTTTTTGTCACTGATGTCCACAAGGACCATGATAGTGGGTGAGCTCCATTTGAAGTGCAGGGTGCTCTAAAGAGTAGGAATTACTTCAGTTTTGATTGTTCAGTGGGATTTGAATTCAGAAACACCATGAAAGTTCTATGGAATAGGAAGGGGTTTATTTGTCAATGTCTGTGTTTGAAGCCCGTGTAAATAGATAAAGATGTCTATGTTCTGACAGAATGGGGGGGATAGAAGGATAACTCTCCCTCTCCCACCTCACAGAGCTGATTGCTGCTAGTTGGGGGCTCACAAACCTTTACCAAGTCTCCCCATTTTTTCCCCTTAAGTTCTGTTTCCCATTTTTCCCGTTCTGATTAAATACATGAGCGTTTGATGAGGGAATTGGGGCTGATGCTCTGCCTGCTTTTATTCACGTGCACAGTAGTTTTGCATTTCTGGGGTGGTTATAGTGTCGCTCAGGGGATCACCACAGTCCAAGCTGTTGGCAGTTTACAGCTTCATTTTTTCACTTTCCTCCTCTTTTAAGTTTGGCACATTCCTTGTAGTGCCAGACTCTGTCCTTAACCCCATCCAGGGTGCTGGAGCCGTGGGAGGGCAGCTCAGCAGCAGCAGCTCCTGCCAGTGCCATAAAGCACCTGGATGCAAAACACCTCCAGGAGCAGATGGATTTGTAGGTTCTCCATAAATGCACTGGTTTTGTCAGCAGAGGAGTTTTTGGGCTTTTAAGTTTTGTTAAAAAAGATACTTCAAATGATCTTGCAGTCTGAGGTTAAGCAAACCTCTGTCAGCCAGGAGGGATGTGAAGCCTGACGTGGCTCACGTGGAGCTTTGCTGGGGTTGTGTATGGGTTTGATTTTGGTAAAAGTCACCGTTTTCAAAGGCTCAGAGCACGAGGGAAAGTGAGGACTGTTTGATCCTGCTCTCAGTGGGATGGTTTACAGCAGATAATCAGGTTGGAGGCCGTACACAGAGGGTGTGCACTTACAAATCAGAAAATCCTGTCTTGGACAGCAGTGGTGGCAGAAAGGTCGTGTTTCCAGTCTGATACCGAGCAGAAAAGGGTAATGAAGTCTCTGATTATGTGTGTGGAACAAGCCTAAGGAGGCTGAGGGAGGTGTGTTTGATGCAAGATAGGGGTGTGAGGTCAGTGGGCTGCGCTGCAGGCAGGGCTGACGTCAGCGTTGCCAAAAGGGAGAATAAGGAAAGCCACAAGAGGCTGCAGGGAATGAAATGTCACCCCCTGGATGATCAGGAGTTCTGGGTGTGAGGCTCTCAGGAGGAGGGAGCTGACTTAACTGTGCTGTGCAATGCTCTGATGAAGACACGGGCACCATAAGGCCACTCCATCTACTCCAGGGATATATAACATGGAGCAGCAACTGCAGTGGGAACGGGAAATGATGGGGAAAGGCTTTAACAGGATGAATAATTGAATGGAAGTGGTTTTCTGGTGGCAGAGGAGCAGATAGCTTCAGTCAAACAGAAATGAATGAAATATGAGGCTTCCACGCTGTAGGGAGTCAGGCTGGGGTGTCTGATGGGCCTCCTGGATTTTAACATTAGTCTTAAAATACAAGAGAAGTAATTCTCAAGTAGAAAACTGGCAATATGAATCTCTCTATAGACATATGCATGAGCATATATACACATACACATAGAGATCTGTACATTGTCACTCAGTTGCCCATCAGGAAAAGGCCTTGCCCCATCTGACTGTGGCTGTGTGTGCTGGCTCCTTGCCCAGCTCTGCCTCGTCCTCTTTTTGTGAGAGGCTGGAAAATTGCCTCTCAGAAAACAGATCATTTTTGGCATCAGCTTTGCAGCCCTCTGTAGATCGGGGAGAGTGAGGTACAGGCTTTCCTGATGTTTCTATTACAGAGAGCAAAGCACTTGAGTTAGGATGTGTTCTTGCTTTTAAAGAAGCTGGATGTGTGAAAGCCTGAAGAGAATTTGATAATCAGATGAATTTGTACCTGCCCATAAAGCCAAAAGGCTCTGACATATGATTTAGTCATTATGTATTCAGGTGAAGTTTCCCTCCTTTTCATTTCTGCTCCATCTTTGCTGGAAACCTTTGGAGTTTATTGCTGCTCCATCAGATCTTGTTCCAGGTTTATGACTGAGCTTAAAGGTCCATCAGCCTTTCTTGAGGCATTCACAGTGATTGTTTTTGACCTTCCAGTGTTGGCTGATGGTGTCCAGCCCTGGGTGCTGATGGGTGATAACACACCATCAGCCTGGACAGCTGATGCTGTCCTGCCTTCCACACTGCCACCACGTGTGGAGCTTTCTTTGGGGCAGGAAAAAGAAACTGGAGCACTTGTTTGGGGTTTTCTTTTTTCTTTGTGCACTTCTCCCCTTCTTTTCCCCCTTTCCTTTCACCCTTCCTTTTTATTCTCTGCCTGTGACCTCCTGTCAATTTGGAAACAGTCTCCAAAGCTGCAAAACTCTTTCTCCATTTCATCAAGGACAGTTTTTTGTATGTTCCTAATTTGGTTTCTCATCTAAATTTTCTAAAGCAAATTCAAATGTCGTCCAACCTGGCCTTGGACACTTCCAGGGATCCAGGGGCAGCCACAGCTTCTCTGGGCAACCTGTGCCAGGGCCTGCCCACCCTCCCAGGGAAGAATTTCTTCCCCATATCCAACCCAAACTCATTTCATGGGTTTTCCTTAATTAGTCTGTCTCACTCTTTAATAGCCTGCTTGTGAAAGCACCACAAAAACTTAGTGATAATTTATTTAATCAGCAGAACAGCTGTTTCTCTGCAAACTTTCATTAATAAACTTCAAAGTTTGTCTACAGGAATAGAATAATTTTAGCACTAACAGGTTTCTCCATAATCTTGTGTATAGCAGTAATTTTTAAAGTGTAATTATTTTACATAATGTAATGCTGTGCAAAACTTGGCCTCATTAAATTAAACGCTCAACAGTCTCAAATTGCAATTGCCAAGCAAAACAAAGATATGTATACACAACTTTTTTTTTTTTTTTTAGCAGATAATTTACAGCTCATGCAGGTAGTGGGGCAGCATGGGGGGAGGCAGAACAGCTGATTAAGTGGTGAGGGCAGAGCGAGTGTCAGGCACAGCACAATTACAGATGTATTTAATGATATAAATCAACACATATCATAGAATCATGGAATACCCTGAGTTGGACGGGACTGGCCCTGCACAGGACACCTCAGCAATCCCACCATGAGCATTGTCCATGTGGTCTTGGTATAGTTTAAGCACTAAACTCTTGGTTTGGGTGATGTTGATGCATCTGCAGGTGGGCTCGGCTCAGTCCCACAGGGGTGACGGGAGCGGGGCTGGTGAGCTTGGAGGTACCTGGGGAAAGGGAGGGGCTACAGAGCTCAGCAGCAGAGTTATTCTGGTGAGAAGTGACCCCCTGTAACCCTTACAGTCCTGAAAGCTGGTGAGGATAGAGAAATAAGAAAATAGGGTGAGTTTGAATGGTCCGTGTGCAGCACAACAAGGTGAGAGAGTCTGCAGAGGGACCACCATTCACCACCCCACTTGGGTTTAATCTCAATTTTATCATAGAAAGTGGGTTTTCTTGGCCAGGCTCAATCCTGTTTGGGGTTGTTCTTGTGGTGTGAGAGGTGCCCAGTTTGATGGGGGCTGAGTTGGGGCTGTGCTGTGGCACCGAGGGCTCTCCGTGTCCCCTGCGCTGGTGGAGATCGCTCAGAAGAAAAAGATGGAAATGACTTCTACTGATGGAGTCCTCCCAGATGAAATCCTTGGATTAACACTCCTTCACTGCCAGTGTCCCCCAGCCACGCCCTGCTTTTCCTGACTTTTCCTTGCAGTGTTTCCTGGCGTGGGGAGGTTTTACCTCACCCCTGACAGATTCTGGGTTTGAATTTTGTGCCATCTGCTGTTGTCAGCTGCTTCTGTGGTGCTGAGAAGCAGCAGAGATGTGAAAACAAAGTGATTTTACCAATTTTTAAATGATTTTTTTTTCTCTTTCCCCTCTCCCCCCAAAAGTGGCAGGTTTTTGCCTTAAGGCAATTATTTTTTACTTTCACTCATTTTAAAATTATTTGCATTTAAGCTATTGATTATTAAATAACTTCATAATTGTTTCTGATGCCATTTTCTCTCTCTGTAAGAATATTTATTTGTAGGGGTTTTTTTATGTTCTCTCTAACCAGGAAGGGATTTTTTTTGTTTCTGGGCACATTAATGGCATTCTATGACCAGGGTAAACTTCCCCTTGTCTTTGAGGACAGGCTGGGTATTGATCTGTGCTCCATGACTTGCATTTCTTTGAAGAACAGGTTTCTTACTTCCCAAAATTCCCTTTCAAACGGAGAGTTTACGAAGCAGAATCTGCTGGAATATTGATGCAAGAGAAGCTCTTTATTCCTAAAATTGTTTTCTTTCACTCCAGCACCTCTTTTTCCTTGTCTGGGACTCTTTTCCTTCTCTTTTAGAAATGATGGAGCAGAAGGGAGTGTTTCTTACCTTCCAGGATTTGAGTAATCCCCAACATCATTTTAATTGGCAAAAAATATTTAGAAGCCGTCACGGGTAACTCACTAGGACTGGATTGATTGTGCCTCCTGCTTGATAAATCAAAATAAAATTACTATAAAGAGCTTCTGCAATTGTATTAATTAGTGAGATTTATATCTGGGCTCTGCAACCCTCTTGTGTTGTTCCCACCTAAATTCTGCATTTTTCCACACTTGGGATGAGCTTTTCATCGTGATGCAGAACTCACTGTGTAGCTCTGGACTGTGTGGGGTTGGGAAATGTCACCTAAAAGTCATGGAGGAATGTCTAGGAATAGTCTCATGGATGGAAATCCATGCTGGTGCAAAGTGACACTGCAAATTCCTGTATTGCTCTTCCTTTTCAATTTGATCTTGGGCAGAATTTCGTCGGTATTTAATTCCATTAAAGCCCTGTCTGTGAGTGGTTGTGAATGTTGTGTGCATCTCTAGTGCTGCTGCAGCTCTAAGAGTGTCTGGGAAATCATTTTTAGAAGTAAATACTCATTCTTCCAACTAAGTAGAACTGTTAACCTCCCTTTATATTTTACTGTCTGATTGCCCCAAAGTAGGAGAACGAGTGGTTGTTTATGATCAGAGGCCATAAATTGTGACTGAGCATCTGGGAAGGTTTTTCCATTGCAGAGTAGAGCCACTAAGAGTGATGATTCCTGAGGATGTTTGGGTTGCATTATTCCTACTGTTGTGCTTAAGTACAACTTCTGAAATTTAGTGATTAGGGTTCCAGGAGATAACAGACAGGAAGAAGGATTTTGGTTGCTTTGGGTTGAAATAACTTTGATAAAAAGTGCTAATGTGTTTCTAAAATCATGGATAGTGCTGGGATGGGGGAGTTAATTCCACTGCAGTATGAGAATGCAGAATGCAGCATGAGCTGCTGATGGAAATAATACCCACTGTTACATCTGTGAGAAAGCAATGAAATCTGAGAAATAAAAGGTTTTCAGATAGGATTTTCCCCCCCCCTTAGTTATCTGACTGTCATTTCACTGGCTCATTCAGACTCAGACTGTAGGTAAATGACTTTTTTTCAGTACTAAAACCCTCATCATTTACTAGATGGCCTTTGAGGTCCCTTCTAATGCTAAATACTTCTATGATTGTTGTGGGAGAGTGGGAAGAGCTTTAGACCAGCCTGTCCCAGCACATTTAATTGTGACACTGCCACAGTGATTGTCACGTGCACGTGTCCAACTGAAAGATCTCCTTTAATGGTGCCAAATCCTACTACAAATGTGCTGGAGTGCTCTGCCAAAAATCAATTTCCTGCAGAAGTCATAGATGAATCAATAGGGTTGACCAAGGTAATTCAATTAAATGCCTTGGGTAGGTGGAGTGTTGTGGTCCATGAGTGGAAGGAGGGACTCATGCCTGGACACCGTTGCTGATTGTCACAAAATTTACCCTTTAGAGCTTGGAAAAATCACTTGAGGAGCATCAGCAGCACTGACTCCTCAGTTTTGTGTGGCAAAATTAGTGTTTTGGTTGCTGTGAAGCTAATTGAAGGTGTAGGAAGGACACGCTGGCCATAGCAGCTCTGACTCTAAAATACAGTGTGCTGGGATTATACAAGACAAAAAGGTTTAAATTCTAAAACCAGGGTTAACTTAAGCCTTTGCAAGTCCTTGGAATACTTCACTTGGGATTTTGCTTGTGTTTTGATTGAGGTTGGATAAGACTTCCAAGATGATCAAGCCCAAGCTTTGACTGCATCCCACTGTGCCCGCTGACCCGCAGCGCCAAGTGCCACGTTGGCTCCTGTTTTGAGCACTTCCAGGGAGGGTGACTCCACCTCTGGCCACTTGGCCACTCTTTGGGTGAAGGAATTTTCCCTGTTATCCACCCTGAGGCTCCCCTGGCAGAGCTTGAGGGTATTTCCCCTTTTATCCTCTCATTTGCTGCCTGACCGACCCTCACCTCGCCACGAGCTCCTTCCCAAGGGAGATGGGACAGAATACCCATCTGAGAGGCAGCAGCAGGGTCTGCCCATGTCCTGTGGAGCATTCCCATGCCCACAGGCTTGGCTTTGCCCCTACACTCTCTGCCCTTCATCCCCAGGTGCTGGACAGCACTGACATGAGGGGAGCATCCCCTGGTCCCAAGGGAATTCCCAGGGGAAGACCTTGGACAGCCAAAAATGATATTTTCAATATGTCACTTATGGGCTTAGGGGATTTCAGAGCCTTTTCCTTACACAACAGGACTTTGAATCCCTAATAAACCCCTTTCCCTGCTCCCGTTCCGTCGCTGTGCAGGGATCTCGGAGTGCCGGCAGCAGCCTCGACTATTTTGAGCTTCAGTCACTTGTACCCATTTTCTCGACTAATTTTAGGACAGATGACCACTCAGCTGTTCTAAAAATGCCATTTGAACTTTCAATTAGAGGGACACACACAAATGCAAAGGCAAAATTTGGTTTGTGGTGGCAGTTAAGAAAATAATGCGTGATATAAAGTGTGAATTTGTTTTAGTTAATTACATTTTAACAAAGTGAGTCAGTTGGAATAATTAGTGTATCTGTCATGGGTTTTATTTTAAGCTGGAAATGCTTGTGGTTGCTGAAGGTCTCAGACAGCCCTATTAGAGCCTTACAAGTATTTTATAATTTACAGATGGAGAGTGACAGCAAGTGGAGTCAGTGATGACAGGGAGGGAATTCAGGAGTCAGTCATGGCCGAGCCTCCTTCCCTCATCACCCACTTCCACTTCCCCCCTAGAGCCTTCCCATACAGAACAAAGGGTTTTCCCACCTTGGAATGAGGTTTAAAAAATGAGAAACTGGACTGTCTGTCGAGTTGTTCCCTTGATATTTGGAAATACTCTGGTTGTTTTTATGTTTTCCTGCCTCTTTCCCCCACTCATACATATTTATTATGATATCTCTTCCGACTGGAAGATGGAACACCTCAGAACTCGTTCCCTTTGTGTCACCAGCTGTAATTCTGGGCTTAATCCAGTTTGACATCAAGTTCTCCTTATCCCAGAATGCAGGAGCCCACATCTTCCCAAGGGCCAGGATGACACTCTGTTCTGCTGCCAGAAAAGAAACAATTTGTTCTTCAGTGTCAACGAAGAATTGTTTGTTTTCATACCTTTCTGCTTAACTTTTAGCTCTGGGTTACGTGTTGGGGAATAGGGATAATGGAAGTTCTGTTTCCCCCATAGAAGCTGTTCTGGACACTGTGTCTGAGGCAGCTTTGCCAGGAGCTGGAGAAATCCTGAGGCACATTTGGGCAGAGTGGGAAAGAGCCCATGAGGGTGTGGGAGGTGGCAAGGCTTGGGTGGGTGAGCACAGGGTGCCTGGGAATGGGGCTTTCTGTTCCTCCAGGCACTTGTGAGGGTGGTTTCCCTCAACCTGTGGTTGAGGTAACAACAGGGATAGTCCCAGCAGGGAGTGGGAAGCCCTGTGTTAAAAACCCTGTGGATGTGGCACTTGGGGACATGGGGCAGTGTGGACTGGAGGATCTTAGAGGGCTTTTCCAACCCCAGTGATTCTGTGTTCTTGCAAAGGAATGGTCCCATCTCTCTGTGCTGCAGCAGGGCTGACGCTGTTCCAGCGTTAAATACTTTGGAGTGACTTCTCCAACTGGCTGGCTCTTCCCACCAAACACTGAATTATGGGCATCTTTAACAAAGTTTCTTGTAACTCCAAAACTGCAAGTGCTGGTGTTATCACATCAAAATGCAGCAGGGGTTGTCTGCGCTGCAGGTGCTGAAGTTTTGGCTCCCAAGGTGTGTTCCTCGGGTCAGAGTTTTACATTTTTGTTGCATGATAGAATTCTGATTTGCTAATGAAGAGCCTGTCACTTGGGAATGACCCCGTGGGCTTGGGGAAGTTGCCCGGGCAGTGCTGCTGGTGCAGGTTGCTTTAAAGGAAGAAAAATTCAGAGCAGGAGAGGTCCAGGTGAGCAGTCTGTGGAGGCCACATACCTCATTACCTGTTAACCTCATTTATCTTCTGGTTGTCTCATGGTTTGGGAACAAAAGGTCTTCATCTGCTTGTCAGAACAAAGCTAAAAGTTAGAAGTAAAATGCAAAATGGTGCAGTAATAATGTTTTGACAAATGGTGCTCTGGGTGAGTTATCAGCCTCTCTGGTTTGATAGCAAAGCAGATATTTTATCTGAAATGAGTGTCTTATCACTGTTATTTTCCATCTCTTGTGTAGAAGGATTGCTTTCTCCACTGGAGATCACTCCTTACTGAGCTGGGGTAGATGTGGGTACTGAGGGGAGCTGCCTTCTGTTTATAAATTTAGATAAGATACTTACTAATGGCATTTTAAAGTGCCCCAAGTATAAAGTGCACATATAATTTTTTATAGTTATGGATAAAATCTGTCATGTAGTTTGCTAAGCAATAATGGGATAATGAGCACTTGTGTCCTGGTCTTTGGGTGTGTTACCAACATGGGAATGACCCCAGATTCCTGCTCTCCATCAGGCCTGCTAAAGCCAGGACTCAGCAGTATCTGTTCATAATGTTGACCATTTTATGATATTCCAAGTTATTTTCAAGCCATGAACTCAGCCCATACCCATGGCAGTGCTGACTCTGCATTTACTCACTTCTCTGGTGGCCACTGGGACTGTATTTACCCTATAATGAGCTAAAACCCTGATCTGAATTAAATGTATATTAATTTTCCAATTTCAAAACACAGCCTGGCATTTCCATTTTTAAAATACCGGCAGGTTGTAGGCAAAAAAGGAGGAAAGTCTCTTGATGGCCCATGGATCAACAATTAATAAATGCAGTATTATAATTAGGAAAACATTTCTGTGACTTCCATCTCCCACTGCTTTCCAGAACAGACTGTACCCAGCAGAAAAGCTTTTATTGCTTTGTTGGGTGGGTTTTTGTATCAGGGCAGGGATGTGATTGAGGGGAAAAACACCTCAGGTTGCACTTGAGGAGGAATTTCTTCCTGGAAAGGGTGGTCAGGCCTTGGAAGGGGCTGCCCAGGGAGGTTTGGAGTCCCCATCCCTGGAGGTGTCCAAGGAAAGCACTCAAGGATGTGGCACTCAGTGCTCTGGGCTGGGGGACAAGGTGGGCATCGGGCACAGGATGGACTTGGACTTTTCCAACTCAGATGATTTTGTGCTGAGGGATTCAGCTTGTTGAGAAGTGGTTGGGGAGCTGGATTTTAATGGTACAGTGATTATTAACCCAGGTCTGTCCCATAGTTCCATCAGAAAAAATCTTCCACCCTCAACATCCACAACCACCCCCAGCCCCCCCTTCACCCCAACACTCCCACCAGGGAGTTATTTTAGCAGGGATAGGTGCATTAATAATTTTATTCAGTCCTTAATGATTTCCATTATCTTGTATCATGCTAATTTTAACCATAGCACAGATTTTAATAGTAACGCTATTTTTAATTATAACACCAATTTTTACCACAATACTAATTTTATAACAACAACAACAACAACAAAATAGTATTTATATTATTCTATTCTAAGAATTATTTTGAGCATAATAATAATTTTAATATTTGTTTTCTGAGGCAGAAAACCCCCTCACAAACGAAACAATCCGGAAGGATTTTTGATCAAAAAAAACTCTTCCCAATCCCAGACCGGGCCCCCTTTTCCCCTCCCGCTCCGGTTGGGAACGCTTTGCCCCTTCCCAGGATGAGCTCACCCCGGGAGAGCAGCAGGAGGGTGGTTTGGCACGTGCCATTCCTCGCCAGGCTGGAATCCATCGGGGAACGCTGAGAACAAGATTTGCAACTCCCCGTCCTAACGCCGGCATCGCTGCGGCGGCTCCAGGGTCGGAGCCAGCGCCGTCTCCGGGATCATTCCAGCGGGCTCCCACCCCCCCCGGGGTGATTTGATTTCTTTATTTATTCATTTTGAGGGGTTTATTTTCCCCGTCTGTGTGTTCTGGGAGCACGATGGCAGTCGGGAGCCGCATCGCCGGTGCCGCACGCACGGAGCTTTCCATCCGCAGGGATGCCGGGCTGGGCTGGGATCGGAGCCCTTCCTAAGGGCTGGGCTGGCTTTGTGTGAGTCCCCTGCCTTTTTCCAGGCACGGTTTTGTTAGGATATGGATTTAAAACTATCGATCAGCTCTTCCAGTGGAGCTCTGCCAGCTCCGCTGCGGATTTCCCGGCGTGCTGGAGCAGCCTCACCCACCTCGGATTATCTGCCTTCAAAACTGCCTTGTCACATCAAAGGTCTGGGGAGATGTTTTAGTCATGGTGTGGGGCGGAAATGAAATAGGAAACCAGGAAAACCGGGCTGCTGGCACTGGATTTTATATAAAACTCGTTGTGTTTGCCTTTAATGGGAACACCTGGCGGGAGATGCTGCCAGAGGGGCTGTAGGATTTGCTGACATCACGTTGGAGGGGCTGTGGGGTTTGCTGGGATCACCTTGGAGTGCTGTGGGGTTTTCTGGGATCGGATGTGCCGGTGCAGAGGAGTCTGGCTCCTGTTTGCAGCCCCCTGGTGCTGATGGCCACGTGGTGCTTTGTGCAGTGGATTTGTTCAGGAATGCTGAAACCCTTGGGATTTTCTTTTCCCGTTCAGAGAATCCAGTGGTTTGTGTGTATTGGGGAGGGTTTCTTGTGCCACTGGTTTAGTGGAGGAGTGGTGGGGTGGGGATGGGGGAGAAGGGGAAGCAGGGAGTGTTCCTGAGACCCTGTTACAGTAGGAGAGGCTGCTCTGCTGAAGCTGTGACTAACCATGATCCTTGAGATTCCTTAATCCCTTTGGAACTGAGGGAAAGGATTAATAGCCATGACTGTTTACTCTGTGCTTACCACAGAACTAGGGATTTTTTGGGTTTCTGACCCCAGGTTCCAGCATCCCAGCTGCAGGAATGCTGGACACTGATGAGACAGCATCTTTTGGAAATTAAAATAATGTGTGAGTCTTAACACTGAGATTTAAAAAAAAAAAAAAATCACAGAAGTTTTCCTGCCTCTCCTGGCAAGGTGCAAGAGAATATAGATTACTGAGTCAATATTTACTATGTAATATTTACTATATTATTCACTTCCCTGGTGGCATTTGTGAAGAATGTTTCCTGTTTCTCGTTACAACTTCCGTGGAAGCTCCTTAACCAGGTTCCTCTCGGTCTGTCCTGATCTTTATTTTAAATTAACACAGACAGCTGTGTTCTCCAGCAATGATTTCACAACCAATTTGCTGCTGGTGACCTCTTTTAGCTGCTGGAATCGGGGATGGGGGGGGATGTTTGTCAATAACTCTGGTGTTTCACCACGCTGACAATCGTTACAGCAACTGAGTTGATTGAACTTCACGAGTGATACTGTCCCCAAACTATTGTCCAGATAGTAGGTCATGTCTATAAATAATAGTTATTGCTAAGCAAATACTCACAGTGGCCTAAAATCATGCATGAATAAAATAACTGGGGGTGTTGTTGGGGTGACAGAGCCCTGATGTGCTCACAGAGATGGACTTTACCAAGGCTGTAAATTCGAGCACTTGAAAGTTTGAAAAACGTGAGAATTAATATTCCCTTAGCAACAGTAATTTCCCCTTTTTTTTTTTTTTGCATCTAAGTGAAGATAACTCTTCAATTATGTGTGCTGTTGTTCCCTGGTAACCTTGATCCTCCACTGCCAGGAGCAGCGTGTGCTCAACATTCTGATTTGTAGCAAAGAGAGGAAAAAAAATGAACTAGTTCAGTGGTTCAGCTCTTAACTGTGGCTGTTCCTTTCACCACACTTGTTCATTCTGCAGGTGCCAGCCTGCTCCACTCCCTGGCATTGATTTGTTGGTATTTTTGTGTATTTTACCCCAAGTATTTTTCACTTCTTCTTTCCCACCCTGGAGGATCCCTCCTGCCTGGATCTGCTGCAGGATGCTGCATGTTTTCCACTGTTTTTACTTGCATGTGCAGGGCAGGGCAGGTGGGAGGGTTGGTGGTCCATGGGCAGAGGGTAAAGGGCTTCCCAAAACAGCCCTAAGCCTGTGGGACAGCCTTACCTTGGTACAGCGAACCCCTGGGTTGTGCCCAGCCTGCCCTGCTGCACCTCTGTCACAGGGAGAGCTTACCCACTGGCTGGGGGAGTTTTTAACTATTCCTCAAAAGCCCCCAGGATGAGGATGAGCCCACCAGGTTGAGCCCTGGGTTTCCCCCAAGCTCCACCTTGGCTGCAGCCACAGCAGCTGCAGCAGCGCCCGCCTGTCGACTGAAGATTTAATATCTGCTGAATCATCCGGTTTATTTTTACCTCTCCCACCCTCCTGAATTCGTTCAGGGAGTTAATTTGCTGTGGGCTTTCTCTCCCCCCCCTCATACATCGTGTAACTTGCTGAGATGTGTCCCACACTCTGGCTCCTGTGCAGCTGTTCCTCTTCTCCACCCCGACGGCTTTGTCACCGTTCTGTGTCCCACCACTGAGTGTTGGAGCATGTTGGTTAGCAGCTGCTGCCCAAACCCACCTTCCACCGTGTTATTTCTGGCCCAGATCGCAGGTGGAAGTTGAATAAACCACTTTTCTGCAAGGAAAAATCGTGTTTATCCCGGGGAAAATTGTGGACCAACAAGGACGAGCGTGTCCTGTCTCCAGGCTGGGTTTGATAGACCCAGGTGATGGTGCAGGAGAGGTGTTCTCTCTCCAAGTGATCAAAGAGGTTGATTCATAAAATCATCAGAGATCCCAGACTTGGGATGGGTTGGAAGGGACCTTAAAGCTTAACCCATTCCACCCCCAGCCATGGGCAGGGACACCTTCCACTAGACCAGGTTGGTCCAAGCCCCGTCCAGCTTGGCCTTGGACACTTCCAGGGATGAAGTTTGTCTTTTGCTGATGATCAGGTGGCTTTGGACAAATACAGGGTTTTACTCCTGATTTTAGTACTGGGACTTCCTTTTATTTTGCAGCATTCAGCCCTTATAATTATTTTGCATTTAGATTTATGTTTGGAGCTCAGAAGTTTTTGTTTTCTCCGTGGCTTAGAGGCTGACCATGGGAATTTGTGGCTGTGGGCATTTGGTGATGATGATGGTGATGATGTGACCTCTGTGCACAGCACTGTCCAAGCCAGTGCTGGGTGTTACCAGTGCAAATCCAGAGACAGGGATCTGTCAGTGCTGTTCTGTAGGAAGTCTCAGTGCAGCAAATCCCAGGAGGGACTCTCCAGGCTAATAAAAGCTCCTGTGGACACATCCCAGTTGCAGTGGTGGTTGCAGTGTCACATCCAGACAACCAGAGTGGAGAAGGGAGCAGGGGAAGTGTCGTGGCTTGTGGCCCCCCCTGATCCTGGAAGTCGATGCCTTATGGGGGAGGGAGCAGTTGGTATAAATTGATACTCTGGGTTGCTGTAGCTGAGTGACCTTCACGTGCAGCTGCTTTGTCAGCAGGGAAAGATGCAAAGGTGACAGAAAATGGCCTTGCTGGCACCTGTTCAAGGTGCCTGAGAGGGGCTTCAGGGAAACTGAGGGCTGGGAAGGGAAGACAAAACAAAAAACCTCCTCCAGCCTGTGCTGAGTTCTGCTTTTTTTTTATTTTGGGGTAGGGGTAGACTGAAATTTTTGGTCTCTGTATCAGTTCTGCTCTTGTGCTGCAGTTCCCTTCAAGCCAGACATAACTCACATGTAATAGGAGTTGATAAAGTTAAATTACTTTGTGGCATTGCAGGACCCTCCAACAAATAACTCCTTTAGAGATATCCAGAGTTATAAATATATCAGAGTGCAGCTGCTTTTAGTAGCATCAAAAAGCTTCGATGCTAAACCCGACTACTGAGGTTTCAAACAGCTGTTTAAGAATTCAAAACTCACTTTTAAAGATTCTGAAAGCTTCCCCCTTCCCCTGCCATAAGGGATAAGAACCACTGGAAATAACATCCTGCATTTGAAACCCCTGGCTTTGCTGTTTCCCCAGTGTGCAGAGCTGGGCTTCTTTGTGCTCCCAGCTGCCAGAAATCCCATGTACTCGAGCATCTGTATTGATGGGTGAATCTATTGTTTCTAATCTGGTCAGTTGATCAATGAAGAGCAGCCTGTAATTAATTGTATAATATTGTACCCAACGTCCCACTCTGCATTTCTCCAGATGGGTTTGGGATTTGTGAGCTGTGGCTGCTTTCCTGAAGAGTTTCGAGAGGATGTAACGAGAGGCTCTGTTCTTCCCAGCTTTTAGCTGACAAATAATTTTAGAGGGACACAGCTTCAAATTTCATAGTTCCATTTTTTTTTTTTAATCCCCTCCTAGAGCTCTTCATTCCAATGCTCAATATTTTTATATTTTGAGATAATAATAACGGTCCAAAGTGGAGGAACTCGCTGAAGATGCGCAATTTTCGTTGAAGATGCACAATTGGGTTCCTATTTCATTCAAATGTCCGGAGGGGGGTCAGTAGGAGCAATTAAAATCCTCCTGCTATCCCGAGGACCTCACGGATTCCATGTGCAGTGAGCTGGGGAGAAGCTGGAAGGAGCAGCCGAGTCAGGCAGCGATTTCCCCACTTTCCACCTGCCAGAGGGACCTTTTTGTCCTGCCCTTCTCCCGAGATTGGGTGATGGGACTCAAGGAAAAGTTGCATCTGCCTGACCTGTCCACTATGATGTTCTACTTGTGCTGTTTTGGTTCTCATGCAGATGGAGGGAACGAGGAGCCACCAGACCGAAGACAGGCAAGTGTAGACTCCCGTCAGAGCCGAGCTGGGCAAGGTAAAACCTGAGTGTTGTTCTGCCTCTCGGGGGACTCGTCTCGTGTGTTCACCTTGGTACCTCCCTCGTGTTGTGTTTCTCGTCCAAACTGTGTGATCTGAGGGACTCTGTGCCCGTGGTTGTTGCCCACAGACGTGCTGAGGTGCCCCAAACAGACAGTCTGTGTGAGGTTGAGGGTGTTTATCCGAATTCCTGGCTCAGCAGGGGTGGATCTGCGGAGTGCGGTGTCTCCGTATTCCACCTGGAGGGACCGCGGGAGCTCGTGGTGCTGGAGTTCTGGCAGCCCCAGCCAACACTTGGTTTCCAAGTTTCCACTTGCTTTCCCCCCTGATGGCAAAGTTGGGAGCCCGGCAGGTTCTCCATAGCCAGGTTATCCCTCTCCAAACCCCGGGATGGGATGGAGAAGGACCCGTGTGTACCTGCCTGGGGGCTGAACAACCCCGTGTTACATCTTCAGCTTTGGTTTCCTTCATCCTGCAGGAGCAGGGCAAAAGGTCTGAGGAAGACAGTACTAAAAATAGGCTTTATATTACTAAAATAACAGTTGTACAAACTCTTTGTTGAGTATCCATCACTCAGAGTAGGTTTGGTGGTTAACAGCACACAAAGCCGTGTAATGGGGATTTCTGTCCCTGACAGCACCAGCTCTTAGATCTCTGCTGGCTTAGGTGTCCTTTGAAACAGCTTTACTTAGTTTTAAGCATTTTCTCATTTGTGAGGATTGTGCAAATGCTGTATTTTTCACACAGCTTTGAGACTGAGCAGCATTTTTGGGAAGCAGGGCTCTAGTAGGTGCTTACGTGCATTGACTCATTTTCTCTTTGGGATTGCAGCGATAATTTTCCTTTCATTTAGGTTCAAGCCTGTTGTTGTCATGGTGTCCTAATGACTTATTATGGAAGCTTTTTCTCCAGAGCACTGTTCTTTTCTGGCAGTGTTCCAGCAGTGCCCGGGTGAGATGACTGAGTGGAAGCTTCGACCAGAACTGAGAGTTAAAACCCCGAAGCCCTGCGAAGTGTCAGCTGCTCTGCTCACATAGGGCCTTTTAATTACCACTTTTAAATTTCTTATTTTGAACTTCCTCCTTTTAAAATAGAGTGAAAATAAAATCAGGAAGGGGCCAGGGAGTTTGCAGCTGCTCATACACCCCGTACAAGGAGCTGTGTTTCAGGGTGCAGAATGAACTGCCTCCAACACTCCTTGCACACACCCTGCTCTCTCAGGTTCCCTTTCGGCCTGGATATTCAGGATCTTCCCTGCTCTGGGAAAGGGGGTGGGTTTGGGCAGAGGATGTGGGGATTTGTTGCAGATCCTTGTCCAAGAATCACCAACCTGTTCCTGTTCAGTGGGTCAAGGAACTGCAGTAACTAGCAAGAAGTGTCACCATAAGAGGGGAAAAAAGGGGAAAAGGGTCAAAAAAGCTTCCAAGTTCTCGGAGAAACGAGCTTCTGAGCTGCATGTTTCCCTTTGGATCAGTGGGTGCAGTTGTAGATGCAGGCTTTCTGCAGTGTGGAAGGAGTCTCTTTGCTCCATAGAAATACTGTCTTTAACTTTGCCCTGCTCTGTCCCCATCACTGTCTGCACATGTTAATGGGTATTTTTCAGGCTGGTGGGTTGAGGGGGTTTATTATCCTTGGATAAAGCATCCAACTGAAATGGGGCAGTTGTCTTCTTGCTCTTCCACGTTTGCCATGTGATGCTCAAGTGTCAAAGTGTCTGCAAGGCTTCGTTGGCAGGACAAGAGGAAACAGCCTTGAGTTGTGCCAGGGGAGGTTTAGGATGGATATTGAGAACATTTTTCTCCTGGAAGGGGTTGTCCAGCCCTGGCACAGGCTGCTCAGGGAAGTGGTCAAGTCACCATCCCTGGAAGTGTTTGAAAAATGTGTGGATGTGGCACTTGACATGGTTTTGTGGTGAACATGACGATGGTGCTGGTGGATGACTGGACTTGATGGTCTTAAAGGTCTTTTCCAACCTGAACAATTCTGTGATTATCTTGTAAAACTCCAAGAAATAGTTAATTAGTTCAAATATGCACTTTGCAGTAACATTCTGTTGAAGTGTATTCTGTAGGCAAACTGCCCAAGTTCCAGTTGAGCCATGAATGATCCCTGACTCCAGGGTTTGATAAACCCAATGTTCTTCCTTACCAGAACAAATTTCAGGCTGTTTCAGTGACTCTGTGTGTGTGTGTGTTCATTTACTCTGCCAAGGGGCAGAGAGAAATTTTGGACATCTGTGGAATGAAGGTGGTAACCTTGTGGGAGTTCTGCGAGTTCGCTGTTTTGTTGTGAAGCATTTGAATTTTAAGAGGGGAAAATGCTACTGAAAACTTTGCCAATAGCTACTTTATTCCTGTATAAAAAACTGCCCTTGATTTTAGGCAGATTGATGGAAGACACTGGGAGCTTACACCATAATATCCAGTGAAACACACATGGACTCGGAGGTCTTTCCTAGACTTTAAGCTGCAGGAGATGCCCCTGGTTTATTGTTCCCTAAAATCCAGCCTGAGGCAATTCAAACTGTTTTTAAGAATCAGAATCAGTGGTGGCAATTTTTTTTTTCGTGCCTGGTGCCAAATGCACTTTGAAAACCCGTTGTAGGCTGGTTTTGTTGGCGCCAGTTTTGGCAGCAGTGCTGGTTTGTCTTCCCTGGAGCCCCCAGGGAGCCTGACCGGGCTGGCAGAGTCAGCAGCAGGTTCAGCTCATGATATCTGAGAGGGTTTAGAGAGCAGAGAGTTGTGTTTGGAGCTGTCAAAACCAGTGTGTGTGTGTGTGTGTGAAGGGTCTTATTGCTTGTTTGGGTTTCCTGTAAAGAATGGTACAAAAAAGCAAATCAAAAAATGGTACAAAACCGCTGAGAAATGTTCCTGAAAGTTGGCATCTGGAATGGATGGATGTCAGCCACCGATGCTTCAACCTCCTAGAACCCTTCAGGAACCAGTCCAAGATTTCTGGCAGTTACTTCCATATGGGTTTTTCCCAACAATATGTCAGGTTGTTCACGCTGTCCTTTGGATTTTGGGAATGCAGCGAGTCCATTGTCTCCTCTGGAGTGCCACGTGTTTGAGGCACTGCCCTTTTGTCTTCTCCCCACTTTTGTCTGTCTCATCCTCTGTCCAGCAGTTACGTTTTCTCTGGTGAACATATTCTCACAAGCCATTGAGAACAGCACAGTTATCCAGTGGAAATCCAATAAGGAATGTCTTTGTGGAGGGAAAACATCAGCAGGCACTTAAAAGCCAAAATCCGTCTCATAACGCTGTGGCAGAAATGTGGCCTTCTCACATTATTAGTAATGAAATATTCATGTTAACAGTTTCAAGTTGGTTTTGCAGATGAATTATTAGTAGTCTGGGTTAGGTTGTTCATCTTACTGATGAGAGGTGGAGATCCAGGTGTCCTTGACCCCAAGCTTTCTGTGTCTGCAGCTAATGGGAGGAACCTTCTGGCTCCTGACTCTTGCTGATCTGGAGCACCTGCCCTTCATTTGTCATTAATATTGATTGCACCAATTAGCAAAATGTGCTTTTATTGTTCTATCTCCACTTGTTTTCGTGTTATTGTGTGTCTTACATGTGGATCTTCAGTGATGCGACCCCCACAGGGGCTTTGTGTGTCTCTGGGGAGAGTTGAAGCTGGTGCTTGTTTCTGGAGGCTTTTGTCCTTTCATTTTATTTGGGGGTTGGGATTTTTTGAGGGGCTAAAAGTCTTAATTTTGAAATTCAATTCAACTGGAAGAGTTTTTTATTAGAAACCCACAATCCAAAAGCCATCGGTTTGGTGATGATCGCTGTGTCGAAAACCGGCGACTCTCCGACTCTGACAGACAAATTAAGAACCCTGAAAGAAATTCTTCATGGTTCTGCTGTTCATCTTGTAGAGAGAGGGCTGCTGAGATGCTGTTCCAAAGCATAATTTCTTTAAGGGAAGTGTCAGGGCTGGTCAAGAGGAAGACAGGAAAGCAGCCGGTGAGGCGACTCTGCCTTGGAATGACAAAGCAGGATCCTCTCTCCCTTGGTTTCTAACCAGTTCATTTGGGTTTTTCCTCTCCCCACCAGGCACCTCCACAGAGAACGACTGTGCTTTTGAACCTGACTACGCTATTCCTCCTCTCCCAGTGACCGAAGGTATGCAGCACATTCGGATTATGGAGGGCATGTCCCGCTCCCTTCCATCCTCCCCCTTACTCACACATCAGTCTATCAGTGTTCGGCTCCAACCTGTGAAGAAGTTAACTGGTAAGGACTTTAATAAACTTCACTGGGGCTTTTAAAGGTCCGTTGGTGCAAAAAAAATCTGTAAGAAAGAGGCTTCTGTATCCAAGTCATTCCCTTGTTTGTTAAAGCAGCCTGCTTTGGTCAAACGCAGGGATGGGTTGGATTTGGTGCCAGCAGAGAAATCTTTCTATTCTGAAAAAGATCTCTCTGGTTTACAGATGTTCTCTAGTTTTTGAGAAATTTCTAGCAGGGTGTGTTTTGGTTCAGCTTTGTGTTGTGGTTTTTGTAACACTTCCACTGTGCAGTAATTTCAAAGAACTTGATGCTTTAAATTTTGAATGCCGAGAGAACATCAGAGAAATGATAAACTTCTACAGCAAAGTGATTTTTTTTTTTTTTGGTAATTCATGCAATATTTTGAAACTGTTTTGTTTATCTGATTTGCTGGGATTGTGGTTTGAACACCTAGAGATGGTGAAGTAGTTGGGTTTTCAAAAGCACTCGCAGTGCAACATCCATATAAAAGCCTGAAAAAAAAGTGTTTCTGCTGGTGACAGTTTGAAAAACTTGTGTCTTGCCTAAAATCTGACCCCACTCTGTGTCCCCCTTTAAGAAAAAGCAGTCATTGTCCTGTGCTTGTACTGAGGGAAACCTCCAAAAAGCATTTTTCCTGCATATAATCTGACCTACAGGGGAGCTCTGATACACTTGGTGCCTTTTGTTTCCCCTGCCCGCTGTTGAAAGGAGAAATTGAGAACAAGAGAGAGAGATTCTGAGCTGTGGCACAGTCACAATTCCATGATTGGGCAGGGCTGCTCTTTGGAGCATCCCAGTAGTTCTTCAGAAGACCTGGAATTCCAGCAGTGGCTTTTGCAGGTGGTAAATTTGAGGAGAGGGATGAGGATTCCTACAAACTCCAGGGGTTGGGCAGCTCACTGGAGCCTGTGCTGACCCTCACATAGGGTGGGATAGAGCTGCAGGTGTTCACCTGGTGAAATATTCCTCTGTCAGTGAGATCTGGAAGTGATATACTGTGAAATGTAGACCTGGAAAGGTTGGGTACAAACGAGGATGGTGTCAATGAAATGCTGATATAATTGTTACTGCACAGAAGCAAGAGAAGAAAAGTGCAGGCTTCCAGATTTATTCAGAGGTCCATTTTGGAGTCACACACAGAACTCCATTGGAAATGGGTTGGGAAGGTGACTACATCTGTCCTCTGCTTGCATACTTTCCCTTTTCCATCTGTTTGAGATCTCCTGTTCCAGCTGGACCCAGGCCCACGTACCAACCCCTGCTCATGCTCTGCACGTCCCTGTCTCGATGGCTCCGGCAGAGCTCCTGATACACTTTGAATTCAGGGTGTCTTTCCTCGCATTGGTGGAGTAGATTTTTTAAATTATTAGTTTAATTTACTGTTGATACTGTAAAAGGAAGGAGTTTATTTTCCACCCTCTTGCAGTTGTGACAGGAATTTGTTTGCTCTCATCGGGTGACGTGGAAAGGAGCGGGGAAAGCAGCGCTTCTGCTCTTTGTTATTCAGGGTATTTGTCACGTTTCCTCAACTATTCCTTATTGTCTGGCTCTTATTTACTACTAATCTGAGAGATTTAGAAAGGAAAAAGAGCCCTCAGCAGCAGAAAGAGTCATAGAATATCCTGAGTTGTAAAGGACCCACAACGGATCATCGATCCAACCCTTGGCCTTGCACAGACACCCCAACAATCCCCCCCTGTCCCTCAGAGCGTTGTCCAAACCCTCCTGGAGCTCTGGCAGCCTTGGGGCTGTGCCCACTGCCCTGGGGAGCCTGTTCAGTGCCAGCCACCCTCTGGGGGAAGAACCTTTCCCTGAGATCCACCCTGACCCTGCCCTGACACAACTTGATGCCATTCCCTTGGATAAGATGGCTGGGGAATGACATTTATCAACAGATAAAAAGTTGGGGGGTTATTTTTTGCTAGGGGATGTTGACTGCCAGTTTATAAAGACCCTCATCAGCTCTATTGATTAGTAAACCAGCGTGATCGAAAACATAAAGAAAATTTGGAGTTAATATTAGATTTGTGAAGACAACTTCACAGCTTGAGCTATTTTTTGATGTGTTTCTCCCCAGTTTCACCCCATAACCCTCCCTGATTTTACAGCAGCCTGGTAAATGCTACCACAGCACACTCCAAACCTGGCAGAATTGATAAGCAACTTGATTCAAAAATCTTCATGTGACGGTGGGAGCTTTCAGATGAAAATAAGGCACCAGGAGCTGAACAGTGAATGCACAGAGAGATTTTACCCAGGCTCACTGGCTGTGAGGATCCTTGTGGGTCCCTTCCATCTCCGGATATTCCGTGTTTCTATGATTCTCTGGTGGTTTCCTCCTCTCCTGTGTCTCGTTCTGCTCTCCAGTGCTTAATCCTACACAATAAGAGCAGTGATTTCTGCTGGAGGAGGGATGAGGGTGATTCTGGGAGACTGAAGTTACAAAGAGAGGCTTTTGTCTGCCTGACAGTTGCCACATGGATTTTTCAAAGGGACCTTCAGAGCATGGAAAATTGTTGAGAAATTATCCAATTGTAGGGGCTTTTCATGCTGTTTGCTCCTTCCAGACATTCATGTGGGACTACCCCATTCCTGTCATAATTCCTTATCTGCAGAGGGGCTGGGGAGAGGATGGGACTGTTTGCTGCATAAAAATCTTCATTGTCTCTTATATTTAAATTTTTTTTCCCTAAAGCTTTAATTCCTGAGACCACTTACCAGATATTTGCAGCAGCCTGACTGTATCTGAGGGGGATACAGGGAAGCCAGGCAGGGTCTCTTCCTCAGGAACTGTAGTAACAGGATAAAGGGGAACGAGTTAAAACTGGAATAGGGGAAATTTCAGTTAGATATAAGAAAGAAGTTGTTCTCTGTGAGGGTGGGCAGGCCCTGGCCCAGGTTGCCCAGAGAAGCTGTGGCTGCCTCTGGATCCCTGGAAGTGTCCAAGGCCAGGTTGGACGGGGCTTGGAGCAACCTGGGCTGGTGGAAGGTGTCCCTGCTCATGGCAGGGGGTGGAATGAGATGATCTTTAAGGTCCCTTCCAACTCTAATTATTCCATGGTTCTATGATAATATAAACTTTTAAAGTTCTTAACCTGGCTGATTGGTAACCAAGTCAGCTTTTCATCCACAGAAAAGTTAAAATGTCTGGTTTTGGTAAAAAGCCCCAGGAACACATTCCACAGGGTGTTGGTTTTCTGTCCAGAGGAGCTGAGGTCACTCACGTGTTGGTATCTGGGTTTGCTGGGTATGGAGACTTGGCTGGATTCAGAGGGTGATAAATATTCCATGTGGGTGCAATTTCCACTCTGCTGAATAGTCTGGTGATTAAGAAAACTAAGGTCATTGTGGCTCTGAGGGGTGAAGTAATAGTCAGCATAAGTAATCAGCTCTCCCCTCCTGCCTGTGTCACCTCTTGTTTAGCACTGGCTGAAAACATATTTAAAATCAGCACATTTAACCTCAATTTTTGTTGTTTAATATATTTTTTTTTTACAACGGTGGCTTTATTAGCAAGTGTAATGTGAAAAATACATAATAAAAAAGAAAGCAGAACCTCCCAGCCCAGGATAAGTAAGTGAAGACACCATTTTGTTTTGTGTCTGGAATGAAATTAGCACTTAAAAGTCGCCGTGTTTGTTGCACAGAGAGCGACTGCTTTCGAAACAATGGGGTTAAATATTCTGCCACACATGAAAAGTGTGTTATATTTCTTCCTCAGAGCCATGGCTGCACTGAAAATAATGCTGTCTACCTGCCTTGAGGACAGCATTGCTTTCCAGGAGGGTGCTTAGGGATGAACGTCTCCAAATTCTTTCATGAATCGGTGCCAGAAATACTCCTTAGCTAGGTTAATAAATGAGATATTGGGCTGAAAAAATCCCAGCTCCCGATGGTTTCTTCCATTCCTGTGGAACCCAGCACGTGCAGAGGGTTCACACAAAGCCCTGTGCCGCACCCCACTCCTCCTCCTCCTCCTTGGGAAGGAGTGCTCATTTACATATTGCACATTTATATGCGCAGGGATAATTTTATTCATCGCTCTGCTTGGCTCTTGCTATTTTTTTTCCCCCCCCTCCCAGTTGAATGACAGATTGCAAACGTTAGGATTCTCTTAGAAAGAGCACGTGTGTGCTCAGAGGGAGGAGGGAGGGGGGATATTAGAGGAAATTTAGGAAAGAAATGGTGTTTTTTTAAGGAAAACCTGGCCTAGATGCTTCGATTTGGATTCTCAGAGGCCTCATCCCTCCTGGATCCGCTGTGAATTAGCTGCTTCTCGTGAATTAGTGTCTTCAAAGGCATGGGCCCAGGGAACTGGTTTCATGGCAAACCCTCTGCTTTGAGAACGTTCCTCCCTTGTGCTTTGGGAATGTGGGAAGTTCTCCCTGAGAATAAACTTCACAGCAGCGAGTGGGAATATTCCTAGGTGTGTTCAGGCATTAACAGCAGCCTCTTTGCTGAAGAAAATGTGTGTATTCTTTGACTAAATCCTTCAGATCGGGGCAGAGCAGGCTGGGGGACTTGCTCTTCCCAGTGACACCAGTAAGGACCCACAACACCCCCTGTGCCACCATCACCCCTGTCATTTGTAGTGCTGGGATCTTGTCACCTCCCCATCCCTCCTGCATCTCTCGGGAATAGCCACGAGGATTGTCCCATCTCCCTTCTCTGTATCTTCAGCAAGTTGTTAAATATTCTCCTTGCTAATGTGGGATTAAAAAGCTGAGCTCTCTCTGCTTAAAAACTTTAATTGTTTCTTGTTTAGTGCTGACAAGCCCAGATTAATGATTGCAGCCCCCGGGGACCACTTGTTCTCCCTCTCTCTCCAAAGTGATGCACCAGCTCGGCTGGGTGGGAGATGACGAGGCACAGCTTCAGGGGTGGGAGTGCTCTGGGGGGAAACCAGCTGGGCTGGCACATGTGGGAAGCAGTGGAGTCACCACTCCTGGAAGCGTTCAAAAGACGTGTGGATGTGGCACTTGAGGACATGGTTTAGTGCCAGAACGTGATGGGGGTGCTGCGCTGATGGTTGGATTTCATGATCTTAAAGGTCTTTTTCAACCTTAATGATGATTCTGCCATGTGAGGGTGGGCAGGCCCTGGCACAGGTTGCCCAGAGAAGCTGTGGCAGCCCCTGGATCCCTGCAAGTGTCCAAGGCCAGGTTGGACAGGGCTTGGAGCAACCTGGGCTGGTGGAAAGCGTCCCAGCCCATGGCAGGGGGTGGGATTGGATGATTTAAGGTGCCCTCCAACCCAAACCAGTCTGAGTTTCTCTGTTTGTTCAAATACAACAGAGTCATCAGTGGGAAGGATTTCTGAATGTTAAGGTTTCAGTTGCTGAGCCCAGACTCCAGAACTGCAGTCTGTGTTGGTGTTTGATCCTCTCGATCCCCGTGCACCGTCTCTTTGAGCACGTGTGTCAAGTGAAAAGCTGATGACGATTGTGGAAAATAGTGTGGTTTTCCTGCTCCTTGCTCCTTTTCCTGGCCTTGCTCACAGCTTGCTGTGGCAGCTGTGTGTGAATTGGCTTTCCCTGCTCTGCTGTACCTGCAGATGCTTTGTGGGCACCACCAGCCTTCCTTGCCCAGCAGCGGTTGGGTTAGAGGTTAATTTGGGGATGTTTTTCCTGTCCCTGGGAGCGGTGGCAGCATCTGTGTTGGTGGCAGTGCCACTCAGGCTCTCAGCCACCTGATGGTGCTGCAGTTTGGCTCATCTCAGCCTCGCTCTGTGTGGGCAGAGCTCCTCACCTGTGTGGGTCTGGGAGGGCTCGGTGGTACCCACGTTATCACAGACCTTCATTTGGGTCATTATTATCATCTGGCCACTTCCCTTAATTGATAAATTGAATTATTTTAGCTCCAGTTACTTGAACATGCTGCAAAATCATGTTGTTTTGTCGTGTTTTGGCACAGCTCTCCCAGTGCAGATGTGTCCAGGCTGGACACGGCCGTGTGCTGGGAGCTCTGTGCCCATTCCTTCAGCGTGAACAACGAAACCTGTGCCCACCAAGAAGGGGCTGCTGCAGCTTTAAAGCATCCAAGGGCTTAGAGCCTTTTAGTATAAATTGTTCCCAGAATCCATGTCACAACTCCTTATATGGTGCTGCTTTTTTTCCCTTTAGTTGCCATGCCAACAGCAGCACTGCACCATTCATCAGCTCCGGTCCTGGGCTGCATCGCCAGCCCCCCGGCTTACTCCGAAATGTTCGGGAGAGCATCCCTGAACCACTCACTCCTGCCTCCTGCTCCTTTATTTCCCTGCTCCTCCAGCACTTGGCTCTAGGAAAAAAAAAAAAAAGAGCAAATTAAAGCTGCGCCACAGAAAGAAACCGTAGAAATCCTTCGCTTCGCCCCCCAAGGGAGGCGTAAAGGCTGCGTTTGCTGCAGCGTTCCGGAAGGAATTCAAGCAGCTCGTGGGGGGACTTGGCGAAGAGGGGAAGGCTCTGTGTGGCCACGAGCTTCTCCAGAATCCTCCTGGAGCCGCTGGGTGGCCCCCCGAAGATGCGGAGGTGACGCTCGGAGGGGCGGCGGGCGCCCGCGGGGAGCCGGCGGTTGTGCTTTTGGGAGCGGAGCTTGACATCAGCAGCGGGAGGTGTCACCTGTAACATCATCCTGACGTGGGGAGCGGCAGGATGGAGCCGGCGCCGGGGAGAGGGGGGCACCAGAGGAGGATCCAGGCTGGAGTGCTGCTCTCCAGGCACTGGGATCCCTGAATTCCCAGCCTGGCCGACTCCGCTTGCCGGGCTGCCCGCGCAGGGGATGGGGGAGAGCAGACAAAGCCCCGTGAGTATTTGGCCAGTTTTGTGGTGCCCGGACTTTGAGTGGAATTGTGTTTGGCGTTTCCTCTGACTGCAGGAAATCAAATGTGCAATGAGGGATTCTGGGGCTCCTGCTTGGCAAGGAAGCCATTACTAGGAGGGATTTGGTGTCAGGAAGGGGTGATGCTGCTGCTGGTTATTTGCCTTGTAGTTGTTGTTGTTGTTGCAATAGTTTTACATAATCTGAGTTTGTCACCTCCTCGCTTGGGGTGTGTGCAGAATTTCTCCCACGAAACAAAATGAATGTGCAGTGAAAAAAAATTCTGTTTCTCAGCATTTGCTGGAGTGGATCCACTGGGGGAGCGAGTTGAAAATGCTACAGATACCAAGTGGTTTGTTTTTAAGATGTTAGAACAATAGGACTGAGATAAGGTTTTCCTTCTCTGTTCCAAAACGACCACAAATGAGATCTGAATGGATTATAAAACCCCCATGTGCTGAGAGAGGGGGAGATATTTGCTTTTCACTGAAAAGAGTGAGGGTTTTAATTCAGTGCTGCTCGAAACACAAATAAATAATCAATCGTTACCAAGGTGTGATTTGAGGAGAAGCTGTCGAAGTGCCTGGTGCTCATGCTGCAGCTAATTCTCATGCTTAAAATTGTTGGTGGCAGGACAGCTTTTGCCCTTTTTAAGGTATTTTTATACCATAACGTTTGCAGCGTGCCTGGATTTCTTTTTATTGAATTCTCTGTCATGCTGTGGGCACGGCACTGATGTGAAATTCCTCTTTCTCTGTAGGAGTTGAGGTTGGGTGGGAGGCCCACTCTGCATCTCGGGATGCACAGCAGAGCCAAGGGACCCACTTAACCTGGAAAGTGCCCCCACATTCAGGGGGGTTTGGAGGTGCATAATGTGCTTTCTCAGGGCACAGTTCATTTTCCATTGAATTTCCCCTGTTGCCATGCAATCTGCGGCTGTCTAGAGATTTTACAAGTAGAAAGCTTGTATTTTATCAGAATTATTGATTTAAAAAATGACCTGACACAACAGAGAAGCAACACTTCATTGTGCTTTGGGCACAGTGGATTTTCAGCCCTGTCTTAAACCCTTAAAACGTGACAAACCCTGATGCCTCAGGAGGAATTTTTCCATGGAAAGGGCTGTCAGGCACTGGAAGGGGCTGCCCAGGGAGGTGGTGGAGTCACATCCCTGGAGGTGTCCAGGGCAGGGACTGGACGTGGCACTCAATTTTCTGGGCTGGGGGATGAGATGGAGATTGGGCACAGGTTGATCTCCATGGTCCTGGAGGTCTTTTCCAACCTCGGAGTTTCTGGGATTTCGCCTCCAGCAATGAACCTGCTGCAGGAGGAGGATCCTCGTTCGAGGATGTTCGCTGAGTATTTTTTTTTCCCTGGTGTGCCAGTTCTTACTATCCATTTTTGGGATCCTTCGTCCATTATTTTGGGACTTGTGATTTGTTTTGACAGGCACACACTTAAATGGAAACCAGCTGGGCTTGCAGAGATGAAACAGGTGGATGAGTGTGCCCCTGTGTGCCCACAGACGCACATTTATCTTTATTAAACCGACAGAACTCTTCGTGTGAAATGGGAAAGTTTCCCACTTTAAGTTTTTTGGAGCTCTGAAATTTATGCAGATAAATAGTATGTCTGTTTGTAACTTTTGGAACTCAACCAAATCCTGCGTTGAGGGGTTTTTGTTTGCTGGAGATCTGTCAAACTTGTGATGTTTTTGCGTTGATTTCTGCATAGTTTGGAGGTGATTTTTATGGGTTTTTTTTCATGAAAGCAAGGAAAAAAAATGACCTATCATATTTATTGGCTTTTGAAAGACCAGTTCTAGGTTGGATTTGCCCCAGTGCTGTTTATAAGACAAACCCTATTCTGTCTTGTTTTGACACCATATTGACAGAGCAGGAATTGCAAGGGAGAGATGCAGAAAATCCCACATTTTCCCTCGGTGTTGGTGAGGTTGCTGCCTGCCCACCAGCCCTGCAGAACCTTTAGAATTTGCTCTTCCCACGGATTGTATTTATTTGCATCGAGGCTGTTGGACTGCTCAGCCTTGCAGAGGATGTGGTAAACATGTCATCACAGCCCTGGAGCTGGGAAAAGGTGAGAACAGCTCTGCCTTTCACATCATGCTGGAGATGCTTAAACAAAGGAAGAACCCCAAAAGTTTCTGTGGTGCAGATAATGTTAAAAAGGAAAAAAAAAAAATCAGTCGTGAACCTCCGTGGCTCTTCAGAGGCTCAGGGATAGAAATTGTCCTTATTTCACACCAGGGCTGCACAAAATGGAGCATCTGTCACGGTTACACTTCTGGTGTGTGAGAATCTGAATTTTTAGACGTAGCTAAGAGGTTTCTATAGCAGGAGGAGGTGGTGTAGGAAGCCTCCTGTGGAGTCAAATCAGGCCATCCCTCTTCCCTTGGCTATGTCTTTCCTCCTCCTGCTCCTGGAACCTGCCCTGGGAGGTGTCCTGTGCACTTGGGAGCAGCAGAGCCTTCCCAGGATTCTGTTGTGTCTTCCTGGGCTGCTTGTTTTCTGGGGAAAAGCCACCATCTCCTACTTCTATCACAAGAACAGGGCAGCCTGTTTTGGAAACCTCTCCCTGTGTCCTCATGACCACGCTGGGCTGTCGGGTTGGGTCACTTGCCCAAGGCTCACCATTACCTTGGCAGAAGTTGATTTTTGGTGGGTTCTGTGCCTGGTTGGCTCTAATCCTGCAGGAGGCCCTGGTCAGGCTCAGAGAGGCTCACAGTCTTGTCACCAGCTTTGGGGTGATGCCACTCATGAAATGTTCCTGCAGCACATGAGCAGGTTTCTGGTGGGTCATTGCAGAGCCCACGTGCTGGATTCTCATCACAGATCCCTGGCCAGTGCCCAAACCAGACAGGAGGTTGAGGTTTGAGCTGGATCTTTGGCTCTGGACCTTTCCATGGCACTTGGCATCTCTATCCTTGCTCCAGGGTGGCATCCCTTGAGTAGCTGTTGGTGCTGTGTAATTCCATTCCTGGGTAAAGAGGCTACAAAAGAGATGGAGAGGGAATTTTTACAAGTCCGTGTGATGACAGGACAAGGGTAAATGGCTTCAAACTGCCAGAGGGCATGGTTAGACGGGATACTGGGAAGAAATTGTTCCTTGTGAGGGTGGGCAGGCCCTGGCACAGCTTGCCCAGAGAAGCTGTGGCTGCCCCTGGATCCCTGGAAGTGTCCAAGGCCAGGCTGGACGAGGCTTGGAGCAACCTGGGCTAGTGGAAGGTGTTGGAATGAGATGGTCTTTAAGGTCCTTCCAACCCAAACCATCCTGGTATTCTATGATTTATTGCTGCTTTAAGTTTATTTGGAATTTTATCAAGGATACCTTTGGCCCAGAACATCCCAGCTGTGCTTGGATTTACCTGTGTGCCATGTGTTGCCAAAAACCTTCACCAACAGCTCTCTTGCACCTCAAAATGTGCAGTAGTATAATCCATCCCTCCTCCATGCAGTTCATTAAGAAATAACATATTGTCTGTTACCAAAATATGGTTCTTGGTTCGTTTCCAAGTACATATTGTGCGTATACATTTCCGAACAAGCTGCTTTCTTATTCCAGCATCAGCTTTTTTAACAGGCAAAATAATCCCCCTCTAAGCACCAGCTTTGTTGAGCTGCAGCTGATGGCCTGAGGTTTTTATGCTGCAGGTGGGGATGGGCATTCTTCCTGTCAACAGAGGAGGAACATCCCTCAGCTCAGTGAAATGAGAAAACAAATTAACCCAAACTGGCTTGAAATGGTACTTTGACCAAAGGAAAAAAAACCCTACAACAACAACAAAAAAAATCCTCACTTCCAGTATTTATTTGGTTCAGTACCTCTGTATTTATTAAAGCAGATATTGAGGGTCCTGAACATGTGCCATGTTGTGACTGTCACATGTCTGACAGGACCCACAGGTCTGTCACAGCCTGAACCCTGATTTTGAAAGGGCTCTCGTGGTTTGTTATGGAGCTCTGGGCCTGAGCACTGCAGATTCCACTGAGCCTGATGCCTCAGCAGGTGCTGCTTCAGGTCTGGATAGACAATTATTTGTCAGGATTTCTTAAACACCCCATTATAATTTCTTTATCCTCTTCCTCTACCTCCCCCCCCAGTTAGAAAAGATGCTTTTGGAATCGTGTCCCAAACCAGCCTGGTCAGCCAGGTAAGAGCCATGGCAGTGGAAAATGGAAATGTTCTGAAAGATTAGAACATTTCTAAAAGCTTTTCTGGTTTTTTTTTTTTAACGTTTTGCACAAGTTAAATAAATGATTTGGTGCTGGACCTGTTGCTGGTGCTCTGGAAAACAGACAAATTCTTGCTGCCCAATTAATCCGAGGGCAGGTTGTGTAAGGGGATGAGGAGCAGCAACTCCCCATCATCTTCTGGGAAAGGAGGCACTGCTACACTACATGTGGGCTGAGCTGTAGCTTGTACCACACTGGTTAGAGTTTATCTTTGGACAGAAGCCATTTATGCATCTCTAAATACCTTGTTGTGTTTAGAAATGCCTTGTTCTGCTTCCCAGCTAAGCCAGCCCTGCCGAGCAGGAACCACCTGAGCATTGCACAGCCCACTTGGTTTATGCCACAGGATTAAATTCCTGCCTTCGTGTTTGCATCAAAACAGGACTTAATGAACAGCATTGTGTAGAGTTTGATTTTGGAAGTAGGTGGGTTTGCACTGTAAATAGTTCATTACAGGATAATCACACATTTATGGCTGAGCTTCGGGTGAGGTTTGTTTGAGGGCTGTAGTGCCTTTTGTTTTACACCTTTATGGTGTCTGAGACCAGACATTTTCAGCAGAGGAAACCTATTTGCCAGCTCTGGTAAACCTGGGTTAGCAGCTGCTAATTTTAAACCCAACACTCTTTGCTCCCAGTGATTTAAAATTTCCCCTCTTAAGCAAACAAAGGTTGTTCCTGTACCTTTGAGGTCACAGGATGTGTTGGGGTGTCACGATAGTTCACGAGGAGGTCAAGGATGTGGACTGGTCTTACGCCTTCTGGCTTTGCTGTTTCATCCTTTCACAGCATTTCTGTGATTCTTCTCCATAAATCAAACATAGGCAAATTTTATATCCATGAAGTGAGGAAGGGGAGCTGAGGGTGCTGAAGGTGCAGAGAAGAACTGAGTTGGGGTGAGGAGGAGCAGCAAAGCCCGGGGTCTCCAGCGGCTCTTCGGCTTATCCAGCACATTGTTTGTAGGAACAACAGTAAAATGTGAATTATATAAATCTAAATATTGGGTAATGTATAAAAAATAGATATATATTTGTAATCTAAAGATTATATATGTGAATATATATAGAAATCATAAAAATCTGAATGTTGGCGCAGGGCTGAGCATCGCTCTTGCATTACAGGCTGATTTTTAGCTCTTTATTTCTTCCTCCTTGCTTTAGTACATAATGGAGCTTGAGTCTTCTCAGGCACACAGAGGTACCTGTGGCTGCATTTTGGGAGACCAGACCTCGTGTGTTGAGATCCAGGGGTGGAAGGACTTGGGGTCCCTTTGCTTTGGTGCCGTTTTTGGGTCGCGGGAGGTCGAAACTTGGAATTTCTACAAGGATTTTCTCAGCAGAGCTGAAGGCAGGCTTAGGAGGATGCAGGTTTTATCCCTGTTATGCTTCTGCTTTTATCTTCTCAGCCGTGGAAGTGAGTAGGTGTAAGTGAGAAAGTGTTTTTCGAAGGGAAGGCACCAGCTTGGTGTCGATAAACGCTCCTGGCCTTGTTGCATTCCAGGGCTGTTGCTCCTTCAGCTTGGGAAGAGACACCCTGAGAGTGTTGCCTTCCCATTCGCTTCAGGAACCAGCCCTGCTCCTCTGTGGGATGTCCTCACTCCCTGGGATGCACATTCCTTGTGGAGATTTTGGGTGTTAAATGTTTAATGAAGTCCTCCAGGCATGCCACGTGGTCCTGGCTGCTCCTCCTTCGTGGAAGGGAAGGCTGATGAGCAGTCATCACTTCTCCAAACAGACACTTCCAACAGCTCCTTTAATTTTACAAGGAAATGAAGAATTTGAAAAGCAAATCAATTGCTGAAAACTAAAGGCGGCTGAATTAGCGATTTCCTGAGGTAAAACCCACCTTTTAAATGGAGCATAATGCAGGTTTTCAAGTGTTCACAAGCAAGTGCAGCTAATTCAGGCTTGTGCCTTGCCAGATAAGCAGCTGCATTTTAAGGGCAGAATATTCTGTGAGGTTCCTACCAGCAAAGAAATAGGGATCCCAAATCCAGTTTCATATGAATGGAACAGTTTTGCATCTGTGTCAGTGTAATTACAGCTCTGCTGGTACCAGCTAACCCACCTAAATTAGTTTTAGCACAGAAATGAAATTACCTTCTCCAGTCACATCCCTTGCCTTTATTTTAAATGCTGTTCTCAAGCAATGAATTTATATTGGCTTGGAGCTGGGTAATCCTGGTCATAAACAGGCTTGTGTGGTGAGCAGGATCCAGCCTCTCACGTGCTCCAACTTGGGATTACTTGGGCTGGGAACAGTCGGATATTTTACAGTTTACCTTTCTCTCTTTCATGGTTACAGTTATCTTGGTATGATCTTAAGGCTGTGGTGGGGGAGAATGAATGAGATTTTGTTTATGTGCAGCCCGGGCTTGCTGCTGGCCTTGGCCCCACCACCCCTGTTCCAGTTTAATTTGCCTGTATAATTCGATCCCCGCCTTTGATCGTTCTTGGCCGCTTGTAAAACGCTTAGCAGCGTTCTCTCAGCGCTGTCTAGAGTGAAGAACTCCTTTCTGCTTCTCTTTTTTTGTTCCCTCCTAAGCCTGTAGCGCAGGTTTTAATCTTTTTCCTGCTCTGATTGCAGGGAATTCGGAGCAGCCTGGAATCAGGGGTAGATTATTCACCTTAAAAGGGGCAGTGGGTCTGCAGGGAAAGGGGTGGCAGAGAGAGGTTGATCTGTCTCTGGTGGCACTTGCACTGTGGGAAGAATCAGAAGTTAAATATATCTTCTCTTTTTCTCGTGCCTTGGGCTAAGTTAAGCTTTGCCAACGTTCAGTCAGGTTTCTACAGCCTGACAGGCTGAGCACAGACCTTTTTAAGAAGCCCCCAAACACCCAAATCCCGTGCTGGGGTCTCTGTGGCACTGGGCAGTTGTCCCTGGGCTGTGTCTTACCATCAGCTTCCTTGAGGAGAGGAAAATGCCTTTGCTTCAGTAGATAATTAATTAGGTTCTGATTCCTGTCATTAGAGTTGAAATCTGAGCACTCTGTTTTGGATGAGTTGGGCTTTATGTTTAGAAATTGGTGAAATTGGTTCCTTCTAACCCTGAATTACCAGATTACCTGGGACCTGATTGAAGTGAATAAGCTCTTTGCTGTTCTCTTTAGACTAAATGTCCTTCATGGTAGATCCAGGTGCTTTAGGACAGTTTTCCTCATTTTTTTGTGCCACTGCAATATTTGAGTCACTGAATTACCGAAAGAACTTCGGGGTAGTAGGAGACTGAACGGGACTAACGCAATTCAGTGCTCGTGTTTTGTAGCCCTCTCCTCTCATCTGTATGGAATTTAACATTTAATGAAATAAAACTGTTGGGAAAAGGGATGTGAGGGGCTGAGGAACATTATCCCCTCCAGCTCTACCCTGTTTCTGCCACGTGGGAGCATTTTTGGGGGGTATTTGAGCAGATCTTACGTAGGCTTAAAATTCTCATGACGTGGTTTTCGTCCTGTAGCCCCAAGTCTGCAGTCACTGTTTTGTTTTCTTCAGTACAAAGTCTGAAACTTGAAAAGGAAAACTTGACTGCAACAGAAATTTATGGGAAATATCAGGGGGGAGATTGCTTGTTTTCATAACAAGATGACATAGAGAACTGGAGCAAGTGGTGCTGCCTCCCTTTCTCCTCTTTCATCCTCCTCCTCTCATGCACAGGTTTCCACCTTGAGTCACAAGATGAGGAGTTTCTCCTAAAAAAAAGGCAATTTTAAAAGGCTTCAGAAGATGCTGAAAAGAAGGATTTTGGATGGGCAATGACATGGGGAAGTGTACACTGTGCCTCAGCTCCGAGGAGTCAAAAGCCGCTTGACAGGTTTGGACGGGAAGATGAAAGCCCCATCTCCTCCTCCTGCCATGTCTGGATGTTAATTAAACAACTTCCTTCTCCTCAAAGCTCTCCCCTGCAGGGATAAAGACTTCTTGGCAGCCCATGTTAAGGGGGGGAAAAAAACCCTTATCTAGAGGGAAAGAGAGGGTGGTTTCTTCTTTCTGGGAGCATTAATGGGAGCAGCTTCCTTCCCAAAGGCTTGCCAGAATATTCCAGGGGCTCTGCAGGTTCACTGGGATGCTCCCACTGGTGCAATCTAAACCAAACCATTTTGGCTGGCTGGGAGAGGGCACTTTGCTGCCCTGGTGTCTCCAGCAGCGAGAAGTTGGATTAAAAAACTGCCATTTGCTCTAAATGACAGAAAATTCTTGGCATAGTCATAAGCAAAGTGGGAATTGAGCTGAATTCCTTCTGGAAGCACAGGCTGCAGACAGGTTGTGTTTAAAGCAGAATTATTTTCTCTCTGAATACACAAATTTATTGGGAACTTCGTTGTACTGGCCGTTGTTGAACACTCCAGGCAGAAATCTGTATTGTTTTATTCTGCATATATTTAAAACACAAGCCTTTCAAAACCAGAGGATCTTCTCCCTTGAGCATTGATCAGAAATGTCTGTTCATACAGACGTCAGTTTTGATCAGTTATTTGGTTTTATTTGGGAGGGTTTATAATAATTTCAGTAGGAAGAGTTATAATTTATTTAAGACATTTTTTCAGAAGACATGTTCCATTCTGAGCTCGCTGAACACCTTTTTGTAACATCACTGCTGTGACTTGCTGATGCTTTCTGTGCATTGTTCACCTGGGGAGAGACAGAGAGGGGGAAAGAATGTTCCAGGAGGTGTCTGTGGTCCCACAGGACTGCAGAATCCACTCCTCTGCAGTAGGATATGCCTCATTTTTTTTGAAAGAAAAAATAAATTTCAGAAGCAGTAACAGGCAAAACCTTCATGCTATAGATGTCTGCATTTTAAAGAAGAACTTTTACATTAAGATAGTTGCTCGTTTGAGTGTTCCTTTCCCACTGCTGCTCCTATCCATCACCAGCTCGCTGGATTCTCTTCCTGCTTTTTTTTATTCTCTTCCTCTTTCCACCATCATTTCCTGCAGTTTTCTCTTTATTTCCAGGGCCTTATCTCCCAAACTAAACAGGTTTTCCGAAAGTTTTGGATCATGTGTGATGTTTCCAGACAACACATTGTTCTCCCCACTTGTCTGTGCTGCCCTGCCCTCGCTGCTGTGATAACGTGGGATGAGAAGGAGAGAGGCTGGCAAATTGGAATTCAGAAAAGCTTTTTATGGGCTCAAAGAATAGAAGAGGAAAACAAAAAAAAACCTGTTATACAACGGATTCTGTAAAATAATGCTGGGTTATGTAAAGAGGATGTTAAACTTTACTGTAGGTATTGCCACTGTTTGAATTTTAATTATTCTTTTTGATTTAGGCTTAAAAAGCTGAAGTACACACACAGCTGGGGTATTATTTCTTCAGGGGAGTGTCCAAGGCCAGGTTGGACGGGGCTTGGAGCACCCTGGGCTGGTGGAAGGTGGGTGGGAATGGATGGGCTTTAATGTCCCTCCCAACCCAAACCACTCTGGGGTTGGTGCCACAGCAGAAATAATCCCATGGTCTGTCATTTCCCCTTTATGCCTCTTAGCTCAGCAAAATAACAAGTCCTTTGGGCCCAGGGGCAGGACAGAGCTCCATCACCCCCCATGTGCACGTGCTGGGTGCGGTCCAGCCGTGCTGGATGTGCCGGTTCTTTGTTCCAGGAGCCCCGTGGATCGATAGCTCTGCAGCAACTTCAGCGTTTGGGTTCGAGGGGAGGCTTCACTGAGGCTCTGCAGAGCTGCTGGGCCGGCTCCAGCACGTGAGTCAGGCCCTGGCACAGCCCCAGGGTGAGCTGAAGATGGGAGAGGAGGATCTGCTGAGCACCCACTTCTCCTCTCTTTGAAATCCAAGCGTTCCAAGTCCCCTCCCCAAACCATCGCTCTGTCACGGCACAACTCGGGCAGGGTTTTTGGAGAGCTTGGGGACGTTTTGAGGGTTTAATTCAAATGCTGGCTTGTGTGTTATAAAGAGGGTTGTGGAGGTTGTGGTTGCCTCATCCCTGGAATTGTTCAAAGGCAGGTTGGATAAGGCCAACCTGCTCTAGTGGAGATGTCCCTTCTCATGGCAGGGGGTGGGACTGGGTGATCTTTAGGGTCCATTCTGACCCCCCAACATCCTCTGATAATTACCATAATTAAAAATACAATATTCAGCAGCCACAAGAGATGAATGTGTGATAAAATCCCCCAACCCCAGCATGGCAGGGGGTGGAACTTGAAGGAACTCTTCAAGGTCCCTTCCCACCCAAACCGTTCTGTGAAACGCAGAGAGGATCCCTCGTGTCTGTCATTCCTGGCACTTTTTCACCTCTTTAGTGTTGATAATCCTAATATTTTTACACAAAGAGAGCAAATTTAATTAGTTCTTCCTCTTGTGGCAGAGGGGGGTTCAAAGTACAGCTGAAATTCAGCTGTGTGAGGTGCAGAGAGGACAAAGCTGGGCAGAAAAGCTGATTTTGAGCTGAACTCCTTGGCCAGACTCTGCCCAGGACCTGCTGCAGGAGGGAATCAGGAGAATCCAGGCACGTGGCCACACCTTGTTTGTATTTTGTAGGGATAAAGCCTGTGAGTAAAAAGCTGCAGTGGTTTGTGTTAATACAGTTTAGGCAGTAATGGCCATTTTCCTGATGCATGTAAGGAGCTGGTGCATGGAGAGGCTCCCAGAAACCCTGGGATGGATCAATCCATCATCCATGGGATGGGAAAAGAGTTGTGTCCTCCAGCATCTTCCTTGTCCATAGATTTATGTGAATCTTTAGGGGTGTAAGCACAGAAAAAGGTGTAGGTGTGTGTATATTGTAGTCAAGCCATGGTGTGAATTCAGATCTGCCAGAATAAAGCCTTGTTCAATCAGCTCATTAAGGTGTTAATAACCCCTTGTTGGTGAAACATTCCTGCCAGAGCTCAAACTGAATTTCAGAGCTGAAGCCTTTTGCTAATCCGTGATAATTTCCTTTTATCAATGCCTTTTAATCTAAAGAAAGGCCTTTTTCTAATTAAAATACTAACTCATCTATAAATTATGTGACAATGAAATGGTGTCAGGGAAAATGCAATAGAATTAGGGATCTCAATGGGCTGAAGGAGAACTTGGTGCTGCTAGAGATAAAATGATTACTTGGAGGGAATAAGCACATCCTGATTTTATTTAGGGTTGGTTTGATGTGGCAGTAGATGCTTGGCATTGATCACAAACAGCACCGAATTGATCCCAGTGCTCCAAGCAGATGTTGAAAAGGATAAACCATCAGCAGATCCCTGGATTTGAAGTGTTTTCCTGTTGGAGGGGCCACAGAGCTCTCCCAAACTGCTCATCCAGCCTTGGGAAAGGAGCCTCAGCAGCCACTGGTGTGGGTGTGAAGGTTTGAGGGGCGTTACCAATGAGGCTGGTGCTTTGTGTTTGCAAGGTGGAAACAGGACTTTCCAAATAATCCATGGTTTCAAAGAGATTCTTAAACATCCAAGCTGCTGATGTTGCAGTTTGTGTTGAGATACTTTCCCCAGTGTTAGTTTATTATGGAATCCCAGGATGGTTTGGGTTGGAAGGGACCCTAAAGATCATCCAGTGCCACCCCCTGCCATGGGCAGGGACACCTTCCACTATCCCAGGGTGCTCCAAGCCCCATCCAACCTGGCCTTGGACACTTCCAGGGATCCAGGGACAGCCACAGCTTCTCTGGGCAACCTGTGCCAGGGCCTCACCAGGGAGGAATCCATGTCCCCTCTGGAAGACACAAGACCTGCTGCAGAGAGTGCCATAAACGAGCAGCTAATTAAACTTTCTGACTGCTGGCCCCTCTCTAATTGTTTTGCATTATGTGCTTAATTCCTACCCTGGAATTAGCATCGCTTTCCTTGCACGGGAAGAGTTGCTGGCAAAGTGAAATGAGAATTTTATTTGCACTGACAGAAGGATTTTCAGTTTTGCTCTGCTGGCTCCGCCGCTGATGGGGATTAATCTCGCTAAGAACTGCGGAACTCGCCCCGAAAATGTGCAGTAAATGGTTTGAAAGAACTTCTCAGCCTGTGAAATCGAAGTTCCTGCGCTGGTGCTGCAAGTCACTTCCCATCTGATGCCAGCCTGGTGATTGTCATCCAGCCCTTGGGCACAGGGGTGGGCACAGAGCCCGGGACTGTCGGTGGTGACGGGTGGTGGGACCCCAGGGACAAGGCTGGGACTTTGAGCTCCACGTAATCAACACATTTTTTTTCTGAGTTAAATGCTTGTTTTGCAGTTTTGGAAATCCACCCAGAGCCACCTTCCCTTAGTCCCTTACATTTTTATAGCTGGTTATTATTGCACATGCCCTTTTTCCCCAGTGTTTTTTTGGAAGACACAACGTTCTCTGCTCAGAAACCTGCAGTTGTGTAACAGGATGGGGTTATTTTGATGCTGTTTAAGGCCTGGAGTTGCTCTGTTCCATCCAGGAAATCTTGCAGGAATGAGAGGCTGAAGGGACAGAGCAGGTACAGAGCACTTCAAATGGTTCTTTCATGCTTTTGTTAAGTTTGTGCCAAAGGAGGGAGTTCAGGACCAAGGCCCAAAAAGTCACTTTATTTTATAAAGAGATCAATTAACATGTGGCTGAAAAGTGTCAAACCAGATTTCTGAGTTCACAAGGTTTCAGTTTGTTGTTTATCCCTGTAATGCCCAAATCTGAAGCTGGCAGGATAATCTTTGTTTGGACACGAGTCAGGGGGGGCTTAATTCTTGTATGTGAAAATCCTCCTTTCCTGTAAACAGGTTACATGTGACTTAGGAGGAGTTTTTTGCCTTTTACAGGTTCAGGATATTTGAAATAACAGAGATTTTGCTCTGTGGCTTTTCCCAACCTGCAGCTGGGCAGAGAGGATTGAATTGGCTTGAGCCTTTTTAAAGTGAACTGTTGTGTGTGAGTCTTGTTTACAAGGTGTGTCTTGGCTGGTGGAAACATGTTTTTTAAGGCTAAAGCCATGCTTTTTAGGGAATAAAAATATAAAATAGGTGCAGCTTGGGCGGGGCTTGGAGCATCCTGGTGTAGTGGAAGGTGTGGGTGGTGGAACTGGGTGGTCTTTAAGGTCCTTCCAACTCAACCCATTCTCTGAAACACAATAAAATGATGGTTTTGCCTGAACTTGCAGTACAGTGAGTCCATGTGCTGATCAGTTCTGCTGTCATCAGTCAGTTCTGTGCAGAAGGCAGGAATTAATGGGATGGGCCCCTTGGTTAGGAGTAAAAGGAGATCTGGAGGAGATGCAGAAATAAAACCCACACTGATTGATCCCTTACAGGGGGGAGCCAACCTGTTCAGTGCTGGATCTCTCCAAAGGTGCAGGTCCTGCCCTTCCTGGGCTTGTGTGTCCACACAGCAAGTGGTGTAGTGGCACCATCCCCTTCCCTTTGTTTATTAAATGTTTATTAGAATTCATCTTCCTCTGTTTTTGCAGTAAACTGTAGTGCAGAGCCTTCTGGTGGCAATCCCATCACAGCCATTGACATCTGCTGAACTGTGAAAACTCTGCTAGTTTGGTATTTCAGAGCACAGCCACGTGTGCATGGGGGTGATGTGTGGTCCTGGGAACAGCCAGAAATGATAAAGAAAGGAAAGATGGGCTATTCCTAATATATAATTATAAAAAATGACTGTTACTGGTGGGCCGTGGCAAAACATTTGAAATAAGCACATTTATTAAAATTGCAATTACGAATGAAATATTGCAGGATTGGCCACTGCAGGGTTATTATTCTAAACAGTTTTCAGGCTGTGGCAGGGATCTTGATATTCAAATGTTTTCCTTGCATCGGGATCTGGCACAGATTTATTGCTGCCTCTGAGGTCATTCCCTGCCCTGTTGAGCTTTTATTGCAGGAGATGCACAAGAACAACCCCCCCATCTTTGGTTTCAGAGCCCAAATTTAATTTGTGGGACAGGGAACTGTAAGTGTAATTTATGTAAATGGAGGGGCAGAAGCTGCTGACCCCCAGAACTGCTGCTGAGTGGCTTCTCAAATTAGCCTTTCACTGTACTGGGCACGAGAGTTTCACTTGGAAATGCAATATAATAATCTCTGCATAGAACTTATTCTCTAGTTCTGTTTCTCTGGTCTGGCAGGAGTGTGTTTAAAGACTTTCACTAAACCACTTTTATTTTAGTTAATTTTATCCCAAACAAATGTTGTGCAGAATTTCATGTCTTTTAGAGTCCAGGCTGTTAAAACATGTGGAAAATCCCATTTTTCTGTTACTGGTGGTCAATACTGCTTTGTTACAGACACTTTTACCTTTTCCCTGGTCTTTATTAAGTCTCTTGATCTCCTCTAGATTTGCAAGGATAAAAGTGGAGTGCTTGTTTTTTGGCTTGGGCAGCATTAGCTTTGCTCTGCTCTTTTGTGTTGAACACCAAACCTGTTTGTTCCAACACTGAGAAACGTTTTGAAATCGAAATTACACGTTAAAGGAAACAATTACTGAACACAGCATTTGTGTGTTCAGTTCAGATATTTAGAGTTAAATATCTTAAAACCCTGATGGGGCTCTGTGTACCTCTCTGTGATCTTTGCTTTTCTGCAGCTGCTGAATCCAGGCTCATTTGCTTCCTATATTTAAAAAAAAAATAAATTAATAAAGTAGGAGAGAAAAGGAAGTGTTTTAGAGTATCAGGAATGTGCCTCTGTGCTCACACACTTTCAAGTCAGCCTGTGCAGTTTGAAAGTTTAACCAAGAGCCATCTCCTTTGTGAAGAATGCAGATAATTTTTTTTCCCCTGGCAAAAAAAAAAAAAAAAAAAAAAGAAAAAAAAAAAGAGTAACCTGATATGAGTCTGACAGTGTCGTTTAGTTAAGTGCTTCCATCTGTTGCTTGCTATTTCCCTTACTCATGACCTCTCTTTCTCTCTCCCCCTCCTTCTCCTTTAGCCCCTTTGAGGAAGGCAAAGTTTGTGGAGAGCCCTCGAATCCCAGAGTCTGAGCTTGGCTCCCCAACCCTCTCTGCAGCCCAGAAGTTGGACGTTGATGCTTTCTGCCCCGGTAAGCCCCTTGCGAAGGCTCTGCGGGAACAGGGGAGAGCAGGCAATCCCAGCCAGAAGGATTTTTAAAGATCACTTCACCTAGATGGTCGATTGGACCTTCCCCAGCCCATTTTCACAGGCTTGGGAACCTGAACGAGTATTAATTCCGAATTGTTGCCCCTTTCACGTTCGTTTCTCTCCGTTCTGCGTGTGGCCGCTCTCCCCTCGGAATAATTTAGAGAGGATAAAAAAGAGCCAGTAAACTCACTGCTTTAAATTTAATTTTTAATGCTGCTCTGCAGAGAGGCTGCAATAAACCCTGCATTTCAGAAATACCATTAAATCAGCTAAAAAAAGCAAAACCGTGGGACCTCATAACCCGAGAATATTGGGGGGGTGATGGTGGTGTTTTGGTGGGTTTTTTACTATTATTTTATTTTTTTAAAGAAACACTGTTTGATTTATGCATCCTGTAGTAGTTGCTCTGAAAGTATTCATCTTGCTCGAGGCCTCTGGTTGAAACATAAATAGAAGTGGGTCATGTCCCTCCCTGGCTTAACCCCGTTCCCATCCGCTGGCTCGGGCAGGCGCTGCCGAAATCTCCCCACCCCGAGCCCGAGCAGACCCAGCAGATGTGTGAGTGAGGGCCTAGAATCTCAGGATCAGCTCCCAGCTTCTTCCTAACTTGGAAGTGGCAACCTGGGGGAGGGCTGGAGGGGTTGGGGAGGAGGCTGGAAAAGCAGCAGCGAAGTGTTTGGGGGGGTTTTTGCGGTGAATTCCCTCTCCTGGCTTCCCCGCGTTCCGAGCCAGGGGGATCCACGCTCACGACAGGCTTTGGATGGGCTGAAGGGGTGCTGGATGTGTGGAAATGGTGTGGAAATGTGGGACATCTGCCTCTGAAATCTGCAGCTACGGTAGCCAAGGTCATGCTGGCTGTGTGGAAGCAGGGGGGTAATTTCTGTGGCTGGTGGACTTCAGGAGCACCCAAAATTGGAGGGATTAATTGAATGGTGTCCAAATTTGGAATGTGGGCTTTCTTTAATGTATTGTGTCTGAAAGAGGAGTTGTCTTAGGAAATAAAAAGACAGTCCCTGTGCTTGGCAGTGCCTCCTTTGAGGCCACAGTTGCCTTGAAAAGTGCTGCTCCTTTTGCAATCACCATGAATTACAATTAAAATTGTGCTGGTGCAGCCCTTTCTTCCTAACTGAATGGCTTCTGCTCTCATGTTTATAATTGTTAATAATTATAAACTTATTAGGATTGCATCCACAGAGAATTATAATTGAATTGCAAGTTTGGCTTGAAAAGCATCAATTCCAAAGCCTTGCACGTGCATCTCCCTCTGCCCCAGCTTTGAAGGGCAGGACTCCTGCCAAGCCCAGGGATGGGCTCTGGCAGTGGGATCTGCAATTTCTTTAATTTCTTTCTTTTTTCTTTTTTTTTTTTTTTTTGCTGTCTGATTTCCTCTTGCTGACAGTGGAGTGATCTGAAAGGAAAAGGGGAGTTTTGTACTGCCTTGAAGTGTCATTAAAGGAACATGAAGCGTTGTTAAGGAAGGGGGAAGAGTGACAGGGGGGTTGTCACAGTAGAGTCAGGGAACCATTTAGGTTGGAAAAGACCTTTAAAATCATAAAGTCCAGCCATAAACCCAACTCTGCCAAAGCCACCACTAAGCCATGTCCCCAGGTGTACTTGGAATAGGGAGGAATCTGTTGGGGAAGGGTTTGTGAAGCTGTTCCTGGAAGGAATCTGCCTGGATCTGTGGATCCTGCTGTGGAAGTGGCTGGAGGTTTTGCTGGGCTGGGAGGTTGGATTGAAGGAGCTCAGGAGATGAGACCTTGGAAGGAAGCAGGTGGCTGGGGGGAGGGGATCCTTGTGTGAAGAAGAAAAGAAAGAACAAAGATGTGGACAACCTGTAGGAACCGAAGGACTTTGTGTCTGGGTGTAGGGTCCAGCTCCTGGTGGAGGAAGAGGGGCTGAGTCCTACCCTGGATCATGGCAAAAAAAGCTTCAGGCACTGCCTGCAGTCAGTTTTCCAAGGAAATACAGCTCCTTTCTTCAGTGTTAGATTTACTCTAACACCTACTAAAAGATGTGTGTCCTGTGAAGGATTAGCACACAGAGCTAAACCCTGAGCATCTCCTGGAATGATGGTGAAGAAGATTGGGCTGGGGGTCTGCCTGGCAGTGGAGTGGAGGTGGAGTGGTTTGTAACACGATCCCTGACAAGAAATGTAATTAATTACATGCTTAAAGGCAGTTTAAAAACCCCTAACTAGCAAAGAAAAGAGAACCTTATCTGCTCTGCACCCAGGAATGACGATTTCGGTTGGAGATGATGCCGAGAGAGGCGAAGTTTTGCCGAATACCATAATGTTTATTTTAAGGCTTCAGGCAAATTTCAGCACATTCCAGGGAGGTGGTTTCCTGAGCAACCACGGTGCCACCGGTGGCCTCTCGTGCTCTGGGGGGGAGGATTGGTTGTGACATCTCCAGGGTGAGTCAGTGTGTGGGGTGACGCGCTCCCGACGTTCCAACTTCGAGGAAAAAGAGAGAACATCAAGGTGCTGAGTGTCTTTTGAGGGAAGTTTTAATAGCAAGGACGTGGTAAAGTTTTAAAGCTTGGTATAATTTTTTTTTTTTTTTTAAATTGCATTCGTTGTTTGGAGGAAAGAGTGTAGGTGGCTAAAAATTAATTAAATCTGTCGAGGTGAAAGCAGAAATTGGCCCACATTTTATAGTTGTTGCATCTCTCACGATGACAAAAAAAAGCTGTTTCGTGGCTTTGAGAAACCCATTTGTACCAGAATTACATTTCTGTAAATGTTCTTTTGATTGCAGTGGCTGTTCAGGGTTCAGTCCAGCACTTTCTGCCTTGGAATGTCAGTGGAGGAGAAGGAATTGGTTCCTTGTTTCTACCCTGGGAGGGTGGGCAGGCCCTGGCACAGGTTACCCAGAGAAGCTGTGGCTGCCCCTGGATCCCTGGAAGTGTCCAAGGCCAGGTTGGACGGGGCTTGGAGCAACCTGGGCTGGTGGAAGGTGTCCCTGCTCATGGCAGGGGGTGGCACTGGGTGGGCTTTAATTCCCTTCTACCGCTCTGTGACTTAAAGGAGGCATCTTTCTCGGAGCTGCTTTTTGTTACTCATGGTAGCTTAAACATGTTTTGACTTCTAAGTGCTGAGGAAAGCTCTTGGAAATGGTCAGAGATGGATGGTGCTTTCAGGTAACGGCCTTTTCCCCTCAGATTAACGTTTGCAGTTGCGTTTTGTGTGATTTATTACCTTGTCGCTGTGTTCCAAAGGCTAAGCGTGTTATGACATTATCTTTTAATGTGATTAACTCCTTCTTTGGGAAATTTTGGGACACAAATGTTGAGTGTCTGGTCAGGGGCTGTTTGGTTGTTCCACATTAGGCTGCCAGGCGTCTGTTTCCAGCCCTGATTGAGTTAGGAATCACGGCGGTGCCGCCACCACCGACAGGGAGGGGTGATCCACCATCTCAGCAGCATTTGTGTTCATCTCATCACTCCTTTTTCTCTTCCTTTGGTTGAAGAATCGTCGAGCTTGCCCTCTGCTTGCTGCTGCTGCTTTCTTTTCATCACGTAAAATGTGTATTTCTCCTCTTACACAATCCACGCGCTCCCCCTGAACACAACAAAACACCCCTCAGGTGTTGGGAAAAGCTCTTTCAGAGGGAATGCAGGAATCAGGCATTGTGCTCTAATGTTTCATGGTGAAAAAAATACAGGCAGAGAGGCAGAAATGCCCACAATTTCAGCCAGCAGGATCCTGGTCCAACCTCAGTGACTCTGGACAGCGATGGACTGGGGGAAGGAGAGGGAAGACTCAAACCAGCCGTGGTCTGACAGAGGGTTTTGCTGTTGGATCTCGTGGTTGTCCCAGCATTGCCAAGCCCACTGACCTGAAGGGAATGGGAAATCGTTGTGATCAGCCCTGATTGCAGAAGAGCAGGAATTTGGCACATCGGTTGCCATGGCAGCGATTGACTTCCCTCGCGCTGCTCTTGGGAGGACGGTGCTGGTTCCTTCTGCCGTATCAAGGGGTGGAAACAGCTTCAGAATCAACTCCTGGATCAACAAAACGAGCCCCACCCTGGTCTGAAATTCTGGTTCTGAGAGAGGAATGCTGAAGGAACTGATAGAATTCCAGGTGTGAATCCGTTTGGGATTGGCCACAGACCACTTGCTGTCGGGTATTGCTGAGTTTGGAGAATAGTGACTGGGTTCAGAATTTAGGATTTGAGTCTTCTTGTCAAAGGGGAGATGCTGAAGAGAAGAAATGAAAATGATATGAATCCCATAGACTATTGCCATGTGTTCTAGCTGTTAAATAACTGGAGATATCGTGGTGTTCTTGAAGCTTCCTGATGTGATCTGGGAACAGCCAAGTTCCCTTACCACCCAGGGTTTGGGTTCTTCTCTCTGGGGGCAAAAATAAAAAGGGAAAAAGGGGGGCAAAAAGCTCTTAAAGGATCCAAATTCCATTCATGTGAAGAACTTCCAAGTGTTGTGGCTGCTGCCAGAGATGTCAGCCTGGAGGGTGAGTTGCACATCAGATACTTCAGCAGCAGAAGTTCCTGCAGCCTCCACCTCTGGCTGCCCATCCAGATGGATCCCAGGAAGTCCAGCAAGTTGCAGTGGATGAGGTGCATGGGATGATGGCAGGTCCTGGACTCTGAGCCCAGTGCAGATCCCCAGCACTGCCCCAGTAGTCTCTGCTTGCTCAGATGCCTCAAATCACCTCTTCTGCAAAGGGCTCCATCTTCAGCTCCTTTGTTGGCCAAATACATCCCCCTGTAAAACAAAGTTATCTCTTATGGATGAAACAGGGACATGGCTAATAATGGAACATCACTGTGTCTTCCACCAGAGTCACTGGAACCTTCTAATGACAGATAACTTACCTGGAATTTCACTCTGCAGCAGTTTCAGCTCTGGCTGAGATCACAGGACATTGATTTATCTCAAACCTGACAGATTCTGCACAGGTCCAGAGTCTCCTGTCTCAGACCCAGAAATCACATTGAAAACTTGCAGTGGATTTTTTTTTCTCCCCCCTGTAGGTCTCAGGTAACAAATCTCTCTCCTGCTTGCCTTCTGCTTAATTTCTTTCAGACAATTTATTACACTCAGTAATCAAAGGCATCTGCTGCCACTATCATCCAAGTGAAATTTTCAGCTGTTTTTCCACCTTCAGGATCTCAATTTATTGCTGGCAGAATGGTAAAATGTGCCCTTTGAACTCCCAGCAGTGCTGCCCACTCGCTGTTGAAGGCTCTGGTGTTTCTCAGTGTCTTCCTGAAGTGTCACAGGAGCTCTGGCCTGCACTTGCATTTTCTAATTACCAATTCTGGCCAAAACTAAATCATTGCCTCCTTGTTTTCCCTTCTTTTGGAGAAAAGAGCCTTCAGTACCTCCAATTTGGGGAGGATACTGCCTGTCAAACTGGATTTGGGGATTCATTTCAGCCTTGTTCATCTTGTGGGGGTGCTGTTCCCACTCAGCATCTGCCAGGCTGGATTAGCTGTGTGTTTGTCCCGGGGTGGTGACAACCTGACCTGGTGGTGACAGCCCTGTCCCAGTAGCCTTTGGGCTCCTACTTACAATGCTCTCACTGTCTTTACAAACCTCATCTTCCTTTTTAGCTTTTCAGAGGTCTTCAGGAGCTCTTTAGGCAGAGTTTAATTAGAAGTTGGACTTCGCCTCGTGTTTATGCCTGCCCTAAGTGGAAGTCCTGGGGTGCTAAGGGAGGCAGAAAGGGAGGAGATGATGGTTGCTGGAGTTCTTGGTCATGGTTATGCTGATTAGTGACTAATGGGAGTAACCAGTCCTCCTTTTCTCCCCCTGGCTTAGATATTTATTCCCAAATACTCCAGAGGGAAGCGCTCAATAACTCCACTTCTTTCCTTGCGATGTTTTGGGATTGCTGTCATTTTGTGTCAGCATTTTATGGAGGCAAACCCCTCCATATTGCTTTTTTCAGCTCTAACAGTAGAAGGAGGGCTGGCTGCATTGGTAGGGAAGTGCTCCATCCTTTCCTAGGCCTGGTTCCCATATCCCAGTGCTGACACGAGCCGAGCCGGTGAGAGCCCTTGAGCTTGAGCTCCATGGAGAGCTGCTCCTGACTGCAAATATGGAACTGTCTGAAAGCCACACCGTGACTGGTGCTCTCCTGCCAGTTGCCTTGACTTCCTCACCCTCCCCAGACCTGCAGAACAAGAACTTCTTTATCCTCTCTCCAGCCTGGCTGTTGTTGCCCTTGTGAAATCGGGTTTGCCCCCTCCCATCTGCTCAGTTCTCCGGGACCCTGAAGAAAGGAGATCAATTTGCTCGTAACCTCCTGGACCACAGTAGATTTTCTGCTTCATTAAGCAGAATTTTTGATGTTTTATGTCACTAATTATTTGACTCCATGTCACTTGGAAACAATTCCTTTGAATCAGAGCACGATCGCTTTGGCCGGGTGCCAGTTTGGAAGCACGGCCTTGCTGGGGAAGCACTGGTTGTACCAGCCTGGTACAATTCCTCCAGTGGTCAGGAACTTACTGCAGGCTCAAAACTGTCTTTGATCTGAGACTGTAGCAGATTTTATGGCTGAAGTTGCAGATCCTACGCTGTGTAACTTCACCGTGCTGCTGGAGGGGTTTGTTTGAGTGGGATAAGATTTTCATTGACGTAGTTCATGCTTTAGAGAAACAGTAAATTTTAAGTGGATATCATCCATATGGACAGTAGTCTTCCATCTCCAGTCATTGAAGGGATGTTGGAACAGCCCTACACATTGGTTCTGTTTGAAAACAGCACGGAAAGGAATTAGAGAATCATGCAATGATTTGGGTTGGAAGGGACCTTACAGCTCATCCAGTCCCACCCCCTGCCATGGGCAGGGACACTTGGCACTAGCCCAGGTTGTTCCAGCCTGGCTTGATATTCTAAAAGCTGGTAACAGCATTTATTCCATCTCTGTAGCAGTTTTTATACCCAAGCAGAACTTTGGAAATCTTACTTAGTTCCGTAATGGTGTAGTGGGTTTTTGAGATTACTGTCAGTGTTGCAAATGCAACAGGTCACAGTTTAGTCTGATTTGCTTTTAATTAATGTGCTCTGGGGATGTGCTGATAGATGAGATCAGGTAATGACAAGGCCTTTGTGCTGTCATTGTCTCTTGCTCAGCTGCAACCCCACGACCTCCCAGTTAACAGTGGTCAAAGGGGACAGGAAAGTCATAACCAATAAAGATTTGGCTCATGATACACTCACTGGGTTTTGATCTGGCAAAGCCATCTTGGGAGAAGGAAAGTTGCTTGTCAGAACACCCTTCTGCAAATTTTTCTTCTCAAAGTGCCAAAATTGGGCTGTTTGCTGCCTTGTGGGGGGCAAAAAAAGGGTCTGAGCTGCCTCTGCCCCAGTTGTAGCTGCTGAGGATGGAGAGGAGTGTGTGGGCTTTGCAGATAGAAATCTAAATTGATCTTACACATTGTTGAAAATATTATGTTTTATACATAATACATAAAAATAAATATATGTGGGTTTTTTGCCCCTGTTAGTTGGGCAGGTTTGGCCTGACCATGAGGGAGCAGGTTCTGCAAAATTCCTGTGAGATTTCTATCAGTTTTATGATGTGAGAAATGGGAGGAGGAGGAGGGAGTATGAGAGGTTTTGAAAACCAGTTACTGAAATTTAAGAAATTATTTAGGTGTATATGATGCAACATGCCTAATATAGCAAAATAAAAAAGAGGCTTTAGCAAACAAATAGATTTGAGGGAGTATTTGTTCTTTTTTGATATTAAAACCCTCCTCTGCATCACTAAGAGCATAAGACACCAGCCTCAAACCTGTCTGGAATAAAAGGTCAGTTGAAAGCCCTAAAAATAAATACCCAAACAACTTTTATTTAGGAGCCAAGACCTTTAATCAATCAGTGGTGAGTGTTTAGAGCCGGCAGCACAGACCTCTGTTTATGGCCAGGGGGTGTTTTAGAGCTAAAATGCCAAAACTGTAAAGGAAGAAATAATTTTGTCTGTGCTTTCCATCCGTGGGGGACTTGGTGCCTCCATCCTGGTGTCCTTAATTTGTTAAAAAGCTCAGATCAAAGTGTGATTCTGCTTTCAGATGTTCCACTTGCCCAGGCTCATATTTATTATAATTATGGCTTTTTTTTCCTATATATCATATTATTCTGTGATCAGTGCCCTGACTACCCTCTCATTTCCCCCATTCCCTTTTCTTTGGTCCTTAAATGGGAGCTGAACCCCAGGAAAACATCCCCATGTACATGCAGAGGTGGTTTTATCTCCAGAACATGAAATGCATGGAATTAGATCCTTGTGAGAGCAGTGAAGTTCCAGTCACTGCCTGCTCTGGCTCAGAAGGGTTTGGGATTAAAAATAACCATCTTTCTCTGACAATCCACTTGAAGGAATATTAAAAGGGCTGAAGGAATATTAAAGGGCTGAAGGAATATTAAAGGGCTGAAGGAATATTTAAGGACATCATCAGGAAAGGAGGTGGGGAGGGAGCAGGATTTATGTGCTGGGATGAGGAGAATTTCTTTTGAAAAAAGAGAAGGCTCTGAGCTCGATATCCAGGAGAATATATTTACTCTGCCAGTTGTCTGTGGTGGGATTGAAGTTGGTCAGGCTGTTTCCTGTTGCTCTCACAGAACTATTAATATTTGAATCATAGAATTGTTAAGGTTGGAAAAGACCTTGAAGATCATCCAAGTCCAGCTGCTCCAGCCCCTTCCCAGCTCCATTCCCTTCCCTGGACATGCTCCAGCCCCTCCATGTCCTCCTTATCCTGAGGGGCCCAAACCAACCCCAGGATTGGAGGTGCAGCAGTACAAAAATAGACATTTACAGTGATGGGGATGGGCAGCCTTCATCCCTCAGTGGTCACATTTTTCAAAAAAAGTCTCTTCTCCATGTAAACAAGACTAATTAAAAAAAATCTTCCATTAATTCTGAGATTAGGGGGATAGGCAGGAATGGTCAAGGACGTTTTCCAAATACAGCTCAAGTGTATCCAGAATAATTTAAAGCAGATGTGCATAATAACGGGACAGATTCAGGTCACATGGAGAGAGGGAAGTTGTTAGATAAAACTCTGCAGTTATGTAATTGAAGATCAAAATCCAAAATGGTATCATTTATTTCTGCCCTTCCATAGGTGCCTGCTCTTTGCACAGAACTATTCTATTTTTTTCTTGGCTAATTTAAGAATTATTCATTTTTTTAAGATGATTCAGGCTCATATTCAGGCAAATTCAGGGATGGTGCCGCTTAGGGAACTGTTACCCATTTCTTCTTGTTAGACACTCACTGAAATAGATTTCAGATGTTTTGGAAGTCAAAGTACAGCCATTAAACCCAAAATATTCCCTGGAGTACAGGCTCATTGTTAGTGTCTCCCAGGAGCACTGCCCTCCATCGTTTATCTGGAATTAGATGATGGTGCCTATCAAACCAGTCCCAGAATGACCAAATAAATCATAAAGAAATTTCATTTGCTTGTAAGCAGTTGCAGCTGAAATATGTGGCAGCTTTCATGTAGGAATTGAAAGGAGGGAAGAGAAACACAATTTGAAAATGATCAGGAGCAAAAACATCGTACATTTTTAATGGTTTCTTGAAAAGAGCAAACCCAGTAACGGTTGTGAAATGATGTATTTGATTTTCAAGGAACTTTATGAGCGCTTATAAACTCCATCCTGCTGCCTCTGATGCTGACAGAGGTGTTAAGAGTTGACCCCTCTTCCAAAACCCGAAGGGTATTTGTAGGTAAGAGGTGTGAAAGAGCCACCAGGCTCCCTAAAATTGCTCCTAAATGGCCTAAATCAGGTAAATTCCAGGGCAAATTGCAGAGCTCTGCTGACGTGCTCAAAGTGGGTTGAATTTTTTTGTGAAGGGAGGAAGGATCCAGGGGTAGAAATTGCTTGACAGGCTCAGGTTTGTAACGTTTCTAATTTGCATTTTTTGCGGCTGGGTTAAAGAATAAAAGTCATTAACTTAAAAAGTCATTAACTTAAAAAGGGTGGCAGAAGTAGCTGGCAGGTGTGGGGGTGTGCACTGCTGGGATCTGCTGCAACTGTTTAAAATAAAGGGAGAGAGGGGCATGTGTGAGCCTTGGGTATCTCCACTCTTTTTGAAGTGTCTAAATAATTGAATATTTGGTTTAATTATTATTGGTGATAGTAAAGTGTAATGTTTGAAAATGGTTCTTGCAGCGTCAGGCAGGTGAGGAGCTCTCAGGCAGGTTGGTGGTGGAGATGCTCTGTGTCCACCCACATCCCACCCTCTCCTTCACCCCACGGAGCTCCACTGACCTCACTGCTGATCCAGCCCCCTCCCAGCAGATCCATGGATCAATCAATCGATCCCCAGCAGCTTTTCTGTCCCACAGCCTGCCCTGCCTTTGGCTCCAAAAAAACCTCCCAGCGCCCCAGAGCCCCGATCTAATTAACCTTGTGCTGCTCTCCCTGCCCATCCCACCTCCTGTGGCATCTCTTCCAGTGTAATTCAGTCCAGAAGCAAAACAAAACAGTCAGGAAAGAATCGTGGTGTGCTCCTCAAGAGGTGGAGAAATCACATTTTCTTGTTTCTTTTAGTTTCATAAATTATGGAGTGGTTTGGGTTCAAAGGGACCCTTAAACTCATCCAGTCCCACCCCCTGCCATGGGAAGGGACACCTTCCACCAGCCCAGGTTGCTCCCAGCCCCATCCAACCTGGCCTTGGACACTTCCAGGGATGGGACAACCCCAACAGAACTCAACTCACCTTTAAAAACCACTTCCACTGATGTCCCCTTTGCCCCCACTTTACTTGACCCCACATGACAAATGCCTTTTCTAAGCATTACTAAAAGTTATCCCCCCAAAAAATTTAATAGGGAAGCTTTTCCCCACTTGGAATTTGCTGTGTTTAATTGGAAGGCAAGTGCTCCAAACCTGGAGTCAGCATTTCAGGTACCAGAGTCAGAGATTTACGAGCTGTTTGCTGCCGGTCCAAGGACTTTCATCACGGATCCAGCCTGCAGAGCACAAACACATTGCAGGGAATTGCTTATTTCTAAATGACATAAATAAAAATCCATGAACAGCTCCAAGACAGATTAGTCTCCACAGCTCCAGCCTGGTTAGAAGCAGAGGTAATTTGTCCAAGGAGTTCGGGGATTATTTATTATTTTTTTTTTTGGTAAGAAAAACGTAAGCAGCCAGCCTTCCTTTGCACTGCAAAACCAAAAGAACTCAAAAATAAGACATTCAGAGTCTTCCTCATGGAGCTGTACAGAAATTAAAGGTATCCTCTAAAAAGTGAAAGGGTAATAATAAAAGATTATGTGAAATACGCAATTGAATTTTAGGTAGTTGATAAAAATGGGGTTAAGGGATACTTCTTTTAATCCCTAATCTTTGGGAAAAAAAACAGGTAACTGCAGGATTATGTGGCAGAAATGGATAAAAGCTCTCAAAAAGATATGGAACAGGGTGTCCTTTTGGAAAAAAACGCTGCCTGTGTTTAGGTTGTCTGGCATTTTTATCTCCCAGAGTGTTAGAACAGTGGGAACAGGAACTCAGAGCCTGCAGATGTAAAACTGCTCCATGTATGGAGTGATCCAGAGTGGGAAATCCAGAGTGATTTCCAGAAGGGAAAATCAGGAGGGCAGGAGCTTCCCATTCCCAGCACAGAACAAGGGAATGGAGGGAATCCCAAACCAGCCACTCAGACTCCCATACCTGTGCCCAACGAAGTCCCATCTCCATGGTGGTGGAAAAATGATGGAAAATACAAGACAAATGTGGCTTAATTTCCCCCTAGAGAAGAATTGTTTCCCTTGTTGTCATGAGGAGCTGAACTCAGCCTTCCCTGCCACGGTTGAGTTGTTGAGTAGGAGTTGCCATGAGTTAGGGATGTGTCCAAGATGTGTCTGCTCTGAAGGACTTAAAAGACCTGGACAGGCAAATGCAGCCGACCTGGAGATGGGACATGGCATTTACCTGGCTGTGAAATGTTGGGAGAGAGTCCCTGAGCGCGATTCCATGAGACACAAACGACAGGAGCAGCTAAACAAAGCTGTCAGCTGCCGTGAAAGCCCAAGTTACGTGATCTGATGGCCACGGGGAGCTGACAGAGACCTGGCTGGGTGGATGGGGGTGTGGGTCTGGGTCACCTCCCAGCACAGCAGCTCCCAAGAGCCCTTTTTTTTCCTCCTGTAGTTTTATGTGTGTTTATATAAAAATACAAGCTTTCAGCTGAACATAAAGGGGCAGCAAGTCACACAGATCTCTTAAAAACCCCTCGTGCACATGCAGTGAGTCAGGGAGGGGTTTTTTTTCCCTTCTTTAAAACTCCTGGCACTGAGCAGTTGGATGTTGCTTTAATGTTACTGACTGTTGATGCAGAGGCACATGAGCTGCTGCAGCAAGTGCAGCAGTTTCAGGCCAGGAGCATGTTGGATCCACTGATGGGTTTGGGGTTTGCTGGCTATTGATACACCAGAAGTTGCTTGCTGGAGTTGACTGGGGGGGGGGGGGGGGTGTTTAAACTGCTGTAGCTGGTTATTGCAGTGGTGTCAGAGCAGCTAAAAATACCTCAGGCCAGTTCTGTTACCAGTTCTGTGCTCAGATTTCCCTGGTGAGGCTGGAGGAACCGAGTGTGCTGGAGCGAGCGTAAAATGTGGCTGCGGCACCAACTGGATGGCACACGTGGGAAGGGAGGAAAAATAAAAAAAAAAAACCAACACTTATACCCTTTCCTTGAACTTAGGAAGAGAATATTAGGTCTTACTGTCAGCCCTGAAAGGCAACTTAAAGCTTTTTTCCATAATACCCATTCAAAGCACCTCAGAGCTGTGCTGTCTGTTCTTCAACACTCAGTCAAACAACTGAACGTGTTTTTTAAGACCTAAGGAGGGAATAATCCAGTGCAATGGAGCTTTGCTTATGCTCAAAGTTATCTGCACTTTGAAAGCCAGGTTATAATAAAATAATTGAGAGTTCTACATGAAACATGGAGCTCTCAGAGCTCAGCTGTTGAGCAGCATCTCGCAGGGAGTGAGCATGGAGTGAGGGGACAAAGAGGAATGGCTTTAAGCTGGAGGAGGGCACGTTTAGATGGGATATTGGGAAGGAATTCTTGGCTGTGAGGGTGGGCAGGCCCTGGCACAGGTTGCCCAGAGAAGCTGTGGCTGCCCCTGGATCCCTGGAAGTGTCCAAGGCCAGGTTGGATGGGGCTTGGAGCAACCTGGGCTGGTGGAAAGTGTCCCTGCCCAGGGCAGGGGTGGAACTGGATGGTCTTCAAGGTCCCTTCCAACCCAGACTTTTCCATGATTCTCTGAATTGCAATCACAGAATGGTTTGGGTTGAAGGGACCCCAGAGATGTTGTGGTTCCAACCCCCCTGCCATTAGGGCTGTTATCAAAGCAGACAGTTGTTATCCTCTGCATCTTCCATGTTCCAATGCAGTGACCTGGATAAGCTTGTACTTTTCTTTATTTTGCAGGTGAAAGCCAGTTTTGTGCCTGGTGGGGATTTCTTAGGGGTAGTAAAAAAAAAAAAAAAAAAAAAAAAAAGAAGAGGGGTTTAAGGACAAGTTTAAACTCAGCCTCTGAGGAGTGAGTTTGATTTGGAAGTAGTTCCCAACGCTGAGCTGAAGGAAACTGGCTGTGCCCAGTGCCCTGCAGCTGCCCCAGCATCACCTGGGCACTCCTAAATCCTCCCAGGTGGGCAGGGCAGAGGTAGATCCAGCTCTTCCCTTCTGCCCAGATGTGTAAGCCAGCACTGTTGGAGTATTATTAATGTCCTGGTTCTGGAGGCAGAACGGGGAATGCACAGTAAACTTGTAATGATTCAGAACCTCCATATCCTGGGTACAGCTATTTAGGGTAAAGTCTAAAAGTTCTTCCTTTTGCAAGGAAAGAAAAATAACCTTGGAAACAAAAGTCTCCCTAATTTTCATTTTACGTAAGTGTCTCTGTTCTGGCTTGGGCTCCCAGAGACAGTGAATGCCCCCAGACTGACTGTGGGTGGTCAGCAGTTCAGCAAATTGGGCCATCCATCTAAATTTGTCTCTCTTAAATCTATCGGATTCACGTCAGCATCGGTTCCAGCGGTACAATGGGGATTCAATAACTTCAAGGAAGCCTTCTGTGATCCTATTGTAATCATCCATTTTCATAAGAGTGAAGCCACCGTGGAAGGACTGTTCCAGATGCTCAGCTCCCAGAGCTGGTGCTGTAGGAACAGCAGCCACGGTTGCACGGGAGGCACTCTGGGGTTTTTAATTTTGCAGTAGTGACACACCAGAAAAAACTGCTGTAAACTTCCATTGTGGGAGTAAATGGGAATTTCTGGAAGCAACTGGCTTCAATTTCCTGAGGTTTCGTACGTATCCCACACCGTGTGATTTGTGGGTTTCGGTTACAGTTATCAAAAAGGGATGTTTTATGTTAAGGTAACATCCTTTTACTGGAGCTGCAGCCCAAACCAGGACAGAGCTGGGAAATGGAGACGGGCTCTCTTCCAGATTGTACATTATCAGATGAATAATTAACTGTAGACTAATTGCAAATCCTAATTAGCCTCCTACAACTGCACTAAGCACAGTATTGCTTCAGTGTAACGTGGCAAAATCTTGACCTTCAGGTTTAACCCTGCTGCTGGTGGGAACTTGACTTTCAGAGCCCAACTTTTGTGTGGTAATGCAAGTTAAAAACTTGTTATAAAATTAAATGGATACAGAAGTGCCAGTACCCGTGCCTGGCCCTTTCCTGGTGTGCATTGCTAGCTGGGAGCTTTTCTGTGCCACTTTTCCTTCAGATGGTGGAAAAAAAATCAGGAAAAACTATCTGGAATGTTGGTTTTGGTCTGTTTTATAGACTTGATGGGGAACTGGCAGGTGGACTTTTGAGTCACACCCAGCAGAAGGTGTGCTGATGTCTGGAGAGGCTTGATTGCTGTACAACCATGAGCATGTTTGGGGACAGCAGGTGACAGTGGAAGGTGCACATGGATTTTCTGTCCCGATCTTTCCTCTTAAGCACTCAGCAGCACAGGTCTGGAAGCTCATGGAATCCTTTCCAAACAGGCACCTGTAGCCTTGGCTTCTCTGTGAGTAACTTGCAGGCAGTTTCTGTGTGAGGGAGGAGAGCAAACGCTCTCCAGGCAGTCTCGTTCTCCGGTGGCTGTGCTGTGGGACAGCAGGATGCCTGGGGTTTACTTCCTTGGGAGAAAACAACAAGCAGTGAGAGGAGGAACTGCAGCTAACCTTTGGAAAAAACATGCATTGGCAATGCATGACCCGAAGTGAATGACCAGCACAGGGTGGTAAAACAGGCTTGAGCAACATGAATAACCCAAAAACCCGGATCCCGAGGGCGCAGCGGGAAGAGGTAGCGGCGTTGCGTTGGCAAAACCACCGGGCAGCGGCCAAGGTGAACAAATTCCTGTCTGAATCTGGTTTTCTTCCCGTTTAGGTGATACTGAGCAGGAGCTGGGACCCCCTCCGTCCGTAGATGAGGCAGCAAACACACTCATGACTCGCCTGGGCTTCCTCCTCGGAGAGAAAGTCACGGAGGTTCAGCCAGGGCCCCAGTACAGCATGGAGGTGCAGGACGAGAACCAGGTACGACCTCCCCCCCGATCCCTGCTGGTTGGGATCTCTCTGGAGCACGGCAGAGGGTGGTTATTGCCTGATTCCACAGTGTCTCCCAGTGGTGCTGGGCTAAAGGCTGTGTCCCCTCATCCTGCAGTGACTCATCCCCGCGGAGCAGCGGGACGTGGGTCAGGGATCAGCGAGAAGGCTTCTGTTGTTTCTCTGCTGCCGCAAATGGAGGAGTGGGCAGCGTTTCTAATCAGCTCACAGTGACCAAAATAAGCTGTTCTTGCCTCTGCCTTCGCTGTGGTGTGTTTTTCAGGAGTGCTTTAGTGGTGTTACATAAAGGCTCCCGGGCTCGAGGCAGAGGGACGGGGTAATAGCCTGATTTTACAGATAGTCACAGTTCTTGCTCGTGTTTGCCCAACAAGGTGATTTCATGCTTGAAAACAGGTAGAGAAGGCAAATCATAAAATCTTTATTGTGATGGAGCTTGTTACAATCCCCCTGGCTGGCTGGGAAGCAGAAATCCTCCAGGCTATGATATAGATTTTGTGGAAACTGCCTGAGCCTGAATTTCTCCCTCCTTCTCCTCAAGCCTGGACAATTCACAGCATTGGTGAGATGAGAATGAAACCAGGAGACATTTTCCATCCCCATTTTTTTTTTAATTGACAGGTGGATAGTCCAATATGTAGCAGAAGAGGATGAAACTCAGCAAACACTTGTAATTCTCTCTTATTTTAGCAGTCATCGTGTGACTCTGCACAGGTCACTCAGATATTTAACACAAGTGTAATTCAGAGGACCTGCATTCCTTAAGAGGTGGTGAAAAGTGGCAGCCAGGAAGGACATGGACCATGGCTGCCCCATCCCTGGAAGTGTCCAAGGCCAGGTTGGCTTGACTGACACAAAAGGTTTTTGATCTCCTGGGTTAAGGTTTGCTTGAGAGCCAAGAAGTCTAGTTTTGTCAAGTTTTTGCCTTTAACACACGCACATTTTAACACTTTCATTCAATTTTTTTAATGCAAGTTGTGATGGATTTGAAATGGACTTTACTATACATTGGGCTAGAAAATGTCCTTTTAACAGGCACCTATTTGAACTGAGTACTTCAAAGCCAAGCAGAGCTTTCTACTATAAATGGTTCCTTTTGTTGTTGCCTTTTGACAAAAATTAAATTCCCATCTTTCCTCTAAAGCCCAAGATGTCTTTGGAGAATAAATAAAAGAAAAATCTAAAGAGAAACAGCAGAGAGTTGTCCTCTAAAATAGATTGGTATCTTGGGCTGTGTGCTAATTTTTGCACGAAAAAGTTTTCCAGGGCCTTTGAATGCTATTCATGTGCTGGAGAAGATAAAGAGAGGCTGGTTCCTCAATTACCAAGTTAATTTTTTCCTTTCTTTGTGAACGCCTCCTGCTGTCAGCACTTGCCCAGAATTGTGGAATACTTAAGGTTGGAAGTGACCTCGGGAATCATTCCATTCCATCCCCTCCAACCCCCAGGTGGAGGCAGGGCTGGGTGCAGGGAGGGACTGTGGTGCTCAGGGCATGTCCAGGCAGGGTTTGGAGATCTCCATGGGTGGAGAATCCATGGGATCTCCAGGCAGCCTCTCCCAGGAGCAGCCACTTCAGCTTTGCAGAACTTTTTTCTTCTAATAGAAAATTTCCTTGGTAGAACCCCTGACTGTTGCTCTTGTCCTTTCCTTCTTTTCACCTCAGAGAGGATTGGAGTTGTGTCTTCTCTCCAAACCCCTGCAGACAGTGGAAGGCTGCAGCTGTGCCTGGATCCAGTGTAGGTGTCCCTTCTCCAGGCTGAATGAACCTTCTCCATCAGCCTCTCCTCCTCCTCCCCCTCTCCATCGGTGTCTCATCCTCCTCTTGCCTCTTCCTTTTCTCCATCAGCCTCTCCTCCTCCTCCTCCTCCCCCTCTCCATCAATTTTGCCTCTTCCTCCTCTCCATTGCCCTCTCCTCCTGCCTCAACCCTACCCATCCCACATTTTTGGGGCCCTCCTCTGACTCTTCCATCTCCCACTGGCTGTGCCAGGACACAAATCCCATCCAAGCTGAAGTTGCTTCTGAATTGCAGCAAATCTTGGGAAAACCTCTCCGAGTCTCCTTCCCAAAGCCGGTTTCTTCTGCTACCCTACATCAAGTCGTGTTGAAAATCACACAGTGAGGCATTTATGGGATTTGCAAAGATTAATTCTTCTATTACTCACTGATTAATTAAAATCTGATTGAGACTTTGACAATTGGGTAGGTTTTATGTGTTAATTTGCAGGGGCTGGGCAAAGAAAACATTCCTTGCATCAAAAGCTGCTGCTTGTTATTCCAGCCATGCTTTGCCTTCTCAGGCAATGATTATTTGCCATCCCACCAGTGCTTTAGCTGGAGGGAAGGTAAGGGATGGAGATGTTTGCACTGAAACAGCCCCAATCTGTTCATCTCCATGTTGCTTTTCCTCCAGTTGCCTTGTTTTGAATGTGTCCAAGGATATAATCTTTAATCCAGATTGCAGTTATTTAGTATGTTTTCTGTGCTGTCTCTTAATGGTGATTTCCTTGTTGAGACATCCCAAATGCTGAAGATTAAATCCTTTCTCCCCTACTTTTTGGGAAACTCTTTTCTGGCTGCACTGGCTGCCAGAGCAGCACAAAGGACACCAAAAGCTCTGGCAGAACAGGGTAATTTTTCCAAGCTTAGTGAGAATGTGACAGATGAAACAGCAGCAATAATAATACAGAATGTTCTGTCAATGGAAATTTATATTTAAAACTCGCAGAGAGGAACATTTTTCTATATCAATACAAAAATAAAACATGTCAATCAATGCCAAGTGATATACCATGTTACTTTATTATTTCCAGTTGCAAGGAGCTTGTTCTCCAGGAGCTGCATTGATAAAACTGCAAATAAAGGAACTTATATCACTTCTGGCATTTCATGAAACAATAGTGTTATCAGCTGGAGGGAGGATGAGTGTACCATCCTTGCACTGAATTTTAATTTGCTTTAAAGTGCAGTGTTTTCTGTGATTTAAAGTTAGTGGATGTTATTTTGCACTGAGATAAGTTTCAGTGGGGATTTGTTTAAAATGACAGTTAAAAAAAAGGCACAGAATAACTTCACCCTGAGGAATTTATAACAGTCATAATGCTTCATGTTCTGGAAGGTGCCACATGTGAGCTGATGGAACTTTTAGATGCTGTAGTTTAAGGTTGGAAGGCACCTCTGGAGATCATCTACCTGCCACAGGTTGCCCAGAGCAGCTGTGGCTACCCCTGGAGCCCTGGAAATGTCCCAAGGCAAGGTTGGAAAAAAAAAAAAAACTGCAATATTTGCTTTGAATACTGACCCACAGGTAGTTTTTAATTTGGCCACTAGAACGAACAGAGCTAATGTTGGAGAATTACAAGCAGATTCAGAAAAACCAGGAGGGTGTTTAGAGATCTGAGGAGATGGGGAAGGCTCGTGATGGGTGATGTAACAAACGTGTGAAACCAGAACATGCAGGCAGCCAGAATTCCCAGAGCACTTGGCTTGCCTGCAGTTGCTGGAAGGCACTGGGGGAAAAAGGAAAAGTGTTGGTAGGTGCCAAGAACGTGAAAGAATGGAAAAATAACAATAAGTGGGATCCAGCAGTGGCACTGCAGATGGGATGGGGAGAGCAGAGCCTTGGTTTGCCTCTCCCGAGTGGTTGGAGGGGTGATGGTGTGTTGGCAGCCATCCTGTCCTGGGGTATTTTAGAGTCACAGCATCATTAATTCTGGAAAAAACCTCCAAGATGATCAAGTCCAACCTTTGACCATGCCCATTAGAGCATATCACAGAGTGCCACATCTGCTTGTTGTCTGAACAGTTCCAAGGGTGGTGACCCCACCAGTGCCCTGGGCAGCCCCCTCCAATGCCTGACCACTCTTTCAGTGATGAAATTTTCCCCTTATTTCCAACCCTCCTCTCCCCTGGCTCAGCTTGAGGCTCTTCTCCTGTCCCTTGTTCCCTGGGAGAAGAGGCCAACCCCAATGGATACCAGAGGGAGATTATAAATTCTCCTGGAAACCCCCACCCGCTTCGTTGTCCTCCCTGTTGGGATCTCTGTGTCAAACACACAGCCCCTCCGGCAGAGCTGTGACATTGGCACTGCCTCTCTGATGTGCTGATCCACGTTTGGGATGCTCTGTAATTGAGTTGACATCGATTCCCCTCTCCCTGGCCTGAGAGCAGAGGGGCTGCCCCATTCCCCCCCTTCCACTGCCGGGGATGCTCCGTGCTGCCTCCGGCACTGGGGGGGGTCACACTCCAAGTGAGGATTTTTACAACTCCCATTGGATAAAGTGGGATTCTTCCTGCTACTGCACACAGTAGCTGCCTTCTAATTTTAAAACCAGTAAATCTTTCCATGTTCTGCTTGCAAAAGTCCATCCCAGACATTTTTTAAGGTTCAGGTACAGAACAGCAAGGAGGAAATGAAATTGGGTGTCAGGCCTGTTCTGCAGTTTGCACGTGCTCTCTGTGGTCACCTTGGGTTCAAATGCCACAAAAGAAGGGAATACAACAGTAAAACAGTAAAACCTGCAGCCCCACAGAGGGTTCTGGGCAGATGGAAGCAGCCCAGAGGTCTTTGTAGGATTTCCTGGATGTGATGTTTCTTGCTGTAGATGAAGGTGAGATCCCACCATGTGCTTCCCGCTGGAAGATCTCCACTTCAGCAGAGGCTCAGAATTTAGCTCTCTATCATGATTTTTGCCTTTTTCTTTAAGCTTCCAATTAAAAAAAATTCCTGATCAAGTATGGAATCAAGCTTGTGGTAAACACCACTAGTTATGTTTTCCGTGGTTCCCGTCCAACGTGGAAGTTGGGATCTTTGAAGGAGAAAACGAGCCCGGTGTCTGTTTGCCACAGGTGGGGGGTGGCCCATTTTGAACCAGTAAAGCAATTTTTGCCTTCCCCACGCGGAGCAGGCCGAGTGTGAGCTGTGAAGGAGCCCTCAGAGTGCCTGCCCGGCCGCGGCACTGACGTGTCCCCCTCCCTTGCAGAGCTCGGCGGTGACGCAGCGCATCAGCCCCTGCTCCACCCTGACCAGCAGCACGGCCTCGCCGCCCGCCAGCAGCCCCTGCTCCACCCTCCCTCCTGTCAGCACCAGTGTCACGGCCAAGGACTGCACCTACGGAGCCGTCACCAGCCCCACCTCCACCCTGGAGAGCCGGGACAGCGGCATCATCGGTGAGTGCCGGGCCTGAGCGCTCCTCATCAGCAGGGGTGTCCTGAGATGGGGTTGGTTTGCAGCCATGGAATCCCAGGATGGTTTGGGTTGGAGGGCATCTTCAAGATCATTCAGTTCCAGGGGCTTACACAGAACCTTCTAACCTTCCCCTAGCCCAGGTTGCTCCAAGCCCCATCCAGCCTGGCCTTGGACACTGCCAGGGATGGGGAAGTCACAGCTCTTCTGGGAATTCCATTCCAGCCCCTCACCACCCTCACAGGGAAGAATTCCTTCCCAATATCCCATCTAACCCTGCCCTCTGGCAGTGGGAAGCCATTCCCCCTCGTCCTGTCCCTCCAGGCCCTTGTCCCCAGTCCCTCTCCAGCTCTCCTGGAGCCCCTTTAGGGCCTGGAAAGGGCTTTAAGGTCTCCCTGGAGCTTTCCTTTCCCCAGGCCAAACAATCCCAGCTCTCCCAGCCTGTCTCCAGAGCACAGGGGCTCCCAGCCCTCTTGGCATCTCCATGACCTCCTCTGGACACGCTCCAGCAGATCCACATCCTTCCTGTGTTGGGACCCCAGAGCTGGATGCAGCACTCTATTTAGATAATAGATATTATTTAGGTAATACTCCTGTGTTTGCTAATTAGAGGGGTGATTTTGCACTATTCAAGTTAAAACCAGGGTGAACTGGACCTTACATAGTAGCTGGTGAAAACTGGGATGTAAGAGGTTGATTAATTAATTTACTTTTGGACCTTATTTATATGGTGAAAGAGGAAGCCTTGGGCAAAGCTGGGTTAAATCAGCACAAATATCCAGGTGCTCTAGCAGGTTTTTCCCTTGGGTGGTCTGTAGGTTTTAAGTGTAAAGAACCTGGAGGAAATAGCATGCACAGATTAATTTCTGTGTAATAACTGGAATGGCACAATGGGAGAACATGAATGTCTGTGTGACACCAGGCAGGATGGCCCTCGCTTGGTTGTCCTTGCCATGTGTTGTATGTTGAGTATTTCTCCAGCTTAAGAAGATTTTACTTCGCCAGCACTTCATGTAGTGATTAAAAAAAGAAGAAGAAAGGCAGGTTGATAATTTTGGGAGGTTTGTTGCACCAGTGATTAATATTTTGCTTGGCTGATCAGGAAATCTGGGCTCAGTTCAGCTCCTGGATGCCACAGCAACCCTTGCAGCGCTTCTGCCTGCGTGATCTTCAAATGCAAATGGGTGAGCTATTCTGAGCTGCTGCCAAAGTAGGTTAATGAATCCTTGGGAAGAGTCACTGCAGGGTCCCACCCCCTCAGCTCTGTGCTCACTGTGTCCCACCGTCAGGGCTGCTCCTTCTCCCGCAGCCGCCCCGCAAAGCCGGGCTGGGCGGGAGCGTCACGGTGAGTAAATGTGGGTGTTTGAGCCCAGCTGGGTCCAGCCTCTGGCTGAGCTGTCCCTTGGGGCTCAAGACCTGAGCAAAGCCTGAAGTGGAGTGGCAGAACTGGCAAAAAAAAAAAACAAACCCCAACAAAGTGTGTTCTCTGCTTTTCCAGCTGCTCTTCCCAGCAAGGTCTGTGGGCGCTGCGTGTTGGTTTTGGGCTGGACTGGCCTCGAGGGGGGTTGGCAGGTGCCAACCTGAGACAGGGAAGTCATTGAGTGCTGCAGTTTGGTTTCATCTGGACTTGCTTGTCCATGTGAAAGCCAGAGGGGTTCTGGGTGGCCTTTGTGCTTCACCTGGGTGGCAGAGAAGCATCAGCACCATCCCAGTTCCCGACACGATGAGGTGTCGAACCCTTTTGCTCTTGGCTCCCAGCCCTGCCCTCTGTTCAGTAGGTCTGTAGGAATTAATTTTTAAATCTGATACATTTTGTTTCACCTTTCACGAGGAAGATTCTCTCTTAGAGGTTCTCCTGTTGGGATCTTAAGATTTTCCCGTGGAAACTTTGGAAATAATAGAAGGTGGCTTATCCCAAGGCTATGTTAATGCATCCCAGATGGAAAAGTCGTGTCAAAATGAGCTGGTGGGGGATAGGGGAAGCACTTTTCAAGGCTTTCCTCTGCCAGTGTTTTCACTCCAAGGAAGACAAGAGCTTCTTTCCTCCCTTGTTTCCTCTCCCCCTTTATTTTGACAATAACATTTTCAGCACCTTATCCTGGGGTTTGACAGAAGCTGAACAGCTGTAACAAATGGTGTGGAAATAGCTCTTCTCCAGCCAGGCTTTCCAGCAACAAAAAAATCGGGAGGCTTTCCACAAAACCTGATTTTGTGCCCCCCCAGCCTGTCCTGCAGGTGTAAGGTCAGTGGCAGCAAAGGGGAGGTTGTTCCCACTGGGAATGGGAATTGGGTGTGCACAAGTGTGAAAGGTGCTCCCTGCATGACAGTGATTCCCTGGAATTGCTGAGGAGACAAATATTCCACCTGTAGGAAGCAAAACCCACCTCATGCTCTTCTTAACTATCCACCAAGGTGGACAGAGTTTTGATGTTGTAATCTGGATGTCAAGACTGAATCTTAACCAGTCAGGTTTTCTCTGCTGACTTGTCCTCCTAGAGTTATTCCTGTCACTTTTTATGTCACCTCTTACATAATTTCAGTTATTAGAGAACAAGTGTGTCCTGTCTCTGATCTGCATAGTGCAGGCTTTAATAAATGCATCAGTTGGCTTAAAACAGACTGACTTTGAAATTTTTGAGCCTCCATGGTTAAAGGGAAGCTCAGTCTGAAAAAAAATGTTACAAAGTCCAGATCTTTACATTCAGATATTCCTTATTTGTAAAAGAAAAGCAGTGGGGAAGGGGGCAGGAGGGGAGCCAAGAGGAGAGGCAGGAGCAAGTCAGCCCTTTCTCCTGGATGCCACAGAATCCTCTCCGTGTAAAACAGGATGGCTGGTGAAAATCCTGACCTGACTGTAACCCCTGAACAGCTTCCAGGATTCTTTGGCTCTCGCTGTGTAAAAGCAGCCAACTGTTAATGTTCAGAAATCTGCTACTGAAAAGAAAACTGGTCAGAGATTCACGTGCTGCTCCGGGGGAACTTTGCACCTCACGGCCCCACCGACGTGGGCTCGGGAGCTTTGCTGCTGGAATGCAGCAGAATAGGGGAAAATCTCCACCAATCTTAACAATCCTGCAGAATGGACCAGCAGACACTTCCTGCCTCTGTGCAGAGCTTACCCAGGTGATGCTCAAAGCAGCACTTGATGCCATTATCAGCAGTCTCCTGAGGGAAGGAATGGAAAAAGGCTGTTTTCCATGTGGCATCTTCCCATGGAAGTGCTGTCACTCAGCCCCAGATGAAATGGGGCCCCACTTCTCCTTCATGCTGAGCCCTGTGATGATCTACACTCTGTTCCCTGCTGGCTTGTCAGGGGATCATCCTGAGCAGGGACACAGGTATGTGGGAAAAGCAGCTTAAAGGGGAGGCAGGTGAGCTGTGGAAATCCTCCTGCCCTGGTGACGTGCACGGCTCTGATACCGTGTGGACCAGTCGCCTTCACTTAGATTTTTGTGGATTTATTAAATGAAAAATGACATGTAAAGGAGCCCTGTCCCCTCCTGGGAGTCCCTGGCATGTAGCTTTTCCCTCTTAGTCTTCTTTTGCTGTTTTTTTCCTCTGATTCCTGAGCTTTTATCAAGATGCTGCTTTCAACAGATTTATGTGTTCGTGGGTTAAAAATAGGTTTGTTAATAAATTCACCTAAGTGCCTGCTAAGCAGAATAGATGCTGCTGACAATAAAACAAGATGGATTTGTTTGCAACTTTAACTGCTTTGAGAAAGGAACAAAGAGCAGCTCCAAAGGCACATCAAGATAAATTTATCTCAGGTTAAATATTTTTGTGATCTTACAGTTAAAGCATTTGAATTCTGACATTCTCATCAGTATTATGAAATGCTCTGTTAATAATGAATAAGATTTCTGAGAATTACAGATCTTTTTTTAAATCCAGCCATCTTCCATTTGGGCTTGTTGCAGAGCCAGAAGGTCCCCCCTGAGCCTCCTTTTCTCCAGGCTGAGCCCCCCCAGCTCCCTCGCTGCTCCTGCTGCTCCAGCCCCTTCCCCAGCTCAGTTCCCCTCCCTGCACACACTCCAGCCCCTCAGTGTCTTGTTGGGGTTTTTATGATGTTTTTGTAAATCAGCCATTAAGACTGTTACCTCTGTGTTAGATTTGGGACCTTTTTAACAGATTTATTTCATGTTTACAATAGTGGCCTGTGCTTAACAGCATCCATTGCTTTGTTTCTGCCAGTGGTAAGCTGCAGTTTATAAACTGAAGCTGGGCTGAGCTCTTCTGTCTCACGGTGTTTGCAGGGATTTGGGCTCCGATGGTGGGAGGGTCTGGCTCTGCTGAAGTGCTGCTTTATCTAGACCTTGCATTTCTGGCCCAAGGTCTGAGGCCTTGGAGGCATTATCCCATTCTTCATCCCATTCCTCATCCCATTCCTCATCTTATTCTTCATCCTATTCCTCATCCCATTCTTCATCCTATTCCTCATCCCATTCTTCATTCCCATTCTTCATTCCCATTCTTCATTCCCATTCCTCATCCCATTCCTCATCCCACTTGGCAGCCAGTGCAGCAGGGGACTCAGATTTAGAGCAGAACTGATTTAGGGTCAGCGCGGTGCTGCTGTCGACGTGTTTTTCATTATGTCTCAAGACCTTTCGTGTGCTCACCTTGATTTATAAAACCTCCAGGCTTGGCACAGAAATGGCTTTCACCTGTTTTAATCTCTGTCTATTTACAGGATTGTTTATATGAATTAAACCAGTGATTTTAATTTGTGGGGTTTTTTTTTCCTCTTACTTGAGATTTGCGTTGAAAGAGAAATCAAAACCTCCGGCGAGCCGTGTGGATTTTGACCTCAAGCCTTGAGCAGGGCAAACTGAAGCATTTTTGGGGTTTCTTTTTTTTTTTTTTTACATGGATATGCCTTAAACCCTCTGGCTGGTGGTGTCCAGCAGACATTATAATGTTCTAAAGGTGCTCCAGGGTTGCTGGGGCACGGGCTGCGTGTGACCTCCTTCCCTCGGGAAAGGTTTGGACTGATGCTTCCTGCATGCCAAAGTTCTCTCTTTGGCAGCTGGAGCTCTCTGGGCCGACGTGGCTATATTTAGGTGTGTCCCTCTGTGGCTGAGTTTATGAAAGCTTATGTAGATTAGGGTAAAAAATTTATTTCACTCCTTGCCAACTTGCACATGTTGGCCGGGCCGTCCCTGATGCGATGAGGCAAGCGGTGCTGGAGACGAGGGAAACGAGGTTAATTCAGCCTGGGTTTGGAGCTCGTTGCAGGGCAGAACATTAAAGCTCCTTGCTTTGCTGCAGTTACTTCTTTGAAGCAACAAAATCCCTGCTTCCTGCTTGAGACACTGTAAATCTTCACATGTAATTAACGTTATTGCTGTTGGTCATCGTCAGGTGGGACCCGCAGAAAACTCTCCTCCTGCAGTTCCAGCTGGCAGGGGAAGGTAAAGGTTGATGTTTGCCAGGCGTGGTCTTTGCCTGGAGGAGAATTGGATGGGATGGCAAAAATCCCCTCGTGTGTTTGGCTGGAGACAAGTTCAGTTGAAAGGCTCCTGCCCCAGGGCTTAGGCCAGCTTGCAGCTAAATGAGAAATAAAATCTGTGGCCTGTAAATACATGAAAGTCTCGGAGCAGTGTGGTGCTGTCTGCAGTGACTGAGGTGCTGTCTTGGGGGGCTGCTGCTGCTGCTGTTCAGCTCTGGTATTTCCCCAAAGAAATAAAAATACTTGCAAAAAGTTCCAATCAGAACGTTTCACCAAGGGAAACGAGCCGAGCCGGGAAAGGAAAGTTTGACACAGGCAAGTCCTCTGCCAAGGAAATGCAGGAGTGAATCTTGAGCGCTCAAAGCAAGGTGGGAAATGACTGCAGGATCTCTGGAGTGTGTTCCCTCCTGAAATGACAGTCCCAAGTGGCTTCAGATGTGCCCCTTGGAGCTGGTGCAGGTGGTGCTTGTGCAGAGGGTGAGTTGGGATCTTGGGGACCAGAGATGCAGCAAATCCTGGGAGAAGGAGGATGGGGAAGGACCTTGATTTGAAGCTGTGTGAGGACACTGAGGGCATTTAGTGTGTTCAGCTGGAGAAAAGGAAACTGAGGAGAGACCTCCCTGCAGTTCCAACTGCCTGGGCAGGGGCAGAGGAGGGGCAGGACTGAGCTCTGCTCTGGGGGGAGCAGGGACAGCCCCCAGGGAATGGCTGGAGCTGTGTCAGGGCAGGCTCAGGTTGGATCTCAGGGAAAGGTTCTTCCCCCACAGGGTGGTTGGCACTGAACAGGCTCCCCAGGGCAGTGGGCACAGCCCCAAGGCTGCCAGAGCTCCAGGAGGGTTTGGATGATCCTCTGGGGCACGGGGTGGGACTCTTGGGGATAAGTCATGTGCAGGGCCAGGAGCTGGACTGGATGATCCTTGTGGGTCCCTCCTAACTCAGCATATCCTGTGATTCTGTGGAAGCTGAGGGCAGGATTGCAGAGGGGCACCACTCTGCCTATGCCCTCTCACCCAAAGGGCTTCCCATCCATTAATATATATTTTACAGCACTCAGATGGTTTAGATGCTTCAAGTTCTGTGTGTTTTCACACTGCACAGTGTGAGACTGGAGACACATCTCCATGTCTAGAAATACGTAGATATTTATGCACACACGTCTTTATTTATATCCCTGTGCCATTCCTTGGGTGCTGTGGAGAACCTCAGCTGTTTGTGCACATCAGGTTCCTCCTGTTCTGGGTGTGACTCACACGCTGCCCCATCTTACTCCATCCCTGCAGGGGTCTCATCTGCCCCCAGCAGCCCCCAGCACGTGCCATGGTCAGTGTGATCCCAGGGAGCAGGGCCCAGGAATCCCAAGGGGCTGTTGTTTTTTTTTTGTTCCACCAGGTTTGTGCTTCTGGGCTGGATTTAGCAGTGGAAGAGCCTCAGGTGTTCTCCCGTGCCCTGGTGTGACGTGTCCCATCACGTAACCCGATGCACTGTGGAGTCTTGGGGTTGAAGGATGAGCCTCCCAGCGGGTGGCTCAAGGCAAAAATTCCTGCTTTTTGATGGATTGGAGGTCACCAGTTTATCTCCTCCCCACTTCAGAGCACAGTGTCTGTCAGAGGTTGCATTTTTTTTGAGCTTTTGGTTAAGGACGTGTCCTTGGGTTTGAAATTCAGGGAATTACAGGTGGTTTGAGTTGGAAGGGACCTTTACAGAGCAGCTGATTCCAGACCTGCTGCACTGTCCCCAAGTGCCACATCCATGCATTTGGAACACTTTCCAGGGGTGGTGCCTCCACTAGTGCCCTGGGCAGTCTGTTCCAGGGCTTGACCACCCTTTCAGGGAACAAATTTTCCCTGATATCCAACCTGAACCTTCCCTGGTGCAACTTGAGGCTGTTTCCTCTCCTCCCACTGGACTAGATTGGGATGGAGTGGAATGGAATAGAATAAGAATGAGAATAAGAATAAAATATTTCAGTGGGAAGGAACTTACAATGATCATTGTGTCCAACTCCCTGACCCTCTCAGGGCTGCCCAAATCTTTGCACTTCCATTTTATTTGCCAGTTTGGCACTCCCATGAACACCAAACTACATCAGCTTTAGTAGTTGCAGATAATGTGAATTTTCTCAAATTAGCTGTCACTTTCTCAGATTTTCACTCTGAAGGGGTAATGCCCGAGCAGCTCTGGGGTCACAGTGTGGATAAGTTTTATCCCCCTGAGACGTGCTCGGCGTGTCAGTTCACGTTGCTGACTCAGAACTAACCTGATGCCTTTGCCTTTTAACTAAAATTAAAATTTTTTTGGTTTAACGTGGCTCCTAGAAGAGATTAAATGCACAGAACCATCACTTCAGCCTGTGTAGCAGCACTTAGATCATTCAGGGCTGTTCAGCAGGTAAATTAATCCACAGGGAACAATCCTAAATACCTGATTCAGTGACGAGTTTGCACATAAAACAGCGTTAGTGTAAACCAGTGAAAATTATGTTTCAAATGAACACAAATTGTCAATTAGAAAAGGGGCCAGCAGGACTTATTAGCTCTTTTTTTTTTTCTTTTTTTTTTGTTGCTTCATTTAGAGAAAAGTTATTTTGACACATAGTTATTTTGTTTTTCCTCAATTTGATGTGTTGGAAGATGACTGATGGCAGCTGCTGATTTGTTTCTACAAAGATTAATTAGACACATACTGAGATAGGCTTTTAAAATTAATGGATTTTAATGGATCAATGGATTTTTTTTCCCCCTGTAAATAGACAACATAGTCTGCCTGCCCTGCAGACCCAGACTTTGAAATGGAGATTTCTCTAGAAAACCATTTCACACATATTTCTTAAGCAATTTGAAGGAGAAAGAGAAGTCTGTGAACATCTGTTTTCTGTTTTTATCTAATTTTCTTATCCTGAATTGTAAATGTGTTTACCTGACAGCAAACCTATGTTTAAATGCCAACAAACAAATACCGTTCCTTAGCAGTCGCATGTGTTGATTTTAAATTTCAAAACACGTTGCAAACAACTAAATTTTGGAACGTTTGGTGGGATGCAGAGATACTGCTCCCACTGCACAGGCAAGAAACCCAAGAGTGAGAAATAAAGCCATAGAAATAGGGAGTGGGAAACCCCATCAGGATCCAGAAGAGAAAATACCAACAGGGAGAAGCTGGTGGTGGTGTGGATCAATAGTATTGCCACTTCCCAATGTGAAAGTCAAAGCAGCAATGCTCATTGTCTGTAAAATGAAATAATCAAAGGGAAAATGGGTGGATTACAGTTAAAGCTTCATAAAAAAACCTACTGTCAGTAAAATGAGATGAGGGGTTCAGCTGCTGAACCAAACTAATCCACGGAGCTGGTGCTTCAGGCAGGTCGGTGGGGGCTTATCAGCATCACACCTGGCAGGGTTAGAAACTCCTGCAAACACCTCCCTGCAAAGGCCACAGCTACAGTGCAGGTGAAAAGACAGGAGGAGCCTTGATAATGTTTCTTCCCCAGCAATTCCTGCTCTCTCTGGAAGGGCGCATTTGAACCCAGCGCTGCGCAGAATATTTAATACTCTCAGTAATTACAAATGGCTTTTAAACAGTATGAGCCAAAACACGAGAGCTTAAACGTTCTTTTAGAAGTCGTAAGCAGCAACGGTATCATTAAACTGAAATCCATAATCTCTGATTTATGTGGATGTGGGAAGTCTGATGGAGCTCAGTTGTGGCTCTGGCGTGTTGAGTGCTCAGCCATTCCTGCTCCGTTACTCACTTTGTTTCTCGGCTCTCTCTCCCTTCCAGCCACTTTGACGAGTTACTCCGAAAACGTGGAACGCACGAAGTATGGAGGGGAGAGCAGTAAGGAGCTGGGATCTGGAGGAAACCTGAAGCCTTGGCAGTCCCAGAAATCCAGCATGGACTCCTGCCTGTACCGCGTGGACGAGAACATGACGGCCTCCACCTACAGCCTCAACAAAATCCCCGAGAGGAACCTGGAGACCGTCCTGTCCCAGTCGGTGCAGTCCATCCCTCTTTACCTGATGCCACGGCCAAATTCAGTAGCAGGTAAGAAAGCCATGTCTGTGCCTTTAGGTCACACAGCACCTTCTTGTCACAGCCCTTCGTGTGTCCTCCTCTTCATCCAAGGAGAAATCTCCTTTCTGGAGTCGTCGTCGTTAAGAGGGACAGAAATTAGTCTGTTTGTTTGGCTTATTGTGTCTAAATGGAAAATTCCTGTGGGGGGAAAACTGGTTCTGATGATGCTCAATGGTTATTTCAGCAGTTTGTGGTCCCTCTTCAGCAGTTTGTGTTCCCTCTGTGACAGAATTGTACAACTGTAAGATTTTTGGAGAATATGTTCAAGAAGAAAAGGTTCTTCGCTGTTGTTGCAATGCACATATCTCAGGTTTAAAGTGCCAAGGCATCACAGCCATTTCTACTATTTTAAAGGATTCATTGTGGGTAAAATCAAGTGTCTGATCTTCTCTGAAGATCCTAAGAGCTTTGGAGTTAAGAGAATGATGGGACTTTCTGCCTACACAAGGTTGGCTCTGGGTCCCACCTCTCGTGGTGGCCTTTGCCCCAAACATCTCAGCACACAGGTGTCCTCACACCTCACAGCACCTGGGACCTGCTAACGATGAAAAACTTTTGTCTTGGCATCAAGCCAAGATTATTTTAATTTAAATTGCTGTCTGCTGTTTGAAACATTCCAAAATGATGCTGTGCCATGCCTTGCTGATGTGTTTTCCTGGCCTGCCGAGTGTCCCCCTGAAGCTGGTGACAGCAGGGCAGAAACGAGAGATGGGATTAAAAATATTAAAGCTGCTTGCCTGGAATTATTCCCCTTTCCTTTATTGCCCCATATTTTTTTTTCTCGTTGGGTGACTTCTCTGAGGTAAAACATTCTGGTGGGTGTGTGCCTGTATAAGCACATGGAGAAATCCAGGCTTTGAATTCCGAGTCCCTGAGGATTCTCCCGCTGCCTGGCAGCAGGAATGCTGCTCCAGAAAGTCCAGGGATGGAACTGAGAGATATCCCAGGCTGCTGTGTGTTAAATCAGCATCCCTTGGTGAACCAGGCTGTGTTGCATAACTGGATTAGGTTCCCTTTTTAATCCCACTTTGGCCAGTCACAGACCTGAAAGCGATGTCGAAATGAGATTTAGAGATGCTGGGATACCAACAGCCCGAGTATGGGGGTGCAGCACAGCCTGAAAACCTGCATTTCAGGCTGGAAAGAGGGGATGGGGAAAAAAACCTGGAAAGCTCTGCTTGCACAGCCTGGTTGCTTTAGAATAATTTCTCATAAATGACACGGTGCAAACACCTTCCAAAGCAAACAGGGTGGGTTGGGCACGGTGAATTTAAATACACGTGTTCTGGTTTAATTGACTTTCAGAGTTGTTGCCTTGTTTGGTGCATTCAGAGACAAATAACTATTTCAGGAGAAAACTGTCCAGCAAGGTTCAGAAACACCTATTCCTTCTGGATTTCTTTTATGGGTGGAGTTTTTGCTGCTTCCCATGACAGCTTACACCATTCATGTCCCAGGATAAATCGTGGTGCTAACTGTGGACAGGAATTCAAGATGTGCCTTAACCTTTTATCACCAAATCCTCACCTATTGGCTCCTGTAAGCTTATGGCACCAGAAAATTCTTAGTTTAGAATGGATTTATGTGGATGTTTTTCCCCAGACCGTTTAACCTCGTTATCTTTGTGCTTGAATGATGGGAAAGGGAAACCAGGTGTAGCTTCAGGGTTGATTTAAGCCATTGCCCAAAGAGTTAATCCTGAGCTGCCAATTCAGTGTCCTTGCTCCAGCTCCACACATGGGATAACCACTTGATAAACCAGATTAGCTGACTAATCCCACTGAAAATGAACCCTCCAGAAAATTGGTATTTTAATTTGTAACCTCAAGGTCATCAGTGTGGAGGCAAAGTGTGGCTGGACAGTAATCTGCCTTTCTTTTAGTGGCATTCCATGGTAATTCCACATTTGAAGGTAATCATGAGATCACAGCTTTGCTAGAACAGGCTCTTCTTGTCTTATTTTTTTCTTGTCTCTCTCTATTTTTTTTTTTTTCAAATCCAGTTGAATTTGTGTACAAACAAAGTCTGTTCTTGGGAACCAAAGCATGGCAGCGCTTACACCTCGTGTAAGCTTTTTTTTCCTTCCTTTTTCTTTCTTTTTTTTTATTTTTCTTTAAGATTCTCCCAGAATATCTTCCAAAACAGCACAAAAATGTTCTTTCTCACAGCAGCTTGCAAAGAGCAGTCACTGAATGTAAGGTGTCCCTGCTGTCAGCGAGCAGGTTACAACTGGGAGCAGCTCTTACAACCCATAATCTTTCCTGTGAGGGTGGGCAGGCCCTGGCACAGGTTGTCCAGAGAAGCTGGGGCTGCCCCTGGATCCCTGGAAGTGTCCAAGGCCAGGTTGGACAGGGCTTGGAGCAACCTGGGCTGGTGGAAGGTGTCCCTGCCCATGGCAGGGGGTGGCACTGGATGATCTTTAAGGTTCCTTCCAACCCAAACTATCCTGTGATTCTCTGATTAATCTCATCTTGGACTTTGTCACATAATGTATCTTCAGTTAAAAAAAACCCAACAGTTAAAAGCACCTTTAAAAAAAAAAAAAAAAAACAAAACGAAAAATAACAACACTGCAGGCTCCTAATGCCAGAGTGGGATTTGGCAGAGCACATGTGGGTCTTGGTAAATCTCTGAGATTCAGGGGTTACCATATATGTGATATTTTTTAAAAGCCCAGGTGTGGGAGCACATCTGGTGAGTTACCACAGGGAATACAGACAATATTAGGGAATTTTCTGGCATTAATTCCTCATCAGCTGGGAAGGGCGCTGCTGTTCACCCAGGCAGCCAGCGTGGCAAAGCACTGCCTTGGAATGGGAAGGGGAACTGTGCTGTGGAAGGGAGACCCTTGGTGTTGGGAGTTGGACATTCAGGTTTTTGAAGGAACAGAGATTTCTTTGGGAAGTTTGCATTTCGTGGACACAAAGAACGTCCCGTTCTATTCCCGTCACCCGTGAAATGAAACGTGAAATCTTGTGTTACCCAGACCACATGCATGGTTTATAAGGTCTGTTTAAATATTAATAAGGAATTAAAATGCCCTTATATAATATACCAGCTCTGCTCTTTTTCCTGTTGGAGAGTATAAAATAGCAGCAAATGTATTTTTAGTGACAAACTTGAATGGAACTGGAATGGTATCACAGAATCACAGAGTGGTTTGGGTCGGAAGGGACCTTAAAGATGATTCAGTTCCACCCCCTGCCATGGGCAGGGACACCTTCCATTATCCCAGGTTGCTCCAAGCCCTGTCCAACCTGGCCTTGGACACTTCCAGGGATCCAGGGGCAGCCACAGCTTCTCTGGGCAACCTGTGCCAGGGCCTGCCCACCCTCACAGACAAGAATTCCATCCCAATATCCCATCTAACCCTGCCCTCTCAGTTTGAAACTATGATTGCTGCAGGTATTGTTGGCTCTGAGGGCAGGGTTTGCAGAAATGCCTGTAAATTCTGTCCTTTTGGGAACATGGCCCTGGCAGGGGGGTGGAATGAGATGACCTTTAAGGTGAACTGAATCCCTTCCCTCAGACAAAAACAGCAACACCCCCCTGCCTTCTCCCCATCTGCCCCCAGAGACCCCATCTGCAGAGTCCACCCCCCCTCCCTGGGCTGCCAAATAACCAATTTCAGCTCAGGTTGGTTTGTATTTGTTGCTCAAATAGTGCATTGACACTGAATTATCTTCCACTATTTGCCGTTTCCCTGGGAGAGTTGCATCTGCAGTATGCAAATATTATTTCTGAGGAGACACTTTTCCCCTCTGTGGTGTTTTATCTGCAGTCACTGTGTCTCATTACGTGGGATAAGGTTCAGGATTGAGGGGAAGCTTTCAACAGTGTAATATTATATTTTCTAAGATAAATTGATCTTGCATAATTTTTGAAGTGCTGAAGCCTATTCTCAGGAAAAAAAACTGCTCCCAGTTCCTCTGGCCTCAGATCTCTTTAATTATTCCTCAGTTCTAAATCAGGAAGATAAATCTCAGTTCATCCTGAGCCCTGGCAGGGCAGTTACTGACAATTGGGAAAATAACCCATAGCAAAACTGAAATGGATCTGCAAACAGGCACTGTGTGAGAGTTTCCTCTGTTGTGGTTGTAGATGGTGATGGTGATGAAGGTGGGAAGGGAGCCTGGCTTTGGGCTACTGAGAAATAACTCCTCACTTCTTGTAGGGCCAGCAGTAAATCGGGCCACTGGCCATCCTACAGCGCCCAAAATCCACCCCTGCAGAACATCTGGGGTCACAGCTGGTGCTCATCTCACAGGCAGGACAGAGGTGGAAATGAGACTCTTCAGATAACTAAAAGAAAAATAAAATGTTCTTTCAGGATTGAATTCTTCCCAGGAAATGAAACAGTTCTTGTTCTGGAGCAAGCAGAGCTGCTGATGGGCTTTCCTTGGAGAGCCTTAGAGGGGTGGTGGGTTGGGAGGGACCTTTAAAATCATCCAGTCCATCCCCCTGCTGTGGGCAGGGATGTCTCTGCAAGACCAGGCTGGCATGAGGGCTGCAGGAGGAAGGACCAACCTGGCTGATGTGGTGCCAGGCTCCAGGGTGCCCTCAGGACACTTGGGAGCTTCCTGAGAGTGCTCCAGTGAAGCTGCTCTTCCCTTGCTGATCCTCTGGCTCAGTGACACAGCAAAACTGGACAGAAATTGGGATGCAAAAAGCCACATTTCAGGGGCCAGGCAGGAGTGATCCTGAGGGTGATGCTGAGAGCTCAGTGCCCACAGAAAATAACCCTGCTAAAGCCCCTTCTGGAATTGCATCATCTCAGCTCTAATCGATCCTTCACAGTCAGCATCTAATCAACTTTGCACGAGTACAGGAGCATGAAGGACTTCTAAAAACAGGCCTTGATGGGTTTATCCTCCTTGTCTTTTTTTTTCTTTTTTCCTTTTGTTTATCTTTTGTCCTCTGTCCCTCTTACTCTCTTTCTTAAAACTTGGAAAGTTTGAAGAACAGCATTAAAAAAATACTGCCTCTTCTCCCCATCTTTGTTAGAGTCTGAATCTTGCTTAATTTTTGACTGCAGCACCATCCTGTAAAGGTATTTACATGGTCATTAAGAATTGTATGGAAAAAAGTGTTTCCCTTAGTTTTGAAATGTTCTGCCTTTCAGTTTTGTTGAATTGTTGCATCTTGTGTTGGGTCTCAGGGAGGAAGGACCCCAGTCCCGGTGCCCTGAGTGACTCTGCAGAGCTGTATCAAAATATTTACCCAATTCCCAGCAAGTAATTAATGTCAGATTCACAGATGGCCTTTGCAAAAGTCATTTAATGAATTAGTTCAATTTACAATAATAATTTTGTTGTGGTAATTGACTGAAAACCAAAGAAATAGAAGCAGTACTGCATAGAGAGTGCTGAGCAGCCCAGGACCAATTTCCATGGGTTAAATTTTAATGTGAATTTTGGAAATGGTTATCAGAACAAGAGCAGAGCTGGTGACCTGCAAAGACTGATTTTAAAGTTTTCTGTTTCTAATTGGAAAGATTATTTCATGCAATGAAGTTTTCATTCCTTTGCTTTATAATACTCTGTAAATTCCTTGGCTGACGGGGGTCTGAAACAGCAGAATAATGGGTAAATTCAGATGCAAGGAGTCCAAATTTGTTTTGTTAAGCCACATTTTCTCCTATTTTCCAATCATCACCATGGCAGCAGCTTTGTGGCCAGTGTTAGCTCTAGTCTGCTCCAACTGTGCTTATCCATGTAGTGATGGCACCTGCAGCAGAGACCAATAAATTATTCCTATTTAATCCAGCATTGTAAAGAAAACTAAATTCTCCCATGAGCAAGTCACGTTGGAACAGCAAAGTTATCTTCTTTAGTTCAGATAATATTTTTCTCATTTATTCACGTATTTTTTTTATTTCTTTGCTGGGCCGTTAAAAGTTTAATTTTTCTGCCACTAATTCTGGCTTTAGGGACAGATAAATGTTAATATCCGAATTAAGTAGCTGCAGAATAATTGAAGAGGAGGTTGTGGGCTCCAGCATGAACTGCAGTGGTGAGTTGTCTTTTACGTAGTAGGAGATGCTGAGTGTCTGTGTCAGCTTTGCACAGACGTGGCCGGGTTTGCGATGGGGAGAGGAGCGAGATCAGATGTAAGAGACTCCACATCTCCCATTTTCCAGGTGCCTGCTTTTCTTTGAGAACATCAGCAGACCAAACCAGAGCAGACACCAACGGGGCATGAGGAGGAAAGTCACCAGAACACTTCTTTACTCCTGGCTGAGGGGCAATCGGTTGATCTCGGCTCTGTTGGCTCAGGGTGGTTTTAAGTGTGTTTTTTGCTGAAAAATCCGATAACCAGAGCGTGAAATGGGAAACCTGGGTGTGATGCAGTTCTTTGCTCTCTCCTGGCAGCCACCAGCTCGGCCCACCTGGAGGACCTGGCCTACCTGGACGAGCAGAGACACACCCCCCTGCGCACCTCGCTCCGGATGCCGCGGCAGAGCGTGGCCGGTGCCCGGGCACAGCAGGACCTGAGAGGTGAGAACTCAGCTCTGGGAATTCCCAGTCGTGGGGTGGGAGGAGCTTGGATTGCCCCTGCTTTGTCTACATCCACGGGGAAGTCAGAATCCCAGAGTCCTTTGGGTTGGAAGGGACCTTTAAGATCACTTAGGGACATCTTCCACCAGCCCAGGTTGGTCCAAGCCACGTCCAGCCTGGCCTTGGACACTTCCAGGGATCCAGGGGCAGCCACAGCTTCTCTGGGAATTCCATTCCAGCCCCTCACCCACCCTCACAGGGAAGAATTCCTTCCCAATATCCAAACTAAACCTACTCTCAGCCCCTTCAGGCACTGGAAGGGGCTCCACGGTCTTCTCAGAACCTTCCCTTCTCCAGGCTGGACACCCTCAGCTCTCTCAGCCAATCTCTGGTCCCCATGGAGTTAATACTTTGATAATTTATAAAAAATTTAAAATTTGAATGGACCACTATTATTTTTACTTCCTTTTTTTTTTTTTCCAATCAAAAACCAAGGTTTGCAGCACCCCCCCTTTGCATTTTGCAGGGTGCCAGTGGGGAAAGAGCCCAGCACAGTGACAGGGCCACTGTCCCAGTGTGTCCCTTTTAGGGATGGTCACAATGCCCATATTCAGGCAGCCCTTTGCCTTCTGAAAGGCCTTTTGAGAGGGGAGATTTCTGTGGTTCTTCCTGGCAAATTCCACAGACAAGATGTTAGCAATGAGAAGAGGAGCCAGGGCTGACATTTTAGTGTTTTGTTTATTCCCAGGCAGCTCCAGCACCATTTGCTCCATGTCCTCGGGATTTCAGCCCACCCTACAACTTCCATCCCCCCCCTTTAATCTGAGCTCAGCCTTTGGCCACATGCTCAAGCTGTCACTGAGACAGCCCAGAGCCTGCAGCAGAACATTGGGTTAATGCTTCATCCCATCATTTGTCGTTGCACAGATGAACAAGTGGCTGAGAAAGCTCATTTGGGATATTTTCAGGTTGTTTTCTGTGCCTGGTTTATTCTCCCCTGCACACAGAAAATGGGTTTCTTTGGGCCATGCATGAAATTTTCCTGTTCTCTGGGGTTTGTTTTTTTTTGAGCAAGTGCCACCACCCTGGGGTGAGGAGTTGGGGAGTTGGAGGGCACAGGTCGGGTTTTCACCCACATGCACAACGTGCCCCAGCCTGGCTGGGTTTTGTACCAAGGAGTGAGCCCCCCCAAAAAAAATTGGGTTTGGGAGCTGTGGATGGCAGTTTGTAATGAAATCCCCTGGCTGGGGAGGCAGTTCTAGAAATGCATTAGCAGGCAGTGAGTGAAGAAAGCGAAGTTTGACAGACCAAATTTCCATATGTTGGGAGGCAGCAGCTTGCCAAGGCTGCGTAATTTGCAGTGATTGCATCCAAAACATTCAGCTTTATTGTAGGAACAGAATCAAATTGTTTTCCAGACACACTTTTAAAACCCTTGTAGCACTACATATTTTCTTTCTGCTTTTTGTTCTTCTTTTCCCCCCCCCTTCCCTTTTTTGTGACAGTTGCATGAGAATAACAGCAGCGTTTCGGGGTTTTTTTGGAATTTGTTTCTGATCCTGGTTGAAGTGCTTTGCTGTTTTGAAAAAGAGAGGGAGAAGAAGAGGATGTGAAAAAAAAAACCAAACCATCACTCTTTGGAAGTATTTTTATTTAAATGAATTTGTGAGGAGGGGGCTTCTCCCCCCATAAATGCTTTATAAAGCATTTCTATATGTTACAGATATTTCTGTGGAATTACATCAGTCTGGGCTGTTACAAACAGCAGCTCTTTGTTCCAGCTGGAAATCCTAAACTTGGGTTTAGTTTTAATGTCTCTGGTCTTGGCACTGGGCTGAAAAAGCAAAGCCATTCCTGGCCCAGTGTCGAGGGACACATTACAACCCACGGGTTATTCCCAGTGTTCCAAAATCCCAGAGAGAGACACTAAATGGGAGACTGGCCCTGCTATTTTGTTTTAAATCTGTTCTTTTAACCAGGGCAGTAGTTGAGCAATCCCAGCACAAAGAGCACAACAAGGATTCGTCCCTGTGACAGGTTTTTGATAGGATGGTGAAGGCAGTTTTTGTTTTCCTTAAATTGTCTTTTATAAATTTCAAGGGATTTTCCTCGTGGTGTGTGTTTGATACCATCAGCTCTTGGGCAGGAGAGTTTCATGTGCTTCTTAAAAACACCAAAAAATGGTTTAGCATTAGGGGAGTGTGTAAAACATGGTTTCTGAACAGGCATTTTAGAGCCTTTCAACGGCTAAAATAACTAAAAATCCACTTTATGTAGCATAGGGTGTAAGCAGGACAGACCTTTCTCTGATTGTGCTCCTGCTCTTTTCCATCTCAGTGGCTTTTTCCAACTGTGCACATGATACACCTGGATTTGGGTTGACTGAACTGAAATTCTGAGAACCAGGATGGGTGTGGGAGGCAGCGCCTCAGTGTTGGGATCTGAGTTTAGTTTGGGCCCTACAGAACTTGAACAGTGTTTCATCAAGTGTCATGAAGATTTTCCTCTCTCAGACCTTGTTCTGTCCCACTCCACACCCTCATTCCCAGGGAAAGTGTAGGTTTGATTTATATCAAGGTATTATCAGTAATTAGGAGTATTTCTGTGGTACTCTGACTTCAGTTCTATCAAGTGCTTTGTTTGAAGGAATATGAATCCCAGCAAGTGTTTGACAAATTTTCAAGGTTGGGAAGGCAGCTTATTCACATCCTTTGATTTTCACAAGCACTGAAGTCAGCAGCTGATGATGTTCATCCAAAATGTGCCTGCACATCCTCACCCTGTACCCTGAACCTTCCTTTCCTGCTGTTCAGAGCATTTCCATTAGCTTATCCTTAAATTAATTAATAAATACTGAAGCTCTGGTGCAACCTCCCTTCTCCCTTCTTCTCTCCTTGTGATCTGGGGTATTTTTTGAACTCTTTGAACACAGAAATTCCCCTGGAGCTCCAGAGCCTTCTCCCTGTGGTTGTTCCTTTCCTGGAGACCACTGGCACGGAGGGTTGTAAAATAAAGAGTGCCAAGGAGGATTTTGAGTGGCTCAGCAGACAGGACTGGGAATTAATGAGGATCTGGCACAGGGGCTGCAATTAGTCAGCGCAGTCCTAAATTATTCCTGAACATTTCTGACAGTCCAGCGAGGGGAACGTTTGTCTTCCAAACGCGGCGTGGTGAAATAAATGTCTCCTGCTGGCACGTGGAGGGGGTTTGGTGGCTGGTGGGACAAAAAAGCATGTTCTCAGCACTCCCCTCCAAACCAGTGAGGCTCATTTTGAGTGTTTTCTCATTGGTGAGAAATCCCAGGAGCCCTGGGATTGCAAAGCCTGAGGCTTTGTCCCCCCCAGGGTGGCAGGAGAAGGGCTTGGCTTTGCTCTGCTCAGTGAGTGGTGGTGTTGGAAGAACCAGGAGGTTGGATAGAGGTAGATAAATGATCTTGGAGGTATTTCCCAACCTAAATGATTCTCTGATTCTGTACCTGAAAAAGAAATCCCTCCTAATACCCAATCTAAACCTCCCCTGGCACAACTTCAGGTTATTTCCTCTTATCCTGTTCCTTGTTATCCAGGAGAAGAGACCTGGGAGAATTGGTCTCTTCTTCCAGTTCCCACCTGAGAGCATCTTTGCACCATGTCTGTGCAGTCATTGCTCTTTATATATGCATTCCCTGGATAGCTCATGCCAAGTGGAAACAGTGGCAAATTCCCTCTCCCTTCACCCTCAAATGTTCCTGAAAACATTTCAAGGCCGGTTTGGATTTTGCTCTGTATTTTATTATGACCTAATGCATTAAAAAATGGGAAAAGGAACACAATCAATATCCACATTTTTAGGTGCTGGCAGTGCCCCAGCACACGTGGTCTGTGAGGGGAAGATATTTCTTACTCTCCTGCTTAACTTCAGGTTGCTTTGCAACATCATGTTTCCTGGTGAAACAAGACAGTGTTTTAATTGCCCAACAGGAACATCCTGTCAGCAGCCTGGTTTCACTTATTTACTTTGGGAGCGTTGAAATAACTTTGCTCAGATTGATTTAGCACTTGTGGGTGCTGAGGTTGTTCTGTGCTCGTTGGATTGAGCAGGTGAGCAGACGTTGTGTGTCTGGATTGAACAGACGATTCCCGTCTCCCGGGGGATGCCGTGCAGAGCCCAGTGTTCTGCCTGGAGCCTTTAATTATGGTGGGTTTGAACAAGCAAAATTAATTTCTCCAGCCACACGTTTTCCCCAGCTCTGAGCTACTTCATCCTGTAAAATCCTCCGAACTCCTTCGGTGGAAAATGCTGTGAATGAGCCCAGCTGGAGGTGAAGCACCACAGAGCCTCTCGCTCAATCCCCCTTTTCTTCCCCCCAAACCCCGGTGGAGTGGGGAGGAGGATCAAAGTAAAACTTGTAGGTTGAGATAAGAACAGTTTAATAATTGAAAATAGAGTAAAAATACACTAATCATAATAATGGTAATTAGTAATAGTGATAATAAAGAGGGGGAAAACAAGAGATTCACAGTGCGCCTGCTGACTGATGCCAGAACTCACTTCCCAAACCCAGATCAGCCTCTTCCCAGCAATTCCCCCCAGTTTGTAGACTGGGCAGGATATTCCATGGTGTGGCCAGTTTGAGTCACCTGTCCCAGTTCTGCCATCTCCCAGTTTCCTTTGTGCACCTCCTCCCTGGCAGAGCATGAGACAAGAGAAAGACAAAGTCCTTGACTTGGGATAAATATGACTTAGAAAAAAACACATCCAAACCACAGCTCTGGGAGAGCTGCTGAGAAGAAATGAAACCTTCTCAGCTGAAACCAGGACAATAAGAGAAGCCTGAGGGAAGATCTCATTGCAGTCACAACTTCTTGGGAAGGGGAGAGGAAGGGCAGGCACTGAGCTCTGCTCTGTGGGGACCAGGGACAGGACCCAAGGGAATGGCCTGGAGTTCTGTCAGGAAAGGGTTAGGTTGGAAATCAGGGAAAGGTTCTTCCCCCAGAGGGTGGTTGGCACTGAACAGGCTCCCCAGGGCAGTGGGCACAGCCCCAAGGCTGCCAGAGCTCCAGGAGGGTTTGGATGATCCTCTGGGGCACGGGGTGGGACTCTTGGGGATAAGTCATGTGCAGGGCCAGGGGTTGGACTGGACGATCCTTTTGGGTCCCTCCCAACTCAGCACATCCTGCGATCCCGTAAATACAGCAGCTGCTTTAACGCCAAACCTAAGGAAACGAGTGCCCTTTTCACCTCCTGAGATGAAAAGCTACCTGGGGAAGACGAAACATCACCCCCAAACCCCACTTTGCCCCGCCAGTGACGTTCCCTCCCCGTGTCTCCCCCCCCGCAGTGCGGTTCGCGCCCTACAGACCCCCCGACATCTCCCTGAAGCCGCTGCTCTTCGAGGTGCCCAGCATCACCACCGAGTCCGTGTTCGTGGGCCGCGACTGGGTGTTCCACGAGATCGACGCGCAGCTCCAGAGCTCCAACGCCAGCGTCAACCGGGGCGTGGTGATCGTCGGCAACATCGGCTTCGGCAAGACCGCCATCATCTCCAGGCTGGTGGCGCTCAGCTGCCACGGCACCCGCATGAGGCAGATCGCCTCGGACAGCCCCCACGCCTCCCCGAAGCGTGAGTACAGGGCATGGGGCATGGGGCACGGGGCACAGCTCGGGGGGGTTGCCTGGAGAGATCCCTGTTTCTCTTTGGGCCCCTGAAATCGGCCTGGTCCTTGTTGCCAAGAGGAGGAAGGGCCTGTCAGCAGTTATGTCGTGGTTTGGGTTGGGAGGGACCTCAGACATCAAACAGTTCCAGCCGCGGGCAGGGACACCTTCCACCAGCCCAGGTTGCTCCAAGCCCTGTCCAGCCTGGCCTTGGGCACTTCCAAGGGTGGGGCAGCCACAGCTTCTCTGGGAATTCCATTCCAGCCCCTCACCACCCTCACAGGGAATAAATTCTTCCCAATATCCAAATTTACCCTTCTCCAGCTCGAGGCCATTCCCCCATGTGCTGCCCCTGTCCTTGTGAAAATTCCCTCTCCGGGTCTCTTGTAGCCCCTTTAGGTTCTGCTCAGGGGGCTGCTGTTCCAAAGCTGCTTTTTGAGGAATCAAAATAGTCTGTCTCTGATTTCTCTGGCTTGGAAACATCACAGATTTTCTCTGATTGGGAAGACTCCAGTTTTAGAATTGTAGAAGCACAGAATGGCTTGGGCTAAAAGGGACCTTTAAAGGTCATCCAGTCCAGTCACCCCATCTCCAGCGAGATGAGGCAGCCAGTATTCTCTGATTACAAGTCCATACCAGTGCATGGTCCTTCCAGTGTGGATTATCTCAATGCATCATGGTATAAATGTTCAGGGTGGGTCACGAGCCCACGTAGGCTCAGCACCCAGGTTTGCTCTCCCTGCCGTGGTCCCATCCAATTCCCATCACTCCGTGCTGGCAGGTTTGTAGGTGGGGATGACAGCATTTTAAAATCACTCAGCTCTCAGTAAGTGAGTAGGACAGGACTAAAAATACTGGGGTGAGGTACCTGAAGGTATCTTGGAGGATGTAGGTCACTGTACCTCAGAGAAGCTGCAGTTAAATCTGTTTACTGGAGTGCAGGGCTCTTGCCCTGTCAGAAGAGCTGAAATGTCACCGGGGGTTGGCATGTTCAATAGTGTCACTTGTCAGAGCTAAATGAACAATGTGCAGTGAAAGGCAGGGCTTGTTTCTATATTTTAACCGCAGCTCTGCAGTGCACCAACTGTGTGTGTGTGTGTGTGTTTGTGTCCCCAGTCTGCTGAGGGGGATTGTGGAGATTAAAGAGACCACTGGGCTTAACTCTTTCTGGACTAAAAGCTGGGTTTCTGCCCTGCACCCTTCATGCACGAAGGATGAAGATCCTAACACCTTGTTCAGTTCCCAGTCTGGTGTGTCCATGAAGTTGAAAGCTGAATGGTTCCTCAGTGTTAGTTATTGGCATGGAAACCTTCAGAATCAGTATTTAATTTGACTTTTTTTTTTTTTTTCCTAAAGAGATCACAAGTCCTAGTTTAGGTATGGAAGATAATAATTATCTTGTGAGATCTTTGTGGGTCCCTTCCAACTGAGGATATTCTATGATTCATCTCTGATTCTACGATAAGTTTCTTTGTTGTTTCTTCTTCCACGTGCTGAAAAAAAAAAATCTGTTATGCTTAGGAAAATTTATGTTTAATAATAACTGCTAATCAGGTGGTCTGACTCTGCTACAGCAGTTGTGCAATCAGCATTAGTAAAGCGGCTTCAGTACAGCCTCATCCTTCTAATTCCTGTCTCAGAAAATTAATACAGGTGACAGTGGTGTTGCAGGCTCAGAATCAAGGATGTGCCTCATTCTAATGCTCAGGGTTTAATTGTGGAGGCAGCCTCCTCCTCCTCTGTTGTTTGCCATTAAATGGGTCATTGTTTGCATGATGATTTCCAGTCAAGCTCAGGGATGCACTGCAGCAAATCCAGTCAGGAGAACCCTGTGCCAGCACAGCCTGCCCTTCAGAGTGGTGTTGTTCTTAAAACTTTCCCAAAATAAACCGGTAATTAGACATCAGCAAGTGCTGCATGTCTTGGTGTCGTTCAAAAATCCTCTGTGTGGGTACCTAGGAGTGAAAATAAGTGTGGGTTGGGAATGTTACCCACAAAGGCCAGGTGGATGGGCTGTGGTGGCAATCTGCTGGTAAAGCCAGTTTCTGTTTGCCAGGCAAAAGAAGCAGCTAAAACGCAATAGAACACAGTTCATCTTGCCAGAGATGATTCCAGGATAATTTATTATTTGCTTGCAAGCCTTTTCCAGATCCTGGTGCTGCTCCTGCTCCTCTCCCCCTGATTACATTAATGGGCTTCAGATGGCTGTGTTAGCTGGGGCTCTCCGTTTATTTATGTTAGAAAATAGGCCCATAATTCAGAAAAATTGGCTGTCTGTGCTGAAGGAGGACTTGGAACCAAATTAACCAGCGATTGCTCATAACGAGGGAAGGTCTGTTGGCAGAAATGCAGAGCAGGAGAGCTCTGCACTCAAATCCACCAAACCTGAAGGCAGAGCCTTCCAGAGTGCCCAGTTCCCTCCATTATTGTCATTATTTTAAAGCCAGTGAAATTACAGTGGAGAAGATGAATAATCCTAGAATATGCTGAGTTGGAAGGGACCTGTCAGGATCATCCAGTCCAACTCCTGACCCTGCACAGGACACCCCAAAAATCCCACCATGGGCCTGAGGGCATTGTCCAAACACTCCTTGAACTCAAACAGCCTCAAAGCTGTGTCCTAAAGGTCCTTCCCAAAACTGCTGCTCCGAAAAGCGGTTTCTTGGGGAGCCTCTGTCCTGGAAACCCCTGAAATCCAAACCAGGGTGTTTGTGGGAGTTATTTTAACTGCCTGCTCTGTAATAAAGCTGTTCAGTGCTTGCCCTGTGGCAGTTCCTAACCTCTTTTCCTTGTGTAGATGTGGATGCCAACCGAGAGCTGCCCCTGACCCAGCCACCTTCTGCTCACCCGTCCATCACCAGCGGGAGCTGCCCGGGCACCCCCGAGATGCGCCGGCGCCAGGAGGAGGCCATGAGGAGATTGGCCTCACAGGTATGGAAAAATATCCCTCTCTGGGCTGTTCTGGGGGCCTTGGGAAAATGTCAGTTTGAATGGAAACCCTCTGACTTAAAATCCCTCGGTGCTCTGGAAAACGCTCGCGCTCCGATGACTACCCCGGGAGCCTCCAGAGGGACCTCTGGAAGGGGTTTTATCACCCTGGGAAGTTGTTTCTCTGAAACGAAATTCAGATTCAAACTACATCAAATACACTCCCCTGCCACTCTTGAGGGTTTGCCTTTCCCAGCCCATCCTGCTTTCTCCTGACAAGTGTCAGGATACGACACAGTTATTACCAGAAGAATTGTGGTTTTTCTTCAGCAGTGAGAACAGAATTGCTCAGAGTTTGAGCGGTGTTTTGTTGGAAAGGGGCAGGTACTCTGTGGTGGGGGGAGGCCCAGGCTGAGTGCTGCTGCTGTGTGTGTGCACTTGGGTGTTTTTTTGGAAGATCACAGCCCTTGGAGCAATACACAAATCACTTGCTGCTCCGGCAGGAGTGGATTGTGTGGAACATATGGAACGCTGTCGCTTGTGTACGTGAGATTTACAGCTTGAATTTTATTGTATTGCTGAGGTTTAACCCTAACTCTGTGGTGGTGGGAAGGTGCCATTCTAGTCCTTTGAAATCCGAGGAGTTTGCTCTCTCTCCTCCTACCCCTTTTTGGGGGATGGGAGCAGTTAATGCTTTCCTGTGCCTGCCCCTGCTTTGGAGAGGAAAATAACAAGCAAAGTCTTTGTTCTAAATTATTAACAGGACGTGTTTTGCTTGGCTTTTTGTGCCAGATACTGTCTTGTCCTGTCTGCTTTCCTGCTGACCCAGATGGCCAGGCAGGGAGAGTGTGGTAGCTGCATAAATAAATATTAAGGCTTGATCCTCTCCTCTTCCACGTGGAGTTCTTGAAAGGAATGCAATGCCCAGGTCTGGTTTTGTTCAGAACACATTAGTCATCGTACTCCTTGCAAATCTGAAGCATTGCAGACTCCCAGAAAGGGCAGTAAAATGTGCTGTCTCTGCTTAAAATACCTCATCTATCTCAGCTTTCTTCCCCTGAGTGCTTAAGTCATCCTGCTGGGTACGTAACTGAGAAATGGATGCAGTTTTAGCTTCACTTTCCTCCTGGAAAAGGTAAGGGATATGGCTCTTTCAAACATTCTGTCACATCCACGGCATAGATCGCTCCCTGAAGCTTTTTGGCATCTCTGATCCCTGGGGAAAAGAGCAAGAAACAATCCTTAACAGCCAACATTAAAACACAAATAGGTTGTTTTACCCTGAGTGCAGATGCCTTTAGGAAAGGGTTTTAAATCCAGTGTGTTGGTGTCAGAACACAACAGCTGAAGGTGGGAGATGTCCTGCCCCTCGTGCCTGCAGCAGGATCACACACACTGGGAGTGAAGATTGTTCATCTCCCAGGAAATCTCCACTAGCGTAAGTGGAGATTCCAGAAATAACCGTCACCGGCTCCCAGACACCAGGCCCTGATGAAGGGATCAGTGCCAAGGCTGATGAGTTGACCTTAGAGCTCTTGGAATCCCTCCTTCTGCTTGAATTGCTGACGCAGCACGCAGAACTTCCGAAAATTCCCTCGTGTTCCGCAAACAATTCCTGGGATGAGTCAGAGCGGCGGCTCTTGATTCAGCGTTCGGAGACCTTGGGCCTGTTCCCAGCGTTGCTCTTAGCCTTGCTGGGATCCTTGGAGACCAGCACCTCCTCTGCCTGCCTCCCTTTCCCTGGATGCTAAAAGATCCCTGCAGATAATGGTCCGTGGATTCCTGGCGCTGGAAGAAACACAAAACCAGGTGGTAGTGGTTGATTATTTGGGAAAGAATTCTGAAAGTACAAGACAAATTTTTTTTTATTATTTGTTCAGTTTTTTATTCCTTTTTTTTTTTTTTTTTTTTTGAGCTCCCCGTTCCTGCTGATGGTTCTTTATCATTAATCAACAATTTGGTTTTATTGCATCAGAGCCCCTTCCAGAAGGGCCGTGCAGCACGCTCCAGGCCGTGAGTTTGATGGATTACCGAGCCTCAGGATGAAAAATAAAGGCAAATAAAATGGTTAAGGGTGTTTGTCAAATTGATAGCTGGGAGCTGTGTGCACAGTGCACTCGTAGTAACCTCCTGAGTAGCACAACTCAGCATCACCACCGAGGACTCCTTGCTGTCAGCAGTGGATAAATTGATTTACTTGGAAGGAGCCGTGCCGTGTGATGTCCTCCTGGATAAAACAAACACTCCCTGTTCCTCCCCAGCTGTGGGGCTTGAAGCCTCTGAGTGACACTTGAGGGGAAAAAGGATTAACTGACCTGGCAACAGAATTGAAAATCCATTAAAATAACAGCGTGGAGCCCTTTGTTCTGCCCGCCATCGCCTCTTTCAGAAAGCCCATCGCACGTGTCGGAGACCAGGACAGTTCCAAGGCTCTGAAGATGCTGAGCTTTCACCAGAGCAAAACCATTGAATGTTATCAAGACAACAGTAAAAATAGTTAAAATAATTTAGCTGCTTAATCTGAGCGTCTGGTGCCACATTCTCCAGCAAGGGACAGTTTAGGATAAACCTTTATGTAGGTGAGCTAAAGGCTTTCCAAAATAGCAAAGAGAAGAAGGGGAAGAAAGGAGTGGAATGTCCTTTGGTGCAGGAGGAAGGGAGAGAAGAGCAGCATATCCTGTGCCAGTAGCTCTGGAACAAAGAAGGAGTTGTTGATGGCCACCTTAAACACCTTTTGTTCAAGTGGCTGAAGGAAAAAGAGCCCAAAGAAGTGAAGGACCCGTTGGTCAGTCTGGTTGGAAAAGCATTTCTTGGCCATGTGTGTTTTATAGTTGCATTAAGACTAGGAGTCAGAACTGAAGTAGGGAAGAAGGTGTTGGCAGTGATGGACAGCCACAATTGTGGGGAATATTTCTGGAGACAGATGAGCCATCTGTGAGGAGCTGGGTAAAGCTGTGTGCAGATGTTGCAGCTCTGCGTGCGCCGAGCAGAGCGGGGTGTTCTCAGGTTGGGCTGAGGTTGTTGTGCTGGAGAACTGCAGATCCTTACGAAAGCAGATTAATAATGTACAAACAGCCTTAGGTAATGGTTGGCTCAGGCTCCAGAATGCTGGTGGGAAGCTCGGCGTCCTCTCACCCACTCCCTTCCCTCCGAAAATGTCACTTATCCCAAAATTCAGAAGTTGTGTGCCTGTGATGACAGAAATGAAAGGTGAACAGTTGCTTCTCCTCCTCTGGATTATTCAGGGTTGTACTTTTCTGCCTGGTTTTCGTGCAGTGAGTTCTTGGGGGCAGAGGTTGCTTTTATCTCTTAATGTCAGAGATGAACAAATCATTAATTTTAGAAATAAGTAACTGCAGATGACCAAGCAGGAGCTCTGCTCAGTCCTACCATGCTGGAAAAGAGCACCGTTGTGTTGTAGTCTCAGGGGGCAGTTTGAAGTCATCCATGACTAAAAAGAGAAGAGACTTGGATTAGATATTGGGAAGGAATTCTTGGCTGTGAGGATGGTGAGGCCCTGTGGAGATTAGTGGAGCAAACAGTGGAAGTGCAGCACTGCCTTTCTATAATTCACCTGAAGTATCCCCCCAGTCTGCTCTGGCTGTCCTGTTCCAGCTCCTAGTGCTGATTTGGGATATGGTTGGAGTTGGAAGGGACCTGAAAGATCTTCCAGTAGTGATCAATTTAGAGAGACAGTATTTCTAAAAGGGAAAATTCCAAGTCTTGCTGCCACCCCAGGGTCAGTTCAAGGTTGGGCTTGGCATTGTGTTCCAGGCTGGCATTTAGACAGGGATAAAGCAACGTGCCAGGAAACTTGAGGCATAGGATGTAAATGCCTTGCCTCCCATTTCCTTGCAAGGAAAATATTAAATATGGGGCCATGTTAATATCTGCTTTAGCAGAGCTCTGTGAATTAATTTCCTAATTTTAAAAGTAACATTAATCCTCTTGTTGGGAACTGAGCTGGCACAATTCCTTTTTTTCCCCCTTCACTCGTTGGCTTCTGGTGCCTCTGAGGAGGAGCTGAGGCAGTGAATGCTGATGGGCATCCCACCAGTTGTGGGGGTGTGGATTAGCCCCAGCAGTCAGCAGTGGGCTCAGGAGCAGTCCTTGCTGGGGAGGTATCCGTGCCTTTTCCTCCATCCCATCCTGGGAGGGACTTCCACCATAGCATGGAGCAGAGAGATTTTTCAGGGCAGGAGGACAAGAGCAGTTGTCTCAGCAGATCTCTCAGAGAAGTCATGAATAAAACTACTCCCATTGCAACACCCAGCTACGATCTCAAAGGCAGCACTCCAGAGCTCTCCCTCCTTGTGCTGTGTTTGTTCAACCTTTTTAATCTTTTTATCTATTAAAATCCTTCTGATTTCACTTCTTCTGGCCAGGGAAGCATCACCCAGACACCACGTGGCTGTCCTGCAGTGCCACCTTTCTGTCTCCAGATGCTCCTGGGCAATTTGTGATTTGGGCTGCAGCGTGACTTTGGAATTATGGAATTGTTTAGGTTGGAAAAGATCCTTCAGGTCATCCAGTTCAACCGTTCCCCCAGCATTGCCAAGGCCACCGCTAACCCATGTCCCAAAGTGCCACATCCACCCAGCCTTTAAATCCCTCCAGGGATGGGAACTTCACCTGGCTTGTCCAGAGCTGGTCCTTCACCTCAGAGAAATGAGATGAGATGAGAGGCTTTCCCACAACCCCAGCCTGTGCTGAAAAATGCTGACCCACAAATAGGTGTCCTGGGTGACCTTTGCCTTTCAGCAAGAGGCACCAGCACCGATCAGAGCTGCGATAGCCCAAGGGGAGATGAGTTCAGCTCAAAGGAAGGAGCCTGAGCTGTGTCCTCCCTCGTTACAGTCACATCCCCCATTTTCCCTGGAGGTTTATCCTTTACCCACCCAGCGTTTTTAATGGATTGGCTGCCCAGTTTGAACGAAGCCATTGAACAGCTCCATTCTTTGGGTTTCTGGGTGCTGTGGCAGCAGCACTTAAACAAATGGACCTGAAAGCCCAGCTCTGCTGCACTAATGGGTCCTACCCCATGCAGAGCAGCTGCTGGAGGAGCTGCACATCCACTGCATTAGTGCATTTGGCTGATGCTGAACGTGGCTGGTGGCTCCAGAGGCTCTTCCCCCCATCCTCCAAGCCACAACCAGAGCACCACTGTCATTGCTGCAGGCATATAAATGGAAAGGGAGTGCTCCCACCTTAGCTAGAGGTGGAGAGATTCATTCCTGCTGAGCCTCTATGCCCTGCAACACTAATGAGTTTCCCAGGGCATTTCCCAGCACACTCAGCTGTGTAAAAGTAATGAACATTCCCAGTAAATTGGGTCACCATGTGCCACATACTGGGTCACAGTCATGTGCAGTGGATAAAAAAACAGCATTGCTGGTGGCCATTCCCATTATCACAGCCAGGGTTGGGCCTGGCACGTGGCATTGTGTCAGGTCAGAGCGTTTCACTGCAGTTATTTGAAGCTGTTTTGTGTGGGTCAAGAGAAGATAAATCTTGTTAGGTGCAGAAATGTGGTTAAAATGCAGTGTTGAAGCCCTTCAAGAGCCCTGGAGGGAGGGGTTATTGCTGTGAGCTCAGGGGTCTGAGGATGTGCCAAGGGGGGCTGGTGGAACAGACTCCTTGCATTACACTTGCAGAAGGAAGCCAAGACAAACCATGGCAGAGGTGTGATGGCAAAGGAATGCTGCCCTAATGGAGGAGATTCTTTTTCACAAATAGTGCTGGGGAACTGCTTAAAATTGGCCTGTCCTAATAATCAAAAATAGCTTATTTCCCTTGAGCCCTCTCCAGCCCCTTTGATGTTCCCGCTGTCCTTCAGCCTTTCTCCTCTTACTGTCATCTCCTGCCTCTCCTGCCATGTCATTTCCTCTCCTTCTCTCTTTTTTCTTTTCCTTCTTCACAGTTCACTCCCTTCTCACCCTCTGTACTTTAAAGCTTCTACACATTCTCTTTTGTGCCTCGTTTTTCTCCCCTCTCCTTTGCCCTCTCCAACCTCTTCCTCCTGCTGTGTTCATGCAGCTCTTCTTCCTCCTCTTCCCACCAGCATTTTCCATTATCCTTGGAATAGCTATTTTGCTTTTAACATCCTTCTTCCAGCAACTGTTTCCCTAAGTCCTGACCTTTGTGAGGATGTTTCCCTTTTCTGTCCAAGTTCATGGAATGCTTCCATCTCTGTCCAGCTGATCCCAAGCCGGGTGGAATCGGGAGCTTGGCCTTGGAGCTCTGACCATGGGTCAGAAAAGGATCTTGGTGTGGGGAGAAGAGCTGCAGGAAGGTGTACAGGGCACCTGTGTGTCAGGATGGGACACTGGGACCAATCCAGGAAATCCTGAATCCAGGAAAGGGGTGGGGGAAGGAGTGAACCTGAATGGAATGAGGGCAGGAAGGGTGGGGACAGCAGGAAGGTGAAGATTACACGAGGCTGGATGAAGGGAGAGATGGGAAGTGGTTGTGGCAGAAAGGATGGCTGGTGTTGAAAGGGTTGGGAGAAGCCAATCCTGAAGTCCTACTGGGCTTAACACCTGGAGGGAATATAAATAATATCTAAATAATTCTGCTTTGGCTGTCAAGAAGATGAAGTTTGTGTCATTTCTGAGTAAATGGATGTTTTGGGGCTCCCTGATCCCACTTCAGGAGGAGATAGGGTCGTGTTGGCCGTGGTCTGTTTGAGGCAGTGCTCTGCCATCCCCCTGTCTGGTGTTTCTCAAGCCTTGTAACACATAATTAATGTTTTTAAAAAAAAGAGCTACCAAAAAAAACCATGATAAATGTGCTGCTTTGGTGTGCAGCCAGCTGCACTCTCCACATCAGTTTAGGGGAGGAGGTGATCACTGCAAGTAAAATACTCATCATACAAGTGTGAATTATTTTGCAGATCCTTTTCAAGCAAGAAAGGAACTGATACAAGTTTGTAACTTTGGGCATTTGATATTTAATATACACCTTGGTTTCTCAGCATGGAGTCAGCTTGTCAAAACTGCATTCTCAGCCCTTAAAAATGACATGAACAGGTACTTTGAACACTCCTCTTGATCTAGGTGTTACTTTCCCATCCTTTGTAATCCACTTCTTGCTGTGGGGTTGCTTATAGGCCCTTGCTTACTTAATGTTCACAATCCAGTGATTTAAATTTAATCAAACTTTAAAGCAAGGAATTTTTCGGCTTCCAGCTCTGTAAACATCCTTTGACAGACCTGATAGCTGAAATAAAGGTTTAAAAGTCCTGAAAGTCTTAATTTAGTGTTTGTAGTGCTTAGTGCAATGGGATGACAAAGACCAAATGGAAACTAGGGTTAGAAAAATTACGTCTTAAATTGTATCAGGCACAAATAAATGTTTGCTGATCGCAACATCCATACCTTTGGAACCACATGCTGTTCCCTGGTGATTTCATTTATTGTAATACAGTTTCTAGATAAAATTACATGTTTAATTCAAGGATTTTGTTTATGATAAGGGATGGTTGGAACTTGTTCAAGGAGTTATTTAAGGCAAAGTTATTAGATCTGTTGAAAGTCAAGCTTTTATTGAAGAGAGCACATCTTTTCCAATGAAAAGTTCATTTCCAGGCTATGCAAGTTCTTTTTTTTTTTTTTTTTCTGGTTCCTTGGATGTACTTTTTGCCTTACCCAGTCAAGCAAAAGGAGGAGAGACCAAAACCACCCCAGAATCAAGATTAGCACAGAGAGTGGTTGTTTCAGATGCTGAGCGAGGTCTGGATGTTGTCTCCCATTTCTTAGAAGAGAATCCTAAGCAGTGGAGTTGGTAACGCATCCATCCCTCTTCCTGGAACCCAGAGCAATTAATAAAGTAATAATTAGTAATTAAAAAGGTGAAATAATTGGAAAGGGACCTTTCCTGGAGCATTAGTGGGAGTATTAAAGGAGTTCACCAAATACAGGGGAGAAGGAACGGGGTTTGAACCAGTTCGGGTTGAGCCCCATCAACACCAACCTCCATCCTGGAGGTTCTTCCATTCCCTTCTCCCATCAACCCCCCTCTCATTCCCAAGGGTGGAACAGGGTGTGAGACCTTGGAAAGTTTCACAGGGTGAGAAAAGTGTTTCCCACCCAGCTCTGTGTAAGTGAGGAGCCCGATTCCCAGCCCGATTTCCAGTGCCAGGCTCCACTTGCAGCACCGGCTTTTGGCAGCCTCTCGTGTGTGATTTGAAGATAAGGAAAATGTCACGGAGAATAAATAACATCAAGATGAAGTTCTGGCGCAAGTTGTGTTTCTGAGAACATCGTAATGCCTTTCCTTTGGTTGCTTTCCCAAAATCTTCCTTGTTTACTGGTTTAGCTTCAGATCCACCCCTCGAGCATTGCATTTATCCTGCTGGTTAAGGCTCAGTCAATTCACCAGTAAATCCAGCACAAGGATCACGAATCATGGAATTGGTAAGATTGGAAAAGGCCTCTAAGATCATCAAATTCAACCATAATTTACATGAAGAGCATTTAATTGATTGGGTTGTCACTGTATGTGAGTCCCAAGATCTGTTGGGGACCATTCCCTTCATGAGTGTTACGTGTGTCCCTTTTTCCATGGCATGACTCTTCAGATTCCTGGAGGAAGTTAATTGGCCTCTCCTTAAAAGAGACTTGAATTTTGTGTCTATACACCTATTGTGTAGGAAATCAGAGTAATTTGGTTTCTGTTACTGGAACCTGATATCAAGGAATGGCTGTTAAAAGAACTTTATTCTGTGAAATGCACAAGTTATAATCCCCAAATAAATAGGATTGTTGAAAAGAAATCACTACCTTTATTATTACTTTACCCAGTGCTGTTCTCTGAGGGAATTAATTATATTTTAACTGGCTGGTAGGAAGAATTCAGTGAGGAATTTGGAGGTATCCATTAAAGCTTAAACACATGTATTAGGGCTTGATGGTTGAAATAACAGCCCAGCTTTCTCATCTCTCCACGTGTCACACCTCGTTTTGACTGGGAAAGGAAATTACTGGTGGTAATTTCATATTGCAAATGAAAAGCCAGGTGCTGAGCCAGCAGTGGGTGAGGACCCCACAGCCTGATGTTTTCATTCCTTGGCACCATCCTGGAGCTTGCTGAGGTCCCAGGGCTGGGTATTGCCAGAAAACCTTCATCGTGTCCAAAGCCTCGGGCATGTTCCATCTGAGCTCCCAGGAGCTCCAGAGAGGCCACAGCATCTCCTGCGCGTGGTGTCCTCAGCCATAATGTCCTTCCCAAGTTCAAAAATGCTATTTATTTGGCAATATTCTGTGCTAACTGTGCTCCAGGGCTGTGGTGCTTTCAGTACAGAACTGCTCCCACCTGCCTAGCTGGGATATTTTTGGATAGTCGGTGACATTTGAAAGGAAAACCGAGTGAATGGGAGCTGGAGAAAAGCTTTGTGCCCTGGCAGAGCCTCGTCCCAAATGGGATGTGCTCGAGGCTGGAGCCAGCCAGGGAGCAGGAGGAGCTGGAGCGGTGCCAGAGCAGCTTCCCCAGGGATTTACAAGCAGAGAGGGATTTTTTGAGGGCCTTTTTTATACTGCAAAAGAAAACAGGCAAGTTGGCAGCTTGGCCTGAGACGGTATCACTGGTTTGCTGCTTTTTTTTTAATAAGTGGGCAGAATGTGGCGGGTTCTAGCAGAGTTTGCTGAGCTGGAAAAATCAGGGGAAAGCTGGGAAAAGAGGAGATTTTCCTTTTTTTTATTTAATTGAATTGATTTTTTGAATGAAGAGCAGGTTCACAGTGGATGAGTAATGTACAGTGAGCCTGACATTCCCCCCACCACCCCCAGATCACGGGAATCTGTGGTTCCCAGACACTGCCTCGCTGTGATGGACTCAGTGAGTGCTCCCTGCTGCTTGCACAGAGCTTGACATGAGAAAAAAAAACCAAAACAGCGCATAAAAAATAAGTTCAAGAAAACAATCACAAGTTATTAGCGGCACCAAGTCCTTAAACAGAGCTTGGAGCACAATCCAGGCTCAGCGCGGCACTTCGGGGATGTCAACTGCTGTCACTGTCCATCTCCGTGAGCAGCTACAGCTTAATTTCATTTACTCCCCGAGTGGCAGGCCCAGTCATTTCTCAGGATCAGCGCCTGGTTTTTTTTTTTTCCCCCCACAACTGATTCGTCTGGATTCTTGTCACGGGTGGTTAACACTTCGCTGCTCCCAAAGACTCCACCTGCCAGGGCGCATCAGGCTCGCCAAGGGGGAAGCGCTGCCGTGCCAGCTCCGGCCAAGACACCTTTATTTTATTTTTTTATTATTATTATTTAATTTGTTTTTCGTTCTTTTCTCGCCGCAGGTCGTGGCCTATCACTACTGCCAGGCCGACAACGCCTACACCTGCCTAGTGCCCGAGTTCGTGCACAACGTGGCCGCCCTGCTGTGCCGCTCCCCGCAGTTCGTGGCGTACCGGGAGCAGCTGCTGCGCGAGCCCCACCTGCAGAGCCTGCTCAGCCTGCGCTCCTGCGTCCAGGACCCCATGGCCTCCTTCCGCAGGGGCGTCCTCGAGCCCCTGGAGAACCTGCACAAAGGTACTGGGGTCAGGCTTGCCCTGAGCTCCCACACGCACCCGTTTGGTTTTGTTGTTGTTGTTGTTGTTGTTTTAAAGTCGTGTCTGGGCGTTGGAATGAAGCGGTGGGTTCATCCCAGGTGGGATCTGGAGGACCACGGAGTTTTTGGTTGGAAGGAATGGTAAAGACCAGCTCGTTGCACCCCCTCCTGCTGTGGGCAGGGACACTTTCCACCAGCCCAGGTTGCTCCAAGCCCCGTCCAACCTGGCCTTGGACACTTCCAAGGATGGGGCAGCCACAGCTTCTCTGACCAACCTGTGCCAGGGCCTGCCCACCCTTCCAGCAAACACTTCCTTCCCAATATCCCATCTAACCCTGCCCTCTGGCAGTGGGAAGCCATTCCCCCTTCTCTGTCCCTCCAGGCCCTTGTCCCAAGTCTCTCTCCAGCTCTCTTAGGTACTTTAAGGCTGCTACGAGGCCACCCCAGAGCCCAGTGGTCCCTTCCAATCTGACCCATTCATTCTGTGTGATTCTCTGATTGTGCTTGTTGGGAAGCCAGTGGTTAAGCACCCCTCTTCTCCTGTTCAGGGCTGTAGAAGAAACACTTGCCTTTCCCTTTCCTTGCCTCCTTCCGTATCCCAAACCTGCCCTCACAGTTCTGAAGGTGAAAACGAGCAACAATTTCCACGCACAGCGGTGGTTGCAGCAACGTGTTCTGATTTAGTTGTGTAGGGGTGGCTTTTTTCCCTTTCCCTGCCACTCTTCAATGGCCTTCAGAGAATTTGAAGCTTTCACCAAAGGACTGATGCCATAAAAGTCGATAGACACCCTGTGTAAAGCTTCTGGGGGGAACTGCTGACAAGCCTTATCCCGATTACAGAGCTTTTTCTAATGCGGCATTGATTTTGTCTTCTTTCCTTTCTTCCCTCTGCAAGTTATAAGTAATTCACTGTGACAATTGCTAAATTTAAGATCTTTGCTGGTTGCCATGAAGACTGTCAGAGCATTGCAGGGTTCAGGACTCTGTTGTCCTGCAGGATGCTGTTTATCACCGTGGCTGTGCTGCATCTCAGCCGCAAAAAAACCCCCAAAACTTCAGATGATTTTGTTTTACCACCCTGCACTCTGCAGTGGAGGATCCAACATGGAATAGGTGGCAGCTTTCTACCAGATTCAAAGCCCTGATGTTCATATCAGCTCCTCAAAACTGTGTTCCAAGCTCTGAGCAGCAGCAGCTGGGTCTAACCCACCTGGTTCCAGCAGGCACAAAGGCACACGCAGAGCCCTCACAGCACGACAGCTCTTGGTTTTCCTGGCATGGAGAAATGTCACTGTGGGAGGAGCGTGGCTGGCTCTTTCCTACCAACACTCCTGGCAAAAAGAACAAAGAAAAAAAGATACATTTAGAAGCCTCTGCTCTAGAGGAAAATAATTCCTGGTTGTTACAGCAGCTCCCTGGGAGGTACTTGAATTCCAGCCCTTGAATTCAGAGCTCTGCAGAGGATGCCTTTTTTTTTTTTTTTTTTTTTTTTTGCCAGGCAGGTTGACCCCCCATCTGGTTCTAAATTCTGAAAAATGTTACATAAAACCTTATTTTCTTTCCTCTTGGGCTCTGCACTCAACACAGCTCCAGTGGACCAGGACTCCCATCTTTCAACCTTGCTGGTCCGGAGTGCTGGCAAATTCATTTGTTCTTTAACAAGTGGTCATTAACAAGATGAACAGTGTCTGGAAATTGGTTCTAAGATATATAACATTTAAGACTCTGTAAATACATCAGCAGGTCTTTTACAAGGTGCTGTTGAGGCTTTAATGCTACTGGGACGAAATTATTGCACAGCTGTTAATGGTGAGCGTAACTGAGAAAGTTAGATTCACATTTCTCAAATATATATATATATAAAAATATATATTTTTAATGACAAGGAAGCTAAATAATATATAGGAGAATGTAGAAACACTGACTGCACTGTTTGCACCACCTGGGTTACTTGTATTCTCCAGCAGCCAAAAACCCCTGTTTAAAAAGTCCATGATTTGCTTTTTGTAGGATTTTTCAAGGCCATGTTGGACCTGCTCTGATGGAAGGTGGGGTGGAACAAGATGACCTGGAAAGGTCCCTTGCAATCTGCAATTAATGTATTTTGAAAAAAGTGCTGCTGTTGTGATTTTGTTCCTTCTTCAGCAATATCTGATGATGCTTTAAAACACTGTGGTGACTTTGCAGTACATTATGGTCGTGTGTCTGTATTCCAATAAATGATTTTTTTATTCTTTCTTTCAGAGAGGAAGATCCCTGATGAAGATTTCATTATACTAATTGATGGTTTAAACGAGGCTGAATTCCACAAGCCAGATTATGGAGACACCATAGTATCATTCCTGAGCAAAATGATTGGAAAATTTCCTTCCTGGCTGAAGCTGGTAGTGACAGTCAGGACGAGTCTACAGGTACAGTGAGACCCAAAATAGTGATAAACTGTGTCATTGTCATGATGGGCTTAGATAAAGATGGATGTCTGGATTTGCTCAAACCCTTGATTTCAGGTTGTCATTTTGGCTTTTTAATTTTTGGATTTCCATCCACGTCCCCAAACTCACTCTACAGCTTTGGATGGATCTAATCCAGCGTTGCCTTTTCATGTCAATAAATGTTCATCAGCAAATGGCTGAGATCATTTTGTGACACAGCTCACATGCCAACAGGCTCTTAACTCACTGAACCATTAGGAGGGCAGGGCCTGATGTCTGTCAGATTGTGCAGCTTGAGAACATCCTCTTCTCCATGTGGAAGAGCAGAGGAATTCAGATTTCATACCCTAAGTGTGATCATTTCAGTCTGGAGGACTCAAGTGTCAGGCCAAGACATTATTCAGCTCAAAAGGACTGTGGTGAGCAGGTGCTGAAGCTCTAAGCTGAGTGTTGTTTGGGTTATTCTTAAGTGGTTTTATTTTAGTTTGCAGCTGGGCAGGTTTTTACCTTCAGCCTGCTCATCGTGACTCTTCTGGCAGAAGGATCAAGCTGAACTTTGTTGGCTCAACTGCTCATCTGAACAGAGGGGGCTGGGAAGCAAACACAGTGACCCAGCTGGGGCAGATCTGTTCTTTCCAGGTTTCTCAGTAGGGCTGCTTGATTTACACCATCATGGACGGGAACATTCCCACTGAGCATCCGAGCCAGGAGCCTGGAGGAGGATGGGACACACATTTGGGATCCAGCTCGGAGCTCCTCTGCAGCTGGCCCAGCTGCTCCAGGCAGAAAGGCCTGTCTGCAGCTCTCTGGTTCTCATTTTTTCATTATTAGCCATTTCTTCATTAGCACAGAGCTGTTGAGTTCATTTTTAACGAGCTCCATTAAGCAGTTTTACTGAGATTTGCTAATATTTGCTGAGATCCACAGGTTGATTCGCTGTGGCCCTCCTGGCAGGGAGCTGAGTCTGGTTCCAGACCCTGCACACTGTCCTTGTCACTGGGAATGGCAGCTGCTTCCCCAAGATCAGGAGAGCACAGGAAATCTGCTGTACAGTGCTGGAGTCTGTTTTTTTCTGCTCAGTAATGCAGATTAAATATCATTTGAGAGAAATCTTTTTTTTGTAATTGTAAGCAAATTGCATCCTGCTGGCTTGAATTCCTCATTTAATTAGGGTTTTTTTTTTTTTGCAGCCCTGTGTTCTTCACTGCTGCTTTTCCTCACACTGTGCTCTCCCTCTTTATTTTCTTGGAGAGCTGATGTCTTCTTCAGGGTCTGCCTTGGCTTCTCCAGGTCTGTTCTCCTCACAGTGGGCTTTGGAAAGGCCTTTGATGATCTTTGGTTTCTTTGGAGAAGCATCATCAATGTTAGGAAATATCCTTCATTTTCATTTCAGTCATGTTTCACACACAACCTACTTGATTATAGATGAGGCTGAGGTCCTGAGGGCACAAACTGCCACTCGTGTGCTTGGCCTGATGGAAGGCCTTAAAAGAGTCTCAGAGGTGCCATTGTAATAGAAATTAAATGTGCTTAATGAATAAGGAACCCAGCATGAATGTCTTTTTTTTTTTTTCTCTTCTTTCTTTGTAGGAAATAATTAAGCTGTTGCCCTTCCACAGAATATTTTTGGATAGACTGGAAGAGAACGAAGCCATCGACCAGGACCTGCAGGCTTACATCCTGCACCGGATCCACAGCAGCTCGGAGATCCAGAACAACATCTCGCTCAACGGCAAAATGGACAACACCACGTTCGGCAAGCTCAGCTCTCACCTCAAGACCTTGAGCCAGGGGTCCTACCTGTACCTGAAACTCACTTTTGATCTCATAGAGAAGGGATACCTGGTGCTCAAAAGCTCCAGCTACAAGGTGGTGCCCGTGTCCCTGTCCGAGGTGTACCTGCTGCAGTGCAATATGAAGTTCCCAACACAGTCTTCCTTTGACCGGGTCATGCCCCTCTTGAATGTGGCAGTGGCTTCTCTGCACCCATTAACAGACGAACATATTTTTCAGGCCATTAATGCAGGTAACATTGAGGGCACTTTGGAGTGGGAGGACTTTCAGCAGAGGATGGAGAACCTTTCTATGTTTCTTATCAAACGTAGAGATATGACGCGAATGTTTGTTCACCCCTCTTTCCGAGAATGGCTCATTTGGAGAGAAGAAGGTGAAAAGACCAAGTTTCTTTGTGATCCTAGGTAAGCGAATGCTCTGAGAAATCAGAGCTTACACAGGTTGTTCATCTCACACTGTCACCTGAATTCTTTCATTTCACGAGGTTGTGCTTCAAAATTACATAAAGTGGAGGATAAGGAGGTGGAAGATGAGTGTGTGGACATGTCTTTTGCAGTTGCCTTGTTTTTCGAGTTGTGTTCCTCCTAGTCCTACTAAATGTCTATTTGAAAACAAAACAAGGGGCAGAATTGGGCTGTAGTGATTTTGGCCTGTAAATGCATCTGTAATCCCTGTCCTGACAGCAGCTGAGTCCCTGGCTTAGCTCACAGGGAACAGAATTTAATCACAGTTGGATTTATGTTCTTTAAACCCAATGATGGTTATTAACAACGCTATCTTTGTTTCTGCTGAAGAGTGGAAACAGACTCTGACTGTAACTTTATCCCCACAAGCTTTGCTCTGTTTTGTCCGCCCATTTCTTGAAATGTGATTATAAAAATCAGGGAAACACTGGGATTCAAGGCTGTGTCAGTGCCTCTCCCAGACCTGAGGGTCCCTCTTGAAGACAATCTGATGGGATCTGCTGGAGCTGGGTAGCACCTGGCTGATCAAAGCAGCTGTGGCTGTTAGTGGTGTCACAGTAATTTACCTCTTCAAATTTTGAGGTAAACAGGCTGCAGGAAAAAACACTAAATAGCTCCTCCCAATGGACATCGTCCTGGTTTTAGTTGGTTCTGACAATATTCCTGTCGAGTGAGCCCTTTGTTAAAGCATCTCACAGCAGCAGGTGCCTTTAGATCAGTCAGTGAGTTATTTGATATCCTTCCTCGGAGCCATTAAGTGCTTGTCACCACGTGATGCTGTTCCACCCTTGCTGTTTGCAAGTGTCTGTGCAGTGCTTACACCCGTGGAGCTGAGAGCTTTCTGCCTCCCAGTCACTCCCACCTGGTGCTGCTGCTGTTGTCTGGCCTGGCTGTAAGAGCTTGTTGTCAGCTGGGTGAGGGGACAGCCTGGCAATTGTTGGGTGCTGTGGGTGGTACCCGTGGGCACGGCCAGGTGACGTGGGGGCCGTGGTTCTCTGGGTCCAGGAATTCTCTTCATCCTCACAGCAGTGGGAAAGGGCACTCTGAGAATACCAGACTCAGAGGGGAACTCAAATGTGCAGCATTTTGGGTGGTTTTGCACTGAAACCCAGCGTCCAACCGGGTGTGATTTTATTGACTGGGAAGGCGCAAATCCACCAGTGTTCACTCAACAAGTCACCAGATAGTTCTCTGCTCAGCAGAGGTGGCTTTGCACTGAAACCAAGTATGCAGCCAGGTGTGATTTTTAGCACAAAGGCATAAATCTGCCCGTTTTCACTCAACGAGCCACCAGATGAATTTCTGCTCAGTGTTCCAATTTGGTGCTGCCTTTCCTGAGCTGCCCTCAAGACCATTCTGGGGACTCTCAGGCATTACTTTTCATCCTATATATGCCATTATCCTGAGAAATTAATGGTGACTTTAAAGCTTATGGGGGCCACTCGCTCTCTGTGCAAGCAGGGAATCCCTGCAGAGCTGACCCAACTTGCCTCCCTTCCTGCTGGCAGACAGAAGTTCCAGCGCATCAGCAGGCTCCCACTGCCCTGAGCACGAGCCCGTATGTAACGAAGGCTTAATAAATATCTGTGATGTAAAACGTGTGCTAATTGGATTGTGCTCTGATGGTGGCTAATGAAACAGCATACAACTCAGTGATTAATAGAGAGGGACCCCTGAGATTCAGCTTACGGCGCTCCTCAAAATCCTCCTGTCCAGCTGATCCTGAGATGCTGAGCCCGGAGCACGGGCAACCCTTAGCGACGATGGAGAGGAGTAATGATTGTTTCCTTTCATTTCTCCGGAGAGAAGCGGAGCTGGCCACTGACAGAGCTCACAGCAGTAGCCTGTGAGAATTTGCCTGTGTCTGGTTTGTTCACAGCCAGCTTGATTCCTTGGGAATTGAGATGACGTGACAACTGTCCAGAGCATTCCTGGGGTTTGGTCGTTCAGTGCCGTCGATGTGGAGCTGTTTGACCTTGCCCTGTCAACACGTGAAGAGTCAGGTTGCTGAGCTGATGGTTTTTCCCCCCCACGAGAAGAGCTGTGAAGTGAAATGTGGGTTTGTGAAGCTGCTTTTAATTGACTGACCCTGACAGGGTGTCCAGGTGTGAGGCCGTTACGAAGGAAATTGGGATAATGGGCCTCGTGTCCCTGGAATTGCAGCTGGGATAATCTTCCTGGTTTCATTAGTAAGAGTAAGTTCACGTGTTGTCAGAAGCAGGGAAAAGAGGGGAGGGCGGAGGAGGAACACGATGTCCAGGAATTATCCCATTTTTCCACGCTTTTAAGATAAACAGCAGATCTCCATCCTCTGGGTTTTTGGTTGACCCTCTTCTTTGAACCCTCACCGTGCCTTTGCTGTCAAAAGCACAGGCTAATTGGCTCTGAAGGGGAGTTCTCTCTGCCAACCCCCCTCAGCCCTCTTTATTGTTCAACACAGGACACCACAGAGGCTTTGTCAGAGCATTTAACCAGCATTGCAGTAACGACCTCCCCGGCCTGTCAGGGCAGCACTGTGAACCAAACAGCTTCCTTGACAAATAACATAAAAACATTTGAGGAAAAAGACCCAATCCTTTGTGACTGGTGCACCAAGAAAATGGTTCTTATTGCACTTCCCCTCTTAACACTCGTGTTTCTTAACCTAAATTCCTCTCTGATGTTGTGCTGCTGTGCAGATTTAATCAGAAACTTCCATGCAATTTTTTTTTTCCATGCTTTTACAACACTAATAAAATGTTTTATCCCTGTGCTGCTGCTGCTGAAGGGATTGTGAGAGAGGCAGAAGTGAAGTGATCTGCCCTGGCAAGGCAGTAGGAGAGCTGCAGTCGGATATGGACCCCAAAAGTGAAATTACTTTATCCAGATTTAAGTATCAACATATAAGTTACTTGTCTAGACGTGCTTTATAGTCAGAGGAGAGAAATTAGAGTGATTCATTTCATCCTGAGCTAACAGGCTACAGTAGGTCAGAGCAGGAATGCCTGGGAAGCATCTCCAGCTGATTTATGAGGGATCTCGGGGTGATGGGCTCCCCAGGAGATGTCTCCAGTTTTGACAGATAAAGCTGGAAGAGATGAATCTCTCCAGCCTGCTCTTCTACCCAACACACAAGGGTTTGAGGTAGATTCAGAGCTTTGCTTTTCTTGCACAGGAATGCTGAGGAAGGAAAAAGATACTCCAGGAAGAATCTCTCAGTGCTGTTGCGACTCAGTTTGGGCTTTTGCATCTCAGGGTGGCAGTGGAGCACCCAACATTGTGTGTGCTGGTGCTGGTGGCTGAGGAAACAGGCTCTTGGTGCTGCTTGGGCATGTCCCACCATCCCTGGGATCATAGTAAAATGAGGCATTTTAGACCTTTCCCTCAGGTGCTTCACCCCTGGCTCGGTGCAGCCAGGCCTCACCTGATTTTGGGTGCTTGCCATCCCCACGTCTGATCCTCAGGTGGGTGCTCTGGTCTCCTTTAATCCTCAAAGAAGTTCATCCAGCCTGTTTTAGCTGTTGGCTGGGATGAGTTGAACCCCATACCTGCCTGGAGGACAGTTCCTGGGCTCCAGGGCCACCTGGGTATGGACACGCTGCCCTGGGGAGGTGGCCTGTGCCAGGCTGGGACTCGGAGGAGATGGGAAGCGGCAGAGGTGGTGCCTTCAGAGTAGATTTGCTCCTGTTTGCTGTTCCTTTACATGGCAAAGGCTCTGCTCGGCTTCTGGCTCCTTGCACTTGCTCTGGATTTACCATTTGATGGGCACAGCAGCTCATATTTTTACCTTCTGTAAGAAGAGCGAGAGCGGCGAGGATGGGAGCCACCAACGTGACGGTGGAGGAGGGTCTCCAGGTGGAGAACTTCAGGAATATCCTGCTACCCACAGGATATTTTCACTGCCTGGAGGTGTTAAACTGTTCTCATGGATCCTACAGATAAGGTGTTGTTCTGAAACCCCAAATTCTGTGGGTTTCCAGAAGAGCTGAATGCTCAGGTGGTGGAGATGCCCAGCAGGCTTTGGGCATCGCTCAGAATCAGGGTGGTGGTGCCTTGTTCGGCGTTGGCACCCCTGGGCTGATGCAGCTGTGAAACCCAGGCTTGGAAATGCTGCATGAGGAATCAATTCTGTGCAGTAAATACTCTCCTCAGTGCACCAGGGCTTTATCAGGCAGCTCCTGCTCATGGAATTTTGTAGGAAAACAAATCTTAATCCTCAGGGATACCACCAAAAAATTAACCAGGGAGAAGTACTGGTGGCTCCATGGTTGAGGGCATCTCCTGATCTCTTCTTTTCTGCATCCAGTCTGACCCAGTCTGTCCCTGAAACCCCAGAGCAAGGCACCCTGAAGGGATTAACAAGCAGAAGGATGCAGCTTCTCCTCCACCACCCGAGTTGCCATGGTTTCTGCCAGAGCTGTCTTTTAGTACAATCCTCTCTAGGTATTTTGCATTTTCCTTTTTCTCTCAGGAGCACGTTGCAAGTGGAGACTTTTCCCACACGAAATTAATGTTTCTATGTATTCCCCAGCAAAAATGACAGAGTGAAGGAGTTAGAGGATTTTTGTTTCATTTTGATGGAATGATTGATCTGATTGACAAATAATAATCCCCAGTCTAAAGATAATTAATTTAGAAAGTTGGGGGGAAAAGGAATCGGTGAAAATGGTATTTACAACAATTCAGGAATACAGCAAACAGCTTTAAATGGGGGAGTGGGTTCTCACACATCAGCTCCTTAAAAATTACCCCCAGTTCAGTCCTCCATATGGAGCTCACTTGGGCATTATGGTGCATGGATTAGTTGATTTTCTTCCTCTTTTGTATTATGAGATTCTGAAAAGCTCTTAAAATACACTCAGCTTGATTGTTAGCTGAAATGATGGAGTGTTCACCAAAACCCAGGGTACATCTTAAGTGTTTTCTCTGCGTCCACGTGGGATGGATTTCGCTCGGTGAAGCAACGGCACTGTTTGAATTCAGGGTGAGGCAGAATGATGGGGTTAGGATTTATTTGAATTCCTTATTTACTTGGGCAGAAAGTTAAAAATAATGCAGTGCCCCTTGGCACCCTGTGGGGCTGGAGTGGAAGGATCAGCTTTTCCAAAGCAGTTGGCATCAGCCCCACCTCTCGAAGTGCAGCAGGGAGCGAGAGCTGCTGCTGCTGCCATCGGAATTTTGCATCGCTTTACCCTGGGAATTACCTCTTTAATGGCTTTTTCATGGCTCCAGAGTGCCAGTCTTGTAGCTCTGCACGTGTTGGAGCTCACACTGGGCTTTCTGAGCAGCACTCGGCGCATCAGCACAGCCGGGAGGGAGGTGTTGTCATTTGTTGTTTTGCCATCCCTGGCCCTGGGCTGGATGTCACATGTCACCAAATTACACGAGGTCAGGTTGTTCCTTGCCCACCCTGCTGTCTGGTCTGCACTTGTGCAAGGCCTGTTCTGAGTTAGTGCAATTAATTACCAAATCACCACGGGATCTGGTTGTTTAAGAACATTTCCACTGCTCTAATTTTGGCAGGAGCGTGGGGTGTGGTGGAAGTGGTGGCTGAGCTGCCATTTGGGGCAGGGATTCCTCTGCACCCATAACATGACAGGACAACATTTGCTGTCTTAATTTACCCCTCAGGCAGATCATAGTGAGAGCCATATTTTTGACTTCCAAAGAAGAATCCATCATCGTGTCCTCCAGTTAATTGGAGGGGCAAACCCAATCTGTTCATCAGGCAGCAGAGACCTCATGGAGTGCTGACTGAGAATACAACTTTTAGGCTTCCCATATGTCTTACAGAATACATTTTTCTGATGCCATGACTTGGAACCCAGTACATTTTGAAATGTTGAAGGAATGGGCAGTGGCTCAACAAAGTGAGTGTAGGAAACTTATTGTGTGCATCTCTAGATGTTAATTCTAGTTATAGAGTCATGGGATGGTTTGGGTTGGAAGGGTCCCACCCCCTTCCACACCTTCCACAAGCCCAGATTGCTTTGAACTCTGTCCAGCCTGGCCTTGGACACTTCCAGGGATCCAGGGGCAGCCACAGCTTCTCTGGGCAACCTGTGCCAGGGCCTGCCCACCCTCACAAGGAAGAATTTCTTCCCAATATCCAATATAAACCTACCCTCTGTCAGTTTGAAGCCATTCCCCCTTGTCCTGTCCATCCAGGCCCTTGTCCAAAGTCCCTGTCCAGGCCTCGTGGAGCCCCTTTCTGATCTCATACAAAAATCAGAGCCTAAAACTAAGTTATTAAAGCCATTGGCAGCAAGTTGGGCAGCTGTGACAGGGACTTAGCAGGGCAGGGAAGTGGCTTAGCTGCAGGTTTTCCCCTGAACTGTGGTCAGAGCTGCAGCTGCAGCATCAGTTGGAAGAGGAAAAATGGGAGACAGATTATAAATTATGACAGATGAGATGGAGAGCAGATGTGATCACTGCCACCATAAAGGACATCAGGAGAGCTGCTCATTTTAACTGGCTCATTAGACATGCAACCTCAGCATTGGGATGCAGAAGGGCTTGAATGTATTTAATGTCTTGAGTTACTGTCCTCATAAAATCGGTTCTTTTTCTTCTGGACCATAAACTTCTGTATTCTGGGCCATTTTCTCATCTAAATGGAAGAAAATATTCAGTGAATAATCCATCCTGTGGCACTGAGAAGAGAGGAGCAGAGTTAATTGGAGGTGTTATCAGTGCTGATCAAAGAAAGAAATGTGACTTAATTTCTTCCTGTTATTTCATTCCACAAATCTAAAGACCCACTTTCAGAGCAAAAGGCCCATCTTTCAGCAGTGCAGGAGAGAGCAGTCTTGATTTGTTCCATCTGCTTCTTACATGGTCATTGACTCCTGGTCAAAGCACTTCCAAATCACATTGCCTGTTCTTCTTTGATTCCATGTATTTTAAATTGTGTCAGACTGAACGGGAACAGAAAATGTATCACCACTGGTCTTTTGAGATCTCCTCTCTCTCTGTTAACTGTGCAGTCACTGGAGACTTTTCCTGAAAGATGCTGTTATTCATTTTACCCGTCCAACATATTTATTAAATATGCCAGGAGTCTTTTCACACTGCTCTTGGACAAGGTTTCTTTTCTCTGAATATAAAGTAATCTGTTCCTGGCAACCAGCAAATTTCAGAAAAGCCTCATGGACTGAACAGAGAGACATGGGAATTGCGTCTTTGCTCTCAGGATCTGCTTTTTTAAATCTCATTAAGTCAGGGCCTCTGAGCCTTTGAAAATGCTTTTTTTCCTCTCCTTTATCCTTCCTTTTTTGTTCTGTGTGTTCAAATCATTGTAAGTATTTTCTGTTACCTTAAATCTGAAGGGTGCCATCAGAGCCGGCTGCTTTTCCTCTTTGCTGCTTCTCCTGGCAGTTCTGGCACTGCTGCCGTTGTTCCATGGAATGTAGAGGTTCTCCAGGATCAGCTCCTGAGATGGGTGCAGCTCTGTTATCCTGGATAAACTCCAGCCAAACTCCTTCCCTGTGATAAGCCAAGTATGTAACATCATCTGATAAAATGAGGGTGCAGCGTGGTTTGTGCCCATGGGATTTTTAATAGGCAGATATTGCTATTCCATCCTGGAAAGTTTCTGGAATAAACTTTCTCCCTGAGTGATATGGCTGTGGGTGCTGTTAATGCCATGTCAGAGGGGTAGGGAAGCTTTCCAGCTCCTTCAAAATTAGGAGTCATTAAGCACAAAGCAGAGGATCTTTCAGGATGGGAAAGCCCTCTAAGATCATCAAGTCCAATCATTAACCCTGCACTGCCAAGGCCTAGATAATCATTTATTTTCCCATTTAACCTGGAAATGTCTTGTTTGTTGCCCACAGCTGATGTATTTCTAGTGTATGATTGAGGCCATGAGGTGTTCCTCTGGGTTGGGAACGGTCGTGATGATGGTGTGAGTGTGTTATGGTGAAGACAGCAAGCAGCAGCCCTGCTGGCTTGGGATCCTTGTCCCACTCAGCAGGAACTGTGTCTGCAGTTCCTGCAGCAGCTGGAATTGGTAGCACACCACTGCTGTGTCCTCAGTTAGTTCTGGGCAGGGTGATGGTGTTTGAGCAGATATTTCACAGCTTCTCTTGCTGCAATGAGATCTGACCCAAGGGACAGGAAAGTTTTTCTTGGCTTTGAACTTGCCTGTCCCAGTTAGCTCAGCAAATTAAACCAGTGTTTGAGTCTGTAGGAAAGACCATCATGTGCTGAAGAGCATTCTCTGGTTTGCTGGGATTTTCTTTTAAAATGTTAATTCCTTCCAAGTTAATTGGCAAGCTGTAACATCAGAGGGGAGGGAGCTGCGTCACAAAAATCAGTAAATCAGCTTTGGTGATGAACTGATCCTTCAAGAAGAGCTCATGGAGCTGAGCTTGGCCTTTCTGCAGCCAGGATGGACATCTGGACATCCCTCTGCAAGGGAGGAGGCTCCAGCTTTGTCAGGGCACCCAGGAGTCTCTGCACTGGAGTTAAAACATTGCACTCTGCAGGGCTGGAAGACCAGATTTGCTGGGCACAGTGTCAGATCTCTTGCTTTTGGAATGTTTTCATGGGATTAGCTGGAAGAAGGGAGATAGGGGTGTAAATAAGGGAATTTCGGGGGGTTCAGAAGTGAACAAGACTGATTCTCATTTGGGTTTTTTTGCCTGTGTTTTACTCTGGTGCTGAAATTCCTTAATGCTGGAGTGATGTTGCACCCTTTAATCTTTTTTATTAGTGTCACTTTGTGCCCTTCCATCTGTGACACAAGGGGCAATGTCATTTTAGGGATGTGCTTTGTGTCTTTTTTACATATATGTGCCCATCCAGGCAGTCAGCCCTGGCCATTCCAGGAGTCGATACAGGCACTGAGAGCAGACAAAAGCTGCAGAAATCGAGCTGGCAGGGCTATTAATTTTTCACAAAAAAAAAAAAAAAAAGAAATCTTGCATTAAAAATAGAAAAAATCTCTGATGATAAAATCTGTAGTGGTGAAACTCAAAGCAAATCATTTCACCGAGCTCCTTGATGTAGAAATCATTAGTGCCACTCTCCTGTATTATTAAAAAAAAAAGGAAAAATAGTTAAAAAAAAAACCTGTTCTCTTGCAGCCTGGTTTAGTTTCCAATTAACATTGACAGAACAAGTGACTGCAAGTGTTTATCAACCAGCCCCAAGCCAAGGTCTGGGGAGCTTTGCAGAGCTAAGGTATTACTCATGAATCCTGTACTTTATTCTGGAATAGTTTGTACATGCCTTATTCATAACACCAAAGTCATGTCTGTAATTAAATTTAGGTAAATACCTCTTCCAACTGCAGCTGAAAAGCAGTTTAGGAGCTGATTGTGGAACCTGGGCTGGTGTGTCAGGAGGGGGCTGCACTTCAGCTCCTGCTGTGAGGAACAGGCACTTCAGAAGCTTTGGATCTTCAGCTGATGCATGGGATTAATGCAGTTACTGCTCCATTCAGGGCCTTCCCAAAGCTTATCAAAGAGTTCTCCACCAGCAGGCAAAAAAATTGGTGTTATTTGCTCTCCTGTGGTGTGGTCCTTGTCCAAAGTCCCTCTGCAGTTCTCCTGTCCACCCTCTATGAGTTCTTGACCTTGCAGCACCAACCTTTGCATGGAGGTGAACACCTTGCCCCTCCTCCAAATGGCAGTCACAGCATCGTGAATCTGCTGATTTATTGCAATATATGTATATATAAACAGCAATTACAGGTTTCCATAATCTGGCTGACGGGGGCCAAATAAACCCCAGCACTTGCTGCTCCCTTTGACTTCCAGCTGTACTTTGCAACACTCAAGCTGTGCTTCAGTCACTTGTTTTCCATCTGATCCGTTCCTCCCTCCCACGGGCGCTCCTGGAGTGTAAATGAATTTCTCTATCTCCTCACAGCCAAAAGGCTGTGACCTGGTGTCCTCCTGCCATCCCAAAGAGGAGAAGAGCCAAAGGAAGTCAAAGGCAGCAAAGCTGTGGTAAACTCAGGGTGCTACAACCACTTCTAAGGCCCTTCTGCCGTCCCAGCTTTTTTGTGCTTCATCCCTTCTGTTGGTGCCATTTGGGGAATTCTCGCAGCGCAGACGTGTGGGATGGGAGGCACTGCCCCGTGCACAGAGGCATCCTCACGGATCTGAAGCTTCAGCTGAGGCTCCAGAGCTCTTGTTGTGCTGGGCAGAGTCACCATCTGGAGAGGCTTCTCCTTCCCCACGGATGGGAAGTGTGGAGCGATGGGATCCCGGCACAGGCCCCGTGCCAGGCCAGGGTGTGGAGAGCAGCTTGCCAGGCGGAAAAATAGGGCTTTTCCTCACTTTCCTTTGGTGCTCAACTCACCCTAAGGATGAAGATGCTGTCAGTCAATAAAAACGTTTCAGACAACAGTCACTTGAGTTGATGGTGCCTCTGTAAATTGAGTTGTGTTCTGGAACGAGGCACAACACGATTCCTCACCGGTGCAAGATTTAATTACCTGTAAAAGGGATGTGGTGCTCTTCCTCCTGCCCAAACCTGCAGATCAAGCCCTGCCTCACAAGAAAAAGGTGATTTGTTTCTCATCCCACTCCTCCAGTGGGCACATCCACGTCCTCCCAGCACCACGAGGGCTGGCAGAGCATCACCAGGCCCCACTCACATGAATCCACGTGTTACTGGTCCTAAAGGAGATTAATTGGCAGGGACAAAGGGGAGGAGCTTGCCAGACACCTGGCCAGGGCATTTACAAGGATTGTGCTTTTATTCTTTTCTTCTTTTAGTTTATTCTTACATGGGAAATCATTCCCCCTGGATGTGGATGAGCTGGTAAATCCCCACGGTTGTGAAAGCTTCCATCCTGTGTAATATTTACTTGACGTTTGGCCATCCCCAGGATTTCTTTGCTTTACCAGACAGGGATGAGCTAATAACATTCCCTGTCCTTAAAAGCCCTTTTAAAGCCACGGTTGATCTCATATTTTATTTTCCTTGGCTGGAAGGGGTTTGATTGCTTTTAGTGTAGTCACATTTTTATGCAGTTCCAGAAATGAAGTGGGTTAAAAGGGCTCCCTTGGGAGCACCCAGGGGCTTAAGGAGGAATATAATTTTGTTGGTAAAACCGAGGGAACAGCAGACACAACCCACTGAGGTCCCAGCATGGAACCTCAGCAGCTCCTGCCCTGCTTGCTGCATCTCCTGCAGGGGCAGCTATTGGCTGGTTTGCCCAGAAATTACATTAAAACTTCACATTTTTGCACCCTGTGGAGTGTGTGTGTCTGTGGAGAATCAGCATCTCTCATCTTTGAGAAGATTCAGCCATATTGGACTTGCAGTGTTACAAGCTGGAAGTCTGTAAATGTTTAAAAACGTCAATAAAAACGACCTTCAGCGATGGAAGTTGTTGTCTGGTTTATTATATTTTGCCTTAAACAGGGTTTGGTTTGTAGCTCAGTTAATTTGCTTTGGTTGTCAGCCTGGTAGGTCATGGCCAGAAGCATCTTTTATTACTGGAGAATGTGTTGGGAAGGAGTGTTTGGAGAATGTGTTTACAAGGAAATAAACCTGCTCTGCAGGGGGCAGAGTGCAGGTGTCATTTAAAGGACATTTTTTTCCAAGTGTGGATATTCTAAATATGGAATTTTCTAGTGACTTCAGCGATGTGCTTTGCAAGTGTGGTTCTTCTCTGTAAAATGACTAGAAAAGTAACACTGCAGTTTTCATGGAATTGTGCCTCTGCTGTTTGCAAATTTACATCTGCTGATAGAAAATATATTGGGCTGGGTTTTCTTTTCTGCCCTTTAATGTTTGGGGTGTTTTGAGCCATCAGTGTTTACAATTAATTGGTGCTTTACAAGTGAGAATCCTTCCACTTCTGTTTCCCAAAGCTGGATGAGCTTGGAAGGATTAGCAGGGGCAAAAAATTGTCCTCAAAAGTTGTTTCCTTGGTGCAACAAGAAAAACTAACACACTCTTTCTTCTGATTTTAGGAGTGGCCACACCCTACTTGCCTTCTGGTTTTCCCGACAAGAAGGAAAATTAAACCGGCAGCAAACTATTGAACTGGGACATCACATCCTCAAAGCACACATTTTTAAGGTAACAAAAAAAAATTCAAATGAAGACTTAACGCCAAGCTCATCCCCAGCACTGGCAGTGCTCAGTCGTGTCTTGTCGTGGGGTTGGTGGAAGAGTGTGATTGCCTGAGGCTGCTGGAGCGAGGAGAAGTTGGGAAAATTGGCAGTGGCATCCAAGAAAGGCTTGAAATTAAACCCTCCTTCAGACTGTAAATGCAGCAGATAGCCTCCTTCCCTAAAATTGCTCTGCACCCTAAGAGGTTTCTTCCCCTGTAAGATGAGTTCTTGTAACAGCATCTAGAAAAGAGGAAGCTTTTAAAAGCCATTCTGAAGAATCCAGCGCAAAATTTCGGTGGTAAAGGGGAAATTTGCTGGTTGTTAACGTGGGTTCCATGTTCCTCTTCATTTGAGAGCTGGGTAGTTGAAAGGCAAACTCAGGTGTGAGCATCAATATGACCCATAAATGAATTATCATTCTTCCTGCCTGCCCAGGTACCAGAGGATCGAAATTAAGAGGATGGATTTTTAAGGTCACGGGAAATAAAGAATTTCTTACAACTTTTGCGATCTGTGGGTGTTTAACACCGGTAAAAACAAGGCTGTATCCGAAGGGAAGAACCCCAGCTCAGCACTTTACCCTCAGGGTATCATTTCACATTTTGAGTTACATTCCCAAGGCCAAATCAGCCCTGACTTTACTGCTCAGCTGCCATTTGGATCCGAGTCTGGTTCCAAACCTTCTCCATTTCACACTTCCACGGTGGAAACCAATAACAGGGATTGAGGCTCTGAGCAAAGGACAGTTTTCATTTCTGAGCTGTCTGCAGATTCCAGGTTTAATTGAGCAGTATTTACAATAGCAGAAAAAGGCAATTAGCATATGAGAAATGTCAGTCCAGCCTTCTGTGCCTCATCACTCAACGAAATCCTTGGGTGTCCAACGCTGCAGGAAGACCAGTGACAGAAAACCATAACAGAATGTTGGTTGGAAGTACCACAGAGCTTTGGAAGGGTTTGAATTAGCTGGATTGCAAGCTGTAACTTAGTCTTTTTGCTTTTCCTCGAATAGATTTATTTTTGTTCCTTACTTTAACGAGTGTTTACTGAGGATTTGTGAGTGTTTACTGAGCAAAACAAGAGCTGCATTAGTTTCTGAAGGAGGCATTAGGCTGGAATATTACAGACCATGTTTAAGAGCTTGAGCGTTCTCTAAACAAAATATTTCCTAGAGTACAAGCACAGACTCTTTGCCTGTTGTTACCAACTCTATTTGTTTCTAAACAAGCATTTTTTCCATTCAGGCTTTTCTTTCTGTCTGATCTTTTGCTGAAGCATTACTGGCGTGGCCGTGGGTTTTCTGCCAAGTAGGGAACGTGTCAGGTCATCAATTCAGGGTGTTTTTCCTCAAGTTCCCATGTTATAGCAGCAGCTTTCTGCAGACACAAAGATCCTAATTTTGAAGGTATTTATGGAGGCCTGATATGCTGTTGTAATTCCATTTTATTTACCCATCAGAAAGCCAGGAGAGGATTAGAACAGGGCTAAAGCATTTTGTTCAGAGACTGAGAGCTGGGTATAGAGACAGACTTTGATAAAACAGTGCAGAAAATTTCTTCATCCTTCCCCAATCCTTACTAGTTTGAATCCTCTGGTACCTTGACAGGGTGATGATGGAATATTTGGAGTTTCCAGGTGTAAACCTTCAGGTGCTGACCTGACACCTTGGTGGGAAGACACTTTCACATTCCCCTCTTCACTTGCTGCCTGAGATCTGCTGGTTTTCTCTTTTAAACACAAACATCCTCTAACAGGTTAGGGGGGGGAAAAAGTACAAATGTTTTAAATTTTTAATCAGTTACCAGTCTTAGCAGGAGCATATGGAAAGCCAGCTTGGAAAGCCTGGCATGGAGGGAAAGGGCACGAAGAGAAATGTGCAGTTGTCATACAAGAGGACCCAGACTTCAGGCTGATGTATGTTTTGCAAATCAAGCAAAGAGGAGGCTTTAATTTAATCTTCAAATGAGTTAAAATGTCAGTAATCCAGAGAGGGGTGATGCTTTGAGCAACCTGGGCTAGTGGAAGGTGTGGAATGAGGTGGTCTTTAAGGTCCCTTCCAACCCAAACCAGTCTGGGATTCCATAAGGTGCCAATGGCCAAAGAGCAGAGGAAGTGGTAAGTTAAAAATTAAAGGTGCTGACAGCTGCAAACCAGGCAGGACAGAAAAACCAATTATTTGAACACTGGGGTTGTGAGGGTTGGCAAAGTTATTCAAATGGCTGTGCCTTGATCCTGTTTTGGATGGTCCCAGTGAAGTGGGAACTACTGGGGGTATTCAGATGTTGTATCACACTGAAATTTGCTTTTGCTGAAGGATTCAACCTGTACAGTTCTGAAAAGGGAATTACAAAAGGAAGATACAAGCTGTAAAATGAGAAATAGTGCGGGGGTTTTTTCAGCAACTGAGTGCTAATGGTGTTGAATGTATTTTTTCTTTAAAGGATAAATGTCACCTTTTAGGTCTTGCACTAATATCTGAGCATAGATATTCTAATGCAACAGTTTGGATTTTTATAGCATCTGTGATTATCTTCAGAGGGCTGTTCTCAAAATATCTACCCTTTTCCTTGGTCCTGATGGTGACTCAAACACCTTATTTATGGGCTTGATAGTAGTATAACAATTTTTAAATAACTTTAACCGTTTATTATGAAATTGTTTCCCATTTCCCAATTACACCATCCTGAATTCATGAAATTTAATCTCGACCTTTAATGTCCTGCCTTGTGTCATTTCCAAAGCTGCATTTAGCAGTGGCTCAAATTCCTGAGCTCTCCCTTCTCCCTCTCAGCACAAGCAGATCTTCTCCTCAGTTTAGCTGCCTGAATTTTAAGGAAACAAGCACATGGGGCTGTTATTTATAAGAGCTTGTGTAATCTGTTGCTTCTTTTGGTGATGAAACTGCTCTGAGTGACAAATCTGTTGACGGCTGGAGCGATGCTCGGAGTGTCTTCCACACGTCAGAATTACAGGCCTGCAGCAGGTTGGGGTGCTGATTCCTGCACATCTTCCTTAAGAGGAAACAAGCCCACTTTTTGCTGCTGGTTTTGTTCCCACCTCTCAATCCTGCCAACCTGGAAGTGTGATCCTGCTGTTTTGCAGGGTTACAAGTGACCTCCTTCCCCCCCCAGCGTGCGAGGAAGTGGAAATGAGGGTTTGCATGTCAAAACAGAATTAAGGATGGCTGTGCAGTTCCCATGGAAACAGCAGGGTTTAATGGGAAATCGATCAGAACAGCAACATTTAGGGTGTACCCACATCAGACAGCATGCAGCCAAGCTCCTTCCTGGAGCTGCAATCCCATCCCTGTCCTCTTCCATCCAGCTGTTCGCTCCCATCTGTTGGCTGCAGAGCAGTTATGGCTCTTTGCATAGGAAGGAGAGACCTGCAGTTCTGTGCTCTGCCAGTTAGTGATGCTGGAAAATATTTCATGGTTTGGAATCTTTCTGGAAAACATCAGACTTTGTATGTATTATGTACAACCTGATCATGGACACCGAGCGGAAAGGTTGGAGGTGAGATGGGGGAATACTGCTCCAGATTGTTGAGAGTTCCTTAACTCACCTTACTGTGAGCAGGCATTGTCTTCTGGTTTAACTGTGTGAATAATAAGGAAATCTGTGAATCAGTCCTGCCAAAATAATGTGTGCATCATTAAAAAATTAAAAAAAGGCAACAATCTGGGCTCCTTAGCACGACACTTGGTGAGGGTGTTGGAATGGATCCTGGTTGCTCACAGTTTAATCCTGCCTTTCCTAAACCTTGGAAATGGCTACAAAACCTTTACAGGCTCTTTTCCTACAAGCTTTTTAACTGATTGCAAAGGTCAGATGTGGCAAATCGTGGCATTATCTCCTGTGTAGCCATTGTTGTCCTGAAATTCTTCGAAGTCCAAAGGACCAGGAGGATCTGCCCGGTGTAATGGAGAAGATTTGTGAGCTTGGATTTAAGTCATCTTCTCTTTTTTTTTTTTTAGGGGCTGAGTAAAAAAGTTGGGGTGTCTTCCTCCATCCTCCAAGGGCTTTGGATCTCCTACAGTACTGAAGGTCTTTCCATGGCTTTGGCATCCCTGAGAAATCTCTACACCCCGAACATAAAGGTACAGGAGGAGGGGAGGGAGGGCTGGGGTGGCACAAGAAGCTCCAGTGATGAGCAGTAACCACACACAGAGGATCCACTGGAGCTCCCTGTCCATGACAGTGCCCTGCCCAGGCTGAGCAGCTTCCTGGGTGTTTGTCCTCAGGTGGGGAGAGGCCATGAGTCCAGTTGGGACGTTTTACCGTCTGGAATGATCCCTCAACTCTGCTGCTTTGACCAGGAATCTCTTTTAATTGCAAGGAGAGAACAGAGAGTTTGTGCCTGTCTAAAATGAGGGTTTTCCTCTTCAGAGATGTGGAATGAAACAACTCTTGTTGGAATTTGGCAAAAAGGGCTCTGGCTTAGACAGGCACAAAGTCAGAGGTGACACCAAACCCATGTGCTGGTTCAGACACCTTTTTTGGGTTTTTAAGGATGACTGTGTTGACTTAAAATGACCCCATTTCTACAGCAGAAAGGATTTCAGACAGGGATACAGGTTTGGAGCTGTTCCTCATGTGGAAGGATGTTTGTCCCCAGCTCCTCCCTGTCCGTATGAGGTGAGCCCTGTCCCCAAGTCCCTTCCTTGCCACTCAGGCAGAGCCTTTTCCATGGCTGCTGAGAGCAGAGGGAGCCGTGCAGGGCTAACCAAAGCCAGCCCTAGGGAGGATCCCACAGGAAGGGTGCTGAGCAGGGTTCTCTCCAGCTGTGTGTCTTCAGCCCCCATCCTGGGGTGAGACGCCGTGTCTGCAGCTGCTGCAGCAGGGCTGGAGTGACTTTGTTCCCAAACAAAGGGAGGCTGCACCACTCAAACCACTTGTCAACCACTCAGGGACAGATTAAACTGCTCCATCTACCTAAAACGGGACCATCTCTTGGGCAAGTGGTTTTTACTCAGCATTTCACGTCCCTTTGCTGTTTGTTTGGAGATGTGCAGAGGGCCCTGGAGGACATTCTGTTGTCAAGCCAACAACAAACTCCCGTCTCTCCAAAACTCTCAGCCATCTGCTCTCCTTTCCCCTTCCCCCGCTGCAGGTCAGCCGGCTGCTGATTCTGGGAGGCGCAAACGTGAATTACAGGACGGAAGTCCTGAACAACGCCCCCATCCTGTGCGTGCAGTCCCACCTGGGCTACGCCGAGATGGTGGCTTTGCTCCTGGAGTTCGGTGCCAACGTCGACGCCGCCTCGGAGAGCGGCCTGACCCCCCTGGGCTACGCGGCCGCCGCCGGATTCCTGAGCATCGTGGTGCTGCTGTGCAAGAAAAGGGCCAAGGTAAAGTGGCCACCCACCCCTAAAAAGGTGATCTCAGCTGCGGGCGGGGCACGGAGCGCTCTCTGAGGGAACATCATCCAGCAGCGAAGCCTTTTGGGCTGGGCTTTTCTGCTGAAACACGGTGGCTTTAAAACTCCCACGTTGACACCAAAGCTAAGGAACTGCTGAGAATGAGTATTAGTAGTGTGTGGAATTCAGGTCTGAGGTAGGAGCTGCGCTGGTGACCTGCAGAGGGATGTCCTGGAGAAATCACTGAAACCTCACGACGTTAAAATGGCAACACTTCCCCAGCACAAAACGTTCTCTAAATATCTCCTCGAGACACGTTTTTCCAAAAAACTTCCATCAGGCTTGTCCCAGAAAAAACCCTTTTGTTTAGCTTTGTGGCGAGTGTTTGGAGTTTTAATTGTATATAATGAGTCGACTTGAAATACTTGGTTGAAGAAGAAAATTGTGCTGATTTTTTGAAGTGGAGCCTGCTGGAAACAATTTGTGGCTTCTCTGTATGTTTAGTTTCAGTTCAAAAGGCAAAATATGGGTTTGTGTAGTTTTGGTATGAAAGTCAGGATGACTGAGGGCTGTTTGGATCTTGCTGGGTTGTGTTGTCTGTAATAATGCGAGGACAGTATGAAGGAAAAAAAGAATTTTGCTTTTGTTGGGATATTTTGAGAGAGTTTGGTGACAGAACTCCTGCCACTCACAGCTTTCCTTGAGCATCCCAACAGTGCTGAGGAAATAACCCCCAAACAAACTGGGTTTATTTTAAAGATTGAGATATTTGCAGTAAAATGCAACACTGATTGTTGCCGGAGCTGAGAAAGGAGAAATACTGATATATTATTATTATTGTGAATGAGTTACAAGATGAGAAATAATGTCTCATAACTATAATTTGGTTGTGAGGCCCTGGCACAGGGTGCCCAGAGAAGCTGTGGCTGCCCCTGGATGCCTGGAAGTGTCCAAGGCCAGGTTGGATGGGGCTTGGAGCAACCTGGGCTGGTGGAAGGTGTCCCTGCCCATGGCAGGGGGTGGCACTGGATGGTCTTTAAGGTCCCCTCCAACCCAAACCAGTCTGAGATTCTGTGAATTAATATTAGTGAAATATATTAAAATAATAATATCCTATTTTTATGAGAAATAACATGCTGCAGAGCACTGAAGGGATTAACCAGCAGGAGAATTATAACTGATCTTCCTTTCCTGTGTTCTCCAAGTTCCTGGTATTGAGATAGGACCTAGAAATCCCAGCTGATGTATTCAGGCATCAAGTGGAAACCATGCCCTGAGATACAACTAAATAAGTTCCTCCAGGGCTGCCAAGCACTGTTTCTGTTTCCTACTGGCTCTGCCTGCACTGGGTTCAGGTTACAGCATCCAACTGCAGGCTGGGGCACTTCTGGGTCTCTCAAAAGAATTGGCATCTGGAAAACAGGCTGATGATTTTCCTTCTGTGGATTTGGCTAAAGGAGATGGTATCAGTGTGTGTGATTTCAACCCACAGGAAAATTTGATTGCTGGGCTTCAGGGCTCAGAGGGAAAAACGCTTTTGCAGCCTTTGAGTCTGAAGAAAACCGAAGACAGCTAAAAAAATAACGGTCCCTTCCCCAAAGCAAACACTTGTGGCCAAGAGGATGCCAGAGCCCGGGGTGTTGCCTTGGGAATGGCTGTTTTCTGGTCATGGAAGGGACAGTTTACCAGAAAAATGCCCATTTTGCACACGTGGCTTTGTTCTGGAGCTGGGGCTGGAGACTCAGAAGAGGCAAAGATTTGGTTTAAGCGTATTTTGTCGTCTCTGTTCAAGGTGGATCATCTGGACAAGAACGGTCAGTGTGCCCTGGTCCACGCCGCCCTCAGAGGACACTTGGAGGTGGTGAAGTTCTTGATCCAGTGTGACTGGAGCATGGCTGGGCAGCAGCAGGGGGTGTTCAAGAAGAGCCACGCCATCCAGCAGGCCCTGATCGCCGCTGCCAGCATGGGCTACACCGAGGTAGGACCCGCTCGGGGAGGGGAACCAAGGGCTGGCTCCTTCCTGGCCAAAATGTTGGCCAAAGAAGGTCGTGGAGGTGGAGTCAATACCTCTGGGCTGGTTTCTGAGAGAGGGAGAGTAACAAGGCTTTAAGTTGTTGGAATAAATGTTTGGAATAAACTTCTGAGGATAAGGTGGATGAGCAGCCCCAGCTGCCCATGGCAGCCCCTGTTCCTTCTCCTTTCCTGAGAATGGGTTTCTCTTCAATCAAATACTTCCTCACAGCCTCACCTCCTCCTGGAGAGGCATCCACTGCACAGGCTGGGTCATCTCCAGACATGGTTAAAGGGAACTGACCCTGCTGGGGCTCATCAAGACACTTGGGTGGGTTTTTTTTTTTGCTCATACAGGTTCGGTGATTTATATTTCCTTGAGCTCAGGGTGCCAGGCAGAGACTGTTCCCTCCCCTCTGTGCATTCCCAGCAGCTTGTGTCAAGGTGTCAGGACTTTCCATCCACCTCAGAGCCGAGTTCAGGAGCTGACACGTCGTTTTGTTTCAGATCGTCTCCTACCTGCTCGATCTTCCAGAAAAAGACGAAGAGGAGGTGGAGAGAGCACAGATCAACAGCTTTGACAGCCTTTGGGGAGAGACAGGTGATTCCTGTGGATGCTGTAGCTTCTTTGTGCATGTTTGTGTTTGTTTTTACGGGCTCCCTGTCCCTGATGCATCCCTGATCCCAGGCATTGCTTTGATGGAAAAGGATCAGTTCCTCTGATTTGATGCCAGGTGATTTACAGGGGCCAGGGTGGAGCTTGAGGAAAACAGAGAAGTTTGGGGTTTGAAAATTCTGAGCTTCTGCAGCTCCTGGATCTTTTCAGGAGTGTGAGGCACTCAGCACTCTGACCAGGTCACTGATTTCCCTGAAACATGAGATGGACACTCAGTTCTGCTCTTGCTCTCTTGATGTTGGGCATATTTATCCAAAGCATCTCCCTATTTCTCTCTCCCCCTCCCCATTACCTGCAGCATTATGGTTGTTAAATTATCCATTGATTTCCTGAAATCTTCTCATTATTTAGCACCTGGTGGTTAAACAAATACCCTTTAGTGCAGTCCTTCATTTCTGCATTGATGGGTACAACACACAATCCCTTCTTTCCTGAATTATCCCAGAACAATCCATCCCTTCTGCTCCGCTGACATCTCCATTTCTTGAGGCATTCCAGCATGGAGTTGTTGTTTGCTTTTAACTCCAGCCACCCCATAAATATTATCCCCTGTCATTTGCACTCAACTCACTGTTCCACTTGCATCACTGGTAATGCTGCTGTCAGGTTCATACACCCAGGTGATGTTGCTGTCTGGGGCTGGTGATTCTGTCAGCTTTGCTTAAAAATGACACGATCCGAGGGGACAGAGGGAGGCTGGAGTGTGGCTCGCTGGTTGTTTCTGCTTTGGAGGGGGCAGGGTTGTCTCTTGAGCTGGTTTGTACCTGTGCCTTTGAAAAGGTGGCCTTATTAGAGCCGTGTGATGAATGGAGTGTGCCCAAGGGCATTGCCCTGAGCTCCAGAGGGCAAAGCTTGAGGGATGAAGTGTCCTGGGAAGAGCCCAGGGAGTGGCCAGTCTGCCCCGGGCAGGGCACTGGGGGAAGGAGCCAACTCCTGTCCCCATGGGAATGTAACTGAGCAGCAGGGCCATGGGGCCATTGTTATTAGAGGAAATAAGGGCAACAGATACAAATAAGCAATTTCAAAGTGCCCTGGGATGTCATGGGAGAAAAAAAAGGAATTGGATGTGGAATCAGCCGAGTGAAATGGCCAAGTGTTGGTAACAGGACAGAGGTTTTGTACCAGTGAGCTCCCAGTGGGTGACCAGTCCTGAGATGGATCATCCTAATTGTTCTCTCTGGTATTTAGGTCACAAGGACTGTCTTGTAAATAGGACCATGATCAGAGTTTGATCTAAAGCCATTCAGCCCTGCAGAGTAACCCCATGGGCAGCATCAGGCTCTACAGAAAACCCCTTCCCTTCCTGTCCCATGCCCTGGGCAGCTCTGACATTCCCAACCTGCCTGCTTCCATCTCTGTTGTCCCCCTTTCCATACCTCTGCCCCCAGCAATTCCAGAAGCTGGACTAACCAGGCATCTGGGAGTTTCTCTGTCAGGGAGGGTTTTCTGAGTAACTGGAACAGCTGGGAATGTGGATTTGTGATTCACAAATCACACACAAATTGAGGGGCCACCTCAGAGGAGTATCCATTTATCCCATTAAAGTTGGGAAGATGGGAAAGTGAGCAAAAGTGAGCCAACCACCAAACTGAGCAGACTTTGGTCTGCATGGAACAAATCTGTAAGTTTGTATGAAACTCATGACTCTCACATTATTATATTATTATTATTATTATTTCCCCAAAGGTAAATAGAGAGTTTAAATAACATGGAAGAGGAATGCTGGTTTCCACCTAAAAATAGCAATCACCTCCTTTAAGACTCTGAATCCTGGTTGTCTGGTTTTTGATACTTGTTGCTCCTGTCTGATCTTCCTCAGGGCAGAGCCGAGCGCTTGGCTTGGTGATATCAGGCTGATATCATCCAAACGGCAGTGCCAAGTGACATCATAAGTTTAGGAATTGCTGACAGCACACTGTAGCCAGCTCCAGATGGAGTATTTCCCCCTGGGACAGAACTAATATCAAAACCCAGCAGAAAAGTATCTTGAGTCGCTTTGTGCTCAGCCCCTCGGAGTCGGAGGGGCAAAGAGCGGCTCCATCAAGCCGTTTGTGTTGCTGCCAGGCTGGGAAACAGATCCACGTGCTGGAGAGCAGCAGCTGAATGATTCCTTCCCCAGATAAAGTTGTTTTTTCTCTCAGAAAGAGAAGCCAAGGCAGAATGTGCTGTGGCAGATCCCTGGTGGGGGAGGCCGTGGCTTGATGCTGATGATGGAGAGGGGCACGTCCGCATCTGAACCTGGTCTCAGGTTTTGGTTGAGCTGTGTTTTGAGAAACCCAATGGTTGTTCTGTGGTGTTTATGCCAAGGCTTGGTTGTTGCACGGTGAGTTGTCCTCCTGGCACTGCATTCCTCATGGAAAAGCTGCAAAATGAACATTCCTGTTTGCCAGCCCAGGATCCTGGGCTGGGTGGACTCACCTTGGCTGTGCTGGGCCACAGGAGCTCCCTGGCAGACAGTAAAACTTCAAAACCAACCCATTTCCATCTCTTTTAGTTCCTCTCATCACCTTTCCTTGGCTTTTCCAATGTCCTTTCACACACAGGCACAGCCTTACCTCGTGTCACGTGTGTTTTATAGACTAAAAGCCATTGTAAGCTTGATGAGTCCATCTAAGGAGTGCTGAAAGAAGCAGGTACTCCTAGAGTTCTTCCTCAAGTAGGTTAATTGAGCACTTGGACTTGGATACCAACCACAGGATAAGTGCTCTGGGCTTGAGGTGAGCCACAGGATGTCAGCAGCTGCTTTGCTTTGAGGGCTGGAGCAGCAGCCTGTCCAGCTTATGGCAGATGAGGGGGGTTCTCCAGTCCAGCCTTGCCACTGGTGAGGTCTGGGTGTGCCTCAATGGGCTCTGGGGTCCAGCTGGGCTGAGTTTCTCCATTTATGAGGGTTTAGATATCTGTGCACCTTACAAGACAAGCTTGGATGGGTTTTTCTCAGCAGCAGGAGGCAAATCCAGATCATCAGTGTGGAACCTTCCTGAAGGAGCAAGGTCTGGCTGCTCAGCAGCACAGGAGCTTTTCCCTGGAGTTGGAGCTGCAGCCACATTTCCAACACCAGTTTCTTGGACTCTGAGGAACACAGCAGCAAAAAGAGATGTCAGTGCAGGCAGAAGGGATTTTAAGGGAGAGTGGAGAAACCATGGATCAAATCATCCTGTTTCAGTAAAGCCTTCCCCAAAGAACATTTCACGACGAACTCCAAACACTGAAGTGATTTACAGTATTCTCATTGTTGCAAACATAAGTCATTTTGACGTGAAATACCTCAAATTAACCTGCAACATTTCAAGTGCAGGCAGGTTTCAGAAATAGAACCCAGAGCCCTGCATTCCAATCCCTCTGCCTCCTTCTGTATTTGTAGCTTACGTTGAAAACCCACATGGATCTGATTATAGATTTTGCAGAACGTTCTGCTTGTGGCAGGGAGATGACTTTTCTTTTAACTCTTGGTGTCTCTCAGCTCCAAGAGAAGACAGCCATAATGTGGAGCAGAATGGAGAATTAATTAAATCCCCCAGCATTAACAGTGTTGCAGTTGGAAAGCCATCAACACCTCGTAATCAGCCAGCCCACAGAAATGTACTTCAAAGGAAAAAACAAGCGACGTCAGGCAGAAATAAACTCCCACCTTCTGCTCCAACTCCTACCAGAAGCAGCAGAGCGTGGAGCCAGGGGAGCTGTGCTGAAGTGCACAGAAAGTTAGGGAGAGGGAGGAACCAAGAAGTCTAAAATTAACACCGAAACGAGTCACCGGCAGGTCCTGAACTTGGAACTATTTTCAGATGGAATGTGTCTTCTCTAACCCAGCCATACTTGGGGAGTTAACAGAGCACATTTCTTCAGGGAAGGAGCTCTCAGGTGTTGCTTCTGCCCACCTGTGATATTGTGAGCAGATAATTTTGGGTTTTGCACAAAGACCCTGGCTGGTAGGGTCAGCCCTGACCAGAAAAAAAAGCCCAGATTTAGCATTTTTCTTGGAGAACAGGTGAACATATTCATCCTCTCTTGCTTTCCAGATCTTTCTCTGGTTTCAGACATTCACAGGCTTAAGTGGGATATGGAAAATAAGAGTCCTCCATGTGAATTACACTGCCCTGTGCTTGTTTGGACAGGGAAAAGCCCCAGATGGGACTGACATGAGTGTCTGTCAGGGAGCTGTCGGTGCTCACTGCTTGATCTCTCATTTCCTCCCTTGTCATCCTGGTGGGATGATCAAGGACATGTTGAAGAAAGTCTTGTCAAGTACCTGCAGTCCTGTGTTTTTTTCTGGATATTGAGCCCCTGCTCAGACCCCTTCAGCCTCACAGCCCGTGGCCTTGGCAGTGGGGAAGATGGTGAAGGTTTAGTGTGATGGGACTCCACGTCTCTTTGCAGCCATACCTGAACCTCACCTACATCATCTACACCTTTAACCTCACCTCCACCTCGAATCTTGGGCGTCAATCACACTTGAACCTCAGTCACCTGTGCCTGCACATTATTTTGTTGGGGTTCTTACTGCATTTTTGGGGAAAATAATGAAAGGTGGCTGCCTCAACCAGCCTCTTTCCATGATGCCTTCATGGAAGAGTTGACCTTTGAGGTAACTAAAACGACAAAAGCTGGAAGTGTGCTGGTCCAGCCCGCTTTTCCTTTGCCTATTTTACCTGTCATGGGATGCGTTTGGCGTTTCAGGCCCCGTGGCTTGGGTGTCCATCAGAAAGACCCATCTGCAGGTAGGAGAACACTCCTCTGAGCACGCTGCTCCTCCCCTTGACCTTGCTGTGCTCTCTGTCCCGCAGCTCTGACGGCGGCGGCCGGGCGCGGGAAGCTGGAGGTGTGCCGGCTGCTCCTGGAGCAGGGGGCGGCCGTGGCGCAGCCCAATCGCCGCGGGGTCGTCCCGCTCTTCAGCGCCGTCAGGCAGGGCCACTGGCAGGTGAGTGGGTCCCTCACTCCTCAGGGCAGCCCTAGGTGTGGGGTCAGGCCTTCCCCAAGCTTTGCTTAAGTCCTGTATTGTCATGGAATCGTGGAATAGGTTGGATTGGAAAGGACTTAAAGACCATCCAGTTCCAACCCCTTACCGTGGGCAGGGACACCTTCCACTATCCCAGGTTGCCCCAAGCCCCATCCAACCTGGCCTTGGACACTTCCAGGGATGGGGCAGCCCCAGCTTCTCTGGTTATCTCACCATTTGGGAAGCAAATGGGTGGCTCCTGACTTTTTAAAGGTCATTTTTCCTGCCCTTACACTGCTGCTGCTTCTCCCAGTCCCCAGTCTCCCAGCAGCAACCCCAGAGGGCCTTGAGGGCTGTGAGCTTTTAGGACATGGGTCCTGCCCTGCTCTTCCTCTTCTCTGGCCCCTTCCCCAGCTGGGTCTCCCCGTGCAATGTGTGTGCTGGCTCTGTGTGTTGCAGATCGTGGATCTCCTGCTGACGCACGGCGCCGACGTGAACATGGCAGACAAGCAGGGCAGGACGCCGCTGATGATGGCAGCGTCCGAGGGGCACCTGGGCACCGTGGAGTTCCTGCTTGCACAAGGTTAGAGCACGTCTTGGGGGGGTTTCTGGAGTCCTGGCGAGTCCCACCTCACTGGGTCCTGCACGGCTGGAGTTTGTGGTGGCAGGGTGGGGGTTGTAACCACCCCGTGTCCGGCTCGTTGGAGGACAAATGGATGGTGGATAGGCTGAAAATAAATCAGAATTCTTTTGAAGGGAGCTCTGCTGCTCTGCACCCACAGCCTCCCTCTGCTCAGCCCTTGCAGTGGCTGATAACTCTCCCTCACTGGGACTTACTCAGCCAGCATGGCTCTTTTTGGCTCAGTTCTGCTGAATGTGCTGGAGGTGAGTCAGAGCAACCCGTGGGAACACCATCAGCTCTTTGAGACTCCTTTGACTTCTATTTTGTACAAATAGCCAATGTTTGTTTGCTTTGGTTGGGGGATCTTTTAATTTTTGTTTCCTAGAAGTAGCCTTTAATTCTTGTATTGTTATTTGGTATTTTTATTCCAGGTAAGATTCCCTCTTTGGGAAGGGATATTTTCTTCATCTTGTAAGTGCCCTGTGTCTGCCCTCTTAGCCAAAAAGTGAGACACTTGAATATTTTATGTAGTAGTTTTAAGAATATTTTTTCCCTGTAAAATTGCCAAGAACAAGTTTCTCATTGCCTGTCTGTCTGTCCTGAGCCACAGCCAGTGGGATTCAGTGCTGTAACCTGTGCAGGGGTGTGACAAAAGATCAGTTTGAGCTTCTTAGGAATTAATTCAATTAATTCTTTTCTGGTGTGCTGTTATTTTTAAATCTCAAATTAACACTCTCCGTCTCTGAGATGAAACATGGCCCCTTTCACAGCTTGACTGAGTCTGTGTTAAAAGGCTTAAAATAAGTGATTCTTTTTTTTTTGCCAGACTTGAGAACTGTGCATGTTGCTTAAGACTCAGTGGTTCAGAGGAGGATGAAAATACCAGATAATCTGATCTGAGCTATGAGATTACCAGTAAATGCACATAATATTTCTCTGGCTCTTTGGACACTGGGAGTTCAAGAAGTCAAAAATATGAATTTTTTTTGCTTTTAAAGGTCCCCTCTTGTAAATAGCTTAATAAACTCCACTCCATGCATTGTAACACATGGTCCTGAAAAGTTAACTCAGTCTTGGGCAGAGTGCAGTGAAATGTGGAGTATTTTAATTAAAATGGCTTTGCCAGTCCCACTCAGTGTTTCATTAAAATCAAAACTGTGTGAATCATAAGCCATAAGCATTAATTAGTGTGTTGCACAGCTAATCTCATTTGACTGTACTTGATTAACACTGTCAGCATTTGTAAACTTGTTTCATTAACAGAGTTGGAGTCATCAGTCAATTGGAAACCCCAATTTTTGGAGTTACCCACCGCTTAACACCCCAAAGTGATGGGGGTGTGAGCAGGGAATTAAACTTCCCTGGTGGCAGCTCTGCTAAAGTTGGTATTTACATGGATCAGTGTGACACGGAGCAAAATAATTCCTGCTGCTCGTTCCTGTTGGAGGGAGCTTGATTCTGAATCTTGTTTTCCTGCAAAAAGCAACCCCTTGATGTTTTTTGGTGCCTCGGGGTCACCCTGACCGGGCACTGCAGCTTTGGGTGCATCCTCCAACCCAAACTATGGTCCCTTCCAACCCAGACTAGGATGAACTCTTGCATTTAGCCAGTTGGGGTTTTTTTTAGGGAAGGAGCAGCCCAGCCCTTCCCAGAAGCAAACTGGGTTTTCCCAACCAAAATCCCTCTTGGATCAGTCCCATGGGATCACCTTAAGCCACTTGGCCTCAAAACCATCCGTTTGTTTTCCTGTCTGGCTGCCTTGGTGCTAAATAATTCAGAGATCCCTGAAGGATGAAGGATGAAGGGTGCCTTTGGAGTCAAGCAGAGTTTCTGCTGGGGCCAGGGCTGTCTCTGGAGCTTGGTGTGTGCCTGAAGGTCGTGCCCAGCCTGCCTTGGAGCAGCCTCTTGGCATTTCTGAGGTGGTTTGTGTTAATCTGCTGGCTCCAGGGATACCCTGGAGTCTGTCCCTGTCACCCTGGGGTATTGGGTGTCCTTCCACTGGCAAGTGGGAAGGCTGAGTGATGCCATGGCTTTCCAGGATTCCCTCTTACTTCAGGACCTTTCTCACCTGCTCCAGAAGGGTCAGAGGGAGAACACAAGAGAAGACTTTGATGGTTTGAGTGGAAGGAAGGAGGGTGGGAGCCAGGGTGAAGTCAGGCTTTGCTCCCTGTAACAAGCAACAGGACAAGAGGAAACAGCCTCATATTTCTCCAAGGGAGGTTTAGTTTGGATATTAGGGAGAATTTCTTCACTGAAAGGGTTGTCAAGTCCTGCAGCAGCCTGACCAGGACGGTGGTGGAGTCGCCCTCCCTGGAGGGATTTATAAGATTTCAAGGTGTGGCACCTGGGGACGTGGGTTAGTGCTTGGCAGTGCTGGGGGAACAGTTGGATTTGATGATCTTAAAGGTCCTTTCCAACCTAAATGAATCTGTGATTCTAAGTTGTCACCCCTCAACCTGCACCTTGGAGCTGCCGTGTCCCCCCCTTGGCGCTCCTGATTGTCCCCTCCCCTTTGCCACCTCCCTCACTGACACTCCACACTGTGCTGGCAGCTCAGGGCTGGGCAGGGGCTTCTGAACACTCCTGGAAAAAAACACTGCCATGTTATTTCCCTCCACAAACAACCCCCTGTGCCAGCAGGGAGCCCTCTCACCCTGCTGCCAGCTGGGCAGCGTGAGCAAACAGGGGACACTTTGGCCAGGATGAACAGGACCCTTTGGGAAATTCACATCCCTCCCCCTCTTACTGAGCGTTCTTCTGGAGCCAGGAAAGCCCTCATGCTGGGAAGTTTGGAGTTTACCTCCAGGAGAAAACCACTGCAGCAGCAATTCCTGCCAGCTGCTGGCAGGAGCATCCTGCAGGTAGCTGCAGCTCCTCGGGGGAGCAGAGCTGGTGTGGATCATCCCTGCACGCTCTGTGCCATGGCAACAGGAGTTGTCTTGGTGCCATGAAGAGGAGTGTTCACTGGAAGCTGCTGTTCAGCTCTCCTCTCCGTATCCATATGCCGTGTGGAGCAGCACTGACCCCTTGGTGTGGCAGCGCCGTTCCCTCATCCAAGAAAACGTCAAGTCCCTCTCTCCTTGGCTTGCAGTTGGCAGGAGTTTATCCCACAACGTTGTATTTATGTTGGGTAAAGTTCAGGGAGAAATAGTGCTGGAAATGGTGTCGTTTTGGGTAAAGGGGAGGGGGAGTGAAGAGGGGAAAATATGTGCTTTTTTAGGAGAATTGACTTAGTTCCCCGTGGTGACCTGCTGAAGCAGCAAGATGGTCTTCATCTCTGACTCACACAGGCTGGAATGGGGTTGGATTAAATAAAAAAAAATTAAGAAAGATTGGTTTCTCAGGCGAGGGATGTAAGATCCACCCTGCTGCTCAGATGTTTGCCAGGAAAGCCCACAGAGGTAGGTGCAAAAAAGTTTGCAGCTCTGTGTGTATCGACTCGTTTGCCACAGTTCCCACCGGTGCATTTGAAGCCACCATGGAGGGTGGGAGAAATGTTAATAAAGGAATTAATAATTAGGTACAAGAGCTCTCCGAAAACAAGCCGTCGTCGCCGAGCGGACGGTTCGCGGCGCTCAGCGGCACAGAGAGCTCTGAAGTGAAAGTGATGCTTGTCCTTTCAGGTGCCTCCATTGCTCTGATGGACAAGGAGGGGTTGACAGCCCTGAGCTGGGCCTGCCTGAAGGGCCACCTGCCCGTGGTGCGTTCCCTGGTGGAGAATGGAGCTGCCACCGACCACGCGGATAAGAACGGGCGCACACCGCTGGACCTGGCGGCGTTCTACGGCGATGCAGAGGTGGTGAGTGGCCTGGGGCACACCCAGAGAAGAAAATGGGCAGTTGGTGTAAAAGCCAGAAGAACTGTACAGTTCAGCTTGGTGTAGCAATAAGCACGGAAGGTCCTGATCCTTCGTGTGTGCGGGTGCTCCCACAGAGGGTGGTCAAAGAATCACACAATGGTGTGGGTGGGAAGGAACCTTAAAGATCATCAACCCCCCTCCTGCCATGGGCAGGGACACCTTCCACTAGCCCAGCTTGCTCCAAGCCCCATCCAACCAGGCCTTGAACACTTCCAGGGACGGCGCAACCACAGCTTCTCTGGGAGTTCCATTCCAGCCTCTCACCACCCTTACAGGGAAGAATTTCTTCCCAATATCCCATCTAAACCTACTCTCCTGCAGTTTGAAGTCACTCCCTCTTGTCCTGTCACTCCAGGCTTTTGCCCAAAGTCCCTCTCCAGCTCTGTTGGAGCCCCTTTAGGCACTGGAAGGACTGTAAGGTCTCCTTAGAGCCTTCTCTTCTCCAGGTGAACTCCCCCAGTTCTCCCAGCCTGGCTCCAGAGCTGAGGAGCTCCAGCCCTTGGAGCATCTCCATGGCCTCCTCTGGCTTTACTCCAGCAAGTCCATGTCCTTCCTGTGTTGGGGACCCCTGGGGACCTGGAACACTCCAGGTGGGGTCTCACCAGAGCAAAGTAGAGAGGCAGAACTTCCTCCCTCCACCTGCTGCCCACGACGTGCCCTCAGACCCCGTGGAGGTGTTCTCAGCCCTGGCAGTGGAGCAGAACAAGCTTTTGCTGCTCCTACCTCCCCAGCACCTTATGTGGGTCTCTCCCAGGAGCAGAGCTGACTGTTGGGCCTCTCCTTGCAGGTTCAGTTCCTGGTGGACCACGGGGCCATGATCGAGCACGTGGACTACAGCGGGATGCGGCCCCTCGACAGGGCAGTCGGCTGCCGCAACACCTCGGTCGTGGTCACCCTCCTGAAGAAAGGAGCAAAGATAGGTAGGGACAGGGGGACTCTGCCATCGGCTCTGTGCTCAGGCAGGACTCGAGCAGTGGGGCTGGCATCCTAAAAACCACGAGTATAACCCTGAGGCAGCGTTGGGCGCAGCCGGCGGGGTCAGCCCTGCCTGCTTCCTACTCAGGAGGGGACTATTATTTTTATATATTTTTTTTATATATATATAATTTTTGCTGTCGTATTACTTAGCAAAAGTTAATCAATAAACAACTGTCTCTTTGGCAAGGTCTTTCCTCTGGTAATGCTTTTTCTATCTTTACTAGTCTTGAGTCGACAAGTGTACTCTGTCCATGCCTTGCTGTGAGCTGCTGCGTTCACTCGCTCTGTGTATGCTTCCAGACCTCAGTGTACCTGCACTGCGCCACACAGCTGCTCACGTTACGTTTTCCTGTGAAAGGGGATTTTGCTGGTGCATTGGCTTCCTTGCTGCCTGCCTCTCACAGCTGCTTTTTTCCTTTCTTTTTTTTTTTTTTTTCCTTTTTTTTTTTTTTTTTTCACCTTCATCCATTTTTTTCCCCCCTCTCTCCTACAACTTTTTGTTTTCTCCTTTCTTTGAAGGTTGTCAGACGTTACCGAGTCGCCCACGAGGTATATCTCATTGCTGTCAGCATCAGCTTCGATCTGATAGCTTTGTCAGCCTTGCTTTCTCCTGTTTGATTTAGCCTGCATGCGTCCCCAACACCTCTAATCTTTTTAATTTTACCTCACCTTCAAATAATTTTTTTAATGACTGTTGCAGAGAATAACTTGAACTCAAAAACTAACCTCCTTCCCCCCAAACGTACTGAATATACTTATGGAGTATTGTTGACTTAATTCTTCACCCACACTAATGAGCTGCCCCCAGATTTTTGCCACCCCTCCCCTCCCAGTGTCAGTGCTTGAGGTCAGAGCTGGCTCTGCAGGGTGGCCCCTGTGCAGAGGCAGAGTGTCCCCAGCCCCACACACCCTCAGCACCAGCAGCACTTAGACAGGACCTTCCCTTTGTCGTATTTTCCGCCTCAATGGATTTTCTACTCTAGTCTTTCACATCTTGTGAAGCTGGAAATCACAATCCACTTAACCACAAACCAGCTATCATCGACAAGCCGAACTGCAGATTCCCCAGCACACTTCCAGAGATTTTAATTTAGAAATGCTTTTATGTAACCACTCTGATTTCTCCTTTTAAATACGGTTTGTTTCCCCCCATCCCAGCCAGTTCTACATTCAGCACTGCCCTCTTGTGGAAACGGCTCCATCCTTTCCCAGACCACTGGGATTGGCTTTAATGACTGCAAAATAAAACCAGTGCAATGGGGGTGACATTAATTTTAAGTGCCAGAGGAACTATCAGCTCGATCATTTGGAGCAGTCTGCCCTTTGACCGTGCCAAGTTGTTCTCTCCAGCAGAAATTCCCACCCCAGGGTATTTTTTTCCACCCAGCTTCCTACCACCCTTGCATTGTATGAGTTCTTTACCCATCATGCATCCTGTACACTACAGGTCCAGCAACATGGGCGATGGCAACCTCCAAACCAGACATCATGATCATCCTGTTGAGCAAGCTGATGGAGGAGGGAGACATGTTCTATAAGGTGAGGAGAGTGGGTTTGGGGAAAGGGAACAGTTGCAGTTTGCAGCATCTCTTGGTTGGGAGGTTTTGCCTGTGCTGGGTCAGTCTCCAAACCATGGTTCTGATGTGCTGCCTCCTTAACCTGTGGCAGGTCAAAAGCATTTCTCGTGTTCCAAACTGTTTGGTTTTGGTTAGTGGGGTTAAGGAAAGGGGGGAGTTGATTGCCCAGATCTGTAACAAAGCTGAAGCAAGGCCAAGTCTCTCTGGATTTGAGCCAGCACCTCGTGTCCTCTTTGAAAACTCCAGAACCCAATTGTTTGCTGGCAGTGCTGCTGCTGCTGCCATTGCATCAGATCTGGCAGCCTTGTCCTTGCCTGGTGGGCTCACTGCTGGGGAACAGGGCGATGGGAACAGGGCATCCCAGAAAAAAACTCCTGGAAGAAACTTTTTGCAGCAAAGACAGATTGTCAGGACACAGCTGGCTCTGTCGTGTCCTGTGGCCCGTGGGAGACATTCCACTGTTACAGTTGGAGTATCCTTCTTGCTCCGTGTTTATTTTAAAAACCTGGAGATCTGCACACACAGAGAAAATGTGCAAGTACAACAGTGATTCACTGTGAGGCTCGAAGGGTGAAGCAGAAAATATGCAAAGCTGGCACTGTAACCGGAGTTACCTGCCAGAGATACACGATACAGCTGAGAAACCTGAGTCTACAAGTTTTTAAAAGTCACTATTCATAGCTGAGAAATTTGTGTCTGGGTCATCAGGAACGGTTTGTGTCCCAGATCCCATCCTGCCCTCTTTCTCTCCCCCTGGCTGGGTGGCTGCCCCCCTTCAGGGCTCCTATCGTCCCATCCCAAAATTAAGTGCCCAAAATAGCAAAGATGAGTCACCCTTGAAGGTGACTGTGGTGTCCCAATAACTATAAAAGGAACCCACTTACCAGACTTGGATGTGGACACCTGATTTTCAGACACCTGAAGTTCAGGGAGGTGGATCTCAACCTGTTTGTCCAAGTTCAGAGCCACGTCGGTGCTGTAACATTTGTCTTTGCTGGTTGCAGAGGCTTCTCTGAGCCCCAGAGCTCCACCCAAAAGTCCCACAATTCCTATTCCTTACTCCTAAAGCTTTGGGTGGAGGGTGCTCTCCAGGAATGGGATCACCCAGCCCAAAAGACCATCCAGCCAGGAAGCAGATGGAGTTGTATCGAGTTAACACCAGTTCTGCCGTGTTTCCTGCTGCAGTGTGACAGCTCTGTACCAAGTGGGAGATCTCAACTTGCACAAGGCATCTTGCCTTTCCAGCTCAGACGTTCCCTTGATCAAATGTTCTGGCTTTCCTTTTCTAGAAAAAAGAGCTTAAATAGCGAAGTTGTGTTTCCTTGAGCACCTAAAACATTCCTGGGGCTGGCGGGTGAGCTCTCTGCAGGGGAGAAAACTCAACCCAAGGGTGTGTTTTGACTAGTTTTCCTTCTAATAGAAAGGGAAAGTGAAAGAGGCCGCCCAGCGCTACCAGTACGCTCTGAAGAAATTCCCCAGGGAAGGGTTTGGAGAAGATCTGAAAACCTTCCGTGAGCTGAAGGTGTCGCTGCTCCTCAACCTCTCCCGGTGTCGAAGGAAAATGAACGTAAGTTCCCCCCCTCTTTTCATGGCCTTAAGCCCAACTTGCCACCCTTGTGACTCTACAGAGACGTGTCCATCCATCCCTGATCGTGCCCTGACCTCTCTGTCTCTCCTCTCTCTCTCTCTCCTCTGTCCCACCTGGTTGTCCTTCACGGGGCGCTGGCATTTTATGCTTCAAAAGCAGTCATGATTTAATATTCGTTTCAGGTGATTAAAAATTCATTGCTGTGTTTATAGCCCTTTGAATTTTTTATTGCTCCCTTTTTGATGATGGTGTTCCACGTCGTCACGTGGGGGTGGAGGCATTTTCCAGCTTTCTGGGGCAGCGGTGAGGAGGAGCCAGGAGATGTGCTCCTTTGAATACTAATTAATTTCAAATGAAGGAGCATATGCTTAGGGGGTTTGCACTTCCCCAGGGCAGTGACTCATCCAGAAAACACCCCCACAAGACTCCCTCTCCTCCCAGAACTGCCAGATCCCTGTCACTCTCCCCATTCCAATCTGGCAGCATCCAGAGCAGCTCGTGCAGATGCCTGTTCTGCCAGCAGACAAGTGCCACCTCCCCTGGCTTGGCATGCAGGGGCTTTCACCTCCACAAATTAAAGTCCCCTTAAACTCAAAAAGTGACATCTCTGCCCATGAGCCAGCAAAGGTTACACTGGAGGGGAGGGAGGTTTTGTGACACCTTCATTTCTTTAAGGTGTGAGGGAGAAGGATGGAAGGCAATGGGAGTAAAACCTGAATTCTGGTGAACAAACAGTTTGGAGAAGAAGTGTGAAACTTGACTTTAAACCAGCCAACTCACAGCTGAGCAACTCCAGCTCTTGTCCTGTGCTTCAAGGACAAGATTTTTGATTTACCCTTAATTGGGGAATGCGAGATCTGGTGCAGGAAAACTTCAGGGGGTTTTAATTGCTCCTGCAGTTTTTGCACCTGTAGAAGAGACCATAAAAGTCTTGACTACGTTCCCACTTGAGTCTGTTGGGCAGTATCTCCTCAGTAACTGCTGCTGAAGGTGCAAACAGAAGTATGAGCTTCCCCAGGCAGAGCATCCCCCTAGCAAGAGTTGGCTTCCCATGTTTTGGAACAAATCAGGAGCAGCACTGTTTCCTTTTTCCCAGAGCTGCTCAGGTCATAGCCCAAGTCAGCAATCCAAAGCTTAGCTGGGAAATGGAATCCTCTCCACAGGGGAAGAGTTCTCCTTCACAAGGGCTGAGCTTCAGCTAAGCTGAGCTTAGTGGGACGTGAAGCTTTTGGGACAAGGCAAGGGAGGACAGCAGCAAGGTCTGAACCAGAGCTGGCAGTCTGGTCTCGTGGCTCTGCCACTGGAAAGCACCTCGAGCAGTCCCATCCCACTCTGCCTGCTCCCAAAATATCCTCCCAGGTGAGGTGCAGGGGAGAGGTGGCACTGATAGGAGGCCTTTGCCAGACAGGTCCCTGAGATACCACAGTCCTGTCCTTCACAGGCAGTTTTCATCAGCCCCTTGAAGAATGTCAGTGTGGTGCAGAGAGAGAGGGGGAGGGCGTGGGAAAGGTTTCCTATGGCTTTTAACTGTGGAAAAAACCCTTCATGAGATAACATTCCAGCCTCTGCGAGACCAGATGTTTCCTCAAGGCTGTAGGTTGGTGGAGAGGGATTTGCATGCACTTGTTGAGGACACAATGAGGACAGAATCACTGTCACACAGGCCTCTCTGGGTGATGACAGCAAGGGTGTTACCAGAGGGCTGAGGTTTTTTTTTTGGACATGCCATCATAACTCCCTGTAAATGATGTTTGAACCCACGTGAAACATTCCAGTACCATCAGGTTTGCCATGCTATGTGCAAAGAACCAAACCCATATTAAGATTGCTTTCTTCCCAAGCTGTATATATTTTTATTTCTATATCTGTTCAGTCACTGACCTGCACACCTTTTGTCATGGCAGGATTTTGGGATGGCAGAGGAGTTTGCCACTAAGGCTCTGGAGCTGAAACCGAAGTCTTACGAAGCTTACTATGCAAGAGCAAGGGCCAAACGCAGCAGCAGGTGAGGAGGGACAGAGAGGAAGGTGTGAGGGGCTGGTCCCTGCAAACCTGGCCACCCCAGCGTGGGCACCCACCCTGCAAAGCTGTGCAGTCCCCCCGTGGGAAGAAGTGGCCAAGGAATGTTCCTTAATAAGGTTACAAACTTCTCAAACTCCAAAGTAACCCCCTCCCTCAGTTGGTGAATTCTGAATGGAAGTGTTTCGAGAGGTTTGTCTCAGTGGAACTTTGTCTGGGCATTTTACAACCCTGGAAAGCTGGACACCAGAGTGGGGTGTTCTTTTTCAGAGTACACTTCAGCTCAACCACAGCTTGGGCCTGAAGCAAAATATGACTCATGGCCTTTGTTGTGCAAGAGGGCAGACTCATTCCTCGTGGTGGTCCCCTCTCTGTCCTGCAGCCCTTTCTGCCAGGCAGATGCTGCTGACCAGCTGTGCAGTGGCTCCAGGCAGGGAGTGTGTCCAGACAGAGCTGTGCTCAGAGCTCCTGGAGAGCTGCAGCCCTGGGATCCCCCTTGTTCAGCTCTCTGAAGGCTAAAACACATGAGATCAGATTCACTAAATAAGCAGGGGGGTGCTTGGGAGTGCTGTTCCCGAGGGCTGGGCCCGCTGTCGTTGCATCGTAGTTTAAACGGCAGCCAAAACCCCTCCCAGGGCCCTGCAGGGAGTGTGTGAGCCCACCTGTGCAAACATCCCAGCTCAGCAGACACCACCATTTGACCTTCCATGCTGGAGGCAAGTGTGGAACAGGGCTCCTGGCCCAGCTGGTGCAGGTGCACCAAGTCCTGATGAGGGAGATGAAGCCGTGACCTTCTGTTCCACAGAGGAGCCCTGTGAGCTGAGCCACATGCACCTCATGTGTTTCCTTTAATGGTTTCCTGAACTCCTTTGTTCCTAAAACACTTGCAAGGGACCTTAAGACCCATGTTCCTCTCCAGATGATATCAGCATCCTTTTGTCCCCTGGTCTCTCCAACAGAAAATGTCACCACTTTGGCTTTGCTTCTCCCTGCCCCAGCCTGTGCCCAGCAGCCCCTCTGGGCTCACACAGCCTGGAGAGGAGGAGGCTTTTCCTTCCTCCACTTGGCCTTTTTGCTTGTGCAAGAGATTAGGCTGGTGTTGGGAGGTCCTGGGAGGGGGGGTGTTTACTGGTGGGGGAGTTTTCCCCTGTCTGGGTGGGTTTTCCCAGGTGACAGTCACGTTCAAACACACGGGTTTGGTCCAAAGCAAATAGTGCCCCTGTAAATGACAACCCCCTTCCCAAGCCCCAATCTCCCAGGCTGACCTTTCCCTCACAGAGGCATCCCCAGGCAGCTCACAGCCTCCGGCACGTTGCTCCATCCCTTCCTTCCAAGGGAGCTGGACAAATCCATTGCAAAATTGGAGAGACAAGCCATGCCCAGAGCGCTGACCCGTGGGAGCCCCTGAGCTCTGGAGCCAGCCCTGACGCTGTGTGGTCTTGGCATCAGGCAGAAGTTGGATTTTCACTGGCGTGAGTGGTTGCAGCTCTGTCAGAGCTTGTTTACAGCAGCGCTGAGCGACGCCTTGGTGTCCCCTTTGCTCACGCTGAGGTGAAGCTCAGGGAGGCGCTGAGGACAATATTAATTGGTCCTAACGCACACCACGGAGTGCAGGCATGTTTGCTAGGCTGGGTTGTGCCCTCTCAGGACTGTGTTCCCCTCTTCTCCAGAATTTTCCTTCGGTTTGGATAAACTAAACCCGGGGGAGGCACTTAAGGCAGAGTGTGAGAGGCACAGCAAGCGGCAGCAATGACAAACATCTCCCTCGCTAGCACAGACAAGCCACTTACCCTCCTCAGGAGCCTCTGAAAGCGGCTCCATTCCAATCCAGAGTAACTTCAGTTCTCGTTTCTGTCCCTTTGTCGAGCAGGCAGTTTTCAGCAGCCCTGGAGGACCTGAACGAGGCCATCAAGCTGTGCCCCAACAACCGTGAGATCCAGCGGCTGCTGCTGCGGGTGGAGGAGGAGTGCAGGCAGGTGCAGCAGCAGCAGCAGCAGCCGCCGCCGCTCCCGGCAGAGCCGGAACCCGAAGCCCAGCACGAAGAGCTGTACTCTGTGCAGGACATCTTCGAGGAGGAGTACCTCGAGCAGGACGTAGAAAACGTTTCCATTGGCCTGCAGACAGAGTCCAGGCCAAACCAAGGGCTGCCCATCATCCAGAGCCCACCCCCGTCGCCAGCTCACAGGGACTCGGCCTATATCTCCGGCTCGCCTCTTGGCTCTCATCAGGTCTTTGATTTCAGGTCCAACAGCTCCGTGGGGTCCCCGACCAGGCAGGGCTACCAGTCCACGTCCCCTGCTCTGTCCCCGACGCACCAAAACTCGCACTACAGGCCCAGTCCTCCACACACGTCCCCGGCTCACCAGGGCTCCACGTACCGCTTCAGCCCACCTCCCGTGGGGAGCCAGGGGAAGGAATATCAGAGCCCGCCGCCCTCTCCTCTGCGCAGAGGCCCCCAGTACCGTGCCAGCCCCCCCGCAGACAGCATGAGCGTCTACAGGTCACAGTCGGGCTCCCCGGTGCGCTACCAGCAGGAGCCCAGCGGGGTCACCCAGCTCCCCGGCAGGCCCAAGTCTCCGCTCTCCAAGATGACGCAGAGATCCTTCCAGATGCCGCAGCTCCCCGTGGCCGTGCCGCAGCAGGGGCTGAGGCTGCAGCCAGCCAAGGCGCAGATCGTGAGGAGCAACCAGCCCAGCTCCGCCGTCCACTCCAGCACCGTCATCCCCACCGGGGCCTACAGCCAGGTCGCCCACTCGATGGCCAGCAAGTACCAGTCGTCGTCGGGGGACATGGGGGTCACCCAGAGCAGGCTGGTCTACCAGGGCTCCATCGGGGGCATCGTGGGCGACAGCAGGCCCGTGCAGCACGTGCAGGCGAGCCTCAGCGCCGGGGCCATCTGCCAGCACGGAGGGCTGGCCAAGGAAGACCTTCCCCAGAGACCGTCCTCGGCCTACAGAGGGGGGATGAGGTACAGCCAGACACCTCAGATCGGGCGGAGCCAGTCCGCTTCCTACTATCCCGTGTGCCACTCCAAGCTGGACCTGGAGCGCTCGCCCCTCCCCGCCAACCAGCTGGGCTCTCCGGATGTGTCCCATCTCATAAGAAGGCCCATCTCAGTGAATCCCAGCGAAATCAAGCCTCACCCGCCGACTCCCAGGCCGCTGCTCCACTCTCAGAGCGTGGGCCTGCGCTTCTCCCCCTCCAGCAATAGCATCTCCTCCACCTCCAACCTGACGCCCAACTTCCGCCCTTCCGCCTCGATTCAGCAAATGGAGATTCCCCTCAAGCCAGCCTACGACAGATCGTGCGACGAGCTCTCTCCGGTGTCCCCCACGCAGGGGGGTTATCCCAGCGAGCCGGCCCGCTCCCGGACCACGCCCTTCATGGGAATCATAGATAAAACCGCTCGGACTCAGCAGTACCCCCACCTCCATCAGCAGAACCGGACCTGGGCCGTGTCGTCAGTGGACACCGTCATTAGCCCCACGTCTCCTGGCAACCTGCCCCAGCCGGAATCCTTTAGCCCGCCCTCTTCAATCAGCAACATTGCCTTTTATAACAAAACCAACAATGCACAGAATGGCCATTTGCTAGAGGAAGACTATTACAGCCCCCATGGGATGCTGGCCAATGGGTCCCGGGGAGACCTCCTGGAGAGAGTCACCCAAGCCTCCTCGTACCCCGACGTCAAGGTGGCAAGGACGCTGCCCGTGGCGCAGGCCTACCAGGATAACCTGTACAGGCAGCTCTCCAGGGACTCCAGGCAAGGGCAGACGTCCCCAATCAAACCAAAGAGACCATTTGTGGAGTCTAATGTGTAAAAGACGCTTGTTGGAGTAAGACCCTCATGTTTTCAGCACACACTTCCAAGCTTGATTTCCATGCATATTATTATTATTATTATTATTAATTATTATAATTATTATTATTATTATTATTTTTATTTCTCTCTGGTAGCTACATGACCAAGTTTCTCCGGTACTTTGTGTGGTGGTCAGACAGCCATGCACGTGCTCCAGCCCTTTCGTTCCCCAGCTGACCATGAAGCCAACATCAGCCGAGCCAGTATCGTTTGCCCAATTCCAGCAAAGTTCCAACCAGGATATCTTAGTCCGTGGCGCGGGGTGGCCCAGAGATATCCCTACGCAGCGGGAGGTAACCAGCTCTTTTTCAAGAGACAATCGCCTTCGATTTAAATTTGGTTTTCTTTTGTCTCGATGAGCTCTTAACTCGATTCTGACGGGAATTCCTAGGGATCACAGGAGCCTTTCCCAAGGCTGCTCCCCCATGCCAGCCAGGCCAGTTTGGCTCTTTGCCCCTCGGCGAGCAAGGGCTGAGGGTGATGTGATGTAACACCAGTAGCTATGCACAACACCCATCCCGATTCCGCTGGTTTCCAGCATTTTAATCCCAGTTGGATTCCCTCCTTCCTTAACCTCGTCATCGGTGCTGGGGTGGGGATCACTTTGCTGCTTTCCAAGTGCCCGCCGGGTGCCCCTACACTGATTCTGTTGCTCTGGGACATTCTACAAGCATGGAGGGCTTAAGGTTGGCCCTTTGTTAACGTGTTTTGATCAGTCAAGGGAATTGCCCAGGAACCTCCTGTGTGTGAACCGGGATTGCACCAACTTCCTCACACCGCTGGCAAACTTGCACCTCACACGCAGTGTTTGCACCGGGGAGGTTCAGTGCTGGGGCCTTCATTTGGGGAGGGGCGGGGATTCATCACTTGTGAGGAAAAACAAAAAAATGGGATTCAAGGAGAAAAAATAATCGCGATTTTTTTTTTTTTTTTTTTTTTTTTTTTTTTTTTTTTTTTTTTGTGATGAGGATGCAGAACATGGCACAGTGGGCCCCAAAAGAGAAAGGGTCCCTCTTCAATCGCAGCCCTGCAGCATCCCTTCCCTCCAGCTCGCTCCCACAGGAGAGCCAGGGCTGTAGCAAGGGCTGCACCTCTCTAAGATCCCTTCCTAAAATCCTGGAAAGCAATGCTGTGTTCCAGAGCTGGACATGGTGAAAACCATGTTTTGCTTTTAGAGGAGCTGTAGTTAAAAGAGACCTATTTATAATTTATTTATGTTACCTATTTCAGGACATTTTTCATTCTGTTGGGGTTTTTTTTTTTCCCTGTTATTCCTGGGGTTTTAACCAAATGCAAGTCACATCAGGACGACGTGAAAAGCAGGGGCCGGTTCCAAGATCCTTTTTATAGGATTTTCAATCATTTTTCCGTTACTCGCCGAAAATTTCTTTTGGGTTTTGGGGGCGGGGGAGATGAGGAAGAACTTCCTTTTACCGATTCCCTTATTCCTGGTGGGTTTCTAATCCGCCTTTCCCGTTCCTGAGGGCGAAGGGTGGGATGCCGGGGAGGGGGAGAGCGATAACCCTTGTAGCTTGTTTTAAAGCAAACTTTAGTGCCTGTTGCCCGATGCCGAACCTCACTCATATCAAAACTCTTGGGAGCGATCTCAGTTGCTGAGCAGGGGAGCGACACCTTCCGGGGTCTCCAAAGGGCTAAATGTGAACCGATTGCAAGACTTCTTGAACCAAATCACGGGGCTCCAACCTCGGCTGGTGTCGGTGAGCACATCCCAGCGCCACTTCACTGCGGCTGCAGCCATTCCCACCAGCTCAGGACTGGGTCTGAAACTCCTTAAGCAAACCCTGGCTTCGATGGGGCTTTCTGTTTTTTCCCCTGTGTGTCTGGCTCAGCGCATCTCGTTGCTGTTTTGTTGCCTAATTCGCTCAGAGCAAGCTGGGGCGTGCAAACCTTGGGGGTGACAGGGGCTTGTGTCTCATAGACACATGGAGAGCGTTCAGGGGAGTGTTTCCTCAATGAGTTCTGGAGATTTTGGGCTGTTTGGTCTTTGTCCAAGCCGGTGTTTGGATTGAGGTTGGTGTCTTCTTCCTTGAGGTGCCACCCAGCGCTGACTCTTTGCTTTACCACAGGGCTCTGTAAAGCGGGGGCCAGACTGGGACCCCCTCGGTGGGGCGAGTCCCCCACGGCCGTGTGGGACACCCAGCTCCGTGCACTGCTCCTCTCCTTGCAAAGGGGGTGCGATGGTTTTCTTTCTCCCTCTCTTTTTTGAAGCAGCACGTCCTGCTTTGTAAGGAACAGCCGGTTTCTCCTCCGCATCCCGCGCGGCACGCGTGTCCTTGGGTCTGGAGCCGCACCAGTCGCTTTGCTCAGCGCCTCCCGCCCTCCAGCTTCCTGCCAGAGTGGCTTCCTACCTTTAGTTGCTCCTTTGAAAGGAAAAAGTAACCAAATTCAGCCCCATCCCTGTTTTTTTCCGGCCGAGCGAGGCGCGCTGCGGCCCCGTTCCGGTTTTCCCCGCCGAGGCGCCGGCGGGATGGTCCGAGAGCAGCGATGGGGGAGCTGCCTGTGCTTTGCTTTCGCCGCTCACTGCCTTGTGCTCCCAGTCCTGTCCTTCAGAACGTCCCCTCACGGCACTTCTCGTGTGTAACTTTTGGGTTTATGAAGATGTTTTAAGGGAAGATGAAAACAGCTCACACTTTTCAACACGAACACCAAGCTGAAGGAGGCTTAAAACACTGCGGCGTGCAGGTTTTTTTCACAATTCCACGTGTTTAACATTTTTCACAGAATTCTTGCACTAATGGTTTTCCATCTGTTCTCTCTGTAAATGGGTGCACTTTACTGTTTGAATTTGTTACTATGATAAATACTGGATATTTAAGCGTGAGTAGTGTCTTCATTAGAAAAAATAGCAAAAACAGCTCTTGTCTCTTAGTGTATTTTTCAAAAAAAAGAAAGGAGAAAAAAAAAGAAAAGAAACGAAGCAATGAATCATAACATTTATAGCACAAGAACTGACTCCTGTATATAAGCATCAACAGATTGAGTAATTTTTGAATACGAAATTATTTGCAGCGGTTTTAAAGCACTTCCCCAGCAATTCCCTTAGGGGACAGTCGAGGCAGGATGGCTGCTGTGGTCGCCAGGTGGGTAAAGGAGCACATCTCTCCCTGGAAAAGCTGTTCTTACACACTCCCCTGTGTCTTCAGAGTCGTGATTTGGGCTTGGCAGGAGGAGAAGCAGGTCGTTCTGTGTGGTGCTGCCATGGTCCTGCTGCACTCGGGTGAGCACGAGGTTGGATCTCACCCGAGGGCCTTTCATCCTCTGCTCTTAGATCCAGGTCTGACAGGCCCTGGCTGCGTTGTGGGATCACATCCAGAGTTTCAGACATGGTGCTGTCCTGTCTGTCCATGCTCCATATTTAATTACTCTTTGGGTAATTAGGATGCAGGACGATGCTGCCAGCTGGTGCCTCCATCCCCTCCTGGCTTCAGTGGCACGGCTGGTGAGCCCCATCTTCAAGTGAGTGCAGGATCCTTGGATGCACCGAGTTAAAGCAGGTTCTTGATGTCAGTGAAACTCCAGGTTCAGTTCTTGGGGTGCACAAGGAAGGCGATGCCAAAGGTGATGCTGAGGTCAACCCCTTTCTTCAGCCAACCTTCCCACCAAGTGTTTCTCATCCTCACCTGTGGCTGCTCCGAGAGCCAGGTGTGCCTCTGCAGAGCTGGAATCATCTCTCCCAGCATCAGCTCTGGGTGTCTGTCCCATCCCTCAGTGGGGATTCATCGGCTCTTGCTTCGTCTCCCAGGTCAGGAGGATGCTGTGGTCCCAGGGGAGGGGACACCCACCTGGTGGGGGCTCTGCAGAGTCCCCCCCAGCCAGGCTGGGAGTGGTAGTGGAGGGCTTTGAACACAGTATTGAGTGGGCATTGAAGTGCTTAGGAAAGGGAGGGTTTTACAGGCAGATCCTTCGGGATCCATCTCCAAAGAAGGCACAGCCTGAGCTGCCTTCTCTGTGTCGCTGTTTGGGGGGGGCTGTGCCAGCTCCGACAACCTGAGGCGTGCATCTGTCTGTCTGTCTGTCCATCTGCTGTGGCACCAGTGCCCAGCTGGGGCTGTTGGAGCACTGAACTTTTTGGTTATTTTCCTTTAACGTGGCTGTGAGGAAACCGCGTGGCTGGTGCGAACGCGGGAGCGTCTGCCAAACTGGGAGCCGCACTGGGATCGGGTCCGGATAGCAGGGTGGGTACTAAACTGGGAGCGATTCAGTCCCCTTCACAAAGGTTGCTGTATATTCAGGGTTACCCAGGAGAAGTTTAGCTAAAACCGAAGTGCCAGCTCCGCCTTATCTAGAGAACCAAGCAAGCCATCGTGCCTGCTCGTCCCGGGGGGCGGCCCGTGGGGAGCTGTCGGGAGCTCCTTGGTGGTTGTACTTTTGCTTTAGTCTTGGGAATTCAAGAGGACTCTTCTACCAGGATATCAGTGTCTAACCAAGGGCTTAGGGGAAGAGCTGCTGTACCCACTGGGACCTCTGTGGATCGATGCCTTCGCCCCGCGCAGTCCGGCGGGGTGTGTGTGTTGGACACAAAGCACAATGGTTCGAAAGTGAATCTGCATTTTTGGGGTTTGTTTTTTTTTTGTTTGGTTTTTTTTCAGCTTTGTGTGAATAATTGCTGGATTTTACATTCAGTCAAACTCTTTTTTCTAATATAAACCACTAAGGGCTCAATTCTTTAGCAAAGATGCGTTCGTGTCCAACTCCTGACGTGCAGCTGGGACAGACCGGCCCCGAGAGGAGCACGGCGTCACCGGGAAAGCCAACAGACCCCCAGCCCGCCCGCTTGTACCCTTCCTCCTGCCCATTTCCCAGCTGTCACGGTACTGGGGAGTCAGCAGCCGGGTCCCACCCGACGGGATCGCATCGTGCGGGCGTGAAAACAGAGGGGCTGCTCTGCCAAAAGACTTTGTCCCTTCGGGTGACGCTGTCAGGGGTGTCGGTGAGGCGTCTCCTGCGGCGGGTCGGGGTCGGGATGGGTGGGTGGGAGAGCCTCGTGCCCGGGGAACTGGCTCACCACGGGTGTGCCTGGCTGTGCACTGCTCGGCCAGGCTCTGAGAGCAGCGCTGTGTGCTTCGTGCAGCCCCTCCTGTCGCTCCACCGCTAACCCAGAGACTCGTGTGGACTCTGCCAGTGCTGCCGGGCTCCCCCTGTCCAGCCTTTTCTTTGCCATGGTGTTGCATTCAGCGTCCAGTCTCCCTTCTGTCTTCACATCCGAGAGGATCTGAGTTGGGTACAAACACGTCCAGTACACCCGCCTTGTGCTTTGTACAGTTCCCCTGGTTCGCCATCCTCCGAGACACTTGCTGGGAAGATCTTTAAGACACTTAAAATTTTCCTTTAGCTTTTCTATAATTCTGATGTAAAGGACTTTCTCTCTGTACAGTATATTATCCAATGCATGTTCTGTTCTCTCTACTGATATATTGAACACCACACAGTTGTGATATTGTGCAGTGGGAAGAGCAGCCCCTGCCGACAGCGGAGGCCTTTGCCTCTCATCTCTAAGGAAAGAAGAAAACATATTTTTTCCTTTGCTGTATTTGCTTGAGCAGAGTTTTCTTGTCTGTACATGTGAGCTGTGAGATAGATGTGAAAAGTTCAAAAGAATGCATTCCCCCCCCCCCAATGTATACAGATTGTAATCTGTACAATGAAAACTGTATGTATGAAAAAATGTACTTATTTATAAATGGTTAACACTTGGAAATGGTGTCTGGGCTGCTGTTTTTCCCACACTGGGTTGAGTGAAGGAATGTTCTGATGCTTCTTGGTGTGGCAATGATGGTGCAAGGGTTGGGTCTCCATCAGGGAGTTTTCATCATCACGGAATCACAGAATGGTTTGGGTTGGAAGGGACCTTAAAGCCCATCCAGTGCCACCCCCTGCCATTGGCAGGGACACCTTCCACCAGCCCAGGTTGCTCCAAGCCCCGTCCAACCTGGCCTTGGACACTTCCAGGGATCCAGGGGCAGCCACAGCTTCTCTGGGCATCCTGTGCCAGGGCCTCCCCAACCCTCACAAGGTTTCTGGGTTAAGCTGGGAAAACACAGCCTGGTGTTGTGGACACTGGAGCCCTGCAGCTCCCGAGACCCTGAGGGTCCCCTCACTTCATCCCTGCCCAAGCCCAGGGCTGGGTTTTGCAGCCAAACACCCCTCAGCTGTGACCATCCAGCTTCCAGACACACCATGCTGGAAGGATGTGGCCTAAGGGGGCTGTGGGGAGCAAAATCCCCCAGTCTGGGCTTTGCTGGGGTCTGTGTTTGCTTTGGAGCACTGGGATGTTGGAGCTTCACCCCTGCAGCTGCCTGTGCTGTAACCCAGAAGGGGGCTGCCTTCCACAGAGGTGAGCTCCCATCTCAGGGATGCACCTCCTTGTTGCAGTGGGTCTCCCCCTCTTCCATGGGCACATCAGTGCGTGGCCAGATCCTGGAGATGTCCCCACGGGGTCCCTCACACAGCCCCCAGTTGACAATGCCACTCCAAACTCCGACCCACCCACCTTCCCCAGCCCCTTGGGCGGCTCCTCTCCCAGCCACCCTCTCCCAGCTCCCATGTGGGAACTCCAGGGTCCCCCAAAACAGTGATCTGGGGACACAGACAGGAGGAGGACGGGTTAGCTGCAAACATTTATTACATTGGGAGCATCCACTGAGCAGACAAACACACCAACACACCTCACACGAGGGAAAAACATTTCGGACACGAAGCTGCTGAACCTGCACAGGCACCGGGTCACTCCAAACCCCCTGGGAGCTCTTTGTGTGGCTGTGGCTGTGCTGGAGGGCTTGGGAAATCCCCAGGGAGTGGGAAATCCCAAACATCCCCCCTGCCCATGGCACTGGGGATGGGGCTGTGGGATTGGGCCGCTCACAGCGGGGAAATCTGCGCTCCCATCCCCTGTCCCCGGAGCAGGGCAGAGCCTGGAGACCCCCCCTCCTTTGTGCCCCAGCACCGCTTCCAGCCCCTGCCCCTGCCCCTCCCTGTGGCACTGCCATCCCCACAGGGCTGGGCAGGCTCGGGGGGGCACCGGGGGCTGTGCAGGGCAGAGCTGAGGAGGGTTAAGGCCAAGCAAGGCTGAGTCCAGCGGGCAGCGCTGCACTGAGAGCGTGTCCTTCCCCAACTGTCCTCGTCACCCTGACACCACGAGGAGCCCGTGCCAGGGATCAGGGAGCTGGGGGTGTCACTGGCTGCCGCCATCTGGGCTGTCTCCCTCTGTCAGGGTCTTGAAGTCCATGGAGAGGGCCAGCTCCTCGGCCAGCGGCGGGCGCTTCCACTCCTCCCGTGTCACCACGTAGCCCACCACCAGCCCGAAGGCCACCAACATCACCCCCAGGGTGTTGGCCAGGACGCCCTCGGGCACAAAGTGGCTGTAAGAATCGCTGCAGGGATGGAGGGGGATGCTCAAGCCTCGGGGTTTGGATGGTCTGTGCCTCCCCTGGCTGGGACCCCATCCTCATGCTCATCCTTCACACTCTCGGTGACAGCACAGTCCTACAGTGGTGGCTTAGCACCTTCCCTGCCAGATGTGCTGCCCCAGCCAGAGGGAGATGACTCCTGGGGTGCCCCCCAGCCCTGTCCCCACAGTCCTGGGGCTGGGGGGGACCCCAGCCTGCCACTGGGGACATCACTGTGTCCTCCAGCTGTGAGGGCAGAGGCCTTGGGGACATGAGTGTCCCAGGAAGGTTCTGCAAACAGCCAGCTGCAGGGAGGTGACACTGGTAATGTATTCCCATCCCCAAAGAAAGCTGTCACAGGATCCAGCCCTTGTTAAACATCATCTGGGAAGTGACTCAGCAGCAGCAGAACTAAAGGCCTCCAGGGGAGATTTAAGAGCCACAGCCTGAGCAGGGGCCAGACTCTGCCCTAGGGGGCTGGAGCAGCCAATTGCTGGGGGTCAGGATGGTCTGGGGGGGCTGCCCTCCCTCCCTCAGCTTGGTCACCCACCTGATTTTGAAGAGGAGCATCTCAGTGATGCCCAGCAAGCAGCAGGCGATGGAGAGGACGAAGAGGGCGACGCCAAAGAAGATGTGCTGGGGCTTGTACCGGCCTCGCAGCGAGAAGGAGGCACCGGGGAACAGGAAGAAACCACAGCCCAAGAGCCACTGTGGGGACACGGGGGTGTCACAGGGTGCTGCAGGGTCCCTTTGTCCCCCGGGGGATGCTCCCCAGCCCTCACCTGCAGGAGGTAGAGCACGAAGGCGGCCATCCCACACCAGGAGTGCAGGCTGTACATGTCAGGGATGCCCTTGGCCCGGTGGGACTCGAAGACGGCGATGATGCCTGCGGAGAAGAGCCCGTCACCACCCCAGCATCAGTCACATCCTGCCCTCCCCGCCTCCCCCAGCCCCACGCTCACCCACGAGGGCGATGACCAGGGCCAGGCCGTGCAGCAGAGCGTGCAGGGCCTTGGTGGAGCGCTTGGCTTCGTGCCTGAACACCCGGTATACCAGGAGAGCTGTGGAGAGAACCAACGTGAGCATCCCCGGCCGCCCCCCGCGCCCCGCATCGCCCCGGGGGTGCCACGCACGGGTGGGGAGGGGATCCCGGAGCATCTTCCCTGTGTCATTTATCACCGCTTTGCCCCTTATTCTCCCTGCCCGGCCGCAGCTCCTGGGCTGCAGGTGGGACAGGGGCTGCTCACCGTCACCTTGGAGGAACACCATGCCCAGCACCATGCACAGGGGGTGAGCGTTGAACTGCAGGGGGCTGTGCCAGGCCACGCCGCCCCGGTACCGGCCCAGCCAGGCGCCCGTGGTGGCCAGGAGGGTCAGGCCGAGCAGTTGCGACACAACCACGAACGCCGAGAGGCCGGCGGGGCTGGCGGGCGGCGGAGCCCCGTCCATGGAGCCTGCGGGGACACAGAGCGGCCGGAGGGCAGCGGAGCCGCGGTGGCCCCGCGGGGTCCTGGGGCACGGAGGGTCCTGCCGTGGGCACCGTCCGGCACCTCCGCCCCGCCCTCACCTGCCCCGGAGCCGGAGCTTCCTGGTGTGGCTGCGTCACCCGCACCTGGAAGTGGCTCCCGGCAGCCACGGCACACCCGTGCCTGTGCTCCTGCCCCTGGTCCTGCTCCTCTCCTTCCTCCCAGCCCTCCTATCCATTCCACTCTGCTCCTCTCCTTCCTCCCAACCCTCCTGCCTGCTCCTGCTCCCCTGCCCAACCCTCCTGCCCCTGTCCTTCTTCCCAACCCTCCTGCACGTCCCTATGCCCTGCCTGCCCCATTTCTCCTGCCCCGGCCCTCCAACCGCAACAGCCCCCCCCATCCCCAGCCCTCCATCCTCGTCCCTCCATGCCTGTCCCTCCGTTCTTGTTCCTCCATCCCCTTCTCTCCATCCCCGTCCCTCCCTGTCTCTCCATCTCCATCCCTCCCACTCCATGCCTATCCCATGTCCCACCCTAGCCCCTCCCCAGCTCACTCAGCCCCAGAGCCCCACAACAACCCCCAAACCCCGACACAGAGGAAGGCAGTGCAGGGGTGAGCAAGGCTGCTGGGGCCCCCCTCTGTGACAAAAGCAATGGCCCTTGGGGTCTGAGTGAACCCCCGTGCTTGAGGGGGAAGGGACAGACGTGCTACCCAACCACAGCCACACCAGGCACCCATCCCATGGCCCCCACAACCCACCTGCACCTGCGTCCAGCTTTGTGTTGAGTTATCCCCCGATGGATCAGAGTCACCTCCACCACTGCCACGGCCACCTCTCCCGGTCCTTGTCACCCAGGGCCAGCAGGTCCCAGCCCCAGGGTCCCCCCTGTGCCCCAGCCCTGCTGGTTCTGGGGAGGAGCACCGGGCAGACCGAGCCACGGTGCTGCCAGGACTGGGGGGAGAGCCGAGGTGGGGTGGGGGGGGTGGGATGCATTAAGACCACGCACACACTTTATTCCCAGCCACCTTTATTGGATCAGCCAGATAAGTGGGTTAAGGGAATTGGTTTATCCCATTAAGTTGCACTGCAAAGGCTGCCTGCCCGTGTCCAGCCTCACCGCCCGGGGCCGTGGGCTGCTCTGTGGGACGGCCAGGGGGACCAGGCTGGGGAGAGGAGGAGCATCTGGCACAGGCACAGGCTCCTCTCGCAGCACAACAGCCACCCCCAAACCCTCACCACGCCGTGGGGCCCGCGGGGGTCCCAAATGGTTGCCCAAGTACCTTGTCCTGCCCGCACGTCCTCCCACCACCAGATGCAAACATCTGGCCCTGCTGGCACTCACACAGGGGGTCAACAATAGCACTGAGGATGGAGGGGCAGGGAATGATCCCCTCAACCACGGGGATTGGCAGTGGGACACGGGGAATGTCTGTTGGGAGTGGGATCTTCTGAGTTGCCCGTTAGCCACAAGTGAGCGCCAGGAAAGCTGGAAGTGACCAAACTCGTTCTGCAGCCACCCCAGGATGGGGGCCTGCCTGTCCCCTCCCACCCACAGCTGCATCCCCAAACTCAAGCCCTGACCCCCTCTCCCAAGTGCTCCCCTTTTTTTGGGGGGGAGGGTGGTTTTTTTTCTGTTTAAACCACCCTCCTGGTGGCCTGGGGAGGGGGATGCTGTGGGCACATCCCATAGCCCTCCAAAACCCCGGAGGGGGTGTCTCAGGGGGTGTCTCTGCTCTCGAGGGGGGCTGTGGGCTCATGCAGGAGAGAGGGCTCACTCCAGTTCGGATCTGGGGGGGTGCTGAGTGATGTCTTGGGGAGAGGGGGGTTGGAGACAGACACCCACACAGCCCCCCCGGGCCCCCAACCCTACCTGTGGGTGCCGGGTGGTGCCGCCTGCGCCAGGCCCGGCGGTGACAGTGTCTGAGCAGGGACAGGGCCACGGCGTTGGCACGGCAACGGAGTGATGGCAAAGCGAGGGGGGGCTGCACCCCCAGCATGGCTGCAGAGGGAGGGTGTCACTGCAGGAGGGGCTGCAAAACTGAGAGGGGGGGTCACCATGAAAGGGGGATCTGTGTATTCCGGGGACAGTCCCCAAGGAACTGAGTGCAGTGTGTGTGACCCCCCTTCATCTGTGCCAAGCACCCATCTGAGCCCCTGCACACTGTGACACCCCATCATCCAAATCAGGACCCCCCCAAACCCCACTGGATCAGCCCCGGGGTCTGTCCCCTGCACGGGGGCTTTGCCACCCTTTAATTCGTGTTTGGGGCTGGCTCATCCCTGCACCCCCAGCAGCACAGGGGGGACATACTGGGAGACATCCCCTTCTTGCATGGGCCTGTGGCTCAGGGCATGGCAGAGGGGGGACATGTCCCCCAGGGACACCCCCCCATCCACCTCGATCTGCCCCACAGGAGACCCCCAACACCACCGGGCACATCCTGTGCTCCCCATGGGATATTCCTGCGGGAGAAAAGCCTGGAGAAGGGATATAAGGGGAAATGGGGCCAGATGGGGGAAGATGGGGAGCGTCTCCATCCCGGCTCCTCCTGACCCGGCTGCGGGCAGGGACCCCCGGGGGATGCAGCGCTGAGCATCGGGGTGACGATCACCCACGGACCGCCCCCGTGTCTGTGTCCGTCTGGTGTCCGTGTCCCTGTGTCTGTCCCTGTGTCCCTGTGTCTGTCCCTGTGTGTGACACCACTAGATGTCAGCAGGAGCCCGCGGAGCCCAGCGCCCTGGGGAGGGAGGGAGGGACCGCCCGCCCGGAGAACCTGGAGCATCCTCGGCCCTGGATCACCCGTGGGAGTCAGAGGGACCAGGTACGGACCGGGTGGGATCGGCAGCATCCTTGAGGCAGGATCCCCAAAGGGACCGGAGCACCCTCTGCCCCAGACCACCCACGGGTGTCAGAGCATCCTGGGACCTGGAATGGCTGGTGGGATCTGGTGCTCCCCTGCTGCAGGAGATCGGGTGTAACCGCCCCTGTTGGGGTGCAGGGCTGCTCCCCCAGCCCTTCCCTTGGGCTGCTCTCACCCACCCAGACCCCCCTGAGCAAAGACACCCCAAAACCCCTGCTGAGGTTCCCCCCAACATCCCCATCACATTCTCCTTCCTCCCCCCCACCTCCACCAGAGACCTGTTCCACGGGGCACAAACCTCGGGAGCTGCAAATTCATCACCAGGGGTGTGATTCAGCAGAGCTGGAATCTCGGTGCAGCCCCGGAGCCTGATGGAGACCTGACACATCAACAGCAAAGTCCAGGCCCTGCTGCAGCCCCAGGGCAGAGTCCTGGAGCCTCCACCCTGGAGCTTTGCCCACAGGAAGAATCCCGTGGCAGCGGGAGGTGGGGTGTGGTACGTGGGATATGGCCCTGCCAGAGGACCCACTATCAAATTCCAGCCTCTCCTCAGGCTTTATCACTGGTTGGGAAATGAATTACCAGAGTTAATCTGCTAAAGCCATAAAAGCCACCATAAAGTGCAGATCTGGACCCCTCAGGCTGTGCCGTGGTTGGGACGGGCTGGCTGTGGCTGGGATGGGATGGCCATGGCAGGGGCAGGGCAGGGACAGGATTCCCTCCACCACCAGGATTCCCAGCTGAGAGCCTTGGGAAGAGCCTCAAAAGGGATGAGATTTGGGGGTTCATCCTTTAGGATTACTTGGCAAGACAGAAAGCTTCGCCCTGCTGAGAGCAGCCCTGCGTAACCCAATACCAAACAGCTCTAGAAATGTTTATAACTGCGTCCAGCTGAACTATCTCAACTTCCAGCAGCCCAAGAGACAGAGCAGCCCTCAGTCCTTCAGGATCACATGGACATGGATCTTGTGCCATCCACACCGCAGGGACAATGGCCGTGTTTGCTGAGGGGCCTCGGTGGCAGCCAATCCAAGGACAAACGAGCCCCTTCACTGCTGAGTTCCTCACCAGGGAGCAGCAGCCATTTGTAACCAGCTCTTTAATTAAAGGCATTGCCAGGGGCATAAAGGCTTTATTAAATCTGCCTGAGCTTTCCCCGAGCTGGTGGTAATGAAATCCTGCTGGGATGGGGACGTGCCAGTCGGGGAGCAGAGCCAGTGCTGGCTGCCCTGGTGTGGATCTTCAGGGCCAGGGGGTGCTTGGGGCAGCTCAGGGATGCTCAAGGTTGGTCATGGATGCTCAGGGACAGTCAGGAATGCTCAGGACTCCTTGGTGCTGCTCAGGGATGCTTGAGACTGTTCAGAAATGTTCAGGGATGCTCAGGGATGCTTGGGGCTTCTCTGGGATGCTCAGGGATGCTTGTGGCTGCTCTGGAATGCTCTGGGATGCTCAGGAATGCTCGGATCTGGCATAGCTTCCTTCAGATCAGTGAGCTGAAGTGGCTCAGTGGGTGCTGCTGCTCCAGCTCCCCAGTTATCAGCCTGGCAGCTGCTCCAGGTTTGTCATGAAGCACCCAGGGATCGGTAGGAGCACCATCAGCTGATAATTTATGGTAAAACCAGCAGTTCCTGTCCTTTCCCAACTGCTCCCCCCTAGCCTGGTGCAGGTGTCTTCCCCCTCCCTCCACCACTGATTATCAAATAACCATTTTGCTGATCTAACTTTTTTTGGTTGGTTGGTTTTGAGTTGTTGGTGTGTTTTTGTGGGGATTTTTTTTCTGTCTCCATCCTAAATCGAATTTTTATTGCTAAGAAATGCTAATCTGCAAGATGCCTCTCTGGAGGCTTGCGATTCGAGAGCCCAGCTGCCTCGGAGGAGCCGAGCTGCTGCCTGAAACAACCTCAGCTGCTGCTGCTCTGCGAGAAACCCCAAACCTGGGGCAAAATAGACAGGTTTTCACTAAATATAAGAGAGGAAAAAAATAGCAGTCGTGTTGGAAGGCCCCGTGGCCGCCAAGAGGGTGGCTGAGGGGCAGCTCAGGACTAAGCACTGCGTCACATGAAGGGGGTCGATCCCCAGTTCCCCAGGGCGCCAGGAAGGCTGAAAAATAGGTGATTCCCAGCTGGGACGAAGAACTTGGCTCCTTCCCAGCTGGAAAAGGCTCTGGTTCTCCTCCTGGCAGCAATTAAGGCCACCCCATCCTCCTCCTTGCCGGGAGCAGAACTTTGCTGAGCGGGGCGGGCGATACGATCGCGGCGCAGCCCGTGCGAACACTTAATCTCTTTCAGGAGAGGCTGAAGGCGCGTTTATGGTGGTTTTTTAATAGCAGGCTGGATAAACAGCGGCGATAACCCGCGCCGGGCTCCCGGGGGATGATTAATGCTCCCGGAACAGTCACGCTCGCTCGCCTCGGGGCCGGGATTGTTTTCAGTTATTAAAGAACTGGGGAGGAAAAAAAAAAAAAAAAAAAAAAAAAAAAAAAAAAAAAGGAACAACTAGGGGAATAATGGACTTTGTCTTGTTTTATTGGGCTGATGGTTGCAGAGGGAAGGGAACTCTTTGTCCTCTTTGCTCACCCCGAATCTGCCCAGCTCTGGCTGGCTGGCAAGGATGGAGGGGTGAAGGATGAAGGAGGGGGGATGAAGGATGAGAGATGAAGGAGGAGTGAGGAGGGATGAAGGAGGACAGATGAAGGATGAAGGACAAAGAACCAAGGATGGTTTCTGGCCGGGTTTTTACTTCTCTCCCTGTGACACTCCTGGCCTCGTGCCCGGCCCTCTTCACATCTCCTGCACTGTGGCTGGCGGCTCCCCAGGGGCTGTAATATGGGGATCTTGCCTTTATTTAGGAGCCTCCCAAAACATGGGCATCATTTCGGGGCCCTGAGCCCACCACAGCCCCCAGCAAGCCACGTATCCAGGACCTTGTAGTGTCATTGCACATCCTCGGGGCACCCCCCTTGCACTGGGCACGTGCCTGGGCTGCTGGCACTGGTCCCAGTCTGGGGATTAAGGCTGAAGAGATCTGATGGTGGAAACCACGTCTCCATCCCCTTCCCATCCACCTCTGGCCCCACAGAGGAGCTGCCCAAAACACACGGTCCCCCTGAGGGTGCCCCGTGCTGCCAGCCAGGCTCACGTGTGTCCCCATACCTGCACCAGGACCGGCTTTCCCGGGACAATAAACCCTTGTCCTAGGGCAGGACTGTGCTGGAAAGCATGGGGTTGGCTTTTTTTCTTTTTGGGGTGGGGTGGAAACTCTGATGATAAGGAGCTTTCTGCTGAAAAGCTTTTCTTCATCACACTGAGTGTGCACTTCTGGTGATAAAGCAGCACTCGCTGCTCCGGGGCCGGGGTGAGCTCCCACTGACCCCCATCCCCACGCAAAAGGGGACATGCCAGGCTTTAAACACATCCCTCATCCGGGGAAAAGCTGGAAACAGCCCCACAGCATTGCAAAACCCCTCTGCTGAGACCTTTTGCAGTCAGACAGCAGGAGTGAGGACTCCTGGGCCCCTCCTGCTGTGGCAGTCCCCAAATCCAGGTGACATCGAGGCCTCAATAGTTACTCCAACAGTTCAAAATTATTTTAGCAAGCACAGCTCTGAAATAAATAGCAAAAATCCCGGTTGCTTGGGGTTTTCCTCTTTTTTTTTCTTTTTTTTTTTATTTTTTTTTTGGAAGCTCAGAATAAAAGCTGTTTGTTTAGATGAAAAATTTGGACTGGAGAGGTGATTTTTCCCGTCTCCCTCGTGGCAGCGTCACCACAGCTGGGAAAGCGGCTTAGTGAATTATACACTATGATAATTGATTGAATTCATCAGTAAATAAAGCAGCAGCCCTTAAACTCGGGGTCTGGAGAGGGAGGAGAAAATTGTCCACGCAGTGATTTGTACCAGCGGGTGCAGGAGTGGCCATGCCCACGAAACCACAGCCACTGGGAAAAGTGACACACAAGGCTGCATATCTGATTTTTTAAAAAAGCCCTTTTTAGGTTTAAATCGGGAAGGAAACCTTTCCCACCAAAAGGCAATCCTTTCTCTCCCCTCCAGAAGCTCCTTGGTTCCTCAGTCAGAATTCTTGAAGCACCCTTGAACCCTCTGAGAAATGGGATGGGGAAGCCAAATATGTGGTTTATAATAAAAGAAGGGGAAAATGATCTTAAGCATCCCCATGCAGATGTTTTAGGGCCGGGATATAAGCAGATAAATCACAAAATCTTCCCAGCTAGCACCTGGACCATCCCCAAATCTCCTCACCTTTGCTCCATCCCCCCTGCTCCCCCTCTCCCATCACACCACCCTCACAGACAATACCTTGCACCTCCCCTAAGAAACATTTGCTGTCAAAACTCCTTATTTTGGGGATTCTGGCTTGCACCAGTGAGTGCCCCTCGCAGCACTGTGGGCAGGGACATTTTGCAGGTCTGGCGAGCCAAGGAGCTGATCGGAAACGCTGAGAGCAAGTCGTGCTCCTCCTCGTGTGACAGTCCGGCCATGGCACGCGTGTCCCCACACACGCAGCCGGGCAGGGGGAGGGCGAAGTCTCCAGGCAGGGATGATGGCGATGAAAAACGATGGGAAGCCTCCTCCCGGGCCAGGGCAGTCGCTGGGGACGCCACGTCTCGCCCGGCATCGTCCCCCGAGCCCGCGTCCCCCCGAGCGGTTCAGCATCCGTCTCCGTGGCAACGCATTTCTCACATCCCTCGGTATTCCTGTCCCTCTGGTCCGCGGTGCTGGCAGCCCTGGGTACCCTGCATGCTGGGAGCAGATGGGTGCCCATGACCCACCCCAGCACCCCTGAGAGGGGTGAGGAGGGCAGGGGTGGATCCTCCTGCTCCGCAGGGTGCCCACGGGGGTCTCTGAGCCCACCCGTGGTGCCCCAGCGTGGATTTGGGGCAGCACAGAGGCACCAACGGGCATCTGCCAGCTCTGCCTTGCTGGGCCAGCAGTCACATCACCTGCCAGCGCTCTCCTTTGTGCGGGATATTTTTCTACCTGATCCCAGCTGGAGTTTTGTAGCATGGATGACACAGAGACGTGGGCACCCTTGGAGATGCAGCCCTTGAAGAAGAACCTCTTACCTGGCCCAAAGTCCTGCAGCAGCAGCAGCAGCAGCAGCAGCTTCAGCCCCTCTCACACCAGCCCTGGTTGATGCTCACGTGTGAAGTGACAGAGAGCTGCCCTTCCCCTGCAGAATCACCCACTGGACTCATCCACCTTGGAAAAGGCCACCAGTGACATTGCACAGACTGTTTCAGCCTCGCTGCTCTCCCAAAACCCCCACTGGTGCTGGAGACTCCACCACAGTGACCCAGAGCCGGGAAAACCCCTCCCTGGCGCAGCTGGAAACGGAGGCTGGAGGGGCTCAGGAAATCTCCATTCATCGGCGCTTGGGCTCCAGCCAAACTGGAGCCAAACCAACCCTTTTTTTTTCCCAGCTTCCCAGTAGACTGGAATTTCCACAGAGCTGTGACTGGTGGGGAAAGGGGCCAGCAAGGGGGGCCTGCAGGTAGAGGCTGTCTTTGCCCCCAGCTCTATGGTGTCCAGGCTCACAGGTGGTGCCAGTGTTGTTGGCACTCCCCTATGGGATGAAGGATTTTTGGGTGTCCAGGTCGGCCTGTGCAGGTGGTGGGTGGTAGGGCAGGGTGGGAAGTCGTGATTTTTGGCAGGAGGTTTAATAGACATCAGCGTTGCAGTCTCCTAAGTCCCTTTTTTTTCTGGAAATGGCCCTGCACACCCTGTATGGTCCCCAGTCCTGGCAGGAGGACTTGTCTCTTGTCAAGGGGCCACGCTGTCCCCATGGAGTCACCCCCTGGGCTCACCCCAAGGGGCCATGGGGGTGCTCAGCTGCTTCACAGCTCCCAGCAGGGTCAAAAAGTCAAAGGGCTTCCCTCTCTGCCCCAAAAAGAAGCTCCCCCTCCATGGCAGGTGTCTGCTGTGTCCTTATGGGGTGCTTGATCCATCAAGGAGTGATGGGCTCAGCCAAACCACGGCCTAAGCTCAGCCCAGGCACAGTTCCCAGGGCTGAGGGCAGGCCCTGGGGAAAAGGGATTAAGTGGATTAAATAGAAAACAAAACAAAAAAAAAAAAAAAAAAGGAGAAAGGAACTATCAAGCCCACCGAAGTGGGTCTGGTTTTCATTTTGAAGGAACTCTTTGTTATTTGTTTGTCATCAGCCTAATTCCCCCAAGTCCACAACAGTTGGTGTGATGTGATGTGATTCCCCTCACAGCCAGGAGAAACACTCAGTTCCTTGGAAAAACGAGGCTGTGCCGGGAAGGGGGTCACTCCGGCAGGAAGCAGCGTGAGATGGACCTTGGCTGTGTCCCACAGGAGTATTTTCCCTCCTTCCCTTGTCCTTGTGCCCTGTGGTGGGTGGCCGAGGTGCTGCCAAGGGGCACCCGCCGCGTGATGCCAGTGTGGGGGGGGGAGATGTCCTGCCAAGCCCCGTGGACCAGTTGAGCTGGAAAACCGGGAGGGGACCGGGACCCTGCAGGGATGGAGCTGCCTCCCAGCCACCCCCTCCACCCCAGCCGTCCCCCTTTCTCTTTTTCCTGCCTTCCCCTTGATTCTCCTCTTGATTCTCCTCCATCTCCTTCCCTCCCTCCCGTCCCAGCCCCTTCCCCTTCCCTCCCGGGCAGGGCCGGGAGCCAAAGGGACTTTGCACCCCGAGGCAGCGCTCGCTCCCCGCTCCTTCCCCGCAAGCCTTGGAGCCGCCGAAGGGAAAGCAGAATGCTCCGGTCTTATCTGCGAGGGGAGGCAGGCTCGGTGGGCAGGGTTTGCGCGAAGCCTGCTGGCTTATAAGCAGCCGGCAGCGGAGGCAAAGCTGTCTCGGAAGGCACCGAACGGGCCCCCCCTTCCCCGCGCTCCGTGCAGCGCTCCCGCCGCGATGCCCCCGGCGCTGGGGCTGCTGCTCTGGCTCAGCCTGGCAGGTGCCCTCTGGGCCCAGCCCGAGCCCCCCAACCATCCCAGCACCGAGAAGGGGGCCGCCGACTTCGCCGGGGACTACAACACCACGGCCGAGCTCGTCTTCTTCGAGAGCGTCTCGGCCAGCTGGGATTACAACACCAACCTGACGGAGGAAAACGCTGCTCGGCAGGTGGGTGGTGGGACGGGGAGGGGAGGGGGGCCATGCCACCAACAGGGGTGACCCCCAGAGCCGGGGGGCTGGCGGGGGTTGGGGCTGGGTGGAGGCACTTGGTGCTCTTCCCTTCCTCCCTCCCTGCGGGGCTCCTGCCTCGGCGCCTCAGGATGGCAAAACCAGGGCTGGCACTTGTAGTCCGGGGATCGCAGGGGTTCGCCACAGATTGGTTCTCGGAGAGGCTGTGCCCCAGAGTGACGGCTCTGGTCCCGAAACGGAGCCCAGGTTATTTATAGAGATGATTCCTTATTCCCAGCACCTTCCACTTTCCTTCCCCCCCACTCCTTTCCCAGACCAGGGTCAGGTGTCAAGTGTCCCTGTCCCCATCCCTGCCTGCTGTCACCACGTCCCCGGTGCCAGGGGTTTCAGTTTGGGGCAGAGTCCAGGAGCCCAAAGCACACAGGCAACTGGGTGGCATCGTGACTGAGGCTGCCATCCCCTGTGCATGTGTCCCCAGCCCAGGGGGACGAAGCCAGCTTTGGGGAAGCACTCCAGGCTGCTGGGAATTAGACATCAGCCCAGCTACGTGCAGGCAGAGTCCCTGTGGGGACCAACTGTATGTGCATCCCACAGGCATGTGCGTGTTTTCCCAGGGGTTTTCCATGTGTTTGGGCTGGATTTAGTGGGTCAGGGAGCTGGAGAGACCCAGGGGTTACTCTCAGTTGGGTGAGCTGCAGCTCAGACCAGGCCAGGGGATGTCAGTGCCCGGGCAGGCTGTGGAGGTGGACGTGGTCATGGATGTGTCACCGTGTGTAGCTCAGAGATACACCTGCCACCCCCACAGCTATAGGTGCAGCTCATACACCTATAGGTGTGTTCAGGGACCCCAATGTCACCCAAGAGCTACCACACAGCCCTGAACCCCCAAGTCTGTGGGGATGGGAGCACAGTGTGCCCCGTGCAGGAAGGAAACACGTCTTCCTGCTCAGGGGGAGAGATCCCTGCCAGCTCCGGCCACTGCCAACTTGGCAGGACACCCGAGAGGGCCCAAGTTCCCCTTCAGCCCTTTTTTTTTTGGCGAGCTGACGTGATGTCTGGGCAGGCACCCAGCGTTGGCTCCAGGTGTGGTGGGGTCAGGGACCTTGGGGCAGAGCAGGAGCATCCCAGCCGTGCTGAATCCAAGGTTAGGGCCAGGAGAGCACCTTTTCTCAAAAAAAGCTTTTCTCAAGAGGCATTTCCAGGCCAACTTTCACCCTTTTCTGTGCTGTTAAATGTGTGAGGATCATCCAGGAGCTGCCTGTGATGTCAAGGCTCCTAAGCCAGCCCAGGTCGAGGTGGGGATCCAAACTCCTGAGGTCAGGCCACGATGGGGCAGAAGGGAGGTGTGTGGTGGGATGGGCAGGCACTGACTGCTAAAGGATGAACAGCTGGGCAGCAGGACCCAAAAGGATGAATTTGGGGGATTTGGGGAAGCCTTGGGCTATAACATAAGAGGGGCTGAGTCAGGCCAACATGGCATGGGCAACTCCAGGACCTGCCATGAAGGATGGCCCTGGGACAAAGTGACATGGGGGGCAGGAGGCTGAAGGCAGGGGCAGGGACGGACAGAGGGATTCTGGACAGACAGATGAACCATCTCCTGCAAGCTGGGGCTCTGGGCAAGAGGCTGGTGATGGTATTTGGGGTTTGTGAGCTGCTCATGGGCACAGAACTTCTCCAGGTGTCTGGGACAGGGCAGTCCCGGTTTTCTGGGTTGCATCCTGAGTCTTCACCAGGAGCAGGGAGAGAGCAGGGTGGGAGATTTGGGGGCCTGCTGATGTCCAGGGGCCTCTGAGCCACGCACAGGCACAGCCCCCCAAGAGAGAGGTGCCAGCTGTGGAGGCAAAGGGCCAGGGCTGGTGGGCAGAGCCACAGCGAGGGGGTCTCGGGCAGTGCCGCTGGGCTCCACTCGCTCCATCAGAGCTGTCAGGAGAGTTCAGGGTGTGATTCACTCGACCAAACGCAGGCGCCTGTTCAAGGAGAAGACAAAACACAGCTGGACTCTGCTTCCTTCTCCCCCAGCTCTGTGCAGGGTCTGGGGAGGAGTAAAGATGTCCCCCGTTCAGGGGGGTGATGCAAGAGTGGGGTGTCTGTGGGGCTGGCACATCCTGGCATGCTGAGGGATTGGGGCTGGTTGGTACCTGGAGTGATGCTGCGGGCACTGGGATGCCCAAGGGAAGGGTGGGAGCCTGCTTGCTGGGCTGCCAGGGGCACCTGGCACCTCTGGCATTCCCACCACCATGTCCTAGGGCTGCGTGGGTGCGTCTGCCCCGGGCAGCTCCAACCCTTCCCTCCCCGCTGCCAGCTGAGGGAATGTGGAGATTAAAATAAAACAAACCAGGCGTGTTGGAGCCGGGGCTAAAAATGCCACGAGTCACAGCTAATGAGCTCCATAAATCACACCGGGCTGGCACAGGGACACCAACCAGGAGCTCTGCACGGTCTCACTCCAGCCTGTGCACTACCTGGGCCGGGACACTCTCATAGGTTCCATTTTCCAAAAATACAGCTGACACTGGCCGGGCTGGGAGGTGACCACCTGCAATACACCCCGTCCCAAAATCATGGCCACAACTCCAGCTGCCTAAATAACCCCCCAGGGCTCAGGCAGCTCCCTGACGCCCCACAGGCCTGGGAAGAGAGGTTGGGGCAGGCAGATGGGTGACAGAGGGACCCAAAACTGAGGGCTCAGAAGGAATAGGGTGCCCCTCTGCGAGGGGAAACCCAGATAAGGCCCTTACAGGGCACGGGGTGCAGACACCCTGAAGAGAAATGCATAGAAATAAAAATGTACAGAGTCAGGAAGGAGGTACAGGAGGGAGAAAAGCAAATAGGGCATCTTTGCAGTTTCCATTTGGGCTCCTGTAAAGGTGAGGAATAAGCAGGAATAGGAATAAATTGAAGGAAGACTTCAGAGCTCCTGCTGCAACCAAGGTCTGGCAGCTGCCAGAGCCAGCCCAGGAGCACCTGGACACCCTGCCCACATGGCCTGGACACCCAGTCCCAGCATTCCCACCCCATCTGGGCCACAAGACCCCAGAGCTGCCTCCAAAAGATCCTCAAAGGCCACATTAGTGGGTGTTCATCAAGAGCGCTGCAGACACTGCTGTGTGGGCTGGAAGTGATGTCTCTATCTGTGGATGTCCTGGACTGGGGACAGCCCTGCCTGTCACCTCACATCTCGTCACCTCTGACTCCCACAGACCCTTGTGGCTCCCCAAACCATTGCCTGGGTGATTGGCAAGTCCCAGGGCTGGTCCTGAGCCCCCCTGTCCCCTCTCGCCCAGCAGGTCCAGGCGTCGCTGAAGGAGCAGAACTTCACGGAGCTGTGGGGGAAGAAAGCCAAGGAGCTCTATGGCAACATCTGGAGCAGCTTCTCAGACCCACAGCTGAGGAAAATCATCGGCTCCATCCAGACCCTGGGACCCTCCAACCTGGTCCTGGAAAAGAGAGAGCAGGTGGGTGAGGTGTCAGTGAAGCCCTGGGCGTTGCTGGGTGCTGTGAAAACCCCTGGGGGGATTTTTTCCAAGCATCCAGACTCTGCTGTATTTTGGAGGGTGTCACTGCCCTCTGCACAGGGAAGACAGTGATGGAGGGGGGAGATGGGGTGCTATCACCCAGGGCTGTGGGGTGCCAGCCCTAACCTCATCTTGGAGCTATCCCGGCGGGAACTGGAGATTTCCTGCTTACACAGAGAGCCTTGGGGGTCACCTGGAGACCAGCCAGGCTGGGACCACCAGCAGGGCCAGCTCTCCCGACCCCTCGGGGCTCCTCAGGGATGCAGCCCCCTGAAAAGAAGGGCTGCTGCAGCCACCCGGCTCCTAAGCCCCCCTCGAGGCAAGGAATGCCTTGGTGACACAATTCCGTGCGAGGGACATCGGGACACCCCGAGCCTTCCCCGTCACGGTCCCGAGTTTTTTTTGCCTGAATTTTGATTTCTGTGCACGAAAATATTGCCCGGGCTGAGGCTGGCGGGCACTCACCTCTGCACCAGCTCCGTCCCGACCCGTGGCTCCCTGACAGCCCTTCCCAGCGAAGCCCTGGCAAAGCCCAGGGATACAATCCTTTCCGGAGAACTGTCGGCGCCGGTTCCTTCCGGGAAACCCATCCCTGCCTTCTCCCAAATAACAGAGAGCATCACGTCTCCTCCCTGCACATCAGTCATGTCTCGCCCAGCCCTGGGCAGCTCCATCCCACAGCCACCACCGTCCCCATCCCTGTCCCCTCCTCCCAGCTGGAGCAGAGGGATGGGAGCAGAGAGAGAGAGAGAGAGAGAGAGCAGAGGAATTTCCTTCCCTGGGAATGGGTTTCCCAGGCATGTTCCAGGAAACCTCCTGTTGCTATTGTTTGCTGTTGTTGAAGTTCACAGAAATAAATCCCCCTCCTCCTCCTCCTCCTCCTGCTTTTCTTCTCGTGTTTTTTTTAACCCGTTTAGATAAACAGGCTGGGCCGTGGCCCCGCTGACAAACAGCTTTATAAACAGCCCCTCTCCAGAACACCACTGTGCAGGGATTGTCCGTCCCAGAGAGCCTCCCTGCTCCCACCCTGCCATGGGTGCAAAACCCCGGAGTGATAACACACTTATCTCACTGAAAACGTGTTGTGTAAACACAGCCATCCTTCCCTGCATCCCTCCAGGCACACACGGCCTGTGGACCCCTCCTGAAGGGTCATTCCCGTCCCCCCTTCCAGCCCCAACATCTTTTCCTTTCCCACAGTACAACACCATCCTGAGCGACATGGACAAGATCTACTCCACGGCCAAGGTGTGCCTGCCCAACGGCACCTGCTGGGATCTGGAGCCAGGTATGGTCCCTGTCCCCCCCACCCCATGGTGCCCACACCCTCAGTGGGTTGGGATTGGCAGATCCCCCCCACATTCATCGGGATTGTCCCAGGGTGGGGACGGGTCTGGTGTGGTAGGGGTGGTGGTGGCATCTCTGCAGAGCTACTGCGGGATGTGCCCCCTCCTCCCGTCCCTCTCTCATGTCCTGCTTGTCCCCTCTGTCCCAGACCTCTCGGACATCATGGCCACATCCCGCAGCTACAGGAAGCTGCTGTACGCCTGGGAGGGGTGGCACAACGCGGCGGGGAACCCCCTGCGCCCCAAGTACGAGGCCTTCGTGAACCTGAGCAACGAGGCCTATTCGGCAGATGGTACAAACCCAGGGGGGACACGGGGGGTGGTCAGGGGTCAGGGGTGGGAAGTGGGGCTGGGACAATGCCCTGCTGCTCTCCACACCCCAGATCCAGTTTCCATTTTCCCCAGTGCCAGCACTCCGGGGAAAAGGGCAAAAATCCTACTGATGGTCCCCGGGCCCAGCTTTTGGGGGTGGGGCAGCCTCTGGGGGGTTTGAGCCAGAGGCCATCCCTATCTCCCTGGTAGGATTCAAGGACACAGGCAGCTACTGGCGCTCCTGGTACGACTCAGACACCTTTGAGGATGACCTGGAGAGTATCTACACGCAGCTGGAGCCGCTCTACCTCAACCTGCACGCCTTCGTCCGGAGGAAGCTCTACGACCGCTACGGCCCCAAATACATCAACCTGAGGGGTCCCATCCCTGCTCACCTCCTGGGTAAGAGATGGGACCACCCCCAGCCTGTGCCCAGAGGTGCTGGTGGGGCCGGAGGGGCACGCAGAGCTCCCACCAGCTCTGCTCCAGCTGTTTTCTCTTCTCAGGGAACATGTGGGCTCAGCAGTGGAACAACATCTATGACCTGATGGTCCCCTACCCTGAGAAGCCCAACCTTGATGTCACGAGCACCATGGTGCAGCAGGTGATGGGCTGAGGGACTCGCTGGGGGCAGCAGGGGCAAAAAAATGGGGGTGTTGCCCAAGGCTGGCCCATGACATTGACCCCCTGGGAGTGGTTTACCTGCATAGGGGACAGCAGAAAAGCCACATCCAGAGGGGAAGGGACAAAGAAATAACCTCACTTTGTCTCTGGAAGTGGGTGGGCAAAGAGGAAGGGCAGTGCAGTGGGATGGGGGCCAGTCCCAGGGTTGGGGGCTGTGTCCACACCATCACACAGCTCTGAGTACCCCTGAGGCATCAGCCCTGCTCCCTTCTCCTGTCCCTGCTGGGCACCAGCACCATTGCTCGGTGCTTCTTAGGAGGTCCACAACAATGCTGGGGCTGGGACTCCCCATCACAGTGAGAGAGGCTGGACCTCGATCCCTTGGAATGATCCACTTCATCCCTGCGGTGCTGGGAGAGCACCAGGGGCAGTGCCCTGGGCACGGGCAGCCCCTTCCTCAGCCATAACCCCCTTCCTGCTGCCCACCAGGGCTGGAATGCCACCCACATGTTCCGGATCTCGGAGGAGTTCTTCACCTCCCTGGGGCTGCTGGAGATGCCTCCCGAATTCTGGAACAAGTCCATGCTGGAGAAGCCGACGGACGGGCGGGAGGTGGTGTGTCACGCCTCGGCCTGGGACTTCTACAACCGCAAGGACTTCAGGTCTGAGGGGGCACCAGGGCACAGGGCTGTAGAGTTAGATCCTCCTCCACCCCCCTTGGCTGTCACCTCTTTGGGGACCCACAGCCTGGCCCTGCAGCCCAGCCTGAGACAAGGTCTTGGGTGACCACACTGTCCTGCCTTCCCCTCCACTGGGTTTTTCCCTTAATCCATGGCCTACTGTCACCTGCTCTGGGACTGTGGAGGGTCCTTCCCGTGGAGGGTGAGCACAGACAGCCTGTGGTCCCTCACCAGGCTCAGGCAGTGCTGTTTTCACCCGGCAGGATCAAGCAGTGCACGTCGGTGACCATGGAGCAGCTGTTCACGGTGCACCACGAGATGGGCCACATCCAGTACTACCTGCAGTACAAGGACCAGCCCGTCTCCTTCCGCAGCGGGGCCAACCCTGGCTTCCACGAGGCCATCGGTGATGTCCTGTCCCTGTCTGTCTCCACCCCCAGCCACCTCCAGAAAATCGGTCTCCTCAGCAACGTCACTCAGGACGAAGGTACGGCAGCCACCCCACGGAGCTGTGTGGCCTTGGAGGGCTCAGGCACTGCCTGTGGCACCAGGAAGGGTTTGGGAGATGCCAGGGTGGGCTGCAGTCTGGCAACACAGCCCAGAGCAGGCACAACCCCTTCTCGTCTGCACAGGTCTTTGCAGGACCTATTTTGTCTCCATGGGTCCATGCACAACCCCTTCTTATCTCCATGGGTCCTTCTAGGACATATTTTGTATCCATGGGTCCATGTAGGACCTATTTTGTCTCCATGGATCCATGTAGGACCTATTTTGTCTCCATAGGTCCATGCACAACCCCTTCCTGTCTCTGTGGGTCTTTGTAGAGAACCCTTCTTGGCTCCATCCTCTTCACCCCCGAGGGCAAGGGAGGATGCTCTCCGGAGCTCATCTGTGCCTTTCCCTTCTCCATCAGAGTCCCCAAACCTGCAAGCAACATTTTTGTGCTTGATTGGCTTTGACCTTTCCAGCATTCCTCCCTCCCTCCCTCCCTCCCTCGCCAAGAAACATCGACGCCGGGAGCTCCCGGTGCAGCTCTGCGGAGGTGGCACCGAGCACTTCCATGCACAGTCACGGGGACAGTCAGGGGGTGACACGTCGTCCTGCCAGCCAGCCAGGCAGAGCAGGACTTGTCCCTGCAGGGCACTGCCTGCCTTGGCAAGAGCCTGTCCCCCCTCCTGATGTCTCTCAGCCGCCGTGTCGGAGCAGACGGCGGCAGAGGAACCTGAGCTGCCCCAGGCTCCGCTTGGCGGAGGAGGGACGGTGCCGGGATCCTCCTGGAGCGTCATTAAATACGTTTTATGATGAGAAAGACGCCTCAGCAGCCAAGAGCGTTGGGCCAGCGCTGCATAAACACCACGGAGCAGATGGTCCCCGCCTCGAGCCACGGCTGCCCGGCCAGCCAGCCCTTGGCAGGCAGGCTACCATGGTGGTGGCAGCCAGTGGCCCCTCAGGGAAGCGCTGCCAACCCCTCTCTGACCCCACAGCTTCAGCTGCGTCTCCTCCAGCAGGTCCTTCCCCAGCCTTCCTTCCCCGGGTTTTTTCGGGGGGAAATGTTGAAACGCCGTTCCCGGTTCTCACCCAGACCCGCTCACCTTCTTGCCCACCTGGTGGCCGTAGCCTTGTCTATCCAGGCTCCTTCCCAGCCTGGTTCAGGCTCTGTTTTCCACAGAGAGCGACATCAACTACCTGCTGAAGATGGCCCTGGAGAAGATTGCCTTCCTACCCTTTGGCTACCTCATCGACCAGTGGCGCTGGAACGTGTTCAGTGGCCGCACGCCCCCGAGCCGCTACAACTTCGACTGGTGGTACCTGAGGTAGAGGACAGCCACCCAGGGGGGGTGGGGGGGTGTAAGGAAGGTAGGCAGGAAAGAGGAAAGGAAGGAAAAAAAAAGGAAAAAGTAGCAGTGGAGATGGCTGGAGAACAATGGATAGATGGGTGGGTGGGACAGATGGGTAGATGAGTGGATGGATGGACAGAAATACACGGAATCACACTCTAATTAGCCAGATTTCTTCAGCATTGTTCCATACCTTCCCATTGCCTGCCTCCATTCTTCTCTCACCTTATTATTTGCATGCTCATGCTGCTGTCCTCTGTTGTCTGCAGAACCAAATACCAGGGTATCTGTGCCCCAATCTCAAGGAATGAGAGCAACTTTGACCCTGGAGCAAAGTACCACATCCCTGGGAACACCCCTTACATCAGGTAGAGGAAGTGCTGGCAAGGAGGACTGAGTTTTGGGGCGCAGTGGGTGGGGGCTCAGCTCTCTTGGGGAAGGGACTGGGATGTTCTGCTCTGGCTCGAGACACGGAGATCACTCAGTGCTTGAGACCACAAGTGGTGGCCTTGAGCTCTGGGATCTCGCCTGCTTCCCTTTGCCCCCAGTCCTGACCTTCCTGGGCTCCCTTGGCAGGTACTTTGTGAGCTTCATCCTGCAGTTCCAGTTTCACAAGGCGCTGTGCCAGGCGGCCGGCCACAGGGGTCCCCTGCACACCTGCGACATCTACGAGTCCAGAGCGGCTGGAGACAAGCTCAGGTGTGGGGACAGAGGAGGGTTGGGACGCTCCCCGTGGGCAGGTGTGTGCGTGGAAGCTGGTGGAGTGCAAAGGCAGGAAAGAAGAAAGGAAGGAAGCAAAAAATGGATGTGGAGATGGCTGGAGAAATAGCTTTGGGGATGGATGGGTGGAGGGATGGAGGGATGGATGGATGGAGGGATGGATGGATGGATGGATGGATGGATGGATGGATGGATGGATGGATGGATGGATGGATGGATGGGTGGATGGATGGATGGAAATACATGGAAGCACCCCCACTCATGGTGGAGTGAGTGGTCCTCACCTGAGTACTGTTCTTGTCCCTGCCATGAGCTCCCACCCAGACAAGAGGCCACTAAAGCACATTTGGTCCCTGCTGACTCCCTGGGTGTTAAATGCAGGAGTTTGTGATGAGAAGTCAGCCCTCAGCCCCCACATGCAGGACAGGTGGTGGCTTCAGAGGCAGTTCCCACATTCATGTCCCACTCAGGAACAGCATTTTCAACCCTTGTGATGCTGAGATACCATCACTGCTTCTCTCCCCTCCATCCCCTGGCCTCATGTCTGCTCTTGCTGTCCCACTGCTCTGCAGGGAAGTGTTGAAAGCTGGGTCTTCCAAGTCGTGGCAGGAAGTCCTGTTCAACCTCACTGGCACGGATAAGATGGATGCTGGGCCCCTCCTGGAGTACTTCAGCCCTGTCACCAGGTGGCTTCAGGAGCAGAACAACAAGACCAACGAGGTGCTGGGCTGGCCTGACTTTGAGTGGCAACCCCCTCTCCCTGAAGGCTACCCCGAAGGCATCGGTAAGGCTGCAGCTCCATCCTGGGGCTGGGGAGGGGCAGGAAGATGTCCCCAAGGGACACCACTAATCCTAAGTGCTGACAGAGGTCTCTGCAGTGGGTGGGGTGGTCGTCATGGGAGGAATAACCATGTCTGGTGGAGTCTCACAGGGTGTTGCTTCCCTGGAAGCAGGTGCCACTGAGGTAACACTGTGTAAGGCTGCGGTCCTGACACTGTGGCAATGCCATCAGTGGTGGTGTGACAGGACATCTCAGCTGCATCGTCCCTGGGGTGTCCTGTTATCCCACCCTCTCCCCAATGGCTCACCCCAGCAGTGCCCATCTGCCCCCACTTCCCTGCACAGACCGCTCCCAAGTTGTGGCATCGGACCTGCCTTCTGGGAAAAGCTCAGCCATGGCTTTTTATCCATGGGATAGTTCTCTTGTTTCTCCTGACCTTCCCCACCTCTCCTCCCCCATTTGTCTCCTCCTCTAGACAAAATAACAGATGAAGCCCAAGCCAAAGCGTTCCTGGCCGAGTACAACAGCACGGCCGAGGTGGTGTGGAACGCCTACACCGAGGCGTCCTGGGCCTACAACACCAACATCACCGACCACAACAAGGAGGTCATGGTATGGAGACAACCCCGGGGCTGTGCAGGGAGAGCCAAGAGCCAGGGCAGGCAGATGGAGCCCCGGGGAACATCCCAGGGGAGCTCTGAACACCAGGGCAGCCTCTGCCCCTCGCCCAGGGGGAATGTTCTCACCCTTTTCCATGAGCACCCTCAGGGTTCCATGGTGTACCCACAGAGGCAGCCATGGGGAGGGTGTCAATAATGGGGTGCCAGATGATGTTTCTGGTGATGGCCTGGGTCTTGGGGATCTCAGAGTAACTCCTCTGCTGTCCCCGTAGCTGGAGAAGAACTTGGCCATGTCCAAGCACACCCTCGATTATGGCATGAGGGCCAGGCAGTTTGACACCTCCGACTTCCAGGACCAAAGCGTCACCCGCATCCTCAAGAAGCTGAGTGTCATCGAGAGGGCAGCCCTGCCTGAGGAGGAGCTGAAGGAGGTGAGCAGCAAGGGGACAGAGCAGGATGGGGTGTCCCTTGCCACTGCTCCCCTCAAAATTTAGGAAGTTCCATTGGGCAGCCTTTGAAAAAGGTGGTAGCTTGGTGCCTTCTACACAAAGCCAAGAGCCTCATCTCCAGGTTTTCCCACCCAAAGTTTGCCTTTCCCGGGCTGCAGTGGGGCTTGGATGTTTGGGGGACATGGCACTTTGCTTGTTGGCCCCAGGCCCCCTTGTTGCCTCCATTTGGGGTCACACTTGGCCTTGGAAGGGACCAGAGGACAAGACCTGAGAACCCCTCAGTTCTGGCTGTGACATTGTCCAATGTCAGGAGCAAGGCTAACCCATTTACATGATTTCCTTTGCAGTATAACACCCTCCTCTCAGATATGGAGACCACGTACAGCGTGGCCAAGGTCTGCAGAGACGACAAAACCTGCCTCCCACTGGATCCTGGTAAGATCTGGCAGGGTGTCCTGGGAAGCACCTGCCCAGGCCCAGAAAGGGGGGATTTTTTAATGAGGGCATGAAGAAAGGGCATGAAGGGTCCTTCCACCTCGTCTGTGATGGCCCATGAGCAGCACATTGGCTCTTGCACCACTGTGTCAGCCCAGCCTAGCCAAGAGCATCACTTCGGCTTCGTTGCTCTCTCCTCAGACCTCACAGACATCATGGCCACCTCTCGGGACTATGACGAGCTCCTCTTTGCCTGGAAGGGCTGGAGGGACGCCTCTGGGAAGAAGATGAGGAACAGCTACAAGCGATACGTGGAGCTGAGCAACAAGGCAGCCGTGCTGAATGGTCAGTGCCCCGCTCCCTCAGAGCCCACCCCACGGTCCTAACCCCCTCTGAGCAGAGGGCTGGGCTCTTCACCCAACTGGGGGTGGTAATCCTAAAGGTGTAGAGGTCCCACTTAATCCCATGAGCTCTGCTGTCTCGTAGATATGGAGGGACCTGGGGTGCCTGAGCAGCAAAATAGGACTTTCCCCAAGAGGGATGGTGTCTGACAGCTTCTGCTCTTGCTCTGCCACAGGTTACCCAGACAATGGGGCCTACTGGAGATCCCTGTATGAGACACCCACCTTCGAGGAAGACCTGGAGAGGCTGTACCTGCAGCTGCAGCCCCTGTACCTCAACCTGCACGCCTATGTGCGCCGGGCCCTCTACAAGAAGTACGGTGCAGAGCACGTAAACCTGAGGGGGCCCATCCCTGCTCATCTGCTAGGTGAGGCTGGGCTGTGTCTCCCACCAGGAATGGGTGGCTCTGAATGGTGCCAAGAGCTGGGGCTGGTGTCTGTTCATCTCTGGCTGAAGGGCCAAAGTCAGATTGCCTGTCAAGGTCAGATTGTCCTCCTACAGAGGACAGTCTGCCCCAGGGAAGGGCAGCACGGATGTGCAGGCAGGGCAGGGATCCTGACAGGGCAGGGACCAGGCAGGGTGATCCACCTGTGCAGGAGAAGGGAGTAACTGGTTCCTTTTGCTCTCCTCTCCCTGTCTTCCTTCTGTCATTCTCCTGCATTTCCCAGGCAACATGTGGGCTCAGTCGTGGTCCAACATTTTCGACCTGGTGATACCTTTCCCGGATGCCACCAAGGTGGATGCCACCCCGGCCATGAAAAAACAGGTCAGTGCTTTTCCAGGCCGCTCTGGGGAAGCCCCTTGGGACCCAGCACCTTTTGGCTGTTGCCAAAAAAAAATCCACGCCTCGTCTGTATTCTCTCCCAGCCTGGATGTGCCAGTGGCTGGATGCAACTCTAGCTGATTCCCACAGATCCCTCTGCCCAGAACAACAAGGCTATCCTTGACTTCCCATCCTTCCCACAGCCCCTGGCACCCCCATCAGGACCCTCACCAGGTCCTCCTCTCTCCCCAGGGCTGGACACCCAAGAGGATGTTTGAAGAGTCGGACCGGTTCTTCACCTCCCTGGGCCTCATCCCCATGCCCCAGGAGTTCTGGGACAAGTCCATGATCGAGAAGCCGTCGGACGGGCGGGAGGTGGTGTGTCACGCCTCGGCCTGGGACTTCTACAACCGCAAGGACTTCAGGTGCCCGTGGGGAGCAGGTGGTGGCCACGCCTCGGGTGGTGCTGGGGCAGAGAGAGGCATCTCAGTAGAACAAGGGCACGTGGGCTGATGCCACCGCAGAGTCTCCTGCCCTGTGGCTGTGGCACTGTCACTGGTACCCAAAGTGCCACTGGTACTGCTGGCACGGTGGATGGAGGGCAATCACTGCCTTCCCTACCCTGGAGAATGGAAAACCCAATGGAAAGGGACAGGGAAGGGGCAGGGTCAGCAGGAGATGCAGGAGAAGAGAGAGACCAACCCCATGGAGCAGGACCGGCCCAGCCTGGCATCACATGTGGGGTGGGAGCGCACGGAAAGGGAGGCCAAAGGGAAAAACAGCTCCAGGGGACGTGATGAATCCCAGAGATTTTCACAGCAGCACTGCCCTCCCTTCTCCCCCAAATCCCCCGTCCTGGTGCAGGATCAAGCAGTGCACGGTGGTGAACATGGACGACCTGATCACGGTGCACCACGAGATGGGCCACGTCCAGTACTTCCTGCAGTACAAGGACCAGCCCGTCTCCTTCCGGGATGGGGCCAATCCTGGCTTCCACGAGGCCGTCGGGGACGTCATGGCCTTGTCCGTCTCCACCCCCAAACACCTGCACAGCATCAACCTGCTGGATAAAGTCATGGAAAACCAAGGTGAGCTGTGAGGGGGGCACCACACACCGGTGGGAACAGCTGGGAATGCAGAGGGCCAGGAGGGCCTGGGCAGGGTGGAAGGGGTCAGGGACATACATGGTGGCTTTGCGTGCATGGAGGGGACAGGACCTGCTGGGGACAGCCCGCTCTGGGGCAGAATGGCCCACCCAGGGTGGAGGGATGGGTGCAGCACTGCCCTGCTCACACCTCCATGCCCTGGGCAGAGAGTGACATTAACTACCTGATGAGCATCGCCCTGGACAAAATCGCCTTCCTGCCCTTCGGGTACCTCATGGACCAGTGGCGCTGGAAGGTGTTTGATGGGCGGATCAAGGACGACGAGTACAACAAGGAGTGGTGGAACCTCAGGTATGACTGAATTCACAGCCATCTCTGGGGCAAGGCCTTGGCCTTCGTCCCACTGGGTGTTTTCTCCCCGTGGTCCAGTTGGCTGCAATGGGACACCCTGGGATTCACAACCCCTCACACTGTCCCCGTGGTGTCCCCTCCCATCTTACTTCACCCTCTTCTCCCCATGCTGGGCTAACTCTCCTTCTCTGGCCCAGGATAAAGTACCAGGGTCTGTGCCCACCAGCAGAGAGGTCTGAAGATGACTTTGACCCTGGCTCGAAGTTTCACATCCCTGCCAACGTCCCCTACATCAGGTGAGCAAGCAGGGCTGGGGCTCGAGGGACACCACTTGGACACAGAAGCAGGGTCTCCATTCAGGTGCCAGCGGTGACACCTTTTTTCCTGGCTGGTGGGATAGCTGGTGGCACCATCCTGAGGGTGCTGGGCACCAGCAGGGTCCATTCCCGTCTCCTCATCCCTCTCCACCAGGTACTTTGTCAGCTTCGTGATCCAGTTCCAGTTCCACCAGGCTCTCTGTAGTGCAGCGGGGCACACGGGGCCCCTGCACACCTGTGACATCTACCAGTCCAAGGAGGCTGGGAAGATCCTGGGGTAGGTGTGTGGGCAGGGCAGAGCCAAGGGGTTCATGTCCCCAGATGCCTTCAAACCAGCCCAGAAAGTCAGGAGGCAGCACAGCCCCTGCTCATCCCTGGAGCACGGGATGCTCCAGCCCCTGGGGTGTGGGCAGGGGGTGCCTGGGGCAGGGGGCACCTTGGGCTGGGCACTGGGGCTGTGATTGCAAAAGCAGCCACTAGATGGTAGCTGGGCCCCTGGCAGGTGGAAGGCTCCCTCTCTCCTCCTCCTCCTCCTCCTCCTCCTTCTCCTCCTCCTCCTCCTCCTCCTCCTCCCAGCCCCCAGTTCCTTAGGGAAAACAACCCCCTTGCTTCAGGAGAAGCACCTGCAAAATTAACCCTTTCACCCAGGAACTGCTCTGCATCAGGCTGAGGGCTTTAATCCCTGCAATGCCCCCTTTACCCACAAGCTAAACCTCCCTCCCTGTGCCTTGGGCTGGCAGCCCTGTGGTCCTGAGGGTACAGACTGTACCCAGAGCTGCTGGTACCAAGAGCCCCCGAGGGAAAGGGAAGGGCTGGTGGCCAAGAGGGTGATGGGGAACCCACTGGAGCTCATTTCTCCTGCCACAGGGATGCCCTGAAGCTGGGCTTCAGCAAGCCATGGCCCGAGGCCATGCAGCTCATCACGGGGCAGCCCAACATGTCAGCAGAGGCCCTGATGAGCTACTTCCAGCCGCTCATGACGTGGCTGGAGAAGGAGAATGAGAAGAACAGGGAGGTCCTGGGCTGGCCCGAGTACAGCTGGACTCCTTACTCAGGTATGCCAAGCACAGCAGGCCCATGATGGGGCAGAGCTCGGCCCTCACCAGGGCCAGGATGAGATGGACCTGTCTTGGTGACCCCTGGCCACCCCAAAACCCACAGGGTGTTTGGATGCTTCTCCTTGATTTCTCCTGGAGCTGAGTCTAAAGGGCATCCAAGGCACCAGCAAGGCAGAGCTGGTGACCCAACATACCAACAGCCCAAAGCCACCACCCCCACCACGTCTCTCATTTCTCCCTTTTCCAGCCACTTCAGCCCCAGATGGCTCCGGCAAAACTGATTTCCTGGGCATGTCCCTGACCAAAAGTCAAGCCTCGGCAGGCGCCTGGGTCCTGCTCGCCCTGGCACTCGTCTTCCTGATCACCACCATCTTCTTCGGCGTCAAGTTCTCCTTGTCCAGGAGAAAGGCCTTCAAATCCAGCTCAGAAATGGAACTGAAATAAGGCAGCCACCAGCGGGGCAGCACGGGCAGGGTGCAAGCACGGGCACTTGGCCAGGCTGGCAGCCACGCCATGGGCACACTTGCCAACAAAGCCATGGGTTTCCACAGCCCAGGACTCCTCTCTCCTATCAGGTCAGACATTTCTTTCCACTATGCAAGAGCCAAAGCAGAGAAGAGCTATTTATTTGTCGATGTCTGCATCGGGGGAAAGAGAAATTCCGGCGCCGGCGGGCACGGAGCCGTCACGAGCTGCCCCTGTGCCCAGGGCAGGAGCTGGTCCAGCCTGCTCACCCACCAGCCAACTCTGACCTGTGGGCAAAGCCACAGAGACTTGAGTCACAGAGGACAGTTTGGGGAGGGACAGAGCAAGTTCTTCCCCCTGGTTTGCCTCGGCCAGGCTGTTCTTTTGCATGGATGAAAAAATAAACCCATGTCTTGGCACCCTCCGAGCAGCAGCTCAGCTCCTTCTTGGGGGTGGGCTGGGATCTCAGTGGGGCAGGGCTCTCCAGCTGCCACCCCGGCCCGGTGCAAACACAAATCCCGGGGGGCCAGCCCAGTTTTGGGCCCGCAGCACCCAAATTCCCCCATCCCCAGCGGGAAAGCTCAGCATACCCTCACAGCATCTCCATCCCCCCCCACCCCCCCCTGAATTGTGGCTCCCATCACAGCTGACAGCTCGTGGGTTCCCTGTGAAGCTCGTGCCTAAGGAAGGGGCTGGATCAGGGCCAGAAATCCCCAAAGTCCAGGCATGAACTGTTCAAAGGGTTGGGGGGGTCACCGAGCCCGAGCTGGGACAGGGCTGGAGCTCAGGACTGCTGTGACTCCTGCGCTCGATGACACTCATTTACGTAAGAGCCCAGGAGGGGGGTCCAAGGTCAGCGATCGCCTCCCGCCCTCCAGCTCCTGATTATCTTGGGATCAGCCGCGCCTGAGGCCCCCCCTCCAACTCCCCCCCTCCCCGGCCCCGGGCCCGACTTTCTTCTGCTTCTGTAAATAAAACTTCGTATTTGTTCTGCGGTGATTAGGTGCAAAACTAATCCCAGGCCGGGGATTATTGCAGCCTTAAAGAGCTGCGATCTGCTGCAGCCCGGAGCGGCAGGGGAAATGAGGGGATCTGGGATGATCCACCCGCATCCCCCTCCCATCCGATGGCCTCTGCCCTCGGTCATGCCTCACGCCGGGAAAGGAAGGCCTGGGAGCGGCTCCCATCACCTGGCAGAGGAGCAGGAGGCAGGTTCCTGCCCGCCCACGCTCGGCTGTTTGTTTGCTTCCCGTCCTCCTCCGAGCTCAGGATGCCCACGGGGAGGTGACACCCCGAGGTGACACCCCGAGGTGACAGCCGGGGAGCAGCAGCAGCCCCAGCCGTGTCCTTCCCACAGCCACGTCCTGCTGCGTCTGCTTTTTATCCCGGCACACCAGGCACCCTCCTCTCCCCCCTTCCCACCAGGGCGATGCTCGCAGAGCAGAGACCTGGCACGGTGAGGGCTGGGTTTGGTGCCAAGTGTATTTTGAGCCTGGGAAAGCGGGCTGGTGCAGGTGTGCTCCATCCAGCTCAGCTCCTCGCCGGTAATTTTGGAGCTCCCCGGCTCCTTTCTGCACCCTTAGTGGAGGAAAAGAGGTCTCCGGGATCATCAAGATCCTGCAAGTTTCATGAAAATTGCTTTCTGCAGGAGAGGATTGGGGGGGGGGGAAAAAAAATAGAAAAGAGCCACAGGGAACATTGTCACTCAGGGACTGCAGAGCAGGCTGAGCCCTCATTACACATCAGAGAATCCACAGAGGAGCTGGATCTATCCTGCAGTGGACACTGGGTGCAGCTGCAGGGATGAGTGATGGGTGCCCTGAGCTGTGACCCCCTGCTCCGAGGCAGGCAGACAGCCCAGGCCCACCCTCCTTGCAGAAGGCAGGGGCAGACAGAGGGTTGCCCTCAGCACAGGTCCAAGGTGCGTGCAGCAGGTGGGATTGGCCACCGGCCAACCCTCAGCACGGGTCCAAGGTCCACACGGCAGATGGGATGGGGTTGGACACCAGGTAACTTCCAACACAGGTCCAAAGTCCGCCCAGGAGATGGGGCTGGACACCAAGTCCAGCCCGAGGGGAGGCTGAAGGTCCCACCTTGAGCTCAGCTGGGCTGGGTGAGGGGTCTGGGTGACGATTTTGAGGGCAGTGAGGGACGGCTGGTGGCCCCAGGGCTCTGCCAAGCCGGCAGCAATGTTTTACAAGATACCTTTAAACCCAGGATGATTTCCCTTCCCCGCTGCGATAACATCTGGAGAGATTTTGCTGCCTTCTGGCTCCTGCATCATGCTTGCTGCCGAAATTAGGAGGCTCAGCGAAATCACTCCCTGAGGAGAGAAGAAGAAACGTAAAAGCAGAAAAAAAAAAGGAAGAGATTCCCCCTCTATTCACAGAACTCCTGGAGGGGAGCTCAGGAAGCAGTGGGTCCTCGGGCTTGGGGGGGCCTGCTCTGCACCCCCTGCCTGTACTTGAAGCTCCCAGGGAGGAGATTTGCTGTAAAATCACATGAATTCAAAGCAAGAAACACTTTGGGGTCCCCTTCACCGGCTGAGGCACCCTTTGGGCACCACACAGACCCATTTTCTGGTGTTTTTTAGGTTCATTATCCACCACAGGAAGGTGGCTGGGTAGGGGGGGTCCCACTCCCTTCAGCCCCTCGGTGCTGGCAGGGCCTGGCCAAGCCGGGTCTATTCTTAGCCGGCGGGTGGCCGGGCAGGAGCAGACAGGGTGAGTGGGGCCGCGTTCCTCACATTCCCCTTCCCCAGGGACAAGGAGCGCCTGGAAATATGCAGCCACAGCTTGGCAGCAGCTGGGGGCCATCAGCAGGGGCCACCCCGGGCAGGGGAGAGGGGGGAGGTGGAGCTGGGGGGGGGTCCCAGGGGACAGCAGGAGTGTGGGAGGGATGGGGTGAGCTGTGGTAGGGTCTGGGGATGCCCCATCCCTGCAGCTCGTGGCTTCAGCCCCTGCAAGCCCTGACTGGCACCATCCTTCCCTGCCCGCTGCTGGAGCAGGGCTGAGGGGGGTAGAGGTGAATTTGGGGGTAAAGAGCAAGTGGGAGACCCCACATTGCCCCCTCTGGGCAGGTTCAGATTCCCCCCAGCCCCATGGCTTGGCTAGAATTCCCCACCAAGGGGGACAGGGCCAGATCCAGCCCAAATGACACCCCCACCCTCCCGAGGTTGTCGTGCTCTTCCCTGCAGGATCCCCGTGAGTTACTGCAGCCCGAGTGTCCCATCCATCCTCCTGCCAGGTGAGTCACCAGCCTGCCCCGTGCCTCAGTGTCCCCCCCTGTGCAGTGAGGACAGGCAGGAGGCCAGGGTGGCTGCTCTGAACCAGGTGGGCCCCATCCCAGAGCAGAGTCTCCGTGGTTTTTCCTGCCACTTCCAAGAGAGCGGGAAGCGGCTCTCGTCAGGAATCAACATCCGTGACTTGTTTTAATGTCACTGAGTCCTTCCCAGGTTTGCAGCCCCCCCACCCCCAGGGCTGGTGTGGTGGAAGGCCTGAGCTGCTGTGAGGGTTCATTTTGGCCTCACATTTTACCTTTGTTTGGTTTGGGTGGTTTTGTTTTTTGGTTTGGTTTTTTTTTGGGGGTTTTGTACTCAGCACACAAACAGCGTGGAGCTGAGAGCCTGGAAAAACACGTCAGGATTTGGAGTGGTGGGGCAGAGGAGAGAGCCAGGACGAGGAGCATCCTTCCCCCTGCAAAATAAATTTACAGCCCCGATTCCTCCCTCCTCTGTCACATCCCTGGAGCATCTTCCAAAAGTGAAGGGCAAAGCAGGGGCGTGAGCCGTGCCAGGACACCCGAGCGTGCCTGGGGACAGTCCTGGTGGCTGCAAGGAGCTTTGGGGACCACGAGAGCCCCGTCTCTCCCTTCCCAGCTGTGTTTGCAGTGTGGCTCTAATTACAGAAATGTGGAGAAATGTCGTCTCTCAGTTGGCAAACACTTCTCCTGGCAGGCACCAGGCGACAGCTGCCGTGCTGGGATTCCAGTGGGCTCCCATCCCTTCCGAACCCACACCTCCCACCCCAAACCCACGCCCCATTTCACGGCTGTGCCCCCTCGCCCGATGTGCCCGTGCCTGCCCAGGGCAGCCCCTTGCTGGGGAGGTGATGATTCCTGCACAGATTCTGATTCCCTGCACTCCCAGATGGTTCCTCAGGCACTTGTACTGCAGGAGCAGGGAATGGGAGGGCACCCTTGGGAAGCACCCGGGTCTCCTTTGCCCTTGGAAACTGGGTGGTTTTCCCACTGATTCCCCAGGGTGTGGGAAGGAAGAAAAGAAGGTGAAAGGAGCAAAACCTTGAAAAAAACTCAAGAAGGAGGAAGAAGAGGAGGAGGAGGAGGAGGAGGCAAGGGAAGAACTGAGGGAGGGAGGAGGAGGAGGCAGGGCAGGGAGAGAGGATTACTGCTCAGCTGAATTACAGGGAGCCCTTCAGCTGCCTTGAACAGCAGGAGAATTTGCCCGAAGACCCCAATTTTTCCTATTTGGGACAAAATGTAAGCACGGGATTAACTGCAAGCATATGCTTAAAACCCAGGGAATTGAAAGAAGTCTGGGCATAAAGTGCTCTGAAGAGGGCAGAGAGGCAGGGCATGGACCAGCAGCCGGGTGGATGACCCGGCTCTGGAAGGATGTACCGAGGGAACTGGGAGAGCCAGGAGGAGGGGGGGAAGGGAGGGGACTGGAAGAGCCATGGGTGCACCAGGAGGCTCCTGGAGCTTAGTGAATAATAGCCTGAAAGGGAATGACATGACTCAACTCCATCTGCGAGGGCTGTGTGGGGAAGAGGGGTGGTAAGAGAGGCTCTTCCATCAGCCACGTGATGGGATGAGGCTCCCTGGCAAGAGAAAGGGGGATCAAAAGTGGCAGGCCCGGAGCAGGATAAGCCTTCCTGGGGTCAGTGCACAGCCCCAGCCCTGGCTGAGGGGCTGGGAGGCTGGGGGTGTGCCCTGCCCCATGCCCAGAGCCCCCCACTCTGCAGACCCCCTCCCCAGGGGCGAGCCCTCACGTGCCCTTGTCGTCAGACACATCGGCGTCCACGTGACGTGCCCACGAACATCCCGGACTGATTTATGGGATGAGAGGAGGGCAGGAGGCCAACCTTAAATCCTGGCTGCCTGGTGATTAATAATCATAATTATTATCATATTAGCTGTAGTAATAATAGTTTGCTTTCCCCCTGCAGGACTGGGCATCCAGGAATCTCGGCAAGGTTTCACCACCAGGCCAAGTGACCAATGTCCCCATTTTCCAGCGAGGAAATTGCGGCACAGAGCTGTCTCCCTTGAGTCACACAGTATATCAACAAGAAAACAGAGAAGGCAGGAGTCTGGACTCTGTGTCCCTCTCCCTCCCCCATGCTATTAAGCTGCATCTGTGTAATATAGAGCAAAACATCCTCCACGACTCGCAGTAAATCACGGCAGAGGCAGTGTGCAGAGTGGATGGGGGGAGATAATGGGTTTTTTCACCCTCTTCAACAATAGAACAAGTTTTTCTCCGCTGGGGAAGGCTGACTTCTCTGAGAGACAGAGATAAAAGCAGCGCTGAGGCTCTGAAATGGGCCTGAAAGGGCACCTGGCTCTGCTCATCTGCTTGCTTTGCTGGCCCAGGGACAGGAGGAACCCGGGCAGGGTCAAGAGCCCCACGGGCATGGCCTGGTCCCCATGTGCATTGCTGAGGTGCACTGGAATATTTATTAATTGAAAATCCCCGCAAAAGACTCCTGCTGATGATAATGGACCGTAATCCTCTTAGACCAATTTCATGCCTGAAAAATCATGCGTAACAAAACAATAATAGAAAGCCCCTCAGTGGACACTGCCCACAGCAGTGGGCACAGGAGAAAAGGCTTGTCCAGAGGGGATTTCTCAGGAGGGAAAAGGACCTGGTCCTCTTGGCCTCCACCCCTGAGGGACACGGAGAGGTGGGCAGGAGAAGAGCTGAACTTGGGGCTAGGTCTGAACATCTGCTCTAGCAGGGCAGCATCGCTGTGGGACCCCGATATCCCACCGAGACCTGGGGACCCACCAGGACCCCCGTGCCCTACAGAGCCCGTGGGAATCTCTGTGGCCCCAGAACCCTGGGACCTCCTGAATTCTCCTCGTCCACCAGAGCTCCCAGGACCCCTCGGACCCTCCAGAGTTCTCAGGACCCCCGGGATGCTCCGTGTCCCTCAAGGATGCTTCGTGCCCACAGAGTCCTGTGCCAGTCCGGGTCCCCCCATGCCAACCCCCCCCAAACTAGCAGCCAGCCCCCCCAAACTAGCAGCCAGCCCCCCCAAACTAGCAGCCAGCCCCCCCTCCTGCCCGCCCAGCCCGCCCCTTCAGCACCACCCGCAGTGGACAGCGCCGGGTGCGGGCCCCGCCCGACCCACGGCACCCGACACCCCCCGCACCCCCGGGAACACCCTGACCTCCTTCCCGGCACCCCGGGACCCCCGGGAACACCTTGACCAGCACCCAGCACCCCCCGGCATTCCCAACCCCCCCGGCCCTGCACCCACGCTTCTGCCCCCCTGCACCTCTTTTTCACCCCCCAGCACCCCCTTTCTCTGCCCCCCTGCGCAGACCCGCTCTCCTGCACCCCCTCTTCTGCACCCCGCACCCCTCAGCACCCTCTTTCTCTGCTTCTGCACCCTTGCAGTCACAGACATCCCCCCCTCCAACAGCTTCCCCCATCGGCACACCCTCCTCTGCCTCTGCACCTCTGCATCTCCTCCTCCCCCGCACCACCCCCTGCACCTCAGCACCACCTGCACGCCCCCTTCTACCCCACCACCCCTGAGCCCTGGCATCCCTCCTCTGCCACCCCCGGCATCCAGCGCCCCCCACCACCCCCACCTCCACCACCCTCCTCCCCCATCCCCACCCGTCAGCCCCCTGCACCCCCAGCACCCCTTTCCTCCCCACCCCTTTCCCCAGTGCCCCCTTCACCTTCACTCCCACTAACTTGGCCCCCCCCCAGCACAATCTCCTGTCCCAGAACCCCTACCCTTCAGCACCCCTTGTCCCAGAACCCCAAGGACTCCATCTCCACCCCCCCCAAGCACCCCTCACCCCCCAAGGAATCTCCCTCCATTCCCCAGCATCCCTTGTCCCAGCATCCCAAAGATCCCACGCCCATTCCCTCATCAAAGCACCCCCATTCCCTAAACCAGCACCCCAAGGACCCCACCTACATCCCCTCATCATCCCCTGTCCCAGCCTCTCAAGGACCCCTTTTCCACTCTCTTATCACTCCCTGACCAAGCCCCCCGAAGACCTCACCTCCACCCTCCCCAAACACGCCCCATCCCAGCCTCCCAAGGACCCCATCTCCACCCACCCCAAACCCCCCATCCCACCCCCCAGCCAAGGACTCTCCTTCCACCTCCCCATCACCCCCTGTCTCCGCTACCCTAAAGCTTCCTCCACCCCCATCACCCCCATCCCAGCCCTCCAGAACCCCCATCACCCCTATCCCAGCCCCCCAAGGACCCCCACCTCCAGCACCCCCAGCACCCACCTGCTCCCCCGCCCCGCCCCGGAGTACCCCCGCCCCCGGGGCCGGGCGGGGCCGTGCCGGTGCCGGGGGATGCCGGGGGGCCCGGGGGAGCCCCGAGGGGCTCCGGGGGGTGCGCGCCCCCCGGCCGGCAGCTGTTGCTGCTGACGGGCTCCCCCCCGGAGCCTCCGGCGGGGCCGGGGCAGCGGTGACTAAGCACTTTGGGGGATTTCTACTCTTATTATTTTATTCTATTATTTTCTCCCCCTCTCCAGCAGGTCCTCCCCCTTCTTCTCCCCCCCCTTCCCCCTCGCTTCCCCCTCCCATCCTCATCCTCCCCGGCCGCCCCCGCCCGGGGCCGGGCGCGGCAGGGCGGGCGGAGGGGTTCCCCCTTCCGGCCACCGGGAGCATGGGAGCCCCGGGCCGGCTGGACTCCAGAGCTCGGCCAGCCCTGGGGTGAGGCGGAGCGGGGCCGAGCCGTGCCGGGCCGTGCCGAGCAGCCCCGGGGCCGGGCCGCGCTCCCCGCCGCGCCCGCGGCAAGTTCCGCCGCTCCCGGGAGCGCGCAGAGCGCAGCGGAGCGATGCCGGTGCGCCGGGGCCATGTGGCCCCCCAAAACACCTACCTGGACACCATCATCCGCAAATTTGAAGGACAAAGTGAGTACCGCACCCTCTTCCCTCCTCCCCACCCCCCCCCCCCCGCCCCGGTCCCGCTCCGCTCCCCCCCTCTTCCTCCCACCGCGGCCGGGGCGGCCCCCCAACTTCGGAGCGCAGCGGGGAGAAATGGGGAGGAAGGCTTGAGGGTGTCCCCGGGGGCACGGAGGGGCTCCCTGTGACCTCCCGGAGCGGGGAGAGGGGTGGGCGACAGCCAGGCAGTGTCCCCGCGGGTATTTATAGACAGCGCTACGCAAGGGGACGAGCGATCCCGGCGCCGGTGTTCCCTCGGGAGCCGGGGACACCGCGACCCCCGCAGCCCCCGGGATGGGAGGGGGTCCCCGGGGTGGCGGGGAGGGGGTCCCTGCCGGCTGGGCTGGGGGGACGGGGTGTACCCCAGCGCAGCCGGGCTCGCTGCCTGTTTGCCTTCAACTCCGCGCTCTCGGCGGCCGCCGTCCCTGGTGAAATGTTGCCATTTGCTGTTGCTCCGAGTAATCCCTTTATATGAATTTTTGGGCTGGTTTTCGTGTCAAACACGGCGAAGAGCCCGCGCACATCGGGGAGCGCTGGGGTTTGCGTGTGCCTGGGTGGGGGCCGCGGGGGCTCTGCCCGGCGGCAGAGCTGTCTGGGCACCCCGACGGGGCTGGGTGCCCCCCACACTGCTGGGGATGAGGGGAGGGGACCGAGGGACTGGGGTCCCCCCAGAAGCTGAGCTCGGGGGGCTGCTGTGGGGTGCTGGGGATGAGGGGAGGGGACCGAGGGACTGGGGTCCCCCCAGAAGCTGAGCTCGGGGGGCTGCTGTGGGGTGCTGGGGCTGTGCACCCCCCCCCCCCCCATTGCCCCGGCTCGCTGTGGGTTTTCTCCCACGTCTGAGTTTCCCGGGTGGGCAAACGTCCCCGGCGCTGCCAACCCTGCCGGATCTGCACTGCCTGCCCTGGCTGTGACTGACGTGACCCTGGGGATGGAAAGTGAGAAAAACTGTCCCTGGTTCCTATCAGTTCCTCTCCCCAGGAAGCGGCGGCTGGGGAGCAGCGGGGGCACAGAGCGAGGTGTGCCAGTGGGGATGGAGCCAGGCCCCCCCATCCCTGCCCCGCTCCCCGCCCGCTCCCTGCCCGCCATGTCGGGCACCGGCTGGGTTCTGCCGAAACATCACCCCACGCTCCCCCGCGGCAGTTTCGTGCTGTGACAGGTGTGGGGAGACACCAAACCAGCACACCCGACACTGCCACAGGCAGCAGGTCCTTCCCTGCTTGTGGGTGCCCTCACCCCCTCCACTGCAGCTCCCACGGGCACAGCGGCACCTGGTGAGTCCCTGTAGGGCCAAGGGCAAATCTTCAGCTGAGGGCAAGGCAGAGAGCAAAGTGGGGGTGAAAATACCCCCAAGGAGACCTGGGTCTGCAGCTCCTTCCCATCCCGGCCTTGGTCACATCCCTGAGCTGAGCTCAGCTTGCTCCGGCGCCCTGCCAGCCCCGTAAATCCTGTCCTGCGCCAGCCCAGCCTGGATCCAGCCTGGATCCTGCCTGGATCCGGCCCATGGGGCTGACACTGGGTGGGGGAATTGTTCATCACAGGTGAGGAGCGTGCCCCAGGAGTGGGGCTTTGGGGGAAGGTCCCCTCCTTGTGCCGCCTCCCAGCCGGCAAAGCGATGTGGATAGAGAAGGATCGGGAAGAGGGAACCGGGGAACATTTGTGTGTGGTGTTTTGTGGTGTTTGCAGCGTCGGCGCCGGCGTCAGCCCTGTGTGGGAAAGGGAAAGGTGCCGGAGTGGGAATCCCCCACAAAGGGCCACCAAGGGCTGTCACAGGGTGGGATGAAGCAGGAGACCCGTGCAGCATCCCTGGGGACACCAGTTTTACCGGGAGGTGTCCTCCGGAGCTGGGACTCTGTAGGTGACGTGTGGGAGAGCCCTGATGTGCCTGAGAGGGGTCCCCCCACCCCACTGTGTCCCAGCTCTGGGTGCCACAGCCGGGCAGAGGTTTCTCCTGCATTTGGGTGAAATTCCTGGTGAGGCTGGAGCACAGCAGGGCTCTGGAGCACGCAGGCTGCAGATGCCATTCCTGGGTAATCCAGGAGATTAATTGGGGTCTGGACTGGGAGGCAGCTTCCAAATGGACCCTCTGCTCTGACCTGCCTCTGGCTCCAGCCCAGAGTTGATGCCAAACACTGAGGGAGATGCTGCTGGGCGGGGGCATGGCATCCATCGCATCAGCATCAGCATCCACAGCCCCCTGTCACCCCAGCAAACCTGTCTCAGAGAGGGTCCTTCCCAGCCCAGCACCCCCTGATATCCTTGAAAAAAGCCCCAAAATCCAACCAAATCAAAGCTCCAGGCTGGGTCTCCCGCAGGATAAGGATGGAAGTGGCTCCATATGGGCTGGATGACGTGGGCTGCACAGCACTGCCACATATCCTGGCACGGCAGCGAGTCCAGCCCCAGCCCAGGTGGCTGCAGCACCAGGAGGGGATGGGGCAGCAACCACTCCCTGCCTCAGTTTCCCCTCTTATCCACCTGAACCTTTTCTTTTTGAGCACTGGGGCCATGCAGACCAGCAGGGTCTGGATTTCACGCTGGGAGAATCATTACTGATGGGTTTCACCCGGCTCCCCACGAAGCCAAGCCTCACACTCACTCCTCCTCTTGCCCCTTGCCTGACTTCAGTCAAATCTGAGCAAGGGTGGAAAGTCTCCAAGATAACTCAGGTCCCTGATAAGCTCCTGGGAAGGGACAGAGGCTGCAGTGCTGGTCAGGGACAGATTGCCCATGTTTTAGACAGCAGAGAGTCCCCACATGCCAGCGGTGAGATGTCAAGGCTGGATGGATTGGCCAACCCCAGCAAAAACTGCCTCTGCTGGGAAACCCCCCCCGTGGACCCCCCTGTCCCCACAGTCAGCGATTCACACGAAGCTGGGGACATTGTCTCTCTCTGAAGAGCTGAGCAGCACCCGGGGCGGTGTGGGATGACGTCAGCCATCCTCCCCCCAGACCTGTCACCGGTGTCCCCGGGGAGCCTGGCCCTGCACAAACCCCACGTTGGGTGGCATCAAAAATCCCAAGCAACCCCCCCCCCCCCCACCTCCCCCATCCTCCCAGGCTGTCCCCAGTCCCCGTGGGTCCCACTGTCACCCCACCCCAAGCCTCGTGCTCTCCCGCCTCCCCGCAGACCGCAAGTTCCTCATCGCCAACGCCCAGATGGAGAACTGCGCCATCATCTACTGCAACGACGGCTTCTGCGAGATGTTCGGGTACTCCCGCGTGGAGGTGATGCAGCGCCCCTGCACCTGCGACTTCCTCACCGGCCCCGACACCACCAAGAGCTCCATCGCCCAGCTCACCCAGGCCCTGCTCGGCTCCGAGGAGTGCAAGCTGGAGATCCTCTACTACCGCAAAGACAGTAAGAGCCGCTCCTCGGGGTGAGCCCGTGGTGGGAGGTGTCACCTGCCCTGGATTTTGGGGCTGCCGGTGGTGGGAGGCAGGTGGGGTGTGATGCTACCAGGATTGCACTCGGATTCGGGGCTTTGCTGAGGGTGAATCCGTAGCGGGATGGAGCCATCTCTGCTGTGACGGAGCACTGGGACCTTGAGTGATGGATGACACTGCCAGGTTATTTGGGAATCAGGCTGTCTTCAGGCCCTTGGTGACGGCACAGGGCTCCTGGGGCAAGAAATGGCATTGCTGGTGGGATCCCAGCATCACAAACGAGGATCCCGTGGGAAGCCCAGGCAGGGACACGCATTTCCCAGTCTGTGCTCCAAGATGAGGGGAGACAGAACCCCCATCTCTGCCGAGAGCCGGTGCGGCCGACGGCCTTGGAGCTGCCTTTCCAGCAGGCAGGATGCGGCTGTGCGTGCACAGATGGAATTACGTTAAGATGAAAATGAAGCTTTGATGGAAAATGCGAGTGATTAGTTCTAATACGGCAGGAAGTTAAATAAATATTTAGTGCTCGATGCTGCAAAACAGCAGTGGCCAGGGCTCCCAGGGGCGGGGGGAAGGCAGGTCGGGTGCTCACGGGAGGTTAAAAATATGAAGTGTTTCCTCTTTTTTTTTTTTTTTTTTTTTTAACCTGTGGAGCTTTCCCGTGGCTTCAGATCATATTGACGGGCTGAGCACCGCCCTGCTGGCTGCTCCCGGAGGAGAACCAGCTGGAAGCCACGGGAAGGAGCAGGCAGGGAGCCCTGGCTGCCAGCCCAGCACCCTATCTTGGGGGCCGGGACCCGTGTGGTGTCCTGGCCTCCCTCCCAGACCCTATCTACCGGGCTGGCATCCAGGTGCCAGCCTATCAGCCCCGGAGTTATCCGCTGGCAGCACCCCTGCGTGTTATCCCGGCAGGGCCGGACCCTGCGCCGTGTCGGGATGGGGCCGCTCGCTCCAGGCTCTTCCCGCGGGGCCGTTCCCGGGTGGAGCAGGGCCGGGAGCGGTGCCAGGGCTGGGTGCGAGTCCCCCCTTGGTGGCTGCGGTTTCAGGGCCTGGCTGGAGCCCAGCACAGCCCGGGAGGCGCACGGAGAGGTGGCACACGCTGTCCCCCTGCTCCCACCCCAGCGCCGTGGCAAGGACGGCGTGTGCAGCCCTGTCCCCCCTCCCTCCCTCGGGATAGTTTCCCCATCCGTCCCCAAGGGGACTCCTTGGCCGCGAGCCTGATCCATCACCATCCTCCCTGCTTTGAAGCATTCCTGCTGGGCTCACGGGATGCTCGGTGCTGTCCTCGGAGCCCTGCTCTTCCTCTAGGCCATGGGGAACTCTCATTGGAGCTCTGAGCTGCTTTCTTCTCTTTTTTATTAAAAAAGACGGAAGGGGGGGGTTAAAAAAAAAAAAAAAAAAAAGCCCAGAAGCAAACCCTTCATGTCTATTTTTAAAACCTGGCCCCACCAGCAATATGCTTTCCAATTGTTTCCCCCCAGCACTCAGCCTGCAACCGCTCAGCCCATTATAAATGGGTCTTATCGGCAAAGAAAAGGCCTTTGCATTACAGGAGCTGCTGCTTAATTAGCCGGCGGAGGCTCCGAACCCGCCTGTCCTCCTTTTCAGACCGGCAGCACCAATCTCCAGCCTCGACCTGCTGTTTATTACTGCGGTACTCCCGGCTCTGCGGCTCCCGGGGTTGTTTCCTCGCCTTTCTGGTTGACAGAGGCAAAATTATATCCCCCCAAATCTGCCCTTCGGAGCTCACCCCCCCAGTCCCCGCCCCTCAGCAGGGCTGGGGTGGGAGGGATGGATGGGATGGATGGATGGATGGATGGATGGATGGATGGAGGGATGGATGGATGGATGGGATGGAGGGAGGGAGGGAGGTGGGAATAGGGTGCCCAGGCAGGTGGCTCTGCCCATGGCCAGGAGGATGCTGAGTGATGGGGTGATGTGTGTGTGTCCCCAGGGACAGCCTGGCTGCTCGGGCCCCACCTGGGTGCCCACGCTGTTGTCAGCTAATTATAAACAGAGCCAAAAGATCCAGGGGTGCCAACGGCAAGCCCAGCTCTGGGTGGATGATATGAAGCCAAGAATCAAGTACCAGTTAGAGAAGATGGGCCCAGCCCAGTCAGGGCAGCTGTCCCTCCCTGCCACAGCAGCCCCAAAAAGGCCTTGGAAAAAGGGGAGAGCCTGTCTGCAGTGCGTGTGGGCTCTAATCCCCAGCTCAAAGCTGAGAGATCAGTGAAAAGTTAATTTCCTTACAAGATGCTCCACAGCTGGGGCTTCCCCAGACAGGAGGGTCAGCACGGGATCAGCTCCCACAGCCACGAGGAGCAGCCACAGCTGCCAGCCCTGGGGAAACACTGCCACTGTGGCCAGGGGGAGCTGAAACCAGCATCGTCCCGGGGGATCATCCACCAGCTGAAGGGCTGGTGGAGCCGAGCTGCATCCAGGCCTGGGGTTTCTCTGCCCAGGGGTGATGTGCTTTGGAGCAAAGCCACTGGCAAGAGCTCCCAGGGTCCTCAGAGCGGTGCCAGTGGCCACAGGTGCCGGGCACCACGGTGCTGGCATGGCCTGAGCAGCAGCAGCTGGTGGCACCCGCTCCAGTTAATCTGCATGAATGTGATGCTGATGAATATGAAAGGGGAGATGTGGCTGACACAGCCAGGGCTGCAGGTGGGGCAGCCCCAGCCCCTCCATCCTATCCCACCCCCTCCTGGGCAGAGCTTGTCCCCTCCAGCAGGAGCAGTTTGGATCAGGCCCTTGGGAATGGGGATTAGGGACTGGGATCAGGCAGACATGGGCTGGGGGGTGTCACTGCACCCCAAGAGGACAGGGGACTCATGTGACATGTTCCCAGCCCAGGGCACACTCCTGGTGCAGCAGTCACCTCTCCAGCAGCCAGGAAGGTGGCTGGCTGAGGCAGGGGGGATGGATCCAGCCAGGATTCCTCCGTACAGCTCTGTAAACAGCAACGTGTCACGCACCCAGTGGCTGCACTGCGAGCAGGAGGACAAATCCCACCAGCAGCTGCTGGATCCTGGCACTGTCAGGGCTGGGATTTGGTGGTGCTGGCATCCCTAGGGAGCCTCTGCTGAACAAGGCAGGACAGATGGGAATTCCTGGGTGGTGGAGGAGCAGGGAAGCACAGCCAGCTGACAAACCCCAGCCCCAACTTGAGCTCTTGGCTCGCACAAAGCCCTGTGGTTTACACCAAGCTGGGGCTGTTTGCTTTGTGTTCCTTGAAGGGTCAGGCTGTGACCTCAAAAAAGGGATGGACACCGTGGCCCAAATCCAGATGGGGACTTGTAAACATCCAGCCTCACAGTGGCAAACACTGGTCCTGGAGTTCCTGCTCTGAGGAGCCAATTCCTCCGTCCTCAGCACGGCTGTGCCGCAGCTCCAGCCAGTCTTGTTGCCCTGGGGCAATAATGCCACTCTTGTGCCCTGGGGACAGTGTGACTTAGGCACAAAGCTGGAAAAGGCACATTTTCCATCCTCTGCTGCTCCTCAGATGCTTTTTTGCTTGGACCTGATGTCCCAAGAATGGAGGGGCAGGTCCAGAGCATCCCCAGTGCCCCCCAAGGGATGCTGCCCAGGAGGTTTTTTCCTGAAATCCTTGCCCTGGCACTCCATCCTCATCCTCACCAACTGTGGTATCCCCAGTGGGAGGTGTCCCCATGTCCCATGGAGACAGGGGACTTGGGATGGCCGGACAGCCCCAGGAAATGCTGTCAGTGCTGCAGCTGTGGCTGCAGAGCCCTGCTCTAAGCTGGACTAATTCCTGCAGCCAGCAGGGATTTAGCAGGGGAAGGACCAAGGACCTGGATGTGGCCACTCACTGGGCTTGCAGAGGAGGTTAAGCTGCCTTTTGCCAAACCCCTGTATTGATCCAGGACCCCTTTTGGCTCCTGGGGATCAGAGCATCCTTCCAGCTGCACCCAAACCACCTCTCTGGGCCTGGATCCACCCTGTGGCCGTGCTGTTGGTGGGTACCCTCAGCCGCCTGACACTCCCTGTTTTCCTCCTCCAGTGCTGCTTCCAACCGGCCAGTCCTGTAAGTGCAGGAATCCCTGCCCTTCCTCGCCGCACACGGGAAACCTCCATCCCTCTGCCGTTACTTAATAAGGTCATTTTCACTGGTCTGCTGTCCCAGCGGGTTTCAGTCTCCCCATGCCCTGTTTGGGTGTGGGATGAGGGGCCGGAACAGACCCCGTTGTGCACATTCCCTCCCAGCACAGGGGGGTGCAGACCCCGGTGTGGGGGCTCCCCCCGGACCCCAAGGGTGACCCATCTCCCTCCGGCTCAGCCCCCACCTCCATTATTTTCCACCCCACCTCAGGGATTTGCTTTAGGGGGCCTCCCAGCAATCTGCGCTTCCCTTTGAAGTTCCACGCAGCCCTGACACTGATTTATCCCAGGACGGGAGCACAGCCCGGCCCCTCTAAGCATCTCCAAGCATCTCCCTGGGCGAGGCTGCCAGCCCTGGAGCACAGCTCTGTCCCCACCCCTGTGCCCGTCCCCTCCGTGCCCTTCCCAGCCCCTCTCCTCTGCTCCTTTATATAATACCACTATAGATTTAGCCACTCGGCCATGAGACCCCGCAGATTAAATCTCCCGGCCCGGGGGGGAGGGCAGGGCAGGCCTCGGGTAAGAGCTCGGAGGGCAGATTAATAGCCTGCTTTTTTAATATTCATAACAATACTGGTTTGTGTCCAGCTCTCGGAAACCCCCCGTGTCCTGTTGATTAGTTTAATACTGATGATACCGACACAGGCATTAACCACCGGCGGCTGAGGGGGATAAAGAGGGACGGGGAGGGAGGGAGGGAGGGCCCCCTAACGATGACATTTTTAATGTTATTAAGTGCTCGCTTTTATCAAGGTCAGGAGACACGCGGTGGGTCAGCAAAGCGCAAACCCCGGCCCGGGGGAGGTGAGCTGGGTTGTTGGGGAAGATCAAACCCAGGGGTTTAAGGGATGAAGGGGCTCTCCCAGCCCGTGCAGACCCACCACGTTGGCTGTGGGACCCTCCAAACCACCACCCAAGCCTTATCTCGCACATCGAGCCCATCCCGAGGTGCCCACTCTGGGTTTCACCCCCGGCTGGCACAGACACCCCCACGGAGCACAGGCAGGTTGTGAATGCCCCCAGGGCTCCTCCAGGAGATCATTTGGTGGCTGGATAAAATTAGATGGATGGAGACAGATTAGCTGAACAGCTGAGGGGAAGAGACAGGCAGATGGATGGGGACAGTCGATCGAGGAACGAGGATGGGAGCGGGGCTGGGGTCCCTCCCGGGGCTGGCTCTGCCCACAGCGGGGCTGGGGTGCCTGGTTTTTGGGAGGAAGGGTGGGGAGGTTCAGCATTCAGCAGAGGCCAGGCTGGTTCACCACGAGGAAACCGAGTCAGGGCAGAGGGTGCCAGGGGTCTGCCACCTGCAGCCTCTCCACAGAGATGGGGGTACCCCAAATCACAGCTACCCAGGGACCCCAAATGCCTGGGCACTGCCCTACCTTTGGGCCAGCCTTAAGGGAAGACCCTGCTTCCACCCCTGGCACTGATGCTCCATCATTCCCTGGATGCCATCTGTGCCATGGGATGTGGGCCTGAGCAAGACACTGAGTTCCTGGCATGCAGGGCTGAGCCTGCCAGGGCTGGTTTTGGGGTGATTCCCCTGGTTTTGGAGGGTCCCACACCCAATTAACTTTTGTTCAGCCCTGAATTGGCCAGGCAGTTGCACTAGATGATCGCTGGAGGCCCCTTCCAACAGAAATAGTCTATTTTATTTAATTTAATAAGGGATCAGCGAGGGGCTCACAGCAACACTGGCAAGGGCTGCTCAGGCTCAGCACCTCCCAGATTTGTAGGATCAAACCAGGCACCAGCTGCCTCTCCAACCCAGCCCCAACCACCTCCCAGCTGCTCCTTCTACTCCTCCAACTGGATGTAACTGGGCCCATTTTCAGCTGTTCAGCATTGGCCGTGGGATTAACCCTTCCCACGCCACACAGGGCCCTGCCAGGATCCACCCCCTCCCACTGCCACGGAGGAGCTTAGGAAGGAAAAGTGAAGCAGTGAAGGGATGCAGAGCACCTGAGCCAGGATCAGGATTCCTGGTGCTCTGGGGAATCATGGAGCTGATGGCTGATGCTTCAAAATCACCTGTGGGGGGAAAAAAAAAAAAAAAAAAAGAAAAAAAAATCATTTCCTAACACACCAAAGGAGAAAGTATCCAGTGCCACTGGGCATCACGAGCACAGGGGAGAGGGTTCAACCTGTGCACACCCCCTCCACACACCCCAACAGAGCTGTGGCACCCCCGTGGGTGGCACCGCCTCATCCTGCCACCTTAACACCACGTGGGACACCTCACTCACTCAGCATCACCTGCGGGACACCACTTATCTTCAGATCCCTAAAAATCCCGGCAAAGGGAGGGATTTTCTCCTTTCTTCCCGTCCCCCCCCATCCCCCCACACAGGTAACGAGCCCGCCCGGCCCTTCCAACCGGCTTCATCTGCCAGAAACCCCCTCCCTCCCGCCCAGCTCACACCTTTAAGTGGATTTCCTCTCCCCGAGGGGGAACGACGGGCGAAATAAAGACAAGGAAGAAAGAAATAATCCCGGGCTCTTTAAACAGATTTCACCGTGTATCCGTTTCTTGCCCGTTCTTGTGCCCGCGAGCGCGCGCGTGTGTGTGTCCGTGGATGTGCACATCCCTGACGTCACGGCAGATTTTGAAGTTGCCCGATGCCGGCCATCTGCTGCTGATTACGGGAGGCCCTGAGCTCCTTAAAATTATACGCACAGAGGCCGACATCCCCCTCCCGGCTGGAGCGTGGCCACGGCCGGAGCGGGAGAGCGCTCGGATGGGGCGGGCAGAGCATCCCTGCCCGAGCCGCTAATCCCTGCGGAGCGGAGCCAGGGGGAGAAAGGCCAGGGCAGGGATCTGCATGGGGCAAAAACATCCATGGGAGGAGGTGGCTCGGCTCCCTGCCCGCCCCAGCGGTGCCTGGGTGCTCCGTCATCTCCAGGAGGTTTGGGGGTCGGAGCCTGGGAATGATCAGGGGGGTTGCTGTGGCTCGGGGGGTCCTGCTCCCACCAGGGGTAAAGCAACAGGAGACAGCTCAAGGAAGGGAGGTGTAGTGATTATAACCTTGGGTAGGGGTTTTGAAGGATTTTAGGGGAATAAAACTAGCAAAGGAGGTGGGAGCTCCGTTGTATCCTCCGCTTGTGCTTTGGGAAAGACCTGGGGCCCACCCCCATTGCCTGTATCCAGTCCCCAAAAACTGCCTGATGATTGCAGGGCAATTAGCTGCGGCATGATTACAAGCAGGATGCTTAATGAGGTTAAACCACTACCTGGGACTTCCTGAGTTCTTAATTACTCACTCTTTAATTGCTGCTCACAAGTACATTAATATAAATGACTGTCTGGAACAGAAAAAAGAGATGTGAGCAGTGTGAGCTGAGATGCTTTCAGGGATTCTGCCCTTTCCCGGGGCTCAGATCACCTTCCAGATCCTCCACCCCTCCACCAGCAGGGATTACACCCATGGAAGGGCTTAAAAAAACACCCTTCTGCCAAAAATGTTTTGTGCTGGGGTGGTGGGTGGGCAGCAACCCCCGTGCAGAAATAATCCTGAGCCCTCCTGAGCCCTGTCTCTGCTCGGCAGCCTCGTGTTTCCGCTGCCTGGTGGACGTGGTGCCGGTGAAGAACGAGGAAGGTGTCGTCATCATGTTCATCCTCAACTTCGAGGACCTGGCCCAGCTCGTGGCCAAGAGCAGCGGCCGAGGCCTGCACCACCGCCTGTCACAGGGCTGGAACAAAGGTGGGTGGCACCGGGGGGCGCTGGGGGTGTGGGAGAGGCAGCCCAGCATCCTCAGGGCTACCCCCATCCCGTGGTTTTCTCGGGAGCTCGGGGGGGGGGCTGAAGGATGCGGCAGGATCGTGCACGGCAAGAAGTTCGTGTTTGGGCACAGCCACAGCTCTGCCCGCTCGGGGACCGGTCCAGCCAGGCACCAGCTGGGTGGGAAAAGGCTGTTTGGGCCAGCTGTGCTCCCCTCACATCCACACACACCTCCTGAAAGCTGGGGGACATGGGAACAGGGCTGGGGACTGACGCCCTGCGTGGGATGGTGCATTTTTAAGGAGAGGGTGTCTTGCTGCAAGTGGAACCATGGAGACCCTCTGCGAACCGCCTGCCTTGCTGCATCCTTTCCATCTTCCACGCTGGCTGGTGCTGGTGTGGGACAGGGCCTGTGTGCAGGGTCACCAGGAGGGCCAGGGGGCACTCGGTGTCACCACCAGCGTGGCTGTGCTCTGGGATTGTCACCGCAGGACGGTGGCACGAGGATGGTTGCACTGCGATGGCTCAGCCTGCCCCAGCTTTGGGCTGTTCCCGGCTGTGCCAGGCTCATTCCAGGGTTTTGTGAGGCTTTCGGGAGGCGGTGAAAAACTCAGATTCCTTTTTTGGGAAGGCTGGATCAAAGGGACGCCGTGGTGAGGCTCTCAAGGGGATGCAGATGCAGCTGTTAGACCTGGCCACAAGAAGCTGTAGCATCCAAATCTCCAGCTGCCGTAGGGCCCTCGGTGCTCGTCACCTCAGAGTCAGGGAAATAATCCCACATCCACCTTCATGCCAACACTCCCTGGGGATGTGGGGTGCTGTGGGGATGCTTTGGGCAGGCCTCAAAGGAAAGCTGTGGGAGCAGCCTGTGTCTGTGCCCCCATGGCCCGTGGGGTGGCACAGAGGGACCGGGATCAGAGCCAGGACTGATTGATGGGGACAAGTGCCCCTTGTACTGGTGCAGTGATGAGAGTTTCAGTGCATTCCCACTGCACCCCAGAGCCACTCAGGTGTCTGTGTGAGTGGCAGTGGGTGCCAGTGGAGTTTTACGGGGGTTTGTGTGTGCTCAGGCCAGACATGCACACACAGGACACGTGAGTGACAATGCTCAGATCACCTGTATGTGTGTCCCTACGTCTCTCGAGTGATGAGATCCATATTTTTGATGGATTGCTTTAGTACCAGTTGGCCTCTATGCATGAACTGCTGAGGAAATCCTGAATCCCAGCACCAGCGTTGCTTTGCAGCCCCCTTACCTCTGTGTACATCTCAACACATGATGCATCCATTCCCCACCCCACCCCAAGACATTCCTTTGGCAGAAGGCACCCAAATAAAGGGTACCTGTCTCTTCCCTGCACTGGAGGTTGTGCTGTGCATCCCGAGGGGTGTTTCTTGGCTTTCCCACTCCGGTGATGGGGAGTGTGGAGAGGCCAGAGCTGCTGGTTCCAGCCCAGGCCGTGCTCTCAAGAACGGGTTCTGTGACTCAGTCTTTAATTACACAGCCAAGGGTGGCTGCATTGCCGGTCCCTGGTTCGCTGATGCTCAGGGAAAGCCGGATGCTTTGCTCCTTCCAGCTGGAAAGCTGCTCTGGGCAGTGGGGATGGGGTGAGCAGTGCCACCAGTGGAGGCATTTTCGGGGAGCTGGCAGGTTGGGGAGGCTCAGTGGTGTGTTGGGGCTCAGCGTGGGGAGCTGATCCTGCCAAAACCAAACAGCTCCTCCGTGCGCTGCTTTTTGCCCGGAGGAAAATGAGTTTGTGGAGCTCGTGTCGCGTCCCAGGGATCCCTCAGGATTCTGGCCCAGAATCCCTCGGGATTCTGGCCGCTTTTGGTGGGGTTAGTGAACACAGTTGGTGCTGCTGGGGGTCAGATGAGCCCCAGGGCTGACCCAGGCCCTGAGGGTGGTGCTCACACCAGCTCTGAGCAGCAGGAGGCCACGCTCTCCTCTGTGTCATTAGAGAAGTGACTTTGCATTTGGTGTCACAACCGAGGGCATCGTGTCCCACCACGTGGGCACTACCAGTCACTCTCCATGTCTGGGCCCTTCCCCTCCTGAACCTCTCTCACAGCTCCTCGCAGCCCTGGCTGCCCTTGCCCCAGCCCCAGTCCCCAGTGAGGTGGTCTCCTGGTCCCCCTTGTGTGGTGAAAATCAACTCCAACAACAAAATTGCTAGAACTGCTTTTTTTTTCAATGCCTTTCTAACTCACAGCCTCTACCGTGTGGTCTTTTTTCTCCTGAAGTTCCACCAAGGAGATTTAGGGGCTCGATTTCCTCCGGGTCCGAAATCCCTTAAGTGGCTTTAACCTCTCTAATTGGCTTAGGGATGCTCTGCACCTTTCCTGTCTTGCAGCTGCGGTTGTAGGGGACTCTGCTCCGGCTCAGTGGTGCTTTCTGCCAGGTCAGGGTCTGCCTGGAGCACACGGTGATGTGATGGCATGGGAATAGCAAGCTTGTTGGAGGAGGAAGGGCCTCATGGCATGTGCATCCCCCAAAGCCACCCCGAGCTCTCCGTAGCCCCTCTCCCCCTGCCCCGCCTCGCTCCAGCCGTCACGTGCAGATAGGTTACATCTTTCTCTCTTGTGTTTTGTTTTTTGTTGTTTTTTTTTTTTTTTTCTTTCTAACAAGGTCAAAGTAGGAGTTTGAAGTTTAGTCTCCCGTCCCTGCGGCGACTCAAAATCCAGCGGGACACTCTGCCCACCAGTGAGTTTGATGGAGTAGCCATTGACTATGGAAAGGTAACCGTAGCCTTTGTCTGATATCAGCCCACGCCTCAGGCCAGGTCCCAGCGCTCTTCCTCGCTGTCCCCCATCCCGCTGTCCCTCGGCTGCTCTGGCTCGGGCCGTATCCGGCGGTAGGGCCCCGGCGCCGGTCAGTGCCGAGCGCTGGCCCCGGCGAGGGCTGGTGGTGAGCGCGGTGCTTTGGGATGGAGCTGGCGCTGCTCTGCCGGGCCGTGGCTGGCGGGGGGAGCGGGAGATGTGCCAAAGCTGGGAGGAAAGGCCTGGCTCCACGGCGGATGGTGGAGCTCCAGGGAGCTGTCCCTCGCCTCCAGGAGGGGACGTGCTGGTGGCTGTAGGAGAGAGGAGCAGGTGTGCTCTGAGCAGGGACCGGCAGGCTCATTTCCCCGTGGTTTTCCTGGCAGGGACCAGGCAGTGCAGGCAGATCCGGCTTCTCAGCCCTGCAGCAAAGATTGTGCTTCCCGTGACGGAGGGTGATGCTGTCACTGCTGACACTGAAAAACTGTTGGTGGGACCTCTTTAGAGACTGTTGTTCTCGGTGGCTTCTTGACTGCCACAAGTGCTCCGGGTACCTCCAGTCAAAGATGTGTTGTTTCTGCAGTGCTGCAGCTCGAGGCTGTGGGCGGGAGGCTCCAGGTGCCAGGTTCTCACCGTGCTGGGTGCATCCAGACAGCTTCCCAAAATTACAGATCCGAGAGACAAGAGGTGCCTGTCTTCTCGGAGGCTGTGCTTGTGGCAGGTTGAAAGCGTGTCATGTTATCAGATGTCACTCCTACAGACAGCAGGGCTGCTGAAGGCTCTGGGTACCCCCGGGCTGAAGCTGTGCAGTGCACTGGGATGTTCCAGGTGCACACACACACTCATGGAAGTTGTGGATTGAGGACAACCCGATGATCAAGTGGGGGCAGCCCTGCAGCTCCAGGGGCAGCCAGCCCCTCCTAAAACCCGCCCTAAAGTCCTGAGGGGTGGTGAGAAGTGCCACAGTCCCTCCCACGGGTATGACTGGAGGGGAACAGTCCCAGGGGATTCTGCTATAGAAGGTGGTTGCGGTGTGCACCCCATCACAAAAGTCATGAAAGGCTGGAAACTCTTTAGGTCTCCAGGGAAAAAGGTTTAGCCCTGGCTAAGGGTGGCTGGAGGAGGAGGAGGAGGACCAATAGGGCCAGATTTGCAAACCCAGCAGCTCCTGCAGTGCCTCCTGGTGCAGAGCACATCCTCTCCCATAGACACCAGCACAGGACCCCGGGCCCTGACCCTCGGGGGTGGCCTCAGCTCTTGCAGCAAGTGAGGGGAGGGCAGGCCCAGTGGTGGGTCATAGGGACACCTCAGAAAAGCGCATGGCCAGGCAGGTACTCCAGGCAAGCCTGTCCCTGGGCTCTGCTCTTCTCTTGCTCTGCTTCCCGGCTGTGCAGCATCGCCTTGCCAACACCCTGCGGCCCCCCAGCCTCCGGTGGGAGCTGGAGGGAGCCCCCAGGGACTCGGTGTCCCCACTCCAAAGCGGGTCCTGGTCCCGGTTGGAGGTGACCCCCTGGAACTGCAGCGCTTCCCAGCCCTCTGCCCCTCCTCTTACCTCCCCCGGCTCCCTCTCCTTCCTCCCCCAGCACGTGGGGACTCCTTCTAATACGACGCTTTCTCCTGGCTGTCTTAAAGCCTGGTGGTGACTCCCTGATTTTGAGGGACTTGAAGACATCGGCCAAGGAGAACTGTATGCAGTCAGAGACCGAATCCCTCCTGGAAAAGGAGCGGAGGCCGAGCCTGGAGGCCGACCCCACCCTACAACACTCGTCCCCGAAACAAGAGCCTCCCGTGCCGGGCCCACAAGGGTCGTACCCCGCGTGGGGTTTCTTTCGGTCTCGCCCCGGGGGCAGCTTCCACAGCCTCCGCAGGGTCTCCTCCTTGGACAACTTTGAGGCTGCGAGGTCTGAGTTCCAGAGAAAATTCAGGGAAAGGAGGGCAAACTCAGGTAGGGGAAAACCCCCGGAGCTGTCGGTTTTCTGCGGGCCCTGGGCAATGGCCCCGGCACGTCTTGTTGGGGGGGGAGGTCTTGGTCTTGGTCTCTTGCCCTGAAACTGCTTTTCCTCCGCAAAGAGGAAATGAGATGGGGTCTTCTCCCCCAGATCCACTGGATTCCTTGAGATTCCCTGCGTAGGCAGGTCCTGCTCTGCGGGTGGAGCCATCCACGGCGTTGTGTGTGAGATGTGAGGCCGTGTGAGGTTGCGCTGGGCTGCCCCACACGAGGGGAATCCTGGTGCCATCCCACCTCCCCGGGAGGGAGGGAAGGGGTCTGCAGGCATGTGCAGTGTCAGCTGTGTCCATGTGTTGGAGATGGATGAGACATTGGCCAGGCCAGTCTGGAGGGATGGAGGGAACTCACCTCCATCGTGGTGTTGACATCCAGACCTCTTGTTCTCACAGGAGTGATGATGGCAAGTTAGGTTAAGGTCAGGAAAGAGAAGCTTCAGTAACTGGGGATGGGCAGAGATCGGTCTGTGGTGTCTGGGGTGGAGGATCATGATCCTCAAATAGTCACAGGTTATGGCTCCTCAGGAGGGGACACAACGTAGAGGGAGGGCAGGGGAATGAGCAGGGAGAAGGGTGGCAGCTGGTGCTCACCAGCACCTTCACAAATGTCTTCAGACACCTCCTGCCCACGACACCACTTGGGTCAATGTGAGAGCACAAGGGGTAGAAAGCTGAAAACACAACCCTGCCCTGCCTGTAGGAGATGGAAAGGTGGGGACACTCTGGGTACGGTGCTTGGGGGTGATCCTGGAGCCCTGGGTGTGGGTAAGTGCTCCCATCCATGCCAAACACGCTGCCACAAGCCTGACCATGAACCTCCAGGGCTTCCTTCCTGGTCCTGCACTGGGGTGACCCAGAGAGGCAGGGTCCCCAGGGAAAACTGTCAGGATCCAGCCCCATGACAGCTCCTCTTCCAGCCAAAGCCCTGACCTCCCTACCTAGAGCATGGGGGTGGAGGATACACCTGAGTGGGGACATCATTCAACAACTCCTGCTCAGTCTGATGGCCAAAAACCAAGGCAGCAGCTCAGGAGCTGTGTTGGTCAGGCAGGGGTGGAGGAGAATAATCTTCTCCTTCGTCTGTTTTCTTACCAGTTGTGGCATCCCTCTCTGATAGGTCTCTTTGGGGCTGGTCCTTAACCTGCCAGAGTTTTCAGGGATAGCAAAGGGTATTGGATGCCTCTGTGTCTTGGTCTGAGCCCCCTGAAGGACATTTGATGGTAAAAGGATGGGTGATGTGTCTGAAAAGCAGCCCCCTCTCAGGCATCTCAGGTCAGGCATCCCACGCCTGAGCCACCCTGAGGAAGCCAAGCCTTCACGGCCAGGCAGACATTGGCACCTTCTGGTGGCACCTTGTGGTGGTCCCCAGTTCCTGGAGGTCCCAGAGTGAGGTGGGGGGCTCTGCAGGTCGGTCAGCTCCTGCTCACACCGCCCTTCTCAACGCTCCTCTCCATCCTCTTCGCAGAGACTTCCCACGTCAAACCCAACCCCCCGAACTCCACCTCGGACTCGGACCTCATGAAGTACCGGACCATCAGCCAGATCCCCCAGTTCACCCTCAACTTCGTGGAGTTCAACCTGGAGAAGCACCGCTCGGGCTCCACCACGGAGATCGAGATCATCGCCCCCCACAAGGTGATGGAGCGCACCCAGAACGTCACCGAGAAGGTCACACAGGTATGTGGGTACTGGGAGGCCGCCAGGGCAGTGGTGGGGGTCGTGGTGTTGCTGCTGGGGGACGGTCACAACCGCTCCCGTGGCTTTTGGAGAAGAGGAGCGGAGAGCGCAGCTGATGCCCGGAGATTCCACCCTAAGAAATGCCAGAACCCCTGTGTTCGGGTTTTCTCACTTCTGAATGGCTGAAATGCTCTTTTTATTCCCCTTTAATGAATGTTGCTGGTAATTTGTGGCTGGGGGAACACCGGCAGGGACTGCTCGTGGTGTGATGGTGGCCTTGAAGGGGACATGTGTGTGAATGTTTGTGCGTGCACGTGGCTTCGTTTGGGGATGGAGAGGCTCTGGCCTCTCTTCCTGCCTCCAGAGCCAGGGATGGAGCCCCCAGGGCACTGCTGAGCCTGAGGTGCTTGCCTGGGAGCAAAGGTGGCCACGCCGAGGGCCACCAGATCCCCCGGGAGACAGCAGGTGGCACTGCACCGTCACCGACACGTGTGGCACTGCCTGTCGCTGCCGGCGACACGTGTGGCCGTGCCGTGTCACCGAAAGGGGCGCGCCTGGCACTGCATTGACTTGTTGGGGTGCGGGAAAGGGGCCGCTGTGTCCCGCAATCCCCAGGAGGGAGCTCTGACCTGCGGGGAAACTGAGGCACGGCGGGAAATACGTCCAAGGGCAACTGCCACTGCTGCCAGCAGCAGCCTAGGGCAAATCTGATGATAACACAGCCCGTGTGACCACAGAAAAGCCTCCATCTCCTGTCCCCATCACACATGACACCCCCTCAACAAGGGCCGCTGTCCACAGTGGGGTGACAGTGCCACGGTGGTGGTGGCCACTCGGTGTGGGGACAGTAGCTGGTTGTGGTGTGACAGGATTGCAGCTGACGGGTCCCTGCAGGACCCCACAGTGCACAAAGGCTGATCTCCCCTTCACCTTCAGCCTCCAGATGGGATGGGACAGGACAGGACAGGATGGACCTCTTCTCCCCTCCATATCTCCCCTTTCCACGGGGGACCCAGACCTGGAAAACATCCTCCCTGTCCTCACCCCAACATCCCCTGCGCCTCCCACCAAGCCAGAGCTCCCCTCTCCAGGCTGATAAATAATTCATGGTGAGGCATAGACAGCAGCGAGACACCACTAACAGTGTCTAAAAATACCTGCTGGTGGGCAGGGAGAGGAGACAGGGGCTGTTTGGGGTGGTCTGACCCCTCAGCAGGGGAGGGCAGGTCACGAGTGCAGTGAATTTGCCGGGCTCAGCCTGCCAGGGCTGTGGCTCTGGGGCACAGCTGGAGGCTCGTGGGGATGCTTGTGGGGTTGGTGTCACCAGGCTGGGCTCCTGGTGTGTGTCCCAGTCCTCCTGAACTGCCCCACGGGTGGTGGTGGAGCTGGGCAGGGGTTGGGACAGGGATGGGGGGCTGAGCTGTGTCAGGATACGGGCTGGGAGGGACGCTGGGTCAGTGCCTGCCTGCAGCCAGCACTGTGGGCCTGATCCTGCCCAGGCCCTCGTGCTTGAGGGTCTCCTGGCCACTCTGCAGTGTCCCCCCCCTCTCTCCAGCCCAGTGTCCCCATCCCCAGCAGAGGGCAAGGCACAAGGAAGGCACATGGGTGCCGGGCACCACTGGGCACATGGCCTGGGTTAGCCCGGGTCATGGGAGCTTCCCCCCCTCTGTCACCCACAGCCCTCACACACCCTGCTCCCTCCTCCCTCCTCCTCCTCCTCCTCCTGCCTGCTGCAGCTCCCTTGCTCACTGCCCAGCACCCAGCACCCAGACCCAGCACCCAGACCCAGCACCCAGCACCCAGACCCAGCACTCAGACCCAGCACCCAGACCCAGCACCATGAGCCTGCGGCTGCGGCTCAAGCCGGTAAGTGCAGGGGGAAGGGGAAGTCGAAAGGGGCACCTATAGGATCACCATGGGGGCCAGCTGGCACTGCCACCTACAGAGACTCCCAGGGCCACCCAGGCCACCCAAGGGTGACACCCACAGCCCTCCCTCCCCCACCCCAAGGGCAGAGAGGGACAAGGCTGCAGCATCTCCCTGGCTCTGCCTTGGTTTGGATGCTCTTTTGCAGGTTGTTTCTTTACCCTTTTCTGCCTCAGAGCTTTGGGGTTGTGGGGTTTTTTTTAATTAATTCCTGCCTGGAAAACAGCAGGTCTTTCTTCCGCCACGAGATGGGGGTGCCAGGAGCAGGGATGAGGGGCAGGGCAGGTGCCCCCAGCACAGGGAGCAGCATTTGGGGGCCTGACTTCACAACTAGCCTCACAGAGCTGCCTCCAGTCAGGCAGGTGAGGATTCAGCCGCTGAGGGTGTGAGCGTTGCTGGTTTTCCCAGACACACGGTGTGGGAGTCTATCCCAGGTCTTCTGGACGCCCCTTAGTTTGGGGATCACGGTGCCACCTCGCCCCCTTTCCCCGCCATCCCCACGGGAGCACGGTCCCCCAGCCCATCCAGCGCCTCGCTCCCCTCCGCCCTCAACGATTGCCTTCGGGTCACTTTTTCCAATCCCTCCCCTCTCCGTCCGCCGGCGAACGTCGACGGCTCCCGCCGCTCCATTGGCGCTCCCTGTCCCCCACGGGGGCCCCGGCATCGACCGGGTTTGATTAATCCACGCCGGGCTCCCGAATGCCCTTCGCAGCCGCATGTCTCCCTCCCGCCTGGCCGAGTGCCTGCGTGCCTGCGTGGGCGATGCCACGGCCCGAGCGCTGCGCCCGCCGTGCCGCTCGCTGCCCGGGCGCTTGGGCGTGGGGACCCCCATGGTGGACACCCGGAGCCCGAGGGTCAGCTGCCGCCTGGGGCGCCGGGCGAGCTGCAGGCAGGTAGGAGAGGGGCAGGGGGTGACATCCCCCCGGGACGCGGGACCCCGCCGGGGATGGGGTGCCAGGGGTGGATCCGCTCCGGCCCTCGGGAAGCGCTTGAGCGAGATGCAGGATCCTTCCTGACAGCGAGGGAAGGGTCGGAGCCTTCTTGCAGGTCTGTTTGTTGCCAGAGCCGTGGTGATGCCCGTCAGTGGTGGTGCCCAACAGTGTCACCTCGGGCCATGTGGATCCTCCTTTCTTCTCTCTCCTCTCTCCTCTCTCCTCTCTACTTTCTCCTCTCTCCTTTCTCCTCTCTCCTCTCTCCTCTCTCCTCTTCTTCACAGCCGGGCAAGGAGGTCCCGTTTAGTGGGGGCTCAGTGCTGGGAGCCAGCCCTCAGGTGCCCCCCACCCTCCTCTGCAGCTGGCACTGGTGCCCAGCACCATAGGGACACCAGGGGACAATAGAGCAGCAGGGGCAGGCAGGGGGGATCTGGCTACCCCCCAGATAAGCCCCTTCATGCCACCACCCACCCCTCAGCACCCAAAGCAGCCCCATCTTTCCCGTCCCCAGGGCCTTGTGTTGTGTCCCCAGGCTTCAGGAGCTGGCACTGGCCCTGGAGGGGGGAGCTGGGACAGGCCTGGGACGTGTGGGGAACTCACTGGGGCTGTGGGAGTGTCCCCATGAGATCAGAGAGACCTGGGGGACATGGCAGCATGGAGATGCTGCACGCTTGAGATGGTGTTTGCACGTTGGTGGCCACAGGTGACCCCTTCCCTGGGGATGTTCAGATGGGAAATGGGCACTGCCTGAGGCGGTGCTGTGGGTGGCCCAAGCTGTCCCCTCTGCTGGGAGGATGACTGTGCCAGAGGGACATCCAGGAGAAGGTCCGTGCTGGGACCGAGAAGGTCATGGTGCAAGGCTTGGAGGATGCCTGATATGCTGCAACCCTCAAGGCCAGGCCATGGCACAGCCATGGGATCTCCAAGCTGCATCTCCAAGCTGCCCATCCCTGTAGCCCTGTGCCAGGGACATCCAGCAGCTCCCGAGCTGGTGGCGCTGAGCCGAGGGCAGACGGAGGCACGGCAGGAGGCACTTTGCTCTCTGCTGGCATGGAAGGCTCAGGAGGGCACAGAGCAGAGAAACAGCTGCCCCAAGGGGGCTCTGACCATCAGAGACAGACCAGGAGCCGGGCACACCTTGGTGTCAGCCACAGGGGGCAACTCACCCTGTGGCCCCTGGACAAACATTTGAAGCCAACAAAGGTGAAAAGGGTGTAGGAAATGCACTGTGTGCTCCTGGCTGCTCTGCCAGCACGTGGGAGCCCTTTTCCTGGTTCCTGGCCTTATCCAGCCCCTCTCCAGGTCTCCCATCCTTCTCACACCCATCTCCTGGCAGGTGCTGTCCCTGGGTGCTGACGTGCTTCCCGAGTACAAGCTGCAGGCGCCGCGCATCCACCGATGGACCATCCTGCACTACAGCCCCTTCAAGGCCGTGTGGGACTGGCTCATCCTCCTGCTGGTCATCTACACAGCCGTCTTCACCCCCTACTCGGCCGCCTTCCTGCTCAACGAGGAGCAGATGGAGGAGAAGCGCTGGGACTGCAGCTACACCTGCGACCCGCTCAACATCATCGACCTCATCGTGGACATCATGTTCATCGTGGACATTGTCATCAACTTCCGCACCACCTACGTCAACATCAACGACGAGGTGGTGAGCCACCCCGGCAAGATCGCCATCCACTACTTCAAGGGGTGGTTCCTCATCGACATGGTCGCCGCCATCCCCTTTGACCTGCTCATCTTCCGCTCCGGCTCCGACGAGGTACGGTCTGAGGGGACCCCTGGGTGGACAGGGAGAGATGTATGGGAGAGAAAGAGAGGGATGTGGATGGCCTGATGTAAGTGGTGGGTGGCTAAACCCAGGAGGGGAGGGGGTGGTTTGGTCGGAGGATGGACAAGGATGTCATGACAGGTTTTTATGAGGCAGCTGGGACCTGGGATTTCATTCTGTGTGCTCAAACAGCCCCACAGACCCTCTAAATGCTAAGACAGTGTCTAACTGGACCCTCTCCCCTTGCTGGGGCTGAGCCAGCAGAGCAGGCTGGGGGATTGTTTAGGGACTGGCCCTACACTCCAGTGAGGCTGAATTTGGGGTTGCATTGTCAGCCAGACTCAAAGTGTGGAATGGCCCTGTGGTTACTGCACTACCTGGAGGCCCCACACCTGGGAGTGAAAGGCAGCTGCTTTGGGAGCAACGGTTGGCAAGGTGAGGGCCCATGAGGAAACACATGGCTGGCCTTGGCTGCTCTCACTTGCTCACTTGTAATCCCAGAGCTTGTTGCCTTTACACTCAGGACATGGCATGACTCACCTGACCTCGTTCAGAGGTCGCCTCCAGGACAAGGTGATTCACGCTCTAGAAACGCATTTACATCCTTTGAAAGAAGCCATGGCTTGACTGGGGACGCGCCTGTGGCCGGATTTACCCTTTCCCTTGCCCCTGAGGCTTCTCCCCCCTCCCCTGCAGACCACCACCCTCATCGGCCTCCTGAAGACCGCCCGGTTGCTGCGCCTGGTGCGCGTGGCCCGCAAGCTGGACCGCTACTCGGAGTACGGCGCGGCCGTGCTCTTCCTGCTCATGTGCACCTTCGCCCTCATCGCCCACTGGCTCGCCTGCATCTGGTACGCCATCGGCAACGTGGAGAGGCCCTACATGGAGCACAAGATCGGCTGGCTGGACAACCTGGGCGACCAGATCGGCAAGCGCTACAACGACAGCGACCTCTCCTCCGGCCCCTCCATCAAGGACAAGTATGTCACTGCCCTCTACTTCACCTTCAGCAGCCTCACCAGCGTGGGGTTCGGCAACGTGTCGCCCAACACCAACTCCGAGAAGATCTTCTCCATCTGTGTCATGCTCATCGGCTGTGAGTGCCTGCGCTGTCCCCGTCCCCAGTTTGGAGTTTGGAGGGGCTGCTCAGGGGGGGAAATGGGGAGAGCATGGGGGGGTTTAAGCAGAGCATCTCCCTCTGCCTCTTCTGTGCAGACCAATGGATGGTGTGATAGAAATGCGGGTTTGCAGAAACCTCCTGGTTCTGGGCCCGTGGGAGATTGGGGGTGTGGAAATCTGCTGTTCCGGGTCTGATGCAGCTGAATGTGCATCCCCCCACTGAGTCCTGCCCTCTCCTTGCAGCTCTGATGTACGCCAGCATCTTCGGAAACGTCTCTGCCATCATCCAGCGCCTGTACTCGGGCACTGCCCGCTACCACACGCAGATGCTGCGGGTCAAGGAGTTCATCCGCTTCCACCAGATCCCCAACCCGCTGCGCCAGCGCCTGGAGGAGTATTTCCAACACGCCTGGTCCTACACCAACGGCATCGACATGAACGCGGTGAGTGCAGGGCAGGGAGGCCACGTGTCCTCATGGCACCTCGCCCTGAACAACCTGGAGTCTGGATCCGGGTCCGTCCAAACACTTCCGACCTTCCGACCGGGGCAAGGAGGAGTTAGAAGACTTGGGAGGCTGGAGGCAGGCTCTTTGCTCACCCACCTCCTGCACCTCCCTTTCTCCTTCTCCCCTTTTTCTTCCCACTCCTCTGCACCTACCCAGAGGCTGCATGAGGTCATTTCTTGGCCAGAGAGTGGGTTTGGCGAGGAGAGCTCAGAGGCCCCATCGGCGCCGAGCACTTTCAGGCCGGTGCCTGTCGGTGTCAGAGCCGCGGAGCAGGTATCGATCCAGCTCCTCTCCACACCGCCGGTTGCTAAGCAAAGTGCATCCTGCTCTCGCAGCAGGGAAAGGAGGGCATTTAAATAAACCTCGATCCATTTTAATTAGAGCCCAGAGAGGCAGCTGTTTGTTAGCAAAGGGGGGGATCAATGGCGGAGCTGCGCTGGAGAGGCGCCGTGGCTCCCAGCCTGGCGGGAAGGCTTGTGCCGACCACAGGACTGGGGAGGGGGCTTGGCCAAGGAGTCCTGGGCTGGGGCTGAGGTGGCTGGACTTGCCTCGTGGCCACGGGATTCAGTGCACAGCAGCAAGGCAGAGGAATGAGAAAGGACGAGGCAAGGATAGAGATGAGACCTGGTACTTCCCTTCTCTTGGCCCTGGGCAGGTCGTTAGCCCACTCATTCCCAGCTCATGCTCCTTTTTTTTCATAAGATTTGATCCTCCTCCATGCCTGAGCGCCATCAGGACGTAGATTTGTATGAATTCAACCTCTCCATCTTAAGCTGCTGCAGCAGCATTAAACAACTGGGCAGCATCTGGGGGTTTGCTGCTGGGAGAGCTTTGGAGTCTTTTCCCACAGAGGAGATGACATGGGCTGGACACCAGTGGCAATAATTAGAAGCAAAGCCATGGCACCCTATCAAGAACAGTGCAAACTCAGGACACAAACCCCTTGTGAGAGCTGTGCCTGATGTGCCACCGCTCACACCAGTTCCTGCCGGACGCTGCTGAGACACAACACGACCTAATCAATCACCCCCCAGCTCGATCAATCCAGCCGCCCCTGATTTCCCAGTAGGGAAACCAAGGCAGTGCTGCCAGCCTGGGAGATCAGGATGGAGCCAAGAACAAGTCGTGCTCAGCAGCCCCAGCATGGTTTTTCCAGATTTGGCCACCAGCGGAGAGGACAGCGAGGGGGGACCCCAGGGCCATCTGCTGCTCTCCTTAAAAAAACCCCATCCCAGGTGGATTTCACCGTGGCACCATGAGTCATTGGTGGCAGCAGCTTTGTCCATATTGCGAGTTTTCCCTTGATTTCACCTTCAGGTTCAGCTTTTGTTCACCACAAGGTATTTGCACAGGTATATTTAGCTGTTGTTGCACACAACTGTCCCGTGCTGCTGCTGCTGCTGCTGCTGCTTCTTGGCATTCAGGCAGGTGCTGTTTAATTAAGGTTCTTGTGCTCCTTGTGCCAGTCTGTGCTCTTGTTCAGCCAAGATTAGTGGATGTAAAGATGAAAGGGGGGATATGCCACCAGTGGGTAGAAAGAGATTGATCTGGTTACTGTTATTTATTGCTTGGGAGTGTTTTTGTCCCCAGCCACGAGCAGTGACAGGCAGGCAGGGATCCACCAGGGCAAGATCAAAAGATCATAGAATGGGTTGGGTTGGAAGGGACCTTAAAGAGACCTTAAAGCTTGTCTTGTTCCACTCAGGCAGCTTCCACTAGACCAGGTTGCTCCAAGCCTTGTCCAACCTGGCTTTCCAGGGATGGGAAGATGTCCCCAGCTTTGGGCTCTCTGGGTGCTCTGTCACCCTGCGTGTCCCATGGGCTGTTCCTGCCTGGGCACAGCGGTGTGATGGCATCTCCCCCTCGCTCTCCACAGGTGCTGAAGGGCTTCCCTGACTGCCTGCAGGCCGACATCTGCCTGCATCTCAACCGCACGCTGCTCCAGAACTGCAAGGCTTTCCGAGGAGCCAGCAAGGGCTGCCTGAGAGCCCTGGCCATGAAGTTCAAGACCACCCACGCCCCGCCCGGGGACACCCTGGTGCACTACGGGGACGTCCTGACCACGCTCTACTTCATCTCCAGGGGTTCCATCGAGATCCTCCGGGAAGACATCGTGGTGGCCATCCTAGGTGGAAAAGTCCTTTCCTTGCTGAGAGGGCGAGGGGTGGTGGGCGAGGGGCAAAGGGTGGTGGGTGGTGAGCAGTAGACAAAGGGTGGCAGGTGAGGGTCACAGAATGACAGAATATGCTGAGCTGGAAGGGACGCCCAAGGATCATCCAGTCCAGCTCCAGGCCCTGCACAGACACCCCAACAATCCCCCCCTGTCCCTCAGAGTGTTGTCCAAACCCTCCTGGAGCTCTGGCAGCCTTGGGGCTGTGCCCACTGCCCTGGGGAGCCTGTTCAGTGCCAACCACCCTCTAGGGGAAGAACTTTTTTTTAAAATCCAACCTAAACCTCCCCTGACACAACTTCAGGCCGTTCCCATGGGCCCTATCACTTGTCACTACAGAGAAAAGATCAAGTCAAAGGACTTCTACTCGCCCTGGTCACCACACCAGTGGACAGGGAATGAGGGACCCCTGGGAGAGGCCAGGGAGAGGCCACAATGGAGTGAGGAGAGCAAGGCATGGCCCAGCCATCACTGATGACCCCCTGCCCTGGCTTGGTGTCCCCATCAGCGATGGCTTTCACAGCGTTATCCCCAGTGTCCCCAGTCAGGGTTGGGGTTACTGGGCATCCCCTTGTTTGTAAATCCCAAAGTGAGGGGCTGCTGGGGCTGGAAGGGGTGCCCACCTGTCCCTAGCGAGCTGTCTCTTGGCACAGGGAAGAACGACATCTTTGGGGAGCCCATCAGCCTCTACGCCCGCCCGGGGAAGTCCAACGCCGACGTGAGGGCCCTGACCTACTGCGACCTGCACAAGATCCAGCGTGAGGACCTGCTGGAGGTCTTGGACATGTACCCAGCCTTCTCTGACAACTTCTGGAGCAACCTGGAGATCACCTTCAACCTGCGAGACGTGAGTGCCAGGGCTACCCTGGTCAGGAGTGTGGGCAATGCCCGGAGTTTGGCGAGTGGGAGGGCAGAAGCAGGGATGTCCACAGGAGCTCCTCACTCACTTTGGGGGGTGGATTGGCCATCAGCCACATTCCCCAAGGCACTGTCTGCGTGGTTATGATCCCCCCCATAGCCCAGCAGGCACGTGAGTACTGCACGTTCTTCAGAAGGGGTGGCCCCACAAGCCATGCCAGTGATATTCTGCACCTGTAAATCATCCTCGGGACTGCTCCAGCCTGGGCAAGTGCCCAGCCTTTCCCTGGTGACCAGCCCCTCTCCTCCCTCAGGCAGACAGCGTTCCTCGCTCCCCCCTCAGCGAGGAGTACGACTGCACCTACCGCCGGGCCCGGCGGCGCAAGCACTCGCCCTGCCCACCCAGCAAACCCGGTGAGTCCATGGGGTCAGCACAGCCTGGCCTGGGGAGGGCTGGGCAGTGGGATCATCCTTCAATCACTGCCCTGGCAGGCACCCCCAAGGCAGAGGCTGCTGGTGCCCCCGTCCCCGCAGACCACCCTGGGGGCACCCCAACTGCTTTCCCTCCCCTTAGGATGCCCCCGGCCCTACAGGCACCCCGCAAGGGATGGGGGCTGATTCTGGCACTGCCCAAATTAACCTGTTGTGCCGTCCCACAGACCCAGACACGGGCATCTCTGATGCAGAGCAGTATCACACCTACTCGGAGCTCACCAACCCGCAGAACCCGCTGGGGAAGGACCAGTGGGACGACGTGGGCAGCAGCACCTCCCCCTGCTCCCAGGCCAGTGAGGACGAGGCCAAGACCGGCAGCCCTGTGAAAGCTGAGCCCTTCCCCACGGCCAAAAAGGACGAGCTCGCTCTGCCCTCCCTCAGCCTCGTCACCACCAGAGCCCACGACGCCGAGGTTGGGAAGCAAACGGCAGAGAGCAGCCAGTCCTATGCAGGTACCCCTGGCTGCAGCCAAAGCTAGCAGGAGGCCGCTCAGAGAGGCTTGGGCATGGGGGGACCTTGTCTGGGGGCAGAGCCAAGGGTGGGACACGGATCTGAGGGGAGCCACGCTGGTACCAAGGGTCTTTGCTGCCTTTTGTCCCCATCTTCGTCTGCTCTGTCCCTCCTGTGCCCTGTAGCTTCTCCCAGCACCCCTTTGGGGCTGCTCCAAGGGGCCAAATGGCTTCCATGGTTGTGTCGTGTGCCGGTGTGATGGACTGTCCCTGAGCATCTTGGGTGCCAGGGGGGGATGGATCCCCTCAAACCCCTCAGGTGTCAGTGTGATGGAGTCTCCCTGAGCACCACGTGTGCCAGGTGATGGCTCTCCACGTGTGTCAGGGCGATGGACTCCGGAGCACCTCCACGTCAGCAGGGCTGGAGGATGCAAGACAGAAGCAGAAGCGCTGAGGTTTCTCCTCTCCTTCCAGCCACCCCCCTGGACATCCCCAACATGTTCACCTTCTGGGAGGACCGGCGGCCCAACCCTGCCCCGGAGCCCCTGCAGCGCATCTCGCTGGTGCAGAGCTCACGGGACGTGCCCCTGCCCGGCGACTGCAGAGCGGGGCAGATCGAGTCCAGGCTGGAGCTCCTGCAGGCCCAGCTCAGCAGGTGGGCATCTCCACGGGGAACAGGGTCACAGAGGACCCAGGGGGACTCCGGGCCATCACCATCTGCTTTCTCTGAGTGGCCACAGCGGGCTCTGCTCCCCGCGTTCCTGGGGAGGTGGTGGGAGAGCTTTGAGAATGCAGCAGCTTCTCAAAGGGCAAGTCCCAGCCCTGACTGCAGCCCAGCCCCTTGTCTGCCCCTGTGCCACCACCCCTGGGATCTGTCACCACCCCCTAGGATCTGCCACAGCGTCACCACCCCTGGGATCTGTCACTTTGCCGCTGCCTCCAAACCCAGTGCAGTCACGGACATAAAACCACCTACAGGCACGGCCTGAGCCCTCTGCAGGCCTCCTCTTCCTGCTGCAGAGAGCTACAGGCATCCTCTTGCTCGAGCAAACAAGCCTCATGCACATTGTTGCTCTCTAAATAAGAAAAAACACAGGATTTTTCAAACTGACAGAGAGGAGGTTTAGATTAAATATTAGAAAAAAATTCCATACTGGGAGGGTGGGCAGGCCCTGGCACAGGTTGCCCAGAGAAGCTGTGGCTGCCCCTGGATCCCTGGAAGTGTCCAAGGCCAGGCTGGAGCAATCTGGGCTAGTGGAAGGTGTCTCTGCCCATGGCAGGAGGTGGCACTGGGTGGCCTTTAAGGTCCCTTCCAACCCCAACTGTTCTGTGATTTTTGAACAAGGGGGAAGAGCCCACACTGGAGGTGCAGGTTTAAGGTCCCCAGGCAGGACCCATGTGAGCTCTGTGGGCTCTGCTGCCCGTGTTGAGCTCACACACACCCATGTTTAGGTGTCTCACCAGGCCAGCACTGGGGGACAGATCTGCCCCTCTGGAAATGACGCCGTGACCGTGCCCTGCAAGGGGGGCTGTGCCCGCTCCTGCCACAGCTGCTCACATCAGTGAGGGTCAAAGCATAAGGAAAACATTCCTACTTTTCCATTTCCTTCTATTCCTCAGTTAAAAATGGTTGGCACCAACCTGCCTTGCTCCATCTGTCAGCGCAAGCTCCTGGCCTGGACAATTGATCCAGATTAAAACAAACCATTGCAATTTTTTCCCCCCTCCAGGGTAGTTTTAGCCTTTTTCAAATCCCCACTCCAGATCCCACTTTGGCTCCACATAGAACTGGGCAGAGGATGATTGAGGATGGCAGGAGAGAGCTGGCAGGATCGATCTCCCTGGTTTGAAGCTCTCTAAAAACCTCAGCGAGCGGCAGGCAGAGCATCATCCCCCCCTCGGGCAGCGAAACGGGCACCTCCTCCCCAGTGCCTCCCCTGCCCGGCCCAGGGATGCAGTGGCATGCACTGCACTGACACTGGGCTGCTCTGTCCCCAGGCTGGAGTCCAGGATGTCATCAGACATCAGTATAATCCTGCAGCTCCTGCAGCGCCAGCTGTCCCAAGTGCCCCCCGCCTACAGCCCCATCTCGCCGTCCTCCCAAAACCTGGCCATGTACGGGATCCTCCCGCGGAGCCTGGAGCCCCTCGCCCCCTGTGCCCCTCTGGAGGACGAGGAGACGGCGCCCCAGGAGCAGGTAAGGTCACCCCTCCTGGCTCAGCCCCCTGGGCAGCCGGATCTGAGCTCCCTGCAGGCAAAGCACAGCCAAACGCTCGCAGGGCCAAGCAAAGCCCGCTGGACTTGATGTGGGAGTAGATTTTCCCGGTGCACGGGTGATTTTGGGGCACAGCTGCCACCCCCAGCACTGCCAGGCTGCCCCACCAGCAGGGAGGGGAGGGGGTTCCTCTTCTACTCTGAGGCTCAAGTGAAAAATGACATTTTGGGGCTCGGAGCTTGGTGAGGCTCCGAGGCTGATGAACAGAAAGCGTGGCTGCTTTGTTCTGCTTCTACCATAACCCACTGGATTCCCTCCTTTCCCACCAGAGCCCGAGCTACACAGAGGTAGAAAAGTTCCACTTGAAACCCACGGACTCCTTGTCAAGCGGGATGCACCTCTCCGGCTCATCCGACAAAACCATGCCAGCCCACTCGGAGCAGGAGCAGCACTCCCCGCCTCTCGCCAGCCCAGAGCCCCCCCACCAAAGGGCACCAAGCACCCAGGGACTCTTGAGGGGCTCTCGCTTCCCTTCCCTCCCCGAGCACTTGGAGGCACCTTCCGAGCACCAGGACATTCAGAGACACCTCTCCGACCCGGTGCTTCCTGGAAGTTAGAGACTGCAGGGCAGGTCAGGAGGAACCTCAACTGCGAGCTGGGTCAGTTGATGTCGGTTTTGACTGCAAGGGTAAGACGTTGGACAATGCCATTGGCTCAGGGGTATAATTTGTAGCTGTCTTCTGCCACCGTGAAAGGAAGCGTAGCGTGGCCGGATCCCGAGGTCGACGTTTTCCAGCGGTTCCCAAATAGAGTAGGTTTCATTTGCACATTATAGCCAACCCAGAACAGCTCTTCCAGCCACCAAGGAGCTGGTTAGGCCAAAAGGTACCCAGCGCCTCGTCCTTGCCAAGGCTTCCTCTCCAGAATGGCACGAGCCAAGCGACCGCAGCGACCGCAGGAGGGCGAATCCACGGCTCTCAGCTGTGCTGGGAGCTCTGTGGAGCAGGGACCGTGGGTTGGTAGCAGGTTTAGCCCAGCAGAGCCCCTGGGCGCTGCAGGAAGGGTGGTCAGCACAGGAAGAGGGGGATATCTCCACGGTGTGCTCCGTGGGGAGCTGCAGGAGGGAAGCCCAGGGCAAGGACAGAGGGCAGAAGCTTGTCCTACTTGACTGCCACTGAGAAACTAAGGGCCAACAGCCCCTGCCACTGCAATGCTTCAGCACGAGCCCCACAGGGCACTGACTCCTCCAGCAAACCCCACTGACACCCCCCACACCTCCCCCGGACGAATCCAACCGGTCACCGGCCCGGGCGTAAAGCACAACACTCAAAAGCACAATCCCAAGAGAGCTGAGAAGCCCCCTGGACACCTCCTCCTGTCCAGCCCTCCCTGCCAGCTTCTCTCTTTTGATAAAGGTTTGATAGGTGCTTTCCCCTTCCCGGCCAGCCCCTCTCCCGGCAGCATTCCCGTAGGAGAAGCCCACGTAGCGCCGCCGCCTCCTCTGCCGCTCGGGTAGATGCTGTGACAGTCCTAGGCCGCCAGCTCAAGTCATGTATCGAGCTCCCCTCGAGAGTAGTCAAACTGTGAGCAGCTCTTTCTCTGGAGTTTTAGTGTACACTTTGCTAATAAAGATGTTTTTGGCACCTGACGCCGGGGTGAGGGCTGTGCTCGTTGGGAGCGCCTGGGAATTCGTCCTTCGTTCCTGGCAGTGTAAAATGATAAATCTGGCAAGACCCTCCCCAAAAAGGCTGTGGTCAAACCCCAGTGCTTCATCCAGGGAGTGTGGGGCTGAGGGAGCACACGTGCAGCTCTGACAGGTCAAGGATGGAGCCTGGGGGGGGCTTTGCCAGAGGTTTTGCAGGACCATTTCTCATACACAGCTGGCTGCTGGTGTAGAAAAGCTGTTCCAAAGCTCTGCTGAGCCTCGGCTGCGACCTTTTGGGGAAGGAATTACTCGGCAAAGATCACACCAAGGGTCCTTGCAGCGAGCGGGGCTTCGATGGGCACGGCCCTTCCCAAAGACCCATCCTCTCCCCGCATCCCCTGTGAGCGGACACGGCTCCTGGGAGGGTGGGACGGCTCCTTCAGGGGGGTGGACCCAGGATCGTCGATCACAGATCCCACATGGCCCCCGAGAGGCTTCCAAAAATAACGCCCGTAATTAAGCTCCGGTTAATTAGAGCCGATCCCTGCCCCGTCCGTCACCGGGCGGGGGCGGGACTCGAACCCTCAACCCATAGTGGCCCCGCCCGCCTCGGGCGTGTGTGACTGACATGGCTTTCAGCCAATCAACCACCGATAAGGGCTCAAGATCCCGCCTCCACCCACTGCGACCACCGGCAGCCAATAAGATGTCGAGAACGCTCGCCCCCGCCCCTCCAGGGGCGGGGTCAAGGGCAGCCATAGCTCACCCCGGCCGGAGCGTGAGCCCTCGTTCTGAATGAAGGGCTAACGGACCAATAGCGAGCCGGGGCGGGCCGAACGGGCGGGTAAATCCACCAATAGGCGAGCCCTCCTCTCTGAGTGACAGGCAGAACAACCAACCGGCTCTCGGCGGGCGGGGCTCCCCGCGTGGCTTCCGCTCCCGTTGTGTGAGGGGCCGAGTCCCGGACGGGCTCAGCGCCGGCGGGGCCGCAGCGGGACCTGCTCGGGGGGCCGACCGGGACCGAGCACAGCCCAGCCCGGCCTGCCCCGCCACCCCGCGCCGCACCCAGCCTGCCCCGCTCCCGCCGCCGCCGCGGGGGCCGGGCCGGGCCTGCCCCGCTGAGCCCCCGCACCGCCGCCTCGCTCCCCCAGGCGGGGTGAGCCCCCCGGCCCAGCCATGTCGCTGCACGGCAAGCGGAAGGAGATCTACAAGTACGAGGCCCCATGGACCGTGTACGCCATGAACTGGAGCGTCCGGCCCGACAAGCGGTTCCGCCTGGCGCTGGGCAGCTTCGTGGAGGAGTACAACAACAAGGTGAGGGGGCCCTCCTCGGCCCGGGCACCCCCAGAGCCCTCGGGTGCCCCCCGAGGTGCAGGGGGTGCAGCAGACCCAGGGTGGTCTCCTCCCCGCTGCTGGGTTTTTGGGGGATGGTGCTGCTGGGTTTTTGGGGGATGGTGCTGCTGGGTTTTTGGGGGATGGTGCTGCTGGGTTTTTGGGGGATAACGCCGCTTGCAGCGGGGCTGGGGTTGGCCCCTGAGCTCCGGTGATGGTGATGATGATGATGATGGTTTGAGTCACGGAGGCAAGGCGTGCTGCGAGGGCTGTGCCGGTGCAAAGGGCTGCGAGGGGGAAGGGGTGAGTGAGGGTGAGGGGAGGAGCTCGTGGCCGGGACTAAAGTTTGTGTATAAATATAAATATATATATATATTTAAGGAAGGTCGACTTCTAACACGTGGAAGATCTCCTTCCCATGGAGGGTGGCAGAGTGCTGGGATGCTCAGGGAGGGTGTGAATCTCCCTGTCTGGAGATATTCCAACCCCCCCTTCCCCAGGACACTTCCCTGTGTCACCTGCTCCAGGTGACCCTGCCTGGGCAGTGAGGTTGGCCTGGATGATCTCCAGAGGTCCCTTCCAACCCCAGCTCTCCTCAGGCTGTGTTGGGAACGTGCTGTCCTGGTTGTATTTCCCCGCTCTCGGGGACTCCCATGCGATAACTTTTTTTCCAAAGTATATAACCCACTCTGAGTGATTCCCTCAGCCGTTTTCCCTGAGAAGGAGGGTGTAATGAGGCGTGAGATTGTACCTTCAGTGTTTCAGGGGAACCTCACACAGGTGACAGAGGCTGTGCCTTCCTCTCAGACAGCTCAACGCAGCCACTTCTGAGCAGACTTTGAGGAGCTGATCTGGTTCTGATGAATTCATAGAAATAAAAGAGGGATGGGGAGATGGATGAAGTCACAGAGCATCCAGAAATCTGTGTGAAACTGAGGGGTTTTGCCAGCGGGTTTGTGTGTTGACATCACGTGGCTCTGTCGAGGGGTTTAATGGAAGTCGTGGAAAATGCTGTCAGAAAAGTTGGGGACTGGGCCCTGGGCAGGGCTGGGATGAGGGAGGGACAAAGGTGACACCTCTCAGGTGCTGAGCACACTGTGGGTGAGTTGTCTCCCTTTCCTGGTGAGCCTTGTGGTGCTGGCAGTGCTGAAAACTTGCCTTTTGTTTAAAGACCAGCTTGAAAACGTTCCTGTAGTCCGTGCTCTGAGGAGTTGAAGTGGCAAACCTGCCAACAGTTTGTTGTTTGGAGGTGGCAGCACTGGTTAATAAGGGGACATATATTTTTATGCTGCCTTCTCCTCTTAAAGTTTGGAGCATTCCCTGGGGTTGCCCTCGGTTTCAGTGAGGTCAGATCTGCTTTTCAGCTCAAAGTGTAAAGCAGCTGAGTCAACCCCTCCCTCCTGCCCTTCACACTCGCAGTTGTAGCAGACAGAAATTGTGTAGGACTATGTAAATTATTGCTGCCTGTAAATATTCCCCAGGGCTTCTCTTGACCTCTGAGCTCCAGCAATAACGATTCTGTTGCCTTCAGTCCACAGGGGCACCACATGCTGGGAGGTCTGAGTGGTGTAAAGAGCTGGAAACTCATTGTGTGGGGATGAGATGGGTCTGGGTGCTGCTGCTGGAGAAGCAGGGGTGGGGTGTGATTAAAAATTAAACCTGTGCAGTAAATGCAGTGGAACACAACCTTCACTTTGCTGTGTCTCTGATGCTTCAGAGTGATTTTTTTTTTCTGTCTTTCCTTTGTGGTTTTCTTGTTTGATGCTTTTTAAATGGAGACAGTTAACAGGGAGCTGTCTTGGCTAATTGAAAGTGTTGTTATTGCTCGGTGTTTTGATGTTGTTTCTGCTTTCCTTTGGGGACCAGAACGTTCCTGGGAGTGGGATTTCCCTGCCCAACCATGGCTCTCACAGCTTTGCTGAGCCCTTCAGAGGGTGATGACAAATGGTTTCATGCTCCAAACTGGGAACTCTTGGGCAGGTCCTGCGGGGCTGTGCTACCTGCCCAGGAGTTTTAAACCCTCTCAGCTTCTATCTGTGTGAGTGCTACAACCAAAGGAGCAAAGGGAAGGAACTGAAGCTTCCCCATTTCAATATTCCACTGTGCTCCAAAGGGCCTGGAGCAGCTGGTTTTACAGCCTCACTTCTGGCCTTAACAGGAATCTTAAGATTTTTACAGAGTGTGTGTGTGTGAAGTTTTGTCCTTCTGCACATCGTTTGCCCTTCACGGTTGAGATGGTTTATATTGCAGCTTCTGACATCAAAACACACTTTATAGGTGCAGTTGGCACTAATTAAAAGGATAATGAAAAGTGATTTTCGTCTCAGCTTTCTCTTTGCACTGACAGGGCCCCAGTTGCATTTCTGTTCCTGGTGTTGCAATGGTTTGTTCCAAATACCTGCCTTTCTTCCTTGTTAACGAAAATAATCTGGAATTGCCTAGCTTGCCTAAAGTCTAACCAAATTACTCTTCTGATTTAGGGTTGCTTTTAAAATTAATTAATGCCCAAGTGTTTGTTGCAGCAGAAGTGCTCGCTGGGAGGGAATTACAGGGAAAGAAAGAGAATTTTTTTTTTCTTGTTTGTCTCTGATTTTCTGTTTCTGGTGTAATTACCAGAGTTTGAAGTACCCACAAGTTACATAAAATTGCTGTTTTACACCTCTTGCTTTGTGGAGAACTCAGATCTGTTGGCTGCCAAAGCCTAATTCCCTGCTATCCCCAATTCCCAGACACCTCCAGCCCCTGTGAGCCCTCCCAAGAACTCTTTGAACCCCAAAGGAGTTTTATTCCAGCTTGTGCACCTTTGCTGATGGAATCACTGGCACAAGGAAATGCTCCAGGTGGAAGAATTAAACAGTTTGAAGTGGTGTTTCCTAAACTTCTTGGATTAAGGAAGTGCTGTGGCTTCATGGATTGGGACTGACCTGTGGAAAACATCAGGAAAGGCTGATTTTTGCCAGGAGGTCATTTCTCCTGTTAAGATTTAGCATTGCAAAGAAAGATTGATTGCACTTTGAAGATTAATTGGTTGCAGTAACATCTTTCTGATTGTACATGACCCTGAAGTAATTGTGAAATGTCGTTCTTGGTAGTTACTAATTGGATTAAAGAGTTGTAGTTTTGGTTGGGTTTTTTTTTTTTAAGTACTGAGAATTTATTTCACTGTTCCTCAAACCATGTAAGACAAAGAAGCTGTTCCCAAATTCTGCATTGTTTAGTTCTGTGCCTGATTTTTTTCAGAAGTTAAGGAATGTTGATTAAAGCAATGAGGCTTTCTGTGGATAAAGATTATCAGGAAGGGTTAAACAGGAATCTGCAGCACAGGAACATCTCCATCACCCCCAGTGAAAAGTGGGGGCCCTTTGCTGGTTGGAGATTTGCTTCTGGTGATGAGCATGTTGATTGCTTTGTGTGGGCTTAATGCACTGGTGCTGAGCTGCAAACAGCATAAGCAAAGGAGAAATGATTAGAGGTCATTTGTCTTCTGATCCTGACCTTGCCACGAGATTTTCTATCACCAAGGACAATTTGCTTCCTTTGTCAAATCCTCTTAGTATTTCTGATCCCCGAAGGAGTTAGAAAGCTATTTGTCAATCACTTCAGAAGACAGGCAGATTTTTTTGGGCTGATTTATACTGGGGTGTGAAGGATAACAAGGAGTAGTTGTAATAAAGAGAGGGCAAGGCAGAAAGCACAGTTTTTTTAGGAGGATGTGTCTTTTAGTGTTTGTTCTGGGATGGAAAGGATGAAGCTTCTTACTGTGGTGGGGGCATCTCTAAATGGGCTCATAAAACTGCAGATATTCAAGATCCACTGAAACATTTGTTGGTTATTTTGTTAGGTGGGGGAAAAAACATGGTAGATTTCCAATCTAGTTAAATACATCCTTCATTACCCACATTGCTTATCCCAGAATATTTAGGGGTTTCCCAGAGAATCATCCCTTTAAAAAGCCCATTAAGGCAGGAGGAAGCTGCTGTGTGGAAAGTCCTGGGAAGTTCCCCCTGTGAGCAGCTTACAGAGATAATTGCAGTGAGTTGTCCCCACGGTGTTTGTGTTTGGGCAGCGTCACTGCAGCTTCCACTCGTCCTCCCAGCACCCCTTGTTGTCTGAGCACCTTCTGGCCTGTCAATGTTTTTCTAATAACATCATGTCTGGGACCTCAGGCGTCGCTTCAGGTGTTGTCATGACCGAGCTGCGTGGAGATGGTTTCTTGTTTGTTGGTCTTTTCACACAAAACACTTGAATGAAGTAACTATTTTAGCTTCCCAATATTTTTTTTTTTTTTAAGGTTTGGATTCTATTTTACTTTCTTTACCTTCTCAGTCTTCAAAATGAATGTTTTGATAAAATGCTCTCTTTGAAATCTGGTCTCTCACAGGTGCAGCTCGTTGGTTTGGATGAGGAGAGCTCGGAATTCATCTGCAGGAACACCTTTGATCACCCCTACCCCACCACAAAGCTGATGTGGATCCCAGACACCAAGGGGGTCTATCCTGACCTGTTGGCCACTAGTGGGGACTACCTGCGTGTGTGGAGGGTGAGTAAATCCTCCCCAGGAGAAGATGAACCGTGCCATCAGTTGTGTTGCACGCTGATCTCTTTGATTTTCTTTGCTGCAATAACGTGGCTAAACACCCAGCCTGCAGGAGAAGCAAAAGTATCACGGTGGTTGCTGCTTTAATCAGCTTACTGAAGTTGGAGATGAGGGTTGTGTTTTCCAGAGCTTTAGGATGTAAAGCTGAGAGTTAAAAACCCAGGATTAACTGCCCGTGTTTTGTGCCAGTGGAACAAGTCAGGTGATGTTGCTGGTGGAGTCAGATGTGTTTTGTTTTTCTCTCAAAGGTGGGTGAAACCGAGACCCGGCTGGAATGTTTGCTGAACAACAACAAGAACTCGGATTTCTGTGCTCCCCTGACTTCATTTGACTGGAATGAAGTGGATCCTTACCTGCTGGGTGAGGCTGACAGAACGCTGCACTTCCAGCACCCCACTGAATTTAGGCTGGTGGAGTCTGGGCCGTGCCTGACATGGTGACTGGTTAATCTGGTAACTAACCAGCGGGCCAGCTGCTGCATCACAGACACTGCCATTGTCTCAGCTTAAAAATGTCTAAAACATTACAATTATCACCTCATGGAGACTTTTTTTTTGGGGGGGTTGGAAGGTGCCCTCTCCACCACAAATGGGTCACTCAGGTTGGACTAAGGATGTTCCCTGTTTGGGGACAGAGAGTCTTGCCCCTCAGGGTCACTGCAGTGCTGACTGAGGATGTGCATCAACTCCTGTGACTTATTTCAGCGTGTTCTGGGGTGGAGACACCAAGCTCTGTGGTTTGTGCAGCCATTTCAGCAGCAGCAGGAGAGCCAGGAGCCCTTAATTCAGTCGGAGGAGGGGGCTGAACGCTGGAGGTTTAATTATAGCCTGCGGGCCAACTTGTGAATCCAAGATGAGCGATCCAGAGGTTTTGTTTCCCAGAAGAGAACAGCCATTTATGTCAGGGGGATTTGCCCAGAGATTAACAGTGATAATATGTCTTAGTAATTATTTACTGCATGATTTATTTTCTGTGTGTGTGTTAACATCTCTCATCTCTTAAGAGCTTTACTGCAAACCCCACCTTCAGTCCGGGGCAACAATCAATTAATAATAACACGCTATCACGACGCTGATTGAATTTTGGGTTTGGCATGCACAGGAGATGGGCAGGATGGGAAAGTTCATCTCAGACTTGCATATCAGGCTTCTGAATAGATTGAAGCAGACATGAGCTATTTACCCTTTATTCCTGTGTGGAAGGCTGTTTCTGCAGCTAAAAGGTTTGGGTCATTGAAATGCATGGAGGGCTGCTGGCTGTTTGACATTCTTGGGTTTAATTCTATTCTCATGGCTATTTTGATCTGTAGATGTTGGGGGATATTACATTAATCCAGGAAGTGATTAAATCATTTGGGATAATATTAATTTTGCTAACAGAAGGGATTTTTTTTTGTTTTGTTTTGTTCCAGGTACCTCAAGTATTGACACAACCTGCACTATTTGGGGTCTGGAGACAGGACAGGTTCTGGGAAGAGTAAATTTGGTCTCTGGCCACGTGAAGACCCAGCTTATTGCACACGACAAAGAGGTGATGGGGGGGTTTGGATTGTTGGCATTGACTCTTCTTAAAGCAGTAGGAAAGGAACATTTTTCTCCTTTTTCTTGAAAAAATGTAATGATCCAAAAAGATAATTATTTAATGTTAAGATATACAGTCCTGAGTACTTAAATGCTGTTGGCAATTGAAACTACTCTTTTTACTCCTCATAGACTCTTGTTTTACCAGGTTGTGCTCTAGAATATTTTAGGCAAAATGAGACAAAACACCGAACCGGACTTGAAACCAACTGCAATAAACAACTTGCAAAATTCTCCCGTGCTAACCTATTAACACAATAATATAACAATAATATAACAGACATCCCACAATTTCTGCTGGGGTCTGGAGCTGGGTGCTGTGTGTGTGCAGGTGTATGACATCGCCTTCAGCCGCGCTGGGGGCGGCAGGGACATGTTTGCCTCGGTGGGAGCGGACGGCTCGGTGAGGATGTTCGACCTGCGCCACCTGGAGCACAGCACCATCATCTACGAGGACCCCCAGCACCACCCCCTGCTGCGCCTCTGCTGGAATAAGCAGGATCCCAACTATCTGGCCACCATGGCCATGGATGGGATGGAGGTGAGGCACCAGCTCCTCTGCTGGAGTTGGGAATTTCGTGGCTCGGTGTTATTTGGTCGTCATTTAAAACGAGGTGGCGGTGGCAGTGCCCGGGCTGGGATCAAGGACCAGTTCTTGGTGCACTGAGGAGTTGTAGAAGTGACTTTGGCTCATTTGTATTTCAGCTGCTTTGTAAGAGGGGAGCAGCTGGGCAATAATTTTCACATCAAATTTTAGTCACCTTGTCCTTTCCCAGCTCAGTGTTTAGTTTGTCACCCGGGTTACTGAAGGGAAGAACAAGTTGTTTGCCACAATTTGTGGCATAACTCACAAACCCCCTGGAAGATCTGAGTCCTTTTGGGGGACACACCACACTCTGACCCTCCAGAAGCTGTTCTTTGGGAGCAATATTTCCTTGCCAGCTGCATCCTTCAGGGAAGAGCTATATTTATAACCTGAGCTCAAAATACTTTTTTTTTTTTTTTTAAATACTAACAAATTTTTTTCAATATTAAAAATTGCTTTAAGGCTATTAAAATACTTGAAAATATTAAAAATATTTTAAATGTATTTAAAATTATTTTTTAATTATTTAACTGTGCAGTTTATTAATTCAGTTGTGTTTTGTTTCTGAAGGTTGTGATTCTAGATGTGAGAGTTCCCTGCACTCCTGTAGCCAGGTTAAACAACCACAGAGCGTGTGTAAATGGAATTGCTTGGGCACCTCATTCCTCCTGCCACATCTGCACAGCAGGTGAGTGTCCTCTTCCTGGGCCATTTGAGTCTTTCACTGCATTTGCAAAACCCTCTCCCTCCAAAAGGTTATGCAGTTCTCTGCCTGCCTTTGGCTAAAGAATACTTGCACTTTAGAAGCTGTTTGTTAGTGACTTTCCTACATTTTTATGGAAATAAACACCTACTGGAGTTTATTGTGTGGAAGTCACGAGCCCAGTGCCTAAACTGTGCATCTGCTCTGGCTAAGCCTTATTTAATGCTCCTTAGGTTTTCTGCAGTCCAGTTCTTAAATGTTTTCAGCTGAGTCCTACTGGTCTGTTGTTTGTCAGCTCTGTCCTGTATAACGTGTAAGGATCCCAGTTTGTTTTACTGGAGCTTGGGTGCTGTATTTGTGGCTGGAATATGGACCAGGGCTGCAATAGCTTTATCCTGCCTGGCCCCTTGGGCCATGAGCCTGTTTGTAGCCACGGGTGGGGATGTTGTTACACCGTGACTCCACCTCCAACCCTCTCCTCCCCCTGCAGCTGACGATCACCAGGCTCTCATCTGGGACATCCAGCAGATGCCTCGTGCCATCGAGGACCCCATCCTGGCCTACACAGCAGAGGGAGAGATCAACAATGTACAGTGGGCATCCACCCAGCCAGACTGGATAGCCATCTGCTACAACAACTGCCTGGAGATCCTGAGGGTCTAACTCTGCTGCTGTGCCCCCCTGAGGCAGGGCTGTATCATTCCCCTCCCCTCTCAAGTAAGAACACCACCAGTCAAGTGGCCAGTATCTGTTGTTGCTTTGCATCTGCTGTTACAAGGAACTGTTACAAGGATCGTGGCAGGGCTGTCTCCTGCCTCTCCAGACTCTAAAAATGCAGAGACGTGCTGAGCCTCTTGGACCTTCTGGGTTCTGGTTTTCTTGTTGAATTCTTTCCCCCCTTCCCCCTCAGTAAAAGTTCTGTATATTTGTTTGTTGACTGTATTAATAAGCTTGCAGGCTTTTAAGTTGCTGCATATGTCCATGTGTTTGTCAGCCAGCTGGGGCAGCACATCAACCAGTTTAAAAATAGATTTGCAGGTGCAAAACAAGGTGGGGGGAAAAAAAAGAAAAAAAAAAAAAGACATTGATGTAAAACAGCCACCTTGGCAGGAATCTTTCTCATTCCTGTTGTCGCTGCCTCTACACTGTTTAAATGTTTGTATGTTTTTTATATATTGGGCTAACTTTCTATTGAGTAAGGTTTGTTTTTTCCTCCCTAATTCTTACTTTTTGATATGTGACCCACTTGCACATGCCCCACAGCAGGACCCGTTCATGGACACAAACCACAGTTAACACTTCAGGCTGCCTGGCAGTAAAGGCCTGCCAGAACTAACTGTTGCCTTGGCTCCCCTGTACCTGGTGAAGCTGGGCAGAATTTCCTGGTGCTGTGAAGTACAAGTAACTTGTTGCACAATTTTCTTTACACTTTTCCTGACGCTCGAGGCAGTTGTTGCAATGGTAAGGCCTTATTTTTAAATGTAGAGCTGAGTTTGTGTGTCCCCCTGCAGTTGTGTGTTAGCAAACAGAAGGGTGGGAGGTGGCAGAAAGAAGATCCATGCATGGCATAAAGCTCCCAGGAGGTAACAATTCCTGGGACAAAAAAAAAAAAAAAAAAAATATTTGTGATGGACTTGGGGTTGGCACTTCCAGTCAAATGATTTCCCCTCGGAAGACTTATTATTATCTAAACCAAAATAAAATGGTTTCACACTTTGTAGCTTTGCTTGCTTGGCAAACAACCTGAGCAGGGTTTTGTGGTTAGCCTGGATTTTTGAATTTTTTTTTTTTTTTTTGTGCTTGGCTTGTTGTGTCCTGGGAGGTCTTGAAGGGAGTGCAGGGCAATGTTTTTGTCGAGTGTTTTTTTGCTTTGTGCTGTCAGGTCTGGTTGGATGACTGAGATGGGTCAGAAAAGCTGCTCAGAAAGCTCTCTCTGAAAGGAATTATTCCCTAATGGAATGCACAGAGGTGGATTGAGAAGGAAAGAAACTGTGCCATTGTGAGACCAAGCTTTGGCACTTGTCACCCTCTCCTGACTTTTGGGGGATGTGCCCAAGGGCTGCTCTTTGGAATAGTGGATTGCTCTACATTAATACTTCTCAATCAGAGCTGAGTGGATTAGGCCAGATAAAAATCTCGGTTGAAGTCTTAATGTACCACAGGTAACTGGGATAAAAGCTCTGCAGTGCTCTCCAAATGAAGACATGACAGCCAGAGCTGGTCTGGAAGGGTGTGCAGCCCAGTTTCCATGTAAATGTCAGAAACTATCAGCATTGTCTTTCCACCTAATGAGTGTTCACCTGCAGCTGGAGGCAGTTTATAAATAGCAGGACACTGGCAAAGCTGGATCCTGTCAGTTGATGCAGGAGAGTTGAGCTGGGAGGCTGGCACTGGGAACGCTGTCAGACACAGAACAGAATCTGTGAGGGTTTGTCATCCTGGACATCCAGAAATACTCTTTCTGCAGGCAGCAGGAAAGCATTGCCTCAGGAATTTGATAGGAATTCATTAGGGACAGCTTTAACCCATCACTCCTTTTGATCTCAGAGAACCAAGAGACTCTTCCCCAGCTCCAGCTGATGCTTTGTCAGCGACGCTCTGTGTTCAGTCAGGGGATTTCTGACAGAGCTGCTTTGGACTCAAAGGCTGGTTTTTCTTGCCAGCAAGCAGTGCTGGGAGTGGTTTGTTCCACTGACAGGTTGCAGCAAGATGTCAGAGCAGTGTTACCCAAACACTGAATTACCACTGTTTGCAGCAGCACTTCCTCAGAATCGGGAAAATGCCTCTGCAGAGTGAAGTGACAATTGGGATGTTCATAGCAGGAGCATCTGATGGCATTCACAGCTTTAGGCCTCATCTGAAATACAGGCTTGTCGTGCATTGTTTAATTACAGGTGTTACCAAGAGGGAAGTACCTGCAGCATTAGGGCTTTCTGTGCCCCCTTTCTGCACGAGAAATGTCAGAGATGAATGTTTCCCTTGCTTAGCTGGAAAATGCATCTTTTGTAATTGCACTGTGCTTCAAAAAAGGTATCAGATAATTTAGTTGAAAGTGAAGTCATTAAAAGGCTCCGTAGGTTACACTGAAGGACAAAGGCAGTTTATTCCCAGAGGAATAAAATGTGTTACACTAAGAGGATGAGAGCAGAGCTTGTATGAAGGGACTCAATCTGAACAGCCAGGTAGATTCTCCTTCTGTTGGAAAACAATCCTGTTATGGACCTGAAGAGGATCCACAATCAGTCCCCCATCCCCAAAACTGCTTCAAGTCTATTTGTGGAATTGGGTGCTTATTCCAAACTTGTCAAAGGCAAGTGCAGGAATCTTGTGGGCTCCAATGGGTTCTAAATAAAGCCTGTATCCTGTTTGTTTAGCCAGTTGGGATACCTTCTGGATCTCCAGCATATTGCTTTGGGCATCATCCATTGTCATTCTTCACCTGAAATTACATTTGAAATCACTGGAGACTGTTTGGGCACAGGGAAATGATACTTAAAATAGCTTCAAAGAGGTCACTTGAAAGGTTAATGACTGAAAAGACATGAAAATCCCCGTGGGGGAGATGTTCTGGAGTGTAAATGGCACTTCCAGATAGACAAGGAAGGGAGAGACTTTGGTGCCCTTTTGCCAGCACCTGCTGGCAGTGGCAGGGTAGGGAATGCTCTGGTTCAGGTTCATCTGCCAGATAAAATAAACCCTGGGACTTATCACTGGAAGAATATACAGTTTATCACATTTCACCTGCTCAGCATTCGATTAGACTGGGTGTATTAACCCCCCATAATCATCATTTTCCCCCCAAAGTTTATAAAAAGAAATAATTCTATATTTAATTTCGATTCTTTGGTGCATAAGCAGAGAATGCAGAACAACTGCTTGCAAAATGCCTCCTATCTTTTTGAGTCTGAAGTAACATTAAGGAAAGAGTGAAAAGCACCTGAAAAGTAAGCAGAAAAGCACCTGCTGATGTTGGTCCAGGCCAGCCTGATGTGGGACAGAAATCCTTCTCTGTGACTCGAGTAGTTCTGTGTCACTCCTGCAGTGGATTAATCCAAGGCACTAAACTATTGTTTGGTTGGTAATGTTCTTTTTTTAAACCAAGCTTTCCACAGGTTCCTGCTCTGATCTGGGCAACCTGTTGGCTCTCAGCCAAGGAGGGGGGAGTGGATCTTGACGATGTCAAACTCGTTAGTGAGGTGAAAACCCGCAGCCAACAGGGGTGGATGTTGAACCGTTGTGCAGTGTGGTGGCAGCTCTGTCAATTGTCTGCATGAGGTGGGCTTTGGGAGCCCCCATCTCTGGGAATTGTACCTGTGTGTGCAGGGATTTGAGAGGCAAGATCTGAGTGCTTTGACAATCTGTTGGGAAGGAAGGCACGGTGGCTTCAGCTGCAAAAGGAGACCGATAGTGCAGGTTGTTCCTGATGGAACCTTGAGATGTGCTGAACGGGGGAGGCATCGCCTCTCATAAGTCAAACTTAATGATCCTTTCAAAACTTGGCTGTAATTACTCTCCTGAATGTTCTGGATAATAGTAAAAAAGCTCTATTTTTGCCTGCTGGTGCAGTGGGGAAGCTGCATCAGCCTCGAGCGTCGATGAGTGCAGAGCCCAGGGGAGGGGAGGGGGTCCCATGCACGGAACTCACAGATGTGCTCAGGCCCTGTTTGAGATGGAAATGAAGAGCTGAGCGTGTCAGTTTTGTCCTCTTGCAGATGGCACTTTAACAAGTATATTTTTGGCGAGATTTTAGGAGGAGAGTCATCTTTTTCCTCAGCCCTTTTATGGTAGGAGTTTGTCTGTGTTGTGTAGAAAACATTCGATGCAACAGCCACCAAAATCCTGGACTGTGGTCAGAGTGGACCCTCCTTTGTTTCTACTGAAAACCAAAAACATGAGCACTTGACAAGGCTGTAAATGTTAAACTGAAGCTTCATGCTCTAAGCCTGACAAGCCAAGGGATGCAGTGCTGGTGTCACCCCCAGACCCCTTTTCCTTGGGAATCCCCTCATCCACCACCTGAGCACAGGCTGGCTGTGGAAGGATGGAGCTGAATTCTTTATAGAACTTATTTTTGTGAGGAGCAAAAAACCGCAGCTGCTGCCTAAAAATTCAGCAAACTGAAATCCTTGAACCTGTCAGTTTGTTGGGGGGGTTTAAACTTTCTCCAGAGACACTGAAAAGGATGAGCAGCAGCACAGCCAAGCTCTTGGCCCAGCAGATTCTGCACTGATTCCACAGTGACAGTCCCATCCAAGTCCTGGAGGGTTCAGTTTTCCCACTGCTCGTCAGCAAAGTGGTCCCAGCACCCCAAATTCCTCCTTGTGTCCCCCTGCCAGTCAGCACAGGTACCTGAGAGGAGTCAGAAATGTCTCATTCTCAAGGGTATTGAGGGGAATTTGGGATGCCCCTCACTCATCTTTGGGTTTGTTTTTTTTAAGGAAGAGATGTCCAAAACTTCTTATTATAGCACCTTTCACCAGCACTGGAAAAAAAGCAGTAATTAAAATTACAACTAAATAGCAGTCATTGGAGGCTCACCTGGTGATTCCTGGCAGACACCAGAGGCAAAAATGAAAACACTGAGAGTTGCTGCTGCCTGTTTTAGGTGACAGTTGTGTCTGCCACGGTGGCCTTTTGTGCAGCCTCTGATACTCAGCATCAAGTGAGAATTTCCACAGTCATAAAGCTGATTTAAAGTAAAAAAAAAAATAAAAATTCATCTGTGTGGCTTCCGTGGCAAAACATGGGAATCCAGCCCCCCTCTTAGAGCTGAGGATGGATCTGAAGGAGGCAGTAAATAAAGAACCAGGGAAGGACAGAGCCCTGGTGCAGCTGAGCAGAGATGTGTTGCTTTTCCTGACAAACCTGGGAACCAGGAACTGAGAAATCTACTATTTACAAAGAACCTTTGTTGTTGTTTTGTTTGTTTTGTTTTGTTTTGGTTTTAATTCCCCACTTGGGTTGCTGGCGGTGTAAAACGTAATTTAAGCATTTTTTTGTTACCAGTAGCTGAGTAGGAGATGTTTTACTTTTTCTGTGTGTTTTCCCTTCTGCTCTCTCCCCCCATTCACAGCCCCGTGGTGGTAACTCCCTGAAGGTGTCATCTTTGTAGCATGATTGTACAAAACACCCACCTGAGATTCCTGACTTCTCCTTCTCACTCAAGTATGTTCAAGCAATAGTAGTTTTTACTCCTTCTCCTTCTTTTCTCCACCTGCAACTTCACTCCTGTCCTGTCCTAGAGGAATCCTATTATCCTGCTACTCAAAACTGCAGTGTCCCCCCCCCTCCTCTATCCCTTTATTTTTATGGAGAGAACACAAAAAGGGTTTTGTTACAGCGGATTTGAACACCCCAGTCATGGAACTGCATTGTTTGAAACTCTGTAAATTTTAAGGCAATTTTCTGAACTCGCTTGAAAGTGGAATGTTGCATCCTTTTATGCTGTTTCCCCGCTTCCTCTGTAGTTTTATTCGGATTTTTTACCCCCCTTTCTAAGTTCCAGCCTCCTGTGTATTAGGTACGGTATTTTCTTGCCTTTCATACTTTGTAATAAAAACGGAACATTTGTAAACCGACTGCAGTTGGCTGTGTGGTGAATTGAACCTGGGGGGGGGGAGCTGAAAAGGAGCTGCCTTTGCTCTGGGTGGAGTTTGCTGCTCCAAAAAAAGGAGTTTTTGTCTTGCCTCTGCAAAGCTGAAGTGTGTTGATCTCCCATCAGCACCCCAACAAACTCCATCATTCCAGCTGCTCTTAAGTTGCAAATTACCCCCAATAATTCTATTATTAAGAACTCAGCAGAGTGGGTAATGCAGCTGCACTTTAAACATTTACCTTCTTAAAAATCTGCTGTATCCCAGAGTTGTTCACGCTGATGTTTTCCCACTCCTTTGCACAACAAGTGGGAATTACCTGCTGCATGTTCTCATTTTTAAGGTGAGGGGTGTTTTTAAATTCAAATAATTGGTCTCTGAGGGGGGTTTTGAATACAGGCAAATTGAAGACAAAGCAGGTAGGCACTTTTGTAGCTTTTAAGCCTCTCCTGTGCAGGGTGACCTCTGTTAAAGGGGGTTTTTCCTCACTGGTGTGGCTGGAATGGGGACTGAGATGGAAATGGAGTGGCAAGGCTTGGAAATTTGTACCTTAGGCCTTGGCAAGCAGGACTGATGACTCCACTAAGTATTTAGATTAACTCCAGCTCAACTAAATTGTTGGGTTTCTTCCTAATTCTTTGTGTACTGGCTTGGAAATAAAAGCTTATTAAGCTTCATGTCCACAGTGGAAAGAGTTGCCTGTGAAGATGCTGCAGTGGGGTTTCAGCTATATATGGACTTTGTTCTGGTAATCCCTGTTTGGAAAAGATGCTTTTCTTCTAAGAACTGTTTGTCCTTTACCCTGGAATTGTATTTGCATCCTCCTAGGTTATTTTTCCCCTTGGATCTGTGGAATTCTCCAGAGAAACCTCTTCTCAGCTTCCACTCTGGTGGGAGGAGACAACCTGTGGAAATTGGAGCTGCTGGGGCAAAGAGGTCGTGGACTGGTAGGTGATGGGGAGGCAAAACAGGTGCCAAAAAATCCTGCAGAGCTGTGTGGGTAGAAAAAGAGACAAGCAGGGGTTCTCTCTTCTGGAAGGATTGAGGGGCAGCCAACATCTGGCACAGCTGGGACCTTGGGAAAGTCACTGCTCCAACACCAAATGTTAAGGGAAAAGCACATCATTAATCACTGAGCAGTAAATGGCTTGAAAATGCTTACAAATGAAAGCAAACCTCCATGGTAACACAGCAAGAGGTGGTAGAGGAAAAAGTGAAATGATTTGGGGGCCTGTGACTGTAACGAGCATTTCATTGTCTGCTTTTTCATCAGCGCTGCTCTAGAAACTGCCCATGTTTTTAACATCCTTCCTCCTCTTCCTTCTCCTTCATTTTCCCACTCCTCGAGCAGAAAGGCTCCTGGTTTTTATCCAGCTTCAGAGCCCCCTCTGCTGGAATGTGTCCACAGTTCCTCGGGAATGGGATTGTCCTTGGAGCAACCTGGGCTGGTGGGGTGGCACTGGATGAGCTTTTTAAGATCCCTCCCAACCCCAAACCATTCTGGGCTTCTCTGCTTTTATTTACAGGGTTTCTCCTCCTCCTCCCCCACTTTCTCTGGCTGGGGAGTCCAAGATGAAGAACAAGGAAGTTTTGGCTTGGGACAGGGAGCCTGCTCAGCTCCTCAGGGAGGATGTGTCTACCTAAACAAGAAGGGAAACAGGAAGGAAAGGAGAAATAGCTCATCTGAGAGCGAGGAAAAAGAGGCTCTTTGAGTCAGGTCCACCTCAGCAAATGGAAACACCACCAAAATAGAAAATAAGATGATGGCAGAGTGATTAAGACACTGGGGGAAGATGCCAGGAGGTAAATCCCAAAGGTCCCCTCCAGACTTCCTGTGTAACTTTTAACGAGTCGCTGTCTCTGTGTGCAGTGCCCTTAAATCCCTAAAATAGGGATTACACTTCCTTTTCTCCCGACAGCATTAAACCATCAGGCCTCTGTAAAGTTCTTTTAAAACAAAATGGGGCTGCCTGGAAATGTGGGAGCTCCTGGACAGGCTCCATGCATGTGTGCTGATGATTCTACATTACATGGCCCCAAACAATCTGAATAAATAGGAGAGTTAAGTATGTTTAGAGGAGTGAAATTTTTTTTTTTTTGCTGGAAAGCTGCAGTTTTGGAAGGTCAAGGCCAGGTTGGAGCAACCTGGGCTCGTGGGAGGTGTCCCTGCCCGTGGCAGGGGGTGGAACTGGGTGATCTTTAAGCTCCTTTCCATCCCAAACCGTTCTGGGATTCTCTGGTTATGCACAAAACTAGTACAGCTTTAAGATGAAAAAAAAAAGAATTACACTTTTTTTCTCAAGTTATACAAAATAGGGATGTCTATTTTGGTAGAAACTTGGATTCCTGTCCAGGGAGGATCTACCAGCTTGTATGAGAGGGGGGAAAAAAAAAAGGGTGTGAGGGTCTGTAGTGGCCCAAAAAAAGTCCTGATGGCATTTCATGTAGATAGTGACGTGAGAATGTCTGGAAAATGGGGAAACCAGCAGATAAAATTGTTGCTTTACACATTAGCCTTGACAGGTGGGTGAAGTGATGAGCTGTTAAGGACAAATCACTCTATTTTCAATTTGCTGAAGGGGAGGGGGAGAGGGGGGGAGAAGCTTCAGTGAAATCCAGACTCCCTGGGCAGTTGGAGATGGGAAGAGCGAGTTTCTCCGGGGTGGGTGTCTCCCACCATCTGCTGGGAGCTCCTGGCTCCTGTCCCAAACTGCTGCTCTAAAATCTCCTGGGCTTAAATAAACCGAGTTTCTCCACGAGGGACATGGGATCAGTCCCACTTTTTCATGTGCAAACATGTAAGAACTGCAGAAGAAATATAAAAAAAAAAGAAATATCAGCTGGGGAGGTGATGATGGAGTGGTTTGGAATCAGTGGAGAATTGATAGAGGCTCTTCCCTCTCTTAGGAAAAGCCTTTTTTGTCATGACCTTGGCACAAAGAGAGGGAATTAAAATCGAAGCTGGTGATGAATAAAAGTGCCAGGCTTTGATAATGAGGAGGAACTGGAATATCCTGGAGATTTGATGGCTTTGAAAGAGTGAGAAATAGAGATGAGAGGAGATTAAATGTAGCAGCAGAGAGTGGCAGGCTGGGAAATTTAGGGACAAGGAGGAATTTGTGGGGGACACTGGGAGTGTTTTTACTTGGAAAGCAGTGAGGAGAGGAAAGTGGGGTTTAGTTCAGTGGTTAATTAAGGATAGTGAGGAGCCACCACGAAGCTGTGAAAAAGAAGGTCCAAAAGTGGTTCCAAGGTCAGTAATGATGCTGTCAAATGAGAGAGGAGGTCAGCTTGGAACAGGGAAGATACCACAAATGCAGAGCTTGTATTAGGAAGGGAGAGTGGCTGGATTTCTATCACAGTGAAGCCTGGAAGGAGATATGATTATCTTTGGGATGTATTTACAGAGACAATTCCAGGGAAGAGGGCACTATTACTTAATTAAAAGGATAATTTTGGCATGAAAAGAAATGGCTGCGAGCTGGGCATGGAGCTGGGATAGAATAGACAACAACAACAAAAATAAGAAATGCTTTCCTGGCATCAGAGCACTAAGACAGGAGGGGCTAAAGAAAAAGAAAAGTGGAAACACTCAAAGCATCAGCCTGGGTTTAAGATGGGAACTTTGGAGTGGAATCTGTGGGAGTCCAACTGCTCTGGGTGAGCAGGGACAGCACCCAGGGAATGGCTGGAGCTGTGTCAGGGCAGGCTCAGGGTGGATCTCAGGGAAAGGTTCTTCCCCCAGAGGGTGGTTGGCACTGAACAGGCTCCCCAGGGCAGTGGGCACAGCCCCAAGGCTGCCAGAGCTGCAGGAGGGTTTGGACAACACTCTGAGGGACAGGGGGGGATTGTTGGGGTGTCTGTGCAGGGCCAGGGGTTGGACTGGATGATCCTTGTGGATCCCTCCCAGCTCAGGATATTCCTTGCTCCAAAGTCAGATTATTGGCTTTTCCTCTTCCTCTCTGAGGCTGAATCTGTGGATCAAAACATTCCTTCACCTATTTCTGTGTCCACCTGCTATGACCCCATGAGATCTTTTTATTACCCCATCTAAACACTTAAAAAAAAAAAAAAAATCAATGATATCACACCTAATGTTGTCAGACCTTGGCAAAGTCCCAAATTCCTCCTGCTGTGTGGGTTCAGATTCCTCCACTTGCCCACACCTTTGAGCGATTTCCCCCTCCCATCTGGTTCTCCCCTCCTGGCTGGGAGAAGAAATGTGGCTTCTCCAGTGCCAGATTGAAAAGCAGCTGCAGGAACATCTGCTCGAGGTGTCTTTCCCAGCAGCAGGGTGGCCTCGGGGAAGAGGGGCTGGGCTTCTTTTTTAAAACAACAAACCCCCTCTTCTGCTGCTCCTTGGGTGGAAAAGACACTGGGAAAACATCAGCCCACAGGTGGAATGGGAAGAGGAGCTGGGAGAGAGCAGCTGGAGGCTGGATGTCACTTTGGGAGGATCTTTAAGGTCCCTTCCAGCCCAAACCATTCCTGATTCTCTGAATTTCGAGTAGAATTCCTGGGTTAGGTTGGACAATCAACCCAAAATCTGTGAAAATCTGTTGTGTTTGGTTGGTTTGTTTGTTTGGGGAGGTTGGCTGTATTTAGTGTCACCTTTTTAGCAATAATTGACTCTGCTTGTGGTCTCTGTGTTCAAACTGGCTGGGCAAAGCAAAATGCTGCAGCTGAAAGAAAATCATCATCAAGTGAGCGAATGTGGCAGGTCAGCAGTTCCACTCCTGAGAGCAAAAACACTTTCTTATTAAGATCAACTCCTGAGTGAAAGGGGAGGAAATGCTGAACTCCAAACACACCAGGCTGGAGGTCACTACTGTTGGAGCCAGAGGTTGATTTTAACAGAGTGTGTGGTTGAAGGGCTTAGAAACAGAACTGGGGAGAAAATTAAACGGGGGTGTTGAAGGCTTACAATTAAACTCATTGCCAAGCTGTGCTTGTGAGGAGAGAAACCAGCAGGGTCAGAGAGCTCGGAACCTGTCCCTCCTCCGGGACACCTGGAAGTTGTGGCCTCAGGAGCCCGGATTTGATGTTCAGAATCTCTCCCAGAACATCCACAGTTTCCCAAAGTCAAAAATAGCTTATTATTACCCCAAAGCTCAAAACCGGACAGAAATGATAGATTCGGAATTACCATCGCTAAATCACTCAGTGCGTCAGCGGTAAATATACTGAGGCTGGGAGAGGATTAATTAAGCTCCGTTAACGATTCCCTAATTAAGGTGCGTTTAACACCGGGCTCTAGGACCCGGCCGAGGGGCGTGGTGGGATACATGTCAATCACTTTGATTGACAGCCCAGTGGGCGTGGCGGACGGACAGGAGGGGGCGTGTCCCTGCCCTCAACGCACCGGGTGATTGACAGGCGAGGGGGCGGGCCAGATGGGGCGGGGCATGCACCTCCCCGCTCTCCCATTGGCCCGCTTCGCCGCCGGGCGGGCGCTGATTGGCGGGCGGGCGGCGCGTGGCGCTGTGATTGGCAGGAGGCGGCCGCGGGTGCGCGGCGGGCGCCGAGCGGGTTTGTTTGTGCGGGGCCGGGGGGGGGGGGGGAACACCCCGACCGTGAGGGGAGCCCCGTGAGGGGACCCCGCGACGGGCCGGGAGGCACCGCGGGCCCCCCGCGCCCCGCCCGCAGCGCGCCCGCCCCGGGAAGAGGAGGAGGCGGCGGCGGCGGCGCGGCGGGGCCTGGGAATGTGGCGGCCGCGGCGGCTCTGAGCCCTCCCCTCCTTCCCTCCTTCCCCGCCGCCATCGGCCCGGCCGCCATGGAGCCGCGGCGGTGACAGCGCCGACCCGCAGCGCCCGCCGCCCCCCGCAGACATGGGTGAGAAACCGGCCGGGAGGCCGCGGGGGAGCGGGGCCGCCTCACGGAGCGGGAGGGGAAGGGAAGGGAAGGGAGGGGAGGGGAGGGGAGGGGAGGGGAGGGGAGGGGAGGGGAGGGGAGGGGAGGGGAGGGGGCGATGCGCCCTCCACGATGGATGGGGGGGTCCCCGCGGCTCCGCTGCGGCCCGGCCCGGCCCGGGACCTGCCGCGGCACCCGCAGCGCTGCCGGGAAATGGTGGTTGGTTTGGTTTGGTTTTTTTTCAAGGATTTGGTTAAAATGGTTTTTAAAAAATCGCTTGTTTGCGGGGAACACCGTGCCACTTTCCTCTCCCCCATCCGCCCCCGGGGTCGGGGCTGCTGCCCCGGGGATTTCTTTGCTAAACTTGGCCCGCTCGGGCTCAGAGAGCTCCTGCAGCCCCCCCCGAGTCAGGTTGGCTCTCCCTGGGACGGGAGGTGATGGGCTTCGGATTAATCGGGGGAGTTTTTGGTGTTAATTGCGGCTCGGGAGTCCATCAGAGCAGCATGTTCTTTATGGAGCTTCCACACGTAAAAACAAGCAGAGGAGTTTGGAGGAACTCTTTTTTTTTTTTTTCCTAAGGGGAAAATGTTGCTGCGAGGAGTTGCTACAACTGAAATTGTTTGATTAATTCTGATTTGGACTGTATAAAAAATTGGAGGGGGGGAGAGGTGGTGTTTTCTAATTCCCTTTTCAGTCTAAAGAGAGGTCTCATGTGCTGGAATTAAATTCTTAATTGCTCTGAACCAGAACTTACTCATATCTGCATATGGATGGGCAAGGGAGTTACTCCTGTTGTAAGTCTGGAGTTTCATGGGCTACAACTTCAGTGTTTCTTTCCTACAACCAAGTTGGGTTTTCTGAGGCTGTCCTTCGTGTAGTCTGTATGCAAAACTAGTTCTTATATTTTGAATTCACAAAGCATTGCAAATGTTGCTCAGAGCTAAACTACAGCAACTTCAGCCCCTCTGTACTCTGGTTTGATTTGGTAAATACAACAAATATATGCAGATCCATCACTAGAATTCTCTGAGGTAAAGGATTATCTCTCTGTACGTCCCCTACAGAACCAAGGCAGGTGGTTCATGAGCTTAAAACTGTTGGGAAGGAAGGGGTTGGATTTCCATTTGCCAGTGTGTGTTTGTAAACACGTGAGTGCAGAGTGAACAAGCCCAGTTTCATGGACCTCCACCATCGTGTGTGCCAGGGCACAGCTGCACACTCCTTACAGTGGGAAAAACCCGAGTTTATTAGGCAGCTGTGATCAGATAATCTGATTAATAATGGATAATTGGCTCTGCTTTCCTTGCATCTCGTGCTTCACAGCCCACTCTGAGGGGCACGTGGGGTGGTTCCCTGGAACTCACCTGGAGTGATTCTCCAACCTTACCCACCCAGGGCAATCCCTGAGGATTATTTCCCTCCAGACACCTCCTTGGCAGGCTTTAAGATGCAGATTTCTTGTTCTGGTGGGTGGAAACACGAGCTCCCTGTGCTGGCAGGGCTGAGCAGGCCCCGCTCCGTCCCCATCCCGGCGTTCCCTCGATCCCGCTCGGTTTTCCTGCCTGTGTCACTTCCTTCCCTTGGCTCCCACAGCTCACTGACAGCCGGGGGGAGGGACAGAGCTGAGCCTGCAGGTCAGGACTAGCTCAAATCCCAAATCCCAAGTCTTTTCCTTTGAACTTCTGGGGGAGAAGAGGGACCCTAAATACATCCCACATTTACCGTGTCCGTGTTAGTCTGTGATTTTTCATCTCACACTGCAAACCAGTCACCTGTGATTTCCTAAAAATCAGGCAGAGCAGCATTTTGGTTCCCCTAAAACCACCCACAGCAAAGGGCTCAAAATGAAACTTTCCAAGATTCTTGTCTAAAATTTCCTCGTTTCCCCCTGGATCTGCCGGTGTCTTGACCCAACCAACTTTGCTGTTGTGGGCGTAGATAACAGAGATTTATTCCCTTTTTTTCTCTTCTGAACTAATGTGGCATCATTATCACACTAAAGAAAACACCATCCTGGCTTAGAGGGGTTCACAGACTTCCTGTTTTTACCCATGTGCAGATGCTTTCGCTATTTTTTTTTATTATTATTTTATTTTTTTATTCTTTTCGAAAGGCTTTCCGTTTCTGACTCGCTCAGCCCCGTGTCAGAAGCCAGTTGAAATAAATGCCTCGTGGGGAGGAACAGCTTTCCCTGGGAGCAGCAGTTCCCTTTTATCCGTGTCAGAAAAATCCTGGAGTGGAGTTTTTAAAACATGAAAAGCATTTCCTGGACAACATCTTTCCCTCACAAAGCACAACTTGTGTTTCCCAGACCTGCTGGAGACCAGGCAAAACAGGGTCTCTCAGTGCACTCCCAAGAATTGCTTCGTTTGGGTTTGTAGCAACTTCTGCATTGTGTGATTAATGTGATGCTGCTCCGTGTGCTTTTCCGAGTCAGGCTGTGGCAATCCTCTGTTTTGAGGGAAATAAAGAAGCATTCATGCTTCTCAGCATTAAATCCAGCACAGTGCTGTCCTAAACTGATTTTTTCCCCCTGCACAGCCTCAGATCAGTATTTGATGGATGTTTTTAAAAGATAAATACTCTTATTTCCTATCTCATCAACACAGGGATGAATTATAGGATAGATGGTTTGGTACTAAAAGCTGCTAGAAAATGGGTAATAAGGTTCAAACTCACCTGAAGTTGTTCCATCACCTTTGACAGAACATTGAGTGTTCCAGTTTTGTGGAGATAAGTCACATTTCAGCTTTGGCACAGAGGAAAGGGAGTTTGCAGTGACCTTACCTGGGGTTTATAGAATTCTAGAATATCCTGAGCCAGGAGGGACCCACAAGGATCACCCAGTCCAACCCCTGGCCCTGCACAGACACCCCCACGATCCCATCCTGTGCCTGAGAGTGTTGTCCAAACACTCCTGGAGCTCTGCTGCTTCCAGGTGCTGCCTTTAGGAGTTCAGTAGATTGTAAATTCAGCTCATAAATAAATTCTCCACGTCCCAAGCTACAATTAAGAGACACAGAGTTGGTTGGATGCCTGTCCTCTGTGCCCAGTTCCTCACACAAATGAGTCTCACACAGCCTGGAATTTGGGATTAGACACCTGTAGCCAGCCATTGTCAGCGTTTATCCTGATTTTCCAGTGATGATCCTGTTTTGAGGGGAACTCTTACTCACAGACATATCCTCTGAGCTGATTCCTTGTCAGGAGCCCTCAGTTCCAAACTGCTTTCATAGCTGCTTTGCTTCTTGCCCAAAGGAGTGCTGCCAACACAAGCTCTTCTTCCTCCTCCTGGGATCTGGCCAAACCCAAACTGCACTGGAGTGGAAAACTTGTACCCCTGCTCTTCCCGGTGTGTTTTGGGTGGTGGGAACTCCAGGGATGTGCCAATCCATAGGCTGGAGTGTTTATTGTGCACAGTTACAGCCTTTGTCTGCCAGGTGACTCCAAGGCTGTGCTCAAATCAAAGAACACAAGTGAGCTGGAGACACTCCAGTGGGGTAAGAGGTTAAATGGGAAGTTGGAAACATTTTTTTTTTTAAAAAAAGAAAAAGCTTTGCTGTTACCTACCTGGAACTTTAGCTTCATTCACAACTGTTTTTTCACGTTTTCCTCCCACAAGGGGTTACTTGGTGCTGAGATAGATCCCAGCAATTATTTCCTTTGGCCCATGTGCTCCTCCAAAAGCAGCCTCTCAGTTTGGTTGTGTTATGACACTCCTCGCTTCTTTTCCATGCAGTTGGAATTTCAAGGAGTGCTCTCCCTTCTCCACTGCCACAATGTGCTTATTGTCTCATTTGGCTTGTCTTGGGCAGCAGAGATTTGATGGGATTTGATTCTGATTTTTTTCTTATTTTTTTTTTTTTTTTTACTTTCTCTGCTCTGCTTTGCTTTTTTTTTTGTTACGAGTTTTACTCTAATTAACACCTTCTGCAGATGCAGGGAGGGATGGGATATTGGGAAGGAATTCCTGGCTGGGAGGGTGGGCAGGCCCTGGCACAGGTTGCCCAGGGAAGCTGTGGCTGCCCCTGGATCCCTGGAAGTGTCCAAGGCCAGGCTGGACAGGGCTTGGAGCACCCTGGGCTGGTGGAAGATGGAACTGGATGGGCTTTGAGGTCCCTTCCCACCCAAACTCCCCAATGATTCTGTGATCCTATGAAAGTTAAAGCACACCTGGGCAGAAACTACTTGTTGTACCAAAGATATTGTCACTGTGACTTCTCCCTGGGACTTCTTTAGGTGTTTCTCCCTCATAAATAGGTATAATTTTCCCCCCCCATTTTTCCTTTTAGGAGCATTTGCTCCCTGGCTGCTCCACGGGCTGTGTGCACGTCCCACATCTGTCATCTTTAACATCTGCTTTGTTATTCAGACATTGATGAATTATGAAGCCAATCTGTGCATAAAACATCCCCTGGCTGCTTTGGAGACACCAACAAACACAGGCCATGAAAGTGCAGAAACAAACAGTCCCAGCGAGTGCCTTGCATGGGGAAATGCAGATGCCACTCAGTCCATCATTTAATGTTCAGCAGCTGTTCCCAGGACAGCTCTTCCAAATGCAAACCATTACCCATCAAACCAGTGCCACGAGTCAGGAGTGAGTGAGTGGTGGATTGTGAAAAATGACGTTTCAGTTGTTTACAAATCAGCTTCAAAAAATGGCTCATTTCGAGTCAAACTCCTCAGAGCGATTGGACTTTGGGAGGAATTGTGAATTCCAAGCACTGCACACCTGATACGCTGTCATGAGTGGGGCTGTGATAACTGATGGGGGCTCTCATCACCTCCAAAAATTAAAAAAAAACCCAAAACAAACAGCTTTACATTCAAAACTGGTGGCCAAGTCCACGCAGACTCGTTTAGAAAGGGCAGGTTCTGCTGGGGGTGTTGAGAGCTGATCAGGTCACTGGAAGTGAATCAGGAAGGATTTCCCTGGGTGTGTTTGCCAAGGAGACAACACTTTATCCCTAAAAACTCTTGCTGGGTGAGACACCAGCTGGGCAATCCAGGAATGTGGCAGGAGCAGAGTGAGGCATCTGATGCTGCTTTGTTGGGTTGTGGCAGTTCCCCAGAGCAGTCCCATTTTGGACAAAACTTCATTAGGCATCTTCTTCTACCTTTTCCAGTTTCAAAGAATTTGGGAAAGATTCTTTTCCATGGCTTTTAGACCTTTTTGCACCATTCTTCACAGTTACTGAGCATTCCCCTCCTTTCATGGCTTTTTTTTTCCTCTAGATTTCATACAAAGTTCTGCTAAATAAATCCACTTCTCTCCTCAAAACTGACAGGCAGTGGGAGAGGACACATGAAATTGGTTAGAGCAGGAATCTTCACTCCAGAAAGTAATTTTTAACCAGTAGCACATCCAAGAAAAAATTGAATCTGCTCAGGTGGTGCTGTTTGTTGTGAAGCCTTTTTAAACACAATTAGAGGGGCACTTTAGTCCTGCAGAAAACAGGCCACTTATTCCTGAAATTCTTGTGCCTGGCAGATGAACAGGAGGCCTTGAAATCCATCATGAAGGACCTGGTGGCTCTCCAGATGAGCAGACGTCACAGGCTGCCTGGATATGACACCATGAAGAACAAGGACACCGCTCCCCCCACCAAACAGGTGATGGGGCCTTCCAGGGAGCACCTGCAGGGGGGAAATGGGGAGAGGAGGGACTGAGGATCTGCCCCCTGGGCTGCTGATGGGAGTGACTCCCTCATCCTGCTCAGGCTGGGGGGGAAAGAGGGAAAAATTTCCTTTTCATGTATGTGTATTACAATATAATATATATTGATAATGTATGTTAATAATATATAGTAATAGTGTATGTTAATAATATATATTGAAATTATTATAATGTATAAGATTATATTAAACTATATTATCTATACTATTAAAATATATTATATCTAAAATATCTTTAAATCTGTAATATATATAAAATACGTATAAAATATATATAAACTATATAAAATATATATAAAATATATAAACTATATAATATATATAAAATTTATAAAAAATATATTATATACTATATATACTATATTATATACTATACTATAATATATACCATATTATATACTATATATACTATATATATAGTCTATTAGATAAAAATAATTTTCTAATATAGTCAAAATATAATAAATAATATTACTAGATGACGTTATAATATAATGATACTAATTAACATTACAATCTAAATATATGCTAGAATAAGTACAGTTTTATATAATATATAAATGATATTAGAATAGTGTATATTTTATGTTGGTTTATCTGTATAAAATGAAAAGCTATATATGATGAAATATATGTAATATTATGTATTTTTTTAATATTTGTATATGTATTTGATAATTTGCACTATCTGAGTATCCTCCTTTCCCCCTGCACGTGTTTGTGATGCTGTTTGATCTGATCAGCTAAAACAAAAAAATGTACCAAGTGTAAAAATTTTAAAATTGCCATTTTTTTTTTAAATTTATTTTATTCCTTTCCAAGAAAAAACACAATGCCAGCAGCCCCCCCCTCCTGGGCAGCCCTGCAATAACCACCCAGTGTGCCTCTGCAGTGGAGGAAAAAAAAATTCCGGTGAGAAAACTGCTTTAATTTCCATATCCTGATGTCACAGGGGGTGCCAGGACAAGGAATGGCTTTAAATTCCCAGAGGGCAGGGATGGATGGGACAGTGGGAAGGAATTCCTGCCTGGGAGGGTGCCAGGTTGGCCAGGGAAGCTGGGGCTGCCCTTGGATCCCTGGAAGTTTTGGTTGTCTTCCTTATGCTTTGCCTGCTCGTCATCTCACTCCTTCACTGGATCTGGGATTTCCCACAATGGGCTGGACAAATCCATGGATGGAGGAGAACAAAATCCTCCCCAAAATCGCTTTGAATTCGGGGGATGTCTTAAATCAAAACCTGGGACTGGGATTGATGACCCAGAACTGGAGCTGAGCTGCTAAACTTGGCTTGGCCTTGTTACTCATCTCCTAGGAGAGTTTATATGACTTAATTGAAAAATTGATGGGCTCCCTGCTTTCCAGAGGAACTGAAAGCACTGGAAAGCTTCGCTCCTCAAGCTTCTCTCTGGAGTTTGAACACTGAGATCACTTTGAACACCTTTTCTTAGTTATTTAAAAAATAGACATGAATGTCCAGTGTCTGATCCTTGTGGAAAAACCAGCAGGAGGTGAATGCCAAATTCCATCCCCCCTTCCCTTTCTTCCAAATTACAGCTTCTGAAGTGATTTTAGTTTGTTTAGGTACCAGCAAGTTAAAGAAGAGCTCCAAAGAGCCCTGAAGATCTTTTTAATTGTTGTCTAATTTTAATTAATGAGAGCTGTGTTACTTGGCTGTTCCAGGACCTAAACCACAGCTTGAGGTCAGAAATTTAATCTGAAGAATGACTTGGAATTCCCATTCCATCCAAACAGTCCTGTTTAGTTCCCTCAGACTGGGCTACTTAGAACAGTCTAACATTAAAAAAAAAAAAAATAATAATCTAGAGCCTTCCTTCCCTGAAATCCTGATAAAAGGGATCATTCCTCCATCCAATATGTCTAAGAACAACTGTTCCATCAGGAATTGGCTGGTGGGGCATCTTTTATAGGATATTATTGCTGTGCTGTTTGCTGCATTTTTCCCTTACTGCTCCATTCACATGAGTTTGTTTCATTTTGGAGTAATTCTAGAGTAAGTTCTTTCTCTCCCCACATCTAAAAAAAAAAAAAGAAATCACCTTTTAAAGTTACCAGTGAATTACCCACCTGCAGGGGGTCATTGCTGGCACTGGGAAGCTCCTTCTCCCTGATCCATTCCCTGCAGGAATCCCAGCCCTTTGAACTGAATTCTTCACCACTGGGCCTGCCAGAAACTTCCTCCAGCTAAAAGAGCATTTCCTGGCCTCTTTTTTTTTTTTTTTTCCTTTTTCTTTTTTTTTGGGGGGGAAGTTCCTAGATGTATGATTGCCTATTGTCTGAGGCTTTCACAGATGGCTTCATCTATTCCGATCACTTAAATTGTGCAGCAGAAATTACGGAGCCTCAGCAGAGCAGATTTATTTATTTTTTATTTTTCCCTTTTATTTTTATCTTTCTGACCTAAATTGGGATCTGAACTTCGATGGGCAGGGTTGAAAGTTGAGGATGTTGACTCTTCTGTGCCACAGATCATCAGCTGAGTGTGCAGTGATTGCACAGGTTGTGTGGTCAGTGCTTTTAACCATCCAGATGCAGGTGATGGGCTTGGGAAGGTGACACAGAACCAGCCTGTTTGTATCTTAGCTGGAGTTTCAGGGGCTGCATTTTTGCAAAAGTTAAGGTAGGAATAAGAACAGAGAATGTACACATTCCCTTTATCTCTCTTCTTTCCCATCTTTGCTTTGAGTGCTCAAAGAAAATTAACTTCAGTTGAGATGAATCAGCAGTTAGGACTCAATTTCAGATTTTTCCACACAGTGTTAAGAATATTTTAATTTTCCTTAAAGTGTCCTCTGTTTCAGTGGCAGTTAACAAAAATTGCAGCTTAGTTTTTACCCTTTTCCTTCCCTTTCTCTGAAAAATACACCAGCCACTTGTTCCCACAGTCTACTTCAGCTTGCATGAAGAAACTTCAGATCATATTAAAACCCTCTTCTGATGCTTTTGAGTGGCAGAGTTTGGTTGTGAACTCACCTTTTGTTCCTTCTGCAGAATGATGTCAGGATCAAGTTTGAGCACAATGGGGAGCGAAGGTAAGTTGGCCCTCACTGCTTTGATTCTTTGCTCAGAGAGAATAGTTCAGTCACCAGCAATTTAGGTGGAATATTTTATTGGCTTCACTTTTTCCTGACTGAAAATCACCCAGTGAAGGCCTTAACAAACAGGTCACACACACAGCTTGGTTTTTTTTTTTTAGAGATCAGTGTGTCATAAAACACTGATTTATTTCCATAATCCCTATTTGCAAGTGAACTGCAGCAATATTAAAAAGCTGCCCAGCCTGAAACAAATTCAGCCTGAAACTTCCTACACGTTCCCATTTTGTTTTATTTAACCAAAACCAAATGAAGCTTGATCAAATCAGGGTCATTCTTTTCTAGTTTCTCACTTCCTGATGCCCTGTTGCTATCACTGTCCTGCTGTGATTGAGCAACAGATACAGAGCAAGGGAAGATTTTTATTTTTTTTGTTTTATTGGTGTAAAAGTTTCTTTGTTATTTTGGTTTTGGGAGACTTTCTTTTACAAGAAAAAGGCAGAAACAACTGAAATGGGAGTTTCAGTCCGTGGATTAAAATTGCCTGGATAATTAAAAGTAGGTCTCCTGAAGCCTCTTACTTGCCATAGCATGGAGAGGAACTCTCCAAACATTTTGGGATTTTTGTTAGGAAAGCAGAAGCATTCTTTGTTGGCAAAGCAGGCAGTGGAGGGTAATTTGTGATCTGCCTCAAAACTTGAAGTTGTTTCTTTCACCAAAACCCTACACAGTGAATTCCATCCCTAAAACAACCCTGACTTTTGGTGCTTGGGGAGAAATTTTGAAAACTCATCCTCACTGGGATGTGCTGCCTCCTTTGTCAGCCACATCTCAGCACCCTGGTGTGCAGGGGGTTTGTGTGGACAGAGCAGAGGCACAGTGGGACACATCACAATCTGTGTCACCCCGTGCTGGGACGAGGGAACTCAGCACCAAAATCCATCCCCACGAGCTTCTCACCTTGCCTATCTTCAAACCTGGGTGCATTTCAGGTGGCACCAAGAGTGGGGGGAGAAAGGTTTGGTGTTGGGTTTGGTTTTTTTTTCTGAAGTAACATGAAAATGAAAAGGCTGATTGTGTGTTGGTCTAATTATGCAGTTCCCCTCAGCCCAACTCCCCGCTCCCAGCACGGTGTGCAGTTACAGGCAGGGAGCCTGCACCAGAATGTGAGTGTGTGAGTGCTTGGCTTCACTGCAGCTGCCAGAGCTGACCACAAATATTTAAGGTGGTCAGGCAGGAATGGGCTCCTCCAACCCTGCAGGCCAGGATTTTGTGCTGGAGGAGTTTCTCAGTTGATAGGATTTGTGGCACCTGAGAACAGCTCTGCTTTGGAATGCCCTGAGTGCAGAATGGGAGCCTTTGTAAGGCACTGAGGGCTAAATGACATTTGTGTGGTGCCAGGGGCACTGTGATTTCGTGGATGGCTTTCTTAGGGATATGTAGAAAATGGTTTTGTGGGCTGCTTTTTAACAAGCACGATTATTCCCAGATAGCTGGATGGTGGAGGACTGGAAGCAAGATGAACTTTTCCTGGGAAGGAGCTGAGGAAGCCAATTAACACAAGGGCTATTAAAAACAACAGCTGTATCTCCTGAAAGGATACCCAGGGCTGATGAAACAACCCAAACCATGCCATGACTTGATGGAAAACTGGAAAGCCAGTGTAGTGAGTCCATGATTCAGATGTTTGGAGGTGTCTGACCTGACATGGAGCTCAGGGCACAAACCACTTTTGGGACAGAGGATTTTCTGCTGTTGTCTTCCCTCAGGAGTCCAGGGGGAATATTTGTTGAAATTTTTAATATCAGATGCATTTTGGAGATGATTAGGGAGTGAATTTTGAGTTCAGGTACTCGGATACTTAAATTTTTTTATTCTTTTGGCCTCTGCAGCTTTTAATTCAACTCTCCCTGAGTGTGTTTTCTGAGTGGCTCAGCCCCCTGGTTTGATGGCAGTGTGTGGGGGGTGTTTCTGATTTCAGCCAGGGATTCTCTGTCATTCCAGGATTATCCCGTTTGTCCGGCCCGTGCGCTACGAGGACGTGCAGCAGAAAGTGAAAACAGCCTTTGGGCAGCCCCTGGACCTCCACTACATGAACAACGAGGTACAGAGCTCCCAGGGCCTCAGGATCACACCCCCCCCTCCCAAATTCTGTGCCTGTAAATTGAATTTCCAGTTCTTCCTTCAATGCAAAGCACTGATAAAGCATCACCCTGCTGTGTGTGTTGTACCGACAGCAGCTCTTGCTCCCTGGCACTGGTGGTGATTGGGAGACTCCCTTGGGGAAGTCCAAAATGGTTATTTGAAGTATTTTATGGTTGAAAGCAACTCTTGCAGGGAGATCTCGTTGCCCAGGGAACAAGGGGAGTCCAAGGACAGAGGGGGTTTCGGGGGGACTGTCACTGGTGAAATGAAGCGGCACGAGGAACAGCATTTGTCTCTCAGGAACTTGGGTAGTCCATGTTAATAATCTAAATTATTTTGGTGGCTTTCTCACCCTGGGCACACTGATTTTCCCTTTGTTTTTATTGTTGTGGTGTTGCCCTCCCACTGGTTGGAACTGCATCCCTGATGAGGGAGATGCAGAACCCCGTTCACCAGTGAGAGTGGGACAGAAATCAGAGTTCTCCAAAATTCCAATTTTGGGCTAAATAGAGGGTGTCTGAGCCTGATTTCTTACAAGTTTCAAATTCTAATTTGATTCCCCCTTGCAAAGTCTTTTTCTTTCTCTCTGAAACCCAATTTTCACTTGATCAGTAGGTCTGAATTCATAAGTGCTCTGAGACCACATTCTCATCAGAGCTGACAAGTCCCTGACTTGTTCTTTGCAAACAGCAAATTCAGGTAGTAATTAATATTTTTGGGGCTGGTGTTTTAGAGAAATTTGCACAGGTACAGCCATTTCTCTGGCATGGGAGGAAAACCTCATTAGAAAGGGGACAGTGAGACAGTACTGGAATGAAAATTTAGGAGCAGTCAGAGTCCTGGCTTATATCCTGATATTTTTCTGAAACACCTGTTGTGGAAATAAACTTTTTTTTTTTTTGACTTTTCAAATGATTTTTTTTCCTTTTCTTTATTTTGCAGCTCTCTATCCCTCTGAAAAACCAAGATGACCTGGATAAAGCTGTAGATCTCTTAGACAGAAGCTCTAATGTGAAAAGCCTTCGAATATTATTGCTGTCCCAGGACAGAAACCATGTAGGTACCAACCCCTGTGACTGCAGCAAAAGGAAGGAGTGTTTTTTATCCTCAAATCTCTGAAACACGATGGCAGTAACAGGGATCAGTAAAATCACTCCTTAGCCCTTCTTCCCTTTAGCTTGGGGACAGCTCCCAGGGATTTTTCAGCAGCCTAATTCCATTAAATCCAGCCTTGCTCAGTGGAAACCAAGTTGCCTTTGGTTAGGAATGGTTTATTCACACCCAATTTTTGGGGTTTGATTGTCCTGGTTCACTCTCCTGTACCACAGGTGGCTGTGGGTGTCAATGTAGTTTACTGTGGGTGTCAGTGTAGTTTGCTTTTTTTTTTTTTTTCAGCAGAAAAGATGATGTCACGAGAAGTAAATCTTTAAACCAGGCTCCCAAAGGTGCCCATTTTTGACAGTGAATTTATCTGCAAGCTGAGGAGTGCAAAAAGAGCCTGAAGTTTCCCTTATTCCTGATCTGGGACTGTTCCCTCATCCAATATCTCTCTTTTTTTTTTCTTTTTTCAGAATTAAGGTCATGCAGCTTTTCAAGCCAAAAAAACCTTGATAGCTCAGATATTTGATTTGCAAATGAACCAAAATCTCTGAAGAGTGTGACACAAAAAGCTGCTCTGTTGGGAACAGCTTGTGGATCTCAGATGTTCATCCCTATTCAGCTTCTGCAGGCTGGGAGCAGCTCAGACTTGAGAAATAATCACACCTAGAATTCTTGGAACTGTCAGGGAGGACTTAAATACACTTCTTGCTAGTTTTTAATTTGATAATCCGTGTTCATGGAAATACAGGAGCCTTCAGGAGCATTAACAGCCCTTTCCCAAAGGACTGGGAAGGTGTAGGAGGGGATGATGCTGTTCCTTGTCCTGAGCATTTCTTGCTGCCTGTTCTGAAGGACAATACTTGGCAAGAAGGCCTTTGATGTGAGCAGGTGGAGCCAGCCTTGCTTCTGTGCTGTCAGGAAACAACCTGAAAGGAAAGGTGACCTCAGCTTTTGGTGTCACACACAGTCAAACAACCCCCTTTCCCAGCCCTCTGTCAGGGCCACAAAACCAGGTTTTAAATGATAACCACCTACCTTTGCATCCCCCATCCCGCCCCAGCCACTCCTGTGCTGTTGCCCTTTTAATTAACCCTTTTAATGAGCTGGGTTTTTTTTCCTCTTTTGCTCAAAGCACAAACAAACAGCAAAGCCTTCAGTGAGTGCCACTCTTTCCACCCCCCCTCTCTCCTCCAGCTTCCTCTGCAGCTCAGGGTGGCCTGACAGGAGAGCCCACAAGGCTGGAGGAGGTTTCTTGGCTGGATGATCTCATCCCACTGAAGGGCAGAGGGAAGCATTATTTTTCCTGAAGTACAGGATGCAGATTTTTTTGTTTTGGTTGTGCTCTCTTTTCTTCTTCTTCTTCTGGGGATGGAAAGGTAATGCCCTGACTTTGGCACAAACGTGGCCAGGAGGCAAATTAACTTTACAGCAGTAGCTGTGTCACTTGTACCAAGTGAACAGTGTTCAGATTCATTTTCTTGTGCCTCTTTCTGTGGCTCTTTTGTGCTTTTTTTTGTTTTTTTTTTCATCAAGCAGCTCACTCCTGTTGTCAATCCTTTCCTCCTGTTTGGAATCCAGCACCTAAAGCCAGACTGTCCACATCAGCACCTTTTATTCAGCTCCCATGAACCTTTTCATGGTGGAGTTGATGTGATTTAAATCCCTTACTCCATGCAAGTGGATGTGCTTATTAAATGAGCAGCTATTCAATACTTTTAATTTTGGGTTGTGTGGCCTCACACCTTGTTTGACCAAGTCATGTTCAAATAATTTTCACATTAATTAATTTCCTCAGGGTGTTTTTGGTTCTGTTCATCTCAGTTAAAGAAGTTGAGATGAATTCTGGAACACAAGAGGAAGGGAATATTATTACATCCTCTTGTAAATGTGTTGGGTCAAGATTAATATTGAAAGTGTCTCCAGGTATTGACACAGGATCTCATTGGCTGGGGGAGATTTGAGTGTCTCATTCCTCTTCCTGCTTTGAATGAGGTGAAGGCACTGTGGAAAAATGATCATTAATTAGATAATATCTAGGCAATTTCATTGAAGGATGAATAAATTCACCTTGGCCTCTCCAAACTCTTGGTGCTCTTAAATCTGCAGAATTTAATATCACTTAGATGGTCTGAATTGGGAGGGCTGTGGGGAGTCAGGTTGATTCTGGAAGAGTGCAGGATTCAGAATTTATCTCTGCTGGTGAGGATGGCTGATGGAAATTGCAGATTCTTCTGTGTTCTGATCTCGAGGGGTGATGTGAGCCAGGTACCTGTTAATGGCAGGCAGACACTGAGACTTCCCAATCCTGCCCCTGAGGCTGGACAATGCCTTGTTCCAGTTGTTGGACTCCTCTTTTACACCAGAATTATAAACCTTGCTCTTCTGCTGCCTTGATTTCTGAAGTTATTAAGATTCCAGGCTCTAGAACTGTTGCTCTGCTTTTTTCTTGCTCCCAAACATGATGATGCTTTTGGAAACTGTGGCCAGGCTGCTTGAGCTCCTCAGTCTCATTTGATTTTACTCTTTTCCTTTTCCCCAACAGAGCAGTTCTTCACCCCACGCTGGACTGCCCAAACAAGTGAGGATTAAAACCTCCCAGTCTGTGGGGGATGTGAGCACACCCTACCAGCAGCCAGAACCCAGAAGCAGGCATCTGTCTGTCAGTGAGTATTTGTGCCACCTCTGCACGCTTTTGTTTGGGTGAAACGTGTCGTTTTGGGCACTGATGTTTATGGGATGGCATTTGTGAGACCCAGGAGAAATCAAAAGGTCATTCCAGGACAGGGCAGTTGGTTTTCACAAGCTCTTCATGTGTTTACAGTGGAATGTTTCAGTTCCTTACTGAGCTGTTGAACAGCTGAGGAGCTGCTAAAGGGGGTGTCCCAAAGCCAGGTCCATTGTGGTTAGAAATTTGGAAAGCTGATGTCAGTTCATGAAGGTTTTTATTTACCTTGGCAATTTCAGTTCATGAAACCTAGATATGATTTATTTTTTTTTTTAATGTTGGGCTCTGGAATCTCTCCTGACTCCTGTAATCAAGCAGGAATCAAGGAATTACTCCTGCATATCCAACCAGTGTCTCCTACATCCTGAGTTCCCTAACCTTTCACTCCTGGAATTACCAGATGAGTAGAGCACAAGGTGAATACCAGAGGCACACAAAAGATAATAAGAAAAGTCAGGTTATTGTGTACCTTTGTCTCATTTGGGTTTCTCTGAGCTCAGTGAACTGTTCAGTAGGTCCATGTAAGGCTCCTGTAATTTTTACTTCTATCTCTGGTAGATTTGTCTGATTCCTCCCTTTATAACTATTCAAACCTGTGCTTGAGGGATGCTCAAAAATATAACTTATTTTATCAAAAACCAAAACATCTGAAGCAGCTTCGAAGGTACACGGGTCTAAAACCAAAAGAAATCTGTGATTTAGGATTTAACTCCTTGGTGTGAAGATCAGTGAGCAGTGAAAGAGCAGGAGGAAGGTGAGAGAGCGTGAAGATGGTTTTCTGTGTAAATTGCTGCTGCTTTACAAGTGAGAAAAGGTAAATTTTGCTGGGAAGAGAAGCAGAGGATGAGTTTGTTTGGGGGCCTGCCCCTGTCCTGTCAGGAATCTGCTGGTCCCCTTTTGTAGAGTTTGCTTTTCTGAAGCAGCAAACAAAGAAAGAAGTGCTGAGTGAAGGAACGTGACTGAAACAGGGACAAAAAGAGTTTTTTCCCATCCTTCCTGGTTTGAAGTGAATGTGCCTAAAAAAAGAGCAGCATTCCTGGGTCCTGTGAAGAAGGCAGTGCTGTCCATGCACGTCTGAACACCACGGTTCTTTTTACACAGACAATTCCAGTGCCAAAAATATTTTATTTAATACATCTATTTCTCCTTTATTGGCACCCTGAGGTATCCAGATAATGGTGCCAAAGCCAATAGAGTGCAGTGAGTGTCTGTCATGGGTAAACTGTGTAGTAACAAGGGGCCCCCTCTGTGTCCCAGTTGTACAGACTCCTTCCTCTCATCCCAGCTGATGGATGCTCTCTGTCATTCATTGCTCAAGAAAACATCAATTTTGTTTTCTGAAGGTCTCAAAGAACCAGCCTGCTCCTTAAGGAGAGTTCCAGTCCTGTCAGAGGTCTGCTGGGGATTTGGCAACAGCTCAGCCTTGCATCGATTTCTTCTTCCTCCTCTTTCCCGTCTTTGATTTGGGAGAGGAATGGGCCCCATTTCCCGGATTTTCAGGCACAGCAACTCTCCTGTTCTTACCACGTGGTGCAGTGAGAGTGCAAAGCAGTGCTCAGCACAAGCTTTTCCCAGAGATCCATGCAGTTCCTGTGCTCCAGGGTGCACAGGCCTCGAGCCTGCTGTCACCAGTTCAGAGGTTTGGAAGTAAAGATAACTTTGATTTAAAAAAGGGAGAGGGGGGGATGAAGAAAACCAACAACAAAAAAAAAGTTGCTAAGCATTCTGGCAGCACTTGTGTTTTTTCCACTCACTTCCTTTGATATCCATGGATTTAGTGCCGACTTCCTTTTCCTGCCCAGGGCTGGGGGCCTTTCCACAAGAGCGGCTGGGCCGGTGCCAGCGGGGCCTGGGCTCGCTCGGGGCCAACCCTGGATTGTGGCGGAAGGAGTGAAAGTGCTCCTGGGTTTATCTCCACACCACTCCAGGAGGCCTGTGAAACTGCTTGGAAAACTGGGTGGCAGCTCTTGAACTGCAGGTTGTGTTCTCAGAGCTCTTTACCACCCTTAATGGTTCCACCATTCTGTAAATCCCTTTTTTTCCACGTGGTTCACCCGCCCACGTCGTGCCAGCACTGTTGTTCTTTGTGCAGTCCTCCCAAAGGTGTGTGCTCTGCTTTTCAGCCCTCTCAAATGTTCTCTGCTTTCCAGACCTCTCCTGCCTTCATTATTACAGCAACTTCAGTAGAAAATATTTTCCTTGGGAGGATTATCTGCTGATCCTTACCCATCTTTCCCAGCACCTGAGTACACACAGTTAATTAAAGGCAGCGCTGGAAAAAAAGGCACAGCTTGAGAGCTGATCCTCAGCTGCTGTCCCTGACTTCATGGGTGACCTCGAGTAGATTGGCTGGACCACAGCAGTTCTAGGAGCTCACAGTGGGAGCTGCAGGTGGAGAAGTCACTGCAAAAAAAGGGGGTTTTGTTTTTTCCCGTGTCTAAAGTTTCATCCTCTTTGAGATCTGCAAGGAAAAAGTTAAACCCTGGGGCTGAAGTTTCTCTCAGTAGGTAGCACAACAGAAATGTTTTAGGTAGTGCCATTAATAGATGATTAAACTGTTTTCCTCATCCTTTGGCCCCTAAACATGCTCTCTGTCCGTCCAGTTATCCAATTAACAGGAATTGCAGAGTTGACCTCCACGTGGTTTCGCCCAAATCGACCGCACAGTTTGATTTTTCTCGCAGTAAACCAGAAATTTTGGGATTATTTCCAAAGGTAACAGTGCTCCCACCTGCCACTGAAATTGCTCAGCTGATGCTGACTAGCAGGAGTGTGCTGTCACTCAGCAGAAATTACCCTGACTGATGCAAACTTAGAACAAAGGCAGAAAGCTTGGTTGCCCTGACAAGTGCTTTGTTTAGTGGAGATTGGCAATGAAGTTCATGCTCAAAAGCCAGGGATTCCTGCAATCCTCTGCCTTCCCTGAGGTACTGAAATCACGCTCAGAAAGTGGAGCAGAAGAGATTAGGAAGAGCAAAAGCTGTGTTAGGAGCTCCACCAGTAATCATGGAGTGTTTTTGATGTGACCCCTCCTGGTTCCACGTCTGTCCAGGCTCTCAGGATCTCCCCAGACCTACCGTGGTCATGGAGCTGGAGACCCGCTGTTAGAGGAGATCCTCAGATTCTGTGTATGTGTGCACGTGCAGTCTCATTCCAGCAGCAGGGATCTAAAGGGAATCTCCTTCTCCCAGGCTCCCAGAACACGGGCAGGAGTTCCCCCCCTCCGGGCTACGTTCCCGAGAGGCAGCAGCGAATCGCTCGCCAGGGCTCCTACACCAGCATCAACAGCGAGGGGGAGTTCATCCCAGAGACCAACGAGCAGTGTGTGAGTATGAGCATGGGGAGGGGGGGAAAAGCAAGTCTAGCTTGTTAAGCTGGGATCTGGGCCCTCTTTTTCACTCCCCAATATTCACCAGCATCTTCACATTGTAACAAATTGCCCTGAGAGTTGTGGCTGCCCCGTCCCTGGAAGTGTTCAAATCCAGGTTGGATGGAGCTCTGAGCAACCTGCACTAGTGGAAGGTGTCCCTGCCCGTGGCAGGGGGTGGAAGGGGATGATCTCTGAGGTCCTTTCCAACCCAAACCAATCTGGGATTCTGCTTTGTGCGTTTAAACTGCCTCAGATTGCAGCTGTGTAAATCCAGAGCCTTGGGGCTGCCAGCAGCAGTTGCTGTGTGATCTGGGCATTGCCTCTCCACTGACTGAGCACTTTTGGGGCTGTCACACACGTGTGCTCAGCTTTCCTATTGCCAGCTTTGTGCGACCCTCTTGCTTTTGAAACTCTGCTCTCCATTCTCAAAAGTAGGAAGTGAGGCCAAAGGGCAGCTCGCAGGTGGAGGCAGCGATGCAGCAGCACAGGCTGTTCCTGGAGGCAGCTGGGACAAAAATGCAGCACAAGGCTGACCTAAACTTCCACTTGTCACACCAGAGTCCTTCCAACACCTAAAGCAGTGTCTCAGATTTGATATTAACTCAATTTCCATTGGATATAAGGAGGAAATGTGCATTTAAAAAGGCTTAGACTCCTCTCTTCAGCTGGACTTCCTGCAGACAAGCAGTAGTGGGCTCCTCTTGCTCTGGCACTGGACTGCACTGATGTTGCCTTGTGATTTCCTCTGTGTTGCAGATGCTGGACCCTCTAAGCAGTGCTGAAAACTCGGTGTCAGGAAGCTGCCAGTCCTTGGACAGGTCAGCAGACAGGTACAAATGTACAGACTGGTATAGGGATGTGTGTGCTCAGATTGAAAATGCCAGTTGTACTCAGGCAAAAGTCTCTTTTCCATCTCGTCAATTTTCTTGGAGAAAATGAGAACTTATTTCCTACCTCTATCCCAGTATATTTCTTGAAGAGAATTAACTCTGTCTTAAGGCTGTTTTATTTTCTGGCAAAACCACAGACCAACAAAACTGGTGCTTCAATGGCTTTGTATGTTAAATACAGAGTTCTAAAGTGAGCAGTCTGTGTGGAGCCACCACTCTGAGAACATCTAGCTGCAGGGGGTTTAAATCTGTTTTAGACAAGGCTTTACTGGTTCACTTAAAAAATAAAATGACAAAAAAATACCCCAAATAGATCATTGCACTAGATTGCTGTGTCCTGCAAGACACAAAATTAATTCCAGAGGTAAATAAGGGAGATGATGAAGAGTTTGTCACACTTTGATGCTCTGGGTCTTTTTCTTCCCTTTCTGTGCTGTTGGTGTGGCTTGATGGGCAACCAGAGATTCTATTCACTTGAATAGCCAAATGTGGCTTCCCAGCACCTGTAACACTGGGCTTCAGCATGTTTTTAGGATTCCTCCAGGTTAATTCCTGTATGTAATGTGTGCTTTTATGCCAAACTTACTCTTGCCTTCTTTCTTTACCAGTCCCTCTTTTCGGAAGTCCCGGATGTCGAGGGCCCAAAGCTTTCCCGATAACAGGCAGGAGTTCTCAGGTGCGTCCCTGCTGCAGGGGTTGCTCTGAAAAGCCATAGAGTTGTTTGTTACCTCTTCCTAAAACCCTGCTGCTACAGGAAAATGTTGGCATGGGAGGGTAAACTTATCTTGTGTCTTTGCCTCTCCCTGCAGACCGGGAGAATCAGATCTACGACAAGGCAGGGAAGGGTGGGACTTACCCCCGGCGCTACAACGTCTCCATGCAGCACAAGGACTACAACGATGGTGAGTTCTTGTTCTCAGACCTCCCATTCCAGGCTGGAAATACAAGGTGAGGCAATGACAGCCTGTAATTCCCAGCTGAAGAGCCTGGAAGAGCCCTGGGCCTTGCAGTGAGTGCTGGAGTTGATGGTGCTGTGCGTGGTGCCTCGTTTTCATGGAGACACTCTATGGTTGTTTGTAATTCTTGGTTTACTTTGGAATTCTCTGTTAACTTTGTGCTTTCTGGGAGTATCCAGGCTGGGCTGGGGCAATGGATAGAGTTGTTTCCTTGGCCATGTGTAACGGGTTCTTACCTCAGGGATTCATTCTGATTTGCTAATTCACAACCCAAACTTGTTTCTGGGTCTTTTAAATATAGCAGGCACTTAAAGAATTACATCTCTGCTCCTCAGATGGCTTTATGCAAATTACCCTCTCAAAATTTCATGAGGTGCAAGTCCCCATAATCTCTGTTTACGGCTTTTATTTCCAAGTCCGGGCACGTTATCTAGGAAGTCATTCTGGGAGTCATCATTAACCATCCACAGAGCTCGTGTGGTAGCCTGTAAACCACATCTGTGCTTTGGAGGGCAAGTTCACATCTTTGCACCACAGCACCGAGGGCATCACAAACGATCCAGAGCCGAACTGAACTCAGGCAGTGTCAGCCCCAAAATGTTACATTTTTTTGCTCTCCAATCCCAACCACTTACAAACATTTATTTAAACACTTTTTTCCCCCCCTAGGCCGGAGGACTTTTCCCAGGATACGTCGTCACCAGGGGAATTTGTTCACCTTGGTCCCTTCCAGCCGCTCCCTGAGCACCAACGGGGAGAACCTGGGCCTGGCCCTGCAGTACCTGGACCCGCGGGGCCGCCTGCGCAGCGCCGACAGCGAGAACGCCCTGGGGGTGCAGGAGAGGAACATCCCCACCAAATGTGAGCACTCCCTCACCCCCCCAGGCAGCTCCAGACCCTGCAGATGACCATGGTTTGGTTTTAACAAGCCATCAGAACCCCACATCGTTACCTTCGCTGGTTTGTCTCACCTGCAAGACGCGTCTTCTTTTTCTTCCCTGTTTTCTTCTCCGCTGGGAGGTGGATTTTGCTTTAGAAAGCCTCAGAAATTCAGCTCAGAAGTAAAAAAAAACCCTGCATTCAATCTTTTCAGGGCTCTTAAAACAGCCAGACAGGCTTGTTTATTTTCTTGATACATTAACACTTGTTTATTTTCTTGATACATTAACACTTGTTTATTTTCTCAATACATTAACATTTGTAGTCAGGCTTGTGGGTTACACTTACTGTATATACTGTATATATTTCACTTGCTCTTCAGCAGAAAGATTTACTTCTGTTTTAACAGCATCCCCGAGTTGGTTTTTTTGGACAACTTTCTATTATATAAAAAAAAAAAAAAAGACATGGAACATAAGTCGTTACTAATGAACTTCAGATACCCCATCCAATAATTTAGGGATCAAAGTGAAGAGTGAGCTTGCCATGCTAAAATACCGACTGGCAGTAAATCTGATTAAATTAGACGTGGCAAAGCTAATCTCTCAGCTCTTCTGTATTTTCACACTGTCCAGATGGCTGGTTCCTGTCTTTGTTTTTGAGAGTTTCTTGTGAGATACAACAGAATTGGATGCATTGCCCTGTAGGAGACTTGGGAGTGTTGCTCTCAAAGTTGGAGCTGAAGCACCGGTTTTTGAGTGATTTTGAGTGGGGATTTGGGGCAGTCTGGAAAACTGGCCTCAGGTATTGATCTCTGGGGTCAGGAGACTGCTGCCCCTGGAATGTGAGGAGTCCTAATTCCCTGTGGATGTAACCTCCTGCTGGGGTGTTGGAGGTGGCTGCTTTAGCTGGGTCTAGTGTGTGTTTTTATTGGAATCTGATGGTTGAGCAGCTAAAGAAGGTGCACAGACTGTGCTAACCTCACAACCCCTGCTTTATCCCTGTCTAGTAGGGAATGATGACTTGAATTTTTCTGCTGTAGAGGGAGCTTTGCAGTGAAATCCTTCCCACAGGAGAAGGAACCTCGAGCCACCTCGGCAAAGACCTCAGAACAACGTCCTTCGAGTTGTCCCAGTAAAGCCATTCCCGGCTGGGTGGGATTGATTTAGCAGGGCTGATCCAGCAGTTGGAAGATGTTCTTTAAGTGCTGAACCATCTCTTGAAGTAGTGGGTTTGTAGAATCCACCTGCTGTTCTCTTTTAGCTCCAAGTGCTCCCATAAACTGGCGCCGGGGGAAGCTGCTGGGCCAGGGCGCCTTCGGCCGCGTGTATTTGTGCTACGACGTGGACACGGGCAGGGAACTCGCAGCCAAGCAGGTCCAGTTCGATCCAGAGAGCCCTGAAACGAGCAAGGTAACGCTCCTCTCAGCTCCTAAAATCCTGCAAAATGCCCTCCTCTGTTTGGTCCTTAAAAGCTGGAGTTCTTCTTTTAGTTCCTGCCAGGCTCTCCCTTCTCAGCTTTTTGGTTTGCTGCCAGGTTACTTGAGGAATGTTTGACTGCCCTGTGTTCCTGGTTAGACATGGATGTGAATGAAACTAAACCCAGAAAGAGTAGGAGTTGTGGTTTTTTTCTTTTTTTGAGCAAAAAAAGCTGCTTGCACTTGCAAAACCCATTTCTGGGTTTATATGGTACACCCTGTATTAAGTGTCTGAATTATCAGTTTTCACTTCTGAATTCTCCTTGTCTTTAAAACAAATTGAGCTGTGGTGTGTAAATTAATCAAGAAGAGGGATGTGACAACCCATTAGAAACAGTGGAGATGGGAAAGGGCACCTTGAAGTTATGGGATAGCTGGAATGGCTGTTGGGTTCTTGCTTGTGTTTTAACAATGTACCAGTTTCCCACTATTGAACAAATTCACTTTGAGCTGGTTTAACTGATCCAGGAAGATTCAGCAAGAACTTGAGACTTTTCCTGGGCAACAAGGAACAAACTTTTTCTGGTACTAAATCCATTTATGATACTGCCTTTGTTCTGCACCTGTCCTTACCTGCTGATGTGAGAATTCATGTGAACCACTGGCATTGTTTGCCTTTTCCAATGCCATGGATCAGACTTTTCAGGGCAGTGGTAGTTTCATCCTGCCAGTGGCATGACAAATTTATCAGGATGGACTATTTCCTGGGGCTGCAACCTTATTTTCTCCTTCAACATCCACAGGAAGTGAGTGCCCTGGAGTGTGAAATTCAGCTGCTGAAGAACCTGCAGCACGAGCGCATCGTCCAATATTACGGCTGCTTACGGGACCGGGCGGAGAAGACCTTGACCATCTTCATGGAGTACATGCCAGGGGTAAGAGCTGGCACAAGCAGCACACTCATGGATCACAGAGGGAGATTTCTGGGTTTGCTAGTTGGTTTATTAGTTGCTGTGATCGCCCTGACTGTGTCATCCACCTTAAACCCTCTCAGGGCTGCCCCTTCTCATCCTGGGTTATAATGCCACCACTTTAATTTTATTTATGCCCAGGCAACCTCTTTGTTTTTTTTTTTTCCCCCTTCAATGTCTTGTACTTGAAATACATTCCCTTTATTAATCACTAAAGCCAGTTCTTTTGTTCAGTCTAAATTTATCCTACCAAAGTACTTCAGAGGACTCGGGCCAGCTTGTAAATCATAATAACTGAATTACAGTCATAGTCCAGCAAATGAGGCTAAAACTGACCCTGCAAAAAAAAGAGACTTTTGACCTGGATCAGTCTGCTGAACTGTTTTATTGCTTGTCTTCACAACCAGTTGCACCAGCATGGAGGAAGCAGACAGAACCTCCTTGAGCTATTTTTGCCATAAAACCTGTCCTTGCCATTCTCTAAAAGGGCTTTAGAAGAGGCCAGAACTCATTCCTGGGCTGGTTGGGTGTATAACACGCTCCTGGCTCGTGGGAATCGAATGGAGGCTGCAAAGATCAGTGGTTCTGTCATTTGTTTGCCAATGTTTTGTGTCTGCTTTGGGTGCAGGGGTCGGTGAAGGACCAGCTGAAGGCGTACGGAGCCCTCACGGAAAACGTCACCCGCAAGTACACTCGGCAGATCCTCGAGGGGGTGTCCTACCTTCACAGCAACATGATTGTGCACAGGGACATAAAGGGTGAGATCAGCTGCTGATTTTGATGTGCCACGTGCTAAAGAATTTCTGTAAAGAGACCGAGGGTCTCCGATCTTCCACATAGAGCCTCTGATTAGTCCTTCATCTTCCTCTTCCCAGTATAACCCCATGGAGCCAGCAAGTCTCCAGTCAGCAGATGTGACAGACACCACACAGACTCTCCTGTGCCCTGGAGGGACCAGGAGGGTTGGTGGCTGCAGGAAAACTACCCCCTTGTTCCTGCCTGTAAATCTTCCTTGCATCCCCTCTAAGCTGGCAAAGAGAAACCAGCTGCTGGTTCTTGAGTGACACCTTGTGTGCTGCTCACCTGGGGCTCTCTGCCAAATTATCTCCTACCTGGGTGGGTTATTCACTGGTTTGCACCCACCTAAGCCAGCCTGTTACCTTTCCTTCAGGGATGAATGGACAGTGGGCAAGTGAAGTGATAAAACTCCCCAAGCACCAGTGCTGATTTGAGAGCAGGGGTGTTTCATGTGGGCACACACCAGATAATGCCAACATGGGGTCCTTGATCTCATAGTAGCTTTGAAAGGAAGAATTGGGTTTGGTGTCTAAACCTCAGTTTGCTTCCACATACAAACCCTAAGCTCTGAAGTTTTCTTTTTTCCCTGGTGCTTCATGTGCAGGACCTCTGACCAAGTAAAGTGAAGATTGACTTGTTTATTGTAGGAGTTCAAAGTGGTTTAATTGGCTGCATCTGTTACCCAGCTGACCAGAGAGCAATGCTTGCACTCACCAAAGCAGCATCCCAATAAAATCCTTCTCTCCACAGCTCTGTTCTCTCTCAGCCTGTGGCCTGGGGGCCCTGCAAGGCTGCCTGAGCTGTTTACAGGCACTGTAACAATGCTGGTGCTGACTCAGCTTTCATTTCCCTCCCCCCCCCCTTCACTTCCTCGTGTTTTTCCCTGAAGTTTTTTTCCCATTTACAGCCATTAGCAATTGGCTTGTCTGCAGCCTGAATTAAAGAATGAAATTAAAGAATTCAGCAGGTCACCTGAGGCTTAACGGGGATGGAGCCATCCCGTGAGCCAGGGGTGTCTCGGGTCGGATAGCGGATCCGACAGCTTGGATCGCGTGGAAACAGCTGCTCTTTGGATTTGTTGTTGTGCAGGAGCCAATATTCTCCGGGACTCTGCTGGGAATGTGAAGCTGGGGGACTTTGGGGCCAGCAAACGGCTGCAGACAATCTGCATGTCTGGGACAGGCATCCGCTCCGTCACCGGCACCCCGTACTGGATGAGCCCGGAGGTGATCAGCGGGGAAGGCTACGGCAGGAAAGCGGATGTTTGGTGAGCCTTGAGCTTTCTGCCCCTCTGGGAGATCACTTTATCCAAAGCCAGGTGAATTCTGCCATCCCTAAATCCAGTCTCACTCTTTTGGCTGGATCAGAAGCGGAAGGCAAAGTGAAGTTGTTGGTTGGAACTCGAGGCTGTGCTTTGTGGTGTCAGCACCCAGCTACTCCTTTAGCTTTTCAGGAACAGCTTCCACTCATTCCTCCCCTGAACTGACAACTGATTTTTGCTCTCTGACTCAACGTTGTCATCCTTCTTATGCTTTCAGGTGGGATTCTTGAGGTGTCTTGTGCAGGGCCAGGAGTTGGGTTGATGATCTTTGTTAGGTCCTTTCCAATGTAGTAGGTTCTGGGATATCCCTTAGAAGAGCAACTGAGGGTTGTTTAGGGAGAGCCCATTCATTTAGTTCTAAAATAAGTTATGCTTAAAAAGCACTGGAAATGAATAGAATTTGAGCTTAAAAGGAAAGATGCCCAAACCTGCAGTAACACAAAAGATCCAGGTCAGATCAGGGATGATCTGCATGAATGGAAACCGTGGCTGTGCTATTATTGGCACAGCCAAGAAACAGCCTCTGTCGAAAGAGCAAAATGGTCCTGTGCCAAAATGTTGGGTTTGGAGGCCTTAGAAAGGTGAGATTATAAACCTAAACTGAGCAACAGCGACAAAAGGTCTGTTTGTGCCTCCACAGTAAAGCAAGGCCTGTTCCCTGAACAAGCAGGGAGTGGAAATGCAGCTGAAATGTCTCGTGTGGAAAGAGTTAAGCTCTGCACAGACTCCCCCAGTTGGGATGCTTGGGGAGAGATTGGAGCACGTGCCCTTCCCCCTGGGCTGATGCAGTTGTGGATTTCCTCTTGCTGCTGACATTGGTCCATTCCCATCAAAGAGTCTCTGCTGTTGGCCGAGCTCCAGTTCCTACAATCCCAACCATTATTTCGGGGGGGCAGAATTTTCCAGCACGGTCGGTCCCAGGGTGGATGTGGATGGCTGAGGGGCTCAGAAACGTAACAGATCCATCCACCTGGCTCTGAGCCACCGCTGCAGGCCCCTCTCCAGTTTTCCTTTTTCCTAAACAGCAGAATATGTGAGCTATTTGTTATTGCTGGAGTGACTTGACATGAAAAACATTCCTGCTGTTTGCTGAATGTCTTAAAGAAACCGGATCTGCTTAAGCGGTATAAATCAGTCTAAACAATAATATAGCCCTGCTTTGCTTTTTGAGCAAACCCCCCCAGCACTTCAGCACACATGGTTTGCATTTGCTGTACTCTCTCCTCTAGTTAAAGTCTGAAATGGCTGGAAAACGGCGTAAAATTTTCACGTTGGATTTTTGAAACCTTTCTTGTCGAGAAATCGGTTCTTGCATATTCACTGGATTTAATTTCTTCCCTTTCCTTGCCTTGGCAGTTGAGGCAAGTCTGCCTCTGAAAATGTCTTTTCCTTGTTTTTCACCTCAAAATAGAGGGTTTAGTTTAAAGGTAGAGGAGGCAGTTCTGCCTTTTGAACGGGAAGATGTGATAAAAACACAGCGCTGGATATTAAAAGTTCCCTGACTGCTTCTGCTTAATCCATGGCCTGGAGGAAGCAATTAATCCTTTTGGAATAAAACCCAAGCACTGCAGTGCTGCAGAACCATCTTCCCTGGGAAGGTATTGGTGTCACGTTTGCCTCAGAAAGGTGGCTCAGCCATGTCCCCAGAATCGTGTTCTTGCCTTGAAGGAGCCTGCAGAGCCCCATTAACTTTCCAAGGAATTTTTCCTTTAAGGTAATGATGCATCTGTCCCACTGGGATTTGACTTACAGCCTTCCCAGTTTGGAGCTGTTACAGCTTTAATTATTTTTTGACTGATGCTTGGTTCCTTGTGGAGGTATTATTAGGTTAGTTTTTTTGGTGGTTTTTTTTTTTTCCCATGTGGGCATTCCAAGGTTGTGACTGAGGAAGGGCTTTTTGCTGAAATGGCTTTGTGGGGTCAGTGAGCTCTGATTCGCTGCACCTTGGTTAAAATCTCAGCAAGTCGAGCACTTGAGCAATCTGATCTAGTGGAGGGTGTGGAGGGTGTCCCTGCCCATGGAACAAGGTGAGCTTTAAGGTCCCTTCTAACCCAAAGCATCCTCTGATTCTGCAAGTGCCTTTGAGTTCCAACAGTAGCAGCAGCACCTGAAGGACACTGAGGTCAGGTGGTGCCTTCAGGGACACCTCACGTGTACGTCCTGTCCCCTGCTAACACCAATGTTTCCTGAGAGCAGAGTTTGAGCAGAGGGGAGCAGGGCAGGTGGCACCTCCCAGAGCTGCACCTCGCTGTTGGCTGCTCTGCCTGAATGCTGTGCTCCAATCCTGAGTCAATCCTCACTTGTGTTTGTCCTGCCTGCTTTCCCAGGAGCCTGGGCTGCACCGTGGTGGAAATGCTGACGGAGAAGCCCCCCTGGGCCGAGTACGAAGCCATGGCCGCCATCTTCAAAATCGCCACCCAACCCACCAACCCCCAGCTGCCCTCCCACATATCAGAACACTGCAGGGACTTCCTAAAGCAGATCTTTGTGGAAGCCAGGCACAGACCCTCTGCTGAAGAGCTGCTCAGACACCAGTTTGCACAGCTCCAGTACTGAATTACCTCCCTCGCCCTCCGTGCCCCGTCCGGTCTCGTTGCAACCGCCCGTCGTGGTGCTGCATCTTGGAAACGCCGACTCAGCTGGCCTAGTCCTTTGGGGAAGTCATGCCAAGGAACTTGGGGGGCTGCTCTCGTGCCTGATTCCTTAAGTTTGCTGGACTGATGTTCATCCTGCCAACGGCTGGGTTGTTTTTTTTTTGCCCTGAGATACCTGGATGTGACCTTGCAGCTGGCTGCGTGTTCTCTGCAGGAACGGGAAGAAATCTGAACCCAGGTGGGAACTGGGAGAGCTCCACTCTGCAGAACAAACATTCAACAGCCTCCAGACCAGCTCTTGTCTGTTTGAATCCCTGCTTTCCAGCCAGGGGCTCCAGAGGCACCTCCAGTCCCTGGATCCAGCCAAAAGCCATGTGTCAATGGAGCACAAGCTCGCTATAGTATGATATATTTTTCTTCTTAAGTATTCAGCATCTGAAGGTGTTCACAGAAAATATTGATTCAGAAGTATGTGAATAGTGTTATTTTATAATGAGCCCATGGATTTTTGGGGTGGTGGGGGTGAGGGAGGTCTTTCTAGCCAAATGTCAGGATAATCAGAAGAGTTTCAGCAGAGTGCAATCGCTCTGGGGCCTGAGGGAAGGACTCTCCTGCTGATGCTGGAAAATCCAGAGCTCCATTTCCATCTGCCCCAGCATTCAGGCAGTGTCAGTTTGTGTCCTCATAGCCAGCAAATCTGTGCTCCTGCTTCTCTCCCTGGGGCTGCTGGGTCCAAACAAAACCCCTCTGGGGAGGGAGTTGTGCAGAAGAGTTTCCCGCTGCATCCATCCCTCTTTCTGGCTGGTAACGTCGTGCCATCCTTTAAACCAAAGATAGTCCCTCTGCTGCCCAGGAATTTCCTTCAGCCTTTCTTTGAGCACCTGGAAAATTATGGAGTTTTTTCGTGGGTAAATTAGCTGGACATTTGTGGGGTTTTTTTGTGCACAGGAAGTTGGGATCGAGCTCAGCCCTTCGGTGTGGTTTGTTTTATAGGTATGCAAGTGGTTATTTAAGACTTCCATAAAATGCCCAATTTAAATAAGCTTTTTAGGAGTTAAACAAGGAACCAGAGAGAACATTTGAAATGGTAGCAAATAATCTAAAATTACCTGGAGATCCCCACAGAGGTGCCAGCAAAACATGGCCAAGTGATTTTGCTTTTGAGAGGGTACCACGAGTCTGAGAAGTGAGTTCTTGATGCCCTCAGACCCAGTCAATTGATTTGGGCACCAATAATCCGTGTTTCACTGATAAAAGGCCATCAGTTTTCAAGTGCTGAGGATTCATGGAGTAATTATAAGTTACCTCTGAGAAATGGAACTAAGAAAAGCAAATGTTAATTAGCTAAAATGTTGCTTTATAAGGCAACAGTCAAGGTGTTCTGCTCTTGTATTGGGAACCATATTAAGGCTCCACACACCTCCACTCTTCTCCCCCATAAAAACTTGAAAATTGCTTCATAATGCAGTAAAATTAAGTTTTTAAGTGAATGCCAATGGCAGGATAAGGCAAACTTTTAATGAAACCAAGCTCCTTGAACACACACAAATACTGTGTTAAATTAAAAAAAAAAAAAAAAAAGGAAAAAAAGAACCCTAAAACCCTCAAACAACCAAAAGCCCTGAAAGGATTTAAGAGTCTGTTGTGTTTTTGCAGCACCTGAATATACCAAAGATTGGGATCTTGACTCACCACCCTGCACCCTGCGGCGATGGGGACGTCTGCGGGGCTTTCTCTCTCTCTCTCTCTTTCTCGTCTTTCAGACCTCCTCCCATGATTTTTTTCCTTCTTATCCCACCAGGCTGTGTTCTGGGAGAGGACAGGGCATGAGGAAACGCTGTCACTTTTTAAACCTTTCAAAGCAACTCGATCCTCAGGCCCCGCCGTGGCTTTTTTTTACCTCATCCCCCTCACGGGAGGCTGTTCCAGAGCAGAGCAAAGAGCCCCCAGGGACTGATGGCCCTTCCCTATGCTGAGATGTGCCTACTCTGTGTATCCCACCTGTATTCCAGCCTGTAGTAAATGGAATTAAATAGCTGTCCAGTGACAGAGAACAAGGGGGTGCCAGCTTGGACTTGTGTTTTCGCAGCCCCCCCGGCCCAGCGTTGGGCACAGGAAGAAGCCAAAGCATTCCCTTGTCTGTTTGGAGATGCACTTTTATGAATGTAGTTTATATCGCTCTTTTTTAGCTCTTTTTACATCATGTAAACAGTGATGCCTCATACTTTTTTTTTTTTTTTTATTTATATCTTAAAAAAAAAAAAGATCATATTTGATGATTTTTATATATATCGACTGTTACGGGGGAAAGGGGGGGAGGAGGGGAAAAGGGGGTGGGGAGGGGGGAGGAGGAGGGGAAATAAATTTTGACGCCTTTATGAATTGAAAAAGGTAAAAAAAAGCAGCTGGTTTTGCAGAGAATTTGCTGATGGTTTATAACGAGTAGAAGCCAAGCCCCAAATGCTCCTTTGTTTCCTCACAGCCCTCTGGAAAAGGAAGGTCTGGATTGCTGAGTCCTCTGCTCCGGTGAATAACTTGGGGCTGAGGGGCTGATTGATCCCACGGGCTCTTAACGGCCCTGGCAGCAAAAGACTTGCAAGTGGACATAAAATGTAATTATACCTCAAAATTGAATTACATCTGGCCTCTTTATGCTGGCAGAATTGGGGAAAAACTGGGACTAAACTGGTTCAGGGGAGAGTGGAGGGAGGAGTGCCAGGCTGACAATAAGCTATTGTGTCCAGTCCAAATGTCAATTTGAGTTTCCTGCTGTCCCTTCCAGGGAGGGATAATACAGGGAATGTTGAGATCCTTTTGGGATCCTTGATGGAAGGTCCTGCAGAAATGGAGGATATTCTGTTTGACCAAGAGTCCCAGTGTCCTGAAACGGTTGAAACTGGGCAGGAAAGTGTCTGAGACTCCCAGCAGAGAGGAACTCGGGGGATTTGGTTGTCCCTGAGTTTGTTAGGGAACAAACTGGTGGCATTTGGGGCTTGGTGTGACGATTCTGTGCATTCCAGGTTATCTGCTTGCTCTCCAGAAGATCTGAGCTTTGCCCATTCTAGGGGCAGTAGGCTGCAGCAATTTGGATTTATTTTTATGCTCCAAACAGCTCCTGATGCCATTAATTAATTAATCACCAACACAAATTGCCCAAGGGGGAAACTGGTCCCTGCTCAGGTGACACTTGTTATTTTCAAGTGCCCAGAGCTGGGATAACTTGTCCCATAAACACCAACACACTCCTGTTGTGTAAACGTGGGGTTTGGGTGGGCAAAGGGGAGCTGAGTGAGGTCCCAGGGTGAAAGAGGGGGTTTTATCCTCCCCATAAATGGTGCAGAGCAGGGAGAAATGGCTTTAACCTGGATTGTGCAGAAGACCCTGACCCAGTAGTCTCTATATTCCGACCGGGGGCTTGCAGTGCAAAGCCAGGCCAATGTATCGTTTTATTTACAATAAAATTATCATTTATATGAAAGCCTGTGCTGCTGGTGGTTGTTGCAGTCCAGTGTCTCTTACTCCTGTGGAAGTGGTGCCCCCCAGGATAAGTCAGTAAAGCCATTAACTGGTTTTCCTTCCCACCAGGGATTTTAAATGAAGGAGGAAGTTTTTCCATCCAGGAGTTTTTCCCTTGGGACAGATGGAGAAGTGTCCTGTTTGTGATGTCACCCCTCGGGTCAGGTGAGTGTGTGCCCTCCCCAGGGCTGTCCCTGAGCAGTCTGGATGGTCTTGCATGGACTAAACCAGTGATTTAGGACAGCTTTGCTGTCCCTGAGCAGGGCAAGAGAATGAAGAACCACATCTCCAGAGAATTTCAGGCTCTGGTTTTTTTCCAGCTGGGTTTTTTTTCCTCTTTGGTGTCACCACCACTTGAGCAGTGCCTGAGTGTCACCAGGGTCCCTGGAGGAACTGGCCTCCCCAGCCCTGACCACTGATCCTTTTCCCAGGCCATGGTTGTTGTCAGTTAAATTCTGAAATGTTTGTCCATGTAAAATGTGAACGAATCAGGATTAAAGGCTTGACCAGCTGATGCAACAGAAACCCTTCTATGAGCCAAGCACGTGTGTGGGGCTTGGGGCCGTGCCAGGACAGATGAGAACCATCAAGTGGAGTCATCCCAGAAGAAAAATGTCTCATGGAACCAGAAAAAACCACCTCCTGCTGCCTGCTGACACCCTCCCTGTGTGTAAGAACCCACAAACCCTCCCTGTGTGTAAGAACCCACAAACCCTGCCTTTGCTGAAGGAGGAACTTGGGACTTCCTCCTTACCTTCACCTGAGGAGCTTCTTCCCTCTTTTCCACCTGGGATGTTCTCTGGTGATGTTTGCTTTGTGAATGTGGGATTCACCTCTCAGCCTTGTCTGATGGTCTGGTTTTCTCCTGGGCTCCCCTCCTGCTCACCCCCCTCAAAAATAAGTAGCTCCACAGTAATTCTGCTTCCCACAGAATCCAGAGTGTGCATTCCTGACTGGAATCTTCCCCACAGAATCCCCTGAGCTGGAAGGGACCCACAGGGATCATCATCGAGGCCCTGCATGGGAACACCCCAAGAATCCCACCTGTCTTGTGGTGGTTGAGCCAAAAATACCTGGAGCCTCAAAGGTAGAAATAATCAGCCCCAAAACACTGCCTGAAGCACAAAAGAAATGCAGCAAAACCCCTCGATTGCCTTTTTATTTCTTGTGATTTGTGGCCCAAGGGAAAGGACTTAAGGTGAGTTCCCCTCTCTCCAAATCCACTTCTGAGGCAAATGGAATTGAAATAATCTCTGCAGAGGTTGGCTGTGCTGCACTGCTGGGGCTGTCTGTGTTGGGAGAGCAAAGTCTGAACCAGGAATGATGAATTCTGGATTTAATATTGGCAGGGTGGGGGGGTTGTATTATATTTTATCCAGGAAATGCTGGCACGATCCTCTCTTGTGTCACTGGTTCTGATTGATCCCTGCCTGGTGCTCTTGGACATCTGGATGGTATGGATTTATATGGATTCTTACTGATTCTTTTTTTCCCCCCCCCAAAACAGCTTTTTTTTTACATGAACCTGCTGGCTGGAATTCTTGTGCTCTGCAAATCTTACCCCAGATGTGGAGTCTGAACATCCCAAATCCCGGTGACTCCATCCCTGCTGATTGAACTGCAGGTCAGGGGAGGCTGAAAGGACAAAACGTGGACCTTGTGCTTAGAGGTGGAGATTTGAAGGGAGAATGTGCAGTGAGAAGTCCTTGTGTCTGCTCAGAAGGTTTTCTGTGAGTGTTATCCAGAGGATTGCTGGGGGGGGGTGGAATTTGGAAAGGAGGGTTCTGCTCTCATCATAAAATCAGCTGGATTTTAGCTAAACTTTAGAGACAAAGGAACAATGTTCTGGGGGGAGGGGTGGGTAATTATTTTTTTTAATTTGTCTTGCCAAAACCTCCCAGTTGGGAGGCATTTTAAGCTGGACTTTCTGTAGTGCTGCTTCTGCTCCCTGTGGGGAAATCTGCAGGGCCAGTTATGGGATTGCACCTCTGGAATGTATGGGAGATAAGATGAGCTTAAAGCATCTCCCTGAGGGTGTCACCACCGGGGTTTCCCTGTGGCCAGGTCCCTCGGGAAGCAGGAAATGCTGCTGGTTCTGAGAGGCAGGAAGAGGAACAGAGAGCTCTGCTTTCATTTTCGGGGCCGGCTTAGGAAGGAAGGGAAGGGGCCCCAACCCGGCGGCATCACCAGCCCTGCTGTGCTTGTCGTGTCAATCCCACCCAGGAGCCCTTTAAAAAGCCCTTAAATTAAAAAAAAAAAGGGAAATAACTTGTCCAACATCAGGCTCCTGTGTGCCATCCCTTCCTCCTGTGGACTGACCATCCCCATCTCCCTCCATCTTCCATCCTCATCTCCCCTTTCCGTGGCTGTGTCTGGGTTTTCCCGGACAGGACATGCTCTCTGGAGCTGATGGTATCAGTCAGCGATGGAACAGGGGCTGTTGGCTCTGCTAGGGGGGCTCTGAAAAGCCAAATTTCTGTGGAATTTGAAAGACATGGGGTTCCTAAACACTTATCTGTTCCATCTGATCTTACAAACCCGTGGGTGGAGGAAGGAGGTAAATGATTAAAACCAGACTCACCCACTTTCCCTGCTTTTTCCTGCATTTGGCTCTCCCACCTGGCAGGCCTTGCTGGGCTCATCAATTTGTGTGGGCTGTGCTGTCCAAAAATTGGGGATGGGGTGGACCCACTGGGGTGCAGTTTGAAATCCTGGGTTTGCTTCCCCAAAGACTTGGGGGTCCCATGGGGCGCTTCTGGTCTGATCTCACGGGGGAGAGGGGCATGAAGAGGGAATGTTTTAGGTCTGGGGGCTGCAACCCTGTTACCTCTGCAGGAACCCTCTGAAAAGAGAGGTGGGCTCCCTCCTTCCCTCCTTCCCTCCTTCCCTCCTTCCCTCCTTCCCTCACCACCTCAGTCATTACTCCCAAACACCCAGGAGATAATTCCTTGATCCCACACGGACAGAGGCTCTTTCCACATCATCTGGGCCAGCCAGACCACTCCTCCCCCCCTCCCCAGACACCCCGGGAGCACAGGACGAGGCCGGGAAGGCTGGGAAAACCTTGTATTACAAAAATAAAAGAGCGCCTGGCGCAGTGCGAGGCGGAGCCGCCGCGGGGCTCCCGGAGCACAACGTACCGGTGGAAGGCAAATATAAAAAAGACTGTTACACAGTCGCAGGGCAGCAGGCTGAGCCATCCCAGCTGAACTGAGCTGATGCAAACCGAGGAGCCTCGTTATCCAGAGCCCCCAGCAAGGCAGGATGGGGGGGAAGGGAGGGGGGGGAGTGGCAGGAGCTCTGCTGTGAATCACAAGCTGGTTAAACCCACAGATCATCTCCTTTTCCATGAACAGGGTGGGGGGGACGGGATGGGACAAGTGCTTCTGGTCTGATCTCACGGGGCAGAGGGGCCTGAAGAGAGAGGGCTTCCGCTCAGGGGGCTGCACCCCGTCACTTCTGCCCTGTCCTGGCGACCTGCAGGACCCCTCTGAGCACCCCCAAAGCGGGGTGGCTGCCCCCCTTCCCCTCCCTAACCCTCCCTTCCCTTCCCCTCCCTTCCCTCCCCCAGGTCCTGCTTCCCATCAGCTCAGTTCGTGCGGGCTCAGCGCGCTCGGGCTCTGCTGGAATCCAAGCGGGGCGGGGCTGGCCCCGCTCACGCCGATTTGGTGCCGCTCTCCACCTCCTTGTGCACCCACAGCTCCTTGTGCTGCTTGCGCCCGAAGCCCTCGTCGTAGTTGCCTTTACTCTTGAAGAGCTGCTGGAAGTGGGGCTTGCAGTAGAACTCGCCGTGGAGCGCGGCGTAGCTGCCCAGGCTGCGGGGGGAGGGCGGAGTTAGACGGGCACGGGGGTTTGGGGGCTCGGGGAAGAGGAGGGGAAGTGCAGGAGGAGACCCCTTGGACAGGGCAAAGCCGCTCCCTCCAGCCAGTGTGGGATGTTGGGGGGCTGCTGTGAGCAGGTCTGTAAAGAAGGGGGGTCCCCAGGGAGCTCTGAGCCCTTTGGGAGGAGGTTCTGTCTCAGGGGGGAAGCATCTCCCCTTCCATGCCAGGTGGGATTTAGCTGAGATTTGGGAGCAGGGGGCAGATAAACATTTCTTTAGGCACCAGCAAGGAGCTCTGATATGGGAGGGGGAAGAGGGGGTGCAGTGTTTGGAAGGGTTTCCCCAGCCAGGCCCAGCAGAGCTGTGGGGACTCCTATCCCAGCACAGCCCAGCTCACCTGAGCTTGGCGTGGCAGTGCTTGCAGCAGAAGCAGGAGTTGTGGAAGACGAACTTGTCGGCCACCAGCCGCTCCATGGGGTACACGGTTTTCTGGCAGGCAGAGCACATCTCCTTCACCTGAGCCTTCAGGCTGAACGACTGGCCAAGGGGACACCAGAGGGAGACACCGGGATCAGGAAGGGGTGTGGGATTCCCCGTGCTTGGCTCCCATCACAGCCCTCTGCCCTGGTAATTCTGCTGGCGCTCCTGGAGCGTTGGTGAGTGGGAAGCAGCCTCGTGTCCCCCCTCCCTGGGCCACCCCACTGATGCTGGGCTGGGTTGGTGCTTGGGCCTGGGGTTTTTGGTCCCTCTCCCCCTGCCATGAGTCAGTAGGATGAGGCACTGACAGAGAAGCTGTGGCTGCCCCATCCCTGGGAGTGTCCAAGGCTGGGTTGGACAGGGCTGGTGGAACTGGATGATCTTTAAGGTCCCTTCCAACCCAACCCCCTGTATATGATGTGATAAAATCCCAGGTACCTTGGAGCGCTGCACTGTGCTGCCTCCTGAGCTGCTCTTTGCCTCCTGAAAAGGGAAGGAGAAGAGAAATCAAAATGAGAGCTTGGCCTGATGTTGAGCTGTGCTGGAGGAGGAGGGGAGGAGGATTGGCACAGGCAGCTCTGCAGGACCCCGGGGCACACCAGCCCCTGTCACAGCACGGTGACCAGCCCTGAACTCACTCACCCAGAGGCCACGACATCTGTCAGGTCATGGTGTGTGAGCTGCTGCCTGTGCTGTGGGCTCTTCCCAAAGAGAGAAGGAAGAGAGGGAAATGGAGAAAGAGGGAAAACCACGGACGTTCTGCGGAGAAGGAATGGAGCACCAGGCAGCTGTGGAACTGCCAGGGGCAGAGCAGCCTGATCTCTTATCCAGCAGGATCACGGCACAGCTCTGTGTTCACCATGGCCAACTGCAGCAGAGCTGTTTTGTGGTGGCAGCAGCACCCACACATGGATCCAGATGTCACAGCATGGGCACTGCAGGGTAAGAACTGTCCCCTGTCCCTCACCACCTGCAGGCACTGATCACTGTCCTGGGCTGCCCAGTGCCACCACCACGCACGTCTTGGGACTCACGTTATCCCTCAGGAATAACAGCAGCTCCTGTGCTGTTCCCCCTGGGCAGATGTTTGGGTTCTGAGTTTCCCTGCCCTGTTACCAGCCCCTCACGCTGCTGTTGCTGTGCAGGAAACGCCTCTGAGGCCCTGCAGGCTCAGGGGGTGTGGGGAGGGCAGAGAGTGAGGCCAGAACTGACCATGGGGCCCTGCAGCTTGTGGGAGGCAGATGCTGCTCCAGCACCAGGGGCAGAGAGACCCAAACACTGAGGTGGCTCTACCTGTGCCCCGGGATTTCAGGGCAGGGCCTTGGTAAATGCTCCTTCGTCTGCAGCTGCAACAGCTCCTCTCTTCCCCAATCCCTCACCCTGCTCCCCTCCTCACCCTCCCCACACCGACTGCACCCGGGAGTGTTTCACCCGCCTTTGCACTGGTGGAAATTCTCCCTCCTTCCTTCAAACTGCTGGGATCAGAGGCCATCACAGGGCTGGCTCAACCACTGCTTGTTGCCAGGGTTGGGGCACTGTCATCCCGCTGTCCTTGTCCTTCCCCTCGCTGCTGCTTGGCCAGTGCTGCCCCTGTCTACCCCCAGGCTGATCCTCACTCCCCGTTCCTCCCTCTCTGCCCTTCCCCATCGTTCCTCCTCCGTATTTTTGGCAGCAGTTTGTCCGAGAGCGCCGCACAGGAAGCTCTCCCCTGGCCGAGCTGCCTCCTCCTCAGACATTTCCCAGCTGCTCTCCCGGCCTGAGGTCAGGGCCGTGATTTTCCTCTCCCTCCCACGAGGCTGGGGGCAGGAGCCAAGGTCAGCAGTGGGACAGGAGCAGCCAGGCTGTGTAACACCGGTTGCATCCCCCGGCAGCGGCAGAACCACCGCGGGTGCTCTCCCGGGGCCGGGATTTAAACTCGCTGAGCCAGAGCTAAGGAAGACGCTGCCCCTCTGGAGCTGGGACACATCCGTTCCCAAGGCTGCAGCAATCCATCGCGGCTCGGCTCGGCACTGCTCGGCAGCCTCCTGGCCCGGAGCAGGCTCAACATCTCTTCCCTATCTGATAGATCTCCCCTCGGGGAAGGGCCGTATCCTGTCCCAGCAGGAGATGTTCTTGAGCCTTTATGTTTTTCCATCTCCCGATCGCCTCGGTCCTGAGCGGCTCGAATGCTCTCAATTGTGCTCACGGAAAGCCATGGAAACACAAACAAACAGAGACAACTGGAGATGAGAGCGGGGTGAGAGCTGCGGATGGACCCGAGCCTGCAGTGAACAGCACCTTCTGCTGGAACATCCCTGTCCCCAGCTCTGCTGTTTGAGCAGCACTGACCGTGCCTGTGAGCACCCCGAGGTGTCAGGCTGGGAGCACAGCTCCTGTGCACAACCCTCCCTCCCTGAGCACCAAAACCGGGCCGAGATTCCCACGCGAACCGCGGGATCTACGTACGTGGGTGGGGGGTGGGCTGGCGGCTCCCGCAGCCTGGAACATGGCTCCTTCCCCTCCTCCGTCCCTCTAGGCCTGAGCTTGGAAGTCTGTGGGTCGATGTTCCTTCGGGGAGGTGTCTGAGATGGTCTTCTTGCAACACCTGGAAGGAAATGTTGACAGCAGCGGGGTTGGTTTCATCACCCCAAAGCTCTGCGGGACGTGGTGCGTGCTCGGCTTTCTCTGCAGGCTCTCAGAGAGGCCTCGTTGGTCTGGGGGGTTCTGGAGGGAGCCAAGAGGTTCAGGAACACCAGACTGGACCAACAGACAGGAGATGAGAGTCTGGAATGCTGTGATGGGAAGCTGGAGAGTTTGGGACTCTGAGCACACTGGTGTAGTGGCAGGAGTGCCCATGGCAGGAGGGTGGAATGAGATGGGCTTTAAGGTTCCTTCCAACCCAAACCAGCCTGGGGTTCTTTGATCTGGGGCCCTGAGCTCAGTAGCTCCAGTCCTCCAATCCCATACAAAGCTAATCCCATCCCATACAAAGATTTTGGGCTGGGATGGGAGAGGACTGCTGGGAACACGAGCAGAGGTGATGGGATGGCTTCTGCTCCAAACCCACACGTGGAGGCAGCAAAACCCATGCCCCCCGTTTCACTAAAGCAGCCACTAAAGGACTGGTGTTGCTGGAGGAAGGACTGTGATTTTAGTCTAATTTTAGCCCAGAAAAGTCTCGCTGATCACAGCTCAGCAGAGCGAGTGATGGGGATTTTGTCTCTTCCCTGGGGAATCCACGTCACCTTCAGGCTGAGCTGTGGCCTCGTGTGATGTGCTGAGTGCCCTGAGGATGGGGCTGACAGGGACCAGCACTGAAAGAAAACCACCAGCACTGCAAATCACCTCTTTTGGTAAAAAAAAATAGCTGAAAAGGCACTGACAGCTCCTCAGGGGGTTTTCCCCGCCACGCTTTACCTTCAAAACAAACACCCATGGAAGATGAGCCCTGGTTTGCACACACAGATTGTGGGGGTTGTGCGAAGGGAGGGGGCTCTTTGGCTACCAAACAGCCCCCAGCAGGCTCGAAAAGCACCCAAAATTCGCGGCTGCTTCCAGAGTTGAGGGCCCTTTGTGCCAGGTCCCCCGGGGGGGCTGCACAGCCCTCCTCACGAACACCTTGCAGCTCATCCGAGGCACGGCTCTGTTTTACCCAGCTCATTTCCCGTCCCTCTGCGGTTTGCTTGTTATTTCCTGCTCTCCCAGCTCGCTCTCAGGCAGCTGCTGTCGAACCCAGAGCCTGCTGGGGCCGCTGCCCGAACCCAAAGCCCCTCTCTGCCCCCATCCCCTGGGGCAGGACCTTCCCTCCATGCCCTCAGGTGCCACAGCCCAGCTCAGACCAGAGGGGCACCTGAGGAACCCACAAAAACCCGCTGTGCCCGCCCCACACATCTGACACAGATGCACAACCCTTCCCACCTGCCTTTCACCTTCACCCCGAGCTGTGACACAAATGTTTGTCCACCCCCTGCTCCCCTCCCTCTCCCCTTGCAGCTCATCTTCCTCCCAGCCACCCTCTGCCCTTCAGTTTTCCCACTCCTTCCATCATCCCCCATAACCTGGCCTAGGGGAAGGTGTCCCTGCCCACAGCAGGGGGGTTGGGTCCAGATGAGCTTTGAGGTCCCTTCCCCAGCCCAAACCAGCTGTGACTCTTCCACCTGCTCAGGGCAAGGGGAGAACCCCTTTGCCTTCCAACCTCCATCCTTTCTACCCCTCCTGGGAGCGACTGATGGCTGGTGTGGACAATGAAACCTTTCCCCAGGGGATTTGGGCTCCTGCCATCCACCCAGGGAGATGGAGCAGCAGCGATGGCAGCACAGGGAGGTGGATCTCGGTGTGGAACTTGGAACCTGCCAGTTCCGCTGCCCAGGTCACCACCAGCAGCTGCTGCTCCTGCTCTGGGGGCTTTCTGGGTGATCTCAGTGAGCTGGTGTTTGGAGCCAGGACCTCGGGGCTGGAATTTGTGCAGCATCCAGAGGGCACACGAGGCTGCTGCCGTGTGGAGCAGCTGGAGCAGCGCTGGGCTGCCTTTCAGCTCCAAGCAGGGAACGGTTTGGAGGGAGGAAGGCCAACATTCCTCCCAGAAGCCTCTCCATCACAGAGCTTTTCCCTAACAGCCCCCTCCCCATCCCCTCTCACCTCCCTGCCTGACCCCAGGGCAGATGCAGAGAGAGGGAACATCTGCTGTGTCCTCTCCAGGGAACTCCCCCATCACAAAGTGCCTCCCCAGGATCGCATTTCCCACGGCCAGGACGAGTGCAGGGAGCCTCTCGCCCCTTCCCCTCTCCAGTGGGGTCACCCTGGCTGCCCCCACTGCCCCCCCAGCAGCTCCCAGTGCCCCCAGTGCTCCCCCAGCAGCTCCCAGTGCCCCCAGTGCCCCCCCAGCAGCTCCCAGTGCCCCCCAGCAGCTCCCAGTGGGCCCCAGCAGCTCCCAGTGCCCCCAGTGCCCCCCCAGCAGCTCCCAGTGGGCCCCAGCCTGGCTCTGGCCGTGGCTCTCCAGCAGCCGCCGCGTTTCCGGCCCGGGGAAGCAGCGTGACTGCCAGAGGCCCCTCTCTGCCATCTGGTTCCCATTCCAGCCCTGGGAAGGGTGTGTTTCCTGCAGGGATCACTCCACCATGGCAGGGGCTTTCCCAAAGGCACAGCGAGGCATGGGGGGGATCTGAGCCCCTTCCTCCTCCATCCCCCCAGGACATGGAGCATCCCCAGGGGCTCCACACCTTGGAGGGGCTGTCAGGGGGGCTTTCCCCCAGGAAATGAGGGCAGTGAGGTTGGATGTGGGGCTGGATGTGCCCAAGATCATGGGCAGGATTAGTGAAACCCACTCACACAGGACAAGCACCGACCCCACAGCTCCACAGCCAGCCCAGCCCGTGGTCCCTGTCAGCAGGACAGGGTGAGCAGGAGGGGAAGAGGAGAGGGAAAAGCCTTTCTCCAGAGCCTGGGAATCACCCAGCTCACTGCCCATCTGCCCCCTGTTTCTGCAGCCTCGGGGGTCTCACGGTTGACCCACACCATGAATCAGAAATGTGTGAAGGGCCAGCACCAAACAGGAGAGTGCCAGAACCGGCCCAGCAGTGCCAGGGAAGGGGCACAGTGGGATGATGGAGCCAGCCCAGCAGTCACAGCTCTGGGTTTAGCCCTGGAAACCCTTCATTCATCTCCAGGTCTTGGCTTTGAGCCAACCCACTTGACCTCACCAGTGTTTGGGACCCAGGGCAAGTCCCTGCTGGGTTGGCACGGGGTGGAGAACCCCAGGGATGAATATCTGGATATTCTGGGAATATCACTAATGCCACAACCCTGCTCATCCCATTCCTGGGGGGATGAGGGGGCCTGTCCCTGCACCCAGCACACCCTTCCACCATCCCGCTCCTCTAATCCCCTTTCCAGCCACGTCCCGTGCCCGGGCTGCCTGCTGAAAGGCTGCCAGTGGGCAGGAAATCTGCAGCCCAAATGCTGAGGGATGCTGACAAGGAGCAGTTGTGGGGAGGAACAGGCCTGCCTTTGTCAGGGCAACAATGGGGGAGCCCGAGGGAAGCCCCTGCCCACCCACCTTCACCCCTGCCTCGGCTGCTCTCCCCTGGGGAGGAGCTGGAAGGACCAGGGCCAGGGGGACTGGGCTGGAAGATGGACTAGGAGGGTGCTCCAGGGATTCAGTGGCTCTCCAGGAGCAGAAACTGAGGCACAGAGCAGGCCATTCCTGGGATCGTGGCCACATTTAATGGCATCCATGAAAAATCAGGGTCTGAAGGGAGTGGCTGCTCCCTGGGAGCTCCTGTCTCTCCAGGAGCTCAGCCAGAGCAGAAAACACTGCTGGGGATGGGAGGGTGATGAGAAGAGCCTTTTCCAGGCAGAGACAAATCCTCAGGAATGCCAGAAGGAAAACTGCAGGTTGGGAGGTTCAGGCTGGACATGAGGCAGAAGAAACCTGGGGAGCTCTGCAGGGTGGCACTGATGAGGGGCAGGACAGACCTGCTGCACATGGGCACAGCAGGCAAACAGCAGCTCCTGCTCCTTCCCCTGCCCTTTCCAGCTTTTCCATTATCTCTCCCATAAACTTCCCCTCCTGCTTTCCCACCTAAGTGCACATCCATTTACCGTCACACATCAAGCCCCCAGTTCTTCTCCCACCACTTATTTGCCTCTCGGTGGGATTCACGAAGATAAATCACATTCTTCATCAGCCTTGCTTTTAGCAGGAAAAGCCAATCCCTTTCAACCTGTTCTCTGTCCCCACTCTGATGGCCTGATATGGGCAGGTGAGCTGACCTGGCCTCTCCACACTGTGGGGGGATCTCTGGCACAAAACTCCCCTGAAAACATCTGGAGCAGGGTGTCCTCCTTCCATTTTGCTCTCTTTTCCCTGTCCTCTCTCCACCTAAAATAATCATCTCCTTGGGGCCCTGTTGTTCCACAACTCATTTTTCATATCCGAGGAAGACACTGAGCCAACCTGACATGATCTGTGTTAAAACCACCCAGCATTTCATTCTGCTTCCCAACAGCACATCTTTCATTACTCTTCCAAGACCTGTTCTAGGAACCAACTTTTTCTTGTGCTCCAATTAATGGGTCTGGAATTGCCTGTAATTTCCTCTTTCCTCACACACGAACCCGTAAATGTGACTTTGGCTGATTTCCTCTGGTGGAATATCACCTGTTATCCACCACACCTTGCACTGGCATTTCCTGGGGTGGATCCCCATCCCTGGAGGGATTTTAAAGCCCTGGGGACGGGGGTCAGTGCTGGGGGAACGGTTGGACTCGGTGATCTCAGAGGGCTTTTCCAACCCTGATTTTGGGGATGAGCCAACCCTGAGAAACGCCCCAAGAGTTTTTGCTGTTTCACCACCTGCAGGTGCAGCAAGAGCAAGAGTGAGCCCTGTTCCAGGCACCCCAAAACACAGCACAGCCCCTTTCCACTGTCCCTGCCTCCACACAACCCCTACAAGAGCTGCTGTTTGCTGTCCAAATGCAGAGTGTGTCATTAAAAAAGCCACCAAAAATCATAATTGTAGTTAAATCTCTCCAAGAACCATTCTTTGTGAGCTGCCCTCTTTCCAGCCTTCCCCTCCATCCTGCCTTTTGGGATCCAATCTACCACACAGCCCAGTGTAGTGCTCTGAAATTCATGGCCTGTGCTGGGAAAAGCAATCCCTGGAGAGGCACCTCAGAGGGTGCTGAGGCACCTCTGTGCCTGAAAACCCCGAGCTGGCCATAAGGAGAGGGTTATGGGCACGCCAGAAGAGTGAGAAATATGTCTAAAGTGTGCTTAACATCGATATTACAGCAATCCCTTCCCACATATTGAACGTTCTCCATCTCAGAGCTCTGGCCAACAGCGAGGTAAGCACTGCAACCCACCCCAGATGGCTGATAAAGTGACTTCACTGAGAAGGCAAAGGCAGAAGGCACCTCTTGGAGGGGGGAAAAGCAGCTGCTTGGTGGTGGCCAACAACCCTGCAAGGAACACAAGAATCCATCACCACGCGGGACCTGGGGGGGAGTGGAAGCCTCACAGGACTGACCCGCCGAAGGAAACCAGAAGAGGAACTCCCTTCCCTGATGAGAAGTCTTGTGGGATTTGTGTTGCCCAAAAAAGGTCAGGAACCTAGTTTTGAGCTGCCAAAAATAAAAAAAAAAAAAAAAAAGAAGAAGATGCATCCAGTGCCTTTGCAAAGCCCAAGGGGTTGGTTCTGACAGGCCCCACTTGGGAACCGGGAATTTGCCTCTCCCGTTTAAAAAGGACCTCGGCACTGGGGCTGCCTCAGCCCAAGCTTGGTCTCCTGCCCTGCAATTGTTTTGTGATCTGTGTTAATAATTCTGCAGATGTGCTTGCTGCTCCTGGCCTTAAATACACGAGGGCTCAGCTGAGGCACCAGATGTCTCCCCTGCCAGAGCCCTCACACAACGCCTTCGGTGGACAAAGCGCAGTTTTCAAGGCTGAATTATCACGTTTTTTTTTTTTTTTACGAAACTGATGGCACCACCCCAAACAAAAATCAGCAGAAAATTGCTCAGAAATGGGATCTACAAGGTAGCTTAGCTGGTCTCGAGTGATCCAAGGGGATTAGGGCTCAAACCACGATAGTTACAGCACCAACCTGGGCTTGATTCCCAACTCTGCTGCTAATTTTTTGGGTGGCAGTCAGTGGACAATTAATTTCATTTTTTCTGTTCTGTTTTCTCTCCCCCCTCCCCTCCCCCAGTGAAAACAGAGCTGCTGTCCTTTGTGAAGCCCTGGGAGATCCCTGGCTGTTAAGGGTTATGTCAGAGCTCGGGGCATTTGTGTTGTTATTAAATCTCACAGTCATGCAACAGCCTCCCCAGGGAAGTGATGAAAGACCTGTCGCTGGAAAGGTTTAAATCCAGGCTGGAGGAGGCGGTAGGAGACACACCATCGGGAATTAGCAGGCATTAACCAAGGGGGGATAAGGGAGTCGGGATCTAACAGGTTTTTCTTCCATCTCTGCTCTTTCTGATCAGCTTAATAAAATGGATCTGTCCAGCCCGTACTGCAGCACACAACAAAGAGCGAATTACAGCCCGAACGGGGAGGGGGAGCCCCCAAATTTGCACCCCTGGCAGCGGATCCAGCCAGCCCAGGCCTGTGCTCGATCCGGAGGGGACCAACCCACACCCCCCCGGCTCCCACCGGGCACGGGGGGCTCGCCCTCCCTCCCACAGCATCGCCCCCCAACAGGAGCTCCGGCAGCGCCTCTTTGCCCCCACCTGACCCCGGCCCCGAACAGCCCCCCCCTTGGCACCCCCCCAACCAAACCTTCCTCCCGCGACCACCTCGGCCGAGCCTCCTCCCAAAGCGGGAAGTTCCCGGTGCGCCCGGATGGTTCCTCCTCCTCCTCCTCCCGGGGGGCGAGGGGAAGGGGGGGATGAACCCCCCCATCTCCCGGTTGGCTCCAGCGGTGCCGCTTCCCGGGGTTCTCTCGCTGCCTTTGCATCCCTCCCTCCCTCCCTCCTCTCCATCCCTTTCTCCCCGGCCTCCCGCCCATCGCTCTTATCCCCCCTCCCTGCCAGCTCTCCCCCCCCTCCCCCGAGCCCCCCGCGGTGGGGATGGATGGAAGGATGAACCCCCCACATTTCCAGGGACCATCATTGTCTCTCCCGCCGCCTCCCCATCCCGTTGTTCTCCAGGGCTCACCATACGCTTCGGGGGGATGCCGAGCGGGGGAAGGGGGGCTCAGGGAGGGTCCGTGCCGGGGTGTGTGTGTGTAGGGGGGGCTTTGGCCGCCCCTCTCCCTCCGCAGGGGCCGGGGCTGTGGGAGCCTCTTCCTGCGCTGCCACCGCCGCCTCGCAGCGCTTTTTATCGCGGGGCCGCGCCAGCGATTGGCTCCCGGCGCCCGAGCGTCTTCAGCCGCTCGCTCCTTTGTGTGCAGCCAAGCTCGAACCCCAAACCTTCCCCAGCCCCTCTCCTCCTCCTCCTCCTCCTCCTCCTCCTCCTCCTCCTCCTCCTCCTCCCCACAGCTCCCCCTGCCCCGACCCCCGCGGCCCCTCCCCGGCTCAGCGCTGCCGACCCCACCAGAGTCTCTTCCCGCTTTTTGGCGGAATGGGTGTAATTACCATCACCCCCAAGTCGCAATTAGCTTTTCCATCCTCTCCCTCTCCCTCCGGGCTGGCTTCGCTCCAGACTTTGGACATGGCCTCGGGCTCACCCACCCACTCGTGGAAGGTTTCCCCCAAGCATCCCAAAGGATCCGTCCCCTCAGGGGTCGGTGAAAGCTGAACTCCCCTCCCTCAACACACACCCCCCTCAACAAAGTGTTTGCAGAGGAAGAATCTTGTTAGGCAGCTGCAGAAAAGGGGAATCCCGTTGCTCCCCACTCTTCACCTCCCGAGGGAGCAGAGCTGGGTGGTGATGGCTCCAGAAATCCAGGTTTTATTCCACGGAGAGCCGGTGAGCCGGGCGTGGGAGCTGTGGGGCTGTGGGCGATGGAGCTGCCAGGGCAGGGGGCAAAAGCAATGCCCGGACCGTGAGGGCGGCTTCCCCCGGGGTTTGGAGGGCTGGGATTTCCCCGGGAACGAGGCAAAACATCAGGGAATAAATAGGTTAAATATTAATAGTTAAATCCTGGAGGGAACTCAGAGGTGGTTCCAGGGAGGCCGAGGAAGCCGGGATGGACCTGAGGCAGAGGGAACCTGTAGCCCTGAGGGCTTCACCTTAAACCTCCCAAACCCCCTCAGAGGAGGATCCAAGAAGGAAAATAGGCAGTGGAGAGGTGGGAACAACTTCGATAATGATGATGCAGGAGCAAATATTCCTGTTTGGCTCCCGGACACAGTGTGGAAAGAGCCAAACGCCGGCTGGAGGTGGCCCAAAGTCTGAGCCCAGGGGCAGAGCCAGGTGCTCTGTGTGCACTTTGCCTGCAACTCCCTGTACGAAAAAGCACAATTGGGGAATTTCTGGCAGCGTTTACTGGACCAGGAGACAGCAGGGATGTGATTTACCAGCTCTGTCAGTCTGCATTGCCCAAATAGCACACACATATGTCGGACACACATGCACACACACATGTTCACACACACATGATCTTACACACGTGTTCACACACACACACGTTCACACACACACATGTTCTCACACACACATGTCGGACACACATACACACACACGTTCACACACACACATGTTCACACACACACGTTTTCACACACACACATATTCACACACACACATGTTCACACACACACATGTTCACACACACACATTTTCACACACACACATATTCACACACACACATGTTCACACACACACATGTTCACACACACACACGTTCACACACACGCATGTTCACACACACACGTGCACACTCTCCCCCACGCAGTGGGCCGTGCCGGGGCACACCCCCTGTCCTGTGCAGGCCCCTGGTCCGGGGTCCCCTCCCGTGCCCACCCGAGGGGTCCGGAGGGAGCTGGGACCCAGCGGCGTCCCCGTTGCCATGGAAACCCGCCGGGCCCGCGGGAGCCGGCGGGGAAATGCGGAAAATCCGCCCCCGCTGCCGGGCCCGGGGGCAACGGGAAGGAGCAGGGGGCGCCGGAGGATGCAAGGAGGGATCGGGGATCGGGGAGCGGCTCAGGGACCCCCGGCCCAGCCTGGCGCCCCCCGGGACGCTCAGCCCTCCAGGCCCGCAGGGGGCGCTGCCCGAGCCGGCCGCGCCTGTGCCGCTCTGTCCGCCAGCCCGCAGTGTCGGTGGCACAAGATGGCGGAGGAGAGCGGAGTCTGCAGCTTCGTGTTCAAGAAGCGGGGCCGGGCCGCGGGCAGGGGACGGAGAAAACGGCCCGGCAGTGACCAGGAGCAGGGTGAGCGCTGGGGACATCCCAGGGGCGCGGGGAGCCGGGCCGGGCAGGGCCGGGGCGTTGGGGAGGCGAGGCAGGGCCTGGTGCCGCCCCCAGCGCTGCCCACACGGAGGGGCCCGGCCGCCCTCCTCAGTCTGTGTCCGGGTGGAACAGGGGGAGAAGGAGCCCTGGAGCTGTGTCAGGGCAGGGTCGGGTTGGATCTCAGGGAAAGGTTCTTCCCCCAGAGGGTGGTTGGCACTGAACAGGCTGCCCAGGGCAGTGGGCACAGCCCCAAGGCTGCCAGAGCTCCAGGAGGGTTTGGATGATGCTCTGAGGGACAGGGGGGGATTGTTGGGGTGTCTGTGCAGGGCCAGGGGTTGGACTGGATGATCCCTGTGGGTCCCTCCCAGCTCAGGATGTTTGCTCTGTGTGGTTCTGGTGCCGTGGGGGGTGAAGGGCCCTGCCCTGGGGGCAGCCTCGGGGCCCCCTCCGAGGCTGAGGCCGGGCTGTGCCCGCAGGGAGCAGCGGGGAGGAGGAGGCCAGCGCGGTGGTGAGGAAGGAGCGGCGGCGGGAGACACCCAACCCCATGATCCAGAAGGTAAGGGGAGAACCCAGGGGGCACGGCAGGGCCTGCCAGGCCCCAGCCATGCCCAGTGCTGGGCCCTCCCACCCCCAATCCCTGCCCTGTCGCCCCTCAGACCCGCAGGTGCCCCCGGGAGAGGCCAGAGTACGCCCCGAGCAGCAGTGAGGACGAGGACCCTGCCAAGGACATCGGGGTCACCTACAAATCCACCAGGTCGGCGGTAAGGACGGGCTGAGGGGGCTGGGCTGGCACCTCACACTTGAGAGAGAGGATTTGTGAGCGTGGGAGCAGCCATTCCCTCTTTTTTTATCTCTGATAGTCCCTCCTTCCACTGGGGGCCATCACAGGTTGGCCCTTCCCTCCTAAACGTGGGAATTAAAACCCCAGGATGCCACTGGACTTGCCCAGCGTTGCACAGAATTTTCAGGAGAGGGAGCACTTGGCTCAGCTTTGCCCAGCTGTTGGGTTTGTGTGTTCAGTGTTGGGCCTCCTTCCTTCCCAGGGAACTCGAGGTGACTCAGGAGGTGCTCCCCTCTTTGTCCCTGTGACTCCTGATGGAGTAAGAGCTGCAGAGAGGTCATTGCTTTCTTGGGGTTGATGGGTGAGGTGTCCTGGGCTGGAGAGAAATCAGCTCTGAAGTTTGGGCACAAATTGCTCTCCCCAGCAGATTTTACTCTTAGTTCCCTCTTGATCCAGTGATGTTTTGCCCATCAGCATCAGCCTGGGCAGAGTATCAGAGCTGTCTCCTTCCTGTGTGTTCTCTGTGTAAATGGGAATAATTCCTGGCTGTCCTCAGGGTCAGGCTGAGGTCTTCTTGTCACATTAGAGGCAAATATGAAAATAACTTCTTGCTGTGATTATTCACTGCTTTAGCTGCTCCCAGAGGGCTCCTTGTTTGCTCTACTTGCTGGAGAGAATGGGAAGGGACAAGAGGAGGTGACAGCTTTGATCTCCAGAAGCTTCTGGAGGGTTGGATTTGTGTTTAACTGAGGCTGGCTGTAATTATTCTTCGGTTTCTGTGCAGCTGTTCCTGAAGATCTGATAAAACCTAGGAGGGGGTGTCTGGTTCAGTCCATTAAAGAGGAATCTAAACCAGATCCCTGCGTTAAAACTGAATTTGGGCCTCCCCCAGCCGGGTCAGAAGTTCAGATGTGCCATCCCCTGTGTGGGCAGGAGGGTCCCATGGTTGGAGGGTTGGACGTGGCAGATCTGAGTGCAGCTTCCAGCTAAGTGGGGAGGAGTAAAATGAGGCCAAGTGTTTTCTGACTGCAGCCTAAAATTTGGGAGCAGTGGGGAATTGGCCTCCAGCCCATGGGGGATTCTCCTGGGCAGGTGCCCAGGGATGGCAGAAACCGATAGAGGGTAAATCAGGTGTGTGCAGTTCTTGCTCCTTGACATCCCTGCAGGTAGCCAGGGAACTCCCAGACTTGGCCAGGTTTTCCCTCCACTCTTGTCACGAGTTTTCCTTGCTTTTCAGAAACCTGTGGGCCCAGAAGACATGGGAGCCACAGCAGTGTACGAGCTGGACACGGAGAAGGAGAAGGACGCCCAGGCCATCTTCGAGCGCAGCCAGAAAATCCAGGAGGTGAGGCAGCCTTGCTCTGAGGGGCTGGTGCTCTCCAGCAGGGCTTTTACTCATCCCCTTCTGCACATCAGCAAGAGTTGGAGTCTCTGCTTCCCTGGAGAGTTAAAAAACCAGGAGTGCAACCCTTGCAAATAGGGGAATTCTGTGGCTTTGTTGGCAGCATGATGGGCAGGGCAGGAAGGGAGAGTGATGAGAGCTGATCAGTGCCATGAAGCTCTCCTGATCCTTTATATTTTTGCTCCTCCAGGAGCTGAGAGGAAAGGAAGACGATAAAATTTACCGTGGCATTAACAACTACCAGAAGTACGTGAAGCCCAAGGACACGTCCATGGGAAATGCCTCTTCAGGAATGGTCAGGTGGGTTGGGATGAGCCTGGGGGAACTGGGACCACCCCAAAGGCACCTCTTTGAGGCTTGAACTCTGCTGTCACTGCCGGTTTCTGTCTGCCTGGCAGGGCTGGTGTCTGGTTCTGGCCAGGCCCTGCTCCAGGGCTGCTGTGCAGGGACCCTGAGCCCTCTCCATCCTTCCAGGAAAGGCCCCATCCGTGCTCCGGAGCACCTTCGGGCCACGGTGCGGTGGGACTACCAGCCTGACATCTGCAAGGACTACAAAGAGACGGGGTTCTGTGGTTTTGGGGGTGAGTGGCTCATCTGCAAAGGGATCCAGTCCAGCTCTGAGCCCCTTTTGTGGTGCTGAGACCCACAGTGGGGGTCCTGGGATTCCCACAGCTATGTGGGTCCACTGAGGCCACGGGAGGGATGGGATTTCCTGTTCCTTATCCCACTTCCCACGTGTGTGACTGCTGGCACTGTCCCCGTGGTGCACGGAGGATGATTCCATACCTGCTCCAGGAGCTTGGCACTGCCCCGGAGCAGGGAACAACCGAGGTTCACCTGCTGGGCAGAGCTCAGGAGTGAGGTGTGCTGGTAACACGCTGTGCCCTCCCAGCCTGGCTGCTAATTAATTCCTCTTCTCCCTGTGCTGCTCAGACAGCTGCAAGTTCCTGCACGACCGCTCGGACTACAAGCACGGCTGGCAGATCGAGCGGGAGCTGGACGAGGGGCGCTACGGGGTCAACGGTACGGCACCCCTGGGGGAGGAGGACACCACATCCTGCCTTTTATCGTGGATTTCTGGCCAGTGTTAATCCAGCCGGGGGGGTGTGCAGTGTGGGACAGCAAAGGGCTCGTTATTCCCAAGCTGTGGAACTCCCAGCTTGGCTCTGCTGCTTTCAGACAGCCACTGACCCCACTCAGGAGGGGGATTTCTTTCCCCTGTGGCTCTGTGACAGGAGAGCCCTGCTGTTGTGGGGTTTGTGGAGCTGGAGCTGTCCCACAGATGCCCAGGGGCTGTGACTGTTCCCTTTCCTCACTCAGTGTCCATAGCTGTGGCCTGGGGTTGGTGAGCGTTGTTGTGCAGCTGGGGGGGAGGAGGGTGCTCTCTGTTCAGTTGGAGTTTTGGTGGCAGCTGGTTTGGAAGAAAGTCTGAAAAACATGAGGGGGCTGGAGGATGTTTCTCTTTATAGCACTGTGTGGGTGAGGGAGAAAAGAATTTGCTCTTGTGAGATGAGCACCAGGCCCGCTGGCTCATTAGCCCTAATTATAGCCCAGGCCCACGTGTGTGACTGCCATCAGCAACTCCCAGATGCCAGAGCTCCATTGTTCCCAGCACAGATTCAGTCCCACCTGCTGTGCCATCCCCATCTTTAATATTCCACACCCCACACGTGGGCTGGGCTGGGCTGGGCTGGCTGCTCTTGCTCTGCTCTGCTTCACTCTCTCTCCTGCAGACGAGGAGAACTACGAGGTGAGCAGTGATGAGGAGGACATGCCTTTCAAATGCTTCATCTGCAGAGGTTCCTTCAAGAACCCCGTGGTCACCAAGTGAGTGGTGGTTTGGTGTGAGGAGCCACGTGTCTGCTGTGGATTCAGCTCCATGAGTTGTTCACTGTTGAGGCAAACACTGCCCACAGGCTGGGGGTGGAACTGCTTGTTGTGTGCCATGGGGAGTCCTCTGAGAACCAGGGAGCCTCAGCTGTATCTGGAGCATCCCCTTGCAAGGGATCTCAAGCCCCTGCTCAGGCACTTCTTAGATTTCCACAGATGCTGACTCATTCCATAGTTTTTCCCCTCAGCCTTGGGATTTTGTCATGCCTTCATTCCTCCTGGAATGGCACAGAAATGGGGGCATGGGGAAGCCCAGAGCTTGGTGAGGAGGAGGAAGAGGCTGAGGGCAGCCCTGTCCCACACTGCTGGCTGTCCCAGTGCCCGTGGCAGAACAGGTCACTGGTGGCTGTGCTGTCACTCCACATCACCAAAGCAGCACCAAAACAGCTTCATGTGGGGACAGGGATGCAGGGGAAGCTCTGCCTGCAGCTCCCTTTTGCCTCCCCTGGGCACCAGCAGTCTAATTCCTGCCTCCAGCCCAGGGTGACTGTGTGTGGTGATGGCTTGCAGCGAGCCCTGTGTGTCCCTGCAGGTGCAGGCACTACTTCTGTGAGAGCTGTGCCCTCCAGCACTACCGCAAATCCCAGCGCTGCTACGTCTGTGACAAGCAAACCAACGGGGTCTTCAACCCTGCCAAAGGTACCACCCACCTGGGGAGGGACAGAGACCTCCCAGAGCAGCTGTGGGACAGCCCCTACACGTGTCACCTCATCCTGCCTGTTCCTGTTTTCCAGAGCTCATGGCAAAACTGGAAAAGCACAAAGGGGAGGAAGAGGAGGAGCGGCAGTCGGACCACGGCGAGGATCCGCAGTAGCAGAGCAGCCTGTTTTGTAAATAATTGAATAAAGCTTTTGTAGGAGAAAAAAAAAAACACCCTCACAGCTGGAGCCAGGGGTTGTGTATCCAACCAGCAGCTACTGGAACAGTGTCCACCTGTGCTGGGCTCCTTGTTCAGTGCTCTGGCAGAACAGGTAAGGTCAGACTCAGAGCTGTGCTGATCCTGCTGCTGTGTGAGCAGAAAACTACCCAAGTTAATTTAAGCCCATAATCTCTGAGCATGGAGCAAAGCTGCAAACAGGGACAGGGAGGAGAAGTATCAACTGGCATCGAGTTCATCCTTCACCCTACAAATGCCAACTCAGGGGAAAACAGGCTGCAGCACTGCAGGTACTGGGGATTTATGCCCTCATGGCTTGGTTATTAGAGCTCATGAGGGATGGAACTATAGTGGGCAACACACCTCGTGAATCAGCCCTGTTTGTGAGAAATCCCAGCCCCAACCATCATTCACTCAGCCCCAAAGGTTTCCTGCCAGTGATACTGTGCTTTTTCTGGCTTTAAGTAGCAGGGCTTCAGTCCTGATAAGGATTTTTGCAAACTGCAGACTTCATAGCAAACCAAGGAGTGAAGATCCACTTACCCTAACAAGATTAAATCAGGAGACAAACCTGATCCTGGGGAGGAAACTGGGCCTGACCTTCCAAACACCCGTGCTGGGAGAAGGGTTTCACTGAAGGTTTCAGAAAAGAGCAAGTGCAGGTGTTTGCAGCTTCTTGATTTTGCTGAAATGTGTCTCTGAAACATGAAGGCAGCTGCAGTGACCTGGTGACCTGCATGGAGATAAGAGCAAGTGTGCACAGCCAGCCTGTGGCACCCTCTGATTCACTCCCATCATCCTGCAGAAACAGCAGACTTTAAAAAAAACAACTTCAGAAACGTTTTATTTGTTTTTTTTTTTTTTTTTTGGCAAAAAACTAGAGTAACAAACTTTTCTCTGGGTTCAAGTACAGTTTATAAACACGAGAAGGACCTGTTGCCAGCACCACTCCTGCCATCCACGGCACCTCCACGGGGATTCTCAGTGCTGCAGTGAAGAGCAGATGACCCCCAGCACCGGTGGTCCTTGGAAAAGTCAAACTAAAAGCCTTAAATACACCAAAAAAAAGCCCCCCCAAATGCTGTGGGATGGAGGGAGGGCAGAGTCACACAGGCAGGAATCACAGGGAGCCACGAGAGCAGCTCTGACCTGTCAGTCAGTCAGTCAGGGAAGGCAGAAGAGCAATGGTAACGGAAGGGTGAAGTTCAGTGCTGTACAGGAGTCATCAGCAAGAGGATTTAGCAGGGAAATCAACTTACTTTTCCTCTCTGCCAGGGTAAATCACTGAGAACAAGCTGGTAAAGAGTGCTGTGTGCTGTGAAACCAGCCCAGGTAGCATGAGGTTCAACTGGCTGGGGATAAAACAGCTGGTTGGTGGCCCAGGCATCCACTGCTCTGCTGACACGGGCTGGGAGGGGAGGATGGAAAGGTCCTGCCTGACCTGGAGTTCAGAGGAGTCTTCAAAAGCCCTCTCCAGAACTGGCAGAGCCCAGTGCAGCAAGAGTGCCTGGAATGGCACCGGCTTGGCTCTGATCTCCCATTTTCCATCACAAAGCAGTAACTTAAGAACATAATCCCTTTGTGTCCCCATCAAAACTTGTCCTGTGACAGCAGGAATCTGACTAGTTCTAAGAGAATGCCCAAAACTAAGAGCTGCCCACCTCCCCTCAACTCTAAGGCACCCTTAAAAGAGAAAGAACCACAGAGGGTAGGGACATGCAGCCTCAACTGTGGGAAGAGGAAGCCAGTGATTTTCAGAAACACATAAATAGAGATCACAACTACACAAACTCAACCCCCTCAAGTGATCTACCAGTGCTCAGCCACAAGGCTGGGGGCTCTGGGCACTGCACCATCTGCAATACTCCACAGTTCCTTGGGTTGATCCTTTCCCAGCTCAGGTCTGTCCATGTTTCCAGGCTACTTCTTCAGTAAACAGGCAGCTGAAGTTCCTTCCCAAGGACCTGTAAACTCTTTCTGTGTGTAACATTCATCAGCTTTTATGAGCAGGACCAATAAATACAGTGCCCAGAGAGAGCTCCTCCAGAACTCAAGTGTCCCTGTTTTTTTAGAATTCCCAGTCATCCACATCCAGCTGCTCCAGATTTGACACCAACCCAAAGATGCCACTGGGATCCTGGGGCTGTGTCCCTTCCAGGTTGGTGATGGGGGTGACGGGGCGCAGGAGTTCGGGGAGTGCTTCGGACGCGCGGCGTTTGATCTGCACAGAGCGGAGAGAACCCCCCTGTTCAGGTGCTGCTCCTCACCCAGGCAGCAACACCCGCCAGGAAATGAACCCCTCGCTCGTCTGGACCAGCTCAGAGCTGCCCACACCCCAGAACTCAACAGCCTGTGGGGGAAGAGCTGATGTAGCACGTGGGACAGGCAGATGGACAAGCCCTGTTAGGTAAGAGACGCTTCAGCAGCAGCCCCATGTGCACCCCAGAGGATGAGGGATCATCACCCTGCACTGCAGCCACCAACCTGAGTCCTTCAGATCAGAGAATCCAGCAACTCAGCAGGCCCACCCTTGGTTCAGTGACACAGCAAGACAACTGCAGATAAATTAGTTCCTTACCTGCTTGAAGAAGGGGTGACTGAGCAGAGTGCCTGCGCTTGGCCTGCGGGAGGGAGGGACAATCAAGTAAAGCACACAAGAAAACGTGGCAGTCCTTGAGGTCAGAAAAGAAAGACCAGACCAGTCCTTCCTGCCTCTCCTATTTCTATTGGGTATCTCTCTTTTGGCACCAGTAGCACAGTTATTAAGTATTTATTATCACATAATGGATTATGTGAGGTGAGTTCAACCTTCTTTCTAACCTTCCAGTTACCTCCTTGCTCCCCCCAACACATCTGGCCAAGGACAATTTCTGAGCAGTGGGACATGGCCAGAGAAGTCTGTCCTGGCTCCAGATCACCCTGCCCTCACTACAGAAGGAAAATGCAGCTCTTGATCCCTTCCCATCATTATTCTCTGCTGGCTGAAGAGCAGAGTGATGGGAACTGGGTCAAAATGGGTCTTACAGGGGCCAGAAATTCAAGTTGTTCAGTTTGTTTTCTCGATGTGCAGCACCATTCCACTCCCCAAAGAAGGGTGTCAAGGAATCCTTCAGGCTCTCTCCTACAAAGTGCTCCAAGTGTTAACACTGCTCTGTTTTACACACTCAGTGGACGGAGCACATCTTCCCTCCACCACACTTTGGGAAAGAACCCTTTGAACTTTGCTGCCTCCCACAGCCCAACCAGGTGTGAGGAGCAGCTTTGCCCTGGCTTTACCTGAAGTCGGGGTTCCTCTGCAGGCACTGCTCCACGAAGTTATGGAAGTAGGTGGAGAAGGTGCGCAGATAGGGGTGCAGGGCCGGCTCCCCGTTGGCCGCTCGCGCCGTGCTCTCGCCCATCCCGTAATTAGCGCTGGAACGGGAGGTCTTCATAGTCAGCTCGTCAGCAGGGATTGTGGTGGTGTCCAGCAGGCAGGGGACGGTTCCGTTCAGCTTTTCCAAGAGCATCTGGAAGAGCAGGGCACAGGCAACGTCACACACGCAGGAAGCGAGACAGCTGAGAGTCCCCCACTCCCACAGGAACAGCACCCCCACATCCCAGCCAACACTTCCATGTGCCAGGATACAGGATGGGAAAGGAGCAGCTGCCAAAGCAAACCTCACCTGAGTGGAAGGCATGTCTTTGAACGGGACGTGGCCGTTTGCCAGCTCGCAGGCCGTTATCCCCACGCTGTAAATGTCGGATTTTGCATCGTAACCCTGGAGGTTCTGCGTGAAAAGGGGAAAATTAAAATCAGCCCTGGGGACTTGATTGGGCAGTCCCCGTGATTTGATGGGCAAGACAGCAAACCCAGATGATCAGCAGGAATTGTACAGCCCACAGATAAGACTGGTGTGCTGTGGGGGGGTGTTTTGGATTCTTAAGGCACACAGTTAAGGGAAACATTTGTGCAACTGCAATCAGCCAGCCAGTAGGGTTGGCATCTGCCCTGGGGTAACTGGCACCTGATGTGACACTTTGCTAATGAGACAATCTGTAGAGGTACCTAACTGTTTAATCAAATAGGTAAATTTGTCAGAGTTTCCTCTAGTCTCTACCCTTCCTTTTCCTTGCATTTAAACACCTCCTTTCTGTTCAGCAACTTCCCCTTCTGACAGGAAGACAAGTTTCCCCTTTGCCAGGGGGTCACTTGTTTTGAGGTAAAAAGGACAGAAAAAAAAAAAAAGGATAGAGCTCATCCCAAGAAAAAGTGACTCTGGGGGTTTTGTCATGTCCCCCCCTACACCCCCTGAAGGTGCCCTAAGAACTCAGAACATCACACAGATACCACAGATCATTAACACAAGCAGGATTTTTTAAACCCACCTGTTGCAGGACCTCGGGGCTGAGCCAAGGCAGCACTTTGATGCTGTATTTGGGGAAGTCATGAACAACTTTGAGGCGCTGCCCGTGGTTGATCATACTCAGGTTGCTCCTCAGGCCAGAGAGGTACACCTTCCCATCCACAGAGATCAGGATGTGGCTGGCTTTAACACTCCTGGGAAAAAAGAAGGGAAAAACAATCAGGTTCCCTGCCTTTATTCACTGGGCAGCTGAGTGCACAGGACAACAGCTGATCACGCCCCTCCCAGGACACTGAGACTCCTAAACAGCCATCTGGCACCACTTCTACAAACATTAACAGGACTCTCTTCACCCCCTCTGCACATTCCCAAAGAATGTTTCTGTGGCAGGGAGAAATGCAGGACTAAAGCTTATGGACTGGGATTTCAGGATAAGTCTATTCCACAGTGACACTTCCCTGCAGCTTGGTAAGGCCAGTGATATCATCTCCCTGAATCATCCTCTCTGCTCTGCTCTGAGCAGTATTTCCAAGAACTTCCCAAAAGAAGGGAAATGGATCAATTTATTTTTTTTTAATACCTATGTACATAGCCCATGTGGTGGATGTAGTCAAGAGCTTTCAGTACACCTTGGAGGATATATGCAATGGCCAGTTCACTCATCCCATCCATAAAATGGGTACAGATTAAATCCTTTGCAGAGCCTGAAAAGAAACAAAACACCACCTGTCAGAACAAAAGCTCCAAGGATTCCATTTCTTATCATTTCACACAGCATGATGGTCAGGCAAAGGTATCCCCTCCCCACCTACCATAGGCCATGAAAGATGTCACAACCCACAGCTCGTTGTCAGCTATGAAAGTTGCTTTGTATGGCACGATGTTGGGGTGGTTGAAGAGCTTGGAAACGTGAAGTTCCCCCTAAAATAATAATGATAATAATAATAAAAAAGATGTTTAGATTAGGTTTAGTAAATGCAGGAACGTGACTGCAGTAGTGATAAGCCCAGCTCTGGCTGTCTCTGTCCTCTCCTCAGTTTGGGGTTACCTGCAGGAACGTGACCATCTCGTTGGTGCAGGCCTCCAGGTTCACCCTCCTGACGGTGACATACTCTCCGCTGGGTTTGTACCTGGCCAGGTTCACAACCATCAGGTCTTCAAAGCCTCTGCCTGAAAGGAAAGGCATTAAAGCTTCAGCAGCACTGCTGGAACCACATCCCTCTGCAGAACTCCTCCAGCTCTTGACCCTTCAATCACATTTACACTCATTTACCGAAGCTATTTTTGGCCTCGTGAAAAGGAGTAATTGTCCCATCAGATACCACTTTCCTTGGCAGGCACCCCACTGAGAGGAATCCTCCCAGCCAGTAATGTTATCCTGTTCTTCAAAGTCAAGACTGAGGTAGAAATAAAGTGATTAGGACCACCAAGGACAGGTTTCAGGCTGTTTTTGCTGACTGAAGTGCACCCCCAGTATCACCAACCCACCTCCCAGCTGAAAAGCTTTTTTATTCCAGTGAGTTCAAAAATCAAAGATGACAGACACCCAAGGTCAAAAATAAGCAATCAATCAAGAAAAGGCCAACAGTCTGTCCAGGTTGGTTTTACCTATGATAGTGAGCAACTCGTAGCAGCTGCTGTCTGGCAGGAAGCTGCTCATGGTGTCCCTTTTAGGGGAAGGAGCTATCGACTCGGAGCTCGCCTCATTGGTCTGGGGGGCAAAAAAAAAGGAAATAAGGTCAAAAGAAAGAAAGATCACCTGCTGGAAAAATCATCTGTGCCTTATGTCACCACACACCTCAAAACAGTGGCAGTACTGAATGCAGAAGAGGATTTAATTGCTGTCACAATACTCTTTAATAGTCATTTATCAATTGGAATTCAGGAGATGCCTCATTTCAGAAGATCCAGACAGCTGTGTTACAGAACAAGTAGCAGGTCGGTTGTTAATCACTGTAAGCCAGAATTTATTCCGGGATATTTGGATAAAGCCAATTATTATTTCCCAGGAGAGCCTGAGAGCTGCTTTAAGGTATAACTGCCTTTTTTTCCCCATTAATTACAAACTGCTGTGCCACCATCCTGTTGCCTGAGCACTTCCCAGTTCTTGTTCCCAGCACTTCCCTTCCCCGTGGCAGTTCCTGGTGGATGCTGGAGCTCCTGCTTTTCACCTGGGATAAGCCCAGCAGAGCTGAAGCTGCTTGAATGGCACAAGGGATGAAGAAAATCAGACACGTGTGGAAAGAGAAGCTCCAAATGGAAGCAAAAACTGCAAAGCATTTAGTGCTTACAGACAAAAAAAAAAAAGAGGGGAAAAAGGGATAAAAAAAGCCCCCCCAGCACATGGGGAAGCAGAATTCCTGTCAGCTTTGCCTCACTCCATCTGACAGAAAGCTTTCTGCCTTATTTACATACTTAAATCTCCCCAAGCAGGATTTTGCAGATGATCAACTCCCGACGTTCTTACAAAGTTCCTTTATGCCTTCCAGCTCCCTCAAATTCCAAAGTCCCCAGGAATGCATCCAAACGGGGATTAGAATTTATATGGGGTCTAAAAAATGGTATTTAGTTATCTCCAATTTCCAGCACATTAACTCCTCCTGACATTTGGAACGCCAGCTCAATTTTTCCACCTCATTTTTCATCAACTGCAAATGCCCTTTATCAGACCTTTCCTCGTGGTACATGAAGCAGAAAAGGTTTGTGCCTTTTCCTGGTGCCACAGCAAACTCCCTTTTTTTTTTTTTTTATTTCCACCACTGAAAGATGGAAACAACACAGTGTCAGCTGGAAAACAAGGAACTGGCTGTTCTACCCAACAAGGGGTAAATGCAAAGAGCACAGACTGGAATTCACTACAAATTCCCTCTGGGTCCCTAAGTGTAATTTGGGAGTGAACTCAAGAGTCCCACTTCCCAGGTTCCACCTCTTCAACTGGCTACGAACAGCACGTGCCTACCCTGAAAATACCTTTCCAGGAAGGGAAAAGGCAAAAATTAAGATTTGTGACCAGTGCTGGGGTATAATTTCAGCTCAAACAACTCACTCCTGTCTCAGCACCAGCACTCCCAAATCCTCTCTCCTAGCCCTAAGACTGCAGTGCTGCCCCCTTGGCTCAGAACAGGCAGCAACTTCCCACTCAGGATTTCAAACTGCTGCTGAAGAGTCACTTCTGATCTCAACTGTTATCATTCACGACTCCTTGCAGCAATTTCCCACAGTCCTGTCAACAGCAAGACTGCCAGGAGAGGCACACAGGCAGATGGAAACCTCTGAAGCAAGAAAAGGCACCACCAAGGGGATGATGGAAGCAGTTATGGAGCGGTGACAGCGGGTGAGACACTTGAGCGACATGTAAATGGTTTGCTTGATTAAAGTCCACTCCAGGGAGAGCATAAGCCAACAAAACAGATGCAAAGAATTAAAGAAATTGAATCTTATTAATGGTGGAGGCTGTACAGTCATGGGAAAATGCTGTAAAGTCTCTTTTGAAGTCTTCCAGTGGGAGGTCTTCACTCACCTCTCCTCGTGTTAGCAGTGACCAACAACAGAGTTAATGCAAAAGGAGCTCTACCAGAAACTTATCCACACCATACAAGAGTTTTAAAAAACAAAAGGAAGTTAAACTGAAATGTCATTTATGAGGTACTGCAAAAAGCTCCTCGGTGGTTTCACACAGGAGAACTTTTGGTGTATGGTCAAAGGCAAAAGCAGCTGCAAAATGAAGCAGCTTTTATGGCACGGTATTACTTCAGAGCTGGCTTTTACAGCTCCTGGAGCTGATCTGAATTGGAGATGGATTTAAAGGGAATTAATCTTTGGAAGGCAACCACTGGTATAAATGCCACAGCACAATCTCTGTGTTATGTGTTCTGCTTGCAAGGACCTGCCTTTGCCAAATGGCATTGCCCTGAGTTAGGAAGAGGGAACATCAGGGTTGTTCTGCTGCCTTCCTCTCCACCTCCTCATTCCCTCGCTTGCTTTCAGCACAAGCAACAAAAAATTATTTGGTTTTTTCTACAGCCCTGTTGGGGAAAAAAAAAAAAACTAACCAAACAAAAACAAGGCTTTTATTTAGATATAAAATTCAAAATGGGAATCAGCACAAGTGTCCAAACCCCAAGTGAACACTTTAACAAACCCAAAACAGATGCTAATCTCAACTTGCTTCCAGCCCAGTGTATGTGTAACACTCAGCCATTTACAAAAGGTGTGAATTCACTCAATTTTATACTGAGCTTTGCAAATACATCTCCTATTTTCAGCTTTGTTTGTGCCAGTAAATTACAGGCACTGGCACAAAAATGGCTTATAAGAAGCTTGAACTGACACAGTTCTAATCAAATCACACTTAATTCATGTTTGTAATTAACTTCAATTAGAGCAACACCTGCACATGGAGATGCTTCAGTGTGGTGTGGGGAGGTGGGGAATCATTGAGACAAAAATACTGCATTGTAAATTGTGCTATTTTATGTGCTCATTATGAAGCAGAGAGTGATCAGGGCCTGGAGAACAAACACCACCAAGGTGAAGCTTTCCACTGCCACATTTTTGTGGTTCTAAGTTTTTGAACACCCCGTGGCCAGGAGTGACTTTACTTTTTGGGAGGCAAATCAGGCATGGAATTATCCCTGAAAATGACCACCAAACTAACCCCTTCCTCAATTCTCTGAAGAATCAGATCTAAATCACCTCAAAAAGAGACCCTTGAGGGGCTGAGGGGAGAGAGGGGATGACAACCCAAACCTGAGAGCCCGAGTTCCAATTTTTTTTTGGCTCACCACAGGGAGCTTGAAAAACCACACATCAAAACCTGCACTCCAGGGTGAAACCTGTGTCCACACTTGTAGAGCTAAATACAGAGATGAGATATACAACTAAGAAAAATAAAAGAAAAAAAAAATCAAACTTCCACAAGGAATAATCTCCATGCAATGAACCACAGCACCACAGCCTGCACAAGTCACTTACTTTTCTCCGAGAGTCACCCGGAGGCTGCTCTGGAGTAAAGAAATTAATTGTTCACCATGTTGTGTTCAGCAGATACCCCATTCAAAGATAGCTGGAAAACTCAGCAAACAACCTTCCACAACACTTGCTGATACCAAACAGACACAGTGCTTTTGTTTTATACACAGACATTGAATTTACATGTAGAATTTCAATATGGGAATTAGAGAGGTTCAAGCAGTGCTACTGTTCATCTATTTGACAGAAATGTGACAGTTTTTTTTAAATTATAGCCTTAAATATCCCCCTGCCATCAGCAGGGACATGAACTGCATGAACTTTAAAGGTCTCTTCCGACCTAAACTCCTTATGATTTTAAACACGTTCAAGGATGACACTTAAATAGAGAAGAAACTATCGAAAATTATTCCAAGTAATAAAAATTCTTCCACTCCTCCTGAAAGCTCAAGGTCTAGACATATTTCCTGTGCTGATTTTTTTTCCATGCCATTGATCAGGAGTTCTGCCTCCTGGCAATTTTGGGGTTTTATGCACAAACCCATCAGCTCTCTGCAGGCACACTGGGGAGCCATCAGCAGTTTCAAAATCCACTTTTACTCAGAAAGTCATAATTAACTTTCCCAAATCCACCTTTTGATTAAGAAAAAAAAAAAAAAGTGGTTATGCTAAGAAATACAGAATAAAAATAGCCCAGTCATCAACATGGAATTGGGCACTTCCACATTAAATTTCTGTGCTTGGCCAGCTTGAACAACCAGACTTGGTGCTACAACCACCTTTAATCACCTCTTTTAGTCCTAAGACACATATTTGCTACGAAATGAACAGCTAAAATAAAACATTTCTAACAAGGTCACCTAAGGAGGGTAGAAAACTTACCTCCAAACAGCTCAAACTCCCTTAAACCCTCAACAATGAACTTCTCAGACACCCACCGCTGAAAGAGAGAAAAACCCTCCCCATCAGCAGTTATTCCATCTGCAGACAAGTTTCTTTTCCCCCTTCCCCACCAAAATAAAACCCCCCCAAGAGAATCAGTTACTGCCAACCAACATGCACTTAAAATGCAATAAAATTAACGCCATTTTAATCATTCAGACAAGCTCAACGAGGTGGTATCTCAGAGGATTTAAATATCTTGGTTATATGTCTACTGATTGAATGTAAAATTAGAACATAAAGATTTCAAGGCTGTTGCTCTCTTCCAGAATTCGTGTTTGCAATTCACAGCATTTTCTACCACTATCCAACACTGTAATTCAAAGAAAAAAAATTCTAGACACATAAAATATAATAAAATATGCAATTTTAAGCTTGCAGAGTGTTGATCATGATGTTAGTATTGAGCAATAAATCACAAACACTCCCAGGGTAGAATTTGTCTACTTGGCAAAATAATTTCAAAAACAGCTCATGTTTTTTTTTAGCACAAGGGAAGCCGGTCCTAGAAAGCACCAAGGAGTCTTTAGGTGGTAACAGCTCAAAACTTGTATCATTTTAAGGCATTAAAAGTGGCTTTGCTGCAGGAAACCTCACTTTAAAAAAAGCAGAATCAAACAAAGCTGTTGAGTTTAACTTTGCAAGCGAAGTGAAGGGAAAAACAAACACAAACAGGTGACACAGGTGAGGCAGCCACTTCTTAAAGAAAAGCTGAAAATCAACAGCATTACAGCGCTTTTTTTTATTACAAGGCTCCACTGCACACCAAGGAGATACGTGCGCAGCAATAAACCCCTTTAGCACGGTGTTTTTTTAACACCCATCCCCGCCCTACAATTAACCCTGCCATTAAGTTTCCCTGCGCCTCTCCCGGTGCTCTCCAGGCCCGGCCCCTCTCCGCGCAAAGCTCGTCCCACCGACCCGCGGGGAAAGCTGGAAGGTCTTCAAACACTCACCCGTATGCGCTCGGGTTTACTTACAAGGAAAGACATGGGGGCCGCCGCTGTGGGACCGCGCAGCAGAAAGGGTGGGAAACCTGCGGGGAACACAGCGGGGCGTGCAAGGGTCACCCCCGGGAACCCCTCGGGCACCCCCCGGCCCCTCACAGACCCAAAGCCCCGGCAGGAACCGCCGGGAGCCCTCACAAAGTAGTGAGACCCCCGAATCCCCCCAAGGCCCCTCGCCCGCCCTGCCCAGCAGCCCCAGCCCCTCAGGGGGGCGGTGACCCCGGTAAGCACCGTCAGGAGCCCTCACAGAGCACCCACACCCCGAACACCCACCCAGGGGAGCGTTAACACCGGTGAGCACCGTCAGGAGCCCTCACAAAGCAATGGCACCCCGAACACCCACCCAGGGGAGCGTTAACACCGGTGAGCACCGTCAGGAGCCCTCACAAAGAACCCACACCCCGAACACCCCCCCTCCCGAGGCCCCTCGCCCGCCCGGTGCCCGGGGCCCACACTAATCACCGACACCCTGCGAGGTCCCCCTGAGCCCCTAAGCCGGCCCCAGCGCGGGAGGGGCCCCAGGGGAGCGGTGACCCCTGTAAGCACCGCACGGAGCCCTCAGAAAGGTCTGACCCCTCCCGAAGTCCCGACCCCTCCCCGGTGCCCCCCCCGGGGCCCCTCACGGACCCCTCAGGCTGCGGCCGCCGCTCACCGGCGGGACGCGCTGCGCGTGACGTCACCGCGCCGGCCCGCGAGCGTGACGTCATGTCCGCGCCTCCCGCGAGCTCGGGGTGCGGGGGGAGAGGGGCGGGAGCCGCCGCCATGTTGGGTCCCTGAGGGGAGGAGAAAAGGAGGCTCAGGGGGGACCTTCTGGCTCTGCAACTCCCTGACAGGAGGGGGGAGCCGGGGGGGAAGTCGGGCTCTGCTCCCAGGGAACAGGGACAGGAGGAGAGGGAACGGCCTCCAGCTGTGCCAGGGGAGGGGCAGGTTGGACATCAGGAGGAATTTCTTCTTGGAAAGGGCTGTCAGGCCTTGGGAGATTTGGAGTCCCCATCCCTGGAGGTGTCCACATCCCTGGATGTGGCACTCAGTGCTCTGGGCTGAGGGGCAAGGTGGGCGCAGGGTGGGCTTGATGATCTTGGGGGTCTTTTTCAGCCTCTCAGATTCTGGAGGTCCCTCAGGGGCTCAGGCTCTGCCCCCACCAGCCCTCAAGCACAGGGACCCCACAGACCCCATCCTTAAACCCCCAGGGGCAAATCCTCCATCTCCACCATCCCTGCACCAGGGGAGAGAGAGAGACACCTTCCTGGATGTGCAAAACCTGCACCAAAACCTGCCCAGGACAAACGAGGCTTTTGAGCTCCTGCCAAATGAAAGGACCGCTGAGTCGAGCCAAGTAAAGTAGGCAAGTGGAGTGTTTCAATTATATTTTACTCTTTAGATTGTTCATTTGAATGTTCATATTACAAAATTAGCTGCCACGGCCCACAACTGGATGGGACTTCAGGAGAGCTGTCCACTTACTCAGAAGAGCACAAACTAGTTAATTCCTTTCCAAGAACTCTGTGAAACAACACTGTATTAATCTTTAAAGCTAAATAGTGCTAAAATTTCACATACTCTACATGAGTTTTGGTTTTAAATATTTTCACCAACCATTATAAAATGACTGTATTTGCATGTATCAGGTTACAGACATTTGCATTTCAATCAGGGTGAAGTATCCCAAGTTCAAAGCAGTTGGTGTTTCAACAGCAGCTCGCTCTTATTGCCTCAGAACCAAGTTTGCACCAAGTATTGAACAGGAAAATGCCAAGACACTGTTTCCCCACAAAGCTGTTCAAAGCCTGCCACAAGCAACAATAAAATGCCTTCTGGATAGGCAGCATTTATAAAATGCAGAGCTGTCCCAGCAAAGTGCCTGCACGGGGCATTCACTTCCTTCTCCCCTTTGGGATTCAAAGCCCTCCAGTGACCACTGAGCAGATGAAGAGGATAAATGTCCTCTGGAACGTTCCTGCTGCCTGGGGGACACTGGATCTGGCTCCTGGCTGAAGTGAACTGAGCAGCAGCTGCTGGGACCAGGAGAGAAGTGTCTGAACAGCTGAAAACAGCCAAGGAAAGCTGCCTGGAAACTATCCCTGTATTCCACTCCCTCGGTTCTGCCCATCCCTGTGTTCTATCCATAAGCCAATCATGCCCACAGGTCACCCAATACTGCTTCAGGCCCTTGTTTGTACAAAAAAAAAAAAGAAAGAAAATAAAAAAATCACTTCTATTCTACTGGGCTTAAATTCCTGAAGAATCCATACTGTGTATGGAAGGCTCTTAAGTTTTGTGCCTTGATGCAAATAAATGCACAGTAAGTGTTTATTGTGCAGTTTTCCTCCCCTTTTAAGTTTTTTTCTCCCCCTTTTCCCCTCCCACTTAACCAAAACCCGAAGTTTTAAAACCAAAGCATGAATTATGTTACCAGCACACGTGGACAGGTTTACAATCTTCTGTTTTTTTAAAGAACAAATGACAAAAGAGCATTCGAGAATATTGCAATTTGTTTGTTTGTTTGTTTTTGAAAGGACAAATAGCAAAACTTTTTTACCCCCTGGAATAAGGAGTGCTGAGACAAAGCTCTCCCACACACACCTGCATGTTGCTGTAATACTTAAATAACACCAATGCAAGGACTTTTCTCTCAATGGCTACGAGTGCTCAAAGAAGCAGAGGATTATGGAGTTACAGAGGTCTTGGTACCCATGAATTACAGTTCCCCAGGTGGCTCCTCACATGGCTTTCACTTTGATTTGTTTCATCTTCATCTGCTTCTTCTCCAGCTTCTTCTGCTCCCGCCGCAGAGCAGCTTCCTGTGGGCAAGGACAGAGGGGGGAACAAACATCAGGGATCTCCTCAAAGAGCAAGTGGAGGATTTCAGAGCCAAACAAAGCTCCCAGTAGTGGGTTCAGCTCCCTCCCAGTGCGAGCTGGCTCCTCAGGTGCAGGGGAGGGTGCCCACAAAGACAAAACCCTTTCCCTAGAATCTTAGGGGAAACACATCCTTCTTTTATGCTCCAGCCAGCACAGGCTCCACCATCCTCCCTTTGGTTCAGACAAGTCACACTGCAGCTGTGCCTGTTTCCTTATGTTTAATCATCAGGAATATCATAGAATCTCAGAAAGGGCAGGGACACCTTCCTCTAGCCCAGGTTACTCCAAGCCTGGCCTTGGACACTTCCAGGGATGGGGCAGGGCAACATGTGTCAGGGCTTCCCCACCCTCAAAGGGAAGAATTCCTTCCCAAAATCCAGTGTAAATCTACCCTCCTTCAGCCTTTCCCCTTGTCCTGTCACTGCATGCCCAAGGAAGCTGGAAGATGTTCCCCCTCCAGCTGGTTTCAGACCGAGGGGCTGCCCTGTTTCAGAGAGCAGCAGTAAATCCCCTGACAGCAAACAAATCCCAGTGTGCCCTGCTGGATGCCCACAGGAGGAGCGTGGCAGCAGCCTGTGCCAGTCTGAGCACCCCCCTCACCTCCAGCCGCCGCTGCTTCTCGGGATCCTCCTCGTTCATGATCCGCTCCTTCTCCGCCCGTTTCTTCTCCTCGCGGCGGGACTGGGCAGCCTCCTGTCTCTGCACGTGGGTCAGCTTCAGGAAGTTCTCCTCCACACGTGCCCTGTTCTTGTCAGCTTTCTGTTTGCCCTTTCCATGGAGAAAACAAATAAATAAATAAATGTTTACCTAGATTTCCCCACCAGCAGCATCTCCAGCAGTCCCACGTGAGACATGAGGCTCCTGATCCGAAGGATCCAGTGGTAATGGCTGCAATTTCCCACAGCATTCAGCAAACACAAAAAGACAAGACTCACCTCTCTGTTCAGCCGGAACTTCTTGGCTTTGTCAATGGAGTAGATGACCATGCTCATCAGAGGCAGCAAAGACTCCATGTCCTTTGGGGAAGTGTTGCCTGAACCAGGCACTGAAAGAAAGAGTTACTTGTTCATTCAGAGAGACTGGCAGCACTTTTCTACCTGCTGTAACGCTCCCTCCTCATTGCTCACACTGTTCCTGACATAAAGGTGCTCTTATCCTCCTCTTTAGGGAGCTTCACTTGGAGACATGGCCTTGAATTTTGAACAGAACTACAGGCCTCTTCTAGAAGAGGTTCCCAACAGGCTGCTTTTATTTCAAACCAGGGGAGTCTGTGCAAGCTCAAACTGCAAGGCTTGTGGCTTAAAATAAGCCACCTGTGGAGAGGAGTGGGATCTAAGATCAGCAAGAGCAAGATTTGAGTGTCCCAGTGTGCTGCTGCCTTGTGTTTATCAATTAGTGATCCTGGTTCATCAGACATCATTTTCCACACATGACAGAACTGGAGCAGGTGACTTGCACAAACAGACCCCCCAGACACACACACAGACACCAGCTCTCTTACCGTTAAATGTAAACAAAAGTGTCTTTTTAGTTTCGGGCAGTTTTGTGAGCTGGCCCTCCCTGGAGGAGAGAAAAAAGTGTTTGGAATGAGTGGCAAAAAAAATACAGGGATAAAAAATAATTGGCATCGTTAGGGAAAAACCTCATCAAGAACCAAGAGACCCTTGGAAAGTTAAATTTCAAACTTTTCAGATTGCTGAAGTGTTTTACTCCAAGGTGTGCAGGGAAAAGGCATGAATGGAAAAACTGACTGTCAGAGGAGTACTGAGGAGGCCTGCATATTTTGAATTACATTCACTTTTACACATCCTGTTGTTTATACCACTAAAGATCCATAAAACGTGCTAGGAAAACAAAACATCTTGTAAAGCATTCAAGTCTTCACTGCCCAAAATCCCACAGTCTTCTCGAGTGAGAAACTCAGGCCTACATTTCCCAGATCCTCCCCAGTTTCAGCACGAGGTGCACACGCTGCTGTCTGACAATTAAATCAAAGTCTGTTCCCTTTTTTTGGAGGAGAGTCTCAAGTTTGCCTAGAGATCAGTTATCTACATGCCTGTGAGCATAACACACCCTTACACAAACCCACGTGATCTGCCTTTGTACCTACTCTTGCATAAGTTTTGGACCGGAGAACTGGTCCGAGAATTGGACGGACTCGATCTTGTCAGCGTAGTGTGTGAGGAAATGTATCATCTGAAAGAGAAAGCGGGGTCAGTTTTGCCCAACCCCAGTCCATCTGCAGCCTCCCCACTCCACAGGGGTCTGCCAGCCTGTCTGCCCACGCCAGGGGGTTGCAACTTCAGCTGCTCCCAGGCTCTGAAAGGCAGTTTTCAGTCTGCAATTCAGGACAGATTAACGGTTGTGATGTAAAAAAGGAATAAAGAGAATCACATCCACCAGGGCCATTTGGCTTTCCTGTGATGCTCACAGGACACAGAGGTCAGAACCTTGTCCCACAGGCTGTAAGTGCCAGGGTTTCCAAGGAATATCTGCATGAATTCATCCCAGTTTACCTTGGCGTCCATCATTCCCTCCGTGACCTCCCCCATCTCCGACAAGATGGCCAGTGAATCTGGAAGCCCATATTTTGCACCAGACTTGGGTTTATCACTGCAGAACTCGCTCTGTTGTCAAGAGAACAATGAGAAAACAAAATAAACCCAAAGCCTGTAAGCACCTTATCAGACTGACCCCTAAAAGTATCAGAAAAGAAACACTAAAAAATACACTCAGCGTGGCTGGGGATGTTTCAAACAAAGCAAAGCACGAAGCATCGACAGCCTTTAAGTTGGTATTTCCCTTCAGCAGTCAGCACTTTCAGGAAAAAAAAAAAAAGATAAACCAATTCTAACACAGCCCTGCTGGAATGCTCCAAGTTGGATTAAGGCATTTTTGCTCACACTGATAACAAAAGCTGGCACCCTCCCAACCACACTCCAGCGCTGTTACTTGAGAGAAAAGATTTGCAGAGCACTGCTTGTTATCACTGGATTCTTTGCAAGGCTTCAGGGGTGGAACATATGGAAAGCTTCCATTTCAGATCCCATAAAAACAGATGACCCAAATTTTCCACCTCACAGATCCCTAATGAAGTTTACTTTTCAAGCCCTGAAAAAAGCCGTTTGTGCAGATTAAATGAGGTGAAGTGACATTTGTGTGTCCTGCCAATACACCACAGCCCCCTCCTAAACGAGCTGCTTTCCACTGCCTCTTTTCCTGCAGCTCTCACACTTCCAACCTCTCATTCCATGAGGCTTTCATCCAGCAGATGAAAACTCCAACAGGCCAGTCACAAGTTTCCAGCTGTTCCCAAGAAAACAATGAATCTGCAGGTTGGAGGTTCTTACATGCTGTTATTTATCAACATGCAGGTACATACCAGGTCCTGCATCTCCTTCTGAAGTCTCACCAGTGCTTTTCTGGTTCCAACAGCAAACACGTACGTGTCCATGTCTTCATCATTCATTGTCACTTTTATTTGCTGGGGAAACAGCAGGTTATTAGTCCTGAGCAGATTTCAGTGTCTGATACTCTGATTATTAAGAGCAAACACTAAGCAAGGCCAGGCACAGCTAAGAGGGAAGGGGCTGATCTAAAGCTTCCCAGAGTGTCTTAAAGTAAGGGAGCTTTTTAATCAGATTGAGCACTTAATTCAGTGCTGTGGTGTAGTGACAGGGGCTAGAACAGCAGAGCTGTACAAGTAATTTGCAATTAAATATTCTCAATGGATACAAGTAAATGCAATTATAGATAAATGCAAAGAGAATTCACAGAGCACACAGCCACTGGAACCTCTCCTGGCATTTATGCTCTCCACGAGCAGGGGAGAAAGTAGAGAGTGACATTGCAGGGTATAATATCCAGACCAACACATGGATGAAACACTGAGCAGACAGAAGAACAACCTTTAAGTATTTCAGATTGTAAAACCACTTTTTATCAAGCTGAGGCCTCGAGTCACAACTGACTGCTCACCAAACCACAAAAGATAAAGCCCGCAGACAAACCAGATCTCCAGCCATCAGCAGTTTGCATTTCACGGGCAGGAAAGAAACACAAAACAACCCTTTCCAGATTGTTTCAAGAGCTGCTGACCTGGAAGACGTGGAACACCCCAGAAATCACCTGGAAGGCAGCAGGGAAGAACCCAAGGAATGCAGGTTCACCCCAGCTGATCTGCAGGGCTCGGTACGTACCACTTGGTCCGACGCCGGCCTCATCATGCGCGCCAGCACGTTCAGCAGGTCCTGCCTCTTGAGGAACTAAAAACACAGCTTGGTAAACACACAGAACAGCACTCACTCTCCCCTACAGGCACAATATGGGCCTGTGCAGGTATTTAATTATCCACTTTGGCCTGGGTGTTTGCACGTTCAGAGCTCTGTGTCTGAACAAGAGCACAAGAGCCGAGCTGGGCTTGTTGCTCACACCGGAGTGGAAAAGCCTCTAGAACGTGACAACTGGTGACAGCACCACCAACTCCCCCATCCTTACCTTCAGCTGGATGAGCATTCCTTCACAGCACACCCTCCCAGAGCACCACAAGTTATATATGTGTTCATTTTCTTGATTTAGCTTCCCAGTGCTTGTAGCTTCTTTATTAGTGCCATCATCCCCTGGAGGGAAAAAGAGCAGTGAGAGAGAACTGCAACCTCAAAGTCACAAACTGAAACTACCAAAGCTCACACCACGTCACAGAAAAGGATTTGCTACAGCCTGCATGGTCTAAACCCAAATACCAGAACTTTGTCATTATGGAACTCACCCACAAGAGCAAAGTTACTTTCCAGCAGCTCCCTGTGGGTGTTGAACCAGGCGTGAGCCAGCCGGTTGTTTTTGTTCTTGCCGATGATGTAGTTCATGATGTAAGCCAGGAGCCCTGTGACCATCAGGATCTCCATGTAGTAACTCTCCCAGCTGTTCTGAAGGTGAGCAGGGACCTGTGTGAGGCAACAGCAACTTTCACGTGCTGAACCAGCGGATTTTACGTTCACAAACCATCAGGGAAAGGCAGAGTACTGGAGAAGCTCCACAGAGGCACCAGGACAGAGCTAAGCCTACACAGGGGCACAGTGAGCACACAGGAACAGCAGTCCCAAAATCCCTGCTTCATCCAAACAAAACACTTCTCATTTCCAAGGGAGCTCAGAGTAAACAGCCCAGCATTTCAACTCAGCTGAGTATTTGAGCTTGATGCCCTGCCCATCACAGCGTTATCTGATCATCAGGTAACTTCTACGGAAATCCCAATGTCCAGGAGCATTTTCAGGATGCACCAAGAGGCACAGACTGTGTGGGGGAGCAGGGAAGCCTTCCTGACCTTGGCACCTCAGAGATTAATTAGCCATTCTGTTATCACTGTACCACCATTGCAAGTGCACATCTGTACCCCAGTGACATTCCTGGCACACTGCCTTGAGAAAATAACTGATGCAACTCCGACTAGAAAGCGGATCAACAGTTGTACCTACGTTAACTATTGTTATGGGGTCTTTGTTTTTGCTATGAGATGCATCTGGTTTCTCTTCATAGCCTTCAAACTCCTCATCATCATATGGTTCACTCTCAGTGTCGCCTTCCTAAAGGACAAAATCACAAACAGCGTGAAAATCCCAAGCCCAGGAAGTAAAATCCAAAAAGACAAGGTGAGAGAGAGAGAGACACAATCAGGAAACAGAGACAGAAGATGAGGCCCTACCTGCGTGTCTGCATCATCAAAGTCTTCCTGATTCTCATCCTGACCTTCCAGCTCTACAGTGGCTTCTTCTTCATCATCTTCTGTAGTGATGATCCTCTGAGGAGACTCTGTGACTGCATCTTCATTCACATCCTCAAATTCGGCGAAGTCATTATCATCATATTCCATGATGTCATCCCCATCCTCGAATTCATCATACTTTGCCAAAGCAAAGCTCCATGGGATGAACAGGACAGCAAGAAAAAGATATAAATTCTTCATTTTCACTGGGGGAAAATAAATAAATCAAATCAATCACTGCAAAGAGCCCTTATCAGTTCTGTTACATCACACCATTACAATCCCCAACTCCCATGAGCTATTTGAAAACACTCTGAGGGTCAGACCAGAGAGAGAAATAAACTCCTGTCTGATCTTGCCACTTTCTCTATAAAGTGACTACTGATACAAGAAAAACTAACTTTGAAGGAGGGATTGCTTGTGGCAGCAGCAAATTCCCACCTGGCTATGCTGTTCAGATGAGCAAGTTTGGAAGCAGAAATGTTCCACTATAAAACTGCCTCTCCATAAGCATCTCCCAGCCAGCACTGCCAGCTCACTTCTGAGACCACATTCCGTGCCTACAGTTGTTGTTAATTAGCAATTAGACACAGGCAGCTCAACCAGTGTGTAGGAGCAGCAGTAAACCCTGAACTACACTTAAGATTAATTTTAGTGATGCTCCAATAGTCTCTTAGTTGCAAAGTGCTCATCTGTGATTTTCTAGGCTGCCTGCTCAGAACCAGGTCCCAAACTGCCCCAGCACGAGCTCTGCTTAGAAACAAAGCCCTTTTGTTGGGAGTTCAACCATAATTAAAAAAAAAAAAGCAGGAAGGGGATGAGTATTACACCAATCCCTGAACCAGCAGAGTGAACTGGGGCTCACCAGCCCAAAGCTCTCCCCGGATCAGCCATCACCTTTTTTGTCCCCTCAGCTTCCCATCTTTTCTGCTTGATCTCAAACCAGTCCCAGCCCCACAACGAGGAGCTTCTCCAAGGTCTGAAAAAGGAGCCCCAAAAGGCAGCTCTGACCCTCCTGCTGCACCAGGCTGGGCTGGGAGGCTCAATTTACTCCCTCCTGCCACAAGAGCCGAGCGGGAACCCGAATGGTAATGAGAGTGTGCTCTTCTAAACTCAGAATAGAAACGATTTGGTTTCTAAATTTGACCAGCTCTCACGCAGGGAACCCACTGTGTGACGGGGATGACAAGGACAGCTAAAATAAACCCCTCATCCAGCCAAACCCGCACAGAACATGTTGACAGAATGGTAAAACAGGATGTAAAAAGCACAAGGCACCAGTACCATTGTGTGGACACCTCACAATCTGATGTGAACTTAGAAAGAAAAAACAAACCAAACCACGATTTAGATAGGACAGAATTTACACTCAGAGGTTAAAAACCACCTGGACAATGGAGCCACCTGCTCGACCAAACCCCACCAGTTTCACAGTGAGAATTTCAAGACTGTTTGAGCACAACCACTTTCAGAAGACCCGAGAACTCCAAGCAGCTTCCTGGAAAATAAACTGGGGCCAATCCCAAGGACACGTTTGAGGTGGAGGCGGCTGGAAGCTGGAGCAGCCCCCACCCCCAGCTCAGCATTCCCTTAGAACAGGTTCCAAGCACAAACTCCAGGAAGCAGAAAATGCCTTGGCGGGCCCTCCACGCTCCACACCCCACCGAGGGACGGGTTCCCTCCACACGGGCTGCCCGGGACTCACTGGCGAGAGAAACAACTTCACCATCGCCCGCAGGTAAATAACCAGCACTGCTGCTTCCACTCCCCGAGCAGAACATTCACCCGCCTGTAAATAAATGAGTCCAGACCCGGCTCAGCAGAAGGGCCGGGCCCTCACCGTGACCCCCGCAGGTGCCGCCCGTGATCCCGCCGCTCCCGGCACAGCTCCCGGCACAGCCCCCGGCTCCTTCCCGGGACACGAGTAAAGATTAAAGGACACAAAACCAGCCCTGCCTCCCCGCGGCGCTGCCCGCACCCCCGGGGCTCGGCTCAGGCCGTGCCCGGCTGCGCCTGCCGGGGGCACCGCGGGCACCGGGCACCCGGGGAGAGGGCGAGTGCCGCCCGGGGAGGGAGCGGGAGTGTGCCATCCCCGCAGGACCCGAGCCCGACCCCAAACCCCGGACACCCCTCCGGCCGGGCCGCAGAGCCGCCTCACCTGAGTCACGGGCCCGTCCCCTGCCCGCCGCTCCGCGCCCGCCGGCCCGCGGCGCATGCGCGGGCACAACCCCCCCGTGGGCGCGGGGAGGGCGGGCAGGGGAGCCCCAGCCCCGCGGGTGGCAGAACCACGCGGGAAGCACCGGGTGGGCGGCGCGGTCAGGGGGCCGCCGGTGCTGTGTCCCCCCACCTCCTTTCCTCCCGGTTCTCCCCGTTCCCGCCTTGGCCCGCTCCGGGCGCCCACACTGGGGAGCGGCTTCACCCGCGGGCAGCGCGCACGCGCCGAGCGCGTCACCCTGCGTGCCGTGCGTGGGCGCGTCGGCGCCTCGCGACTCCACCCCCCGCCCCGGTAACCGGGGCAGTGGCGGCGGCGGGGCCGGCGGGTGAGTGAGGGGGCCCCGGGCGGGCACTGAGGGCAGCGGGGCCGCAGGGTTGACCCGCCCGGCTCCCCCTGCGCGCCGGAGCCGCCGGTGCCGCGGCCTGGTAGCGGGCGCGGGCGGCCCGGGCCTGCCCCGCACAAAGGGCCCGCCCCGCTCCGCGGCCCCGCGGGCGGGAAGGGCCCCGCGCAGGGCCCGGGGCGGCCGGTCCAGCGCCCGCCCGCGGCTCCCGGCCCTGCCTGCGCGCTCGGCCCGCCGCCCCTCGGGCAGGGCGCGGCCCCGGGGAGGGCTCCGGGGAAGGGTTCACGCCTCGGGGGTTCCTCCCGCGGAGCGGCGGCCGCGGGGAAGAGAAGCCTCGGGAGGTTGCCCGTGGCCCCTGTGCTGGCTCCGCGGGCAGGCTGAGCGAGTGTTGTGCTTTCGTGGCTGTACGGCTGTAAAAAAGGTGGTTCTCCTTATTTTCCGCGGTAGCGGGAGGGGGAAAAGAAGGTGGATGAGTACAGTGAGGAAGGATCCTTGCAGTCAGGTTTTAACGCGAAAGGTTCTGCTGTCAGCAGCAGGAGTGCAGCTCTGCCTCTCACCCTTCTGGGGCACATTGGGAGCTGCAGACCCGCAGGTGGGAAGGCCACAAGGTGTGTCAGGGCTCCAGGGTCAGCCCCTGCCACGCCGAGCTGAACTGCAGAATTCTGCCCAAAATCTGCTCCTGAGCTCTGCTCTAGGCTCGGGGTTTATTGAGCAAGTCCCAAGCTGGTAAATGTTCAGCACAGGGAGCAGCAGCACTGTTTACCTTTGGATTATTGGGAAGTTGTTTCTCTTGCCCACGAGTTCTGATCTCATCGAGGATTCTCAGTGTGAGGATTTGTTGTTTAAAGAGACTTGTAGCCTTTGGACAGCTGATTCTAACGCACTGGAAAGCAGTGGGTGCCTTGCTGTTTAGGCCTTACAGGTATGATTTACTAGACCAGGCAGATAATTAAATTATACAGAATGGAAACTCTAAATCTTAATATATCAGTTCAGTCTTCACCTTAGAAAATCAAAGTCTGGGCGGATGTGTTATGTGGAGCATTTAAAATATGGTTTGAAAAATGTAGGTTGGAGAGCATGTTTACACTCAGGGATGGGACTGGGTGGCCATGCAAAACAGGAGCTGACTTTTTGTCTCTCGTTCCTCCTGGTGTTCAAAGTTCTGGCCCTGGGGTTGTTTGTCTTGGACTGCAAACAGACAGGACAGGTAACATCTTAAACATGCTGAAGTAAGCCTTGAGGGATGTGACCCTTTTTTTGGAAGACAAGCACTTGGGTTTGTTTTTTTTTGTCTCTGGAATTGTGGATGTTTTCCCACTGACAAGGAAAGTACAGAGCCAAATCCTTTGTGGGAAAGAGATCAGACTTGTCATTTACATTTCCATAGCTAGTGTGATCCACTAACAAGGAAAATTGTGACAGTCAACCATCTCTAACTTCCTGAAGCACAAAGGGCACTGATTTGTCTTTCCTCATTTGAACAGGTCCACTGGGGGCATCATGAATTGGAACAAAGGTGGACCTGGCACTAAGAGAGGCTTTGGGTTTGGTGGATTTGCCATAACCCCTGGGAAGAAAGAGGAGCCCAAGCTGTCCCAGCAGTCCCACAGCGCTTTCGGCACAGCCGGTTCCTCGGCAGCCTTTGCCAAGTCAGGGCCTCCTCAGCTGCCTTCCTTCTACAAAATTGGGTCAAAGAGGGCGAATTTTGATGAAGAGAATGCGTGAGTACAGTCATGCCTTGGGTTTAGCAAAGCTTTCCCCTCTCTAGAACATATCCCAGCTGAGCCCCAGTCTGCTCAAGCTTATTCACTCTGTGGTGTGTTCAGAGTTGGAGCCAAGGATATTGGGAAGGAATTCCTGGCTGGGAGGGTGGGCAGGACCTGGCACAGGTTGCCCAGAGAAGCTGTGGCTGCCCCTGGATCCCTGGAAGTGTCCAAGGCCAGGTTGGAGCAATCTGGGCTGGTGGAAGGTGTCCCTGCCCATGGCAGGGGGTGGCACTGGATGGGCTTTAAGGTCCCTTCCAACCCAAACCATTCCATGAAATCTGGAAGGGAGTGGGGTCAGAAAAGCATCCCATGTCCACCAGCCTGGGAGAGTCACTCAAGCAGATCAGTTTTTATGATATATGTTTGTCCTGCAACCACTTTGAGCTTCTGACATAAATAATTGTAAATAAATAATTAAAACTCAGCTGTCCATCCTGACTTTTGTTATCCCTGTGGGAACCTTGACTCACCCAGAAGCCACCAAAGGCAGCACAGTGCTGTGAACTATGTGCTGACTGGGCTGTTGGTCGTTTCTTTTCAGGTACTTTGAGGATGAGGAAGAAGATTCCAGCAATGTGGAATTGCCCTACATTCCCGCCGAGAATTCCCCCACTCGGCAGCAGTTCCATTCCAAGTCAGCGGACTCTGACAGCGATGATGACCCTCTGGAGGCTTTCATGGCTGAAGTGGAGGCAAGACCCAGCTGGGCAAATGTTTGTTCGTTGGTGTGGCCACAAAATCAGGAGCAGCAGATGCCACTCAGGGCTTTGGCAGCTGCAAAAACCTCGTTTAAATTTGGTTTTTAGGTGTTGGGTGGATCAGGTAGGGAGAGGGGGGATGTGATTTACGACAACTTAACTGCTCTGGGCACGTCAAAACAATGCAACACAGAGCTGTGCCTGTCTGTGGATATCAAACTGAGGTGTTCTGCCTTTTCCACCAGCAGAATGTTAATTATTTGTATTTATCATGAGCTGTTTCTTAGCTACGGGTCTGTTTTTAGCCCAGTGTTTTCAGGAGGAATATGGGGAATTTATTTTTTCAACAGCACTGCCACAAACTTAGAGTGTATAAATTCAAAGGTGAGAATTCATTTAGGATAATCAGATATGGAACATGAGCAAGTTTAGCCCAAAAAGTGTCCTCTCTGTGCCATAATGGTCTAGTTATGTAGGAACACTTTTCCCTTCCACATTTTATCATCTTGGTCTTTTTAACATCTGATAATTTTATGACCTGTTAGGATCAAGCTGCTCGAGACATGAAGAGGCTGGAAGATAAAGACAAAGAAAAAAAGAACGTTAAGTAAGTTCTCTTTTGTCATTCCCATCCCTGCCTGTCTCGTGCGGTGCTGACAGAATTCCAATGCCTTTCCTTGATGCTGGTTGTTCTCTAGACAGCACAACACACACCTAATAAATAAACAGCATTAAACAGTGCATGAGATTCCCTGTGGGCAGAGCTTTTTGTGCTGTAAAAACTGGGATGACAGGAGGGAAGGATCCACGGCAGCATCCCGGGGTAAACTGCAACAACACGCTGAGTTATCCCACACCAGAAGCCTTTCTAGGCCACAGAAATTGGGGCAGCACATTGTATTCCTGCCACCTCCCAGAGCAGCCTGGATAGTTCTTCTTCTTCCCACAGCCTTGGAAAGATCAGGATGGTTTAGCTTAAAAATTGCAGTTATGTGAGCAGAGGAGCTCGGTGCTGCCGTGCCTGAGTCCTGGAGATTCTTCCAAACTTCAGACGGGTTTTGAGGCATTTAAAGGTAGCAGGTGATAATTAGGACACTAAATTTGGAGTTCAGAAGCAGTTTTAAATTTTTTGCAGCTGTTTTGAGCAAGGGAGATAGTTATGCTGTTGATTTTTTTTTGATAGAAATGTCAGATTGGTAGAACTTGCATTGCATGGGGTTGATCAGATCATGTGTGATCCTGAAACACAACACCGGCTCCAAATCACCACCTGGGGAAGTTGTGAACTGTTTTTGCACTTCCTGGCTCATATTCCTCTTCAGTTCTGGGACTTCTGTAGCCTCAAGAGCTTAGAGCAGGATGATCTTTGCTGTGGCTTCTGCTGGAAAGATGGACCCCCAACCTCTCGGCCTCCTTGCTAGAAGTAAAGAGAAGCCTTTGCAGGGTTGCTGTTATGGTTGGCCCCAGAACTGCAGGGGTTGGGGTTGTAAATGTTGTCAGTGTTGTGTCTTCCACGGAATCTGGAGCTCAGCACTCAAATCAAATGCAACTTGTGCAGCTGAGTCTGTGGAACACTTGCAGGGAAGTTTTTTTTTCTCCGCTTGTTTTTTCCAGGGGTATTCGAGATGACATTGAAGAGGAAGATGACCAAGTGAGTTCCTATGCAGTCTTTCTATCTTTTCTTTTTTTTTTTTTTGGTTGTTGCTGTTGTTTTGTTTTCTTTTACCTTCCCTCTCCAAACACACAACTGCAAGGGTACAAACAAAACTCCAGTTATCGTGCTCGGTACCTGGACAGTTCAAGCTCTGGTGGTCACCCTGTGCCTCTCCACCCTTCTGGGTGTTTCAAGAAGAGTATTAGGAAACAATTGCATTATTTAAGAAGACTTTTTTTTCAGTCAGTTTGAACTTTAACTTCCTGTACAGGTTTTTCAGTGTCTGAGGGTCTCATCCAGAGCACAATCACCTACCATGGGACACGGGGAGAGGCTGGTGGAGTGTGGAGGTGACTGGCAGTGGAATTTAGTGTCTGTTAAGGGCAAGAATCAGGCTTTTTTGGTTTCCAGAGGAGCTCCAGTTCTCCCTGAGGATTGTAAGAAATAGAATTAGTGAAGAGGAAAGACTTCATTTCAAAACTACTAACATGTAATTCCTGTGTTCCTGGCATTAATGCAGAGCTTGGCAGGGCTGTCTGGCCTCAAGGCCTTTGCTTCCAAAGTGAGTGGAGCTGTGCCAGAGTTGGAGCAGAGGTGACTTCCACTTGGAGACAGCTGTTGTTCCAGCCTGTTGTGGGAATAGCTGAGGGATAATCAGCCAGGAAAAGGGAAAAGCCAGGGGAGTAAATGCCTATATTTTTAATTGAACCTCGCTTTAAAAATCTGATCTTAAGTGTTTGCTTCAAGTCAAGTGAGACTGGTGTTTTCTCCAGGAGAAAGTCCTGGTGTGCCAGGGGGATTGAGCCACAGAGACATCTTTGTGAGCCGTGAGGGTGACATGTGACAGTGGTGACAGGGACTGGACTTGGGCATGTGTTGAAGGACTCTTCTGAAATAGTTTCTTTCACTTTTGTTGCTGACTGCCTCAGTGAAAAACAGATATATTTCCATTTCTTAGAGTCTCATCAGGGGAAGTGAAGAAACTGCCATGGTGTGTTTAAAAAAAACACAAGGATCATGTGTTGGTAACGTTGTGTTTTGTGGTTAGAAACCTGCAGCATTTGAGCTTTGTTCATGGGAAATAAGAGTAGATTCCCTTGTAAACATAACAAGACTTGGTGGAAGGAGTTGTTAAGCAGACATGGAAGAATAGCTTGGTTTTTTTTTTAGAAGCACTTTGTGGTCTGGCTGACACCAGAGTTGTTCTCACTGGTACTTCGCTGTCCTTCTGGACAGATCTCTTGGTGCTTGTTGGAAGAATCAGTCCTAGTGAAATTATTATTTTTTTTCCTCAGTGGTGGATGTGAAAGCAAACAGCCACCTAGCATTTACATCACTCTAAGCAAACAGCAGTGATTTTTTCCATGCCACTGTGGGTGATTGTGCTGCTCTGTTTCGCTGCAGGAAGCCTATTTTCGCTACATGGCCGAGAACCCCACTGCTGGTGTGGTGCAGGAGGAGGAGGAGGACAACCTGGAGTATGACAGTGATGGCAACCCCATTGCACCCTCCAAAAAAATCATTGATCCTCTTCCACCTATTGACCACTCCGAGGTAGGAAGGGGTTTTTATTCTGTTTTTTTCCCTGTTTGAGGCGTTCCATGAAGCGGGAGCTGAGAGGGTCCTGTAATATTTCGGTGCTGTCGTACTCAAGTCACATCAAAAGTCCTTGAAATGGCTTCATGTTGAAGGAATGCACTTGCAGACAATTAAGAAAGGAATCTTGAGTCTGGACTGAGTTAGTAATTAATTACCTTGCAGATTGAATACCCCCCCTTTGAGAAGAACTTCTACGATGAGCACGAGGAGATCACCAGCCTCACCCCCCAGCAGGTGGTGGAGCTGCGGCACAAGCTGAACCTCCGGGTGAGCTGCTCACAAAACTGACCTCCCACCATCCTTTCCCTCCCATTTCTTTTGGATAATCTTAGTTTTAATGGGGAGTTTCCCAAGGAAACTCCAGTTTTTGGATCCAAGCCTCTCAGACACCTGCAGTGACTTTGATTTTTTTGAAAGTCTCCTCTGGGTTGGTGGGCAGTGAGGATTGCCAGGTGTGTGCTTGCACTGGGAATTAAAACTGGAAAAGTGATATGCAAAAAAATCTTTTACCATTTATGACATGTTACTGGGGTGACTTTCTATGAAGGGAATTATTTGGGGAAGAACACCAATTATACAAGGAGGTAATTGTGATGTTTAATTGCTCATGTTGATTGACAATCTAAATTTTCATACCTGCAAGTCCTATTTACACAACTCCTCTGGAATTTGCATTTGTTCACAAAGTAAAAATCTATTTTCAGATGAAGAGATACCCTTTTATTTTTTATTCTTTGTACAGGTTGCTCTTTGTTTTTTCTCTTTCTGTCCCATAAACAAAGCTCTGCTTGTGTTTCCAAGGTCTCTGGTGCTGCTCCTCCAAGGCCTGGCAGTAGTTTTGCTCATTTTGGGTTTGATGAGCAACTTATGCATCAAATTAGGAAATCAGAGTATACCCAACCCACTCCAATACAGTGTCAGGTGAGTGTTGCTACAACTCTGGCATCTAAAAAAAACTATACAGGAATGTATGAAAGCTTTGGGGGGGTTTTGTGTTTTGGTTTTCTGTAGAAATCATATTCAAAATAGCCATAGCAGCAGCTGAATAAAGAGCCATCCGCTGACAAATTTATTCCTTGAAGAGCCCTGCAAACAAAAGGGTGTGATGCTGTGTCCAAGTGATGCATTTCAGGACCTTAGGCCTTAATATTTGTAAAAACCCTCTGGCTGAGAGGTCCTTGGAGCAGCAGTGGGGGTGAAGTGAGGCCTTCAGCACTCAGAGTGGCTGCAGAAAGAACAGGCTCTGAGAACTTTTAGTGTCCCTAGAACTGCACAGGGTGCATTTGTGTACCTGTGACTGTGTCCCTGGCCCAAACAATGATTTCAGACAGGGCACCAACAGTCCAACGTGGAAATGGCTTCCAACCCTTCAAACTTGGCAATAAAACTGTGCAAGCATCGACGTGGGATTGCTGCGATCCCTCCGGGATGTGCTTCCCTCTGGTTCCCGGAGTTTTCATGGCAAGTCCAGCACAAGGAAATGCTGAGGTGGGCATGATATGGGCTGAGAATCTCCTCCTTTTTAGGGTGTTCCAGTTGCTCTGAGTGGCAGGGACATGATTGGGATAGCTAAGACTGGGAGTGGGAAGACAGCAGCTTTCATCTGGCCCATGCTGATTCACATCATGGATCAGAAGGAGCTCGAGCCAGGGGACGGCCCCATCGCAGTCATCGTCTGCCCCACCAGAGAGCTCTGCCAACAGGTAGGTGTGTGGCATCCCTGTGTGTGTGTGTGCCATCCAGAGTCCTTGGAGGAGGAGGCAAAATTCTGGGGAAAAAAAAAAAAAAACAAACATCAGAGAAGCTGTTTTGAAAAAACTGCTCTGAGCGTGAGTAGCGTTGACTCCAGCTGGCAGCTCTTCCCTGCAGCTTTTTCTTGAAGGATCAGGACAAATCTGAAATTCTGAAGTTTTGCATGGTGCTCCCATGTTATTTTCAAGGATAAGGATGCTGTGGATCCATTGCTGCAAACTGAGTGTGTAAAAAGACAGAGCCTGTGGGCTTAATGATGGTTGGATGCCCAAAAAGGGGTTTCTCAGATTACTAAAAATTGTCCACACGTATTCAAGTATTGAGCCCTGAGGATTTCAGAACAATTTCCTCAAGTCCTTAGCTGCAAGGTGCATTTCAGGAGCTGGACTGTGTATTTCTCAGAGCTGACTGTGATGTGTTTGCTCCCCACTCCCAGATCCACTCGGAGTGCAAGCGCTTCGGGAAGGCCTACAACCTGCGCTCCGTGGCCGTGTACGGAGGGGGCAGCATGTGGGAACAAGCCAAAGCCCTGCAGGAGGGGGCAGAGATCGTGGTCTGCACCCCTGTAAGTACCTGTGTGCACACAGGGAATATGTCATGAACCTGAGTGCCATCTTCCTGAATCCCTGTGGAGCCAGTGGCAGTAACGCTGCGGGGTTGAAATGTGGAATCAGGATGGGTGTTGGTGCTTTATACAAACAAGCACCACTGGCAGCTGGTTCTGCTTATTGCAGGCACTGTTATGAACTTGGGCACAACTGAGCAAAAAAGGGTTGGAGAAAGTTTTGTTGTGGCTGTTTATTTGGTGCCAGGCAAGAAAAGAAAAGTGTGAGAAACTCCCTTGCCCAAACTTGGGGGGTTAATCGGCAGTTCACATTTTAATTTTAATTATAAGGAAGAATGGAAAATTGTTAAACTGTTAACCTTGAAAAAAACAGCTGTAAGTTCATCTTGTCAGGCATAGGTGATGAGAGTTTCAGGAATCTTTCTATGATTTGAATTCTGACATTTCTAAACTGAAGCCTTGAGATATTTTCTGTTCAAAGTCTCTTGTAAGTGAGGGTGAAAAGCAGTGAAGATTGTATATATCAACATTTTTAAAAATACACTTTAAAAACTTGGTGGTTTTTTTTTTTTTTTTTTCTTAATAGGGTCGTTTGATTGATCATGTGAAAAAGAAAGCCACGAACCTTCAAAGAGTCACTTACCTGGTGTTTGATGAGGCTGACAGGATGTTTGATATGGGCTTTGGTACGTACTGAACCGAGGATTGGGAGAGCAGGGGTGTCCAGTCCCAGCTTAGTGGGACTGTGGAATGAAATCCTGAGTGAGAGGCTCTCCTCCATCCTGTGGCTGTGTGTTCAGTCAGGCAGTGAAGCTGCTTTTTGAGTAACTCTCCTAAATAACCAGTGACAGTGGTGATCAGAGCATCCTTTCTTCTCCCTTCCAGAATATCAGGTCAGATCCATCGCGAGCCACGTGCGCCCTGACAGACAGAGTGAGTAAATGGCTCCAAAAAACCTCCTGAGAGGCAAAGGAGGCTCTGGGGTGGCTGGGGTAGCAGTTCAGAGCCTGGAGCAGAGCGTGGGTTTCCAGTGCTGGACACCACTCTTGCCAAAATCCACGGGTGTGACTCTGAGCGTGGGCCGTGGGGAGGGAGCGCTCGTGACTGGTGGGCTTTTGGCTGCTCTACTGACTGCACACAGAGGGAAAATGAGCTGAGTTCCTGACCCTATGCCTGGAAATTCAGTGTTCTGAGCTGCCAGGGGGGAAAGTTCACAGCAGTGCCACCTATTACCAACATTCCAGACACCAGGAAATGCATTCCCACACTTTGGGGCGTTCTGGTAGCGACTGATAACCTGAAAAACAGACCCCAGCCTCCAGATTCTTCAGGAATCCAGGTCCCTGCTCACAACCCCTGCACTGTTGTCACAGTTCTGAAGTCAAGCTTCTGTTTCAGAGCCTGTTTTTCCGTTCCAGCTCTCCTGTTCAGTGCCACGTTCCGGAAGAAGATCGAGAAGTTGGCCCGGGATATTCTCATCGACCCCATCCGGGTTGTGCAGGGAGACATTGGAGAGGTAATTCCAGGGCACCTGTGAGGCAGTCAGAGCAGTGAATTGCTCCATTTCTCTTCTCTGAGATTGAAGTTAAACTGCAGTAGTCACCATTTATAGTTAAGAGTAAATACTTTGTGCTTTACAAAAAACCACTACAGTTTTGTGGGTGTTTTATTTTATTTTGTTGACCTTTCTTCCACCAAATGTAGTGGTGGAAGGTTTATTTTGCAATTAAGGATTTGAAGCTTAAGTCTTTCAGATGGTTTATGTGTGAATGTTGATGCTGGACTTGCTTGACAGTAGCAGCTGAACTATCAACAGGCTGAGGATTTGGTGGGAAGCTGATGAAGTGGGCAGAGAGAAACTTGCTCTAGGGAAACTTTGTTTATTATATATGAAAACTGTTGAGACATTTCACAGGATGCCTTCAGAACATTTCTCTTTTAACCAGTTCTCTGTATATTTTATTTTTTCCATCAGGAATATGATTTTATTTTTTTTAATAATAAAAAAATGACTGTCCAAAGCCCCTTCTTCCTGGGAAATTTTACTTAGGAAAAGAAACAGCTTTCCCAGCTCAGTCACAGGGGCTTTTATTCTTAGATCTAAATCATTACTGTATCATGGGAGCATCAGCCTTCAATTAAATAACACCGAGCTGTATTAAAATCAAACCTTTCCGAGAACATTCCCAGGGGTGCCACGAGCTGGGCCGCGCGTTTATTCCTCGCGACTCGGAGCTCGTCCCTCCCCTCTCCCTGACCCTGAGGGGACATTTCCCCCCTCCAGGCAAACGAAGACGTCACTCAGATCGTGGAGATCTTCCCCTCTGGCCCCAGCAAGTGGAACTGGCTGACCCGGCGCCTGGTGGAGTTCACGTCCTCGGGGAGCGTCCTCCTGTTCGTCACCAAGAAGGCCAACGCCGAAGAACTGGCCAACAACCTCAAGCAGGAGGATCACAACCTGGGGCTGCTCCACGGGGACATGGACCAGAGTGAGAGGAACAAAGTCATCTCAGAGTTCAAGAAAAAGGGCATCCCCATCCTGGTGGCCACGGACGTGGCAGGTGGGTGACGTGCTGGGGGCGGGCGAGCCGTGGGGATCGGGGGGGAAAGGTGGTGGAAGTGTTTTTGGGTGGGGGGCAACCGGGTTGGATTCAGCGTTTTCGGGGCACTGCGTTCCAGGTGCCAATCAGAACTGTAAAATATCCTGAGCTGGGAGGGATCCATGAGGATCATCAAATCCAACTCCTGGCCTGTCCTGCACAGGACACCCCCAGGAGTGACATCACGAGCCTGGGAATTACACAGGGGGTTATTTTTATAGTCTCCTAATGAGGCCTGAATTAGTCTGTGTATTTTTTAATATACAGAAGGAAAATGAGCTGTGTTTCAAGGAAGTTGTTGCTAATCCTTCATCAGCTGACATTATACACGTTTAAATGAAGAGAAACTTGAAACCTGCACCAGAGCAGCTTTTGTACCCAGGTGTTTGCTGAGCAAAGAGTGAATTTTGGTGTCCTTTGATAAAGCCTTGGAAAAACAGCCATATAAAGAGATCCCTTCCTTTTCCAGCCCTGTCAGTTTGGGGATTGGTGTAAATTATGTGAAAGTTAGAGAAGGCATTGCTGCACTTCAGAGTTTTAGAACCACAGGATGGTTTGGGTTGGAAGGAACCTTAAAACTCATCTCATTCCATGGGCAGGGACACCTTCCACTAGCCCAGGTTGCTCCAAGCCCCTTCCATCCTGACCTTTATCAACCGAGATGAGTTCCTGTGGGAACTCCTTTGTTGTGCTGGAGCAGAACGAGCTGTCAGGCTGGTGTGAGTGGGATTGCTGTGAATTAACTGGGGACAACCCCACTTGCCCTTCTGTTGCCAGCTCGAGGGTTGGACATCCCTTCCATCAAGACCGTCATCAACTACGACGTGGCTCGGGACATCGACACCCACACCCACAGGATCGGCCGCACCGGCCGCGCCGGCGAGAAGGGTGTGGCCTACACTCTGCTGACCCCCAAGGACAGCAACTTCGCTGGGGACCTCGTCAGAAACCTGGAAGGTGCCAATCAGCATGTCTCCAAAGAGCTGTTGGACCTGGCAATGCAGGTATGGAGGAGTTAGAGGAAGGTTCGTTCCGTGACCGGCACAAAATCGGGAGATGGGGGCCTTGTTCCTGGCTCTGTCCTGTGCTGGCAGTGTCCTGTTTCAAAGCAGGCTTCCTGGGGGGTTTAATGGCCTTTGGAAGAATCCATGGATATTTTGGAGCACAGCAGATGATCTATTTTGGGGCCAGGCACTGCCTGGGAAATTAGGAGCTATAATCTGGCTGATGCCAGCATCTCGTTCCGATCAGATTTTCGATGTGCTTTTATGGCAGGCACCTGGGAGATGCAGCTGAGTTGAAAGCTAAACTAGAAAACAATTACAGGGACGTTCCCTCTTGTTGCTTGATCATTCCACGTGCTTGGCAGTGCCCTCTGGCAGGTTTGCTATATATAGGGATGACAGGTAGCTGCAGCAGTTGTGCTTGTGCCACTGAACTCATCAGCTCTTTCATTTATCCTTTTTTTTTTTTTTTTGTTACAGAACCCCTGGTTCCGAAAATCCCGGTTCAAAGGAGGGAAAGGCAAGAAGCTGAACATTGGTGGTGGTGGCTTGGGCTACCGGGAACGCCCCGGGCTGGGCTCAGAAAATACTGTAAGTAGAGGTGCTGAAGAGGTTGTTTTCCAGACTCTTGGAATTGTTACCCTTGGTATTGACTCCTCTTGAATTTAAAAAGTCTGGGTGCTGGATTTATAGCCCGTGCTTTGCAGGTTTTCACAGCTCAGCATCTTTTGGGGTTGGTATCAGATATCTCCAATGAAAACTCCCCTGTGTTGTTCTCCCCTTGCCAAGAGCTGCCCTCCTTAGGCCCAGAGTGATCCACAAGGTTTGGAGGTTCCTCCCAAAATAGGCTGTTGCTGCTGCAAAAGAAATGCTAATAAATATCTTGAAAAGCCATTTCCAGGCTGATTCTTGGCAGGAAAAAAAATCTTGCAGCACTGAGGATGCTCCTTAAGGCACATCTGTGCCAGGAATCGAGCTCATTGCCAGAGTGTGCAGGGGCAGAGCTGTGGAAAACACGGCACAGAATCCCAGAATGGCTTGGGTGGGAAGGGACCTTAAAGCTCATCCAGTCCCACCCCTGCCATGGGCAGGGACACCTTCCACTGGGCTGGGTTGCTCAGAGCTCCATCCAGCATGGCCTTGGACACTTCCATGTCCAGCATCTCCCCAAAAACCACAGCTAGAGCCTTTTTCACACTTTGTCCTGGCTGTGACCTGGGTGAAAACCTCCCATTTGATTCCATTTTACTTTTAGTTGCGCTGTTACCTGTGAGTCTAAGAATCGGTGCTCCTTCACTTTGTGGTCCTCAAATCCATGGTCCTGCTGCTCAGGGCTCCCAGAAGTCTCTCACCCTTAGTGGATGAATTCCCTGGGTGCAGGGTCAAGGTAGATTTGCAGAGTAGTTGGATTGAGTGTTTTGTGTGGGATAAACCTCTGCACTTCCCCTCTGTTTCCCACAGGACCGTGGAAACAACAACAGCGTGATGAGTAACTACGAGGCCTACAAGCCATCCACGGGGGCCATGGGGGACAGGCTGACAGCAATGAAAGCAGCTTTCCAGGTTGGTTCCCCATCCCTTGGGCTCATTTTCTCCCCTGAAAACGCAGCAGCCCCGTTGATTTCAGGGCAGTTGAGCTCGGCAGGTTGTGACCGTGTCACTTGGAGCGTTGCAGTGGGAAGTGGTGGAATGGTGTGTGCAGGCTGGACTGAACATCTTTGCACGGATTTGCCAAACTTGCTTTGTTTTCTGCTGCCTCTTTGCTCTTTTTCCCTCCTGGCTTCTGCTGCTTGGCTTGCTCCTGCTGAGGTTGCTTAGCAGCAATAGTGGAAGTGCAGTCGAAAGGGGGGACAGAGAAACTCCTTCTCTTCCATGGGAAAATTAACCCCACCGTAAACACAGGAGTTCCCTTCTTTCTGTGCTCTGGTAGCAGATGCCCATCACTAACTCCATGTTCATAAGCACAGCAGGATTGTAAGCACTCCAAGATTTTTCCAGGAAAAATCCTGGGGGATTCCCATGCCCCAATCCAGGCCCACGAACCCTCAACCGCTGGCACAAAGGCAAACCTGCTCTCTTTTCTCTCCGTCCCCCTGTCCTGCAGTCCCAGTACAAGAGCCACTTCGTGGCTGCCAGTTTGAACAACCAAAAGACCGGGAGCTCTGCCGCCGGTGCCAGCGGCTGGACCAGCGCAGGGAGCCTCAACTCGGTCCCGACGGGCTCGGCACAGCAGAACGCGCCCAACGCCGACGGCCCCGCCACGGCGGCGGCAACAACCAAGGGCGTCCCGGGCTTCACCAGCACGGGCACCCTGAGCAGCGTGCCCACCTTCCCCAGCGGGGCACAGGCCTTCAACAACAACACAAGTGCCGGCGCCAACAGCCGGGATGGCGGCGGCGGCGGCGCCAGAGAACGATACAACGACAACCGGAACAGTCGCCACAACGAGGGCCCGCGGCGCGGGGAAGGCGGCGGTGGTGGCGGTGGTGGTGGCGGCCGTGCCGAGGGGGGTGGCGGCCGTGCCGAGGGGGGTGGCGGCCGCTACAACGACGTCCAACGCCACGGCGAGGCCGGCGGCCGGCACGGCGACGCTCCCCGGCACGGCGAGGCCGGCCGGCACGGCGACATCGTCCATCATCGCCACGGCGAGGGCGGCCGGCACTTCACCGACTTCCCGGGAGGCCGCAACAACGGGGACAGCAGGAACAGCAGCGAGGGCAGGAACGGGGACAGCAGGAAGGACCCCAACAGCCGGGACAACAAGACTGACGGTTTCGCGGTGCCGGAGCCCCCCAAACGCAAGAAGAGCCGGTGGGACAGTTAAAAGCTGCGGTTTCACAGCCCGGAATCTCGGCAGGTAGTGGTGTCTTTTCCCAGAGGATTTCTTAGGGGTTTTTGGTTTGGTTTTTTTTTTTTTGGAACTGGTTATTGAGCAGCTGGGGGAGGAGAAGGAAACCAGGAGATTCCCCCACCCCCCTGTGCCGGTCCGGGACAGACCCACTCGTGACGTGCACGCACAACGCGGCGGCGGAGAAGTCGTTTTGGCAAAGCTCCCTGGGTTCTGCTTCGAACAGCCAGTGCTCCAGTGGCTCTGCTGGATTCAAACAGATCTTCTCGACCAAAGGAAGCCGTTTCACACCCTGGGAACGCCGAGAAACTGCTGTGCATACAAGTATAAATCAGTCATTTCTTAACCAGCGTTCGCATTTACAAACCAGTCCAGCCCACCTAGAGATGCTCAGGACCTGCCTGTTAGACATTAACCCCTCAGCAGTCTGGTCAGTATGGTGAGTTCTTCCCCCATCTCCTCTTCACATGTGCTCTGATTCCCAAACAGTTTGGCCTCCTGGTTGCCCTTTTTCCCTCTCCCCATCAACTAAGAACGTGTCGATTTGCGTTGCTGAAGGTGGGATTGGAGCAAGTTGATTTTTTTTTTTTCTTTCCCTTTGTTTCATTTTTTTTATGAAGCTGTTCAAGGGATCCTTCTCCAGCCCAGCAAACCACAAATTCACGTGCAGTGTAGGTTGGACTCCCTGGCTTGTCTGTGGTCAGTACATCAATCCCAATCCCATTGCCCAGGTATTTTTTTTTTCCCTCTCAAAACAGCCTCTTTCTTCCCTGATATCCTTCATCCTGCTGGAAGCCTGCACAGCAAACCTGTCCCTGTGCTGTGCCTATGCACCCTCTGTTCTGAGAGGGCTGAGTGCTTTCTTCAAATTAAAAACAAAACAAAAAAAAAGGGAAAACAATGTCCACACCCCCCAACAATCAGAGGCTGGAGCCCCCCAGGAAGTGTTGCTGAAGGCAGAGGTTTCACTCAGAAATTCAGGGATCTGCTGCTCAGAAGCCTTTGGGGAGACCCCAAAAAGCAGTGGATGAAATGGAACAGCTCAGATCTGGCCCCACGTTGAGCACATGTAGGAAATCTGTAAAATCTTGCTTGCCCATTTTTAACTCGTCGTGTGTATTATTCTCCGTTTTTTAACTTGGTTGTTTTTGGTTTTGTTGTTTGGTTTTTTTTGGTTTTTTTTTTTTTTTTTTCTTTTGCCACGAGGTAGGGAAGAACTTTTCTGGTTGGAATGTCGTCAGCACCCACTGCTGGCTCGTTTCCACTTGAAAGAAGTATCAGAAGCTGTCAGGGTTTTGTGACATTGTGATGTTTTCTTTATCAGCTGTGCATTTACTTTCTGCTTGCTCTAGTAAATGTTTTATTACTGGTACAAAAATACAAAAAGCATGTGCTTTTTATCCTCTACCTCCTCTGGCTGCTCTGGCTTGTGGATGGAGAACTGGGAATTTGACTTTGTGGGTGTCTCTCTTCCACCAGGAGTTGTGGGTTGTAGTTGATAAAAGACTTCCTTTCACCCCAAATTGTTTCACAAGCCCTGTTTGGGCTCCAAAGCTTCCAGGGGAAATAGATTTTTCTCCCCTTTATGAGAGGGAGGGATAACAGCCCAGGACATGGGGCTTATCCCAGCTCTTCATGGGGTCTCTGGCAAGATCTGACTGACATGGGAACTGACACCAAGGGATGATTTGGGCCCCCTCAGAACAAAATATGAAAATAGCTGCATAGTCTGCAGGTGCCATCTGCTCCCTCCCATCCCAGATCCCAGCTCCCTGCCACTGGGAACTGGCCCTGTTGGGCTTCTCCCCTTCTCTTTACCACTTCCCTCTGCTCTTTGGAGGATTTCTGAAATTCCTCACCCCTCTCTCAGCTCCCAGGAGGCTCCTGGGAGTCGAGTGAGTAAATAGTGAGTAGTGCCAGAGCTCCCACTGTCAGCTCTCAGGGCTGTGTTAGATCCACAGGAGGGTTGATCCCATCCCTACAGAACAAGGGAGCAGTGTGAGCAGCATTCCAGAGGGAATTTTCTCCTTACAGTGGCAGCTCTGCTGGTGTCTTCCAGAGAGAGCAGGGCACACACCCAGCTGAGCAAATCCCTTCCAGGGAGCTCAGGTTGGCTTGTAAATGCCATCCTGGGGGCTCTGCTGCTGCCCCTGTGCCCACACATCAATCCCCCACAGGGAACAGCACTTGGCTCCTTTAAACTCACAGAGAGGGGGTTTAGTGGGATATTGGGAAGAAATTCCTCCCTGGGAGGGTGGGGAGGCCCTGGAAGTGTCCAAGGCCAGGTTGGATGGGGCTTGGAGCAACCTGGGCTGGTGGAAGGTGTCAGGGGGGGTAGGAATGGAGAATCTGCAGGGTCCTGTCCCACCCAAACTGTGTTTAATTCATCTGGTGCTGAGTCCATAATGGAACACAAGGCTGGGAACAAACCAGACTGACTCTCTTTATTCATTTTTAGCCCGCAGGGAGGTGACAGGGCCACAACTCTTGCATGCAGGGGGCCTGTGATGAGTTCATGGATGAAGTGTGAGGGGGATCCAGGCATTTCCTGCACCTTTCCTGTCCTGCCTCCCTGAGCCCACCCTATCCCAGTGATTCCTGCTCCCTGTTCTCCCCATCCACGAGCTGGGTGTGGGTGAGGGCAGGCTGGGCTGCTCTCTCTGCTCTCCCAAAGCTGGACAACACCAGGGCTGGTGCTCCAGAGGCAGGACTCATGGAATTTGGGCTTTCCACACCCAGGAGAGGGAGCAAGGAGGGTTTCCTGGTGCAGGCTCGAGACTTTGCAGTGGAAGAAAAGGAGGGGTTTATGGCTCGTTTTTGGGGTCAGGCAGGGAGGGAGGAGTGAGAGCACGAGGTCCCTTGGCTGCGAGGGAGGAGGAGCTGGGATGTTCCAGCTGCTCTCCATGCAAGAAGGAGCCCGGAGCGTGAGGATCAGCATCTTCATCTCCCCAGGCACAGCTGGGGGTCACCCCCGTCCCCTTCACAGCATCGTCTCCAGCTCCTTGGTGAGGTTGGGGTGGCACTGGGTCAGGTCCGTCAGATCCACCGTGTTTTCCCCCCGGCTTTTCTGGCTCATCTCCTGGGCGGGGCAGTGCGGGAGGTGATGGGAGGGGCAGGAGCCGGGGGTGTATCCCGAGCTGGGGGTGAATCCCGGCAGGCTGGGGTTGTATCCCGAGCTGGGGATGAATCCCGGCAGGCTGGGGCGGGCCGGGAGCTGCAGCCCCCGCCGGTTCCTCCCTGCCAGGCTGGAGCTGCAGCTCGGGGGGCCGTGGGGGGCCGGCCCGGAGCAGCAGCAGCAGCAGCAGCGCCCAGCACGGGCTTTCTGCCCCACATCCAGCGCCAGGAGCCTCCGAAAATGGGCTTTCTTGATCTCTGCCTGCACCTGAGGGAGAGATGGGAGAGGGCTGCTGTGCCCAGACACAGCGAAACAGCCTTTCCCCTTTCCCTTCTCCTTCCCTCCAAATCCTACTGAGAGGGATGGATCCAGGTTTTTCGGGGGTTATCCCATCCCGGGGCTGTGTGTGAACATCCCCAGCCCCGAAGGGGTTGGAAGAGGGAGCTGAAGTGCCCACACTTCTCACTCACCTCCCCGTTGCAAAAGCAGTAGATGAAAGCCACGAAGAAACCCTGCCAAGAGACCCAAAGAGGCGGAGTTTGAGCCCTTGAGCTGGGATGTTCTCCCTGGAGGAGCATCCCTGGAGGGGCTTGGAGCGGGCCACGCACCTGAGAGGAGTTAAAGAGCATCTCGTAGTGCATCTGGATCTGCCACAGGACCCCGGAGACCTCGGTGTAGGGCATGGCCATGAACACCACGTAGTGGACTCCAAAAAGCGGCATCAGCACCAGCGTGGACTTGAGCAGCTTCCTGAAAGGAGCAAAGCTGGGAGGTGTCAGCAGGACCTGCTGGGGGGCTTGGAGATGGGAGCAGGCAGAGCTTGGGCTCCTGAGCTGGGTTTCAACCTCCTCCAGCCCCCTCTCCCTCCCCCAGCCCTTCCCACACCTCTGCTCATCATTCACAGCCCTCTGGGAGCCGGTGGGGCCGAGCAGGCAGGACAGGAGCCAGGCAGGGGTTGCTGCTGCCAGCACTTGCCTGTACTGCTGCCGGGGGTCCAGCTTGCCCGTGGGGGTCTCCCAGAGCTTGGAGGCCAAAACCCGGACGATGTTGAGGAAGAGGAAGAAGTTCACCTGCCGACAGACACCCCGTGTGGGTGTTGCCCACAGCGCCCTTGGGTGTGCCCAAGCAGCCCCAGGGAGGTTTGGAGTCCCCCCCAGCCCTGGAGGTGTCCAAGGAAGGACTGGACGTGGCACTCGGTGACAAGGTGGGGATCACTCAGAGCTTGCACTCAGAGATCTTTTCCAACCCAAGTGTTGCTGTGATTCTGTGATTCTTACCACGATGGCAGCCAAGATGGGCACCTGATAAATCCACTTCATGTTGCCCGCGCTGAGGTCCCAGCACCTGAGAAGACCAGTAAAGAAACACCTCGGAGAAACCTGGTGAGGAAAACTGCTGGCTGATGGCTCCCAACACCCCCACCTCATCCCCAAATTCCTGCTGAACACCTGGTGCCCACAGACACTTTGTTGGCACCAGCAACCCCCCTTTCCCCCCCAGGGACTGCTGGAGAAGGAGGCTGGTACGTACTGCGTGTCTGCCAGCGAGGCCCTGACGCTGGCCCAGACGGACACAAACACGGCAGGGAGACCTGGAGGGGCAGGACCAGAGCGAGGAGCGAGGGATGGAGCGTCACATTTGCAGATCAAAGCGGTTCCTGCATCCCACTGCCCTTCTCCAGGCTCTCACAGCTGGAGCGACAGCTCCCGGGCTGGGCCCTGTGCTCACCCCAGCCGATGATGATGAGCACCCACAGGTAGCTCTTGTTGGAGAGGAAGGCCATGAAGATCAGGCTGTGCAGGTAGAGACCTTCCACCAGGATCCAGTAGTGGTTGGTGGCCAGAAAGTAGAGGAAGAGAGTCACCACCACCTTGCAGCCAACCTGTGAACGGGGACAGAGAGGGGCCCGTGTCAGGCTGGTCCCCAGGAGCAAAACCGGGTGGCTTTTGCTTTCTGACTCAGCTGAGCCCCTTGCAGACACCTCCATCCACCCTGGGATATTCCAGTACCTCCCACAGCACAGGTATTCCCTGTTCCAGGACACAAACTCCAGACCAACAGTGGTTCTGACCTTCCCTGTGGCACCAACCAGGATGAGGAGGAGCCGGGCAGAGCCAAAGGTGATTTCATCCCCTCCCAGCCCCGAGCTGGGAGGGTCCCACGCCCATCCCTTGCACCAGAGCTCCCAAATCCCCTTTCCCCCCCCGTCCTGCCTCCTGTCCCAGTGCAGGTCCCACTTGCCAGGTGGCTCCGTTGTCCCTGCGAGGGTCCCATTCCAGTTTTGAAGTCGTCCTCCCTCACCCTGTCGGTCCCGCTGGCCAGGGGGCCTGAGTAGAGCACCACGTCCTTCAGGAAGATGCTGATGGCCCGGCAGATGAAGGAGGTGAAGAGGTGCACGTGGATGTAATTGCGGGTGCAGTGCAGGCGCCTGCGGAGGGGGGGATGTGACACCAGCCCAGCAAACTCGTCACACCCGGGCTCAGACAATGAGGGGGGGGGGCCCAGAGGTGTGCCCAGGGTGCCAGCCCTGCAGTGGGCACCGAAACCAGGTGTGGGGGCGAGTGGGGTTGTCCAGCCCTTCCAAGAGGAGAGCGGAGCGGATGGAGCTGGGAAATTGTGTGGTGTCTGTGCTGATTCTGGGGTCACTTCCCATTCCCTCGGGGCTGCCCCCCCTCCTCAGGGGCTGTGTGTGGGGGCAGTGGGAGCCAGGAGGGTTCTCCCCACACGGGGTTGGGGCTTTGGGCCCGTCCTTACTTGAAGTAGGAGAGGATGCAGACGGCGACGATGAGGGAGGCCAGGGAGATGGAATAGCCCACCGTGTACATCAGGTGCAGGCGGTCAAACACCTCCTGCAGGACAAGGGCTGAGCTCCACAACCCCCCCACAGCCAGGACCCCCCCACCCCCAGGCTGGGTTGGTTTGGGGAGTAGAGCAGGAAGAGCCCCCCTCTCCCAGCAACCCCCCTTTGGGGCAGGCTCGGTCCCCCTCCCTCCCCTCTGACAGGCAGGGTCACCTTCTCACGGCTCCGGCTCTCGGAGGAGAAGAGCAGAGCACACTCAGTGTAGTTGGCCCAGGTCTTGTTGATGCTGAGGGCCATGGCCCAGGTGCCGTAGGCACTGCAGTACCTGTAGGCGTGACCTGGGGACGGCAAAGGGCGCTGGGACAGCGGCAGGACCCACCCTGGGGATGCCTCGACATGTCCCTCATGGATTGTCCCCAAGGTGAGGTGGCTCAAGCACTCACCTTTGTGGTTGAAGTCGTAGATGTAGTCTGGGCAGGGCACCGACACCTCCTGGCTGGGGGAGCCCCGTGGCCAGCAGATGATCCCGTCCCACTCCGGAGGGCAGCTGGTGTCTGGCCAAAGACACATCTCCCATCTCCCATGGGGGCCTCAGAGCAACCTCTGCCTTCCCCAGGGAGAGGAAAATGCTGCCAGCATCACCCCTGGGCTGCAGAGCTGGGGGAGTGTGTGGGAGACAGGGAGGGGGACACATCCCATCCCATCCCATCCCACCCCACCCCATCCCACCCCATCCCATCCCACCCCATCCCATCCCATCCCATCCCACCCCACCCCATCCCACCCCATCCCATCCCACCCCATCCCATCCCATCCCACCCCATCCCATCCCATCCCATCCCATCCCATCCCATCCCATCCCACCCCACCCCATCCCACCCCATCCCATCCCACCCCACCCCATCCCACCCCATCCCATCCCACCCCATCCCATCCCATCCCACCCCATCCCATCCCACCCCATCCCATCCCATCCCATCCCACCCCATCCCATCCCACCCCATCCCATCCCATCCCATCCCATCCCATCCCATCCCATCCCACCCCATCCCATCCCACCCCATCCCACCCCATCCCATCCCATCCCATCCCATCCCACCCCATCCCATCCCATCCCATCCCACCCCATCCCATCCCACCCCACCTCTTCCAGGAGGGCCAAGGCCCCTCCACAGCTCTCATTTGCTGTGGACCTGGGGCTGTCTGGAAAACGCTGCAGCCAGCGCTGGCTCCTCAGGGTGATGGCTTGATTAGCACCTGATTGCACCCAGAGCAGCCAGGAGCTCCACAAACCCTCATGTCCCTGGCCCCATCCCACTCCCACTGCATTTCCCGGGGCGTGACCCGCTCTGCCGGGGCTGGCTGACCGTGCCCAGGGAGGGACAATACCTCTGCTCTTCTCCAGCTGGGCCTTGATGTCCCTCTGACACTTCTCCTTGGCTTCCACCAGCAGATAGATCTGCTCTTCTTTGGTGAGAACATCATCAGGGTCCACCTGCCCCGAACAAACCCCAAGTGACCCCTCAGTCAAAGTGGGTGCAGGCAAGTGGGTGCCCAGTGCCTGGAGCTGGGTGGGGCAGATGGTGCCACCTGGGACACCTTCAGCCTCCTGGTCACTCCACACGTCTTTTGGGATGTTCTGGGCTGAGATGCTCCAAGGAATTTGGAGCCGGGACGAGGAAACGGTTTGGGGAGTGAGAAGGAACCAGAATGCAGGGGGTTTGCTCTGCCTGGTCTGTCCACTGTCAATGGGAACACTTCCAACTCCAGACCCAGAGAGGAGACCTGGACCCCCATCCACGTTCTGGGTGGGTGGCTGGGTGGGTGGGAGATTTGTTAGGGGTGTAGGGCAGGAGTTGGGGTCCTGGGGGTGCCCCAGCAGGGTGAGGGCCTGGCTTTGGGAGACCCCCTGGCTGTGCCCAGCTCTGCCCTGGCCTCACCCCCCCAGCTCTGACCGTAAACCACCCACTCCACTCCCCCAACACCCACCAGGCGCTGCCCCCTGCCCTGGGTGCGTCCAAGAAATGGAAAAACCATCACTCCACGGTGCCTCCACAGCTGCTGGAAAGCTTTTAGCGGGAGTGGAGATGCTGTGCCCTCCCCTGCCCTCCCTGCCCTGCAGCTCCGCCGAGCGGGACGAGCAGCCCGGAGCACAAACAGCCCCGACGGGGGAGGGCGGCACAACCAGCGGCGTTCAGAGCCGGCAGAAGGGACCGGAGCAGCCCACGGGGCCACGCGGACTTACCAGAGCCCACGCAGAGCTCAGGAGGCAGCAGCAGAGGAGAGCCACGGTGACGCCTCCCACGGGGAAGGAAGCCTCCATGGTGCCACCGTGCCACTCGGCGGGGACCTCAGGGACCGCTGCCAGCCCCGGGCTGTGGGTGATGGAGAGGTTCAGCAGGGCAGAGCATCCTCTGGGAGCGCCTTCCTGGCCCCGCCGAGGTGAGGTGGCAGCGGGGGCACAGCCCGTCCCTGGGAGCCCCGGGGTGAGCCCCCTGTCCCGGTGGGCACTGCCCTGGCAGCACTTTCGGGATCTGCTCGCAGGCTCTCCGGGCAGGGGGGATTTTCTCCCCCCGCAGCGCTTGATCCTGTTCCCTCTCCGTGTCTCGCCAGCTTTAAGCAGCTCCTGGAGCGTGTGCAAACAATTCCCGGTCGGATGGGGATGGTAGAGGTTTATTGGCTTAGGCCTAGGTGCTAAAATCCTCTTCATTCAAGGCAGATTCCTCTTCTCCTCTCAGAAACTTCTCTCACTGCCTGGTGGCTCATTTTTCAGCTGTCACAGCATCCTCCCCTTGCTCCCCACACTCCCCGGTCCCCTCCAGCCCAGGAGTGGCCCCGAGGAGCCCGGGGAAGGTGGGGAATATCCCGGGGAGGTGGCTGGAGCAGAGGGTGCAAGCACGTGAGCAGCACCTTGAGCTGATGCTCGGGAGATGGGATGTCTTCCAGGCAGACGCCAGTTTAACCCTTTTCCTTCTCTAGGGCTTGGGAGGGGGGGTGTGTTGGTGAGATGTTCTGGTGTCAGTCCTGCTCCCCCAGGTCCCTGCTGTGACCTCCCTGCTCTCTGCACTGGGGCTCCTTGTGAACTTGTGACCCCCCCCAGCAGCCCCCCGGGGAAATGGGGCACAAAGAGGGGGGTCCTCGTTCCCTGGGCAGGTCATCCTCGGTGGGATGAGGCTGAAATTCCACAGCCCGGTGTCAAATCCCAGGGGGAGCAGCTCCCAGCCCGGGCCTCTCCCTCGGCCCGTGGGATCCGTGTTAAGCGCCACAATCCCGCACGGAGCCCCCGGAGCCTCTCTTGGGGCTTTCCTGGTCCCAACCACGAGCCCCTGGGGCTGCCTGGAGGGTCAGGGCTCTGCTGGGCTGCCTGGAGGGTCAGGGCTCTGCTGGGCTCCCGTGGCCAGGGAAGGAGCATCAGCAGCCGAGAGAGCAGGGAAAATCCAAATTACAGGGCACGGGAGGGGCTGCTGCTCCTGCTGATCCGTTCAGACGGGAAAACAAGCCCTGCCGTGGCCATCAGCTGGAAACCAAACCGGGATTAGGGGCATCTCGGGCAGCTGCCCGTCCCCCCAGCCCAATTTAGCCACGGCCCACGGCGTGGGTGTGACACGGCCCAGGGCACCGCTCTGGGATCCTCGGGATGCTGCTCGGACACGGAGGGATAAAGAGCCGAAGTGCGGGATGAACGTTTTCTGAAGGCTCTGCTGGGTCTCGTTTCTGACCCAGAAGCTGCCGAGGAGCGAGGATGGAGTTGGGGTGAGGTTATTTCAGAGTCTGATGGATGCTGAGGGGGAGGCAGCTCGGGGGGAATTTGATTCCCTTGATTTCCCAGGCGAAACCCGACCCAGGCTCCGAGTTCACACTTGGCAAAAAAAACCAGGCTGGTTGTTTTGTTTTGGTTTTTTTTTGTTTTGTTTTTTTTTTTTTTTTTGCTAAATGAACTTGTTATATTCTAGAGAGCTCTGGAAAGCAATGATTGCAAATGACACCCATCCAGCCCCCTCAGCTCCCCGAGCCCCCACAGCAATCAGGAGGTGATGGCAGCAAATCCCAGCAGTTTGTGGCTGCTCCCTCCTCCTCCTGAGTGACCCCCCTAACCCGGCTGCTGATGGCTCAGCCTCTGGATTCAGCGAGGAAGAGACTGGGGGGAGTTCTGAGCACAGGGCTGAGCTGGTGACACCCCCATTCCCGTCCCTCCTGGCCCTGTGTCAGCTCCGGAGCAGCAGGATTGGATCTGCCTGCTCATGCCAAGACCGAGCCACTAAAAATACAAATATAAGGGCATTTTCTATAGCTGTGTATAAACAGCACTTAAATACACACATACAGAGTGTGTTTCTATATGTTGATGTAAAAATATAACGGCTCAAGCTCCATCCAGCACTGAGACCTCGTGGCTCTGGCACCAGGACTAACAACATCCCCCAGGATTCTGTTCCACCCAGAGCCTTCCAACCATCCCTGAGCCCAACTCAAGCCCGTGCTGCTCGGGGAGATGAGGCTGAGCAGCACCTCCACAGCACAGAGGGCACTCTCATCTGCTGTAAATCATTTTTTGTCCATTTGCTCCTGTTACCAGAACACCAGCTCTTGGATCCCAGTGCAAACTTGGGATGGGTTTTCCCAGAATATCCCGAGTTGGAAGGGACCCAAAAACATCCTCGAGTCCCTGCACAGGACACCTGAACAATCCCACCGTGTGCCTGGTACAACCTGGCCACGTTTCAGTTGATGGTTTGGGATGGCTGGATCTCCATTTCCTGGGATGAGGTCTTCAAACAGTTGGGAGAGGAGGGTGAGAGCAGGAATATCTCCCACTGGAGCCTGCCCTGTGACTGGAGGGGAGCCAAAAGGGGATCCCTGCAGATTTTGGGGACGCCTGGGATGGGTGGTGCAGGGCTGGGAAAGGCCCCGAGCTGGTGAATCCAGTGCTGGCTTTGGCCATCATTTGCACGACCTCATCATCCACCCCGAGGTACCTGAGCACCTACAGCGTGGCCTTTTCCAGGGCACAATCCAGCCCTGGGAAGACAATGGGGCAAACCAGACCCTGAGCACGAGGCTGGGGAGGGGGATCATTCAGAGAGTTTTGAGCTCCTCTGGAGGAGCAGTTCATGAATCCTGGGCTTAAAAGGGCTCTGCAGCCCCGGCCCTCTCTGGACAGAGACTCTTTCCCCGTGGGTATCCCGGCAGGTTTCTCAACCATCACGTTGCTGTTTCCTTGCCAGGCCCCCGTGGCCATCTGAGTTTAGGTTTTCAGTGGTCATTAGCGAGCAGCCCACCCGCTGCAGGTGCTGGAGGGGGACACGTCCCCCCTGTTGCAGCTGAGGGGAGGGGGGGGTGGCTCCTCGGAGCCAGGAGGCGATGACAATGGGCAATTGTCAAATTGGGGCCCCTCTCGTTTGAGTTTTCTTCCTTTTATAGTAAGTAGCAGTTGCTCCAGCAGCTGGCCTGCCCCTCCGGGCTGAGGACTGGGCTCCGTATATAAGGGAAGGAGCAGCCTTTGCCTTTCATCCCTCCGTTCCCTTCCCTCGCCGGGCGCCAGGAGTTCCCCCCGCCCCCCTCAGCACCACAAATCCCGGCGATGCCGCTCAAGAAACCCGACCCCAAGAAGGAATCGGCCAAAGCGGGCTCGGAGCCGTCCCGGGAGCCCGCCTTCGATCCCAAGAGCGTGAAGGTGAGTGAGGAATGAAGACATCACCGTCTTCCTCCCTGCCCGTCATGTGCCCGGCGCGGGCGATGCGAAGCGCAGCACAAAAGGCATCAGCCAGGCTGGGAGCCAGGCTTGGGAGGGGAAAGCTGCCGGACTGTGTGGATGCAGCAGGCTGGGAGCGATGCTCTCCTCATTTGGGTGAGGGAGGGGGATGTTTTATTCTTCTCCACCCAGCCCTGAGCTCCGGGGGTGCAGTGGAACCCCCCCAGCTCCCGCTGAGCCTCCGTGTCGGGGCCCCAGCAGCGATAAAACCCTTCCCTGCCACCCACCGTCTGCGTCCTGAAGTATTTTGTTGCCTGTGTTGCCTCCTCCACGTAAAAGCGCCTCTTTTATCCCAGACTCCACAAAGGGATCTCGCTTTTTTTTCCGTGATTCCCCGGGATAAGTCACATTTTTGAGCCGGAGTTGTGGCAGGAGAGCCATTAAGAGCAGGCTCAGCACGGGGGCTGTTTAATCACTTAAACTGGGGATCAGGCCTTAAAATAAACATCCTCTCCACTCAAAATAGCCCTGACTGTGGTCTGAGCATCCCCGCTCTGCTGCTGGCTGTGCTTTCCACAGGGATCTGGGCATGGATAGGGCTCCTGCCCCCAGCCTGGGGAGGAGGAGATCCAGAGGGATGGGAGAGCCCCTTCGTTCCCCCAGGCAGTAACACTCCCTTAATGCCCAGCTCTGTCCCCTTCTCTTTGCAGATTGAATTCACAGCAGAGCAGATCGAAGGTAAGTGCCCAGCTCAGTTTCTCCCTTAGAAACGGGCAGTCCCTTTTTCCAGGTAGTTTTCCGACCACAGACACGAGAGCCGAGGCCCCCTCACATCAAATCCCCTCCTGGGGGGGAAAAAGCCTGGGATCCAGAGCCTGGCAGGGAAAGGGAATTTTTCATTCACGGTGCGAGGTGCAGCCCTTGGGTCAAAGCCGGGGGTTCTGGTGGGAGGAGCAGGCTCTGGCGATGCAGGGACAGCCCCCAGAGAGGGGAGATCCCGGTGGGAAAGGGGATGAGCAGGGATGTGCCGCTGCAGGGATCCAGCAGGTCACGGGTGACAAAACCTGCTCGGGCAAGCTGAGCGACTCCTCCAAGCTCGCCCAGCGTTCAGAGGGCACCCACCCCACCCACACACACACCCACCCCCGTGTTCCCCGTTTCTCTGGGGTGCCCGATGGGGCTGGCACGGCCGGGGCCATCCGAGCGCTCCCTCCCCGCAGAGTTCAGAGAAGCCTTCGGGCTGTTTGACCGGACGGCGGCGGGGACGATGCAGATCAGCTACGGCCAGTGCGGGGATGTCCTGCGGGCCCTCGGCCACAACCCCACCAACGCCGAGGTCCTGAAGGTGCTGGGCAAGCCCAAACCAGAAGGTGACAAAGCAAACCGGGGGGCAGGGTGGGACAAATAATCCCTGAGCTCCCTGGCTGCCAGCAGAGGGTATGATCCCTGTAGGAACAACCCCAAGGTGAAGGAATGGGGAGGGAAATGATGCAGACGGGCTTCATTCCTGGGTAATTCCTTCACTCCCCTTCTCCATACCGCGGCTGACAGAAGGGATGGGCGGTGCTCGCCCAGGGATGGTGGCAAATGATGCTTTGTATCTGAACTGGTGCAAACTGGTGTGACCTGACCAGTCCCAGTACAGCCACACAGCCCTGGGGCCAGAGGAGCCACCTGCTGCTTTAATTTGGGGCTGATATCAGGGGTGTCTGTGCAGTCCCCTGATGTTAATCCCTGATTCCTCATATGGATCTTCCAATCTCAAGAGTAATAAAACAGTCCCATCTCCTCGTGGGGCTTCTCCCCTGCCCTCTGATGGAAAAAAGGCCGGGAGGGTTAAGCAGGAGGCCCTCAGAGGCTGAGTTCAGCCCCAGAGCCTGGTGCTTGTAAGGCCAAGGTTGTGGGTTTGATCCAATGGGGGATCCTCGGGGGTCCCTTCCCGCTCGGGACATCCCGTGACACAAAATGTACCCCCAACCCCGCCTTCCCTTCCAGAAATGAACACCAAGATGCTGGACTTCGAGACCTTCCTGCCCATCCTGCAGCACTTCACCCGCAACAAGGAGCAGGGCACCTTCGAGGACTTCGTGGAGGGGCTGAGGGTGTTCGACAAGGAGGGCAATGGGATGGTGATGGGGGCCGAGCTGCGCCACGTGCTGGTCACGCTGGGTACGGGCTGGCCTGGGGGGGCAGCAGGGCAAGGGCCACCACCCTGGGCAAGGGCCACCACCCTGGGCAAGGGACACCACCCTGGGCAAGGGCCACCACCCTGGGCAAGGGCCACCACCCTGGGCAAGGGACACCACCCTGGGCAAGGGCCACCACCCTGGGCAAGGGGCTGGGCTCGTGTCACAGAGACCCTTCTGACTGTGTGGCCTCTCCTCATGCCGCAGCTTCAGGCGTGACCCACGTGAGGTGGAGAGTCCAGACCATCCTCAAGTTATCAGACAGCTTGATCTTCTCTCCACGATCTCTGTGGGCACACAGCTCCTCTCTAACCCCCTTGGTTCCTTTCCCCTGGTGGTTTTGGCTCTCTGGGATAAGAACAGGAAGATCCTGACAGGTCCAAACCCTTCCCCTCACCCCTGTCCATCCTCCTCCGGCAGGGGAGAAGATGACGGAGAGCGAGGTGGAGCAGCTCATGGCAGGGCAGGAAGATGCCAATGGCTGCATCAACTATGAAGGTGAGAGAGAGAGATTCCCATCGGGGCCATCTCACACACAACTACCTACTCTTGGGATGAAAAATCTGGGTTGGACTCAATGATCTCAGAAATCTTTTCCAGCCTGAGTGATTCCATGGTTCTGTGACACTGCTGATCACCAGGAGGGAGGTGTGGATGGCCCTTCCTGAGACAGCTGGGGTGGGAACAAGGCAGGAACAAAGCAATCCTGCCAGGGATTTCCAGGAAAAGCAGCTGAAGCCAGCAGGTTTCCAAGGGATTCAGGATGGTTTTATCCCTGGTTTTGGCACTGTTTTGTTGCAAGCTCTCAAAAATAAACAAAGCCAGCACCTTTCCCAGCAGAGGCTAATTGGGAACATTTGGAGACCTGGATGGCTCACAGCTCCAAGAGGATGAAAATCTGGGATGGGGGGGGTTAAATTTGGGAACCACTAAAATTGGAGGGTGTTGAGGAAAAGAGGGGACCCATTTCCCTTGGCCTCAGAGAAGTGGGGATAATTCTACCAGCTCATCTGCAAGGGTTGGTGTCCCTCTGACCAGGTTGGGGGTGGCACACAAAAAATGGGAAGAGAAGGAGGAATATCAGTCCTGGCATCCTTGGGGTGCTCCCACCACCCCCTGACCTCTCACACTCTCATCTCTCCTCAGCTTTTGTCAAGCACATCATGTCTGGCTGAAAGGTGAGTTCTCCTGCTGCCTCCTGGGAAATTGGAGCTCCTGCACGGGACAGGCAGGGGCAGAGAGGAACCAAACCCCAAAGCTGCAGGGGAACAACCCCAGCTCTGCAGGCACAAAAAGCTGTGCTGGTGAGAAGGAGTCTCATTTGTAACTCCTGCCAGTTATAAATGTTTCTCTTCCCCTCAGCTGTGTGAAGCAGCAGGGGAAAAAAAAAAAAAAAGAGACATAAAAGTGACCTTCAGATACTACTAAATACACAAATTAAACATTTAAAAATCTCTCCCCGCCCCCAAATCTCTTTAAACATCAGAAGATTAAAATGGACACAGACAGAAGTCTGAATTTGGAATGTTCAGCATCCTTTTTATTTTCTTTCTAATCCATTTCTCTCCGGTTCCTGCTCATCAGCTCAGCCACAGAGGTGGCAAAGGCTGCCGGGAGATTTAATCCTTCACCAAACTATTTGCATAAAACCCCATTTTTTAATGGTATAGAATGACAGCCATTGACATTTATCTGGGAAGGAGCACTCCCTCACACAGACTCACTGCACTGGGCCCTCTCCTGCTTGTCTCCCAGGCTCTTGGGAATGTTTGGAGCCACCTGAGCACCACCACGAGCGAGATCCCTCCATCCGTGTCCTTCTCCACAAGAGAGAGCCACCACTCCTTGGTCTCTGTGTGTGTGTGTGCCCAAGCCATCTGCAACCTGCTTTGAAACCTTAAGTTATTGTTTTCAGTTTTTCTGGCTCATTAAATGAAGTCCTTCCTCCCTGGCATGCTTTGTCTGCTTTGGCTCCGGGCAATTCATCGACGCGGTGGCCGGAGGAGACCCCTCGGTCCCCCCCAGCTCTTGGGGGGTAACGGGATATTCCCATGGAGAAGGGGGAAAAGGCAGGGAATGTGAGGCAAGGGTTGAGACTTGGTGTGGATCAGAAAAACCCCAAAACATCTCTGGGGTCACGTTTGTCCTTGTCACCGCTGTGCCATCGACTCCTGCAGAGGAACGTGCTGTGGGGGAGAGGAGTGAGCAGGGGAGAGGTCTGAGGAAACCCACAGCAAGGACTGGGGGCTCTGGAGCTGTGATATCCTGTTAGATCCATGATATCCCTGCTAGATCCATGATATCCCTGCTAGATCCATGATATCCCTGTTAGATCCATGATATCCCTGTCAGATCCATGATATCCCCGCTAGATCCATGATATCCCTGCTATGATCATGATATCCCTGCTAGATCCATGATATCCCTGTTAGATCCATGATATCCCTGCTAGATCCATGATATCCCTGTTAGATCCATGATATCCCTGCTAGATCCATGATATCCCTGCTAGATCCATGATATCCCTGCTATATCCATGATATCCCTGCTGTGATCATGATATCCCTGCTGTGGCCATGACATCCCTGCTTGATCCATGATATCCCTGCTAGATCCATGATATCCCTGCTTGATCCATGATATCCCTGCTAGATCCATGATATCCCTGCTATGATCATGATATCCCTGCTGTGATCATGATATCCCTGCTAGATCCATGATATCCCTGCTGTGGCCATGACATCCCTGCTAGATCCATGATATCCCTGCTAGATCCATGATATCCCTGTTAGATCCATGATATCCCTGCTAGATCCATGATATCCCTGCTGTGATCATGATATCCCTGCTAGATCCATGATATCCCTGCTAGATCCATGATATCCCTGCTGTGGCCATGACATCCCTGCTAGATCCATGATATCCCTGCTGTGATCATGATATCCCTGCTGTGATTATGATATCCCTGTTAGATCCATGATATCCCTGCTAGATCCATGATATCCCTGCCCTGGCAAGCCCAAAGGCTGCACTCTCATTCCCCTTATGCTTTGCATTTAACCCCTTTGTATTTACCACCTCCAGCTCCCGTGCTGACAGCAGTGACACTAAATCAAAACCAAAGTGCAAAGAGGCAGACAGAAAGGGAGAGGTGGGGAATGACAGGACTGCAGGAAAACGTAGTTTTCCACCTGAAAAATCCAGCCCCTGAGGCACCCTCGGGGTGAGAGCCTGCCATGCTTCACTTGGGGCACTTGCTCTGTCTGTTTAGGGTGAAGCAGAGCCGGTTTGCAGCAAAGCAGGTTGGATTGATGCACCTGTAAATGGGGAAAAGCTGCTCCTCTCCTCTGGAAAAGCTGAGGATTCCACAGAGTGAGTGGTTTTAGTCCCACAGACATTTGTAAAAGCTTCTGGGGGTGCCAGTGAAGTGATGCCACAGGCAGAGCTGCACTGCAGGAATCTCTGTAAATCCAGATCTCCAAAGACAACTGCAAACACTGCCCTTTTACAGTTTGGATGCTTTACAGCATCCAGGGAATTCTGAGGGGAACCCCCACCCTCAGGAGAGCCTGTATCTCCTCAGGCTGTGATAAGCCAGACTCTCATACCAAAGAAGGTCTGGATGTCAGGAGTTCTGCGCCCCGTGGAATGGGAGAGACACACGGAGCCAACTTTCATCCCCAGGAGTTATCAGCAGTGCACGAGATCAGGGGGAGGACGATGAACAGGAACTGTGCTCCTTGAAAGGCTCATCAGAGCCCCAGATCACGTACACACACATCATCATCATCATCATCATCATCATCATCATCATCATCATCATCATCATCATCGTCTCACCAAAGGCCTGCAGGGGAGGTGACACTTCACTGTGTCTGGCAGAATGACTCAGGTCAAGCTGACACTGGGCCAGGTGTCCATCCCAGGGGACAGCTCTGCTCCCTGCCCCATCTCCTCACCTGTCTCAGGTGAGGGAGCGAAGAAAGCTCTGCCTGCTCACCCCCTGAAAGCAAACACCCGCAGATTGGCTGCCGATAGCAAACACAACGACACCTTTCAGAGGGGAAAGAGGCCGGCTGAGCCCCCCCTGCTCCACACACAGCTTTAATTCTCAGGGAAAGACGCAGCCCCTGCTCGGGGGGGTTCAGCTGCACATCAGGATCCAGCCTTCAGGCAGCTGAGTGCGCTGGGAAGAGCAGGAGGGAGCACAGAGTCCGTGTGTAGGTGTGTGTGAGGGCAGTGTTGTGGCTGATTGTGTTTCAGGGAGCCCACGGAAGGATCTGGAGAAGGAAGGCCTCTGCTGCTCGCAGGTGGCCATGGGCAGGGCTTGGTATTTTTAATAACTCGAGGCTTAGTCGTGCATCTTTATCCCGTGGCACCTTCAAACCAAATTGTCACTGGAAAATCAAGCCCTTTGTCCCCATAGTCTGTGTGTTTTACTTCTGGGTACGAGGGAAGGGGCTGGAGCAGCAGGAGGGGCTGAGGGAGCTGGGGGGGCTCAGCCTGGACAAAAGGAGGCTCAGGGGGGACCTTCTGGCTCAGGGGGTTCGGGCTGTGCTCCCAGGGAACAAGGGACAGGAGGAGAGGGGAGAGTCAGGTTGGACATCGGGAGGGATTTATTCCTGAAAAGTATTATTAAGCACGGGAAGGGGCGGCCCAGGGGGGTGGTGGATTCCCTGTCCCTGGAGGTGTCCAAGGAAGGACTGGCCGTGGCACTCAGTGCCCTGGGCTGAGGGACAAGGTGGGCATCGGGCACAGGGTGGGCTCGATGATCTCTGAGTCCTTTTCCAACCTCTGTGTTAAGGTGGCTGAACCTCGCTCAGAACCCCTCAGAACAGGACCTGGGCAGTGCCGGCTCCAACCCCGGGAACGGGGACAGGGCCGGGCTGGCTCAGGACACACCAGCGATGGCAGGAGGGAGCCCTGGGACCAGCACCGCGAGGGACGCGGGGGCTGCCGACAGACCCGGGGACCCCCCGAGCCCGTTTTGGGGCACAAAGTGCAAGTTTCTCCATCCCGTGGGCACAAAGCGGCTCTGAAGGACGAGCCCCAGGCCCCTCCGTGTGTTCACCGGCTCTCTCACGCTCGGCCATTTCCGTTACCGCTCGGGCACCTCCGCCCCGGCTCGGGAGGATCCGCCCCGGCTCGGCCATCATCGTCCAGGCTCGGCCATCTCCGGTCCGGCTCGGCCATCTCCGCCACGGCGGCGCTGCCGAGCGCGGCTCTCCCAGCTGTTTTCCGTCGGCGCTCGGCACTTTCCGCCCGCGCCTTCGGGTATTTCCGGGGGGCCGTTCGGGTATTTCCGCCGCCGGTTCGGGCGGACTCGGCGCCCGCCGGCCTCGCTCGCTCCGGTAACGGTCGGTGCGGGTTCAAATGAGCCGCGGCCGGGCCGGGCCCCGCCGGGACTCGTTCTGAGCTGGGCCGGCACCGGCGCCGCCACCGGGACCGCCCCCGCTCGGGCTCGGCGACCAGGAGGCGGAGGCCGGGGAGAGCAGGATGACGGTGCTGCAGGAACCCGTCCAGGTACCGACCCCCGGGCGGCTCAGGCCCCAAGGCCCGGCCCGGCCCGGGTGAGGCCGCCCCGCCCGCGCCGCTCCCGTGGGGGGCCCCCTCAGCCGTGGGCCTGCAGGACCTCCGGCTCCTCCGCCCTCCCTCCCTCCCGCCGGGCTTCCCCTTCCAGCCTGCCGGCCCCATCCCCGCGGCCCCGGGACCGGCCGCCACCGCCCCCGGGTCCCCTCTCGGTTGCTCCGCGGCCGGTTTGGCTCCCGGGAAAGGCCCCCCCCCCCACCCCCAACCTCCTCCCTCCGCCGCAGATCCCCCGGGAGACCTGTTGATACCTCGCTCACCTTGCTGCGTTTGCTGCTGCCGTGTGGTTTTGAAACGCTCACGGCGTGCTCGGCTCCTGCGTGTGCGAGTGAAGGACGTTCCTGGCTCCCTTCGGGCTGGTGGGGGACCTGGGAGAGAAAATAATGCGAATCCCGCTTTTCTACCACGTCTCGGTCTCGCTGCGGCTGCCCCCGATGGGCTTCGTGCTCTTGCCATCCAAAAGACCTGATTCACACATTCGAGAGTTGCTTTTTCTTTCCACACTTGCTGTATGCCCGTTCTCCAGCTATTCGTGATCTCTGCTAATCAGTCATCTTATTCATGTTCCCATTCTTTATTTTAGTGTTATTTTTAGCTTTTTAACAGGCTGTTTTGGGGTTTTTTGTCTTCTAGTTAACAGCAAGAGGTTCCTGGCATAGGAGTCCTGGCAGAACACGGCTGTGTTTTGTGATGAACACTGTGAGAATTCTTGCTCTTGGCTCTTTTCCTTCTGATGGGAAGGGGGAAGAAAGGGTTTTTTCCTCCTGTGGAAAAACCCCCTTCTGGCTTTTCCCCCTGCCTGTGCAAGGGGGTGACAGTGAGAGGTTTGTGGCCTCGATGCCACCGCTCTGAGGACAAGGGTCAGTGCAGCGCTGGAAAAGCTTCTGCCCTGTCCTGCCCTGCTCATCCCACCCCTTCGGAGCTGGGCTGGGTGTTTGGCACCGGCTGGGGGTACTCCAGGAAAAGCCGGGATTGCAATGGCAGAGGAAGCAGGAATGCAGAGCGGAGTGAAGGACAGGAAACAATACCCAACGTTTCCGGTGCTCTGCTAATTAGCCTGACCAAGTGGAAAATATGAGAGCTCTCTGACAGAAAACTGGGGGGCTGGCTTTTGTGTTCCAGCAGGGAAAGCACCTCTCTAATGCCACTTTCCCTTCTTCACCTCTTCTTACCATCGTGGATGTTTTGGTGAGGCCTTGCCATGATGAATATATCTGTTTAGATTGAAAATACCTGCTTAAATTCTGCTTTCAAAGGTCAGATCGCTCCTTTAGCCCTGCTTTTGCTGCTGGTAAGTTTAGGAATTATTTGTGACTGGGTGAAGCCCATTGAATTCCTGAATTCCCAGCTTAGCTGAAGTCTGTGCACTTCACTCTGTCTTTCTGATTTTTTAAACACTAGTTCTCATTTTTGTCGTTGCAGAGATTTTTTTTTTCCCCTGCCTGTCAGTTCTCTCCCAGCCTCCCAGATGTCTCCAGGGCTCAGCATTCCAGGAGAAAAATGCCCTCCTCTTACAGCTGTGATGTTATTTACCTCTCAGGGCGTGATAGAGAAATAACAGAACCCGTGTTTGGATGTAGCTTCACAAATATTGTGCTGTAATTACATGAAATGAACATCCTAAAAGGCATCCTGGTGGCTGGTTAGATTTTTTCCTAACTTTTAATTCTTCAAGTTGAACAAAACGCCAGAGTTTACAGCTCTGATGTGGTCGATTTTTTTTTTTTTTTTTTTTTTAAACACAGCCTAAAACTTTGTATCCCAGGCTGGCTGCCTTCCAGATCCTTCTGCAAAACATCTTGGAAATGAAATGAGCCCTTTGCTTGGAATTTAGCTGTTCAAGGTGCTCATCTGCTGTGACTCATTTGAATGGATAGAAGCTGGACCTGTCTGAATGTGACTTTATTTTCCATCTTCCTGTCCTGAAAGGTGCACAGGAAATCTTCCTTTTTTTTTTTTTTTTTTTGAGGCACAGTCATAGTTTAGACATCTGTTCTCGTGGATAATCATCCCTGCATAAGCGTGGCTGATTCCCTGCTGCCTTCCTTCCCCTTTTCCTGCTTTTTTAGGAGGGCATATATGAGGATCCAGGTGTCAGCATTGATCAGCCCAGGGCACGAGGCACCTTTTGGGCTGCAGAATGACAGTTGCTGTGTGACAGGGAGGCTGTTCCATCAGCCACTTCATGCTTTCAGTGGGACTCTGCTGAGCCACGATTGTTATTTGAGCTGGTGTGCAGTGCAGCTCTCACAATGTGGCTGGGACATGGCCCCAAATCCCTCGTGTCCCCCCTTAGCCTCTGGCAGGATTGTTCCTGCCAACTTGCTCTTGGGTTGAGGAGTCAAATGACCCTGATTTCACCACTCCCACACCTTTGTTTTGTGAGCCGTGCAAAGGCAGGAGTTTGAACCTGGAGATGACACAGCGTGGCTGGATTCATCTGCCTGTCACACTTGTGGCTCGGTAAAGGAACTTTTAGGAGCAAAAGAGAAAGACCTTGGGCTGAAAGCTTTTTAGCCCTGACCTTCTGCCTCAGTTTTTGTACTGCTGGGAGCCACAGCCAGCCTGGGAGTGCTTCAAGGTAAGAGGGAGTAAACAATCAGTTCAGGCAGGCTCTGAGGCTGTGCTTCGATAAATGTGGAACACAAGCAGAGAGAAATAACCAGGAGTTCGGATTAGGACGATCAGGCCAAGAGAATTCACCTCCAAACGCTTCCAAATCCTTTCACACCAGCTTAAAAGCACCTGTTGGCTATTTGAGTGTGTTCTTGGGACCTGCTGCTGGTTGAAAACAGTGTCTCCTCTGCAGATCTCGTGTGTAAATGTGTGCGTGTAGTGCTTGGGATCTCTGGCGTGTGCTGTTCATGACGGCTGTGTGGGCTTCCTGGGAAGAGAATTCGCAGTTTTCACACCCTGTGTTCGTCAAGTTTGTGTTGGGAGAAGGAGCATATGGTACATGTAACTCTGCGATGTTTGGATTTGTTTTTATTTATTTATTTTTGAAGAGGAAAGTGGCGCTTGCCTTTCCCACCGGGAAGCGTTGCTTTCGCTCGGGAAGATTTCTTTTAGTTCTGGGGTGTTTGATGGGTATCAGGAGCTGATCCTGCTTGCCTTGGCTTGCTGATGAATATTTGAGAGATCCTAGACCACTGTGCCTTGAGTTCAGATCTTGTTTGGGGGTCGTTAATGACAAAACTGCTGCAAAAAAAATGGCTTTTTGCTTCGGGACTGGAGCAAAGAGATGAGATGGGAAGGAACTGCTGTCCTGGTCCCAACCCTCAGAGCACAAGCCTCGTAGTAGGTGGGGAGGAAAGGCTGAACAGCTCTTAAAAGACATCATTTTTCCCATCCCACCCCGTTTCTACAGATAATAGCTGACTTTTAACCTGACCTGAAGGGAGTTGGCCGAGTAGCTTGTGTGAAGAAACCCTCTCACCCTTCAGCTGGACAGCTTTTGTAGCTCAGCTGATGGTGACAGAAATGCAAGTAATTCTGACCCCTGCTTTCCTGGTGCACAGTTTGTACACCTGTGTGTTTGTGTTTCGCTGGAGTGGTGCCATCTTTCCAAATCTGCACAAATATTGACTGTCACAAACTCGAGCTCATGAAAAAAACAAGAAACCCGTAAGCAGAGGGCTGGATTTGCCCAAGTGTGGCTGCATGAGCTGAATTCAGCAGTGGGTTTTGGTTCTGTAGGGCTGTGTGTGTCAATTTGTGCATTTAATTTGCATTGCACTCATTCTTGGGTGCTGCTTCCCAGGCCTGATGAGTGGCAGTGAAGAGGTGGCTGATGAGCCAAGGCCCAAATGAAACCCCCCACAAAAAGCACCTTCCTCTTGGCCCTTAAGGGAAAATCCTTTATGTTTAACACACTGAACCAACACAAGTCTTACAATGACCATCTTGGACCCTGAGAAATTGGGTTTGGATTTGGCATCCCAAGAGGAGGTGGTTTGATGGGATAATCCCTGGTGACCAGCTGGGATTGCTGTTGCATTGACCCAACCTGGTGGTTGGTGGTGGTTTGCAGGAATTCCTGTTGAGTTTTGCACCACCTAAAAACTCCCTGTTCCTGAGGTTTGTAGAAGATTGCTCCTGCTAACTAGTGACCAACATTTTTGGGTGGGTTCATGACCTCAGTGCTAAGTTTGGTGGGTTTTTATAAATCAAAACAGCTACACCTTGACCAGCATATTTATCCTCCCTCCTCCCCCTTTTCTTTTCTTTATAATCCAATAAAACCAAGCTGAACTTTGCCTCTTGACAGCGAGAGCTGATGGATTTTTGCACTTTTCAAGCTCCCTGTAAATTGAGATTTATTCCCTTGCCTTGCAGGCTGCTATATGGCAAGCACTTAACCACTACGCCTACCGTGATGCCGTGTTCCTGGCAGAGAGGTTGTATGCAGAAGGTATGTGTTTTGCAAATATAAAAGTGGGGTTTTTAATTTTTTTTGTTTTGGTTTGTTTTTTTTTTTTTTGTTTTCAGTTTGTTTGGGGGTGTTTTGGGTTTTTTTCCCCCCCTGTTCTAATAGCAGAGTTTCACTTTCTGCTTGGGGAAAGCAGAAGAATCTCCAGTTAGGTTGGAAAATCAAGGCAGGGAACAAGAGCAATGTTATTTTTCAGTAAAACCTCTTTAAAAAATTAGACTTGGAGTTGTGTGTTTAAGTGCAGTGTTTACAGGGATGTGTTTTCTGGCATTAATAACCTTAAGCCTTGCATGTCTGCTGTGTTGGCTGAAAGAATCTTGTGATGGTGAGAGAAATTCAGGCAGTGAGAATCAGGACATGTGGGACAGGTGTCTCCAGTTGAATTCCTGTTAATTGTTACTTGATTGCAGTGCTGACAGGTCTGGGATGTCCTGGCTGCTGGGCAGGCAGCAGTAACACATCTCTCCATGTTGTTCTGGGACTTTCAAATACATTTTTATTGTGTTTTAGCCCCTTTTCCTTCCTTTAACCTTTCTTCCCTGACCTCAGATGAGCTTTTTGATTTCCTGTGCTTCTTTCTCTTTGATATTGGTGGTCAGCTTATTGGTGTTGTCCTCTAATCACTACTAGGAAAAAAAAAAACCCAAACCCCTATAATTAAACACAATTTCTCCTGCTAAACAAACCTGAGCAGTGTTTTAGGGCTGGCAGAAATGGCAGGTTGAAGATAATTACCAAGGATGTAGGAACAAAGAGAATCCACTTTTTTTTTTTTTTTTGCAGCAGAAAAATACCTGACTTAACACTGCCACATCTTTACAGAATAATTCCCTACAGGAGAACTTCAAACAGCTTTTTTTTTTTTTTTTTTTTCCCAGTGACCAGCAGTGCTGAGGGGAAAGCAGCAGGAAAGCTGTCACTTGGTGCAAGCAATTAACTGCTAACAAAACATCTGGCTCCTGGTTCAAACAAGTAGTTCCTCTGCAGAGCAGGAGCTGCAGAACTTGAATACTCCACGTTGGCAGCAGTGATTTCACCCTGGGAAGAACTTACTTTTAAGTTTTACCTGCAATTACTGTCCTTGTGGGGAACATCTGAGGCTGAGTCTGTTCAAGCAGTGGATAAAAAATTGATGCCACTCAAATTTGCAGGGAGGTCTTCTGGTGGTTTTTTAGCAGGAGGGCAATAGAATGCCCTCTGTTTGGCCATCCTCTCTTTCCATTGTCAATTAAAACTTAAAACACTCAGTTTTCAGTGTAGCAGAGGATTTGGGCAGATTTCCCAACGAGGTTTTTTGTACAGTGCTCATATTGATTTTTTTTCTTTTTTTGAAGAGTTCCCTGTAGGTAGAGATGAACAAACAACTAACTGATATTTATTTATTTTTTTAAACCTCTTTTACTGTCCAGTACACTCAGAAGAAGCACTGTTTTTACTGGCAACGTGTTACTACCGCTCAGGAAAGGCCTACAAAGCTTACAGGCTCCTCAAGGGACACAGCTGTACCACCCCCCAGTGCAAATACCTGCTTGCAAAATGTTGTGTGGACCTCAGCAAGTAAGTGAATCCTCTGTCTTCTGGCCAGGGTCACAAATGTATTTGTTTTATTTATTTATTTTAATTTTTTTTTAGCTTGGCTTTCTCTGTGAAAGCTGTCTGGTTGCACAAAGTAGAAATCCGTTTCAGATGTGGACCCCAACAAGCATGAATTTATTGCAGAAACGTCTAAAAGGTGCTGAATAATTTCAGGCAGGAGTTGTCAAGCTGTGTAGAGGGAGAAAATGTTGATAGCAGAGATGACTCATCAGGTGTTGGTGCTTCTCTGATACTCTGATTTCCTGAAGGGGTTCCATTAAGGATTGGCCACTTCCCTCAAAAGCTGAGCTTGTTCCTCTTCCCCAGTTAATGAAAGTGAGGGAGGAGGTGACAGACAGTTTTTAAAAAAAACGAACAAAACTCTGTTTTTTAAAAAAAAACCCCAACAAACCAGCCTGGAATCCACACCCAAGAATCCTGTCTTCAGCATCAAAATTAAATCTCTACAGAAATGTTGTATCAAAGTGTCCTGCAGGTTTTCTGGGGTCTGACAGCAAGAGGGTTTTTTTTTTTACTGGAATTGCTTGAGCTTCAGGCTCTGATGCCCTCAGAGTTTGTCCCTAAGGGTATTTTATGTGTCCACATGGATCTTTCAGCTCAAATGTCTGGCTGAGGTGCAGATTTGAAAGGGTGAGGCATCAAGAAAGGCACAAACTTTTGTTCCAACTGCTTAAAATGCTGTGGGGGTTCTTTACAGAAAGCTTGAATGTCTCTCTACAAAGCAGCTTGTGTTTTTTTTTTTTCCCTTTTGGTTTGGCTTTTTTGAGTGTCCCTTTTTTTTTTTTCAATGTGAAAAAATAAAATGATTTCCTTAGGATTGGTAAGAGGATGTTTGATGTGATTATTCTGCAGGATTTGTGTGCAGGGAGAGCTCTTTATTCTTTGACATCTTTGAAGTAGCCAGGATGTCTTGGCTTGGGGGGGTTTTCCTTTGCTATTCCTGCAGCTGTCAGGATCCAGCTTTCCATTGAAAGGGAAATCACCTGGATGTCCTGCTTGGAAAAAAAAAGTGCCAGTGGAATAAATTCCCAGCTGATTGTCCTCTCCTTTGCTTTTACAAAACCTGCTGTGTGCCTGCTGAACTGGTGTCAGTGAGATTTCTTTAAACACACTCTTCAGGATTTGTTCCATTTACCTGTCACTGTTGGTGGTGGAAGCACCGACCTGCAAGTAAAATTTCAAGTTGAAATTTCAAATTAAAATCCAAAATATCTGCCATGTCCCCAAAGCTGGATCTTAGCTGAGCCTGTGGGGCCTTACAGGTTCTCTAAGAAACAAAGCCAGATGAAGCCTTGTTAGTAAGCCAAGCACCTTCAAAAATCAAGTATCTGAAAGACTAAATCTGTCTAAAATCCTGAGATTAATCCCTTTGGGAAAAATCACTCTGTATTTTGTGTCTCTGCTTTCAGAGTGGGGTAGGATTTGGAGTTTGGTTTGTTTTTTTTCTTCCCTCCCAGTAGAACTGTTCATCCTCAGAGTCCTGAACCTCCCTGTTGTAGAGGAACCCCTGGATTATTTTTACCCTTCATTTGCAGGAACTGGTTTGTTGCTTTGAAACCTGTGAACACTGACAGTGAATTTCTGTGTTTGTTTTGTTTTTTTTGTTTGTTTGTTTGTTTGCAGCAGGGTGAAAACACACTGGACTGCCAGTCCTGTGAGCCTTGTAACCCCCTTTAAACCTCTTGTTTTTTAAAAAGGCTTGCAGAAGGAGAGCAGATCTTGTCTGGTGGAGTGTTGAATAAACAGAAAAGCCATGATGACATTGTTATGGAGTTTGGGGACTCTGCATGCTTTACACTCTCCTTACTGGGACATGTCTACTGGTAAAGTTGCTCTTTTACTTTTAATGAAACTGGGGGGAGTTTTTGCTTGGCCAAGCCCGATTTTATTCAAATTTTAGTCACCACCTGTCTCTGGGTTACACCATTTTGGAGCATGATGGGTGCAGGTTGTGGAATCCACCTCAATAGCTGGATTTTTATTTTATTTTATTTTGTTTTTTCACCCAAAACTTCTGTCTGAAAACACAAATTCCTCTTCCCCAGCTGGTTCAATGAGCAATCCAAGAATCTGCTGGTTTGGGGTGGTTTTTACCTTTTGGATTTGTTCTTCCCTGAGGAAGACTCTCAAGGCCTGTTTTTAGATTTTTCTGGATCTATTTTCCTATAACCTTCAAATCAAAGTGCTGAGGGTGCCAGGCAGAATAATTTGACAACTTTAAAGCATTTTGCATTTGCCCAGATACAAGGAAGGTTTCAGTAAATGTAAATAATTGAATAGGAGTAGTGGTTGGGGTTCTATTCCACTATATCTGTTCTCAGTTATTTTCAGAATCACTGCTTTGCAGCCAAATGCTCCAAATGTTCAGTTTAACCCCTAATTTAGGTGCAAAAAAAAAAAAAATACTATCCCCAGATATTTCAAATGGCTGGAAGGCTGGCAATCAGGTTGCTGGTTGCAAAAAAGAAACAAGCAGCATCTTCCTAAAATGAAAATCCTCCAGCTATTCTAGTGCTTATATAACTTACTTTTTTTTTTGACAACTGTGTCTAAATATGTCAAATAACTTCAGAAGGACTCGATATTTCTCTGTGGCTTGAAAAATGAGGAATGTTGCTGTGCCTCTCAACATGTTTTGGGTTTGTTTTTGTTTTTTTTTTTTGTTTCTCAACTCTTCTGCAAAGCCCTCTCTCGAACAAAAATGCTGTTCTTAAATTTCCCTGTGAACTGTTCCATTCTTTTTTTTATTTTTTATTTTTGCAGCAAGACAGACCGGCTTGCCAAAGGATCAGAATGTTACCAAAAGAGCCTTAGTTTAAATCCTTTCCTCTGGTCCCCTTTTGAATCACTCTGTGAAATAGGTGAGTCTGCAGAGCTGTTTTACTCATTTAAGGTGGTTTTTTTTTTTTTAACCTGTCTGGTTGTGTCAGCCTGTCCCTTCTGCCACCACTTGTGACAAGGAGAGTTCTCTGAGGAGGTTTTGGGATTTCAAATTCTTTGCCAGTGTTTAGGACTTTTTGTATTGTTTTTATTTTTTTCCATTTTCGCTGTTTATACATTTTTGGGTTTAACAGAACCGTGTGTTTTCCAACCTACAGTTGGTAGCCCTTTAGAAACTGAGAATAGCTGGAAAAAACAAGTCTATTTATATTAAAAAAAAAAAGATTGTCAAGGGTTTTTTTTAGTGGAAGAACACTTCAGATTTGGTGTAAGGGGGTCTAGTGGAAAGTGTTGAGTTGGAACTGGATGATCTTTAAGGTCCCATCCGACCCAAACCATTCCGGGATTCTGTGAAATGCATTAAAATCCTTTCTCCCTGTCCTTGCCTCTGGCTGAAAACTCCGAGGAGAAACTCAGGAATAATTGTTTCAATCTCCTTCCACTCTCCCAGGTGAAAAGCCAGACCCTGAGCAAACATTTAAATTAACATCCTTACAGAACTTCAGCAGCTGCCTGCCCAACACTTGCACAACGTTGGTGTCCAACCACAACATATCCCACAGGCAGCCCGAGAGTGTCCTCATGGAAACCCCCCAGGACACCATTGTGAGTGTTGCTGAAATCCTTTCGAGCCACTTTTCCCAGCTTAACTGACAATTGTTGATTAATCTACGCTCGTGAGTGTTTGACGGCTGCCTTCCATCCTTCAGGAGCTGAACAGAATCAACTTAGAATCCTCCAATTCCAAATACTCCTCCTTGAACTCGGATTCTCCCGTGTCTTACATCGACTCTGCTGTGATTTCATCAGATCCTGTCCCCCTGGGCTCAGGAACTGCCATCTTGTCCAAACAGGCTCAGAACAAACCAAAAACAGGCCGCAGTTTACTGGGGGGACCTGCAGCTCTGAGCCCCCTGACCCCCAGGTGAGTCCTTGGCTGTGCTGGGGCTCGTTGAGGGGTTGGGAACAGGGAAACTGCTGCACCCTCACCCACCTAAACAACTTCACAACTTCCATGTCCACACTGGAAAATCCCTAAAGGAATATTTTTCTGCTCTGGGATAAATTTATTATGGAAGGGTACCCTGAAGAGCTTTTCTTGAAGAATTGGGGGGTCTTGTAAAGATAATGTTGTGTCCTGGATATCTTATTTAGGCACAAGCTGTGGATGGTCTGTGTTTTGGGTGTTTTGCAGGCAGGAAAAGTTCTGTATTCTTTGGTTTCAGGAACAAGAATGTTTTTCTATGGAAGTTTTTTATAAATAAGGGTTGTCAGATATAGAGGGTTTAACATAAATCAGTGAAGTGGTTCTGAAATACAAGTTGATCATCCGTGCCAGGGCAGGGGGAGGTTGGATGTGGGGAAAAGGCTCTACCCCCAGAGGGTGGTTGGCACTGAACAGGCTCCCCAGGGCAGTGGGCACAGCCCCAAGGCTGCCAGAGCTGCAGGAGGGTTGGGATGATCCTCTGGGGCACAGGGGGGGATTGTTGGGGTGTCTGGGCAGGCCCAGGGCTTGGATCAGTGATCCTTGTGGGTCCCTCCCAGCTCAGAATGATATTTTATGCTCTGATTCTCTGTTTAACCCCAGCTCTCCTGGTCTGCCCCTTCCTCTCTGTGTTTTTGTTCTCAGCTTTGGAATTTTGCCACTAGAAACCCCAAGCCCTGGAGATGGGACCTATTTACAGAACTACACCAACTCCTCCTCTGTAATCGATGTGCCATCCACAGGAGCACCTTCAAAGAAGGTATTTTGCATTCTGGGATGTGTTTACTGTTCTGAGAGCTGGACATTGCACTCTAAATAATCCATAATACAGATTAAAAACCTATCTGAGCTGCTGATTTTTTTTTTTCCCCACCCAAAATGCACAGACATGTCCAGGCTGCCCTGCTGGTGTTGCTGGAGTAACCTGAGGAAGTTGCTGCATTTTCTGTCACAGAGAATTTTATAAATATTGATGCTTCCAAACAACAAAAGATTCAAACAGGGTGGAGTGGGAAGCCCTAAAGTCTTGTTTAATCAGTGTATTTTCAGAAGGAGCTGAAGCTTCTGCTTTCTTGCAAGCAGTTCCTGAGTTCTGATTTACAAACCAGAGTAATAAAAATCCTGCTGGTGGTTTGGGGAGGAACTGAGAATGGTGCAGTTTCACTCAGCAAAGTCTTGTGTAGAGGAAACTAAAAATTGTCTTTTTTTTTCACTCAGGAAGAAAGTGCCATAGTTGCCATAGTGATAAATGAGAGGTGGAATGTTGGTGACAGTTGAAGAACTATTTGTTCCTTTCTAAAAACAAAAAACCTGAGGATTTTTCCCTGTAAAAAAAACCAAAACAAAACAACAAACAGTTGCATGGGGAGTGTTTTTATATAGGGGGGCAACTCTTTGAAGTTAAATTCAGTGCAAATAATGGTGGTGAAATCCCCTTGAGAAGCAGAATTTGAATTTCCACGTTTGCCCTGGACAAATCTTGGTGCCCAACTCGCTGTGCCCTCCTGAAAGGGAAAATGTGGCAGCTGTGCTGAAACAAATCTGCTGGGAGACATCCCCATGGATCCCATTCCCAGCCTGGAGTTCCTCAGGACCCAGCAGTTTTCCAAGGCACATTTGGAAACACTGCCCTGTGGTGGATGATGCCTGTGGAGGGAGATGAATTTCCACCAGTCTGGAAATGGAAACAGGGAAGTTTTGAGAGGGGAATTTGCTGCTTTGAGTGACACAACAGCCCCGAGGTGCAAGTTTACAACTCCATGCTTATCCTCCCTGCCCAAATTCATCAGTGCTGCTACCAAAACACTGATATTTGAGGGATATTTTCCTAAAATTCTGGGCAGGTTTCAGTTCTGCTCTCGGTGGAGCTGTGCCTGGCTGAACCCAGGCAGTTTCCCTGGAAACACAGAAAGGAATAAAAACATCAGGATGAATCCATTCCTCTCTGAGTGGGCAAGTGTGTTTGGGGCTGCCTAAACTGCCCCTCTTGAGAACAGAAATTGGGAAGGGCAGAGCAGGGCTTGGGAAATGCAGAAATCAGCGTTGCTTGTGCTGATTTAATCCCACTCATCCATTTTTTGGGGGTTTTGAGGAAAATCCCTTCCCAACAGCAATCACTGAGCTCAGTCTTGGAGTCCTTGGAGTGGGCAGAAAGACTTGTTTGGGGTTTTTTTTAAGCTTTTCTTTGAAGAAATAGGAAGAGAATAATCTGTTTGAGCCCACCAGACAGTGAATTTCTCCCCAAACTCTTTCCTTAGGTCTCATCTCCAAATTCCCACCCCTCAGCTGTGCCTGGGGAGGCATCAGAGTGCACATTTTGTATCCTCAGGGGGTTAGGACAGTGTTTTTAGTACTAAGTCATGTCACCTGCTGGCAAATAAAAGGCACCACAATGTGTGTGTGTGTGCAGTGTTTGCTCAGCTGACTCAGCTTGACTGTGGGTATTTATTTCTGATTTTTCTGTGCTGCATAATTCAGGTCCCTCCTGGATGAAACAGTTCAGTTCTGCTCCAAAGGCTGGAGGATTAAAATAGAGGAAAATACTGATTTATGGTGTGTTAAAGCAGGCTCAGGTGCTGTGCAGTGTCAGTGGTGAATGGACAGATGATAAAAGGATAACTCAAATATTTTTCTTTCCATGTTGTTTTTTTTTGTTGTTTTTTTGTGGGTTTTTTTGTGCAAAGAAGGAAGTTTAAATGTGACATCTCTTAATTCCCTTTTTGTGCTGTCACAAATATTTCACCACCCAGTTTCTTGCCACTAGGTGGAGATTTTATATCTCCAAATAACGTGCATGAAGTTTAACAAACTTAGTGTTATTAACAGGTGGGATGAGCAATCCTCTGGATGGTTTCTCCCTGGAACGAGGTGAACTCTTCCCTTTTATTTAAATAACTTGATTTCTCCTCCTTGGGCCAGTTTGTGGTGGGCAGGGATTGGGTGTAGCAGAGGTGGAGATTGCTTAGTGACATCATAACAAACCTGCAGAAACTCTGTGTTGTGCAGACTGTCAGCAGGATAAGCCAGGCTGGAACAAAATCTGTCTTCTCCCAGAGTGGGAACAGCCGGGAAGTCACTCCAGTCCTCGTTGCACAAACACAGAGCTCTGGTCCCCAGACAAGGTAAGAAAGAAATAAAAACCATCTTTGGTATTATTGGCCTTTTCCTTCTATTTTTTGTTGTTTTTTTTTTCCTTGAAGGAATTTGGTGTTTTATCAGCCCCAACTTGTGGGGTTTGTTGCTGCAGAATTCCAGTTTGGCTGAGGAAGTGGGGGTGAAATAACTCCAGTTATTTGTTGAAGTAATTTAAATTAACCAGTGCATTTACATCACTTTCATCAGTAAATAAATAAATAACTGGAAATAAATTCTGCTCTTGGGGGGGGGGGGTGTTATCCCTTGAAATGTGAATTCCCGTGCTATAGCACTCAAACCTTTCTGTTTGAAACCAATATAAAAGCTGTTATTATTTTAAAAAGGGGCAAAGAACTTTGATTTTTCAGCCTGTAATTGTTTTATTTTTGGTGGTTTCCAGTACAACACCTCAGGTATTGAGCCCAACCATTGCTGCTCCACCCAACTCACTGCCTCGAAGAAGCTCTCGCCTGTTTACCAGTGATAGTTCTACAACAAAGGTAACACTGGAGAAATTTGGGGGTTCTAACCCATTTTAAGAATACCAACTCTTAATTCCCAACATTTACAGCCATTTTAGCAGCTTAAAACCAGATTTTTTTAGTGAGCAGGGCGTGGTTCTTTATATATAATTTTACACAATTCACTCATTCCTGAATTTAAAAAGATTCTTTGATATGTGACTCTTGCTCTTCTTGCTTGCAGGAAAATAGCAAAAAGTTAAAAATGAAGTTTCCACCCAAGATCCCCAACAGAAAAACAAAAAGTAAAACAAATAAGGGAGGAATAACTCAACCAAACTTAAATGACAGTTTGGAGATCACCAAACTGGAATCTTCCATCATTTCAGAAGGGAAAATTTCCACTGTTGCACCACAAATCCAAGCTTTTACCCTGCAGAAGGCAGCAGCAGGTCTGTGTGAACACCACTGCACTCTAGTTAAACATTTAATATATCTGTTTTTTTAATGCTGAATGAAAAATAACATTGCTTCAGTGTTCCTTTGGTTTCCTGTTTTCGTTTAGCCTGCAGCTCTCACCTTTTGTGTGATTATAAAAACTGATTTGATTCAGTATCTTCTCGTTAACTGATGTGTCAAGAAGTGTTAAAAGTGGCTGATTGTCAGCAGATACATCTTACAAGCTCTGGTTCTTGTTAATTATTAAAGTATTTTCAAGATATTGATATATAAAGTCCTGTAAATTATATGTAGTATGTCAATTATCATAGCACAGTAGAACACTGTTATAATTATATAAAAAATATGAAATATTAATATAATACAGAGTACTAATTATTCATAATATATAATATATATTATATATAATACATAGTAATATATATAATACATAATAATAATAATAATAATATATAATAATATAAAGTACAAATGATTCAAGAATTACCCTTGGAAACTCCAAGGAGTTGCTCCTGACCCAGCCATCTTCCCTCAAAAGTGGGCTTGATGTGGTCTGTTCTCCTTTCTTATTTCCCACTTGTTTAAAAACCAAATCTTTACTCAGATTGTGAAGGGGAAGAAAAACAACTTAATCAAAGTGCTGAATTCCTCTCTTTTGGCTCAGCAAGGTTTCCAGGCAGCAGGGAGGTGTATCCATGGCTACCCCCTGGAAACTGTGCTCAGACCCAGGGAAATGCTTGGAAAGCTGCTGGAAAAGCAGGATTTCCACTTGCCCCCAGCTCCAGAGTTTCTTAAGAGCTCCTCACCATCTGCCTTCCCTCATATTCAGATTTATCACCTGCATATTAGGTGGATATTCAGAATTATCATGCCCAGTCTGAGGCTGTGCTTGGAAAGATTGATTTTTCCCAGGTAAATTCCAGAGCTTTTTTGAGGGCTGAGCACTTCCAACTCCCCCAAATCTCGGCTGTTTGCTTTCTTTTCTTTGGGCCCCTCTTTTCCTTACTGCATTTTTCTCCCAGAAGGTTTGATGAGCCTCCTGAGGGACATGGGCAAGGGTTACTTGGCCTTGTGCTCCTACAACTGCAAAGAGGCCATCAGCATCCTGAGCCATCTGCCCTCCCACCACTACTACACGGGCTGGGTGCTGTGCCAGATTGGCAGAGCCTACTTTGAGCTGGCAGAGTACATGCAGGTAGGACCTGAGGGTTGCTTTTCCTCTTTCCACTTTTCTCTGGTAGTTTTTTTTTTATGTTATTTGTTCTTCCACCCAACTCTTGGGGTCTCCTCCTTGTCTTCACCTGCAGCTGTGCTGATGGAAGTGTTTGTAAATCAACACTGAAGTGATTTGTGAGCTCAAAACCAAACCTCTCCTCTGTGTTTTTAGTAAATTCAGCTCCCATCAGTGCCCCACTTTCCCTTTCAGCCTCAGGAGCACTGGCACAGCTGAGGTGGTGGCAAACAGGAGTGAGCAGTTCAGGGTAACCCCACACTTGAACTCTCCCTGGCACTGCTGTTCCTGGCAGCTGAAGGACCTGTTTGTTTCGTTGTTTTTTTTTCCCAAGGTTTTTAAAACACTTTCTGGTGGAATTGTGTGCAGGAGACAGACCCAGAAGGTTTCAGAAGGGTGGGGGGTTTAAACTGTGCACATTCTGCTTAGAGCTGGAACCTGTTGGGCTGCTTAATGATTCATTTACAAAGCTGAGGCTACAGCCCCAATCCCACAATTCCAGAAGGGTTTGGGTGGGAAGGGACATAAAGATTGCCCAGTGCCACCCCCTGCCATGGGCAGGGACACCTTCCAGGGTGCTCCAACCTGGCCTTGGACACTTCCAGGGACAGAACACTTACAGAGCCAGGAGGATGCTCGGGGTGGATGTGAAACCTCTCACAATTGACCTCCGACCTCTGCTCTGGTTGGGGGGGGTGGGATTTTGGTTTGAAGTTCACTTTCTGCTCTTAGGCCGAGAGAATATTTTCAGAAGTCAGGAGGATTGAAAACTACAGAGTGGAAGGCATGGAGATCTATTCCACCACCCTCTGGCACCTGCAGAAAGACGTTGCCCTTTCGGTTCTTTCCAAGGATTTGACGGACATGGATAAAAACTCACCGGAGGTATAAAAAGCCACGGGTTGGAAGGGGAGGAAAGGGGAAGTGCACGTGGCAAAATCAGTGAGCTCTGAGCTCTAATCATGTCTTTTTTTTTTTTTTTTTTTTGCTGTGGGGATACACCTGAATATGGCAGGGTTGTCACTTTGAACTCCTGATGCCCAAAGTGGCTTCCTGAAATTCAAATACCCTCTTGTGTGGAACAGGTTGAAACCTTTCATCTGTTCGTGGTTATTTACATTTACATTGGCACTGCTCATCTCCAGGGTTACTCAGTCACTCCTGCCAGGCTGCAGAGATAAGGAATATCTTTTTTTTTTTCCTGTAACCACCTCTTAATTGCTGGAGTTAATTCCCTGGCACTTGAGAAATATTTGCTCTGGAGTTTATTTGCAGATGTGATGTTGCACATTTTCGTGCCAAAGTCCATTAAACTGCAGAGTGTGTGGCAATGTGAGGTCATGAGGTGCAAGAACCCAGGAATCTTTCAAAGGGTACCACAATAAAAATAATATTTTTTTTTTAATATGTTTATAAATGTGCTCTCTGAGAGGAGGGGATATTGGGATTTTTGGTTTTCCCCTGCAGATTTCCAGATCTGTCACTTGGAGGGAGCTTAAGAGTGGAAAGTACCATCTGCCCCTTCATTATTCTTAAATATCAAAGATGTTTTATTTTTGGCCTTCTCAGCTTCAAAAGCTTGAAGTCATTAATCACCAGAGGATCCAATTACCACAGACTTGTCAAGTGTCCTTATATTCTCCATTTCTGTGTTCCAGCCTGTGTGTTTGTTTATTTTATGAGGTGTCTTTAGGCCTGTTTTCCCTCACAGGAACGAGACTCAACTGTTGATTTATTACTGTTTATTTTGTTGTTGTTTTTTTGTTGTTTTTTTTTTTTTTAATCTAGGAGGAATTTATTTAGAATCATGTAAATGTAGGGAAAAAAAAAAAAATGTGTTCAGCTCAGATTTAATCCCCCTGAGGTGCAGAAAGGATTCCAACCCTGCCCTGTCTTTGCCAGGCCTGGTGTGCTGCAGGGAACTGCTTCAGCCTCCAAAGGGAGCACGACATTGCAATCAAGTTCTTCCAGAGGGCCATCCAGGTGGATCCAAACTATGCCTATGCCTACACCCTGCTGGGCCACGAATTTGTGCTGACAGAAGAGCTGGACAAAGCCCTGGCTTGTTTCAGGAATGCCATCAGAGTCAACCCCAGGCACTACAACGCCTGGTAGGTGTGGGTTTGTCCCCTGCTCTTCCACGGGGTGTGAGAGATTCCTGCAGGAGGAAAATCTTCTGGATGCTGCCACTGCTGGGATTTCACGGAATTCCAGGAGGGTTTGGGTTGGAAGGGGCACCTCCCACTAGACCAGGTTGTTCCAACCTGCCCTTGGTGCTTCCAGGGTTGGGGAATCCACAACCAATTTCCCACTGCTCTCTCTGGGAAGAGAGCAAAGCTCTTCCTGCAGGAGGTGTGGGGTTCATGTCTTTATTAAACAGTTATTTCCACAAGGAAGGCAAAAAACCTGGAGATTTTTGATTTTCCACAGGTCTTTCAGGCTGTCCCTCTGTGCAGCATTCCTTGTGCATCCAGTTATTTTTCCTCAGTCCAGTGAGGAACTCAGCCCCTTCATACCTTAGGATGCAAATTATTTCTTGCAGCTTTTTAATGTGTAAAGCAGTAAAAATTAGATTTGTGAGTGTAAGTCACTTAGTCTTGAACTTTTTTTGTATTCCTTTTATTTTCTGGCTGCTTAGCCAGTCTTCCTGTAGTTCTTCAACTACCTCAGTGAGAAAAAAAAAAAACAAGTAAATTTTAAAATTTTAGACACAGCTTCCTGGCAAGTCTACAAACCACTCACTGCCAAGAACTAATCTGATTAAAACACAAAGTGTCACTTAACAGAGATGTTTCTGTGCCTGCAGGTACGGGCTGGGAATGATTTATTACAAGCAGGAGAAATTCAGTTTGGCAGAAATGCATTTCCAGAAAGCCCTGGACATCAACCCTCAGAGCTCGGTCCTGCTGTGCCACATCGGAGTCGTAAGTGGATTGTGCTTCAGCCCTGGCTTTTTCACCCTGCACTTGGCAGGAGAAAAAAATCACTTCAGCCCCCTCTGGAGTGCAGTGATTTCTGTCCTGGCTGTGTTTCCTCTCTGCCTTTTTTGTCCCAGGCAGGTGTAGAGGTCAGAAATCCACTTCTTTAGGCAGCTTTGTGCCCCGTGGAATTTAATTAATTAATTTAATTTCATTCAGGAGGCCTCAGCCACCACCCCATCGGTTCAATTTACAGGGCTGTTTGAAAAGTCAGTCCTGGAAAATCAGCAGCCTCACTGGCCAGTCTTGAGTTGGGAAATAATTGTTGGATGTTGGCTCTGTGTGGGAGTGGGGGGTGGGGACCTGGCTCTCATTTGCCCCCAAAATTGTGTCACATCCCACAGGGGCTGTGGCTGCTTCTCCCTTAAACACACAGCAAGATTTCTGACTCCACTCCTGGCCAGAGGTTAAAATGATTTCTGCAAGGCCTTGGGTGGGGAGGAGGTTTTGGGGTGGAGACAAAGTGAGGAAAACCCTCTCAAACTTGGTCTAGAATCAGGCCAATATTTTTCCTAAGGGAGCAGATCATAAGAAAACATAATCAAAAAGATTTGAGATTTTATTTTTCCATTTCAAAATTGCTCTCCCTCTCTGTGGCAGGTCCAGCATGCACTGAAAAAATCTGAGAAGGCTTTGGACACGTTGAACAAAGCCATCAACATCGACCCCAAGAACCCACTATGCAAATTCCACAGAGCTTCGGTGTTGTTTGCCAACGAGAAGTACAAGGTGAGGTTGGGTTCTACATTGTTATTTTTTTAAATTTATGTATTTATGCATTATCTGAATTTAACTTCTTTAAAATGTTTACATTGTTGTTATTTTTTTCTGACCTGTTATTGTGAGTTTATACTGAATTACTAAATTATGAACTATTTGGCCCTGGTGGAGCAGTGAAATAAAAGATTTGGGCTCTCCCTTTCTCAGGCTCAGACTTTAAAGACTGAAGTTTATGCTGCTCACAGAAACTGCATAAAATTTAATGAAATGTTCTGGCTTTTAACACCAGTACTGAGGGAACTTAGATGCAAAATAAACACAGTCTTTTGCAGAAGTCCCCAAAATGCACGTCTAAACCCAGAATTCTTCAAAAGCACAGGCTTGAGATTAGAACATGCACCACAAAACACATCAATATTATGTTTTAGGAGTTAAATAAGTCACAGTTTGATGTCACAACTGGTTGCAGATCTCTGGCTTGTGCTCACTAATTTTTTTTTCACCTTCCTTTCAGTCAGCTTTACAAGAACTTGAAGAATTGAAGCAGATTGTTCCCAAAGAGTCTCTTGTTTACTTTTTAATAGGAAAGGTAGGTTAAAAAAAAACCCTCCCTGTGACCACAAATCCTCTGTTTTTCCTTTTGCTGCTTAATGAGCAAATGGGCTGCCTGTCACTAAGCTGCTTCCACCTGGAGCAGCCTTCTAAAAATTCCCAAAGCTTTAAATGAGGCTTAGTGCTCCCAGCTTTATTCTGGATCAGCTTCTCAGTGCAGAGGACACTTAAAGAGAGTTGTTCCTGGAATAAAACAAAACCAAGGAAAATAAAAATAAAAAAAATTAAAAAATCACCCAGGCCAGTTGTTACTTCTGGCCTGCTTTGATTTCCCCACTGATAATTAATTTTAAAAGGCTTTCTTTTTCTTTTTTTTTTAAAGGATTTCTTCCCAAAATGCCATCTAACCTCTGTGAGTTTGAAGCCATTTCCCCTTGTCCTGTCCCTTCAGGCCCTGTAAAAAGTCTCTGTCCATGTTTCTTGTAGCCCCTTCAGGCACTGGAAGGATATAAAATATATAAATATATATAAAAAGATCCTGATAAAGATAGTTCATTAAAAAAGGACACTTGGCTGTGTCATAACCACTGCATCATTGCCTGGAAATGGAATTCTGGCAAGATTTGATTCTTAGGATAGCAATGATGTTTGCCCATCCACCAGCACAGTTGGGTATTTGCAGGTTGTACCAATTAAAATATTGAATCCCATTCTGGGGCACTGGGTCAGAAACCCTGAATAAGAAATAATTGCTTTTTTTTTTTTTTTTTTTTTTTGGTGTGAAATGCCAGAGGAGTGACCTGGTAACAGAAATCCTCCTTTCCCACCCCCTCCTCTGCTCCTGAGCTTTAAAGAACTTCCTGCTGGGGAACAACCAGACAAACCTCTGGCACAGTCCTGGAGAGCTCTGTCAGCAAAATTTCTTTATTTTATTTTTAAAAAAACTAGGCAGAGGTAAAAGGGTTTGGGCTGAAATGTCTTGACTGGTGTTTGCCCAGGACCCCTAAAGTGACATCACACTTGCCATGTCCTGATGAATTTAAATTCTTCCACTGGTTCAGTGTTTAACACAGGTAAATTATTTACTCATCTGCCCTTAATAATAAGGAATCAGCTGCTAGTTTAATTTAATTTTTGGATTTTTAAACATAAACCTTTGTTCTTTCTACACATCTTTATTTCCTTTGGGACTCATAAAATAACTTTTTCATCCCTCCCCTCTCTGTTGCTTTCCAGAAACTCCCAGTTCCCTGTTGCAGCTTCGTGTAAATGGGAGTTGTTTTTCTGCCTTCTTCTTTTTTAATTTTCTTTTTTATTTATTTTCAGGTTTATAAAAAACTGGGGCAGACCCACTTGGCCCTCATGAATTTCTCCTGGGCCATGGACTTGGATCCCAAAGGAGCCAACAACCAGATCAAAGAGGCCATTGACAAACGTTACCTTCCTGATGATGAGGAGCCCATCACTCGAGAGGAGCAGATCAGTGAATGTTACCCCTATGAATCAGGTTTGTATTTCCAACCCCTCTTTTTTTCATTTAAAGAGGTTGTTTTTTTTTTCCCAGATTAAGATCCCTTCGTTTTTCCTACTCCAAGCATATATTAAATAAAGGGTTATTTAATAAAGGGAAGCAGTTTGGGTTAGAATGAAGAGAAAATAAAACACTTTGGGGGAATAATCCACAAAAAGGGATAAGCTCAGGTTTCTCTTCTCTCAGCTTTTTTTGATTCTGAGCTTCAATTCCTTTTTGACTGTTGTAAATGGTGACCTTTTTGCAGACTGAAACAGAGATGGAAAATCAAATGCTGATCAGCAGTTTAATTCTTTTCCTGAAAGGAAGAAAATATGGCAAGGGTTGGGGTTCTGGAATTGGCCTGCAATTCCAGATCCTCAGCTGGAAAAAGTAGGACAAGGGTGCCAGCTGTTTATCACATTGATTTTTTTGATTCAACCTGTGTGGTTTTTAATATGGGAAACTTGCCCTGCACTTCCTGAAGGATCCATCTGTTTTTTTTCCTGCTGTTGGAATTGAGTTTAATTTAAAGCCTGAGCATCTTCTGACCAGGAGATGGAGACAGAGACTGGAACTGCTGAGCATTCCCCCCAAAAAAAAACAAACCAGAAACCAACCAACCAAAAAAAAAAAAAAAAACAACCCAACAGCTTAATTTGTCCAACAAATGTAAACAAAATAAATGTTGGGCTGTGTGCCACAATTCAGCCTCCCTGACTGTGCTGACAGATTGTCCAAAGGTTCCACAGCCTGAGCTGAGCGACTCTCTGGGGTTACAGGAGAGCAGCTGATGGAATTTAAGGTAGTCCTGGGGAAAGGGGGAAGTTGTTTGGAATATTTGGGGTCGTTTAAGGCATTTTGGGGGCATGGAGTTGCCTCCTGTGGGACTGGCTGTGTCTGTGGTGCAGAAACCTGGAGTGTTTTTACCAGAGTGGGGCCAAGGCAGGTTTTGGTAAGGGGTACTTTGTGGTTTATTGGTGTGAATTCCTTTGGAAGTTGATGTAGGATCAGGGAGCAGTGGGTTCAGACTGAAAGAAGGGAGATTTGGGGGAGATACTGGGAAGAAACTCATCCCTGGGAGTTTCCTGCACAGGGTGCCCAGGGAAGCTGTGGCTGCCCCTGGATCCCTGGAAGTGTCCAAGGCCAGGTTGGATAAACTTGGAGCAGCCTGGGCTGGTTGAAGGTGTCCCTGCCCATGGCAGGGGTGGCACTGGATGAGCTTTGAGGTCCCTCCAGCCCAAACCATTCCAGATGTCCTTGATTTCCCTGGACTCCTCCAAGCTGTCAGGGCTCAGGTTTTGCAGGAAAATGGGAGAAGCCCCGAAGCTTTAAAAAAACACTGTGAGGGGAAACCCAAACCTGTTGCTGTTGAGATGCTGGAGAGGGTTGTGAGGGGATCCTGGCAGTGGAGTTTGACCCTTTTTGTGTCCCTCTTCCTCCTCCTCCTCCCTCTCTGCAGTTGGCACGGACGAGTCCCAGGAGAGCAGCATGACGGATGCCGATGACACGCAGCTCCACGCGGTGGAAAGCGACGAATTTTAACCTCCAAGAGCCACTGTCTGAGCCTGAGTGTGTGTGACTGGTACTGTCGTGTCCTCCCCTTCCTTCCCACCCTGGGTGTTCACCCCTCTGAGCCAGCGCTGTCGTCGATCTCCACCGACACCCCACGAGTGGCACCTCGGAGCTGAGCTGTGCCAGAGTCCATGGCAGTGCAATATCCAGCTGCTGCTGCTGAGTCTGACTAGGTTGGCTCTCACACATTTATGGAAGTGACTGACTGAGGAAGAAGAAATGCTGGTTTTTGGACTCCCCTTTGCTGGAAAAAAACAACAAACAAAAAAAACCCCAATATCATGGAAGACAGACTTGTGGTTTGCTGTATGGAAGGCAGTAGATGTGGGGATAGTACTAATGACGAGGTGTCTTGTTCTTTTTTCCCCAGAAAAAACGTGTCTTAGTTTGGGTCTTTCTTGGTAAGCAGAGTGCTGAACCTCATTTCCAAGTTCTCCAAGGACAGTGGTGACAAAACAGGACTCTTGCCTATTGTAGTGTAACTGAAATGCCAGGGAGTGTCGGTGACCTCAAAGCTGCGGCGTCTCCAGCGAGCCAGCCCAGGACTGGGAGCGAATCCCCCCACGGAACAACACCCCGTGGGCCCTGCTCAGAGTGCAGGCTGCAGGAGAGAACCTCCCACTGCAGGATCAGAGCTTTCCTCAGATGCTTTTCGTGTCCTAACCATGAATTAATTTATTGGCCCAGGCTCGGGAAGGGCGGTGTTTTACTCTGCCCTCGAGTCAGCACCACCTCGCTTCGTTTCTCCTGCACCCCTCCACTTGTTCTTCCCCCTCTTAAGAGTAACAAAAATTTAATAAAGGGCAAAATCAAGAGACAAACGAGGTACAAGTGTAATGGTGACAGCGTGGAACCCTTCATCCTGAGAGAGGGGGAAGACTGTGGAAGCCTTAATGCAATCAGAACCTTGGTCAAACACATCAGATCCCTGGCTCGGGTTGGTGTCTCATTAGAGCTGTGATCACTTTGAAAACTGTTTTGTAGAGCGTGGTCCAAGCAGGATGCAACAATGTGCAATTATCTGTCTTTTTTTCCTTTTTTTTTTCTTTTCTTTTTTTTTTTTTCTTTTTGAAGTTGTTCTTTCAGTTTCTCACTCCAGGAACACTTTCCTTTCCTCCAGGGGCTGTTCCTGGGAGGAGGAAGCTGCACCACCTTAGCAAGTCCAAACTGCTCTCTGTAGCCCTTCTGCAGCAGCAGTTGGTGCCCTTTGTGCAGTGATGATAAAGAAAGTGTATGATATCAGCAGTTTTAAAGAGCAATTTATGCCTAATAAATTGGGAATGATACAAATTTCACAGCAATGTATTCGTTGTGATCGCTCTTAATTATTTTTTTTTAATCTGTTAGTTTTTAGGGGGTCTCTTAGTTACATTTACACTTTAATTTCTTTTAAGTTGCCCTTGTACATGAGGTACATCTTCTGAGCAGAGAGGAGCTGGGACAGAAGCCATGTGGACACCTTTATCCTTGGAAAAACCAGCCCCCAAGTTCCAAGAGCAAAAATCAGAAATTCTCTGGTTCCTTGGTGGTTTTTTGAGGTAGGAGGACGAGCAGGGGCAAACAGGCTCCAACTGCCCTCCCAGCATGACAAGGAATCTCCAAAATCTGAGCAACAACAAGACATTAAAGGTGCTTTGTGCCTCTGCCGGGGCTGGAACGTGGATGGATTGATGGGAAAATCACGGCCCGTTGTGGCTGGATTGAGTATTCCAGAACTCCCCCCGTTCCTGTGGCTGCAGCTGCTGGTGGGGTGATTCCCATTTTCCTGCAGAGGCTCAGCTTTCCAGGGAGCTGCTGTGTGCCCGTGGCACAGCTCCCAACTTTCCTGTGTCTCCTTGTGCTTTTCCCTTCCCACCACATCCCGGGCATGGAGGAGTCCAGGCAGCACCTCCTAACAAAGTCTGGAGGCAGCACTTGTGGAATGCCACTAATTAATGTGTTAATTTGCTTCCTTTTGGTTCCCAAAGCAGGAGGAAGCAGGTGCTGTTCCCTTGGAACAAGTGGTGGTGTTTAGGTGGGGACCAGAGATCCAGGAATCCAGCGGGCTTCTTCCACTTTCCTTCTGTTCCCTAAAAAAACGAAACTTTCAACCCCCTGGAAAATCTCCTAATTCATTTTACCTGGAAGATTTAATACATAAACCCAGCCCTGGCTTCACGTGTACATCCATACCTGGAAGGGATATTTTCCTTTTTTTTTTTTTTTTTTTTCCCAAGAATCCCAAGTCACATTTAGCCCTTCTAAGGAGAAACGCAAAATGAGCACTGAGTGACTAAAAATTTGGCTCTTGGAGGAGGGAGAGGGAGGAAGAGGCACTGGCAGCCAGGTGAGAGCAACTGTCCACGGAAAAGAATGAGGGAACTTGTCATTTTCTTACAACAAAACTATGGAAAAATGCAAAGTGTGGGTGTGGTGTTACTATTTGCATTGAAACAATGTAATTTGTCTTTTTTTTTTTCTTTTGTTTTTTTCTTCTTTTTTGGCTTTTCTTGACTTTTTATTTCAAAAAAGTTGTACAGTCTTGAGGGGGGGAAAAAAGGAAAACAAACAAAGTCTTTTCTGTTAATATATTTGCGATTCATTCAAGGATGTGGAAAAATCCAAATAAACTACTTTTAAAAGCAGGCTCGGCCTGAAGGTGCTTTGGGATTTGGGGGTGGGATTTGTCCCTTCAGGAGGGTTGGGAAGGGTTTGAGGGGGCTGCTCCTGTCCTGGGGTACCTGGGGGTCCTCGTGGAACCAGGGCCTAAAGGGGCTCCAGGAGAGCTGGAGAGGGACTGGGGACAAGGGATGGAGGGACAGGACACAGGGAATGGCTTCCCAGTGCCAGAGAGCAGGGTTAGATGGGATATTGGGAAGGAATTCTGCCCTGGGAGGGTGGGCAGGCCCTGGATCCCTGGAATTGTTGCTGCTCCCCCTCACCTTCCATCCTGCAGCGACGGGAGATTCAATAACCAGACCAAGGAGCAGGTTATTTTTATTTTCCCTTTTTCCTGCCCTCTGCAGCAGCTGTCAGACAGCAGAGGAATCATTCCAGTCTTGTACTTCCAGGAAGGCTCGTGTAGGAATCCCTCCTGCTGCAAACAATCACCTCGGATTAAACCTCTTACCGCTCCTTTTTCCCCGCTATATCAACCCCAATCCCGCGATTTTTCAGCGCCGGGTTTGGCTGGAAAAGCGACTCCGAACTAAACCCTTTCCTAATTGCCTCCCGCTGATTTTTTTATTTTTTTTCCCGTGTTCCTTTTAATCCCGGACGTTTATTATTGTGTCTCCCGGTTTAAATTCTCCGGGGCCAACTTCCCGGCCGGCAGCGGGAGCTGAGTTGTTCTTCCTGTGTCCCGCTTTCAACCTCCCCGTGTGGGCTGGAATTGGGCTGGAATTGGGCTGATGGAGCCGCTCGGAGCTGGACTCGTCCCTGCTCTGAACCGGAGCTTTGTTAAGCTCAGCTTTAGGAGCCTCCAGAGAAAGGCAGGGTTGATTTACGAGCTGATTTACGTTCCGGGGGCTGAATCCCAGCCAGAACGGGGGTTCTCTAAGGCAGGGAACCCTCCGAGGATCAGGGTTTAAAATCCTGTTAACACAGAAAATAAAACTTTCTCTGCTTCTTTTGCTGATCAGTGTTTGTGGAGCACTGGATTTGTCTGCCAGTTTGGGTCCAGCTGCTGTAGAAACCCTGGGAGATGCTCCTGGGTGAGCAGGGACAGGAGGGGACCCCGTCCCTTCCTTGGGGTCACAGCACTGGACCCCGACAGCAAAGGATGGAAGGACTTCAAAAATCCTGATGGCACCAACAAGGGAAGAGTCAGAAACACCTCCCAGATCAGAAAAATAAAATAAAGACCACTTTCAAAGGTGAATTCCATCAAAACTCCCCCAGAAAATCACATCCAGAAAGGAGCCACACGTCCCTTTCTGACACTCTTTGCTCAGTTAAAAGTCTCCTGTTCCCAAATCCAGCAGTTCACGTGTGGAACAGCAGAAATATTTTGTTGCCAGGACGTTTGGAAAGCTCAGGGAGACAAGAGGATTAGCTGCTACTTTCTGCCTCTTTTGGGTTCTCCTTTGTCTCACCAGATTTAGAAAAGTCTCTTTTCTGGTGTTTCTCCTCAGTCCCATCGCTCTGTGGGAGCAGCTCGTCCACTCACCTGCTCTTAAACACTTTGTCACCTGCAGAATATCCTCATATTCTGGATTTTCCTGGATTTTCCTGGATAACCAGGAAAAAACAAGCTGGGTGCAGCCACCTCCCCTGGAGAAGGAGGGCAAGGATGGTGGGGAAAATTCCTTCTGGCCCTAAAAGTGAAAATACCCCCCTGAAAAGACTCTATCTAAGAACAAGTGTGGTAAATCCTCTGCCAGTGAAGGAATTCTCCTTCCTCCCCACACTGGGTGGAGTTCCCCACCTCCAGACAATCCTTGGGAAGTCTCCAGGTGTGTTGTTGTCTCCCTCTCCATCACCACTGTCCTGTGGATGGACAGACCTGGACTTTGGGGAGGTTCAGGGGCAAGAAATCAGAGCTAAAACCTGACACAGCTTGGCTTCCCAAGGAGACAAAAATGGGAATTTTCTCCTTTGGTCCATCCAGCAGAACTCTTCCCTAGCTCAGTGCTCCCCAAGGATTCCTGGGGGAGCAGGGCTTTGAGGATCACTTATGGAAACTTATTTGGAGCATCTCCAACATCCTTCTGGTCCTTAAATGGGCCTTATAAAAATGAGGGAGAGTGATTTTCACACCGGCACATAGTGACAGGATGAGGTGGAACTGTTTTAAACTGACATAGATTTAGATTAAATGTAACTGGGAAATTCTTCACTCCAAGTTTGGGGAGGCCCTGGCACAGAGAAGGTTGCCCAGAGAAGCTCTGGCTGTCCCATCCCTGGAAGTGTCCAAGGCCAGGTTGGACAAGGCTTGGAGCAGCCTGGAATAATGGAAGGTGTCCCTGCCTGTGGCACAGGGTGGAATGAGATGGGTTTTAAGGTCCATTCCAACCTAACCCATTCCATGATCCTCTGATCCTCTCCCCAGCTCTGCTGTCCCAAAGGGAAACAGCCACTCTCTTTTCACAGAAGCACCATCAGTGAGAAGTGCAGGAGCTCAGCTGGTTTTCAGCCTGCAGGACGTGCAGTTGGGCCCTTAATTTCAATTAAACCCGGCCTGTGACCGGGATAAAAACTGAAAAGGCAATTTAAAAAATCAGCAGTGGAAGCGGATGAAGAGTTGCATCGCTGTGTCCCCACGGCCGTGGGCAGAAGGAGAAGCCACTGGCAGGGTTTCCCATGTCTGAGAGGAGAAGGTGACGCTGAGATGACCCGGAATTCCCAGTGTGTGGCTCACGAGGGGGCTGCTGGTGGGTGGGGTGGGTTGGATTCCACGAGGCCCACGGCACAGTCTGGGGACAGCCCGGCACAGCCACGGGTGGGGGGCACATGGGGCAGGGTCTGCTGGTGTCCCCCGCGGGGCAGTAGCGGGGACACATCCGTGTCATCACCCACGGATGTCACACCCGCGGGACACCAGCCCGGTGTGATGCGTGGGACAGCGGGACACGGGCCCAGCAGGCACGGGGGACACGGGCCCTGCGTCACTTGCGGGACACGGGCCTGGTGCCACCCGCGGGACACGGGCCCGGTGCCACCCGCGGGACAGGAGCCCGCTTCCCCCGCGCCCCGTGCCGGGCGCCCCGGTGCCACCCCCCGGTCCCCCCGCAGGTCCCTCCAGCGCCGCGGGACCCTCGCCCCGCACGGGGCACGAGTGGCCTGCGGCCCGCGGGACACCCCGCGCGTCCCCCCAGCCCCGACCCGCTGCCACCTGCGGGTCACCCTCACCCCGCACCCCCCCGCAACTCCCCCTAAACCCGCACCCCTCCGCCCCCCGCCCCGCCGCTCCCGCGGCCCGGCCGGACCCTCGGCTACCCCGGGGGGGGCTGCGCAGAGCCCGGGCCCCCCCGGTGCGCCCTGTGCGGGTCCGCTCTGCCCGAGGGGGGGGTCCCGGGTGGGGGGGTGTCACTGAGCACGGGGGGGGTCCCGTGGGGGGGGCGCGGGGCAGGGGCCGAGCGGCGGCACCGCATCAATCACCGCCCGCCCCGCCCCCCGGGCCGTGATTGACGGGGCGGCGGCCAATGGGGCGCGCCCATGCCCCGCGCTCAGCCAATGGGCGCGCGGGGGGGGCGGAAGGTGCCCGCTCGCAGGCGGCGGAGCGGCGCAGGTACGGGCGGGCGCGGCGCGGGCGGGGGGCGCCGGCCACGGCCCGGGGGTCGCCGCCCCCACCCCCCTCACACCCGTACCCACAGCCCGGCAGAGCCGCCCCCGGACCCGCGGCCCCGCCGTCCCGCAACTTGGCTGCGGGAAAGGGGGGGGGGGGCCGGGCCGCGGAGGGGCTGGGGGAAAGGCGGGCAGGGAGGGAGGGAGGGAGGGAGGGAGGAAGGAGGTGTGAGGGGGGGGGCGGGTCGCCTTTCCCCACGCAAGGGAGTTGCGGGTCGGGGGTCGCGGGGGGCGCAGGGGGAGCTCCGCCTCACGGCGCTGCCCCTCGGGGGGGCCGGGCCCGGCCGGCTCCGTGCGGAGCGGGGACCCCCCCCCCTTCACCCGCCCCGCGCCTCCATTTTAGCCCCGGGAAGCGAGGCCGGGCCCGGGGGGATTCCAGCAGGAGCAGAGGGGTTGGGGGGCTCCCCCCTGGTGCCCCGCACCCCCGGGCCGGCCTGCGAGCGCTGGCGGGCCCGGCCCCGCTGGCCGGCCCGGGGCGGGATGGAGGTAACGGGAGGGGAACAGAGGGGCTGCAGGGCCCCCTCCCCTGACAGCCCTTTTCTCTCCCGCAGGGCCCGGCTTTTCCCACCTCCCGGAGTAAATAAATAAGAAACTTGCCCTCCTCTCCATCGCTGGAAGGATCCCGGAGGTCTCCCCCCATCCCCGTGCTGAACACCTGGAGTGCAGGTGTGAGGATGGGCCTGGCCGCGATGCCCACCAAGGTAGGTCCCTCCCGGCCCGGCTCTCTCCGGACCCCCCCGGGGCTGAGGGGGCATCGGCAGGCCGGGGGTTTGGCTTCTGACCGTGCAGGACGAGCCTGGAGCCCCTGCACGTAGTTTCTCGGCAGATGCAGAACTTTAAAATGGAGGTTTTCGGGGGTTTTTGGCTGAGGGTGTGGATTCATCCTGTGGGGGGTTCTCTCTCCAAAACCATTCCAGTGCCCACACGGAGTGGAGAGATGTGTAGGCTCCTCTTGGGAGCTTGTGTGTGTTTACAGGTGTTACCTGTCCTTGTGTGCAGGAGCATCGAGACATCAAGGTGTGACCTGCCCAGAAAAAGAAAGATCTCCTACTTTTTTTTCCCCTCTCTTTATTGTGGGCATCCTTAAACCCCAGGTTTATGTTAATCAGTACCTTTTAATTTGCTGATGTTCTCTGGCTTGTGTAGGTATTTATGACGTTAAAGGAGTATTGTTTTGTGTGCACCTGTCAGAGGGGTCTTGGCTTTGTCCTGTGAAAACCAAAGGTCTGAATGTGGCTTTTCCTCCTCACATTTCCCTGTTTTCCTTGTGTATGAGGCAGGTGTGGGGCTTCTGGGTCTGGAGTGGAGTGTGGTGAGGGCTTGCTGATGCTTCTCTTGAAAAGTCACCTCTTGCCTTGCTGATGTTGTTGCAGGTTAAATTGGGTGTCCTAAACACTCAATCTAGTTCTGTGCAGCCGAATAAAACCTGGAGGGAAGCGCTGAAGGGAAGGATATTTCCCTCCTTTCATAAATCTGCAAGCCAAAGAGGCCTGACTTTAGGTCAATTATGGAGGCTGAATTTAGACAAATTCTCTTGTAATGGGAAAACCCAAAATATTTTCTCAATCCCTTCGCACTGACCTTAGGACAAATCTGCTGTGGTATCTGATCTCCAGTTGGCCAACCCAGCAGCAAAGGCTCTTAGTCTTTGTGCACAGAATAACACAGTGACTTGTTCTGTGGGCTTTCAAAAAGGAATTAAACCCCTCTGTTGTGGGTTTTGGAGGTTATCAGTGAATATCTTGGAAATCTGTGTTCCTGCAGCTCCTGCCAGCGCTGGTGGGAATCAGGAGATAACTGAGAGGGTCGTGTTGGGCCACGGTGTCCACTCCTCATCTCCACTTCGAGGCTTTTGCTTCTTGTGGTGAGGGTCTGGTTGGACCCTGATTTTTGGAGTGTGTGAGTGTGTCATGTGCTCCTGTGCCTTGTGCTTTGCACGTGTGATTAGGACCTGTTTGAGGGTTGTGCTCAAGCTCTACCACCCAGTGTTGCCGTCAGAATTTACGCTGCTTTATTGTTGTGGAGGAGACCAGACTTGCAGGTTGGGTTGTCTCTGGAACAGGAGGTCTCAGAGCACAGCCCTGATCCTCAAGGGTCTGATTCTTCAGCATAACCAAAGGAATAAATTATCTAATACCCTGCTTATCAGCTGTGATTCAGTCTGGTGAAACTGCTGCTCCAGGAGCAGCTACCAACAGAGGGGTAAACAAGCAGTAGAATTGTTCCAAGTGCCCTACAGCAGAATTAGAAATTAATTCTGTTAGTGGATGTGAGGAGAGCCGTGTGAGAAAGATGACTGTGACAGGAACCAACAAACAGGCTTAAAACTGGTGTTGGTGGTGGCAGAGGGAGATTTGTCACCTCCCAGGGTCAGCAGTGACTGGAGGCTGGATTTGGGGAGTTTTGGATTTGCTGTTGACTCCCTCAGGGAGCTTGAGGTGTAAGATTTGGTGCAGTTTGAATCCTTGAAGATGTTCTGTGAGCTTTAGCCGTGGCTGGTGGATAAAGGAAAGTGGATCAGGACTTTCCAACTGGGAGAGGGAGGGAGGGTTGAGTTGTGCAGCAGGAATAAACCCAGTCTCCCTCTCAGCCTTGTGCTGATAGAACACCAATGCTTGCTAACCAGTTGCTGGGTTTTTACCTAATTCTTCTAACTTTTATTTATATGAAAGCTCCTCAGTCTATTTGTCTGTCACATGGTAGACCCAGATGTTACCCCAGCAGTGGGAACACGGTGTGAAATGTCTCTGCTGTAACTACACAAACCCATCAGGATTATTTCAGCGTTGAGGTTTGGAAGGGTTGTCCCCTAAAACTCCATTAGCCTCTGCCTCATGGTTTTAGAAGACATGGGCTTTAAATGGTTAGTGCAAGTTAGATCACATTTCCCTCTCCTTTCCTTTCCTCTCCCACGATACAGCTACCTGAAATGGGAGGGTTGCAGCTTTTAAAGGTGAGCTGGCACCTTTCTTACTCTGCTTTTCATTTATATTTCATTTTACTTGCATCATTAAATGTCTGGGGTCACGGAGTGTGTTCTGCACAAACCACCCAGAAGGTATTGCCTCAGTTAGAGCCATCACAGCGTTTCCTAAGCAAATATCCACCCAACCTGGGATCTGAGGCTTATCCTTGCCCTTCTTGTGCAGTCTCCTACCTGTGTTTTGGATGGATGGAAGCCAACATGGTAACATTTGGGGCAGGTCAGGGGCACCTGCGTGATACAACGTAAATTGATAAAACCCAGCTTGAAAATTCAGGGTGTTTTCTTGGGGGTACTCAGCCAGATGTTGTTCTTCAGGAAGCGCTTCCCTGTGTTCCCCAAACTGCACCAAATAAATAGGAGTTCCCAGGAGGGCTCTGGGAAGGCTCTTTCACCTTGGTCTGATGCAAGAGCGGGGAGGATTCCAGTGCTTTTTGGCACGAGGAGACCAACGCCTTTGGCAGGGGTTCAGACACAGCAGGGAGTTTGTTACCTGCACTCAACAGTCTGGTTGCCCAGAGGAGCTGTGGCTGCCCCTGGATCCCTGGAAGTGTCCAAGGCCAGGTTGGAGCAGCCTGGGCTGGTGGGAGGTGTCCCTGCCCATGGCAGGGGGTGGGGCTGGATGGGCTTTGAGTCCCTTCCAACCCAAACCATTCTGGGATTCTGTGTTGTCCTTGGAATTCTGTATCAAATGGCTCATCAAGGGGGTTTTCAACAAGCAGTTTAACTCAGATCAATCACTCAGGTTTTTTTGGCCATTGATCCATAAGTTCTCAAGGAAGATCCATGTTTTTTGCTCACCTAAGGATACATCAGTTGAACGGGTACCTGCCTGATCAGGGAGGGGTTGGTGAGCTCTGCCAGCCTCTGTTTGCCTTCATGTGCCTCCACTTTCTGTTTTTTAAGGACTTTGCCCTTTTTCTTTCCCTTTTAGTGAGCATTTTCAGAAAAGGTGGCTGGCACAGGCTAGGGAGTGCCTTCCTTCCCATGATTCTGGTGAGGGAGAATATCAGGAGAGCAATGATCACTGCAAGGGTCTCTTGTTGCTACAGCTTATCTCTATTTAGCTTTAAACCAGGCAAGTCTTGCACTTCTGAAGCCTCTGTGGCCACTGACATTTGAGCTTGCCTTTTGTTAGGATGAGGTGGGAAATTAGGATGAATAGGTGGGAAAGATGAGGCAACAGTCGGGTTTGAGGAGCTGTGTACACGACTCTCACCAGATGTTGTACTCTGTGGTTTGTGTGTTGTGGATAGAGGGTGATTCACAGGATGATGCAGTAAAAATGTGGATTCACTGGGGAGAGCTGTTCTTGTGCACATGGAGCATCTCAAGAGCAGGAACAACCTGTGTGAGGGACCTGTGGGTGAGGGTGCCTGGTGCAGGAGCTGCCAGCTGACCTGGAGGTGTTGTGGCACAATTTTGAGTGGGAAGTGGAGCCTGGAAGGGCTGTGGGAAGGTACCTGTCAGGGCCCAGAGCTGTGTTATTTTGGGCTGCACAGCAATTTTTGCTACATCATCTCCAGATCAGGCTGGGCAATGGAATCTGCAGCTGTGTCTGTGCTGCAGGAAGATCCAGACCTGGGCTGGACTGTCAGGCAGGAGATCTGGGCTCTTGGTCAGGTGCCTCAGCAGAAAGCTCTGCACTGCAGAATCAACAAAAGATCAGAAACTTGATTGCCCAGGAAGTTCTTTTTGACTTCCTCCACCACAAATTGTCCCCTCCAAACGAAACCACGGTTGTTGCTACTTCTGCTTTTTAGCTGAGCTGAGTTCAAGGTACGTTAAAAACAAAAAGTAATCAGAAGTTTGCATGCCACTGTAGGGTCCCTGGGTTCCTGAAGAGCTCTCCAAGTGTGGGGAGCGGATCAGGAGGGATTGTGGAGCTGCTTCTGAGCTCAACATGCAACTGTCTGTCAGAAATGGCATTTTTGTTACCCTTAAGAACAGATTATGTTCTCCATGTGACCCTGCTCTGTGCTGGATGTGGGGTTGCTGATAACACACTGCCCTGCTGCCCTCCTTGGCACTGTTTCTTCGCTGACTTAAAGCCCAGTTCAAGGTCCTTACACTCTTTTTTTTTTCATTTTTTTACTTTTTTTTTAAGGTTCTGCATGTAAGTGCTGAGAATGGGGATACTGGTGTGTTGGGATGGGGAATGGCCATCAGAGAGGGGACAACTGGGACTGCAAAGGACAGCACAGGAGCAGAGCTGGCTGTCTGCAGCTCCCTGCTAGGGCATAAAACCCCAGCATTGGTCTCATTTCCTTTCCTTTTCTTGGAAAAACACTTGGGTATGAGCTGAGTTGTGAGCATTTGGTATGGTGAGCAGTCACCTCTTCAGTGGTTCTCTAGAAAAATGTGGAAATATTGTTGCCTGTGAGTTTCCTGACCCCAAAAATCCCAGCTGTAATGACGGTTCTGTGGTGATTTGTTAAGCAATGCATTGGATTTTAAGGAGCAACAGCAGTGTCTTGACCCTGGATCTCCAAATGCTTTTCAGAGGGGAGCGTTGCTTGGGCACGTGGTGGGATTGTGGGGTGTCTGTGCAGGGCCTGGAGTTGGACTGGATGTTGTTTGTGGGTCCCTTCCAGCTCAGGATATTCTGTGGCTCCTTTTCCCCTTGTATGGTGGTGGGATGTGCAGCAAGAGGAGGAAATAAACCTGCCTGTGAGTGTGTGTGTGTGTGCTGCATAATCCAGGGCAGGATTCATCCTTACCTAATCCTGCAGTCGAGCAGCAGAGGTTTTGTTTTCCTCTTTAAACCCAACTCCCTGGAGCTGGCTCTCCTCTCTGCCAGAGCTCAGAGAGAGCTGCCACTGCTGGAGCTTTTTTCCCTTTGCAGGCAAACGATGCTATAAAGCACTTTTTTTTTTTTTTTTTTTTTTATTGGCAGAGCTGCATTCCTGCTGTAGAGGCAGCACAGCTCTAGCGAGGGGAGAGAGCTGAGCGAGATCTCAAATCAAAACCCACGCCGGAGCAGGGGGAGTGCCTTTGCCTTTCCTGGCAGGAATATCGAACGGGATTTGTGGCACCCCGAGTGTTGTGTGGGGTGGAGGGCTCTCTGCCTGCTCTGGGGGACACTCGGTGTGACCCTCCTGCAGGTGGCCAAACTGAAGGTCAAAGGGGTGAAGTGGTTTCTGCGGTGCCAAACTAATTGTGCCCTGCTCGTGGCGTGTCCTGTGCGTGGCGAGACGGAGTTTGGAGAGGAGGGGGGGTAGGAGGAACCCTCTTTGCTGGGCTGCAGAAACGCTCCTGAGGCTTCCAACCCTGCGTCTCCTCGGGATGTTGGCCCAAAATCCTGTTTTGTAGCATCGGGGGCTGCAGGGTTGGGGCTGTGGGAGCAGGGTCTGGAGCCCGCTGGGGGCCCTTGTCCTGGGGGGACACCCCCAGATCTGGGCTGGATCGGGGTGTTGGGGGGGATTTGGAATTGCCATGGAATCTTTAGGCAGATTTTCTGGGAATAAATCAGATAACCCTGGCAGAGATCTCCTGGTGCAGCGAGCGAGTGGAGACTGAAAGAGCACGATGTGCTATTTTGGGGGGCGGGTGGGGGAGAAACACTTAAAACAGTTCAAGTTGCTTTTTAAACCCTTTTTCCAGGGAGGGGCCTTTCGGTAGAAAACAAAAACCCCAATGTGAAGTGTGTGTTTTAAGGAGGGAATGGTTACCCCAGCAGGGCCGGGGGTCTGTGTGTGTCCCCCCCGCCAGGAAGGGAGAACCCGGACTACAACTCCCGGCATGCCCCGCGCGGCTCCGCGCCGGCGGGCGCCCCCTGGCGGGCTCCGGCGGCGGGCGCAGCCTCCCGCAGCGGCGGGCGGACAAAAGGCGGCGGGTCCGCCCCTTCCCCTCCCTCCCTCCCCTTCCCCTCCCTCCCCTCCCCTCCCCGCCGGCGGCGGTGCCCGGTGCCCGCCCCTCCCTCTCGCCCTCCCCTCCCGCACTGCAGCTCCTCCGCGCGGCCGCGCCGGGCGCTCGGCGGGGCCCCCCGGGCTGCGGGCGGGCGGCGGGTTGCGCTGCTCGGTGCGGCCGCCGGGGGCGCTGCGGCGGCTCTTTCCCTTCCCCCCCCCCTCCCTCCCCTTTCTCCCCCCCCCCGCCTCCTCCCCGTCCTCCTCCTCCTCCTTCCCCCCGGTGCATTCTCCGGCTGACGGGAGGGGGAGGGCAGGGAAGGAGCCCGGCCGCCATTTTCGAGCCGCGCCGCCGCCGCCGCGCTCGCCCCGGAGCGCAGGGGGGGGAAAACCGGGGCGCGCCGACGAGAAGCGCCGCAGCGCCCGCTCCGCCCAGCGCTCCGACCCGGGGGCGGGGGGGCCCCGCTCCCCCCCTCCCCCCACCATTTCCCCCCCTCCTTTTTCCACCAGCACTGCGGCCGCCGAGCGAGGAGAGCCGGGCGAGCCCATCCCCCGTTCCGCCGGGGCGGGCGGGGGGGGCCGCCGGGGGGTGGCGGCGGCGGCGCCGCGGCTGCCGCCCCTCGTCCCCGGAGAGGCGGGGGAAGCCCCGCTCGGGTTTGTTTTCGCCAACTGCGCCCGTTTCGCCTCGGCCGAGCCCGCCCGGACCGCGCTCGCCGCTCGTCACGTGGTAAGTGCCGCTTTCGCCCCGCGCCCGCTTCGCCCCGCGCCCGCCGCGCCTCCCCCGCCGCCCCTTTGTTAGAACCGCCGCGCCCCGCCGGGCCCCGCCGGCGCCGCGCCCCAACTTCTGCGCACCCCCCCGGCCTCCCCTTCCCCTCCCCCGGTGCGGCAGAAAGTGCGGGGGTCGCCGCGGGAGAACCACCCCCCCCCCGCCCCGCAACCCCCCCCTACCTTGCCCGCACGCCCTCCCAATCCCCCCCCCCCCCCCGCCCCGGGGAACCGCAGCACCGGGGGCGGCGGCGCCGCTTTAAATTGAAAATTCCACCCCCGGGGGTCCCGCAGGGTCGGGTCGGGGCCTCTCACGTGGCCGCGCTGCCCCCGGGGAGGGGAAGGGACGGGAGGGGAGGGGAGGGTGGAGAGCGCGGGGGGGGGAAGGGGGGGGCACCATTCCCTAACCTGGGGGAAAGGGGTTGGAGGGGAGGGTGGGGGGACACACACACACACGTGAAGTTTTAAAAGTAAACAGAAAAAAAAAAATTTAAAATTGCATAACCTCAAATCTTGCAAAACGCGTGGAAGGGAGCGGGTCCTCCCGCGGCCCCAAATCCGGCTGGAAAATAGGAGCGGAGCGGTGCCGGTAATCCCGGTGGGCTGTCACCGGCGGGAGCCGTGTCACCCGGGCGCTCTCCCTGCTCCCGGGGTGCACAATAGCGTCATTTTCCAGGTGGCTTCGAGCTCCAAAAACGTTTCCCTCTATTTACTTTCCGGCCGTGTATTTTGTATTTTATTTATTTCGAACCGATCCGGAATTATTTTCCCCAAAACAAGCTGGAAGAGTCCGGCTATCCTGCAGTGCTTGCTGTGATCCCTACGTGTGTTTACTTCCATCATGGGATTAGCATCTTCTAGGGCTTGATTACGGAGAAATTCCCGTCATTTGGGGTATAAATGGGGGTCATGCAGAAGGAAAAATAAACCAGTAATTATATGGGGAACTAACCTTATTTTCTCCCCCAAAATCAGACCCTCCTTCCAAACGGAGGTGTCATCCCTTCTCTCCTTAAATTTGGTGTCCAGGTGGAGCAGAAGGCAGGCACTCCATAGATTATATTCCCTGTTATGTAAAAATGCACTTGAATGACAAACTGTAGTTTTCCATGAAACCGGTCAGGATATGGGAGGAACTGCAGGTTTTTTATTTGTTTTGACTGACCATTATATTTTGAACTGGTTTGGGCCACGGCCGGTGGTGGTGGTGGTGGTGGTGGTTACATCATGTCGTGTGTTGTGTACGGGGTGCTTTGTGCCTCTAAAAAAAAAATAAGGTGAGGAAAAGGCCCGTTCCTCCGAGGTGGGAAAGTCGGGAAGGACTTCTGTGTGGGTCGGTCCCGCTGCCAGCACGGAGGGTGGGGGGGGAAGAGGATAAAACATTTTTGGGGGGGGTGGTTAAGGTGTGACGTGTGTCCCTCTGAACCTCTGCCGTGGGGGAGGAATCCAGGGATCCGTCTGCATGGAAGCGTTTTTCTCTTTAAAACCATATTTGTCCTTTTTATAGCCTTTGTTTTCATGGAGGAACCTCTGATGCTCTTCCCTGCTTTAGCGTAGTCCTCTTGGATTTCCATTCTGGCACGGGGAACAGCGACGCTGCTCGATCTGATTTTATATATATATATATATATATAAAAATATTATTTTTTTCTTTAATTGAGAAGTCAGCAGCCTTTTAAACCGGCGAAGGGGGAAGTGAAACACGCTTGACCTGGGGGGCGGTGAAGGAGAAACTGGGGGAAGCCCCAGTTTGCTGCTGGGAGCAGGATAAGGGAGCTCGGTGTCCCTCCCCTTGGTGTCGGCCTTCGCCCGCCCTCGGAGACCAGATATGGGCGGCGTGTTTTTTTGGCGCGGGAGGGACGGGGATGGTGTTGTGGTTTTCTTTTTTTTTTTTTTTTCCCCTGTAGCCACACTGCCAAGGTAGCACAGCTGTGTAGGGCTTAATGGATTGATATGCTGCAGGAGCAGTTAATTGTGGAACTTGGTTGTGGTCCTGTTATAGCTGATTTGTAATGATTTAGCAATGAGGATGACTTGTGTTCGTCGTCAGAGGTGATAAAGCAGCAGATGACCAGGCAGATGTGGCTGTGTGTGTTTCTCTTACGCTTTTTTTTCCCCCCCTCCCTCTTCTGCCTTGTGTTTATTTATTTTTATTTTTTTTTTAATGCTGTATTTCAGTCTCATTTGCTCTCGGAGATCATCCGGTAACCGGAGAGCTGGGGAGGTTCTGACATCACGCAAGGCAGGGGTGAAAGCTGAGCAGTTCTGTGACCAAAGTCACTTCCTTTTGCCCTGTTTATAACTTGTGTTTTGGTGAAGGCCACTGCCATTATCTAAGGAACGCTTGGAACAAAGACTGTCTCTGGAGTTCCAGCACTCCACCCTTCCCTGCTCGGGCTGCACTCGCTGCCTGTCCTTAGGAACCTCCAAAGGCTTTTCCAGGGAGGATGAGACTCAATGTGCAGCGAGGTGAAGATGAGGCCTGAGGGTTCTTAGTCCCAGCCCAGGGGGAAGGGTAAAGCTTGGGGAGTGGGAGGAAAGGGCAAGCAGCACCTATTTTGGTTTATGGGCCTTCCCCCCACCCACTTTCCATATAGTTTTCCTTTTCTGGAAAATTATATCTTTCTATTTTTTAGTGAGTGGGTCAGTGCTATCTCTGCCCACCCCATTTAACTTGATTTTTTGCATTTTTTGTTTCATTTTCTTGGTTTTTCTTTACTGGACTGTGAGGGAAACAGGTGGGCCAACTTAGGCCTGAATGGGAATTTAATTCCTGGAAGGGTCTCAGGTGGATCACACAGTGATCAGACCAAATAATAAGTAAGTTCTGCACGCCTGCCTCTCTTCACAGTGTTTATCCTTCCATTAAAAAGAGCCTCTGGAATGGCAGGTGATCTGAGAAGCACCGTTTCCGCTGCTGCATTTTATAAATACCATGTCCCTGCTCATGACTTCCAGGAATACAATGTCTATCTGGAATGAAAAGCAGCAAAGGCTGGGTTTGAGAATCCTTCCCTGTAAACAGCAGTTTAAACTGAGCCTTTGAGGATGCAGTTTTCTGTGACAAATCGTTTAAATTGGAATAAAAGCTTTCTGTTCTTTCTCAGCCGGGCCGGGAGTTGTCATACCCAAATCACCAAGAGTCTGGGTGATGCAGGGCTGGAGTAAACATAATTCCATTAAGACCCCGTGTGTGTCTTCATCAGCCTGAGCTCAGAGCCGTGTTTTTGGAAGTGAAAGTTTGGATGAGGTCCCTTTCAGGGTTTTTTTGTGGTTTTTTTTTTCAAAGAAAGTTAAAAAATCAGTCTGTATCTCCCCTGCCACGAGGAGCTGTCAGCAGGTGACTGCCCAAGGATAACTCAGTTTGGAGAGTGAAACAGATGGAGAAAGGGGATATGTTAATAGCTGGGAAGGCTTCATTCTGGAGGAGCAGAGTCTGGACAGTGCAGTGCCAGAATTTAGCAGTGAAACTGGGCTGTTTATCTGATGAAAGGAGGAAAAACGGTAACAAAACACATCTCAGGAGGGGAAATGGGAGTAGCTGTCAGCCTGAACAGGCCTCGTCCTCATCTGTGCCCGAGTTAATCTCTTGCTGCAAACTTACTATTTTTTTTTATTATTATTATTTTCTTCGATTTGGTGGAAAGTTTAATTGAAATACATATTTCTGTGTCGGGAGCTGCTTTGGGCCTCAGAGGCCTGAGCAGAAGGTGGGACCCGAAAGATTTCTCATTTTCTCTGTAACTTCCTGCCCGCTCTGCAGCGACAGAGGGTGCCACGGGGAGGTGACTGTGGAGTCACCAAACCAGGAGCAGCAAACCCGGCTCAGGCTGCAATTTTAGGGCCCTGAAAAGGGAACCTGCGATGTGTGAGCGAACATCACCTTCTGTTAAACCAGTGCCCGGGCTCTGGAGCTCGTGTCATCTTGTTTTTAGCTGCTGCCATGGCAGTAGGTCGTGGGCTGTGCTTGCTCTCTCTCCCCTGGCAGAGCTGGCAGCTGAAATCAGCTGAGCAGAAGTGTGGAGGGGAACAGGGAGCTGAACTCAACTCGGAATTAAGTGTTTAAATTCAACTGGAGACGAGGCTGCCCGATTGGGCGGGGATCTGCTGATTTGGGACACTTCATTCTGCCGCTCTCTGGGCTGTTAGTTCCTCTTCCAGTTATCCTAAGGCGCTCCAAAGGACTTTTTCTACACACAGTCTGTGCCTTGTTCTAAAACATTAGGTATAAAATACAAAAAATATTAAGTAGGTGCCACTTATGGGGCGGGGGGGGTGTTAAAGGTTTTGGGAGCAGTCATGTGCTTTTGAGCAGAGGTTGGTGGGACTGCACCTAGTGAATGAAAATGTGTCTTTAAAATTAAAAGGCAATTCTGTTTTTTTGTTTAACTTGCTCCCCGAGTCCTGAGTTCAGTTTTTCATATTTCCTGGGCAACTTGCCCAGATTATGCGAAAGAAAAACAAAATCTCTCTGATACTGGATGGGGGAGACCCAGATTCCACAATTCAACCTTTTTTTTTTCTTTTTTTTTTTTTTTTAAATTTTATTTTCTTTTTTATTTTTGACCCTTGACAGGCTGCTGCTCTCTGCAAATGTCCCATTATTGTTTCTTTAAACCACGTTCCTTTTGATTCAACTCTAAACAGCACCTTTGTTCTGAAGAGCAACTTAACAGTGGTGGATGTTTTTATCTCCAGCCACTTTCTTTTTCCAGGTGAAGGTGTTTGTGCCTGTAAATTACTCACCTTTCCAGACTTTTGTTTGAGGAGATGGCAGTTAATGTTGCTTTGTGGCTTTTGTTTCTCCTGCTGACATCATATTGATGAAACCTCCTTTACCTCAGATGATGCAATTGATCTGGTTTATTTATATCCACCGAGAACTCACAGGCATAAGAGGGAATAATTCTTGCAGAAGGAGGCCTCAGTTACTGCTCAGAGTTGACCAAACCCTGCCACTTCTGTGGACCAGCAAGTGGAAACAGCAGCTTTTGGTTTAATCTTGAGGGCTTCTGGTTGGAAACAGAGTGGAGCTCAGTAGCATTTCTTAATATTTCTGCCATGTTCTTACCCTTAAAATTCTTATTTTCCCAGGGAGAGAAGGTGCAAATCTCTGATATTAATAGATATAGAAGGTGCTCATGTGTATACTGTAAAAATCTGTGGTTCTTGTGTATGTTCTTCACCTTATTTTATATTAATATAAAAAAAAAAAGAGCCTGTTTCTCAAATGTGGGTCACTGTAAGCACAGAGTCTGCACGTGGTAACTGGCTTATCAATAAGGTGATCGTCCTGTACTCGCCAGTCACGTTTCCTTAATTAAAGCTTTGAGAGTTGCCTCTCATGTAAATCTCTTTTTCTAAATTGGTAAACATCTGGCCTGTGACTCCAAAACGCTGGGAGGGGGTAACAAAAGGCAGGTGGAAGATCTGCTGGGGTAACTTTCGGTAGATTGACTGCTCTGGATGTGGAAAACACTTGCAGGGCTCAGGGGTTGGGAGGTGTTGTGTGTGAGGTTAGAAGCACAACTGATGTGTTTTGCTTGCAAAAATTAAGTGTAGAGGGGTTTTATTTCAGCAAGTTTGAGGGGTTTTTTGTGTTTGTTTTTTTGGTTTTTTTTTTCCACTGAAACATCTTCGTAACCACACGAAGAGCTGGCTGGCTGGCGCTCTTGGTGTGCAGTGGGGGAGGAGAGGGGAAGTGGGAATTGGTAGAACACTCACTTCCTTCAGGGGTAACTTTGCTTTTATTGCTTTTAACAGCACCTTTGTGCACGTCAGGAAATGGGTGTTGGGTAGGACACAGAGCTTTGGGGGTGAAGGGGTGAAGGGTGGCCCTGTTGTTACCTGGGGAAAACTGGAGTGGCTCTTTAGACTGCTCAGAGCTCCCTGATCTTCCCGTGACCCTCACTTTAAGCACAAGTGCCTGAATTCTCCTCAAGAAAAACCCTTGGGCACAAAACTTTCAGCAGGCCAAAACTTCCCGTGCCCGTTTCGGGCTTGATTTCTGAGCTATTGCCCAAAATCCTGTGCTTGGAAAGCCAGTTCTCCTTTCGAGGCCTGCTTGTAAAATTGGGTTTTTAGAAGCAGACGGTGTTGAATAAGTCAGCACAGGGAAGGATTGTTTTCAGGGCTGTCATGACCCGGGGTATAGTGTGACTGGGCGTGTTCCTCGTGCCTCCTCCAGCATCCCATCCTTTCCCTCTGCTTTGCCTTGAGAAAGTTGTGATTATTGGTGCAGCTGAGGTGGAGTTGGGGGTGAAGCCTCCCTGGTGCCTTTCCCGCCTCGGTGGCCTCCCGTGCCCTCCTTGGGAAGCGAGGGAAGGTGGTTGAGTTACGGTTACCCTGGTTTTACCTGCTTTCTGGGGCCTTTCATCTCTGCTCTCTTAATTACTGCTAAGTGCTGCAGCACTGCTCCAGTTTTAAAGGGGAAAATGAACATTCACTCAGTGTTATCTGAAGACATTCTGGAGGAGAAGCCTCTTGGTCCTGCACGTGTCGATGGGAATTGTCAACCCTCGGCAGGGAAACACTGAGAAAAGGGACCTGTGGGTGCTTCCATTGACCTGCTGAGACTGATGGGTGGCAGCAGTTTGGGTAGAACCTGCCCACGTGGTTTGGGTGCCAGAGGCAGAGAGAAAATCTGGGAGAATTCTTGGAATTACTGTCAGAATTATCAGAAAGCTCTGAAAGGCCCTCAGACCGTGTGAATGACCTTCTCTTTCCATTCCATAACCTTTCCAGCTTTTCTTTGTTCCTCCTTCCTCAGAGATGCCTTAACCTCCCTCTCCAATCCAATTCCCTGTTAGGAAATTCCTGATAAGTGTAATATGGCTTTAATAACAACCCAGACTTATAAACAGAGGGATGGAACTCTCTTACAAATGTTCCCTAATGTTTTTACCAGGAGTTGCTCATGAAAGTAAGAGATTTAATTCAGTGTTAGAGAAGCCAGTGCTGTCCAGCACGCAGAGGGTTTTTAAAGACCTAAATAAAATAAAATAATAAAATAAAAAAATAGAGCCAATAACTTTTGGAGGTCATCTTTAAGCTACTCGAACAAAGCCTTATTCTTAGGGGAGGCTTTCCAGGCTTCCAAAGTATTTTAAATGCTGTCCACCCAACGAAAAGTGGAGCCAAGGAGGTTTTGGAGTAGCTTAGCAGGAGGATTTTGTGTTTTCCAGGGAGTTTGCAAACCCGGAGGAAAAGGCACTGTCGAAGTTTTGCTTCCGTTTTCTACTTCTGTTAATTTAACTGAAGCCGATGACCTGCAAATTTAGGTCATCCCCTAAAACTCTGTCCAGCCTGGGCAAACTCCTGAGTGACTGCAGCCCGTGCAAATCCATTCATGAAGGATCATTTAGCCCCAAGTGGAGGGTTTTTTGCTCTTTTTTTTTGCAGTTGGGTGTTTATCCCAGCTGGGGTGAAGAGCCCTGGTCTGGAGTTTCCTCTGGAAGGGAGACCCCTGTGTTCCTGCAGAACTGGGGGAGCCTGTTAGGGACAGTCATTCCCAGTGTGTGTGTGTCTAGAGAAGGCCTTGGAGGGAGGTTGGAGTGGAGGAAGTCTTTATTCTGTCAGTCTTCCTCCTTCCTCTCCCAGGGGTGTCTTAGCTACAAGTGGAAAGTTCCCTGCAAGTTCCTTATTTTTTTTTTTTTCTTTTCTCCCTGAATAGTCGTGTTCAGTTTTTATTTGTGGACCCAAGTAGTGCCCAAAAGCCATTTTTTCACTGAGTGTGGCCTGAACTTCTAGGCATGCAGGTCCTTTCTTAGATCCAGAGCGTGGGCAGCAGGTGAAGGGGGTGAGGCTGCTCAGGTGAGACCCCCCTGCAGAGCTGCTCCAGCTCTGGATTCCCAGCACAGCAAGGACATGGAGCTGCTGGAGAGGCACCAGGATGGGCAGAGGGATGGGGCAGCTCTGCTGGGAGGAAAGGCTGGGAGGTTTGGGATTGCTCAGCCTGGAGAAGAGAAGCTTTGGGGTGACCTGATTGGGACCTTCCAGGACCTGAAGGAGCTACAAGAAACAGAGAGAGACTGTTCACAAGGGATGGAGTGATGGGACAAGGGGAATGGTTTCACACTGCCAGAGAGCAGGGTTAGATGGGATTTTGGGAAGGAATTGTTGGCTGTGAGGGTGGGCAGGCCCTGGCACAGGTTGCCCAGAGAAGCTGTGGCTGCCCCTGGATCCCTGGAAGTGTCCAAGGCCAGGTTGGATGGGCCTGGAGCAACCTGGGCTGGTGGGAGGTGTCCCTGCCCATGGAAATGGGGAGGATTGGATGATCTTTAAGGTCCCTTCCCATCCAGACCATGCTGGAATTCTCTGACTGTGGAAGGCCTGAGTTGTGGACCTGGTGAGGAGCCAGCCAGTTGGCCAACTTACACAATCCCTGGAAGCCACACAGAGCAAATAATTTTGGGCACGTTCTGTGAGCCTTCCCCTCCATGGGAACAGGGCTTTGTTTCTCTAACTCATCTCCCACTTCTCACAAAAATTGAAGTCTTTAGTACTTAGTGTTTTTCAGCTCTAATGCCTTGTCTGTGGTCCCTGCTGTGGGGGAAGCACCTGGGCCTGACGCTGGGGAGCAACTGTGGTGCAGCTGGATGAGGCTGGAAACAAAAGTGCCCGGGAAATTTTCCTTGCTCGACATATTAAAAACTTGAGATAGCCCTCGCTTTTCCTGTAAAGTGGTGTGTTAATTTGGTCATTGGGGTGTGTTAATGAGCAGCTACAGCAAGCTTATGCAAATTGATGTGAAATGAGAGAATTGGCATATCAGGCAAGAGATCAGGGCAACTTTTTTATTATTAAATTGACATTGAAGTATCTTATGGAGATGCTAAATAACTTCAGCAGTAAAAAGAAAATAAAGTAACTGTTGCTCTGGCAGCACAGCCTGTGCTGTGAGGGTTATTTGAATGCAATTTAAAAAGGCATTTAAAAACACTCACACCTTTAGTGGTAAAGAAAAAGGGTGAATGACCAGAAGGTGGGTGGAAGGTGGTTGCAGCGTGCAGGAATGAAGTGTCTTGGGTTATTTCTCTTAACTTGTTTGCTCTGGTTGAGTTAAGCCCTGGCTTGCTCTGACAGTCGGTGTAGAAGTTGCTCTGTGTGGGTTAATTTTTATCCATGCTCTTGAAAGAGAAATGGGAATTGCTAACACTGGAAATCACCTGGCTCGTTGGGAAATGTCCTTCTGGGAAAGTGAGGTTTCATCTGCACCGGGGAAGCGACTTCCTTCACATCAGGGTTTTCAGGGGAAGCAGTGGGGTTTCTTTTAGCTACTGGGAGTTTTAGCATATGGAGATTTGTTGCCATCAAGCCCTGTCTGTGTTACATGTTATAGTTCTAATTTGTCATTTTTAACACCCCTGAGCTGGCAGGAGAGGCAGTAAAAACTGTTTCCTAGGTGTAGCTCGGGGATTGGAATGATGGAGCTGGTGAGCTGCTGGCACTGAGGAATAGGTGTTTTCAGGGCCAGGCCCTTCGTGGAGACCTGGAAGGATTCTGGTGTGCTGCTGGATATACTGAGAGATGGGAACAGCAGTTACAAACAGGCATTTTAAGAAAGATTATTGAGCTCTTAGAGAGTGCCCAAAGGAGGGCAATGAAGATGGGGAAGGGCCTTGAGAGGAAGCCGTGTGAGAAGTGGCTGAGGGCACTTTGGTCAGCTGGAGGAGAGGAGACTGAGGAGAGACCTCAGTGCAGTTCCAAGTGCCTGGGCAGGGGCAGAGGAGGGGCAGGACTGAGCAGGGACAGGATCCAGGGAATGGCTGGAGCTGTGTCAGGGCAGGCTCAGGGTGGATCTCAGGGAAAGGTTCTTCCCCCAGAGGGTGGTTGGGCACTGAACAGGCTCCCCAGGGCAGTGGGCACAGCCCCAAGGAGGGTTTGGGTGATCCTCTGGGGCACAGGGTGGGACTCTCGGGGATGGTTCTTTGCAGGGCCAGGAGTTGGACTGGATGGTCCTTTGTGAGTCCCTTCCAACTTGGCATATCCTGTGACTGATTAACTTAGGGAGATCCTGAGGACCAGCTTGTGTGTCGCTGCTTCTCTTTCCACCCTCCTGGGGCTCCCAGAGGCAGGCAGGCATCACATCCATCAGCCTCTCTGCTGTTCCCTGTCTCGTTTGCTTTATTTCCTCTCAATTGCAACACCTAACTCTCGTCTTTTCCCCCTTCCCTCGTGCAGGCTGCCCTCGGCAGAGGCAGTGGGAGGCAGTGGAGCTGGCCTCGGCACCGGGAGAGGCTGGACTTCCCGTCTCTCTGTGCTGAATGGCTGCGATGGCGCCCGCTCTCACTGACGCAGCAGCCGAAGCTCACCACATCCGATTCAAGCTGGCTCCCCCGTCCTCCACCTTGTCGCCTGGCAGTGCCGAGAGCAACGGCAACGCCAACAGCATCCTCCTGGCCGCCAACGGCACCAAAAGGAAAGCCATCGCTCCGGAGGATCCCGGTCTAGATTTCCGAAGCAACCCCACGAAGGAAGAGCTGGGCAAGCTGCAGCCGCTGGTGGCTTCTTATCTCTGCTCGGATGTAACATCTGTCTCTTCAAAAGAGCCTCTGAAGCTGCAAGGAGTCTTCAACAAGCAGACAGTCCTTAAATCTCACTCTCTCTTATCTCAGTCCTTCTTGAAAACGAGCGACCTGTTGGGGAGGCAGCCGGTGTTGGAATTCACTTTGGAGAACCTAAAAACAATGAGTGCTAACAGCCAGCCCCCTCTCCCGCAAGCGCCCGTGAACGGCTTGGCCAAGAAATTGGCCAAAAGTACCAATTCAGACCATGAAAACTCTAGTTCCCTGAACGGGGGGAAGTGTGCTCCTCCTCCTGCCGCCCTCCAGACTGTTGACTATAACACGGGAGGCTCCGAGCTGGGGGACTTGAAGAGCGGGTTGACCAATTGCACCCTTCCACACAGAAGCCTTGATGCAGAGCACACGACTCCCTTTAGCAATAACAGCCCCGCCAATAAATCTTCCCTCAATTCCACGGAGCAGCAGTGGGTGCTGGAGGGCAGCAGCGGAGAGAGCCGGTTGCCCGGTCGCTCCGACCTGCGGGGCAGCAAGTTGGAGGAGCAGAAACCTCCCCTGCTGGCCGGACACCACAGCGCCCTGGACTCCGAGATGAGGACGAGGGCGCTGCTCCGACGGCAGGCGGACATCGAGAGCAGAGCCCGCCGGCTGCAGAAACGCTTGCAGGTGGTGCAGGCGAAGCAGGTGGAGAGGCACATCCAGCAGCAGTTGGGTGGCTTCTTGGAGAAAACGCTGAGCAAGCTTCCGGCTTTGGACCCGCTGAGGCACCGGAGCCAGCTGATGCTGACCAGGAAAGCGGAGGCGGCCCTGAGGAAAGCTGCGAGCGAGACGGTCACCTCGGAGGGCCTGAGCAACTTCTTGAAGAGCGATTCGATATCGGAGGAACTGGAGAGGTTCACGGCCAGTGGAATGGCCAACTTGAGATCCAGCGAGCAGGCCTTCGACTCAGATGTCACTGAGAGCAGCTCGGGAGGAGAGTCGGACGTTGAGGAGGAGGAACTGACCAAAGCAGACCCAGACCAGCCCCACGTGCCACTGTAAGTAGCGCTCGTGCTTGTTTCTTTCTGGTGACGGGGAGCAAAGTGTGTGGTTTTTGTAGGAAACTTTAAATTTTAAATGGTCTTGCATCAAAGAGTCGCCGGAGCTGGTTGTGGTGTGATTTGCAGCACTGAAGATAAAATTCCTCATGCATATTGGAAATAGCCTTTGGTGTTTGTGGAGCAGCGAGTCCTGGAAATGCTGGCTGGCTGGAGTGGTGTGAGCTGCAGATACAAACCTGGAATGCCATAAGCACTTTCTGTCCAGGATGTGTTGGACCTGTCCCCTGAAATGAAATGCTTGCTGTTTTGCAGTGGGAACATTTGTATTAAATCTGTTGTATAAAGTACAGCCAGTCCGAATCTCAGTACCTGGCAGCAGAGTTGTGACCGGGGAATTATTTTATTTTTTAAATGAGCTGCTTGGGAAAAAACCCTAAAAAACAAACCTCTGAAAGGATTTGGTCCAAGTGCCAGCAGAAGTGTGTGAAGTGTGTTCTCCTCTTGAATGTGGGAAGTTATTGCTGGGAATTTTCGTCTCGTCTGTGAGTTGCATTAAACGATGACAACAGCTTCATAATTATGTTGTTAACTGGATGCTGTTTGCATAAGTATTAGGTGTCAGTCTGTGTGTGTGGAGGAGGAAGATCTTGTCGAGGCAAAAGGTCTTGAGATGGGTCAAGGGAAGGAGGGAAATTTTTCTTCCGAACCCCAGAATTTTCCAGTTATTTTGCAGAAATCTCTCAAAAGTCCATCTTCTGTGTGTGGTGTGTGTGAAATCTCGCTTGCATCAGTAGATGATCTCTTCCACCCTGATGGACCCATTGAACCGAGACCTCGGTCTGTGAAGTATCGCTACGGTCGACAAAAAGCTCCCTGCAGCAGGCACAGGGGTCCTGGTTGGAATGCTGATGGCTTTTCCCAGCAGGGCTGGAAATAAGTCACCAGGACTTTCCACATCCCTGCTCCGTTCCGGGCTTGTGCAGATCTCTGTGGAGAAATAACCGGGTGGATTCAGATCCTGTGTCCGTGTCCGGTCTGTGACGCAGATGTGACTGAGCCAGGGGGATATGAGCAGTGTGGGCACTTGGTAACTTCAGCACCCTCCAAGCACAGGCTCATGTGGATGAGTGCTGATAGCCAGATGTTACAGCTGTGGGATGTTAAATTCCCGCTGGATGTCACGTCGTGTTTCGGGATGGTGGCACGGGGTGAATTTCTGCGCGTGAATTCTTAGATGTGGCCACGAGTTCGGGTTTCTCCCAGCGCAAAGCTGGTGGCTGAGCATGTGATCCCTCCTGGCTGGACATAAAGGGGGTTCTTGTGCTGTTAGGAACGAGAGTTTAGTAACTTTATTCCTGATTTATCCCACCCACAAACCTACTGTTGGGATCTGGCTTATGAGTCTTGTAACAGCTATTGGAGGAGACATCTGATTAAAAATCCGTTCCAAATAACATTGAATTTCCCCTCTTTGTGGCTTTCACGGCTTCACGTGTTTGTCTAGCAAAGTGAAATTTCTTTGCCCCTCCTCTTAATCCCAGGAGGAAGTGTGGTATTGGGAGACACCATGCGTGAAATTCTTTGCTGACTCTTCCTCCCTTTGGTGTTAGTCATGCCCTGCCTTCCCCATCCCCAGCACCCTTAAAAAGCCAAACATCTGAAAGCTCATAAAAACCCTGATCCCTCCATTGTCTCTGGGTTCAGAAGCACACGCTGGCATCTAGGCCAGGCCCACCAAAGCTCGTTTAAAGTTGGTGCCTGTGGGTATTCAGTAATTAGCAGTCCCGAGCATTGACTGTCCTGTTGGATGAGTGCTGTGACATTGGAGCGCTGGCACTGCTGAGGCTCAGCGCGTGTTGGTGCTTGTCAGAAACTCAGGTCAACCTTAAGAGCTCTGACTGCATCTAAATCTCCTTCTTTTCCATCAGTGTTGAGAGGCAGGAAGGGGAAGAGCCGAGTTTTTTCCACTTGGAAGCCGCCCTGGGCCAGCTGATTGTACAGAGCCTTTGTTGTTGCGTTGGTGTGAGTGCAGAGGCTGCTTAGGCAGGGCTGGGTTTTGCAGCTTGTAGCATTTACCTAGTAAGAAGGAAGACTTGAACTCTGATTATTTTAATTTTGGTAGCGAGATGGAACATCTTGAATGTGAAATGGAGATATTCCAAAGCACCTGGATGCGTTCCTGTGTAACCTGGGTTGGACTGGATGAACCTCCAGAGGTCTCTTCCACCCCTGACTGTTCTGAGATTCTGTAAACTTCTATCTCATTCCACAAGCACCACCCTTTGCCTCTGTATTGCCTCTGGGTGCCTCTGCCTTCCTCCCAAAAAAACAGCTGCTTCCTTCTAGACCTTCAGTGAGAGTTGTGCTCCAAACAGTTTTCCTGGCCCACTGAGGGGCCATGTCACCAACTGCCTCTGGGATTCAAGTAGGAGCAGGCAAAAGAAACAAAGACTGCTTACATCATGCTTAGATAAGAGCTGACCTTTGAGTTTTTCTGGCGTGGTGGCATTCCAGAATCAGTATCTGGTCAAGGACAGACTGAAGTTTGTGCTGTTCTGACCTGCCTGATCCGGGCTATGGAGCGGCATCTCCCTGAGGAATTCCATCTTCCCAGCAGTGTTTGGGGTGTATCAGAACCTGCTAGGTCCTTCTCAAGCACTCCCAGACCTGCTGCCCAGGAAGGTGCTGTCCCTCAGGTGCACAACCAGCCCGTGGGGTAATGCATAAACAAAGCAGGGAGGTGTTTGTTCCACCTTTGGGAAGCCCTGCCTGCCATGGGCTGGGTTTAACGAGGTGCTGCTGCTGCTGCTGCTTCTCAGGCAGCCCGTGGGGAGGGCAGGCGTGTGCAGGCAGGGTTGGGCCCTGCTGTCCTTGGCTTTGTGTCCGTCCATGACACCATGTGTCACTTCACCCGCTCTCTGGTTGGTCACACACAGCTCTGCCTCACAGCTGAGATCCTGGTGTGCCATTCCAAAAGTGAGTGGTGCAGAGTGAGGATCAGGAGGAGGCAGCTTTGCCTCTGCTCCGAGGTGAGGGAGGCAGGTTGGAGATGTGGAGAATCCCAACTCCTTTGGCTGGGTGTGGCTGGAGGCAGGAGCTGTCTGTGACTGTGAAACCTGTGTGACTTTGGAAGGGCCCTTTGGAGTGGGCAGGCCCTGGCACAGGGTGCCCAGAGAAGCTGTGGCTGCCCCTGGATCCCTGCAAGTGTCCAAGGCCAGGTTGGAGCATCCTGGTCTCGTGCAAGGTGTCCCTGCCCATGGCAGGGGGTGGCACTGGATGGGCTTTAATGTCCCTTCCAACCCAACCATTCCTTGGTTCTGTGCTGCTGTCAGTGCTGTTTGTGAAAGGTGGCTTGGAGCAGGGCATGGAATTCCTCCCAGTGCTGGAGGGCTGCTGGCTGGAATCTGGCTGGTGTGGCCAAGTGATGGTTTAGCAAGTCATCAGAGAGAGTCCTGCTGTTTCTGTGGCCCTGTGCTGATACACACAAGTAGGGAAATATTTCATGTGGCTGGTACATCTTTATCGTAGTTGCTTTTCTCAGGCTGGTTGGTTCTCTGGTTCTCTTGAGTTTGCCTGTAGACAAGTTTCATCGCAATTTGTCAGTTATTTTTGGCTGAGAGGCAGGTAATTTGTTCTCTAATCCTCAACTCCGGTCTGCACCACGGAAAAACTTTCTGAAAAGGCAGCGAAACCAAATATTTGACTGCGACTTTATCTTTTAGCTCAGGTTCCTTATCTGGAAAGTCACCGTTCAATTGGCAGTTTGCACCAAGCTGCTGAGAGGGAGCTTGAAGTTCCTACTGACCAACTTCTCACACCAACTGGCTTCCCACAGGACCTTTTCCAAGGGGTCAGGCAGCACCTGCAGCGTTCAGTTGTGGTTGTTCCGATGCCGATGGCCACCATGCCTTTAATTATTCCCGTGCGCTTTAATTATTCCCATTTACTGGTGGGAAATCCGAGCACCTCCCGCACTTTGGTGTTGCAGTGAATCATTTCACGGCCCGTGTGGTGTCTCCTCCCCGTGCTGCGTCACGTTGTGCTGCCGGGATTTCGGAGTCGCTGGGCTTGGAGGAGTAATTAAGATTTTTTCTCACAGAGGAGTGTGCTTTTCCCAGCACGGATTTCCGAGGCCTGTGTTGGAGAGGGATGCACGTGGCACTTGGCACTGGGGGTTGTTTGAGGGGTGGTTGTGGTTGGTGCATCGGCTGACTGAGAAATGGGGTTTAGAAATTCTGTTTGGGTTTTTTTTTTTCTCCTCTTACCTCGATTATGTTTTTCAAGCGAGAGAATGCTAATCAAGCCTGTACCTCCAGGGCACTTAGATAGCATTTCTCAAATCTGTGATCTTGTGGGACTGTCATTCAGGTGGCAAATCCCACACTGTCATTCCAATGGCAAATCCCACACTGTGAGGACTAAGGAAGCTTTTCCTACTGGTCAAAACCCCATTTCACTGAGTGCTTTATGCAGAGCAATCCTAAAAGTTTATTTCTTACTCTTTATGAACTTTTTCAGTTACCTGCTTGATTTTTTTTTGGGAGGTGTTTTTCTTGTTTTCTTCTGTCTTTGCTTGCAGGTGCTGATGCCAGCACGGTGCTTAACTCTCTTTTTCAGCTATTTATGAAAACTGGCATGTGCTGTTGCTGAATTGCTGTAAATCCACCCGTGGGTCAGGAGAGATGTCCCTTAAGCCTCTTTCAGTCGGGAAGAGAGAGAGAGAGAGAGCTCGAATCCTGGAGTGCTCTTGCTTTGCATTTGAAAGCAGAACAATAGAGCAGTTCATTGTTCAAAAATGCTTAATCAGGTGTGGGGAGTAAAGTAGGACACTCCAAGTCCCTCCTGCTCGTGAGAAAGGACAGCGAATGAGAACAGGGCTGGTTATTTCTCCACGAGCTGCTGCTCACAGCACACCTTTTATAGACACAGGGGGGGTCTTTGAAGTGCCCTCAGCAGTCTGGGATTTGGGTTTGGGTTTGGGTGCTGTGGTTCTAGAAAACATTTGAATTTGGTGAGGGGGGTGTTGGTGCAGATAAAGCATCTTTCTGGGAGATGCCCTTTATGCTCTGGCAGGGATTTGGGTTGTTCTGTCTGGAGTTGGGTCTTCTTCCCCTTTTTCTCGGGCTGGGGGATGGAGGATAATGTGGAGGACTGGGAATGATTTGGTGTCTGGCACTGTCAATAAACTGCTCTTTGTGGCCCTTACCCAGTGGGGCAGCAAGGAAGAGCAAGGCTGCAGTTCAGATTTTTTTTTTTAGGACTTGTGGGTGACACTTTGGATAGGGTTGTATAAATATTTACTTTGCTTTTCATTGGAGAAAAGCCTGTCAGAGCATCTGAAGCAGCAGAGAACAATTTTTTTGGGGTGAAGTTTGTGACTGTGAATTAAAAAGCCATCGTGGTGCTTGCCTGTCTCCTGTGAAATGGGAGTTGGTGTTTGAGCGAGGGAAAGGGGCCCTGTTTAGAGCTGATCTCCAGTATTGGAGTCTAATTTACCACCGTGGGGGATGGGGAGAGACTTATATTGTGTTACACCAGCGTCTGTGAGGCAGCCACAGCCCAGAGCTGCGTTTTTATTGGTGGCTGATACTACCACAAGCCCCAAAATTCCTGCGTGGCTGAGGTTAGAATTTCTGCCTGGCTGAGATTTAAAACTGAAGAAGCAATGGCAAACGTGGGATTCCTTCAAGAAGAGCTTGCAAAGGTACTCCCAGGTGTGTTCCTGAAAGATTTGGGGTTTCATTCTGCAGTCAGATGGGCTTTCCCCCCCCCCACCCTTCCTTTGTTCTCTCCTCCAGCAGATCCGTTCTGGTCGCGCTGGCTCGGCAGCACCAAACTCCCAGCTGGGGGAAAATGTTTTCCTTGCTAAACTGGCACTGCCCCAAGAGATTTTTCCACGGAGAGTGTTTTGGGCACACCCTGGATATATGGGGTGTTTTGCAAGTGTCTCGTTTCAAAGGCTGGGAGAGATGGGTGGCTTTGCTGGGCCGTCCTCGGATAAAACGCTTTAGGTGGGAGAGAACTTGAAAAGTTGACTTGGTTTGACTTGCTGGAGTTGAGAACCAAAGAAAAGAGTTAAGGCCTAAGAAAAGACTGGGAATTCAACTGGGAAATGGAAAGAGGATCGTGAATTGCCACTGGGTTTGTTGCAGTCACATGTCTGGGGCCAGCTGTGGGTGGTTCAGCTCCCCACCTCGCTCCGAGTTCTCTCTGGTTGTGGCTCTGACTTGGAAAGATTTGCTTTCACTTGAAGCACTGAAATGGTTTGCTGAAGCAACATCCAGCTCTTTTTTCTTCCTTTTCATTTTCTTTCCCTTCCTCCCCGTGTCTTTTCACCCCCCTCTGACCTTCCCTGTGCTAGGGTTACTTTGTGGAATGCCTGCTCCAGCTCTGACCTCGGCACCCAGGGGAGCTATTTACGGGCAGGGTACCTGGCACAGGGCACTCCGAGTTAAGGATTTGCTGGTGGTGCCTGGGACTTTCCTGTAAACCTGCTATTTCATGGCATTGCATCAGCAGTCAGGGGGGATGATGGCTTTGGTGAGGGAGAGGATTTAAAAGGGGACAGACAGTCAGAGCCTTGTGCTCTCCAGCTGTGATGACGGACTGTCTGAGAAATTCTGCTGCAAACTGCTGGTGCTGAGGGTGCTTTCCCTAATTCCTGCCCCTCCCCAAAGCCCAGCCTGTCCCAGCCGTTGTCTGTGGCAGGGAGGTCACCTGGTGATGTATTTAAAGCTCCTGTGCTAGTTGTGAGCCGCCAGGTTACCGAGGGTAAACCCCTTGGCAGATGGCTGGGGTTTTTTTTTCTCCCTGATGCTCCCTGAGCAACCACGATGTCTCAGCTGCAAAACGAGATGTTCCCTGTGATAGTGGTGGCAGAGCTGGGCTGGCACATCCCGTGACAGCTCCTGCTTCTGAGGCACATGAATCTGTGCTGCCTTATTCATGAATGAGCACAGGGTGCTCCCTCCACACCAGGAGGTTCTCCAAGAGGCCCAGCCCATTTGAAAGAGTCAGAGTTCCTTTTGCTCTTAAATCTGTGCATCCTGACTATAAAATACATTCACAGAGTCATGGAATGGTTTGGGTGGGAAGGGACCTCAAAGCTCATCCCATTCCACCCCCTGCCATGGGCAGGGACACCTTCCACCACCAGCCCAGGGTGCTCCAAGCCCCGTCCAACCTGGCCTTGGACACTTCCAGGGATCCAGGGGCAGCCACAGCTTCTCTGGGCACCCTGTGCCAGGGCCTCATCACCTTCACAGGGAAGAATTTTTTCCTAATCTCTAATCTAAACCTACTTTGTGTCAGTGGGAAGCCGTTCCCCCTTGTCCCATCACTCCATCCCATGTAAATATTCCCTCTCCATGTTTCTTGTAGCTCCTTCAGGTCCTGGAAGGCCACAATCAGGTCACTCCAAAGCTTCTCCAGGCTGAACAATCCCAAACCTCCCAGCCTTTCCTCCCAGCAGAGCTGCTCCATCCTGGTGCCTCCTCTGGACCCTCTCCAGCAGCTCCATGTCCTTGCTGTGCTGGGAATCTGGAGCTGGAGCAGCTCTGCAGGGGGGTCCCACCCGAGCAGAGGGGCAGAATCCCCCCTGCCCTGCTCTGCTTTTGAGTTCTCTCCCACTTTTGCAGTGGAACAGTCAGAGGGGTGAGAGCTTTGCCACAGATCCACTGCAGTTTCAGGTGTCTCCTCAGCCAGCACTGAGTTTCAGCGAGTTTTAAACATCATTTCACTGCTTCAAAAGTGCCTCCTGACGGGGTGGGTTTGTGGAAAAACGACTTCATTTGGCTGCTGGCTTAACGAAATAGCCAGTAATTTAAAACCATGCAGAAAATAAACCCCACCTCCCACTATAATAGTGACCTCTTATTTACATTGGGCTCAAAACATTTGCTCATCAAATTACTCGAATAGAGAACTGAGGAAGATCAGGGTCCTCCTTCTGCAGGCAGAGCTCGAGGCTTTTGTGACATTTTAACAGGTTTCCATAGTAACACATAAGGATGTTGTAAGAAATGTTGCAGGAATTTTATTTGTCTAAGGGAGGACTTTAAAATATTAATGGAAGGCAGTGTGAATGGGGAGGGGGGGAAGGAAGTGAGCCTGATGTGAGGCAGAGGGAAGGGATTTGATGCAGTGCCCAGAGCGAGCAGCAGTCTGTGGATTGAACTGCTCTTGGCCAGCAGAAAAAGAGCTCCAGTCATCCTGGGAATTATTTGCCACAATATTTCCTCTCTGCTGCCACAGGTGAAGCTTTGGGAATATTCTCCAGGTCCAGGTAACAAATATCCCATCTCTGAAGTGCTTCTTGTCCCGGCCCGTGGGCAGTTGGAGCTCATCTCCCTCTTAATATTTAGTTAAAGCTTTGGAGCTGCTGCCCTGTCGGTGTTCATGGGGGGCTCTGAGCTTAGCTGAGATAAAATTGGATGTCTTCATTTAGGAGCCTTTGAGGCAGCTCACAGGCTCTACAGGCAATCTGCAATTCCTCAATTCCCTGGTGGCTCCCACTTTAATGCCCAGCTCTGAGCTCGGGCTGTTTCAGGCCCGGTGATGTTGCCTTGCATTAGCAAATTCAATCTGCTCTTGAGGGAGAACCAAAGGGGGTTTGTGTAGATGCAGTAGACCTAAATCATAAAAAAAAAAAAAAAACCAGAAAGGTTTCTTGGAGAAAAAGGGTTTAGAGAGGGATGTTTGATTAATTAAATATGTGGGTGTGGATTAAATATGAGCTGGTCCCTGCCATGGGCAGTGCCCTCTGGATGGCTGGAGGGTGTGGAGGGTCCTGTGCCCTCTGGATGGAGTCCATGGATGGCTGGAGGGTGTGGAGGGTCCTGTGCCCTCTGGATGGAGTCCATGGATGGCTGGAGGGTGTGGAGGGTCCTGTGCCCTCTGGATGGAGCCCGTGGATGGCTGGAGGGTGTGGAGGGTCCTGTGCCCTCTGGATGGAGCCCGTGGATGGCTGGAAGGTGTGGAGGGTCCTGTGCCCTCTGGATGGAGTCCATGGATGGCTGGAGGGTGTGGAGGGTCCTGTGCCCTCTGGATGGAGCCCGTGGATGGCTGGAGGGTGTGGAGGGTCCTGTGCCCTCTGGATGGAGCCCGTGGATGGCTGGAGGGTGTGGAGGGTCCTGTGCCCTCTGGATGGAGCCCGTGGATGGCTGGAGGGTGTGGAGGGTCCTGTGCCCTCTGGATGGAGCCCGTGGATGGCTGGAAGGTGTGGAGGGTCCTGTGCCCTCTGGATGGAGTCCATGGATGGCTGGAGGGTTCAGACAGTTCCATGCTGGCTCTGATTTTTTCCTTTCCATAATTCCCAAGCTTGAGAGTAGTGACAGCATGCCCTGCCCTTGTCCTCTGGCTGCTTCTCAGCCCCTGACTGGTGGTTAACACATTTCTTCTGCCCATTTCCCTCTGGAGAGGACCTTTTTTTTTTTTTCCTGCAGCAGTGGCTCCCAGTCCTGGCTCATCCCTGGGCCTTGGGATGTTGTTTTCCTGCTCCTCCTTCTCCCTGCACTCTGTGCTGGCACTGAGTGATGAGCAGCTCCCCTTCCAGGAACGTGTGTGCCTCTGGAAGTTGGTTCTCGCTGGGTTGCAGGAGGAGTTATCAAATCATAAACTCAGGGATTTTTGGGGGGATTCTGCATTCCAGGTGGCCAAAGCCTGGTGTGCTGCCATCCCCACAGTGAGTGGATTGAGCAGGAGGTTCCTGTGCTCAGAGGTGCCCTCTGTGTGCCTTGGGGACTTCCCTGAACCCCGAGGAGAAGCTGGAAAACAGAGCCCATCCCTCTGTGTCCACACTCAGACCAGGAGTGTGCCTGATCCAGAGGGGAGGGCTGAGCCAAGGGACAGGACAGGTGGCTTTGAAGGTGCTTTGGGTGCTCCCTGATCTTGGCTCTGCTCTGACAGATTCATTTCCCGTGGTCCCAGCTCGTGATCCGTGTGGTTTGATGTGGAGAGCTGGTGGCTCTCCGTGTTCCTGGGGGCTTTTTTTTTTTTCCCTCTGCTGGGATCCCACATCCCAGTGGCCAGGGGGGAGATTATTTCTGTTCAGCAGCCACTGCTATTCCTGGGCTGGGACAGTTGACATGAATAAAAACTGCAGCAGCTAAATCTGCCCATTTTCGTGTGAATTGGAGCCCTTCTCCATGTGACTTCTGCTATTCCAGTGCTGGCTATTTAAAAAAAAAAAAAAAAAAAAAAAAGAGACAATCAGCCTTCTGTGGATCTGCATTTTGAATGCAGAACACTTGCAGGGCTCTTGCTCCATGTATGCAACATTTTGTGGTGGTGGCTTTTTTAATGTCTCGGACTAAAACAAGAAAATGATTCTGTCCCCGCTCCTTCCATGTTGGAGGGAGCTCTCCTGCCATTAGCAGGGATTTCTCAAAGTCAAAGGCAAGGTGCTGTTTATACTGAGACAGCAGAAAATAATGTGAAGAAACCAACCACATTAGGAAATCTCTCAAGGCATTAACCACTTCTCCTGTGTCAGGGTGGATTAAATTGATACAGATTAATTTTCAAGCATTTCTCATTGTAATCGACACAGCTGAGTGTCATCTAATGACTTCTCCAAGGTTTGTTGTGCATATATTGGTCAGAACCTTCCCATTTTAAATGAAATAAATCTGTTTGAGTAGTAGCCAGCCACTTAAAGAAGATTCCTCAGTGTGATGATTCATATTGTGCCTAAAGACAGCTTTCCATATTCAGCCCTCGCTCACTCCCCCCTACCATCCCCCTCTCCCTGCCTCTGGAAATGGGCAGGAAGCCCAAAACCAGCTTAACTCTTAGTTATTTAAACCTATTTTTAATGAGTGATACTTGCAGAAAAGCCTTACCTGAAGCCTTTAATTGACACACTGTCATGTATCAGATCTTAGCTCGGTTCATGAAGTGTGTAACTTGCCGGTTTTTCTTTTTCTCCTGCTTTTTTTTTTTGCCTTTTTTTTTTTTTTTTTTTTTTCTGAACACGAGCTCTGCTCTTTGAATTCTTACTAACAGGGTGAAATTACATCTGTCTCCACTTACAGCAGTTCTGTGCTCCTTCACTCTTTTGTGTGAATCTCTGCCTGGTCAGACGTGCCCCTCCTCCCCCCCTGCATCACCTCTCCTCCTGGATTCACGGCCAGGCCTTTTGAATACAACTCTGGAGGTAGTATTTATTTTCAAAATAGTATCCTCTGAGGACAGAGAGCTTTCATAACCCATCCTAGTTGTCATGGCACAGCTCTGCCTTTTTTTTTTTTTTTTTTTTTAAATCCCCCTCCCTCTTTTGCTCTCAGAACCAGCCGTGCTTTGGTTATGTTAAAACTCCTGAAACCAAACCCCTTCCAGGCTGGGTACAGGTAAGCCCTGATCAGATTAACTGCTCTGCAAATTGAGTTGATTATTGCACAGATGTTTTCTTGGTGCTTTGAGCAAGTGAATTTATGTACCAGGACAAGGTGCTCCTCTCTGATAAATTAAAGGGAAAATGACTCCATTCAGCCTTTCTGGGGCTTTGTGAAGAACAAGTGAACTCTACCATGGGATCTCCTCAGTTGGAAAGAACCTACAAGGATCTTTGAGTCCCAATTCCTGGCCCTGCACAGAACCATCCCCAAGAGTCACCCCCTGTGCCCCAGAGGATCATCCAAACCCTCCTGGAGCTCTGGCAGCCTTGGGGCTGTGCCCACTGCCCTGGGGAGCCTGTTCAGTGCCAACCACCCTCTGGGGGAAGAACCTTTCCCTGAGATCCACCCTGAGCCTGCCCTGGCACAACCTCACATCATTTATCTCGCTGGGCACCACCTCTCACCTTGAATTTTCAGTGTGCAATGAACTTTCTCCCGCTCACACCCAGCATTTCTGTCCCCTTTGCTCTCTCCCTCTCCCCCAGGGGCAGTAGTTGAGTATTTTGCCGTCTCCTCTGCTTTATATCCCTTGGGAATTCCTTCTGGACCAAGCTGTGCCCACTGCTTGTGTTGATGGCTGGGTGTGTGGGGTGGGCACAGCAGCTTTAATTGTCTTGCACCCACTTTCCTTCCTTCCTTCCTCTTTCCATCCTTCCCACAACTTTAAAGGATGCGATGGGAAAACCTGGTGATGCCCAGCAATGCAGCTTCTGGAGAGGAGAGGAGGAGTAGATCCTGAGGATTCTGTGGGGGTTTTCTTCGTTGGTGTCACATCTGTGGAGCCTCTGGTCCTAAATTCTCGTTGTGACTCCAGCGGGGAGGGAACCTCTGCAGCCCCTCGTGGCTCTAACGAGGTGGTCCCTGCTAATGAGGGACTGTTACTGGGAGAATCTGCTGGAGGAATCCTCCCTTTATTGTTTTTCTCTGATGTTGTGGCATTCCTGAAAATCCCTTTCATCTACTTCTTGTCTGCTTGTTAGCAACCATCTGCATGTCGAGCACTTGGCTACTTTCAGTCTTTGCCTTATAGAATTGAAACTTTTTTCCCCTCCTCCTTTTGGAGCTTTTTAGTTTGGGGTTTTTTTTCTTTTTTTTCTTCCTCTCTGATGTAGGTGTTTGAATTTTTCAGCTAGTCAAACTAGTACACAGAGTGAGCTTCCTGTTCTGGGCTTGCTGTTAAAAAAAAAACAACAAACCACTTGGTTTTACTTAAATTTATTAGGCCTGTTAGGGAGAAAACTTTCTTACCCTGAGAGGTTGTGGATTCTTTATCCCTGGAAGTGTCCAAGGCCATTTTGGACAGGGTTTGGATCAACCTGGGCTAGTGGAAGATGTCCCTGCCCATGGCAGGGGGTAGAACTGGGTGATCATTAAGGCCCCTTCCAACCCAAGCCTGATGATCTTCAAGGTCCCTCTCTGTGATATTTTAAAACAAAATCTTTTTCTCCATTTTTTTCCTTTTTTTTTTAACTCTCTGGTCCTACAGAGATCAGCTGGAGTTTTAAAAATGAGTTGGATGCTCGTGGATTTTTCTCAGATGAGGAACAGTGGGATGTGTTTGCTCCTGTCCTCGTTGCCCTTGGGAACTGCTGACCTGGTACAAACAGGAGTATTAATTGAAGTAATGGAGCTCTGCTGGGTTTCACTTCATTTCTGAGAGTAACTTGTCTAAAGCAGCTTGGTTTTATTTATTTATTTATTTGGCTGATGCTTGGTGAGGTGAAGGAGGTTTTCTGAGAATTTGGGATGGTCTGGTTACGCTGTTGGCTCAGAGTGCTGTGGGGCAGGCTGTGGAATGTCACTTGTAAAATCCTGGCATTTAATGCAGGAAATTGTACAGTAATTTCAGGGGGACATTTCCCCTTTGTATCAATTTTTTTTTGTTGTTGTTTTTTTATTCAGATTAAAACATCCCACCCTCTCTGGTACCCGTGAACTCCCTTCCAGCGAGCTGACAGTGCTGAGCTACAATGACTGTCTTAGAATTCTAATTCTTGTTCCAGCTCCTCTAATGAAAAAAAAAACCCAAAACTTGTCATCTCTCTTCCAAAGCTGGGAATCCTCGAGGTCTGGGGAGGTGCAAATGTGTAATAATTTGGCTGCTGAGCCCCCTTGGCCCCTCCTCTGAGGCTGGGAAGGGCTGGGCTCTTTGAAGCCAAGAGTTTCACAACAAAAGCAAAACACAAAAGTCATTGTACCAGCAACAAAGTTTTGTTTTTTTTTTTTCTTTTTTTCTTTAAAAAGAAAACCTCCCATGTGTTCCACGCTCTCTTCTGCCACGTGCAAATAAAGTTGGCACGAGGCAGGGGAAGGTCCCAAAGCAGCAAAATCTCCAGCTCTGCCTGGTTTGACTCACTGGGATATGAGGAACGATCCCATTTGTTGTGTTTTCGTGCCTCAGACCTTGGGCTGGTGGGTTTTAGACACCTGAATGTGACGTGCTTTGCTGCTGCTTGTAAATAAAAAATTAAGTTATAAAATAAAAACTAAAATCCGGTGTTTGCTTGTCTAGAAAAGCCCAACTCCTGGAAAGTGAGTAATGCTCCCTTCCCTCCCACTCCCCCTCCTCTAAAACAACAGGAAAACCCTCCTGAACACATCTTGGATTAAAAAAATACTCCTCCTGAGGTTGATGCCGTGATATTTTGAGAGGCTGAGGAGAGTTTGGGATAATGATGGAATGAGGTGTCTCAATGCTGCCAATCAAAACATCTTCCAAAAATAATCCCAATTCCAGAAGAATCCAAATCGAATCCCAGTATTAATGAGCGTGCTGTTGATTGCAAGGGGTCCAAATTAAAGAAACAGGCCAATATTCCTCTCTTTTTTTCCCCTCTCCAGCTCTTTATTACGTGGCTGGACATTTGTTGAAAAATGAAATGAAAATAAAATTAGCCTGAACATGAGATCCTTCCAAAGTGTGGTGCTTGAACTGCAGGGGAGTTTGCTCAGAAGGTGGAAAGTGGCCTGATTTTCTCTGCAGATTCTTTGATTCTGGTGTCTTGGCACGAAGCAAGCATTATCTAGTCCTTGTGAAAAGTCCTGGAGTAGAGAGTGTGTCTTGGCTGAACCTCATTGAAAGGGCTGGGGGAAATCTGTCCAAGAAAAATAAATTCCTGGTGGAGCAGCCAGGAGTGTGTGTGGGGTGTGTGTGTGTGACATGAGCCACTTTTGGAGGGATGGGATTGGGACAAATAAGGGGTTTTGATTTGGCTCTGGGAAATTCAGATGAAATGGGAGGGTAATGACCCTTTTCCTTACTGATACAGCTAAGATGTAACCACCTCTTTTTACCCTAAAATAAATTCAGTTCTTGGTGTTTTCTCACCACTTCTTGTTCCCTTTGCATCTCTTTCCACCTTTTACCCTGAACTTTCTGATCCTCTGTAGACCTTGCAGAGGAGCATCTCCCTCTCCTCCTGTGTGGATGCAGAGCTGGATATCTGGGATAAGTGTTGGCTTTCATCCAAGAGGGAGTTGGATGCAATAATTTATATTTCTCTTGCTAGGCTGAAGTCTCAGTTGTTTTTTGAGGGGAGGGGGAGCAGAAGGAAACGATGTCCCATCCCTGCAAATATTCAAGGCCAGGTCAGAATTATTTTAAACTAAAAGAGGAAAGATTTAGGTTGGATATCGGGAAGAAATTCCTGGCTGGGAGGGTGGGCAGGCCCTGGCACAGGTTGCCCAGAGAAGCTGTGGCTGCCCCTGGATCCCTGGAAGTGCCCAAGGTCAGGTTAGACAGGACTTGGAGCAACCTGGGCTGGTTGGAGGTGTCCCTGCCTATGGAAGGGCGTTGGAACAAGAGAATTTTGAAGGTCCTTGCCCGTGCAAACCATTCTGGGATTCATCAGCTGGCTCTGGTGTTTGGGATTGTTGATCCTGTTGCAGTCCACCAAGGACTGAGTCCCCCAAAGCTCTGACCGTGGCACAAACCTCGTGCAGCTGCTGCTCTTGGCTTCCTGAGGCTGTCCAGACTCTGGGGTTATTATTTAGCAGAAACACCTCATGGGGCTGTTTATTTAGGGAGGGGAGGAAGAGCTGGATAAAAGGGGGTGACGAGGACATTTCCCTGGGTGCTCTCTGTCCCCTCTGCAGCCCTTGCAGAGCTGGGGGTCGGCTTTTCCAGCTTTGTGGTTGCTCTCTCTGCTCACCCAGCCCCTCTCTGCCCGTGTTGTGGGTCAGGAACTCCCCTGTTTGCACTTCCAACAGGGAGGGGCCGTTTGTAGCAGTGGCAAACCTGCCACGTCTGCTCGATGCAAACCCGCATTGTCCTTGACAAGGGAAAGAGCCTTCCAGTAATTCACCTTGCCAGCAAGAAAGAGGATTTATTTTTTTTTTTTTTTTTTTTATTAAGAGCAGCTGAGTTGCTTGGAATCAGTGCAGTGTTTAGTGACACCCAAGGAGGATGTACTTGTGTGAATAGAAAATGCTGCTTAATTGCTCGAGACGGCAGTTTATTCTTTCCTAGGAGGGAATTTCAGTCTGGGTGAACCCAGCAATGGGGCTGTGAACTCATTAGTTTGATTTCTTGCTCTCTGCCTCGACACAGTAGAAAAGCATCTCTCCCTTGCAGAATGAAATACTGAATCTTTCTGTGCCTAAATGAGATTAAATTAATACGGCGTTCTGGGGAGCTCTTTTATAAAGGATCAGCAGCATTCAGGGTCGTGTTAATCATCACACACTTAGGAGTCGAAGGCCTGTGGCCACCTAGAACTGGGTAACAGCCCAGCAAAAAGCTGGGATGTGCTGTGGGATACCTCAGGTAGGAGCGGGATCAGAATCAGTCACAGAAATATAACTGCAATTGCTGCTGCATTTCCCAGACAGCAGCTGAACCTGGCTGTTGGGAAGTGAAAATGGGTTTGTTTTCCCTTTCACACGTGCTGTGCACTCCTTTTTTATAGCTGTTTGTGTGTTTTCACCTTGAATTGTGAATGTGAATTTACAGGGAGGTTTGGAGGCATTTTGGAGGGTGTGTGTGCACACTCTGCGTGTGTGGGGGCACAACGTGCTGCTTGAAAAGATCCAGCAGTTTGAGGTTCTTGCTCTCATCTCTGGGGTTACAGCTCTGGTTAAAGTTTGTTGGCTGTGAGGAGGAATTCTGAAGTCTCTTTTTTTGATACAGTCTCAGTATAATTTTATTAATGGTTTAGGATGAGCAGGAGGTGAGGTTTAGGTCACTAAGTGTAAAAGCAAGCGTGTTTTGGGAGTTGGAATGTGGAATCTTGAGGTGTGTGACAGGTTTCTCGTAGTACAGCTGAGTTACCAGAAATGCCACCTTCTTTATTTCATGGAATCACAGAATAGTTTGGGTTGGAAGAGACCTTAAAGCCCATCCAGTCCCACCCCCTGCCATAGGCAGGGACACCTTCCACCAGCCCAGGGTGCTCCAAGTTTATCCAACCTGGCCTTGGACACTTCCAGGGATCCAGGGGCAGCCACAGCTTCTCTGGGCACCCTGTGCCAGGGCCTGCCCACTCTCACAAGAAATTAGAATTTCTTCTAATACCTGATCAAAACCTGCCCAAACTCAGTCTCGCTCTTTTCTCTGCGTGCCAGTAATTTTATTACCCAGAGATTTTGGTGTGGACCACATAACTCTGTTCCTGCAACCACTTTCTGTGTGCTTTAAAAGAAAAACAATAAGAACGAAGCAGGAAGATCTGCTCTCTGTGGTTGGGCTCGCTTGTGTTGGTTAGAGCTTGTTCTAAATTTTGAAAGGTGAGGTTTAACATCTCCTCTGCAACTGGCTGGTGACTCTGTGTGGGTAACAGGATGCAAAGTACTTAACCATGGGTAAATTCTTGTTTCTTGGTGCCTCCTGCAAGTGTGTGATCTCAGTGTTCCAACTCGCTGTGGCAGAGGCAGAGAGCTGTTAGTTAAGGAGCTTTTAAAGATGAGACTTGTCAATAAGAAAAAAAGCCTGTAAGCTTGGCTTAGTCAGCCTTCAAATGGAATTAAGTGGGTTGCAAATTAATTTGTTCTTAATAACCTGAACTTGAGTTCGGTTACCAGTTTGCCCAGGACTTTGTTTATAAGATCAGATATAGAGTTCTTTGTTGTTGCAGGTTCTGGTTGTGCATCAAAGGACGTAAATCACGAGTTCTTTGCTGCTCGGTGAAGGTCAGAGTTGGGATCCTCCTGTATCAGTCTGGGCAGGGAAGCTTTGCTCAAAACCAGGAACTTTTTAGCTCCTGTGGGGTTTATTCTCCCCTTTTTTCCACCTTCTAAACTGGAGGTTGTGAAGGTATTTGCTGTTGGACTTTTAATATGGGATAGATTGCCTGTGTGTGCTCTGTGTTTCAAGCTGCAGTTGTTACCAGCATTGCCTGTTTCCCAAGATCTTCAAAAATGAGGCTTTTGCAGTCCCTTAGCAGGAATAATTGGCATAGTTTGCGTGCAGAGATCTGTTTTTGAGGTAAAAAAAAAAAAAAAAGGCGTAGATAATCCTTGACCAAAAGCCCAAGTGGGTTTTGCAGCATTTTGGTGTTGTTTTTTTTTTTGTTTTTTTTTTTTGCCTCAGAGAAGAAATGAGGGGAAAGTGCTGCTCTGGGAGGTAAGGCTTTATCTGTGGAATGTGGCTAAACATCCTCTTGAACACAAAGCATCTGTGCTGTCTCTGTTGCCACCGGGTTGAGAAAGAGCAGGAGGGCGTTTTGGATCCAAAGGAATCGTGGTGGGCACCCTGAGCCTCGATCCCGGCATCCTCCTCTTCCCTTTGGCCTCCTGTCCCTCTGAGCTTCACTGGGGTCACTGTGGCCACCTCTGGGAGCTCCTCTAATCCCAACAGGTGTCTCCCTGAAAATATGTGCCAGTGTTTGCTGTCTGCTGGGGAGGAACAGTGTTCCTTTGTTGCTGTTTGGAGGGAGGAGGGAAGCCGGCCAAGTTCAGCGCTGCTCGGTGGCAGAACAGATCTCGCTGCTTTGAAGTTGTGTGTGCTTTTCAAAATAAGATCATCTAGACTGCAGCTCTGAAATTCTTCCTTGCACTCACTGAAATGTGTTCCAGTGAGTAACATGTTGTGCTGTGCTGCTGAAATTTCTTCTGCTAAAATGCTGTCAGTTTTTTTCTTTAATTCTCTTTCTGTTGCTGCTGTGATGTTTGGAAGAGAACCACTAGTTCTTCTCCATCCCTTTGGGAGACGTACAACAAACCCCCAAATCCATCTAGTTAGTCATATTCTTGGTCTCAGATGCCACTTCTGCCAAATACCTGGGCTCCAATTTTGGGCATAAAGACATTTGAAGACTGGACATCCCTTCAGTTCCTAGGAGATAAAAGCAAATATCTTGATGCAAGAAATGCTGCCTGTCAAAATTGGAGTTAATAAAACTGTGGTACAGGTGGTAATTTCTGGAGGGTGTTCAGCTGAACTTGGTGATTTCCCCTTTCCTTTCCTGGAACTCTCTGAATCTGGGTGCAGTTGGTAGTTGGGAAAGACCAGGGGTGTGCTGTGCGTGGACTTTGTCAGTGGCAGTCGAGTGGATTTTGTGAAGTTTTTTTTTTTTGTGAAGTGGTTTTTGTTACAGGTCCTTGGAGACAGAATTCTTGGAAGATGTATGAAAACATCTCCCTTTATAGCAGTTGAGTTTCTCTGGGGTGATTTGTGCCCTCTCCATCTACCTCCCTTTCTCAAGAGGAGCTTTACTGTGGAGCCCAGAACTGGAGTTCAACAGCAGGGAATTTATTTTAACAAACCCAAACCTCCTGAGAACTCCCAGCACAGATTAAGCTCCTTTTCACTCCATCCTTTCTCTTCTGCATCCGACCCTGGTCTAACCTAGGGAAAGGTCCTGAAGGCACACGGTGCTTGATGTGAATGTCAAACCCTGTAAATCCCAGGACCTGGGATTCCCTTTGTTTGCACTCCCCTAATTGTGCTCCCACTGACCTCATTCTCAGGCCAATTGGTCACTGAAACAGCTTTGGTTCATTTATGGAATTCTTTGTCAGGTTTTGCCTTTTGGGGTGGTTTTTTTTCAGCAGTGAGAGGTTTCACGTGGGCTGCACAACAGCAGAGCTGATTGTACCCAAAGACCTTCTCTGAGCTTACACTGGAAATAAAAACCTTTGGAGGAAGAGGAAGGGGGGTGTTAATGAGTTGTTTGATCAGGTGTTGGCTTCCTCCCCACCTTGGGCTGGAATCCTTTTGGATAAGAACAGCAGGGAGAGAAGATTCAATAAACCATCAGTGATCCTGTCCCGGTGCTGCTCTGACCCTCTGGTGGCCTCGTGGAACTCCAGATAGCTGCTGCTTGTTCCTCAGGGTGCCATGAACTCCATGTTTAGTTTTTTTTCCCTTTAGAAAAACCTCTTGACTGAGTCTTAAATCTCCTGTATATGTTGAATTTAAACCACCACATAATTTCTGGGAGAGTGTGCTCGTGCATCCAGCGGGAATTCATCTCCTGCAGGAAGCACGTGACTGGGATGCTGCCCTGTTGAGGGGGGGATGATTTCTTACTGCCTAAAGTGCTTGTGATCACTTCTTGAAATAAATTGCTTTTATTTCCTGCTCTTGTCTTGCCAAATATCCTCAAGCTATATGTTCACCTCTCCCCAGCAGTGTTGGGAGCTGCTGGTGAGAGCCAGCCCCCTACTTCTGTTCCAGCTTCTCTGAAAGCTTTAATGGGTAGTTCTTAATTTCCTTATTAGACACTTCGGGATCCATATGGGAGAAGGGACTCTGTGCTATCTGCATTCTTACTTCACAGCTCTTCCCCTCTCAAATACCAAGGAGTCTGTAGTGAAGCTGTTTTTTAAAGAGAATGATGCTTAAGTGGTGTGGTGAGCACTTGGATGCTCAGACTGTTAACGTCTGCCTTGCATGTGGAAATGTATAAAAGCTGGTTTATTCTTCACCAGTGCACACACCTTCCCCAGAAAATCAGTGTTCAGCATCTCAGTAACCCTTGCAACTGCAGTTTGTGACCTCAGAGCAGTCCAAGGCTCCGACCTGAGTGGTGGAACTTCCAGGGTGAAAGTTGGCCAAGGGATGTGCAGACACTGCTGGTTCCTGCTGTTAAATATAATCGTTCTGGTGAACAGATTAATGCATAAAACCACTGGGCAGTTTGCACACAGCAGCTTCTTGCCCTCCTGGCACAGATAAATAAATCCTAATGGTGGATTTTGAGCTCTTATTCCCAGAAAACTGCTCAGCTTCTGCTGCTGGGTGGGGGCTTGGGCCACCCCTTGCTCTGCTTGGGAGCCCTTGGTAAACTCCTCTGCTGGGCTTTGGGTGCTGATTGGTTTATTTGAGAACTGGGAGTATGTTAAAAAGCCTCTGTAATCAGCAAAATACTTGTCACTTAAAAACTGGACTGGTGTTTTCTGTGTGATGATGTTCTAAGTTGAAAGTTAAGGGATTAGTGTTATTTTAGATATTTAGCTCCAGCAGGGCTTCATTTGTGTGTATCCCATATATATTAAAAATATCTGAGGAGAATATAGGGAAAATAAAGCATGGGGAAATAGTTGATTAACTTCCTGCTGGAACAGGACTGAAGTTAAGGCAGACTCTGATTGATGATGTTCAGTAAGAAGTTTTCTCTTTAAGATCTCCTTTTTCTCTCCTGGATTTTCTCTGCCCTGGAGCTTGAAGAGCTGGCTCAGCCCAGGCTCTGGATGCTCCAGAGGGTTAGTCTGACTTGCAGGCACCAGGAGCAGCAATCCCTTATCCCAGGACTTGGAAATCACAGTAACAAGGACAATATTCACAGCTCCAGCCAGGCTGTTTTTCATTAGGAGCAAGAAAAATGCGAAGCCTTAGGAATTTTGTCAAGGCTTTTGATATGTGAGTACTCAGTGTACTGCAAGAGGAAAATAAACTTTAATCAGGGACTAAACTCTGTTCCAGTCCCTTTCACAACACTTTGGAGGCTCGTTCAGGTACAGGGAGTGAGACCTGGGCTTGGGGGTTTGGTTGAAGCCACTTTGCTGTGGCTTTCCATGAGGCTTTTTGGGGGAGCTTGGAAGCTTCTTTGCTTCTTGCCCCAGCCTCGTTTAGAACTTAACTACGTGTAAATATTTATACAAATACTGAATGTTTACTTGTAATAATTTGGTTGAAAAGCTTCTCTCTCACTGAAGTTTCTCGTGGAAGGCCATAAAGTTGGGGCTTCACAAGCTCTGTGGGTGTCCCGTGACAAAAATGAAGCTGCCTTTTTTTTTTCCTTTTTTCTTCTTTTGAAGATAATCCTCTGCCATGCAGCACTAGGTTGTTGATATTATTTACTTCTAGGACCTTGCCTGTGTGGATTTCTGTCCCGTGTCCCCAGAAAGGCAGACATTTGGGGAGCTGTGCACTGACAGGCAGAACAGACAAATTCGGAACGATCTGCTCTGGAAAGGCTCCAAATGCTTTAATTTGTGTGTGTGTAATTCTAGGATCTCTCCTAGAGCCAAGTCTGCTCTCCTTAGACTCGATGATAATGCTTAGCAATGGAGTGTTTTCATCTTGAAAACTCTACACAAACACGAACCAACCTGGCAGTTGAGCCTTAAACTTTCTTTTGGGGGATTTTGACTCAGGTCTGAGAGCTGACTGCTCTCTGCATTGTCTGTAATGTTAAATATCTGCATTGTCTGCAGAGTTAAATACAGCCCAGCACAGGCAAAGAGTGCTAAAAATAGAATCATAAAATCACAGGATGGTTTGGGTTGGAAGAGACCTGGAAGCCCAGCCCGTTCCACCCCCTGCCACCTCCCACTAAACAATTTGCTCCAAGCTCCCTCCAGCCTGGCCTTGGACACTTCCAGGGATCCAGGGGCAGCCACAACTTTTAAGTTTTATTACTTTTAAAAATTATTCTTAATTTATTTTTTTTTTAATTGCCTCTGTCAGGACCTCTACAGGTCATGCTGGGGTTTTTTTTTTGTGCATGAGGAGAACTGGTAGCTTGGAAATCTCTCGTTCCCAGGGACAGGAGGCCACGTCACGGGGTGTTAAGTCCTTGAGAACCGTTCCTGGCTCGCTGGGATTGTGGTGCAGCTTTAAAAACCTTTATCTTTGTGCTTTTGCTGAGGGGTTATTGTTGCTTCCTTTGGTTCTCTTAGCAGAACAGGTGGCCTTATTCTTTGGTGTCTTGGCAGATTTCCTCTTAAGTCTTATTTTAGCGAGTTGAAAGGGGAAGAGGGCACAGGGGGCTTTTTTGAAGCCGCATTCACCCAGGATTTATTCCCACCAGCGTCGTGGAGGCTGCAATTGCTACTCCAGCATTCTTTGCTCTTTTGAAGCAATTACAGTTCCTTGAAGTGGGGAGAAGTTGTCCTAAAAATGAAGAAGGTGACCAGGAGAAGCACTGAGACATGGAAAGAAGGATGCCAGGTTTTATTTTACTGCCCCAGGATTTTGCCTCAAGACACGCACAGGGTTTGTTTGTTTTTTTGCAGGAGCTCGTGAGGGGTTGGAAAGCTGAAAACAAACGTGGCCAGCTCTTTTTGGACATTTATGAACCCCCCTTGTTCCTCCACCCTTGTCCCTCTTTCTGTACCTTTGAGCGAAGCCTCACCCCAAGTACGTGGTGAGATGGAGAGATGTTTCACTGCTGCCATTAAATAAAGCTTTTCCTGGATGTTTTCTGTAATAACAGCTGAAAATGGGTGCAGCCTGTTCGTTTCCTGCTCTGTGAAATCAATAAAAGCCTAAAAAAAAAAAAAAATAATAATAAAAAAAAAAAAAAAATCTTTTTGGCTGGGTCACCCCTGTCACACCACGAGGGATCAGATTCTCCAGTGACTCCCAGCTGGGACACTTTCCCTGTCTGCTCTTTTCCCAGGGTGTGATTCACCGAGTTTGGACTGGGCTGGCTTGTTAGGAGTAGCTGCAAGAAGACAAGGAGAGATGCTGGTTCCAAGTTTTCTAATGAGGTGTTTGAATTCCTCCCCGCTCAGCTCACCTGCAATAAATCAGACACCCACAGGTTACCTGACCCCGATCTCTGTGTCTTCTGATAAAGGGCTTGAAATGATGTTTCCATCGGTGTTTTTAGCAAACATCTGCTGGAGGGTTGCTTTTAAGGACCTGGCTGTGTTTGAACTGGGTTTTGTTTCGAGTCTGGCTCAGCCCAGGTATTTTAGGATGCCCTGTGCAGGTGCTGCAGGGCTGTAACCCCGACCTCCTTGAAGCTCTCCTGGCAACACGGTGCTATAAATAACCAGTGACTTCCCAAACGTCATCAGTGTCTTCATTGTCCTCTGAATAATGTGTGAAGCAGGTGTGAGCTCCACATCCCCCTTCCAGCAGGATATTGGGAAGGAATCCTTCCCTGGGAGGGTGGGCAGGCCCTGGCACAGGTTACCCAGAGAAGCTGTGGCTGCCCCTGGATCCCTGGAAGTGTCCCAGGCCAGGCTGGACGGGGCTTGGAGCGACCTGGGATTCTGTGATTCTGTGAATTGAGGAAAGCAGTAAATCCATGAAAAGATTGGAGTCTTGCCTGCCAGTTCTCTTCATTTCAGGCTTTCTTTGAAGGAAGTGGCACGGATCAGGTCCAGTGTCAGTGCTTTCTGCTGGATCTGCTCCATCTGGGTAACTTTTCTGTTCCGTACGTGCCTTTAGGCAACCCATAACAACCAAAATTTGCTGCTCTTGATCCTTGTCCAGCCACCTTTCAAAGTCTCATTTCATTACTGGCCATGACTGTGAGTTGAGGGCATCTCAGCACTCTCTACACCTTTTGGGGGAGAATTTAATAACTTGGATTATAATCCTTGGACTGAAGCCTGCCACGATGGAGCCGATTCCATGAAGGCATCCAAACACTTGGCTCTGTCTCTCAACCATGTCAAAATTAGCATGGCTGGATGTTTGAATGCTTGGAAGTGCTTGGGGGGGTGCTGATGACTGGGCCACGTTGCTGGGACTGTCGATGCTTTCAGCTTGAAATCTCCCTGAACAAGCACAGGGTGTGGATGGTGCAGCTTCATCTTCCAGCTGCTGGCCTGGAACGAGCAGGCCCAGGCTGAGATGGATGGAGCAGTGCAGAGTGTTGGGCAGCGGGACAGAAAAGCTGCTGGAAGGAGATGAAATGATCCTGAGAGAACTGGCAGGGAATAAAAAATAAAAAAAAAAAAAAGGAAAAGAAAAAAAAAAGGTGTCAAGAGTCCTTGTTGTTGCCTTCCATCAGGAGGGCAGATGAGATCATTTCTGTAAGAGGAGATCAACCCTGTGGTTGAGCTGAGCAAAGCCTTGTTTGCCTGAGCTGGAATGAATTCCCAAAACCACTTTTCTTGCTTAGTTTTGATCTTGTAGCCATCAGTTCTGGTTTTCTCCCTTGCCTGCTAGTTGGGAAGCTGTGTTGCCAATACAAGTGCCTGTGGATGTGATCTTGTTGCCTCTTGCCATCTGAAGAGAGCTCAGATTTGAACAGGAGATGTGATGGCTTTTCAAATCTGTTGTCATTTACTTAAAACTTCACTTAAACATTTTCTGGCTTGGGGATGGATCATTTACTACCCCCTTCCCCCTTTTTTTTTTAAGCAAGTTTTCTTAGTGGTATTCTAATTCCAACAGTGTCTTTCCTCAAGGATCCAAAAGCATTTTTCTCTCCTTCTTTTAAAAAAAAAACCCACATAAATCCCAATACTGTAATTCTGCCCCATATTCTTTTATGTCTGCTAAATCTGGTGGAAGTGTTAATTGTGTTTCCAAGCTCTCCTTTGCTGTCAGTACCACTGAGCCATCTTGCTGTCACTGATGAGTCTCACTGCTTTTTGTCCCTTCAATCAAGGTTTATTTAGCTTTTGGTTTCTGCAGAAACTGCTCAGAATGCCTCCTGTTCTTGGTCTGCCCTTTCAGCTGCTCATCATCTGGGACTTGGTTTGTGTGTGAGAACCCTTGCTGATGGCTTGGTTAACAACCTGTTGAGTACCAAAGGTTTTTTGTCAAAAAGGGGGTCATCGTTTAAACACTAATTAATGATTTAATTTGAATTTAGACTTGGAAAAAAACGTGTACAGAAGGGTGTTGCAGTTCTGACGTGCCTGGCTCTGCCATGAGAGGCATTTCTTGTGTCTTGCCCCATCCTTGGAAGTGTCCAAGGCCGGGTTGGACGGGGCTTGGAGCAACCTGGGCTGGTGGAACTGGATGATCTTTAAGGTCCCTTCCAACCCAAACCAGTCTGTGGTTCTGTGATTCATTTGGGGTTGTGTCAGCAGATGAGATGAGGTCTCCCTCTTACAGGCAGATCCTGGACGTGCTGTTATCGTTCCCTTTAACCCACACAAGTGATTTTGTCTTGGGAAGTTTGCACAAAGGTTATGTTGGGAGTTCCACTGAGATTGAAGGTGGTGTGCCCTAAATTCGTGCTGTCCTTCAGACCCCAAATTACCTTTGGCTCCATTCCCAGGAATGGCACCTCTCGAGTTTGAGGTGCCAGAGGGTGAACAGCATCTTGTGCTTGGGGGTGTGACCTCCACATTGTCCAGAGTAAAATGATCTCTCCAATTCGTGTTTACCTCTGGTAAGCTTCGGAGCACAGGGGCTGTGAAACCCCACTGGGGTTTCATTGACGAATTCCTTGGATGCTTCTTTCTTGGCTCAGATGCTCCTGCCCCTTCTTCCCTGTCTCCTTTGGCCGTGCCATCTGTCTGTCATCTGCTTTCTCGCTCCTCTGACCTATTTATGAGACAAGGTTTTTGTGGCTGCTGCAGAGGAGCGTTGGAATTGGGACCAGGCTTGTTTCCTCTTCCTCTCTGTTCAGTTTGTCAGGTCCAAGCCAGTTGGATTCTCTGGGTATCTTCAGTCTCATCCTAAATTTATGTGATGGTTTCCACTCAGGGCTGTGCAGAGGAATTTCTGCTGGTGGCAAGGTGGGAACGGGGCAGGGACACCTTCCACTGTCCCAGGGTGCTCCAACCTGGCCTTGGACACTTCCAGGGATCCAGGGGCAGCCACAGCTTCTCTGCCCAACCTGTGCCAGGACCTCACCACCCTCCCAGCCAAGAATTCCTTCCCAATATCCCATCCAACCCTGCCCTCCTTCAGCTCAAAGCCGTTTCTTCCTCTTCATATCCCAGAAAGAAACCCCAGTAAATTGCCAGCAATCCCCCAGCTCTCTCTGTAGCACATGTTCATGGTAAAGTAGGAGCTTAATAACTTGGCATGTCCCAATCCAGGACCTTGTGTCCCACCTGCCAACTCTGGCAAGGAGGGAGTGCTTGGAGTGGGGGATATTTTGTATAAATGGCTGAAAAAACCTCAATATAATTGGAGTTGGACGGTGCCATACACACAGGGAACAAAGCAGTAGGCTTGGATTTGTTCTGGAAAGGGTATTTTATTGTCCACACTTTTCTGCTTGAGATAGCAAAGAAAAAAAAATACAAAACCAAGGGAGAGAGGGAGGAGGATGGAGAGGTGCTGATAAGGAGGATCCCTTTTGGTTTCCTGCCTGCACGGTGGGAATGGATCTGTCCTGGCAGTGATGGATCTGAGCTTGAGCATCCCTGTTCACACATTTCTGTGCAGTCAGTTCCAAACAATCATAAAATCTCAGGATGGTTTGGTTTGGAAGGGACTGTTAAAGATCAGGTTGCTCCAAACCCCGTCCAGCCTCGTTTATTTTCCCTCTAATTGTGGATGTTCCACGGGCAGAGGGGGCTGGGAAGGAATGGCAGAATTTGCAGAACTTCCTGGATTTCCCTGCCCTTTCTGGGTAGGGGCTTTCTCAGCAAATATATCTAGGGAATTTTGCCACTTGCCTTTGAAATTATTTATCCAGTTTTGGATTCTGTGAAACCAGAGCTTTGGGGGAAGGGGGGATTAAAAAACCCAAAACAACAGAAAGGCAAAAAACCCCCCCCCTTGATGCAGTCTGCTGTAGAGCAGATCATGTTTTCTTTTTTAACTCAGGCATGATAATAAATATATTCAGGCTTACTAAAGCTGTAGCTTTTTGGGTTGTTTTGTTTGTGGTTGTTATTTCTGGAATTTTTTTTTTTTTTTTTTTGAGACATTGAGGAAAGGAAAATGGAGCACAAGGGGACAAAAAGATTTGCTGAACAAAGCATGTCCTTTAGGGAGTAGCTGGAGTGTCTCTGGGAAGAACCTGAGCTGCAGGGAGGGAAGGAGGAAGCATCCAGGAGCGTGTAACCAGTTGTGACAGAGGAATGTCTGCACAGCCCTGCTCCCCAAATTCCCACAGAAGGCACCTCCTCCTGTAGCTGAACTAACAAAAAACCCAAAAAAACCAAACTTGCCTACGAGTTACTACACGAGTGGATTGTTAACCTGTGGCTGACCCCGTTGCTTTTAACCTCAGTAATTGAAATTAGACCCATATAATCACTCCTAAACTTGTGTGTGTGTGTGTCTGTGACACAGATTTTGCTCCAGAAGAGCCTGGCAGTTGTGGGGGGAGGGCAGGGGGACAGGCAGCTGTAGGATCAGCAATGCCACGATGGGAAAACCCTCCCTTTATCCTGCTTTTCCTCCCCCACCTCCCCTCTGCTCGGGAGGGAATGCTGGCCCTGATCAGAGGGAGCTGATTTTTTTTGGCCTGTGTTAAATTAATTAAAAGAAAGGAGGTAGTAAATTGATAGTTAGAGTGGAATGCCTTCTGTGATGCTGAAACCATTGCACTCTGAAGGGACAATAAATACACCCCAGATAAAGCTGCTCTTGACAGAGAGCCAGAACTGCAGAGCCAGAACTCCTCTGGCCACCGTGGAGATGACAAAAAAGATGTCGAGTACCAGGGCCAGGATCAAATGGCAGATCTGTGGTGGAGCAGGGAATTAGCAGATTTGGGACTGGAGGCCCAGCTTTGGAGCCTTTTAAACCACAAGAGCTGCTTCTTCCCCCCCTCCTGCTCTGCCTCTGAAGGAGGATGGTGGCCTGTTCCCTCAGGGAAGGTCTTCCTGTTTGATGTTTGGATAAATTCCAGTGTTAGATTCCCACCATGGATACACAGACATGGACTCTGCTCTCAGCTTCTTGCCCTTCTTCCTTTTTTTTTTTTTGTCTGTTCTTCACTTTTTTTCCTGGCCAGGTGTGGATTTCCCTCCTGAGCCTCCCTGGAGTTCACATGTTCTGTAAATCGTGTGGGGTTGATGCTTTTTGTCTGTGGGAGAAGCTGCACACTTGTGATTTTAGGTGTTTGGATTCAGGGGTTCATCACTTAGAGGTACAAACAGCTCACGAGTCTGAGGAGTTGGAATCAAAAGGACACATCAGCAAGAGGTTTGTACCCTTGTACCCCCATTGGGCTGTGACCTTAAACAGTGTAAGTGGTAACAAAAGTGTAAATGGCATTTAGTTTCATATGAAAGTGTTGCTACATGCTCAGCTGAGACCTCTGTGGCCTGTTTGTTCGTGTTGTCATGAAGAGCTGCAGCCAGGCCAGGAGAAACTTAGGAATGTTTTGCTCTGTGTGGAGCTGGGGGTGTGGTTGTCTCGGTGTTGAAGGTGCAAGTGTGCTGTAAGTGGTGATTGCAGTAAAGAAAGGCTTGTTTTAATTAAGATCTCTGGTTTCAAGAACCTGCTTCCTTACCCTTCACATCTGATGACCTTGGAGGTCTTTTCCAACCTGTTGGCTTCCATCATTCTGTGATCTGAGCAAGGGGGTCCCTGCAGGCTTTTTTAACTTTATTGAAAGGAAAACTCATGTCAGAAATGTGGTGCAACTTGGGGATGCTCAATTGGAATAAACCCTTCATTTGAGGAGCCCTTGAGAACAGGGCACTGCAGGGTGGGGGTGGATTCAGCATCTCATGCATTAAATACAATCTCTTTGCCACTTGAGTGGTTCCCACCAGAGTCCCAGCATTCAGTTTTTGCCCATCACCACCTCAGCTCTGCAGATTCATCCAGATCCCTCTTCCTTCCCCCTCCAAGGCTCTCAGGGCTCTTTTTCAGGAGAGTAAATGGGGAATCTGGGAGTTTAAGGCCTTTGTCAGGCCCACAGTGAGTAGCAGAGGCCTCCTGTGGATAAAATGATGTCTGGGGGAGGTCCTGTCCAATACAACCAACACACCCTGCTGTCCTGAGCTCACCAGCTCCCGCTGGAGCTGGGGATGAACCCGCTCTGTAGGGACTGAAATGGAAAAGATGGCTCACAGCTCAGCAGTGACACTTCTTCCCGAGCTGTGGAACTGCACTGCCCTGGCAGGGGATGCACAGACAGCCACAGGGCACTGCCTGGCTCTGCTCTGGCTGGGAGCAGACTTTGTGCTACTTTAAATCAGCGATTTGTGGCGGGATTTAATTGTTTCTGGCAAACACGCTCGGGAGACAGCGAGGGCTGAAATAGTGGTTCTTAAACTGTGCTCCCAGGGACCACGCAGAGGGATTTGCAGGCTCATTAAATGATCTTTCTGATGGAAAACTTGATAAAGGGGGCCAGGAATGCCTGAGAAATTCAGGGGTGTTGACAGACAGAGCCGTGGCGGGAGGAGGGAGGTGACACGGTGTGTGTTCAGATGAGATGGGAAGCTCCCTGAAAACCCTTCATTAGTGGCGTTCATTAGCGGCCAGAGTTGCTCTTCTGGAAGATTCTTCGACCTGGTCAGAGCGCTCAGCCCTTTCTTGGAAAGCAGAGATGCTCTTTTGTGCCTCCCATTTGCTGTTGGGATCCTGTGTTTCTTCAGCCCTTTGTACGGCGATAAAAGGGGTTTTCACGTGGCTGAACGATGCAGATTGTTCCTTTCTTCTTCTTCCTCCTGGAAACAAAACTGGATTTTCACAGCCTCATTTTGTCGTTCCCCCCCGCCCCCCCAGGACAGCTCTGCCCAGAGCTCCTTCCTCCTGTACCCCCAGTTCACCTGCCCCAAACCAGCATCCACACAGGGATCCCGGTGTCGGGTTTGATCTGGTGTTGTGAAACCTCTCTGCACCCTCCACTGGGGAGCAGGATGGCTCATTTCATAATTCCTACCTTCTGATCTGCTGGCTCTGGTGCTGCCTGGGGGCAGCCACCCTTGTCCCTGTGCCATCCCGACGCTCCGTGCCCGCTTTTCCGTGGCTCCAGGCGGAACCCGGCACAGCGTGACTCACAGCAGTCTCCTGGTGTTGTCCCTCTCCCTTTCCATTTCTCTCCAGGCTTTTTCCACGCTCCTCTCCTCCGTAGCAGCCCTTTAGCAGGGATTATTTCATCCCATTTCTTCGATGGAAGGGCTGGGAGGCCAGGAACGTGTGATTTCTGTGTTAGCTGGAAGAGCTCTTCGGGTTGGGAGAGGAAACTTGGCTGGGATCGATGCCAGAAATAGCACGGCTGCCCCTTGGCTAAATGACCTTCAGATTTAATATTGATGTGTGGCTTTATCCTTGCTCTATTTTAGACTCAAGAGGTGATCTCTGCTGGGGACCACGCTGGGAGAGGCCTGGGTAGGGGGACACGTGTTAAGAGGCTGCAGAGGAGCCGGGCTTGGCACTACAAAGGGAATATCTGCAGCTCCAGTGGCTGTTCTCTTCCTCTCAGAGACCTGGTGTTCTTGTTGCTTTGAGCAGGGATCACCTCCCTGCACTTCAAGTTCCCCCCCCAAAAAAAGGCATTTTCATTTTTCCTTCAACTCTGAAACAGCTGGGATTGAAGGCTTGGAAATCAGGGCAAGCCCCTGAGTGAGTGGGCATGAGACAGGATTGCACACGTGTGCCTTGCTCCTGCTGCTCTCCTGGAAGAGAGCGAGCATTCCTGCCTTGGAATGCACCTGCTGGGTGAATTCAGTCCCACTGTGCTGTTGGGCATCCACACTGCCCCTAAAATCCATCAGTTCTCCGTGCCCAGCCCATTTCAGCCGTGTTTGGCATTGCTGAGAATTTCTGCTTGGGCTGGAAATCCTCCTTGGCTGCCCAGCCCTACCTGATCTGTCCTGCATGGCCCAAACAATTGTGGGGGGTTTTTTTTAAATCATAGGATGGTGTGGGTTGGAAGGGACCTTAAGGAACACCCAATTTCATGGACACTTTGCACTAGTCCAGGTTGCTCAGAGCTCCATCCCAACCCGACCTTGGACACTTCCAGGGATGAGGAATCAAAACCTCTCTGGGCTTCTCCACTTCTACCTCTGTGTGAGCTTAAAATCCTCCTTTCTCTAATGAGCAGTGAAGAAAACCGTAAAAAGCCTTTCTGAGAGTTTTTTGTGAGGAGGGTTTAGGGGTTTTTGTTCGCCAGGTACAGAGCAGAGCCTGATTTTGTGATGCTCAGAGCTGTGTTTATAAATGCAAACCTCGATTTGGAATTCTGTGTTTGTAAAGCTCCCTCCTCTTCCTCCCAGGACGTGAAAGAGCAGATAAGGAGGGTGAGGTCATCTCAGCAGTGCAGAAATTTCCCAGGCCTTAGAGCTGGCCCTGCTTCAGTGCCATCACTTATCCTGAAGTCTCATTTTGATCTTGGGCTGCAGAACCTGTGGAGTTAAACAAAAGCCCCCACTCCCCTTCCCTGTGAGCCATGACAAAACACCCTTTGACCTCAGGTCTCAAGGGCTGCATAATGAGAAGTGAAGGGGGAATGAAGCTGCTTTTTCATCCCTGGAAAGATGGGAGGATCCAGTGCTGCTCCCTCCTGTCTGTTGGTACTTACAGGGTGCAGTGGGTGGGGGAGGAGAGGAATATTCCATTTCTCCTGCGAGCTGCACCCAGGGGGAAATGAAAGCAGGTTTTATTTGTTGGCCTGCTCACTTCTGTCCTGGATTGATGACGATCAGAACTGGCTTGGATGAAAACAGTTTGGGCAGAGAACTGTTTCTGCCTCCTGTGTCGGTCTGTGGAGAGCTCCACTGCTGGGAAGTCTGGTAAATACTGAGGGAACAGTCCTTTCCTCTTCCAAGGAGAGTAGAGCAAGGAGTTCTTCTCTTCAAGGGTAACTCCACTTTTTTTCTTGAATATCCCTTCTGGAGATTGTTTTGCTGGTGCTGCCTGAGTGGGAAGTCTTTGGGACACTGAGTGGGAAGTCTTTGGGACACTGAGACAACCGTAGGGGCACTTGTTTAGATCAAGTTTAGATCAGGAAAACAGCCCTGGGCGGTGCCTTTCTCGTCATGGCACGAGCTGGAAGGTTTGAAAGTCCTGGAGAATTAATTCCATAAACTCTTCTGAATGGGGAAGAGCATGTCCCAAATAAGTCCTGTTCTGAGTGTTGTGTTAAAGCTGCTCACCAGAGCTCGGGGCTGCCACCCTCGCCCTGGCCATCATTTCCCGTCGTCCCTGCGTTATGGAATATTGATTTACTGGGCAGCATAAAAATGTGCCGTGCTCAGCAGAAGGGCCTCTCCAATTGTTCTGCTCCAGGAACACTGCTGCTCAGGAATGTGAAATAAATTTTCCCTTTTAACAATGGAGCCCTGATTTGCATAGTCTCCATTCTGGTGTCCCCGGGGATGGTGGCACTAATGGGGCTGCTGCTCCCCCACTTGGACACCAAACTCCTCTCTTGGCACACACACAAAGGGCTTTGCTGGGGAACAAGTGTAATAACTCCTCAAACAGTTTAACTCCAGGGCTGTAATTGTCTCCTCTCTGCTCTGCACTTTGCGTGAGGAACTTGGGGACACTGAACACCCCCCCTCCTTCTCCTCTCGGGTGTTTTAACAGCATTAATTTCAGGGAAGCTCTTATTCCAAATACCCAGTGCTGCTGAGTGGGAGGGGATGGCTTGGTGCTGAAGGCACACCGGGAGCTGGGAAGGGGCTGCTTTGCTCAAGGATAACCTTGGGAAACACTGGCAGCTGCTGTCCCATCCCAGCCTCATGGACACCTGCACTAGGGGGGTTGGAACGAGATGATCCTTAAGGCCCCTTCCAACCCAAAGCATCCCATGATTCTCTGACTGAAGTTGTCCCAGCAGCTTTTACTTATTTGGTGGTGTTTCCTGGTGAGGATGCTGGTTTTCCACACAGGGATGTGTTGGCTTTTGTTGGTCTTTGCTGGTGGATCCATCCACATGTGCTCCTCTGCAGAGCTTTAGGCTGGAGTTGCAGTGTTTGCAATTTGTCTTATTTTAAAGAAATACAAGAAAGTGACTTGTTGTTGCTGGTTTTGCTCGTGATGCAGTAGTGGAAATCAAACCCAGCCTCTGTTATCACTTGCTGTCTCCTCTGGGTGAACAGGAGTGATTTTGCCAAAGGAAGGTTTTAAATGTCTTGATGGGATCCCACCTTTAATGGGAAGAGGAGGGAAAAAAAAACCTCAACAGCAAAATGTCTGATGGCTTAAGTGCTCCTGCCACTCTCTGCTTTCTTTCTAGTGGAAGAAGTTGAACTCTTAATGAAAAATACAGGTCTAAGAAAGTTAAAAGATATTCCTGTGCAACCCAGACCGAATGGGAAGCTGTTGTAAGCAGAATTATAACATTGATAAAGGAGGACGTGCTCCTGGAAGATGTTTGTTGTGAGCTTGAGTCATTCTGTTTTAGGCATTTTGAGGGGGGAAAGGGGGCATCTTGGTGCTTAGTTTGTAATGTTGAGAGTGGCAGCTTAACCAGATGATTTTAACCAGAGCTCTAAGGGAAATATTCCCAGTGGACTGACAGCACAGTCAGTTTGTTGTTGGGTTATAAACACCTTTGGTACATGATGTGGTCTCACCTCCTCACTCCTGGATTTAGCTGTGAAGGGAGTAAGAGACTGCCTTAATTTCTGGGATGGTGATGATGATGATGATGATGATGATGATGATGATGAGGCAGAACCTTCACATCAGCAGTAGGAGCTGCTCTGCTGCCCCTGCCTGTGAGCGTGGGGAGAAAAACGCTCCCAACAAATTCTCTTCAAACGTGGCATTTTTCAGCTGGCTGCTCTGCTGTGCCCCAGGAGAGTTGGTTTTCCCAGCTCCTGGTGCCCTCACTCTTCCAATCCCACCTCCTGTCCCCACCTTGCTCCCCACCTTCCCCTCCTCTCCCCCACCCCTCGCTCGTGGGGGCCCAGGCGGGATCCAGGCGTGGCCCCAAAACACCCGCACTGGCACAGCAAGAATAAACTCCCAATTTTCAGCTATTGTCACGGAAACAATTGTTGCTGCTGAGGGCTGGAGAGCAGCTAGAGCTGGGAATGGCTGTTTTTCAGACAGTCAGCTGAATAAACGCTCGGGGCAGTGCGTGAATGTCACGGTGGAAAAGATCTGGGGCACTTGGGTTTGAAAGGGCCCAAAAGTTCAGACCTACCCCTGGCAACCAGCGGGGAGAATTTCAGCGAAGGTCTTAAAAGCATTCTGGAAATTTAAGAAAGAAAGAAACTGAACTGTGAGTCTGAGCAGAGCTTTCTGTGCTGAGCTGGTCCATGTGCTGCTGAATTCATGCCTTGGCCGTGAACTCGGTGGAAAGTGAAATCACAGGGGGGTGACGGTCACTGTGCTGAAACCTCTCTGTAGTTAATGGTGCACCACAGCACAGAACCCCTATGATTAGGGGTTTTCTGGGCTGCAGGGAAAATGAAGACTTCTTTTCCTTCTTCTTTTAAACAGATGGCATCTCGGGGTAGGTGCAGAAGTGAAGTGAGCCTGGGGGGGGGGGTACTGATAGGGCAGCTTTGCAGGAACTGGGTGAAGTGGGATTTTGGGAGCAGAGGGCTGGAGCTGCCTCTGTATCCATGCTGAGCACTTTGGGAAGATCCCTCTCTGCAGCAGCCTTTGGGAATGAATGGAGACAGGAAAAGTAGGAAGATGGGATAACGTTCCTTCAAGGCTTAGGAAAAGAACGAAACAAAAAAACCCAGACCAGGAAAATCTTGGCGTGCTCTGCAGTGCTCGAGTGGTGGTTTCTGGTCCGTGTATTTCCACCTCTCACTTCCACATCCCTGTGGATTTGCCCATTAATGGAAGGAAGCTGAATGGAGGCTGACAGGGCAGAGAATGCACATTTTTCATCCAGGCAGAGCTTACAGGAGGCTCCTCCTGGAGATCAGCCCTGAGCCAGCGGTGGCCTCTGCCATGATTGCCTTGCCTGGTAAGAGCCAGGAGTCCCTGCAGCTTGTGCTGCAGGTAAACTGAGGCAGAGGGAGGCAGGGAGGAAGGAAAAATGGTGGGAAGGTGCCTTGACTGCCTGTCCCAGGTGTGGCACAGCCTGAACCGCTGTTGGACTCGATGATCCTTGTGGGTCCCTCCCGACTCTGGACATCCTGTGATTGTGCTCGTGGTATTTTAGTGTCACCATCCAAACAGAAGATGTTTCTTGCATCCTTCAGCTTGTAAAACCAAAACCTCCTGAGGGATCCCCTCAGCTTTTGAGGCACCATTCTCCCACTTGCAGGCTCTGGGGGGAGAGCTGCCCCCCATTCCTCTTGAGGATCATGTGTTCCCTTTGGGATCGTGGATGGGGCTGGAGAAAGGGCCAGCACAGACGAGGTGAGTGACTCAGCATCACTCCCTGACTCGTTGTGAGTCACTGCTGCTGTGCACCACTGCAGGATCCATCCAGCCCTGCAGGATCCACCACTGCAGGATCCACCACTGCAGGATCCATCCAGCACTGCAGGATCCATCACTGCAGGATCCACCACTGCAGGATCCACCACTGCAGGATCCATCACTGCAGGATCCATCACTGCAGGATCCATCACTGCAGGATCCATCACTGCAGGATCCACCACTGCAGGATCCACCACTGCAGGATCCACCACTGCAGGATCCACCACTGCAGGATCCATCACTGCAGGATCCATCACTGCAGGATCCACCACTGCAGGATCCACCACTGCAGGATCCATCCAGCCCTGCAGGATCCATCCAGCACTGCAGGATCCATCACTGCAGGATCCATCACTGCAGGATCCACCACTGCAGGATCCACCACTGCAGGATCCAGCCCTGCAGGATCCATCACTGCAGGATCCATCCAGCCCTGCAGGATCCACCACTGCAGGATCCATCCCTGCAGGATCCATCACTGCAGGATCCACCACTGCAGGATCCACCACTGCAGGATCCACCACTGCAGGATCCACCACTGCAGGATCCATCCACCACTGCAGGATCCACCACTGCAGGATCCACCACTGCAGGATCCATCCAGCCCTGCAGGATCCACCACTGCAGGATCCAGCCCTGCAGGATCCATCCAGCACTGCAGGATCCAGCCCTGCAGGATCCAGCCCTGCAGGATCCATCCAGCCCTGCAGGATCCATCCACCACTGCAGGATCCATCACTGCAGGATCCATCACTGCAGGATCCACCACTGCAGGATCCATCCAGCACTGCAGGATCCATCACTGCAGGATCCATCACTGCAGGATCCATCACTGCAGGATCCATCCAGCACTGCAGGATCCATCACTGCAGGATCCACCACTGCAGGATCCATCCAGCACTGCAGGATCCATCACTGCAGGATCCATCCAGCACTGCAGGATCCATCCAGCCCTGCAGGATCCACCACTGCAGGATCCATCCAGCACTGCAGGATCCATCACTGCAGGATCCACCACTGCAGGATCCATCCAGCCCTGCAGGATCCATCCAGCCCAGCAGGATCCACCACTGTAGGATCCAGCCCTGCAGGATCCACCACTGCAGGATCCACCACTGCAGGATCCACCACTGCAGGATCCACCACTGCAGGATCCATCCAGCCCTGCAGGATCCACCACTGCAGGATCCAGCCCAGCAGGATCCACCACTGCAGGATCCAGCCCTGCAGGATCCACCACTGCAGGATCCATCACTGCAGGATCCACCACTGCAGGATCCACCACTGCAGGATCCACCACTGTAGGATCCAGCCCTGCAGGATCCATCCCTGCAGGATCCATCCAGCCCTGCAGGATCCACCACTGTAGGATCCATCACTGCAGGATCCACCACTGTAGGATCCAGCCCTGCAGGATCCATCCCTGCAGGATCCATCCAGCCCTGCAGGATCCACCACTGCAGGATCCATCCATCACTGCAGGATCCATCACTGCAGGATCCAGCCCTGCAGGCCGTGGGCTCCGAGCTGTTCCTCGTGGGGATGAACTGCTGCGTCACAACCTCTGTGTGTCCCACCTGTGTCACACCTGGGGCCACGTGGAGCGTCCCCTTCCCGGATTCACGGAGTCCTTTAGGTTGGGAAAGACCTCTTAAGGCTGTCAGGTCCAGCCTTTGGGTGGGGGTGCTCTGGAACTGCTCTGATTTGGGACCTGAACTCCATTCCTGGAGCGCGGCCAGGCCCCGAGCGTGGCGTGGGGTGTGAGGACTGACATCACAGATTGTGCAGGTGGTGCTTCCCCAGCCAGCAGGGCTGTTCTGAGCTCGAAACAGGAGGTAAATGAAATGATGATTTTTAGTTGACTGATGAGAAGCCGAGCACAGCTTGTTTGCTGGGTTATTCCTTCCCACTTGTTGGGGTTCCTCTCGAGTGGCACATACTTTTCAAAAATAGTACATTAAAGGGAACCAGACAATCCCAGAAGGGTTTGAGTTAGAGTTTTTGTTTGCACGCAGCTTCTAAAGTAGTTAAAATTGTTGTCAGTCCCATTACAGTGTGTTCATGGGCTGAAGGAGGTTTGGGGGCTTTGGTATTTTTGGTGCCATGAGCAGGTTGGGTGTCCCCTGTCCCCCCCCCGTGTCCCCTTGTTTGTTGTTTCACTTTGGTATTTTTAATTCCCCTTTTGTTTCCCTATCTCTAGGTCTGTTTGTGGATTGAGTTTTGGACTCATCCATGGGTTTTTTTGGATCCTTAGGCTGAAGTGCCTTCCACTAGGAAAAGGGATTTGGGGGTATTTTGGGGCAAGATGGTGCCATGAGAGACTGTCCTGGGGCAAGGACTGCAGAGAGGGGAGAATGCCAAGCAATGAGCTCTGGCCTCTCCCTTGGGCACGAGCTTGGCCTAACCCTGCTCATGCTTTAGGATTTTTGCTCCCAAATTTCCCAGTGGAAATAACTCTTTATTCCCAGCCCCCTGGAGCTCTTGGGGTTCCTCTGAGCCCGGGAACGAGGGGAGCTTTGCAGGAGATCCAAGGGAATGCCGAGCACACACTGGGAATACAAGAGCTCTTCAAAGCTGCTGCTTCTGTCCAGGGGTGGGGGCGGGTGCTCAGCTGAACAAATTGTTCACTTTGGCTTCTTCACAGGCAGGAATGTTACCAGCAGCTAATGAGATTGTTCTCCAGCCTTGTGGGGTTTTCTCTTCCTCTCTCTCTCTCTCTCTCTCTCTCTCTGAGTTGTCATGAGAGTGTGTTTGGCAGAGCTTTAACTCTTGCTCCACCCATCGATCTGGTTTTGCATTGATCTGAAATAATAGCAAAAAAGAAAAGGATAAAGGCTTGGTGGGCTGAGGAATGAACTCCAGGAATAGATGAACTGCAGGAAAATAGCAGCTGAATTGGGTTCAAATCTCCTTCTTTAGTGAGTTAAAGATTACAAGAGCAAATAAAAAAAAGTTGCATTTGTGTCATGGTTGGAAATGATGCTTAGAATTGTCTGTGTGAGCAGAACACGTGGCTTTTGTCACAGAGTCACAGAATCCCAGAATGATTGGGTTGGAAGGGACCTTAAAGTTCATCTTGTCCCACCCCCTGCCATGGGCAGGGACACCTGGGACACGTTCCACTATCCCAGGGTGCTCCAAACCCTGTCCAGCCTGGCCTTGGACACTTCCAGGGATCCAGGGGCAGCCACAGCTTCTCTGGGCAACCTGTGCCAGGGTCTGCCCACCCTGACAGGGAAGAATTTCTTCCCAATAACCCATTTAAATCTTTCCTCTTTTAGTTTAATATCGTTCCCCTTTGTCCTGTCTCTCCAGGCTCCTTATCCAGTCCCTCTCCAGCCCTTGGAGCATCATCATGGCCTGGATTTCTGGGATGTGCAAGCAGTGGTGGTGCTGTCCCTTCCATGGGCTCTGACAGCAAATGTCCCAGTATTTTACTTTATTTTCAGTACTGGCCTTTGAGCCCCTCAAAAATCATCAGACAAAAAGAGGGGTGGGAAACCTCTTTTAGCCTGATTTTAATGCTGATATTTTCTGGAGTCGATTTAACCACGAGATTCCTCTTGGCACCCCCCCCGTTGTTCCGGAGCTGGCACCGCACCAGCACCGCCATTCCCACCACTGACCTTCCCCTGGGGCTTCTGGGCTGGTGGTGGTGACACGAGGAGAACACACAGGATTAACGTGGAGATTTGCCCTTTAACAGGGTTGATTTGATGGCTGAGTGTGGGGTAAACTGTCACCCTCGAAGCTGCTTTCAAAGGTGGAAGTGGGAGCTTGGCTCCGGCGAGATCCCAGATCCGAGCAGGGAATTGCATCAGTGCTGGTGTTTGGGCAAGCTGTAGGAAAGGCACAGAATGAACTTTCTGAGCGTTCTGGCAAGGGGTGGAACGAGCTGAGTTCCGAGCTGGGAAGGAGAAAGCAGCTTGTGCAGAGATTTTTTTTGGAGCAGGATCAAAACTTGGGATGGGGCTGTGGCTTCCTGCAGGTGCCAGTTGGCTGGTGCAGTCTGAGATGTGGAAGTGGTGATGGGATCTCACACGTGGGTTTCTTCCTGGCTCCTCAGGGAGGGGGAGGACAATCCTGTGAATGGCCACGTGAGGCCCAAACCAGGTTGTTATCAACCCACAGCCCACCCAGCCGGGGTGCTGGGAGCAGGTTCATGGCCAACCAGCAGCATCCAACCTGACAAACCTGGGACAGGCCCAAAGGTGGACCCACAACAGCTCTGGAACAATCCCAGGGTTTCAGAGTGGGCCTTACAGGATGTGGTGTGCAAAGTTGGGATTGGATGATGTGGGAAAAGGGGAGTTTGGCCATCCAGCACAGGGGTGGATCGGGATGGAGCCTCCAGGAAGAACCAGCTCCAGGTGTGTTGTCCAACCTCCACTCCCTTCCTTCCCCCTCACATAGTGAAACTCTCACCCAGCTGTGTCTCAGAGCCTGAATCCTTCTCCCCACACCACGGTACCTGCAGGATTGTCAGAGTGGAGCCCCAGCTGAGGTCACCTGGCAGGCATCTCCTCATTCCCAGCCCTGCAGCCTCACGGGGTGGGCACATTCTTGAAGTGTCCCACTCTGGCTCTGTCCTGATGCCACAGTGAGGCTCCCACATGGAATGGGCTATAACACCTTCCCAGCTTGCCTCTGGCAGGAGAGAGGCTGTGGTGTGTGTCTCCAGGGAGATCTCCAAATCCAGGGCTTTAAACCCCTCTGGGGGGATTTTTCTCCCCGTTCAAAGCTGTGCAGGAGAGGGGAGAGCAGACCCAGCGTGGCCTCTGTGTTGGTGGGTGCCTGCATTCCAGGGGACAGCAAAGCCCCTGGGAACATGCCAGTAAATAGTGGAGGAGGGGAACCATATGGAAAGTGCCTGGAAAGCTGGAGCTTAATGTTGTGGCTTTAATCTGCATCTGCACTGGCTGGGAGAGGCCGGCAGTGAAGATCCCAGGGCTCCTGGATCCTGGGATGTGCTGACTCCCCAGAGCTCCTGGATCCTGGGATGTGCTGGCTCCCCAGAGCTCCTGGATCCTGGGATGTGCTGGCTCCCCAGAGCTCCTGGATCCTGGGATGTGCTGGCTCCCCAGGGCTCCTGGATCCTGGGATGTGCTGGCTCCCCAGGGCTCCTGGATCCTGGGATGTGCTGGCTCCCCAGAGCTCCTGGATCCTGGGATGTGCTGGCTCCCCAGAGCTCCTGGATCCTGGGATGTGCTGGCTCCCCAGAGCTCCTGGATCCTGGGATGTGCTGGCTCCCCAGAGCTCCTGGATCCTGGGATGTGCTGGCTCCCCAGAGCTCCTGGATCCTGGGATGTGCTGGCTCCCCAGGGCTCCTGGATCCTGGGATGTGCTGGCTCCCCAGGGCTCCTGGATCCTGGGATGTGCTGGCTCCCCAGGGCTCCTGGATCCTGGGATGTGCTGGCTCCCCAGAGCTCCTGGATCCTGGGATGTGCTGGCTCCCCAGAGCTCCTGGATCCTGGGATGTGCTGGCTCCCCAGAGCTCCTGGATCCTGGGATGTGCTGGCTCCCCAGAGCTCCTGGATCCTGGGATGTGCTGGCTCCCCAGAGCTCCTGGATCCTGGGATGTGCTGGCTCCCCAGGGCTCCTGGATCCTGGGATGTGCTGGCTCCCCAGAGCTCCTGGATCCTGGGATGTGCTGGCTCCCCAGGGCTCCTGGATCCTGGGATGTGCTGGCTCCCCAGCACCACTGCCAGAAGCATTCCCTGGTTCCCAGTGAGTCCCTCCCGTTGCTGTTCCAGCTCTGGGGTTGCCTGTGAAGCTGCTCAGTGATTCTGCATCGCTGTTCTCTCTCTCTCTCCTGGCATTGACTGTTCTTCCAGCATGACCTGCTGCTCCTCACTTGACATCCAGGTGATTTGGGTTTGCTCGAGCGCTCCGAGTGGCAGAAACAATCTCCACACAGACCCTGGTGGCTGCTTCTCATCCCTTCCTGCTGACTCCTGGGAGTGGTTCTGATGACAGAGTTCCCCTCCAGCCAGTAACTTTCCAGGCTGAGATCAGTTCCAGCTCCGTTTCCCTGTGCTGATCCACAGATGCTTTAGGAGCAGCTGGTGGATCTGCTCTGCTCACTTCACAGCTGGGCCTTTAGTAGGGCAGTCTCCTGGTGACAAATAAGTCTGCTAATCCCTAATTCCCTCAGTTTGTCGGGGCTGTCTCTGTCCTTCCTGTTGGAATTCAGCTGCACGGACTCAGCAGAAAGCAGGATGGACTGGTGGGTGGGTGGATGGGCTGAGTGATGGACTTGAAGCTGAGATTTAGATTGGATATTTGGAAAATTGCTTCCCTGTGAGGGTGGGGAGGCCCTGGCACAGGTTACTCCAAGAAGCTGTGGCTGCCCCTGGATCCCTGGAAGTGTCCAAGGCCAGGTTGGATGGGGCTTGGAGCAACCTGGGCTGGTGGAAGGTGTCCCTTTTGTTCCTCATCTGTTTAAATCAGGATGTTTATCTGCCATGAGTGTATTTTCAACATGGGAATGTGCAGATGGAAAGATTATATCCCACCTGACTTTGTCCCTACATGGAATCATGGAATCATAGGAGGGTTTGGGTTGGAAGGGTCCTTAAAGCCCATCCAGTGCCACCCCCTGCCATGGGCAGGGACACCTTCAACCAGCCCAGGGTACTCCAAGTTTATCCAACCTGGCCTTGGACACTTCCAGGGATCCAGGGGCAGCCACAGCTTCTCTGGGCAACCTGTGCCAGGGCCTGCCCACCCTCCCAGGGAAGCATTTCTTCCCAATATCCAATCTGGACCTACTCCCTGTCAGTTTAAAGCCACTCCCCTTTGTCCTATCACCACATACTCCTATAAAAAGTCCCTCTCCATCTTTCTTTCAGACTCCCTTCAGGTAGCTGAGGCTTAGAAAGAAAGGAGTGGCTCTCCCTCCCCCCCAGAGCTGAAGTTTCAGATCACCAGTGGTCACTGCAGACCCTGCATGTCGTGCATGATCTCTCTTTTTTAACACACTAGACAAGCAGATAATCATTTTCCCAGAATATTTGCACAGATATCAGAGCTAAAGCACACCAGGAGAACATCCATGACACATCCATGTTGCTGCCAGGGGTGTGACTGCCCAGGCTCTGAAAAGGCTGGGTGCTAAATATAGAGCCCCACACCATGCTGGGTGCTGTTTTGGAAAGTGTGGCTGAGCCCTCGCTCTGCTCTGTGTGTTCCCCTCCTCCCCCCCTGCCTCAGGGGGGTGGAGGATGAATCTACGTTACCTTTTCGCTTCCTTGCGTTATTTTTGGTCTCAATCCAGTGGGTTTTTCTGGGCTGGGATGTGTCCTGATTTTAAGGTGAGGAGCGGGTGCTGCCGTGGTTCTGGAAACTCAAAATGGCTTTTTTTTATATTATTATTATTATTATTGGGGTTTTTTTAAACCTAATCTCAATTTCTGTGTAATCTGAGCAAAAGAATGAGGTGCATTTAACAGGCTGACACAGAGCAAGAGAGAGAAAGAAAAAATTCCAGCTGCAACAAGAATACTACTGCTACTAAAGATTTGTTACTGGAGAGAGAAAGTTAGAACTCCGAAAATAAAGATTAAAACCACTTCTCCTCCTTGGACTGGTATAAAGGAGGGGGGGAGCATTTCTGTAAATATATAACACTTTAACTTAAGTAAAAATTATTGTAAATATAATTCTTTAGTTTTTAATTTATTAATAGTTTTTGTTTTACTAATAATAAATGTTTATACTTTTTTTCCCCAAATCCTGTCTCTCTTTTGTCTGCAGAAACCTTCTCTCAACTAATAATAATTGTGTGGGGGGTGGAAAGCAAATTAAGCCAAGGCAAAACCACGACACAGGCAGAGGGTGCTTTGTAGTTTCTGCAGAGGCAGTCAAGGCAGGTGGCACTTTGAACGTGCTCTCAGCAGCGTTTGACTCTAAAAACTTAACTTGTAAAAACGCTTCCAGGGATGGATGGGGCTGTCACCTGTTCTGGTGGGAATTTGTCCCTGTCTTGTATTGGCACTGCAGCCTGAAGGTCCAGCAGGAATATATGGATGTGTCTTGTTCTAAATTCAGGGGTTTCACTTGCAGTTTGAAGCAGCCAACTCCTCCCTTTCAAGGTATTTCCAAACCTGTAATAACCCTGGGGATTTTTCTGTATTTATTTCATTTTTTAGCCGAGTGCCCTGGGTAGCAGTTACAGCTAAACCAGGGCAGAGGCTCAGGAGGTGCAGATTTTTTGAAGAACTTGGTGATTGCTGCTCCTTCCCTTCTCTGCAGCTGGGGCTGCCTCAGGACTCAACCTCATTCACCACGTGCTGGTTTCGGCCCCGAAACGGGTTAATCTCAGAGCACAGGACTTTTCTGGTTTGATTTTGGAGGAAACATCTGGACACTGCTGTGACTCCCCTGCCCCACGTGCTCTGGCTGGTTCAGAACTCCACGGAAGGAGGAGGGGGAGAGATGGGCAAAGGGAATTATTTTGGGATTAATTTCTTAATTGCCAAAGGTCCAGATGTGGCAAAGGCTTTGTGCAGGGGCACTGGCTTTGCCAGCACTTCCTGCTGGTGCTTTGTTTCTGCACCATCTCAGGGTTTTTTTTTCCTTTCTGGGCAGCATTAATATTTATGCACCCACAACTGGGATGTTTAGGGTCTGTTTTCATGATATTAAAGCTTTAATTATGGAGAGTGGAGCCGTGGATTTATCCATGCCTTACCATCCTTGCGCGCCCTGGAGTGCAGCAGTGAAGATTAAAGGGTGTTTTGATGGCAGCTGATATTATTTCCTGGCTTCTTTATTTGCTTGGTCCATCTATCAGATGCAGAAATCAGCTTTGCTGGTGCCTGTCCTTCCCAGCACCTCGTGCAAGGTGCTCTTGGCTCTGGCACTCCTCTCCAAGCCACTGAGAAAAAGTGGCCACTGAGGTTTAATTGGGGTGTTCAGGTGAATTTTTTTTAAGATGAGGGAAGGCAGATGGGTTTGGTTTTCTCCAAGTGGGTCTGGCAGATGTGGCCAGGTAGGACTGGAGTTGCTGGCTCAGCTGAGCGTGGAATAAAATTTTAACGCTTGCATGGGCAGGACTTCACTCACCAGGCACCAGAAGTTGTTTGAGTGTTGCCCTGCAGAGACGTGGCCCTTCCAGCACCTCTGGAATTCCTTGGTAATCATTAGCACTGATGAGGTGGTGTCAGCTGTGCCATCCAGGATGGAGCTTTTCATCCACCCATCAATCCCTCTCGGGTTTTTGCGTGGCCTGGATCATTAAAATCACCCTCAAAATAATCCCCCCCCCTTCCCTGTGCCCTCTGTGTTTTCCTAGGAGGCGAAGGGCAGAGTGGAGATGGGCAGCAGACCGTGCAGCCATCGTCAGCCGCTGGAATTGGCTCCAAGCCCACGTCTCGGACCTGGAATACCGAATCCGGCAGCAAACGGACATCTACAAGCAGATCAGAGCCAACAAGGTGAGGACCAGGATGCCTTTGGATACCTGGGATTCTACTTTGCCTCCTGGTGGCTTCTCTCCTGGTGCAGGGGAGGGTGTGGATGTGAAGTCTGATGCTTTTTCCCCCCTTGCATCTCTCCAAAAGCAGCTGTGACCGATTGTGGTGCAGTTTGGGTAATTCCTGTCCCTGGTTCCACGGGATAACACTGAGGGAGCAGCACTCTGCTTTAAAGCCAGTCTCTGGTGCTCAGCAGAGCTGTTGCTGTTGCCTGTGTGATGCTGCTCCCCATCCCTCAAGCCTTTCTCTTTTTTATTTGGCTTTTTTAAAAAAAAAAAAAACAACAAAACAAAACAACCTTCCCACTCTTTGGGAGTAGCTGAAGATGTGGGATAAGGAACAAGTTAACTGGGGAAGCCAGGGGACTGTAGAGGAAGTCAGTTCAGATGCTATCACAAGGCACAGGCTTAAAATTGAGTCTGAATCATGAAAAAAAAGACCATTTTTAGGTGCTGACCTTTCTCTCTCCGTGGAAGGAGTTATTTTTTTGCAGTCTTGGTGGGAGAGTGGTGGAGGGTGGGGGGGGAGGGAAGCAGAGAAGGGACGAGGAAGGAATTGTTGCTGAGACTTGTTCAGGCATGCACATCATCCAAATGTCAGGCCTTGGAGGGAGAGGAATGCCTGGAGTTTGTGGCAGGAAAGGCTCATGGGATTGCATCAACTTGGAGACCCTCAGGAATTCAGCCTGGCAAATGCTTTTCCAAGGTGTGTGGTGCTCTGGAGAGGCTTCCAGGGGGGTAGAGAGCACAGGCAGGGGAGGGAGCTTGGACTTGGCAGAAAAAACAGGAGGTGGAAGAGCAGAATCCATTCCTGAGATGAGGGCAAGAGGCTGCTGGGAACTGGCTCTGTGTCAAATTAATGGTTCTTCACAAAGAGTCCTCCTCCTCCTCCTCCTCCTGTCTCCAAGCCCGTTTTGCAAAGTGGTTTTTAAGTGCAAAATACAAAGTTACCTGAACGTTCAGGTGCTAAAAGTTAAGTCAGGGAAGACGGGACCAAAATTCGGAGCTTTCACTGGGGTGGTGACAACTTGACAGGCTCGTGAAATGGCCTGGTGGTGGCTGCAGGCATCCCATGTGTTTCTATCTGAGGTTGCAGTCAGTCCCCAGGTCTGAAAGGAGTCTTGTCACAGGTGAAAAAAAAAATAGCAGTTTTGGCAAACAGGATGTCAGTGCTTTGATTTGTTCAAACAGAAACTCGGCTGTGATAACCCGAGACGTGAATTTTAAGATAAAACACGGTCCTTGATGTGCAGGGGAGTTCAGAGGGTCAGAGTTTTGGGTAGTGGCTGCTCAAGAAAAGACAAGAACCCACAAGTATCACCCCCCCATCTCTGGATGGCTGGAGACACCTCTTGCACCCAGCTGTCCTCGAGCTCTGGTACAACACACCCTGTTTTCATCACTGAAAATCTCAGAGACTCAGAAAAGAGCTTGGGACAAGTATAGCAAACTAGAAAAACAGCCCCATGTTTTACTAACATGGGCTTGCTTGTTGGAATGGATTTGGCTTCAAACTTCACAAGGAAAAAAAAAACAATTAAAGAATTTGGAAACACCTTGTTTTTTCTGTCAGCATAACTTAACTCCAGCTTATTTGGCCATAAGGAGGTTAAAACCTTCCTGCTGCAAGAATTCAAAGTTCTGCAATTTGAAGAAACTCTATTTCAGTCTTTTTTTTTATTTATTTTAGGTTAATTACTGTTTTATGTTAAGAATTTACAGCCCCTTCAAGAAAAACACATTGCTGTGTCAGAGCAAAGCAAGGGAAGGCCGTGTGGGTGGCAGATGCTCCATGTTTGGAGAGGAGCAAACAGCATTTTGTCCTTTTTCTGTGCCTCTCCCAAGCCTCACTCTTTGATAAAACACCAAGAGGTGTTTTAAGATGAAGGATCCTGCAGGAATCCTGTGCAGTGGCAGATTTGGTTGACAGAAACCCCTTAAAAACAGGCTTGTTGTGCACATCTCTGCCCCACATGTTCCCAGAGCATCCCAGCTGGGTTCACTGTGTTCCCCCAGGGGATTTGGGATGCTCTGGGATCCTCCTGTCCCCTGGGGGAGGGCTGAGCTCTCTGCTCCAGCTGCTGAGTCAAGAGAAACTCGTGATGGGAAGGGCGGGGTGGGAGTTGGGAGGAGCCTCTTGCTGGAAGAATCTGAAGCTCTGCCATGAGTTTCCTGTGTCTGCAGTGGTTGTGTTGGGTTTGGGGTGAGATAAGAGATGCTGTCAGCCCTCAGTGGGGCTGGTCAGGATGCTCAGGCTCTTCCTGATGAGTCTTAATGTGTGTCAGTCCTTTGCTTCACCCATCAGTCCCCAGGCAGAAGCTGCTGATGATCCCAGGGCTCTGAGACACCCAAAATCTATCTCAGTATCTGAGATCTCTAGGATTGACTTCTCATTATTACCATAATTAGTGATAAAAATGGGAGTGAAGAAGCAGCAAAATCATCCATAAGCATTGTAGGGGAACCTTCCTTTTTTTTTTCGTTGTTTTGAAGAATGCTGATGGAAAGTGGTTTGGGGACCTCGGAATAATTCAGATGCACTTTTCGTTTCCTGAAAGGAAATTTGATGTTGCCCTTCTAATTCCCCTCTATTATTCAAAATGCCTGTAAATAATGGAGATGTAAAACTCTTAGAAGCAAAGCAGGGAAGGCTGTAGTTTAGACTTCCAGCCTCTCTCATCCCCTGAACATCCTTCTGGGATGTCAGAACACTCCAGAAAACCATCATCCTGTTTATTCCAGCCTCTGGCTGCTTCCTCATTGCCGGTCAGAGGCCACCTACGGCTGTGTTTAGTTTAAAACTGCTTTAAAATAAAGTGTCCCTGAACTACAACCATCCTCCTGGAACACCCCTGGCCGTGCTGTACAGCAGAGTGTGTCGAGGCAAAAAGATCAGCATTAAGAGTCATAAAAATCCCCAACTGGCTTGGGTTGGAAGGGACCTTAAAGATCATCCAGTTCCAACCCCCTGCCCCAGGATTACCAGCGCCTTCCACCACGTCCTGTGGCACTGCTGGTGTGAGATCTGACTGTGGACTGTGAGGGAAGCCTTGTAGCTCTCTCCTCTCTCCAGATGACGTGTCCAGGTTCCCCTTCCAGGCTCACTTTCCTGTGATACACCGTGCAACCTCCAGGATTGTTTCCAGACGCCCGATCTGCCCTTTCACGCTTCTCTGTCTGACCAAATTGCAAACTTGTCGGGGCTTGTCTTCATCCTGGACTGTGTTCATGGCCTGTAGGTTCCCTCATCTCCATAATCCCTCCCACATTTTGCCCTGCTTTGTTATAACACAGCTCAGAATATGCATCACTACACTGATTTTATTTCACTTCGTGTTTCAGTCCTGCCTTCAGATCAAACTTCACTTAGAGTAAAACACGAACAGGACAACATCTGTTAAGCCTGATCAAACAGTGCTCTGTCCCACCAGCTCATAGCAGAGTTTCTCAGTGCTTTTCTTGCCTTGCTGAATTTTGTGAACATCGTTTCTTCGGAGGGAGGAGGGGAGGGGGGGTGGGGAGGAGGAATCCTGCTCGGAGTAACGAGTTCGACTGCAGATTTTTGGCACCCGCTCAAAACTGTTTGCTTGGCTGTGGTGGCGAGTTCCACTGTGTGTGATGAAAGCAGTCTCTTCCTGCTCTCTGCTCCAGCAGAACGTTCCCTTTGGCTCGGCTGCCGTGTGTGGCTCCCTGGAATTCCCGCAGGAGGAGGGGAAGGGAGCGGTGGGAAGCGGGACACACAAGCCCTGTGGTTCAGCAGTTTTGACTGAGAAGGAGCTAAGCATGCCCTGTTAATGGGCTGAAAGCATGTGATCTGGGCTCCAGCCACTGTCCTTCCCTCTCCCAGCCCAGCTGAGATGCCAGGAAAATCCAGGCAGCGGGAAACTGGGCCTGGCATCGCGTCTGAAAATCGCGGCCGTCGGGGTTTTGGGGTGGGGGGTGATGGATGTGCAGTTTCCCCGTGGAGACCGAAGGCCCCACAGTTAATTCCTGTTCCCTTCCCTCTCTTCCAGGGGCTGATAGTTCTTGGTGAGGCGTCACCCCCTGACCCTGCAGTAGATGATTCATCCCGTCCCATTCGAGCCGAAGTGAAGCTGGAGCCTGGGGCTGACCGGCTGGTAAGTGCCAGCAGTGGGACTGACTGAGTCCAGAAGCTTCACCTGCAGGAATTTTGGGAAGGGAAGGGTCATCCCTAAAAGCTGTGGGGGAGAGGGATGCTCAAACCATGGGACTGGAGCAGCTCCTCTCTCTGAGTCCACGGATCTGTTGGTCTGCAGCTCGCCCCTTCCCACGCTGTTTTGGGGTTAATAAGCAATAGGATTTAAACACCTTTCAGAACAGAGTTCCTGGGGGCCACCTTTGTACTGTGCATTAGCATTTTGTGACGCTTTAAAATCCCAACTAATCCTTTCCCCTCCAGCAAAAAAAGTACCTCAAACTGGGAGCAGCATGATTAGCAAAGATGTGGCTATTAATATCTGCCTGAGCCTTCCCCCTTGGAAAGGGCACTAATGATTGCAGTGAGATGCACTGGAAACTATGCAGAGTGCCAGGTATTTATTATTTAATGCAGAAATGTAGGGCACAGACTAAAGGCTTGTTCAGCCTGCCTGTGATTACTTTTGATCCTGTGGGACGCATCGACGTACGAAAATGGAGGATTTGGAAGTTGTCGTGTAGTAGGAAGAGAAAGGTGGTCCCTACGTGGCTCAAAAACTTCTGCTGCCAAGCTGCAGCATTCCTGCTTTTCTGTCCCAAGCTGCAGCATTCCTGCTTTTCTGTCCCAAGCTGCAGCATTCCTGCTTTTCTATCCCAGTGCCATATCTGGGGAGAAGCAGAGCAGGAGTGCAGCCGGAGTGCTGGAGGTTCCTGTTCAGTGTGGTTGACACAGGTAAAAAAAACTTCACTGGAAGGGACCATAAAAACTGTACTTGGGAGTTTTTTCCTCTGTCCCTGGTAAGACTTTGTCAGGGATTTCCTGATGCTGAGTGATAACATGAAATACAGTGGAATTTTTTATTAACACCGGGCTGCAGAGGGGTTACTACGAGTGATCCTAATAAAACACCCCCTCGCTCGACCCTGGCTCTCAGATGTGTGTTTGGAGTTCAAGGCTTTAATTAGCTGAGCCCAAAACTGCCCAAAACTGGGAGTTTGGTACAAAGGGCAGGTTTTGCTCAGGGACTGAAGCAGCGGGTGGTGGTTGAGATGAGAATAATAAACAAGCCCAGTGACAGCGTGCTCCGATTCGCCTCTGGAGCAGCTCCTGCGCTGATGGATTGGCTGTTCTTTGGGAGCTAATCTGGAATGGCAGGCTGATAAGGGAGAAAAATGAGCAAATTTATCGGTGGTAGGAAGAATGTTTTCTTCCTTGTCTGTTTAAATCAGGATGTTTATCTGATGGGAGTGTGTTTTCCTACCTGGAATCATGGAACCCCAGGATGGTTTGGGACCTTAAAGCCTATCCAGTGCCACCCTCTGCCATGGGCAGGGACACCTTCCACCAGCTCAGGTTGCTCCAAGCCCCATCCAACCTGGCCTTGGACACTTCCAAGGATCTGGGCAACCTGTGCCAGGGCCTGCCCACCCTCTCAGGGAAGCATTTTTCCTAAACCCCACTCTAAATCTGCCCTCCTTCAGCTTAAGGCCAAGCAGCGCTGATACATAGTAAAGACATTTTCCATCTGCTTACAAAATCATCACATTGTCCTTTTTTAGACTGTCTTAGGCAATCTTGGAATGTTTAGAACAGAAGGTGTGGATTCCTGGTGAATGGAAAAGGAGCTGCTTGCTTCTGTTTTGCTGCTCACAGCCACCTCCCTGTTGCTGTGTTTACTCATTTCCTGCTTTTTCCCTTTTCTCATCCCTTTCACTCCGGTCTGAGCTCTCCAGTCAGAGACTTTTATTGCTGCAGGGCTCACTCTGGCAGGTCTGGAGGTACCAGTGACATGAATCACAGACACTGAGAGCAGTGAAAACCAACATTTTCAGTGTAACACAGGCTGCAAGTTCCCACCTGGCACTTATGGCTATTCCTGCATCCCACCTTGGAGCCTCCTCCTGGAAGAGGTGTTTTATTGCCTTTCCACAGGGACACACACACGTCATTCCACGCTCTGAGCTCCTCTGCGGTGGTGCTGGAGGTGTCAGCCACCAGAACCCAGCCTGGAGGGTTCCTGCTTAATTAGAGCAGCTCGTTAGGGCGGGGTGTTGAGTCAGAGCCTTGATCTGCTCCGAGCCCGAGATTAGCCCCTTTCCCGGGCACTCACTGGAACGGTATCTCTTGGGCCTCTCTGGAGAGGTGCTGCTTATCACTTTGGCACTCTCCAGGCTGGGAGAATGAGGGGCTTTCCCCTCCCCTCCAAACTGGCAGAGTGTGGAATAAGGGGAGGAATCCATCCTGTCTCATCCCTCTGGATCTCACGAGTGCCTCCCCTGGCCGTGTCCTTGGGCATCGGCTCCCTACGTGGGATGTGGCTTGATAATCCCTGGGAGGAACTAATCCTATCTCCAGTGCAGGGAAGGGCTTTGCAAATAAGGCCTGGGAATATCTGTTGGGAACTGGAAGCTCAGTAGGTGAATAAATATTTTTGCCTGAAGATGGAAATAACACCAAGCCCCGAAGCCACAGCTTGGCTGTTGCTGTTGATTCCTTGCTGGGATTGCTCGTTTAGCGAGGGGGTGCACTCAGAATAGTCAGTAGTTAGGGGGCTGTATCTATTCATAGGATGAGGTCTGGCCCTGCCTGGTTCTGTTTGGGTTTTTTTTTGGGAATAGGGGAACATTCCTGGTGTTGGCTCATGACTCCCTGCCCACACACAGCTGCTTTCCTGCCCTGAGGGCCCCTGGTATTCTGCTGCTTTCGTGTTCAACAAGCAGATGTGCTACAGCTCAATGTTTGACGCCCCTCCAAGAGCCCTGTGGATCCTCAAAACCCGGAGTTCCAGCCCCAAAACACAGAGAAGAGCTCGGATGTGATCCTGAACGCTCCTCTGGATCCCAGCCAGCCCTGGAGGACAGCATGGAGTTGGGCAGTGCATCCAGGAGGAGCTGGTGTGGGAGCCCTGAGTGCAGGAGGTGTTGGCTCTGGTGGGCCATGTTGGGTGCACACCCATTTTTGGGGTGATAAGCTGAGCCTGGGCTGCTCCTGATAAATAAATACCCGTTGGATTGATGCTTCCCAGCTCCTCCCCGGGAAGCAGCCGGCTCACCCTCTATCCCTGCCTTCAACCACCGAGCCCAAACCACCTCTTGGAGAAGAAGTTCCTCCTTTAAGACCCTTTGTGGAGAAGCAAATAAATACCCATTTCCAAAGAGCTAATGACTCATGTGTCCCCGCCCTGCCCAACCAGCGAGGAGCTGTCACGTGAAGGCTGAGCCGTGCCAAGCCTCTGGAAAGCAGAGGGAAAGTGTTCAGCTCCTGCCCTGCCTTCACCTCACAAGGTTTTTTTACCTGTGTCTCAGGTGGGATCTGATCTCGCTCACACTGCTGGCAGATGAGCTGGTTGGTCTGATCCCATCGGATTCTGGCTCTGCTCCCCCAGGAAAGAGGCGTCTCTCTCTCTCTCTCTCTCTCGGCAGAAGTTCCTCAGACAGGCCCAGGCAGAAGTTGTGTCTGTGCTGTTGGAAATGGCCCTTCCCTGGGGTGACTCAGGTCTCTCTGCTCCTCTGCAAACCGTTAATCCAGCGCTGCCCTGGCCGGGTTTAGTTGCTCGCCGAGTTGGGGGTGATTGCAGGGAAGATTTAATCAGTGCAATCTGGATGGATTTGGGGTGGAGGCAGGGACAAGTCTGGACATCTGTATGGGAGTCAGAGCTCTGCTTTTGCCTTTTCTGTTAGTCCTTGAGCCACACCACAAAGGGGGGAACCCCAGCTGGAGACAGGGCAGGGAGTGTAGGAAGTGCTGCAGGAAGGAAAAAATGAAGTTAAACCCAGGGAGGAACGTTTGGTCTGACACCAAAAACGAGGGACTGCAAGGCTGAGATGGAGGGTTGATGAGTGCCAGGGGTATGGACACGCTGGACCAAGCTGGGATGGAGAGCAGGAATGTCACTGGTGGGAGACACCAAGCCAGTGTGTCCCTGGAGGCTTGGCCAGCCCTGCTGCTCCCTGCAGAGCCAGGGAGTTCGTGTTTCCAGCCTAAGGCAGAAGGGGTTGTGGAGCACAGTGTCTTTAACTCACTTTTTACTCACTTTCCTCTGCCAAAAAGGCGTTTCCAGGTGTTTACCTGGCACTCTCAGCATTGCACACTTGCCCTGCTTGCATCCCAGCCCCACACTTCAAACCCTTCCCAAAGCGCTTTTTGGGGCCGTGTTTGCACAGGCAGCGAGTTAAAATGCAAATTCACCTTTGCAAGTCTGTTCTCCTCTCCCTCCCCTCCCATTTTCCCCCAGAGTGCTTGGAACAGGAGCTTTCAGCACACACCAAACTGCAGGAGAGCCTGCGAGGTTTACAGGTGGTGATGAACTCCTTTGCACCACTGGAGACAAAATGCTCAAATCTCCTTAAAGCCCTCAGCCTTTCATGCTCCCTGGTTGCCTGAGGGGAATTAAAAGTCCTTTGGATCTGGGAATGAAAGGGCTGCTGTGTATCCATCCTCTTGCTTGCTCCCTGAGAACTCCTGACATCCCTGGTCTCATGTTCACAGAGTGACTTCTGAACCCTGGTTTGAAGCCCTGTGTGGAAATCCATGGCTCCAGTGCAGAATCCTCATCCAGAATCCGGGAATAAGAAAGTTGTGGTTGTTTTAAAGTTGCTTTTTTTTTTTTTTTTTTATTTAAATTAATTTCTATTTTTCCCATCCTTCCTTAGAGCGTTTCTGGATCCCAGCCACTAGAAAACTTGGGTATTTCTGCTGCAAATACTCCTGAATCCCATCCCACCAAGCCCTGTGGAGCACCAAGACCCGTCAATGGAGTTATTAACACGTAAGCTGCTGGGATATTACGGGAAGAGCGGGATTTTTATGACCCTGACAACATCCCACTGGAAACCAGCCTGTAACTTGGCTTGGTGGTGGTACAAATGGTCTCTCTTTTTGGTGTTTTTTTTTTTCCCCTCAAAAAAGCAAAGTGGTGCTTGGAAACATTTTGGAGGGGATTGCTTGCTTGAGGTTTTTTCTGCTGCATTGTTTTGCTGAAAATGGAATTGAGCTGAGCTGTGTTTACACGAGCAGGCCCTGCAGGCAGCCCTGCACCCAGCACGGCCCAGACTCGGTTCTTTGATGAGTATTTTTAATACTCTTGGCAGAGGGTGTGATCCAAAGGTGTGCTAGTGCCCCACTTGCAGAATTACCTGTGACCACTGACCCACTTTTCTGGAGTTAACTGAGGGTCACAAATCCTGCTGATTTGGGGGGGGGGGGGGTTGAGAGTAAAACTTCCTAAATTCTTAATTTCTCCAGGCTGTTTTTGCTGGGTAAATGGAAACAAGTGGGAGACATTCCACGATGCTACACCTGAAACCCCTTGAAAACCATTGCACCTGCACAGTTCCTTGAGGGAGGCAGGAAAAAAGAGAGGGAAAACGGGGAGGAGAGAGGGATGGATCCTGCCCCGATGGAGTGCCAGGAAGTGTAGGAATCACGGATCAAGGAGCCCGTGGCTGCAGCTGGAACACTGCAGGCTGGAACAGGGCCCTTTGTATCCCTGTAGCCTTTGAACTGCACAGCCTTGGACCACGGGGCTTTCATGTTTTGCATTTTTAGAAATGAAGCACTTGCAGAATAGACATGAGAAGGTTGTGTAGATGAGGTGCTGCTGTGCTGGGAGCTGGTCAGGGCATGGGGGTATTGATGCCGGGGGTGCTGCGTCCTTTGTGTGTGAGAAAAGAGGTTAATCTTAACACTGCACCCCTCTGCTGAGAGTTGTTACAGGTAGAGATCTCAGATATTCATCAGAATCAGCTTTGCATCATGGTTAATTTTTTTTTTTTTTTAATAGAACTGTGTGTTCTCTGGCATTCAGACTCCTGCAAACCTGTTGTCTTAAGGGTTCCCTGAGCTGTAATTCTGGAGGAAGCCGAATTTTGAGATTAAAGCTATTCAGGTCCAGAGTGGCTTTTGGCTCTGTGACTGGCTTTAAATAATAATTTTTTTGTTCAGAGCTTCCAAAGGTTTCAGTGGAAGGTGACCCAGAGTAAAAAGCAAAAATTAGGGTTGGTTTAATCCAAACCATCGCCTCGTGAATTTGCAACTGGGGTCTGAACCTGCGGTGGCTGAACAAGTAACAGGGGTTTTCACCCTCCTCTCTCTTCTGGGCTCAGTCTTCAGCCTGGCCTGGCAGAACACGCTCAGGGAGATGGCCAGGAAGCTGAGGAGCTCTTGCATAAAAAGCAACGACTGAACTTGGTTGCTGCCCCCTCGGACGGGACTTGTGTCGCCGCTCGCACCCGCCCCGTCCTGAGCTGCAAGAAGCGACGGCTCGTCCGCCCCAGCACCATCATGCCCCTTTCCAAAAAGGTGAGTTTGGCTTTTCTTTTTTTTTTTTTTTTTTTTTTTTGCTATTCCTTTTGTTATAAAAAGGGGAAAAATAAGAGGGGGACAGTGAGGCTTCAAAGGGTGCTGGAGAAATAAAGGAGAAACGAAGGAGAAGCCTAATTTGTTGGAAGATTTTTATTTTTTTTTGAGGGGAGATGCTCAACTCTTCGAGTTTTTTCTTATCCAAAAGCAACCAGCCCTGAGGTGAACTCAAGGCCGAGTAGATCAGTGTGGCACAGTCTGAGCAGTTAAATGAAAAACCCTGAGAAGTCAAGTATCAGGAAACCTTAACTGTGACACAGGAATTAACACAGCCCTGGGAAGTCCCTGCTGCTGCTCCCTGAAAAAACCACAGCCCAGCACAAATGGATTGTCCTGCTTAGGTGGTTGTGTTGGCTTCCAGTGCTTAAATTTGGAATGCCCTGACTGTTCCTGGGTTTGTCATCAGGGTTTTTAAAAAATTACTTTATGCTTCTCTCCCTTATGCAGAATTCATTCCGTGGAAATACAGTTTATTGCCTGTATGAGCAAGGGCCGTCCTTCATTCTTTTTAATTACTCATAGGGACACCCTAAACTGTCAGCTGGAGGGAACAGAGTGAGACATTGAAGAAATAAGGACCTTTTTTTGTGCATAAAGAACCACAGATGGCAAAAACCCCACTTACCTTTGAGTCAAAGTGCTTCAAGTCAAACTTTCCCACAGGGATTCGGGGGGGTTTTCACTCTGTGAATGTTTTGAAGAGAAGCTCAGAGAAGCAGCATTTTTCTGAGCAAAACAGATTCTTGCTCAGCTGAGTCAGCTCTAGCTGATCACTCATTTGCAGTTTTATCTGGGGTGTTTCTGGGAGAGCTCTGCAGTGATTACTGACAACATCTTCAGTGATTTGGAAGCGGAGGGACTGTCTCACTGAATTGTGCCCTCGGTGTTGGGAGAGTTGGCCGTTGATTCTGTGTTGGATCTTTGTTGTAATCACCAAACACATCTGATAGTCAGAGATGGCTCAGGAGAGCAGTTCCAAGGATGGAAGAAGTGCCAGATATCAGGGGGTTTCTGTGGACTCCTCCAGTTATTCCAGAGAAAGCTGAGTCATGGCTAAGTCCTGCTCCAGAAATACCGTGTTGTGCCATTGACCACACTCTCCTGTCTGGCACAGGGATTGTGGGTTGATGGGACCAGAAATAACCAGAAATAACAACCAGGAGAGATCAAAGTTTCAGCAGAGATCATCCCATAACTTGAAATGTTAAAGCTGGGAGATGTCCTGTAGGAAAGAAAAGGGGTTTCAAGGTTGAGTGTGTGTAGCCTGCCTTGGTGGCAGAGTGGCAGGATTACCTCCCTCCTTGCACAGCCAGCCTGGTTATAAAGCCCCATGGGGTTAATTTCTGTATTTTTTTTTAATTAATTCTCAGCACTGCTGGTTCAGGCTCATTTTGGGATCCATCACAGCATCCCCTGGGCAGAGCTTTCAGAGGTAGCAGAGGAACTGCTCAGCTGCCTCTTCCTCCTCTTCACTGGGCACTGAAGTGTCTGCCTGTTGCATTTGTCCTCAGTGAATTATATTTTATTTATTTTAGATATTTTTTTTCATTTTATAACACAAATGGGCTTCCAGCTCTTTCCTTCAAGGTGTTTGTAGCCCTCCCAGTCGAGTTGTCATTTGCTGTCATTCTCTTCCATCGTTCAAGTCATTCGTGGAAATGATGTGACTGATTCTGCCTCAGAACAGGTTTCTGCAGGATCCAGTTGGAGCCATTCCCCCATTTTGATGTGGAATTACGTGTTGTTGTCTCTGCATGGCATTTACATCCAGTTGTGTGTCTGCCTGCAGTGGTTCAATACAAATGAAGTCTGTATAAAGCCTATAAATCTGTGAATTGAGAGTCTGTCCTGGGTTAAGGAACAAGGTTGAAAAACACCTTTGTCACTCTGTAGATGTCCCTGTAAGTGTCAGCTCGTGGCATATAATGATGGCTCTGACCCATCTGAACTAAAAAAAGGCGCTTTTTTTCCCGCTCTCTGACAACTGAATTGTGCTGCCTCATGGTTTTTATAAATGAGGTTTCAACCTAGATAAAATTAAACACTTTTAGTCAAATTTAGCAGCTGTTAAGCTGGTGTGAGTCGTAGCTTTCAGTTGTGTTCATGCAAAGTGAAACCATCCTCTCGTGAGGCCCTGCTAAATTCACAGGTTTTATACAATGTATATTAAAAAAAAAAAGGAAAAAGGTGTGTATGTGATATATATACACCTTTTAATATAATTGTATATAGATTTAAAAAAAAAAGCAAAAAACAAAACAACAAAAGCAAAAAAACCCAGTGACCTTCAGGGTGTTTCTGATGAGCTGTGGAGTGGGAATGTGTGAAGACAAGGTTGAGCTCTGATGTTTTGCCCCCTTTTTCCTTGTCCTTTTCCCAGGCCCACCGGAACAACCTGGCACGCTGCAGCTGTGACGTGAACCCCTCCTGTGCCCTGTGTGGCACCCGCAGCTCCACCAGCCTGGACATCCAGTACGATGCCCCTCTCCTGGAGCGCCTCTCCCAGCTGGACTCCTGTATCCATCCTGTCCTGTCATTCCCAGATGGTAAGTGGGGAAACCCTGCTGGGTCCCTCAGGGTGGGTTTAGGAACTCCATCCTGGCTTTCCAAGGGGTGCAGATCCCGTGGGTGCAACCAGACTTGTTCATCTGCTGGTGTTTGTGGGATTAGGGGGTGTCTGATGTGCTCTGAGATCGTGTTTTGGGATCCTCACTGGTGGTGGAGAAGCCAAGAGGTGCCTGGGGAGTCTGTCCTGGGGCCTTTTGGTGTTCCAAAGCACCTGGGAAATATTTGCTTCTGCAGGGTTTGTTCATCCAGATAAAATGATCTGGGGATTGGTTTGGTCACAGGAAATTCTTTTGACCTTGCAAGGAATTGTAGATGGCCTTCCATGGTTCAGGGGGTACAGAAAGAAGGGATGTTCCCATTAAGACACTCGTTTGCCTGTGTTACAGCATCAGGGTTAATCATCATTAGGAGGAATAATTAACCAGCCCTGAGTGGGGGTATTCACAAATTTCATGTGTGGGACCTTTTCCCAAGGGAAAAACACTTTCCAGAGTCTTTTTGCTTCCTAAGCTGCCAAATCAAACACAGGCCTGTTCTCTGACCAAAAACTGTTGGTTGGATGAGATTGGTGGGGTGGGAATGGGTGATCTTGAAGGTCCCTCCCAACCAAAACCCTTTGGGATTCTGATCCTGGCAGGAAGGGGATGTGGCCCTGCTTCCCATGGGGGTGTCAATGGTAGGTGCAGGTTCAGTCACTGGGCTAAATGTGTGGGTTTGGGTTTAAACTCCAGCTTTTCACAAACTTTGTGTGACACCAAGGAAGTGCAGGGAGGAATTAATCTGGCATCTTTCGCTGGCACTATATTTAAACCAGGCTAAAATAGTCAATTGGTGCTATTTTTAAAAACTAGATCGCTCCCCTCCCAGAGAAACAGCTCTGACCAGGAGTGCTCAAGGAACTGAACGAACTCCTGAAGCAGGAATTTATTTCCTGATTTCACAGCACTGGTGATGCTCTGTCTGCAGTGTTAAATATCCTGGGAAGTGGGGAGAGAACCTGTTTTATTGCCCTATAGCCACCAGGACAAATCATCTCATCCCATTCCCGTTTTTAGGGTCCCCTGCACCAACTCACAGGGTTTAAAAGATCTCTTCTGGCTGCATGAGATTAAAAAAAAACTTTGAGTTTAAAACTAAGTGCTGTAAAGCTTAAAACACCTGCACAGAAATACCCATTCCCCCCCTGCAAGATTAATTATTCACTGATGCTTCTCTATCCCAGGAGGAGCCAAGGTGACACGTTCAGGGGGGACAATCACCCTGCCCTGGTGCTGTCAGTGGGCAGCGAGGTGTGAGATTAATCCAGGGTTGGGGCTCCTCTGTGAGGATTTTGGGGCTGTCCAGAGGCTCTGTCAGCATTCCTGGGTGCAGCCTGGCTGGGAGCTGGGAGCATGTGCTGACTTTCACTTTGAGCCCGCTGTCTCTCCGGGCTCTCCGGTGCCAGCAGCCGGGATCTCCGGAGCACTTTGCCAAGGGCAAAAACTGCCAGGAGGCTGCGGGAGGAAAAAGATCATTTATTCATTTATTCCCCTGGCAGGCAGAGAGCACAGCCAGCCAGGCTTTTATTTAACCCCTGCACTTTGTCCCCTTTTGTCCCCTGCCTTTCAGGGCGCTGTGCTGGTGGTGCTGGTTGTTTTTTTGTCGGTGTGTTGTTTTTTTTTTTTCTGGTTCATCTGCTTCCTCGCTGGGAATTTTTGGATGATGTAATAACCTTGGTGGGAGGGTGAGCGCTGGGCTCAGTGTGGTTGCCATCTGCTGGTCCCTGGGAGCCCTGCACTGCTGCCCGAGGAGGAAGAGGAGGGAGTGATGGTGTCCCTTTGCTGCACGGTCCCTGCTGCCAGCAGGGCAGTGCCAAACCACCAAATAACTCTTTTTTTTTTTTTTTTTTTTTTTTTTGCTGACAACTTTCTGTGTTGCTGGGTTTTCTCTCCCTTCAGCCTGTCCCCTCCTTCCACGGATGGGAATTTTGAGGAGAAAACGAAAGATTAGCAAAGAGCAGAGACCATTTTCCCAAAGTCTGACCCCTCCAGTGGCTGGCATCATCCCTAAAGGACTGGACCCTTTCTGTTTTTTGGGACATGCCCCCATAAACCAGCAGTGATGGCCATACCCTCCATCCAAACAGCTCCCTCCATCCCATTGGCCTGCCTGGATCTGCTGGGCCTTTCCAGTCCTTAAAATGAGGAGGGAAATCCTGGGAGAGTCTGGGGTGAAGAGTGAGGAGCTTTACTCCCTGTGCCAGGGCCTGGGAAGGTTCATCCCTGCTCAGGCCACCTTCAAAACCCCCTGAAGATGCCACTGAGAGATGTGGGGGAGGGATCTTGGTGCTCCTGATGCTCATCTCGGTGCTTTTAACTCCCAGTTGTGCATGTCCTGCTCCAAGCTGGGGAGGAGGGGCAGATGTGAAAAGAAGAGAGGTTGGAGTAGTTTGCTACTCCAGTTACTGGTTTTTATTCCCTCCCTTAGCCTGTCTGCACAAGAAATGCCCAGAATAACCTCCTGAGTGTTCTGTCTTTGGGCTGAGGTCAGAGTGTGTGGATCTGGGGGAAACAAAGCTTGGGGAATGTGAGCAGGGGGAGGGCCTGGGGGGTTTCCCAGCAGCCCAGCACACTTGTGCTCCTTGCAGGTGGCAGGATCAGGCAGGGGCAGGTACCCTGGATCACTGTGATCCATGAGAGCACAGAAATCCAGGCTCCAAATGCATCAGTTTCCCAGGTAATTATGTGAGTTTAACCTCAGGTGGCTCCGTGCCCTAGGCAGGGCAGTTACTCCTGCTCTTGGAGCCTCTCAGTTGTGCTCACTCACACAACTCCCCCTGACTGAGGTGCCACATCAGGCAGATTAACATCCCACAGTACCTGCTTGGCTTTTGGCTTGAACCTGAAATGGAGGATTTAAGCTGAATTTCTCTCTTCCAGCCCGGATTTGATGTGCTGAGATACCTCAGATTCTCTTGGAAGTCAGATCTGAGGTGGCAGCACATGAGAGACCTTCCAGGGGTGAAGACACACAGTTTTTCTGACAAAGGCTTCCTTCTCCTGCCAGGATATCCTTGGGCTGTGAATCCTGTAGAAAAACCCTTCTCTCAAAGAGCTGCAGCTTAGAAATGTTGGGTCCTATTGCAGGTCCTTTCTGACCATGAGGAGGGTGTAGACAACCCTGTGTCTTCCAGTATGTTCACCGAGGGCTGTTCTTACTGGGGATACTGGGAGAGGGTGATGGGACCACAGCTTTTTGTCTCACCAATTAATTGGGACTCTGTGTCCTGTGTCCCCCCTGCAGATGTGCCGACGAGCCTGCACTTCCAGAGCATGCTGAAATCCCAGTGGCAGAACAAACCCTACGAGAAAACTAAACCTCCCAAAAAGCTGTCGCTCAAGCACAGAGCCCCCATGCCCACCAGCCTGGCAGACCCTGCCCGCAAGGACCGCCACAAGCTGGTCAACTCCTTCTTCACCGCAGCCAGTAAGTGTTGTCCCTGCCCACTCTGCTGCCCCACACTCTGGGTGGGGAGAGGAGGAGGAGGAGACCCTTCAGATTCCACTCTGGGGGATGAGGCAGTCCAGGGCTGCAGGTGAAGTGTGTGCAGGCGGTGCAGCTCAGGTTTGTAGGGACACAAACTCGGGGGTGAGCTCGTTCGGCCCCTGAGCACACCCCTCCAGCACCCCGATGGTGCTGCTGAACTCTGCCCCAGCCCCCCTGTACCAGCAGAAAGAGAGGTGAAAGCAGGCGTTTTTCATAGCTCTTTCTCTGTTCCCCTCCTCAGAGCGCTCCCATCAAAAAGCCCAAGCAGACAAGGCACACAGGCCGCCTTTAGACGATTTTTCGGCCGTGGCCAAGGCCGAGAGAGCGCCAGAGCGCTCTGCCCAGCCCGCTGCCCCTGACAAAAAGAGGCTGCGAGACTGCTCATCTGAGAGGAGTGAAGGTAGGCCCCCAGGGGCAGGTGTCTCGGGGGGAGCTTGGGCTTTGCTGCACACCCAGCCCCTCTGGGGGCACGCGCTGCTTCGGGCCGTGTCGCCACCGCAGCGACGCCTCGGAGTGCTCTTCGACTGCTTCTCCCCCAGGGCCTGCCAGCCTGGAAGGCGCTTCCCTTTCCTGCACAGAGCTCCTCAGCACTGCCCGTTTCTGGTGCACATGGTCCTTTTCTCTCCCCCACCCCCCTGGGTGGGTTTCTTGTTGTTGTTGTTGGTTTTTTATGGCTAATGCCGTCCTTCCTTCTCTCCCTCCCTCCCCGTGCAGTGCTGAAGCATCACCCCGATGTCGGCGGCCCGAGCTACTTGTCGGCAGCTGTGACCCCCACCCCTCACAGCCCCATAGCTCGGCAACTCTCCACCTCCTCAGAGGGCTCAGCCCCCGCCAGCTCGGCCTCCCAGGGCTCCTCCAGCACCGCCGTGAGTATCCCCTGCCTTTCTGGAAGGGTCTCTGTGCTCAGCTCCATCCCCGGGGCTCGGCTTCTGAGCAGTTCTTAGGCTGGACACTCCTCAGTGCTGCTCTTGCCGTGCTGGACCTGTTGGTTCAGCTCATGGTGGGGTTGCTGACCCTCTTTCACTCTGATGTTGGGTGTGCTGGTGCTCCTGGGTGGGTGTTGGCTGTGCAGAGCTGCAGTTCCAGGCTCACCATCAGCTCAGGAACTGCTGGTGAGTGCTCCTGTTCCCAGCAGTCTCTTGGCTCTGCTCCACGTCCAGGTTCTGGTTTCTGAAGTTGTGTGGGGATGCCAGGAGGAGGAGAGCTGAGCAGCAGCAGTGCTGCTGCTGGAACAGGGGGGCTCCCACTGGGACAGCTTTCCCTGGGCTGTGGGTGGGGCTGGGGTCACAGGTCCATGGTACAACATAATTTGCATAATATTTAAATGATGCACAAGCTTCAGCACCTGCTTAACTCAGACCATCTTCTGAGGCACGCTCAGCATCCCAAAATGCTCAAGGAGGACAGGATTTGGGACCTTTGTGCAGCTGTGGGGTGAGCAGGACCCCTCCCATGTGCTCTGGGACAGATCAGTGGCACAGCTCCTCCACCAGAGCCTGACCCTCCTTAGCAGAAGCTCCTGATTGAAGGATTGAATTCAGCTGAGCTCACAAATGTCCCAGTGAATAATTTGGCTTCTGTCTGGCCACCCCAGTTGGTAGTTTGGGCCACAGCCTGAGCTGGATGTGACCCAGGGACAGTGCAGCAGGACTCCTTGAAGGGACACCAGGGTGGGTAAGAGCCGTCTGTCCCTGGCAGAGCTGAGGCACCACTTCCAGCTCAGTCCCTTTGTCCCTGCTCCAAGATCGTTGCTTGGGGTTCCAGGACCCGGCTGGGTTCCTTCCCTGTGGAACTCAGTTCTTGCATCATCAGCTGTGACACCAGTGAAGCCCCGGGGCGTGAGGAGAACCCAGAAGAGCAGTGATGGTTCAGCTGGAGTGTGCTCAGGCTTTTTGGGCCAGCTCTCCTCAGCAGTTCGAGCACATCCAGGAGGCCTTGCCTTGGTTTCTCACACCCACCTTGGTCCTCTCTCGCCGCGTTTTTACAACCTCGCTCGGAAATGCAAAATGAAGGGACCTCCATTCCACAGCCAAGTCCTGCTAGAACATTCCAGGCTCCCTCCAGTGATCCAGATGAGGAGGCTTCCCTTCCCCAGCCGAGTCCCCCAGGAGGATTGCAGGCCCTGGGCTGCAGGCTCTGGGCTCAGGGGTGAAGGTTCCATGTTCAGGCATCGCAGGCAGCCCCAGGTGTGCGTGTGCTCCCCAGCTGATGGGTCAGCCCTCGCTCCTGCCAGGGACACGCTGGGATTTGGATTCCCTTGCTGCTGTGGCAGGAGCTGCCCACCCACTGCTTCCTCATCCAGCTCCATGCCTGGGATTTGGCTGTGGCGGGTTCCCAACAGTTGGGTTTCCACATGTTCCCACACTGAGGGATCTGAGGAGTCGGAGAATGTGGTGAATCACAGGTGACTCCGTTTGCAAATCAGGATGATCCATGAGCATTCCTGTCACTGAACCATCAGTGCTGCTGTCACACATTTCTGGAGGAGCCAAGGGGTGGAAGAGCACCCAGTGTTCAACCAGGTTTAAACAGATCAATGAGGAGCTTATTTCTCTCTTGGAACATTTGTTCCAGTTGGAAGCACAACGCAGATGGAGCTGTTGGGCTCCTGGTACAGCTGCCAGGACTAGGGATGAGCTCCTGTCTGACTGCTCTGCTCCTCCTCTGGCACAGGCTCACCTGGGGTGGGCCCAGACCCTGAGCAGGGCAGCTGTTCCCAAACATGATGGTTCTTCCCTCTTCCTTGATGGGTCCCCGCCTTCTGACAGTGGGGAATTGATTATAGGGAACATTTTTCCTCTTGCAGGGTCAGTTCATCAGCCAGATCAGTGTCCTGACCCACCTGACTGTGCAAATCGCTCTTGGTTCTGAAGCACCCTTAGGTTGTACAAGGCCCTTTTTCCAGCAGTGACTCCCAGTGACTTCCACGAGTGACAAAACTTTCATCCCTTTCTCACGTGGTTCTTGTCTTCACGTTGCAGCAGCCGAGGAGGAGGAGAGGGGAAAGCTCCTTCGATATCAACAACATCGTCATCCCGATGTCCGTGGCTGCGACGACCCGCGTGGAGAAGCTGCAGTACAAAGAGATCCTCACCCCCAGGTACTGCCTGACCCCCACCCTGGGGCTGTGGGAAGGGGCCTTGCTTTGTTTATTCCTTGGGAATAAGGGAAGGTTTGGAAAACTGACCATTGATGGAGATTGGCTAAGTTAGGGAATGTTTTGTTTGAGTGTCCCTTGGGCATCAGTGGCCTTGCTGGGGTCTCTGTGTTCAATTTAAAGCCATCCTGGTTGTCCTTTTGTCCTGCTGCTGAGCCAGAGGTCCTGGAGGTTTCACAGCTCTGCAGGTGCCTGGGCTGGGTTGTGTTTTCCCTGTCCCACAAGCCTGTGTTAGTGGTGGGGGGGGTGTGTGCCACTGGTTCTGGCTGTGCCCTGACTGGTGCCCGCTGGTGTCGTTGCAGCTGGCGTGAAGTGGATATCAGCGCTCTGAAAGCGAGCCCTGAGGAAGACAACGACGAGGTGAGAAGGATTTCGTTTCCCAGTTGATGTGGGATGGGGCTGGTGGTGGCTGAACAGTGTCCCTGGAGGGAGCAGACATGGGGACCTCAGCAGGGAACCAGCTGGTGTTGGTTCCTTTGCAGGGAAGGCATGAGAGGTTGGGTTAACTGGCTGGGTACAGCTGAATCCAGGGTCTGACTGATGTCAGGAGACCTCTCTGGGCACCAATCTTTTTGTGGAATAGTCTCATGAAGAAATCATGACCAGCCACTATAGTTATTAGTAGTCATTATTTTAGTTAAATTGGTAATGATATTTCTTTAAACCTCTGTGTGGGCACTTCCATTCTGGGGTAAGTGGCTTTCCTTGGCTTTTTTAGTTCTTGATCTCTTCCTAAGCGGTGCTGACTCAGTTTAACAAGGACTCTCACACTCTCTTTAAGGATGTGCCTCCCTGCAGGCACTGATCTCTTCTCAGGCACCATCTCTTCCCTCTGGTGACCACTGACAGGACATGAGGGAACAGCCTGAAGCTGTGTCAGGGCAGGGTCAAGAATTGGACTTGGAATATTCTGATAAACATTTAAATCCTCGTTGTAGCCAAAGCTGTCAAAACCCCACATAGATAGATGGTTGTTTGATGGAAGAAAGCTCTGACCAAGCCCCTGTGTCCTTCCCTTTCCAGGTCGAGGACTTGTCTGACTCTGCCTTTGCTGCTCGGCACGGGAAGTGTGAGGAGATGGAGCGGGCGCGGTGGCTCTGGAGCACCAGCGTCCCCCCGCAGCGCCGGGGCAGCAGGTACGGCCCCTCCTGGCACGGGGATGCTCCTGGGAGGCTCTGCTGGATCAGCTGATCAATGAAAACTCTCTAAAGCTTGTGCTGCTGTTGGAAATCGTGGCCCCATCCACCTTGAGGAGCCCGTGTGGGGGTGAAGTTGCACCCCGCTTTGGTTGGTGATGGCTCCTGCAGCAGCCGTTTGGGTTCTGCTTTCTCAGGCACTTGGGCTGCTCCAGGAGCGTGGGAGCTGCTGTGCCAGCTGGGAGTCCAGAGCAAAGCACCAAGGGCCTGTTGGCAGGAGGTGCCACCTTGAGGCCCTGGCTTGGTCACTGAGGTGGATTCAAGCTTTGTCCTGTAGCTTTAGGAATGCTGGTGGGAAAGGAATTCCAGAGGCCTCTGGTCCAGCAGGTTGGGTGTGGCTTTGGCCATGGGATGAACAATTCCAAGGAGGGAGATTCCCTCAGAGCTGGGGCTGGTATTCCCACTGTATCTTCCCAGCAGGGAGAGCAAACCTGGGATTGGGTTTGCTGTCTATGCCGAGTTCATCTTGGTGTCACCACGTCCTGAGCTCCACCTTGGCAGGATCCTTGCTCAGGTCCCTCGGGTTCCATCCTGGAGTTGCTGGTTGTTCTCTGCAGTTGCTTTAGTCCTTCTTCAGAAATCTTTGGAGCCCCTCAAGGCCTGGCAACTTCTCGTTGCTGTGGTTGAGCCTGTACCTTGCATTCCCTGCTCCCGTGTGCTGCATCCCTGGGCCGTTCCCAGCGGGGTGGAAGGGATTATGGGGTGGCAGCAGTTCCTGGGGCCGGGCTCTCATCCCTGCTCCTCTCTCAGGTCCTACAGATCCACGGACGGACGGACGACCCCCCAGCTGGGGAACCCCTCGACCCCCCAGCCGGCTTCCCCCGAGGTGGGCGGCTACCACTCCCACCTGGAGCTGTCCCACACCCACTCCCCGCGCAGCCCCATCAGCCCCGAACTGCTCTGTGCCCCCCTGACCCCCCTGTCCCGGGACTCCCTGCGGCTCCTGTCCAGCGAGGACACGCGCTGCTCCACGCCCGAGGCCGGCCTGGACGAGCAGGTGAGTTCTGGCTCTGCCCCGGGGCAGGTTCAGCCTCAGGAGCGACCCTGGAGCTGGGATGTGCTGTGGGGAGGCAGCCGGGAAAACCCCCGCGTGGGAAACGCTGGCAATGCTGGAATCCTCCAGGAGGAGCAGGACACAGCAGCTTTCCCAGCAGATTCCCAATGCCTCGGTTCTCTGTCCCCTGCAGGCCGTGCAGCCCTGGGAGCGACGAACCTTCCCGCTGTCCTACGACCCCCGGACAGAGTGCGAGGACCAATCCGACCCCCAGGACCGGTTGTCGCGCTGCACCCGCCGCACGTCGGGCAGTAAATCCTCCCGGGAATGCGATGGCACTTCGGCTTCTCCCAGCCTGGCCAGCCTCAAGAGCCGAACCCCGCTGGCCCCTCCCTCCTCCTCCTCCTCCTCCTCTTCCTCCTCCTCCTCCTCCTCCTCCTCCTCCTCCTGCTCCGCAGTCCTGCGGCCAGCGCACAGATAGAGACACACGGGGAGAACATGAGCAAACCAACACACAGAACTAACTCTTGGCATTAAAGCTTCCAAAATCTGCGTTTGATATTCAAACATCCTGCCGGGAATTTTCACAGTTTTTAGTGAATTTAAGGAGTTTAGAAACTGTTTTTTTGTTTTCTTTTTTTTTTGTTTTGTTTTGTTTTCTTTTATTTCTTTTTTTTTTTTTTTTTTTCCTTCTCCATGTTTCCTCGTCACATGAATGAACCCCCAGATTTCCTCCCAGTGGAGAGTGAAGCCTCGGGAGGGGAGCAGCCCACCAGACCCCCTCCCCTTCCCTCCTCCCCCTCCACCCCTTAGGTGTATAAAACTAGAGCACAGGATTTAGCTGACTAGCAGATTTCGGGGATAGTTTTTCCCAACAAAAAGGGTGTCGTTTTTCTCTTAACCTGCTCCCCCACCCCACCCTCCCTCCCTGAAAGGTTTTAGTGGAGTGAAATTAGTGGTGAAAAGTGATGTCTTGGGATTGCAACCTTCACTGTCTGGCTGTCCTCACCTGCAGAGTGCCCCACCTGCACTTCCCACCCTCCCGCCTTTCCCTCCCCCAGGTTGTAGTTCCAGGGATCCCGAGGGGGGGATTCTGCCCCTCCCTGATCCCCCCTTTGCCCCCGGGGCCGCCTCCCCCTTCCTTCTCCCCAGCTTTGGAGCAGCCCTCGCTGTGCCTGGCACGGGGGAAAGGAGGGACCTTGTGGCTGCTCCAGCTCTGCATGGAAAGAGCGGGATTTGGGAATCAAGCTTGTGTCCACCTGGCGTGTTTGGAGGGCAGGGAGGGGCAGAGTCCCCGATGCTTTGAGCAGGAGCAGAACTCCCGGGGCGCTTTGGATGCCCCTCGGGGACGAGGCTGATCCAGCTGGAACCGCGGGGCTGCTGCCGGGGTTGGGAAGGCAGGGTGGGACAGGGAGGAGCCCCCGGGAGTGCGGGATGAGGCAGGGCCGGGGTGGTCCCCGCAGGGAGAGGGGAAGGCAGGAGGCGGCTCCGGGGGTTCTGGGGGGTCACCACAGCTTCGCTCCACTCCGGGCGGCCCCAGCTCAGGTGTCGGTCCCGTTTCATTCCCGGGGGGCCCGAGGGGTCCCCCCCTGACAGGTATTGGAGTTTGAACCCGAGTTCCTCCCCCCGTCCCCGCCCCGCACCCGCAGTGACTCCCGGATCCCGCACACCGTTCCCATCTGTAACGCTTTCCCATCCCGACGGTGTGGCTCCTGGTCCCTGTCCTGTTGCTATAGCATTGTGCCTGTCTTATGTATAATCACATCACCAAAAAAAAAAAAAAAAAAAGACAAAAAAACGAAAAAAAAAAAAAAGGACAAAACCGAAGAAAAAAAAAACTGAAAAAAAATTACAAAGGACTTTTTTTTTTTTTTTTTTTTTTTTTTTCCATTTTGTAATCGTAAAGAAATAGTCGCTGAACTGCTTCATGGTCGGGGTCTTCACAATTTTCAACATTATCTCGTGGTTTTGGTTCTGTTCTAGTTTAAAAGGATTCGTCATCGTTTCTTTAAAACAGACAACAAAAAAAAACCCAACAGACAACGGCGCTACCATATCCCTCTGCAGAAGTGCTTTTCTATTTATAAGGTTGAAAATTCTGAATAACCCTTTTAGCATTATAAAAAACACACACACACACACACACAAAAAACCCACCTTGTATTTTGTAAATATTTTCTTTTCCTGCTTTGAGCTGTGTAATGTCCTTGTTATATAGAAATGCTTTTCTTCCGAGAAGCTGATCTTTGTTAATGTCTTGATTCTGTTGGCAAAGCACAAATGTGCTTATAAAAAAAAAAAAAAGAAGAAAAGATTAAAAAAAAAATTAAAACGGAATATTCCATGTGATGAGTGTGAAATACCAGGCTGGGATGGGGAAGGGGCCCTTCGGCGCTCTCGGATCAGTCCCTTCCCTCCCACTCCTCATTTCAGTGGCCTCTTTTTTCCTCTCTAATGTTATTTCCCAGCAGTTGCTCTCGGTCAGAGGAGGGATTGTGCCGTGGGAGCTCCGGATCTGGGCTTTGCTGGTGGTGGAGCAAGACCAGGGCTCGGTGGTGCTTCCCTGGGAATGAGTTCTCTCCGTCCAAACACTCGGGCTGGGGGTTAATTTACATTTTTGGGGTTCACCGAGTGCTGCTGGTTCATCCAGGGGCTGCTGGTGGGGAGCATTTGGCCTTGGGGTGGGATTGGGGTGAGTTCAGGGTTTGCAGGAGGTGGGAAGGGGGGAGGCAACTTCCTGGGTGTTCCTGTGGTCCCAAAATAAGGGAATTACACCCCCTGCCTCATTATCCCCACAGATGGGAAAGGGGAAGGTGCTAATTGATTATTAGCCAGGTGATCAGAGCATGAGGCAGCAGCCTGGGCATCGCCAGGTTCAGTGCAAGGCATTAACAGGGCAGGAAGAATCCAACTGGGAAAGCAAACAGTGGCACAGCTGTGCCAGGCCGGAAAGTTCTCCCACCTGCACAGGGCAGGCGAGTCCTGAGGAAGGTGCAGATGAAGGGCACTTGTGGTGGCTCCTGGACTGCCAGTGGTGGGATTTGGTCCAAGACTGGAATGGTGATCATGGAGGTCTTTCCCAGCCTTAAATTATTCTGTGATTTCATGAAAGCTGCAGCTCTGAGGGGTTGGATGGGGCTGCAGTTGGGGAATGTGGCACTGCCAGGACCCAGAGCAGTCCCTGTCTGTGGGGGCAGAGCGGGGTTTGCTCTTGCTCCACCTCTGAGAACGTCCTGTCCACGGTCAGGGACCAAAAATAACACAACACTTGGGTTTCCTGGCTGCCCACCAGACACACCCCCCCCACGTCCTGCACCCCAGGAAAAAGGGTGGGAACTGGTACTTCAAAATTAAAGTGAAAACCAGTCCCTGCCTATCCCTGCTGATCCTCCAGCCCCGAGGGGTCAACCCACGAGGAGTGACCCCCTGTCCTCCCCCTTGTCCCTGCTCCCCCACGGAAAAAGAGGCGCCGGTTGTCGTTATCGTAGTAATGACTTTATTTCCAAATTCACTTTTACGGCAACAGTGTAAACCAGTTGTTAAACACACGATACACTATGGACACCCACAGACAGAAGCTAAGCTAGAATGATACACTGAGATCAAACCTTCCCTCCCTGCCCCGGCGCAGCGCGGGGGGGCAACGGAGCTGCCAACACCACACAGGCTGGCACCGACCTTCGCTAACAACCAGATCCTTTTTGGAGTGCAGAAATAGGAATAATATTTTTTTTTTTTAAATTTAATTTTTTTTTTTTTAATCAGTGCCGGTTTTAACCCTTTTCAGACCAAGATGTGTGTGGAGTAAAGGAAAAGCCGGGGGGTCGGGCTGCTCACGGGGACCCTCAGGCCTGGGTCTGAACGCAGGGTCAGGGCTGGGGACGTGGCTCGGGTTGGTGGAGGGGACAGCGGGCGACAAAGTGGATGGAAAGGGCTGTCCTGGGACCCAGGGAGGGGACGGCAGACGGGGCTGAGGACACTCGCAGCGGGAAGGGGCTGCTCACTTCCCTGTCCCTGTCCCTGGGGTGCTGGTGTCCCCTGGGGGCTGCACAGAGGGGCCGGGGGGTGGCACAGGGCAGGGGCAGGGTGGGCCAGCTCAGCTACACCGTCCTGCAGCCCAAAAGGGATTATATAAAAAGGGGGTGATGCTTTCGGGGTTCTCCCACTTGCTCGTTTTACAGAGGACAAGAACCGCGGCGGCTCCTACAGCGCTACAGAGTCAGGGACGGAGCACAGCTACAATCACGGAGTCAACTGAACGGAGCGAGAGACAAGCTGGACGTGGTGGTGCTGCTGGACCAGCCTCTCCCCAGCAGTAAAGCAGCTCCTGGGGCTGCGGAGAGAAGGGTTGGAACCCCCCCTCCCTCCCCAAACAGGCATCCCCCAGCCCCAGCCAGGCATCCAGCAGCTCCCCCCGGAGGCACAGGGCGCACAAAGGCGGGTCTGCAGCTCCTGCAGGATGGCAGTGAGTCCTGTCCCGGGAGGAATCGCTGCTCTGCCCGGGAACAGCTGCTCTGGCAGCCTTGGTGGCACCCAGCCACCTCCCCAAGGACAACCAGGGCCCCACGCCCCAGCATGACCCTCTGCCAGCCCCGTCAGAGCGGGATTCCGGCCCTTGCTGGGAAAGCAAGGCTTTCCCTGCAGCACAGCCCTTGGGGTGCACGGTCTGGGGCCCACCCGGTGCCCCCTCTGCCCTCACCTCTGCCAGCTGTGCCCCCGGAGCTCGGCTGGTGCCTCTGGGGGACACGGGGCAGGGGGACACACACAGAGCTGCACTGGTGGCATCTCAGCCTCTTTGGTTGTAGATGGAAGGGGCAGGCGGGGACGACCCCCTCGTGCTCCCCAGGGAACCACAGGAACAAAAGTAGCAAAAAAAACCAACCGGCTCCTGTCCCTGAGCGGTGCCGGGGGCGGTCAGTGCTGAGTGAGGGGACACTGTGAGGGGGGACACGCTGCCAGCTCAAACCCGGGGAGCGCCCGGGAAGGGGGTTCAGTGCCAGGGAGCAGCCGCTGGGCCCCCAGCTCAGGCTGGGGGAGCTGCTGCACCTTCCCCGCGTCCTCCCGGGGGTCTCCCACGGCTGCCACCGGCACAGCAGGGCCACGGAGCTGCCGCCTCCGCCATCGCTGAGCTGACCTTGCAGGGAAAGAAAGAGAACAACCCAAAAACGTCACAAGCTGCACCCAAAATCCAGGAGCCATCCCAGCCCTGGAGCTGTGAGTGCCCCTCATCCAACACCCCGGCGGGGCTGGGGGGTGCCCGGCCCCGGGGATGCCCAAAGCAGCGAATCCGTGCCCACCTCCCACCCGGCAGACATGCAGTGCCAGCTGCCCCGGCACAACCTGGAGCTGGCACAACCCAGAGCCCGGCCTGGACCCCCCTGGCTGGGCTGCGGCGGAGCCGGCGCGGGGCAGCTCGAAACTACTTACAGCATTTATTATTTTCCTTTTTTTTTGTTTTTTTTTTGTTTTTTTTTTTAAACACATGCTCGTTTATGAAAACAATCACCCTGGCACGGTCCAAGCATATACAGACAAATCTACTCTACGACACGAGGGGCTGCCAAAGGAATGGGGAAAAGCCTCTACTCATCCACTCAGCGGTTCCAGCACAGCCACGGAGAGGGGAAGGGCCGTGGGGGCCCCTCCGCAGCGGGTACCCCGGGGTCGCCTGTACTCCAGCTGCCGGAGCTGAGAGCGGGGTTGGGGGGTACCTGGCCGTTATCTTCAGACACATCTCGGCTTTCGGAGATAAAAACAAAAAAATTCTTCCCAATCAGCGGGCAAATTTAAGGCGGGGAGGGAGGGCACCTCCCCCGCAGCCCCCGGCCCTCAGGCCAGCCCGGCCATCCTCAGGGAGACGAGGGTGGGAAGGTCACAGCCCCTTCCCTGAGGGCTGCCCTGTGCCGGTGTGGGGTGCTCGGGTCAGCGCCGTGCAGGGGCCGCCCCCTCGGGCCCCCTCCCCGGGTGGTCCCGGGCAGGGCTGGGACAGCGAGGGACGCGGCGGGGAACGAGGGGGAGTTTGGGGACAGGGACGGGCTGTGCGCTCCGAGGAGCAGGGGGAGAGGAGGTTTTGTACCTCATAGTGTCACTGATTTTGAAGTCCTGGAGCTAGAGCTGAATGAACAGTAAAAGCAGGTTAAATCATTAACCAGTTAGGGACGGGGAAGCAGCTGTAAAAGGAACAGAGGAAGAAGGCCAGATTATTATTTTCCTTTCTTTTTTTTTTCCTTTTTTTTTTTTTTTTTTGTGTGTGTTTCCTTTCCTTGTCTTCTCTCCTGGTCGCCACCATGCCCCGATCACAAGCCCTGCTTGGCCAGCGAGGCGGACACCTCGTCGGCTAGCGTGGCCAGCTGGGGGGAGTCCACCAGGTTGATGCTGCCGGTGGAGGAGACGTTGCTAAGGCGGCGCGGGGAGGCATCTCCGGAGATGGTGGGGGACTTGTAGACGATTTCGGCGCCGTGGTCGGTCTTGGCTTTGGCGTTCTCGCGGAAGGTCAGCTTGTGGGTCTCAATCTGCGAGGAGAGGGGAGGGCGGTGAGGGGAAGGGGGAGCGGTCAGAGGGGCTGGTGGGACCTGCCACGTGCCTGGGTCAGCACGGCCGCTGAGAGGCGGGAGGAAAGCTCAGAGCGCTGAACCAGTGGCCCCAATCCTCAGGGACGTCCCTTCCAGTCCTCAGGGACGTCCCTTCCAGTCCTCAGGGACGTCCCTTCCAGTCCTCAGGGCTGTCCCTTCCAGTGGCCCGCACAGGGAACGGGCGCAGCCGGAAGGGATCGCAGGACCGGAGCATCTCAGGACGCTGCAAAATCCTCCCCAGCTGTGGTGGAGGGTCCCAGCACTCCAAGGGCACAACCTGTGTTGCTCTCACTCCCCCAACAGAGATTCTGGCGTGGGGGGGATGTGGGATCCCCATGTGGCGTGTGAAGCTTCCCCTTAACCCCCAGAGCTGCTCCCAGAAGCCAAACCCCTCTCCCGGCGAGCAGAGGTGAACTGGATGGGGTTTGCTACTTACTGGTGCCCTCCCCAGCCGAGTGCAAGGCTGGGAGCTGGCTCTCCATGAGGGTGGGCGGCTCCAGCACCAGGGCCTGGAGCCCAGCAGGGTCTGGGCTCGGGGTCCGGGTCTTGTCTTCCTTGCCTTTCTCTCTCTACAGGTGAAAAAACCCGCCCAGGGCAGTGGGGGGGGGGCAAAAAACGCATCAGCAACAAAAACCACAACCCAATAAATGTCAGCCAGTAGGAAAAAAAAGGACAAAAAATATATAGGAAAGAAATAGAAAATGGTGGAGAAAAAGATCTGAAAAACAGGGCCATTCACTGACTCATAGCAAGAAGAGTGGCTGCCTTGGGAGCTGGGCAGGAAAACTCTCCAGGTGTGCTAAGGGAGAGCACAGGCACAGCACAGAGCATCCCAGCTCCCCACAGAGGATCCACTGCCAGAGCAGCACAGGAACCAGAGTTCAGCTTGAGGAGCTGTGGACTGCAAGTCCAAGCCTGGATCTGTGTGTCAGAGAGCAAGGAGGGGACTTGGGGTCACGGGAAAGGCTGGGGAAGGGGCAGCAGAGCCACCCACAGCTGCTCAGCTGTGTCCCCTCCCCGTGTTCCACCTCGGAGCAGTGCTGCCCCAGGATGATCCTGGGGGGGATAGGAATGGGCTGGAGAAGGGAAGCAATCTGAGGCAGCACCTGAACTCGGTTACAGCCACAACCTCCTCCAGGAGTGGGTTTAGGCTGGGTAGGGGCAACTGCCATGCAAGGGAGGCTGAGGTGGTGATGTCACTGCTGGGTCACACCTTTGCAGAGAAATCCCCTGTGCAGAGGGCAAGTCCTTCAAACTATGGCCCAGTGAATGTGCTGGGGATGTGACAGAATGGTCCCTGTAACCACAAACCCCGTGGCAAAGGGCTCAGTGAAGCACAGGGGAGGCTGATGCGCAGCAGAGAGAAGGGTAAGGAAGTCAAGCCCGCAGTCAGAGGCCAGCTGGAGGTGAGAGCTGGGGGTGCACAGAGAACAAAGTGCCAAAACACAGGAGCTGAAACAGAACCTTCCTCTCCCACTGAGAAAAAAAGTGCTGGAAAAACAAGCGAGATAAAAGTGCTTTTTCTTCCCCCCTTCCCCCAGGAAAACTGACCCCTGTCTGTCCCCAGGCTGGAGTCTCAGCTCTGTGCTTACCTGATGTCCTCACTCCCCAGCCTGCTGGGCACTTGGTGGCCTTGAAGCCAGGCTGTGGAGGTTGTTTGACTCAGCTAGGACTCCCTGAAGTTGCCATCAAAGCCTCGGTGGGAACAGCTCACCCCAAGCTCATTGTTTCCCTGACCTGAGTGGCTTTTGTCTTTCAGTTTAAAGCACCCCCTCCCTACACAGAGCCCTGGCTTAGGAAGGAGAGATCACCCCCTGAAGGGCCAGGCTGCTGCAAAGTCACCTGTTCTAAATAAAGCTGAGCTTTTAATGCTCCACTTGCAGTGGGATCCAACACCTCTGCAGCTCCCTGAGCTGCCACTGCACTAACCCAGAGAGCACAGGAGCTGCTGACGGTGACAGTCCTTCGTGAGAAAGGTTTGAGACACAAACACGAGCTTCAGAGGCGGCAGAAAGAGCAGGAAACCACAGCAGAGGCTGCCACTGACACCCCAAATCACTCGCACGGCCTCGGGCCAGGAAGGGGCACAGCCCGGAATCCTGGCAGCTCTGCCACAGCTCTGCTCCAGCTCATGTCCCCCCTGGGCTGGGACCCTCTCCAAGCCCAGACTCCCACCCACCTTCACTTGCACACCTTGCTCACAGCCAGACACAGCAGAAGGTGCCTGTTCCCAACCCAGCGCCCCTTTACCTTTTTATTCCCTCCTCCAGGGACGTGGCTGATGTTATCTAAGGACCCGATTTTCGACTGCACCTTATCTTTGAAGTCCAGTTTCTCAGATTTCACCTCCACCTGGCCACCACCTGGAACAGAGAGCAGAGGGTGGGTGGGCAGCCAGAGCCCTCCCAGGATCCAGCACAAGGCCAAAAAGGGTACCTGGTTTGTGATGGATGTTGCCCAGGGAACCACATTTGGATGTCACGTGGCTCAGGTCGACTGGCTTGTAAACGATTTGAACCTGTCCGTAGGAGAGAGGAAAAAGGGATGAGCCCATTGCCAGGATGGACTGGCTGGGGAGGGGGAGCACAACACACAGCGGCACCTGAGCTGGATTGGAGGGAAAGGACAGCTCACACCCCAGGAAGATTAATGATACAAAAGAAACTGTCATCAGAAATGGGAGATCATTAATGCCCGTGTGCAGTAGCCTCTTATCATGTCAGCATGCACGAGATCACCTCTCCACAGAGGGGGGGGAGTAGAGGCAATTTTTAAGTGCTCAAGTGAGAGAGAAAGTGGAGTGGTGATTAATTAAGATTTGCATACACATCATCCAAAAGGAGGAGATATACCAGAGAGAAAACGTAAAAAATAAATACCTTTTCTGGTGTAAAACATAAAGCTTATGTCCACAAAAACTGAAAGAACAGAAATGATCAATGTGCACAGAACTTTTAAAAGAGTGACCAAAATATGCATTTCTGAAAAATGCTGTAACGGAAATAAGGGTTTAAAAAAAAAAAAAGGGAGAAAAAAAATAATAATAATAAAAAAAAAAGCAAAGCAAAGTTTAAATATCTGGAGATCACATCATAAGAGATTAAAAACGTCACAAAACATCGAACCACAACAGCATTTCGTTGATTATTTATGCTCTGCTTTTTTTCAGTCTGCTCATCACATCGCCTGTCTCAGAACGAGGGGCTGCAGCAATTCCACGGATCCCGCCCCGCTCACGGACCGCGCGGGGCCGGCGGCCTCGGCCCACGGACACCGGGGGACACGGGACACACACACAGGAGGGACAGCAACGGGGGGCTGCTTTAGTGCTACGTTAGCAGTTAAACACCACACCGGGGACACCGAGGGCTGCAGAGGGCTGGGAGCCCCCCCCGGGGACGGCAAACCAACCACGGCACACACACGGCAGCTACGGCAGGAGCAGGAGACAAGGGGGGGAGGAAAACATCCCCAGAACCCCAGAAGTTACCTCAGACCCTGGTTTTGCACCCACACCTGGCTGTGGGTCAGTTGTTGTGCTGGGGCTGTGCAGGAGAAACTGGATCACCAGCACCTCGGGGGAGGTTCTGGCTCTCGGGGACAGCCTTGGGTTTCACGGGGAGCATGTGCTGCTCTCTGTGTTTTCCCCCAGCACCACATTTGTGCTGCCCTCACAGATCTCAGGAGGGATGTGCCAGCACCAAAGGGAGCTTTGGAGAGGAGCTGACTCCTCCCAGCAGCCTCTGGACCAGCACAAAGGATTCGCCTCAGCCACTGCTCTCCATCGCACCCCAGAACCCCGAGCTGACTCAAAAACCCCAGGGGAAGGCACATCCTCCAGCTCTCACACGCTGGCCCCATCACTCTCAGAGCCGGGTGCTGGATTGTCACACCCCTGAGAAACACTCCCCCTCCACCACAGAGCCAGGAAAAGGAAGGGAGCAGATCTGGCCCCACCAGCACAGAGCCCTGTGCTGACCTGCCTTGTCTCCGATGCTCACGCAGACCAAAAGGCACATTTGACAGGAGGACAGGGAGAGGGGGGGGAATGAACCCCCAGGGCCTGGGAGCACATCGTGGACACAGACACCAAGACAGAGTTGGGGAAAGGTCACACATTTAATGCACTGGGCAGGACAGGAGCCAGGTTTGGTCAGAAGGCAGGAAAGGGACCCAAAAAGGGCAACTGGGGCCTTTCTAATCCCAGCTGTGACCCCAAAGAGCCTACAAGCAATTCAGGCACCACTGAGACCTGGGACTGAAAGGCCTCCCATTTCCAGGGTAAATAATGAGCAGTTGGAACTTTCTGCCATCATTCCAGTCCCTTTTTTGACAAACAGAACTCCATTATCCCTTCCCATCCTGCTGGGGAGGAGAGAAGGATCCTCCCCACCTTAGCAAGACAGGAAAAGGGGAAGAGAGTAGTTTGCCTGGGAAACCAGTGCCAGAGACCTGGGAATCCCACCTTTCAGCACCAGGGCAGCCCGTGCAGCCACCTCAGCACAAGGGCTTTGCTCCCAGAGCTCCCAGAGCTGCTGCAGCCGGGCACAGATCACAGGGTTTTCAGTGCTGGCAGGGCCTGGGGAGGGATCACAACCCCCAGCCAAAAAATCCAGATCATTCTTAACCCAGTTCAGCTGCAACCGCTTGCCCACGCTGTGAGCTCTCCGTGGAGAAAGGGACGAGCTCAGCATGCCATGCTGGAGCTCATCACTGGCCACAGCACAGGGGATCTGTGGCCAACACCAGCACACACCAGGCAGCCCAGCCAGCGCAGGACTCCAGGGTGAAGAAGAGGAACAACCATGGAACTGCTTCACAGGGGTCTGGGCTCTGCAGAGCAGCTCTTCTGGCCCGTGAAGTAACTGCAGAATGACACCAGATTTAAGCCAGAGGCTGCAAACACAGCTGTGCCCCTGCCAGCATGTGCCAAGCCCTCTGCAAGGCTCAGTTTCTCAGGGAGGGCGTCCACAGGGATCAAGAAAAGCCCATGAAAAATCCACGGGGAACATCTGAGATGCTCCCTCAGACGAGTCACAGACCAGGCCCCCACAGGCCACGGGGTCTGCCTTGGCCAGTTGTCATTCCTGATCCCAAACTGTCTCCAGTGGAACTGCTGTAAGTCCACCAACCTCTGTGGAGTTTCTCCAGGTTTCTGGCACAGTAACTGAAAGCTGAGTCCAGTATTTATCTGGGAACAGCTGGAAATGCCAGCGTTCAAATCAATTAACTCAACAGTGCTTTGGGCTCAGCCTCCGTGGGCGCTGCCGGACACACTCGTTAGCAAGGAGAAGCTTAATTATTTGCATGGATCATACTTGCCTGATGGGAATGGGCAGGAACCTGCATGTTCATCTGTTGGGCAGGATCATGTCCAATTTAGCAGCACATTAAGCAATGAGGACTGGGTCTGCTCATAAATTTACTCATCTCCTACATCACCGTCTGCCAGAGCCCCCAACCCGCAGACAACGAGGCTTTCAGCCTTCCAGGTAGTGCCAAACCCTGGAGTTACTGGGATGTTTTGTTACAGACATGGTTTGGACACGGGGCAGTTAGTTCTGTCCATGTCAGGCATGTCCAGGACTTGTTAGGGTTGTTCATCTCACCATGTCTTTTGGGTTAATGGGGTTAAATGACAGCACGTCCCCAATGGCTATGTGACAGCAGGGTGGCTGCAGATAGCATTGGTGATTAGTGTAACAACATGCCACTAAAATCAGGATTATCACAGTGCATTCAAAGTGTGAAGGTACTCACACTGCCTCCGCCCGGGATGTGTTTGATATTATCCTTTGAGCCACACCTGGATTGAACGTTGCTAAAGTCCAACTTCTTATTAACAATCTGCACCTTTGGTAGCCAGAAAAGAGTCATTGCACGTCACCAATAGCTATCTGATGGCAGGATCGCTGCAGATAGCATTGGCAGTTTAGTGTACACAACATGCCACTTATAATAAGAACTATTATAGAGCATTGAAAGTGTGAAGGTACTCACACTGCCTCCGCCCGGGATGTGTTTGATATTATCCTTTGAGCCACACTTGGATTGAACGCTGCTAAAGTCCAGCTTCTTATTAATAATCTGCACCTTTAGTAGCCAGAAAAGAGCGGTGAGAAACAACGTGACCATCTGCAGCTTGACCATGTGTTACATCCCTAAAAGCAGGAACCTGCCTTCCAGCGCTGAGAGCAAAAAAGGAGAATCTCGGCCTTGCTGCAGAGATTTGTGCTACTCCTGGGCTGGAAAGTGAAGGTGGAGGTGGGCAGGTTATAGCTAGAGATGGGATATGTCTGGGGGGTGATGCAGCCCTGGTTCCCAGGCCACAAACACCAGCCAGAAATGAGCTCAGCCCATTTTGTTTCACTCAACAGAACGGGGAGCTTGCTGGGCAGCAAACCCCGCTGCAAGGCACTGAGACTCCACAGTGCTCTGAGACTTGGCTGCTGCAGAGCCTGTGGGAGGAGGAGGGATGGAGCTGAGAGAAAAATGCCTGCCCAGCCCCAGCTCCCGTGCCTGGCATCCTGAGCCCCCTCTGGGACAGGCACACCTGGGCTCGGGCAAACAAGCCCAGCTGGAGAGCAGGAGCTGCGTGTCCAGCACTGGGAAAAGACTCCTGAGCTCTGCTCTGCACAGGGCTCACACTCCCTCTACAGTTACCAAGAGAAAGCAAACACTGCCAGGGATGCAGTCCCATCCCAGCAGTGCAGTTCCAGGCCAGAGGCGTGGTCTCCAGCCAGGAATTGCAGCCCCACATCAGGGATGCAGTGCCAGGCATGCAGCCCCACATCAGGGATGCAGTGCCAGGCATGCAGCCCCACATCAGGGATGCAGTGCCAGGCATGCAGCCCCACACCAGGGATGCAATCCTAGGCCAGGGAGGCAGCCCCATCCCAGGGAGGCAGCCCCACACCTGCAGTTTTCTGAAGCCCTGTGGGATGGCAGGGGCAGCCCAGCCCACTTTCCCCAAAGCTCTATGGCATATTCCCAATGCCACCTCCCATGGGAGAGAGGCTGGAAACAGCTCGGTGCCACGTGGGAACCACATGCCATGCCAGCTACACCCTCCAGCCCCAAAGCCTTCCCTCCACACACGGATTTCTGTGCTAATGAAGCTGGTTCTATTTTGGGCTTGCTTTCCCCATCTGGCTGTATAAGGGCAGCTAGGCTGGAGTGACCTCCTGCATCAGCTATTCCAGGCCAAACGAGGAGAAAGATTGTCCCTGCTCCTTCACCCACGCACTCTGGAGTGGCTTTACAACCTACACAGGTGTAAATGCAGGTAACAACCTGCAGGCCTGGACCTGTCTGAAGCACAACCCAGTGAGAGGGACCATCCTGCAGTGTCACATCCCTTGGCCCTGGATGGCCCTGTCCCCAAAGCCAACACTTTGTCTCCATCCCAGCATTCCATCCCAGGCCTGCTGCTGCCAGGAGAGTTATTCCCTGCTATTCCCTGCTTCTCCAGCACGAGAAGCACCAAGGTATGTGCCTCCAGCATGGTTTTCCACATTCACATCAACTAATCCCACAAACCAGGACCCAGTTCTGCTAGACCAGGCTTTGCCAGAGCAGCACTCAGTGACCCAGTGACAAGAGAAGTGCTCAGATCATGCAGAAACACTGGAAGAGACGTGGCTTGGCTGGCTCTTGGAGTGTGTTTCCCCATGTTCCCTTGATCCCCTAGGCTGAGGGTCTGGAATCTGCACGGAGAGCAGGCTCCAAACCCATTTCTGCTTTCAGCCTAAAATCAAACTGGTGGGATCAGCCCCTTCTGCTCCAGCTGCAACCATTCTGCTGAGGGCAGCCTCGTGTCCAACAGAGCACCCAGCCATTCTCCCCTGCAAAGAGCAAGGAATTCTCCCAAATTCAGCTGCTCCCACTCTTTCAGTAACAACAACAAACACGTCTGACAGAGAAGCAGAGAGAGGGGGAAAAAAACCCAACTTGTAAAAGCTGGATTAAAAAGAAACTAGTGAATAAATTAACCAATTTCCAGTGAACAGAAGGGTTCCTTCTAAAATCCTGTGAGAACGGGGTTTGTGGGGGTGGGAGGAAAATCCCATGACTTGTGCTAAGTGGGCAGGAGAGCTGAGGCCCCAAAAAGGACACGTGCTGCTCTGCTCATGACCAACAGCCCTGCCCAGGCTCCAGAGCCCCACTGGATTGTAGCACAAAGCCAGCAAATCTCCAGCCACAGCAGAAAACCAGGAAGGCCGTGGAAAAGCAGGCTGCCATTTCAAGGGGTGCAGAGGAGCAACCCCAAAGCCTCCCCCCTGTGCCAGAGGGGAACATTCAGAGCCATGGAAGTCACACAAAATGCCATGCACAGCACTCAGGGAATGGTTTGTTATGGCTCTGCAAGGTCTGTGAGCCAGGCAGTGTCACCCTGGGGCAGGCAGTGTCACCCTGGGGCAGGCAGTGTCCCCTCAGAACAGGCAGTGTCACCCCTGGGACAGGCAGTGTCCCTTGCCAGGCTTGCAGAATTTAACCCAAGACCCTCATTCCCAAGCACTTGCAACAAGGAGGTCACTTTGCTGCTGGTGAAACAGCTTCTCTGGGAGTGAGAAGTGGTTGAAAGGACAGAAGTGCCACCAGTTCTGGCCATGCCACACTGCCCACGTAGCCACACAGCGCCCGATGGCAGAACACAACCCAAAACCTTGCCAACAGAGCTGGATCCAAAATCCCAGTGTCTGGAAAAACTTGGGGTCCGAGCCTGGGCCCCCTCAGGAGGAGGAGACAGCCCATCCTCCTGCTCTGGTCACGGTGTAGGATCCACAAACACAACCCTGATCCTGCCACTCCTGCACAATCTGCTGTCCCTAAGTGGACAATCTGTCCCTAAGTGGACAATCTGTCCCTAACTGGACACCACGAGGGAATGCCATTCCCCTGGAAGCCACTCCACGAGATCCACACCACGAGCCCTCCGTGGGACAGCTGAGCTATGCTAATAAGCCAGGCAAGGAACTCCAGGCCAACCCAGTCAACCCAAAACTCAGGATCAGGCTGGAGCCCAGCTGATGTTTGGCTGCCCACCACCCACAGCTGCTGCTGCTGCTCCAGGGAGGCTCTCCCACCCTGGGTGGAGCATCCAGCACCCACTGTCCCCACAGCCAAGGCCCCCTGGGGAAGCAGAGCCCCCGTTTTTACCTTGCCACCTCCGGGCTGGTGCTTCAGGTTTTCAGTGGAGCCAATTTTGGACTTGACGTTTTTCAGGTCGGGCATGGGCGCGGCCGAGGGCTGGATGCGGGTCTTGGCAGAGGCCGGAGATTTCGGTGGGGTGCGAACCACTGCCACCTTCTTGGGCTCCCTGGCTGGTGGGGTGGGCAGAGAGGGGGTGCGGGAACGGCTGCCTGGAGTCCCGGGGGAGCCGGGACTGCTGTAACCGCTTCTGTCTCCAGACTTTGGCTGCTCACCTGGAGGTTGCAGACGGGGAGTGAGCACAAGGGGGGCAATCTGGGCACACACCACCCCTTCCCTGCTCAGTCCCTGCCCTTTCTGGGGTCGGTGCCCCCCCCCCGCTCCCAGAGCCCACCCCGCTACTCCCAGTGCAGGGCCGCGCTTTCTTCTGCTCCGTTTTGAAGGAAAGGCTGTGATTTAAAGGCAATTTCCCAACATCTCGGAAGGAAGATGGACAAAACTCCCCACCCGAGCGTGGCACTGGCATGCATGACGAATTACAGACAAGAGACACTCAAAACCACTTTCCCATTAGAAATTTGGAAGCATCTTTACATGTTTTTTACTCTCTGTAATTAAATAAGGCTGGTTGCTGAGCAGCTTTAGAACTGTCCCCAGTTTGAAAAGCAAATGAAAGAAGAAAAGAAAACCCTTGAACATCACCTTTCTCGGTCTTTGCTGCTGCAGGAGGTGGTTTTTTCTGCTCCTTTCTGCCTGTTTGGTGAATGAGAAAGATGCTTAAACATAATAAAGCCGGAAAATTAATTGATTTAAGGTTTTATGGAGCTCCAGTTAAGTATGAAATATATATATATTCAGTGAAATGCACCATTTTAATGGAAATTCACAGTGCCTGATGCTTTCTGGGGGTTTTCTTCTCTGAGAATAATAATGGGCTAATCTCCATTCCTGCAATCGAAGAATTGATCCTCTTGCCCCTGGTCTTTGTGAAATATTGTCAGTGAGAAAAGCCGTGGGCGGATTAAAAAGGAGATGCCTAAATCTTCCAAATTGGAGGGAATCCCAAAGGGATAAAGCCACTGCCCTCTCCTACATGTGCATGAACAGAGCCAGCACCTGGAAAGGCTCATTCCAGAGGGCTCATCCCAGCTCCAGGACAAGGGCTGAGCATCTCCCAACCCCCTGGCAGAGCTCAGCCACCCCCCAGAGCTGCCTGGAGAACTCGGGAGCACCACTGAGGCCATCCCCACACCGGCTCCCACCATCCACCTACCGGAGCTGGGGGGGGTCTTGGGGGCCGTGGGGGTCTTTGCCGGGATGCGCGTGGCGTTGGTGGAGTTCCTCTGCGCCTGCCCCGAGCGCGGCGTGCCCGTCTTCGTGCCACCCCTCATCTCCGGGCCCTGGGGACACGAGGGATGGGGGCTGTCAGGGATGGGCTGTCACCCCACCACTGCTTCCTACACCGGAGCTCCCAAGGGTTCCCCACGCCTGGAATGTGCTGGTTCACACCTTGCCTCCCACTCCTGGGCTGGTGGGGTGGCTGTGACCTTTCCCAGGTGAGCCCTTGGCTTCAGCTGCACCATTCACCACACCCCTCCCTGGTTTAGCATGCAAAACTCCTCTGCTCTCTGAACTCCACCACTTTGTTTCCTCTGTTCTGCTAAAATTGTTACAGAAGATACAGAAACTCAAGAGTGTGTTCAACTCCACTGTTCTCTAAATTTCGTCACTTTGTTTCCCCTGTTCTGCTAAAATTTCATACAGAAGACAAATTTATCAACGAGTCGAGTGCCAGGCTTCAAACACTGGGAAGCACCTCAGATATCCCCACCTACAGTACACCAGTGTCACACCTGCATCACCTGTAATGTCAGCTAAAACTGCAATATCCTATCTATGGTCTCCTGGTCCTGCAGAAATCCTTCCCAAAGCTCTGAACTCACACATCCTCTTTCTGGTGACTACTTAGTGCTGGTCAGTGTAAAAAGCTCATGGAAAACACGGAACTGAAAATTTACAGGTTGATTGGTCCCAAGGCAGGAGGGAGGCAGAGCAGAACCAGTAAAACCACATCCCATCGTCTGTGAGTGGCACAGGTTGCCCAGAAAAGTGTGGCTGCCCCATCCCTGGGGCAAGCTGGGCTCGTGAAAGGTGTCCCTGCCCATGGGACTGGATGAGCTTTAAGATCCCTTCCAACCCAAACCATTCTGGGATTCTCTGATCCTACATGACCTGCAATCCCTGTGCTTTCCCTTCCCACAGGTTTATCTGTGTGAGCAAACACAACAAAGGGAAAACAGCCACGGATATGTGTGCATTTCCTACAGCAGCACCTGGCAGGCCTGGCTGTGGCACACTGCAAACACATCTGCTGTTTTCCTGCCAACGCTCCCGTCAAACACAGATAAAGCTGCAAAACAAGGAAGAGCTTAAAGGGACCTGTGGAAACACCTCAGGGAGAGCAGGTAACACCCTGCAGCAAGGAGCTATTTTTGCTCCACGTGCTGGTTCCTTCCAGCACCAAAACTGGAGCCAAACCTGGCCGTGGCCACGGGGGAGGTGAAGCACATCCCACCCTCTCCACGGGAGAGACTCAGCCAAGCACCATCCCTCAGGAATGCTTTAAGGTATTCCCCTTGGCCTCTCTCACATCCCATTTCCTTACCTTGGCTTTCATTTCTGGCGTTCCTGTACTGGCAGGTCGGGATGTGGCAGGAGAGACTCGCTTAGAGGCAGAAGCAGGGCTGGAGGGTGGTTTCGAAGGGGCTGTGCTAGAGGAGGTGTGTCGGTGGGGGGGGATGGAGGGTCTGTCCCCTGGGGGTTTGGCAGTGGAAGGTGAGGATTTCTTTAAAACGTGGAAACAAAATAAAACGGGAACAAAACAAAAATCAGCACGGGGAGGGAAACGAAAATGGGATCAGCAACGTAAAATAGGATTAGAAGGTGCAATGCAGGGCTGGGTGTGGAAAGGGTGTTAGGTGGCACTGCCTGGGCCCCATGGCTGCTCCAGCAAGTATGGGATACCCCAGCTATTCCTTCCACAGGGTGCAGTGACACCCGAGCCCCTTCCTGGGGACAGTGTCACCCTGTGACAGCCTGTCCTTGCTTCTGCCCTTCCACACCAGGGGCACATTTCGCCATCAGAACCCTCAATTCACTCCCAAACCCTCCTCCTTCCTGGCAAAGGAACAGCACTGCCAACACCAGCACTTCTGAGAGATGCAGGTGGCTGCTCCCAGGCCCTTCAAACCCCATCACACCTGCTCTGCCAAAAACACACCACTGGTTTAATCTGGGCTTGGTACCAAGTCTGATGCCTGGCCTGATATGACCCTGCCACACTTCCCTAGAGAAAAACCCAATTTCACACTGCTTGCAAATAATTCTACTCCTCATCCCTTAAACTGCCCCTCAGCTTGTCCATCATCCCCCTCAGGCACTAACCAAGCTCATGGTCAGATGAACTGGACCTCCTCCAAATCACCAGTGTGACAGACACCATTAAACCTCTGCAATCTTAAACTCTGTAGATGATCCCTGTGGATCCCTTCCAACTCAGGATATTCTACGATCTGCAAGGCCTGGATTATTCAATTTAATGTTTTAATTACATGTTTTGCTCTCTTCATTGTGGTACTCCTTGTCCCCAGTACACCCAGTGCAGTCTTGAGTCTGCCCCAAAGGCAGCTGCTGCTTTCCAGTGCTGGGCTGAGAAAATGATTTCTCCAACCCCCTTGAGCCACATGTTTGATTCAGGTTTGGATTATTTCCTCACCCTCAAAGAACCCCTTGGATTGCACCATCCAACCCAGCGTGAGGGAAGAAAAAATAAAAACACCGCTGAAAAACAAATGGAAGAATGGAAGGGAATGGGGAAGGTTTCCTAAGAGGCACAACTGCAGGCCAGGAGAGCAGGAGAGCAGCCAGGAACATGCACAGGTGTCACCTCTGGCTTTATTTTTTAGCTCACCTTGGGTTTCTTTTCATCAGCTTCGGTCCCTTCCTTGTCAACACGACCTGACAAAGGGAAACACAACAGTTACATTTCCTGGGACTGGTCAGGAGCTCCAGAGAGGTGACAACCCACGTGCTGGGGTTTGTTCCCTGTCCCTGCTCTCCCTTGAACTAAAAATCTATTCCTAGAACTATATTACAAAGTCACCATTTCTTGCAGAAATCCTTCCACATGGTAAACACATTCTTTCTGGGTTAACAGATGATGCCGTGTTAGTCATCACCGGGACCAGACACACCAGCGAGGTTTCTGTGAGAGCATTTCACCCAGATCTGCACCCAGATCCAGCAGGATCTGTCCAGCTTAGGACAGAAAGTTCCCTTCAACGAGTCTCCCTCTCTAAAACACCCACTGGTTCCAGCAATTATATAAATAAAGACTCAAACCCAAGGACGCCCCGATCCAGCAGCACCGTGACCTCATTTAAGGTGGCTGTTCAGTGTGTTGGCTTTGCAGAGCACTTTTATCCCTGGATGTTGTTAATTCCCATCTCTCCTGACACACTGCTCTCTGCCTCCCAGCACAGTGCCCCTTCCACCTGGGTCAGTCTAATTAGGAGTTTAAAAATGGGGAGGAAGTACTGTTTGTAGTACAAGGCACTCACAACAGAGCCCTTTTTTCCCTGTCTTCAGCTGATTCCTCCCCAGTCTGGGAGGAAAAGCTGCAGATATTCTTCCCAGTGTTTGGAAACTTGTCCTGGGGGGTCAGCCCTTTCCTGGTGACGTGGGCAATGCTGTTAATCCAACACTGACCCATCCCAGAGCTGCTGGAGGCACCACCCCTCCCAAATTCAGTTACTCTGCAGATTGGAGCAAGGCTGGGGCTGAAAAGCCACGGAGTATTTCTGCCTTTGAAGGGAAAGACCATTAAATAATTGAATTTCTCCTACTGAATCAGAAGCTGGCTGGCTCTGGGCAATGCACCCCCACCCCACCGTCATTCCAGGCTCCAGTGCAAGCCATGCCTGTGCCCTGCAGCACACGTGGGAAGCTTCCCACTGCTGATTCCATAGGGAACAACGAGAAATATGTTATGAGCTTTAGCTCCAGTGGAAAAAGCTCCATCAACAATTTCTTCCTGAGCCTCACGCAGCAAAGAGCACGTTCTGCCTGCCACAAACCAGAGCAGCATTCCCAGGATAATGGAGGCAGCCAAGACAGCTTTTGGGATGAGGAACTGCAGGAAAAGGCAGAGCTTCCCCCAGGGTAGACCCTGGGCAGTAAGAACTGAGGCACAACGCTCTGAGACACCAGCGTGTGTCCTGCTGTGTTAGCACAACTTGTGACAAAACCTGCAACTGGACACCGAGCAGGGCCTCCAGTGACATTCCTGAGCCTCAGGAGGGGTGGAAAACAGCTCTGGAGAAAGGAAAAGTCTAAGGGATGCTCGTGCATTCAGCGGTGAACTCAAACCCTCACCCAGAACAGCCCAGCCCCACAGGCTGTTAGATGCCTCCACGCACACAGGCAGCTCCCACTGATCCCCCCAAATACTGGAACACCCAGGGACATCCCATCCAGAGCCAGGACTGGAGCAGGATGCTTTGGAAGAGCAATGGACATGCCTGGCAGCGGGGAAAGGCCCAGCTGGCTGCAGGCCTCGCCTCCAGCAGCACTCAGGATATTTAAGGGGAAAGTACAAGAAACAGGATCAGCATGGGCTTCTCCATGGTTAGACCTGCCATCCTTGCCTTTTTCCTCCTCCCTCCTCTTCAGGAAAGGCAATTCCAAGAGTTATTGGACCAGACATGCAAACCAGATGGGACGTGTCCTGCCGGGACGAGCCGCAGATCGCGCCAGGTCAGCCCCGCTCCATCCGGCCGGAACCACGTCCATCCGGCCTTCATCTTCCCTGGGAAGGTGCCAGGTGGGAGTCAAGGCCCCCACCCAGCAGATTCAAAGAAATCAAACTAAAAAAAAAAAAAAAATAAGCAGGACTGGGGGCACGCCAGCGCCATGCAAGGGACGCGACACCGAAGCGCGAGGGTCTGGGAATCCAACCCCGGATTAAATAAGGTGGGAAGGACGGGGAGGGAGCAGCAGGGCGCGGTGCTCAGCTCAGGTCAGTTCACAGCGCAGGTCCAGGCCATTTCCAAGCAGCAGGACTCGAGGAGGCAGCAAGCTGTGGTGCTGGATCGGGCAGCCTTGTTGGGAGGCAGCCACCAGTGAGCCGAGGGCAGCAAACGGAGCACACACCTTTGAGGAGAGGGACGTGGCTGGATTTGTCTGCAGAGAGGGCACTGGGCTTCTTCTTGGGCGTCTGACACTCTCCTGTATCCGGCACAACCTCAGCATCTTTGTCTTCCACATCCCCTTTTGCCTCAGAAGGGAGTTTGGCTGTTTCTAGCAAGGGTCCAGAATCTTCTCCCTCCCCGGGCTCAGCTTCTTTTTGGGGGGTGATTTCAGAAGGCTCTGATGGGGTGATGTCTGTACCTCCTTCACCCCCCAATGGCTGTTGCTTCTCCTCTTGGTCCTCTCCTGCTTTCTGTGACTGAGTTTCAACCACAGCTGCCTCTCTTGGGGTGTCTCTGGGGACATCTTTGGACTCTTCTCTATCACGTTCTTCAAGAGTCTCCTTGGCTGTTGCTGGACATGAGCCCGTGTCAGGTCCTGGTGAAACCTGCTGACCCACCAGGGACAGCAATTCCTGCTCGGAAGTTTCATCAATGTCACGATCCTCATCCCTCTCCCGCCCACTGGAATCTTCTTTCAGTGGGGCTTTGGTGCACAGAGGAGGTGGCCCATCCTTACGGTCACCTGTGCCACCTGCTCCTGCCAGCACATCCCGAGCCAGCTCTGGCTCCACACCGATGCCTTCTCTGCCTCGATGATCCCACAACTCACTGCTGTCTTCAGATCTGGAGCCTTGGTACATGTCCAGGGGGATTGGGATGGTGACCTCAATTCTGGTGGGAGCAGCTGCTGGAGCCTTTGTTTCACGTGACAGCAGTGGCTGCTGATGGCCCCCAGGTCCCTGCTTTGGGGGCTGGCTTTCTCCTTTCACTGCTTCTCCCACACGCTCCTGAGGGCCGGGCTGGAGCTTTGGAGAGCTCGGCTCCCCTGGAGTTGAAGACGTGGGGTATGAAGCAGGGGCAAAAAATTAGCACAGGCATGTGACAAACAGTCAGAGGCACTGAGAGACTGAGGATTTCTACTGCCAACTGAGAGGATAATGGAAGTCCCACACCGCCCCACTGAACAGACAGCTCACTGCCACAGTGGCTTCTGCCTTTAAAGAAACTCTGATCCCCATGGGAATCACAAACAGTGACAGCCACAGGGCATGGGAGACCAGATTCCTGCCTGGACCCGGCCTTGGAGGTGTGTCCAGGTCCACACCTGCACTCCACGAGCTGGCTCAGCTGTAGAAATTTCCAGAAGCCAAGAACATGCCCCTTTTCCAATCTAACACCACCACAGGACCGTGGGTTTGCTGGTCAGTGCCCACCTCTTCCTGCCTCAAGGGCCTGAACAAAACAGGCCAGACCCTTCCCCTCCTCCCTGGGCTCACAAAATCCCCTTTGGGAGCTGTTCAGGCACACACAGCACCTGCCAGAGCCCAAACCATCCCTGCTCTGCTCTCCAGGTCATTCCAGCTGCCCATGGGCGTGGAGAAGAGCACTCCCCACGTCTCCTCTCTTATTTATTTCATCAGCCAGCAGAGCAGCAGCCACGGGGAAAGGACTGGGAGGAAAAATGAAGTTGTAGTGATTTTGGACTGAGAATCATCAGAGTTAAGTGATATATTCCAGTCAAGCTGGAGCTTTTTCTGTTGGAAATTCATTCAGCTGAAGCAAAGATGCACAGAGCAACGGAGAATTTCACCTGGACAGAAGTAAACTGCTTTAAAGTCAACCATCCTGGTAAGAATGTGCCTCTTGTATTACGAATTTGCCCAGCCTCAAAGACTCTTAGGCCTGTTTTGAGCACTGCTCAGGTAAACCAAAGGGCCCAGATCAGAGCCCTGCAGCACTGAGATCACAGCTGTGGCTTTGGCAGATGAACAAACAAGACCAAAACAAGAAAAGATGAAGTCAAGACCGATTTGGTCTTTTATCGATGTCCTCCCCTTTTTTAAGGGAATATCATGGTTTAAGTGAAACCACCACAACAAAGACCTTGGAAACTGTGCTTTAAAAGAAATCTTCAATTGGCCCCTACTGGAAGGTAACATTTGAAATATGGCATCAAGAAACACCTTTTATAATCAGGGGGATTTGAAGTGTTCACGCAGCAGCCAGCAGGACAACCTGGCTCATTTCTTCTGCAAAGGAACTTCGTGACCACTAATGAGCAGCAGTGCAGGGATGTGGACAGGCAGTTCATGAGCTGTGCTTCCATATTCCAGGATTTTCCAGGATTGTTTTTTTGAGGCAAATCTGCAGCACAGGGTCAATGCCAAACTGGGAATCAGAGGATGCTTCTCCCCCACCTGAGACTCCAAAAGCATTTTAAGACGCTCCATCTGCACTGCAAACACTGTGGCACCACTGCTTTAAGTACAGAAGAGCTGCCAGTCCAAAAACCACTGGCCAGGCAAGCAAAGGTTCTGTTTTAACTGCAGGGAGCAGGGTGCAAAGAACTGTGGAGAGCAAAGACAAGCTGAATTCTGCCCTGAGCCGAGAAGGCAAAGACCTATTTACTTCTGTGAAAGTCATGGATGTCTAAATGCACTAATGGAGCCATGAGGAAGAGACCCTGCCCAACTGGAGGGGTTTGTTGTGTTCACTGTGCAGAAAACTGCCTTGGAAAATGGGAGTTTAACTGAGATTTTAAAGAGCACACCAAATTAGGGCTGCAGTGTGGAGGCAAGACAGCAACATCACTGGGAATCTGAATCCCTAAGTCTGCCCCAGTGGGCATGGAATTAAGCCAGCACTGGGTGCTTTGGGAAAACCCCATCCTGAAGTTTTCCATCAACTCTGAACTGAGCAGAGTCGAGAGAGGCTTTCCAGGTAGCCAAGACATCCTTGGCTCATCTAAGCAGGCACAATTAATGCTCTGAAAGCACTTGCTGCCCACTTCATCTGACTTGGCCACTTCCCTAAGACTGGGATAAGGAAAACAAACCCTTGATGCTGAAGTCAAGGCATCAGTGAGTAGCTTTGAGACATGTTTTACATTAGAAAGACTACACAATTCACTGATCTCATGCATGACATGCAGGGCCCACACTGCCTCTGTTCAGTGTGAGCAGTTCTTCCTGGTCATGGCACATCCCAGCTCTGTCCATCAGCTTTTCCAGCCTGGAAAATGGCCTGGTTTTGCAAGTGGACAAACAAGCACCATGACTGGCCATCTGAGAGAGAAATGTGGTGCATGAAAAGCTGCAGTTACTTGAAATGGGTATGTCTGAACATTCCAAGCATGGATGACCCTTCCCTGTCAGGAAGAGGGAGAACTGCACGAGTGATGTGCAGTGTGCAGAGCATTTCATCACAGAACAAAATTCCCAAGCCACCAGCAACCACGTGGGCAGCAAGAACTGGACCCAGGGACAGATGATTCACCCACCTTGAGTGTCATCTCCTGCAGCGTGGTCCTCCAGGTTGGGAGTGGCTCCCACGCCCGCCTCTTCAGCTGCTCCCGGGTCAGAGGAACAAGGGGAAAAACAGGATCAAAACAAGAGTTAAGTTGAAGTGTGTGCCTGGAGAATTTATTTGCCTCCCTTCTGATGCTGCCCATCAGACTGGGCATGATCTCTGCTGTATCATGAGCAGGGCAGGATCAGAAAGGAAATCACTCCACACCGATGATGGGTCTGGATAGATCTGCTCAGCCTGTGCTGTACCAGACAGGAGGAGTGTTCCACCAACTCACACATCCTACATGGCGGGTTAGTACAAGCTCTTTCAGGCAGCAAACAGGTTATTAAGGAGCAAGGACACTTGTGGATCTATATTCCCTCTTCTACCCCCACCTACCCTTTATGGAGCCAGCAGCAGCACTCACACAAATGTCTCTTACCTGAGCCCACCTTCTTGATTGTCTACTGCCCACCTCCCCACCATGAACCCTGCCAGGGCTGTGTGAGACCAGTAATTCCAAGCCTGATATAAATCTGACACTTCAAGAATACTGGAACATCAGAGAAGCACGGTCTTCTTCACAGCAATGACGGTTTGCCTCTCTCAGAATTTTTCCAATTTATTCTATGAGTACTTTCAGACCAGCTTAAACAATTATACCTGCATGTCACATTCTCTGGCCAAACCAGAGAACTTTCTAGAACTTTCTCTGTTTCCCTGTATTTTATTTTTCCCCAGGAGTTCAGCACACACTGGCTCCCTGGTCTTTCATCAGGGTCTGCACATCCTTGCAACCACTCTGTGTCCCACTCCCGGGGCTCCACCAGCAGCCTGGGGGACTGGATGCAGATGGATTTCACTGCTGTGGGTGTGTTTCAGTGTTTGGCATTACCAGAAGCCCTTTTCCAAGCACTACCTTTCTCAGGTCCCGCCTGATGCTTCCAGGAAAAGCCACTGCCCTCTCCTACCCACACAGCACCGCTGCCGTCACTCCCTGCTCTGCCTCTGGAAGGCACCATCCCTCCTTTGGAAAACCAGGCCCAGGTGCAGTGATTCCCCACAGGCCATTCAGGCTGAATTAGCCACTTCATTTCCTCTGCATTATCCTTAAAAGCACTGCTGCAGTGGCCTGGTTTTCACCTGCCACTCCAAAGACACCCACGAGGGCTCCGGGCCGGGCACCGAGGGCCTGCGGAGAGCGGGATGAGGGGCTGCTGGAAAAGAGGGGCTGCTGGAAAAGAGGGGCTGGAACGACCCAGATCTGCTCAGCTTGAAGGTGGGAGGCAAAGCCACCCCAGAAAAGATTGTCAGATGGGGAGCTGAGGAGGAGAAGAGAAAGCTGCGAGTTTCCCTCGGGATGGGGAAGGCAAGAGGACAACTGTAAGCCGGGAATTATTTGGAGAGAAGGAAGAAGCAAAGCGTCCCTGAGAGAGGTTTCATGGTGTCACCTCACAGCACTAACCAGTCCAGCTCTCTCTGCTCTGTCTGCATCAAAGGTGGAACTGCACCTTGGTCTCCCTCACCTGTGGTTCCTTCTGGGATTTCCCCGTGCTGTTCCACACCACCCTGATCCTCGTGGTCTCCTTCCTCCACTAAAGGTGCTGTGGCATCTGAAAAACAACGCAGCTTTCACACAGCTGTCGGGTGGCAGAGCCCTGCAGAGGCCAGGACATGCCAGAAGAACCTTTTTGCTCAGAGAAGCGCTCGACTCCCTCCCTTCAGCCAGTGGAGCTCGTGGAGGGGGACAAACCAAGCATGACACAGCAAAGCCAGTATCACAGGGACACCACGAGCTGCCCCTCTGCCACACAAAGTGCCACAGCACACTCCTTATGCTTCTGAAGGCTTTGCCACGAGCTCTATCCGAAAATCCACAGCCAAAAGCAGCCACTGGTGCCTGATCCACACGCACAGCGACTCTGTCTGCACTGGGACATCGCTGGGCTGGAGCAGGACAGAGCAAGCTCCCACAGGATACCTTCATAAACCATCCCAGCACTCTGGGCAGCTCTGGGACAGACAGACAGACACCTGGCCCAATCTACCACAGGGATGTCTGCTCCTCCTGACAGTACCAATCCAACAGGAAAGAGGGATGGTATCCCCTCCTGTACCAGCCAGCTTTTACATCCTGATTTCCTGAGCCGCTTCACAGACAATCAGACAGCCCACACCTCCAGCAGGACAGGGCTGGGACTGCTCAGCATCTCTGTCCACCTCTCCTTTCTTTTAGACCAATTTTGCAAGCTAACAGCTTTACCTGAAGTCTCCAAAGGCAGATACTTGGGATTAAAACACCCGAGGAACACACGAGGTGCAGTTAATTGAAATGGTGAACAAGTCTCTAGACCACTTTGGAATGAGTTTCTTTCTACAAACCTGACAACCAGGTAACACTGCAGAGCATCACAGGCATGGCTTGAGTCCTACCACCACCTTCCCATCAACATGAAGTTTGGTTTTATGTACAGAGCCTGCCCACCTAATCACTCCAGCAGGAATCTCACTGTCCTAATGAACACACAGAGGGGGCAACAAAAACCAGCTGGCTCCAGAAGGGAACTCAGCAAACAGGACCTGCTGTCAGTGCTTGGGGGAGCACACTGACACAAACCTGTGTCACAAAACATCGTAAAAAATCTGCAAGAAACAAACCCTGAGCTGTGACAAACGCTTCACCTTCTCTTGCCTTCCAGCCCACCTTCAGAGTTCATTATCTCATTCTGCAGCACGGCAAACATCCCCGAGTGATGAGACTAAGGAAGAGCTTTTGTCCAAGAGAAAACCCCACCAGGACACGGCACGGCGAGTTCTTTTGGGCAAGATTTTACCACGACCCCATCCATCATGGTTTCAAAGCAGTAAGTCAAAGAGCTCCCACCTTCTGTAGTTGGGGTGCTCTTAGCGTCAGATGTTTCGGAAACAGGCTCATCCGATCCATCATCGACTGGTATCTGAAGGGGATAGCCTGGAAAACATTCAAATACTTACAACGAGTCCTTGGCTACGGATTAGGGCCTGTGTGTTACCAACTCTGATCTCCCAGATCCACAGCAGCAAGAAACCGTGACTGGAGAGGGAAAACCAACCGAACTAAAAGCAAGCAAAGCGTGAAAATGCCAACCAAAAGCACCGGTGTCGTCACCAAAAGGGACAAGCGGAAACCCATCAGCAAAAGAAAAGCCCAGTGAACCGGACAGGCAGAAACAGCAAAGCATGGCAGGAGCAGGCAAGGAGATCTTAGCAACGTAAGGAGGAAAGATGTGCAACTCCTGAGTCACTGTTGTCCTCTCTGGGGCCCTCAGCTCCCTCCCAGAGCAGGCTGAGCACTCCCACGCCTGCAAACCAGCCCAGGATCGGTGCAGGACAACAAGCTGGGCCAAGAGGTGGTGGAAAAAGTCTTTTGGAAGAGCAGGGCAAGAGGCACAAGTCTCCTCTCAGCAGAGGGTGCAAGGCAAATCAAATAATGAGAGCTGGAAAAACTGACTTAGGAAAGAAGAAGCAAAACCCCTGGGAAGCTGATGAGCGAAACAAGCTGAGAGGAGCCGTCGGCCTGCAATGGGTTACAGAGCCCGGGATGAATGGATGCTGTGGATCCTCTCCAGGGCAGAGGCAATCCATTTATGTGAGGGGTGTCCAAAGCACCTCAAGAAAAGAAAATTAAAGATGATGTTTATGTGGAGCGTGGCCAGGAGTGAGTCCCACCAGGTTTGTGAGCGCTGTGAGCGTTTCCAAGCTCGATGTTGGAGCGTGGTGGAATGAGAAAGGAAAGGCCTCTGGAGAAATGCAGGTCTGAATTATGGGGAGGAAGACTCTGGCATGGCCCCCGCTCCCAGAGCTCTCTGTTCAGTTGTCCCCAGGTCCCTGTGCAGGTGAGGGAAGCAGGCAGCAAGCAGCACCCTTGAGCTGTGACCCCAAATAAAAGCAGTGCTGTGTTTTCATAGCAAACCGAGGAGTGAACACGAACACACAGTTGCAAAGCTGCAGCAGTAAGATCCTCCCCAGCCTGGGTACCAGGGGTTATTCTGCTGCTGCTGGGCAATGATAACCCAGAGCAGCATTTTCCTAAGACTGCAAATGCTGGAGTATCTTCTGGCTGCAGCCAGATGATCCATGATATCCTTCCACACACATATTCCCTCTCCTGGCTGTCCCCAAGGACCCCTGGCACCACCACGCTGTTCCCACTCCCCCTGCTTAGATCAGCAGTGGGCAAGGCAGGTCCTTTCACCATCTCCTGGGCGTGCTCACCTGAGGAGAAGTGTTTTTCCTGGCCAGGTGCGTGATCCTCCATCATGGTGATGTCCTGAGGCTGCTCCGCTACCTCTCAGCAAAGGTTCCTGGTGAGAGTAAAAAACAAGCAGGCATTAGGCAAAACCTGGCACAACAGGAGCAAAGGAAAGGTTGAACTGTTCCTGCACAAGGGAAATGCGTGCCAGTCACTGCATCCCTCAGAACTTCTGCCCAGCTGCATCCGAACTCCACGGGTATTTCAGATGTGCCAAGCTGAATTTCCATCCTGGTGCACACAGGACACTGCTCAGCCACCACGTTGTCCCAGGAGATCACTGGCAGCAGCAGGGTAAATGCAGGTGTGCTTCTGGTGCTCAAAACCCTGCATTTCCCAGTTTAACCAGTCTCTCAGCAGCAGTGTCTGCTGGTGAGGTGTGATGCTGGCGTGGGAAGGGATGCTTTCCATCCCTGTGGGTGCACTCGGCAGGGATATACAGCTATCACAACACACTCATCATCCTAAAAGCCATCCAAAAGTGACACACAGGGGTAAACCAGGACTTTCCAGAGATGGATTTGGACCAGGGACTCTTAGAGAAGAGGGTCTTGCTTGGCTGTGGCTCTGAGGGGACAGCACAACAGCAGGATTTAACCCCAAGTCCTTCTTGCAGGGCTCGGAAAGCCACACCACAGTGCAGAGCAAAGCACCCAGGGCTGGACAAACTGGGGTGGGAGCAGGAAGGTGCCAAAACTCAGAGTCATTTTTCTGAAATGCATCGATCTACGACAGGAAATGAAGTTGCCAACAACCATTATCTGCTCCCTGATGCAGGGGCTGTGTTTCTCCCTGCTCTCCGTGCTGGTTGGACAGACAGTGCTTTTAGCTGACTTCCTAATAGCTGATATAATTACAGCCACTGGCAGTGATTAATAATCAGCTATTAGTGTGATCATATGTTTGCCATGACCATCAGAAGCTAATGAATCCAGCAACAAAGCTCAGGTTACCAGGAGCAAGGAAGAAACTCGTGGTTTTGTCTGCTGGCAATAAATTAACTGGATATATGGAACCACACCAGAGAAACTCCAGGGCCAGTAACCAGATCTCTCACCCAGCTTTTTTAAGCCTTAGCAAGATGACTCTGCAATTTAATTTCTGCCTCAGACAGATACAAAGCCATCTGACAGAACTGTACTAAGGGAGTTCAGGAACTTTCCCTAAAAAGAACCCATAAAGATGGGGGGATAAAATAGGAAGGAATTAACTATCTAATTTTTGTCCCAAAAATGCTGGGCCCTAATTATTTAGACATATGGTTGCTTTCCTCCCAGCGCTCAAAGGATCATATTGATTATATCCTGGTCTCATCTGGCTGATGCTTGATACTATTTACAGGTCTATTTAGCACTGAAACACTAAAATGTGGTGTTAAACCTGGTGTAGGGGCCACAAAAGCAATTTTTGCACGAACATGAGTGTAAAATGACACACAAATGTGCTGCTCTGCTGGGTTTGTGTGCACACACAAACAAAAAATTACCTCTCTGCCCCAAACACACACCTGGGACTGGGGACAGCAGTTTTCCCAGTGCATTGCCCTGTCTGTTGGCAGGAAAATGTGGATGGCAGAAGCAGTTTCCACCTCCCTCACCACTGGTGATCCCCTCGCAGTCGTGCTCCTTCTCTACACATCCACAGACATCAACATCTCTGCTTCCCAACTGCTCACCCAGAGCAAACCACTCTCAAATCTGCTGTGCTGCATTTAGATGAGGCTGTCTCCTTACTCTGCCTCCTTCCCTCTCTTCCTCCCACGTTTTTTGTTTTTTTTTTGGAGAAGAGCAGTCAGTGTCTCCCCAATCTCCCTGGAAAGCCACACTTCAGTCCTTTCTTGCCTCTGGACAAGACTTTTCTGGGACACCATCCCAAGAGGACTCTAGACACCTAGTGAGCTCACCTAACCTGTCAGAGGTTTATCTGCTGCCTCCACGGACAGCACCCAGCACAGGGAAGGCCTTCCCCTTTTCCTGGGAACACAACATCCAGCAGGGGTGCAGCCCTGGCACTGCAGCAGCGGCCGTGATTCAGCACAGCCTGTCAGTGCTTCCCGCTGTCCTGCCCAGTGCCAGGGCTTTCCAGCACAAAGGAATGGCTGGGTGTCGTGCAGGGAAGCAGGTGATCCTGTTATCATCTGTCTGTGCTGCTCAGGCCCAGCCCCTGCTCCCACTGTGTTCCAAGCAGGATTCAGCTGCCTCCGAGCCGGGGTGGGCTCGGGAGGATGCAGCCATTAATTTTTCAGAGGTTAAAGAGCTGCCTTTCTGCCACGAGGCAAAAAAAGCATGACTGAAAGACACAAAGATCCATCAAAAAAACTCACTCAATGGGACCCTGAGAGCCCCTCAAACCCGGCTGCAGCTTCTGAAATGCCCTGAGTGCTCTTTCATTTGGACACAGTGATTTTGGGGGGATGATGTCTGGGCTTGCCATGGGAGAGCAGGAGCATCTCCCAGCAGATGAAGCACAATGTCCTGCAGCAGAGGAGCACGGGTTGGTCAGAGAAGCTGTGGCTGCCCCTGGATCCCTGGAAGTGTCCAAGGCCAGGTTGGATGGGGCTTGGAGCAACCTGGGCTGGTGGAAGGTGTCCCTGCCCATGGTAGGGGTTGGGAAAGGATGATCCTTAAGATCCCTCCCAACCCAAACCATTTTATGATTCTATTATCCTGCTCCCACATGGTTCCCACAGCATCCTTTGGCTGCAGAAATGTCCACTCAACAGATGCCTTTCTCCCAAGGCATTGGGAATCATTCCCTACAGCCTGCCCTCCGAGGCCTGGCAGGGCTGAGATTTAAACCCATTACAATAGGGCTGATGAAATTTCATCAGCACCAGATAAGCAAATAAATAACATTAAGCAGACAAAGCGATCCAGTGGGTAAGCAGGAGTGAGCCACCACCATTATCTCTAAGCTGCAAAGCTCTCCCAGCAGGATTTCAAACACACAGGCCACGGAATCATACCCATTCACCAGGAATGTCATCTGTAAGGGCATTCTACACCTCTCCAATGGATGCTGAACTCCATTCTCTCCCTTTTTCTTCTTCATGCATTGTACACGTCAGCTAAAAGCATCCCTCACTCCAAACCCCAAGGATGATGTGCCTGATTTTGGGACAGATCTGGCCTGTTCAAACCAAGAAGCAAAACTGAATTGCCTTTATCCACCTCCTTTCTGTGCCTAGAGGGAAAGTCTCAGCTCTGCTTTGGGTTTTCACTCAGGTAATAAATTCAGTGACCAAAGAGAATTTAAACCCCCTTAAAACTGCGTGTTCTAGATTTGAATTCTTAAAAAGAGATGGTCTGAGAATTCTGAAAGAAGCCCATAATTATAACCCTGTTTGTTTTTCCTTTTGAGTGGGGGAAGGGGAAATCCCTCTTAGGGAAAAACACAACATCAAGGGGGAAAAAAAAATATTCTAAAACATTCTTAAAAGCGTAAAAGCAGCCCCGCCTTGAAGCAATGGTTCAGTGATGCATAATTAGAGATAAACTTGAGCAGCACCCTCTGCACGGCAGATAAAACACAAACCCTTCGGAAGAACCTTATCCATTCCCAGCAGGACTCTTCTCCTTAACCAGGGACACTATCTGAAAAGCAACAGCCTATCCCACAATTAACAGCTCCTCCAAACCTCCCATCTGCCTTTCAGGAGTAGAGGCCTCCAGAGGAGTCCTCTGGAACAGCCCAACCAGGCACTCGGGAGGAAAAGTTCTGCTTGCCAGGAGCAGGAGGAACAACCCCATTTCAGCCCACCAGTGCCACTGGTGTTTGCTCTGTGTGTGCAGCCCCAGGCCCTGAGTTTGTCTGTCCAGGAGCTGAGTTGAACCTGTAAGAGCTTGGCCAGCTCCTGCCACCAAAGGCAGCCGCTGTGCCATTCGCTGGCGTGACGACGAGGCACGGGCTGGCACATGGAACATTTCACTGCCAGGCTTGGAGCTGCTTTCCCAGCTGGCATCCAAGCCTCCAGCTGGTTTGAGAGCAGAATGTTGCCATCCCTACCCTCAGAGCAGTGTGAGCTGGAGAGGAGTAGATACTCCAGCGTGCTCGGGGTGGGCTGGAGGTGTGTGTGGAGCCACAGGCAGAGCAGAGGGGAGCTTGTGGCACCAGGTGACTCTGGATTTGCTTCTCCAGGTAACTGAGCTCCACCTGGAGCAACCAGGAGCAGCTCCCAAGTGTTTGAATAACATGTCACACAATCATAACATGGCCTGGGTTGAGAGGGACCTTCAAGACCATCCAGCTCCAACCCCCCCTGCTGTGGACAGGGACACCTTCCACGAGAACAGGTGGCTCAGAGCCCCATCTAAGCTGGCCTTGAACACTTCCAGGCATCACAGGATGGTCTGAGTTGGAAGGGACCTTAAATATCATCTCATTCTAACCCCCTGCCATAGGAAGGGACATCTTCCACAAGCCCAGGTTGCTCCAAGCCTCATCCAACCTGTCCTTGGACACTTCCAAGGATCCAGGGGCAGCCACAGCTTCTCTGGGCACCCTGTGCCAGGGCCTCATCACCCTCACAGGGAGGAATTTCTTCCTGATATCCAATCTAAACCTACTCTTTGTCAGTGTGAAGCCATTCCCCCTTGTCCTGTCACTCCAGGCTTTTGTAAATAGTCTCTCTCCATCTTTCCTGTCAGCTCCCTTCAGGTAGGGCAAGGCCACAATTAGGCCACCCCAAAGACTTCATTCTGGGAGCATCCCTTTGTTGTACAAAGCCCTCAGCAGCAATTCCAGCCCAGCTTCCAAAGACATCTTTCCAGAGCACAGTCAGGACACATCCCACCAGCACAACACCACAGCAGAGCCCCCATCCCGCCATCCCACTGGGGCAAACCCCTCACAAAGCCTCCAGCACCCCAGAGAACACACACCCAAAATCAAGTCAGGCAACCCAAACTCTTAATCTTTTGTCAAAAAGCTTCTCCCCATTGAATGGTAAATAAATAAAAGCAGGGCTCAAAACAACGTGCTCTATCCCTACTGAGGCGGAGCGGGAAGAGGGCAGATGCCAGGAGGACACAGCTGGGCCTGGGTGGAATCTGTGCCAGACAACATCATCAGCACTGTCACAGAGGAGCACGAGAAAGCCTCCCCACTGCCCCTCTGGTGCCAGGGGGTGAGTGCTCCCACAATGCCTGGCTGGGGAGCAGCGGGATTATCCCCGATCAGAGGGAGAGGCAGGGTCTGGATCCGCGGCGCTTCCAACTGCGCAGCTCCGGGGATCACGAGGCTGGGGACTGACAGCTCGATTTACACACACACCGCTCCCAAAATAAACTGCAGAGCTGCTGGTGGGTGGGTGCAGGGGGCTGCTGGTGCACAGGGGTAAGAAAACATGGGAAAAGAGGCATTTCGGCACTGGGAGAGGCTGGCGGGATTTGCACGCTCTGGGCCTCGTCACTGGATTCAAACAAGCAGCTCCATCCTTCACACCAGCCACAAAATATCCAGGTAGCTCCCAGATGTGGCAGAGCAGAGCCTCTCAGATACTGTCACGTGTGCTCAGAGCCTTCCTTCTCCGTTATTTAATCAGTAAGGGCACAAAGCAACCGCTCCCGCTACTGGAAATGAAAACTCAACAAACACGAGCTAAGCGTTACCTCTGAAAGGTGATCAAACACAAACAGGGCTGTAAAAAAAAAAGCATCATTCCATCTGAATTACATAATTAAAATGGAGTGACAGCCCTGTGAAACAACATCAGCCTGAAAGGCTGTTCATAATTCATAAGCAACTTCCTTTTCATCTCCTTTGTGTACTTCTCCAAGTACTGTTTTTCCCAGAAGCTGACAGAGGAAGGAAGATGGACGATGATCTCATTAATTGGAGGCTCTGTCTAATATGCAGTGAGCTGAAAAATTGCACAGAGTTTTCTAGTCAAGAGGCCAGGAAAACTTCCTTTGGGTTTAAAGACAGACAAATGCCTCTTAGAAGAACACGAGGGAGTCACGAAAGAAATAGTCCCAAAAATGCCCCTTTTTTGGCCCCTTCCTCTCAAAATTTTTCCATGTTATAGTTTAAATGACTCCTTGAAGGTCTGAAACTTTTGACAGCTTTTTTTGGGAGCTGGACACCTTCCAAGCAGGCATGAGATAGGGTTGGGTTCACAGCAGAACAGTGGGGAAAGGTCTCTGGAGGGGGCTCGTGGCCAGAGAAAAGCTAAGGAACACTCCATGCTGATAAATTCCTCAGGGTTGCTGAGAATTAAACTAACAGAATTTGCCATCCCAAATCAGCTTAGGCCCAGTTCAGCAGCTGCCTCGGAGCAGGGTGGCAATTAGGAGACCAGATTATCCAGACACAAAACCCCAGGAGCTGGAATCAGGAGGTGGGAAGTGGCTTTATCTGCACGTCTCTTCTCTGCCCAAATAAAAGGGCACCCCAACTATGGCCTCTTCCAAGAACAGGAACATGCTGGGGAATCACCTGATGGGACATCCACAAGTGGTTTGCAATGTGGGAATATCAACCCATAGATCTTGCATCAGCTGCTCCAGGCAGAGGCTCACGGTGGTTTATCAAAGGCATCGCTGTTCCCACCTTCCCTGGAGAGGGAACAGGGCTGAAAAGGCTCACCAGGATCCTCACTATGAGGATCTCCCCTCCTTACTTTCAGTCTCATCTGACCAAACCAAACCCAGCCTTTCCCGACACCACCACAGAGCCCTCCCTTCCCCATCCCAGCTCTGCCTGGGAGCTCTCAGAGGGTGTTTAAGGATGTCCACGGCCCAGGTTGGTGCTGGCACTCTGCATCACCCAGCTCACTCTGTGGTGTGATGCAAAGATCAGGCTGTCTCTAAGTCCACTAACTTTAGGTAGATTACAGAGCTCTGCTCAGCAGGGCTTAGGTGGCAGCAGAAAAGGAAGCCACAGTAGTTTTAAAGCCAGCCCTGCGTGTTCAGCAGGCTCTTTGTGAGGGGAGGGAAGGGAAGCCTCTTTGGTAGGGATTTACTGAGCTACCTCTGGATTTCTTCCCAACCCCCTGCTACAGCATCTCACAGTCACTGAGACACGAGATGGTCGACGGGTGGATAAATTCCTCCTCCCCAAAATCCTGCTTGCTTGGGAAGCCTTTAAGCAGTTGAATATGTAGAGCGGATCAGAGAGAAGGCAGATCTTATTTACCAGCTAATTCTCTCTGACTCTTCCCATCCCAGGCTCAGCCCAACCCTGCTGCAAATCAGAGCATCTTCCCTGCTGCTGCAGGTTTTAAGGCGGGCTCGACAGCACTCAGGCTTGTACCAGTCACTGCTCACTTAACAGAAAATGCTGGAAGGCTGGATCTTCCCCTGCACTGCCTTTCCAAGGCTCCTCTCTGCGCTGAGATGTAGCTGAACCACCATGCACGGCCCAGTCCTCAGACAGCTGCTCCCCCAGCCTGACCACTGCCACCAAAAAGCATGATGAGAGGGAAAAGAGGGGAGAAAAGTTCCCAAAAATGCCACTGGAGCCTTAATGAATTAGGACAATCAGAGGCACAACAAGCTGTTCTGCCCCATCAAGCAGCTCCTTTACCTCGGCCGGCAGATTACACCACGAGGAGGGAGAAACTGCTTTCCTGAGAAATTGCACTGCCTGAAGGAAGAAAAACAGGCATCCATCCCACTGACTGATGGCTGCCACACTCCTCGCTGTTGCTCAGGCGGAATTATAGAGGATGTTCCCAGGACAAGCAGAAGAGGAGGGTCCCACTTGCACAGCAGTCCAGGGAACAGGAGCCTGGCAGGGCTCACCTGCTCAGGGGACATCTGCAATCCAAATGCCCCCCGACTTATTTCGTGCTCCAGTGGGTATCACACCACTTCCCAGGGCAGGGAAAGGCTGGTGGATACAGGATCACCCCCAATTCCCTGAACACAGCCGATCTGGGAGGGCACTGAGCACTGGCACACCCATCTTGAGCTCCCAGAGCCCCTGAAACACAGTTCAGTCAATGAAGGAGCTGAGAAATACCCTAAAACTCGCTTTTTATGAGCCAGACAGACACCAAACACCCTCAGACAATCAGGAGGGTGAAAATACCCACAGCAGCTGATGAGACAGCACCGAGCTGAGCTCTCAGACGGGTGCCTGACGTGACCCACCGAGGTGTTTTTGGTAGCAGGTTAGCAAACAGCCACTCCTTGAAAGCAGCTCTGCTGGTTCATCCTCACACGAGCTCCCTGGCACCGTCTCCATTTTACAAGCCAGTGCTCTGCAGCACAGCCTGTGCTGTAGGACCCAGCACGAGAGCCAGAGCTCTGCTCGGCCCTGTTCTCTGCAGCAGCATCCATTTGGTGCAGCAGCGATCCCTGAAACCCCAGGATCAAACACAACCCCCGGGGCCATCTGCAGAGTGCACACACCCTGCACTGAGGACTTCCAGTTAAATGTTCTGCATTTAAGTGCAAAAACTGCACTTAAATCCACTGCAAGGAGAAACCACCCCGCAGCATTCCTGCCAACCTCGGGAATCTTTTGATTCCTTGCTGGAGGAGTAAACAGCCACTGTGTCTGTGGCACACAGAGCCAGGGTCCCCGGGGACAAATGGGCAGGATTAAGCCTTCCTGTGCTGGGAAGGGCCACATCCTGCACTTCCCAGGAGCTGCTCCAGCCAGCTGGGATCAGCACAGGCTGCACAGCAGCTTCCCTTCCCCGACCTCAGTGTGGGCAGAGGCAGAAGATGCTGCTGTGTCTGGTGCCAAGCTTAAACAATGCTGAACACTGAGATCAACGTGCAACCAACAGCCTCATTAACAGAATTTCATAAGAAGAAAAGTTCACTTACACCTCTGTGGGCCTGAAGATTTTTTTGATTGTGGAAAGATCCAAAATGCGAGGCCCTCAAAAATTGGGCAGCAGAGCAAGGCTGCAAAATTCACCCAGCCAGGCTCAGATGGCACCGCTTGGTCCTTCTTCCCTCAGACCACCAAGCCCTGCTCCAACACTGCCCAGGAGGTGCTTCCAGGAACTAAAGCAGCAGAAACTGAGCCTCTTACAATCATATTGTGTGTGACAGTTGTGCTGTGGGTCACCTCACCCTGGCTTTGGAGCAGAAAGGGGAAGGGTGGGAAAGAGAAGGAAAGTGTGCCAAGCATCAGCCACCACCCATTTGCATCTGAGCCCCTCTGGGTTTTGCCTCAGGCTTGAAAAACACACTGTCAAGACACAAGGTACCTGTTTATTGCTTACTTTGATCTCAGCTGCTTCTCCTTCTTTGATTTCACAGTTCTGACAACATTTGCTGCACCCAGACAGAAGTTCTGTGAATATTCAACGACGCTGCCACAGTAATGAAGATATTAAATATGAAAGATCCCTCCTGCCACAGCTCCAGCCCAGTGAGCGATCCCAGTTAGAGAGGACATGACAGGACCAGGGAAGTGTCGTGGCCACTGATGTTGCAGGAGATTTTTCTCAGGGCAAGGGAAACATTCTCCACGGATTGGGCCGTCATTTCTGAAGTTATTTTGAGCTGTTTCAGCACAGGGGTAGAAAATAAAACGATGACAACGGCACCATCTGCTCCAGTTACTGCCACGCCACCATGGCTGGCATCGCTCTGGCAGCGACAGAAAGCCTGTCCCAGGGGAGAAGCCAAGGCAGGTGAGCTCCCACAGGGAGCACTGTTTTCCTCCTGCAGCATCCAAATCTGCAGGTGCAAAAGTGTATTCCAGTGTGCTGCAGCAGGGAGCCCTCCACAAGGAACAGGGAGGGAAGGGACAGGGTGCCCAGCAGATGCCCGGTGCCCTCCGGACACACACGGGCAGGAACCAGCTTGCCTGAAAAACCCCAGCTCACCCCTGCAGGAGGAACACAGGGCTCCCTGTGCAGCTTGTACACAGTGCTTACTTCACCAAGCCACTACTTTTAGCCACGTGACACCAAAAACTGGGCACCAAACAGCCCCACAGCGCCCAGTTCCAGCAGCCCGAAGGTGACGGAGAGCGCTGGAACGCAGCAGGGTGCCTTACCAGGACAGTGTCACTATAAATACAGGGGACAGTGTCATGCATTCTTGACACACTGGTTTCTTACCCTGGAAAGAAACAAACACGTCAGACCTCACCAGCTTTCGGGGCTTTAGCAGGCACTTGTCCTCACCCCAGCAGTCCCCCTGCAACTGGGCAGGGCTCTGCAAAGGCCATTTTAGCTTCTGTCTGGCTCTGCTGCATTATTTTTGCTTTGCATGACTAAGAGACACTTCAGCTGAGGTCAAAAGTCAGTGTGTTTCCTGAATGTCTTTTTTTTTTTTTATTCTTTAATGCCCAAAGACACAGACAATAGGACATTCATCAAGCATTTCTGCTACGCTTCCATCTCCTCCGTCACGTTATTGCATAACAGCAATAACACTGTTCCCTCAAAACGTTCACAACAGTGTTTACTACAACTAAAAGCAGCAATTTTTTATTAAATCTGTATTAGAAGGGGCATTAAGTAGACAAATTAAAGCCTAATCTGGCGGAGCTCAAGAGCAAAAACAAACATCAGCAGGAGAGCAGAGCGCAGGGATGAGAGAATCATTCAGCTCCTGACAGGAAGGGAAAGGACTGGGACACACCAACCAAGCCAGAGCTCTTCCTTCTAATACAAAACCCCCATAGAATCTGCACTTATACCTTTATTTTTCCTAACAAGGGAGTACAGTTTGAGCCATGCTGAGGCATGAGACAAACAAGGATTTTCCAGTAAGGGTGAACAGCAAATAAAAACCTTTACAGCAAAACATCTCTACTGGGCACTCGGATGTCTCTCTCCAGCTGGTCTTTGCCCAGTTTGGGCCACTTGGGATGACAATCAAGCAGCAATCTGTCTTGCCTCGATTCTAGTTTTATGGAGCTGATGAGCAGATTTGCAGCAAAAGCAGGTGCAGGCAGCGTGACCAGTGACAACCCACATGGGAACCCGGGCCATAAATTCAGCCAAAGAGTTGTAAAACCATTATTTCCCCTCCTAACCCAAAGGCTAAAGGAGGGGCAAGTTAAAAAAATTTTAAAAAATCATAATCCATATGCATTTCATCTTCCCCAGGAATTAGCCCAGTTGGTGCCCATCTTTCTTTCCACAGGGGCAAAGAGCAGAAATTGTCCCAATTTAAGCCCGCCCCAAGTCTAGGAATTCAGGCTCAATCCTCCCCGGTACATTTGTTAAAAATAAATGAGGTGCAATCAGTCTCCTCGGGGATTTTATCTGCTTTCAGCTCTAAATGCAGCTCTGCTGTCACACGTATGACATGTACAAAAGGAGCTCCTGCTTCAGAGCCCGACTTCTGGTTTAAAATAATACCGCTCCCGCTCTCGGGTTACGAGGGATCCACTGACGTTCCCTAAGGTCACGGGCTCTCTCTAAATCACTAATACAAAGGCTGGCAGACAGAGGGGTGCTGGTGTTTCAGCAGTGCCTGTTTTTATCGCGGTGGAGGAGTGGAGAGGCTCTGACCACACCTAAGCCATGGCTTTGTCATCCCTTATGGAGGGAGGCAGGAGCGGGTTTGCTGCTGGTGGGAGACGCCGCAGTTCTGCTCTCCCAGCACCAAAGAACACCCCACACAGCCCAAAAAGCTTTGCCCACCCCACAGGACTGCTCATTTGCACTGAAGAGAAGCATTCAGGGCATTTCCCTCCCCGCAGACTGCAGGACTTCAGTGCCAAGTAATCCTGACTTGGCTTTAAAACTCGCTTTACACCCAACCCATTCCCTCCAGCATCACCCAGTTCCCTCCTCTTAAAGTCAAGCACTTCACCCAGGCCACCTCAAGCACTGTAAGGTGCTTTTCACCTGCACACCAACACTGCTACAACCCCCAGACAGGACTTTTCCATTTAGGAACTTTAACCCCAAGAGGGCTCTTGGAGGTTGGAAGAGCAAACAACCCCATGAAGTCCAAAACTCCTCGGTAAATGAGAGCAACAGCAGCTAATGAAACGTGCTCTGGAGCTGAGTGTGGACCTCAGACAGCCGTGACAATAAACCCTATTATTAGACACAAAAGCAGTGACATATTTGAGAGATTAAGCATTAATAAGTGCCTTCACAATAAAGAGTATTCATTCTTCCTCTCCTGCCTGGAGGAACCTGGGGGAAGGGAGGAGCTGGCAAGGTAATCCAGCTAACACTGAAATAGGGGGAAAGGCAGAACTCATGCAAAGTAGGCTCCAAAACCATGAAATAAGGATGGAGCAGTGACAGCTCAGCAGCGCTGCAGATGAGAGATTCCCAGCGCTGGAATTTCACATTCTGCAGGGAAATGGGCCCCCACCCTGCCCTCAGCAAGACCTGTGGATGAGCTCCCAGGAGCACCACAGGAGAACATGGACCTCCATTCCAGGCAGGAATTAAAATGGAAGGGAGAGAGGACAGGAAGAGGAGAGATTGATGAGGAAGGAGAGGGGACAGGACAGCATGGCCACGTGTGCATGTGGTGCTTGGATTTGGCAGGTGCCCCAGATGCTGCCTGGGAGGAGAACAAAACCAGGGAACACCAGGGGCTCCTCCATTCACAGTTGCTCTTTTCAGATCAGCCACAACCTCAGGCCCCAGAGTCACTCCCTTTACCACAGGATGGGTCCAACACCCTCATTTTGGTCCCATCCTCTCTGAATCTGTTCTCTTGGGCAGTGATTATAAGCCACACCACAGATCATCAGCTGTACTTCTACCTGCCTTCCTTTCTGCCCCCAACAGCAACATTTATTACTTCTGCCTGTGCACGCCTGCCAGGCTCTCCATTATAACAGGAAGATGATGAGGGAAAAGCATGTAGTTTTCTGTCCAATTTGGAGATGCCCATTGTTAAAAGCTCCTTGTACAAACCCCTCCAGGCAGCTCCAGGCAGCACCCTTTGTCATGCTGATGAGGCAGTAGGTAAAAACCACATGTAAGCAGCAACTTCAGAGGGCAGAACTGGCTCAGGGTAAAAGTCTGCCCTTGAATTCAGAGTTAAGTGGGAGCTGAAAAATCAACCACAAAAGGCAATTCTGACTTTGGATTAAATCCCAGCTTTGGGCTCACTAACACCACAAGCTACAGCTACCAGCAGAGAGCCTGTGAAGCTCCAGCTCTGTGACACAGCCCAGCTTTGTCACAGGTCTCACCTTAAACCACACAGGTAACTCAATCCCAGCAACTCTCACCCCATCACATCCAGGATCTGCAGTGGGAGAGTAATAAAGCCCTTGCATGGATCTCGTCAGCACTTTGTACAAGGTGGATCAGCAGTAGGAAAGGAACACGAGCCACATTTCCAACCCTTTGTTACTTCTGACCATACTAAAGCAAAGTGCAGCTTCAGATAAAAGTGTCATTTTTATACAGAGGCTCCTCTTGCCAGCCTGCACTGACACATAACCCTGAGCAGCCACAAGGGGCTGGAGGACAGACCAACCTCCAGGAAACTCATCCCTCTGGATTATCCCTCCTCTTGGGACAGTCTCTTTTGTCATCACCCTGCCCTCAAACTACCCCCACACTGAACACGCTCACCTTGAGCCCTGCAGAGCAGGGACAACCCCCTTCACCCTCTGCCCAACACTCATCCTGATGCCTGGGTACATGAAATCTCAGCACCCAACCGAGACAAACACTGTTTGCCCATCAACCAGGCCTCTCATCTTGGGTGTGACAGCTCTGATCTGCCCTCAGCTCAGTTGAGAACGAGCACAGCTGGCCAGATGTGCTCCCTGCACCAGGAAGCTCACGTGAAGTGACATTTCACTTCACACAAGAAGGAGCAGAGCTGCTGGTGAGCAACACACACACCCCCCCCTTCACATTAAGACCAAGCCAACACAGCCAGGATCTAAGTCAAGCTTTGATCAAATAAAAGATAAAATGTTTCCTGGGCAGGGAAGAATTGCACTGCTCTGAACATTCCCCTGCTTCTCCAATTTCAACTTCAAAAGGGCAGCCCAGCAAAAAGGGAAGCCCATTCCTTTCAAATGCATGGAAAACAGTTGATTTGTCTCAAAAGTGAATCTCCAGGCCACCACAAACACAGGTATTGCTGAGCTGGATGTCCTCAGGAATCACGGGAGAGGCTTCTTTCGATTTTCTGAGTCATGTACAAACACCTCAAGGAATTTCATTCTGCAGCAAGTGACTTGACACACTGATGAAATCCATCTGAAATTACATCAGGCACTTCCAGGCAGACAGCCCGGGACAGGAGCTGAGGGGGAGCCATAAAGTGAAACGCTGACAAGTGGCAGAAAGCCCTTCAAAGTCACACACGTGCTACTCAAAACCCCAAACACAAGTGGTTTCATCACCTCTCTTGGAAGTGAGGTGTCTCCACAAACAGCAGAGTTAAAACAGACCTTCTCTTCCTGGGGACTTGTATGACCTGTCCCTTAGGACTGCATCCTGAAAGAATCTGTGTGAACCTCTGTTCTTCCCATGTGCCTCGGAGCATCATCACTCGGAATCACAGAATATCTTGAGTTGGAAGGGACCCACAAGGATCATCCAGCCCAACTCCTGGCCCTGCCCAGGACACACACCCCAAGAATCCCACCCAGTGCCTGAGAGTGTTGTCCAAACGCTCCTTGAGCTCTGGCAGGCCTGACCAGCTTGGGGACAAATCCCTCTGCTTTCCCAGGGCACTGGTGGGACAATCCCACCCACTGCTCTAAAGGACAGCACTGAGAGAGGGCAGACAGGCAGTGGCACCAGATCTGCTCCAGGGAGAGAGGTCAGGGGCAGGTACAGTGAAGAGGCTGTAAAGATGGAAATAATTAGCCCAACTGCAGCAATAATCCCTTTAGCTTAACAGAAGGTATCCCCTGGTGCTCCTTTTCCTTGGATATTTAAAGAAGAGACACTGAAAACAGGAGCCAGGCTACATGTAATGACCAGCCTTACTAATCAGTCTGCTTGCAAGGGAAAGGGAAAAACCAGTGGATTAATTTCTAAGGAGTGTGAAGGGCTCATTAGACTTGCAAAGAAAGCCCACTCAAGTCTAAAGGCACAGATACATCTCCTCCAGACTCCACCGTAAACCACACATGCTTTCCACAGGCACTTAAAAAAAAACCAGCCTACAACCAGCAGATTTCAGCGTGAAACAAAGCTCCAGCTCCCAGATGGAGGAGGGAGATCCATCCTGCTGCAAGGAAAGACTCAGATTCGCTCAGTCCCTCACCCCAGGGCTGTGCCCACCTTAAAAAAACTCACAAGGGGCTACCTAAAAGGGCCACAATTCTGCTGTGCCCAGCACATCCTGGGGTGCTCTGCGAAGACAGAGGGGGATGGAGGGCTGTTCATGCTAAAAAGCCAGGTGGGAACAACACTGCACAGAGCAGATGCTCCCCATCACCAAGAAGGAGCAGTGATCTACCTTGGGGGCTGCCCCTGGCAAGGCTGAGCCAACCTGAGCTCACAAAGCTTTACCAAACATCCCACCAACCTCTGCCCGGGGTCACTCACCCTCATCCTCTTTCCAGGAACGCTGTGAGGCGAGTGGGAACCTCTCTGTGCTGCTCTGCAAGGATCAGCAATCCAGCTCCAGTGACTCCTGCCATTACCTCCTTCCTCTTCCACCTCCTGCCAGCATCCAGCACCACCTGCTTTGGGGAGCAGCACCCCCAGCTGCAAGGACATGGCCTTGGGGTGATCCCCAGGCACCACCCAGGCCCCCTCTGGAGCCTGAACACCACGGCTAAGCAAGCAAAGCTCCTGAGGCAGAAAGAGATTATGCTGGATTGGCAGAAAAACCTAGAAAGCCAGCCCAGCTCTGCTGCCTCTGCAGCACTGAGGGATCCTCCGGGAGCTGCTGTCCTCCTCCCCAGGCATCAGCTGCTGCTCCTCTGAACACGGGCTGGGAACAGCCAGGGTGGGGCTGGGGATCCCCCCCCTCCACTTGTTTGCAGGGCAGGTACACAAGGGAAACGATCACCTCGGGTTTTAACAGTCTTGGCTGTTTTAATACACCCAGAAAGGTTCATTCTGCTTTGCAAGGACGGGTCCTCAGTGCTTTGCCACAGACTCCCAGGTCTGCAGAGCTCAGGGCAAGACAGAAAGCACCAGACTCGACTCTGGTGCTCAGGGCTGGCTGCTTCACCTGCATTCAGAGCCACAGCCCTCCTAAATTGCTGCTAATCCCTTCTGCCACATTCCAGCAGCTCCAACAGCAACAGCCCCAACACGCCACACGCCCTCTCAGCATCGGACTGTCACAAGTCCAAGCCATTTCGCTGCAAGTTTCCACCTCTCAGTCCAGCCCCACACCCTGGAACAGCCAGCACACAGCCTAGGAAGCACTAAGCCAACCCAAAACTGCCTGACCTCACCAACCAGCAGGCTGGGAAATACCGGGAGCCAGGTGGAAACCACTGCCCTGGTTCTTCTTGACTCATTCATCAGGTGTCAGAGCATTCCTACAGCTAAATTAGCATCCCTCCCCAAAGGACACCAACACCACAGCTATTCTTTTCCTCATTTTTAACCTACAGGGACCCCTCCCGTGGTTTTTGGGGAAGGAAATGAGGAAGCCACAGCGCTCCTTTTTTTCATGTAGGAAATAAATAGGTTTACTTGGTCCAGCTGGGTCCTGCTGAAACTGCAGTTCATATTAAGGACAGAGGGAATGGGACAGTTTGAATGGAATGCCTTGGGAATAGGGAGGCTGCAAGTGGATACAGAGGAGGAAGGGTGAGGAAGACTAAATTAGAAGCCTGACCTGTAAATACTTAACACAGCACTTGAAAAGGGCAAGTGATGAGGGAGGGACACAAAACCTGGACTGTTGCATTTGTGACCTGAAGGGACTGGACCCATCTCTTCTTCTTGGGAACTCCCCACAGGACACACAGAGGTCCCTTCACTTCTGTCCTCAGTTAATCCCAGCTGATGAAGGATAAACATCCCTGTCTGATCTGTGATACCATCTGTGAGACGGGCATCACATTTCCCCAGACCACAAGAGTTGGGTCTCAAAAAACAAACCCCACCTGCGCCTTATTCCAAAGAATGAGAAAATGCAATACTTTTATCAGGTGTGAATTATCTGTCAGTGGCTGCCCCATCCCTGGAAGTGTCCAAGGCCAGGTTGGACAGGGCTTGGAGCAACCTGGGCTACTGGAAGGTGTCCCTGCCCATGGCAGGGGGATGGAACAAAAGGGTCTTTAAGGTCCCTTCCAACCCAAACCATTCTATGATCAAAACCTTTACATGCTACATGGAAATCAACCAGCACTTTGCTTTTCTCCTTAAGCTGCGCGTTTTGGGGTAAAAAACAAGCATTTTGTATATCAAGAGGGAACAAAGCATAACTGGGTTAGACAATTTCTCACTTCTAGAGAGAACCAGGTTTTCATTTTCTTTCTCTCAAGAGCAGGCTGTGAACGCCCAACTGAGACCCGATTTGACTGACCACCTTGAGAGGAAAAAATGCCAAAAAAACTGAACTGCACATGGAAAGCCATCAAACACCCCAAATCCGAGGCACTGGCAGCATGGCCAAAAACCCTTCCACGGGCACAAGCAGGTAGCCATCGCTCGGCAGAACAAATTAACGACTCCCAGCAGTGAATTTTGTCCCACTGATCCAGACACGGGTCCAACATCTGCCCAGACCCACGCCGGGGAAGCTCAGGAACACGCTGCATACAAATCGTGGCAGTGACAGCTTAGCTCATCTCAGCTGCTCCTTCCAGCCAGCCCCGTTTCCAGGCAAGACCAGCCCCTCGCTGCAAATGGAGCTGCACCTCGCGTGGTGGTACCACAGCAAATGGAAGGAGAAACTCCCTTTAAAGTGATGGCAGCTGCCCTCTGCGAGCAGACAACAGGATTGCGTTGCCAGGTGTGGAAAAAGCCAGGGAAAATCGCCTCCCCCCCCCCACCCCCAAGCTAATAATGTGGAAGGCAGGGATGCAGGGAGAAATCTCCATCCCTCATCTGAAATGAGCTGTTTGAGCTCCTTGCAGGTTTAATTGCTCCGAGGCAGGAGGGCAGGTGTGCGCTCCTGGAAACACCTGGCGAGGAAACTTCCCTTTTTTCCCCATCTAAGTTGGGCTTAAAACAAAGGAATTGCCAACAACTACAGGTGAGGGAAAAAAAAAAAAAAAGGGCAAAATTCAGAGAGAGGGGCGAGCCCCACGCCCTGTCTGGTGGGATTTTGGGACAAGGAAGAAGAGGCAGCATGGAAAGAGGCAGAAGGAAGGGACAAGGGGGTGATTCCAGCAGGACAAGGGGCAACCCCAGCATGGCACGGGGATGCTCGGGAGGTGCAAGGCACATCCAGGGGACCACCAGTTACACCAAGCAGCACCACCCCAGCCCCAAACCCACAGTGCTGGGCACCAGCATCCCCATCCCGGCTGGAAAACACCCAGGATTCAACAGGATGGGACCCACCTCACTCACGTTAAACCCCAAACCCTTCAACTGGGCACCTGAGGGTGGGTAGCAACAAAGCCGGGCAACTCCGGGATGCCGTGACCTCAATAACGCTTCCCTCCGCCACCAAAATCCCGTGCTGGGCGTGGACAGCTCCTTTCCCTCGAAACGCTTCTTCCTTGCAGTTTCCCCGTTATTAATCAATTTACCGTCTTTAATCACCGCCGCTCCCCCTCCTCCATCCCCGGGGCGGCTGCAGAACATGGCCCCGCGCTGCCGCAGCCCCGGCCCCACCTGGCGGGGAGGGGGGGGGGGGAAAAAGGGGCCGAAAACGGGGTCGAGACCCGCTCCCCCCCATACACACCCCAAACCCGTGGTTTCAGCATCGCTCCACCGCCGGCCGCTCCCGCCGCGCCTCGCCCCGGGCGGCAGCGCTGCCGCAGGGGCCGCGCCTGGCGCTGCCGCAGCCCCGGGGCGCCGGCACCGCGGCACGCCCCTCCCGCGCCCCTCGCCTCCTGGGGACCCAACGGGCTTCTCGAGATGTGATTTTTTTTTTTTTTTAATTATTATATTTTTTTTTGGTGTTTTTTTTTTCCTCCCACCACTCCCTCCACGCGGGCAGAGCGGGTTCACGCTTCCTCCCCACCACCACATCCCGCCTCATCCCAGCCGCCACCCCCCCCTCCCCACCTCCGTGTGCCCCCCGTACCTGCCGCTGCGCGGGGAGAGGGGATGAGCGGAGCGGGGAGGGGGGGGGGGGAGGAAAAATGTCCGCACCGGGAGCCGGGCGGCGACCGACAGCGGTGACAGCGGCGACGGTGACAGCGGAGCGGAGCGGGGGCGCGCGCGGGCTCCGGAACCTTCGCCGCGCCGGCGGGGCGGGAGCGCGCGCGCGCGTGCGCGGAGAGGCCGCCGAGCCCCCCCCCCCCCTTCACCCAGTCCCCCCCCTCCTTTCCCGCCAAGGGGGGCGCTCGCCCCGCCCGTGCGCGCTCCCGACGCCGCCGCCCCCCCATTGTCTGCGGGGAGCGGGCGCGCGCGCTCGCGGCGGCCCCGCCCGGCAGGGGGCGCTGCCGCGTTACCCCCCCCCCCCCCCCCTTCATCCTCACCCCAACACCCCCTCAGTCCCCTCACGCCTCCCCCCGCCATTTTGTGGCCAGCGCCGAGACGCGATGGGGAGGTCCTCGGGAAGGGGGGTTTGTGGTCCTGCATCGATTTCCCCACACACACACACACACCTCCTGCACCCGCCACAGCCCCCCACGGGGATGCGGGACACCCCCTCTCCTCAGCGCTGCCTCCCGCTCTCCGCCCGCACACGAGCTGCCGGTCACAGCCCTCAGCATCCACGGAGATGGCGGTGGAGGTATCTCCCGCAACCCCCTCGGCAGCCTCGGCGGCGGCCACGCGGCTTTGATTTCGCCCGCTGGTAAAAGCTCGGCGCTGACAAAAGCGGCAAGCAGCCCTGCCTCCCACGCAGCTCCGCAGCATCGCCCTCAGCTCCTACGGTGGGGAGGCACAAGGGGTGGCGGAGGGAGAGCGGCTTTCATGGCGTTTGGTTCTGCAGACACCTGTGGGAAGGAGTCAACAGGTGAGGGCGTTCATCGCCCTGAGCTGTCGGGGAGCACTGGGGCTCCCTCACCCCTCCATACAGGGCCTGTGACCAGCGTGAAGCACTGAAAAGCGGAGGGAGAGGCTGAGGAAACAAGTCACGCTCCCCAAAGATCCCTTCTCCACCTCGCCTGCTCCATTTGAGATGCTCTGGCTCGGCCCAGGAGCGTTATGGACGCAGGGGAGATCCCTTGATGGAATTACTACCTTGTGTTAACAGGGTTACTATCCCTAGTAATTGGATTTAGTGGAGAAACTACAGGAGGGCAGGCTCCAGGTTTCATTTTTTTTTTCCCTGAGAAACGTCGAGGTGCAAACCCAGGGCAATGTCCAGTCTAAGAACAGAGGCTTTTTGCAAAGGGGAGAGCTCAGGAGGGAATAAAGAAGAACGGATGTGGAACCTGCAGCACCAGAGGGTTTTTTTAAAGCAAACCAGGTTGGGAGTAGTCTGTGTTGGTTTGGAATAAAGGTCTGTGGAGTTTCAAAGCCCTTCTCTTATTACAGTATCAGAACTGCAGAAGTACAGTCACATGAGGGGGGAAAAGATGGATTTATGAACATGCAACCATGAGATGGTTGGTTTGGGGGTTGTTTTCTCGGGTCAATAGGAACAGGTAAGGCATCTAAAACCAAGAGAATGGACCATTTTTAAACTGCCTAGGAAGTACCCACTGTACATTATCCGGAAAATTTCCCCATCTTCTCTCAAAAAAAGTACCACAGCATTGGGAATGGTAAAATAAACACTACAGTGCTACAAGAGGATCCGTCCTTGGCAAACAGATGAATTACAGTGCAAGCAGCTCGAGTCCAATTCTGGGACAGCAGCTCTTCCTACAGGCAGTAGGGATGTAGAAGGAAGAGCAGACTGACTGGGAATCAGCTGAGCACCCTCCAACAGGATTATTTCTTCATCCAAAGACAGCCAAACCAGAAGGGACTCCCAGGCCTTATTTTTTAAAGCATGGCAGCACGTGGCTTTCTAAAGTCATCTCAAAGCCCACCTTTACCTGCCAAAGTTCTCTGCTCAGCAGGCACCAAGTCCTGTCTGGATCCAAGAAATCTGGAAAGTGAAGCATCATTAGTCAGTCCCAGCTGATGTTCAGGCACAGCCACATCCAGGCCATTTGGAAGATCTGTTGGCAAAGGTTGGTCAAGAATTAAAACCCATCAGTTGCTGCAGCAACACAGAGATGTTTCTAGAACTGCTGGAGCAGCCCCAGGTGGGATGAGCTCACGGTTCTGAGAGGAACTGCAGGGAAACTCTCTGAGGGCAGATTTACCTGTTCCTGCAATGGGCTGAAGCTGATGTAGAGTTTAATTACTGCTCAGAGCTCTCCTGGCCACTTTGTGTTCATAGGGGCTTTTGTTTATTGGAAAAGGGATCTGGGAATTTATCCTACCATTCTCAGGCCAGGCTCTTCCTTCCCCTCCTCTCCTTTTGGCCCATACTGCTGCTAGTGGAAACAAGACACTACTTTTAACATTAAATTATAAAGGAATCCTTTAGGGAGGGAAGCATGAAGTCTTTTATCTTCCATACCTGTATCTTCATCCCTAAGATCAGGTTTGTTTTCCTCACAGGTGCAGTTGGTCACCTGTTCCATTATTCCCAAGGTTTTCCCTGGCAGGTGCTCCAGAAGGTGGGACACCTTCCCAGGTGTCACCTGCAGTGGGAATTGACCTGCAGAGCTGCAGCTGTGTAAGGAATTTTGGGTTGTATTCTGGGTTACACAAGTCTGGTGTCCCCAGGGCCTCCTCTGGCCACGAGCTGCTTCATTTGAGTCACTTAATTCAGCCTAAGCCTGGCTTTTGCAAAAACCATAATGATCCCAGCTGAAATAAATACTCGAATTCTGCCCTGGCTTAATTCCATTAAAGCACTACCCAGATCCTTTTGCAACCTGGCCCTTAGAGTTCACCTGGGAAAAAAAAAAAAAAAAAAGGAAACGTGCTGATTGCTTTCAGAAACGCGATTTTGGAAAGCGAGGAGACAGGATTGAACTTTCCGAAGTTGATTCCAGGCGCTGGAAGCACAGGATACCCCTTCCTCGGCCGGGAGCTCCAGGCAGGCACAGCCCCCCGTGCCGTGGCCCTGGCCCAGGACACCAGCTGGGTTTCATAAGCTCGGTGGAACTGGGAGCAGGGAGTTACACAAGCGTTTTCCCAGCCGTGACGGTGTCACGGCAGGACAGACCCGGGGCAGGGCTCACGCGAACCGTCCCCACGGCCGGTCGGACTCCTCGGCTCAGGGGGGGATTAGAGCTCAGCTGGCTCCTTCCCCACCAACCAGACAGAGATCTGCGACTCAGACACGGTTCTCTCCATCTGAAGTAACCTGCAGTTGGTTTTCAGAGCGATGGGAGCACGGTGCACCCCACCGAGGCCAGCAGGGACGGGAATTGGGGACAGAAACATTCCCGGTGTTTGGACAGCGCAGGCGGCCAGCGGGCCGTGACTCAGCACAAAGAGCCAGCCAGGTCCTCGCCTCGGCAGCGCTGAGCTCGGGATAAACAAACTCACCACTTTCACCCTGACCTCCTTAGCAGATGGACGGACCCAAAAAATCGAGGCCAAGGCACTTACACCATTGTACACTTGTCCCTCTTTCCCTGTCTCCAGCAGGAAAAACATCATTCCTTTTCTTTTCAGCTGTGTGGAAGCCAAGCACAGCCCAACACCTAAACCAGAAGATACAAGACCCAATACCCCTAAGGACAGATAAATTTTAATTAATCATTATTCCATTTCTCAATAACCAGCTGCGAGAGGCTTTCACATCATTTAAACCCCGTGTCTCTGTAAGAGGCAGAGCTGATTCATTGGGGAGTCACAGGATGCATTCACTTATGGGACCTTGTGGGAATTATCAGGCTCCTGGGCTCACATCACTTAAAAGCCAAGATTCCCTTGGACTTGGTGTCATGGAAGGGCAGGTCCTGGCATTAGCTGCCCCTTTCATCCTCAGAGATACCAGTGGACAGGAGGGACTTTATTCCTGGAGGACAGCAGCCACCACATCCCTGCCAGCTCCACAAAAGGACAGGGAACATCACCGTGGGTGAAATAGGCTGCTTAGTAAACACCCTGGAGCCCTGAATCCTCCTGCTCACCAGGCAGAGGCTGCTCTGGCACCTTGTACATCACCTGTCCCTGAGTATGCCCTGTCCTTCCCACGGGGTGGCCCTCACAGGGGAGCAGAGAGCGGTGTGGGCACCAGTGCAGGACTTATCCTCGGGATTAAGTCAGGGCAAAAGTTCAGCCCTGCTCTGAGGCAGAGATTGCATCATGCGGCACCACCACAGGTTGTGTTGCAGGGATGTTGCCACGCAAGTGGAGTCCCCGGGAAGCTCTGACCTGCGGGTTTCCTGGAGGACACACCGGCTGGAGCCCCGCTGTGGTCTCATCCCTGCTCTCCAACCCCATCACCAGTCACCCACTGGGGCAGAGCCCGCGGTCCTGGGGGTCTGTGCGGGTTTCAGAGGGGCTTTGGGAGCCATCTGCTGTTATCAGCCCAGATTACAGCGTGGGGGTGAAGGGCACCAGAAGGGCTGTCCTCCCTTCCAGGGGCACACGGATGCACTTGGACCATCTTCACAGAATCACTGAGGTTGTAAAAGACTTCCAAGGACATCGAGTCCACCCTGTGCCTGATCTCCCCTTTGTCCCCCAGCCCAGAGCACTGAGTGCCCCATCCAGTCCTTCCTTGGACGCCTCCAGGGGTGGGGACTCCACCACCACCCTGGGCAGCCCCTTCCAAAGCCTGACAGCCCTTTCCATGAAGAAATTCGTCCTGAGAAAATCCCAGGCCTGGGTGGAAGTGGCAGAGCAAGCTGTCTGCATCCCGCTCCAAGGGCCTGCCAGAGGACAGGGAGCTGCTGGGCACTCCAGTGCCAGCGCTTGGGGAACTGAGGGGCTTTGTTCCTGTGCAGGCAGCGGAGCAGCACCAGCACTGGCACAGCACCGTGCCCGTGTCCCAGCCTGCCCCTCCACCCCCGTGTGCAGCACATCACACTGCCAGCACGGAGAGTGTGCAAACCTCGCTGGGCCTGAGGGTGAGTGGGAGAGCCCCAAGCCTTCAGCACAGTGAGTGTGCAAGGCACAGCCTTCTGCCAGCACTGTGAGTGTGCCAGGGGTGTCCCTCTGCCAGCGTGGCGAGTGTGCAAGGTATGCTCTTCTGCCAGCATGGTGACGGTGAGTGTGCAAGGTGTGCCCCTGTCAGTACAGCGAGTGTGCAAGGTGTGCCCCTGTGTCAGTACAGTGAGTGTGCAGGGCGTGCCCCTCGCTCTCCATCATGGTAAGTGTGCAAGATGTGTCCCTCTCCATCATGGTGAGTGTGCAAGGTGTGTTTCTCTCCACCTCAGGGAATGTGCAAGGCACGTCCCTCTCTCTTCAGCACTGTGAGTGTGCAAGGCATACACCTGGCCATCACGGTGAGTGTGCAGGCTGTCCCTCCCCAGCTCAGGGAGCGTGCAAGGCACGTCCCTGTCTCTTCAGCGTGGTGAACGCTCCAGGTGTGCGAGGCGTGTCCGTCTCCATCACGGTGAGCGTGCCGGGTGCCCCTCTGTCAGTACATCGAGAGCAAGGTGACCCCCTCACACCCGCTGAGCGTGCAAGGCGCGTTCCCGACGCCCCCCCCCAGGCGCGTTCCCGCTCCCGTCCGTTCCCGCCGCGGGCCGGCAGGGGGCGCAGGGGCGCGCGGGGCGCGTGCGCGGCGCGGGCGGGCGGAAGTGCGGCGCGGGGCCGGCGCGCGGCGAAGGGCGCGCGGGGCCCATGGAGCTCCTTAAAGGCGCCGCGGCCGCTCCGCAGCCTCCCGGCCCCGCAGCAGCGACGAGCCCAGCCCGGCTGGAATGAGCAGGTGGGGCGGGATCCCCCGGCATCCCTTCCTCCTCCTCCTCCTCCCGCGGCACCTTCCTCCCCACCCGCTGCCTCAATTTCCCTCCCCGGTGTCGGGGGTCATGCGGCTGTGATGGGGGAGGAGGCGGCTGCGGGGACCCCCGGACGCCTCTCCCGGGGTGGAAGGGGAAGCACCGGGACTGGGGTGGCTGCAGACCTTGAGAGAGGGGGAGTAGAGCCGAGGGAGGGAGATCCTGTGCTTGGAGGGGGCTGCAAAGCCCGGGGGAGAGGACACAGCCTTGAGGTGGGGGCTCCAAGCTCGGGGGGCTGTAGACTCCAGGTAGGGGGACAGAGCCCAGGTAAGGGAGATCCCCGGGGGCAGTGGGGGCTGCAGGCCCACCCAGGTAGGGGTGCAGATCACATGTAGGGGGGCTGCCCCTGCCCTGGGGGGCTCCCGGGGACAGCGATCCAGGCTGGGTCCCTGTGAGCCCTGGAGGATGCTCCAGCATCATCCCCTGCTCCAGGGAAAACTGGTTTGTCCCCCAGCAGGATGAGCCCCCGGTGCTCTCTGAGCACCCCTGGAGCAGCCCAGGGCCTGGGAAGCACTGGGGGATCTGCCAGCAGAATTTCCCTCTGGCTCAGGGCTGGAGTGCCCAGCTGGGCCCTTCCAGCTCTGGAAGAGCCCCCTGAGCTCCCCTTGAGCCCCCTGTCCCTGGGAGTTTTTTGCACTGATCATCTTAACTTATATTTATTTCTCCCCCTTTTTGTCCCCATCATCACTGTGCTGTGCTCAGCCCCAGCAGCGTTCCAGGCTGAGCAGGGGGCTCTGGGCTGGGGGCTTAGGGGCTTATTTTATCCTGGATGGAGAAGGGAGCAGCTCCCAGCTGAGAAGGGAGCCCTGGAGGTGCCTCACTCCCCCCGGCACCAGCAGAGGGGCTGTGCTGGGGCATGTCCCGTATAAGTAAGTGAGTTTATCAGGTGCTGCAGGGCTGGGAGCGAGAGATTTCCCTCAGCTTGCGTAAGACTGAGCAGCAGGGCTGGGGCTGGGGGAAGGATCCGTCCCAGTGCCCTGCCCACGGTTTTGCAATGGCTGTGGGGTCAGTGGGGCGAGCGCCACGGCGCCGTCCCGTGATGGGCACGGATCCCAGACAGCACCCAGGTCCCAGTGGGGCAGTGTATGCCATGTGCCAGGACAAACCCAGCTCCCCGGGGGGCTGAGTGTCGGGACAGACCCAGCTCTCCCGGTGTGGTGCCAGGATGACTCCAGCTCTCCTGGTGGGACTGAGTGTCGGGACAGACCCAGCTCTCCCAGTGGGGTTGGCAGGTGTGGGCTTGGGACGGACCCAGCTCTCCCAGTGGGGCTGAGTGTGTGTGTTGCCAGGGTGAACCCAGATCTGGTGGAGCTGGGACAGATCCAGCTCTCCTGGTGGGACAGGTGTGTGTGGGTTCAGGACAGCCCCAGCTCCCGGTGGGGCTGGGTGTGGGGACAGCCCCAGCTCTCCTGGTGGGGTTGGCATGTGTGGGTTCAGGACAGACCTGTCCTGACTTGCAGCCTTGGGCACTGACAACCCCTGAGCCTGGAACTGAGAGATTTATGACTCCTCTGACCTTGCAAATTGCTGAGTCAGATGGGGAAGGTTTTTTGCTGCGTTCCCTGGCTTTAAAAAACCCTGTAGGTTCCCAAAGCTTGGAAGCCCTCCTGCCATGGCCCCGGCCCTGTCCCAGCACGAGGATCATCCCCAGGCCGTGGCAGGAGGGAGCAGCTGGTGCTGAGCGTGCTGGGGGCCGATTCTCTGCATCCTCCTCCCTGGGAAGGGTGCAGTGTCCCCTGCTTCCCAAAGGCACCACATCAGCTCAGGGGGCTGCAGCCTTGCCAAACCTCGTGGGGAATCAGGCAGAAGGTTTGGGATGCCCAAACCCCTTTTTAGGGAGCTTGTTGGAAACTCATGAGGGGGATCCCCCCTCCCCTGGCATCCCCCCAGGGGTGCACTGGGCTCTGCTGCCTTCCCAGCCGGGGCTGGGAACTTTGGACTTTGTTCCTTCCTGTCCTTAATTTTCCAAGCGCAGGGAGGGGAGAGTCCTCCCTCCCCAAGGACATGGAAGGCTGGCCTGGACTGTTCCCACCTCTCCAGCCAGGCTGGGCCTGCTGCCAGCGTGGGGCCAAGGGGGTGTTATCGGGGCTGGGCCGGCCCCAGGAGCCGGTCCCTGTCCCCTCCCCGGGCCACCACGATTATGGGGGGCCCTCTCCTGCCCTGTGCAGCACCGATAGCACGGTGGAGGTGGGACACTGACCTCACACCGCTGGAGTGGGGATGCTGGGGGGGCTCCCAGGGGAGCCAGGGACCCCCCTGGCCTCGAGCATCCCCCGCCATGCCTTGCAGGGGGACAGTGCCATGGCTGAGAAGATGTCACCGAGCCCCGGCGTGGGCATCACGCCGCTGCAGCAGATGCTGGCCTCGGGGACAGGCGCCATCCTCACCTCCCTCTTCGGTGAGCACCGCAGGGTGGGCGCTGGGGTGGGGAGGGGGTTTAGCACGGGGGGAGTCACGGCTAAAGGGTGGTGTTGTTTCAGTGACACCGCTGGACGTGGTGAAGATCCGGCTGCAGGCCCAGAGGACCCCGTTCTCCAAAGGTAACCCCTGCTCAGGGTAGGGTGGGGGGCTCCAGCCCGTGGGGATGACTTGGCTGGCAGAGCCAGTGGCAGGGATGTCTCAGCCCCAGAGCATGGGGCCACTGTGAGGTGGCAGGTTACCATGGGCCCCTCATCCTGACGAGCTCGGGGGGCCCTGCTGGGGGAGCTGGGCTCGTGCTTGGCTCTGTCCTTCCCCCTCCACAGCCTGGGGCTGAAAGGGGTCAGTGCTATGCCTGGCAGCCCCCAGCCCCCCGGGGAGCAGGGCAGAGGGGCTCACCCCGCTCCAGCTGTCTGCTGTCCCCCCACTGCCTTTGTTCCAGTCCCCACACTGCTCCCCATGGGCTCTGCCCTCCATCTGCCCCCCTCCTGTGGGGACAGCGGGCTGGGCCCAAGGGACTGGTTTGGTGACAGCAGGGACCGCTTGGGAAGTGGCTGTGGGGGCATCCAGCCCCCTCACCCACGGAGTTCTCCCACTGCCCGTCTCGGAGCTGCAGCGCACGCTGTGCCCCAGCCCCGGGAGCTGGCACGTCCCAGTGCCGTTCTCAGTGTGTCCCCATTGTGTGTTTCAGCCGTGCCAGCGCAGGCAGTGCCCTGGGGCGCTCAGCCAGCCACATGTGAGTACGCCCAGGGGCTCCGGGCAGCTCCTGCTGCCGGTGGCTTCGCTTTCCCAAACCTTGATCCCAGTTTGCTTTTCCACTGGTGGCAGCTCAGGCTCCTCTGGCTGTAGGGACATCCCTGTGGCCTGGGGGCTGCCATTGTCCCCTGCCCAGGCTGTTCCTGCAGCCCTGCTTTGGGGCTGGCTGTGCCACATCCATGGGGTCTGCTGGGGGGTCTGTTGTGCAACAGGCCTGGCTGTCTGTGCTCCCCCCTCTCTGTACTGTTGCTTCATCAAAGTCCCTTTGGATCTCCACTGCCTGGTGTTCCTCTGCCTGGCTTGAGAGCACAGTGGAGGGCCATGGTGTCCCCACTGTGCCATGGCAGCAGAGCCAAGACCAAGCAAGGCATAAACCCCCTCCCTGCCGTGGAGCTGAGTGTCCCTCACCCTGTGGGTCTGGCTGTGATCAGACCCTTGCTGGAGGGTTGTCCCTCTCCTGGCCCTGGCCTGGGGCTGGTCCCACTGGGCTCAAGCACTGAGGGTTTGGCTCCTTCCTGGAAGGAAGGCTTTGGGATCAGATGTGCTGGGTGTGGGGCAGAGGGGAAGAGTCTCCTGTCTAACAGCGCTGCCATTGCTTCCTGCCTCAGGGAAGTGTTTCCTCTACTGCAACGGGCTCATGGACCACCTGTACGTCTGCCAGAACGGCAACGGCTGCACCGCCTGGTACAAGGCCCCCACCCACTTCACCGGCACACTGGTAGGGGCTGTGGGCACAGCAGGGTGGGCAGGGGCCTCCCTGTGCCAGAGGGGTGTTTGCTGGGGAGGTGTTTGCCCATCATCTCCTCCCTCTAACTCCTCTCTTGGTGCTCCACTCTCTCCCCAGGATGCCTTCGTGAAGATCACGCGCTACGAGGGCATCAGGTCCCTGTGGAGCGGCCTGCCCCCCACCCTGTGAGTTTGGGGATTCTGGGTGCTAACACCCACCTGGGCACGCAGACATCAGTCCCAATCCCCCCTGCCGGCCCTCAGGGAGCGCGTGTGCCCCTCACACCCCTCCTCCTGCTCCTCCTGCTCCTCACAGGGTCATGGCTGTGCCAGCCACCGTCATTTACTTCACCGCCTACGACCAGCTGCGGGATTACCTGCACACCCGGACGGGAAGTCGGGGTCACCACATCCCCTTGCTGGCCGGGGCCCTCGCCAGGCGTGAGTACCCCTCCCCTCTGGGGGTCCCCCCATGCCCACCCTGTGGTGCCAGCAGAGCGTGGCAGGTCTTGGTGCCCAGTTTTGGCACCTGGCTCTCCCAGCACGGTGCCGATGGCTCTGGGACAGCCGCTGGAGCGGGCGGAGCTGATTCCTGCTGTCCCCTCCTTGCAGTGGGTGCCGTGACGGTCATCAGCCCCTTGGAGCTGATCCGCACCAAGATGCAGTCCCGGCAGCTCAGCTACCGCGAGCTGGGCGTCTGCATCCAGTCAGCAGTGGCCCAGGATGGCTGGCTGTCCCTCTGGAGAGGCTGGGGACCCACCGTGCTGCGGGACGTCCCCTTCTCGGGTATGGCTGTGGTGGCACTGGGAGGTGGCAGGGAACCAGGGCCAGGGGGGTTGGTGTGTCCAGGGTGTCCAGTTGTAGCACTGGTGTCTCCTTTCCCCCCCCCTCAGCTCTGTACTGGTTTAACTACGAGTTGGTGAGGGCGTGGCTCTGCAGGCAGGCCTGGCTGGAAGAGGCCACGTTCATGGTCAGCTTCACATCTGGGGCCATCTCTGGCACGGTGAGTTTGGGGTGCTGAGGCTCACTCAAGGCAGGGGGATGGTCCCTGTGGGGAGGGAGGGAGGAGGGGTGGGCTGGGATGGCACAGATGGCAGAGCTGTCACCAGGTCCAGGCTCACTGCCCGGTGCCAACCCCACAGGTGGCCGCGGTGCTGACGCTGCCCTTCGACGTGGTCAAAACCCAGCGGCAGATCGAGCTGGGAGACAGCGAGATGCACCCAGGTGAGGGGCCAGGCCTGCTGGCAGGTGCCTGGGGGGCATCAGGGACTCCCCATGGGCATCCCTAGACCCTCACCCGCTCCCCTCTCCCCACAGTCTCAGCCTCCAAGCCTTCCTCCACCTGGCTGCTCATGCAGCGGATCCGCGCCGAGTCTGGCACCCGGGGGCTGTTTGCAGGTGAGGACGTGCCCCAGCCCGGCTGTGCCGGGGTTCCAGGTGCCCCTGGTGTCACCCCTGACGGCGCTGTCCTTGCAGGCTTCCTGCCCCGTGTCATCAAGGTGGCTCCTGCCTGCGCCATCATGATCAGCACCTACGAGTTCGGCAAGACCTTCTTCCAGAAGCTGAACCAGGAGCGGCGGCTGCGGGGGTTGTGAGCAGGGCTGGGGCAGGGCCGTGCCCAGGGGACAGTGCCAGCCCTGCTCTGGCCGGGAGTCCTGTGCCCAAGGGACAGTGCCAGCCCAGGGAGCCCCGGGAGCGGCGATCCACGCTGGGCTGTGCAGAGCCCAAGTGCCTTCATCCCGCACTCTGCCTCCCCACGCACGGAGCCAGGGCCCCACTCGCAATCCCAGCCACTCTGGGGGACATCTGTGCCTGCTGCTGTGACACTGGGGGGGACCCCCCACACACTCATCCCTTGGGGCTGGACAGATGTTGCTGCTGCTGCTGCTGGATTTATGGACACTCTGGCAAGGAGGGGGTGTCCCAGGAGACTTGGCCTGGCAGGAGATGGAGCTGGGGCTCTGGCGAGGACCAAACCCCAAACCTCGGAGGCTTCTCTGCCTGCCTGGCCCCCCCAGCCCTGCTCTGCCCAGGGGTCTGCCCCTCCTCCATCACTCACGCACAGCCTCCCCTTGCCAGCTCTGATGGGGACACGTCAGGACCCTCTCCCTGCCTCCAGACCTCTCACTGGGGGTGTCCTTGTCCCCTGCCAGACACTGGGTCACACAGACCCTGCATGGGGACAGACCTCGCTGCTGCTCCAGGGGGCTGGGGGGCACAGTGGCACCCCCTGCCCAGTCCCTTCACTGCAGGGGATGCCCCAGCTCTGTGGGCACTGCCCCCACCTTCCCCTGGAACTCACGGGGGGGGAATTCCTCTTATTTTCTTAAATAAAAGAAAAACTTATCTCGTAGTGGAAGGGTTTTTCTCCCTCTGTGCTGGGGGGCTGTGAAAGGCTGCCCCAGGGGTGCCAGCCATGTCCCTGCTGTGTGGGCATGGTACTGTCACCCACTGGGTCCTTGCTGGGCTTTTACTGGGGGTAAGGGACCCCAGGACCACCCTGCTCCCCCAGCAGCACCTCACTGCAGATGGGGCAGGGGGATGCCCCATCCCTGCTGACCTGTGGTGTCCCAAAGGTGCTCTCCCTGCCCAGAGGGGCTGGAGGAGGCTCACTGGACCCTCCCCAGCACCTCTGCCTGGCACGGGATCTCGTGGTGGGGGGCACAGGGGGTCTGTTCTCCCCCTCTCCCAGCAGAGGGGGGTGGGTGACAGGCCAGCTCTGCTTGCTGCGTTTATTGATTTCCTTTTGCTCCAACAAGGCAGATGGGGCCGAAATAAAAACCAAAACCACCCAAAACAACCCAAAACCCAGGGGAGGATGGGGAGGGGAAAGGGGAGTCCTACCCCTGTCGTGGGGATGCTGCAGCAAGGAGGGACAGCTGGTCCCCGAAGTGGGGGACAGGCAGCCCCCCACAGCAGGGTGGGGCTGGGGAAGGCCAAGAGAGCTGAGCAGGGCAGACAGTGGGGCTGTGCCCAGACCCTCATCCCTGGAGGGGGCCTGCCCCTGACCCCCCCTGCTCCCCAGCAGCTGTCACTCCCACTGTATCCCCCCATAGCACAGTTCATCCCCCCCATCCCCAGCTCGCCTGGGTCCCAGTCCTGCATCCCCCATCCCAACGGGTCCATGTCTCCAGCCAGGGTCCAGGCTGGGGGGCGGAGGCGCAGCCGGGGGGTTGGGATGTCGAGATGGGGAGGGGGATGCCCATCCCCAGCCTGCCCGGTGGGTTCGGCGAGTCCCTCGTCGGTCCCGGGGCGGCGAGGGGGGTCGAGCTCAGTCCTGGGCCGAGATGCTGGGCCGGGCGGCCGGGCCGGGGGGCGATGAGGGGGCCGGGGGCCTCAGCTGGGGCTGCGGGTCGGGCTGGCTTCCGTGCTGTCGCTCACCAGGCACTCGTTGGACTTGAGGCTGGCCAGGGACTTGCAGCTGGGCAGGGAGGCCAGGGAGCCGCAGAGCCCCAGCATGGAGGGCGTGGGGTCCTTCCCTGCAGGCAGAACGGGGTGTTATGGGGGGACGTCAGCCTCGCACCATAGCCCTGCCAGGGGGACAGGGACCACCCTTCTGGGAGGGACCCTGGGTGTCCCTGCACTGCTGGAACAGCACCCCTGCCACGAGGAGGGGGCTGCTGGGAGGGTTCAGACACCTGGGTGCGTGTGGGGGACCACGCTGAGCCCTGGGGGGCACCCTGTGGTAGGTGGGGGGTGTCTTACCCAGGGGCCCCCAGGGCTCGCCTTCGCGCTTGCCCTCGCCCAGGCGCTGGGAGTCGGAGCTGAGGCTGTTCTCGGCCGAGAGCTGGTCGGTGCTCACGAAGCTGTGCCTGCAGAGGGACGAGCTGAGCCCCCCGGGGGCTGGCACAGCCCTTCTCCCTGTCCCCTGCCCCGTCCCCCCTCCCCTGGGGCAGGGCAGGGTGCTGGGCACAGGTCGGGGGGGGCTCTGCCCCCAGGGTGGTGTTACCTCCTGTAGAGTTTGCTGTCCGAGCCGCTCTCGTTGCCGTTGAGGGTCCCCAGCGAGGGCCACTGGTTGACCAGGGGGGTCACCATCTCCTTGGAGAGCTGGGCCAGCTGCGGGTTCTCGCAGGGGATCAGCCCCGTCCTGCGGCAAAGGCGGGTGCTCAGCACCCGGCACGGCCACCGGTGCCGGGGACCTGCCGGGCGACACGGCCCACGGGATGTGTGGGGCACTGGGGACCCACCACGTCCCACAGGCTGTATGGGTATTGGCAACCTGCCACCATCATGTCCCATGGGATATATGGGGTATTGAGGACCCACCACATCCCCCAGGGCAGATTGGGCACACGGGGGACCCTCCCTGTCCTATGGGATATATGGGGCACCTACCACCCATCACACCCTATGGGGCAAATGGGATACCAGGGACCCACTGTGTCCCACAGGGAATACAGGGCACCCAGGCCCTGGGAATGCCACACCCATCACACCCCACAGGGTGTACAGGGCGCCAGGGACCACCTCTCACCCTGCCCCACAGGATCGATGGGGCACTGGGGACCACCTATAACCCCTGGGGCACCCAGGCTCCAGGAAACCACCCCCTCACCCCAAGCCCTCCACAGCAGCACCAGCTCCCCACTCACAGCTGCTCCTGCAGCTCCAGGATGACGCCCTCCAGCTCCCTCTTCTCCAGCTGGTTCTGCACCATCACCTCCTCCAGCCGCAGCTTCAGCCGCTTGTTCTCCGCCTCCAGGTCCTTCAGCTGCGACTCCCGCAGCCGCACCAGCTCCTCCAGGTACCCCTGCGGGAGGCCACTGTCACCACTGGTGGCCCCGCTGCCACCACAATGTCCCCAGGGCCACTCAGGGTGACAGCGAGAGGGCTGGGTCACCGCAGCAGGGGGATGAAAGTCTGCAGACACCACTGGGCTGTGGGAGTGGGGAATGCAGTGGGGGAACCGATACCTTGACAGCCCCAGCCCAGCTCCCGGTACCTTCTGGGCGTAAACGATGCGGAATTTCTGCTCCATCTTGCGCCACTTGTTGTACCAGCTGTCCTCGTCGGTGACCAGGGGCAGGTAGGGGTGTTCAGGTGAGCTGTCCTCGCTCGTGCTGCTCTCCACGCTGCCCCGCTCCTCCTCCTCGCTCAGGTAGTCGTAGCTGGGGGGGTGCAGGGGCTCAGTGGGGGCTGTCACACAGTCAGGGAGCCCCCCCCGGGATGCCGGGGGAGAGACAAAACCCACCAAGGGACCCAGAGACCCCCAAAAAACCCACTAAGGGAGCCCCCAGACCCCCAACACCTGCAGGTGCAGGTGGGTCCTGCTGCACCCCAAAAAAACACTGGGGACCATGCAAGCCCCTCCAAACTGACCAAACGGGGGTGTGGGGGCCCTAAAACCCCCCAAAACTCACGAAGGGATCCCAAAAGCCCCCCAAAAACCCCAGGGAGGGCACCAGGCTCTTACCTCTGTGTGAACTTCAGGTAGGGTGTGTAGTCAATGACCACGGGCGTTTTACCATCCATCACCTCTCCCTTCAGGCAGAAGCTGAGCAGCGGCAGCGGGAGAAGGAGCAGAGGGTCAGGGCACCCCAGGGGGGGTCAGCCAGGGCCTGTGTCCCACCGTGTCACCCGCCCCTACCTGAAGTCGATGGCGCTGAGCCCGATGAGCATCCCCGTGAGCACCGTGGACTCCTCCCGCAGCATGATGGCCCCATCATCATAAAACCGCCTGCGGGGAAACACGTGGCACCCCAAAACCCACCCTGGCACAGGGAGCCCACCCCAGGGCCCAGTGCAGGAGTGGCCATGGCCGTGGGCAGCTCACCTGGTGGTCCGTGTGTCCCGCAGGGCCGTGGAGATGTACTCGGACATGCGCTTCTCCATCAGCGCCACGCGGATCCACGCCCGGCCCTGCAGGGCAGTGCACAGGCAGCCCTGAGGGGGGGGCTGCCATTGGGTGCCCCCTCCCCACAGCTGCCCCTCACCACAATCCCACCCACCCCTGGCACTCTGGGAACCGGCAGAGGGGGGTTCCTCACCCAGGAGTGGGTTTTGACCCGTTTCTCCGTCCCACGGGGACCCACAGCTCCTGCTGCGCCCCAGTGATCCCCATGGGGTCCTACGGGGGGCAGAGAGGGGATGGGAATGGGAGTGAGATGAGAAGAGGGATGGGATGGGATGGGATGGGATGGGAATGAGTATGGGACAGGAATAGGGATGGGGATGGGAAGAGGATGGGTCCCTCTACCAGCTACAGGGTGTGAATGAAAGCAGGAGAGGCAAGAATAGGAATTGACCTCCTGACCTTGGCCCTGGAGGTGCTGATGTTCTCCATGTTCTCGATGCTGCTGACGCAGTTGTTGGGGACCTTGCTGCAGGCCAGGCGGATGTAATCCCAAAACCCGCGCTGCCCATCGGAGCTGAACCAGCTGACGGGGCCTGCGGGCACCGAGGGGCTGTGGTGGGGGCTGCTGTGCTGGCAAAGCCCCTGACCACTCCTGGGTGCCACCGTGGGCATCCCCACCCACCACGAGGCACAGGAGTGGCTGCAGGGACACCCCCCCGTTACCTTTGAAGCGGTGGCTGAGGATCTGCTCGAGGATGGCGGCAAAGTTGACGAACTCCTCGGAGGAGTCATCGATGGGATCCGCCGTGTACTTCTCCAGGAGGGTCTTCACCGAGAACCTGTGGGGAATTTGGGTGTCGCAGGATGGGTGGGACAGACCCCCCACCACCCATCACCCACCCCCTGGCACGGGCCGGGTTTCAGCGCCGGAGCAAAACGCTTTTCCAGCCGTTGGCTCCCGCTCCCGGCAGCGGGAAGAGGGCGGCGGGGCTGGGCTGTGGCTCGCTGACCCCCCGTGTCCCCACGTCCCCGGGGACCCCGAGGGGGCGGCCGCCGCTCCCCGCTGAGCAAGTGGCCAGGAAGGGCGAACAAAGGCCCCTTCCTCCCCGGCCGTGAGCGGGCGGTGATGGCTTCCCCTTCCGCCCGGCCGCTCGTGCTCCCAGCACTGCGATGCCGAGGACACGGCGAGCCCGGCAGGACGGGGCAGGTGTTGGCTCGGCGGGGATCCCCCCCCTTGTCTGGTGGGTCACAGCCGACTGGGGATCCCTCTGACGGCGGGTGGAAGGTGCCTCGTCGTGACAGAGGGGTGTGGACCTGCCTCGTGCCGTGGTGAGGAAATTCAGGGGGTCTGGAGGTGCCCTGTGCCCTGGCGAGGAGCCCTGGAGGTCCCCATGTCACGACAGTGGGGTTTGGAGCTGCCCCTGTGCCATGGTGAGGAAGATCCAGGGGGTCTGGAGGTGCCCCGTGCATGGCGAGGAGATCCAGGGGGTCCACATGTCGTGACAGAGGGGTCTGGACCTGCCCTGTGCTATGGGTGAGGAGATCCAGGGGGTCTGGAGGTGCCTTGTGCCACGGTGATAACAAACAGGGGGTTCCTGTGTTATGACAGCAGGGTCTGGAGCTGCCCCTGTGCCAAGGTGAGGAAATCCAGGGCTCCTGGAGGTGCCCTGTGCTGTGGTGAGGAAACCCAGGGGTCCTCTGTGTCATGACAGAGGGGTCTGGAGCTGCCCCTGTGCCAAGGTGAGGAGATCCAGGGGGTCTGGAGGTGCCCTGTGCCATGGTGAGAAGACCCAGGGGCTCCCCCTGTCATGACAGGGGGTTTGGAGGTGCCTTTTGCCACAGCAAGGAAATCCAGAGGGTCCCCATGTGGTGATGGGGGTCGGAGGTGCTCTGTGCCTTGGTGGGGAGCACAACACGAGGCTCTGGGGGTCCCTGCCAGGCTGCCCCCAGCCCTGGTGCCCCTCACAACCCCCCCAGCTCTAGGCCAGGCTCCAGCACTCCCAGCACCAGCAGCCCCTCCCCAGTGACAGGGGGGCTTCACCCCACTCGTGCACCCCTACAGGGACCACCAGCCCCCCCCCAGTCCCCTCATCCCACCCCTGCCCCCACCTTCCCGGTCCAGCCGGGTGTCTCCATGACAACCCTCATCCTCCATCCTTCATCCCCCATCCCCGCCGCCAGGAGTGGGGCCCTGACGTCACTTCCTGGGCCCCCCACCCGCACGGGGGACCCCAACAGAGCCCCCCCACCCCGCACCCCGCTGCCCCAGCACCCCCCGCACCCTCCACTCTCCCTGCTCCCCCCCTCTCCCCACCGCCATCCTCGGCGGCCCCCGACATCCCCGCACCGGCCGCCTCCATGTTGTCGCTGTGTCCCCAATCCCCCCATCGCCCACCCCGGAGCTCCCCCAGCCCCCCTAAACCCCCTCAGTCCTCCTGGAACCCCCCAGCCCCGCAGCCCCGGCCCCACCGCCCGCAGCCCCGCGGCCCCGCAGCTCCGCGCCCCCCCATTCCCGCATCCCCATCCTCCTCAATCTCAATTCCGCCCCCTCCCAATAAAAAAGCGACTGCAGCAACAACAAACCCCCCCAAAGGGTGAAGGGGCGCCTGAGGAAGGGGGGGGATGAACCCCCCAACCCTCCTCCCCACCCCCTCGCCTCCCCGCCCCCCATCTCCTCCATCCCCACCGGCGGTGGTCCCTTCTTCCTCCCCCCGCCGCTCTCCCTTCCCCTCCCCATTTCGGGGTGCCCCCCTCCACCCCCTCGCCGCCGCTCCCCCCACCTGCAGACGGTGATGAGGTTTTTCCTCTCCACGGCGATGTTCCTGGAGGAAGCTTTCTTGGAGGAGAGCCCCAGAGCCATGGCAGCCGGCACCCAGCTCGCTTCCATCCAGCGGCCCAGACGCCACGGCCGCGGGCGATGCCCCTTCCCCCCCCTCCGTGGGGACCCCCCCACCCCACGGCCGCTGCCCCCCTCACCGCGCAGGCTTTGCTCCGCCGGTGCCCACGCCACGGGCCGTGCGCCGCCCCCCCCTCCTTCCAAAGGGATGCTCTCCCCGCCCCCGGCCCCCCAAATCTCTCCCCCGGGGGTTGGGGTGGGGAGGAAGCATAAACGGGGGGGGGGGGGGGCAGCAGCCCTCCACCTTCCTGAGGGTCGCAGCCCCCCTCCCCGACATGACGTGCCAGTGGTGGGGACACCCTGGGGAAAGCCATGGGGAGGGGGCAGCCCCCCTGGGGGTTTTGGGGGGTTCTTTGCCCACCCCAGGCTGAGCTCGGCACCCCCTCCCTGCCCTGAGCCCCGTTTTGGGGGGGTCTGAGTGTCACCCCTCCCCGTGGGGTCTGCGGGGGGTGAGAAGGGGGGGCTGACTGTGCGGAAGGGGGGCCCCAGCACCCCCGTTTGGTGTCGTGCCTCAGTTTCCCCACTGATGTGACAGGGAAATCGGGATAGGGGATTGAATCCCACAGACACCCACAGAGCCCCAGAGCACCCAGATAAATCTGGGTCACCTGCGGCAGACAGACACCCGCCATGGGGACAAAGCCCCCCTCTCTGTGCTCCCAGGGGGGCCTCACCCCCACTTCTGCCCCTGCCGAGGTGACCCCAGCCCTTAGCACCCGGCTGGGGGGGCAGAGGGGCACATGGGGGGGGAGGGACCCCCAAAATCCCCATGGCTGTGCAGGGAGGGGAACCCTTGGCAGCACCCAGATAAGGCCAGGGGCTGTTATCGGGGCACCCAGACCCAGCACCACCCTCCACCCCGCTGTGGGTGCCACTGGGTCCCAAAAACGTGGGTCCACCTGGATGGGCTCCCCAGACCGGGCTGGCACAGGGGGGACAGCACTGGTGTGACCCCACGGCCGGAGGGACCTTGTGGGAGACCCCATGAGTGTCCCCAGGCACTGGGGGGCTGCTGTGGGACTCTGTGAGTGTGTGTGTGTGTGTGTGTGTGTGTGCAAGGCTCGCTCCTCCTTGTCCCTGGGATTTGGGTTTGGGATTTGGGGCCAGGACCCCTTTGGAAAGGCTGTGAATATAAAGACACAGGCGTGTGAGTGCACACACACGTGTAGATGTGCACACACACAGAGCCCTTCCTATTCCACCCCCTCTCCAGGACACCCCAATGACACCAATCCCACGGGACAGACACCCTAAGGCATCCCCCATCCATGTGCCACCCCCCCCCCCCCGCGCCTCCTCCCCAGGGAACCTCCCCAGGAACCCCCCTTTTTTTTTTTTTAATTTTTTTTTTTTTTTAAAGAGAACACCCCAACCCCGCGGAAAGGGGGGACAGCCGGGGGGATCCCGGGGATTCCCCGCAGGGAAACCCGGAGGTAAACAAGATATAGGGGGGGCAGCGGGAGCAGGGCCGGTGCTGGCGGGGCAGGCAGAGGGACGGGGCGGGGGCAGCGGGGCTCAGGCGGGGCACAGCCTCACTCCTCAAGATGTTGCACCCCGATAACCTTGTTTACGGGGGGCCCCGGGGGGGGGCCGGGTGAGCCCCAAGGGGGCGAGATTAGGGAGGTGAGCGTGACTCAGGGCATTGGTGTCTCGCAGCCCGGGCAGCCGCAGGCAGAGCGCGGGCAGGGGCGTCCGGAGGCACCCCAGGGGTAGGTGAGGGGTCCCCTCGGGGGGTCCCTGGGGTGGGAGTGGGGGGACAGGGTGGGCGGGGGGAGATGGCGGGGCCAGGCAGGGCTGGGAGGGCACCCTGGTGTGGGGTGGGGGGTGGAGGGCTGTCAGCAAGGGTGGGAGGTGCTGTGGGATGGGGGGTATGGGCTCCCTATGGGGACACGGGGGGTGGGCCCCCATCCATACTGTGTGGATACCTTGGGATATGTGGGTTCCATACGGAACCAGGAGAGGGATCCCAGCCACTCCGTGCGGATGGCATGGGATATGTGGGCTCCTTGTGGAGCCATGGGGGCACCTGTGGCGGGACAGAGCCCAGCCACGCCGTGCAGATGGCATGGGATGTGTGGGCCCAGTACCACATGGAGCCACAGGGATTGTACCCACTGTGGGAAGGAGCTGAGCCTCAGCTGAGCTGAGCCCGAGTTGTATGGATGCTCCAGGATGTATGGGCTCCACATGGAGCCACGGGGGTCTCTGCTGCAGGAGGGACCCCAGCCATGCCACAGGGATGGTGGGGGATATGTGGGCTCCACACTGAGTCACAGTGACCGTACCTGCTGCAGGAAGAATCCCAGGCACACTGTGTGTGGATGGTGTGGGATGTGTGGGCTCCACGCTGAGCTGTGCTGGATATATGGAATAGGAGGTGTGAGCCCGGTCCTGAGCCACTCTGGCTGCGTGGCATGGGATGTATGGGCTCTGTACTGAGCCGTGGTGCTTGTACCCACTGCGGGAGGGATCCCAGCCACGCTGCATGGATGGTGTGGGATGAGTGGGCTCCATAAAGGAACACATTGGCTGTGTGGAGCGGGAGACACGGTGTGGACTCCACCCCACGCACACGATGAGGGACACAGGGGCTCTAGACCGTGCAGGAGGGTCGTGGTGCAGGACGTGCTCCATCCTGTGCCCCGGGATGTGCAGGGCAGGACGTGTGGGCTCTCTCTCACACACGTGCCTCGGGACGTATGGGCTGTATACGGTGCGAGGTGGCCCAGGGATGGATTCAGCAGGTCCGGGTGACCTCGCTGGAAGGTGCCCCAGCACACCGAGGGTCCCCAGCCCCTCAGCCCGGCCTCGGGGCGCTGCGGGGCAGCGCGGGGGGCAGCGGGTGGAGCGGGGCGGGGGCCGACAGCGGGTGCCGGGCGTTATCAGCGGGGCGCAGCCCGGTGCACCGGGCTGATGCAAGAGCCGCCGGCGGGGCTGGGGGGGCCGGGGGGCCCCGAGACAGGCTGGGCTGGGGGGTCGGGGGCCGCCAGTCCCGGGGCCAGGAGGGACAGGAAGGAGGAGGCCGGGTCCGGAGCCGGCCGTCGATCCCGCGGCCCCGCCGCGGCTCCTGCGCCCCACCGGGGATCCCGTGGCCCCACCGGGGATCCCGTGGACCCCCGCAGGGTGTTCGGGACCCCAGCCCGGCTCCCGCCGCCCCCCGGGCCGGGAGAGAGCTGCTGCATCACCCCGGTGAGATCTGGGGGGGCTGGTTCGCCCCGAAGCTCCCCATGCCCTGACCTTGCCCTGACCTTGCCCCTGAGCCCTCATGAGGGGTCCTCAGGGCCGGGGTAGCGGGGGACAGATGAAGTCCTTGGTCCTTCCAAAATGAGGGGGACGCCACGAGGGGGGCTGGAACGGGGGGTCTGGAAGTCCCGGGGCAGGACATCCCTCTCCTGGGCTGGGGGACAAGCACGGGGTTATGGGGTGGGGGAGTTTAAGGGGAATGAGGGGGTCCGGACCCCCAGGTCTCTCTGAGGCTGCCCGGGGGGGGGGCAAAGGGGGGGTGCAGTGCGAGGATAGGGCGCCCCCTGGCGGTTGTCCCCCGGCACAGCCCGGGGGCAGCTGCGGGAGGGGAGTGGGGGGCACAGCCCGGGGGGGGTGGGCAAAGTAGGGGCCAGGAGGGTGAAGGGGTGCAGGAACTGGGTGATGAAGAGTATTTGGGTGCTGATGGGGAGGCAACAGCAGGGGCCCCCCCAGCTGTGCACCCTGGGGGGCTCTGGGGCGCTCATGCTGTCCTGTTTTGGAGTGTCCCGTGAGCCCAGCTGTGCCTCAGTTTCCCCTTTCTCAGCCTCGCGCTGTGCCACGGGGCCTGGAGGGGGTTGCAGGGGGACCTGGGTACTGTGTGTGGGACCCCAGCCCCCGTGTGTGGGTCTATACGGGACCCCCACCCACTTGTGAAAGGTCATGCGGGACCCCAGTTCCTGGGAGTGGGTCTGTGCAGGACCTGATCCCCGGGCACGGGGCATGGGGTGCATGGGCATGGGTGGGCCAGGGCGGGATGCCACGTCCCTGGTGGGAAGCTGCCGGGCCTCTGCCGTCGCCTGACGTCGGTTCCCATCCCGGATGGCGACAGGGCAGGGCATGACTTCCCCGGGGGACCCCCAACCCCGGACCTCCCAGCCCGTGGGGAGCAGTTTAGGCAGACAGGGGCTGCGGGAACGGCCACGATGTTCAGCCCCAGCCCCACCCCAGGGGACGAACCCTGATCCCGGGGGGGGGCACCGAGCGATGCCCTGGTCTCTGCTAACATGTTCTCTCTGGTTTCCCCCCCGCGCCCGTCCCGCAGAGCGCCGGGTTATGGTGGCACCGGGCTGAGCGCCGGGACGCAGCGAGGCGGCAGCGGGGGCCGAGCCCGAGGCCATGGAGGGGTCCGGCCAGGTAGGGACCCCCGGCCCCCCCGCCCCGGCTCTGCTGCTGCGCCCCGGCACAGCCCCGGCCAGGCGTTGAGGGTACCAGACCCCGCTGACCCCCTTCTCTCTGTCCCACAGGAGGCCTACGAGGAGGGGATGAGGAGGACCCTCGACCCCGAGGGCTACGAGGACCCCGGCCTAAAGGACTCCCACCTGTCGCTGGGGGAGATGAGCAGTGAGTGGTTCCTGGGGTGCTGGGGGGCACTGGCACGGGGCGGGGGGCACCAGCACTGCAAGGGGTGGCCATTGCATGGGCACCAATGTCGTACTGGTGCCAGCACTGCACGGGCGTGGCATTGCATGGGCACTGGTGTGTCACACGGGCGCTGGCGTCGCAGAGGTCACACCTCACTGCGTGGGTGACAGTGGCATTGCACAGGTGGCAGCCTTGCGTGGGCGAGGGCACCAGCACCGGCTGGGTGCCAGCTCTGCGGGGGCACCAAAGGCTCGAGGTCGCATGTTGTGTGGGCACCGGAGTTCTGTGGGTGCCGGCTGGGCACGGGCACCAGCATGGCACTGGTGTGTTGCACGGGCACCAGCACTGCCTGGGCAGGGGTGTCTCGCAGGGCCCAGCATCATGTGGGCACATGGGGAGGATCAGCAGCACGTTGCACGGGTGCCAGCTTGGCACAGGCGTGTTGTATGGGCACAGCATGGCACAGGCATGTTGCATGTGAACAGCATGGCACAAACATGTTCCATGGGTGCTAGCATGGCACAGGCATGTTGCATGGGCACAGCATGGCACAGGCATGTTCCGTGGGTGCTAGAATGGCACAGATTTGTTGCATGGGCACAGCGCTGCATGAGCAGAAGCACTGCACGGGCACAGCACGGCACGGGCGTGTTGCATGGATGTGTTTCCCGGGTGCCAGCGTGGCACCGGCAGCGGGGCTCGCTCAGAGCGAGGGGTCAGGCAGGGACACCCACCCTCAGGGGTGGCATCCCCCAAAGGCAGCGACACCCTTTGCCAAAGCCCCCTTGCCGTGAGGTGCCACCTCCAGCGCCAGGGCTGTGGGTACCTGAACTGGGGCTGTCCCTGGGGACACCCGAGGTCCTTGAGCCCCCGGGGAGGGAGGTGAGGGCATTTTGGGGGGGGTCTGCATGCCCCGGAGCATCGCTTTTCCCCAGGCTCGGTTGTTCCAGAGCTGCCACCCCCAGGGGGTGTTTGGGCTCGGGTCCCCCTTTGGGGTGACACAGGTCAGGGGGTAACGCTGCCACCTGTTCTGCGCAGGGGCCGGCGGTGGCATCGGGTCCCCCCTGCAGGCGTGGAGGGCCAGAGCCGAGGAGCTGACGCCCCTGCGGTGAGTCCCCAAATCGCGGCCGGACGCTGCCCTGCCCGCCAGGCTGGCATCCCCCGGGGGGAGCCCGGTGGCACCCGCGGTGCTCGGCGCTGACCCCGCCGTGCCGGCGGTGTGTGTTTTGCAGCCAGTATCTGCCCGGCCGCCGGGGATGTTATGACCTGCAAGGGAAGAGGCGCTCGGCCGGGGCCCCCCCGGGACAGCCCCCGCGCCGTGGCGGAGGGCAGAGTGAGTGACCGCGGGGTCCCCGGGGGACGAAGCCCAGCCCCGGCGTTTCCCCCCTACAACCCCCAGCCCTCCATCGCGCCGTCTTGCCCCGGTTCTGCCACCCACCCCTGTCCCCGCCCTGCGCTCGGGGTGACCGTCACCCGGGCGTCAGGGCACGCCGCGGGGTGACCGCTGCCACTTGCCCGTAATCGCCCACTGATTGAGGATAAATAAAGTCTTTGTTTGGGGTGAGGACAAGAACCACTTGGGGCCGAACGCCGGCTGGCGCCGGGCGGCTCGGTGGCGGCGGCGGCGGGCAGGGACGAGGACACGCTCGTGCCCGTGTGCCACGGCCAACGCTGCCGGGGACACGGGGGCAAGGGACGCGCCCCATCCCCGCTCCCGTGGGCACAGCATCCTTCCTCCGGCAGAGCGGGATGAGGATCTTACAGCAGCGTCCCCCCGCGGGGTGACCCGGCTGGGGACAGCGAGGGGACCGCGGTGGTCCCCGCCGGGGGCGGAGGGGGACGGGGTGAGCCTGTCCCCACGGTGGGGTGGCAGCGGGCGGGCGGGAGCCGCGCTGGTGTTTACTGTCAGCAAAGGAAGTGCTGCGGGATTTACGGTGCACACAGGGCGGCTGCGGGGATCGCTCCCCACTTTATAGGGACAGAGCTGCGGGGACATGGGGAGCGCAGGGGCGCCCGCAGGTAGGCAGGGGATGGGCACAGGGATACCTCGAGCTCCTGGGGTCTGGCTGGCCGGGGATGTGCTGTCCCCGTGTTCCCATCCCAGTGGTGGGTGCTGGTGTTGTGTCGGTGGCAGGGCGGTGGCCACGAGCCCTGTCCTCATCCTGGCTCCGGTGATGTCCCCAGACTGTCCCCCTGACCCAGGGGCCGGGCTTTGGGGATGTGAGGGGACCAAAGGCACCATCAAGGCGAGGGGTGATGGAAGGTCTGGGATGGGGCAATGGGGGGACACATCCAGCGAGTCCCCAGCAGGGCTGGGGTGTGATGGAAAAGGTGACCCCAACTGGGTCTGGGTTGGGGGTGATTGAGAAGGGGACACTTCCAGGTGACCCCAGATGGGTGTGGGATGGAGGTGGTGGGGGGAGGCACCTTCGGCAGACCCCAGGGAGAGGGTCTGGGCTGGGACAGGGACCAGCTAACGCTTCGGTGGCTCCACTTGCAGCTGAGTCGGTGACCGATGTGGACCCGGAGGCGTCGGGGAGCAGGAGGCTCCTGCCCCAGCGGGAGACCCATGAGGTGGGTGCTGTCCCAGGGACCCCCATTCCCTCCCCATTCCCGAGGGTGTGTGGACTGTGGCCACTTGGAGACCAACCTGGGAACACCAGGACACGGGGAGAGGAGACACTGGGTGCCCTGGGGGTCCCTGGTGTGGCCATGGGGACCCTGACCCCCCCATCTCCGGCTGCAGGGCTATGTGGAGCTCCACGAGCTGGTCATGGACAGCTCGAAGGACTTGTGCTGGATGGAGGCCGGCCACTGGCTCAAGCTGGAGGAGGATTTCCAGGAATCAGGGCAGTGGAGCCAGCCCCACCTCTCCTTCCTGACCTACCGCAACCTCCTGGAGATCCGACGGGCTTTGAACAAAGGTGGGGACGCCCCTGGGGACCGCCTGGATGGCGGTGGGGACCCCACACCTGCCGGGTGGTGACGGTGCTGTCCCCACAGGTGCCATTCTCCTCGATGTGGCGGCCAACTCGATGGCGGCCATCGTCAACATCCTCATCGACCAGATGATCTACGAGGGGCAGTGGAAGCCGCAGGACCGGGAGGACATCCTGAGGACGCTGCTCCTGAGGCACAGGTATGGCCAGGGCTGCTGCTCCCAGAGGGTCCCCAGGGTCCAGGCTGGACCCACCCCAACGCGTCCCACTGGAGCCTGAATCAGGGTGGGAAAGCTTTGTCCTCCCACCCTGTTCGGGTGTCCCAGCACACCCACAGGGCTGAGGCTGCCTTATGGGAGTCTAGGGGGGGTTGATGGCACTGGGGGGTCTGACACCAACCCCCCCCGATGCTCTCAGCCACCCCAGCGAGGGTGAGTCGGTTTGGACGCTGCCACCGGCGCTGCTGCAGCGCTCGGGCACCCGCCGGGACGACGTGGAGCAGCCACTGATGAGGGAACAGCAGCCCATGGAGATGAGCAAGCTGGCAGGGACTGAGCAGGTACCAGGGGCACTGGGGGGCACTGGGGGGGCGGGGCTGGGGGGTAGGAGATGCACACAGGGTGTAGACACACACACAGGTGAACACACCAGTTGCACACCCACACGTGCTTGTGCAGAGGGGGACATGCAGGGAATGGTGGGGGACACTTATGGGACAGAGAGGGAGACTCAGGGAGTGGTGGGGGACAGGCAGGAGATGGAAGGGGACATTCAGGGGACAGAAGGAGAGTCATGGGACAGAGGGGAACATGCAGGGGATAATGGGTGACATGCAGGGGACAGAGAGGAACACACCAGAGGGAGACATGTAAGGGGGCACAGAGGACCACAGGGACAGCCACTGAGGCTGGCTGGCTAATTCCTCCCATCCATCTGCCTGCGATAGAGTGGGGCCTCCAAACCCCAACTCCCAGAGAAGATCCCCGAGGATGCTGAGGCCACCCTGGCCCTCGTGGGTGAGTGGTCAGTGGGGTGGCGGGTGCTGGGTTGGGTCAGGGGGGTGGGTGCAGGCTGAGGGGGGTGGGCACAGGGTCAGGGGGTGCAGGGGGAGCTTTGCCATCTGCCCCTCGCTGTGCTCGCTCACGCCCTGCCTTTCTTGCACCTTTTTTGCCTCTCCCCATCCTCAGCTCTCGCCGCCGCCTGCTGCTGCTCAGCGCTGCTCTCAGGGTCCCTGTCCCCATGTCCCTTGTCCTCATGTCCCCTAATTCCCCTGTGTCCCTGTGCCTGAGATCCCTGTGCTCCCATGCCCACCAATCTTGTGTGTCCCTGTGCTCCTGTGCCCTGATGTCCCTGTACTCCCATGCCCATCTATCCCTGTGTCCCCATGTCCCTGTGTCCCTGTGCCTCATTGTCCTCATGTCTTTGTGCCCCCGTCCCACTCTCCCCAAGCCTATAATGTCACCTTGTCTCCATCCCCGATGTCCCCATGTTTCGGTGTCCCCTGTGCTCCCACATCCCCATGTCCCTGTCCCCTGTGTCCCTGTGCCTGGTCCCCCATGACCCCCATCCCGTCCCATCCTGCCCCCAGGCTGTGCAGCCTTCCTGGAGCAGCCAACGCTGGCCTTCGTGCGCCTGAAGGACGCGGTGACACTGGACGGTGTCCTTGGCGTGTCCCTCCCCGTCCGCTTCCTCGTTGTGGCGCTGGGCCCCGACAGCTACAACATCAGCTACCACGAGATCGGCCGTGCCATCGCCACCATGATGTCAGAGAGGGTACAGCTCACCCACCACCCACTGCCACCCCCACTGCCACTGTCCTTGTTACTGCCACTGCCATCAGCCCCCCTGAGCACCCTGGAGTCCCCACCCCTGGGGCTGCACCCTCTAATAGGGCTCGTCCCCCTGTGCCATGTTTCTGTCTGATCCCTATGTCCCCCTGCCACCGTGTCCCCTTGTCCCCATGCGCCTGTGTCCCCATGTCCCCGAGGCCAAAGCGTCCCTTTGTCACCATGTGCCCAAGCAAACACATCCCCTGTGCCCTAGCCCCTGCCCCCCATCTCCCACCTTATCCCTATGTCCCCATGCCCCTGTGGTCCCTGGGACACCCCATCCCCATGGGGACGCTCGGGGGTGCCAGAGCCGGTGCCAGAGCACCCACCCCTGGGCTATCCCACAGGTGTTTCGCCGGGATGCCTACCTGGCCGAGGGCCGGCAGGACCTGGTGCGGGCGGTGGACGAATTCCTGGAGGCCAGCATTGTCCTGCCTCCCACCGAGACCCCCAGCGAGCAGCTGCTCCGCGCCCTGGTCCCGCTGCAGCGCGAGCTCCTCCGCCGCCGCTACCAGCCCCCCGAGAAACCGCCCAGCGAGGGCTTCCTGAAAGACCTGGGTAAGGCAGGGACCACCTGGAAAACCCCCCACCCAAATTTCCCTGTCCCCGTGGTGGGCGGGACACCCCCCCCTTGCATACGGGGTGTCCCCATGGTCACCTGGTGTGTCCCCAGGGATGGACGCGCCGGCGCAGGAGGACGATGACCCCCTGCGCAGGACGGGGCGGCCCTTTGGGGGGCTGGTGCGGGACATCTGCCGCCGGTACCCCAAATATCTCAGCGACATCAAGGACGCCCTCAGCCCCCAGTGCCTGGCCGCTGTCATCTTCATCTACTTCGCGGCGCTGTCACCTGCTGTCACCTTCGGAGGCTTGCTGGGTAATGGGGGGGGACAGGCAGGGGACAGGCCAGGGGAGGGGGATGTTCCCCAGGGGGCCTCCGCCTTCTTCATCACCATCCCATGGGGATGCTCCCAGGGGGTTATGCACCCCCTAATCCTGGTGCCCAGGGACTGGGGGGCACAGTGCTGTGTCCCCCACCCTGGCACTCACCGGCCCTGCTCCCTTTCAGGTGAGAAGACCAAGGGCATGATGGGGGTGTCGGAGCTGCTCATCTCCACCTGTGTGCAGTGTGTGCTCTTCAGCCTCCTCAGTGCCCAGCCCCTCCTGGTTGTTGGATTCTCAGGACCCCTCCTCGTCTTTGAGGAAGCCTTTTACGGGGTGGGTACCCCTCGGTGCCCGTGGGTGCCCCCTGCCCACCACAGCGGGCTTGGGGTGTTCCCACCAGCCCTGGGAGAGGCATGGGGGTGCTGCTGTGGGGGGGATGGCACAGTGGGGATGGCACAGGGTGAGTGGCACAGGGAGGATGTCATGATGGGGGGATGGCACAGGGTGGGGTGCCATATGCCACACCACCCCTGTCCTGCAGAAGGATGTGTGGGGCCACTGTAGGATGCCAAGGTCCAGTCCACCTGGGTGCCCATGCTGGGGGGCTCTGGGGGGCCTGACCGGCCTGTGCCCTCTGGCTCCCCAGTTCTGCAGCAGCAATGGCTTGGAATACATCGTGGGCCGGGTCTGGATTGGCTTCTGGATGATCCTGCTGGTGCTGGTGGTGGTGGCCTTTGAGGGCAGTTTCCTGGTGCGCTTCCTGTCCCGCTACACCCAGGAGATCTTCTCCTTCCTCATCTCCCTCATTTTCATCTTTGAGACCTTCTCCAAGCTGGTCACGGTGAGGGGCGTGGGGGTCCCACAGTGGGGAAGCGGGAAGGGGGGGCTGCAGATTGTGGTTATCACCTGGGTTTCCATAGAAACAGTGGGATGCAGGGATGGAGCCCATCTCTTGGTGTTTTCTCCCCTTTTCCAAGTGTTCCCCAGCTCATGATTTCCCTTCCAACCCTGACTATTCATTCTGTGGTTGATGCTCCTCTCCACAGGGGGATTTTGGGTGGGGGGAGGTGAACCCCACAGAGATGTCCCAACTCCCGGCCCCGGCACACATCCTGCACCCATCAGGATGCTCCTGCAGGGCTCCCAGCACGGCAGGAGGGGTGCAGGGGGATCCCCCATCCCCATCCTCGCTCACTGCCTCCCCTTCCCTCCCCAGATTTTCAAGCAACACCCCCTGAAGCGGGAGTACAACGTGAAGGATGAGTTTGACCCCTCGGAGCCGGAGCCCAACACGGCCCTGCTGTCCCTGATCCTCATGGCCGGCACCTTCTTCCTGGCCTTCTTCCTGCGCAAGTTCAAGAACAGCGCCTTCCTGCCTGGCAAGGTGAGGGCAGGGAGGGCACTGTGGTGTCCCCCCCTCCCCGCTGCAAAAGGGGGGCTCGGTGGCTGAGACCGGACAAACTCATTGCGTGTTCCTGAGAGTTCAGTGTGGTCACCGTGTCCCCACAGGTCCGGCGCTTGATCGGGGACTTTGGGGTGCCCATTTCCATCTTCATCATGGCCCTGGCTGACTTCTTCATCAAGGACACGTACACGCAGGTCCGTGAGGGCAGGGCTGGGGAGGGGGGACAGGTGTCCCCAAGACGGGGACGTGGAGCTGGGTGCTCATCCCTGTGTCCCATCCCCTCACTCCCCTCTTTGCTCCCACCCAGAAACTGAGCGTCCCTAAAGGGCTGGAGGTCACCAACTCGTCCGCCCGGGGCTGGTTTATCAACCCCATGGGGCTGCGAGAAGAATTCCCCATCTGGATGATGTTCGCCTCCGTGGTGCCCGCCCTCCTGGTCTTCATCCTCATCTTCCTCGAGACGCAGATCACCACGTGAGGATGGGGGGGACACGGGGAGGGGAGGGCTGAGGGGTGCCCGGTGGGATGGGCACAGAGGGGACCTCCCTGGGGTGCTGTGTCACCAGCTCGTCCCCTGTGCCCCCGCAGCCTCATTGTCAGCAAGCCTGAGAGGAAGCTGGTGAAGGGCAGCGGCTTCCACCTGGACCTGCTGCTGATCGTGGCCATGGGGGGGCTGGCGGCCCTTTTTGGGATGCCCTGGCTCAGCGCCACCACCGTCCGCACCATCACCCACGCCAACGCCCTCACCGTCATGAGCAAGGCGTCCTCTCCCGGGGAGAAATCCCAGATCCTGGAGGTCAAGGAGCAGCGCATCAGCAGCTTGCTGGTGGCCGTGCTCATCGGTGAGCTGGAGATGTGCCCTCCCTGCATGGGAGGTGAGGGTTGGGGGTCCCCCAGGAGCTTTCCCCAAACCTCTCCTTCTCCACCGCAGGGGTGTCCATCCTCATGGAGCCCATCCTGAAGTTCATCCCGCTGGCCGTGCTCTTCGGCATCTTCCTCTACATGGGGGTCACCTCCCTCTTCGGCATCCAGCTCTTCGACCGCATCCTGCTCCTGCTGATGCCCCCCAAGTACCACCCTGACGAGCCCTATGTCACCAGGGTGAGTGAGCCCTGTGTCATCCTGATGGGTGGCTCGGGTTTGGGGGTGTCCTGGGTTGCAGCACCCCTGAAATCGCTTGAGGCTCCCCAAAGAGCCTCCTCCTTCAGTGCTGACCTTCACTGGGCTCCTGCTCCCACAGGTGAAGACTTGGCGGATGCACCTCTTCACCTTCACCCAGATCATCGTGCTCGTGCTGCTGTGGGTGGTGAAGTCCACCCCGGCCTCGCTGGCGCTGCCCTTTGTCCTCATCCTCACCGTGCCCCTGCGGCGCTTCCTGCTCCCCAAGATCTTCCGGGATATCGAGCTCAAATGTGTACGTAGCCCCAGCACCTGCTGGAAGCCACTGCTGTGCTGTCCCTGCTCATGTCCCTGTCCTCATTCCCATCCCTGTCCCATTCCTGTCTCCATCCCCATCTGTGTACGCCCCTTCATCCCTGTCTCAATCCCTGTCCTCATCTGCATCCCTCATTCCCAACCCTGTCCCCATCCTCACCCTGTCCTTGCCCCATTCCTCTCCCTCCCACCTCGTTCTCCCTCCCCATCACTGTCCCTGTCCTCAATCCTGACCCCATTCCTGACCTCTCCCCATCCCCATCATTTTCTCCAACCCTGTCCCCATCCCCTCTCTGTCCCCATCCCCATTGTTATCTCCACCCCTGTCCCCCTCCCTTGCCCTGTCTCCTTCCTTATCTTCATCCCTATCCCCATCCCCTGTCCCTGTCCCCATCCCTGTCCCCATCCCTGTCCCCCTGACTCCCTCTCCTCCCCAGCTGGATGCGGATGACGCCGTGGTGACCTTCGAGGAGGAGGAGGGGACAGACGTGTACAACGAGGTGCAGATGCCCAGTTAAGGGCCGGCCCCCCCGGCCCCCCAACGACCCCCCCAGCCCCCCCACCCACTTATATCACCACTGCTGCCACCCCGGGGCTGCTGGGCGACAGAGGAGGATTTGGGGACACTGTCCCCACCTGCACACCCTGGGAATGGAATTATTTTTTTTTAGTTATTTTTCCCTTTTTTTTTTTTTTTTTTTTTTTTTTGCTATTTTTTTTTTAAATGTTTTGGAGAGTGTGATCTCACCCCCACTCTGCTGCCCGCTGGGGAAGGGGCTGCCTGGGCTGAGGGGGGGTTCCACGAGCCACCCTCACCCCGTGGCAAGGTGGGATGTGTCACCATCCCGTCCCCAAGGCCACCACCGGGCACTGAGCATGGGAAGGAGCTGGAGGAAGACGTTGGAGCCCGGAGGGAGGAGGAAGGCAGGGATGGAGACACAGCAGGACGAGGTCCCCCCATTACTCCCAGCCCTTGGGGACCCCCCAGCCTGGCCCCTCCTCCCCAGATGAACATTCAGCCAGCTGGGACAGATCCTTCACCCCACGGAGCCCTTCTCCCATTTTCTCCATCGTTTGCTCCAGTGGGATCATCCCAGCTGCTCCGCTGCCCTTCCAGCACCTCCCAGAGTTGGGATGTAAATAGTCTAGTGAGGGAGTTTATATATTTAGAATGGAAATAATCATGCTAAAAACAGCCAAAAAAAAAATTACTTATAATTACGCTGATGCTTCCGCAGGTAGGATTCACTCAAGAGCCAAGCAAAAATTCCCAAAAAAAAGGATGAAAAAGCACCTTAAAAATGAAAAAAAAATTGAGGAAAAATAGGAAAAAAAAAAAAAAAAGCAGCTGCAAGAAGTGATCTGTATATTTGATGCTACTGGGGGGGGGTTGTAATTTATTTTTAGGGCTGGTTGTGCCCCTGCTGCAGCGGGGCCATGTGTGTGTGTGTGTATATACTAGAGAATTATATCAAAATTCAGAATTTTCTATAAAAGATGATTTTTAAGGATCCTGGTCAGGGCCTAAACTCTAAGGACCAGTCTGTCAGTCTCACTGCATTCATGAATTAGTGTTCGTTAGTTAGTTAATTAGTCCTCTTTATTTTTATAGCATTCCGGGTAAATCCGTGTAGTTTTTCCTTGATTTTTCCCTTGCTTGCTGACCATGTCGTGCCCTGTTTCCACTGGGATTGCTCTTAATCCAGCTGAGCATCCCCCTGATCCCACCAAGGCTCATTCTGCCCTGGTCACCCTCAAAGACTGGATCCAGCCGGGGCACAAAACACTGGATCAGGCTCCAAATTTGCTCATTTTTGACCCCAAAATCAGCAGGGGGTGGGTGGGAGATTAGGGGGGTGGGGGTGGGTGGCCCTACTCAGGGCCTTGTGTTTGGGGTTGGTTTAGTTTTATTAATTATGTATCTGAAATAAAAAAAAAATGTTTTGATCTTTGGGGTTTCCTCCTTCCCTTCTCCCCACCTCTGTATCAGGCTTTAATAAAGAAATTAATAAAAACAGAAAGGAAATGGGGGTTTTCTTTCCAGTTGGGAATTTTTCTCGTGCTTTGCCTTGTTTAATTCCCCTCCCCAAAAAGGAGTAGCAGCAGCCTTTGGAGCTGTCCATCCCCCTGGAATGGGCAGTGCAGTTGTACCAAGATGCTTGTCACGGCATCCCAGGATGCTCCCAGTATCCTGGAATAAATCCCAGCCATTCTGGGATGCTCCCCACAGTCATCCTGGGTTGCTCACTGTAACCATCCCAGGATGTCAGGGAATCCAAGAGATTCCTGTGGCCATCCCGGGGCGCTCAGCCCCCCTCATCCCCCTGCACCCCGAGGTGCTGCCCCACTGCCACATGGCCTTGGCTGTCCCTGCTCCAGGGGGATTGGGAACATCTTGATCCGGGGCTGCTGGCCCATGGTGCAGAGCAGCCCCTGCCCCTCCCCCAGCCCCTGGCACCAGATTGACCCCGATTATCCATAATCCCATTAACCAACGGGGGAACACCCGGCTCTCCGTGAGTGGGGCCGTGGGAAGGGCTGTGCCCGTTCGCCCCCAGCCTTCCCCTGGGGCAGGAATTAGGATCAGCATCCACGATTGCTCCCAACAGGGACCCCAAACTCTTTCCATGGGGCTGGGAGAAACCCCCAGCGTGGCCACCAGCTTTTCCCAAGCCTGCTACTCCCTGTTTTCCAGAGATGGAGGCGCATGGCTGGTGTTTTCCAGCCCAAGGCTTGTGGATCCAGCAGCTTTCCTTCCTTGTGCCGGCCTCACGTGGACAAGACGCGCCGGGTGCCATCCAGAGGCCATCCCTGCCTCCAAATCTCAGTGATGGAGGACGGCATCTGCCTGCACCCATCCCTCTTGTTTTCCACCCTGGGAAGAGTTTGTTATTCCCTGGGAGATGGCAGCGAGGTCACGGCCGCGGGATCCAGCCCAGTTTCGGGTTGGGAATTTAGGTCAAGCTCTTCTTTGAACTTGCCTCAGCCTAGGGAAATGGAGGGAGGGGGAATTAGGGGTGGGAGTAGAGTAATGAGGGGGAAATAAATGCTAATTAATTGGTTGCTAATGAGGAGGGGGGAGCATGGAGCTCCAGAGGGGGATCACGTTGGAGCATCACCCCTGGAAGGGGAGAGCCACAGTGCCTGCAGCATCACAGAGCGCTCCATGCCATCCATGGACAGGGGACATGGGACACCCCGGGATCTTCTGGAGGTGTCCAGTGGGATATTGTCACTGTTTGTGCATAGATTTGGGGGGTCCCCACTCCCAGCCCACCTGCTGCAGGGACTGTGGTTGATTCTCAGGGTTCTGGTGTCCCTTCCCAGTGACAAAAGCCACTGGGGGGATTGGGCCTGGAGCACACTGACACTCCAAAAATGGCTTTTTGCTTAAAAAAAAAAAAAAAAAAAAAAGGAGTAAAAAATTTTGAAACGTTAAATTTCATGTATTTGGCCCGATTGCCTCTAAATGTTTTGTTTGTTTACATTGTTTTTTCCTTTTGTGATTTTACCCTCCTGCAAAGCAGCAGCAATTCCTACAATTCGGGGATCCAGCCCAGGCCAGGCCCTTTTCCCCACCGAATAAATACATATATTTTTATTTTTAAGCTCTCGCAGGAGGGATTAACTGCCCGGCGCCGGAGCTGCCCGGCCTGGCTTGGCACAGCTCGGAGCAGGACGTGGCAGAGGATCCGGCTGTCCGGCTGTCCCTCCGTCTGGCTGATCCTTTCCTTCGGGATAAAGCCCAAATAAGCCACTTGCACAGCCAGGCACCACCCCCGCACCCCCAAATCATCTGGAGGAGGGGGGCCCAACTGCACGCAGATTTAGGGATTATTATTTTTTTTTCCTTATTAAGGGTGAAAATCCCCTAGATGTCGGCCGTTCCCGTGCCTGGGAGATGCCTGTAGCCCACAAAGCCGTGTGGCCCCACATTCCCAGATCATCCCGCATCCTTTAGGGGGGGGTCCCGCTGCCTCGTGGCAGGTGCCGGCCGGAGCTTGCCTGTGCCAGCCTGGCTCGGGAGCAGGGAAATGGCCGGAGCTCCGGGAGCACGCCGGCCTTGGAGCAGCGGGCAGATGGCCGGAGCTCTCCGGCAGCCGGGAATGTGCAGCCAGCCGGGAATGAACAGCAGCGGCAGGCGGGCGGCCTGTGCTCATAGCACCGTCAGCCCCGGTGCCTCGGGGCAGGCAGGGCGGTCGGTGCCGCGGCTGCAGCCCCGGTACCGTGGTGGCTGGGGCGGTCGGTGCCGTACAGGCAAGCCGGGGTGGATGATGCCGTGGAGGCAGCCCGGGGTACGCGGTACCGTGGGGGTGTTCGGTACCGTGGGGGTGTCCGGCACCGTGGGGGTGCTCGGTACCGCGGCAGCAGCTGGACAGGCCAGGACTGCCGGGGTGGCCGCCACCGTGGAGGCAGCCGGGACCGCGGAAGCAGCCGCGGTGACATGGAGGCAGGCGGTGCCCTGGCGGTGGCCGGCGGTGATCGGCACCATGGAAGTGGAGGCAGCCGGGGAGGCAGCCCGGGGTACCCGGAGCCGTGGGGGTAGCGTTCGGTAGCGTGGCGGCGGCCGGTGGCACGGAAGCAGCCCGGGATGGCCCGTACTGTGCAGGCAGCCGGGATGGCCGGGAATGTGCAGGCGCTGCCCGGCCGGGATTGGCTGCGGGGAATGACGCCCAGCACAACAAAGGTGGAGTTGGAGAAATTCCATTAAAAAAAATTAAGAGAGAGAGAGAGAGAGAGAGAGAGGGAAGGGAAGGGAAGGGAGAGAGGAGAGAAAGGGAGCGGAGGGAGGGAGGAGGGGAGGAAGCTGCCCCTCGCCCGCCCCGCCGGGCAGAGCCCCCCCCGCCGCCGTGTCCCGGGGCCGCGGGGCGGGCAGGAGCGCGGCCCCGCCGTGCCGTGGGGGCCTGGCTCGGCTCCCTCCCCCCCCCCTCCCCGCTTCCCCCCCTCCCCCGCTTTAATTTTTTTCCCTTTATTTTTTTTCATAATTATTTTTTCTTTATGCAAACGCCGGCCGAGGATTGTTGCACATGTAAGGAGATTTTTTTTTTTAATTTTTTTTTTCTTCCTCCCTTCCCCCCCCACCCCACCCCCCCCTCCTTTCCCTCCTCTTCTCCTTCCTCCTCCTCCTCCTCCTCTTTTTCTTCTCACCACAGTGTTGCAAAAGCAAAGAGCAATAAAAAACCCGGCGGAAAGCGGCGGCGGGGCGGCGGGGCTGGCGGGGAGATCCCGGCGGATCCCGGCCGCGCTCAGCCCGGCTGATTGGAAGAGCGAACGCAGCGCCATGGAGGCGGGGGAAAGCGCGATCGTCTCTGCGGGGACTGGAGCGCGTCCACGCCCGGGGCCAGCGCTGCAGAGCTGGCCGCCGTTCAACCGCCGCTCCCCCGCCCCGGCCCCGCCGAGCGAGCCCCGAGCCCCCGCCGCCGCCCCCCAAAAAGCGGCGGCCCCGCCGGTACGTGCCCGCGCCGGGGGAGCCGCCGCCGCCGTGCCCCGCCGTGCCCGCCGCCCGGGCTCGCCATTCGCCGCCGCGCCGCTCCGCCGGCGGGGCTGGAGGAGGCGCTTTGTTCCTCCCCGGGCTCCCGCTGCCGCCGCCGCTGCCGCCACCGCCGCCGCGCTCCGGGCTCGGTAAGGCGCTCCGCCGCCGCTCCGCCGGGATCGGGGAGGGGGTCGCGCCCACCAGAGCGAAATTTTTTTTTTTATATATATATATATATATGTATGTATATATATAAAAAGGAGAGGTTATATATTTTTTTAAGAAAGGCTGGTTTCGCGCAGGCCCCGCGGGCAGGAAGCCGCCGCCGCCACCGCCGGGGCTCGCCCGCCTCGCCCGCCCGCGGGGGGCACCGCGCTGGGGCTCGGGGCGGGGGGCAGCGCCCGGCTCGGCGGCCCCGGTGTGCCCCCCCCTTCTCTCCCTCCTTTTTCCCTTCCCTTCCCTCTCCTCCTCCTCGCTCCCTCCCTCCTTCCCGCTCGCCTTCCCTCCCTCCTCCCCGGTGCCGCAGCTGGATTTCGGGGGCAGGCTTCCAGCGCTGCCCGCTTGTTTTTCCCCAGCCCGGGTGAGTCCCGCGCCGTGGCGGGAGCTGGGCGCCGCGCTCCGCCGGTGCGTGCCGGGGCTCGGCCGACCCCTACCGCGCTCCATCCCCTCCTTATCCTCGCTTTATCCCTCTCCCCTTTACCTCCTTTTTTCCCCCTTTTTTTCTTTTTATCTATATTTTTTTCGTTCCTCCCCCCTCTTTTTTTTTTTTTTTTTCCGCCTTTGCCCCCCTCTCTTTTCCCTTCCTTTCTTCCCTCCGGACCGGGAGCGGGGCTCCAGCCCCCCGCTGGGTGGGTGGGTGTTCGCGGGGCTCGAGGAGGGGTCGCGGAGAGAAAAAGAAGGGGGGTAAGAAGGAGAGGAAAGGAGAGGGGGGAAAAACGAGGAAAGGAAAAGCGAGGAGGGGGCGGCGGTGGGGAAAAAGAGAAAGAGGGGGGAGGATCGGGTAGGAGCCGCTCCCCGGGGGTCGGTGCGGGGAGGTCGCGCTGCCCTCGCCCGGCTCGCTGCAGCTGCCCGGCCGCCCCCAGCCGGGCATCCCCGCCCCCCCTTCCCCCTCCTCCTCCTCCTCCCTTCTTCTCCTTCTCCTTCTTCTTCTTCCCCCAGCGGCTCCGGCGGCGGGGTTGGGGCTGCGGCGGCTCGGTTAGAGCTCCCCCCCGCACCCCCCCCTCCCCGCTTCCCCGCCGCTCCAACCTCCTCCCTCCTTCTTCCACCACCGCCACCACCACCACCACCGCCACCACCTCCTCCTCCTCCTCCCCCTTAGCAGCCCGGAGAGGTGGGTTTGTCTCGGCTTTATAACCGCGGGTGGAGGGGAAGGAGCGGCGGGCGGAGGCGGGCGCAGCCCGGCCATTGTGTGCCGCGGCGGAGAGCGGCCGGTAACGATGGGGGGATGCGGGGGGGGGATGCGGGGAGGAGGCGGGGGGGGATGAAGCAGCGCATCGCATCGCTCCGGGGGGCCGGGGGGTTGCGGAGAGGGGCCGGGGGAGCGCTCCCGCGCTCCCCCGGCCCCTCTCCGCAACCCCCCGGCCCCCCGAACTCGCCTTCTATTGTCTGCCCGGGTGTTGTTGGGGGGAAAGGAGGAAAAAAAAAAAAAGGGAAAAAAAAAAAAAAAGAGGGAGGGGGGCTCAGCTCGCTGGCGCCCGGGTGGGAACCGGGGGCGGGGGAGGCGCCGCCGGGGCCGCCCGCGCTCGGTCCCACCCGGTTCCTGCTGCCTGGTGGAGGAGGAGACTGGAGCTGGCCGGCGGCGCAAGGCATGTGCGGGCTCCCCGCCTCCGCCCGCCGGCCCGGCCCCTTCCTCCCCCGCCTCCTCCTCCTCCTCCTCCTCCTCCTCCTTCCCCCCTCCAGGCGCGGGATCCGGTCCACCCTCCCCTCCTTCCCCCCCTTCCCCCCCGCGGGGGGGATCCCGCACACCCCCCCCCCCACCCCGCATTCCCCCCCCATCCCACCCCCGGGGATCCCTGTGCGCGCGCACCGCCCCGCCCCGCCGTGATCCCATGGATCCCTCCCCCTGTCGCGATCCCGCCTTTCACGACATTCCCCCCCCCACCACCACCCCCGCCATGTATGTTCCCCTCCGCCCCGCCTGCGATTCCCCCCCCCCCCTCCTTCCCACACTTCCCACCCCCGGGAGATTCCCCGGGTTCACCCTACAGCCCCCACCCCCTTTCCCCGGGGGTTGGGCTTGATCCCACCCCCGCGGCGATCCTTCAGCCAGCCCCTGGGGTGGTCCTAGATCCGCCCCCCTGGGGGTTGATCCAAGCCTGGAGTGATCCCCCCCCCCCATCCCCTAAGGGTTTATCCAGCCCTGGGTGATGTCTTCAATCCCACGCTGGTGGTGTCTTCACCCCCCCTGCGCATCCACCCTTGGGTGATCCCCAATCCCACCCCAGGAGCTGGTGAGGTCTGCAGCCCCCCCATCCAGCCTGAGGTGATCCCACATCCACCCCTGGGTGATGCTCAATCCCCACTCCAGGAGCTGGTGGGGTCTGCACTCCCTCACATCCACCCCCCACGTGCTGCCCCAACCACCCCTCAGGGCTAATGTCCCTCGGGTGGTCCCAGATATGTTCCCCCTCCCAGGGGCTGATCTGACCCCCACAGGGGTTCCCCACCCCCCCAGGCCTGGTGGGGCCTGCACCCTCCCGGGGTGATCCCAGATTTCCCCTCCTGGAAGCTGATCCCTCTCAGGGTGATCCCCAATCCCTCCTGAGGCTGGGGGGTCCTGTACCCCTGGGCTGTCCCCACAAAGCCTGGTCCCCACCAGCAGCCCCTGGATTCCCCCCTGCCCATGGGATTCCCCCCACAAGCCTGGATTCCCCCCGGGATCCTGCCCCGGCCCAGTTCCCCTCAGGCCTGGGGCCTGCTCCCCTCAGGCTTGGGGCCTGTCCCTCAGGGAGACCCTCCGAGGCCTCCAGCCCCATCTGCCCTCCAGGGATTCCCCCCTTTGGGTCCTTCCTCATGGGGATCCCCCCGAGCTTCCATCCTTCATCCATGCTTTTGGGTCCCCCCTACTGAGGCCTCTCTCCTGCTCCCCTCCCTTTCCTGAGTAATCCTTCCCCATGGAGCCATAAGATTTGTCCCAATGGGATCTGAGGGGATCCTTTCTTTAGAGTCCCTCCATTGAAATACCTCCCCCTCAGCTTGTCCTCCCCCTTGGGAGACATCCAAGCCTCCCAGAGCTCCCCAAATATTCCCCCCTCCAGCTCCCTTGGATTTGAGGGACCCCCCTCCGAGCATGCCCCCTCCTCCAGGGAGGATTTTATTGGATCTATGGTGCCCCTTCCTTCGAATCCCCATTTTGTGGGGGGGAAGTGAACTCCCTTGGAAAATCCCTTGGAGACCTGTTGGCTCAGATCCCCCTGACCCTGGGTCTATGGATCCCACCCCCCCCTCAGGGAGCCCCCCTGGACCCTTCTCCCACAGGATCTGTGGGTATCACCAAGGATCCTGCCCCTTCACCTTGGGGACACCCCCCTGAGCCATTCTCCCCTGCCTGTGCACCCCTTTTCTCATCCCCCCATCCACTGTGGGGGTCACGCCAGCATTGAGGATCCCCCCTCCTGGATTTCTGAGATCCTGCACCCCCTCTTTATCTCCCCCAAACCTCTCAGGGATGCACAGGGGGGGATCCCAGCACCTCATTCATCTCGGGGTGTGGGGGATGGATGGATGCCTGGGTCAGGTTCCCCCCACTCCCCATCAGGAGTCTGGGGCTCCCTTTGTTGTCGGGGTGGATGCCTAGCAGGGGTCTCCTTTTCCTTGCAGAGCCGAGCGGGGAGTGATTTCGGGAAGCGGGCAAGGAGGGAGCCGGCGGGACCGTGCTGGGCACAGGCTGGTGGAGGATGAACGGCGAAGCCGAGTGCCCTGCAGACTTGGAAATGACAGCTCCCAAAAACCAAGGTGAGCTCCCCCCGCAGCTCCACCCCCCCAACCATGCTTGCATTCCCACGGGAACATCGCTGCCGTGTTTAAAAATAATAATAAGAAAACCTCCATGCACCCCTTCTCCCTGAGGGATGGAGAAGGAGGAGGAGAGGAGGAGGAGGGATGGAGGATCCGTGATCCCAACTGCCAGCGGATCAGGGAGGGGGGAGGATCTGCCCCTCCCTATCCTACTCTGCTGCGGGGAACACGCACACACATATGTGTGAGCACACGGATACACGCTCCGATGCACTGGCAGCCCCTTGGCATTAGGGTGCTCCTTGTGGGCACCAGAGTTTTGCGGGGGTTTGGGAAAGAGGGGGCTGGCACAGAGGTGCTGCCTTCCCCCCTCACATCTGGGCTGCATTAAAAGCCGAGCCATTACCTTGGGCCTCCGGCTTCCAGACCCCGGGATGACATCAGAGCTTCAGCTTTTATTGGAAAAGGGGCAGGAAAACAAGGGGAAAAAAAGAAGGGTGTTTGTTTAGGGCAGCTTGCAGGGCTCTGCCACCTCACCCCTCAAAAACTCCCTGGGTCCCCCAAAGGCCCTGGAGTGGGGTCCAGCCCCTCCGTCCCACGGGGTCCCCCCGATTTGCCTCCCATGCTGCAGTCGGGTTGTTGCCTCGAGCGAACCCAGCCGGAGCACGTGTCCTTCTCCGGGACTTTAGATGGATTTAATTACACCGGGGCAGCTTTCCTAATATAGACCCGGCCCGGCCGGTGCCAGGAGAGCCGGGATAAATCGGTCCCGGGGCACAGACAACCCCATTCATCCTGGTGGGTGAACTCTGCAATTCCAGTGTTTTTTGACAAACCCTAGGCTGAGGGAGGGGGAACAGAGGGATGGGGGGGGGGGCTGAGTGTGGGGTCCCTGTTGTCCCCACTCTGCTGCCAGTGAGGGTTTTGGGATGTTTCCGCTGTTTTTCATGTATTCCTGTGGGATGTGGTTATTCTGGCTGTCTGCCGGTGGGGGGTTCATGCGGGGCCAGAGGTCTCCGGGTGTTTCTGCACTGGAAGGGAAAAACTGAGGCACTGGGCTTGAAGGGAGCAGGTTTGAGGGGTCTTGTCCACTTCCCCCTCCCCTCTGGATTTTTGTGGCTGTGCTGCTTTCGGTAATTCCTCCTGATTTCTGCAAGTAAAGTCAGCACCAGCTTCCCAGCCCCGTTCTGCCTCATTGGTCATTGCCTGGAGGGAGCTGGAAAATGGATGGGAAAAACAGGAAGACAGAATTTGGGGCTGCGTTGGTGCCCACCCCAACTCTGATCCCTGCCCGGTGCTGTGGGTTTCCCCTCTTGTTTCCCTCCTCATAATGTTTTGGGATGAAGCCAAGAACATGGAGACACATCCCAAGCCACTGATCTCCCTGCTTTCTAGGGGACTCTTTCCATCTTCCCTCTCTAATTAGTCCCTGATGAGATCACTGAAGCAACCAGCCAGATCCCAAACTGTTCTCTGCCTTGACCCCCCGCAACCTGGCAGGTCCAGAAGGGAAATTGGGATGGGAGGTCAGGTCCTGGCAGTACTCCCTGCCCCAGCTGCAGGTCTTGTGTGTCCTGTAACATCCCTCGCTTGGATTTGGGATTTGGGGGGCTGGGGAGGATTGCCCTTCACCAGATGCCTGCAGGGGCAGGACGTGGAGGTGGTTTTCCTGCATATTGAATCCGAGCAGAGGGAGAGCTGCAGCTGGAGGAATGTCTGCAGCAGGGTTTTTCTGGGAGCTTGGTTTCAATCCTGAGGATGGAGGGAGAGGTGCTCTGCTCAAATCCATGACCTGCTGTGCTGTCCCCACCTCTTTGGGGCACTCTGTGTCCCACTGACCCCATCTCAGCAGGATGCTCCGTGTCCCTTTGTCCCCACCTCAAAGATGCTCTTGTGTCCCAATGTCCCTGTCTCACTGGGATGTCCTGTAGGCAGCTCCAGATCTCCCAGTCTTCACCCATCAGTGATGTGGGGCAGGGAATGCCAGTCCCATACCAGGGAAACCCCCAGGGCTCGAGTGCCCATCCCGGGATGAGGCAGCCAGGGACTGTGTGGGTGAGCGGCTCGGGGCTCTGCTCCTCCTCCAACCCATCCCCACATCCCCAGGGAGCTCTCCTTCCGCTCCCAGGGCTCGCTGCATTCCCAGAGCCACCCATGTTTGCAGAGCACCCAGGGTTGTGCTCCCCAGCTGGCGTGGAAGCTCGGAGCAGTCAGGAATTCCCCTGGCAAGGAAGCAGCCCCAAGGTTGGGGCTGGGTGAGGCATTCAGGGCTGGGATATCCTGCCTGCTGCCTGTCCCAGCACAGTGCTACTGCGTGTCCTGGCCTCATGGCTGCTCCAGGGCCTCTGGCTTTGCCGTGTGCCCATCCCACCATCCCAGCAGCTTGTCCCTATGGGAGCTGGGGATGCTCCTCCTGGCATTTTGGGGGATGTTGGGGTGACATAACCATCACCCCTGCGCTGTCAGGGACCCCCTGTGAGACAGGGGGGCTGTGCCGGGGCTCTGCCTGCCCTCACTTTGTGGTGTGGGAGCTTTGACCTTGGCAGAGGTCACCGTGGAGCTGGGCCCAGGTGCTGGCAAAGCTCTCTGAGGTGCAGGGAAAGCAGCACTGGGGTTTTTCCCGTTGCTCCAGACACATCTTTTCCTGCTTAGAGAGTGGGTTTCCCTGTTTCCCCCTTGGCTGGAGAGCTCATCTCTCCCATCTCGCTCTGCAGGGTGTAGGAAATAGCCCTCTGCTCCCGTGCAGCAGAGCCATCCCTTATCTGATGGTTTTCTGGGATGAGCGAGTCTCTCTGGTTTGCACCGAGTGGAATTTCTAGCTTTGCCTGGATTGTTTTGGCCCGGTAGAAAAGTTGCTGGAGGGTGATGGAAACAGCCACACGTCCCCTTTGATCTTTAATCTCGAGAGGCAGCATGTGGAGATTACGTGTCCTGGCGTGCGGTCCGGAGCGGAACGCCGGGAGCTGTAGTCCCGGTATCCTGCTGGGAAGGGAAGGGAAGGGAAAGGAAGCAAATGGAAGGGAAGGGAAGGGAAGCTGCTTGCTCCTGGCTGCTGCTGATCCCGTCTCTCTGCTGCTCAGACCGCTGGTCACAGGAGGACATGCTGACCCTCCTGGAGTGCATGAAGAATAACCTGCCCTCCAACGACGGGAGCAAGTTCAAAACCACCGAGTCCCACCTGGACTGGGAGAAAGTGGCTTTCAAGGACTTCTCGGGGGAGATGTGCAAGATGAAGTGGATGGAGATCTCTAACGAGGTAACTGAGACTGCGTGGGGCTCCCACCGGGCTTTGTGACAGGGAGTGAGTGTCCTGGTGACCCCCCAGGGCTGTTGGAATCATTCGGGTTCAGTTCCCAGAGCCCTCAGCTGCTGGTGCCGACACCATCCCGCTGCCATCAGCATTGTGACCCCTTTGGAGGGGCTAGGATGGGTTGTTTTTGGGGTGGCATTATAAAACCCAGTGTGTTTCCACCGTGCCAGGGATATCTCCCCAGTCCCCCATTCACATCTCTGTCCCTTCATTCCCACACAGGTGAGGAAGTTCCGAACCCTCACAGAGCTCATTATGGACGCTGAAGAGCACGTGAAGAACCCTTACAAAGGCAAAAAGCTCAAGGTATCGGGCAGGAATTCGGCTCAGTCCCTAAAGGGCGACCTCCCCCTTCCCTGGGACAGGGGGCTGTCACCCCTGTGGCACCTCAGATCCGTGTGGCTCTGCCTCTGGAGCCCCTGCAGGCACCTCACTGCCCATAATCCCTGCGTCCGGCTGCCCAAGGCTCCGGAGGCCGCGGGCGCTGGGCCTGGGCCAAGTCCCGGGTACATTTAATATGGGTGGCTGTATTGCTGGCAGCCTGCAGCCAAGTTTAGCTCCAGGGGGGCCAGGAAGCTGCCGTCCTATTCCTGGCCCGCCGGGTCGGGAAGGGTGGTGCTCTCGACCGGGTGGCCCCAGGGCAGCTGATGCTCTGTCTCTGGGAGTTGGGTCCCATCTGCGCCTCCTGCCTCAGTTTCCCCTCTTGCTCTGGATGGCTGGAGGCTGCTCCTGAGATTCCCAGCCCCGGGATACTGTAGTTCCTGGTGGAGTGCTTTTTCCCAGTGGCTTCCCCCTCCTGTGTCAGGGAGCTGGATCACCAGCAGGGCTGGATGGAGGCAGGTCCCCCCAATACTGGGGGAGCTCGGTGGGTTTGGCTGTGCCCTGCCTCTGTGCTCAGTGTCCACTTTGCAATCTCCCAAGAAGCCCCTGCCTCCCTGTTCCTGCTTCTTCATGGAAGCTGCCATCCTATTCCTGACCCATCAGGTTGGGAGGGGTGATGTTTTCCACCAGCTGGCCCCAGGGGCAGCTGATGCTTCATCCCTGGGAGTTGGGTCTCATCCCCTCCTCCTGCCTCAGTTTCCCTTCTCACTCTGTGCTGACAGCTCTGGGTGGCTGGAAGCTGCTCCTGGGATACTGTAATTCCTGGTGGAGCCCTTGTTCCCAGTGGTTACCCCCTCCTTTGCTGTTCCCATGTCAGGGAGCTGGATCATCAGCAGGGCTGGATGGAGGCAGGTCCCCCTAGGACAGGGGGAGCCGATGGGTTTGGCTGTGCCTGTCTCCATACTCAGTGTCCACTCTGCTGTCTCCCCAGAAACACCCCGATTTCCCCAAGAAGCCCCTGACTCCCTATTTCCGCTTCTTCATGGAGAAGCGGGCCAAGTACGCCAAGCTTCACCCCGAAATGAGCAACCTGGATCTCACCAAGATCCTGTCCAAGAAATACAAGGAGCTTCCCGAGAAGAAAAAGGTATTGCTGGGGAGGGGGGAGTCAGCAAGCCCCTTCCCACGATGTGCCTCTGCATGCTGGGCTTTGCCCAGCTCTCCCAGTAAAACCAGCAGAGCCCAAACCTCTGCCTGGCGAGGGTTTAATCCGACTCTCGACGGGAGAAACCAGGTGTTCGTTTAGTCCTGTCAGACCTGTAAGACTTCCTTGGCTTTTCCTGTCCTGGTTCCCAGGATCTGTGGGGTGGAGGCTGGCTGGGTCTGTCCGTCGGTCCGTCTTTTCCCGACGGACCTGGATGGTGGCTTTGCTGTTGGGTGGATCCGTGTTTAAGGCTGGGGTTAAGTCACACACCCTGCTGTGCCGCCCTGTCTGAGCAGGGGACAGAGGGACAGGCTCTGGGAGATGCTGGCAGCAGAGATCTGCTCCCATCCGGAGGTGCCAGAGCCTGGGCAGGTGTTTTGGGGGCCCCAACTCTCACTTTGGGGTGTCCAAGAAAAGTCCAGGGCGCAAAGTCCTGCCATGCCCCCTTTCCCAGAGCTGCTGGGATGCAGGAAGAGGGGAGATACCCTGCTGCTGAATCCCTGGGCAGGCTGGAAACCCTCTGCTGGGAGCTGCAGGATCATTCCCTGGGCTGGAGAGCCCTCAAGACCCTTTGGGGGTTGTGGGATGCCCAGCCAGGTAAACAGGGATGTATCTTCTTGCCCATTCCCCAGTGCTGATATCCCTCTCCACCTCCCCGGTGGCTTTGTGTCCCCAGATGAAATACATCCAGGACTTCCAACGAGAGAAGCAGGAGTTTGAGAGGAACCTGGCGAGGTTCAGGTGAGCAGACAGGGCCCCCCCCCCCAACATTTCCCTGGGCCCCTCCAGGCATATCCAGGCTCCCCTCCTGCATATGGCTCACAGGGGAATCCTGATGGGCGCTTTGGCTTGAAGGGAAGAAGGAATGCAGAAAAAAAAGAGCAAGGGAAAGGTGTCTAAGAGCATCCCTCTGTTTGGGAGACTGGATGAGGGGAGAACAGAGGAGCAGTCATGCTCTGGGGGTCAGGACCTGTGAGGGGGGACAGGAGCCCTGCCACCAGCACTGAAGTTACCACCCTGATCCTCCAGATCCTTCCCTTTTAACATGGTGGCTGCGATCCAAGTGGATCCTGGTGTTCCCTGCTGCTGCTCCAGGGATGCAGCTGAGCCTGAGGATGCACATAACTCATACTCCCCAAGGAGGGACAGACTCAAATCTCTCCTAAACCCCTCATGCTCTATTTGGGGACCCCTCAGTACCTGAGCCCACGGAGGCTCAGCCCTGCAGTGACAGTCACCCGTTAGCAGGGAGGTTTAGGGGTGCTGTCCTTCCCCCTGCCACCTCCCTGACGCTCTCCCTTCCCCACCTCCCTGCCTGGTAAAGGGAAGACCACCCGGATCTCATCCAGAACGCCAAGAAATCCGACGTCCCCGAAAAACCCAAGACCCCCCAGCAGCTGTGGTACAACCACGAGAAGAAGATCTACTTGAAAGTGCGTCCAGATGTGAGTACGGTGGGTGGGAGTGAGTGCGAGTGTGAGTGTCGGGGGGTCCTGGACCCGCTGCTGGGGGAGAGGAGGGGGAAGGGAGAGAAGCATTTTAGAGGGGGACAGGCTGGAGGACACCACAGGAAGCTCCCAGCAGCCTGGACGGAGGTAAGAAGGGACTCTGCACATCTGGAAGAGGCTCGGGGGTACAGCACCCCGCTCCCCAACACTTTTTGCCAGGAAGGGGTGACCACAGCCTGAGTCAGGGCAGGAAGGAATTCCAGCACAAACATCCACCTCTGGCCATGCCCCCCACTCCCACGCACCCCCTTCCCCGGCCGTGAGCTCGGCTCGCAGCCCCCCCACGGCCCCACGCTGGGTGCCGTCAGGCCACACCAGGCCATGCCATTTTTTGCCATTTTTTTCATATTTTTCTTTTTCCTTTTTTTCTTTTTTTTTTTTTTTTTTTTTTTTTTGGATTTTACCCCTCTGCCCTCACCTCTGGCTTTGGGTTTTCAGGCCACCACGAAGGAGGTGAAAGAGTCGCTGGGCAAGCAGTGGTCTCAACTCTCGGATAAAAAGAGGCTGAAATGGATTCATAAGGCCCTGGAACAGCGGAAGGAGTACGAGGTAGGGAGCAGCCTCACCCCGTCCCCTCCACATTTGCCCCAACATTCACTCTGAGTCAACGTGGCCACACACAGCCAGCCCCTCCCGATAGCCAGAGTGGGGATTCAGGCAGGTCCCGGCAGGTCCCTAGTGAGTCTGAGCCCTGCCTCCTCCAGCTGTGTGCGGGGAAGGGAGCAGCAGCCCTGGGGAGAGGACTAGGGCGATGGTTGGCTTCTCTCTCCTCCTCCTCCGGCCCCCGGGCAGGCGGGGTTGGCAGCCCCTCTGACCGCTCTCCATCCTCCTCCAGGAGATCATGCGGGACTACATCCAGAAGCACCCGGAGCTGAACATCAGCGAGGAGGGAATCACCCGCTCCACCCTCACCAAGGCCGAGCGGCAGCTCAAGGACAAGTTTGACGGGCGACCCACGAAGCCACCTCCGTGAGTGCTGCCCCTCTCCACGCCGTGGTGTCCGGCTCTACGCCGCCTGTGCGGGCACTGGTTCTTGCTGATGAGGGAACTGGGGCTCTGCCCGGCTTGGGGAGCCTGAATCATTTCTGGGACCACAGGCACGGGACCTCTAGATGGGATTTCAGGACAAATTTCTTCAGGGAAAGGGTGGTCAGGCGTTGGAACAGGCTGCCCAGGGCAGTGGTAGAGTCCCTGGAAGTGTTCAAAAAAATGTGGATGTGACACTTAGGGACATGGTTTAGTGGTGGGCTTGGCGGTGTTAGTTAATTGGTGGCAGTCATCTTAGAGGGCTTTTCCAGCTTTAATGATTCATTCCATGGTTCTATGATGACCTCATTAAACCAGTCCTTAAATGTGCATTAAATACACATTTGGGGAGAACCTGAGTGAGTTTTATGATGCTGCTGTGGGTTAGGGGGTGATCCAAGCCCAGCTCACCTAAAACACAAGGCACCTCACTTCCCTTGCTGGTACAGCTCAGCTAGGGGGTCTTGGGGGGCTCCAGCTCTGCAGGGGCAGGTTGTCCCTAATGCTGGGTCTCTCTGTGGGTTTTTCAGGAATAGCTACTCCCTGTACTGTGCAGAGCTGATGGCCAACATGAAAGATGTACCCAGCACCGAGCGGATGGTGCTGTGCAGCCAGCAGTGGAAGCTGCTCTCTCAGAAAGAAAAGGATGCATACCACAAAAAGTGTGACCAGGTGAGTGGCCAAGGACGGGCAGGTAGGGGTGCAGGCAGGTATGGGGAGGGAGCAATAGGATGGGAGAGCCTGGGCTACGAATCTCCCTGGAAACAAGCCCCTCACCCTTCCTCAGTCCCTGTTCTTGTCTGCACCACCGATTCCCCTCCGAGGTCTTTGGTCACCTTCTTTGATCCTGTCTCCCAGTCCATGTGTGGATCTGGGGGAGCATGAGGTTCCCAAAGGATTGAGGCTGGGTTGGGGGCTGCAGGAGGCAGGGATGGGGTGAGGGATCTCTGTGTAACCCCACATCTCCTTCCAGAAAAAGAAAGACTACGAGATCGAGCTGCTCCGCTTCCTGGAGGTGAGTGACATGGCTATCAGATCCCAAATCTGGAAAGGGAGAAAACCTTGCCCATGGGCTCTGATGGGTCAAATGAGGGGCTGCCCTCTGCTCCCCCAAAACGTGGCTGGACCTGCCCATGGGTGCTGTGCAGATGGTTGTACACAGTCTTGATCTTCCATTATCCTAATGCCCGACCCAGTGACTTTTAGCTGGGCACTGGGAGGTTGCGGGCACTGGGAGGGGAGCCGGGGTGAGCAAAGGGCTGGAGCTAGAGGAGAGAGTGCTGTGCCCCACAGTTCAGGAGGGGAACTGAGGTGAGCAGAGGGCTGGAGCTGGAGGAGAGGGGTGCTCAGTGGCTGTGGCTGCAAAGCCTCTCACTTCCTTCCCTTGCCAGGGCGTGGGTGGGGGAGCCACACCGAGGCCACCCCAGCATCGTCCCCGTCCCCCGGGCGGACGTGACGTGGCCCCGGCTGCGGCTGCAGGGGCAGGGGGTGGAAAACCCAAGGGGTGTGCCCAGATCCGGGCACCTGCCCCCCCTGCTTCCACCAAGAAACAGCAGATGAGGCTGAGCCAGGAAGGGGACAGAGCCGGGGGAGAGGGACGTTGAGTGGCGAGGGGCTGACAGCATGGGGACCCCCAGCCTGTACATGTGCAGTGCCTGATGCTGGTCCTGTCTGGGACCAGCATTAATTCCCCTTCTCTAGTGCCCCTATTCCCTGATTGCCTCGGGCTGTCTAACGATGTCCCTCCCCCTGTGCCACCCAGAGCCTGCCCGAGGAGGAGCAGCAACGGGTACTGGGCGAGGAGAAGATGCTGGGCGGCAACCGGAAAGGGGCGACGAGTCCCGCATCCAAAAAATCCTCGCCAGAGACCGGCAAGGTGGGAGCAGCACCGGGAGGGAGGGGGCAGTGCGTGCCAGACGTGTGGGGTGGGGTTGTGGCATCTCAGGGGATGGGGGGGCTTTGAGGGCTTCATTCCTGGGTTCTTTGGTCCCTCCATGGGCTTGCCCCCCCTCACAGCCCCGTGTTTCCCCCTCAGGCCAGCTCAGAGAAGCCCAAACGGCCCATCTCTGCCATGTTCATCTTCTCGGAGGAGAAGCGGAAGCAGCTGCAGGAGGAGCGGCCGGAGCTGTCGGAGAGCGAGCTGACCCGGCTCCTGGCCCGCATGTGGAACGACCTCTCCGAGAAGAAGAAGGTTGGTACCATCCCTCACCCTGCTCCTCCTCCTCCATCCCCATCTCCACTGCTCCCTTGGGCATCCCCGGAGGTGCTCCTGTCCTTGTCCTGCTCCAAAGGGCACGGTTGTCCCCCGGAGCAACACAGCATCACCTGGGCGCCGGTGTTGGCACAGATGGGCACTGCCAGCTGTGCCCCCTCCCTCTCATCATGTGGGGGGTCAAAACCCACCAGCTTAAGAAACCTCAGAGCATCCTTGAGCCTCAGTTTTAAGGCTTGGTGGTTTTCCTGGTGGGAACAGTGCAGACACAGCGTTGGGCATGGTGGGAGCTGTCGGTGCTACTGTGGGAACAGTGCTGGGGGGAGCCCTCCTGGTGTTTGGGGCCTGTGCCCACCTTCAGCCCCTGCTGTGCCCCCCGCCCAGGCCAAGTACAAAGCGCGGGAGGCGGCGATGAAGGCGCAGTCGGAGAAGAAACACGGCTCGGATAAAGAGGAGCGCGGGAAACTGCCCGAGTCTCCCAAAACAGCAGAGGAGATCTGGCAACAGAGCGTCATTGGGGACTACCTGGCTCGTTTTAAGGTGAGGAGTGGGCTGGGAAAGTAGCTGGAGGTTGGGATCATCACTCCCACCGGCAGGAATTCCTGTGTTCCTTCTCCCTGGCTTTCACACCTGGGTTTGGGTTGGGAGCTGTGGGGAAAATGGGGTAATGGGATGGAGTGTCCTGGGCATTTTGGGTGCATCTAATGCATGGTGGTGTTTCTGTGGCACAGAACGACCGGGGCAAAGCGCTGAAGGCCATGGAGGCCACTTGGAACAACATGGAGAAGAAGGAGAAGCTGATGTGGATCAAGAAAGCGGCGGAGGATCAGAAGCGATACGAGGTGGGTCCCTGCCCTGTCCTGCTCCTCGCTGTGTCTCATGGCTGGTGCTGCCCCTCTCCCTGACCTCTCTCTCTCCTCTGGCTCAGAGGGAGCTGAGCGAGATGCGGGCCCCTCCGTGCTCCACCAACTCTGCCAAGAAAATGAAATTCCAGGGAGAGCCGAAGAAACCCCCCATGTAAGTACCCGGGATCCAAAAAGCTGGGTCTGGCTGTGCTGGTGGGATGAGTAACTGCAAGTGGAGGGAGGGTGGGCTGGGTGGACGGGGGTCATGGACACCTGGGCTGTCTGTGCATGCCATCCCAATCCGGTCCCTGTGCTCCCCCCGTGCAGGAACGGTTACCAGAAGTTCTCCCAGGAGCTGCTGTCCAACGGGGAGCTGAACCACCTCCCGCTGAAGGAGCGGATGGTGGAGATCGGCAGCCGCTGGCAGCGCATCTCCCAGGGCCAGAAGGACCACTACAAAAAACTGGCAGAGGAGCAGCAGAAACAGTACAAGGTGCATCTTGACATCTGGCTCAAGGTGAGTGCCGGGCCTGATGCCTGGTAGGGGTGCTCTGGGCTAGGTTGTTTTTGGGGATGATGCTTGGAATTGTCTCTGCTCCAACCCTTCTCACGGGAATCACCATCGCCAGGCCCTTTTTGACATTTTGTAACTTAAAAGGATAAAAATGTATATATATGAGGAGGGTGTGCCCTGTGCTAGAGCCCTTCCCTGCTCCATCCCCCATTCCATTTGGTGTCTGCCCATCCCTGACTGTGTCCCTGTCCCTGCAGAGCCTCTCGCCCCAGGAGCGGGCTGCCTACAAGGAACACATTTCCAACGTGAGTATCCATGTAGCACTGCTTGGGGGGGGTGTCCCAGGGGTTTGGAGGGTGTCCCAAGGACTTGAGGCCAGGCTGGGGTCAGCCCTGCGTGAAGTTTGGATGTGCCACATTCTGAGAGCCCCTCCAAGTGGGATTCATCCCTGTGGTAGCTCAGCAGTGGGATTTTTCTCTGGGCTGGGCACTGGGAAGGAGCAGAGCTTGAGCCCTAAATGGTTTTGTTTTGTCCCCCCCTCCCTGCAGAAACGCAAGAGCATAGGGAAGATCCGGGGTCCCAACCCCAAGATGAAGCCAACGATGCAGTCCAAGTCGGTGAGTCACAACAACCACATGGGGACTCTCAATCCTCCTTCCCTGGAGAGCGTGTCTGTGGGGACCCACACCCCTTGTTCAAGGCATCCCTGGTGCTTCCAGCTGCCTGCCCTCTCCTCGAGACCATAAACCACAGGCCCTCCCTAAATCCCTGCTTAGTACCCATTCAGGATGGATTTTGCCCCCTGGCACCCGCTCAGGGAACCTTTTTGGGGCCATTTGCAGCACAAATGGGGAAAGGCTTCCATCAAGGTGTGTGGGGGGGAACCACCTGATCCTGCTCAGTGGATGGAGGAACCCAAAGTTTGATGGCCAAGGACAGGGTGGGCGCTGCACCCATGGGTTTGGGTGTCCCAGGGCACCCACCCACCACTACCCCTCCTCCCACAGGAGTCAGAGGACGACGACGAGGAGGAAGAGGAGGAGGAGGACGACGATGAAGACGAGGATGATGACGATGACAACGGTGACTCGTCGGAGGAAGGCGGTGACTCCTCGGAGTCCAGCAGCGAGGAGGAGAGCGAGGACGGGGATGAGGTAAGGCTGCGGCCTGGGGAGGACAAAGGGAGGGCGCCAGGGCCCCCCAATGCTCCCGTTGCACTTCCTCTGCCCCCCTCACCCTCCTCCAGGGCCGGGGGGCGTCCGCAGCCGGGCTCAGATAGAACCATGGTGGAGCAGCTCCCGGGAAGCAGGGGGGGACACGGGGAGGCAAAGGGGAACGGGATCCCCCCTGGTGTTCCCGGGGAGGGTTCGAGGAGCAGCCGCAGGGCGTAGTCAGGAGCAGCCTCGGGACGTAGAGGTGCGGGGGGGATGTGCAGAGAGCCCCCAGTGAGCAGAGTAAAATCTCCTGTCTTTTTCCTGGTGGAGATACTGAGTCTGGTCTCGGCTCCGTTTGCGCCAGTGTGAATGCCGAGTAAGTCACCAGAGTCAAAGCTTTACACCGGTGCAACTGAAATCAGAGTATGCTGGATGGCGCTGGGGCCAGAAACCGTGTCCGTGCCTTGTGCTCGCCACCGGACAGGTGAGGTGTTTCCACCCCCTCGCTGGTCTCAGCTCACGCCTCTTCCTTCCCTGGCTTTAGAGGGGGGAAACTGAGGCACGAGGCGGGTCGGGTACCCTCCCTCGGATCGTGTAGCGAGGCAGTGGCAGAGGTGAGGGCAGGACCCCCGCGCGCTGCTCCGGCACGTCCCCCCCGCCCGGCATCCCCGAGCTGAGCCCTTGCAAACTCACTCCTGACTCCTGCCCGGCGTCCCTCCTCCTCCACCCTCCCAAATCCCTTGGGGGGCAGCGGTGGGAGGGATGGGAGCGCTCTGTGGGGACCCCTTCTGTGCTGCAGCAGGGAGGGCAAGGGAGTGGCAATGGGCAAACTCTGTCCTGACCTCCTTGTCCTCTCTGCCACCCCCCCTCCCAGAACGACGAGGATGACGAAGATGAGGATGATGAGGATGAGGATGACAACGACTCAGAGGGCAGCAGCAGTTCCTCCTCCTCCTCGGGGGACTCCTCCGACTCCGACTCCAACTGATCCGGCCAAGCTCTTTGTAACATCGTTTGGTTTCTCGGTTTCGGTCCCAAATCCCACTCTCAGCCCCCACAAAATCCTTCCTCCTCTTCCTCCTGACCCCCTGGGCGAGACACAGCCCCCCCGTGGGACCCCCAACACGAGGAACAGGGGCCGGGGGGACCCCTCCACCGAGCTCACACTACGGAGGAGAATCAGGGGGCTGCTCCCCCCCAGGCTGGGGAGCAAGGAGGGGCCCCCTATCCCTCCCCCCCAGCTTTACTCCCGAGGGGAAGTGATTTATTTTTTTTTTGGAATTTCATTCTTTTGGAGGGGGGGTGGCATCCCTACCCCCATCATCCCCTCGCTACCAGCTCCGGACTTTATAGAAAGAGAAGAAAACCACAGAGGAAAAAGCAAAACAAAACAAAACAAAAAAAAAAAACCCCAACACCCCTTCTCCCCCAACACACCTTTTTTTTTTTTATTAAAAAACCCAGAAACGGAGAAAAAAAACAAAACTCCCCCCCTCCCCGCGCAGCCCCAGCGGGCGCGGAGCACGAGCCGAGGCGCTCAGGACTCAGCCGATGGGACAATGTCTCCTTTTGCAACCCCCCCACCCTTCTGTGCACCCCGTCCCCCTGGCATCGTGGGGGTCACCCACCCCCCCCCAAAAAAAAAAACAAACCCTTGTACAGTCTGGAAGCTGCACCGGGAGCTGCCCGGGAACTCCGCATCCACGGCACTTGGGAACGCCGGCCATGGACCGTGAACCACCCTCCCCCCCAGTCCCCAGCGTGTCCCCGATTTGGTGGGGGGTGGGATTAGGGGGGGTTTAAGGGAGGGGGGGGTTGTGTGTGTGCGAGCGTGAGAGTGTGTGCCGGGTTGGGGGGCACCCGGGGGGCTCAGCGTGACCAAGGGGGGGGGGGGGCACGGGGTCCTCCCCCCCCCCCGCTCTGTTGTCGGTGGTTGTTGTGCCGTTGTATTTTATTTTATTTTTTTGTTTGTTTTTTTTCCTTTTTATAAAACAAGAAAGATCCATCTTTTATTTTTCATTTCCCTCCAACCCCACCACCCATGCCCCCCCTGCCCTGCTTTTCACCCATTTTCCTTCCTCCCCTTCCCCTGTTTTCCCCTTCACCTCCAGTGAAGCTGCTCCTTTCCCTTCACCCCAAATCCTGGGAGGGGGGGACACCAGAGCTCCCCTTGCCCCAGTTACCCCCAATTTATGTGTCCCCTCCCTCCCCCCGTGGGGGTTTCATGCCCCCTGGGCCATGCTGTAAATATTGGTGTGGTTTGGGTTTATTTTGGGGGGGTCAATGCCCCCCCTTCCCAGGAAGGGGGATGGGGCCTCGGGGACCGGGGTGGGTGCATTGGGGGGGGGCCTGTCAGGGGTCCCCCCCCTTTTTTTTAAGCAGACACGAGCACCAGCAATCCCACGGCACCTCCCTGCAGGGTTCCTGTCCCCCCACCCCGTGCCCACCCCCCCAAAAAACCCACCCAGTGTCACTGGGGATCCCCACTATATGGGGAGGGCAAAAGGTTGGTTCTTTCTGCCCCCTCCCATCCTGTCCCCACAGATGAGCTGGGCTGTGGGACAAGATTTGGGAACCCCAGGGAAGGGGATGGAGGGCACTGCTCCCCTCCTAGCTGGGGAGGGGGGGCTGGTGGGGGCTTTTTCTCTCCTGGGCTGTAATTTATAATTTTTTCTTTTCGCTCAAATCTCAGTAGGGGCTGAGGGGGTGGAGGGAGGGGCCAAGCTGCAGGTTGGGGGTTTTGAAAGGGGTCTCTCCCCTCCCTGGTTTGCTGCTCTCAGCACCCCAAATCCAGCTCCCCCTGAAGATTTGGGGGCGATGGGGGGGGGGCAACACCCCTTATCTCAGCCTCAAGTTGGGCTGAAAAACCACCATTTTGGGCAAACCGACCCCAAACCTGGTGGGGGCAGGGGGTGAACCCGGGTGCTCCCGCACGGACAATCCCCCCGTGTCCCCCCCCGGGACCGGGGCCCCGAAGAGAACCCGGATGGTGTCCCCCCCTTCCCCCCAGTGTCTGTCTGTCCGTCCCTCCGTCTCCTCCTCCCCATCCCCAATCCATTTGGGATTTTCCTTTCATTTTCTTCCCAATTTTTAATCCCCCTTCCCGCCCCTGAAATCCCCTAAGGGGAAGCCCCCTCCCAATCCCTTTTTTTCTGCTGAATGTACCCAGCACCGTCGTGTTTTAGTGGATGTGTTTTTAGTACAAAAAAAAAAGACAAAAAAAAAATCCCCCCCTTTTTTCCCCCCCTTTTTTTCTGTTAAAAAAAAAAAAAAAAGAAAAAAGGTAAAAAAAATATTAAATGATAAAAAAGAAAAATTCTTACAGCGCCGACAAATTTGGGAGGGGGTGGGGTGGGGGGGAAGGCGTTTGCGCTGCAAGAGAATTCCTGAGTGCATTTTGGCACTGCCACAAAATCCCGGGATCCTTTAGATGGAAGTTCTTGTGAATTACATTAAAAAAAAAAAAAAAAAAAAAAAAAGGCAAAAAACCACAAAAAAAAATAAAAAAATCATCTTTTTTTTCTAATATTTAAAGAGTGTTTTTGTAGGTTTAAAAAAAAGACAAAAAAAAAAGAAAAAAAAAAAGAAAAATAATAATAATAATCCCGACTTGGAATTTGTACGGCTGAGCGGGACGCGGGGGGTCGTGTCCGCGGTTTCCCGGTTTGCTTGGGGTTTCAGTTCTTTTTTTTTGTTGTTTATTTTTTTGATTTTTTTGGGTTTTTTTCCTTTTTTTCCGTTTTGTTTTTTTTTTTTTTTTTTTGTATAATAAAGTGAAAAATAATGTTTCTGTTCTCATGTCATTACTATAAAAAATAAAACTTTAGGAAAAAAAAAAAAATCATGTGTGAGGAGTGTTTTTCCCTTCCTCCTGGGGGATCATTTTGGGGGGGTTTGAAGTGATTGCTAGTGGCGAGTGGGTTGGGACTGGGGGGGGATCTGTGAGTCTGGAATGGCACAGGGAAGATCTGTAGGGGTCTGGGTTTCGGGGTCCGGGGGTTCGGGGGTTCGGGGTCTCCGCAGAGGGGCCGGATCGGGGGCAGCTCTGGGGCCCCCAGGCCCCGCCCCTCGTTCGCCCCGCCCCCTTTTCGCCCCGCCCTTTCCCCCCGCTCCCTCCCAAGGCCGCGCTCCCCGCGCGGCGGCGGCTCCGGCCGCTCCCATTGGCCCGCGGGCCCCTCACGGCGCCTCCCCATTGGCCGGGAGAGGAGCGCGGGGGGGCGGGGCCGTGCGCGCGCCGGGCGCGGCGCCACGCCCCTCCCCTCACCCTCCCTCACCCCCCCCCTCCCTTCCCTCACCCCCCTCACCCCCCTCGGCCGCCGCCGCCGCCGGGCGGAGGCACCGCCAGGCCCGGCCCGGCCGCTCCGCCCGCCCGGCACGGCCCCCGGCACGGCCCCGGCCCCGGCCCCCGAGCATGGCGAGCCGCCGCCGCTGGGCCCCGCGCCGGAGCGGCGGCGGGCGCTGACCCGGCCCCGCCCCGGCCCCGGCGGACCCTCCGCGCCGGTCGGTGAGTGACCGCCCCGCCCCGCCCGGGCCCCGCAGCTCCCGCCCGCCCTCCAGGGCCCTGCCGGGCCGTGGGGGCCCTCGCCGCACCGGAGAGGGGCCCGCGGACCCCGCCCCGGGACCCTCCCCCACCGGAGCTCAGGGACCCCCCCCGATCCGCCCGGGATTACCCTCGGGACTCTCCCCGGGAATGCCCTGCCCTGCCCGGGCCGCCCCCGCCACTCTGAGAGCCCCCGGGAGCTTCTTTGAGCCCCCTCAGCCCTGTGGGAGACCCCTTGAGATCCCCTTTCCCCTAAGATCCCCTTTCCCTCCTCCTTTTCTTGTCCCCCCACACCCTGAAAGCCCCCAGGACCTTCTTTGGACCCCCCCAAAGACTTCCCCCTTCCCTCCACCTTTCCTGCCCTTCCCCCCACCCCTTTCTGAGAGCCCCCACAACCCTCCCTGGGCGCTCCCAACCCCATGTAAGACCCCCCCCAGGTCCTGAGCCTGCCCCTTCCCCCACCTTTTCTATCCTTCCTCCCCTGCCAAGAGCCCCTGGAACCCTCCCTGGACTCCCCCAGCCCTATATGAGACCCCTCCTTCCCTCCCTTTTCCTGTCCCCTCCTCCTGAGAGCCCCTCAAACTCTCCCTGGACCCCTAGAACCTGAGACCCTTCCCCTTCCCTCCCCTTTTCTGCCTCTGTCCCTCAATCCCGAGAGCCCCTCGAGACCCTCCCTGAGCTCCCCAGCCCCATGTGAGACCCCCTGATCCCCTTTTCCCCCCCCCTTTCCTGCCCCATTCACCCCCCAAGCCTGATGCAGCATCCAGACTCTTCATCCCCCTCATTCCCAAAGCCTCCCCCCTGGAACCTCCAGCCCTGCCTGCAGCAGGGTGGGAGGGCCCTGGGCAGCCTCCCCAGGCTCCACAACAACCCCTCAACCCAGGGGGGCCCAGGGGTATCCCAGGAGGGTGGGGGCTGAGCCAATTCCAGCCCCTGTTTCCCCTTTATGCTGTGAAAGGAAGAAAGGCCCCCCCCTTTGTGGGGGACACACACACATTGCTCCCCTCCCTGCCCTGTCCCCCCCCTCTCCATCCTCTGCAAGGGAGGGTGATGCAGCAAAACCCACCCCATGGGAGGGGGGCCGGTTTGGGGGGCACCACGAGCGCTCTGTGCACCCCTGGAGTCCAGAGACAATCCTGGGGGGGGGCTGGGGAGGTTCTGGGGGGCTTCTGAGGGGGAGCTTGATGCCTTGGTGATAGTTGGGTGTGTTCTGAGGGGTGGGGGGGACAACAGGATGGACGGGGGGACACATCCCCCATGGCAGCCAGTGGCCCCCACCAACCTGGGAGGGGTCCATGCCAGTCTAAGGGGGGTTCATGCCCAGCTGGGAGACCCCCGAGCCCCCCAGCACTTCATTCTCGGGGGCTTTAACGCAGCGACTCTTCCTCTTGGGTACCCCCAAAGCGCATCTTGGGGCCCTCCCAGGGTGTGCAGTGGGATTTTGGCTGGGAGGGGGGTGGGGGGGACTCTCCTGGTGGGGGGTGAGGTGCCATCATGCCCCCCGACCCCTGCCAGCCCCCCCGTGTCCCGTGCTATGAGCGTTCGCCGTGACTTCTCCGCGAGCAGCTGCAAATGAAAATGGAGGATATGTCTTTGTCTGGCCTGGATAACAGCAAACTGGAGGTGAGCTGCCCACTCCCCGGGGGTCTGTGTGTCCTCTGGGGTGTCACTCTGTCCGCCCCCATCACTAAGAGCCCCCCCTCTGGCCCCCCCAGGCCATTGCACATGAGATCTACACGGAGCTGGTGGAGGATGCCTGCCTGGGGCTCTGCTTTGAGGTGCACCGGGCTGTCAAGTGTGGGTACTTCTTCCTGGATGACACAGACCCCGACAGCATGAAGGACTTTGGTGAGCCCCCCAAATCCCCCTGGGTTCGAGGTGACACTGGTGACAGGAACACAACCAGGCCTCTGCTCCCAGTGCCACTGGAAAGGCCATGGGGGAATTGGTGGTCTCCAGGCACAGGGGGTTGGGTTTAAGGGGTGTTGAGGGGGATTAAACACCCAAATGTCCCCCTGGCGGTGACCAAACTGTCCCAGAGGGGTAAATGTGGGGTGAACTGAACCCCAAAACATGGTGCTGGGCCCTGAGGGGGGCACAGCTGTGGTGGGAGGGGAGTGAAGACCTCCCCTTACTATGTTGCTGCTGGTTTCAGTCCCCCCAAAAGCTGCCTTAAGGCTCTTGGGGAGGATCTGGTAGCCCAAAGGATCCCCCCCAGAGCAGAAGAGGTGTCTCAGGAGGGTCTGGCAGCCCAAAGGAACCTCCAGAGCAGAGACAGGGTCTCAAGAAGGTCTGGCAACTGAAAGAAAACTCCCTGGAACAAAGTGGGAATCTCAGGAGGGTCTGGCAGCCCAAAGGAAGGGTCTGGCAGCCCAAAGGAAGGGTCTGGCAGCCCAAAGGAAGGGTCTGGCAGCCCAAAGCTTCCCCTTAGAGCAGAGCAGGGATCTCAGGGCAGGGTCTGAGCGTGTGTGTCCCCCCACCCCGCAGAGATTGTGGACCAGCCAGGCGTGGACATCTTCGGGCAGGTGTACAACCAGTGGAAGAACAAGGAGTGCGTGTGCCCCAACTGCAGCCGCAGCATCGCCGCCTCCCGCTTCGCCCCCCACCTGGAGAAGTGCCTGGGCATGGGCCGCAACAGCAGCCGCATCGCCAACCGCAGGTGGGCACCACCCCACAGGGAGAACAAACTGCAGATCTCGGGTCCCCTGTCCCACCCTGCTCTCGGTGAGGGGTCCCTCTCTGCATCCGGGGGTGCCAGGGGAAGATGGGAAGTGCAGGATGGATCCTGGGGAGCCAGGGAGGGTGCAGGATGGATGAGAGGGCACGGGACGGATCCTGGGGCTCCATGGAGGACATGGGACAGGTCCTGGCTGTGACCCCCCTCCCCTCCCTGCACAGGATCGCGAGCAGCAACAACCTGAACAAGTCGGAGAGTGACCAGGAGGACAATGATGACATCAATGACAACGACTGGTCCTACGGCTCTGAGAAGAAAGGTGAGGAGTCCCTGGTACCCTCAGGGGTGGGGGATGTGTCCTGCCTGCCCCGTGGCCCTTGACCCCAGTCCTGGGTGGGTGTGGGGGGGGTCTCAAGGCCCTGGGCTTGCAAATCCACCAGAAAAGGTCAAATCTGTCTATTCTCTGTCTCTCCCTGTAGCAAAGAAGAGGAAATCGGATAAGGTGAGGGGGCAGGGGGTGCTGGGAGGTGTGGGGGGGCCATGGGGAGGACACAGGACACCCCCCAACACCCCCCTCTTGTTGCAGAACCCCAACTCGCCCCGCAGGTCCAAGTCCCTGAAACACAAAAATGGTGAGGGGGCGGGGCTTACACCACTGGGGGTGGGGCTTACACTACTGGGGGTGGGGCTTATGCATTGGGGAGGGGCTTACACTGCCTGGGGTGGGGCATCTGTGGGGGCAGAGAGTTGCGGGAGGGCTTGGGGTAGGAGCAGGGTTTTGGGGTGGAGGGGGCGTTTGGGTGGGACGGATGTAAATGAGGGTGGAGTATTTTGGATGGGTGGGGCATAAAGTGGGGCAGGTATTTGGGGTGGGAGGGGCACTGGTGGGTGGAGCAGCTGCAGTGGGTGGGGCTTGTGGGGAGGTGGGGCTCTCAGTATGGTGGCAGTGGGAGGGGGCACTGGGGGTCCTGTGGGGGGCAGGACCCCCTTCCCCTCATCCCCCCTCCTCTCTCCCAGGCGAGATCGGCGGGAACCCCGATCCCTTCAAGGTGAGCCCAGGAGAAACAGCACCTGGTCCCTCCTCTGCCCCCCCAGGGGGGTCCTGTCACCCCCTTGGGAGGGTCCCCTCTGTTGCCCCCCAAGCCCTGACCCTGCTCTCTGTCCCCCCAGTACAGCAACTCGGCAGGAATCAACTATGAGACGCTGGGCCCCGAGGAGCTGCGGACACTGCTCACCACGGTGTGGGACTGGGGGGCTCAAGAGGGACCCTATCCCTGGCCAGGCAGGGGGCATGGGGGCTGGGACCCCTGGGATCTTCTCCAGCTCAGCTCCATCCCTCTGGTGCTGGTTAGAGGTTGGGAACAGGGATGTGCAGTGGGTCTGATCCTGGGGGATGTGGTGGCTGCTCTCTCTAGGGGGATGGGACAGCACTGGGAGGTTGGGGGGTCCCTGGGATTGGGGTCCCCAGGGCTATGATGGTAGAGCACAGCCCAGGGGTCACTCACCTGTCCCTTCCCTCCCCAGCAATGCGGGGTCATCTCCGAGCACACCAAGAAGATGTGCACCAGGTGGGAGCATCCCGGGATGGCATCCCTGCAGGGCTCTTGGGGGGGGCTTTGTGGGGATCCCCAACGTGCCTGGATCCCCACAGGATGGGGGGGACCATCTGGCTGAGCCCTGTGTGCCATCCCCCAGGTCCCTGCGGTGTCCCCAGCACACGGATGAGCAGCGCAGGGCGGTCCGGGTTTACCTCCTCGGCCCCTCCGCGTAAGTGGGCGCAGCCTCGGGGGTCCCCGAGGTCCTGGGGTCACTGTCCTGTGTGACAGGGACTTGGGGAGGGGGCTGCACGGGTTGCTCAGGTGGGGCTGGGGACAGGGACACCCCTGGGAAGGCTGGGAGGGGACGGGAGCGTAGGGCTGGGGTTGGGGAGCTGGGCCGAGCTCGGGGCATCCCCCTCGCATTGTGAGGGGCTCTATCCCCCCCATGCCAAGGGCTGGGGACCCCCTGACACCTGTGCCCAGGTCCCTGCCCGAGGCAGAGGCCGGCGTGGAGAACGACAGCTTCGAGGTGGCCGAGAGCCAGGCCCTCATGAGCCGCCTGCAGTGGGACGGCTCCTCCGACATCTCCCCCTCCGACTCGGCCTCCTCCAAAGCCAGTGAGTGTTTGGGGGGCTGGGGGGAAAATCTGGGCCTGTAGACCCTTCCATGGGGCAAATCTGGGGGCAGACACCCCTCTGAGTGGGAAATCCTGAGGCCCCTTCAGGGAGGCAAATCCTGGGGCACAGAGCCTTTTGTGGGGCAAGTTTGGGGGGACAGAAGCCTCTGAGGGGCAAAACATGGGGCACAGACCCCTCTGTGGGGGCAAAACTGGCTCTTCTGGTGTCACAAACAGACCATGGCTCCAAAGCCTGGAGCATCTGGGACATCTCATCCACCGTCCCAGAGTGGGGGAAATATTTTGGGGTACATTGTCCTTGGTGTGGATTTGTGATGGGGGGGGGGAATCCTCTCTGTTTTGTGGGGGGCCCCTCTCTTCCCTGACACCCCCATTTTTCCCTTTTTCCCCTTTCCCAGGTACAAACAACTCCGAGTCCCGCAAGACCAAGAAGAAGAAGCCCCACCTGGGGCTGGTGAGCGGCACCCCAGGGCTCGGCTCCAGCAAGAAGAAGAAGCCCAAGCCCCCCGCACCCCACACCCCCAGCATCTACGACGACATCAACTGAGCCCCCCAGAGCTTGAGGGGGGGGGCAGGACGGACAGACAGACGGCCACGGGCCGGGGCAGCCCCCCCAGAGCCCCCTGGGTTGGACACAAAGCGGTTACCCGGGGCACGGAGGACTTGGCTGTCGTTGGAGCGGGGCTGGATTTGGGGAGCCCCCACTAGTGCCCCCCTTCCTCCCCCCCTGCCCTGGTGCCTCTATTTATTCTGTGACAGTTTTTGTACGTGGGGCTCCCGTTGGGGCACTGAGGGGGCGCCTGGCTCGGACATGGGGGTACAACCACCCCCTTCCCCTCCCCGGTGCCCCCCAAACCCAGCTGTGCCCCCTCCCACACCCGCTCCTCGCTTACCCCAGCGGGGTGGGGGGCACCTGAACCCCCCAGGCAGGTCCAGGCCTGGGTGAGGGGGGTGTGGATCCCCTCTGCTGCAGGGTTTTGGGGTGAGCCCCCCACCCTGGGGCTGCCCCCCTGTCCCTGCCCCGGGCTGGCTCTCGCTGGTCAGGCTGGCTCAGGAGTGGGGGGCATGCTGGAGGTGGGGGTGTTTCCCACTCAGAGGACAAGTGGGAACCCCCCTGCACCCCTCATCTGTTCAGCTGTGTCTGGATTCAGCTGCTGGGGGCCTGGCAGTGCCCTCACAGGGGGGCTTTGGGGGGGGCTGCATGCTGCATCCTTCATGTTTGGGGCTGTTTTTGGGGGGCTCTGGAGGTGGGGGGGTAGCTGCTGTGACCGTCCCTGCACCGAACTGTGTGGGGAGGGGGGGCCCCAGCCTGCCAGGGACAGCCTGGGGCGGCTGAGAGTGGAGCAAAATGGGGGGGGGGGGAGTAGGCACAGCCCTGCTTCAAGGCAGAGCCCCCCCCCCAACCTCATATCCCCAGGGCAGCTCTGTTGTCCCACTCCCCGCATGCCCGGGGACCTGCTGCTGCAGTCAGGGGTGTCATTAGGGACCCCCCACCAGCTCTGGCTGGTGTTTGCACCCCCACAGGCTCTGCTTTTGGCTCGGGGAAGGGGGGGCCGGGACCAGCGCCCCGCTGTGCGGGCTGGGGGGGGGACAGGTCCCTCTGGCTGGATCCAGGTCACCCCCAGCCCCGTGATCCCCCCCCATCCCGAGCTGTTCTCCATCACAGGGGTTGTGTCAGGGACAGGGTTGGCTCTGTCCCCTCCATAGTTCCCTGCAATAGCTGTCTGACCCTCCCCTTGGCCCTGTGTCCCTGGGGGGGCACTGTGTCTGTCCCCCCACCCCAGTGCCGTGGCTCATCCTCTCGGTGGGGCTCACAAATTATGGTGCTCTCGACTCTGGATTCACTATTGTTTTCAAACTGCTGCTAAAGGCTGGGCTGGGGGGGGTCCCACAGAGCCCTGGGCACCCCAAAACGCTGCAGGGGGGGGCCCCCTCCTCACTGCATGGGGACCCTCGTGTGGCCCCTCCTGGTGTGGCTTTGGGGCTGGGGGGGCCTGGCCACCGGAGCACACCGAGCTGGCCTTAGTGTGCCCCGGGGCCTGAGGATGGGGGTGTGGGCACCCAAAAACACAGGGGGTCACCCTGACCCCCTCCCCAGCTGCCTGGGGAGGGCACGGCGAGCTGGGGTCTTGTGTGTGAGGGGGAAAAGCTTGAGCCCCTCCGGCTGCAGGAGAGGCGCTGCAAATTTGGGGTCCAAGGGGTGTAATGGGGCTTGGTTAGGGGGGGTTGGATGTGCCCTGTGACCCCCCCAGGTCAGTGTCCTCACCCCCCACCCCCAGTGTTTCTGCGTGTCCCCCCTCCCTGGGGGGAGCTGAGCCCTTGTGAGGTCTGTGTGTCCTGTGAGTGGGTTGTGGCTGCCCCTGTAAATAAAACTGCATCTTGACTTGGTATCCCTGGCATTAATTACGGCTGGTTAATTAAGCAAGGCTGTTACTCCCCCCTCCCCCACGACTCCATTTACCTTGTGTGGGGCTGGATTTGTTTTTATAACCCCCCCCCCCCCCCCAAAGCACAGGAGGGGAGAATAAGCAACCCCAGAGTGGGAAGGTGAGTGCTGGAGTGACTTGACACCCTTTATTTGCTTTAAAAAGTCCTTGGGAAAAAGCCACAGCCTGTTCCAGTGCTGTCCCACTCCCCCAGAGCTGGGATTGGGAATGGGAAAGGGAGGAATGGAATTCTGAGGTGGGGCAGGGGGGGCACAGCCCCTTTTTGGGGGGATAAAGTCCGGCAGTGAGGCTGGGACAGACACAGCTCCTGCCGTGCTGGCTCCGGTCACTGTAATGCCATGGGGACAGGGACAGTGTGGGGACAGGGACACTGGGACCTCCCCAGCTCTGTCCTGCCTCATCCTGACTGTCCATACACCCCAAAGGCCAGGAAGGTGACCAGGACGGTGACCCCGATCAGGGACACGGTGGCAGGGGCGGTGAAGAGCTGCCGGTAGTTAACACGGAAATACCACCCGAGCGCCAGCACCACCATGACCGTGGGGACCATGAGGGTCCCCCCACCCAGGGGCAGCCCCGGGGCCGTGGGGACAGCAGGGACAGGGTCGGGCAGGGCTGGGGTGGCCGCGGTGGCCCCCCGGGAGCGATGGCAGTGGATGACACAGTTGTCCGTGATGCGGAGCGAGCGCAGCGTCCGCGCCTGGTCCTGCAGCAGCTGCCCGCGGTAGATGAGCTTCATCTGGCTCTCCTGGCCCGGGAAGTATTTGCTGTAGGAGGAGGGCAGAGGTTGGAGGTGACAGAGAAAGGGTTTGTGGATACACCTGAGGTTGGTGGAAATGGAGAGGGGACAGCGCAGGGGGACAACGATGGCACTGCCACCACGGTCCGTCTCTTTTGAACTTGTTTTAAATCCCCCCTCCTTGGTGTTTTTGGAAGAACAAGATGGATAAAATGTCCTCTCTCGTTCTGGTGGGAGGGGGCTGTTTGTACTGGGGGAGCACAGGAGCTGTGGGGGGGTGAGCTGGCAGCCTGGCACCGCTCCCCATGCCCCCTGTCCCTCGGGACTCACCTTTTGAGGACCCCCACGGTGTCCTCAGGCCGGGCCATCGCCACCTCCTCGGTGTCGTTGAGGAACTTGAGGCGGATCTTGATGAGTCCGGGGCACAGATCCCCCTCCTCGGGGGCTCGGGGCTCAGCCATCCCTTGGGACAAGCTCCGGACATCCAGCAGCTGCTCCAGGCCGGGGTCGGGGGTGGTCCCGCTGTCCCCCTGCGCCGCTGCCTCTGCCCCTTCCTCATCAGTTTTCTCCTCCGTGTTCTCGGGGACCCCGGGGGGCTCCGGGGCTTCTGCCGCCCCCGCGGCCCCCGCGTAGGGCGGGAGGGGCCCGAGGCGGATGACGGCGGCGTCCCCCGTGCCCAGGACCTGGCTGGTGCCATCGGCCACGTACGTGGAGAGCCAGGCCAGCACCAGCGCCAGCGCCAGCACCGCCAGCCCGGCCACCAGAGTCACCTCGTCCCCCACCCCCGGGATGAGGGGGGCGGCGGGGGGCTCCATCTCCGGGATCCCCCTGCTCAGCCTGGGGTCTTTATTCCTTCCTCAAACCCCCCCGTGCCCGGTGTGGATGCCAGCAGGGACCCCTCCGCGGTCACCTTCCAACAGATCCCGGCGCTGCTCCCGGTGCCCGGAGATCCCGAGGGACGGCAGTTCCTCACTGCGGGCTGTTCCTTCTCCCTCCCGAGCGGCGCCGGGGCCGCGCTCCCCTCGCCGGGGCTGGCGGAGGGTCCCGAGGGGTCCCGCAGCCCCTCAGTGCCCAGCCCGGGGCAGCGTCAGCCCATCCCCGACCTGGGCGGAGCGGAGCGATGCGGTGAGAGGGGCGGGGAGCCCGGGCACCGAGGGGCAGACCCGGGCCGGGCCCGGGGGGGGCGGGAGGAACCGGGGGGGCCCGGTGGGTCCCGCTGTGTCCCTGCCAGCCCCGGGGGTCCCTGCTCGTCCCGCTGTGCCCCACCATCCCCGGGGGTTCCGGTGTGCGTCCCCACCGTACCCGGGGATCCTGAGGTGTGTCCCCGTCATTCCCGGGGGTCCCGGGGTGTCCCGCTATGTTCTGGGGTGTCCCTGCCACCCCCAGGGGTCCCGCTATGTCCCGGGGGGTCTCGCTGTGTCCCTGCCATGCCCGAGGGTCCCGGCGCGTGCCGCTGTGTCCCCGGTGGTCCCGGTTTGTCCCGGTTTATCCCGGGGGTCCCGGTGTCCCCCCCCCCTCCCCACTCACCGCCTCCCGCCGCCGCCCGCGCGCCGGAAGCGCCACGTCAGACGGCGCCGCCGCCAGGGGGCGGGAGCGGGCGGGTGGCGGGAGCGCGCGCGCGCGCGTGGCGTCACGGCCCCGCCCCGGGACCACGCCCAGTGGGAGAGACTTGTGGAGAAGGGGGCGGGATTAGTGGGCATCACCGCCTCTCGGGGGCGGGGCCTGTGGGTGGGGCATCACTCCGATGATTGGTGGGCGGGAACAGTGGGGGTGTGGTCAGGAGAGCACGGGGTTTGGGGCGGGGCCTAGGGTTCCGCGGGGCGGGGCCTCGGGAGCCACGCGTGACCCCCATTGCCCCGGGGCTGAACCCCCCGCGAGGGCCTGAACTCACCCCGGGCCAGGAACAACTCCCGGGGCCTGGTCTGGACACTCCCAGCCCTGGCTGTCACATCCCCTTTGCAGCCCTCACATCCCCCAGGGCCTATCTGTCACCTCCTTGAGACCTTTAACCCCCTGGCCCTGTCCTCCCCAGTCCTCTGTCCTCCCCAGTCCCCTGTCCCCCCTCAGAATAGTAGCCATTGCACACCCGCTCCCCAAAAGGACGGAGACGCCTCGAGAGCCACCTCTGCCACGTCCTTTTATTAACATCAGCACATGGTGGGGGGGAGTGTCACAGTGAGGGGACACCAGTGGGGAAGCAAGGGCTGCTCTCAAGAAATGACCCCCTCGATGTGCAGCTGGAGGTACCGGCGCAGGGCGGGTGGCAGTGCCAGCCTGGGGACAGCGCTGTGGCAGCGGGCGCCCAGGTGGCTCCGGATGGCCCAGCGTGCCAGGTGCTGCAGCCGCCGTGGCTGCCCCGCCATGCGCACGGCCGAGGCGTAGAACTCCCGGTGCTCCTGGTTTGGAGGGGGGGACACAGGGGTCAGCGAGCTGGGATTGGGGTGCAGGGACACCCAAGGACACCCCAAGGCACCCCCTTACCTCCCACAGCTCGGGGGGCACGTCCTCTGCCCATCCCTCGGCGGGCGGCACGCGGTCATAGGCGTTGAGCATCACCTCCAGCGCCGGCGGGTGCTGACAGCACAGCCTGAGCATCTGCCAGCAGAGCCGTGTCACCGAGGGCCTGGCACAGCCACCGCCACCCCACGACCTCCCACCACCCACCTTGGGGTGCCCGGGGCGGGCGCCGTGGTCGAGCAGGAGCGCGAGGGTCTCCTCGGGGCGCTGGTCCCGGTACTCGTGGACGGCGCGGAGGGCGCAGTCCATGGGGGTGTCGCCGGCGCCGTTGGGGACGGTGGCGTCGGCGCCGTGGCGCAGCAGCAACCGGGCCAGGCCGGGGTGCCCGTTGGCACAGGCGTTGTGCAGCGGTGCGTGGCCCTTGCGCCCCGCGGCCCCCGGCTCGGCCCCGGCCTCCAGCAGCCGCTCGGCCACGCGCAGGTACCGCTCGGCATCCTTGGGGTGCTCAGCCGCGGCCGCCGCGGCATTCAGGGGGGTCTCACCCTGGTGGGTGCGGAGGGAGGGGTCGGCGCCGTGGTGCAGGTACAGCTCCACGTGGGCCACCAGCCCCTGGCGCGCCGCCACGTGCAGGGCCGTCACCTGCCGGTCACGCGTGCCCAGGTTCACCCGTGCGCCGTGCGCCAGCAGCAGCTCCGCGCACCTGGGGAAGGGGGGGGCGAGAGGTGGCACCTGTGGGGATGCCCCCCAGGGACACCCCTGGGAATCCCTGGAGAGCCCTGGCACACTTGGAACACCCCCAGGGCCTCCCCGAGGGACAGCCCTGAGACACCCTGGAGAACCCTGGCACATCTGGGACATCACCAGAGACACCCCCAGGACACCTCAGAGAGGCCTGGCTCCCATGGGACACCCCCAGGGACACCCCCAGGACACCCTGGAGAGCCCTGGCTCCCATGGGACACCCCCAGGGACACCCCCAGGACACCCTGGAGAGCCCTGGCTCCCATGGGACACCCCCAGGGACACCCCCAGGACACCCTGGAGAGCCCTGGCTCCCATGGGACACCCCCAGGGACACCCCCAGGACACCCTGGAGAGCCCTGGCTCCCATGGGACACCCCCAGGGACACCCCCAGGACACCCTGGAGAGCCCTGGCTCCCATGGGACACCCCCAGGACACCCTGGAGAGCCCTGGCTCCCATGGGACACCTCCAGGACACAGATGCTGCACTGCGGGTCTGCAAACAGGGGTCCCCCCCAGCATAAGGGGTCTTGGCTGAGCTCTGGGGGGTTTAGAGGCCGTGGGTGTGATTTGGGCAGGTGCCCCCCCATTCCCCAGCCCCCCTGCCCGTACCGCAGGCTTTGGGGGGCAGTGCAGAGGTGCAGCGGGGCCGAGCCCTCGGCGCTCAGCACGTTGGGGTCTGCGCCGAAGGCCAGGAGCAGGCGGGTGCAGTTGGGGTGGGGGGAGGCCGCGCTGTCGTGCAGGGGGGCCCGGCCCCCCACCACGGCATCCACCGCCGCCCCCCGCAGCAGCAAGTGGCGGGCACAGTCCTCGTAGCCCCGGGCGGTGACGATGCGCAGAGCAGAGGTCTGCTGCCGGCGGGGGCTCAGCACCCACAGCCCTGTGGGGAGTAAACCCTGGGATTGTACCCCCTTTCCCAGAGCATTCTCCACAGCCCAGCCCTTCCAAACTGGATCCCCCAGCCCTGCTCCCCCCAGCCCATCTGGAGTTGCAGCCCCATCTGTCACCCCTTGACCTGGCTCCACCTGTTAATTTGAAGGGACATGGGAAGGGAAGGGAAAAGGGAAAGGAAGAAAAAAGGAAAAGGGAAGGGAGAAAAGGGAAAAGGAGGGAGAGAGAGGGAAAAAAGAGGGGAAAAGAGGGAAAAAAGGGGGGGGAAGGGAAAAAGAGGGGAAGGACAGAGGGAGAAGGAGGAGGGTAGAAGGAGAAAGAGGGAGAAAGGAGAGGGAGGGAGAAGGAAAGGACCCCGCAGCCCCATACCCTGCTCCGGTGACCACACCAGCTCCTCGCTGACCATCTCCAGAACCAAATTGGCCGTGGCCTCGTCCTTGAAGATGCTCTGGACTCTCGGCAGGTCCCCGGCGTACAGGGCGTTGTGCACGGCGGGGTCCCGGCAGTGCTGGCGCCGCCGGGGGGGGCTCGGGGGGACCCGGGGCAGCTCCGGCAGGAACCGGCGCGTGGCCCATTCCCGGGCCAAGGCTCTCCGCCGCTCCTCCCGCTCCAGCAGCTCCCGCTGGAGCCGCAGCGAGCGCAGCGCCGAGGAGCTGAACGCGAAGGTCTCGTGGGCCATGGGCACCCCCGGAGGGCTGGGGGTGAGGGGGGGCAGTTGGGGGGCAGTGACCGGCCCCCCTGCGCCTTGGGGAGGGGGTTATAAATAGGGCTGTGCCCCACACATGGATGTGGAATCAAATCCCGGAGCCGGGAGCCCTATAAATAACTCCTGGGTGGTAAACAGAGTCACGGGGTGCTGGGAGTTTAACCTGTTGGTGGGTGAGAGGTGGGGACATCCCATGGGGGTGGGATTTGGGGACTCTCCAACCCTGAGGGGCTGTGGGACCCCGAGGGGAATGGCCCCTTCTGCCCAGGGAGGAGAGGGAGAGCGAGGACCCCCTAGGGGACAGGTTTGGGGTCCAGAAGGAGGGGGACACACAAGGACACAGGTGATGCAAGGACAAAGCAGCCCTTTAATGCAGGTTTGGGAGTGAGAGGGGAAGTTGTGCCCGGATGAGCGGGGACAGCACTCAGGCCATGTCCCCCCAGGACCCCCCTGTAACCCCCCCAGCTCTTGGCTCCACAACAAACACAGCAGACACAGAGAGAGGAGCATGCAGAGGTGGCAGGTGTGGCACCTGCTCCTTGGCATCATCATCCTCACCACACCATGGCACGGCCCAGCCAGTGCCAGCAGCACCTGAGGTCAGCCACAGTCAGCCTGGGCTGGGGCTGAGAAGAAATCCTCGGGCAGCTCTCCCAGGAGCCCATCCAGGTCATCTGCATGGCACACCAGGGGGAAAATCCGTGAGTTTTACACGGGCATGGAACCACAGAATTGTTCAGTCCAACCATTCCCTCAAGGCCACCACTAACCTGTGTCCCCAGGTGCCACATCCACATGGCTTTTAAATCTCTCCAGGGCTGGGGGCTCCACCACTGCCCTAGGCAGCTGTGCCAGGGCTGGACAGCCCTTTCCATGAAGGAATTTTCCCAATGTCCAACCTAAACCTCCCCTGGTGCAGCTTTAGGCCATTTCCTCTGGTTCCCTGGGAGCAGAGCCCAACCCCACTCTGTTCCCTCCTCCTGTCAGGGAGTTGTGGAGAGGGAGAAGGTCCCCCTCAAGCTTCCTTTGCTCCAGGCTGGACATATTATAGAGCCATAGGATCATGGAATAGTTTAGGCTGGAAGGGACCTTAAATGTCAGCTACTCCCACCCCTGCCATGGGCAGGGGCACCTTCTACTATCCCAGGTTGCTCCAAGCCCCGTCCAACCTGGCCTTGGACACTTCCAGGGATCCAGGGGCAGCCACAGCTTCTCTGGGCACCCCCTTCTCTGAGACCCTCCCTCTGCCATTCCAGAGGAGGGGAGTCCCCACCCCACCCCAGTTTTCCAAAGGACATGGAGCTTTCCATCCCCTCCTGGAGCGGGTCTGACTCACCCATGTCACATCCATCAGCTCCCACTGGCTCTTCCTGCCTGGACCCAGGGCTTGGTGGGTGCAGGGAAAAGCCCCCTGGATGCTCCTCTGTGCTGAGGCCACTTGTCCTTGGCTGTCCCCAATCCCCAGGGACAGGGACACCCTGAGGGGGCTGCTCAGAGGGGTCCAGGATTAGCCCAGCCTGGGCAGGGACCTGCAAAACCCAGCAGGGATGAATTAACTGGGAGCCCAGGGGGGATTTATCCATCCTTCCTCCCGAGGGTCCCCACAGCCCAGACCACCCTTGGAGGGGGTCCCAGCATCCCCCCAGGGCCACCAGCACTGTCCCCTCCTCACCTGCCGCTGGGAGCAGCCACCCTCGGGCTCCGGTGGGAAGATCCTGAGCAGGTTGTTGGGGGTGACATTGAGGTAGTGGTTGCGGTGGGAGGGGGAGAAGACCCCCACCTACAAGGGGAGGGAAGGGGGTCAGAGCCAGCTCCAGCTCCTTGCCTGTGGAGGACTTCCTGGGTAACACCCCAAAGTTACATTTTTCCATTTATGACAAGCTCAAATGAAAATTATGGAAGGTATTATGGAATAGGGAGCGAGAAAGGTGATCTACGTATTGACACACCTTATCCTAATATTTATATTCACAGTTCCAAGGTGTCACAAAATAGGGAAAGGAAAATGAACCATATGAACAGGCTGGTAGTTCCCCTTATACTTTTATCCCAGTACTCCCTTTTCCTCTTATTCTAATATTTATATTCACAATTCCATGGTTTTATGGGACAGCTGACACACCCTATTAACAAACTGGTTGGTCTCCTTATCCTAATATTCCCTTATCCCCTCATCCTAATATTCCTGTATTCCCTTATCCTTTATGCACAGTTCCAGGGTGTTATGGGATGGGGAATGGGACAGCTGACATGCTGTATTTCCCCCCCAGCAGGTCCCCATATCCCATTCCCCTGGGATTTGATCCACATCTCCTACCTGCCTGAGGAGCAGCACGGAGCCAGGCCGGAGCTCGCTCTGCCTCTCCTCCAGCAGCAGCCGGTGCAGCGTGCCCTGGATCTCCCCTGTGGATGGGGATGGGATCCCTGAGCCCCAGGAGTGAGGGGCAGGAGCCCCAGCCGGGCACAGCTCCGGCCCCACTCACCGGTCGGATCCCGGAATACGGCGCCAGCGCCGGCGCTGGTCCTGCTCAGGCTCTTGATCATCACAGCCATGCTGGGCACCTTGTTTTTTGGGAGCTGCTTCAGGGCTGCCTGCACGGCACAAAGGGGGATTCTGGGATGTCCTGGCCAGGAGCTGGGCTCGATGATCCCCGTGGGTCCCTTTCCGGTGTGGGACATTCCAGGATTCTGTTACCCTCGTCACACCGACGTGCCCGTGGGGATGTGGATGTCTGTGCTCAGCCCAGCTCAGCCCCCTCCCCACATTGATTCCCGGCCCAAAAAACAGCTCTGAGGAGTGAGGGAAGAGCTGGAAGCTGAATCCAAGCACCAGTGTCCTCATCTGGGCCCCCTCACCTTCCGCAGCACCATGACCACGCTGTAGGTGTGGAGGAAGCAGCTGGGATTCCTCTCGTCCAGCCCCAGCTCCGTCTTCATGGCCAGCCAGGGCCCCTTCCCAAAATCCTCCTCCGTGGCCAGCGGGGAGCTGGGCAGTGCCTGGAGTCATGGGATAAGCACAGTCACCACCCTGGAGCCACAGGGACCCCCTCCCCTTCCAGTATCCCTCTTTGGGAGCCCACAGCAGCACTGATGGGATTCCCATCTGGATCTGCTGGAGCTGGGGGGGAAGTGGGTGTGTTACCTGTGTCCGTGGCTTTGCCACAGCCCCGTGAGCTGGAGTTTGGGGAGCAGAAACCAGGATCTCCTCCAGCAGCTTCCCAGAGTGCTTATGGGATAAAGGGAGGTGTCCAGGGATTTGCATCACTTCATCAGCTGCCCCCATCCCAACCTGTCCCATCTTATGCCGTTCCCATTACCTTCCCATTCTATCCCCATCCTGTCCTTATTCCATTCTCATCCCATTTCTGTCCCTACCCCATTTCTGACCCCATCTCTATCCCTGTTCCCATCCCCATCCCATCCTTATCCCTGTTCCCATGCTGTCCCTATCATTCAATCTGCATCCCATTCTCATCTCCATCCCATCTCCATCCCAATTCAATCCTCATTCCACTCCCATCTCCATCCCTATCCCCACTCCCATCCTGTCCTCATCCCCATCCCATCCTTCTCCCTGTTCCCATGCCATCCCTATCCCCATTCTCATACCCATCCCATCCCATCCCATCCCATCCCATCCCCAGTCCCATCCCATTCCCATCCCTGCCTTTATCGCCATTCCACTCCAATCTCCATCCCTATCCCCACTCCCGTTCTGTCTCCATCCCCATCCCCATTCCCATCCCCATCCCCATCCCCATCCCCATTCCCATTCCCATCCCCATCCCCCACCTGCTGGGGCAGGATCCCGGCGGGCCCCGGGAAGCGCCGGGTCTCCCTGCACGAGGGGACTCGGGGGGACCCCCCGGGGGCCTTGCTGGCCGCTGTCACCAGCTGCACCAGGTGGTTGGTGACCACAGGAGGGTTCGGGGGGCCGGGAGCGTTAGGGACCATGGTGGGATTCGGGAATCCGGGAGCTGTCCGGAGTGGCGGCCTCGGGGGCTCCGTGGATCCAGGGGGTCTGGAGGGGGGCCTGGGGGGCTGCTGGGGTTGGGGGCAGCTCAGTGCTGGAGGGGTCTGGGGACCCGAGGAGGAGCTGCTGCCACCCACGGGTGCTTGGAAAGGCCTCAGGGATGGATCTCCCAGAGCAGGGATGGACCGGGACCCTGCGGAGCTTCCCGGCTTTCCCATGGAAATGGGGGGCCTGGGGGTCCAGGAACCGGCCGTGCTAGGCCTCAGCACCACTTTGGGACTGGGGAGGGGGTCCTGCCTGTCCTGCACCCCCTTGGAGCTTGGGATTGGTTCCTCTCCCACCCTCAGCTTTTTGGGGATCCCGCATTCCTGAGTGTTCTCCTTCCCTGGGTGTATCCATGTGGGATTCTCCCTGTGCCTGGGGGGCAACGAGGCAGCGCCGGACCCCACCGGCATCTCGGGCCCTTCCAGCTCCTTGCAGGCAGCCAGGAAAAGTTCATTATCCAGCTCATCCTGGGGGGCTGCTCCCCTGGGTGGGGGTCCCTGGAATCCCGCGGGATGCTCCCCCTGCCCGGCGAGGGGCCGGAGGGTGGGGGGTTTACTGGGATGGGGTTTATTGGGATGGGGTTTAGTGGGATGGGGTTTACTGGGAGGGTTAACTGGGGAGTCGCTGGGTGAGGAATATCCAGGGATCACAAACTGGTTCTCTGCATCCTCCACGGCCGAGAGGAAATCCTGTGGGGGGATTAAAAAACAAACAAACAAACAAACAAGCCGGGAATTCAAAACAGCTCCGTGTGATCCCCCCCAAAAAAATGGATTCACCCAAACTCAGCCAAGCTGCGGTGACCCCATTTTATGGGGGGATTCCCTCACCTCGTCCTCCAGCTCGCCGTCCGTCCCAAAAAGCTTCTGGAAGCGGCAGGACTGTGGGGGGGAAAAAGAGGGGAAAATGGGATTACGAGGGAAGGGCACAACAAGATGGGGTGGGGGAAGGCCTCGGGGACCTCAGATCCCATAAGGACCCCAAAACTTTTCGTGGGGGCACCCAAATTTGCCCCCCCACCCCTCACCCCGCGGGGGCCTCCCGGCGACCCCGAGGGCCCCACGGCGGAGGCCTCCGCCGTGGGGCCCTCGGGGTCGCCGGGGGGCCCCCGCAGAGACCCCGAATCTCTCGTGGGGCACCCCCAAACCCACCTCCATATCCCCGCTCCCGTTACCATGGCAGCAGCGGGATCATTCCCCCCCTTCAAATTTCCCGGCCCGGCCCCGGAGGCGGAAGCGGCGGGGCCGGGACTCGAACCCGCAGCCCCCCCTACCCAAACCCGGGGCAAGGGGGGCGGAAGTTCCCGCCGTGGGGCTTTGGCGCCGCCTGGCGGCGGGCAGGGAGCGCGGCCGCGCCTCTTAAAGGGCCACACCCGCCTTTTTCCCCACGCGTGTCACATTGCACACGCGTGTGCCCCCCGCGCGTCAGCCCGGCCCGGGTGACTCAGCGCGGCCCTGGCTGTGCAGCGATTCATTCTTTCACACCCCCCCTACTTCCACTAATTCCACTCCCCGCCATTCCCCCGCGTCGCTGCGACCACGCACACGCGTGTGCAAGGGCACGGGCGTGTGTGTTTCTGTGCGTCTTGTACACGCGGGTGTGTCCTGCATGTGTCTCTGTGTGTCTTGTACACATACGTGTGTGTGTGTGTGTGTTTCTGTGTGTCTTGTACACATGTGTGTGTGGGCGTGTCCTGCACGTGTCTTGTTGCATGTCCTGCAACGAGAGCTTTCTTCCTACCTTTTGTCTGGGAGGAATCTTCGTCCCTGTTCACTTCTGGGACTCAGGACTGCCAATTTCGGCTCAGGGCTTCAAAAACCAAGCGACAGCCTTTTACATCCCCCGAAAATCAAGCCTGTAGCCTTTGGCTGTTTTGTGCAGTGGGTGGGCCACCCTGGGCACTCCACGGGCTGCAAGAGCTTTCTGATGTGTCACCTTTTGGGAGGAATCTTCATCCATGTTCAATTTGAGGGGGCAGACTGGGATTTTCACTGCAAGGCCCCTGCAAGCGAGCGACAGCTCTTTCCCCCACATAGGAAAGCCCTGGGATTCCAAGGCAAACCCCAGAGACCCCCAGAGAGCTGCAGCCCGGCCTGACCCCTCTGATCCCCCCCTCACCTGCTCCTTCACCACATCACCGCTCTCCCCAGTGACATTGGGGTGTTCCTAACGACATCATCACCCCCCAGACCTCCCCACCTCCCCTGTGTTTTACTCACCCCCAAAGGCAGCACAAAATGAGTGAAAACTGCCCTGGCCAGCAGCTCACTGCTCTAATTCCTCCCCTCAGAGCAGAGGGAGGTGTGCCCGAGGATGGGGCCCCATCTCCTGCTTACACTTGGCTTTGGACCCACACAGCACGTGGGTGACTTTGTTGTCAACGTTCACGTTGGAGTAAAGACTGCTTGAGACCCAAGGGGGATGTAATTTTATTTCATACTAACTCTGGCTGTTCTGAAGAGCAGGGAGATTCATCATCATTCAGGACTTCAGGTTGTCATCTAAATATTCCACACAAATACAGTTAATAAATGACAGATTTCAGCACATATATAACGTTGAAATTCACGATGAAAACAAACAACAACAACAAGAAGAAGCAAATCTTAACCCCTGCATAAAATACCATTTTCCAGTTTCACACTGTAGACAGATCAAAGCAAGAAATAGCAAGTTATGCAAGCCAAGTCATTCCTAGCTTGGATATATCACTTTGCCATCAAGGAATGCATTGCCAATCAAAGTGGCCACTGCCACCCCTTTTAAATTTGACTGAATTCTGTCCTTGTAACAAGAGTAGAATTTGATCCTTCTGTTGGAGAGGGCTGTGCTAGTGCTCTGGTGATGAACACCCTGTATGCTGAGCTGCTGAACACTGCAGTTTACAAAACAGCAAGTTTGGATTATGCTTAATCACTACCAACCAGGAAAAAAACAACACTTTTTTCACAGGCTGAGGTGGATTGAGCTGAACAGTAACAAACGTCGAATCTACAAAATCATTGAGGATCATACACAAATGGAGAGGGCAAATGTAACAAAAATTAGCAACGTGACACTACCATTTATCAGTAAAACTCTTGAGAATGTGTAACAACTGAGCATTATGTAACATTTTGCTTCTGTTTGATTACAATGTCTTCAAACCAAAACCTCATTTAGTTGAAGTGTGAGACACACCACAAAGCTGAGCTACTGACCTCAAGCTGCCTTCACAGTGAGTGGTGATATGGTCGTTAAAATTCAGTATGTGATCCACCGAATCAAAACGCTGAGGTCTAGTTCTGAACACGTTTCTGAGAGTTCACGGGACTCAAATGACCCAAATGGTTATTGCAAACTGCTTCCTTTACCTGAATGACAGTGAGTGAGACAACGGGAGCACAGAACGAGCGGGCCACGATCATTGGGAAGGAGGGATGCAATCTCCAGGAATCACGGGAAGGCCACTTTCCAATGGGGTCACTTAGGAGAGAACTGGACTGTGACCAGGCAGCATCACAGATTTTTTTTCTGTGTTGTTTTTACACTTCAGGAACAGTCCAAGCTCTGAGCTGCACAAAACCACGTTTCAGCTGGCGTTACACCCTCTGTGGCTTCATCTCCCAACATTTCACTCTGTGACTAAGGATCTGATCCTTGCTTCATGGAAAAGCATCTGCATCCATGGAAGACAATGTAGATTTGCAGTGAGCATGCTGATAGACATCATTAGGGCAGGGATCTCTTTGGCACGACAGTTAATTCTTACTGCCCCTCAAAGTCCTATTATGCTACCTAAATTGGATCTGTACAGAACGATTACGCAAAAAAGATCATTCTTCCTGAAAGTGGCAAAACCAAACCGTGACTTTACTGTCAAAACAACTCTTTCAAGTCAGCAGTCTCGAACGCAGTTCATCAGCGACAACTCCTGTTTCTTCAGCTCTCAAGAGAGGCAATCAGAGTTCATTTCTCAAAGTTTGGCAGGTAAATTATCTTCCAACTTCATCTCCAGAGCACCCGCGCTTGGAGAGTTCCTCTGTAACTCGAGGTCGCCGGTAGACCGAGTCAAAGCCCCAGCACTTGTTTTTAAGGCTTTCAGCTGCATCCTGTCATCACCGCCCTCACCAGCAGAGCTGGGACTTATTTCTTGAATTTTCAAGAGATCTCCGGTACTGAAAGTCTTCTGTGTGTTACTGGAACTCATTCTCAGGGCTCTTTGTGGGAGGCTTTCCTTTCCTGAGCTGATCTTCTGAAGTTTGAAAGGGATTTTGTCCTTCTCTCCCGCAATATCGATGCAGTCAAGTGGGCAAACCTGTTCCCCTCTGGTTTTGTTATTATCGACGGGACTACTCAACGGAGATGACAGGGACAGCTTTTCTTCTTGCTCTTTAACACTGTAAGGAGGAGTGGGGACTTCAAATGTAGCGTGAAACTGAGAATAATCGACACGGAAAAACCCATTTTCTAGAGACATCACCGGGAGGAACCTGTGACCCCAAAGAACCTCATCTTCTGTGTACGAGGTCCTGGCTTGACACGTCATTCCTGTGGAAACAGAGGCAAAAGCATGGCATTCCAAAGTGAGCAAGCAGACTGGCATCTACAGCAAAAAATGCAAGGTAAGGCTGGCAGATAAAAATCAATTGCAGCCTGTAAGCTAACGATTTTATAGATTATAAAATGGAGTAAAACTGGATTTTTTACTCTGCGCTCAATTTAAGGCAAGCTACGCTGGGAGAGCTTTTGCAGCACTGGCAACTTTTAAAGTTCAACCTTCTTTCAGGGTGGTGGTCCTTAAAACAGGAGCCTCATTTAGGGGTGTTGTGGTGTTCTAGATGCAGTCAAAGAGAGGCAGGCTGTGCCTCTTCTTGGATGTACTGGCCACTTTGGGAATTGCTAATGCAGAGCCCTGTGGGGGAGGGAGGTCTCTTTATTGTCTGGTACAGGTCACTGAAGCTCTGTAGAGCATATGGCAGGATATTCTGAAGCATCCAGGACTAACAGCTGCCTCGCTAAAAATACCAGGACTGAAAAGAAAGACTAAAAATCAAGAAAATGCGGATTATTCTAAAGCTTACCCGTAGTCTCAACGATTCCTTCCAGGATGACAACTATTTCAAACTGCTCGCTTCGTAGTGATCTTTGTGAGAGACAAAAGAAGGGGCTCTCTGAGTTAATTTCATGACAGATGGTTAAAGGGGAAACTAAAAACAGCTGGTCGGCTCCAGTTCCAAATCCGACGTCCAGTTCACACTGGTCTAGTGGCAGAAATTCCCCCTCCGGTGTCTGTCTGGACTAAAGATAAAAAGAAGATTTAATAATCACCACGTGAGGCAAAACAGGAAAGCAATGCAATAAAGTTTAAACCTGCCTCTTCCACGACATTATCATCTGCATATATTAGGTCTGGGGTCTTCACAATGGAATATAAGTAATGCTAAATACGATGAGGTTACTGTGTAAGACCAGTTTTGACTTTTCTTATTGTGCCCTAGAATTTGTCACCACCTACAAACTTTACTATGAGCTATATATATATATGTATACACTTCACCAAAAATACCACACTACAAGCCTTGCAACAAATGTTCAACAGGAATATCTTCTGGCAAAAGTTCCCATTATTTGATTAAAAAGCACTTAACTCTTTAAGAAGACGAGTACTGATTATAAATGACAGACTATGCTGCATTTACTAAATAATTTTAACTGTGTTGCATTCATATTGACAGATGTATTGGTTCCACTGCTGGGAAACACTGTTCCTGGAGAGCAAGTCAGAGGTAGCAGTTCTGCCATCAACTTAGATCTGATTAGTATTCTTTTACTAGTCTTTAAAAACACTCCCTAAGCAACTAGGGTATCTTCATATTGTCCCTCCACTTCACGTGTATCTTAAAAATGCTGACCTTGTAACTGCTGATGATTACATAATCAGTTAGGAAGCTGCTGGAGTATTAAATACAATGCACTGTTTCATTTATGTGCTACGTGTTTGTTTTTCTGCTAAGGAAAAAAAACACCTTCCTGTCTAAATAACCAAGTTCTCCCTTACACGAGGGGACAACAGTCAGTTTCTCCACTGCTGATGAAGACAGAGAAAATACCAGCTGATTTCTCGTAAAAGCATTCTCACGAATTATTTGGGATTTGTAATCTAAAAGGCAATGCTGTGGAATAAAAATGATCACAACCACCACCACGTACCGATCGTGACAGTCTCCGTTACAGGCAAAGGTGCAATCAAAGTACTGCAAAAACATCTTTTTTTCCTGAGCCAATCTGCAACCTGAACTAAGCTGCAGATTATTATGCCACTGCTCTGTTGCCTGGCTACTGCTCTTTCAGTGGGAGCAAAAATTCGTTGGCTATCCATTATCTTTGCCCCACGGTAATGAGGCTTGATGTGAGATGTTGCTTGATGAAGCAACATCTAAACCTCAAACTGTCCCAGATTTTTTATCAAAATCATTTACCTGGACAAAAACGTGCGCATCTGCACAAATTGCTGCCTGACTGACTTAAGAACTGTTTGATCTACAAACCATTTTTTTCTCTGTGGAAGAGTCTTCGATCAAATCCATTCAAAAGCAAACAAATCCAGCGAGGATGATTAGAGGTAACAGATCTGGGAGAAAGCAAAAGGTTGTGTTTGAGGCATTCTTACACACAGGATTGATTTATGCAGGGCATGGAGAATTTCTAAAAGAAACTTTGTCAAATAAAAAGAAATTAACCTGAATGAAGAGAGCTTAATAGCCCCAATATGTCAGGCTCCCAGACAGTGATCTTTGTTGCACATATACAGCTTTACTCAAAGGATCACAAAACAAGGCAGAGGACTATGACCTGTCAGCAATAAGTCTGGAAGAAACACTCATGATTCTTTATTTTGACTCATATAACACAAAGCCAAGTAAATATTGCAGATCAGTGCATGCTTGAACAAGGGCACAGTTACTTAGAAATGCCCCAGCTTGCATTTTAAATGTGGTCAGAGGTAGAGAATCTAAAGGTCTAGATGAATTTCTCCAAAGGTTAAGTGCCTAAAAAAAAAAAAAAGACTCCTGTGTCTTTAACTCTCTGCCACTGGATCTTTGTTTTGTTTTTTATTACCAGGCAGACTTCCACAGCATCATCACTTAGTCTGTTTTAGTGAACAAACACCTTATGTCCTTCAAATCTTCACTCCTATCCTGTATTCATCCCTATTGCTTTTCTAAACCCTGTTGTTTATGCACGTCCTCCTTTAACTGGACATGATGCAGTTTTATTATTATTAACCCTCTGTCACTTCACTCCTTAGAGAATTCACATTGTAGTACCTTGTAGAGAAACTCAGGACTCTGGAAAATGCTAAACTGGTATGTGGTCATTTGCCAAACAGTACTACAGTATATTCAGTACTGGTATTTGAGAGGAATCATCTCTTCACGCTCCTTCACTGTGACACACGTGAAAAACCAAAATTCTAGCTCTCTTATCAGGTGCAGGATCAGCTGCCAACAGCACTGCATGAAATGCAGGGGACAGAGCTCAAATCACAAACATGAACATTCATAACACTCAGATACGATATTCTGATATTAATGCCATCATTGGGATCCTGCCTCTGACACTCCTCCCCAAGCGTGCTCCCATGACAAGACACAGCTGCTGTGCTGCTCCATCTCACCAATGCTGTGCAGTGTTTTTCTTCCATTCAGCTCCAGCCTGATTTACCTTCCAGACCTTCGTGCCTGCCAGATTCCACTGTCTCCTGATAATTTGTTTGTTTTGTTATGATCTTTGAATTTCAGTTTTCTTGCATTCTGAATTGTGCTAACCATTTCTCAGTGATTATTAAATAGGTATTGGTGACAATCCAAGGGTCTTTCCACTAAAGCACCTGTACAATCCCTCTGAAATGCTAGGAGGCCACTAGATAAAGCTCTGCAAGTTCAAGATCACCAAGTTTCCCCACGGGGAAGAGGAGGTCAAGGCTGATATTTGTCCTTAATCAATTCTTTCTTTCCAGCCATCACCTGCTAAGGAGCACGCCTTAGTACCCTTCCTGCAGCTGTCCTGCATCCTGACCCATCCATCCTTCCTGACCAAACTGGCTTCCTGCCAGCCCCACAGTCCACTGGGATGATGTTTTTCTGATGAGGCTGTTTTTCCCTATGCCAGCTGGGCTCTTTCACGGCTCCTCCCATGGCCGCTGCAACTTCTTCCATGGTCCTTCACACTGCCCCTCTCACTCACACACCGAGGGGCAGGGCAGCTCTCCCTGGGGCAGGGCAGAGCCTCCCAGCACCAGCAGGGGCTGCACAGGGGAAGAAGCCCCACGCTACCTGCACTAATGGCCACAACGTTGCACTTGGCCCACACAGCCTGCTCACCTTGCCCTCTGCAACTCGGGTGCCCTGTGCCACCCGCTGTCGTGCCAGGCCTCACCTTGATAAGCTTGCAGCGGATCTGGGCAGACACCATGTGGCTGTTGCGGAGGTTGCCGACGCGGAACATGAGGCAGAGCCTCCCATCCCGCTGCGAGATGACCGCGGCGCGGCTGAACATGAGCGTCTCGGCTCGCTTCTTGGGCTGGGACATCTTGATGAACATGCAGCCGATGAGGAACGCATCGACGACGGAGCCCAGCAGCGACTGGAAGAGGAAAAGCACGATGCCCTCAGGGCAGCGCTCGGTGATGTAGCGGTGCCCGTAACCGATGGTGGCCTCGGTCTCTATGAAGAAGAGGAAGGCGGAGGGAAAGTTGTACACGTTGGCCACGCACGGACTGTAGGTGTCATCGTGCGTCTGGTGCAGGTCACCCCGCAGGTAGGCGATGCCCCACCACATCGAGGCCATGACCAGCCAGGCGACCGTGTAGGTCAGCAGGAAAATGAGCAGGTTCCAGCGCCACTTGAGGTCCACCAGCGTGGTGAAGAGGTCGGAGAGGTAGCGGCTGCTCTCTCCGCCCAGGTTCCCGTGCTGCACGTTGCAGCGGCCGTTCTTGTCCACGAAGCGCTGCCGCTCCCTGCGGGCGCTGCTGCGAGCGGGGCCCACGGCCTGGTACTCGTCCCCGAACTTCCTGCGGACGGCCGACATGCTGCGGGATGCCGGGGTGCTCGGCGGGCACGGCGAGGATGCGGCGGGGCGGGAGGGGCGGCCGCACCCCGCTGCCTGCCTCCGGGAGCGGCAGCCGCCGGGAGCAGCAGCCTCCGGTCCCCAGAGCACGGGGCGCACCCGGAGCGCGGGTCGGGAGCCAGCAGAGATCGCTGCCCGCTCGCCGGCAGCGCGGGGGAAGATGCAGAGCAGCCGCGGCCCTGACGGGGCACACACCGCGCAGCCGGGCGGGGCGAGCTGGTCCCCAAGGACCGGGGAGAGGAGCCCAAGGCGCCGAGCCCCCAGAGCTCCGGCGGTCGGGGGGGCGGCGGCGGGGCCCGGAGGAAGCCGCGGAGGGCTTCTCGTACCCCCCTAAGCTTCCAGCCCGGCCGCCCTCCCGGCCACGGGCGGGTTGGGGGGCGGGAGGGAGGGAGGCGGTGCCGAGAACGGCTCCGAGGGCGCATGAGCGAGGTGCGCACCGGGATACGGGGGCGCGGGTGTTGGGGAGCCGCTCGGAGGCCCCGGAGCATCCTCCAGCCCCGCGCCCGCAGGTAAGGGCGGCTCGGCGGCAGCGCCGCTCCCGAGGGGCGGTGGCAGCGCCTGCAGAGGCGGCGGTGCTGCCCAGGCCGTTTCGCAGCCGGGCGGGCTCGGGCCGGGCTCCCGGAGCCGCCTCCGAGGTGCGGGCCCCGGCGTGAGTGGAGCCCGCGGCACCGCTGGGTTTGCCCGGGGGGGGGACGACTCGGGGCCGTACCTGGTGGAGACCCCTCGGAGGTGGGAGCAGGGGGGTGCTCGCACGGCTGGGAAGCGGGTCAGGAAGGGTCCGTCTGGCCGGTGATGTGCGGGAAGTCCGGTCCCGGGATGTAACTTCGCTCCGTGCTCGGCTGAGCTGTGAAGAGGTCCGGCCGCGCAAACCTTGCCGCCGGCACAGTCACCGGTGCCCCGGCTCGGTGGAGGGCACATAAAGCGCTCTCCGGGTCGGGAAAGCCCTACCCGGGGTGCCGGTCCGGCCTCTCCGCGCTCGGCCCCGCGGGTGTCCGCCAGGACCCCCGGATCGCGCTGAGTCCGGAGCGCCGGTCATGGGTTCGGTCAGCCTTTAGAGCAGTCGCTCTTCTAGTGCTAGGTCAGGTACAGCACCTAGCGAGAGACTTGTTTCGCTCAAATTTGGGCGCGAGGAGAAATCCTGTGTAGTGGCTATGGATGGGGTCGGGCCCTGTTATCGTACAGGTGTATTGTCTGACCTTATCGCTGGGGTGATCTTCTCCCGGAAAGATGTTAAACAGCTTTCTGAAATGAGATCTGCTGCTTCGAGTGATAATCATCTGGATTACAGAAGCTTTATGTTGTATTAAGCTGTGAACCACAATAGGTTTATTTTCCAAGGTAATGGGGATATGCCAAATCACATTATGCTTCTATTTAATCCCCTGCTTTGACCCCATGTAGAGCATCATTTCAGTTTGTTTCGCTCTTTTTTAAATATCAACAGTCCTTTTCCTAAGTAAGGAAGGTGCCTCAGATGTTTATTCTTTGGAACAGCTGGACAAGGGGAGGTGTGAAAAATGAATTATGATTTAGGGTAGGTATTTTTAAAGAAGAAAAGTTTATTTGAGCCTATTCATACTGCAATGATGTTTTGAGACCCTCTTGCAATGTATCACATGCTAGGGCTGATTTTAATACCTTGGAGAGCCAGCCCTGAGTATTGACCTGGATACAGAATGCTTTTCATTCTTTAAAGTCAGTCCTGTGTAACAGGATTTTTACGGGGCATGGAAAATGCCTCTAGGGGAAGCTTCCATTTTCACTGCTGTGCCTAACTCCACTAATTCTGATGCTCCTGGGTTTGCTGACAGGTTTTTGAGGCACTAAAATGTGTATTTTCCGTATTCCTGTGTGGGATGCTTTCTCACTAACAGTCTGGAAAATAATTGGGTTTTCTTGGGGTTTGGTGCTAAATAAGTTTGACTAAACAAACACTGTTGCTAAGATTTAAAGTTCTCTTTCTTAATAATTTGAGAAGCATTTGAAGCAATTCCTGAGCAATGGAAGTAGCCTTACTTGTTGAAACATTCTTAGTACCTGTGAGCAAGGTTGGTAGCATGACAGTCTTACTACCTTTAACAAACTGCCTGGAATTGTAGTATGGTGTTCATCAGAATTCCAGGGGGATGTTCATTTCTTTGAGATGTGCTTTTAGGAGGCCACAGAACATCTTGTCATGTGGCGTCTTCCTGCGTGCTCTATTTCTGCATGTGATGTTTATCAGTGCTTTTAAACATCCATTATCTCCTGTCTTTCCAGACCTGTGAAAACTACCTCTCTGGAGAGATGCTCTCTTTAGCATCAGCCTTGTCTGAGATACCATATGGTTATTATATAACCTGGTATTTTCCATTGTTTTACTTGGGTAGAAGAATAACTGCAGAACTCTGCTTGATTCGGGTTAAACTGAACACTTGAGGGACAGATGTACCAGGAATTCACTATTTTTACATGCTTGAGCTTAGGTGTTATGTTTTCTCATTTCAGGACTGCCTCTGACTCACAGTCCAGAAAGAAGAAATAATCACATTGATTAAAGTTCAACATTTGTCTCTGAGATTAAGAACAAAGCCATGCCGGTGCTTTCAGAAGACTCAGGTAATTAATCTGCATGTTTTCAACAGAACAGCTGCTGACTGGGGTGAAGTCATACATACTGAATGATAATTGTTATCTCTTGAGCTGTGTTTGCCACTTACAAAGGGATCACCAAGATGGTACCCAAGTAAGTGGAGTGGCTGTTAAGTCTGCAGTAGAAGGTCCCATGAGAAATGCTGTGTACAGTGTTTTTGCTCTGTCCTCGATCTAAAATTTAGGATTGCATGAAACTCTGGCCCTTTTGACGTCTCAGCTAAGACCTGATTCAAATCATAAAGAGGAAATGGGATTCCTTAGGGATGTCTTCAGTGAAAGGAGTCTCAGCTACCTGATGAAGGTAAAAGTTCATTTAAGTATGTACATTTTCCTTACAGTTTACTCATGCTCTGTTCCCTTGATTTATCAACCATTTACTTTGCCAAAGCTGCTTTTTTTTTTTCCATAAGAATTCCATACCAACCAAAATATGTGTGTTTAAGCACAAATGTTAAGAACATTTGACAATTAACATATTTTGTTCAGGAAAAAACCATTTCTGCTTTGATTGCTAAAATGAAGATACAATGCCCTGTAACTAAAAAGGTAGTCTGAGATGGCTGCATTTTTTTCCCTTACACTGCTAAAGTCTTAACAGATTTTCTGGCTATCTGAGTAAAAAGAAAACTAAAAGACTCCTGAACAAAAAAAGTAACCCCAAGAGAGATTATTTTCCTGACACATCTCGGAAAAATTATATTCCTTAAGTAGAAAAATATTCTAGTGTAGGTATATTTAGAAAGTTTTGAATCTCTCTGTAGGAATATCTCCGAATAATCTTTTTCAGATCCATGAAAAACTCCGTCATTACGAAAGACAGAGTCCAACTCCTGTTTTACACAGTGCAGCAGGATTAGTTGAAGATGTAAGTAAAAACTCCTGTCTCCTACTTTTCCTGTTATTTTAGCCTGCTTTTCTAATATCTCAAAGTTTTGCAGTTGTCCATTCTCACAGTTTTCATGTGCTGTTGATTGGGATCAGTTTTGATCTGTGCACTCTGATGGCTGATAGATGTTAGCAAACACTCACCAGAAGTGCAGATTCAGGATCTTGTTTGGTGGACTCCTTTAATTTTGGGGTTGTAAATTTTTATTTTCAAGGTAATAGAAGAGTTGCAGACTGCCCCAGTGAATAATGAAGAAAAAGAGCTACTTCAGCTGTTGTCAACACCACATCTCAGGGTAAAAAAACCACACTGGGGACTTGAGCAAAACTCCTTTGCACAATTGCAATGGAACATTTTGTAGCAGAAAAGTTTTATTGAAGCATCCCTTAGAGAAAGGAAAAACCTCTTGTAAACAGTAATTCTATTCCACTCTGATTTCCTGCGTGGGTTTTTTTGGGATGCAAAGGGAATTGGGAATACAGTGTTGGCCTTTCCTACATAATGCAGCCGGCTGTCTCTTCCCTCTGTCCTCTCCTTAATATTTTCTGAGGGAGCAGAACAGAAAAGGAAACCTTTTTGCTTCTCATAGTCCACTCATTTTTTTTTTTTCAGGCTGAGCTTTGTTGTTGCCTGGATTTATTATAAATATCAACATCTACCAGTGTATAGTTTACATGATGGCTAATGTAATGGCTGAATCTTTTTTTTGAGGTTTTGTGGTGAGGGTAGAAAGGGGGAGATTGAAGTTTGCTGTAATATTGGAAACATGAGAACTGGGAGCTGCAATATTACGATGTTGCATTACTATTTTTTATTTCCTTTATGCAGGCAATGCTTGTAGTACACGACACTGTAGCACAGAAGAACTTTGATCCAGTCCTTCCACCTCTGCCTGACAACTTTGATGATGATTTCGATGAGGAATCAGTGAAAATTGTTCGGCTAGTGAAAAATAAAGAACCCTTGGTACATATTAGATAACCCATACCTAGTCATAAAACTCTGTAGTGCAAAAGTGTTACTGTGAGTAGAGAGGGGAGACACTTGAAGATGCTGTCACAAATAGCCAGCAAAAACTAGGAGTGTTCTGAAGCCAGTAAAGTAACACAAAAAGAAAACTTGGGTAAATACACCTTCACAGTTTTGCATTGGGATGTGCTTTATGGGCATGGGTTTATAATACCAGTTAACCCAGGGAACACTGAGGAAATTGTATATGCTGAATTGATTATCCTTATTATATGTATTAATTGTTTTCATGGGGTTGCTAACATTCAGTGACTTAATATATTTGTTTGCATTAAAGTCAGTGAGGCATGGTAAGAGCATGTTTGATACCTGTATGTAAACATTATATTGTCAGAGTACAAAGGGAAATGGATGAATTGATTTCCTAAGGAAAAAACAGTTGTGTTGGGGAAAAAAATATGCTTTTTGTATGTGACAGTAGCAGAAGAGAGCAGTGACTTAGTTCCTGATAAAGCTGATTAAAGCTTTATATTGCCAGTGGAGGTTAGAGAAGGAAAAAAAAAATCTAATTACTTGGCTTTTGTTGCTTTTATATGTAAAATTGCTGGCTGTATAAAGATTAAAAGACAAAGTTGGTTGTAACAAATCCTGTTTTGAACACTGCTTGCTGTGTTGTAATTGAATTCCTTACGGTTTCCTGGGTGGGGGGTGTGTTTTATTTCAGGGAGCCACCATCAGGAGAGACGAGCACACGGGAGCTGTGGTCGTAGCAAGGATCATGAGAGGTGGTGCAGCTGATCGCAGTGGTATGAGCAGTGGTAAATTTCTGAAGAAGAGGGGGTTTTAAATTGCATTTGTAAATTTCTGAAGTTTCCTCAGCGTGCCCTTAGCATTTCTGTATTTCAGCAGTAATTTATTAATCTAATTACGTGTTGTTGGTTTTTTTTTTCTGAAATGGCCGCTAGGAAAAAATGCAAACAAAGGTAGAAGAAGTAGGTCTGAGCTTTAGAAGAAAGAATGTTTTTTACTTTTAATCTAGTATCTTGGTTTATTCAGGTTTATGTGTTGTTTTCTGTGTGCTTTATTGAGAAATTATTTTATGTTGGTTAACAGTAGCTATATATATAATGACAAATACAACATTTCTGCATGGAAAAAAACCCCAAACATATGGAATTAGGGCAGGAGACTTGGAGGCACATTTGCCAGCAAAGGCAATAGTATTAAATCTATCAAGCTGGATGAGGGAGGAGAAGGTGCATGCAAATGACTTAGGCTGGACATCAGAGGAGTAGTAACCCTATTTTAATTTATTTACCATCTTTTCAGGTCTTGTCCACGTTGGAGATGAGCTAAGAGAAGTCAATGGTATCACTGTGCTTCACAAACGACCAGAAGAAATAAGTCAGATTTTGGTCTGCACTGATTTTCGTTTCAAGATCTTTTCTGTTGGGTGATCTAGTAATTACAGTAGATGATAAAATTTAACCATGAGTTTAAAATATAGAGCTAAAAAGATGCAATCCCTGCTTGTCTTTGCATTAAGAGTTTTTCTTCTCCCAGTGGATTAGTCTTCTCCTTTTGACTTCAGAAACTTCTGCCAACTGGATCGGTACCAAGTAAGATACAAATACAAAGTTAACATGTTGTTCTGTCAAGAACTTCCCTTTAATGCTCTTGTTTGTGACAAGCAAATTGCAAATTATAAGTACATTCCTGGAAGATAAGCAGTTTACAAATGTTTGTCTGTGTTTCCTTTTTAACCTGTGCAGAATAGCAGGCTTCTCTGGGACACAGTTCATCTTATCCAAAATAAGGCATCTAAAATAGATCAGATAAACTTAATCTAGATTTGACACATCTAGAAGTGCTTTTTAATTTACTGTAACTAGTAGTTGATGTTTACTAGCAAAGATTTCTAGAATGAAAGTAGGTGTTTATTTTGTTGATGTTCAGTCTGCAAAAGCTTAAGTTAGTCTCATACTAAAAGCCACAGATGTATTTAATGCCCTGTGAACTCTAGTCCAGAAATTAATGCAGTTGCTAAAAGCAAATGAAGGAATTTTAAAGAGGGTCTTAATATGTTCTAACCAAGTAGTTACTGTGGATGTCTCCATGGGCAAGGCACTGTTGTGGAAGATTCATGGAACATCATGATTGCCTCTGTAATCAAGTTAAAATAGTGGATTAGCTTGGCCTGTTACCATTCTGAGATGAAAAGACAGCTGCCAGCTCCTTAACTGGAGCTTGAATAGCTTAACTTGTAACCTTGTCCTGCTTTCAAAGTAAAAAAACATTTCTCTGTTTCTCAGGCTCAGTCTCAGGGGTCAATAACGTTAAAAATAATTCCAGCCATCAAAGAAGAGGATCGTCTGAAAGACAGCAAGGTAGTAAAATGCTGAAGCACACATTTTCATATTTACACATTCTGGCATCTCTGTAAATGCAGCGTTCCTGCTGTGTCAGTGGGAAGTGTCACAGACACAGAATTGAACCACAAAGATAGCAGAGAGGTTTCCTGTGCAGTTTCTGTTCTTTCATTGAACAGAATTACTTGGATGAGTTTTCTCCTCTTCGTCATCTTGGCACACGTTCTCTCATAGCATTCCTGAAGTCTGGTGTCTTCTATTTTGTTCACACAGTTCAAATTTGTGTTGCTGCTGGTCTTCTCTTACCATCACAGCTGCAGCCTGTCCGTGATCTCAGAGCATTTTGCACTGGCTTGAGTCAAAACTTCATTATGGGACAACTTGACCATAAATCCATTTTTATTGTTTTCTCCCCTTTATTTTTTTTCCCCAATTTCTCTCTTGCATTTCCTACTTGACATAGACTGTGGTCTGTGTTTCTTGGGGCTTTGACCTTTTGAGTCTCCCGTTCCACAGTGCCAGTATCTAATGACTGCTTATGTGCTTGAAAGTTAGTTTATTTTTCTGCATAAGTGGTTAAGTCATAACACAGATGCAGCTTGCAACATTTCCATTCTTTTGAGGGCTTGAAGGAGCGATGAAGTGCTGGGGAAAGCCTTTTTAAAGGCAGCTTGAAATTCCAAACAGGACAAGAAGAAATGACGTGTTACCCTCTTTTAAAGGTGTTTATGAGGGCTCTTTTCTGCTATAACCCCAAAGAAGACAGAGCCATTCCTTGCCAGGAGGCTGGGCTGCCGTTCAAGAGGCGACACGTCCTGGAGGTTGTAAGCCAAGATGACCCCACGTGGTGGCAAGCCAAGCGTGTGGGGGACACCAACCTGAGAGCAGGCCTGATCCCCTCAAAGCAGTTCCAAGAAAGGTTTGTCAGCAAAGATTATGGATTTATTTTTTTTTTTTCACACATTTATACTGTCGCATTGATTTATATGCTTTGTTTTTTTTGGTTTTGTTTCACAGAAAATGAAGGGTAGGGTCATGCCAGGATGAATACAGAGAAAAGCACTAAAAAACTCTGTTCTCCTATTATAGAATAAACTTCCCAGTTTTTGCTTTGGATAGTTTGCTGTTGTCTTAACACTTTGTAGCCTGAGAACAGAAGCACTTGCTAAACAAATACATGAAATGAGATGTGGAATATCAGTCTCTTAACCCTCTTGGCTTATGGAGGGACTTGTATTTCACAGCCTTGGACATCCACAGTGTAAGGGAAAATGCTGATTTATTGTTAACTATTTTGAATTTATGCATGTAGTAGTAGTCAAAAATGTATCTGATCTCTCTTCTGGCTCCTAAGGGAGTATTTAGCTTGGACTGGGATACCTTCTAGACCTTGAAGCTTCTTTGTTTTCACAGCAAGATAATGTGTATCTTCTCAAGCAAAAGTATCCCTCAGTTCTTGTCTTTACAGTACATCTTTAGTCTGTTATAAATACTGGTCTCTTGCAAAAAAAAAAAAAAATTATTGAATCAGAGACACTTTAAAATTTAAAGGAAAAGCCCTGTTTTGTTCTTTATTTTCAATGTTATGTGTATAACAGGCTATAAATTCTTTGCAATGCTGAGCTTACACATCTAAAATAAAATTATTTTCTCTTCAGACGACTGACTTACAGAAGAACAATAGGCACTCTGCAGAATGCCAGAACTCTGAAGAAACCACTGTGTAAGTTTGTTCTGTTCTTTCAGCAATGTTTTTTGATACTTAGTTCTCAGCTTATTTCTCTGTGATTTCACTAATGACATGTTTTGAGTGTACTTTGCCATTGATTGATGTTTTGTGTACAATCTGCCATCGATTGATGTGCATGGATACAAGCTGCCCCTTGGGAAGATTTGGGTTTGAGCTCCATCCTGTTGTTTTCAAAACACAGAGCTGTCCCCTCCCTCCCTGCTTTCAAGGACATGAAGCCTCACATATTGTTTAGATGCTTTAAAATTTGCTGTTGTGCTCGCATTTTTTCCCTGTAGTTTGAAATTTGAAAGCTGCAAAAGTAACCCAACTTTAATCAGTTGATAAGGGTCTATTACTTCAGTTGCCTTTTTTCTTTTTTTTTTTAAGAAAAAAAATCCTATTAAGCAATCAGACCAGAAGAACCTTCCTGTCCATTCTCTCTAATTTTGCTCAGTTATTTGTCTGTCTTTTAATACCATTCCAACTCTGCCTTTCATGCTAACTGCAGATGATCAGTCCTCTGACAAAGGTAGGTCCTCTCCTACACCCAAAGCATTTTCTAAAACACTTGCTGCACAAAGGGAATAGTAAATATATTGTTCCTAGGACAGTTTCTGTATGAATTATTATTTAAACTAATTTAATTCAGATTGCTGACTTGAGTAATGATACCTTCCAAATTTGCTCTTGATTCAAGAGAAAAGATTTGTGTCTTCTGATACACATTCTGTGGGTTTCTGAGTGAGCTTGAAAGAGTTGCCAGTTAAATACAGTCTTCCTATGTGGTATGTTTAAAAAATAAAGAAATATTGGGGTTCAGCATTCTAGGGCAACTGTATCAGTCCGAAGTGATTTGTCTTCATTGTTCATTTGGACTGTTTTCTGGGTTATTTTCATCATGAGCAACTGGGGTGGGCTCGTGCAGTTTATGTCATATCAGCTGCCTCTCCCAGTATCAGGTATTTCGTGTTCAGTGCTGCATGCTGTAATTTTTTTCACATTACTCATGCTTTTTGAGATTCATATTCCTAGTATTCATATTCCTCTGTGCCCTACCCCTCACCTCCTTGCTTTTTCATTTACAGAAGACTGTGACTGTGAAGGATATTTCAATGGACACTACATAGGTGAGAAACCAAAATCCCTTTCCCCTTCCCTAAAAACACCACCCCCCCCCAAAATAAAAACAAAAATCCCACACCAAAAAACCCACCCCAAAAAAAACCACCTCTACATTAAAAAGTGAAAACTGGCCTATCATCTGCAAACTTGTCATCTATAATATTAGCATATGTGCACTGATTTGATTGTAAAAAAAAAAAAAAAATTGGTGAGAATAACTTGCATTCCAAGACAGTAATTTGTAGCTGAACAAGCTTGAAAATCTGGATAAGTGTCTTAAAATATCTTCTGTTTTTCTGCACAGCTGGTTTACGCAGGAGCTTCAGATTAAGTCGTAAAGAGAAGGAGAACAATCTGAATGAAGGAAAGCAAGCAGAGCAGGCAGATGGAGCTGAGTTCCTGACCTATGAAGAGGTCACAAAGTATCAGCAGCAGCCTGGTGAACAGCAGAGGCTGGTGGTTTTGATTGGTAAGATGCACAACTGGTTCAAAATTCTTCATCTCTCTCCCTCTTCCCTTATCACCTGCTTTCTTTAGGTGTTTTGTTTGGGGTTTTTTGTGGTTCCTGGTGGGTTTTTTTAAAAGGTTTTTCTGGTTTTGGTCAGAAGTTGCTCTTTTATTTTAAATTATGTTAAAAAACAAATGAACCAACCGACTGAAAAAAAGCAATCAAACTCACCAAATCCTCCTAAGAATAATGATGCAGGACTATTTCTCATTTTTCTGATTGACTTTCCATTGATTCTCTTTCCCAGGATGGCCTAGAAATCAAGGGTATCCCATAGAACTTGAATGCTAAGATTACAGATTTTCTGACTTAGTGTCTGCCAAATGTTTGTCCAACAGCTGTTCCAGGAATTCAGTTTGTTCCTGGTGATGTTCATCCAAGTAGAATATGATGGAGCAGGTCATGAGGTCTCTCATGCACAGTTTTCTTCGAGCACATTCCTGAATCATCCTATTGTGTGTGGAGCTGATACATTTATTCTCTGCAGTATTCCCTGTCACACAGAAATGGATCAATCACTTTTGTTTTATTAGGTTGCCTGGGGGCCAAATTAAGTGAGCTCAAGCAGAAGGTTGTGTCAGAGAACCCACAGGAGTACGGTGTTGCAGTTCCACGTGAGTAAAATTTACTAATTTGTGAGTGTTGCCACTTTATTCCAAAAAAGCTGTCTAATAATGGTAGTGCCAGCTGCACTGATGAATGATAATTTGTGTTCTGACTATTGATTATATGCATGTTTTAGGAGGAGTTAAAATGATTAATTATAATTCAATTCAAAGAAATTATGACATCAAAAGTAAAGGACACATATAATTGTATAAGCTTCACAGTGGCTTAGGAAAAGCCAGCAATATTCTTACTGTAAATTCAGAGGCAACATGATAGGACTTTATACATTTCATGGTTTTATTTTTGAAGTTTCAAAGAAAATGAGAGCCCACTATTTCAACTACCTTGTTTGAAGTCATGAAAACGTGACTGGAACTGAACAGAGAAAACATTGTTTGTAAAGGCTGATATGTCACCCTTTTCTTGCTTCCATTCTCTTCTAGATACAACCAGGTCAAAGAAAAGTCATGAGAAGGAGGGAGTGGAATACAATTTTGTCTCTAAGCAATCATTTGAGACAGATGTGCAGCAAAACAAGTGAGTCAACTTTAAAACACTGCTATAACTGACTGTTTTAAAATATCCCTCGTTCGGTCTTGCATGATGTGAATCCCAAAATGTGATGTCAGGTTGGACGAGCTGTATAGGAAGGGTTCCAAAAGCTCTTGATTCAGTCTGGACTGACTCAAAAATTACTTAGTAAGAAGCAAATCAGGAATAACATAAGACTAGGAGGAGGATCCTAAGTTGGAATTTAAACCTGCATAAATCACATAAGTCTTGTGATTGGTCAGAATTGAATCTAATGAGTAACAGATGCTTAGTTGGGCCTACTGATTGTGTATTTAGTGTGACAGGTAACAAGTTTTATTCACAAGCCTACTTTAAAGTGTATGATAGAGTCAATCTGTGGTACAAAGGACTTCTTGTGAGATTGTGTTTCTTCAGATTTTTGATGACTCTTCCAAAAGATGAAAGGATTGCAGTCCATTTCTATACTAGCTTTATTTTTTTTCTGTGAAAAACATCTTTTCTTCTTCTCCCTCATTTTGTCAGTAGTGCTGATTAGCTGTTAGTGACATGGGAAGAAGACTATTGCCATAAAGCAACCAGAAGGAAAAAAAAAAGAGAAAAAGAAATCCTTTCCTGCCTGTCTCTAATTTTCTGCCTTTCTCCTCCTCTTTTGAACTACTGTGACTTCAGGAAACAGCTGTCAAATGTGCTAAGTTAAATATTCTTTGTAGATGGCATTTAAAAACGTATTGACTTTTCAGATTTGTGGAACATGGAGAATACAAGGAAAACTTATATGGTACAAGTCTGGAGGCAATCCGGTCTGTGATGGCCAAAAAGAAGGTTTGTCTGGTGGATGTGGTACCTGAAGTAAGTTCTGCATCTTATTTTAAAGAATGCAAATATTGCTTACTATGCTACCAGCCTAAGTAACTGATGTTGTTCACCAGTTGTGGCTTCTTACCCTGCAAAAGAACAATGATGCTCTCACCACTTGTGTTTCCTGGCAGGTGGCCTGACCTCTATGCTGTGAGTTAATCTTTGACATTTTGATTCAGGTTTTGTAACTGGGCTAGGAGAGGACTTGTAGTTCTACCTCAGACGAATTCCAGGTTTAAAATTTCCAGTGTTTGGCCACTTAAGCAAAGCAAACCATAACTTGCCCGTGAAGTCCCATTTTTTTTCCTACTTTCCCCAGTGTTTTTTGCCACGTCCTTTTTCCTCGGTTCACAGGCAGTAAAGCACTTGAGGACTCCTGAGTTTAAGCCTTATGTTATCTTTGTGAAGCCTCTCATTACAGAAAAGAAAAAACATGCCCTAAAATCTCCCATGTCAGAAGAAATCTCATCCCCCCTGGTAAGTATTCTTCTAACTTTTAATCTTTTTAGACATGAAAGAAGTATTTGGGTTTGCACTTCTATGACATGCAAGAGCTTCTCTTGCATTTTTTGGTACAGCTACCAGTAGCCTACTGCTCCTTAAACTCAGCTGCAATATCTTTGGTACCTTTTCCTAATGACAGTGGCTTTTTGTTTCATTGTCTTTCAAAGGTAATGACTTAATGTGCTAATGTGCTTTAAAATGCTGGTAGTTCAAAAGACATGCTGTACATTTCACACCATCATCTTGTGTTGATCAGCAGGATGAAGAACAGCAGGAAATTATTAATTCAGCAGCGTTCATTGAAGAGCAGTATGGCCATTTAATTGACACTGTCCTGGTGAAAGAAGATCTCCAGAGTGCATGTAATCAGCTGAAAACTGTGTTAGAGAAACTAAACAAGGATTCATTTTGGGTGCCAGTCAACTGGGTTAGGTCATAGCTTGTTGTCTTGTTTAAGGGAGAGATTGTATAAAAATGTCTTGTAAATGCGTGAATTAGAAAAGGGAAATGTGTCAAATTCACTTCAGAACTGCTGGTCTGTCTAAAAGGCAGTACATGAGGAAAAACTAACAAAGTTAAAAGCTGACACTGCCTCCCTGAATCAAAATTTTGAATAGCAGCTGTCATTTAAAAGTGAATACTCAGACTGAATAGGTCAGTCCAATCTTTTACTGATCTTTAGACTGTAAATAGTGTATTTTGTACAGTGAAGTTTCATTCACAGAGGGTCCCACACTTCCAAAGCCTTTTAGTGCTGAGACTCTGATCAGGTGGAGTTTTTGTCCTTTGGCCACAAACAACTCTAGGCACAAATTCTGTGGCTGGAGTTAAAACATCAGAATGAGGTAGTTTTTGGGAACAAGCTTCTTCAGCTACATGGGAAGAGTGTCCTTTGGAGAGGGGTTTCACTGTGTCAATGACTCAAAAGTTCAGCTGGCTGTCAGGCCAGCAAAATGCATTTCCCTTCACTCACAATCAATGTTGCAACTCCTAAAAGGAGGAGGCTGAAGTACAAAGTAGCTGAGCTACAGGTGGAAATCAATCATCCTTGCGGCATTTATGACTGCCTTTGCTCCAAATCTGGTAAAGGCCTCCAGAGCATCTAATTGTTACTGTTAGAGGACCTTGTATATATTTCAGGAGACTTGAATATACAGTATTGTTAGATAGGTCTCAATAAGAACGTGCAGAGATGATTCTGGATACCTGTGCTCTATAATTATTTGGGGGGGTGGAGGGAGTATTGTACAGGTGCATGTTAGCTGTAACTATTCCTGTTTTTGCTTGCCTGCTGTGCTCTAATATTTCCTGTGTACTGTGCTCTTTTAAGCAAGACCTTTTGATGCACCAGTCTTGTTCCTTGCATCTTGACAGTGTGATGTTATTCTTGTTCCAGAACTAAACAATGCATATTAAAAGCACCTTTCTTACATACCAGTGTCACTCAATCTACATTCCCACTGCTACAAGAACAAGCACTTTTCCCACTCAGGTCTCTGCTCCAGCTTGTCAGTGCTGCCAGACTGGTGACCTCAGCAAATGTACAAGGAGTCCTTCTGCAACCTGTTTTCCAGCACAGCCACCAAAAGTAATTTGGCTTCTTCGAGAAGAGAGACACGTTGCCAAGTGAGTTTTGTGACAGAGGTACCTTGGGACTATGGAAAACTTGAGTGTAATATTTTAAAAACTACTTCAGTAACAGCGTTTCAAACTAAGCAACTTTATGAAATGAGCAGATTAATCTTACCCTAGATCTGTATTGCAAGGTTACAAGCGGGCTTTTATAGTCTGCAAGACATAAACACGTTTGGAAGACACAGATTTAATTTAAATTAAAACTAAGAGTCAGAATTTATTTAAAGCAAGGTTGCTATCTTTAACATCTTAAAATATTTTGGTTGACTAGCAGCAAATAAAGCTGTATGTTTGTTTTATGATCAAACACAGCCTAATAATGCATTAAGAGAAGCAAGGCACGTTACATACAAGGTGCACCTTAGGTTATAATAATTAAAAACAGAGTAGTGCTTGGAATCCAAACCCCCTCCCCCCTGTTTTTTGGGGTTTTTTGGGTTTTTTAGGTCCCCTGCATTTAGGCAGAACAGCCACCTGTAGATTTAAGTGAGTGGACAGTATGAACCACATAAACTTTTACGCTGCTGTGCTGAAGATTCCGTGAGCCGGACTCCCCGCTTCTCTGTGCTTTTATCCCAAAGACCTGGTGTCTGCAGGATCTTTATGACTAATTCCTCAAAGGCATGTTGCACTCCATCCTGTGTCTTGGCACTGGTCTCTGGTGGAGGGGGAAAAATATTTTACCTTATTTGCAGGAAGTACATTCCACTTTTGTAAAAAGTTATTTTGGGACCAGCGAGATGACGTGGTTTTATTTTTTTTTCTTTTAATGAGCCACTCTCCTCTCCGTTCTCTCTTAAAGGTACACTTAAGCTGAGTAGGGTAAACAGAAATGCATCCTGCTAGCTTCAAGAGAATATAAAATTCATGCCTATGCAGTAAATTGTTTCAAAGTGCTTCTAGTTGCAGTCAATGCAGAGCATCTGTATGAAAAGTCGAAACCCACACCCATGCACATGAACTAATGCAGCAAAAGGAACCCCCATAAATAGGTACTAAAAAAAAGGCAAATCAGCCTGAAACACAACTGTATACTTCATTCATGCTTAACAATACCAAAAAAAAACCCATAAGACAAGTTTTTGCCACAGAGGTGCATACCTATAAAAAGCAAGGAGCGTTTCCTTGCAAACTGGAGTCCTTCTTTTCTCTCTACTTCACGGTCAGGCTGCAGAGACAAATGAAAAACATGGCTAAAATAAGCTACACTTGCCACTTTGAGGAAGCACCTTGAAAAGCACCACTGCAGAAGTTGAAAGAAAAAAATGTCTGCAATATGTAGTAATCAACAAGATTTTCCCACTCTACAGGCAGCTTACTGCTAGGCCAGCTGTTACAGGGTCAAACTGAACTGTAGGAACATCAAATCAGAATCTTTTTGAGTTGGATGGGACCCAACAGGATCATCAAAGTGCAACTCCTGGCCCTGTACAGGACAGCTCCAAGCATCACACCACGTGCCAAATCAGTAGGAAGTGAACGTGTTGCTATGTTCTGAATCAACCAGGAGCATGACCCATGCCAGAAAGGAGATTTCAGTAGGCAAGTAGCCAAAAAGGTGTATCAAAGGTTCTGAACCTGGGCAGATTTGGAAGGGAGCAGAAGAGAACCTAATTCACCGACAGCCACACTGAAAACCTCTTGTAAAGCAAGAGTGAAGCATCTCACTATGCAATAGGCACCTAAACATGTCAAAACACCCCAGAAACAAACAGCAACCTCACAGCCACATTAAAATCTTCATTAAAATGCTTCTAAAATGATGTCCTAAGTGGAGCTTGCCCAACTCAGTCACAGAGCATATCACCTCCTCACATAAGATGTGTCACTTAACTGCATTTCATCTCACATTTATACTCCATCATGAGTAAGCAATCCGGGGAATAATGTAAAAGGATGCATTCCTAAACTGACCTTATCGGTTTTATTGCCAACCAACATCTTCACAGTGTTGCTTTTGGAGGTATATAGTTCCAGCTCCTTCAGCCAGCCTTCTAGTCCTGTGAAAGTGTCTTTTCTTGTAACATCGTACACTGATAACAGAGGAAAAGATGTTTTACAGCTGTAGAGTCTTGAACAATGTTCACTTCACTTAGTCCACACTACCTAACTATTGCCCTGAAAAAAAAAATGGTATTGGGGAATTACAGAAAGAGACATCAACCATATCCTCTTCCCAGAGCTGTGGTCACCCAAAGTCAGTAAGGATTACAGAACACAAACCCCAATTTGCCTTATTACCAGAAAATCACTGAAGTAATAACTAGAAAGCTAATAATTCATCCACTCAAACAGCTTGTGACATCTCTGGTTTTTTTTAATTTAAAGTATTTTGAAGCAGCGCTGCCTCGGGGCAGTGGCTTTGAGTACTCAGCGTTTGAGCTAACGAGCAGTAAAAAACAATTTAAAAAATATGTCTTAATGTTATAAAAAACAATTTTTGTTAATCATTATTTTTCTCCCACATACTTCATACCTAAAACAACCCCTTGAGCTCCTCGGTAATAACTGGGAGTCAGTGTTCTAAAGCGCTCCTGTCCTGCCGTGTCCTACAGTGGAGGGGAGAAGGGGGGTGGAAAAAAAAAACAAACCAAACACACAACATTAAATATATTTAGAACAAAAAAAGTATTTTAAACTACAAAAAAAAGAGCAAATTTTAAATTTTTTTGTGACCAGGAAGGATAAGTGAAACATTAAGATGTGAGAGTGAGCAAAGCTGTCAGGAAACAGAAGCAACAGAAAATGGTTAAGGAGGGGTAGAAAAGAATGGAGAGGGTTTGATTGAAGGCTAAAGGAATAAGCAGACACCTGTAAGGTGAGTGAGACAATAACAGAAATTCATAAAAGGCCAGCAGCCATGCAGCTAGGCTTGATCAGTTAAAAAACAGCTGAACTGAAGGAGGGGAGGAGTGACTGGTTTTCCAGTGAGAGACACAGCAGGAAAGGAGACACAGTGGTTCCAAACATCTCCACACCACAGGGAGGAAGAGTCTCATTAGAAAGAACTACTTCAAGACTGCTGTGAATCTAAGCAGATAAGAAATTTAAAATCAGTAGTTTCATTTAACTGTCACCGCACTGTGTCCCACTTACTCTCTCGAATAAGTGAGCTATTAAGTGCAATATGAAACTCAAAAGACCCTCAGAACAAACAATAAAGGGGAAAGAATCACACAAATATGAGTTTTTGAAATAAATTTTATTTACTTTTAGGTACAGTTTACAATTGATAGACTAACACCTATATTGTTATTTATTTATTTATTTATTTATTTATTGTTTTAAAAAAAAACCCTAAAGTTGGCAAGATATTTACTTAATTCAAATTATTGCTGCTCAAGAGATTGTACTCTTAGGCATCTACGCACACATGGACACTACAACAGAAGACTCTTTTTTACTTCAACACACATTAAAGTTTTTATTTAGCATTGTACAACTGGACTGGTGTGTCATTGTTGTCCCCCTCCCTCCCCCTCTGCAATTACTTTCTCCTGATGGTCTCACAGAATGCTGCAAGACTGCTTGTGCAAGTTGTGGCCTTGCTTTTGATTTCACAGCAAGGAGACACACCCCTGTGTGATTATTAGGGTAAAAAGCCCAAAAGAATAATTCAAGTTTTGGCATGTATATTACTTCTGTTAATACCAGCTCAAAGCACGTTTGTGCTCTGTTTCCAACAGTCTCAATTTCTTGATTAATAATGGTCTTTTCTTTCTCAAATACCTATGGCCATACCCATAAAATCTCTCCTTTCTAGGGCTCTTTCATTCCACTTAGAAGAATAAATGTGGTGCTTTATATTATAAATAATCTGGACCACACAGCTGCAGTCTGATTTCACAGTTTGCAGATGCTGGAAATACAGCACCAGGAAGTTAAGGGCAAATGCTCAAGTCTTGCAGTAAATCTGAACCAACCTTTAAATAGTTCAACTATAATTTTTTTGCATGGTTTTAACCAAATGAAAGAATCTGGACTGTTTCTGGTGTAGTATACACAGAATAGCTGCACAACCCATACAGGAAATCATCCAGCTCATCACCCAGAACATCACTTTTCTGCAGTTTACCCAACTTACGTCCTAGGAGTGCTTCTGGGTCATACAGGCATAGAACCCTTCCATCTTCAGCAGTTCAACACTTCACAGAGGCTTTGAGAGACCCAGCTGTGGAACTGCAGGAAAGGGTAGCCCAAGTCTCTACTAGAATTGAAGGAAGTCCCAAACCTTGACCAATGAAACTTTCAGAAGTGTTTTGAAAGGAACATCGTCTGCAACTACTGCTGTTATGATCATGACAGACCCTCGTTCTTCTTGTGCTGCATCATAAATATCCAATCTCAACACGCCGAAGACTTTAGCAAGGGAGGAGTAGTAAGTAAGAGGGGTAAGAAAAAGAGAAACACAAAAGCTTTGCACATCTGTCAAGAACAAACCTATCCCTATCCGTCTGGAACAAGACCTACCCATATGGCAAGCTGCACTGCGTGGCCGTCCACCACCATTTTCTTCACTCTAAAATCAACACCTAAGACCTCAGAAGAGAAGGCTGGTTAGAAGGAACTGTCCAGTGCTCGCCCTCCCAGCCGCCTCCCGCGTTCACACGACCCCGGCTCCCCAGCCCTTCCTCTCGCCGACGGGACCCCGACAGAAACATCCCCCAGCTCGGGGCCGGGCGGGTTCCGGACTCACCGATGGTGGGTTTGAGGCTCGGCTCAAACGCGCCGTCCGTGAATCTCCGCAGGAGGCTGCAGGTGGGGGGAAAAGAAACCGCGAGTTCAGCTCAGCCCGGCCCAGCTTAGCCCAGCTCAGCCCAACTCAGTTTAGCCCAGTTTAGCCCAGCTCAGCCCAGCGGACAGCGGCAGCACCTGGACTTGCCCACGGCGCTGTCTCCGACCAGCAGCAACTTCAGGGTGAGGCCTGCAGGGTCCATCCCCAGCACTGCATGGGGCTGGGGCCGGGGTTGGGGTTGGGGTTGGGGTCGGTCAAGGCTGGGGTCGGAGCAGCACCACGATCCCTCAGGGAACCGAGCGCTCCTCTCGACACCCCGGCCCCGGCGGCAGCAGCGGCTGAGGCGGCCCCGCCCCTGAGGCGGTGGCTGGAGCCGGGCGGGGCGGGCGCGGCCCAGGCGGGAGCCGCTCTGCGCCAAGGGGGCCTCCGGCTGGCGGCGGAGCAGGAGGAGGAGGAGGCTCGGCCATGGCCGATTACCAGATCTCGGTGGAGGAGCTGAACGACCTCCTGGCCAACGGCAGCGGCTGCTACAGCCTGCCCAGCGCGCACAGCAACGAGGTGGTGCCGCGCATCCACGTGGGGAACGCGTGAGTGGGCCGGGGCCGGGGCCGGGGCCGGGGCCGGGGCCGGGGCCGGGGCCGGGGCCGGGGCCGGGGCCGGGGCCGGGGCCGGGGCCGGGGCCCGGGCGGGCGGCTCGGCAGGGGCGAGGCCGCCGCGGGTGGAGAGGACGGGCCCGTGTGGGTCGGCCCGTGTCGGCGGGTCCTGCGGGCAGGGCCGGGCCGGTTCGGGGCGCGGGGCGTTCACCGAGCGGCTCCTGCAGGGCGGGTTGAGCCGGAGGCAGTCCCAGCCTGGCTTCTCCGCGGGGCCTGCGGGCCTTCCGTGGGCCTGGCCCGGGCTGTGCGGGTTGCCCAACCCTCCTGGCAGCCTCAGTCAGTCCTCCTGTGGCTGTAAGGCCCGGGCTGCCTCTCTGCTGACTGAGGCTCCTCCTGGTGACTGACACAGCAAACGTTAGGACAGCTCATAAACGGCATCTGAATGCCGAGATGTTCAGTACCCTGCTGAATTCCCAAACCTGCGCTAAAATAGAGTTGAAACAAGCTTAAAACTAAGTTGCTTAACAATGAAACACACTCGCTCAGTTGTGTCAGATCTGTTTTGTTGGTTTTGTTTTTTTTTTTTTTCTCCTAATAATTCCTATTTTTGCTAGTGAGTTGTGTTCACGACCAGAACAGTTGGGCAGAATTGATTTTTGATTGAATGATACAGATGACACCAAAATTGGGGATGGAGGGGGTGGGGAAGCAGTCAGTGCACTGGAGGGTGGTAGGGTTTTTTCCAGAGCAACCACGTCTTGTCAGAGCCAATGTTTTACCTGAAAGCAAGCAGGCTTAAATTTCTGAACTGGCTAAGGGTTTTTTTTTTTCCCCAGACTACTGGGAACCTATGACAATTCAAGCCATGGCTCCAGAATTTTATTTGGTAGAAATGTTGTGGTTATGAATGCCCAATCTTAGTTTTCCTGTCTGCTTTAATGTGTGTGGGTAACCTGGTTTTTGTTCTTAATGTGCTAGACCTGCAGCTGTGTTGTAAGGAGTATGGAAGGCCTTCTCCCAAAATTAATATTAAATTTATTGACTGCAAGGGAAGCGTTGGTAAAGAAACAATTTTGCATGAATGTAACAGTGGAAAATAAAATATATTAATATGCCGGCATTTTTGCCATTAAAGACTTGCTCTATTTGCTTATAATCCCATATGGCATTGGTTTATAGCTTCATGCACCCTTAATTGCTGATGAATAGTTCTCCAAGACTTGTGTTTTGGTGGCTGGGAAAATAATTTCATCTCTGTTCAAAAGAAACACCTCTTAGTAGTGTTGCTCATGGGGTGAGGAACTCTAAATCTTCCATGTTGAGAATGGACAAGACTCTGTGGTTTTTTTTCAGGAACCAGATGAAGCTGATGTTAGCATCTCTCTGCTATGATGTGGAGAAGCTAGCATCCCAACATTGAACATGATGCAGCTGGAATGAAATGTTAAGAATGAGAGAGAGAGATCCAAGGACTGTTTGGAAAGGGAGAAACAAATGGCATACAAATACAGTCTTTTTCACCTCTGGCTGTGTAAGAAAACAATCTATAAAATCTGCAAAAATCATTCACTGGGAATGAGTTTGCCTCCAGGGGGGGCCAATCTGTGTTGCCAGATTCTTTCATGATTCCAGGATTGGAGTTCCTATCGATCCTGACCACTATCAGGACTATACTGATCTAGATAATATTACTTAAACCATGTACTCACACCAGTAAGTGTAGAAACCCTCAGATGAATTTAACACTTTTGGTTTGGCCTTGCACTGTAGGATTTTTGTGTTGCAAGCAGAATTCCCCAGACACTGATACTTGTACCATGGCACAGATGATGTCCTGCCAGATGGAAAATCTGTCAACATTTGTTTGGGTAATGAAGTCTTACAAATATTTGGCTCATTGCCATCGTTGCTTGGCATGGGCAGCAGAAAATGTGGAAGGTTCACTCGTGCATCAGGATTCATCTGCTTCCACTAAAATTTAAGGGGTGAACAGTCATCAGGAGCAAAGGAGCACTCGAGATGTTCGTAGCCCTGAATTGCATGAAAATTGTGAGTGAATGCACTCAGAGATTCGTGTAGCTATAAACCAACTAATTTGGGTATTTATTTTGAAATTTTAGAATACCTGCATGTCCAGCCAAAAGCCTTAGGTGCATTGCCATCTCACAGAAACTTGTCCAAAATAATACTGCATAAAGGCTTAGCTGGAGTTCTGCTTAATATTAAGACTCCTTGTATTTGCAATTTATGGCTTCTGAAATATTTCTGTTTCTGCATCCAGTAGACACATATTGAAAGCTGCTTTTATAAACAGTAAAGGTATTTATGTGTGGAGGAACTGAGTTATCTTTCAGCTAAAGCCTTCTGTCAAGTGGGCCTAGATTTTACTGGGAGACTACACAGTGTGATAAGACATATGTGTTGGTTTTTTTCTTCCAAGGAAAGTGAGGCAAATATTGTGACTGACACGTGGAAATAACCAGATTCAAAATGAAAAGTAGTGGTTTTATGACAAAAAGGAGTCAGTGGTCTCCTTGTGTTATTTAATGGTTATCTGTTACTATAGATTGCATTCCAGGACACAAGCAGAGATTTGTGCATGATCAGCTGTGTTACTGAGCAGATGGATTGTTTGCCATTGTACAACCTGGAGCTTTTATCAGAGCTTTTTGGCATTAGCACTGGACCTAATTAATTGTCATCCTCAAACCTGAAAGGCATGATTATTGTGTAGCATTCTGCTCAGTTGTTCACTCATAGGGGAGGTCGCTCTTTTAACCACCTGTAAATGAAAGATGGTTTTGCTACAATTATTTGTAAAAACTGTGGAGTTAGAAAGGGCTTAGCTGACCTAAAACCAAGCATCTTAAACATCAATCATCTAGATTCTTTTACATTCAGATATTGATTTCAACTGAGACACTAAACATTTGTAATATTTGTGATGAAAACACTGAGTGTCGAAGACTGAATTACATCACTGTGTTACATGAATACAAGTTACAAGGCCTTTGGAGAGCCTTGCTAGATCTTTACATGACTGCAAAGATGTTGAATAGCACAGGGGCAGGGGACTCCCCTGACCTCTGAACATGCAGTAACACTTAGAGTCACTTTCTATCTTCCTGTGGCCTGAGAGGAGCTAGTGCTATTTCACAGTGCTTAAAATTGCCCCCTAAAATGTCATTTTGCCTGGAGTGTCTGCCAGGGTAGCAAGTACTGCAGCTTACCGAGTTCTACAACACTGGTAGCTGAGAACAGAGGCCTTTTAGAACTAGGGTTTAAATTATCTTATGTGGGTAAAGGTTAATCTTGAAAGTTAGTATGCTGGGCTTTGTGTTATCATCTCCAGTATTTTCTCACTTTGGTGAGAATTTTGTATTCAGAAAGTTATAATTTCCTGCTGCAGTAGGGATATAGCAGATTAAGTTTCATGTGTGCTCTCCTCAGTTGTCAGCCAAGAAAGCAGTGTCCTCTCATGCACAAGTAGTGACCATGGCTCTAAATATTCCTGGTAATTTTTAACCTGTAGCTAGCTCACTTCTGGGCACAACATATTTGACATCTGTTAACAGAAAAAATCAAAGGGTTGGGTTATCAACACCTTCTGAGAACATCACGAGTACTGCGATGATTCGCCACATTCTAATCCTTTTCTTGACACTTTCTGTCACGCAGGTTCATAGCCAAGAACATTATGAGGCTGCAGCGCCTGGGGATAACCCATGTTCTGAATGCAGCAGAGGGGAAATCATTCATGCATGTGAACACTAATGCAGAGTTCTATGAAGGCACAGGCATCAGATACCATGGCATTAAAGCTAACGATACACAGGAGTTTAACCTCAGTCGCTATTTTGAGGAGGCAGCTGATTTTATTGAGAAAGCACTTTCCCAGAAGGATGGTAAGGCCAACTGAAATACCTTTCTACCGTGTTTTCTGTGCACTGCATATGTTTCGTAGCGATTTGCTGTTTAAAATGGTTCTTTGCTCAGATTGTCAGCAGGACAGCCGTGTCGAGGATTCAGATCAAGGCCCTGGATCAAAGACACAAGAATGTAGAAAAAGACAACTCAGTCTTCTGTTCATACATGTAGGTCTCCAGTATATGGCAAAGGGAAGTCTACCTTTGTAGGGGTGACTTTGAAAAGGGAAACAGCTGCTGCTTCCTTTCTGGGAAGATATGATTTTATTTTTCCTTAGAAGTGTTACATCACATGAAAGATAGTTTTAAAAAGTAAGTTCAGTGTCTAAAAGTTGGTTTAGGACACTAGATCTTAAAATTCAAGGGCAGAAGTGATACAAATAATGCACTGCTGAAGAGTATTCACACAAGCTGTTATGTGGGTTTTTTCTAAATGTGCAGTAAGGATAGAGACTGTCACCTTGCAGTTTTTATTACATTAAGTCATGACATTATTTTATATGTTGATTGCCTCTTTTATTTTGTGGGATTGCAGGAAAACTGAAGATTATATTTGTCGTTGATTGCCACATTTCTCTACAGTGTATTTCCTCAGAGCAGAAATCCTAGGACATAGTGCAGTGGGACAGATGGTGTTTGTTATTGTCTGACCAGTTATTTCTACACTTGCTTCACGATTGAGCATGAAAAAGGAGTACTCCAACAATTCTAGAAGTTCTTTCTCTGAAATGGGCAAAGGGGTACTGGAGCTGTGATGTGGATTTTTGACAGATGGAAGTAAATTTTACATCCAGTTTGGTGGAGCAGGAGAACTTCTAAAGCTTGCAGTTGTTGCTGTGACTGACTGAAACAGGCTGCAGGAGGAGAGAAGAGTTTAACAGTGCCATCCATGACTCTCCTTGCCCAGTTTGATCTGAGTAGTTGCAGAGTCAACCTGAATGTGCAGTATCAGTTCTATTTGCTGATTCTTTCAGTCTTTGTGGCTGTCTACCGTGCCTGCCACTGTGTTCTTCCAGTGGTAAACAAAGAGGAACTTTGTTGCTGGAGCCAGTTTTAAGATTAACATATTCTCCCTCCTCTCACTCACCTGCTGTTGTGTTACTTGTGCTCTTTGGTACTGGTCATCTTTTAGGGGCAAGGCTTATCCTAAAACCACAAAAGATGGGGGAAGTGCAGTAAACAGACACGGTTGTAATACAGTAGCAAATGTGTGATTGTCTGATATACAACCTTTCCCTTCCTTTTGCATCATCCTCGACCCCCACTAACAGAGTGTTAGCACCTCCCCCCTAAGTTCAACGCGCCCTCTGTGCCGTTTGGAACCCGCCAGCCGCGAAAGGACCGATACCGCTCCGCTTTACACCCCAAAGATTTCCCGTTGCTTCCGCTGTAACCCCCAAATCCCACCCTGTCTCCCCCCTGCAGGACAGGTGTTCGTGCACTGCCGTGAGGGTTACAGCCGCTCCCCCACGCTGGTCATCGCCTACCTCATGCTCCGCCGCCACATGGACGTCAAGACCGCGCTGAGCACCGTGCGGCAGAAGCGGGAGATCGGCCCCAACGACGGCTTCCTGAGGCAGCTGTGCCAGCTCAACGAGCGATTAGTGAAGGAGGGCAAAGTGAAGCCCTAGGACGGAGAGCGCTGCGGTGTTTATTTTTTTTTTTAAGTTTCTCAAACCTTTAGAGGACGTCTTAGAGACCCCAAGCCCCCCAGCCACCAAGCTAGAGAGAGACAGGATTCCTGCTCGTCTGGTGAAAGTGTCTGTCTTGAACTCTTGGGACTGTCGATACAGCACAAAGCTGTGTTGCTGTTTGGAGCTGTTGCAATAAAGAGGTGTTTTTAGAGGGGTAACTCCAGTGAGAACAGCTACCTTCACGTGTATTTCAGAGCCCCTGAAGACTCCATAGCATGTGTGGTTTGCACTGACACTGAATGTGATTCGTTTAAGCTTTGTCTTGTGTCTCACCAGAGCACGAGTTTCTGAAAGCCCCGGCACATCTCTTCACTCACTCACTTAACAGAAGCACTGTAATTTCTAAAGCTTCTTTTTCATGCACAGAGGTGCCTAAAGTGTGAATGTAGGAGCTGAAAGGAGTGGAGAAGTGTGTATACAAACGCACAGATGCACTGGTTTGTGAGATGAAGTGTATGCAGCGTTAGGTGTGGATTTATGCAATACACAGTGTGTAATAAATAGTAAAGCCATTCAGAGCCCATTCTTGATGCACACTGTATTTCCAAGAATAGCTGTACCTCCTGCTGTTGTGATTGACATGAAATAGTGTGTTATTAAATGCCCTTTTATTTTTGTTCTGAAGTCATACTAGAAAAAATACTGCAAATACTGAGGAAAAGACTTGAGCAAGGAAGAAGTAATGTTTGTATTTAGAAGTTGCTTGTACTGGATGTGTGATAAAGTCCTAAGTATCAGAATGTGATGACTTTCAAAGCCTATATGGAATTACAGTGTCCTTATCCCTTATTTACTGTCACTGTTTATCAACATAAAATAGAATGAGCACACATACTTCCAGTAGGGCAGCACAGGTGTGCTTACAAAGCAGTTTGCAGAAGTGTACTCTTGACTTCTTAGATTGCTTGCATGGTATCATTCAATTAGAAATGAGAATTGTAACGTACCACATTGTATAGGAAATATTTACTTTCTATTAAAATAAAGGATGTCTTGATTCTGTTTGACATACAGGTGAGCTGAGTCATTGCAATGTTAGTGTTTAAATATGTCCCTGTGAGCTACAGGACTGTTATTAATGCAAAGGATCTCACACTCCAAATTCAGAATTGTTGGTTAAACTAACAAAAAACAGGGTGACTGTTCCCTTTTTACCTGTGCTTTAATGTAGTTCTAGACTGAAAAATCTTAAACTTTAAACAGAAACACTGTTTGTATTAGTACCACGTGTGATCCCAGAGCTAGTTTTGTCTACTCAGTTCAACAATCAAAAATCACAAAGATCATACACTGTTTTAATTATTGGGGTGGTGTGGTTTGGGGAGGTGGGAGTGGCCAGGGAAAGTTTTGTGTAGATAGGTAACTTTATTGAAATTAAACACCAGAGGTGATTGTTCTGCTCGAAGGCTTATTCCAGCCAGTCAGTACTTGGTGCTTGCTTTGAATCAGGATGGTTCAGTAATAACGAGTGGTAGTGAATTCCCTGGGCTAATTACATACCTGTTTGCTTTTTCCCCTTTTATCAGGGTTAAATTAATTGCTTCTTCAAAATTCCCAGTTATTCATTTCATGCTGGGTAGCTTGGGAAATAGAATACTGGCCTTATCTTTTCTACAGTGCTGTCTGTTTTATAAATTATCCTTTCAAAATTTTTACTGTGAGCATAGTTGTTTTTTTTTTTATCTTGTCTCACACCATGTATTCTTAATACCTATCTGCACTGCAAGGGCAAAAACATAGAGATTCATGTGCATTCACTTTGTCTTTTTCCTGTTACTTGGGAGTCAAAATTCCAATCTGTTAAAGAGCTAAGAAACCATTAGCCATTAGAACTTCCATAAGTTGTAAGAAGGTAGGAGTTGTCAGTTAAAACCAGAATGGTTTATTAACATTGAGTCTGTTCCCCTCACAGCAATGTTTTTGTACTTGTCAGGATCAAGAACAAATCAAGACAGAGGGGAATGTTTTTATATTCAAGACACTCTTTTACTTCACAGGACACTCCCACTTTAGTGGTAACTTCAGTGGTGCTCTGGCCCATTTGTCTCAGTGTAATAAAACTGATTTAACAAATGTTTTGTAATATGAGGATGGAGAAGAATAAGTAAGACCATGTTATAAATTGGTTTTACAAATTGAGACAATATATCTTAAGTTACTGATAGGCAACTCAAAAATGAAACCATTTCTATCTCTGCTTTTAGAGTAGGCTAAAAATAGTTAGAATGTCAGACCACTGCTCCATTAATGGATCACACCCTTCCTCTTTTAGGCTTGCTCTCTGAGTGCAGTCATGGTGCAAATTCCTCTGCCTATTTTAGCTGGCCAAGAAGAACTTGTGTGCCTCTAATCCACAGTGATGTGCTGTATATTTCTACATTTCTTTTTCTGATTGGAGAAGGAAATGTCACATTGTAATATATTATATGTAATATGAAATCGAGAAAGTGTTGGGAAAAAAATGACTTTTTATTCTTCTGAAATTGCTGTGCAGCTCCCCTTTGCTGTGAGCTCTTCCTTACAAGCATGCTAATTGGGGGAGATATTTTTTAAAACAACTTGTTTGTTGCAAACAGCAACACTGTATATTTGGAATTGAAACCTCTTGGTTATAGCTAAAATAGTGTGATCAAGGTTTACATTAATCTGTGTATCTTGCATAGCAGTGAGGTAATTTTTGTGTAAATAGTACTCTGGAAAAGGGGTGGTGTCTCTATAAAATAAGCATCTATCACAGAACAAAATAGAATCAGAGAATTCCATGTCAAATCCAACACAATGAAAGAAAAAGCAATAGCTTAGGGGTTTTTTGCACTTAGTGAAGTTAGAGAGGGGGGAAGAGTGGAGGTGAGAAGCTGCCCAGCAAGGAACAAGGATGAAAGTGCAGATGGATAAAATGGTGACACATGTAAAACTAAATTCCTCATGCTGGACTAAATCTTTCTCAGCTGGTGAATAAGCACTGAAAATAAGTGTGCATCTAAAAATTAAGATTGAAGGCAAAAATAACAATTTCTAGTTCTTTCTTCATCCTTTGGTCCTGCAGTGAGACTACAAGTTGTGCCTAACATTTGAGACTGCACCAATGGGACTGCCAGAAACCACTTCATGAGAGTTGAAAAACAAATGTGCCAATATTTATCTTCCTCCTCAGCAAAGAGCAACAGCAGAAAGGATACTGGCAATGTTTAGTTTCACCATTTAAATATTTTCATTGAGCTGTCTTCTGTTGTCCAGACCTCATTAAATCTCTGATGCTAGAATTAGAAGCAAGACTTTTTCCTTTCTTTTATTTATTAAATTAATTCTGCTAGTTTGCTATAATGTTTTTAGCACAGAGAGATTATCTAATGGAATCTTACTTAGTTTAGCACAGAGGTTTCTTCTACAATTACTCTCTGGATGAGTAAAACTACAGACAGAACAAGCCTGAGAGGTGTTGTCTAAGGATTTCCTGGTGAGAATTAGTGTCCTAATAATTTCTTCTGCAAATAAATCCTGGAAAGCATTAAGTGTTGGTTGGGTTTTTTTAATTTTAATTCCAGTCTGCCAATGTTGCTGGCTAGCTGACTCACCAGATGGAGCTATAGGCTTATTATTCTTGCCTAGATAGTCATCACTGAGTCCCTGAATACTGTTGGATGAATCCAGTGTGTTCTTATCACTGGAAAAGGCAAGGCAGCAGGGTGATTTATCAGACTCTGATGGGACAATACTAAGAGCCCATTTATTCTTGGCTGCTTGCAGGAGATCACACGACAGCATTGACACAGCACAATTCTTATGAGGCACATAAAAGTTGCTTGAGGAGGACTTTCTTAGCAGCATCTTAGGAAAAAAAACTGTTAGAGAAGCAAATAAGTTCTTTATCATGTTAAAAACTGAATTCTTGGGCAGTGTGTAAAATATGAGCTATTGACCACAGATAAGCTTAAATTGAACACTGTGATGCCAATTTACCCCTTGTACCTGCTCCCCTAATGTGTCTGATTCCTTCTCAGCACAGAGTGTGCTGGCTTTGGCTGGGGCACAGTTAATTTTATTCCTGGTAACTGCTGTGGGGTTTTGGATTTGTGCTAAAAACACAGTGATAATAACACAGAGATGTTTTTCTTGTTGCTGAAAAAAAAAAATCCTTGTAAAGAGAAAACAGTATGTTGTATTCCTCCATTTCTCCTACACCTGAAATTTGGTGGCACCTGTTTTCTGTGCCCCATCAGGGGATTTGTCAGAATGGACTGCAAGCCTTAGGTAATGAGTCTCCCAGGAGTAAGGAAAAGGCAGAGAGTGAATAATTTTTTTAATCTCTTGAACAGGAAACATTTTCCTGAGAAAAGTATGTGACAAACGTGGCAGTAACACTCGTGGGTGTCCCTCTACTGCTTTAAGCAAACACTGTGCTTTCAGCAGCTCTGATGAGCTCCCTGTGGTATCTAACCTTACTAAAAGCTGAGATGCTTTCTGATTCATGTATTTAGCCTAATATCATTTGCAGATAACTTGAAAGTGCTATGGGGTCTTGAGACACAGGAATTATGAGGTTGTCACCACTATCATCTTATTTTTGCAAGGAAGACTACCAGAGATGAGACCTTAAAACATGACACATGAATGCATAGATGCCCTAGACATAAGGTCATCAATTCTTTCTTTCTATTAGTTGTTATCAGGACTGGAAATCAGTCTGGTTATGGTCTTGTGTTTAAAAGAAGCAAATATTCAGCATTTGCATAGAATGTCAGCAGAAGTTGTAGTATGCAGTGAATTTAAAGCAAATGCAAACATTTGGTTATTTTGTTTTGTTTTGGTTTTTTCCTCCAAGTGTCAAAAATGTAAGAAAGAGCACATCAAAAAATATGATGTACAACATCCTGGCTGTTTACCTTAAAAAAAGTATTCCAAATAGCTACTTCTAAGAAAAACTAAACAAAACAACTTCTCACATTGAAATTAAGCTCTTCCCTGTTTCTTCCACTGTATTTGGGAAACAAAATGTAGAGCTCCTTGTTTTGGAGAGGGGAAAAAAAAAAGCTACCCCAACCCCAGTCATTTCCCTGCAGGAAGCAAAACTACAGAGCTACAGTTTCTGGATTTACTTACTTTATACAGTGAGCAAGGGGAAGAGGAACAGCAAAAGCAGAAGCAAAAAGTCTGAAAAACCTTTGGAAAAAACAATAGCCAAAAATTCAAACATGAATGGAGGTAGAAGCAGCTTTTAATTATAACATTGTTAGGAAAAAAAAGCTGCAGAAAGACTTGTTGGGTTTCAATTCACCCAAGTCTTGTCAATCACCATTTGTTGCCAGGCACAAAAATGAAGTGAATATGAGAAGTTTTTGCATACAAGTTGTAGAATATTGTCACCAACCCACCCCCACACACCCATTTTATTTCCCACTGACAAAAGCTGAGATGAATGAGTTGTTGTCTGGCCCTTCCCACTTCGTATAGTCATTGGCTGGCTTGCTTCTAAAAAGGATTTTAAAAAGGGGAATAATGTGCCTTTGCCTAGGATCTGAAGCTGTCAGAGTGCTGAAAAGCTAATCTGTGAGCTGCCACCATGCAGATCTCCTGGGCTGTGTGCGCTGTCTGTGTCCTGGCACAAATTGCATTTCGATCCGTGGAAGGGTGGCAGGTATTTAAAAATGATGCTACAGAAATCATCCCTGAAATCACTGAAAATACAGAAACACCGGTGGAGCAGACTTTCAGCGACAACAATACAATGAATCAGGCAAAACACGGAGGAAGACACATACAACAAGCTCCAGACCCTAATGGTAAGAAAAAAGTATCATTATTACCCTTTTGGACCCTAAGAGACAGCTTGTGAAAGAATGCTTTTTTATGTGTTTGTTCATTGAAACTTTTAGGTGTGCTTTAAGTGATAAAGATTTACATCTACTATTGAAGAAGTGTGAATATAAAGGTTAGAAGGAATGGTGTGGAGTTCTGAAATGACAGCATGGTCTGTCTGTTGAACGTTGCCCAGTTGCTCTCTGCAATCTCCAATAAAAACTTGGAGTAGATATTACTTAACATTTCTCTGTGGTTTGTGCTTTCAAGCATTGTGAGGAAATATCACAAGTCTTTTTAATGGATTGACAGTGGAGATGTAAGTTCTCAATATTTAGGAAGACCCACACTGGTTGTGACTAAGAAATGGCACATGGGGGTTGTGTTCAGCTGCACGAAAGAATTGTGCTGTTCTCTCTTTGCCAACAACCAGACCTTCCAAAAGATTCCAGCAGCCAAAAATGCTTCGTGATATATTGCCACATTTGGCCAAACATCCAGCTTTGGCAGTGAGGCATCAAACACAGGCTTTGTGAGGAGAGGCAGGAGATGAGAAGCTCACACCAGGCAGAGAAAGGGCAGTTTTAAAACAGTTTTCCACTGGCAAATAGGGACAAACTTGGTCTGCCAGATACACAGTACCAAGCATGTAGCAACACAGAGAGTTTGCACTGTTGTGCATTGCAGAATTAGCCTTCTTTTTCTGGGGACAGCTGAAAGGCAATTGTGATTTTCTGCTGCAGCTGTCAGTGAAGGTGTTTAAACCCACAGTATGACCAGTGTTTTAGAAGAGAAAGTAGTGTTTTTGGGAGTGTGACTCTTTCTACTCTGATATCAACCCATGGGAATCTGCCCCACTGATATGTATATTTTTTGAGGTGGAAAGGACATTTACTCAAAAAAATCAAGGGTAAAGGAGACTGGACAGTTATTCAAGATATACAGTGGTCTTATTTTAACATCTTTAACACAAGGAATCAAAATTGTGGTCCAAAGTGGCCTGACCCTTCTGAAACATATGACATTGCATCAGCCCATGAATAATTTTTCACTATGATGTTGAACCTGCACACTTACAGGACAGGACATATATGCACAGAAAATAAGCCTATATAGCTGAGGCAAATGCCTGTATATTTAATTGCATTTTTAATTGTGCCTGTCAATGCATTATGGTGGTACAATACACCTGATTCAAAGCCTTATTTTTTACAGACAGACATAATTTTCTTGAATGCTTAGAAATTAAAATGTTTCTACCACTAATGGCTCAGGGTCAGACTTCTCTTTTGCTGAACTAAGGAGGGAATCACCTTGTATACAGTGAGGAGTTAAAACTCTCCTTTTGACAAAGAGAAGAACATTAATGTGTGTTTATCTAGATGAAGTTATTGGACAAACGCTTTTAAAAATCAAATTCTGTGTCTTCCAAACAGGTCAGTTAGCAAAGCATGTAATTTAGAAAAAGAGACACTTTTGGAAAAAGTTACATTCCTACAATTAGACAGTTTGTGTAAGTCCTTAAGGCTAAAAAAAATCTTGTATTTTCTAGTGTTTTATTTGCCTAGAGCTGTCCATTGAGAAAAAGGGGGAGAGGGAAACTGTATAGTTCCTAAGCAGCCAGAAGGTGCCTCTAGCTGTCTGAAGGAAATTATGTGGGACATGTGGAATTATCCCAGAGAGCAGTAAATTTGGAAAAGCTAATGTCTGAAGAGTGGGAATTCCTTAGAGCTGCTGTTACCTGCTGTTTCTCTAACCTGGAACAGATTATGGTAGTTAAAATTCACTTAAGGAACGCTTTCTTTGTTGCAAAAGAGTTTTAAATCTGGAGTCAACATCTGAAGTCAGTGGAGTTAAACCAGAGCAATGGGGGAAGGTGTTGCCCGTTGGTAAATGAAACCAGGAGAATAATATCAAATTTTCCCATGAAGTAGTGGCTGCACTTCAGCAGCTCCACTGCCCCCCTGCACAATGCACCCCATGGCAAGAGAAGGATTTTATTCAGGAATTTTTACAGTGTTACTCCAGGGTCTCAGAACTAGAGTGGCCAAATAATCAGAAGCCACTCAAGTGAGTGTACTGAAATATTTCTCCCGAAAACCTTCTGTTCGAGATACTCAGCTGGTACCTAGAGCTAGATACCTCCCATGGAAACAAAAAAGCGATTTCTCAGAGGTGGAAAAGCAAATTAACGTGTTTCTTGTTGGCAGATGCCTCCGACTTCAGCTGCAGGGAGATGAGAACCACGCGCTACGTCACGGACGGGCCCTGCCGCAGCCTCAAGCCCGTCAAGGAGCTCGTCTGCTCCGGCCAGTGCGTCCCCTCTCACCTCCTCCCCAACTCCATCGGCAGGGGGAAGTGGTGGCGTCAGAACTCCTTGGATTATCGCTGCATCCCCGCTCACAGCCGCACTCAGCGTGTCCAGATGTCCTGCCCCGGCGAGGAGAGCCGGACTTACAAATTCCGAGCCGTCACGTCCTGCAAGTGCAAGCGCTACACCCGCTACCACAACCAGTCGGAGCTGAAGGACTTCGGGAAGGACAACGCCAGGCCTCAGAAGAACAAGAAGCCCCACCTGTCCAGAGCCAGGAGCGGCAAATCCAACCAGCACGAGTTAGAAAATGCTTATTAGAAAGGTGGCTCTGGGTGACTCACGGACTGGCGGCTCCGGGTAACTTCGCGAACCGTCACAAGGCACTCAGAGGCCACAGCAGTGACGTTCTGACTGCAGTAGGTTCCAATTCCTTCTGCTAAGCTGGGTCAAATGCTCACATAGGCAAAAAAAACACAAAACCTGTCAGATTGTAGCACTTATGGTCTGATAGGAAAACGAGACAAACCAAGCTGGAGGTAGCGACGTCTAAATTCAGGCTGAAGGGAGAGGTTGCAGGTTGGAGGTTCACGAGGGGTTGTGTGGCTTGTATGAGTAGGCAGGCAGAGGGAAGGGAAGCTGTTATGGTGACAATCACACTTTGCTAGAAACCATTCCACTACACTCCAAGTGAAAAGAGCATGGAGATCCCTTTCCCACACGAGAGCCATGATGCAGGACCAGCATCCAATTAGGGAAGCATCAGGAGAGGGAACACTCTCTGAATAAGCTGTAGAAAGTGAGGTAGAGAAGGAATTTCAACAGTTATGGTGACTGAAGTCAAATTGTTGGGAAATTAATATACTATCAGGCATCCTCATGCACCAGGAGTTTTCCTCTAAAACACAAAGTAAAAGTGTGACAAATCTATTTCCTACCTTTACCTAAAAGACTGTGGGACCAACAGATTCAAAACTGAGATTTGGCAACTAAAACCATATTTGATTTAGAAACAGTGGCTTGGTTTAGGAACAACTCAACAAATTCTACGAGGGGGAAGCAGATTTACGAAATGCATGCTCCCCTCAAACTCACTGATGTTTGTCCTGTAAACAGCTAACCATATGCATGGTTTAACATAAAAGATGCTGATCACTCCTGATTTCCTAGAACACATTTGACTTTAGTATCAGCTTAGATACCTCTATTTACATTTTTCTGTTCTGTAGAGTTTGGATTCTCTGGCCACACGTTTTGTAGCACTGGGGCTGTGCAAGCCAAGCTCTGGGAGTGCAGTGGTGGCTCTGCATGAAAAGTGAGCCTCTGCTAATTTTGAAGTCATGAATTCCTCTAGAAAAAGGTCTTTAGTATGTGCAGCTTTGGTAAGTCTTTAGTTTGGCAGCGACTTTCCTTTACTTAGCTTTTCAACACTCAGACTAATGTTTGTGTTTTTACATTAAAGAATACTATTAGAAAGTGAGTTGTCACATCCTGTATACATCTGGTAGAATATGCTGAAATCATGTGGAAATTTATGATGTTGTTGATAGATTTTTCAATTATTTTATGTGGGACCAGAACCTAGAGAGACAAGGTATCGTTTAAGAGAATGAATTAACATATTTATTTTTTTTTTCCCAGAAGTTATTTATGCAATGTTTTTTCCTTGTAGAAAATGAGAAGTAACACTGCTTTAAAAATACTGGTCTGTTATTTTTAATTTTAAATACGTGGTTAATAAAGTAGAAACAATGATTAATTGTAGGAAGACTCATTGATTTTCAGCTGCATCATAAGGCTGATATGCTGCAAAGCCAGTGATTTTACAGAACAGGCAGGGTGTCAACTCCAGTTTCTGTGGTAGTGAAAGCCACCAAAGAAAACAAGAAATCTGTGAACTGTCAGTCAAGATTTCTTGATTGAAACCCGATTGCTTCAGGTTAAAAAAAAAACTAAATGTGTGGAATCCCCTTGCAAAAAAAAAAAAAATGTTCTCCTGCTCGGTTCTCATCTACCAAAAGTGCAAATATTTTCTGCTCTTAATCTGCTGTTCAAAATCTTGCAGTTTTCTTCCTTAACAATATAAGGATTGGTTTTTTCCAAGTTATAAAAGCTCTTATAATGGATGGGGAGTCCTGAGACACTTTCACTGCTGCATTTCCTCCCAACTCCCATCCTGATTTGTAGGGACTCCTCACTGTTTTTTTACCACAGGTTAAAAGTGGATGAGATGTGCAGTCAGAATATATGATTAGTCTTCTTTAATTGCACTCCTGAAGCAGTGGCCTCCAACCACCACTTCTGCACTTTATGTTATCAGGAGGCTAAAAATAGTCAGTGTGCCTACTTTATTTGTTTGTTTTTCTGGCAAAAAATACAATTCTACTATTATTTAGTGAAAAATAAACCTACAAGGGGCAGAAAGAGCCTGCTGGTATCCACAAAATCCCAAAGATTTTGAGTGAGGGTCAACTTTTTAATTACAAATTGCACCACAAAGAACATGACTTTATACTGGGAGGGCTTAAGCCAAGAAAATACATTGTGTTGTGCTCTGCAAGTGTGGTTGAGAGAGCCAGCATTGTGAAATATGGAAGGAATAAACACGTATTTTTTTAGCCATATGACATCAACTTATAATTAGCTCGTGTCACTCAGAATTAGTGCAGTGTATGGGCACACAAGAGATCTTTTCTATAATAAACAGGCTCAAAAGTCTCAAATTATCATATAACATATTTATATGTAGTAGTTTGAGTTTGGATTGAACATACTGTGCAGAGCTAACCTGAAATTTGAATAATCTGGAGCACCCCTTGACAGGCAAGGAGTGAAAAGTCCAATTTTAAAATAGCATTTAAAATAAAGCCAGTACAAGTTGCAGAACCTGCAACACAGCTGATGCTGTTTAGGTGTACAAAGCTTTTCCCAGTTTTATATACACACAGGTACTGACATTTCTGTCCCAAGAACTGTGGGAACAGTTTTGACACTGGATGTTGGAGAGCTGTAACATCAAGCTGCAGATTTTCATGCACGAGGCTCATGGTGCCTTGTTGCCATTTCACTGGATTAGGAATGTGATGCTTTGCTGTATTTTTTTTAGACCAAAATGAATTTTATTCTCACTAGAGTACAATAAACATGGAAGACCAAAGGGAAGGATGCAATGCTGATTCTTCTATCTTTGTTGACCATTTCTGATGCTGTTTCATGAACTGGCTATTTCTCCCAATCCTAAAAGCTTTCGCTGTTCTTTTATGAGGACAAGTTCTTACTGTGAAAACAGGGTAATAAAACTAATCAGTAAAACCTGAGTAGGGGTAAAACTCATCAGCACACACCCTGCTAATTCTGAAATTAAAGTATAACAGACACAAAGAGAATCTTCAAAACATCTCATCTCTACCGCATCACACTATATGGCTAAATTGAACACTTCCAGGGATGGGACAGCCACAGCTTCCCTGGGCAACCTGTGCCAGGACCTCACCACCCTCCCAGGGAAGAATTCCTTCCTAAAATCTAACCTAAGCTTGCCCTCTTCTGATTTAAGCCCATTGCCCCTCATCCTATCACTAAACCCCTGGCACAGAGGCCTTCCCATGTTTCCTGCCAGCCCCATTTAGGGATTGGAAGCCTGCTCCAAGGAATTCTGGAGCCTTCCCTTCTCCAGGCTGAACAGCCCCCAACCCTTTCAGCCTGTCCTTATGTATGGGAGGTACTTCAGCCCCCTGATCATCTTTGGGGTGCTCCTCTGGACCCTCTCAAGGAGGTCCAGGCTCTTCCCAGAAGCCCCCCAGAACAGGAGACAACAATCCTGCTGGGGTCTCACAAGGTGGAGTAGAGGGGGAGAATCTCTTCCTTTAACCCACTGGTCACGCTGCTTTTCATGCAGCCCAGGATGTGATTGACTTTCTGGGCTGGGAGTGCACATTGCTGGCTCATATTAACATTTTTTTCCATCCACTGATATCCCCAAGTCCTTCTCTGTGGGGCTGCTCCCAATCCACTCATTGCCCAGGTGTGGGATTGCCTTGGCCCAGGTGCAGGACCTTGCACTTTTCCTTTCCCCCTTTTGCCTGTCCAGGTTCCTCTGGATGGTTTTCCTTCCAGACAGAGTATCTACCACACTACACAGCTTGGTGTCATTTTGGGTATTTAAACACCTGTGTCTAAGCCTTTAATCCACCCCAACCCTGCCTCTCCCAGGGGCTGACTGGTTCACAGCCATTTTGGCCATCCCTTGAATTTGGACAGCACTCAGGGTGTGAAAATATTGGTCCATTCTTGGTGTCCATACAGGTAATATCATCATTTTCATCTCAAAGGGAAGTAGCCCTAACTCCTTAACTGAATTATAAACCCAAAGTCACACATCTCCCTCCTCAGCAGACTGTCTGTAGTATTCACCTCAAGCTTTCTTGTCCATGGCTTTCCAGGCAATTTAAATATCCTCTCAAACCAAGGAATAAAAGGGTATTTATTTCATGGTTATCAAGGCCCCTAAATTAAACAGACATTCTTATCGCCTCGCCAACAATTTAATGTTTGTGGCATGAGGTTATTTCAATTAAGAAAACAGCTCAGCTCTGGCTAAATAAATAAGTTATGTCATCCTTCATTCAGGCTACCAGATTCTTTGGTGTAAAAACTTCCCTTAGGAGAGGTCTTGGGACATGGTGGCTCCTCTGAGACTATTTACATCTCTCAATTTCTCTAATCTCTTCTTCCTTCCCTCCTCCTGGCTATTTCCTTTCCCTTTCACTATAAACTGGCCAGTATTTAACTCTAATGCTTCCAGTCTGCCCAACATGCTTTTAGAATTGAGTGGTTGTTGGTTTGTTGTTTTGTTGGGGTTTTTTCATAACCAGAAATAAGGCTTAATTTAAGGTAATTACTCTCCCATTTGAAGGGTTTTGCTATTTGCAGGGCCTTATTTTTTTTCCCCAGTCAAATTAGCAGGAGAAGTTAGTTTTAAAAAGTGATAGTTTTCGTCTAAAATTGTTCTTCAGATTAAGGGTGGCTCTCAGAACCAGAAAACTTCTCACTCGTGTTGAGTTTCTCTATGTCCAGAAACAAAAGTAGTGCTATCAGGAAATCATTATTGAGGGGAGGAAGAGGGTAAACAGATGGCATAGAATTCCAATGAATTGACAAAATGGATGAGAATTTCAGCCTGATCATCAATTAATATGGGCTTCCAAATCAATTAATCCTCAGAGGTGTCTGGAGTCCTCCCAGGAGTCAAAAATAGGCCCATTTTAAAAGATTCATTTTTCTAGAACTGGTTTTATCAGTAATATCTTGAATGTGGCATCAAGAATTCCTAACCAGTCACAAGGACTGAACTTGCAATGGAACAAATGTACTTTGTGGAATGAAAAGCTTTAATAAAAGCCACTGTTCAGTGGAGCAGAGTTCACTGATAGGAAATAGTGAATAGGATATTTTTAGTGGGAAAACTGGCATCATTTCAGAATATTTGAACCTGGCTGTCCAGGGAGACCTTACACACAAATCTGGTGAGAGGCTGGTCCAGAAAACTTTAAAAAAAAAAAAAAAAATGAACAAGCCCAAAACATGAGAAAGAATAAAGTTTTGCCCAAGAGATAACTGCAACCAATATGGGTTTCTGTGGAGCTGTACTGATTTTTGACATCTGGATCCTAAGATAATATTTGAAGGACAATCACCCAGATTACATTTAAGCAGTTTTAAAAAAACCCAAAAGATCTACTTAGGAAAGGCTAAAAAGCCATACTAATCAGCCAGAAGAAACATATTTAGCAGTAATAACAGAAGGATTCTTCACATCTGCAGCACGTGGCAGCTTAAAATGAGCTAATGTTCAAACAATTCACTGAACAGAAAAAAAAAAATTCAGATAATTTCTTGAGTCATGGGCTATGTACACCCAGATTTTGGGACTACTTTTAAGAGGGGGGTAAGTCTGGAAACTCTATGGAATATGTTCACTCTGCAGGGGAGGACACCTCCACTGCAAATGTCCAGGTGCCTGCAAATTTAAAAACCTCAAAAAAGCTTCCTCCTAAGATTACTCAGGTAACAGAAGAATCTCAACTATAATTATGACTCTTTCCCCAGTAAAATTGAAAAATCTTGAGAGATGATCCAGTAGTCAGGAACTTTCTGGACCATTATTCCATAGTCTTTCCTATCACAGCTACATCTAACCTTCTCCATGCCAGCTTACATTTACACTCCCTTCATATCAGAAATGGTTTGGAAAATCCGATTTTAAACTCACAGCTCTTAAAAAATGTTGTACTCTCAGAATCCTTTCTGCTCACATTTGTTTGAGTTACTAATTCCACTCTGTTTGACTGCCCAGCGCCTCGAGTTCTGTGTTTGCTTGATGTTTGGTGTCCTAAATTAAAATATATGGCAAGCAAAAAAAAAGTCAGCACTTTGTCTTTGATCTTCAGTAAAAGCAGACTGAGAAAATCCCTTTATAATTGGTTAATAGTTCACGGGACTAAAATAGTTGTTGTAGCACAATCTGTGGGAACAACACGGGAGAAACATTTCCTGCAGAAAGAATGCTGAAGTTTAATTACTGCACATGGCATGAGAGGGGATTTCAATTTTTAGGGCCCTGTGTTCAGGCAGTTACTAGGTAGCCAGCTTGCAGTGGAATATTGATGCTTTGGTCTAATCTCTGCTGTGCCAGAGAACAGTGGAGGGGCCTCATTCTCATGATGGGGTAGAAGGAATGCTCCACATTTCTTAGCTCTTCTCATCCTGTACATTGCCATGCCCAGGCAGTTTAATTAATAACTGTCGACATCTTGTCATTTATCATCACTGGAGCAGGAGGTGAGGACCCTTTCCATGTGCATGCTGTACAAATAAATTAAAAGCTGGCTGGCCCAGTCTCACGGGTTTGCTGCTGTCACTCACTCCACTTGTTGCTCTTCCTGCAGTTCAAAGCCTTGCATCTTGCTCTCAGGACTGGGCAGCTACTTTGTGCCACTTAAAACCAAAGCACATGCCCATGCCAGCCTGGTGGATAATCGACCTCAGTTAATATTGTTGCAGAGAATTCCATTACTGAGCTCACCATAAGATATTTGCTGCTGGCTTTTAAATGTGCATCAAGGAAGGCTCTTTCAGGAGCAAAGACATGCATAGAAATGGGTCCTTGAGATAATGTGGAAACACCACAGTCAGATAATGACATCAATACAGGCTTTTTCACTGACTTCAAATGCCATTAGAGCAATACCTTATTTTTATATCATATAGCTCGATACTAAGTAGTTCAGTATACGTAAATTGCTCATCTTTCTTTGAAATGACGTCCACCATTCAGCAAGTGAGCACTCAGAATGCCTCTGGGCACTGTGTGTGATTTGGTTTCAAGCCTAAAAAGCTTCCTCTCTGTGAATGCTTTAGTAGCATTTTACAGGAAAAATCAATTCCAGCTGAAATGAGCAGGTGGGCATGGCTAGAGCAGTAGTGTGAGTAGCACACTTCAAAACCAGTCTGTTTTTGGTAAATAAAAATAAACAGTTCATTAGATGTGCTCTATCTTCAGGGGCACAGCATGTCAGGGACCGTACACAGGAAACAACAGCCCCACAGATACTATTATTTAAGTTAAAGCAAGCAAGCAAACAAACAAAAAACAACCCTGAGCTCCATTTACTCTGAGTAATAATAAACTTTATTTATATATAAATTATAATCACAATAAACTCAATTGTGATAAGTTTTCCTGCTAATTTGTGGTTGCAGGCAGAGCTTCCTGTGTCTGCTGCAGACAAATGATGGAGCATCTCTGTTTTGGTTTAGCAGGTAGGTCTGGCCTGACTGATGGAGCTGCCTGACTTTTGGCTGCTGAAGAGCAGCAGGAAGAGCTGGAATCCTGCAGGGACTGCCAGAACCTTCCTGACAGAAGGAGGGGGTGCTGGGCCACCTTTAAAGCAACATATTAAGCTGCAACTCATTAAAGTACTTGTTCAAGCCACTAAGATGATGCAGGTCACCCTTTCATGAGAAAAATAGTTAAACAAATTGTGGAATAGGGCAGTGTGAGCATTCTGCATGCATACCTATTCCTTATAAACTGTAAATTCACGAAGACAAGACATGGTCAAACAGACACCAGCACACAGGTAAAGTGCAAACAGGAAAATCCTGCACCAGAGCTCGTGAATTTAGAATGTCACAGGGACAAAAAGCAGCAGGCAGACCAAAAAGGAAGAGCCCTTTCCACGTGCCACCCGAAGCAGAAACCCATGGCAGAGCCAACCCTTCGAGTGTCAAATAGCTGAGCCATGAGTGCATTTTAATAATGTGATCTGTGGTAATTCTGGCCCCCTTCTGGCTGCAGTAAATTGCCCTGTTTGGCTGGAGCCAAGCTGAAATAGCATGTTGGGCATGCAGCAGGAAATGACCTCAGAATATATGAAGCCTCAGCCTCTAGGTGATAAGTAAGGGCCCAACAAATTAATCTCATCATCTACATTCATCTTTGGGTGCTGCTCTGTGCCAGGCCACAATGTGTGGGCTGAAGTCTATTTTTTTCACCTGTGTAACTTAAACAGGTAGTTTGAGCTACTATGATACAAATGTTCTATTCTGTGCTGTCTGCACCGTAGGTTGTTCTTACTGAAATAGGAAGAATTATCATGTCATATTTTACAGACAGGCAGGCAAATTATTATGCTGACAGCTTGCTTTTGTCAACATATTTTGAATTATACATTCTGTAAGTCTAGTGAATGTATTGACTTCCTCAGTCTTTCTCCCTTTAATGGCAAGCATGTTTATTAATAACTGGAGCTTAATTATTTATGAAGCCACTCAGAATCTACTAGCTTTTACTGTCCATCTTTGAACTGCATTCGTTGCTGTGTTGTTAAGTCCTTTCATGATCAAAAATCAGGTTTAGTCTTTGCTTGCTCTCCTTTTTTTTACTGAGCTTCACTGCCTTGTATTGGTCTGACTGGCTCATCTCAGCAAACTGGGCAACAATTCACAAAGTATGCTCCTTGCTGCAGGATCACGCTGATGGAACACTCCATTCCCTGCACTGTTCCCTCTGCTGGGTCAGCTCTTGTGGGGGGACCAGCCAGAGGTGCTTGCTGAACACTCTCCAGCTTCTCTTACACGACAACCCCACCGGTTTGGCCTCAGCAAAAAAAAAAAATGCCTGTTTTCAAACCCTAATTACTGTGCTGGCACAGCACTCCGAGTGGTTTTCTAATTGTTTGTATTTATTTGCAAAGTCTCTGCTGCACAGGGTCCTGTGATAAATATAATTCCACTCGTGGCTAATTCGATGCTTTTCTGGGGGGGAGAGGGGAGAGTAATTTCATGGTAAACCATAATTACTAGCACAAGAAGTACCTTATCTGCTAATCCAATCTGAGGGAGTAGCTGAGGCTCAAATAAGCCTAATTAGAATTCTAATTGTTCATAATAAATAAGTGGTAATTGCTAATTGGATCTAGCCTCCATTATTCTCAAAAGGGAATGTCGGTTTGTGTTTAATTTTGGCCATTTCCAGCACAGAAATGAACAGAGCACACATCTAAACCCTCCAGGTCTTCCATAGCTATTAGTTTCTAGTGACATGGACCTCTGGCAAAACAGACAGCTTGATAATTCAACCTATCACTGCATGTTGAGCTCTTCAAGATCCCTTCCAGCTGCAGATGCAACACATAGACACCTACAGCTGTATGGTAACTCAGTCACCACGTGGAAAAACACTTCTAACTTTCAGTCCCTGTTCCTCACATTTTCCTTTCCAAAATCCAAGTGTCAGGGTGTTTAAATCTGCCAGTAGCAGTACATGCTCCCAGCTGCAGCTTTTTTATTTTGGTGGATTGTTTGGGGGTTTTTTGTTTGTGTTGGGTTGTTTTTTTGTTTTATTTTATTTGGGGGTTTTTGTTTGTTTGTTTGTTTGTTTGTGGTGTTTTGTTTGTTTGTTTGTTTCAATTTGGAATCCTTCAGAAATAAATAAAATAATTTCTTGGTTGTTTTTTTTTTTTTAGATCAGCCTCTGTTCTCATAACTTCTGGGCAAACACTTCCTTATTTACCAGAGGGCTTAAGGCCCTGGGAACCCAGCAAGGGGCAAGTGAAGGAGCTGCTCACACTCTTTCTTACCAAGCTAAAAAATCACTTTTTCTATCAATCAAACCCTCCATGAGGCCTCCTTCAACTTACAGGCTCCTCACCTTTGTGTTGTGATCCTGGCAGTCACTGTCATGGCAACAACAGAGGCCATTCCAGCTGAGAAAACTGCCAGGGAGATGCAGAGGACTGGGAGTCCCTGCTTGGGTTTAAGCCTGGGGGAAAGGATGGCTTGGAAAGCTGGAAAATCGTGATTTATCTCGATTTATCCAGCCAGGGGTGGGTCTTCCGTTCTTTGTCAGGTTTTGTATTGATTCATTTTCTAAGTGACCGTTTGCAATGAGCTCTCCTTGGCCATCCCCTTGTTCTGCTCCATCTCCTGCAGCTGCTCTGGTGGAATGCAGGTGATTTGTTCTCAGCCATCCTGGAGCATCTTTACCCTGTGGCTGCTTTGACAGGCCTGGCTCTGCATGTGAGTGGGGTGGATGGGTGCACATTTGTGTTTTAACGAATTTCACCTCGGTTTTCCTGATTTTAAAATCTACACTCCTTTGGGGCATCCACTAGAAACATTTCACCTTTCTTTTTCTTTTTTTTTTTTTTTTTTTTTCATGGAACTAAAAAGAGCAAGACATGCAGTACTCAAGAAAATGTGAAAATCAAGTTTTCTTCTCCATAAACCATAACTGTTACATCGTGAGTCGCAGCAGGAACCACGGTGCCTCACTGTCTTCAAGCAACAAACCACAGGAGTGGCTGTCACAGTCACCTTCTAGCACAGGATTTTGTTCCTCACACCCATTTCTCCCAAAATAGCCACGGTCCAAAGACAAGAAAAAAAAAAAAAAAAATTGGCTTCTCCCCTTAGTCCCAGACAACAATCTGGCAAACACACTCATAATTTGCTGCAGGGGCCTGGATTGTATAAGTTATAAACATAAAATAAACCCAAATGAGCTAACACCCCCAAAGGTAAAGGCTGACAGCTAGGGAGAGGAGGAATATGAATTCAGCAAAAACAAATCTTCACAGTTCTTTTTTTTTTTTAGTCCTCCCAAATGGTCCTGTCTGAAACCTTGATTTCCCTCCTCTTTCAGCATTAGCTGTGATGTTGGGTTTGTGAATTTGGTTTTGTTGGCTGTGCACTGAAGCACCGGCCTTTCCTAAAAAGAATTGGTCCAGCTGTGAATTTATGAAGTCCTTCACGTGCTCAGGTGTGGGGCTCTTTCCTGGGGAGGGAGATCCACTCCAGTTTTCCTTGCCCCTTGGCTGGGAAAACATTCCCAGCTCTTGACTTCATCCTGGAGGCTGTGCAAGCAAATCCTGCCCGTGGGGCTGTGGAACAGACTGCACAATTCCATGGGAATTCCCACGGTCCCAGGTGCTACAGTTCATACATTTATTATTATTATTATTATTATTATTATTATTTTTAATGTAAACTCAAAGAATGATGGGGCCTCTCGATAAATTATCTGCATACTTTCAGCCGTGCTATTTTATTTATTTATTTTCAAGTGGGAAGAAAGAGGAGGAAGGCACTCACCCACGGCTTTACACTTGTTTCTTTACCCAGAATTGTCGGTAGATATCTCCCCCTCGTGGTGTGAAAACAAAGGATCCTTACAAAAATTCTGAACCGATCCCATCGATGCAAAGGCAACAGGTTAAAATCGCAGCTGTAAGTGATTTTTCCAAGGCAAACCTGTGCTCATCAGCTCCACACAAACAGTCAGGGAGGAAAAAGGTTTTATAGAATATTGACTATATGATGGTGCATCATGTAAAGTAAACATGCTGCACTTAAAAAGGTACCAATAGAGGGAGATGTTCCACCACTAACAGTTAATTTCTTCGCAGCAGAACTGACGGGAAAAGGGATTTTAAACGGAACAGAAATTTTACACTGATCTCTTCAAAACAATAAACATTCTGTGACTGCATTCCAAATAATAACTCAGAGAAAACTTTTTTAGTTTAAGAAGTGGGGGAGAGGAATAATTTTCCATAACAGATTCAAGGTAGAAGAAATACATGTACACATCTACCCATGCTAGAATTTACTGTGTCAAATCACCCATTTTCAGTGACAGCAGCACCACCTTTTCTATTTTTTTTTTTTTATTACTGCAAACTTAAAGCTGGCCCCGTCTTTCCTCTGCTTTTTTGCTTCTGCTGCTCTCTGTCCTAAGAAAAATTACCATGTAAGTGTCTCTGAACACTTCTTGATGTTTCCTGTGCTTTGAGCAGGATTTTTTTTTTTTTTCAGTCCTGCTAAGCCATCAAATTTAATGAATACCGGAAATATTGACTTAGTGCTAAGAGTAATATTATCATTAAATTAGAAATTCTCGTGGTGATGATGCCAGCTCCCCATCTGCAGAGCAGGTCAGACACTGAATCTCAGGAGGTGTAAAACTCTTCAGATCTAAAAGCATTATTTACTCAATGACTTCAGATATTCCTTACACTGTTTCAAGCTGGTTCTTTGGCATCTTCTCTTTAACATTATTTTATATATATATTATTTTATATTATTTAATATATTATTCTCTGGCATCACATGGAATTTCTGCTTTAAAGCTCCCTAAAAATGGACTGAAAACCTTTTCCAAGAAGTTTAGGGAGAAGAGATAAAGTTACCGTACAACTATGACATCACTGCTACAAAATAGCTGCTTTTCTTCTTTTTCCTTTTCTTTTTTCTTTTTTTTTTGAGAAGAAATGCAGACTTTCTCACTCTCTAGACCACCTCCCTCAAATTATCAAAAATCTAACACTGATTTCCTGCAAGTATAGGCCTTTTAAGCTGGACTAATTTGTCATATGGCATTAGAGCAAAATGCAAGTCGAAGTTTCTTCCAACATCTAATGTCTTTTAATAGAGCTCTTTAACCATGTGGCTCTTTAATTTTCACTGGTGGGAGATCATTTTCCCCTTCTAGGTAGACTGCCTCGATTAGCCTCATTTATACTTCTTTTATACCTTCAGAAGGGCTGAGAAAACTCTTAAAATGACTGATGGACCCACAGGGCCCATCTTTGGGCTTGGTGTTTCCTTCCCAACCCTCATGGCTGTTGGACCCCCTTCTCCTCCCCTTCCCAGGTGTTTGCTGTGTCTGACCTTGGCATCCCTTCTCCATCCCTCAGCCCTCTGCTGGGTCTCCTATTTGCCCAGGGTGGACTGATAGAAAGCTCCAAGACGAATCCCCACTTCCCAAACTTCAGGTTGTTCCGGGAGCATCCCCCACCAAATCCGATCGCCGTCCACGCCGTTTTTCCGACCAGTTTATCAGTCCTTGACTGGAGAGATGTTGACTTTACGAAGGTTAAAGGTGGCTGCCTCGAGCAACAAATGGGATTTAGCAAGGAGGGGCTGGTTGTTGTTCTTTCAGGAATAAAGTGTCAGGAAGATGCAGAGGTCCCCTGGCCCCTGCTGAGGCACCAAGTGACAGCACCAGCTGCTGAGGGTGCTGGAGCTCTGCAGGATCTGAGGGTTCCCACGTCTCAGGAGGGCATTCCATCTCCTTTTCCCACATCTGTAGCTGGAGGAATAACAGGGAGAGCTCCACTGGGAAGCTGAGTCAGGCCCTGCAGATAGATGGACTCTAGTCAGACCTGAAGGGAATTCCTGAGTGGGAGCCTGAAGCTGATCCTGACTGAAGTGGCTAAGGGACTGAAAACAATCCTCCTTTCTCTTCCATCCCTGCAAACATATGTGCAAGAACATAAATGTTTGAATAATTAACCAGATCTTTTTGTAGACTGATGGTAGGACTGAAAAACAACAGATTTAGGCTGAATTCCTACAAACCCCTGATAATCTGCATGAGCAAAGTGCTATATATATGACAACACACACACAGACATACACAGAGAATATAAATTAAATATTCTGCACTGGCAAAAAGTTCTGGACTCTGATTTAGATCCTGCCAGTGCCTGCAACATTTGCAGCATTCATAATTTCATTACAACCTGCCCTTTCAGAAAAAGAGCAGTCTGAGGGGGGTTTCCTCCTGCTGGTGAGTATGAAATACTTTTTAATGTTTATTACCTGATGCAACAGAACAAGAGATTTAAATATTTAGGAGAGTTCTTTCTCGAGAATGAATTAGGTATCAGACACCGAGTATTTTCCAAGGAAGTCAAGACTGATGTGATAGAACAGAATTTGATGTTCTTGTTTGGAATGATCTGAACTGAAATCACTTGATTTCCTGCAGAAAGCCAAGTTCTAAGGACCAGCAGATATAACAGGGTAAGCACATTCCTCAATCCACCCAGATCCAGTAATCCCAGCACAGCAGGGTTTGGGGCATTCCCAGCTGCCACACTCCTGTGAAAAAGGCACTGAGAACAAACTCCCTGCTAGTGTATTTTCAACTCTGATGGCTCTAGGGTCTAAGAATCTGCTCTCTGCTAGGAAAAAACTATAAAACCTTCAACAACAAAAGATGAAAAATGTGTCTTTCCTTGTCATAAAATCAAGAGGTTTCCTTGCAGGAGGGGTGGCATATTGAAAATTCTCTAGAAAGTAGAATACAAAAAGAATAACTGTCACTGACAGCAGACTCCAACTCTCAGTAAATACACATTACAAATCTAACAAAACATCACTCAAATCCTTGCATGTGTGTTGTACAAGCCAGGTTTAATGGGTTTTTAAATATTAGGATTGTGCCTTGAATTACATATAATTAGTAAACTCCTGTCTTACTTTTATTTCCCACTTTAGTTCTTGAAATTTGGTGTCTGTGGAATTATGTTTTGGGGCTTTTTCTAAACCTAAGATTTGGGGAGTTTTGTTAACAGTGCAATAAAAATAACTTCACAGCCTTACAAAGAAACATTAAAGACTTTTTTGTGTGTGCAGGTCTTTCACTTAAAAAAAAAAAAATAAAACCACACAAAAAACAGACATTGTTTCTTTAAAAGGCTCCATCTGCAAATCCCATTAGATGTGCATATAAGGTTTCAGATGATTAATAGCTGCCTGCTTTGCTTTGGTTGGAGGGGCTGAGGGTATGTGTGTTAACCCCTCCCTCCCCTTTACTCACATTTCACTTTACAAACTTGTCACTCTCTCCCCAGCACAGGATTTAAAAAGGGCTTTCACTCATGCCCAGCACTTCACAGGCAAGAAAACTGCAGGCCTGGGGAAGCAACTCATGGAGATGCCTGCACAGAGCCGGGTCCTGTTTGCCAGTCGGGGCAATGAAGAGATTTAGAAGAGCTCCCGCTGGGACAAATCATCAGCAGCACAAACCCCACCGACAAACTGTTGTTTAGGGAGGAAATCCTGTAAAATTCGGGAAGATTTGCCCTCTGCTTCTCTTGTGATTTTGAAGCCTGAGCTGTCACCGGTCACCATCACTGAGGTGTGGACAGGACTGGAGGCAGATGGATCCCACCAGCAGCAGCTGCATGCGCAGCCCCCAGCCTGCCCCCACCCTCTGGGGGTGCATGAGGGGCACCCACACGGATGCCAGCACAGCCCCAGGGCTCAACCCCTGCCCGGCAGTGCCCTTCTCCTTCCATCACAGACCAGATTTCGATGCTTCTTACCCTGATTTCTCAGCCTCCTGCCTGGTGACAGCTCCCCACAGCTTCCCACGTGAGGAGCGAGCGTTTGTGGAGCAGCACCACCCTTTCCAACCCTCTGACTGGCACCTGGCAGCCACTGAGAGCAGGAGACAACTCAGCCCACAACAGGCCTTGGCATCTGAGGAGTTAAAGGGCAGCAGCCCAGACCCAGTGAGTGTGACAGTGGGTGTGGATGGAGATGAAGAGGCACCAGTAAATACTACGAATGACGCTGAGAAAAAGCCACCCAAAAGAAAAAAGGAGAGCTCAGGTAGGTGATATGAAATGAGGGTTGTGGGGAGAGTACAGGCAGTGGAATGAGAGTGCTTGTGAGACTGAGAATAGCTGGGAATATCATACTAGGATTTTGACATCTTTGTTTATGGCAAGAAGTACAAGAGGCAAAGTCTTGCTTTAGATATAAATTCTGTCTGGCCTCACTAAATAACAAATATTTTTACCTCAAAGCAGGAGGTACTAAAAAGTTGCCCATCAGTGCATTGTCCAGCAAGGCAGAAAATGTAATGTTTTCATGGTGTCATCCATCCTAGCTAGAGAAACACCTTCTTTCTACAGTGCACCTTAAAACTTCCACTGAGCACTTCAGTGAGTTGTTTAGCTCAGACGTCACCTTCACACACATAAAGAGAACTGTAAATTCCACAACAAAAGTGTGCTTTGCCTCTTAGAAAACCAGAACTCGAGCAACAAGACAGAAACCAGCAGCAAATCACGGAAGGAGAGGACAGCTTTCACAAAGGAGCAGCTGCAGGAGCTGGAAGCTGAATTTGCCCACCATAACTACTTGACAAGGCTCAGGAGATACGAGATAGCCGTGAACCTGGATCTCACCGAAAGACAAGTACTTTCCAAACCCTTTCCTCTCTAGCTCCTCCTCCTTCCCCCACAAAAAAACTTTCTCCCTAACACTAAAAACCAGACTTTACTTGAGGGTGTAAATTTCTGTAAGCAGTTAATATATTTAATCATATTTCTCTAAATTAAAGATAGATTTGGTAATAACTGGTCTATTGCAAGCTGCTGCTTACCACCATTCACTGGTATATATATTGATATATCAAGGCTTCTATATGGAATATGGATATCACCTTAGACTGCAATTAACAGGAATTTATTAGAATTATATGTTTGACACATGTATTCTTCCTGTGTGGTATTTTGAGGTGATCAGGAAAGACAAAAATGCCAAGTTTTGTGGAGAGACGAATTTCTGTTCTCTCGTTGTCATCTCAGTCCAGGTTCCCTTTTCAAAACCTAGTGAACAACAGAGGAATTGCTCAATTATGTGAAGCAAAATTAAAATTTCTGAAGCAATAGATTGGATGGCCTAGATGTTAAAAATACATGAGAGGCACTGTGCCCTTTGTGTTGAGATGCTTATTTGGCATGAAGGTTCCAGGCAAAGCACATGTGCTACCTTTGAGGGCTTCAGAGGAAAGTCTGTCTGGAGCAGTTCGGAAAAAATTGTTCCTGTCCATGTTAGAAAGAGGAATTACTTAAAACTTGTAAAGTTCTGTTCACCTTTTCTTCTAGAATTCCTCAAAACACACAGGTATGCCCAGCTCTGCTTACACAGCTCAGGTCGAGCTGACAAGTAATTATTTCCTTTTCACCACCCAGGTCAAAGTATGGTTTCAAAACAGAAGAATGAAGTGGAAACGTGTTAAAGGTGGGCAACCACATGAACATGACACAGAGGATGTGGACTCTGCTGCCTCCCCCAGCTCTGATTAGTCCTTGCAGCAACGGGAGAGGAGTCTGGAGAAAGTAATGGAGCAGAACTTTGGGTCAGCTGCTCAGTGAGATCATGCTGCTTGCAAATCCTGCAGCCCACAGTCTTTAAAAGGTGTATGATGCTTTATGTTAGAGAGGCAATTAAAGAGCACAGGGGGAAAAAGCCAAAGGAGGGCACGGTTTTGATTTTTGTCTCTGGAACTGTCTTACTACCACAGATGTGCCTACAGAAAACAACAATAACATTGAATATGAACCAGGAGTAATGTTGTCTAGATGCTCAGGCAGTCAGGAAATACAGCTTATCAGTCAGAGAGTGAGAACACAGATGTGTTCTCATCCAACCTTTCCCTGGTCACATCTGTTCAGGGTGCATTTGGACTTGGCAATACACATTTTACTCGTGCCTTACTTTGAGAGAAAATAAATACTTTGATGGTCACTGATTTTTCTTGCAATATGAATTGAACACCTGTATAGCTAGGCAATAAGGTTACAAAGTAAAATTTGAGACTAAAAATATATACACACAGAATTCTGCTCAGCAGTTTCAGAAGAGATGGGTGCCTTTGTTGGTGGCAGCAATTTGCAGAGGGAGATTTCTTCCAACCTTACTGTAAATCCTGAAATTAAATTCCTAGATCTCAGTTTCAAATATTTTTTTTTCAAAGCAGTCATCACCAAATACCAGAGCAGGCACAGCAGAGATAGAACCCTCAACACAATATTGTGTTTTCACTGTTGTGTTTTCAAGCTTTTTAATAGACAGCATCACCAGAAGTCTTAAGAACGCTTGAGAACACTCCCACTTGGAATTATCCTCCCTTTCAACCAAAACTTAGAGTATATCTAGTTATGAAGATTTAGAAAAGCATAGTGCCTGTTTCCATTTCTTCTGTCTTTTTGTTTAATGTACTAATGCCATATTTTAAACAGAATTTTACACTAGCTTACCACAATATGACTATTGAGAATACTGAAAGAGTGATTTAAATATTTGGAAGGTAACCATTGTGGCAGCTATGACATGCTGCCTTCTTCTCACCTTGCTCTGATGCATATTTATTGTGGTTGCCTGTAAACTGTAGATCTGCTGGGTACAAATTTGTATATCTGAATGATATGTTTATAAAGCTATCAGTGGTAATTCCACTTGTAAAAAAACTCAAAACAGATAAATATAATTTTTTTTTCTTAAAAAAGGTGTTGTATTCTTTTCAAAGAGCTGATTACTGTATCTACTAAGAAGAAACCCCCATTACATTCCTTCTTAACATTTCCAAACTCTGACCGAGAGAGATGAAAAATGAACAGTTTATGCTTGTGCAAAACCCATTAAAAATTAATTATTTTTAAAAGAAAATAGATGAGAAGAAGCTATGCTTTACTGCAGCTTTAAGAACAGAAAATATCTAGGGCTCTGCTTCTTAAACCTTGGTGCCTTCAGATTGGGCTGCTGACTAAAGTCAGTGGTTCAGCTCTTGGCAAACACTAAACAAGCTGAGTTTTGTAAAGAATTTTGGTGCTCAGACATCTTACTCTCATCTCCTGGAACACAAATCACCACTGGCAGGAGTTCTGTGTTAGTTCCCTGTAAGCTCTTCAGCCAATTAACACTGTGCTTAGAAAGTTTGCAACCTGCAGAAGTAGCTCACTTTGGGATGAAAACTTTTGGGCTCTTGGCTACCAACAGAAACCAAAATCAGCTCCTCACCCAGAAAAGAGGCTAATAAATCTTCCCTTTCAAGGAAGCAGTCAATGGTAGCATATTGAGTCATAATTCACTTAAAAATCAGTTAATGGGATCTCAGTCTGCACCCATCATTACAGCTTGAAACTACTTTTGCCCTGGATTTTGAGAAATAAGCTCTGAGTCACCTGTGAGATCTTTTTGTGCATAGGCAGTTTCTTCATGAAACCATCTGCTTACTCTAAGACTCCAGTGTTTTGAGAAGGAACATTTCACTCCTGACATCAAAGCATTTGACCTCTGAACCTCTGGTGCCAAGAATCTTCCAGGCAAAACCCGCTGTCTGGGAGCGAAAATCTCCGACCTGCAATTATTTTTTTTCAGGAATACACATCAGGAGGGAAGCTACCTCGGGATGCTTGGCAGTGCTCCCCATGCCTGGGTCTCAATAAATAATCTGAGCACACAATCACCTCATCCCATGGGAGGGCTCTGGCAGATTTTCTCCAGGATGTAAATGCAGGCAAGACTTGCTAACCCATACACAGCCAGTGCAAAGAGCCCCCCAGGGAATGGGGATATCTGTATAAACACCAAAAAAAATGTGCTATAGCCCTTTATATCTGTGCTGCCTCTTCTAAACAGAGAAAAGAAGGCACTTAGACTCATAGATTTTATAGAGTTTTTACCTATCTAGCCAGACACCAGTGTAGCAGAGGCTCTGATTTGTTTTACAGTTTCTGTATCCCATGTCTCCTCTGTTTTTAGTCCTCAGTTTCTCCCCAGCTTTCTGCAGATTTAAGATAGTGATTTTTGCAGTCAATGGAGCCACTTAGAAAACTTAAAGATAACTCATGGCGTTGAACACTTCCAGGGATGGAGCATCTACAGTTTCTCTGGGTAACCTTTGCCAGGGTCTCATCACCCTCAGAGTACAAAATTTCATAGACAAGTGTGTGACTAAGGAACCAAACCCTCCAATTCACACTGTCTGGAAAACAAGAGAGCCCTTTCAACAAACACTTCACAGCCAGAGATTTTTTACTGGGACACATCCTACATGAGCAAAGCTTGTAAATCCTGTTTCCTATAGGATTTCCTATGTGTGGAGAACAAGCACACCCAACAAATCAGGGCATCTTACAGAACAGACACACCGTTTTTCAATTACCCCATTTTCTTCCCTCACCTCCAGCAGTGCTCAATATTAAGTTTCCTCAGCTACTATCTCATATTTTGGGTAATTCCTTACCCTTGAGGAAAGTGAGCAGCCCGTTCAAGTACTGGATCCATCTACATCAGGTCCTCTAGGCAGATAGACAGGAAATCCACTTTGTGCCAGTGATTCCAGCAGAATCAGGGCTTTTGTCTGACTGGAACTTGCCCCGGTGTGGCTGTAAAATAATCTCAGCCCCAGGCTATCACCTTTCAGGCCATATTTGTGAGTTATGACCGGGCAGTTCCCACTTGCAGTGCCAGATCCAGGCAGGTGCTGCAGAGCCTGTCCCCTCCCTCCCCACACACAAAGCCACATTGTTTTATTTTCTACATGAAGGAAGGATTTTCATACAGTACCAGACTCTTCTACACCCCTATTCCCTTCCTCTGGACCATAATTTTTATTTTATTTTATTTTTTTTTTTTTAAATAGCTCTTAGGCAGGGATAAGCAGCTGGTTGTCTGGAAGCTCCTTTGGGGACAGATTGCAAAAAGATAATGGGAGTGAATAACAGAGAGGATGGTGACTTCATACCGTGGAGGGTTGAGTCATGTTTCTCTCTTTCCTTTTTAAAGAAGAAAACGTTTTTTTCAAGCCTCCCTCAATCATGCTCTGTACCCCTGGCTCCAGAGCAGGAAACAGATGTGAATTGACACTTTCTTACAGCCTTTGATTTCTAATTCAGCCCCCCACTCCTACCCCATGCTAATCTGTCCCCCAGAATGCCACATGTGGAGTATTTCCTATGTTTGGGAATATATCACCAGGTGAGTGTTAGCCCAGCAGTGCTACAGCCAAGTCAATCATTGGAAAGACACCAGAAAAAAAGATTGTTTCTTTCAATAATCATGAACATCCTTACAGTTTTATACCTTCATCTACTTTTAATTCTATATTTCTATATTTTGACCCTTTTCAGTCCTCTTCTGTCTGTATTTCTCTCATGAGAGATGATCAAAGAAAGTGGTGGAACTGCTGAGAATCTGTGCACAGTCTCCAACACAGAAAAAGAAAACTCTATCAGATCTAATTTAATTGCTCCATCCACTTTTCTCAGCTGAGAAGGACAGACTTTTGGTCTCAGTATCAGGGTTATCTAACAAACCTGGCCAGGAAGTTATTTTCCAGGGAAAAGAAGTATCATTCTCCATAATAGTTATCCACAATTTTTTTCTGTCTGAATTTAATTGAAAAGGAGATTCTGGGGAAAAGTAGAGCTGGATAACCTAATCTTCATCCAAGTGTGCATACATCCAATACTCTGTGATTATACCTAGAAAATGGCACAAAGTACAGCACAAGATCCTTTATTTGAAAGGATTAGCAGCAGGGACTTGGATCTACTTGGTGTCTTCAAGGGGCCTAAATTCAGCTGGACTGAGTTATAGCAAAGTTCTATTAAAGTTCTTTAAAGTATCCCAATAAAAAAAGGAATGTATTAAAAAGAGAATGAAAGGAGATGAGAAGTTTTCTGTCTCAGGGAAGCATTTTAGGCACATCTCTCACTTGTTTATTTGCAGAAGAGAGCACAGACACAACTGGGCAATGTTTCACATTACAAGATATAAGGGTTCCTGTCTGCACTGAAGACATGTTTATACTGTTGGGTTCCATTCTGAATCTGTTTTATATCCTGTGAATGCTCAGAGCCCTTTGCACACTCTAGGCAGGAAGCCTTTAATTCACACACTGAGAAGACACTTCCAACTGTTCAAACATTAAATAAATAAGTGTGGAAAAAGCCATTCTACTGCAATAACTAAATTCTTCTTGGCCCTTTGCAAGATTTCTGAAAGAACAAGCCTCCCAATCCTAGCAGAATTGTTTAAAAAGTCCAAGAAGGCCTTAAGAGAAAGAAACTTACTGCAAAACCATCCATTTACCCTTTGCATTTCATGGCACCCTGAGATATTAAAGATCAGAGCTTCATAGTGAGAAAGAATCAACTCTAGTTGCAGTTGCTTTGTTACTTTTTACATACATGGATATCTAGAAGAACACAACTCACTGCTTGGAGAACAATGCAAGGGTAACAATGTTGGGTTTGTAATCTGTGCAGAACTTCCAGTACGAAACTGGGCTTGAATTTTCACTTCCCTTCCCAGTTGCTAGGGCCAAACTTGACTCGTATTATTTTTAGGAGAAAAATGATCTCCCTTTTTACAGTCTCCCCTCTGCTGTGATTTCATTGTGTCTCTGCCAGGATCAAGATGAGGTGATGCCAAGAAAAAGGATGAGCTCATTGCATTTAAGGGTATGAGGTTTCACAAATAAAAACTACATTACTCAATTGAGAAGTAGCCAGTGGTATACAACAGGGCTAAAGGCAGGCAGTTTTTCATTGGAAACAAAAGAATTAATTAATTTATCATGCTGGTAATCCTTGACAACTGACCTCATGGGCCTTCCTTAGGGATGGAATTTCTGATTATTCACCATTATTGCCTTGTTATTGCACTTTTATGATAACATTAAATGAACAAGATAAACGTTATTGGTAAAACAACACAGTAAACCCAGCAAATTATAGGAAAGAGTCATTCAGATTTTTCTGTTCAAACCCAACGTATAAATCTCAGCCTCTGGAATGGTGGATTCAACACTCTTTCCACACCTTGCTGATTTCTGGCATCTCATTGAGCTCAAAAAGTTCTTATTCCACAGGACACTGAATCCTTCTTAATGACACTGTACTGGTTCAGAAGAATCTCTCACACCTGAGAGATCTGTTGACCATCACCTCCACAGCAGTGCATTTGCCAAAAATGCCAGAGGCACAGTCTCTTTTACAGCCCCATGTAATCTTTGCAACATGTCACATAAAAAGGAAGGAATCTTCAACAAGGAAAGATAGTTCAGGTGCCTTTAATGTACATCTGAGCTCATGATGAGTTCGACTGGGTGCTGGATTTTTGCACAAGGGCTTGGACAGGGACAGCTAAATCATTTTCTGCAAGGTAGGCAGCCCCAGGTGTCCAAGACTGCCTCCCTCTCTGTGTGAGCAAAATTTAAATAAAACCCACAGATACACAGCTTCCCTGTACCCTTATGAAAATCCTCTACCTGTGCTGACACGTGTCCCCATGACTCCTGTTTAGAAAGCAATAGGAAAATATCCACTCCATCTCCTTTGCTCTTCCTGCACCATAACTGGATCAGAGTCCCCTGTGACGTTCCCAGTGTCTGCTCCAATGTCTCACTGACACACAATGACCTAATTTGTTATGGCTGGTAAGTACTGACAGAAATTAAATCCAGGGTCTGCAGTTAATTGGAGCTGGGTTGAGATGATTTATGAGCTGAGGAATGTACTTACCCCTTACACTATCATATGAACAACAGTATCAATTGGACCCAGCGACCTTTGGAATCAAATTAAAATCGGGATTTTTCAGAAAATGAGAAGTAGCAGAGGCGAGACCCAAGGGAAGAGGCAGAGCAGTGGGCAGATGAGGCTGTATCTGATCACAAAGCCAGGTACCTTCTCTTCCCACAGTCAGTCAGTTAACCTTCAAGTCCTGATTTATCGGCATTCAGAGGGGAGATGGGATGGGCCGATGCCAAGAAAATCTCATCTGTCTGGAATCTGAAAGGAAGGGAAAAAAAAGTTTGAAAATTTCAGAGGAGGTTGGGATTTGTCCCAGTTCCAGTGTCTCTGTGTTCACTCAGACAGCTAACACACAGTGTTAGCGAGTGAGGCTCACTGAATAATAGTGGCAAATGTTTTTCCATCAATCAAGAAGCCTGAGTTTGGCCCCAGGTCAGTGGGCTGTGCAGTGTAGCCCATGACCCTGAACAGCAGGAGCCTTCAGCAGGTTCCCCCATGCCTTTTGCAGGATGTCTTAAATCAACATCTTTCTTTTCTCTGTGGGCTTTAGGAAAGGATTACAGAAGAGTTACTCTGTTATCAAGTCCAAGGCACTTCAGCAGCTAAACAAAACATGAAAATAAAATCATTCAATACTGACTTTGGAAAAAAAAATCACTGGGTTTTTTTTTCTTCCCTAATTAGGACTCTGCTTCTCCATTCTTACTAACTTCATGTTTTTGATTGCACAAGATGCAGCCATTCATGTGCCCAGTGAAACCAGTAGCTGACCACAAACTCTGGGCCTGCCCTTTTGCCCTCCAATACCAAGAGGTACTTCAACAAGCTTGTAGAGGAGTCAGAGTCTTACAATCAATCCTGAAAATGTCTTATTTCAGGAAATACACTGGCACTGCTGCTGGAGCAACTACAAAGGGCTATCCCTTGTTGTGTCACAGAAAATATGGTACATGCAAGACCAACAACGATCTTGTGCTGTAAAACCACAGGGATGTTGTTCAAACTACTCCATCTGGTGCTCAAGATTCTTCCAGACATTACTGTCAGTTTTAACCTTAATGCACTCTGTAAATGTCTGGAAATATGTGATCTATTGAGTCTGCAATCATTGGAAATCAGCCTGGTGTGTAGTGCTGTCCTAAAAGACCAGAAAGGGTATGGGGTTATGCTGTATAAGTGCAGGGATGACTGACAATGCCAAAAGCAGCCTACACAGAATCATCTCTGCTCTATCTCAGAGGCTTCATCTGAAGGCACGTGAAGAAAGAGCAGAAGAATATTGGACTGAATCATCCCCTGTCCTCAGTGGAAGCCCAGAGAGCTCCAGTTCCAGCACAGGAAACACTAGGAATGTACCTTTTTTCCTTATAAATCTTTCTGACTTGCCCTCATCTGTGAGATTGTCAGTGGCTGGAGAGTGTGGTGATCACTGCATTTGGCAGAGCTCTTTGCTACCTGCAGTTTAACTCCCAGCCAAGCAGACTGCAATAACACAGGATATTTATTCAGCTGTGCCCCTCCTGTGTGTCCTGGGGAGAAAAGGTATGTTCTGGCCTCTTTAATCACTTCATTCTTTGCTGGAGTAAACAAGAGGAGCCACAGGGGGTTGTCTTTGCTAGTGAGGTTCTGCTGTGCCCGGGGTTTTCTGCAGGAGACACCATCACTAACACAGCACAAAGTTCCAGTGCTGGAAGGAGGGGGAGATGAGCTGGGGTGAGTGCAGATGGTAGGAGGAATGCAAAAAAAAAAGGGCTGAACAGTGGTCCCAACAATTCCTTTCCATCCCTACCAACAGATCAAGCAGCATCTTAACTGGTACACTGAGGTGGGACATGACAGGGATTGAAAAGGATGTGCATGAGTGGAGTGAAAGTTCAAAGCAAGCCAGTGCTCTGCTGTGTTACCAGTGTTAAACACACAGCTTTGCCAGGCCCTCAGCAGCTTTCACAAGGGGCCATTGCAGCCTCTTATAAAAGCAAGTGCTCTGAACAGGCAGCAGAGTTCCCTAAGAAGTGTCTGGCCAATACATCACCATGAATTTACACTGAAAACCCTGACAAACAGAAGTAATCGGTAGGTGCTTTAAAATATTGTCAGAGTCGGCTGGGAAATTACTGGTTGGTTTTGGTTTTTGTTTTTGTTTTTGTTTTTTTCTTGGGAAAAAGTTCTAAAACACTGATAACTATTACAAGGAATAACTCTGACAACCTCTCAGCTGAGTCTGAACTCTTCCACCGCATCGCCGACTCTCCCACCGCATTCCCGGTGCTCCCGCCGCATTCCCACCGCATTCCCACCGCATTCCCTCCCGGATCATCCTCCCTGCCCGGTTCGCCCCCTGCTGGGTCTCGCCGGGGACGCCCTCTCTGGCACGGCGGCAGCGGGAGGGTTAAAAGTCTGCTCCGAGTTTTGTGGCTTCTCTCCAAAAGGTTTCAGTTAACACCAAAGGTCTCCTTAAAGCTCCCTCACTTTAATAGATTTTTCCCATCGAGTTCTCACTTTATAGACTATCATTTCCTTTTCTGCAGGGGAGCTATTTTCTGGGTCACTGATCCAACCAACTTAAAAGGGGTTTCATTGATTGGATTTTATTGGTGGTTACTTCAACCATAATGTCACAAGTTGCTCGTACCTGTGAACAGCTGTGAGAGTCTTGCTTTGGTACCCTCTCTCTGTACATCTGCAAGTGAAGTCGGGTTTCTCTCCCCTGCCTTGATTGAGTGCTTGCTAATTACTAGAATATTCTTTACGTAGAAGTGGTTTGTGACTTACAACTTCTAGATTAATTTCCTTCCCTCTAATACAGTTGCTTTCCTGGCCAGAAAATACCTGCTCCTCCTTGTGCTAAACAGACTGCAGTGTGCTTAAAAGAAAGGATATCATTTTCTTCCATCTTCTTTCAGAAAACATCTGACCACCAGCCCAGGAGGGTTTGCAGATTCGTGAGTACTCTCAGAAAGGAACTGGATGCCAGTGGCAGGGCTGGTACCAAACTGCATGGCTGCACTGCCAGTGCCAGTGGAGCAACCTCTCTGCTTCTCCTGTTTCCAGAATCCAATTCTGAAGCACTTTTGCTTCCTGCATCACCGTCAAGAGGAGCACCAAAGGTGATCTTGCACCATCAAGCCTTGGAAGCTGAAGTACAGAGAAATTCCCTGTCATTCTCTTCATGTCCCTTCACAGGACACAAGGAAAATTAATTGAGGGTAACAGCCTACTGCTCATTCCCTTTTTCCCTCGAAGACATGGCCCTTTCTCTGCACTTCATCTCCATACATCCTGTGCAGAGATTTCTCTATTTGCTCTTACCAACTGCCCTGGTACATTAAAGCAATATGACCATCAATTAACAGCACACTCTATCACAATAAAGATGCCACCCAACCTTATATAACTCTTTTTAATTGTTTTCTTACATTATAGCGTTTTGCTAAACTTATTCTGCCATAATTCACGTAATTTAATTTCTCAGAGTGCTAATAATTTAATTGCTTCCTTCCTGCAGACAGAGTGCCTGAACTGCCTTCCCTCATTCAGAACATTATAAAAAGTGGCTGCCATGAATACTTAAAAGGGGTATTTTATTCACAAGACCTTATACCAAATCACTCTCTGCAGGGCCCGTGTTGTGTTTCAGAAACTTCCTTGCATACTGGGATTATCTTCACTAGATGTGAACAGGCTGGAAAGGATCCAGAGAAGGGCCACAAAGATGATCCAAGGCCAAGAAGGCTGCCTTTTGAGGAGAAAAAATGGATCCCTACCTTGCTAAAACCTCCTTTTGGGCACTTGTAGGGAGCAAGAAGGTCCTCCCTGAGCCTCCTTTTCTCCAGGATGAGCCCCCCCAGCTCCCTCAGCTGCTCCTCAGCAGATTTGTGCTCAGAGAGTCTTTAGTCCCTCTCCAGCGTGACTGAGTTTCCAGTAACAAAGTTCCCATTATCTCTTAACTAGTATATTATTAAATGCCATCGTGGAACTTTAAAGGAGAAATTTTGAAAAAAATAAAAAACAACCCGAAACCCAAAACAGGACACGCATGCACACGACCCAGGAGACAGCCCCTGGCAGGTGGAAAAGCAAACCCACTTTTTTTTTTGGTGTGCAAATTCCAGGACTAGATTTTTATTTTTTTTTAAATGTTCTTATCCCTTAACACTGGTATGACTAAAACTGATGTTGGCAACCAGGGCTGTATTTATCCTTTCTCCAGTTGCATGAATGAGATTTTTTTTTTTCCAATTTCTTGTTGAGGCTTCCCCAGAAGGGGCTTTTCTGAGAAGGAGGCTGAGCGACTCCTGAGTTCACAACAGGCCCGGGGTGGGAGGATCGCCCGTGCAGCTTCTATGAATGAACTCAGGGAGATTTATTATTTTATTATTTATTTTTTTTTTTTTTTTATGAATGGGAGCTCCTCAAGGCCTGAATGGGCCGAGCTGTGCCACGCGATTGGTCACGGAGGGCAAAGCTCCTCCTCCTTCCCGGCGGGCGGGGGCTCAGGAAGAGCCGGGATTGGCGGGCGTGTCCCAGCACGGAGCTTCATTCACAAAAAAAAAAAAAAAAAAAAAAAAAAAAAAAAAAAAAAAAAAAAAAAAATTCGGTGAAACAAAGGAGCGGCGAGCGGGGCCCGTGCGAGAGCGGGGCCAATGGGCGGCCTCCCCCGGGCCCACGGGGGTCTGAGCGTGGGGCGGGACCGCTCGGGGCTCCGCGTGGGCTGAGGGGGCTGCGGGGGAACCGAGCGGAGCCGACCCGAGCTGACCCAATCGGCCGGGTGGGGTTTCTGTCCCGGGGCAGGGCGGGGGGTGTGAGGCTCGTCCCGGCAGCGGGGCTGGAGGGCTCAGTCCCCACTCGTGTCCCAAGTTTCGGCGCGGTCGCCGCCTCGCCCCGGTCGCGGTCCTGCCTGGGCTGCCGAGCTCGGGGATCCCTCCGGCCGGGCCGGACTCCGCCACCCGCCCCCGGTGTTCTCCCCCCCGGGCAGCATGAAGGGGTACCTGGACCAGCAGGTGCCTTTCACGTTCCCGCAGGTGAGTGGCGGCTCCTCCGGGCTGGGGGTCCACGCTGGGCTCCGCTGGGGCTCCGCGCTGATCCGTTCCTTCCGTAGCAGCCCCCGGGCCAGGCTGTGCTGGGAGCTGGGAAGATCCCCGGTGAGCCGGGGGTGCCGCCGGAGCAGGACTCGGAAGGTGAGAGGGGGCTGAGGGTGGAGGGGAGGGATGGGGATGGTGGAAGCGTCTGGGCAGGGAGCGGGTCCTCCCCCCGCGCCTCCGTCCCCACCTCCTCGTTCCGCCGGGGCTGGAGCAGCCCGGTGTCCCTCCCCAGAGCCCCGCTGAGGATCCTCTCCCTTCTCCTGCAGAGCTCTTCCAGGACTTGAGCCAGCTCCAGGAGACCTGGCTGACTGAAGGTGAGCTCCTTCCCCTCGCTCTGTTTTTTTTTTTTTTTTTTTTTGAGTTGTTTGTCTTGTGAGTTTTGTGCTGCTCCTTTGCTGTGTTTGCCCGGCTCCAAATAAAAGTGGTTTTTTTCGGACTTGCCAACCTCTGGCTTGAGTAAATGAAGACGCTGAATGACACCATTGTGCTGGGCATTTGCTTATGAATGGAACTTGGCTGCTGGCCCTCTTTCCTGGGTACAATTTTCGTTTCAGGCTACTTGCAACTGGTTCGATTTTATGCTAATTTGTCACTTATCTTTGTTGTTTGCCAGAACGTCGGTATTTTCTTCAACAAGAAAGTATTCTTTTAATTTGGGGAACAAAATGCCTTTTTTTTTTTTTTTTTTTAAACTTTTTGGGGGAACTTCCTGGAATTAACACAACTTTCAGATTGGTGTCTAAATTGTTTTGCCTTTGAACTTCAAGGAAAACGTCGAATTCCAAGGAGTCACATTAATTCTAAATGAAACTAGTTTTAAGCAGAGTTGTGAACTCACTCAATTCCAGTACTGTAGATGATCCATTTTCTAGAAAATTCAAAACATATCCTCATAACATGTAGTCAGAGTCCAAGTGAAATCCCTGAGAAATTCAATATGTGCTTTAATATTCTAGCTTATGATTTCACACCACAAATAGGGGAACTGGTTTCTCCCATGGTGACTCCCATTTCCAGACTTTTAACAAGAAAAGCAGCTCTCTGAAGCAAACTATCTTTGGTTTTTCTGTATTCACCTGTATGTCAAAATATTTTCCTGAATGGTGACAATATTTTTATGAATGTCTTGTGCACTTCTCCGTGTGTAGCATTTGTTCATGAGATGGAGGCAATAGATCACTTAAGAGAGCCTTCCTAAACAATGCAGAAGAAAAAGCAAAAATATGAAATATGTTATTTATTCTCTTCCACATTTAGTTTAAAAATTTAGAAAATAAGCAATCAGTTAATGAATTTAACCCACATATACATCTGTATATATGTCACTATATATAGTTGTGTGGTTTCAGGCACAGGGATATCTCTTTTTTATCTTTTGGGAATATTTTTAATAGCAGAAGAGGCAGGTCCCTGTGCTGACTGCGAGGTGGAGACCCACAGCTCTGGGTGTCCTTGGGCAGAACACAAACCCTCCTGCTCTGGCTCTTGAAAGCAGGGTGGGAAATGGGCGACCTGTGTCAATGCCTGAGTGACTGGAACAAACCTGGTGTTGCTCTTTAAATGTCTGCTTAATTATCCCAGTTCTTTTTAAGTACAGGTGCTGGTTTGGGGAGAACAAGAAAACCTCTATGTAGACAATGAATAAAAAAATTGAAATTTTCTTCTGGCAACTTTCCCTTTAGCCTTCTAATACAGGTCTGGAGCTGCCTGCAAACATCACTGCCCAGCTGTGTGCTCTCATTTCAGCCTTGCCCTTCATCTCACATCTCCTCTGTGGCCTATTGCTTTCAGCCTGTAATTCTCTTAATGAGATCCTCAGCAATGCCACAGAGCCTCAGGGACACAGGCTGCAAAACCCAAACTCGGCTCACACGCTGTGATCCCGGTCATTTCTTCTATTTCCACGTTGCTTTTTAAAAATAATTCATAGAATGAATTTTCTAGGTGTTTTTTTTTCCTCTGTTCCCCACCTTTTATTGTTTGTAGTTGCAGTTTGTTGTCACACAGGTCAGCGTGAAGAGCTTGGCCAGTTCCATTCTGATTCACTGCCTGTTAGTGCAGTGTTTGTTATTTCCTGAGGTTTATTTTTGGCGTGTCTTGTCTAGGTTGGCTTCAAGTGACTGAGATTAGTGGGCTTCCATTCCTTATGTCTTCTTTGACTGTATCACCTTTGCTTTAGAGCTGAGGGAGTGCAATCTGTTGTAATCTCTGCAATAACAGAAATTGTAGATTTGTCTGTTATATACTGGCAGCAGCATTTCTTTCAGCAGTAGAGACAGACTTTATCAAATAACAATCTGCTGCACGCTCTCCCTTCCCTGCACTAAAAGGGGTGTAAAAGTAATGGTTAGAAGTAATAAAATATTCTAACACAGTATGTGCAATGGTTAAGGTTCTCCCAGGACACACCACTGTTCATTAATCCCAAAGGGAAACTATCCTTAGTCACTAAAGTTATACCAGCAGAAAGCTCAGGTCTTTTCTGTATAGACTTATTTCTGATGTATTTCTGATGTACTGTTAATTATACTGGACAAAGTGCCAAAACTAATTCTTTGTCCCTCCCTCTCTCTCTCTGTCTCTCCTGACAGCTCAGGTTCCAGACAGTGATGAGCAGTTTGTGCCTGATTTTCATTCAGAAAACTGTAAGTAGCATGGGGAAGATCCCATGCCTCAGGGGACAGGGGCAAACTCAAATTTTCCTGTGCTGATACCCCTCCTCTCTGTCCAGGGCAGTTTCCCCCATGAAAACTGAAATGAAACACTTTTACTGGTTGCTCTTTTTTACCTCCTTTCCCTGGACTTGGCCCTGCAGCACAGCTGGGCTTGGTCTCTGAGTCATATATCTTATTTCTTCCTCTTTTTGACCTGGAACTGAGGATGGTCCCACGTTTCACTCTGAGTGAATTCATGAGTCAGTTGTAATGTAATAGCCTGTTCCAGCCATTAGGGTCTGGAAAGCACTGGCTGCTCCTAACACATCCAGCTTCTTGAAATTCCCATGGAGGTCAGTGCATTGGAGAGAGCAATTTATTTTCCCCTCCCACCGAGACTCAGCTGAGCAATCAGCATTTTTAGATGGATTATATATATCTGTTTGCTCCATACATTGAAAAGGGTTGCTACAGACAGGGAAGTGGGTGCCCCACACACAGAAAGACTCTTTTCTCTTCCCAGGCATGGCAAAGAAAGACCACTTTGCATGATGCAAATCAAAACTTTGCTTTTATGTTTTGAAGAATAACATGCAAGCTACACCTTAGGACATAACAGAAAATGACTGTTCCAGCCTGAATAGCTTAGGAAATACCCACTCTAAATCCTTTTCCAAGTGCTCTGGATCATCATAGAGCGTGTCAACACCACCTTAGATTTGCTCTTTTAAGGCTGATGTATTTAAGGCTTGATGACAAACTTCACTAAATCAAGGGCAGCGCTCGGGGAGGTCCAATGTGCATGTTGGCATTTTGTTTCTATCAGAGCTACCTAAACAAGGGCAAGGTGGTGGCATCTCCACCGACCTTTCATCATAGCTCTCCACAAAGAAGAAAAGTGTCAGCCTGATCTTTCCTTTCCCTCCCTCAGTAGCTTTTCACAGCCCTCCTGCTCGGATCAAAAAGGAGCCGCAGAGCCCCTCGGAAGCCTCCCTGTCCTGCAGCCACGAGCAGCCCTTCCAGCCCCACAGTGAGCAGTGCCTTTACACCAGGTAAGGTGGCTGAACAGGGGGAGAGACAGAGGCTGTTCTGAAACAAAATGCTTATTCCCCCTGGTGCTGCTGCTCATTTGTCTTCGTGCTCAGTGCAATCTTGGCATCTACCACTTGCTTCTCCCCCCCTTGCTTTCCAAAATCTGTCCCACACCTGACACCACTGCCAAGCCCTTGCCTGAGCTGTAGTGTGGCTTCTTCAGCACAGACACCTCCCCCTGGTTTTCTACTTGAAGGGTTGTTGCTGTTGTGTGTGGGGTCAATTGACAATCAGAGGGCAGGGTGTTTAATGCTGGGAGTTTTGTCAGCCTAGGTGGCTGCACAGAGGGACAGCATGTTTGCCTTTGATAAATTGTTCCCAGGTGCTGCCACAAGTCCTTCTAGGAGAGCTGTAATGCTCCAATATCTGTTTGACTGTTCCAGTGCCTACGATCAACCCAGACGAGCTGGAATCAAGTCCCCCAGCCCAGGAATCCTGACACAGTCACCACTCCATCAGTTCCCTAGGCAGGACAGGAGCTTCCCGACCCCTGTGGGGCCACCCCACTCCACATCCAGCTGTGGATACCTCAGTGAAAACGGGTGAGTCACTGCCAGGAGGAGGCAGCCACTGGCAAGGAAGGACTGCCCTCCTTGGGGATTCAGGGAGGAAGCATCCAGATGGAAGTGCTCTGTTTCCATGGGATCCACTGCTGCTGCCTAGGGTTTGAAGTTCACAACCTTAACCTTAACCCTGCTGGGTTCTGTGAATGATGGGCTAGGAAACATCCTTCTCTTGGGTCCCTTCCTTGCCCCAGCTGTGAGTGAGCTCTTACAGCCCTGGTAAGAGGCTGGGGAAGTTCCTGTCCCTCCAGCAGGGCTGAAACCAAGAAAGCAGCCGTCTCATGTCCTCTCCCTTCTTCTAGCTCTGCCTATCAGCCACCTGTGGAGATGTGCCATTCTTTCCCCTCCTCCCAAGGCATGGCCCAGGAAGACCCCATTGCCTACCAGTGCCAGCTGTCCAAGCCCTGCCTCCAGTACCCTCCTCAGGGCTTCAAACAGGAGCACCATGACCCACGATACGAGCAAGAGAGCCAGGCAGGCAGCAGCCACCAGTACCCAGCAGCTGTGGTGGTCAAGCAGGAGCAGGTGGACTACATGTACGACTCAGGTAAGCAGCTCTTTCTGACTGCATAAAATCAGGCATCAGTAGGGGTGAGCAGCTCCTGGGTGAACATCCACCACTGGTGGCCTTTGGGCTTTGAAACAGTTCTTCAGGAGCATGTGTGGGTCTGGGAAACTGGCCTGGGTAACTGGCTATGTAGTAGGAAAGTTAAACAGTTCCATCTGTTCACTGCATGCAAGACAAAGCTGGGACATGCACCTTCCATGCCATGTTCTGAGAAAGACCTTCTGGTAGATAGCTGAAAGCTTTAGTAAGACAGGAGGTAGAAGGTGATGTTAAATCCATTCAAACTAGATTAAAGATTAACCCACTCACACCATCAGAAATGGAGAAAAGGGTGTTTACAGTTTCACAGGGAGTGTTTGTCTTTAGGGGGACGTGTGATGTGAGCTCATAGGTTGCAGAAAAGAAGTGAGGTCAGCTTTGAGGAAATCATACTGAAAGCATTCTGTAAATGGCAGCAGAAAGGAAGGAATCAAATATGTTGGACCTTGGACAGAAAAACTGTCTTGGATCCCTTCTGGTTTCCTGGCATTTTAATGGACATCTTGAATTGTTTCCTTTAGCAGAAATAAATACATAAATAAAAAGCTCCTATGAGGGTACAAAACCCACCACTGTGGTGAGGCTGATATTACACTTTCACTGGGTAATTCTGTGCAGACAGGGGAAGAAAATGAAAACCCAGAAGAGTGGGTTTTTTTGTGAGAGTAGTTTATGATTGTAATAAGACCCACTCTGTCAGCTTGGAGTACTCTTCCCTTGGCATCAGCAAAATATCTGCTGAAGGTAATGGCTGTACACAGGAGTGTGAGGGAAACACAAGATAAATCTTCCCAAAGCTCCCAGTTACAGCTTCCTTTTCAGCTGTGGATAGAAAATAGATTTGATTCAGAAAACACAAGATACAGAAGACACAAATTGCAGTGTGCAGGCAGCAATGTGCACTACAGAGATCATGGAAAGACTTTCTGCTTGGTTTTAAACTCAGCCTATTTTTCTCTTTTTGTTTTCTCAACTCTTTGTGAGGATGCCCATCACGATGCAAAAAAGCCAGGGAGACTTGAGACGTCTGAAATGACATTTGTGAGACTGCAGAAACATTCAGATGCTACTGCTCTGTGTTTAGATTATCATACTATCCCCTGAAAAATGTAATGCCTTCTTACCTGGGAAAAACAGCAGCAGAGCTGTTTTAAATTAAGATGAGGGAGAGGTGTTATTCAAACCTAGCCTGATGTCCAAGATTTGGAATGAAAAGTGGTGTAGAGGTACTGTAATGAATGATTAGAAAGATGATGCAGATGAAGTTCTAGTTATCTTTCTGACATTAACCCTTTAGGAGGGCCCTAAGGCAGCTGCACTCACCTATCCACCTCTGGAGAGCAAGATCTTTCTTCCACCTGTGTTTTTTTAATAAATGAGCTTGTTAATTGTTCTGTAGATGTTCCTGACTGTGCTTCCATGTACATAAACGTTGAGAGCTATCCAAGCCATTCAAACACAGAAGACACATTGGGTAAGAAAAGCAGTGACCATCATCTTTTCCCTGCATAGAATTGTCCTCTGGTGCTATCCTGGCTGGCTGTGACTGCTGGTTTTGCTTTCTCTTTCAGGCTGCAGCTACAACAAGCAGATGAAGTCCTTTACTGATGATGTCTGCGTTGTTCCAGAGAAATTTGAAGGTTGGAGAAAGGTTCACAGTTGTAAGATAGGGTTACCCAGCATCTTTGCTAGCCACTTGAGCAGTGTCCACATAGTTCATTGCACCTTGTTCTTGTGTGTTAGTTGTGGTTTATATTCAGCTTTTCAATGTTCCAATCCTTGGGCTTTCTTAGCAGCAAACAGCATAAGTAGCTTAATTGTGAGGTCCATCAGAGCTGCTTTTGCTTTTTGCTTGTGAATTGGCCACTCTGTTTCACGTGAACTGAAATATTCCTGGTAAACATTAAACATGCCTTTTTTTTTTTTTTTTTTTTTAATTTTCCCCGATGGTTTTTGCACTGCTGTCCTTAGAAACATCTTGTTTGCTCTCAGCAGGAGACATCAAGCAGGAGGCTGGAGGGTACCGGGAAGGACCTCCATACCAAAGGCGGGGATCTCTCCAGCTCTGGCAATTCCTTGTGGCTCTGTTGGATGACCCGACCAATTCCCACTTCATTGCCTGGACTGGCAGAGGGATGGAGTTCAAGCTGATTGAGCCAGAAGAGGTGAAACCATGGAGTTTGTGGCAGGCTGAGGGGAAGCAGCCACTGGGGCTGCAAATTCCTGAGTGGCTTTTCCTCTTTCCTGTGAAGCTTCTGCCTACCTGGGGTACTCTGTAGACCCTGCAGCAAGGGGAATGTTATTTTTCCTCTGGGTGGGGTTCACAGACCTTTCCACACACTTTGTTCTGCAGGTGGCCAGGCTGTGGGGGATCCAAAAGAACCGTCCAGCCATGAACTACGACAAGCTGAGCCGATCCCTTCGCTACTATTATGAAAAAGGCATCATGCAGAAGGTCAGTTTGCAAAGCAGGAGGGGATTGTGGCTTTAAGTGATGCTTCTTTTGTCTGAGACAGGAACAGAATGTCCTTGAGCGAGCCAGGCACCCCAAGCTTTCTCTCCCCACAGTCTCTCTTTGCAGCCAGGGAAGCTGGGAAGGAGCTGAATGCAGGCAACGTATGAGAAATAAAACAAAGGGGAATCAGGATTTCTTTTTCTGGGTATGTCTGCAGTCAGGAAAGTTGGAAATTATGCAGCTGAAAGGAGATATAATCAGTCTAGACTTGCTTTTGTGAGAGAAAGGCTGCCTGAGGCTTTGTCCTAAGTAGTAGGGATGGTCTGTGCCAGATCCAGGGCACACAAGAGATAAGTGAGAGCGCAGTTACCACAGTACAGGCTGCTCAGGGACTGCTGATGCTGTTGTTACCTGGGCAAAAAGTCAGCTGGCAGCACCCCATTTCCCAGGGGAGATCAGAGCAGCAGGGAGACAAGCACGAGGAGATTACGTTCATAACTCAGATGTTTCTGCGAGCCTTTCTGGGGCATCGAGGGGCATTGCCCGGTGCTGCCTGTGGGCCTGCAGCATTCACCTCACCCTCCTCTCTTCCCTGCAGGTGGCTGGGGAGCGCTACGTGTACAAGTTCGTGTGTGAGCCCGAGGCCCTGTTCTCGCTGGCCTTCCCCGACAGCCAGCGGCCGGCGCTGAGGGCAGAGCTGGAGCGGCAGATCAGCGAGGAGGACACGGTGCCCCTCTCTCACCTGGATGAAAATGCCACTTACCTGCCAGACTTTGGGAGCTTCCCTCCACAGCTTTACAGCAAGGGCTACACCTACTAGCACTGGTGACAGCACGGTGTATAGGTTCTATACATGGCTGTGTGTGGGAGGTGGCTGGTGAAGTGGTCAGGTGGTATCAGCATTTTTTCAGGCCAGCGCTAAGCTACGAATACCAATGTTCAGGTACACGTGTGGATAATCAGCACACAGGGCTCTTGTGTGCCCGTGATTAGACCCCTCCTGTGTGTCAGGATGGGACACATCCTTAGCCATGCAGACACATCTTCCAAGCAGTGGAGCTACAGCTTCAGCAGCACCGGTGCCTCCAGCTGGATCAAACACCCTGGTGCAGTCCCTCTCATCGGAGAGGGAGGGGATGTTGTCCCACTGGGCTTTTTTTTTTCAGGTATGAGAATGCTGCAAGGCTGCTGCTGACTCCATTCCTCCAGTGCATGTGCTGAACCTCTGTGCAACCTGCCCTCAGCTCTGACCACAGGGACTCACCTCTGGAAGGCCAGCCTTGCCTTCCCAGGATGGCTGCAGGATGGTGGTCACAGATCTCGTTGTGAATGTGCCTGCTCCTGCCTGATCACCTCCTTGCTCCTTCTAGGGCTTTCTGGTAGTCAGGCACTCCAAGCAGGGTCGCTGGAAGCACTGGCCAGGGTTAGAGCAGTCCTGGAGAACGTGACACACCAGCATTCAGGGGAACTACAGAGGTGCCTGATTGCATTGGTCTGGGACACAGGTCAGAGCCACGGCCAGTTAGAGGGGATTGTGGGAAGCAGCAAGGCCTGAGACACCAGATTTTCCAAACTGAACAACTTCTTCAACAAACATCCTCAGGATCTTTCGAGACCTGTCAGGCTCTTGAGTGTGTGCCCATCCTGGGCTTGGCCAGAAAATCACCTGAGGCAAGAAAAGAACCTGGTGGAGGTGTGATAAAAATGCTGTACAAAGTAACCTAAACCATATATAGATCTTAATATTGGAATTCAGTCTTAAACTCCACAAATCTTTGCATGTTTGAGGGAAATCCTGGTATGTTGAAAAGGCAGCTCCCTCTGCAGTTACTGGCAGGTCTTCCACAACAGTGAACATTTATAATGAGTACCACATCCTTAGTAAGAGATGTCTTTAATTAGCAGCTCCAACCACGTTCCCCGTTGGACAAGGAGCACTACAATGCACCCATACAGAAAAAAAGCTTGTTTCCTACTGCTTCATAATGATTTTTCAGCTGCTGAATACAGAGCATTGCCAACCCCACCAGCATGGTAGCCTGTGGAGAAAATTCTGCATATTGACTGAAAGCCTGATTTCCCCCAATGACTCTCCCCTGCATGGCTAATGCCAACCCTCCCAGCCTTGTCCCTTGAGAAAGAGAGCCATGAAAGGCAGCACTCCCTGCCTGAGGAGGGGCCAGATGCTCAGAGCAGCCTGTCCTGGGTTCTGTGCACTCCAGACTTGGTGTTCTGGCAGCTCCTGCCCCTCCTGCCCTGCCCTATGCCCACCCACCCACCCAGCATCCCAGAAGCGAGGGTGAAGAGGAACCCTTGGCTGTAAGCTGCCTTTACTATTTATGAGTGTAAAAATACTATAATTAATAAATTGGTCTACATCTTTTGGCCGGTGCAACTTCATTGAGCCCCTGACTGGTCCTCCCTTGCCTCCTGAGCTTGCTTTTGCACAGCTCCTTGGCTTGGCACCAGCTTGCAGCTTTGGGCAGCTGATGCAGAGGGCTCAGGGGTGCATGTTTACTTCTGAATCCTGATGGGAGTTCAAGAGTTCAAGTTCCAGGGGAAGTGAGCATGTGCTCACATGTGTTTAGCTAGACTGAGAGGCAGCTGACAGGGGAAAGATGGTGGAGGTAAAGAGAGAAGTCATAATTTTCTCCTGATGGTCCTGGAAGGAAGATAAGCAGCTCCCACACAACCCTATATAAAATAATCCCATGGAAGTTTCCATTAGCCAGAGACTGAGGAAGAACTTGTGCTTTAACTCTGACAGTCCAAACATACAGTTTGTGATTTTTTTTTTTTTTTAACTTTATGAAGATGTAGCATCAGAGGAAAGCTCAGGACATTTAACAACATCCCTTTGTACAGACAGAGATTTCCAATATAGCTACTTTTCAATGTGAAACATTCTTCCAACTTACTTTGTAAAAACAACCAGCCAATCTCATCCTCCTCAATTCAGCAGTAATTTTAGCAAATGTCCCAGCTTTGGGGAAAAAAATTAGAGTTTCTGGAGCTATGGAGTCAAATAAGTTTCATGTGTTAGCAAAGCAAAAATAATTTACAGGTAGTTTTGGCATGACTTAGCACACTGGGCAGTCAAATTCTTTTTAAACAGGAAACTTATGCAACTTTTTACAGGCATTTTACCTGTAAGAGCACATTCTATTGAAAAAACCAACAGTTGTGATGTCAACATCCTAAGTGAAAATAAAACACATGGCACACTGTATGGGAAGTTCTAAACATCTGTAACCACTTCTCAGACAGAGCCATGCTGCAGGGGTGATGTGCTAATTATTCCCTGACATACCAGCCTTCAGCACCCAGGAGATGGGGATGAAGGATAAGATTTGCAATCCAACATGTGCCATTGTCCAAACATAACTGACATTCTAGCTGGGTTTCTAGAGGTTTTTCCTGCCTTATCCCAAAGCCACAGATCCTAAGTACCTGATAGGCTGATTAAAAGAAAAATAGTTACAATGAAAATGCATATAACAGGAAAAAATGGAAAACAAGTAGCTCCCAAAAAGCAGCCACTGTCCAAGGGTGTAAATAGAAATAAACCTCTTTTTAGCAGAGTAAAGAAAAAAACTATTCCAGCCTCTACATGTCTGGTGACTCAGAAACTAGGTTGGTGAACAGCCAGTTTTTAATCACTATCTTTTTGCTGTTGTTCAGCTGAGTGCCCAGATTTCCAAGTCTTAGCTTTTGTCTGTTAAGTGGCAAATAACCAGTGAAGTGCTGACACGTCCTGTGGAGCTGCAGCACATCTGTGCCACAGCTGGTGCACTCCCTGGGCTCTGCCAGGGCTCATTTACCTGCTCGTGGCACAGGTGAGCTTCAGGGGAACGTCCTGTCCTCCAGGACACTGGCAATGATGACAAAGTCACAGTCCCACAAAAAAAACCCAGCCAGGGTCCGTAGAGGGAACTCATCGGCGCCTGAAGGCGCGGGATATCCGCCAGGCGTTGGGCTCCTCGTAGCGATTGTACAGCGGCTCCAGGCGCTGCTGCTTCTTCTGCTTGCTCAGCTTGGTGGGGTCAGAAACCTTGAAGAAAGCTGGAGCAAATTCCACCAGCCAGCGAGGATCGATAGTCGTCACCTCCCGCATGTACTCCTTGGTGGTCAGCACCAGCTCGTGATACACCACCCTGTGGGGCGGGATGGAGACTCTGGGAATCAGCTTTTCCAAACAAGAAGCAACAAGACAACAGCTGGAGCTCTGAGCTTGCTCCTTTACCTCCTTCAGCATAAGGCTCTTTATAAGCTCCAATGCAGGCTCCAAAAGGACCATCCAGAAGAGCTATCCCTGTTTTCCCCCTCCTACTTCACAACTACTCTTCAGTGCAGAATTCCTTCATTTCATTTAAAACAAACCCTTTTTCCCCTCCTTCAACACTCACAGTGTTCTAAACGCAATTTCACAATACAGAAAATGGAACTGCAGATTTCAGGCCTGGCCTTGGCTCCAGAAGTCAGTCTCATGTCTGCAGAGGCACTAAGTTTAGCACCAGAAAGAGCCAAAGAGTTTTCTCACTTTTCTCACTCTGCTCACTGCTGAGAAATCAGCAACCTCTGCTCAGATCTGTACCCCACAAACAGTGCACACTTTCTCTGTTATAAAGTCTGAAAAGAAACAGGAAAACTCCATGCTATTGCCTTCCTTACCATTCTGGCTGCCTGTTGAAGAGAGCACTGGATGGGTGGATGTAGACGACTTGCTGGTCAATGAGTGTCCGATAACCTTCCTGGGGATCCTTCTTTGCTGCATTCCGGAAGAAGCCACTACAGATGGCCTTCTGGACCCGAACTGTTGCCTTCCCACAGGATACCACATCCAGCTTGTGCCTGCCAGGCAAGAGCCAGAGGGTTAGAGTTCTCCAGATTTGGAAGCAGATGCCAACATCAGGTGTCCTCCTTGACGTGCTCACCTGTCCATGATGCCCAACATCTGCTTGCGAATGTCCTGCGCCCTGCGTAAGGATCGGGCCTGGATGAAGTTTTCGTAGCACCAGGGGTTTGAAAACTTATTATTCTTCCACGAATTGTACACAGCCAGCAGGGTGAGGTGGTCACCTTCTGTCTGATGGAACTTGGCTTTCTTTTGATCAGCGAGTGCTTGCTTGTCCTAACACACAAGACACACATGGATCAGATATCTACACTGTAGAAACAATCCTCGTGCAACACAAATGACATCAGGCCCTTGTCACTCATACCATGACATCTAAATCTACCAACAGATGACACAGAATGTTGAGGGGTCAAGTGATGAAAATCTAAAGGTCACTGGGACTGGCCTAAGGCAAAACGATGCCTTTATGAAAGGAAAGCCTAGAACTGTCCTTGTTAAAGAGAGACCTCATGCAGGCTCTCCTGTGGGTGACAAGGACCTGACCACAAAAGATAAACAATTTTTTTTTTTTAATTTAAACATTTTATTCCATTTCAGTACCTATTTTTGAAAGAACACATCAAAGGAAATGGCTCATTTATCTGAACTCCAGAGCTGGGACTGACTTGGTTTAGGCTGCATGTGTTTATTGGAAAATGCAAAAGACAATGTTAAGACTTCTCACTTCTACCTTCCCATCTGCAAAGAAACTACCAACATCACAGCCTAGAGGCCCTTAAACCAAAAGGCATATGGGAAAGGCTTCTTTTGTCAATTCTGCTCACTCCAAACCCACTCAGACTGTCCCACTGCTGCCTCTTGGCTCAGTGCCTCACCTTTGGCCTGTAAAACACGTTCTGCACAGACAGCATGGAGACGATCGTCAGCATTTCCTCGCTGCACCCCAGGTGGACAGACATGATCAACATCTTACACAGCATGGGCTCCAAGGGGAATTCTGCCATCTGCAAGAAACATGTTTTCATGTTTCAAGACTCAAAGTCTTGAGTCTTCTCAGTGCAAAAGAAAGCAATGCCTTTTCTTGCATACTTACTTTCCAAAGCAGTGTGCCTGACCCGGAATAACTTTGAAGCATGAAGCAAATTACTTGCCTGTAGTTACTATCAGAAGAATATCCCAATACTTACAAGAAATTTTTAGACATTAATAAAAGTAACCTCATGAATGAGGGGTAATAATAGTTGCTCCTTAAAAAGCAGAAGGTGGTAAATGAAGAGCTACCAACAAAACACAAGAGAATAACAGGAAAAAGAAACCAACAGTGCCAGGCAAGGTCTGATACAACCACTCTGTCATTCCCTAAATATTGGCAACACAGACAGTGCTAAAAGGTATTTTATTTGGCCTACCCTGCGCCCAAGTCGAGTGAGCAGCCCCTCGTCATCCAGAGCTCCCAGGGTGTAGAGCTGCTCCATGGCAGTTATGAGAGTTTCCATGGGGGGAGCATCCATGAAGTCAAAGGACAGCAAATCGTTGATGCCCATGGCCTGAACAGAGGGAGGGGAGACAGCCCAAGGTAAAACATAGAGAAGGAAGACACCCAACTCCTGCCAGAGATACAATGCCATCAAACACTGAGGCACTACAGAACTTGTAACCAACCCTGGCCTCACATACCTTCAGGGAAAGTACTGTACTGGCCAGATTTGTTCTCTGGATTTCAGGCACGTTGGTGGTTAGCATTTCATCTCGATATGCACGCTCTGTGTACAACCTGTAGCATTTTCCTGGGCCTGTTCTCCCAGCCCTCCCTGCTCGCTGCTTTGCTTGAGCCTAAAGGTTAACAAGGCATTGGCACAAGTGAAAAAAAGTACAATGAAATGATTAATTCTCCAGTTTTACTTGTAGTAATAGAAAGATTTTCAGTGCAACACAGGAAAGTATGTATTCCTTAGGCACAGCCTCAAGGAGCCTCAGGGAGTTATCAAAAAATTTGATTTTATTATCCCCTCACTTTGCTCCCCTGTTCTGGGATGTCACATTGGCAGGATACACAACACCCAGAGGGGGAGCCAAGCACAGAATGCCTACCTGTGAAATGGGTGTCACCACCAGCTGGTCAATTCCAGTCTTGGAGTTGTAAACTTTCTGCTTCACAAAGCCAGGATCGACGACGTAATATATTCCATCGATGGTCAAGGACGTCTCCGCAATGTTGGTGGCAATGACAACCTGTAAACCACAGTTTAGGTCAGCACAAGTCTTGTGGCAGGTTGCCAAGCCAACCATACTGCCCAACTTCATCCACTGGCACGATATGAGCAGTTTGGTTTATGTGCAACCACTGCCATTTAATGTGGAAAGGAGAAATACATTCATAGACAAGAGAAGGAAGTGCTACCTACAAAGATGGACAGTTTGTAGGCATCTACCTTTGTTTTAGGCTTGAGCAAAATCAGAAAAGAGCATGATAAAATACACAATTAAAAGCAAAAAATTGTAAGTTTGTAAGCAGACTGCACTGACTTCAGGAATAATTTTTACCTATCACTCAAACCATATTTAGAGAAGAATCTTCCAGGCAATATATCTCTAGATATTCACTAGCTGCTTGGAGGAGATTTACATCCATCCAACAGGAACTGCATTTAGACTTTAAGTTTTTTAAATTAACTAAAGTTAATATCCTTTAAGGACAGCATTAAATAACACACGACGAACACCCCACAGAGCTTTGCTACACCAGATGCTTTTATGCACATTTTCAAAGGCTTAGATGACAGGTACACAACCAAAAATATGCTCTAAACTGTAAGGTATCTTTTCTCCAAAGCTACACAATTTAAGCAGTGTAATCCACCCCACTATTGAAATACTTCAGCATGAAATTACCTTTCTGCTTCCTGGTGGGGCGGGGTCAAAGATCCTGGTTTGCATTTCACTGGGTAAAGCTGAATATACTGGCAGGATAATTAACTCTGGAACATCAGGTCCTAGAGACTTCATCCTTTCATAGAGGATTTCACAGGCAGTGTCAATCTCTTCCTGACCAGTTAGAAACACCAAAATGTCACCTACACAGGAAATAAATTAAAAACACCCACAGAATCAAATCTGTTTAGTATTAACATATTTCCATTCCTCACCCTTTCCACTTAAAGCAGAGGATCTCCAACTTTTGCCAGCCTCTGGGCAACATACTTCAGTCACCCAATTTTTTCAACACTTTAGTTATTGTATTTGCAAAGAAGAGAAGATAGTGCTGACAGCATTTCCATGACTTGTAGAAAGATCTTGCTCACAGATCCTTGAATCACCACCAACCCAAGACCATTCTCCACTCACCTGGTGGCTCTGTTAAGTGGATCTGCATTACTGTAATCAGACTGGCATCCAAATAATCTGTCTCTGGCTCTTTTGTGTACAGAATTTCTACTGGATATGTTCTGCCAGGAATTGTGAAGATTGGGGCTTCATAGAAATACTGGGAGAATTTCACAGCATCCAGTGTTGCTGACGTCACTATCAACTTCATATCCTGTCTCTTCTGCACTGTCTGTAGCGGGACAAAAAGTTCTCAAGTCATTTATTGCCTTTGGAACAATTAACATATGGAACTTGACTGAAGTCAGAGAAATACAACCTGCAATATCAGGTGTTTTAATGTCTGAGTAGGGGGGTGGCTCATTCCAGTACCCAGAATTTCAGAAAACTGACCCCTGAGATCCCATTTCAAACCTCTTTTAGCAGCACTACCACCAGAAAGCCTTTGGCAGCAAAGGACAAGCAAAGCAAGGACTCTCCTCTGCTCATCCACCATTACAAACATCCAGGATGGCCAATTCTCATTGTTCCTGCTGCATTCTGATTGCTTCATCTTCACACAGGGGCTCATCTTACAAAGATTCAGACCACAAACCTTTGCCTGTGCTCTCCTACCCACACATAACACAGAGAGAACACCAAAACAGTAAAAATCCAGTGCTACATCACCTTCTTCAGGAGTCCAAAGAGCACATCTGTATGGATGGTCCTTTCATGGGCTTCATCCAGCATGATAATGGCATACTGGGTCAGATCTGGATCTATCAAGCACTCCCTCAGTAACATTCCATCTGTCATGTATTTGATGACAGTCTCAGGGCTGGTGCAATCTTCAAACCGAATGGTGTAGCCGACCTAGAGAGAAGAGTTGCACAGAAACCAAAGATACAAAATTAAGCCATTAGCATTTTAAACTCCCAGCCTGGTTATTCCACAAACTCATTTTACAGCCTGCAAGAGAACAGACACATGGACACACAACTAAACTAGCTCCAGTACTGATTTTTCCTCTTTTCCTCATGCTTATTTCTGTTCTTCAACGTGGAAATTTACCTCTTGTCCCAGGCAGCAGCCAAACTCCTCTGACACCCTCTTGGCGACAGACATTGCAGCCACTCGGCGAGGCTGAGTGCATCCAATCTTCCCTCTGGAGGTGTACCCTGCCTCAGCCAGGTATTGGGTAATCTGTGTTGTTTTCCCAGATCCTGTCTCTCCAATAACAATCAGAATCTGGTTGTCATGCACAGCCTAGAAGAGGTCAGAATAGATGAACACCTGTCAAAATTTTTAAAAACCAACAGATCAAACAAAATCAGCACTGTCTATCTAGGACTAGATTGAGCTCTTGTTCCAGACAACCCAGACTAAAAATCATAAAAGTATTCTTACTGATCAAGTAAGCAATCTGCTTAACCATCACTCAGCTGACTCATCCCTTGCCCACATAGTCCTACTATCAATTCTGACTTACACCAATAAATATCTGGAGCTTTATTAAAATACACAGAGATAATACTTTAAAATGAATACTCTGAACTAAGGTTCTGCACTTAAAATTATCAGCTGGCTATTCACCTGTCAACAAGCTAAACCAAGAATATTTAAGTTACTGCTTGCTCAAACCAGAATGCCTTTTTCAAGGGTCTTACTTGTATCAGCTGCTCCTTCAGCCTGAAGATTGGGAGACTCTCTCTCTGTTCAATGATGGAAAGCTGGGTCTTCTTACCATAAGAAGCTTTGTTGCCACCAAATGCATGTTTCTTCCACTCTGGGATATCATTTGGCATCATCCCAATACCTCGCATGTTTGCAGCTATTTGTCTTCCATCCACTAGAAAAGAAATGGACGATTTCACCATTACATCATGCATCAAGACATTTCTCCTGACTTGTTCAACTATCACAAAGAAGGCACAGCTCCCCTGTGCTCAGATGTACCATCAGGGAGAGGATCCACCCAGTGTGTGTTGAGGCCCATGGGGATAGAATCCATCTCTGCTTCTCTCTGGGCTTGTTTAAGTTCTCGTCTCTCTTTAGCCAAAGCACTCTGCATCATTGCAGCCTGGGATAAGGAACCATCTGGATTCTGGAAAGCAAGAAAAAAAAAGTTGAGATTTCAAGTATTACAATTGCTTCAACTTCAGTTATCTCTCTATCATCACTGTCCTTCAGCTTCAGTTCAGTGATAATGTTTTTCAAGGCTCTCAGTAACGTGCAGGTGGGAAACTGATTGTTAAATTCCAAAAAAATTCCAAATTTCATTAAATCAAGTACATTGGTTTTAGCCTGGAAATCTCTTACCTTTACTATTTTAATGGGACTCATATCCATGCTCTGTTTAGTGTGACCTCGAAGGAATGGTGGCTCTTCTTCAACTAACTCAATCTCAAGGTCCTCATCTAAAATCCACAAGTGACAATTGTTACAGAAATGTTAAACAACTTTCAGGTACATAAAAGTGCCTCTATAAACAATGCTTGCTGTGTATTCTTGCTTATGAGGTACTTAAGAGTTTTAAAAGTAAAAACTCTGCAATAAAAGTTCACAGACAGGGCACATCAAAATGCCACTAATAATACAGCCAGAGCAACCCTAGTTCCCAGTGTGTAAGATGATGGCAAATTGTGAAATGCTTCATAGTCATTCATGTCATCAACCTCTTTTTCAGTCAAAACACATCCAGAAACAATGAATTTACAACAAAAAGACTACTGGGAAATACCTTCTTCATCATCAACTTTAGGAAGAATCCCGGTCTCCTCATCAAAATCAGGAAACTCTTCCTTGGAAAGCACATTCGCTGCAATCATCTGGGAACAGAATGAACACAATATGAATTTGTCTCCATGAATGAACACAACTCCCACCTACAACTCAGTTCTAACACTATCCCTCTAAAACAGAAAAAAGGAAAGCTCCTACATTCTGACAATACAACACAGCCCAAGTGTCAATGAATAAAGATCCCACTCTCTTCCCCCAAATGCAACACCCACCTGTTTGATTTCCCACTTCTCGGGGTCTGAGATGCGGGTGAGGCGTTTCCGCTCCAGGCTGTCATCTTCCACCTCCGGGGCGTTCACCAGGGACAGGTGGCTGGGTCTGTCTGGGTTCCTCATGGAGGTCTCCTCGTTGGTCTCTCCAACCAGGTTTCTTCTCCGGTTCGGGTTTAAGTCCTCCCCAGTGTCTTGGTCAACATCCTACGTTAGATGGATTAATCAATCAGTTCTACCTATATTTCACTTCTCCTCATTGTTATGAGGAGCTTCATAATGCCAATAACAGCCCATTCACAGGAAAGTTTTGCAGGCTTTTAATTTTTTTTTCAGCCCAGGCCTGGAACACTCTAGTCTGCCTTGGCAACAGTGGGGATTTAATCTAAAATTAAAAGCTTCTCTCCTGCTGAAAAAGAAGACAAACAGCAACAGCTTGAGGTTTGCCCTGCCTTTTAGCCATCACATCAAGCCAAAAAAATTGTTAGGAACCCAGAGCAAACTAAAAGGCCACTTAAATACAGAACAGCATTTTGGTTTTTAATTCCCACTTGAATGGTTGTTAATTAGTTTCCAGCAAGAAGAGTAAAAAAAAAAATAGCAAAATCATGCATAATTTTAAAAATTTTGGCACGTCCATACCTTCATGCTCAGGCTGGTTTTGGATCCAGTAAAGGATAACACTTTGACTTTCACTCTCTGTCCTTTGCTCACGACATCAGCAACGTTGGCAACCCGTCCTTCTCTTCGCAGCTCTGAGATGTGGACCAAGCCCTCCCAACGCTTCCTGGGGGTGAAACAGGAAGACTTGAGACATCACAGGTTATTACTATGACAGTCCTTCAGATCATTCAGAATCGAGGCTTGCTGTCAATATTTCGCTGTCAACTGACTGTTGTGTGTTCATAAACTGTCTTTCCTAAGGAGAATTTTGTAACTTTCCACTGTCAAACTTATTTTTCTAAAACAGTCTTTCATTTTGGTGTCCATTTCGGTAGCCTCAGGCCCTTTTCAATTTACCAGCAGAAAAGAGAACTCAGAATAATATCGTCTCTGTCATGAATAGCAGAAGGTACCTTAGTCCTTCCAGCTGCACGAAGCATCCAAACTGCATGATGCTCGTGACTTTGCCATTGTAAATGTCTCCGATGGAAGGCTCCTCAGGTGGGGGACGGTCGATGTGCTTGTCTCTCCATTTCTCATGGCTCTTCTCCATGTACTTGTCTCGATCCTTCCGGTCCCTGCTGGGGCTGTGACTTCTGCTCCGTGACCGGTACCTGGATTTTCCCCCTTTCTTATCCCACGTTCTGGAACGAGACCTGGAGCGAGATCTGTGCCTTCGCTTCCTGTCCCTGCTACGACTTCGGCTCCTCTTCCTTTTCTTCACCCTAATAAAACAAATACTTTTGCAGTGAAATTCCCCCTCAGAAAAAAAAAAAAATCAGTGGGCAAGACCCTTTTACCCCAGCCCCACCAGACACCTACCGGCGGTCGCTGTCCCTTTGCTTGCCCTGCCTGTCTGCAGTCGGCATCAGAGCTTCGAGCTCTTTCAGGGCATCAGCAGCCACTTTCACATCATCTTCATCCAGCATAGTCTGCAAGGACAGAAAACTGCTCTCTGAGAAGGCTGATAAAAAGCCAGTCGCAGAGAATTAAGGATAATCGTATGTGTGTATCTATTGACAAAGCATGCAAGATAAAAAGAGATCAGACAGAGTGTGTGATACAGAAAAAAAAAAAGTAACAAAGGTCTCCTCCATTTCACCAAGACATTGACGTAATTCTGCTTTTACACAAAAGAGAGCATCTTAATGCCTCAAGTTGCTACAGAAATACAAAATGCCTGTCCCTCAACAGCACCTGAATATCCAAAATTTTTAACTAGATTGTAACCCATCACTACGGTGAATTCATGTAAGAAATGCCAGGTTACAAATTGCATGTCTGGTATTCCAGATACTCTACAAAACAGTATCAGCATGGCAATTCTGTAACAGCTGTTCTTTGTAACACTGTGCAGTGACACCAGCCTTCTGCCCCTTCCACGTTTCATTTCTCACAGTTCACTTTTATCCATGCATTAGCAGGAGATGCCCATATTAACAAAATAACATTGAGATTAACCGAAAAAAACCCCAATTAAATAAAAATTCCCCTAATTTTTCACATAATCACAAAAGAAATCTGAAATGATGACCTTACCCTGATGTTGGGATTGTCTGGCCTGCAAAGGGCTGGATACAATTCCCTCAGCTTTTCTTTCTCTGATTTGGGTTTGACGATCACCTCTGATTTTGAGATTTAAAACAGCAAGGGAAAAAAAAAAAAAAAACAACAAGCAATGAAACCCAAAACTTAGAAGTGCAAGAACAACTGACTTTTGACTTTTCTCTAACTGAATTTAAGGTTTAATTTTCATGTAAATGCAAAGGTTCATAAACTTTTTATAGAGATTCAATTCAAGGAGTACCATGTTACCTTCCTACGAATAAAATCCTGATTATGAGTGAATATGAGAAAGACAAAAACTCTTTAGCAGTATACCCAGAATAACAGCAGAAACAATAAGATTTGCCTCACAAGACTGGAACAGTGACTGGATCAGTCTCACCAAACACTGAACCACTGGCTCTGCGTACCTTTGCTCGTAGATGGTTTTGGTGGAGGCCGCATGGTCTGTATGAGACGCAGCAAGTTACTAATGAGGGAATCCTGAAAAAAAAGAACAAAATACCTTAAGGAATTACTGCAAGGCTGTCTTTCGTTATCAGAAGGCACAAGTGAGGATTTATTGTCAGGACAAAAAAAAAATCTCAATTCTGAAGATGCAGGTTGCTTTTTTAGAAAGTATCACTAGACTTCATGTATACTTTGAAAGGGTGTAATAAATTGAACCTACTTGTCATTTTTAATCACCTATTTAATTCAACTACAGTTGCATCTAAGGAAGTGATAAACACAGCATCTAAGCATCACAGGAAGACTTATGACACCTGCCTTCATCAAAAGTTGTTTCTTCCATGGTTTATATGCTCAATGTGACAATAAGCAATTCAAGATGCTTTTCAAAGACTACAAAATCTTTTAAAAAAGGAGGGATGGGGAGACTTGGCTTGATGAGACAGGAATACTCAGAAGCTAGTTAGTACATTGTTTTCCAAATGAAGAAAACCCATAATCAGTCTTCATAACTCCCTCTTTAAAGCAAAAATCTCTATAAAATATACTAGGACAAGGAAAACACAGGCTTCAGGCCTCACTTACAGTGAACTCAGCACCATTCTTTAGCAGAATTGCCTTAAACGTGTCAAACGTAGTATTTTTCTCGGCGAGGCTTATCACAAACTCGGCTGTGAGGAAAAAAAGCATTAAGTGAATTAACACAAACAAGTAAAAGGGCCACGTACGGGGCCAGAAGCCGCTCTGGGTCCAGCCAAGGCCGCTCTGCTGCGGCACCGGCCGGGGGGAGCCGCCCCTCAGCCCCCCTCCCCGGGAGCCCAGACCGAAGCACTTCCTCAGGCCCACGGGTTTTTCCTCGAAGCAAAATTCACCGTCTCGAATCCGAAAAGCCCTCTGGCGAAACGCGCCCGGGACCGACGGGAAGGGGCCCCCAACAGCCCAAAGGGGCTACACCGGCCCTCCTGAGGGGGGCCCAAAAGCCGCGGCCGTCGCACCTACCCAGGTCCTTGTCGTTGATGCCCAGGTGGTTGTCGAGCTCGGTGCAGACCTTGGAGACGAGGGAGAGGTACTCGAGCTTGGCGAGCTCCTCGGCCGCCGCCACCTCCGCCATGGCGGCCCCGCCACTTCCGGGACGCGCGGGAAGGGGCGGTCCTGACGAGTGGGGGCGTAACCAGAGGGCGTGGCCATGATCAGGGAGGCGTGGCCATGGCAAGGACATCCCGCGTGGGACATCCCGCACGGCCCCGCACGGGAGGGCTTTGCTGGTGGGAGCTTCCTCCGGGGCTCCGTTTCGCTATTGAGAAGTCTCACCGCAAGCCCGGGCTCCTGCTCCCCCCTCGGGGTTGCCCCTCGGGCTCACCCCGAGCCGAACCACCCCGTGGAGAAACCCCAGCCCAGCCCACCCCCAGTCACGGCCACCCGTGAAAGCGCTCACCCGAAATAAGATACAAAGAGGCCACGTTTGCTCTATAGAATGTATTATAAATTATACCATGCATCCATTAACAAAATATACAAAGCTGACAGAAATATATCTCGAGCCCGAGCATACAGCGGCTAAACCCTAAGTAGAAAGTAACCTAAAGGGAACAGCATCTCACACTTGCCATTTCAATCTGCAATAAAGTGTTCCTCCTCGGGTGTTTTAGTTTTGTTAATTTACAGAACACGTTAATTAACATTCCAATTACGAAGGTACACACAGAGAGAACGTGGGTCCTGCTGGGCCTGACGGATCCAAGCAAATAACCACATTACACTTCAAAGTGTCACCAGCTTCTGCATTGCATCCCTGTCCTTTCCTCCTCCTCCTCCTCGTTCTAGAGTTGGCATTAGTCAAAATATACTCAAAACACCACATCTAAGTTAAAAGTGGGGAAAGTTACAGAAGGATCTTTAACTGGTCCACAGCACACAGTTGTACTGGTGTACAGAGATGGGAAACACTGCAAAATAGTTCTACTGTATTTCAAAATAAGCATTTAAGAGTGTATCTTCCACAATCTATAAAAATAGGTTTAAAACAAAAGTGGTATGATACATTTGCTTTCTTGAACTATTTTAATGGTCTCTCTCTACGGGTACTAAGTCTTTTAAAAAAATTCCTACTGATAAGGTGGCCAGTCACAATACTGACACCACTTCAGCTACACTGTGACAAAACAGAACACTTGAGTTTGAAGCAAGGGCAATATAAAATATTTTAGGGTCAATGGTCTCCTACTGCAGCAAGGAAAAAACTGTTTACTTGAAAGTAAGAACGTAGCCAACACTGTCACCTACAGAGGGACTGAACTCTGAGGAATTATCTATGGATACCCCACTGCACAGCAGTGTCCAGTGCTCATTTCTTGTGATTCTTCAGAATCAAATCTCTCTCAGCATCTTTATAAGGGAATTCTTCCATTTCCAGATTAAATAGGGGCATCTAAAACAAAATCCTTACGAGAAAATTGGATCCTACAAATGTGGCTATGGAAACACAGAAGCAGCTCGAACCATCAGAGGAGACTGTACACTTGAAAGTGCTTAAGTTAATGCATTTTTCAAACTCTAAAGTAAAAAGTTACCCAACCCCTGCCTCAAGCACTCTTCCCATTCCTAAACATTACCTGAATTTGTACTCCAATTCAGGTCTGGGTTTCTACACATTCTCGAACTTTCTATGTGGTATTAACAGAGTAAGACATTTGCACTATAGTGAAAAAAGATAATGGTCATATTTTTAATATTTTTATAAAGATTCTTAGAAAGGACTTTCCTACCCTTACACTCCATTTTTAACAAAATATTTTATGTAGGTTATACTTTCCTGTTAGAGATCTATTTTGCACTATCATTAAGTAGAGCTGGTTCAAGCTTGCTGGTGGTAAATTCACTCTCCTGCTTCATTCTGCTACAACAAACATCAACTTCCCTGGTATTCATCAGTTTAACTGCAGTTGCACTTTTAGACTAGATTCAAGATGGCTTTTGTCTATGAGTAACTTCTTTTTCTTAGAATAATTTGTCAGGTTTAAGTCTGTTACAATACTATCATGCATTGGAAAACCAATTACTAAATCATCAGAAGAAATAACTTGCTAGTTCTGGGCATCTCTTGTAAATTCGGCAGGACTACATTTTGCAACAGTATTTTACATTTATTCCTATTCCATAGCTAAGTCAAAAGTCAACAAAAATGTCCAGCTGCCTAAAAAAAAAAAAAGATTTTACAAACAGTAAAAGGGGAAGCTCTCATCTGGGTGCAATTTTAGTTCTACAGGATTCCCTGATAGAAGGATTCAATCTGAAATTAGAGGCTTAAAGACTATTCATTTAACTACGAGGTTCAAATTACAATTGAAATTCTGATGTCTAGTTCAAGAGATGCCATGACAAGGTTTGTGTGACATTTCCTTGAGAAAAAAAAAAAAAAGAAAAAAAAAGAGTCAAAACCTCAAAGAAAAGACAAAGTTTTAAGTCACACCTCCAAACAGAAAGCAGCTGAGGAGCAGCCTGCTCCTGTTGTAGTGTTTAATGAGAGTTTACTCAGTGAAGACAATTCCTTCCCTCCACCAGGCAGGTTCAGCATCTACTGCTGTACCAGTCACTGTTGCTGATCTGAAGTAACTCAGTTACCACTTGAATCATGTTATTGTTGTGTTTCTTCAGCAGCCTCAGGTTGAGCTGCACGTCACAGAATCCCATCTCACAGAGACTGGACAGCAGAGTGGCAGTCTGCTCTTCTGTAGCTGCAGGTTGCTGAAAACAAAAGATAGATCAGCTAAAGAAAAAGATAATTTATTATACTGGAAGAGAATTGAGGCACAGAGACCCTTTGGGCCATAACTAACCTATTTATATTCCCTTTCACTGCTCACTTACAAAGGTGAGTTACTACTCTTACATGATGCTGTAAGAGAAATGCTTTCACCCTCATGGCGTGGATTTCCCAGCCTGCTGGGCACAACATCCCTCAAAGGGATGCCATCAAGCTCAATATTCTACTCTTACATGAAGCCCTATATAGAATATTGACACATTTATAATGTGTAGCTATAAATTTAAGGTTGTGACTCTATCATAGCACACAGGAAAGACATTTACCTGCTCAATAATGGGTGGTCCAGCAAATAACGCTTTGTAGGCAGAAGCAGCAACCGACAAAGCTCCTTTGACAAGTTCTCCTGCAATGCTGCTGCCTTGAGGGTACCTGTGGAGACGCCAGGGGTCACTTTAGGGTCAGTTTGGTTCAGTGAAATGCAAATCTCTGCCTGCTGATGTGTCAGCTGTTGGAGAGAACGGCCTCTGATCCACAGGGATCAGGGCTGTTTGGGAACTGAGCTATGCAGGAAGCTCATTCTTTTATGGGTTTATGCTTTCCATAAAGTGACCTTTTGTAAAGAGTTGAGTATTCTCACCCAGAAGAGAACATCCCTGCATGAAAGCTTCATTACCTTGGGAATTCTGAGAGCTTCTGTTTACTAGGGGGAAATTCAGAAGATCCTGCACCATGACTGTCTTCACCACTGGGTTCTGGAAAAGGAATCAAAAATGTCAACAGGTCCAGTTAATGAGAAGCTGGAGAGATGCAGCTCATACACATAAATGGAAAGGAGTGGAACTCAGTACAAAAGTAATTATCTAAGTTCAGTTATGCAGACACAAACTAGGCGTACAGGATTCTCACTGCAGTCTTAACTGATCCACAAAGCCAATTCTTTCTTTATTTGCAACATTCATACAGCAAAAGTTCGACACCCAGAGAAAAACTACAATCGTTGCTTAGGAGATTTCTCCCCTCTTCAAGCATAACAAGACATCAAATTCAGTATTAGGCAAAAGGAACAGGTGACATTAAGTACTGTCAATACCTTCTCTTGGTATTTGATTAGGAGGAGCAGAAGAGATATTCTCTGAAGCTGATATGTTTAGTTCTTGGAAGGTATGATCCTGAAGAGGTGCAAGATTCCTGAAAGCATAACGCAAAAAAAATTACTTTTACTGTTTTTATTCTGCATGTACACACAGATAAGTCAAGATCAACAGACAAAAGAAAAAAAACTTCACATGGTCCCTTGTCTCCCTGTCTTGCACTACTTAAGTCAGTGACTAAATGTGCCATGAAAAGTTACAGAATTTAAGGACATTCACCCCAGTGTACGACAAGACCTTTGTTACAACAATTTCTGTTTGGACACTGAACTTAAAGCACAAGACCCTGCAGACTCAACAACATCATCAGCATTCTCATTTCCTTCCTGTGCCCAAAGTGTACCTTGGTGCCTGGGCTGAGGTGTCCACATTCTCTGGGGTCAGTGGTGCTGCAGGCAGTGTTTGTGAAGCTGACAGAATGTCACTGACCCTGGGGGGCTGTGGTTGGCTCCCCACTTCGGGGCTCTCTGCTCCCGTTTCAGGTTCTCCCGTCTTTTCCAAACTGGGCTGGGAAAGAGCTGAACTGTACATGGACTCGCCCAAAGGGCGGCTCGTGTCGAAGCACTCCGGGAGGATGATGATGTAATCCTCTGATGAAGCAGAGGAGCCTTGACTCTGAACGTCATCTTTATCTTCCTCCTCATCACAATTGTCAGCACCATTACAAGGGCTCATGCTCTCAGCAGACAGTGGGAGGTCCCCTTCCTTCCCTAAGGAAAAAAGGGAGGTATTACCATTATCCATTTCGTGTGGACAAGAGAGACAGTGTTGTCCCAGCTCCAAGGGACAAGCATTTAGAAACAACTGTAAATCTTTGCTAGTGCTGTTAATGGTGTAATTTGCTTTGTCTGTTGGGGGGGGAGAGTGTAGTGTGAAAAAGAGTGATACACTTACACTGTACAAATACACTGCTGATATTAATGCTTATAATAAAAACAGGAATAAAAGAGATATACAGGGAACTTAAAACTGTAGTTTTCAGCTCCTAAATTACATACATTAGAAACAGGCCAGAAACAGGTATAAGCACTGACTTCAATCCACATGTACAGAATATAGAGGCACCAGTCATGCCTAACATATGAGCACTTACTATATATGGAAGCTTTATGTCACCAAATCCACTTTTTAGAAAAGCAGCTGTTCAATGAGGTGCTTGTTCAGAGCACTGACACCAATTTTCTGACATAATGATTCTCTTTGTGTAATGAGGATCAATTTCCTAGAACAGCCAGATGGTTTTACACCTTTCTTCTTTTTTTTTTTTTTTTTTTTTTTTTTTTTTGGTAGCCCTTATTACAGCTTCATCTTAAATTCAAATCTATTTTACTTACCACAGTAATTTTCCGCCATTAGCTCTGACTGGTGAATCTTTGCTTCCTTTTTGGAAGTGGAATGAGTATTTATCACAGGAGATTCTTCATTTATCATATTGCAAGTGAAGCTGTCTTGCAATGTTTGTAAAGAGTCTAATAAAGCAATCAAAAAAACAATTTAATGTCATCACCACCTGAGCTGAGCAAATCTTTGTTCCATGTCTGACTCCAAACAAGTCAAACCAGAGGAGGCAGCTGCCAGTACTTACTCTGAAGGATTTTATTATTCTTTTTTTGTGGAGGTTTGTGGTCGGGTGCAGCATCCAGGGTCAGAGATCGAATCACAGTTTCGCAGACAAATTGAGTGCCACTCATATCCTCCTCCCCTTCCTCCTGGTTCAGTGCATGCTCAGCTTTCACCTTCCCCATGGAAGAGTGCCCAGGAAGGCAATCTTCTGCCACTCCTTGGGAAGGGAAATGTAGGAGATTTTACTACCATAAGGCAATGTAACTGTAAGAAGAATTTTTTAACCTAACCACGGCTAATACTGACTTTGCATGTCAATTATTTCTAAAGATTGAAAGATTTTTGCATTCAGTTCAAGCTGAATGTGAAAGTGATTGAGAAGCATCTGGAGTGTTTTGAGTATAGCCTAGTCTATAGAGGGCAAATTGTTAACTCTCCCAATAATTCTAGCAGCCAGGTAAATTAGGAAAACCATTTGAAAGGACTTTTTACAAGTAATAGAACAACAGTAAATGGCTTTAAGCTGAAGGAGGGTACATTTAGATTAGATATTAGGCAGAAATTCTTCCCTGTGAGGGTGGGCAGGCCCTGGCACAGGTTGCCCAGAGAAGCTGTGGCTGCCCCTGGATCCCTGAAGTGTCCAAGGCCAGGTTGGAGCAACCTGGGATTGTGGAAAGTGTCCCTGTCCATAGCAGGGGGGTGTTAGAAGTGGATGCTCTTTAAGGTCCCTTCCAACCCAAACCATTCTGTGATCCTATGAGTTGTATTTCTGAATCTACATATATTATGCTCCAACCTCTACATTCATCATACATCAGGCTACAGGTTTATGAGCCAAACAACCATTTGTTTTTCCAAAGAAAGGAACGACAGTAGTTAGAAATTCTTTTCAGACATCAGCTCTGCTGACTGCACAGAAGTGACAATATCCTCCCTTCACCCCCAAGCTCCCCAGCACTACTGCTTACCAGGAACTAGTTTAAATCCACTCCCCTCATTCTCCTCCTCTATCTGACCTAAGCCAGGTTTCTCCAGCAAGGGGCTGTCATGTGGCAAAGGGGACATGCATGGAGTCATGTCTGAAAAACACAGGGAGCAAAGATAATTGGCACTAAGGGAGCAGGAGCCTCCAGGTGTTAACATTTTAAGAAGTTACTCTTTTTAAGGGAGTGAAGAAACTCAGTTATTTTGCGAGATAATTCGGTGAAATAAACAACTAATTTTGCATGACACTGCCACTGGTTGTGCAAACATCTGTTGAAGATGTTATGGTCTTGAGGATAAGAAGGTGAAAAGAAGCCAGTACTGAAAAACAAAAAGGAGAGCTGTCTGTGCTCAAGACACAACACAGCACTCAAGAGCCTTACCAACAGGGGTATTGTGTGGCACTCGCTCCAATTCCTGCACAATGTTAATGTCCAGCAGCTCAAAGGACAGCAAATCCTACGTGAAGAAACATAAGTTTTCATCAGCAAACATTAAATTGGGTTTTATGTATCTGTATCTGGCAGCACAGATCCCACACCTGGTACAATTAACAGCTCAGAAGCTTTATTAATTCTTAGGGATGTCTACAAACATCAACCCCGAGATGGTTTGCTATATATCTGAATTTTAGCACTTTACCTGTGCAGTGAGGAGATCAACAGATGGGATATAAAATTCTCTCTCACTGGGCAGATTTTTGATCTTTAAAGGCAGGGATATTTCAGCCTGCTCTGTTGTTTCACCCATCAGTTGAGCACCTGCTTCTGTTTTTAAGGAAGCATCCTGTAAAAACAAACAAAAATAACAGTGTCCCAGAAGCCCCTTAGGCTTGAATGAGATTTAAAATAACTCATTTTAGAGGCCAGAAGGAATTCTCTAAGGAAGAGAAATTCTGCAGTGTTTCAGTGCTCCCTCTCCTATGGTAAATCAGAACTTCCCCAGTACCAGGTGAGTGACTTGCCTGTTTGGTGTTGGAACAGTTACTCTTCTGACAGGAGTCAGAATCCTTCCAATCACTTTCCAGATAGTCAGCAGCTGGTGAGGGATCCACAACAATACTGCACCAGATCCTTGGCCCAAACTGTTCCCCTCTGTGTGAGAGTCTCCAGTGAGAAGTGTAAGTTCCTTCTATGTTAGGAGCGACAAACTCGACTGAAACGGTTCCCACTTGTCCCGACGGAAGGGATGGCACTAACACATCTTTTTTCTCAGAAGATGCCAAGGTCAGGTTTCCCCACATAAGTTTCAGCTGAAATATACAACAGAAAAAACCCAAAAATTAACTTTACAAGCTTCCCAGTTTGTGAATCAATAGGCCCAAGGAGATCCTAAATGGGTCCCCACGGAGAATTCACACGTAAATGGTATCTTCCAGAACTATTTCAGTGTGTAAAAGTAATAGCAAAGGCAAGATACCTTTGTGTCTGAGCTCCATTCCACATTGCCAGTATTTTTCATTCGCCAGTGTTTGATAAACTTTGTTCCTGGTTGCAAGTGAGTACCATCAGGCAAATTCTCATCCACAAACACCGCACTTAGCGTTGGGACAATTGCTTGGAAGGGTTGATTAGGACTCCTGAGATGGAGGAAACAACAAATAAGACACCAAAAGTGAAGAACTTCAGCTGCCAATTAATGTTAATCTCACTTTTAAATGCCCTAAATAGAAGGGATGAATTAAAGAAACTAAAACTATGCAAGTTTTTCACTGTACATCCATAAACCCAAAGGGAATAGGAAATGCAAAGTGATTGCCTGCAGAGGCTGCTGTCTAATGAACCTCAGCCTAAGAGCACACAAAAAAAAGAGCACTGAACATCATAAGTACACAGAATGTACTTGACTTTATGCAGACACACTTAATAAAGCAGGAAGATACAGATTTTTTAAAAACTGTCAGCAATGTTCATTTCCCATGCATGTGTATATAATCCTAGGCACTCCCCTTCCCCCTAAACCTACATAAATCAATCAGTTTCTGCTAATAACCCTCACTTTTTTCCTTCTCCTTCCTCTCAATTAAAAACACTCCACCTTGCAGATCAAAAACTCTCACAGGATCCAATGACAAATCATACTTTGTACGAGCAACTTCATAACCTCTCTTCACTTTAACCTGGTCTCATCACAAAAGGTCAGACAGTACAACCACCAGGTGCTCAGTTAACATCTCTTACAGGAAGGTGTTAGGTTGGAGACTCTCAGATTTCAGAGTAGGTGAGCTGCTCGTTTCCAATACATGGACAGAGTTCCACAGATGGATTTTCCTGTGCAATTTTAGCTGCTTTTTGAGCTCTCGGACCTCTGCTTTTCTCTGTTTCTTTTCTGCTCGTAATCTCTGCTTCTCTGCCTTCAGAAATCTTTTGTCCATCTGCTTCTGGAGCCTGCAGAGAGAATAAGACACTCTCATAGTACATCGAATTGGCCAGGATTTAGCTTTAGTCAGCAAAGTCTTAGTCTCAAGGCAACACTTCATGAAAGAATCCAGGCTTCTAGACTGGACACCAAATGATTTCCAAAGAACATCCTCATAGCTGCTTGTGGAACTGGTTTGAACAATCTCAGTGAAAGAGCAAACAAAGGCAAATACAGACTGCTCCAAGAAAAAGCAGGCTTTCAAAGTTTGCTACCCACCTATGACCCAAAAGTCTGTATTTTGTATTTTATCATTAAAAACGCTGTTAAGATTTGTGACTTCAGCCCCTTTACAAGTTCGCTACACACAATGAAATTCGAGTACCGTTTCTTGTTATGTCTAAAATAAAAAGCCGAACATCAACCTCAACACAGGTGTTCCCACTTGCTCTCAGGTCAATCCTGTCAGGTAGTGGCAGGTGGGGGTGGGTTTTTTTTACCTCACTTGCTCCAGGGTGGCGGGAAGGCGGGGTGGGAGCTCCGCAGGGCCGTAATTCTCAGCGGCGCAGAGGACGGGTCTGCGCAGCTTTAACAGGACGTGGTTTGGGTCGTGTGCATATGACCCTGCTTCACACTCCTCACAGATATTGTAGGCTGGACAGAGGCTGCAGAGTAGATGAGACAGAATGTTACCAGGAGGCAAAGAATTTCTGCAGAGAAATAACTCTGGGTCATGCTACTCGCTGCAGGTAGTGCCCAAATGACAGCAACCTGACTGTCCAACTTATACATCGGTATTTGGAGCCATCTGGAATACCCAGATGATTCTCTCCCCCTTCTGGGCAAAATTGCAACATAGTTCCCATTCCCTTCTTGAGCACACACTGAAAAAAATTGATGCTGCCTTTAGCACAAGTGACTAAAACTGTTGCTACAGTTTTACTGAAATCCAGTGCCAGCACTCTACTTATGAAAATACAGAGGCTAAGTCAACAAGTACTCAGGGATGCAAAGCAGATGGTCCTACAGGAACAGGACTGATAAAACACAAGCTCTCATCTCCTGTCAGCACGAAGAAAAAAAAAATCCAAAGAAAAACCCTGCTATGATTTCATCCCCTGCTTCTGCCTAGTCCCAAAATGCTTACCTTTACAGCAGTTGCCTCATTTGAATAAAACCCTCACTTAAGACATTCATCAATACCTACTTAATATTATTAAACTGACAAGCCAGATCATTATAAAAAGCATGATCTGCCTTGGTCTCACTGACTCTCAGAGCCAAACAAAGCACTGCTGCAGGCCGGTGGTTCCAAGTTTTGCTTTTCTGTTTAGTTAACCCAGCAAAACAATTTCCTTTACAATTACTGCATCTTAAGCGCAAATAAGGTAAAGACTGATTGCCAGTAGAGCAGGTGTTATAAAATTCCCCCACTTTAACAATCACTTTGGCTCAAAATAGCATTAATCCTGCTTTTATGCAGACTCTGGTCTAGTTGCCACAGGAGATGCTGATGAGACACACACTGACATTCTGAGAGGTACAGCAGGCTGCTGGTTAGAGATCTGGAAGCCCCAAGCCAGCTCCTCAGGCTCATCCCCAGACCCCACATGGCAGGTTTCCCCCACTCCCACGGCACTGTTACCTGCACTGGTAGCGCACCCCGATGATCCGGGCCTGGCAGTTGCAGCAGGAGATCAACCAGTCCCAGGGGCCCGGGCTCTCCGGAGGGGCAGGTGCCGCTGCAGCTGAGCCCTCAGCAAAGTCTGGAGGCTGATTGCAACGAGCAAGCTTCTCGTACAGCTTCTGCTCCAGCTTCTCAACAGTCTCCTTAACCACTTGTTCCCTGAACTAGGGGGAAATTGAGGTAGTTATGGACAAGACCCACCTACGCAGCTTGAAAAGCTGGGTTGCAGTTTATCAAGTCTCACAACCCATAAGTCAGTAGTTCAGAATCCATTTCCCATGCACCCAGCACATTCTACAGAAAATTAAACAAGTATCCCATTCCAGAGGATTTTTATTTTAGAAAATACCAGCCCAGAGCTTTTAGAGAGGCAAGTTAAAAATCACATACTTGTGCTTGCAATACTAAGGTTCTTATTCCATAACCTTGCACTGAAGGGAAGGAAACTCATCTCCAAAACAATTATCACAACTCCCAAACCCTTCTGGAGTCTCTACCATTATACTCTGATTTGTCTATCAGGGATGTTTTAGACATAACTATGAACTTCTCCTATCTTTAGTTTGGATAAAAAGGTGACAAAGGAAGAAAGGAAACTCTAGAAAAAAAAAAGCTTAGAGATAAACGCACTGTTGTACACTGAACCTTTTAGTTTCAAGACCTCTTAGCTAATGAATTCTTAGTGATGGTATCAAACTGTTTCTCAGTGATGTTTATTAGCTGTTCAAAACAAGTTAACAACCATATCTTAACTGTAGGTTATTGTCAATGGCTTCCTGAAAGTGTTTTCTCAAAGTGAACAGTCAAGAAAAGCAAGGTCATCAAATGCTCTCCTTTCAATCACAGGAAACCATAACTATTGCCCTGCTGAAACTGCACAATCAAGAGTTTACAACAGCAACACTATTCCTATCCCATGCTCTCCCACCACCATGAGGGGTCTGGAGTTCCTAGGGCTGTTTGGGTTCTATCATGGGAGCAACTTAAAACTAAACTTAAATCCAACCAAATGCATAAACCAAACAATCCACTTTTCCCAAGGGGCATGGACCAAGCTGGGCTGACAGCAACTGTGTTGAGATGTCCAGAGTTGGGCAGCACAAGGATCTCTTCCACCCACAACTTCTGAATATCAATACTTGCAAGACAATGCACTTACTGTTTCCAAGTAGCTGGTAAACCATTCTGGAGGATTTTCACTCGTGCTTCCTGTTTGGGTCTGATTTAACTTCTGCTGGGGAAAAAACAACAACAAAAAAAACAAACAAAAAGGATGCAAAGTTGAAAAAAAAACATCCTCAACACAGCAAGTTAACCACTGAAATAGTTCTCAAGTGTCTCTATAAAAAAATTTTTAAAGTTCTTCAGAAAACAGTGGAGAAGCAACACAAGGTAAGCACTGATATTTTCCTGAAAGATTTCTGTTTCATCAGCATTTGACTGTAATTACACACCAAATCTAAAGTAGTCAAATATGCCATCTGATAATTTCTGGTAATGAGGGCTTCAGGACACCAATTCCTTTGTTTATCAAAATACTTAAGAATGGTCAACATGAAAGCATCTGTATTTATTTCTAGAACCCCTGTATTTCTAAAGTCAGCATCAAACTATCCTCTTGAAAATTCAAACTATTTGGTGAGCTTCAGGGGGTGCAGCTGAAAACAGAGACCAACCTCTGAACTCAGTTTTGATGTGTGGGTAAAGAGGACAGTAAGTCCATAAAGTGAATTACACTTACTAATTGTTTTAATTAATATATAATGCAGCTCTAGGTCCTACCTGAACGGTCAGCTCCTTGTCATTTTTTAATTCTTCCTGTAATCCCTGAGCCAGCATGGAATAGCATAAAAGAGGTTTATTCTCATCTTTCAGAAGCATCAGCTTTTCTGTCACATTTTTTTCAGGTCCTTGCAGAGCACAAGCAGGGTTTTTTTTGTAGGCATTCATCTGAAGTTGATTTCCTTGTTTAACTGCAATCTAAACAAACAGGACACACAAACACCACATGTTCCACTTTCAGTCAGCATACAAAATCTGTAAAGATAAAGCACTGGAGAGAACTAACAGATAAAAACAAAACAGAGAGATGCCAAGCTAGAGTCAACTGATATTCTACTTCTTAAAGGTTACCAATATGCTTATTAAAAGGTTTATTGCATGCCAAAGGATAATAATGCAGATACCCTACAGGAATGTTTCAGCCTAAAATAAAGTGTTAACACGTGCCAGTAAATAACAGATGCTGTCCAGGAATTTCTGATTATTTTCAAATGATCAGATTTGAAAATCAGACCGTGAGCAAAAAGTTCCAAAAGCATTAATAAAGTAAAACTGAAATGTAAAGGAGTCCAATTTTATCTTGTCTACATAAAATTAACTGCTTATGAAGTAGCTAAGCATTGACACTAATAGAAGTTTTAATGTTACACTCTGGCAGTAGAGCCTGTGTGAACAATGAATATACTGAAGAAAGTCAAAGAGAGCATTTACCTTCAGAGCTTCTTCATATTCCTCTAAAGAAAAAGAGACAAGTGTGAATTTTCCCTATCTCAAACAGATACAAATCTAGCACACAGTATTTAGGGAGTCTTAAACCACCATTACCTTCTGTAAATTCTTTCAAAGTAGTGCTACTGAAAGAAGAAAACTGTATGTACAGCAACAAGCACACCTCCTCACAGCTAAGAGCTGCAACATTCCATTAATTTAACCACATCTAATTTGTTCCTCCAGATCAAAACCTCCTTCCTTTGGGAAGAATTTGATGCCCAACGATATATAAAATACAAAAATCAGAAAGCAAGCATTCCCAAGTGCTCCTCCAAAAATCACAAAGAAAAAAAGGTTGGGGTCTGTTTCTTGATTTCACTTCAATAAAGCAGCAGCTCACCTTTGCTGTTCACAGAGACCTGCAAAGAGAAATAACAGTGAGTGAGAGCCACAGGCAGATTTTTGCAATTCTCTGAAAATTACCACACTTCCAGAATAAAAGCACTTTTATTTGGATTTTCCAAAACACCACTCTAGATATTTAAGTGTTTCTAAGCTTATCTCTACAGATCCTCATTTATCCATTCTGCACACAGAAATCACCAGTACAAGAAGCTGTTTAATGCCTCCAGTACTGCACAATTCTGAACGAGGTTTAGTCAGTCTGACCAGTATTTCAAAGAGAGCTTTCACAGATGCATCTATACATTTATATAAGAAACAGGCTGGAAAAAGAGGGGAGAATCTTTCCCTGAAAGGTTGCTGGGAGCATCTTGACATTTCCCTTTAGGGGAAAAAAAATAAAAACCAAACTACAGGGACTCCCTATCTGCAGTTTAGTTGAGCTGTAACTCAAGCAGTGGAACTGTGGGGTTTGCAAAAGGTCCTCTGTGTCCATGAGTTCCATTTTCCACTGAACCTCCAGATAAACAGAAAGAACAGGAGAGGGTGAGGCTCTGCCAAGCAGGAAGTTACTCAACAAGGACAACCAGAAGTAACCAATTTGTTTTCTGAGTCAGTAATCTGCTTGGAGATTACAGCAATTGCATAAAGCAAGTGGAGGATTTGAGTACAGCAGATCACTGAAGCAAACATATGCTAATGAGAGGGGACCTACATTTGCCAGGGGAAGGAGTGTAGATTGAAGAGACAGGGCTTTATCCTGGCTGCAAACACTGATAGTTACAACTATCTTCTTCTAATAAATACAAAAATCAAGCTCCTCAACAGAAACAGAGCACACAGAACCACTAGCTGTTTCAATGGGGTGGGAAAAAGGAAGGCAGCAGCTTCTAAAAAAGTATTTTAAAATATGTATGCTGCATTAAGAATAAACCCACCAGACTCACAGCTATTTTCTTATTAAAGGGACAAATCACCCCTGCATAACAGATGTTCCTGAAGGACCCACTACAAATTACTGTGAGGCAGAAAGGTTCCCACCAGGCATTTTCTGGTTAACCTGTTGGGAGGGTGGGGTGGCAGGTGTTTTACCTCATCATTGTCCTCATCGATGTACTTGATCTGAACGTTGTCCAGGTCAAATGAAACTTTAACCTGCAATGAAAAAAAAACAAAAATGAGCATAAACCCATAATGAGACAGGGCTACAGGTGTCCTCAGTTAAGCATGATTATTAATTGGGGGTAATATCATAACCCTTCCACCCCTCCCTTCAGTTTCTCAGCAGAAACAAAGGCTGTTTTACAAAATTCATTCCTCTGAAGCTGAGCCCTTCCCTCCAACCGTTACAAACTCCCCCTGATGAAAAGAACCAACTCGTTTCTTTCATGTTGCACCTCCCCTAGTTAATGTTTACTCCAAAACAAATGATAACAATCTTCCCATTCTGAGAGGACAAGCTCGGGGTTAATAAACTCAGTGGTGGTAAACACTGCAGAACGTGAAGGGGAAGCAAACAATCCCCCAAAACACCACCTTTTGCATTGAAAAGCACCTGGAAGAAGACAACTCAGAACAGGTGACCAGACTTTTTTAACCTCTCAGAATTTGGAGAATAAAGCTGAGCAGCTGTTTTTGCATTTTACATCAACAGGGCAGAGTGAAGAGCACCAAATGAACCATAAACCAGATGTTTCCATGTGCTCAGTAAGTCCCCACAGCTCCTGTGCAGTTTTGCACCAGGTACCTGCACGAGGTGCATCTCTCCCAGCAGAAACTCTCAGGAAGACCTGACCATTTTCTGGCAGCCCAGACCTGACAGAACACCCTCAGCTGACAGGGGCTGGAATGAGACATCGGGTTCTCCCTCTTTAAACACGTTCAATAAAATATTAAAACACAGGAAAGGCAGAGTTTTAACTGATACTCTCTTGAAACAGCAATTCCCACAGCAGAGGAAAGCCACGGTGCATTATAATAATACAACACCACACCTTGAACAAACACACCCCGGCTCTGAGACTACCTAAGATTAAGGGCAACAGGGTGCTTACACACTAATCTGCTTCCAGCCTTGATGCAAGCAGGATTCTGACTGGCTCAGACATTCCTGCAGGCTCTACTTGCCACTAAAGATTTTTAAGACTGAACTAGGGTCTGTTCCAGAGGACTGAAATGCAACAAGTGAAGATGCTACATTTCAAGCTTTGAGCTCAAATAATTCACAAAGCAAGACCCTCCTGCATGCACTCTGGAAAAATGACAGCTAGAAGAAGAGGTGAAAGAGAGAAAAGAAAATAGTGACAAGGCCTCTTAAGGTGCAACTTTAAAAGTAAGCTAATAAACCAGAACAGTTGTTACAGAATGAATAATAACTCAAAAAAAACCCCTACATTAGCTTCATAACAGCCAAGGGAATGCTTACAATGCAATTTTAACCTTAGCCAGGAGTTTTCACTAAATGGCCCTAAAAACAAGCATCCAAACAAAAACTTTGGACTATACCAAGAATATATAAAGACTTTCATAAGCAACTGCCCACCCACACGCGGGCCAGTCAGACACTGTTTTGCCCACACTGGCATACACAGAGCTCCTGGAAACAAGGGGCCAAAAACGTGTCAGTGATTCAGTGCCCCAGAAAGCACAGACACATCACAAAAGCGACAGACACGCGTGACTTCACCGTAACTACTTCAATGAGTAAAAGAACAGGAGATAAGAGGAACGGAGTGTACTTTACAGAAGGGGACAAGGCCAAAAACAAGCGTCTGTACCCGTGGAAATGGGCAAAGAACACAACTAAGGACACTCGGTCGGACAGGAAAAAAAAAAAAAAAAAGGACCCATAAGAATCTTTTTTTCCGAAACAGGTTTTTCAGGTCACTCTAAGCACACAGCAGGAGTTAAAGGCTAAAAGGAAACCCGAGATTGCAGCGGCACGAACCCCAAGTGCTAAGAACCTCGGAAAAGGGGGGGAAAGGCTTTGAAAGGCGCGAGAGAACATGCTGGGCCCTCGGAGAGCCGCTGGCACGGTCAACGTGTCACCAAGGCGGCTCCAACCCCCCCCTCCCGCGGCCGGGCCGCGCTCACCATGGCCTCCACATCAGCCCACGTCGTGCGCGCCGGGTCCGACACGAGGAAGCTGCGGGTGTGACCGCGGCAGGAGACGCGGAGGGTCACGGTGGGCTCCGCCGGGGGCTCCATCGGGCGCTCCCGCGGGCCCGGGGGCAGCGCCGGCCGCCGGCCCGACCAGCCCAACATGGCGGCCCGAAGGGCTGTCGGCCCCCCCCACGCCCCGCCGCGCAGCGCTATTGGCCACGCCACCTGTCGCTCACCTCGCTCGCCAATCTGATTGGCCGGAGGGGGCGGGGCGGGGGCGGGGCCGGGCGCCGCGGAACCACAACAATAAACAGAGCCCGGCACAACACGCGGGCCGCGCCTGCGCCAACGCTGGGATCGCACACTGAGGGAGAGGGGGCGGCACGCGGAAGCGCCAGAGCCAATCATAGGCGTTCGAGACTCCCTGGTCACGCCCCCCGCGGTGGGAGGAGCCTATAAGAGGGCGCGGCGGGAGTTCTAGCCCCGCCCAGTCGGGCCTGACTGGCTGCGGGTGGAGCGGCAGAAAGGGCGCGAAACGCGGCGCTGACGGACGGGATCGGGATCGGGACCGGGACCACCATCCCTGGGCTGGAGCAACCCCACCGTCCCCCTTGCCCTGCCCCGGCCGCCCTGAAAGCCACGGTTCGTGCTCTCCGTGAGGGCGCAGTGAGTGCAGAGAGCTGCGTGCTGTGACGCTGCGGATAAGGCCTTACAGCAAGGGCCCTCTGGCCCCCCAGCTGCCGCCGTGGTAAGCTCTGCTAGTTTCGCTTTGTTTTCGGGAAATCGCGGTGTCTGGTTCGGGGTCTCATCTCTGCTGGCTTGGGGTCCTTTGAATAACCACGTCTGCTTTCTCCTCTGTGTTCTTTCCCGCCTAGAACGCCCCCTTTTCCCGCTATTTCTCGCTCTGCTCCCGGAGTTTCTGCTGAAAGCAGCAGTGAACCCTTTCCGGCTTTTAACTGTCCTCATTCAGAGTCAGAGCTCACCCCTGCTGTGAACTGTTACCCAAAAAGTGGTAGCAGCAAAGTATTTGGTGCCGTTCCCCAGGTTGGAGAGAGCCATGTGGGAGGGGACGGTGGTGGGACGCGGTAGAGGAGAAACAAAGCTGATTATTATTTCCTTATTTTCTCCACACTGTTTTTGGACGTGAAGGATGGACTCCTCGGTGATTACTGTTGGGCACGTACAAAATGTGCTTTCGGCTATGAAGAAGAACTTGGAGTGCCCAATATGGTATGCCCGGGAGTAATGTCAGTATGGTTAAGATTTTTTTTGTTTTTATCTTTTTTTCTCCCCTTTCTTTGCCACTGTTTAGTCAATTCAATGATTTACGAGAAATCAAAGGGATTCTTGCTGAGGACTAAGTATATTGATGTTTTGTAGGGCTCGAGTGACAAAGTGTAAGACAGAATGTATATTTTGGTTTTCTCTTACAACCTCAATATTCCAGTCCTCTATCCAGAGAGGGGGTAAAAAAATTATCTGGTTGGATCAGAATGTTGTTTGTAAAGCAGGGTGGATCTTTCCCCCCTTGTCTCTGAGCTCTGTAGTTCAGCAAACAAATACTGAAATAGCAAAGGTTCTACTCAGAATATGGATCCCTACAGTGTCTGTAACTTCTGTCCACTTATTTTTGTTTCTCTTTTTGTAGCTTGGATGTGGTACAAGAGCCAGTTTCAACAAAATGTGATCACATATTCTGCAGGTGGGTTTGAAAACTTGCAAGTGCAGTGCTTAGTCAATCTGGTTTTAATTTCCATGTATACTTCTTCAGTGCTAATCTCCTCCTTTTGTTACCCTCAAGACTGCTATTATTTTTTTCCCAGGTTCTGCATGTTCAAACTGCTCAGCAAGAAGAAGAAAGGTGTGGTGCAGTGTCCTCTGTGTAAGGCTGAAGTTACCAAGAGGTGGGAAACCTGTCTTTATAAGGGGATTTGAGAATGGGGGGTTTGAACTGTGAGCAAAATTGTCTATAAAATGCGTCAGCATAAGACTAAAATAAAGAAAAAGTGGTTATTAAATAAACTTTCTATGTCTAAACAGTAACTGCAGTGCCTTACCTCAGTGTAAGCTTTTTCCCAGTGATTGCAGGGGAACACAGCTCTGTTAACAGATGTTTGTGCTGTATTAGTGTTCAATCATTACAACTCTTCAAAACCTATGTCAGGAAAAATATGAAATGTTCATTTTTATGATAGTTTTAATTCACCTGGTAATGGTTGATTGGGGGAACTGGGTTATTATTCCTTGGCAGCAATTTCTCATTGTCTCATCTTCCACTTGGGAGTTTTACCCCTTGTTCTGTTCAGCTTATATTCTGAGAGAAGTATTTGTAGTCATTTGTCTTAAAGCAACTCAAGTACTGATGTTATTTCAGGAGTCTGAAAGAAAATTCCAGATTTAAGCAACTCATTGAAGGATTGTTGGAAACTATCCATGCTTTTGAGCTTGACACTGGAGTGAAGTGTAAGTGGTGTGAATGTATGCCCCAAATTTTTTTTTTTAAATAAAGTTTTGACATTTATCATTGTTTACAAGGTATCCCGTTTAATGTGCAATGCTAAATATGGGAAGAATGATCAAAATTCAGATAGATCCTTTGGGAATGCAAATCTATTCTAAGTGCTTTGTAAATGGCATTGGCAAGTCAGACATGTGACTGTTTCTATTTTGATAGACAAGACATTCTGGTTGGGAGCAGATGACTTTTGTTTGGGGAGGGGCTTTGTATATTGTGCTGTGGAAAATCCTTTGTTTTCAAATTCTTTTCAACTCCCTCAGCCATTCTAAAATCAGTAGCATTAGATCCTGTTCTTGCTAGGTTATCTGTATAAGCAAAATTGCTTGGAAAAATCAGTTGGTGAGGTCAAGATTATTTTTTTTTCCCCCTTATGAACATTTTTCAGTTTTAAGGAGTCATCAGATTTGTAAAACATCCACAGAAGCCACTGCTGAGTTCCTGGGTAAAGAAAGTTCAGTTGTTCAAAGTAAGGGCTTCAGAAACAGGAGAAAAAGTGCTGAAGAAAATGGACAAGAAAACTTCACCTTGGTAATTGTTTGGGGTTTTTTTCCCATTTAATTTTCCTGGGTTGTTTAAAAGTTTATTTGGAAGGTGGATAGATGCATATACATCAATGAAAGAAGTAGGAGATTTTGGGTTGCTCTGAGATTGCTGTTTGACTTGAATAATACCCTGGACAAGGGCATTTACATATTTTTGGCTTTCTACCCTACTTGAAAAAGATGGTTGCATAAAGAACCTGAACTTATAGATGATATTTCTATATTACAGTCTTTTACTGAAACTAGGCTTGAAAACTTGTCTGTCCTGCTTGTAAGATCAAACTGTTAATGTTTTGGTCTGTCAAATGCACGATAACAGTTTCTATTGACACATTCCATTGCTGATATGAATATAACAAATTACTTGTGTGGGATTTCTGCACAGAGCATTTCTATCAGCCCTTCCTGCCATGGTTTAATTAGTTACAAGTGAGGGTTTTTTTAAATAACTTCATTTCTGTTGTCCTGTCAGCAGGAAACTGCTGTGAACGCTCAGCTTACAGATACCAGGGTGAAAAGGAATCGCCCGAGGAACAAACCCCAGAAATGTGACCCTCAGAAAGGGGTTTATGTGGAGCTGGGTAAGATCTGTAGTTGATCTGATGTAAAATGCTTGCAAATAAATAAAGTTCAAAGTCTCTGTAAATACTTTCTCCTTAAGAGGACAATAAACAGAGAAATTACGGGTAATTCCAAGCTGTTGAATCAAAATACTTTATGATTGAACTTGATTTCATCTGATAAAAGTTGAAAACATCTACCTCCAGAAAGAACTTGGTGTGCATGTGATGATAAACACTGAATCTAGCAAGTCACCCTTCTCTGAATCATTCCCACCAGAGTAACAGCTGATTTTTTGTTTTCAGGTTCTGAATCATCTGAAGAGTTTTTTAAACAGGCCAGCAAAACTGGGTAAGTGAAGGTGATTAAGGAAATCATATCTTCTAAAGACAATTAGTTCAGTGTAAGGTTCTAGGTTTTAGTTCCTTAGCATAGGACTGATAGAATTCTTAAAACTGACAAATGATTGGGTAGAATGGGTGGCTGAATTTCAACACTTTGCCATGTTATGTGCTTTAAATGGTTTGCTAAATGTTTTGTTGCTTGCACAGACATTAATCCTTCAATAGAATAGTAGGTACAGTGCTTTAGAAAGTAAGTGTAAATTCAGGAAGGTGAGAGGGGATCTCTTAAAGATGTGGCCTGAAACTCTGAAGGGGTCTGGTTGTGATGAGTGTCAATTCTGCAGCCTGACTTCCCCAGGAGCTATTTCAGAGAGCAAAAAGGTAAAAAAAAATAAGTATAATCTTCTATTCTGTCTGTTGTGGCTTTTTCTGCAGTAAAAGTAGATTTCCCTTCCCAACAGGTTGGAAGACAAAGCTGCAGTTCAGATTTCTCCTCAAGGAGAGCCAGAAGAACTTGAGAGTGTTGAGAAGGGGAATGAAAATTCATGCATTGCACAGCCTGACAAGTTGTGTGCCAAAGAAATAACACCACCAAATGTCATAGGTGTGTTTTGTTATTTTGATGACAAAGGTGATTTAAGCTTCAAAGAAGCACCACAAGTTAATATTTTTATTTCACATTATTGAATAAATCTAGATAGGTTGTCTAGATATAGTTGCAGTCTTGTGTGCTGTGGTTCTGCTGATGCCTACATGACACTGTAATGCAAAACTATTCTGGTTGAATAGATACTTAAAATGTGAATATTTTGTGCACAGGAAAATCAAAATGCAAAATGTAATTATTCTATTTAAGCCATGTTATCCCTTTCAGTACAAACAGAGAGCACTGTGGTAATTCATGTAGGAAGTTAGAAGAACATGTGTAATATCTCTGCTTTTCTCTAGAGGGAGATTTGTGCAGTGTAATCTTCTGGTTGAGGGGGAAATAAGAACAGTTCTTTTAAAACAAATAGCTATTAAGTTTATTACTGTGTTTATGTGTGTAAAATAGGGCTTAATAATTTATAACACTTATAAATCTAACAGGTGAAAGTGATTTCTCGAAGGAAGGCTTGAGAAAGAAAAGCGCTCAGAGCGTCGCTGAATGTGCCAAACCTGACCAAGGGGATGTGACTGAGTGCCAGAGTTCTCCTTTAAATGCTCTTCCTGCAGATCTATCTCCAGAGCAGTGTGACAGAACAGGTGATTCCAGCCCCACAGTGAACAGGGGCACATCGTTCTTGGAGAGCATGGAAGAAACAGATGAAGAGCAAACTCAGTCCGAGAGTAAAAACAAAGAGTTTGACTTAAAAGATAGTTCAGGGAGCAAGGAAAGTGTGGAAGCTGTGGAGGTGTCTGAACCTGAGAATGACTCTTTCCATGACAAAGAACTTCCTGAGGAGAAGCTGCTTCAGCCAGAGAAGACACTTCCCTCTGGCACTGTGACTCGAGTCTCCAGGAAGAGGCTGAAGCGAAGCATTCAGAAGGTCAATGAATGGTTCACAAAAAGCAACGAGATTATATCTTCCAGTTCTTCCCTGGATGATTCTGATGGAGCCACTGATGTTTCAGATGAAGGAGATGCACGTTCATCAGATAAGGAATCGTGTATTTCAGAAAATACTGACCCTGTGGTGGATTCCATGGAAATTGCAGTGGTGGAGAGAAACAAGAGACAGTCAAACCAAACAGCAGATAGCATCAAAGACAAAATATTCGGAAAAACATACAGAAGAGAGAGGAAATCAAACCCCCCTTCTGCTGTAAGAGACATGTTATCTGCTAGAAAAAAGGAAGATGTGGCTGGTGATAAGTCCTTGAATAATTCCAGCAGAGACAGACCCAAAAGAAAAAGGAAGACTGCCCATGTCCTGCAACCCGAGGATTTCATCAGGAAAAAAGACACAGGAGAGGCAGGTGGAGGCCCTCAGAGTGTTAGCAGGTGCCTTGGAGATGCTGAAAAGGAAAGATGTGATGGAAGTGTTGCTGTTAATGAGAGTCACCTCTCTCAGAACAGGGTTGATAATACAGTCACAGAACGTGAGGAAGGAGGAGGGGCCCCGTGGAAAAAAGCTACCGAGAAGGCGACGAGCAAGCACCGCGATGGGGAGCCAAAAATGCGTGTCAGTGATCAGAAAAGCACTAAAAAAAGCTCTGCAGCAAAAAGATGCAGGCATTCCACCAGGAGCATGTGTGCTCTGCAGTTAGTAGTGGACAGAAACTCTGTTTCCCCTGAGCCAGCTGAGCCACAGATAGACAGCTATCCCAGCAGCGAAGAGCCCGGGAGAGCTGACTCGGAGCATGCCAGGGTCAGGCGCAGCAGGAGGCTCCAGGCACTTTCTGAAGAAATGACAAAAGAAACGAGAAAAGGAGTAATAAAGGAACCAAGAAAGAATCACGGTGATCATGGAGGATCTGTCTCTGGAGACCAAAGGAATGTGGCAGCTCAGGCTGCTGAATGCCAAGACCTGCGTGAGCCTTGGGGTGTGTTGAGTTTCGAGGCAGTCACCGGTCTGAAGGGAGGGGATCTGGGAGCAAATGAAATGCAGGTTGGTCTGAAGAGTTTATCTGACACAGCAGAAACTGGAAAAAGTCTCTTCGATCCTGCACCTTCATGTCAGCCTTCAAACTGTGGTTCCTTTGCAACTCAAGCAGGTTCTCAGGACAGTGAAATACCAGGTAGCCCTGCCCTCCTCCAGCCTCCTTCAGTGCCTGCTGAGCAAACTGCTTCCCATCAGACTGAAGAGGTGACTGAATCACTTACTGCTTTTCCACAGGAACGTGGGCATGATTCACCAAGTGTTCCAGGAGGCTTCAGAACTGAAAAGTTGCCCCTGGCTAAAACTGTTCTGGAGTTGGCCAAGGAAGCTGAGGACAGTGACTTGGACACGCAGTATCTCAGAAACATATTCAGGCACTCGAAACGCTCGTCCTTCAGCCTCTATCAGACCCCCAGGCAGACCTGTGCAGCAGAAAACCCTGATTCTGAAACTTTAAACCCATCACTTGCTGCTCAGGTAGGAAATAAGGGTAGCAGAGATTTACAAGCAGAAAACTTGCAAGAAGAGAGAACAACTGCTGAAAGCCTGAGTGAGAAAGAGAAGCTTCAGAGCTGCAAGTCTGCCTGTGTTGATCATGTGAGTTGCTCTGCCACCAGCACAGAAGACAGACAGGCTGTTTCACAGGCTGCAAAGGAAGGGACTCTGACACCGGTGAGGACAGGGGCTGCTGGGGCTGAGGCCGAAAACCAATCACTAAAAGGAAAGCAGGGCAATGAAAAGGCTCTGTCAACTGACACAGGGATAGAAGGTGAGTTGAGACAGAATCCAGCCAGAAGTAAGCAGAGTAACACAGAAGAGCAATATTCCAAACAAACCAGTTTGAACACAGTGCATGAAACAGGCTGCACTTCAGAAAGCAATCTGAAAGAAAACACCAAAGTTGTCGATGACAGAGAACCAATTCTGCATTTTCAGTCCGTATCAGTGATTTGTCCTCCAAGTTGTCAGCAAAGCCCTGCTGAATTCAGCCATGAGGTCATTGGGAAAAAAAGTAGCAAAAGAAAACAAATAGAGGGGAATGAAGAACAAGCAACCCAAGCTGCTGGCACAGCAGTGCCTGAGTGTTTAGTAGCAGAGGCTCTTAGAGGGAACAGTGATTTTACAGGTTCGTCTGACACTCCTGATGGCTTGCTGTGCTCTGATAGTGAAGAGATCACCAGCTTTGGTGACATTGATAGGAGAGAGCAATCTGCAGTGTTCGTGAAAGGAAGCAACAGTGCCCTGGGAGAAGAACTCCACGATAGAAATGCTGTTCCTAAGCCAAGATCTCGAGGTTTTCAGAAGCCCCGAAGGCGAGCACAGAAGCTGCCGTCTTCAGATGAAGAATCCTGCGAGGAGGAAGATCCACCCTGTTTTCAGACACTGATATTTAGCAAATCAGTAAGCACACCTTTGCAGGTCGATAAACAAGTGACATCTGTGATAGAGGCCTCAGCTGGTCCCGACATGCTGCCTCCCAGTGGAAGTAATGATGCCAATATTAGGCAGAAAATGCCTGAAGTTGCCCCAGGCAATGTGTGTGTTTCACCAAGCCAGCAGTCAGAATGCTCTGTCAACTTATTTTCTTCCCAGTCCATGTCTGAAGAATCAGTTAATGATGCACAAGAGCTGAAGGAACCTTTGCCACAAGTTGATGCATCCAAAGAAGTGACCAGTGTGAATGAGAGTAAGGAAACTCTTCAGAGTTGTAACGGAAGGCTGAAGAGGACCAACACTAACTCCAGAGATGAATGCCAGGAAGACCCAACCACGGGAGAAAACCTAGGTACAAACCAAGATTTTCATCTCTGCAGCTGTGTTTGTAATGTCAATACACATTGGTTTTTGTGGGGGAACTTTCTTCTGTATTTATGAGGTGCTTGCTCTCAAAAGGGATGTGTCAGCCCTAAACAACCAAACAAAAAACCCTCAGTGGTTTATTTCCTGAAAGTTATGTTCTCCCAGTCTTCTTTGCTCTGAGCACAAAAGAATAGGCTGGACACCAGAGGCTGGCTGATGGGACACTCATTTTTGAGTGTTATTGCAATGTGCTACTTTCATTGTAAGCAAAATTTCATACAGCCCACCTAAGCTTCCCCCCCCACCCCGCCATGAAATGTTTATTGAAATCGGCTGTAGAATTTTCTGGCAAATATTATGGCATTTTTATGGCTTTCATAAATGTTTAGGACTCTTTTTATCACTGTTGACACACTGAGTTCTGTTTACTTTGCCATGTGTATGACATGGTATTCTTTGAAATGTTCCCTTAAAGTAGGTCTTAAAGTGCTTCCAATTTCAGTGTTCCCAAAACTTGTCACTGTAGCATTATAGTTAGTAGTTGTCTAAAAGATCTGTTTAGTAAGAGATTGTGTATAATGTTGATTGGTTAGTTGTATCTTGGTGGTTTTTTTTTTTTTTTATTTTAACTCAGATTTCTTTTTTTCCACCTCCTTCAAGGCGAAGCATCTGGATCTGAGAGTGAAACGAGTATTGTGGAAGATTCATGTGAACCTTTCTCTCAGGGGGAAATCCTCACTACACAGGTGAGTTTGGGCACTCAATGCTAGAAGTAGCTCATGTCAGAGAAGAGTGAATTTAATGTTGTGCTTTTATGAGTTGTTTACTGCATCAGTGTAAAATGTGATCAGCTGGCAGGACGTTTCTTCCTGATGTGGCTTCATTGACAGATATTGTAGGATGTGCCTGGATTGAATGGATTTATGGCAATACAGATTGATGGGGAGTTCTGGCTTGTGGTGTGGCAGTGGTTTTCTGTTTGGTTGTTGTTTTGTTGGGGTTTTTTTTTAATGGATTCAGTAACAAGGAATTTCCACATGGTGCCAGTGCTGGAGCTATAACTGGAATATTCAGTTCTGTGGAAAGTGCTTTATCATGTAGGGTGAAAGGGTGTTTGGGTTTTTAAAAGGATCCTTTGAAGCCCTGAGCTATTCTTATGAGGAGCTGCCTATGGCGTGTTTTTAAACATTTAATGTAATTTTTGAGAGGGAAGATAAGGAAAATTATTATGGAAATATTTTAATCCTATAAATGGTCTTTGGGCCTCTTAGTAATGGTAGGAGGTGCAGAGACTCAATGCTTGATGTTCATTATTAAGTTTTAAATTAAGTAACTAATGCAGTTTGGACAAAATTACTTCAATTTCTGCATAAGTTCTATTTTTTTCTCACTGATTAAACTCTGAGAAATCTAAACTGAAATAATATTAACTGGCAAAATGAGTGTGTGGTTGGTTGGGGGTCTTTGCTTCTGCTGGTGGGGGGGGTGTGCACTGTTTGCAACACTAAAAGCACCACAGTCACCCTTTGAACACGTGGCAAAGAAGTGACTCAAAACAATCCTGCTGCTCCTAATTTTCAAGCAGTTTCATTTGTGAAATCCTGAGTTTGCTGATGCTGGCACTCCTGTGTCTCCTCTGCAGCAGAAGAATGCTATGCAGAATAGCCTGAAAAAACTTCAGCAAGAAATGGCAGTGCTTGAAGCAGCACTAAAGCAACAAGGAAGTCAGGCCTGTGAATTTTTGCCTGTCAATAATGAACTGCCACGTGCCAGGAGTGAAAGAACATGTGGGATGGAACAAATGGGACAAGAAAAAGAAAGGTCAGCATTTTTGTTTTGTTTGTTTGTTTTGGTTTGGTTTTATTTCTAAACTTCTATTAAAAAACCCTGTCGAGACATGACTGATAGTTAGAAGAGTGAAAAAGGTGTTAAAATCAATTTCCCTCTCTCAAGGTCTCCAGAATTGTTGCTTCCATCTTCTGAATCCTCTTTGTTAAAGAGACCAGATCAGGAAAAAGGCCTTGAGTGTGAAAATGTTCTACAGAACAAAGCTCCTTGTGCAAAGACAAAACCTGTGCAGGAAGCAGTGCAAGAATCCAGGCAGTGTCAGCTTGAAGCAGGTAACTAATTGAAAAGGGAGCCAACACATTTTAAATTCTGGTGGGGTTTTCCCTGCTCTTTTCATGTTTTTTTTACATACCAGCAAGACATATAACATCTTCTTGTAAATGAAGGATTTTAATTTGTATGTCCCTGGTCAATTTAAAAAGATGTTACTGCTTGTTTGGTAGCCCAGCTGTGTGGCTGCCCATCAGGATGGGGTGGGACAACATTTTGACACTAATAGGAGTTTTTCTGTCTCACTTCTAAATTCATGGGTTTTGACTAATACACTACTAGAAGTTTCACAAGTGTTCTGGTTTTCTTCACCATAAAAAGGAAAAAGTAATGATAGAGGCAAAGATGAAATAATAAACACATACAGCCTTCTACCACGACTACAAGAAAGATGAAATTTTCACAAGGAGTAATTTCTCTTTTCCTTCAGAAAATGCAGAGGAGCAGGAATCTGGGACCAGGCAAAACAGTGCATCTGTCTCATCCAATCTCTCTGCAAATGTGCTCAAGAGTCCAAATAACTCTTCCTCCTCCATAAGGCCTCTTAACCCTAGAACTGCAGAAGCCACAAATGGGTGTGTTGTGTCTCAGAACACAAATAAAAGCTGTGGTCCAGGACACAGATTGAAGAGAAGTGGATGTTTTCCTGTGCCTGTTCTGCACGGTGCAGCTGGGAAAGAAAATGCTGCAAGTCCAGCTGTGACCAAGAGGAAACAAATGTCGATTGTGGCATCAGGTCTGAATCACAGTGAACATGTAAGTAAATATCAGAAGTCTGAGATCAGTAATTAATGGTTCCTGATTACCACTACAGTCCTCAAAGGAGGGATCTCAAAGTATAATAGAAAATAAACTTGTGGGAGCTGCAGATGAGTAACACAGCAACTCAAGTCAAACTTCCTCACTCCTAAAAATGTGAAGGATGCTGCCTGTAATGGGCAGGTTAGTGGAATTTGAACTTCTTAAATGACTCCTGATGTCTGGGGGAAAACCACATTATTCCAAAGCCAGAGGAGTTCTAGACAGCCTTGGGCCTGGGCAAGGGGCTGTTGGAGTGGCTTTTAAGGAAATGTCCATTCTGTGTGCAAACACAAATAAAACTGTTACTTTAAAGGGACTGTTTATGTTATGGTCCTGCAAACTGGGGGCTGTTTGGGTTTACATCTGTTTTGCTAACTAATAATTTTCTTAACTGCTTTTCAGTTGGTGGTCCAGAAGTTCGTGAGAAAAACTCAGAGCACTTTATCTAATCACATTACTGAAGGAACAACCCATGTCATAATGAAAACAGGTTTGTTGGGGGCTGTGTGACCAAATCCTATATTGACAGACCATATAGAATCTTACCTTTAGTCTGACCAACAAGCAGGCAGGTCAGCAATAAATTGGAATAAGTTTGAGGAGAAGGTGTTGATTGTTCCTCATAAATTTTTTGTTCAAGCATGGGAATCTTTCTTACTGTGTTTCACAGAATCAGTGAGGGTGCATTTTTCCTTGTGTGATTCACACAAGAATATTAGATATTTGTTTCTCTAGCTGTTCAGTCATAATTTTCAGGTGTTTACAGTACATTAGTGTGAAAGTAGTTCATAACCAACCAAAAGGAAATGAAGGTGGTTCCCAAAGAAATCATGCTTTTTCTTGCCTCTTATCTCCATTAAATAACTAAAAAATCCTTCATAAGTGATACATATGATTAGTCTCTGCTAGTTTCCTTCAGTTTAGTAAAATCAGGACACTTGAATTTTGGAATCTTTCTATAGTTTTGATATTTTTGCTGCTGCACTTAGCAGAAAACTTCTGATTTTAGGTACAAATAACCTGATCTGGGTGGTTTGGTTTTTTTCTCTTTTTTTGCTAATGGAAGAAGTGAAAGAGATGATGTTCCTCTTGTTTTCTCTGCAGATGAGGAGCTGGTGTGTGAACGGACCCTGAAGTATTTCCTGGGCATTGCAGGAAGAAAATGGGTGGTTAGTTATCAATGTAGGTATAATTTGTTTCACAGGTGAACAGTCTTTGCCCTTCCACCACAAATGTCATCTCCACTTCTTTACAGTAAGGAGAAAGGATCTCTTCGTGTCTTGGAATCTGATGTTTTGCAGTGTTTCTTCTAAATACTTACAAATAAATTAGAATTAAAAAAGCCCAAGCAAACAGCAACATCAAGATTCTTTAACTTTCTAAATAGCTTTTCTGCTTTCAAATAACCCCACCCAGGTAAAACTCATTTTTTCCCCCTCTCAATTTAAATCTTTGAGGTGCATGGCATCAATTAGTGTAAAGTTAATATTATTAACAAAAGGTAAATAAATTTCCAAAGTTCTTTCAGCATCATACATACTTTGTACTATAGCATTCCTTTAGCACAAATACCTTCAATTTAATATAGCAATAAAGTCAGACTACTGACAGTGGAAGAACAATTTTGCTGGATGAAATGACTTGTGCTCTGATTTATTTATTTTATTTTTATTTAGGGGTAATTCAGTCTCTTAAAGAAGAAAGGATACTGGATGAGGTGGGTCTTTTGTCTTGAGTGAAATGTCACAATGGGTAAACACTGATGGACTTGCCAGTAATCCCAGATATTGTCTAAACATTTAATACATTGAACTCTAGTCTGAAACCTGACCACAAGTCACACTAATACTTTGTATTCATTGTTATTGAAGACATCAAGTCCCTGTTATTTTGTTAACAGGTTGTAGACATATTTTTTTTATATATATAAGCATTCCTACTGATATTGATAGATCATGGCATAGAGCAAAAGGAAATGCTGTGTACTGATAATTTCTATCAAATGAGACTTTACTGATAAGTTCATTATAGTCATGGAATGTGCTGGTTTTTTTCTCTATTTCTAGACTGCTGTACAGTCTGACTGTAATTTGTTTCTTTTAAAACTGCCTGATGGTGCAGGGGTTTCATTCCTGCTCTCCAGCATTTCTCTCAAAGCCTTTTCATTTTAATCCACTTTCTCCACACACATATTTGTAACTTTCCAGCTCTGAAATCTGTCACCTTCCTGGCCTGGTGCAGAACTGACAGGAAGGTGTTCCCAGTCCCTGACTCCTGATTGTTGGGTGTGTTTGTGTTCCAGGAGAAATTTGAAGTCAGGGGAGATGTCATCAATGGGCGAAACCACCAAGGTCCCAAGAGGGCCAGGCAGGCTGGGACTGCAAAGGTATGAGCATGTCAGGGCTGCAAATGAAACAGTGAAAATAGAAATAACTTGATAACAAGCCCTGGAACACTGACCTTTAAAAACCCCCATAGGTGCTCTGTTAACATGTGCCTTTCTTTTCAGATCTTTAAAGACTTTGAGATCTGTTGCTGTGGACCTTTCACTGATATGACTACAGGTGTGTCATTTTAGTGGAATTAAATGAATTCTTAGCAAGGAAAACCATTAGTGTAATTTTGGTAGTTTTTAGGTGCTCTTGAATCCTTGTATTTAAGCATTTTTTTCTTCTTAGTAAATGGTTCCTAGGTATCCTTCTTCTAGCAGTTGACAATCCTCTGTGTAACCTTCTATCTGTAGGAGCAGGTATTAAAAGTTGAAACACAACAAAACCAGAAGTTTGTATGCAAAGAAAAAGCTGTGCACCATAGCTTTACTTAGTTATTCTGAAATTTAGTAAACTATATTAAATGTTTTGAAAATTAAGGCTAAGATTTTTTCCACTTAAAATACTTGTGCCTGACTTCCCATTTTTGTGGCTTGTTTATCAGGTGTTTTCTGATTTGTCCAATGATTTTATTTTTGACTGGGTGAAACATCCTCACATCTCTTGACATTTACAGTAATTGCTACAGAGGATTCAGTGCTTTCACCTGCTGCAGTGATAGTCAGTTGTGGCTCTTGAGAGACTTATTTATCTTCTTCACCATCAGTTCAACAAATTGGTGGAAATTAAGTACTTTGACTACTTTAGTTAATGAGAAATAATCACAGTTCTAACTTCTGGGTTTCAATTTTCATTTCATGCCTTGCATTTCTTATCTCTTATGATCAGAGGAAGTAAATTGTGACTGTGAAGTTTGGGCACGTGCTGCTTTTGCTTTTTCAGTGTTTTGTTTGGTGTAAACCTGACTTAGAGGCTGAGGGAAGATGGAGTTGATGCTCCCCAGCAGGTTTGAAAGTGAAAGCTCTTACATTCCACCAAGGCTAACATCTCTTCCACATTATTGTAGCTGGTATTTTGGAACAAATGCAGGGGGGCTCAGGGAATAATTCCCATTTCAACCTGATATAAAACCCTGAAGTAACAGACTGTTTATCTGATCTCTTCAGAGCACCTGGAGTGGATGGTGGAGCTTTGTGGTGCCTCTGTGGTGAAGCAGCTTCATCTGTTCACACACTCATCAGTAAGTGTTGCTGAGTGTTACCCTCCCACAGTTACCTCATGGACAGCTTTTGGTGACAGATTTGCTGCCCTGCCCGGGCTTCTCAGAGCCTGAAGCCTGCAGGTGTGTTTTGAGAGCTGGGGCCAGATAACTAATCTGTCTGGAAATCAGCACTGAGCCTCACTTGTGTCACAAAAAGCCTGAATGTAGTCATGTCATTCCTGGAGAGAAACCACAGAAGAATCTTAGGTGCTAATGTCTTCCTCTCTCTACTGCTTCCTAAATTCCTCTCTGAAGTGATGCTCTGAAGCAGAGTTAGCCCAATTATTGCTCTCTGCAGATAGGTATGAGAATCATTTAAGGACAGACAGATAACAGTAGCTTTTTTTTTTTAATTTATTTATTTTTTATCTTAAAATCCTAGAACTCGACTGCTGTTGTGGTTGTGCAACCAGATGCTTGGAAGGAAAACACAGATTATAGAGGTAAAGTGACCCTGTCATGGGCTGTTTCCTGGTACACATTCAGTGTCTTTGTCACCTCTGTCCTTTTAATAGCCAAATATCAGAGAGGTCTGTAGAGGAATCAGAATAAAATCCTGCTGCATCTGGAGATGGAGGTATGTCTTGAAAGAAGCATAAGGGATGTTGTCTCAAGAATCAACAATAGAATCTTAAAACCTGCTCTGGCAGGGGAATGCTGTTGGCTCAGTTGTCCTCTGTGTATTTACAGAAACAATGTCTTGCCACAAAGCCTAAACTGATACAACTTTGCCTTTTTTCTTTCAAGCAAAATGCTCTAGAAAAAACCATGAGGCTCTGAAAGTCCAAGTGTTCCAGCCTGACTTACTTTTAAATGAGATAGTGGGAGTTCCAGAATGAATGGGAGGTGGTTAGTTTACAGTGAATTTGAACAAAAAAGTGAAGTAGGAGGATGATGTAAAAAAAAAACAAAAAAACACCACACCAAAAAAACCAGCTGTTTCCATGGGACTGGAAAAATGAGAAAAAAAAAAGATCCTGGAATGAGGAAGAGCAGCCTGAAAGTACTTCAGTAATTTTGTGTTGCTTGTGTCTTAATGAGGCTCATTGCTTGTCACATCCTTAGTATGTCTGGGCAGACAGGAACCAAAGCTCTGTCACTGAGGCCTGAAATGAAAAGATAACAAGGCCTGCATTCTTTGCTTTTCATGTTTATTCTGTGGTATTCACTGTTTCCTTCTTGGCCAGTGGCCACACAGCTCTTCTCTTTGGAGCAGCAGGATTACCTGCACTGGTTTTAGACGGTTTTTTTTGTTGTTTTTTTTATCAAGGCTTTTAAAATGTTACACAGAAAGCAAATAGCTTCCTCTGACAGACATCAGTAGTCTCACCTTAAATTTGCTTTGACTCCCTGCTAACAGTGATATCCTCTGTGTGTTTGTCTTCCAGCAATGCAGCAGCAGAACAACATTGCCATGGTGACCAGGGAGTGGGTTTTGGACAGTGTGGCTTGCTATGAGTGCCAGAAGATTGATGCTTACCTTTTGTTCTAAGGGTTAACAGCAGTTCTTTGGCCACTGCTCAGGAATTCCCATCAGTGCTGATGGTTTGAAATTATTTTAAGGACTGAGAATTTCTTAAGGCAATGTGTGTCTACTGTTCTTGTTCAGAGTAAATGAATAGATTTTTGTTAATTATAAAATTATATAGCATTACCATCTGCAGATAGAATTAGCCACTGTTCTGGAAAGATTTATATTAATATAAAGCACTATTTTGAAATGATAAAATGTGTTTAACTTTTCAAAGTTAGAAAATGTAGAATATGGCCTCCTCAGAGAAATGGTGATGTGTTATTTACCACTGCAGCCAGTTTCTGTTTATATGCTTGTGGCCAATTTGGAGACAGTTAAAAGAGGGATGTTGGGCTCAGGGCTTGAATTAAAATGTCCTTGCACTCTGGAGTCCACCCCCATGTTTTCACTTTTGTTTAAATACAAACCCTGAATTCCATTTGTGATTATTAATGGTAATCAGCCTTGACCACTGACTGGTGGTGTTGAAAGCTTCACAAACAGCTCTCCTGTTGTACATCAAAGTGCCAACTGGCCCTAACCAGAAACATTCACACATGCAGAAAGCCAGTGACTGAGTCCCAACAGAAACCCCTCCTTAAAACCACGAGCCCACAGCAATGTTGTCATTCTGATTTCTGACAGGTGTATGTGGCCCTGTGAAGAGTTAATGAACAGAATGCACTTTAAGTATCCCAGTGACCCATAATAAACCCAGTAAGAATCTGCTTATAATTAGTCCCTGTGTGCAAAATGAGGCTGTAAAGAAATTACTTTTTATGGAAGGAAATATGCTGCTTGTTTCTGTTGCCAAGCAATTCAGCTTCAGACCTAATTTTGTACTTTGAGAGCAGAAAGAAAACCTGTCCTCATGCAGTGGTTGTTAAACCAAAAGTGTCTTAAGTTCAGAGAAGTGTTTAGTGCTCAGATGGCGCTGTCTTGGAAAGTTACAAAGGTATGTTTGTAAATATTGGAATACTCAAATAAAATTATTTTGGCAAGTACTTTAATTAATTGTTTAGCTTTCCTTATGTGAACCAGTCCCTCAGTGTCTGCACTGAGGGAGGTGTGAAAAAAAATACCTGAAGTCCAACCTCTTGAAATGGGCAAGGAAGTGGAAACTTACTGGAGGTCAGAAATGTAAATGAGAATTTCAGGGCTGGAATCAGAATTGTAATTCCTATTCAACCTGATAAGTAAATGTGTTATCGAGTGTCTTGCAGCTGCCAAGTGCAGGTGGTCTGATATGTGAGAGCTGGGAGCACTTGCTCACCTCCCATACCTCGCTGTTTTATGGAACAATATTCCATCCCTGAGGCTGTTCAGCACAGCCTCACCTTCAGAATGGTGCTCCTCTTATCTCTGGAGCCCGTGCTGGTGGTTGGTTTTTTTATAATCTACATTTCAAAGGGTAACTGGCCAGTTAGATGGGAGGAAAAGGCCAGGCCAAGGCTGTTTTGCTTCTGCTGCTGTGAAGTTGTCCCCCAGATCTTGATGCAAAAGTCCTTTCTGGCAGGTAAGGTGCTACAGCTGGAGGATTGTCTGTGGGAATGACACCCATCACACTGCCCTTCCTCCTTGGAGGTGACCAGATCTGTGGAAATCGTTCCTGTAAAGTAAGTGAGCTTTTGTGGTGATTTCCATCTCGTGTAAGATGTGAATGAAGGTGAAATGACTTTCTCATCAGCGTGAACTTGAAGAGCAGTAGCTGTGGAGGAGCTGCAGGAGAAATCTGCTGGACACAGGGTTTGGACCCAACCTTTCCTGCCATTCTGGTCAGGCAGTGCAGGATCTGGTGGTCACAGTGATGCTCCACTGGGTGGAAGTTTCCAAAACTACATGAAAGGGGGCAGGGCATGGAATTCTTTCCTTTCCCTTCTCTCTAGATTATTAATTGCTAAACGAATTCCTAATGCAAAGGAAAGGACTTTGCTACTTTGGGGTGACAAATTACATCCTGTGCTGATAGAGCACACCCTGCCCAGGGAGAGGCTGCCTTTGTCTTGCAGTGACAGCACTGCAATTGTTGCAGCCTGTCCCTCTTTTCTCCTGAAGGGGCTGCTGAGAATCCTTAGCACCTGATTCTGGTGGTGCATTTTGCCTGATGCCCAGTTTCTGTTGTTCTTTTCTTCACCAAGTCTCTATGTAGAGTAAACTCATCAGAAATACTCACCCTGCATCTTGTCTGCCATGGCATCTGAGCCCTGGCACACCTCAAAGCTTCAGAGAGATGTTCTAGGGCTCTGTTTCTGCCTTTCCACCAGCACAAAGGAGTTGAAATATTGCTGTGAGGCTGCCTTATCTTACCAGAAAGAAGGAGCAGGGGGGCAGAACCTGTCCAGGGCTTCTTTTCCTAATATATGGCAATTGATTCCTGATTAAAATTCATGTATGTTAATCAGGCATAGCTTTGTCTTGCATCCCTGGCTGTGATGATGTGGAGGCCAGCAGCCTGTTCCCAGTTCAGCCTGCCCTGGGCATTTTGCTGCTGGGCAGCACCAGATCTCTGCACTGGCAGAGCTCACTCAGGTTGCAGTTGTGCTGTTGGGACAAAGGGATAATCACTGTTTGCTTTGTATCTGTTGGGAAGGCTGCAGAGTGAACCAACTGGGGAGAAACTTGTGGACTGAGGGGGTAATTAAACATCAAAGTAAAAATATTACTTTATAACATACTATTCTACTGCTTCTGACCTTTAAGAGGACAAAATGGTCTCGTGGACCACGATGGAGCACATCTGTATATCTGAAATGTTTCTGCTGTGCCCCTGTTGCCTTTCTCCTTGCTCTGCCTGACAGCCAACCATTTTGTCACTTCTTTTCTCCCCTCCTCGATCCAGGTCCTTGCTCAGAGCTCTTTAAGATGCAGCCACAGCTGCTGCTGCTGGAAACACCTGCATGGCACGTTGGAAGAGTCTACATGCTAGAAATTCCAGTTGGGTTTGTTTAGCCTGAAGAAGGATCAAGCAGTAGGGGGTGGGGGATAATTGAGGATCTTCTTTAACACACAGCTGCCACATTATGTCAGTTTTTAATACAACCTGAAGGTGCAGGAGGGTGCCAGCACACTGCTTTTCCCTCTCTGGAGCCTGATTTGTAGACTCAGTACACAAAGGGGAAGATGAGGTTGGTTGCTACATTCCTGATAGGTTATGGGGAGCATCTTCTGCTCAAAAAGGAGGTGGAGAGGGGCTTGCTCTCTGTGCTGTAATGGAGAGAATTTAAATGCATCTGCTAGCTTTGAGGCTTGCTTTAAAAGAATATTAAAGTGGCAAATGCTTTTAACATGTAGGAAGAAAAAAAAAAGACAGCAGTCTCTCCTCTTTCCTGCTTAGGGTTTTGGGGAGGGGAGCTCTTCAGGCTGCTGTGCCACTTCATAGGTCATTATGGTTTGGAAAGGGACTTTCAGTGCAAAAGTGCACCCCTAATTTCTTGAGACTCAAATTCTCCTGCCTCCTTCCCTCAGAGGAATTGCAGCTCCCTGCTCAGGGGATGGATGGCAGAATTTGGGATGTGTGCTGGATGGATCAGGATCATTTCTGTGTCCAGGGGGAGGGCATTCCAACCCTGGACAGTGTCTGTTTGCCAGAGGAACTGCTCCATCCCTGTGAGAGGAGGCTGGATTGTGGCGTGGGGTGGTAGGGACCTGTTCAACAAAGGTGTCATTTCCAACAACTACAATCTGCTGCCTTTTCTGTGGGTGCCTTAAATGGGGCACAGTGTTCCTTTTAAGTCCATATTTCAGTATCTGACCTACTCATAGTGCTGAGGAGCGGCAATCAGTACTTGTGCAGCTTTTAGCTGAAGTACCTTATCTTTAAAATCCTCCCTCTGGATCTATGCACAGATCCGAGGACAACTTTTAAGAGAGTAGCTTATTCATGGATGCAATTAGAACTCTTGTGTGACTCATTACTGGAGTTAATGGTGAATCAAAGAAATATTCAGTGTGTTCCTATAATTATTGTTGGTGATTTGTAGGATTGTTTTCATCTTGGGTCTGGTGTCTGGTTTATTTTGCTGATGTTAGGAATAAAAAACTTGTGCCTAATCTATAATAATCCCTCTTGGTAGGAAATGCCCATGAACTGGTTCACAGGACAGAGGCTGTTAGCTGAGGGTTAGCAGTGAAGCTGCCTCAACTTAGACTTGAAAAGCATCAGCTCTTGTTTCTTTGATGCAAAGAGCACTTTTGCAAAGCAGTTCCCTGTTCTGCTGTGAAGCAAAGACATTCCAGGCCTGTCAGGCTCTGAGCCTTTAATGTTGAGAGTGCTGGAATGATAGCATTTGATAGGCAACAGGTACTTATCTTCACAGGCATGAGGCAGGGCATGTTCTGCAGGCTGTGTCTTATTCGTGTATCCAGTGCTGCTGTAACATTTAATTTGAAAAAAAAAAAAAAAAGGGGCAGCTTTCAGGAGGTGATGTGTACTGTAAAATTCAGGTTTTCAGCAGAACATAAAGCCTCTCCCTTCTTCCTTGCCCACTGCCCTCCCTGTAGCACTCAGCCCTTGGAGTGCAACTCCAGGCAATCATCTGGCTTTGGGTGTCAAGGTGACATCCAAACACCCTGTGTAGGCTGGGTAAGGCCATTTCAGCTCAGGCTGGTGTTGGTGCAATCCTCCACATAACATGAGCTGTGCTGGGGGCTGGTTTAGCTCTTCCAGAACCAGGCCAGGCTCTGGGAGCCCATTTGGTGGAGAGGTGAAGAACAAGAAAAAACCCCAAAGTTCAGGCTGAGCCTCTCCTGAGGCTGGCAGAGCTGCTGCCCAGATCCTTTTCAAGCAATTACCAGGCGAGATTTGACAAAGGGCAGACTGATGCAAAGGGCATGCAGTGAATCAGCACAGCTCTTTATGCTCCTGGAGGGATGCTGGGTCAGCCATTTCCCACGAGCTTTTAATTCCTTTGTTCAGATTCCCCTATTCATGAGAACCTCTCCAGAAACTTTCTTAGGAGGTATGTGGAGGCTTCCCCCCCCCTACATCCTTACACTCTCACATCTTTTTCATTCCTGGCTTGGAAGACTTTTTTTGATTCCCTGAGGCTCTTTTTCTGCTCAAGAAATCTCTTGCAGAAAAATCATCAGTACTGAAACACCTCAAACCAGTTGAGGATTAGACAAACACATCAAAAGTTCATAGTCTAGAGGAAGAAGAGCTGGTGCCCAAAGCCTCACTATGAATCAAGTACTGATGGACTGGGACTGGAACAGAGTGTGGGTGGAGGAAAACTTCAAAGAATTTTCTGGAACCTGTTTCCTACCTGGTCATTGTGATTATTTGTCAGGGCATAGAACTAGAGCCTGTCCTTGGACTATTTTCCCTATTTCCCAGGAAGAAAATTCAGTGCTGTTCCCTATAAAGGGTGCAGACTTCAGATTGTTCAGTGCATCTTGCAGATTTCTGTACCCTTCCCTTGAGAACAGTCAAGCACAGAAACATTACTTTTAATTTTTAAATTAATAATTAATTTTAGGTTTTATACGGTCAGTAAATTTAAGAGAGGTTTGTGTGGTGAGCCCTGCAGTTCATGTTTTCCTTTGAGAGCTGCAGAGAAGGGGGAAAGGAGACTGAATTGTCTCTACCCTTAGCCAAGCAACCAGCTGTGCCTGTGTGTGAGTGTGTGCTGGCAATACTAATCACAGCCCTGCCCAGAAAACTGGGCTCATTCTTTCCCTGATCACCATGCAGTTCTCTAAAAACCACTGACCCCCTTCTCAATCCCAAAATGACTCTGGCACCCAGACTGCAGGGGTTGCAGCTTCCCCAGTCCCTGCAGGGAGTAAAATGTTTGCTGCTGCTGGAAATGAGAACCAAGGAGCTGGGAATCTGGCTGGATGTGGAGAGAGCAGCCACAGGTAAACACAGACTCTTCTTGAACTCTCCACAGCTCTAGAGGATTATAAAAAAGGCAGCCCAAGTCTGTGTGGCTCCTTTCACCCAGGGAGCAGGGCTGAGGCTGTGGTGGCAGCGTCACAGCCCAGCCCAGGAGGCTCCAAACCCAGTCCTGCTGACTTCAACTAGGCAAGGTTTCACTTGGAAAGGCTCTCCAAGGTGTCCTGCACAGGGCTGGGAGCTGTTCTACCTCCTGCTGACAGCTCTACCCTGGCCATGCCACACTGGCACTGTCTGGCAGCGGGTTGTGAACCTTCAGGCTCAGTTACAATTTCAAAGCACCACGCTGGGCTTGTTCCACCACCTCCATATTAACAAACCCAGGCAAAAAGAAGAAGGAAATTTCATCTGTGTCTTTGCACACAATTGTCTTCCCTAACTGATGGCCTTTGTGCCTCCCCTTCCCACCTTTCTGTGGGGGTAAATCAAGGGCCATGAATATATTCATGCAGTACAGGCAGGAGCAAGAGGCTCAGGGAAGAGGTTCTGTTCATGGAGCCTCCCCAGGGGCTGGCATGCAGTCATCTGCCAGAATAAACATGTTTAATTACCTGCATTAATATTCAGATCATGAAGTCCTCAGCATTTGTATTTATTCATTTATATAAATGGAACAAGCTTTCCAGAGCAGGGCTGCTGACAGGCACGTTCCCCCAAGGCCCTTGCTGAGAGAAGCAGTTGCCATTTTGCATATATATACATTTCAATTGATTACAGGGGGTTGATTGATTCAATGAAATAAGATGATTAATGGACAGTTGCAGGAATCATCTGGGGTCAGAGTAAACGCATGGAAATGGCATGTGGTTCATTTGGAGCTCAGTTTCACCTGAAATTAGAGGGGTTTTATCATTTCTTACATAGGAGGTTGGATTGGAGCAGGGCCTCCAGGAGATCTAACCCTCATCTTCCTCTGAGCATTTAACAGGTGAAACTGGTCCTGTGCTTAATAATGGGAGTTTCACTTCACTGTCAGAAAGCAGAGGCATTTTATATTCTAACAGATGTCAGGTGTGCTGCCTCTGAGCAGCTGTAACCCCTCCTTCCAACACGACAGGGCCCTGATTCAGTGGTCCAATCTGGAAAGACTTAATGCCCAACTGCAGTTCTGGAGCTTGACAGTAAATTAAAACAGAAGAAATGAACTCTTCAGCTGCTTTTGATTTCTTTCTGTTTGATCACCCATTCTCCTTCCTTTTCCCTTGGATCCTCTGATTGTTAATCTTACAGGTCACGGAACTTTACTAAAATAATACACCAGAAAGATGTTATTAAATATTAATAAAGGCTTTATATATTTCCTTTCAATAATTTAACTTCATTGCATTCAATGCTATTACACTAAATACCAGAACAATTAGTACAGATGGGCTTGCTGACAGGTAATTGTCACTGTAACATCATCTTGATTTGGAAGGTGTCCATTATTAAATACATAAAGCCCAACTTGGAATCATAATAGAGTTTTATTATAGATCTTGCCATCTCCCATGCACTGATTAGTTATGTCTCATTGTTAGTGGAAGGATTATTGCAGAGCTGCTGACCCGGTGCCACAGGCACACAGACCATCCATGAGCCCTTGTGGTGCTGGGTCAGGAGCTCCTGCCCTGCAATTGCCTTTCCCACGACATTCCCTCCTCTAGCAGGGCATTGCCCACTGGTGCACAGACCCCTGAGTCCTTCCCCAGGCCCTGGCAGCACAATTTCTGCTGAGACCCCGACTGAAGGTGCTGGCTGTCCCTGCTCAGCCCACCCCATGGGTAGGGAACGCTTTTTTTGGTAGGACACCTGCACTGGCAGCGTTGCTCATCAGTTTTTCTGCAGGCACTAATTAGGGGCCTCCAGTCCTCCTCGCTTGTTTTTCATGTGTCAGTCCCACTACTTCCAACTTCCATCTGCTTGTGTTTGTTTCTCTCTTTCCTGTGTTGACTCATCTGCTGAGGAGAGCCCGTGGGTGCCGGGAGGCTCCTCAGCTGCTGACCCGTGCTGAGCTCTGCAGCAGCTCCTCCCTCCTGCCCCTCTGAGCCCAATGTTGGCACCACCCCAAAGCAGGCCCGGTGTGGGGCTGGCATTTGGGCAGCTGAGAGGGAGCAGGGAGTTCACACCACATAAACCAGAGCCAGCTCTCACCAGGTCCAGCACTCCCAGCCCACCAAGGGGGTCTCTAAGATGGATCTGAGACCAGCAGCTGACTTTTTTTTTTTTTTTTTTATCCCAGATTATCTCTCATTAACTTCAGCAGATTCTTTGGAACAGCTTTCATGATAAAAGGGGAAAATCCCAACACTTTCATTGACTACTTTTCTATCTACTCCCTTATATGTATAAAAGACTCCCAAACTGCTCCCTGAAGATTCTGGCTTGGTTTGGAGGAGAAGGGACCCAACAATGGGTTTATTTCATCTGTTCTGTGGCTCTCCTTTACCCCTTCAGATTTTTTTCTTTGCCTTTTCCATTCTTTTGATTTTGCTTCCTGTTTTGTCTTGTTTATTCCTCTCTAGAGAAGGATAGTGAGGGAGAGGGACTTCTTTGAAAAGTCTGGTTAAATGAACTACTGTGGGAATCCAAACACTCTTTTTTTTAGACAAGCAATCTAGTGGAGAAGCAAGTGCCAGAATATTAAGCTGCTTGCTGAATTGTGGCCACAGAGAACAGCCTTATAGCCCTCTGAGGAGGGGCAGAGAAGGGCATGGGGTTACTCACTAGCCCAGAACTCAATCCCAGATGTCACCTGGGCAGACATGGAAAGCAGAAGGAAGACCCTGGAGAATGCAGCTGCCTCTTCAGAGAGGAGATTTTGAGTTTCATGCCCTGGTTCCCTTGCTGGGGGGCATCTTGTGGGAGTGGGCATTGAAAATTCCCCTGACTGCAAGGGACCTGGGAACCCTGCAGAGTGAAAAAAAAAAAAAAGGCATTGTGATGCTGAGGGTTCTTCTTGGCACGCTGCCATGCTCAGTTCCCCTTTTCCTCAGACTGCAGATGGGCATTTTCATGCTCTTGCAACCTGCACACAGCACAGCAGTGTCCAGTCATTGATGGAGTTGTTCTGGTCGCTGAGCAGCTCCAATTCCCCAAAAAGCCTTCACCACACAGTGCAGTGTAAGGCCTGGGTGCAAGAATAGACACAAAATATTGAGTCAAAAGATGATGATGTAGTGAGGACAGGGGCAGCTCCTGTCAGCTCAGACTGCTGCATCAGGCACAGACAACCTGCAAATGCTCCATCCACAGTGTTTAAAGACTGGGGATGGAGGGAGAGGTTATTTAAGGCAGGCAGTTCAGCTCCAAAATGAATACATGCAGTTAAGTCCTCTGGGTTTTTCACTGCAGTGTATTGTAAGCATTAAATAAAGACCTAGAGAGAAATATTAGAACAGAAAGAGAAGTCAGGCAGTATGAGATTTTGAGAGGATGCGTGGTTTGACTATTAAAAACAAACAGAGTCGAGCATTATGCATTTTCCAGTGATGTTTATTTGTTTCCTGTAGCCCACAGACACAGTTGGATCTGGCAACAGAGCAGATTCTTCTTTTCCTTAAAGTGTCCACGTGACATTAAGCCCAGGCTAACACTGTCGTCAAAGGCATTTAGGGGTGGGAGCGGCAGAAGCAATGGGAGGTGCTGGGAGGAGGCTGGACAGCAAGGCACGAGGGCAGGAAACACCTTCCCTCCCACTGCCGCAGCAGAGACAGGGCGCAGACACACATAAAATCATTTTGCTCACCTACACCAGACAAACACAGCACCATGCAACACAACCTGCAGCTGGAAGTGGGTGGAGAGCAGGACATGGGTAGTTATTGCAGTCTGCTTGCAGGGAGCAGCCTGGGGAGCGGCCAGGTGGCAGCAGCTCACACACAGGCTCCCCAAGAGGCATTTGCTTGCTGAAGGGAACCGTGATTTTCAGGATGCATCTACCGGGACAGACCCCTCCCTTGGAGCCAGATCCACTCTAGTGCATCTCAAATGGAGATCAAGTATCTAAAATACCATGTAAAGAGACATCTTTTTTTTCTTTGCAGGAGGTCAAGTACCATGGTGTCCCATCAGGGTAAGGTTCCCTCCCAGGGTGCCTTCCCTCCCAGCTCTGGCCCAGACCTGCCCCCTCCCATGGCACCTGCTGAGGGCAGCACCACCTCAAACACCTTTTTTCTCCTCGAAAGAAAGATTGCAAGAATACCTTCTCTGGATGGCAATCCCCCCCTCCTCCCTCCAACCCAGGTCCCACCCACGCAGCCCCCTCCCCACGCTGAGTGTGCTGTACAGAGGGACAGGGCCTGGGCTGTGGCTCCAGGCCGTGGGTACAGGAAGGTGCCACACAAACAGCATCGCTCCCTTCCCCTTTGTTTCACGAGTCACAGACCTTCCAGCACCTCACCACTCCTCTGCCAAGTGCTTCCTTCATCCCAAGCAATTCTGCACAGCAGCAGCCAACCCAGAAGTCTCCACAGTGCAGGGCAACTCGTGCACCCCCATCTGCAGCTGGGGACCTTTTCTCAGCCCTAGAGACTGAGAGAAAAGGCTTTGGAAAGGCAGGCTGGCTCCTGCAGCCAAGCACCTCGTCTCAGCCAGTTCCTGTACAAAATGGACAACACACACACATGATTTACAGCCTGTTTTTCACATGATGGAGCAGCTCTTGGCTCGGTCTTTCCTCATCTCCGTGTCACTCAGTAAGTCTGTCCTGCCAGGCATCTGTGACACCCGCTTCAGTCCCCGTTTGGAGTTGCTGCGCTTCAAGTTCTTGTGCACCCTGTTGACCGAGGCCAGCGTGGTCACATGGAACACGTCCCGCACGCTGTTCTCCGAGACCTTGGAGGAGCACTCTGCGTAGGCCACTGCCCCAATCTGCCGTGCCAGTGCACTGCCCTGCAGTCCAGAGAGAGCAGGAGGGACAGGGAGCAAGGTTAAGACACAGGGGCTCTGCAAGGAGCATCCTTTCTCATGGCCCCTCGACCCGTCCAGCTCCGGCTTCCTCCCCCCCAGCAGTTTTGCCCCAACACAGAACCTGAGCAGGAGGATCGCTGGGTGAAGAGCTGCACTGAACCAGGAGATGCAGAAGCCCACACTCCCCTTTAGCCACTCCAACCTGTCAATCAGGCATCTCCACCCTCTCTGAGGAATGACTTTCTGGCCGCTAAGCAGGAGGCTGCTCGGCAGAGCATCAGGAATAAGTCAGGGCGTGCCAGTGCCAGGGACAAGAGTGCTGAGCCACGACCCAACCAGCTGCAGGCCAAGACCTCATCTCTCCTCCCTGATCCGTGTGTGCAGTCCTGCCCAAACCCACCTGCTCGTGTGTCACGGGGATGAGGCGCTGCTTGGAGAGCTCCCGGAGCGTGTTGAGGTCCGTCCTCATGTCCAGCTTGCAGCCCACCAGCACAATCTTCGCATTGGGACAGAACTCCTGCGTTTCCCCTTGCCACTGCAGAGGCAACGAGAGGCTCTGGTGTGCATGATTTTCCACATGGGGGAGGGTTCACAGCTGTTCAGACACCAATTAGCTCATCAGGGCACTTTAATGACTGCCACACACATGGATGGGAATGGCCAGAGTGCCTCTTGGACAACTGGCTGTGTTGACCCTTGAGGTCCCAGATCTATGCATAGGTCTGGGACCTCAAGGGTCAAAACAGCCAGTGGGGAGCTCTTTGCACAGCACACACACTCTTTGGTTACTGCTGGGAACCACATGTTCTAGACATTATGATATTCAGGGTGTAGGTATAGCCAGAATTGAAGAAATAAAGACTTGAAGCAATGGAAGGAGAAGGCCAGGGCAAAAATCCATGTCCTTCATACAAATGGTTCATTTCAGAGCTCCCAAAATGAATGCCTGATGTCAGCTGTGTCTGCAGCAGTAAATAAATCCATCACCTGTGACCTCCCCCTGGGGAGACCTGTACAGACCCATCAGCATGTCAACACCCTGGTTACTTATCTAGTAGTTCTGAAGTAGGAAACAGATAATAGAGATTACCCCTGGCCAAAGATGTTACTTGGAATTAGCAGTTTCCTGCTGAGCTAACTGGTGGTTAAGCATATACCCTGGGCAATTAGAAGAAGAAAGAAAACCAAGCCACAACCCAATGTCCACAACCTGGTGGGGAAGTGCCAAGACCAACCCAGGTTTCATTCAACCAGCATCAGACCAAAGCAACTGCAAAGTATGGAAAATTCTTATTTTCTACCAGGACGTGGGCTCAGGTATCTTCAGGTATTTGCTTGACAGGGACATTTGTTCCCCAGGACTCAGGCAAACCCAGCCCCTGGGCAGCAGGGGCTGCACAGATCTCTGGTGCTGCAGCCACAGAGCACCAAGGGCCGAGGAGGAGCAGATGCAGTTCTTTTGGAGCTGGAATTCAAGCATCCTAACTTACACGAAGGGTTTGAGCTACAGGGATCTGTTCACACCTGGCAGAGGTCCTCACTGTCTATAGTAACACGGGGCTCCTTGGTCTCTGGAGAGAGCTGGGATGCTTTTTCCACGTGACTGAGAGCTCTGGGAGCCCAAGATCTGCTGTGCCATCAAGACTTGTCAGAACAAAGGCACCACCCCATGAAAACCTTCTCTGTATGAAAGGAAGAGTTGCTTGTTTGCATTCCCTCAGATGGCTGTCCCTTCAGCTGTACATGCTGTACAGCAGCCCAGGCATCAAAAGGGCAGCAATAATAAAGATTTCCTCTGCTGAATTAGTATTTTTGCCTGAGGCTTGAACAGCCTGATATCACAAGCTAAAACCCATTTCAACTTCATGGTATCTTAGGAATTTTCCTCACCTCCATAAGGCTGTGAGCCTGCACCAAAGGAAACAAGGCACTTAAGAAATCCCTTGGGATTTAGGGTTTATTTTAAGTTACCATACCAAAAAGACGTTTCCTAACAGCACTCAAAGTGTCTGTGAGGCTGCACAGAGAAGGCTGTGCACCAAGCAGAGTTGGACTCACATGAAGAGTGTGCAGAGAAACATAAATAACTCCCAACCCCAGCTAATTATTGAGGGGTTTGCATCTCATTAAGGTCTAAGTGATTCGCTTGCATTATTATTCTGCTGACTCCCAAGCTGAGCAGTGAATTCCTTCAGTCCACATCAAACACCCTCCCTCCACCCAGCCTGCTCGGTACCCAGGACCTGCTCTGGAAGCCAACACTGAGCCATTGACCGAGTTATCAGAAGGATCTTTGTCTCAGGAGTGTCTTGGTGAGGGGACAAAGACCCGCTTCTCAGGCCTCCCAGCCGCTGAGTAAGAGCCACTTGCTTCAGCACAGCACTTGGCAAAATGTGGAGGGGCCAAGAGGGCACCCAGCACAATGTGACATGTTCAGCCAGTCCAGCCCTGGCAGCCTGGGGCTCTCTGAGGAGAACAGCCACGGGAACCACTGATCTGTGGTGCTTTTCACGCCTCAGCGTCTCAAAGAGTGTCACAAATGAGGCACCAGCCAAGGCTCACCCCCGGGACAGGATGCAGCTGCCAGATGCTTTGCTGCACAGTGGAACCACAGCTCCCTAAACTTCATGGAAGGGAGCAGGGTACAGCCAGGACCAAGGGATGCAAGCCACCAGAAGAACATTTCTCCTCTCTCCCCTGAGCAGCGTTCTGACTCCATCTCAGAGGAAAGCCTCATGTGTGACCCTCTCCCCGACATGACCCACTGGAGACCAGCCAGTGGTGCTCCACGGAGGATCCCCAGCCCTGGGGGGCTCTCTGGGACCAGCTGGAATATCAGCTTTGCTGGAACTCACCAACCTGCAGGTTCCAAAGCCTCAGCTGCTCCTGCAGAGCGCAGATGGTCAGCTCTGTCGGGGCAGGTGGTGCTCAGGGCCCTGCACTCCAGGCCAGTGGCATTGTGCCACCTCATATTCATTCACGGGCTTGAAATTCGGTGCCACAGCTCATTATTTTTGTTGTCAAGCTACAGAGAACTGATTGCTGTCTTTCTTGCTGTGCAGATGCTGAACTGAAGGGAGAACCAAAAAAGCTGAGCGCTCTGCTTGCTTGGAAACAGGCACCAAGGGCCATTTCTCAGCTGCTGCAGGCAATCCACAGTCACTGGTGGTGACAACGGATCCAAAACACCTTCCAAGGTCTTCATGAAAAAACAGAACAAATGCCCTACATTTCTCTCTGTCCCCTCATTTATATGTGTGAATACAGACCCCACACACATGCTGTAAGCTACCACGAGCTTCACCATTCACTGGGCTCCTTTCAAATGGAAATACCTTGCATTCTGCACAGATCATGTGGAGATGGTGGCAGCAAGCAGCAGCTGCCCATCCTCCTCTGAGCACACAGACTCCAGCCAAGGCTTGGCCACAAAGCTTTGAGCCCTGATGACAGCCTCGGGGAGCGGGGTGGCTCCACAAGCTGCTGCAGAGCACCCCCTCTCACTGGCCTGGAGGGCAGGGGGCACTCACCTTCTTCAGAACGCTGTCCAGGGTCTCCGGGCGGCTGATGTCGAAGCAGATGAGCACAGCGTCCGAGTCGGGGTAGGCCAAGGGACGGACGTTGTCATAGTAGGCTGAGCCTGCAGAGGGGAGCGGGAGGAGCGGGGTGAGCAGGTCCCATCCCACTGACTGACTGCTGCTTGCCCCAAGGGCCAGGCTGAGACCCTCAGCCCTCTCTCCCTGCCAGCCAGAGATCTTCAATTCCAGTAAGAACTGGAGACACTGCTCTGCTGAAGATCAAGGATGTTAACCCAACTTTTTGACCAGTGACCAGACATCGTAAGGTTTAGCAGAGTTCGATTTGCAGAGGATTTGGTTCCTTTGTTTGGGCATGGAAGTAAGAGGGTTTGTCCTTGTGTTCTTGTATTTAGCTCTTGACAGAGGGGAAAAAGCAAGTTTTTCATCCCTCTCCCACCCCAGTGAGCATCTGGCAGGTCTGTGTGGAGCTGCACTGCCAGGGGATGTTGCTCACTGAGGAAGCTGCTCAGGACACACCTTACTTACCACTTGCTCCTGGATTCCATCACTTGTCATGCCAGTGCTGCACCACTAAGTGGAAAGGTGCAGCTGAGAGAGAACAGGAAATGCTGCTGCTATTTTTTATCCTCTCCTGCTATCTTTATACAGGAGAGCTTGCTCACACAGATTATGAGAATTTAAGATAGGTAAAAATGAATTGTCTTTTTCTCTTCGTCTGTGCTGGGAAAAGCCAGACAGATTCCACTCTAAAAGGATTTGGTGAACAATCCATAAATGGCAGGGGGGTGATTCTGCATTCTACCGGAATTCTGTGAGCAGGCAGAGAGCCCAGGCTGAATCCTGCACACCTTCTCCTGCGCTCACATGCACATGCACACACCTTCAATGCAAATTTCGGGCACTGAAGTCATTGTGCTATCATAGTGATGTTATTTGCAGTGCATTCTGTTGGTGAGGGCAGATGCCTCAGCAAACAGTCCTGCAGCAATCGGCTCAATGATTGCACTCTGCCACTTTGAAACACTGTTTAGGTTTTATATTTGTCTTTACACTGGCCTAAACTTCCCGGGGGAATGAGCAGCAGTTGTTTATTTATGGAAAGGGTCAGCAGAGACACCAGAGTCCTTGTTGAATCTGCTTCCTCCAAAAGCAGGATCGCCCACCCGAGGCCGAGGCAGCCGGATGCGTTTCCTGTCGCAGCCCCTCAGGATGCCCAGACCCAGCATTTTCCCACACCAAGAGGAGGGTGGAGCACCCACCCAGGCCGGGTGTCAGGTGGCTCCTTGATGAAGTCCAGCACCAGATGAATTATGGATGATGGTGGCTTATGTTTCCGGGACAGTGGGAATCCGTGTGAGAGGAGAATGGGCTGATCCTCCACAGGAGCTCTGCCCTTTGGTCCTGCACAAGGGGCTCCCAGCTGAGGTACAACAACCCCCCTTGCACAGCACTGCAAACACCCCAGACCCCTCTGCAAGACAGCCTGGGGAGCAGAGCAATGACCACTCCTGCCTCTGCCCCACACGGGGCAGGCTGAGGGCTATGTGGAACCTTCCCAGACCCTGCCCAGTGCCAGAGAATGGCCACTCACTCTTCCTCCTTCCCACCAGCTCAGAGCACAGCACCAACAGCAGAGCTCGGGGACTCTGACCAGAACAGCCCCCAGAGGCAGATGCCCTGGATTAAATTTGCAATAGGATTCCCGGAAAAATTGGCTACAGGTATCTCTTAGCTCTTATAGCCAGCCCACAGGAGCAAAAACACCTGCACCCCCTGCTCTGGTGATGGAGAGATGTGTCTCTGTCCCTGCAAAGTTATCGGGAAGGAAGCAGCTGTGATCAGCACAGAAGAAATGTTCCCTGATCTCTGCAGAGCCCAGCCCTCTTCCTAAAGGGAAAGTCATGCTCCCTGATGGAAAGAAGTCAGTCCCTGCGGCACCTCGGACAGCTCTGGGGACGGGGATGCCTCACGGGGTGGCACGGAGGGCGTTCTGACCTGGCCCTGAGGCTCAGGCTGCTGCAGTTCTCAGCTGGCACAGCCGGTGCCATGCGCTGCTCCCTCCCGTGCCCCGGGATGACCCGGTCCCACCGGGCATAGTGCTGCTCTCACAGGCAGCAGCACCAAGCACAGGAGTGCTGAGCTCCCCTCTGAATGGAGTCCTCAGCCATGTGCTTGGTGGGGGCTGAGGGGATGAGATGGGAAAGGCAGCGCTCACCCGCATGCCTGAATGAGTCAGGTCCTTTATCTGAGCCATCCCCTCTCCCCCATGCACACAGGGGCATCTGCCTCCAGACAGGGGCCCTGGCACCGGAGGGAAGCGTTCCCACACACATCCTCTCCCTTTCGGCTTCTCTGTTTTACATAAACACTTCAGATAAATCTACCCCCTCCCAGCCAAGGAATGCTCCTTTTGTAAGAGGTGGTTTTGGCTCGCTCAGCACAGACATTGCCACAGCAAACTGTATCATAGCAACCTGCTGCTCCCCAGCAGCAAGCCAGCCCCTTGGCAGACAGCCAACGTCGCCGGTGCAGCCCCCCTTTATCCCACAAGACCGGTGCAGCCCCCCTTTATCCCACAAGACCACCTCTGTCCCGTCCTGGTGCCAGCAATCATACTCTCACCCCTCGTGATCGCAAAAGGAAAGCCCCCCCATGCTGGCAGGAGAAGCCGAGGGAAGGGAAGCATGAGGCAAATAACCTTATCTTCTTAACGAGATCAAAATTGGCTACACCTTCATTAACTTTCTGCTCCAGCTCCAAAGAGCAGGAGTCGCCCCTGGCACCTCCACTCAGCTCAGAGCAGCACTCCCAGCTGTGGCAGCAGCAGCTTCTGCCCACCCCAGGGGACCCACGGTCAGTGCTGCCCTTATGGGGCAGGAGAGTTGCATTGCTCCCAGCCAAGCCAATCCCCAGCTTGCTCTGGAGATGACTCTGCTGAATCAGGAATTTCTGTTTGGCTGATGAGTCTTCTAGTTTTTGCCTCTATTACTTTTCTTTCATTGCATTCAACAATTTAAAACAAACAAACAGTAAAAAGCCCCCCCAAAAAAACAACAACAAAACATAAAAGCCTCGGTGCCTTCAACTCTAGCTCTTCTGAGCACCTTTTGTATGCTCCAGCAAGACACTCCAGGGACCCACAGTCTGGCACTTCCGAACACACACGCCCAGCTCTGGTGTGTCTGCAGATTCAGCCTTCCTTTACTGCTTGAGTCATTCTCCCACTTGGCACCCAGGTCTGCAGGAAGCAGGACCTGTGTGCATCTGCTCATGATTAAAGAGGGAAAATCGGAGCAAGCCAAAAAAACAGCTTAAAAATAAAATCCACACAGTTGCCTGAGATTCAGAGGTGTACACAGCCACGAGCAGCTCCTCTCTCTCCTTGGCTGGCAGCCCCTGGAATGCCTGGCACTGCAGCTCAGAGACGCTGCTCTTGGGCAGGGGACTGAGTGCTGCCTCATCTATACCAACATTGTGCTAATCTTCATTTGTTCCTTGTCAGCTGCTCTGGAGATAATGTGCCTCCTCACATGGGCACCCTCCATCCAACAATGGGACATCACAAACCAGGAGAGCCAGAGTGCATCATCCAGAGCCACGATCTGCTCTGCAAGGGGCTCCTGTGGCCCCGGCCAGCTCTGGCTTGAAACGGAGACGAGCACTGAGTGCCAAGACCTAAATTTTTCAGCAGCACAACTTGTCTTGGAGGGCTCACTGTAAACCCTCCCCATAGAACCAGCAATGCTGCAGCACACACTGCTTTCTGCAGGGACAGAGGATGTCTGCTCTGCCACACAGATCCCACCGACCGTCCAGCCAAGCTCTGGGCAGGAGGACAAAGCTGCCAAAGTAGGGCCAAGCTATAAAACCCATAACTTCTACAAGCTTCTGTCCTGGCTGCACTTTTAACATCTCTCTTGCTCATGTAACATCACTGCAAACCCTTGTGAAGTATAGGAAAGTAGGAAACTGCCCTATTATATGGAACAAACAACATTCTAAAAAGTGCAGGACTGAATCAACAGCTTGGACAATTAACCTCTGCTCCTGATTCTTACGATGCACATACAAAAATTAGTGAATTACTAAAGAGCCCAGCTGGCATACCTTCAGGGTGGGCATAATCAGGATGAAGGGAATGATATTTACACAGGCTGAGGTGGCATTTCTGGGCCTCTCTCCAGATCTTATTACTGGAAACCTGCCCCTCAGGAGGAGGCTGTTCTGCTGGATTTACCAGTGGAGGAATCTCCAGCTCAGGCAGGCACAGGGTGCTTCTGCCTCATCCCAGTCCTGTGTCCTGTCTCACATATCCAGAGGTCCAGAGGAGCTTGCTCAGGTGAAACCTCCCTCCAGCAACTGTGAGGAAGCTCTGAAGGCTCCCTGTGGAAGTCCCTGCTGGCTCCAGAGGGAGCATCACAGAGTGTCTGGTGTGGAAGGGTCTGTGGATGCAGCAAAGCAGCTCACCAGACTTTTCACAGTCGTGCCTGCAGCAGCTGACAAGGGAGACAAATGGGAGTCAGAAGTCCCTTCCTGGCACTCTCGCCGTGTCACAAGGGCAGCTGGCATTGCCACAACCTGCCTGTCATCGTTTGTGTGGGGTACAACAAGGACTAGGAGTGGCAACAGCTGCCTTGCAGCACAGCCAGCTAAGGTTTCTCCCCACTGGGAAGGCTGGGCCTGTAGACAAAGGGTAGATGGTGCCACAGGGCATGCTGCCTTTGCTGCAGAAGTAACCTCCATCCCTGAGTCCCACGGCATTGCAGCACCCCTACACGATGCACAGCTCAGCAAGATGATCCTCCTGGGCACTGGCCTGCCCTGTCATGGCTTCTCAACCACTCCAGATAAGCATTTCTGCTGCAACCCTTTAAAATTCTGTCTGACTGGTTACTGACCTGCCTGAGAATGTGACCCAGCTGCATGTATTTTTAGGCTTAACTATGTATTTGTGCTGAGGCACAAGACAAGTATGCTGGTTTCAGGCTCCCAGTCTCAACAGGAAGGATGGGAGGAGCTACTTTGATATGGAAAGGGCAGCTCCACATTTTCTCTCTGCCCCAGACTGCAAGTGGCATTGAACTCTCTCTGAGACAGAACTCACTCTTTAGAAGAAGCAGCCATGGCAATCCTGGAGCTGCACCCTGGGAATCCAGGCACAGCCAGCCACAGCATCCATGGAGATGCCACTGCTAAACTCAGTCCCTTTCAGCTCCCTAATCTCATCAGCATTCCTCAGTAGTTCCCCTAAAGAAGGATCTGTTATCACAGCCTGTGGGTTCCCACACAGGCCATTCCAAGGCAGACTGTTTGCCGAGCAAAGGCAAAGAGGGAGGCGGAGGGGGATTTGCAATTCACAGCGTTATTCTTGTCTTGAAAGCGCATCTGCTGAAGAGACAGCGGCTGTGGAGGGCTGGCAGCCACACAGCTCCTCTGCTGTGAGCTGCAGCACCACGGAGCAGGGCACGGGGCACCGCTGAACCTGCGGGCACCCATCTTTGAAACGCTGCAGGTTGTGGCAGACACCGGAGCTCTCGGCCACGCTGTATCCCGATGGCCCACAAAGGACGGAGAAGTCCTCTCTAGCAGCTTTCCATGGCAACAGTGACCTTGTGCGAGGCACAATGCCAGGCTGGGCCTCCCACTGAGCACTGGGAAAGATGCTCCTACCAGAAGCAGGCAGCTCTGCTCTGCGGCGGGATCTGCAGCAGCAAAAGATGCACCAAGCAGCTCAGTGACCTCAGGTCCCTCGCTGCTCTGCCTGCCTGCACTTTGAGGTCACAGACACAGCAGGCAGGCAGAGCCACCCAGCATTTTGGGTGAGCCAAAACCAAAGAGCAGAGTCCAGGCTGCAAAGCACAGAGTAGCTCCCTCCACAGTATTACTGGAAACAGAACAAAAAGTCCAACTGGGCACAGGCCAAAGCCTCAGACCTGCCAGCACCGGTGCCGTAGCACTGTGGCTTTGGAGGGGCATTGGGCAGGGGAGCCTGAGCCCACGTCTCAGTGCTGGGGAAGGGGCTCTGCAGAACAGGCAGGGCATTGAGTCAGTCCAAGGCAGGCAGCAGGTTCCCTGGCAGTGCCAGAGTCACGGTAGGAATGCTCCAAGCGCTGGTGCTTGGGAAGCAGGTCAGCTGTTGCCCAAGGCTCTCGCTGCCAGAGACCTGCTGAGCGCTGCAGTGGCTCCTCTCTGGGTGTGAGACTTCCCAGAGCTGGGCAGACCCATGGACCCTCCCTGATCCCACAGGATCACATTGCTGAGGAGAACCTCCCTGCCCGCTGCGTGCCCAGGGGTAACCCGCGCTCCCTCTCTCACACCCGGCGCACGGAAACGAAACTCGCCCACTCCCTGCCAGAGCATCGCTAATGATCACAAACCATCTGCCCTCCTCCACCTGCCACGAGGAACAAAGCCCTTCCTGACGGGTCCAGGGCACCGGCGCTGCAGGTCTGGGAGGCACCCAGCCCTTTGGGAACAGCACGCCCAAGCCACCAGGCATCCTGCTGAACAGGAGTTTCCCCCACCGCAAGATCCCGTCGCGGTGCAGGAGAGTTGTTCCTGTGCCGAGCGTGCTCAGCCAACAGGGAGCAAAAAGAACTTGCCAGAACAGGAGCCTGAAGAGCAGCAAAGCACCCTGTCACCCAGGATGTTCACGAGTAGAGGTGCCTGGGCACGGCCACTCCCCGGAGATGTGTCTGCCCCCTACAACTGGCAGGCTCTGCTCATCACACAGGGATGTCAAACTGCTTTTTAATGGAGGCTTTGGCAAACAGTGCAGGCTTCCCAGGGGGACAGGAGGGATGGGACATCCCTGCCCTTCTGTGAAATGGCACTTGAAGCAGTTTTAATCCCCCAGTCTATTCTATCCCGAGCTGGGACACAAATGGAAAGAAAGGTAAAATGCAACCAGCACCTACAGATGTTGGATGCGGGGATTTTCTCCCTAGTATGTTCCTAGATCTAAGGCACTTGAGACAGTGCAGAGGCCCAGCATTTGCCCTGTTTGAGCAGCACAGGTTTCATCCTCATGAAGGATTTTCAGTGCTGGAAACTCTCCAGAGTCACCCTCCAGCTTCAGAAAAGCTAATCAATGAACATTTAAAAGACATTTAAAGGAAATCAGATGTCTCAATACAATTTGGGAGCCGTTCAGTCCTCCATCACCTCTGTCTACCCCGTGGCAACATTCCTGTAAGGAGAGTTCCTGCCTGCCAGCAGCCAATGTCACAGCCTCTGTTTGCCATTTAACAGGAGGGGCTGATTCAGCCCAAAAGGCTGCATTTTCCAAGTCACTGCCATCACCCAGGAGCAGACAACATCCTGAGCTGCACAGAGATCACCAGTGGGATGGCTGAGTGGCCAGGTAGACTGCAGCCACTCTCAGCCACCATAAAGGGACCTTTCCAGGCAGACTGCTCTTGCCCCACCTGCTCAGCTCACTCTGTGCAGCTTCCAGAGTCTCCAACCACTTCCTTAACGAAGTACAGGGTGGGGGGAATTCACAAAAAAGTAAAAATCAATAGCCAGCTCCTCTGTCCAGGTCTCTGCTGATTTCTGGGGGAGTTTCAGTTCCAATTACTTATCTAAGAGATGGCAAGTGTTTAAAATAGAAAGGGCAATCCTGACACGAGGAGAGGAGCAGTTTCTCAACACCTCCCTTCCCAATCTTGCTGGGATTGAATTTATCATGAACAATAAGCCACTCCATGCAAAGTGGCTTAAAAGAGAGAGGAAGTAGCATAGAGTCAAGGGAAAGTACTCCCTAGTGCCTGTCACTCTCCATGGGGAGGCCAATGAGCTACTCCCAGCCCCTTCAGCTCTGCTGGTTCAACTCACCATTGTGCAAAACATTTTTTACCAAAGCTCCTTTTTACAAGGGGCTCCAAAGAGTAGTGGAAACTCAACAGCAGCTTGGATTCTACAGCTAAAAGTATCAGTTTGATTACTGGGAAAAATTGCTTTGCAGGACTGTTTATTAAGAACTAGCTCATTTGTATTTCAAATAAAAGCTGCAACAGAAGGAAATTTATCTGGAAAACTACCTGACAAACTCTATCCACACCAAAGCTGCTAAAAAGGTCTGACATTTTTCATAGCAGAAGAGAGAAGGAATCAAAGTCCCTTTCCTTTTGGCTGTAGAGATAAACATTAGACAAACACATCTTTTGTTGCAAAAAGGAAAAATGAATGCATGACAGCATCAGAAGCCCATATCAGATACATATACACAGCTTTAAAGACTTTTTATCACATCCTATTCTTTTAACATTTGTAAGACCAAAGCAAATAATTCTGGAGAATTCCTAAAAGGCAGACAGTGCCTCCAACATGCTTCCACATCCTCCAAAGGTGAAGTTTTTTATATCAAATACAGATTCTCAGAGCAAAGCCATTCGGAGCCTAACAAAGATAACCCACTCTATCCCCTTCCAGAGCTGCAGAAGCCCACGATTTGGAAAGCCCCAGCCATGGGGGTGACCAGGCTGGGGGTGACACGCGAGGTCGGCCACCCCTCACTCCCGGCGTGCCCTGATCCAGACTCACCCGCTGGAGCAGCTCCAAGGAACCCTCTGGATTGAAAGCCCCCAGATACCATAGCCATGCCTGAAGGACTTCACACAGACACGTCAGCCCAGCACCATCCACCACGAAACGGCTTCCACGCTGTAGCCACCATTCTGTGCTCCAAGCACAGCTCCCGGTCAAAAGCCAAGAACCAGCGCTGATGAAACCAACGTTTCATCCAAAGCTCCAGCCCCAGGAGCTGCCCCAGGAGCCAGAGAGCCCTTAGGACTCACATCACAGAGCACAGGGTGCCAGTGTAGTTAAACACCCCCTTTTGTCTCAGGGAATAAAATCCGGCAAAAGCAAGGTCTCCTGGATCACAAAGCTCCAGAAAAGACTCAACAAACATATTTTACATGTCTGAGCTAGACTTAGTAAAGCCACTACTCTAGGTAGAGCTATGCTCGTCCTATAGCTGTCATTTGATGGATGCAAAATGACAGCAAGGAATCTGAATAAACAACAGCAAAGAAAGGCCTTGGTCATCTTTTAATTTACCACTGCTCTTGGACACCAAGAGGACTTCATTTGTCATGAGTACTCCAGAAAATATGTGAATATGGTGAAAGAGCATCAGCGAGCCCATGATGCCCATTCACCAGCAGAACACAGCATTCAGCTGCACTGTCTGTACAAAGGAGTCCAAAGGTAAATTATAAAGTGCTTGTGAACTTTGCAGGATGCCAACACTTTTATTAGCTCTGCATCAAGCACTTCACTTGCAACTCGTGCCTCCGCAGAAAGACAGACAGCAGAGAGTTTGGGACGGGTCTTGGCGGGCCAGGACAGCTGCGCCTGCAGCTTCACAGAGATCCACAAATGAGGGCACAAAGAGGCAAACCCAAACCAAGCCAAAAAGACGCCTGAGAACCCCAGGGGCTCTGTGGCAGGGAGCAACGACCGGCCAGGGCACCCCTCTCCCCAAGCTGAGGGTTCCCTCCTCCAGCAGCACCTTCCCTCCTCCCCGTTTCTCTCCGGCCTCCCTCGCTCCCGGGGCCGGCTCTGTCGCTGCTCGCTGTGTCCCTACACGCAGGTGCAGCCCCGCAGAGCCCCGCAGACCCCCGCAGAGCCCCGCCGGCTGCGGGACAAGGGACCGCCCGCCCGGCGCGGCGGCACCGGGGCTGCTCGGGACCGGCCGGGAGGCTCGCAGGCTGCTCCCAAGCTGCTCGCAGGACGCGGGGCCGCTGCCCCTGCCCCAGCCCCGGCCCGGGGAGGTTCCGTGAACGGAGAAATCGTCAGTGGAGGGACGAGGTCGGCCTTGCCGCCCGCCCCCCTTCCCCCCCCGCGCATCCCCCGGCCCACCTGAGGTGTCCCACATGTTGAGTTCGGTGCGCTGCTTGTCGATCTCGAAGCTGGCCGTGTAGTTCTCGAAGACGGTGGGCACGTAGCTCTGGGGGGACGGAGGGGAGAGCAGAGGTGAGGTGGGGTGAGGTGAGGTGATGCGCGGTGGAGAGCCCGGCCCGCCCGCCCGCCGCCCGCCGCACCTCGGGGTAGCAGTCCTTGGCGAAGACGTGCAGCAGCGCCGTCTTGCCGCACTGCGTGTCCCCCACCACCACGATCTTGCAGCGCGCCAGGTGCCCCTCCATGGTGCGGGGCCGCTCCGCCCGCGCCGCCGCTTTACCGGGTCGGCCCCGGCCTGGCCGCGCCCCCGGACCCGACGGCACCAACCAGGCGCGGAGCGGAGCCGGCGCTGGGCAGGGCCGTGCCGACACGGCCGCGGCCCCGGGAGCCGCCCCCCGCCGGCCCCGCCGCCCCCTCGGGGCGTCCCCTCGGCGCTGCCGGGGCTTGTCGATGGTCACGGGAGACGGCGTGGGGGTGGCGGGTCCGGAGCCGCGAGTGGGCACGGCCCCGCCCGCTTCACCGCGGTCCCTGCCCAGCCCTCGCCTCGCAACCCCGGGGCGGCCGCATCCCCCTCCGACACAGCCCGGGAGATGCGTCTTCCCCGAGGCTTCCAGCCCCGGCGCTGCCGAGGGAATGGGATCTGTTCCCTGAGAAATTCTGCAGAAGCGGGGTCACCCGGCGTTGTGACCCGCCCCACGTGCGTTTAAAGTATCCCATATCCCCGCTGTCCGTGACCAAGTGACATCAGCAGGGGCAGGAAGACTGCTCTCTGCGGCGACTGCAGGACCCCAGGTCCGGCTCACAGCCCTCCGCAGAAACGGCAGTGATTTCTGCTTTCCGTTCCTCCTTGAGCACAGACAGCACATCTATAAATTACAGCAGTGATTTTAATTACTAGAATTATTGGAAAAAGGAAAGGCTTCTCTACTGCTGATGTTCTGCTGGCCACACTGCAGAGAGGTTCACAGGAATGGTGAATGGAACTGACAAGCTGCCTGTCACAAAACGCAGTAAAAATAGAGACAATGAAGACAAAGCAAGTCTGGAGAAGTGGAAATTAAAATGTTTTGGCAGTGAAACCAGATTTATTAGTGAGCTGAGGGGGCAGATTGTTTTTGCTGAAATCACAGTCATTTTTCATACATAAATATTGGTGCTATGAGTGATACTGGGACAAGTAAAGAACAGAGAGAGAGTGCAAGGCAAGGGGGGGGTGCCATGCAAGTACCCGGTGATTTCAAGTGCTGCTTGGCCTTCTGTGCCAGCCAAGCCCCCTCGCACACGTCAGCCTCAGTCAGCACTTTGGTGAGCCAGCTGCCTGCATCTGGTCATGGGCCACCTTAGGATGCACCCCTAGGACAGGGGCCAAGCCCCAAGCAGGGCTGAAGGTGTGTCTGTGGCACATTCAGCTGGGCAAACAGGAATTCAGGTCCCTCCTCATCCTCACATACCAAAGAAGACCTGAGAGCCATGAGGCGATTGGAGGGGATGAGGCAATCCTGGAATCCCAGTAACTCCTGTCCTCACCTGGTCTCATTCCTGCATTTTGTGGTCAAGGCTCAGTCAGTTCCTCATTCTGCAGCTTTGCAATGGGTTTTGCTGCAGCATCTCCATGCCTCCCAGTCTTGCCTTAAGCTTTAAAGATGATGAGTGACTGTCTTGTTCCCTTCCACCCTCCCTGAGGAAAGGAGCCTGAGCTGTGACAGGTTTTGTAAGACCTGAAGAGGAAGAGGGGGGTTTGCCTCCTTATATGTGTACAAGTTGCTCCATTTTTATGTGGAAGAATAGAAAGAAGAATTCATTGTCTTGTGACTGCAGGTAAAGAAAGGAGTGCTGGGTGGCCACTGGTGTCACCTGGAGTGAGCTCTTCCCCCGGCCAATGTCCTTTCTGGCAGCACTTCACCATTTTTCTCAATAGGAATTAGGTTTTTATTCCCAACAGATTGTTGTCCCCCTGCTTCAGTGCAAGCAGGAAACTCTCTGCAGGGAATACTCAGACATTTGAAAACCCAACAGCTACATTTGCTTTCCCCAGGGAGGGGCAGCACTTGCTGCCCTTGCTCAGAGCCACTGGGGCAGCATCACCACTGAGCCTCATGTCCCCTTCGGTGCAGAGCACCTTTTGGCAGGACACTTGCAGGACACGTTCAAAAACCCATCAGCACGGTGTGAATTTTCTGAGCAGGCTGCAGAGACATGCTGTGGCTGTCACTGCGTATGGAGGGGCGACAGATGGCTCTCACACATTTACTCCTGAAAATACTTCTCCAGTGGTTAGACTCTCCCTTGCTGATCCACTTTCTCAGGGGTCTTAATTGTTATTATGAATCAGCTTTATTGTGTTATATTTGTGTCGTTTCCTTTACAAAGAAACTGGGAGACATCCTCAGGACCTGTGTTGAGAAAAGGTGTTGGGAGAAACCAACCCTCACCAAAGGACCTGCAGCCTGAAACCTGGAGCCTGTGACATCGTGTTCTCGTGCACAAAGCCCCAGAGCTTGGCCCTTTACAGCCAACCATAGGCTCTGGATATAATTTCAGATGTGGTGAGCAGGTGAACGTACTGAGAAACCATGTCCTGATGCATGGGTGTGGTCCCTGCAAGGTGCACACGTACACCTGGTGAGAGGTGCACAGAAAAAAAGCTCCTGTTCATCACATCATGCAGTGACCATTTCCTGGATTTTTATGATGTGTGTATTATTCCATCTTTTTGGGCTTGTCACATATGTTAAAGAGCTAGAAACCTTCCAGGCCAGGCTGCAGAGTATTACTAGCTGTGAACACTCGAAGTTAAATCGTTAAGTGGTGTGTTATTTGATGGTTTCCTCTAAAAGATAAAGAGGTGGAAGAGCAGTAGAGTTTGAACACATGCAGCAAAAAGATACAAATCAGCAGCAATTAGGAAGGTTAAATAAAGAAAGAGGAAAAAAATCCCAGCCAAATCCCTTTTCATGTGTCCAGCCTGTTTACATTCTGGGCTAGAATAGTGCTGATCTGACTCACTGCTGGCATTAATGAAGTTTGCACCTCTGGGTGAGCAATTTTAATTTATCTCAGCAAGCCAAAGCTCATTATAACAGTCCATAAATGCTATCAGATGAAAGCAGCATCCTTCAGCAATCTCAGGGATTAAAGCAAGGAGCCATTCAGCTGCCAAGGCTTCTGCTGGGAAGACTGCAGTCAAAGCATGTGTGTTAGAGGCTGAGGAGGCACAATGTCTTCATTACTGCTGCAGATTGCTCTGTATCAAGACAGTGATCTGGACTCTCTGGAGGTGGGCAGCTTCTTTTTTTACCCCTCTCTCTCCTTAGGGCTCATCTGGCCCAGTCAGTGATGCAGAGAAAACCGGCTCCTGATGCAAGGCAAGGCCATGTCCTGTGTGCTGTACCCCTGACAGCCACAGCGAGCACACTGAGTGCATTTTCAGCAAGGTAAAACACGCTGACAGATAACAGGCTTCTCATGGGTGCACAGCATATGGGTGTGCTAAGCCTGTAATTTTGGGGGACTGTAACTGCCGGTAAATTATTGATGCTGCGGTGGAAGGTTGAAGTTAAGGAGGAGGATTCTCATTTCACAAGATCTCCCCAGGGACTACAGTGGAGAAGGTGCCTGCCCTCCAGAGGCAGACAGGGTGGGATGCTGCTCTGTGCACAGCTGGAAACCGGCCCCGTGCCAGCTGTGCTCACGCTGCACATCCACAGCCTCTGCTGCCGGGGTTGTGCAGAGGAAAAGGCTGGAGCAGCTGCAGCCCTGTGAGCTGTGAGGATAATGCTCTGTGCTGGGAGGATTTCTTCAGCCTGCTGCCAGCGTGAGGAATGAGCCACCATTCCCTGAGCTTCAGTTCCCGCTTGACAACCATCCCCGTTTGTCTCTGTGATCAAAACGGCAGCGCAGGGAACTGTGGCTGTGAGTGGCAGGTGTGTCTGAGGGGTTGTGTCAGATCTCTTCCACCTGCTGCTCTACCTGTCAAATCTAAATGTAATTTACTGTGATACAGGCACAGTGTCACTCAGGAGGCACAGCTTTCCTGGTACGTGTGATGCAACAGGGACATCTTGTCTGTGTCTACCTCTCTGTGCTTCCCAACACTGCAGATACAGGTGAGGAAAACACACAGAGCAGAGGCAGAAGGAATTTTTCTCTTGAGTTGCCAACAAACTCAGATAGATAGATTGAGTTCAACACTTTCTGGGGATGTGCAGAGCCCTGCCATGTCCAGCAGCAAGACCCTGGCCCCCAGTGGGGTCTCAGGCAGCCTTACCATGTGAGGGAAGGCTTTTGTGGGCCTGGGCCTCTGGGATTCTATCCTGAGAGAGCCCTGGGAGCAGGCACAGGCAGTTGCCATCTGACCAGCAAACCGCTGCCAGGCTTTTGTATCTCCTGCCTGTTCATTGTTCCAGTGTCCTTGAGAGCAGAGGAGAAGAACTGCTAGAGCCCTGTGTATAAATAAAGGGAGGTGCAACAAAGGGCCAGGCAGGGGAGCTGGCACTGCTCCAGCTGTGGCACATCCCCCTCAGCCCCTCTCAGGGGATCAGGGAGGGCAGCAGGAGGCTGGAAAGAGCAGGACAGCAGCTCAGGGGGAGGTGCAGGGCTGCTGGAAAGCTGAGTATCTGGCAGAGAAAGAATGAGAAAAATTACCTCGGTGGCCTGAGCTCACCTCTGGCTGTAAATCACAAGTCAGCACCATTCAGAAGGGCCCAGCACCTGTGCAGTGAATGCTCACATTTGGAGAGCTTGCTGGAAAACGGGCTAGAGCAGTGAGCATCAATTCTACTGAGAAAACTAGTTTTCTCTGGCTAATGCTCCCTTGGCCATGGCCAGCCACCGTGCTGTGCTGGGGGTCACAGTTCTGCAAGCCCTGAGTGTGCCAGCCTGGCCCATGCCCCCACACCAGCACCTCCCTGTCCACTTTCCAGAATGTCAGCACCTCCCTGCCCGCTCCCCAAAACAGCAGCGCTTCGCTCACAACAGCTCCAGAGCAGCAGCGAGCCAGAACTGACCTTAAACCTGCCACCTCAGCAGGACACAAAGGAAAGCGGGTAAAGATTACAAGGAAAAATGTTACCACTGAGCTGATAAGGAGGGATTGAGTCAGAAACACAAAAGAGACAAAGGCAGGAAGATCGTCCTGCCCAACAGCAGAGATTTGCCACTGAGCAGAAATGTCCCTGCCCTGTCCAGTCTGCTCCAGAGCTGCACACAGCAGGAGCAGTCTTGCAGAAGACTTCCCAAATCCACTGCCTTCATCTACTGCTCTCAGCCTCTTCTAGGGGTCATCCCCTGATCTCTGGGGTTTGTAGGGGCTCCCTCCAGGCCAGCATGTTTCATCCATCACAAGAGCCCTGACAACGGTGAAAATAAATCACTAAAAGAAGAGAACCTAGAAAAGCTCCTAGGAAGAGCAGTAGAAGACAGAGAATTGTGCTTTGACTGCTTCCTCCTAATTTGGGGTGTGAGAGATGCCCAGATATATGGAAGGTGCATCTGTATTTCTCAGAGCTGAGCAACAGCAAAAGATGAAGCTGTTCTGTGGTCCTGTCGTGCAACTGGACATGAGCCTTGTTCCCACTGCAGCCACCCAAACACGCATAAATCTGCCACACAGCAGAGCCAGACGATGAGCAGCCTGCCCCAGGCTCTGCCCTCCTGTCTGCTTTCCTGCCTTTGTGCTCTGCTTCCTGAGCAACCCCAGCTGCCAGCACTCCCGGGGCCAGCCCAGCCCGGAGCGCGGCCCCGCAGGGCAGTTATAAATGGCAGAAGTAACTCAGGGAGATGATGCTCCGGTAAAACTGCCGCTCCGGTGTTGCCCCCGGGAAGGGGACACGAGCACTGTGTGTTCGCTCGGAAGGAATCGTTTAGCGGAACAAAAAAAGTGGAAAGAACAAAAAAAAGACAGAAAAAAAAAAAAAAAAAAAAAAAGGGGGTGGATGACGGGCCGGGGGCCGGGGCCCGGCTCGGGGGGGGCGGACCGGGACAGCTCCGCCCGCCGCCGCCGCTCCGCGCTGCCCGCCCCGCCCCGCGGCCGCGCCCCGGCTCTTCCCCGCCCGTCTCCGCCGCCGCCGCCCGCAGAGCCGCTCCCGCCGCTCCGCTCCGCTCCGCCATGTCCACCGAGCCGGCCCCGGCCGCCGCCGCCCCCGAGCCCGAGCAGGCCCCCGGCCCCGACCCGCCGGCGGGCGGCGGGGAGGCGGCCGAGCACCGGGCGCTGGTGCTGACGGGCTTCGGCGGCTACGAGAAGCTGAAGGTGCAGGCTCGGCGCGGCGCCGGCCCGCGGCCCGGGGAGGTCTCCGTGAGCGTCCGCGCCTGCGGCCTCAACTTCGCCGACCTGATGGCGCGGCAGGGCCTGTACGACCGGCTGCCGCCGCCGCCCGTCTGCCCCGGCATGGAGTGCGCCGGCACCGTCCGCGCCGTCGGCGAAGGCGTCCGCGACCGACAGGTGAGGGCGGTCCCGCGGCCCCGCCGCGCTGCGGGCTCCCGTCCCGCCCGGCCACAGCCCCGGCCGCTCCACCGGCGCGTTGGGAGCCGCCCCGGGGCCGGGGCTCCCCGTCGGTGCCGGGCGGGCCGGCTCCGGCAGCGCTCAGCCCTGTCCAGGGGCCCGTCCGGTGCCGCCCGCGGAGGCTCCGGTGGCGGACAAAGGCCCCGGACAAAGGCGAGGAATCCCCTGGACGGCCCTGCCCGTCCCGCTCGCTTCTGGACGGCGGAAGAGCCACCGCCCGCCCGACGGGCCGGGCTAAAGGGCTGGAGCCACGGGGAGGAGCTGGGAGCGGCCGTGTTCCTTAGACCCAGGAGGTTTCGCTAGGGCTGAACATGCATTTTCCAGGGCTGATGCTATTAAGCGTCACCCCAAGGCTCCTGCCTGTTGGCAGGATGATCCTTGCAAGGGGCAGCAGTAATGTTCAGCGGTGTTCAGACTCCTGCTCTCAAACTGAGCAAGGAGGGCAGGACATGAACCTCATCCCTCTTGCCTCGTTAGGGGTCTGTTTGTTTGGGCAGCTGGCAGGCAGCACCCTGGGTACAGGCCAGGGTGCCTGGGGTGCCTGCAGTCCCTCTGAGGTTCATGGTGTGTGTCTCAGGCTGTGGTGAGAGGTGCTGTGCTGCATTCTCCTGATGAGCAGAGTGCATGCTGTGGGCTCCTGCAGTCCCTGCACAGAGAACAGCATGCATGCACTGGCCGTGGCATGCCAAGGGCAAGGCTGTGATGGCTTCTGCTAGCCTTGAGCTTGTTTTAGACCCACTTGTCCTCTGAATTTAGGTTGGCGATAAGGTGATGGTCCTGGCTCGGTCAGGGCTCTGGCAAGAAGTGGTGAATGTGCCGGCCAGTCAGACTTTTCCAATGCCTGAGGGGATGAGCTTTGAGGAAGCAGCTGCTCTTCTTGTCAACTACATCACTGCCTACATGATCCTGTTTGACTTTGGAAACCTGAGACCCAACCAGAGTGTCCTCATCCACATGGCTGCAGGTAAATGGCTCTTGACAGCCCATGTTGAGACTCTTGGCCTCACCATGCAGTTTTCCAAACGGGTGGTGTGGGTAAGGAAGTGATCATAATGGGGCTGGATCGACAGAATGTCACCTGGCACAGATGCAGGCTTCATGCTGACCCCATTTCCCAGCAGCTAAGGTTGGTCTCTCCCAGTGTATCCCAGGCATCAACCTCACCAGGCAGTGCCTTTATTCTGCAGGCTGTTGCCAGTGTGTGATCAGTTCAAACAGGGATAATTTACCTATTCAGAGGCTTTTCTGACTGCTGGGCCTGTCTGCTTCTGAGTCTTTTCTCACTGCTGGTTTTCAGGTGGCGTGGGAACTGCTGCCATCCAGCTGTGCAAGACTGTAGAAAATGTCACCATTTTTGGCACAGCGTCTGCCTCCAAGCACGATTCACTCAAGGAGAGTGGAGTTGCTCACCCCATTGACTACCGAACGATGGATTATGCAGAGGAGGTGCGGAAAATCTCTCCCAAAGGTACTGCGTGGTGGAGGGTTTCTGTGACTGCCCTGCATTCCTTTCAAGTGCAAAGAAACTTGTAGTTACTACCAATTCTCCCTCTAGGTGTTGACATTGTCCTGGACCCGCTTGGAGGATCCGATACAACCAAAGCCTTTAACCTGTTGAAGCCGATGGGCAAACTCATCACTTACGGTGCGTGTGAGCCCCGTGCCCGCTGCCAGGGCTTGTGCAGGGGGGACCAGGTGGTGGTGGGGTGGAATCTGCATGGGAATGCTTTGTGTTGCTGTTCCTGTGTCGCTGTTCCTGACTGCTCCGCGTGTTGTAGTCCTGTTATTTCATGAAGGTCTTCAGGATGTTTCCCCTGGGTGAGGCGCTGAGGGGAGTGAGATTTGTGTCTTGTCCCCAGAGCTCTGGTTACAGGGCTCCAAGGCTCTTCCCTCCCATGGCAAGATCTCTCTTTGAGTACAAGCCAGCGCCTGCAGGGGAAGCTGGAATGTCCTCAGGGAGGAACACAGGCACAGCTGCTTTGTCTAGGCTGAGTTAATGCACAGCCTTGCTTTTCTTCTAGAGGATGTGTGGGTGATGAGGTTTGAGGCTACTGAATACTTATCTCTCCATTCCCCAGCTCTGGAACACTGTGATTTTGTCCCACCAGACAAAGCCTTCACACAATCCCCAGTGGTATTCCAGACACTTGCACCAGTGTGCTGCTCCTGTTGTTGCAGCCGTTGCAGTGTGTGACTCCCCTGAAGAAGCAGGGCTGTAGGAGAAGGGGAGAGCTGTCCTGCCAGCCTGCCTGGATAGCACTTGTAACCCTTTCTTGTCTCTGCCAGTATGCCAGTCTAGCTGCTGCTGCCGCCTTAGAAAGGAATTCTACATTTTTGCAGTATATACAAGTGCTGATAATCCAGAGTCTGGATTATCTTGAGGCTGAGACAGGTGCCTGTTTCCACTGATGGTCAGCTGGGCAGAGCCTCATGTGATGCAGTTCTCAGCTCTGTCCATCACTGGGCAGTGGGTTGCTGTTCCCCTGTGCATTGTCTGAGCTGTTCCATGAGATGCCTCTTGTGTTGTGTTCAAGCTCATCTGTGGCTTGCCTTCTTTTTAGGGGTAGCAAACCTGCTCACTGGGCAAAAGAGGAACCTCATGGCTATGGCTAAAACCTGGTGGAACCAGTTCAGCATCAATGCCTTGCAGCTCCTACAACAAAACAAGGCAGTGTGTGGCTACCACCTGGGATATATGCATGAAGAAGTTGAGCTTCTCAGAAGCGTTGTAGCCAAGCTGGTTAACCTGTACAGTCAAGGAAAAATCAAGCCTAAAATCGACTCTGTATGGCCCTTTGATCAGGTGAGTCTGAGCTAACACACAGGCTGGCAGCCATTGAGAGTGAGCACCTTGTTCACAGGGGCTGAACTGCTGGAAATGTTTAATAGCCATCTGTTTGCAGACATTCAGTGCCTTTTTCCTTTAAAGATACCATGGGTGAGTAAAGTGGCTGCGCTGTTCTGCTCCAGTGCACAGAGCTGGGCAATGCCAGACAGTGTCCCTGTGGAGTAGGGCAGGTGCTCAGCTGTGCTCCGTGGGCAGCAGCAACCAGGAAGGGGCTGCTTTGTGCATCAGACTGGAGTCTGCCACGAGTCTGCACCCTGTAATTAAGCAGACCAGATGGGAAGAACGTTGCTGCCCTTCCAAGAGTGAAAAAGAGCTCAGGCAGTGAAGCAGAATGAGGGTGTTGTTGGAAGGGAGCAGCAGGTTTTTCAGTTGTTCATGTTGTTGCATGGATGTGTCCAGGCAAAGTCAGGCTCTTCCCTTGGAAATCCTATGCTGGGGCAGGACTTGCTGCTAGGGGAGCAAAGAACAAAGATCAGTCAGTATTCATACCTGATACCTAGTCTTATGGAAAGGCTTAAGGAAAACTTTGATTCCTTGCCTGGCACTTGCTTGGACTGCAGGGAAAGATGCTTCTGGGTTATCCCTCAGACTGGCGTGGGTGGACTGAGGGGCCCAGGAAGGGCATGGATGCACCATGCAGGATGGGTGGGGATCTCACCAGATTCCTTTTGCTTCCAGGTGGCAGAGGCCATGAGGCAGATGCAAGAAAAGAAGAATGTTGGAAAAGTCATCCTGGTTCCTGAAGCACCGAAGGAAGAATCCAAAAAGGCAGAGAACTAAAGAAAAGAGATGTATGCAGATTATGAGTTCATGGTTTAACTCCCTGATCTCTTTGGGACCTGAAAATGGACAGATCAGTAGCTTCCATCTTCACCAGTACAAGAACATCATGGTTATCATTCAGATGAGGTTTGCATGCTCTTGTTGTGACTGACCCTTTGCCAGATATGCCTCTTGCTCTCTCTTCTGAAGGCTGTTTATTTTGTACGGTTTTCTAATCACTTGTTTCTCTCACTGAATTTCCAAACTAACCTTACTTTTCCTCACAGTGCAGCTGAAGCTTCCAGGCAGTTGGTGACTAACAACTGCACAGCCTGTCACTGTAAAGTCATGGCGCAATCTACTGTAGCAACTGCCAAGTATCTCTGCAGAAACTGAGCCCTGATGAAGTGTCACCTTTGTTGAAGCCTGTTCAGCAGAGAACTGGCCAAACGTAGGGTGTTTCCTCCACAGCCAAAGGAAAGCACAGCTGGCCTAGTTTAATTCAAGCAGGGGTTTCTCTTCTGTTCACACTAGCCCTGCTCTTTCCCCTCTGCTTTTGTAGGCCGCTAACACAGTCAGATAGTAACAACTCACGTTGCCTTTGCCTCGACTATGCTGGCAATTTGGAGTCTGTGGCATTCCACGCTTAATTTGCATTTACTTCCTCTTTACAGTCAGCAAATACCCTGACAGGCTGAGCTGGGCTGTGTCTGAATACAGAAGAAAAGTTTCAATTAGGTAACTTGATCTTGTCCATTTTCTATTTCCAAACCGGACAGAGAGATCTGAACCGTGTCTGATTCTTGGAGACCGTACGGACTCAACTGTGTCAAACGACTGGAACAATTGATGTTGGCTCTGCACTTTCTTATGTTGGGCTCCAAGTTGGTATTGCTAAGGCTAAACTTCACCCTCCTGTTTGGGTTTCCAAGGGCTGCAGTGTTGAATTGGACTTCATCGAGGTGGGAACTCACACCAGCTCGGGGTTCAGTGCTGCAGTAGGGCTTGACTCTTCTTCTCGTGGATCTTTGACTCTTGGGACCCTTGGGCTCTCTTCCAGCACTGAGGGTTTAGGGAGCTGCCTGTGGTGTTCCTCCTATAGCAGAACTTTGTTTCTCTTCTGCTTTTCTTCTGTGCATTTGAAAATAGAGCTGTGCAGAGAGCCAGGCCCAGTTCTGTGAGTACCTTGAGTCCTGGATGGTGCTTTGTACTGGGCCCTGCTTGTAGTCCCAGGCAACTCTGGTGCTGTTGGTACTTGCTTTGAGGCTTTGTCATGGACTGTAGGTGCTGTGGGCTTTTGGGCTTCCTTTTGGATTTGAAAAGGTAAACCCAAGGGCACCAAGAAGGGCTGCTCATCATGGAAGAACTCAGGCTCCAGGAGCAAAACCTTGCAACCAGAAGTCCTGCTTAACCAACCCCCAGGGCAAGGCCCAGGGCCCAAGGAGGAGGGCAGGTGCCTGCTGGGTGCAGGGCCCCGCATGCAGCCCCCCTGGCCCATGAGAGAGCCCATGCAGGGCTGGGGGTCCTGTGCAGGGGAGGAGTGTGGCTTCTTCCTCAGCCTGCTCTGTCCTCCAGCAGGGCTCCTGTCCATCAGGTGCTTGGGCTCAGTCCAAGTGTTCTTTAGAAATGCGTAGGCACAGCTTACCTGGCTATTTTAAATATTGAAACAACCCTCTTCCCTACCACCTCAGAGGAGTGCTGGAGCCTTCTCACAGATCCTTGTCAGTTCACCTCTTGAACTTCATAAAAATGGGCTGATGGAACTCTCAAGCACAACTTCTTATCTGTCTGAATCCAAAAATCTTGCTGCTTCTTTCAGTCTGCCCTGTCGTGCTAATTTAGATTAAATCCAACAGTGTTTAATGCTGCTTTACTAGGTCTGACAACAGGACTGTCCAAATTGCTGAAACGGAAAGTCTGGACCTGTTCCTCTGAGAAACTGGACCTCACCTTGATGACAGAGCAGCGTGCTCAAATGGCACACAACCCTGCACATCTTCAGGTTCCACTCACTGGTGAAAAGGAAAACTTATCCCAGTGTGTTTCACAGTAGCATCCTCTCCCTGCTTTACTCTTGGGTCAAGCACGTGCTCAGTGCCTTACGTGGATGGCCTTGGGTTGGGTGGTGTGGCCCAGGGGCCTCACAGGCTCCCTGACCCACAGGAAACAGCATCTCAGTGCCTTCTGCTGCATGACTTAGGAAGTCACTGGGGCCTTTTCCCATTCTGGCCCGGTATATTGCCAAAATCCTCTTTTGACTCTTGCTGGCTCTCTTTTGTGAACACTGGTGAGGTCACTGGACTTTCTGTGAATAAGCCGTACTCTTCCCAGGTGTTCCAGCCTTTCCAGGGCTGTCCTGGTGGTTTCTGTGCTCCCCAGTCCAGAAGACCTGTTGTAGAGCCCTTGTCTCCCCCAGGGTGGCTGTTTGGCTCCTGGCAGTCCTGGGCTGAGGCTTTATCTGCTGCCCTAGCCTTGGCTCTGGGAACAATCCCTGTTCCCAAGTCTCTCCGGGTATCTGCTCACGTGTCTTCTGCATACAAATTCCTGAAGCCCTTATCAGGGCAGGAACAATGCCAAGCAGTTACTGTTCCTTAGAGTTCAGCACTGGCTGTTTTGTGTCCCTTGGTAGCAACAGTGTTTTCTACAGAAAGACCAAGATTAAATGTAACCTTGCTTTCCTCTGCCCTGCTCAATGCCCTGCCCTAGGTGGGTGCTCTTGGTTGTTTTTAGGGTTTTTTACTTTTTTTTTTTTTTTTTTTTATGGGACAGTAAGTGTAGAACCTACATAAAACAACTTCAAGGGTCTTAATCAGGTTAACCAGCAGGTTTGCATACTAAGGACCAAAGCAAAAAACCAAAAACAAACCCCAGTATAAAAATCATTCCACTCAGTGTTGCTTGTTTAGGGCGAAGTTGTGCTGCTGAGGAACCGGGAGATTCCTGTGCTTAATCACGTGTGCCATTCCAGCTATCAGAAGTGCAATTTAATGTTTATTTTACTGATTGTCCGACTCCAAGGTTCTGCCACGAGGAGTTCAAGTGGGAAGTGTGAGTAAGGAGTCGATGAGCAGAGGAGGGGTCCCCAGCCCTGCCTGCCACAGGGGGCTCAGCGTGCGATGCCTGTGCAAGTGCCTCTCCTGTCATTGCTGCAGTGCCCTCCCAGACTGGTGCTGCTGGCCTTGCATAAAGGGCAATTCCTTTGCTCCAGCAGCCAGCTGTTGCCACGTTTTTGACTCTTTGGGTTTCTCTGAAGCTCACTTAGGTGCTGAATGCAGGAGGGGAAGGGAGCAGAGGCGGCCTCCACTCGCAAAGAGGGATGTAGCCCGTGCCAAGTGCTGTGGGAAGGAGTTTGGCTGCACATTTTGTTTCAGACACCTGTTTTAAACTAGAAACGATTGACCAGGGACAAGTAAGAAGCACTGTGGGTCTTAGGCTTCAGCTGGTGTGGAATTCTGGCCCACTGGCAGCTGCTATCATAGGTGTTACACCACTGGTTGCCTGAAGTCTCTGGTGTGTGCTGAGCCCTCGTGATGGCAAAGTGTGACTGGCAAGGAGTACATGAGCATGATGTGAAACACATTAGACTCTGAGTGAGCCTCTTACAACATACAGTGTGGTCTGTACTGTCTGAGTCATGTTGATTTGCAGATCCATGATATGAGTGATGCTCACCCTACAGACACGTGGAAAACCTTTGTTTAAAAATATCTATTCTGCTTTGTGCGTGTAACCAAGCTGGACAGAAAGCAAGTGTGCCCCTGATGTTTACATGATTATGTGTAATGCTCCTCTCTCAAATGTTACCATATGCCTTATGTGTTTCAAATGGTAATTAAAAGCATAACAAAACCGTCCATGGGACACTGCTCAGGTTTCTGTTGGCATGAACCCTCTGCCCTCAGCTTGGCCTCTGGACAGGTTCAGCTGATAAATGTAACTCTCCCAGCATGAGGAGATGCCTCTGCTCTGAAAGACAACTGTTAATTGTTGCTCCTAAGGCGCTGTTCTGGAAGGCAGCTATGGTGATTTTTGTTTGTGAAGCCCTTAGCTGAGCTCTGCCCTTTGTGTCTGAGGTACCTCTGCAGCCAGCCTGGGCTGAGGGCAAGACAAGCCATGAAACAACCACTACCAAACGTGAGAATAAATCCTTTTTATTTGCATTTCTCCATTTTAGAGACTGTCACTGGGAGGCAGCTGTTGCAGGTGCTGAAAGCTGTTCATGTTCTTCCCCAAGAGAGTACCAAGTCACCTGCTGGTCCCAGAGCAGGGGCTGGAGAGGAGCTGAATCATGGGGCTGTCTGCTGAGGCATGAAGAGCTGGCACTAATGACAGCTTCTCTCTGGCCCTGGCTCTGGCAGCAGCTGAACTGGAACCTGCCTGCAGGAGGTGGAAGACACGTCGAGGCCTGTGTGGGGCAGGGATGGAGGTGCTGCTGTCGCTAACGTGCAGATTTCTGGCTACCTAGGGGGGACACAGGAGCTCCATGGATTAACAGCTGCTTTTTCCTGAGCTGTCTCTATTAAGCTGCAGTTTTGTCAGCAGGAAGGGAAGGCGAAGCAAAGCCATGGGCTGTGGCTGTGGGATTCTCACGCAATGCCCAGTTTCTTCAGAACTGCACGGACCTTCCGGAGGTACTGGGCATCAGGGTAGCCGTTCCTGTGGAGCAGAGAGGGAAGGGCTGTAAATCCTGCTGATGTGCCCTGCAAGCTGAAGCAAAGCAAGGCACCAACTCTGCCACTGTGGGAGCATGGAAGAGCCACCCCTGCCAGCATTTGTTGAGCTGGAGCACATGGTTCTCCTCTAATTGTTAAAAAAGCCCCACAACCATACCAAGAAACTTAGGATGAGATGGGCCATACCTGGCTTTGCCTCCACTCAAGGAGGTTTTGTGTGGGATAAGGCCCCATGTCACTCTTTCCTCTCCATTGCAGGACTTGATCTGGAATGTCAGTCCATGCTCAAATGCTTTCTCCATCAGCAGTGCTGTCTTCTGCCCTTCCTTGTTGTCAGGCAGGAAGGCACAGAAATATCCCCCTTTGTAAGACTGTCCTGGGCGAGGATCCCCAACCTTAGAACAGGAATAAGGCATTTTAAACAATGGCTGGAGTGCTGTGCCTCAGAGGGGACTTCTAAGGTTTGCACCAGCTTGAAAAATACACCAATGGTCATGGTCCCCAAGGGCTGGTAGGCACTGCCAACTAAAACCAGATCACACTTGCTCCTCTCCAAAAGCAGCAAGCTGCTCCCAAACCTGGTGTGAAGCGTTTTGTCTTCCACAGGTCAACACCTCTGCTGCTCTCCACGTGAGGTAGGGAGCTGAGGCTGCCCTTTCCCCCCAGCTACACACACACAGCCCTCACCCCAACCACCCTGGCAGACCCCCTGAGTTTGCTGTGGCGGGCTGGGGAAGCCCCAGGGTGGGTACCTACCCCCTGTATGCCATCAGGAATACTGTAAGCAACTTGAAGCGTCAGGTCTCGATAGTAGCCGGGCAGGCTCTGAGACAGACAGGAGATCTTGAATGTCCCCTGGATCTTGGGACTCCGGGCGGCTGAGGAGAAGCTGCAGCATGCTGGCTGCACACTGTCTGCAGCAAAACACGTCCTGCACAAGGCATGGCCACAGGGGGCCTGGCAGGTCACTCCTGAGCCCTGGCAAGCATCACACTGGCCTGGGGGAATCGTGCCGCTTTCCTGCCCGAGGCTGCTCTGCTGGGATGGAAGGTCAGGCTCCTCCTGCTCACTGCCCTTTGGGAGCTGCGCCCTTCCCTGGGCCCTGGGCTCTGCTGCAGGTGCCTGTTGGGCCCCAGCTGGTGGCAGCTCAGCAGCCGTGGGCCTGTACAGCCATGTGGGCAGGGAGTGAGGAGACCCCTCAGCTGCAGGGACCGGGGAGCGCAGCTGTCCCATCGCTTCATGGTGGCCTCCTCTGCTCTTGCCTTTGTCTCTTGCAAACTGGAATCTGTCTGGCAAAACCTGTTTTAGCCGGGTGGTGTCAGGCTCCCCCAGGGACAATTTCATCTTCAGCTGTTCCTGGGACTCCCTCAGACCAGCAGGACTTGGCTTATCCCCTGCAGCAGGGTTCAGCAGGCTGCTTCCTCCTTGCCCAGCCCCAGAATCAACACGGCCATTGGCCTCCTCTTGTCCCCTTGCCTGCTGGAACATCCAAGGACTGGGGGACCTCTTTTCCTCAGCCTCTGGCACCCGGGAAGCCCTGAGCATATCAGTGGGGACTGCTTGACTGCTGATGCTCAGCTGCTGCAGGCCTATCTGGAGGGACTCCAGGCTGCTGGAAAGGGCTGCATCCAGCACCGTGTCCTGGCTTCTACTTGGCTGGATGACACTTGACTGCCCTGCACTCTCTGGTCCTGGAGACACGGATGAAGACTTCAGGGCACATAGCCTCCTGGAGGAAAACATGTGGAAGGCCTCAGTCACTCCTGGCAGCATTTCCTTGGGGAAGGCAAGATACAGCTTGTACTTGTCTTTGCGGAGTCCAACCTGGAGGGATTTTCCTCGCAGGAGGCTGCACAGTTCACTCAGGGCACTGTCATCTGGACCATCCACAGCAAGGTCCGAGTAGCTCAGACTCTGACACACCAGGTCAGGGCACTTCTGCACGAGAGCTTCCACCTGCCGCTTAGCCTGGAAGAGCCTGCTCCAGTCCTCTGCCTGCAGCGTCAGCACTATGCAGTCCCCGGCACGGCGCTCCGAGATCTGCACCTTCCCCCCCCTGCACAGCTCATCGATAGTGACACGGCAGGCGTCTCTCAGGTAAGACCACTGCAGGAAGTCCAGGCTCATCTCCTCACTCACCCTGCTGCTGCCACTGTCTCGGGACTTGTCGCTTCCCTCTGACCTGGGCAGGGAGAAGCTGCTGGAGCGGCGCAGCTGAGGCCTGGATGCAGAGGGTTTGGAGTCTAAAGCAGAAGAGGTCCTGGTCACATCAAAGGTGCTGGAGATGCCAGCGAGGGAATGGTGCCCAATGGGACCTGAGCCTTTAGAGTCCCCAGGATGCTGTGAAGTGCCGTTTTCTTTGCCCCCAAGGGGCGACAGCACCTTGTGTCCCTGGAGCCTGACACTTCCTTCGACATGGTCCCGTTCTGTGGGGTCGTTCTTCTGACGCTCTGCTGCTGAGCCCAGAACCTCGCCTGTTGTAGGGACAGGAGGCTGATACTTCTGGGTCAGTGCTGTTGGGTCACTCAGACCAGGAGCATCTGATGTTTGTTTCCTGGAAAGCTGCACCTGTCCTGCCGGGGGAGGGTCCTGATTCAGCAAGAGTCCTTGGCCAGCCTGAGACCTGTCAGCTTTCAGGGCACTGAAGTTGGCAGCTAGCTTGAGCTCACCTTTCAGCTCTGGCCTGCCTGAGTTGAGCCTTGTCACTGAGTCCACAGACACTTTGGGCAGATGTAGCGGAGCCTCTGAGGTGCTGGATGCTGTGGGGCGTGAGGGCTGGTGGCTGCTCAGCATGTCAATTGTGTGTGCAGCACCTCTCCTGGTGAAGGAATCCTGAAGGTACTGCTTGGCCTGGGACACATCGACGAGGTTTCCAATGAGATAAATCTGCTTCACGTCCTCGTGGCAGAGCAACTGGGGATACAGCTTCTGCAGGTCGTGTGTCAGAGCCCTGAGTGCCTGGCTGTCCATTCCCAGCCCTCTCTTGGCGATCTTCTCCTTGCGCAGGCTCACCTCCAGCTGCTGGTAGAGCTGCTGCAGGGCCAGGCGGGCCTCTCTCAAGGCCTTCATGTCCCAAGCCAGACCTCCAGATGGCTGGAGGTACAATATGGTGATGCCATCGCTGCTGACATCCACCACATCCACGCGATGCTGGCGCAGCACAGCTTGGTACTGGGCAGCGCAGAACCTCTGCATGTACAAGTAGATGTCCAAGTCCATCACTAGAGAAAAGTCCTCTACCTGTTCAGCAGCTTCCCCATCCACTGGGCCCCGGGGTGATGGGACTTTAGCTGTCGTTTCACACACCTGGTCCCAGTGTGGCAGCTTTGCTGTCTCTTCTGCTGGCTCAGTGGAGTCAGGCACTTGCTGGTGATCGTGCATTCCCAACTCTTTGGCCCCGCCGCTGGAATCTGGCAGGAGGATCTCCCCAGTGGCTTTGCTCCCAAGGTTCAGGCTGCCCAGCAGGTCCCTGCTGAAGGCCTGCAGCTCAGTGAACGGGCCCTGGACTACGCAGTGTGTGTTTTTAGAATCGAAGTTGAACTGCACGTTGCTGTAGCCCTTGTGCAAGTCCCTCAGGAGGGTTTTGCCAGTAGGAAGTTTGCCATAGTCAATTGTCATGCACGCACGAATGAAGATCTGCAGGTAGATAGCAAGGGAGTGAGAGAGCAAGGACCAAAAATAACCCTCCCTCCAAGGCTCAAGAGAAGGCAAGAGTGCACCTGGCCCCTGTATTATTATGACAGAAGAGATGACCAGTACTCCATCTCTCTCCCTCAGCATCCAGCTTTCAAGAGATGGAGCCTGACTAAGGCAGGACTGAAAGACCCAGACCAAGCAACTCCTCAACCTTGTGCACTTGCCAAAAGCTTTCTGCAACCGAGGAATGAGAGGGGGAAGTCACACAGAGATGTGGCTGCATTTTTACACACTGGGAGCTCTCCAAACAGCCCAAACCTAAGAAATTCACTATCGTTTCTGCATCAGAAATGCAGTTGCCCTCCTGCCCTTTGCAGAACTTCATCTGGAGACCTTGAAGCAGTTCTGGCACCACAGGCTTGCAAAAAATTCTGCAAGGCCAGGTTAATTCCCATGGCCTTGTTTTTGGGACTCAGACATGAAAATGTGAGATGTGGCTACTGCTATAGTCTCTTGAAACCGGAGAAAGAGGTGAGAACACTCCATTGACTCCTAGACACCAGCATGTCTGTACCCTAAGCTTTCCTGAGGAGGAAAGAGGAACAATACACTGATGACATGGCAGAGACATAAACAGGATCCCCCATGTGGCACCAGATGGACTGGGGAAAAGTGCACCACCCCTCCAGCCTGACTATTCTTCCTTTGACAGGCACGAATGCCAGATGACCAAGAGCACAGCCTGCCTGTGCTACTAGCATAGAAATTGTTATTTTTTTTTTTTTAATCCTCTTTTGAATATGAATAAAAATGGATTTAAGTGTAATTAAGCTGAAAGGAGAGAGCGAGGTCTCCCTTCCCGAGCTGTCTGCCAGGCACAGAGCCTGCCTGGAAGCAGCTGGAGCTGAAGTGACCTCTCGTTACCTCATCAGGGCTCAGCAACTCAGTGTGCGGGGTCACCTCCAGTGGGTACTCCATCCCTCCGATCGCCAGCACGTGGTCCTTCAGCTTCAGGATCCTCTGGGCCACTGGTGGGAAAAGCCACCCGAACCTGCATCAGCCCAGCTGAGGGGCAGCAGCAGGGCTATGGGGACAGTGGGACAGGAGACGGCAGGACAGAGCCCCCGAGGGTCCCGCAGCCCTTACCTTCCGGCGCCTCGAAGGTGATGAGGCCGCAGGGCGGGGGCCCGGACAGCACCTGCACCTCGGCGATGTCCCCGCCGCCGTTGCGGGAGCGCAGGAAGTGGATGGTCAGCTTATCGGCCAGCCTGTCCGGGGGCAGCTCGGCAGGGAGGCCCCGCACCCGCACCGTGCGGCCCGCCATGCCCGCTGGGCAGTGCCCCGCGCCCTCGGAAAGCCCCCCGGGAGCCCCCACGGCGGCTCCTCCGCTTCCCCACCCCGGGCCCTCGCCCGCCCCGTCACACCCCGGCTCTGCGGCCCCTGCCCGGCCCCGGCCACCGCCCCGCTCCGGCCTCGCCGCCGCGGGGAAACGAAAGCGAAAGCGGGGCCGCCCCGCCCAAGCCGGCACCTCCCCGGGCCCCGCGGGACAGCCCGGCCCCGCAGAGCCCGGCCCGGGGGTCCGGCGCCGCCGCCCCCGTCCCGGGAAGGGCACAGCCTCCCCGACGGCTCTTGCTCGCACCTCCCGTCCCGTCCCGTCCCGTCCCGACCCCAGCACGACAGACACGGTGCTCTCGCCAGATGCTTTAATTCCTGCCGTGCCCGAGGGCACACGGAGCTCCACAGTCTCGGGGCTGACGGGGCTGGCCAGGACTAGCCCTGGGTGTCCTCCACTAACACGGCCACCCCCGTCCGCCCTGCTGGGACGTAGGCGAGGGAATCCACCTCCCCGCCGCCACGGCTGGTCTTCTGGAAGTGGATCTCCAGGGTGTCTTTCATGGACTCCTCAGCCAGCACATCGGGAATGCCAGAGAGCAGGACAGTCCTGGGGCAGCGGGAGGGCTGGAGCTGGACAGAGCCAGGGGTGAGCTGTGTGGTGGCAGAGGGAGAGGGGCTTCAGGAGCCCCACCAGCTGTGCTGCCTCGGCACAGGCTGGCAGGTGCTGCTTGCTCAGGGTTTGTGCCTTTACCTTCAAGTCGGTGATGTCTCCATTCATGTATGGTGATATTTTGACTTCGTATTTTCCTCCCGCAATAGGAACCTGGATGCGTCCTCTCTCAATTAGCGGCTCTGCCACTGAAGATAGAGAGGAGAGCCCTGAACTGCCCAGGCCCCCTGTGGGCTCCAAAGGAGGTTATGTCCCTGGCACAGGCACCAAGGCTGACACTGCCCAACTCATTGTCAAGCTCACCTACACCAGCATAGTCTCAGGGGAGGCTGGACAACCTGGGCTCACTGTGCCTTCCCTGTTCCTCAGACACAGCTACATCTGCCCTCAGGAGATTACCCATTTCCCTCCAGAACAGGCTGGGCTGCTCCACCCTTGCCAGCCACCCAAGCTCAGCACACCCCACGCACCTCCATCCTGTGCGAAGGTAAGCACCACCTGGCCAGAGTCGTCCAGGAACTCCCTTCTCTCCACCTCGCTGCCCCCATTCTTTTTCTTGCTGAAGAAGAGCTCCAGCTTGTCCAGCAGTACCTCCTCAGGGATGTCCAGGCTGGGCAGGTCAGACACAAGGATGTTCCTGCTGCTCTGAGTCAGCCTGATCTGTGAGTGGCACAGGCCATTCAGTGCCAGAGTAGGACCAGCCCCAGAGCTCAGGGGAGCAGCACTGAGCAGGGCTGGTAGCAGTGCCCTGGTAGTGGCAGGCTCGAGCAGGGGGGAGCATTGTGCCCAGGGCAGCTCTGTGGCTGGGATACAGCAGGTTCTCAGGGTCTACCTCCAGGGCAGATGGCAGCAGTATCTCCAAAGGTGCTGCCTGCACTCGTATTCTGCACTGGTCAAGGTCCCCCACTTCCTCCCAGCAGCTCAGCTCCACCACGTGCTCTTTCATCTCTATGATCCTCTGGGCCACTGCAAGCAGGGAGAGAGAACCCCCAGCACAGGGCAGTGACTGCCTGCTCCCAGTGGTCTATTATGGGACAGGACAGAGCAGGGAGAGCCCCCAGCACAGGGCAGTGACTGCCTGCTCCCAGTGGTCTGTGGGACAGGACAGAGCAGGGAGAGCCCCCAGCACAGGGCAGTGACTGCCTGATCCCAGTGGTCTGTGGGATAGGACAGAGCAGGGAGAGCCCCCAGCACAGGGCAGTGACTGCCTGATCCCAGTGGTCTGTGGGACAGGACACGGCGCAGGCACTGCTTTGGGGAAGAGCCCCACACAACACAGGTGGAGGGGCAGCACCCAGCCCTGGAGGGGACACAGGGCAGGCCCCAAAGTGATTGAGGAGGACACCAGGCCAGGGCAGTGCTCTTCTCACACTTACCCTCTGCCCTCTCAAAGGTGATGAGAGCCGAGCCCCCTGGAAGAGGGTAGCGGATTCGTGGGGTGAGCATCAGTTTGTTCACGTCGTCCTTGTTTGCTACAAGTCCCTTAAACACCATTTTCTTCTCTGGCAAGTCAGACTGCATCTAGGTTGAAGTACAGACAGCACCTGGAGGAGACCAGACCCTGCGCAGGCATGTCTCAAGCACATGGCTCAAAATAAACAGCTGGAGAGCCTCAGCAGAGCCTCTCCTAGGGTCTGGCTGTGCCTGGAGTCCCAAAGCCATGACTGGAGCTCCTGGCTCTGAAAAGGAGCCACAAGCAGGAGCTGTGCCAGTCATCACACAGTGCCCAGCTGCATTTGCCCGCAGCCTCTCCAGCCAGGTCGCACTTTTGTCAGCAGACCTGGGCACACACACACAATCTATTACCATCACAAGATCACCCTGGGAGCGCCTCTTCAATGCTTCCAGTTTGTTTTCCAGGGCCTGCTTCTCCATCCTCAGTTTGGTGTTCTTCTCCTGTGCTGCAAAAACGTCCATCTGGAAGGAAGGAAAGAGGGGGCAGTAAGGGAACGCCAGGATGTGAGGGGCTGCAGCACACTTCTCATTCTCAGCACAGCACTGTTCTTGGACACAGCTTCACCCACACCATTCTCCTGCTCGTGACTGCCTGCAGCCCTGCCCTGGCTCCTTGCCCTTGAGGACAGCTCTTCCTTCACCACCATGGCCCTGCCTCACTTCCCAGCACAGGCCTGTTTCCTGTGAAACCTCCCCCAGAGCCAGAGCAAAGAGACCTCAGAGCAGTGATCTCTGTGATGCAGCCCCTCCACCCCCCACGCCTTTCCAGGCCAAAGACACATCCTCTGAACACTAACCTGGTGGGCTCTCTCTTCGTCTCTCTTTAAAAATATTTGATGTTCCATAATTTTATGCAGTATTTCTCCGTCTTTCCTCAGCTCCTGTGTCCTTTGCTCTGCAGCTTCCTTGGCCGTTTGTAGCTTTACACACCCTTGCTCCAGAAGACTGCAAAGCTCCTGTGAGAAGCACCATCAGACAGTAAGACCCTGCAGACATTTGTGCCACCCAACTGGCCACCCAGCCCCAGCACAGGCTGCTCCTCTGGGAATGAGCCCAGATCCCAAGACCAGCTCTCTTCTCCATGGGATTAGCCCTCTCCACCGCCTCTGGCTCACAGTCCAGGAAAAGACACTCGAGCTCATGGCCAGGGCCGGCTGGGCGGATCCCGGAGCGATCCCGGGAGGTTGGGATCCAGCCGATCAATGCTTTGTCCCGGACGCACCTTGAACCGCTTGATCTCCCGCCGGAGCTCCTCGGGGCTCTCCGGGCCGTCGGGATCCATCCTATCCATCCCCTCTCCCGGCTGCACCGTGGACCGCTCGGGACTCTCCGGGCCGTCGTGCAGCCGGACGAAGGAGTCCTAAAGAGAAGGGGTCTCAGCCGCTCTGCGCCGACCCTTCCGCCCCCCAACCCGCAGGTCCCCTCGGCTCAGCTCCTCCTCACCTCTTCCGAGTCCATCCCCGCGGCGCTGGTGGCACCACGAACCGGAGCCCAGGGGAGTCCTCCCTGCCCGGTACCCGCTGCCCGTGGGCCCCACGACGGCTCCCCTTTCGCTTTCGCTTCCGCGGCACCGCCCCGCCCCGCCCCGGCCGGAGGAAGGCACGGACCGCCCGGGCTCCCCCCCGCCCCTCCACGGCCCCAAACCCCGTCCACCAACCCCATCTTCCTCCTGCCCGCCCCGCGGAACTCGCCTCCCCCAAGCATCCGATTGTCCCGGCGCAGAACCGACCAGGAAATAAATACCGAGATAAATACATACACAACCTCTTCCTGCCCCACTCTTGGGTTTAACACCCCGAGCCAGCCCCCTGCTCTCCCCAGGTGACCTCAGCCAGCACTACCCTCAGGTTGGTCCCCACATGAATCACTCAGCGGACACTTGGAATCATCCATTCACCTTCCCTCTTCCACCCCTTTTCTCTCACAGGAATCATCAGTTTTGGGGAATATGAGATTTCCAGTGTGGCAGGAATGACATCAACCTACAGGTGCAGGAGGGAAGAGCAGCCCTGGCCCTCCCCAAGGCAGTCCCAGAGGTGATACCTGCACCCTTGGCTCAGGTGCTGACACTCACCTGGACAGCCACAGCTTTCCAGCTCTTAGAGGCACAGAGCAAGCAAAACCATACCACAAAGACCACTGCTTTTTTTTTTTTTTTTTTTAAATAACATAACAATATGGTTTTTAATAAACATTTATTGATGCAACCTTGTTACACCCCTAGAATCGCAGCTTCTGGAAGAACCACTTGTTCTTGCCGGTTTTGTACCTGGAAGAGAAACACAAAGGTTAGAGAAGGCTCTGTACCAGCAGGTAACACAACCAAACCTGCACCTGAGCTGTCCCAGACAGACAAGAAGCAGCTACCAGCTTACTCAGACAAATCACTTGGTCTCTCCAGCCTAGGCTGCAACTAGACCTGCTTTAAATATTGAAACTCTAAGGGAAGCAAGTGCCAGCTTCCAGATTCCTCATGAAGGACACGCACCCTGTGGTGGTTTCCACCCCCATGGACACAGGCACAGGACATGGCCATCCCACTGGACACCTTGCATGGAGGGCAGCAACCAGGAGCTGCCCTCAGAGAACAGCACAGGGGCTGCCTGAGACACCCTGGGTCTGAGGCCACACAGCTCCTTCAGAGGAAGGAGCTTCTGAACAAAAAACCAAAAGGAATCAGTAACCCACGCATTCCCAGGCAAACCATAAGCACTACCCCAGGCCACTCAGCCCAGTGACAGAGAGGGAAGGGATGAACTTGGCAGTGGGATGCCAGAGCACTCACTGGCACCTGAAAGGCCCTGTGTGCACTGGCACAACGCTGCACACACAGACAAGTGAGAAGGAACACACTCACCAAACGTGCATGCAAGGAAGCTGGGGCACAAGTGCCAACCTGAGGACTCACGGGTTGTGGCACAGCCACCCAAGTCCTCACCCTGGGGACGAGCACCAACACCATTGAAGAGACGAACCCCCAACTCACCTCTCCTCAAATTTCACCTTGGCTTCGCGTCTCGCTTTGCGTTTCAGAGCAGGGTCCCTGAACACGTCCTTATTGACCACTGTTTTGTCCAGGGGAATATCCACAGAATACCTGGGCAAAAGAACAGCACGATTTGAAAGGGCCACAGTACCTGGCACAGGGCTGAAAACCGAGCAGGGAGCCAAGAGCAGTCTAACTAGTGCCAGGTCAAGGGGCTAGAGCTCATAAAGCTTCCTCAGTTAAGGAATGACTGAACCACTAAAGGATCCCCAGTTCAGCCTATAAAGAAAACAGCCAACCGCTTCCTGAGAGATGCACAGGTATAATGAGCTGCTCCGAGAGCTCCAGAGCACCGGGAGAAATGGCTCTGCCAGCCCCAAACAGAGCTGTTTCAAACGCTCATCTGCTGACACTCCCTGAGCAAGGAGAAGGTCCATGTGGTTTAATTAAGAGCCTTATTCCAGAAGTTCTTATTCTTCCTCAGCCTCAGACCCCCAACTCCCTGTTTTTGCAGAACCCAAGCCTCATGTTTACTCAGCCACGACATCAACAACCTCAGTGACTCTGAGCGTTCACCAGAGCACACAAGAACCGCGACCCCCAGAAGCAGCCGAGACTCCTCCAACCCCGCCGGCAGCAGCACTGTCGGGGGCACCCACTCACCGGGTGGGCATCAGGTGGTTGTAGTTGTAAACCTTCACAAAGGACTTGATCTTGGACCTCTTGGCGATCTTCTTCTTGCCCATGGCGGCCGTCACTTTGCGCGGGTAGCGGTCGATGCCGGCCACCAAAGCGTGGCTGTACGGGCGGTCCGAGGTGCCATCGTCAATGTTCTGAAACACACGGGCCGCGGCGTCGGTGGCACCGCGGGGACCCCCTTCGCCCGTGCCGACCCCACGGAGCCCGCTCGCCCGTGCCGACCCCACGGAGCCCGCTCGCCCGTGCCGACCCCACGGAGCCCGCTCGCCCGTGCCGACCCCGCCGAGCCGCGCCCGGAGCGGCCCCGCCGCGCCAGCCCCGCGCTCACCTTGACGATGACGGCCTTGCGCCCCGAGTAGCGGCCGGCCAGCACCAGCACCACCTTCCCGGGCTTCATGAACTTCCCCATCTCTGCGGACACAGCAGCCGGCAGTCAGGCCGAGCCCCGCGCCCCGCCCCGCCCGCCGCGCCCGCGGATGGCGGCGGATCCCGCGCCCGCCCCGCACTCACCGAAACCCCGCAGCGATGGCGCCCGCGCCGGAAAAGGAAGGGATGGCCGCGCCCCGGCTCTTCAGGGCGAAATTCGCGTCAGTTCCGCGCTGTGTCTCCGCCCTCCCCTTCCCCCGGCACGGTAAAGGGACACAGCACACGGCACGGTGGAGGGCTCGGCCCACTCGCACTACAGCGGTATTTAATACACCCCGGAGAGCACAGACGGTGAGAAATAACCACACAGGAGTTCAGCTGCAGGTCCCCGTGGCCAGCCCTCTGCCCCCCCCCTCCCCGCCCTCAACCACTCACTGGCAGCTGGGCAAGGCAGTTTTGCCCCTGAGAGCAGCAGGGCTGGGGTAAGGAGCTGCTGCTTCCCAGCTCGCAGCCTCCAGCAGCTCTGCAGGGGCAGCCCTGGACAACACACACTTCCAGCATCATAAGATTTCCCTAAAAGCAAATATCAAAGAGACAAACTTGGGTCTTACAAAAGCCAGGCTTCTTGAGCCCAAGAGCTGCCTACTTGTGGAAAATGGGTGATCTACAATAAAAACACATCAAAAAGCATCTTTGATGTTTTTCAGCTGCCGAACAGCCAGATCAACCGGGAGACTGAACTTCAGGTTGCTCAGGCGGCTGAGGAGGGTGAGCGCGCTCTCGAAACCCGTGTGGGCCATGTAGCTCCAGGGCTGGTAGTGGGACTGCACCAGAGCTCCGGACTTGCAGATGAGGTTGAGCCAGGAGACCAGGCGCTGCTCGTTCAGTGCCATGCACACCAGCGCCTTCAGCTCAGAGTCCGCGCTGCGCTTGAAGGGGCCGTGCTCCGTGAGCACCGTGTGGATGGCTGCCAGCAGGCTCTGCTTGGGGGTGGTGGCCACTGCTCCTGTCACAGGCAAGGCGAAGGACTGGGAGAGCTTGCGGGCTGGGGATTCCACGAAGGCCTGTCCGTTCTTAGCGTTGTAATACTTGACAAAGAGCTCCCAGGGGTGCATGGTCCGCGGCGAGGGGCTGAACGCGGGGATCAGGCACGCGATGGGTGCCAACACCAGGCTCATGCCGGGGGAAGAGGCGTAGAGCCCGTGAGCCATCAAGTCCCGCAGAGCGACCGTCAGCTCCCTGCGCACAGCCAGAGTCAGCTCGTCTCTGCCTCCCAGGGGGACGTCCTGCAGCTCAGAGGAGCAGACAACCTGCTCTGCCTGTTGGTGTTTCAGGGCGAGCTGCCTCACCCGCTCCACCGACAACTCCAGTTTCTTAATCAAGGGGGAGAAGTCCTTGTTGTCTTGGTCCTTCTGCCAGAAGGTGCGAGGGATCTGACCTGTGGTACAGCCAAACTGGCTGACAGCAAAGATCTGCAGCACAGCCAGCACACGGCGCATGAGCTGCAGGCCTGTTTCTTGCATCTTTTTGGCATCTTCTGGGTTCACTATCCAGGTTAGAAAAGAGAAAAACATACTCTCATTAGGGGGTCAACAGCACTGCTTGTTCATACACACAAAGGGAGTGTAAATGTCTGCAAACTCCATCAGGCCAGCATTCTGACTAGCAGCAGATGCCTCATGCTACACTACTTAGTTCCAGTAAGTTCATGGGGTAAGTAGGGAAGTCTCAAACTCTGAAGAACACTGGATCTCCCCAGCTTACAGAGTTCAGAGCTTGAGCATGAATAACAGTGTGTCAGACAGGGCTGCTCGGTCTGTCTGCGTTTTGCACTACCAGCAGTCCCTTCTCTTCCTGAACCCCCGCTGAGTACCAATCCCACCCTCTCTGCCACACCTTCAGGCTCTGTGACTACTCTCCCACACAGAGGGAGGGTAAAAGAACTGGACACAGGCCCTCAGCAGTGGGACTGCGGAAGTACAGAGACCAATGCCAGGAAAAAGCAGAGTATGGCTGGTTTGTGCCTGTCCAAACTCCAGGGAGGGATAGCCGGAACTGTGCCGGCAGCGCCAAGCTTAGTGGTGCCCACCTTTGTTCCCAGAAGGCTGGGTGCTGGATTTGTAGGAGCCCCCGCAGTCACATTGTCCATCTTCCGTCTTACCAGAGCTTCCAACTTCATCTACAACAAGGATTTCACACCATTATTTCACATTTGTGCATCTCAGCTGTGTATACGAAGTATTAAGGTCAACATTCCTCAGACCTCTCTGGACCTCTTTTGCCACTCTATCCTTTTCCTCACCATCAGTTTAGAGAGATTTGTACTTTTCTGTGACCCAGAAGCTGTTTCCAACATCTGTGACCTCTCTGCTCATGACTGCGCGAGGGAATTACACAGCAATTCAGTCTGCTCATCCAAAAACTCATCACTGACCCTGAATGAAGTTGATGAACATTTCGAGGTCCCTTATCTGGGTCTTCAGCTGTTCCACCAGCTGCTCCTTCACCCTGGCTGGATTTACAATCTGTGCTATGGCAGCATCCACCCGCTGCCGCAGCTCCTCTGGAGAGAGCGTTGCGATATCTTCGCTCAAGTCCATGTCCAGCTTCTTTATCAGCTCATTTATAATCATCTGCAAAATACAAGCGAGCAGCATGATTTCACCAGGTGGCACTGCTGCCCAGGGTGCTCCTTTCCCAGACACTTGCTTGGAAACAGGATGCCTTTGCTGCACAGAAATGATTGCAAAAGACACAGGACAGGTTCACGTGTGTAGACAAACTCCTGACATTCTAATTCAGCTGCTAGCAAGAAATACAGATGGATAAGCACCTACAGTCTGTAGGAGGCTCACCAGGGCTAGGAAATACAGGAGGTTTTGTGAGCCTTACCCGTTGCCTTTCCATAACCACAGACTGTGGCAAAGAATCATAGCTGCCCTCTTGGTAAGCAAAGGTCTCCAAGTCATCCAGCTGTGTCTTGAGCTGCAGGATCAGCTCCCTGTGCTTCTCCTTCTGAACCTCAATTTGTTCCTGCTTCTCTTGCTCACCCTGAAAAAAAGTTATCAGTAAATCAAATTGAAGACTTATTGTCATAGTCAGGTCCCAGAGAACAGGATCGTGACATGAGGAATGTTTCCTGCAGCTCATGCACTTCACTAGCGAGCACTGCAAACCAGCCTGAGAAAGAAATGCGTCTAAGCACCAAGGAGAGGTGCCAGCCACATCACCTCATCTGACAGGGGAAGGAAAGTGCTTCTCCAGGCCTCCTGCACCCACACCCCATCCCACAAGGCCGGGATCCAGGAAGAAAGCGGCCAAATAACGTGTGCGTAAATAACATGCACATATCGCAGATCCTCTGAGTCAGCTGTGCCGCAGGTGGGAGCGGAGCGGTGACACACCACTCAGGGCTTCAGGGCACGTCCCTGCGAGCTGGCTCCGAGTCGGCAGGGCCCCGAGCGAGCCTGGCGCCGATCTCAGTGCAAACCCCAGCACCGCCGGCAGCGCTAACGGCCTTCAGCCGGGACACGCGCACCTACCGACACCGGGGCGGGCAGCGCGGGGCCAGGAGCCACGGGACGCCGGTGCCCTCGGTGCCCAAACAAGGCCCCGCTCCGCCCGGCCGCGGGCACTCACCGGGGCGGTTCCCAGCCCGTGGGGCAGCGGCGAGGGGCAGCCGCGGAAGGCGAAATCCTCGAGGTCGCGGAGCAGGCGCTGCTGCTCGGCCGGGCCGGCCCGGGCCACCTGCCGCAGGCGGAACTGCACCTGAGCGAAGTGCGAGGCGAGCGCCAGCAGCGCCCCGTGCAGCCGGCGCCGCTCGGCCCGCAGCCGCGGCACCGACTGCGGCGACCCGCCCCCTGCGTCCTCGTCCTCCTCTTCCTCCTCTTCCTCCTCCGCCGACACGGCGCCCACCGGCGCCCAGCGCTCTCCGGGGCCCAGCGGGCCGCCCTCCGCCTCCATGGCCGCCGCTACCGGCGCGGTGACACCGCGGCCGCCTCGCCGGCGCGGGGCGGGGCCATGGGCGGGGCCAGCGCGCCCCCTCGCGGCCCGGCTGCGTTCCGGGGGTTCCCGGGGGGGTCCCCGCGGGGCGCCCACAGCGGGCGGTGACCGGGCCGGGGATTGTCCGGGCCCCGCTCCCGGCCCCCGCTCCCGGCCCCGCCGCCAGCCGCGCCCCCTGCCCGAAATAGCGCGGGGCGGAGTCGGCGCGGCCATGGCGAGGTGAGCGCGGTCGGACGGGACGGGCGGCGCCTGCACGGCGCTCGGTACCCGGCCGGCGGCACCCCCGGGCGGGACCCTCCGATCCGGGGCGGCGGGGAACCGCGCCGGGACCGGCGGGGGGGCGGGAACAGGCGGTCATGCGGCCACCGCTCACCTCCCGGCCGGACCCCGCCCGCCTCCCGCTGCCAGCCCCGGGGCTCGACCCAGGCAGGGCCCGCGGCCGCGGCCCCTTCCTCGCCCCCCGTCCCCCGTGCGGGCCCTGCAGAGCGCTGCTGGGCACCGGGGGGATGTCCGCTGGTGACACCCTCTGGTCCGCTCTTCCCCAAGGCAACCTGCAAAGACGCTGTGGTACGACCGCCCGCGGTACGTGTACCTGGAGTTCTGTGTCGAGGACAGCACAGACGTGAAGGTCGTCATCGAGGACCATCGGCTGGTGTTCAGGTGAGCAGCCGCTGCCCTGCTGACTTGGTGACATGGCCTGAACTGGGGGTTGTTTGGAGGATAGAGAGGGCTCTGTGAAAGCAGGGCATGCATGGCCTCAACAGTCTCCTAAGCCAGGTTGTTACGGTGTTTTGGCAGTTGCAAAAATGCAGATGGTGTGGAGTTCTACAACGAGATCAACCTGTATGCCAGGATCAACTCCAAGGTGAGGTTTCCCCCCAGCAAACTGTTCTCTGCCAGCCTCTGTAAGGCTCAGAGTCAGAGCCAGCCTGTGCAGTTTTGAGCAGTGTTGCTTAGCATTGAGTCCTGACTGTTTCCTGAGAGTTTCAGTGAGGTGAGCACACGCCTGAGAGCCCTGACCCTGCCCAGGGCTGGTACTTGGGATGCTGGCTTGAAGAAACAACTTGTCTCCATGGTTCTGTGTCCCACTCAGTCTGTGCGGGGCTGAGCTATAAAACCCTGTCTAGCTCTGCAGAGAGGAGTCTGACAGACACGGAGGTGAGGCACCCCTGATCTCTTGACAGGACTCACGGGAGAAGCGCTCTGACCGGTCCATCACGTGCTTTATGAGGAAGTGGAAGGAGAAAGTGGCCTGGCCACGCATCACCAAGGAGAACATCAAGGTGTGTGTGGTGCCTGGCAGCCAGGACCAGCTTCAGCACGTGTCCTGTCCCCATGCAGCACCTTGTGGCTCCCATGGACCCATCTGTCCCTGGGACAGACACAGAGAGCCCCACAGGAGACCCCAAGACGGAGCTCCCAAAAAACCCAACGCGACAATCACTGTTAGTCCACAAATCTCTGCCATCCAGGAAGGAGGCAGGACCTCTTCTCCTTGACTCAGGCAGGGTCAAGACTGGTGCCTGCAGGCAAAGGGACACCCCCACTTCCTGCCTCTTCCCAGGGGCCCCTCACCTGTGCAGGATAAGCCTATGGGCTGTGAGTCCCTGTGGTGCTGCTCCCCCGCTCAGGGGATGCTTTCTGTGCCCACAGCCAGCCTGGCTTTCTGTGGACTTTGACAACTGGCGAGACTGGGAAGGCGATGAGGAGGTGGAGAGGGCCATGGTGGAGCAGTACGCAGAGGTGAGCTGGGCTGCTGGCCTCAGGGTCCAGGGGCACATCAGGTGGGTGCTTGGGATGGGAAGGATCCAGCTGTTCGTTTCCCACCCAGATGCTGGAGAAGGTGACAGACAAAGGCCCCCCGCCAGCCATGGATGATCTGGATGTAAGTACCACCTACCAGCTACTTCCCACCACCCCGCTGAGCAGAGCCCGGGCTCTGCCCTCTCCTGGTGCAGGGCTGGCCCGGTCCCTGGCATCTCCCCCTTCTCCCACAGGACGACTGAAGTCCGGGCCCCCGGGGATGCCGCGGCTCCAGGAGCTTCCCGAAGCGCCAGTAGCACGCACCGATGGACAGGCAGCGCGGGGAGGGTTCTCCGAGGGAGCGGAGCTGCCTCTGCTCGTGCCCCGCACCCGACCCCCGGGGGGCAGAAGCGGTCCGGTCTGCCGTGCCCGGTTACCCGCTCGGGGCATTGGGCAATAAACGTGTACTGCCGCAATCGTCTGCTGTGCCCTCAGGCCGCCGCCGCCGCCCCGGGCGCCCGGGAACCGGGCCGTCCCCACGGGGGAGCCGCCTATCCCCAAACGGGAGCCGCCTATCTCCGCCAGAGAGCCGTCCATCCCCAAACGGGAGCCGTCCATCCCCAAACGGGAGCCGTCCATCCCCTAACGGGAGCCGTCCATCCCCTAACGGGAGCCGTCCATCCCCAAACGGGAGCCGTCCATCCCCGCCGGCAGCGGGCGCGCTCCGCCACCGGGCGCGCTCCCGCGCGTCAGCCCGCAGGCCCCGCCCGCTCCCGGCGCAGCGGCGGCCGCCACTCGTGCCGTGTCCGTCCCTGTCGGGCGGTCGCGATGGTGTTCCGGTGCCAGCGGGACAGCTGGGCCCGGCAGGTACCGGCGCGGGGCTCGGGGCAGGCCCCTCGCCCTAACCCCGGCCCTCACGGTGCCGCCGTGTCTCTCGCAGTTCGCCACCAGGGTGGTGTCGTGCCGGGCGGCGGAGCTGCGGCCCGAGGGCGGCGGGGAGCCGGTGCGCGGGTTCCAGGTGGTGCTGGAGGACACCATCCTCTTCCCGGAGGGTGGCGGGCAGGTACGGACCGGGCCGGGCGGGGGAGGGCCGTGCCGTGCCGGGGCCGGCGGCGCTGACTCCTCGTGTCCGCAGCCGGACGATCGCGGCCTCATCGGGGATGTGCCGGTGCTGCGGGTGACCCGGCGGGGCTCCGAGGCCGTGCATTTCGTGCCGGCCGCGCTGGAGCCCGGCGCCGAGGTGCTGCTGTCGCTGGACTGGGAGCGCCGCTTCGACCACATGCAGCAGCATTCAGGTCTGTGCCGGTACCGGGAGTGAGTGCCCGGTAACACCCCGGTTATCGTGGGAGGGGGATGCCCGGCAGCTCGGCGTGCACAGTCTGTCCCCGGCGCAACTTGGGACGTGTCAGTGGGACATACACAGTGTGACTGAAAATACCAGTGACACTCAGAGCTGGTGCTTGCATGTCTCTTCCAGGACAGCATCTCATCACTGCCATTGCAGAACAGATGTTTGGATTCAAGACAACTTCATGGTGAGCAGGATAAAGGTTCCTTTTGACCCCAGTATTACTATGTTTGGCATGTGCCGCCATGCTGGGCTGCACAGAGCCTGAACATCAATACACCAAAAGGAGTTTGGACATTTCACTCAAGTTCAGAGGTCCTGGGAGACTTGACTGACCTGGAGAGAAGCTGTACAAAGTGTTTGCTCTGTCTTGTCCTCCTCAAGTGTTTGGTTTGCACGTGGTGCTCTGAACATAACAGGGAGAGAAGTGTGTTTTGTTTCAGTCACCGCATTCCCGGCAGTGGGATGCTGGTGCTGCACAAAGGGACCTCCTGGATGGTCTGAGCCACAGCAGCAGATGTTCTTCCTCGGTGCAGGGAGCTGGGCCGTCAGCGAAGCCTCATTGAGCTGGACACCCCCTCAATGACAGCAGAGCAGGTCAAGGCCCTGGAGATGAGCGTGAATGAGAAAATCCGGGACAGGGTCCCTGTGACAGTGAGGGAACTGGCTGCAGATGACCCTGAAGTTGAGAGAGTAAGTGGTGGGAGAGAACTGGTGGTATTTGTGGGACCAGAATAACTGAGCATGGATGTCACCTTGTTTGTCACCGTTCTCCTCTGCCAGGTGAGGAGCCGGGGGCTGCCCGACGACCATGTGGGGCCAGTGCGCGTTGTGGACATCGAAGGCATTGACTCCAACATGTGCTGTGGGACTCATGTCTCCAACCTGAGTGACCTGCAGGTGGGTGGTTGCAGCAGAGCTGCCTCTGGGAGCCACACTCCACACAGAGCACAGCAGGAGACCCAAGGGATCCAGAGGCTGCTCCAGATTGTCCCAGTGGGGAAGGGTATGGTGGCAGCCCTGGGCTGGGTTGGTAGCCTCAGGCTCCTTTGTTCCCTTGTAGCAGAACTCAGCCCTGTGTGCAGCAGGGACATCCCTGTGCTGCCAGTGCCTCTGTGGAGAGGGCATGCAGGGTATTGGCTGTGTTCCCTCTGCTTAAAGCTCTGATATTTTTGAGTGTTTCTTATGCATAAGAGATCCTCTGTGCAGGGAGATGGTGATAAAACTCTAGACCTGCCTTTATGTATGTGTGCCTTTTCAGTTGCTGGTTGGAGTCTGTTTCCCAGCAGAGGCATCCAGATGCCCTGCAGAGTGCAGCCCGTGACTGGAGAATTGCATAAATTCCACTGTACCACCATCTTGGGTTTTTTTGTATGTTGACCTTATGATTGATTTTAATCAATTTATTTTCACTGGCACAGAGGCAATATTCACCACAGGGCATAGTCTGGTAGGAAATGACCACCTGTGTGTATAACCAAAATGCTGTTCCGACCAGTGCAATTTTCTTTTTAAGGTTATTAAACTCCTTGGCGTGGAAAAAGGGAAAAAGAACAAAACCAACTTGATTTTCTTGGTGGGAAACAGAGTGCTGAAATCACTTGAACAAAGTCACAGTACTGAGAAGGCTCTAACCTCCCTGCTCAAGTAATAACCTTTCCACTTCTGTTATTTCATCTTTAATCTTCCTCCTGACAGATACCCCATAAGCCTCAGGGTACAGCTCCTGGGGCTGTTTATGATCTTCTTTTGCTCCTTTAGGAAATTCTTCCTTTGTCCTTCAGAGCAATGATCCAAACTCTCCCCATTCTTTCAGGAACGGACCAGGTGAGCATGTAGAAGCTGTGAGAAAACTGCAGAGCTCTGTGAAACTGCTCCAGAAGGTACGAGAATGGCTAGGAAAAGTGGGTTGTGGCTGCTTCCTGTAGACCTGAGCTTCAGTTGTGGTAACTGGGAATTGAATCATAGGCCTCAGATTTTGTGGTTATTATGAAAAGTGCTCTGACCTCTAAGAACACAACTGTGTCCACACTGATTCTCCAGCTGCAGTACAACTCATTTGCTTCTCTTTCAGAATAACCTGAACCTGCTTAGAGACATTGCTGTTTTGATAGCTCGGGACTTCAAGAGCAAACCTGCTCCGAGGCAGCTGTTTGTGTTACACAGGTATGGGGGAGCTCAGGGGAAAAGGGGCCAACAGTCTCTCTCATGTATTATGGCAGTTGCTTCTCTCACACCTATTCAGGCTTGTTTTCCCAAGGAAAAGTATAAATGAGGTGAACTAAATATTAAACTGCCTCAGCCTGCTGGAAAGTTCTGTAATTAAAGAAATCTGTTGGTAATTCAGTTGCTGACTTCTTGTTTTGTAGCTGAGAAATTACTGCATCCATCTCATTTCTTCCTTTTGAAGTGGTTTGTTTTTGTTTTTTTTTTTTTTTTACCCATCCATACAGGAAAGAGGGTGATTCTGAATTTATGAACATCATTGCTAATGAGATTGGGACAGAGGTGAGTTGGTGATGAAGACTGACCTGACACCACCTGTTTTCCACCTGAGCTGTACACAGACAGGGGCTGGCCAGGCTGCTGTTCCTGCTGCAGTCGTGAGCTGCAGGTCTGGTTCCTTTTGAAGTTACCTGTCCCCAGCAGCCTCAGTCTGCAGGGAAATCCTCAACAGTGGGATTTCAGAGGACTGGGGAAGAGCCTGACCCCCAAAGCTGCACAAAGTCCCATTGGATAGGGTGGGATGGGATAGGATAGGAATAGAATAGAAAGAGTAGAGTGTTTCAATTGGAAGGAACCTACAACACTCACCTAGTCCAACTGCCAACTGTATCCTTTTAATTTAGGATACCCCACTATCATGTTGTCCCAGCAATATATGACAGAACCAAAGATTCAGAAGCCACTCTCCTTTTACTTTTTTCAAGAAGTCTCTGTCTCAGTAACACACATAAACTTCTGAATTGTCAGTGTGCTCTTTGGGTCCTGTGGCCAGTGCCTGTCTTTTCCCTGAACAAGGAAGGCACTGGTTAATCTGCAGCAACATCCATCTCTGTCCACAGGAAACCCTGCTATTCCTGACTGTGGGAGATGAAAAAGAAGCAGGACTCTTCCTCCTAGCTGGACCTGCTGAAGCAGTTGAGAATTTAGGTCCCAGGTAAGGTGTTTTGTGGTTTGCTTAAAATTATTCCTGATGTTGCAGACTGAGCAGCTGCACAGCGTGATCCGGGCACGGATCCATGTTTGCTGTCTGGAGCAGGTTGGGCTGCAGCCTGTGGTGTTGTTGCTGCAGGGTGGCAGAGCTGCTGGGAGGGAAAGGAGCTGGAAAGCGTGGCCGCTTCCAGGGCAAGGCAGCCAAGATGAGCCGTCGAGGAGAAGTGCAAGCTCTGCTCCGGGAATTCATCAGCCATCGAAGCCCTGAAGTGTAAGAAATAATTCTCAAAGTAGGGCTGCCTTCCCTGTTTTGCACAGACCCCAGTAACTTCTCTCCTGGAGAATAAAGACCTGAACCCAAAAGCTGGTGTGCACATGGTCTGGGCAGGCTGGTTTGGGAGGGGATCTGCAATCCGTGCTTTGCTGCAAGGCCTCTTTCATTTCCCCAGCCAAATGGTACAGGGGTTAAAGTAGTCCTTAGTTTACCACTTTGTAAGGTTACTAAAACCAAGAGGGGGCTCTGGCTGGCAGTACACTGGGGCCTTTTGCTTTGCACCAGTTGCTGAGGAGCAGTTGCTTGGCAGTAACACTCAGCAAGAGGCCACTGGTCCTCCCTGACACCTTGGCCTGCGCAGGGACAGAGAGCATCCAGAAGGGAGAGTGGGTGGTCCACGGGCAGGAGGTTGTTCCCCACCACGTACCAGTCCTTTCCCTTGTTGAGATGCAGTTGTTATTGGTCCTTTTTTGAACACTGAGAGTTTCTTGGGCTGGTGCAGCTGCAAACTCCCTCGGGATCAGGCAGCCCTACTCCCAGTGTTCCTTAAGCTCACCTTTCTACCCCGGACAGGCCCTGAAGCTGCTGCAGTCTCAGCTGGAGGAACTAAAGGGTGCTGTGGAGCCACAGTGGGGCACAACAGGCGATTTGGGGTCTTTTTTTCTCCTTCTTGCTAGAAATGGCATGACAGGCTCACTTTAGATGTTGGTAATAAACAGAGAAATAGAATAAAAGAAACCTTCGTCCTAACGAAGTTTATCTGTCATGAACAAAGGGATGGTGAACCCCAGCACATGATGTTCCCACAAGTGGCTGCTGTGGGGCCACAGGACAGTGTCAGCACACAGGGAACACCGCTGGAGCTGGGTGTAGGGTCAGTGCTGCAGGTGCTGGTGTTGTTGGGGGGAGATTCTGCACACGCACACACAGAGTCTGGCAGGAAGAAAGTATCTGCACCTCAGTATCTATTTTAGGCTCAGAATGAGCGAGGATGTTTACTGAAGGAGTGAGTTGCCAGGCTGTACAGCCTGCAGGGCTGGAAGCCGGAGGGAGCGCGGGGCCGCCGCGGGGGACCGGGATGCCGAGGCTGGGACTGGGATGCCGAGGCTGGGGCTGGGATGCTGAGGCTGGGGCTGGGATGCTGAGGCAGAGGCTGGGATGCTGGGGACAGGAGAGCCGAGCTGCAGCAGCAAAGCAGCTGTGACCCCACACAGCCACTTCCTGCACCCGGGCAGGCGTTGGGGCACGTGGTCCACCCCGACGCCAACCCCGCAGCACAGCCAGCTCTGTCCCCACACCCTGGGAGTTCAGCACAGCCCCAGCCAAGCCACTCGGTCCCAAAGCTGAGCTTGTTTCTGTAAGCAGCAAGGTGACAAGAGTTTGTCCCTGTTCCTGCCACAAGGTGCACCCAGAAACTTTGGATAAACAGCACAAAAAGCAGCTCATCCCTTCTTCCCACCCGCTGTGCTGTCAGTGTCCAACTGCAACCCAGGGCAAATGGCAAAGGCCCATGACACCTGGCAGTGCCCTTCCCAGTGATCTGAACGTGTTTTACAGGTGTTGGTGTTTCTCATCACTTGGGAGAGACGTCCTTCCTCCACCACCCACAGTCCGTGCCACAGCCCTGCGCCCAGGAGCTGATCGTGCATCCCAACGGCACAGGCCAGTGGGACACTGGAACTCACCAGCTAAACACACCTTCAGCTTTAATAAAACACCTCCTGTGCACAGCCACACCCCCATGCCATGTGTGTATAGATATGTGTAACCTATGCACACACACAGGTGTATGCTCACCCCACGCTGCATCACAGCAGCAAACACCCAACACCCCAGGGCTGAAGGGTCCCTCACGCTGGCACTTTATCTCCATGTCACAGTGTCTGCCCGTTCCTGTCACAGAGCTGCCTCTCCAGCAGACCCCAGGCACCCAGGGGTGAGCACCCTGCTGCCGGTGGTGCCGTCCCCAGCCCTGCAGTGCGGAGCTGACATGTCCCCATGAGCTGCAGAGGGAGTGCAGGATCTCCCCACCGCTGCTGCTCGGTCCCAGGCGGATAACCTCCACCCGTGGGTGCGGGAGGGGCAGCAGGTGAGTCCTGGGAGTGCGAGGCTTGCTGTGCCATCAGCCAGGGCACGACTGTCATTGTGGGTCTGTGGTCGGAGCCACCCGGCAGCGCCGCCAGCCCAGCCTCCAGAGTCCACTCCCAGTTCAAAATCAGCAGGGAGCTCGCAGTGGCTGGGGTGCAGCAGGGCTGGTGGGTGCCCCTGAGACCGGGGCCACTTGCCTGGGCACAATTACCTGCAGGGACGCCCTAGGCAGCCTTCTTGTCCTGCGTGGCCAGGAGCTGGGAGAGGCAGTAGGGGATGAGGCTGACAGCAGTGAGTGGCACAGCTGCACTCTTGCAGAAGGAGAGGGCGTAGAAGAGCAGCTGCATGTGGGAGGGTGGCTTGAAGGCATCAAAGATGTGGAGGATGAGGAGGGAGGCGGCGACGCAGCCCAGGCGGAAGGGCAGCTGCTGGCCCTGCTTGCCCCGGCAGCTCTTCTGGTACATGTGGGAGTTGACAGCCAGCCCCAGCCCGAAGAGGATGCCCAGGTTGCGGAGGAGGCTGGCAAAGGGGGTGGTGTCGATGTGGACCCACTCAGGGCGGCTGCACCACCTCTGTGCCTTCTCCAGTGTCCAGAGCAGGTCCACGCCCAGCACCAGCAGCAGGAGGTAGAAACCGATGGTGAAGCTGAAGAGGAAGAGGGTGATGCCCGTGTACCGACCCAGGCTGGCGTGGTAGATGCAGCGGATGTGCTGAAAGGTCTTGGCCACAGCCATCCCTGCCAGTAACAAAGCAGGAGCACTGGTCAGTGCAGTCCAGCATGGAGGAACCGCAGGGAAGGGCACAGGGGATCTGATGCACTTACCTGAGAAAACCCCTGCGATGACTTGGTGGGGGAAGTGAGCGGCAATGAAGACTCGGGACAGGCAGACGCAGACCTGAACTGCCCAGAACCCCGTCCAAAGCACCATCCACAGCACCCTGCGAGGGGCAGGTGGCCACATCAGTGCCAGATCATAATGTGGAACTGCCCTCCCTTAAACACCTTAAACAGTGCCTGGCTCTCTGCCAAGCCCATCCTCATGCAGACCCCACCTGGGGTGCCACAGCCTGGCTGTCTGTCCACAGCCTTGTGCCTCGATGGGCTTGGCTGTGCCAGTCAGTGCTGCAGCTGCCTCTGCCCAGCACAGGTTGTTCTGCTGCACAGCTTACCAGTATCCGAATGTCCTCGACTGCTTCTTCCCACCAGCAGCGGAGAGGAGGGCCACCACCATGACGTAGTACACACCTGCAGCTCCCATGGCGTGGCCAGATGGGCTCCCTGGGCAAAAAGAGAGCCCTGGGTCAGATCTGGTGTGGGCCAGAGCTGGGCACAGGCAGGGTTTGTTCTGAACCACCACCAAGGGTCAAGGTCTGCTCTGTGCAGGGACTTCCCTGCCTCCCCCCACTGCAGGCAGAGCTGGTGTGCCTGGGAGCACAGCAGTAATGGCCCTCTCTCAAGAGCTGGCCAGGAGCATGTGCCACTGGTGGGCTGCCAGCCATGACTCTGCCCAGACCAGCATCCCCCTCCCTGCATGTGCAGGTCACCCTGGGCAAGTGCCCACTGCCCCAGCTGGGGCTGGGGGACCCTACCAGGGCCAGTCTCGCAGGTGAGCGGGAACTGCTGGATCTCTGGGGCGGACTTGTTGTTGTAATAGTCCGTGTCGTGGACCCACCAGTATGGTCTCTCTCCAAAGAGGATCCTGAAAAGAAAGGAGAATGGGTTCTGAGGAGGTTTTGGGCACAGCTGCAGCTCCAGCTCTGTCCTGGGAGCTGGAAGAAGCAAAGGACCCACGAGTGGTCCAGGGCATCCCGACAGACACAGCATACAGCCGGTCACTTGGTTCTGACAGCTGACACTGCTTGTCCATGTCCCCATCCCCGGCCCCAAAGAGGAAGAGCAAGAACTTCCTGGGTGCAAGTCAATGCCACCTCCTGTGCTGGGGGGCTCTGTGCAGCCCCTGCTCAGCACCACAGCCCTGGCTGATCAGCAGGGTCTGTTTGTAGAAGGCTCCATCTCTCTGCCTGGCCCTGAGAAGGGGGGAGCTGTTGCTGCATAGCTTGGGAAGGAGCTGAACTCTGTTCTGTGTTCTACTCCAGCACTGGGGCTGAGAGCACCCAAGTGGCCCACGTTAGTCCAGCTGTGCCAACACTCTCGGAGGGAGTTGTGGCTCGGGGCCACTCACCACTTGAAGACAAGGTTGAGCCAGTCTCCGATCACAGCCACCCAGATGAGTCTGATGCCCACTGCCTCGCTGAAGTGGAACCAGATGGGGAAGAGGACAAAAAAAGCGTTCCTGAGGTCGGCAGCGTAGGAGATGAAGAGGAACCAGTCCTGGGAGCCCTGGAAGCGCTGCTGCAGCCAGTGTGTCGTCTGGATGCCCAGGTCGTGCAGGAGGTTCATGTTGGCCTCCATCCTGCCCTCAGCTCGGCTCCGGCTGCCCCGCGATCCGTCAGGGTTTTATACTCTGCAGGGTCTTGTTTGCTGCAGGCAGGTCGCTGTCCCAGCACCGATCTTTGGACTCAAACCCACTTTTGCCAAAGGTGCTTCACCGGGGGGGGGTGTCACAAACATGTTTGGAACAACTTACGTCATAGGGAAAAGCAGGCTCTGAGGGAACACGGAGCACAGGGTGCTCCGGCAACAGCGCTGTCCCCTGCCCCGCACTGTCCCCTCACTCAGGGGAATCCTGCAGCCCCAGCTCCTCCAGCCACCCAACACAACAATTCAGCTGCTTCAGCTGAGCTGCAGCCTTTGCTCCATGATCTGTGTGACAGCCCTGCAGAGCTGCCGTGCCCAGGGCTGATACTGCTCCCACCTCTCTGCCACCTCCCTGTGAACCCCCACCAGAGCATGGCAGGAGTGCCCAGGAGTGTGCAGAGGACAGGCTGCCTACCCCCCTCCTCATTTAACCAGGACTTCACACAATGGAAAACTTTCCAAGCCATTCCTAGAGATCCCTGCAGCCACAGACAGCCAGGCTGGGGGTGCTCCTGGCTGCCAGCCATGTTCTCCTGGTCTCTGCTGTGGGGCTAAAGAACCTTTGCAAATAGGGGCGGCATTCCTTCTGCCAGCACTGCTCCACTGGGTTAATCCCTCCTGCACCATCAGACCCCGGCTGAGGGGATGGAGCCAAACATGCCACTCATCCCACGGTACTGGATACCGGCCCTTGGCTGTTCCCTCAACCCCAGCCACACTCTGCTGTCAATTTGGAGCACTGTGGGCACCACAACTCTATCATCCACAAACATGCAGCCCTGTGGCAGCAGCACAGGGTGCTTGGCCATCGCCTGCCACAGCTGTAACAGGCAGCTGCCCATGATGGGAGCAGGCAGCAAGGTGTTAATGATCAGCAGCCAGTGAAATGCATCACTTATCTCCCTCCTGAGCAGTCAGGTCAAGAGCCTTGAACCGCTGCCATATGCTGTTTGCTGCTGTGAGAGCCATGTCCTGAGCAGAGTCCTGCCCACAAACAGTGGGGTCTACAGGCAGCATCCTGTCCCCTCTGCCCACGCAGAGCCCAGGGAGCCTCAGGGTCTGACAGCCCAGCAAACTTTCCTCCCTGGGATAGGGGCATGAATGGCCTCTGAGAGCAGCAGTGCAAATGCTGCGGGGTCAGCCCTGCCACAGGCACATCCCTGCCCAGGGCTGCTCCTCCCCATCCCTCCCAGCCCAGCCTCGCTGCATCCAAAGGGGACAGTTTGAGCTCCTGACCTACACAACATCCCAAGAAAACAGGAGTTTGCAAAGCAATGGAGTCACTCTTGCAAAACATATTCCCTAACTGCTCGTTCCAGGGTCCTCAACTCAAAGTGGCTTTTTGGCCAGCGTGAAGGAATGCAACAGACTTGGCTTCGGCGTCAAAAACATTTTGAAACCATCAGCAATAAATCCTCCACGGGAGATTTCACAGCAGAAAATGGGGCAAAACGTGGTGGGGGGATGGGGACTAGGACTCCAGTCTGCTTGGAGAGTCACTGCAGGAAACCTGGGGCTGCGGCAGGGAGAGACCAGGAAGCAGGAGAGAAGCAGTCACCTCCTCCCTCCCAGCGTGGAGGACGGAGTGGCACAGCCCAGCACCCCCCTGTGCAGTAGCCAGGTGTACATGGCACGGGTCAGGTCTGTGCCAGAGCTGCCAAGGTCCTCGCAGTGGTTTCCCAGTACTGCTCTGTGCCCGGCACTGTGGATAAATCCCTGGTCCCAAAGTCACTGTGTGGAGCAGGGGCAGGTTGGGGCAGCAGGAGCTGCCAACCCCCAGGTCACCACAGGGTTCTACATCCTGGCCCATCTGACACTGGCTTGATGAGCATCACGCCAGGCTGGGAGCACTGCTGGGGACGAGCACTGCAAACTGGCTGGGGAGGCTTTCTCAGGGGAGGAGAGGGGCCAGGCTGGGGGAACCTGATTTCTGCCCTGGGCCTGTGCACACTGAGCTTGGAGTCAGCTGGCAGCCCAGGAGGAGTGTGCCTGCACTGGCAGGAGCTGCCCCTGGGACGCAGAGCTCCGGATGGAGCCACGGCAGGTGCGGCACAAGCGGGTGCTGTAACACAGTGTGCTGCATGCACTGCCAGTGTTTGGTCCAGAACATTCCCAGCTGGCTGCGAGGTCCGGGCCAGGCAGCAGCGGGTCACTGCCAGCACGGGACTGCGTCAGCAGGCAGAGTCCAGGCAGCACCACGCACACGTGGGCACGAGGCAGCGGGCAGGAGGCCAGCCAGACACACAAGCCCTCAGAGGACCCTCTGGGCACAGTCCCTGCTGTCACCCCAGGGCACCCAGGGGCCACTGCAGCCTCCCAGCGAGCCATGGCCTCAGCTGCTCACTGTGCACAACGCCCCTGGGCGCTGCAGGGAGCTGAGGGGGAAGAGCAGCTGCCACTAGGGCTTCTCCAGCCCCTTGCAGCATGGTTCTGGCAGACCCAGCCACTACACCGAGGGGTCAGAGAGGATGGACGCCCACCATGCCCCCATGCCCCCCAGGGCACCTTGGCATCTGCAGCCACATGCCAGGACTGGCATCACCCTCCCCAAGCTCCTTGGTGTCCCATCCCAGCCTGGCACAGTGGGGATGGGCTCTGGAACTTGCAGGATCCCACAGGCCAGGACTTCACACACAGCTGGGGGTGCAGGAGCGAGAGTCCTTGCACCGAGGGGCTGGGCAGCAGCCAAGGCCAGCACTGATTAATGCTGCTCAGAACAGCTGTTACACATTAACTCCTTGTTTGTCCCATATGTCCCAGCAGGAGCCTCCTACCAGCACCCCAGGGCCCAGGAGCAGGGCTGGGGCACCCTCACACAGCCATGCCAGGCACTGGGATGGGCACTGTGCCAGCCCCCTGCAGATCTGAGCCAGTCTCCACAGCATCAGCCATACCAGGGTCTGGCCCCATCCTTAGGTGCCACAGCAGCAAATCCATGAACTACTCGGGTTTGGTTACCCACCCCAATGCCTGCCTATTGGGAAGGGCAGACACAGGTCTGTCCAGCTGGGGCAGTGCCCCTCTGGGGGGCACGGCTGTGAGCCCTGTCTGAGTGGAGAAGGGCAGCTGTGGGCACCCACTGCCCAGAACGCAGGGTGGCACCGGATGGAGATCGAAAAATCACTCCCAGGGGCTGGTTTTTTTTTCAGAGGTTTTGGTTCCAGCTTTAGCAGCTCTGCAGTGCTGAAATGACAGCTGAGCACCTTCGAAAACCGACCCCGAGCACGGGGCACGCCGGACGGGGGAGAGGGCAGGTCCTGGGGTGGTGACAGAGCCCCTCCAAGCACCTGCCCACTGCCCACAGGGGACTGACCCATCAGAGCCCGCCGGGTGGCGGTGCCAGGCTGAGGTTGAGGAAGCCCCCAAAGTGGAAGGGGGGAAGGTGGGGGGCACAGGCAGCAGCCGTGGGCAGGCAGGCGAGGGGGTTGGCCCCGCATGTCCTGATGTCCTGCTCACTGCTGAAATACACACTGTCAGGTGAGTCCACTGAGGGGTCCTCGTTGAAGTAGTTGTAGGGCCTCAGGAAAAAGCCAACACTGTTCCCCACGGCCACCGTGTTGGGGACATCTTCAGCGTGGGGGACGTGCAGGAACCCCACAGAGATCCAGGCGACCAGGTCCTGGGCAGGAGAGCAGAGAGGCATTTATCAGGCTGAGCAGGACTTCCAGCCTGGTGGCTGCTCAGGTTGGCTCCAGGACACGTGAAGCCTCTGTCCAGGGCAGGATAGCACCCACAGGGCTCAGCCCCTCTCTGCCCCAGGGCCCCCAGCTCACCTGATTGGTGATGGTCTCATTGTTGATGAAGTCGGCGAAGGCGACCGTGGGCGTCCAGGGGTCATTCTGGTTGTAGATGCTGGTGCTGGTGGGCTCCTCCTCCTTCCTCCGGGTGACAGCCAGCTGGTACCTGCCAGCACAGGGAGCAAAGGGGCTTGTCCATGCTGGCACAGGGCAGGGCAGCCATGGCACTGCTGGCTGGATGCAGTGGCAAACTGGGGCTGGATGCATCCCTGGTGCACACCAGGGGACCTGGTCTGTCCTGGGGCAGGGAGGGAAAGGGCTGGCAGGGATAAGCATGGCAGTAACAGGCAGCAGCCCCAGCACCTTTGGGCTTTCAGGGAATGCCTTACTGCCTGTGGCTTTCCCAGCACGGCTGAGAAACACAAATTGATCCAGGCACAGATGCTGCTGCTCAGTGCCCAACACAGTCCCTTCAGCCACAGCTACTTCTCATCCATACAGACTCCCCCAGCACGAGCTCTGTTAGTTCATCCTGGCAGCAAGACTGGTCTGTGCTTATCCCAAGCATTTTCCAAAAACACATTCTGTCCTCGAGGGAAGATATCGCAACCTGGGGAAGCCAGTGCTTCCCTTGGGAATTAGTCCTGCAGCTTGGTTCCCCTCAAAGAGAAAAAAAACATATGTTGTTTCTCTAAATTAGTCTGATCTGGGGTCAGATTCCTGCCTGTGACCTACCATGAGCAGATGCTATTGAGCAACTTTTCAAGGCAATTCCAGAGCCAAAACCCATGCATGTTCTCTGTTTTAACCCTTCCCTGCAGCTTGGCACAGGCCTGCCCCGAAGTGACAGCTCCCCCACACCGGGAGCAGGAGGAGCCAGGGCTGCAGGGGTGAGTGGGGGAATAGGGAGTGGGAGCTAAGTGCTCCCCAGCCCTGGCACCCACCTGCCCCAGCTGACAGACCGCTCCATGGAGCTGCTGATGGGCAGGTGCTTCCCGGCAAAGCTGATGATCTGGATCCGGTAGCTGCGTGGGTGCCCCCACTTGTTGGGCTTGGGGCTGGCAAAGGAGAGGTAGCGGGGCAAGGGGGCATTGAGCGGGAATGCTGCCTCGTCCTCCCTCTCCAGCCTTTTCCTGCGGAGGTACGGGCGCTCGATGGTGTTCTGCGCGCTCCAGGGATCTTTGATAATCTCGTACTCCATGTCCTGAGTCTCCAGGAAGTTCATCTGACCTGTGAAGCAGAAGGCAAAACACTCTCGACCTCCACACCCCAGGCAGAGCTGCAGGCCACGGTGAACCACAGCCACGAGCAGAGGTGGCCAGACCTACCGTCGACATCGAGGTCCACCTTGTAGTGCATGTGGTGGAGGTGCATCGTTCCCAGGGTGTGGGGCCCAACCCTGTTGCCATAGTCAGTGCCTTGGCCATGGAGGAAGGAGGTGCTGATGTAGCCAGTAGCATGCACACGGACCTCCACGGCCCCACTGCCGTGGAACATGAAGTCCCAGATGTAGTCGTAGTTAATGAGGGTGGAGATGGTTCTGATGACCAGCGTGTTTTTCCGCAGCCCGCCGTAGTAAAAGGACTGCGAGTCAGAGAAGTGGCGCCGCAGGGGGAGGGCAGAGTCGTGCTCAAAAATGCAGAGGGAGTTTTGGTTGGTTTTGGGAGTATCTGACTCTGCCAGGTAGTGCCGGTCCACGTAGGTCGCCGTGTAGGGGCAGTCGAGGCCCTGGACCAGCTCGTAGGCAAACCTGCCGATGCCAAAGCTCCCATCCAGGTAGCGGGTGGACATGCCCCCAGGGCAGTTGGAGCCGTACAGGGCTAAGGCTTCCTGGAGACTCAGCTCATAGACAATCCTCTCCCCCTGGTACCTGATGTCAAAGAGGCGTGGGCCGGAGTTGGGGTTCATGCCAAAGGTGATGCTCCAGCCCTGGTAGGTGATGCGATTGTCCCTGACGCTGTAGCGGGGACCCTGGGGCTCAAACTGCAGCGGGCCCAGCGAGTCAGGCAGATGGCGGGGCCTCATTGAGCCCAGCACTGCATCAGCCTGGGGTTTCTTGAGCCTGACGACCTCCAGCGTGCGGGCCAGGAACTCCCGCTCCAGATCCTCCGTGCTGGCAAAGTACCGGCCGTTGTAGAAGACTTTGAGGAGCTGCCAGCGGGAGACGTGGAGGTCCCTGTGCTCCACCAGCACCTCCAGCCCCACTGGTGACAGGTAGTAGCCGGTGCCAGCCACGTTGTGGAAAAGAACAAACCAGGTTGTGCGGTCGCCAGACTTGAAGCCCCGCGGGGCCGTGGTGAGGATGGCCAGGTCGGTCCCGTCGGAGTCGCAGCACGCGGCGAGGAATTGCGGCGCCTTTTTCAGCTCCCTGTGGATGAGAGCGTTGATATCCATGTACTCCTTGCCGGTAACAGGTCTGCGGTGGTACGGCACCTTCCCCCCGTACTTCCGCACCGTCACGTCCCGGTGGTACGCCGGCGTTGGCAGGGGACCCACCACGTACTCGGTGACGTTGGGGTCTGGCTGGTTCCCAAAGTACAGCACGGCCAGTGCCTCACGGGCGGGACGAGCCCCCCCTGCGTCCAGGAACCGCAGCACCTCCGCCTTGGCAGGGACCTGCAGGTCCACGGAGGCGATGCAGTTGTCCGAGGGTTTGGCGCGCGAGGCATCGACCAGCGGCACCCCGAGGTTCCCCTGCAGGTACCGCACCACTTGCGCCATCTCCTCGGGTGTCAGGTCAGCAAAGACCAGGCTCTGGCCATCCTCGGCGTCCTCCTGCTCCGGGGGCAGGTGCTGGCAGGTGCTGGGGGCCCTTCCTCTGGTCAGCAACACGCAGACCAAGGCGAATATCGTGGCCAACGCCAGACCGAGGAGGATGAGCACGGTCTTCACGTTCATGCCTGCTGAGGCACCGAGTGCTCCTGCAGTCTGGCAGGATGCATTTCCAGCTGCAGAACCCTCCCAGCTGCCCGACCCGCGGGAACAAGGGGCTGGGCTTGGTTTGGGTTTGTTTTTCCCTCCTGTTTCCTCAGCAGGAAGCAGCCTGGAGGAACGTGCAGGAAGGGAGTGCAGGGACGTTCTCACACATCGCCAGGGTCTGCTGGGAACCATAAAAGGCAACTTTGCACTGCTTCGCCAGTGGTTTATATTTTTAAGTAAACTTAATGCTTGTGCATCTGTCCTTCCCTCTGGTCCCAGAACATACATTGCAGTGCCTAAAGGGGATTGGATCCATCCAATAAATCCATCTCCCTGCTCCTCCTCCTTTTAACCCCGCAGATGCTGGGCAGGCAGCAGTGGCCGCAGCCACCCCTTCCCATGCAGAGCAGCGCTGAGCACAGCACCACGGCCCCATCCTGACACTGCTGCACTGCCAGCAGCTGTGAGACCTTGCACAGGTCCCCTCTGCATCCCTCCCCCTGTGCTCAGCACTGAGTGCCTGAGAGCTGCAACCCACGGGGTCCTGGCCCCGAACCCAGCCTTTCCCCAGCACCCACAGGGCTTGGTGCCAGTGCCCACCTCCATCGTGGACACCCCAGCCCATCCCTCCTGCCCTCCAGCTGGACGTCCCCATGCCCTGACAGGCACCCAGAGCCACTGCTGGGCTGGTTTGTGGGCACAGGGAACATGGCAGAGACCAGCATCACACCCCAGGAGTCACAGCTGTGAGTTGTAAGAACGAGACACTCGAGAAGATCTGGACCAGAACCATTTTCATTATTTTGACCTGAGATATGCACTACATAGCACTTCTACAGCAGAGGAACAGCATTTTCTCCTCACTTTCCTCCTGAAACGGACTCAAACTCAGCAATTAACCTATAACATAGACTCCCATGTGGCATCATGCCAGGAAGATCACGCTTCCTTTTTCAAGAGCACTATTTCAAAAGCAATGATAAAATGTGAAGTCATTGCACAACTGGAAATTGAGACGACTTCACTATAAAAAACGAAAATCTGAGACAGAACAGTCAACCTGGTGTCTCTGACTGCATCTCCTCACACCATCCCACGTAGCATTTAATGCCTGCTTGTGTTTTGAAAACCATCATAGGTGAATGGGGGAAAGTTTGGCAAACAAGAGGCAGTTTTGGGCAGGCAGGCGAGAGGGTTGATTTCACATGCCATGAAGTCCTGCTCGCTGGTGAAAAACACACCATCGTGGGAGTATATAGAGGGGTCCAGGTCGTAGTAGTTGTAGGGTCTCAGGAGAAAACCAACCGAGTTTCCCACAGTCACAGTGTTGGGAATATCCTCAGAGTGTGGGATGTGAAGGAAGCCAGTGGTTATCCAGGCAACCAGGTCCTAGGCAGGAAAAAGCCACAAGCCTGGGTTAGTTTAGAAGCTGCAGCAGCAGAGACTGAAATCCACATGGGGCCGTGGGGACTGAGAGGAGAGAAGGAGGGGAACCCACAGGCACCAGGCTGCTGTGTTCCCACACACTGGGCTCCCCCCTCCTGGGAAAGATCCCCTCCCTTCCCCCAGGGCCTGCCTGCAGCCATGGCCACAATATCCATCCAGCGGAAGGGCCCTTGCCTTGACCTCTGTGGCCTCATTCCGGCCTCACAGAGATTTTCCTGACATTTTGCCAGCATTTCTCCACAGGGAGAAACAAGCTCCTGCTCTGGACGCTCTCACCAAATCACCGAGCAGACTGACAGAGAAGGGGATGCTCAAACCCACTTTCCTGGTTCCCCAGGGCTGCTGCTCTCCCAGCCAGCCTGCTGTCCCATGGGCAATACCAAGGTTGCTCAGCCCCTGGGGCTCCCACTGAGCTTGGGGATGGTATTACAGCCCCAGCCCACCTCATTGGTGATGGTCTCGTTGTTGATGAAGTTGGTGAAGGCGATGGTGGGTGTCCAGGGGTCATTCTGGTTGTAGATGCTGGTGCTGGTGGGCTCCTCCTCCTTCCTCCGGGTGACAGCCAGCTGGTACCTGAGGGCAAGAGAAGAGATGGGAGCAGCCCCCTGAGTCAGGGCAGAGCTAAGCCAGCTCCTGAAAGAGCCTGCACAGCACAGGCTTGCTCCAGTGGAGCAACCTCAGCCCACAGGAGTGTTTCCCTGTGCCTCCCCCATCAAGGGACATCTGTGTGATGCCTTCCCGTCTAGCAGAGCTGGGGAGTCCCTGAGAACCTGCCCACCCCAGCCAGAACAGTCTGACCTTGCCCAGCTGATGGCCCTCTCCATGGAGCTGGCTTCAGGGATGTGGTCCCCTGCAAAACTGGTGATCTGGATCCTGTAACCCCGCTGGTGGCCCCACTTGTTTTTGCTGTTGGCTGCAAAGTAGATGTATCTGGGCATCTTTGACTGGAGTCGGAAGGCAGCCTGGTCCTCTGTGTCCAGGACTTTCTTGGTGAGTCGTGGCCGCTCTATCTGCTGCTCTGGGCTCCAGGGAGCCCGTGTCATCTCAAACGCCATGTCGTGGGCTACCAGGGAGTTTTTCAACCCTGAAAAGCAAAAATGAAGTCACTGAGGAGCGTCCCCACAGTCCCCTGTTCCCCAAGGACATCACTGCAGCCAGAGCCCACTCTCCCTGCCCTCCTTCCCCGCATCCTGAGCTCTGGGCACTGAGTCTGCCCCAGAGTAATTGCTGCTCTGCAGTTCCTTGTGTCACAAGTCTACACCATGTGTGTTGATCTACAGCTGGACACTTGTCTGAGCCAGGCAGGACCACTCTGCATCAGGCTCTGCCAAAGACAAGAGGGGACAAGGGGCGAGCCTCTTCCCAGGGCAGAAGAACAGGTTTGCTTTCTGTACAAGCACAGTCTAATTAACCAGAGCTGGCACAGGCTGTGTTACTGCTCATCAGCACGTCCTGCGTGATGGAGGCACCTGGAGCAGCCCAGGCACTGAGCACATTTGCACATCACAGACCAGATGCTGCATCATTCATGTCCTGCCACAAAGAAGAGATGTAGGCCCATCTCAGGAGGGGTGTGGGAGCAGGAAGGGTACAGGACCAAATCGATCTGGGGACAAGGTGGCAAAGGGCTGGCTGGGAGCGCTCGATGGCCAGTGTGGGCCTGGCTGATAGGCTGGTGCTCAGCACCAAAAAACTCAAGTTTTGCAAGTCTAAAAGTACTTGGGGAGTGCAAAAAGGAGAAACAAGACCCAAACCTACCTCCCACGTCCAGATCCACCTTATAGTTGAAGGCATGAGTACGTATCATACCCAGAGTGTGTTCCCAAAGCCTGTTGCCATATCTCAGGCCATCCCCATGGAGAAAGGATGAGCTGGGGTACCCCGTGGCCTGCACCTTGCCTTCAATGGCCCCGTTCTGGTAGAAGATGAAGTCCCACACATAGTCATAGTTCCCCACGGTGGCAATGGACCGAACAACCAGAGCAGAGTTGACCAGCCCCCCGTAGTAGAGCGACTGCAGGTTGGAGTAGTGGCGCCTCAGAGGGGAGCCCAGGTTCTGCTCAAAGATGCAGAGGGCATTTTTAGTAACCCTAGGGACCTGGGAATTGGCAAGGTAGTGCACGTCCAGGTACGTTGCTAAATAGGGGCAGTCGACCCCTCTCACCAGGGGGGAGGTGTAGCGCCCCAGGCCGAAGCTCCCATCCATGTACCGCGTGGACATCCCTCCCGGGCAGTTGGAGCCGTACACGGACAGCGCCTCTTGCACGCTGATTTCATAGGCAACCCTCTCCCCCTTGTGTCGGATGTCAAACAGGCGCAGGCCCGTGCTCACGCTCATCCCAAAGGCAAAGCTCCAGGCCTGGAAGAGGACGAGGTTGTTGCTGACGCTGTAGCGAGGACCCTGCGGCTCGAACTGCAGTGGGAACAGCGCGGCTGAAGGCGCTCGGGGCTTCATGGAGGAGAAATCTCCATCCTGCGGTGACTTCCTCACTTTCTCCACACTGATACGGCCCTGCACGTAGGCACTCTCCAGCTGAACCATGTCCCTGTAGTACTGCCCGTTGTAGAAGACCCTGCTCACCGCCCACCGGGAGATGTCCAGGCTGCTGTGATCCACCAGCACCTCCAGCCCCACGGGGTGCAAGAGGAATCCACTCACGTTCTGAAACAGGATGAACCAGGACTTACGGTCTCCAGACTGGAACCCGTGAGGGGCTGTGGTCTGAAACGCCACGTTGGTGCTGTCATACTCCAGGACTTCTTGCAGGAAGCTTGGCGCTGCAGCAAATGCCACCTTTTCCAAGAATGCTCCCACCTGATTGTACTCGCTGCCCAGCATCGGTCTGCGGTGGTACGGCACCTTCCCCCCGTACTTCCGCACCGTCACGTCCCGGTGGTACGCCGGCGTTGGCAGGGGACCCACCACGTACTCGGTGACGTTGGGGTCTGGCTGGTTCCCAAAGTACAGCACGGCCAATGACTCACGGGCGGGACGAGCCCCCCCTGCGTCCAGGAACCGCAGCACCTCCGCCTTGGCAGGGACCTGCAGGTCCACGGAGGCGATGCAGTTGTCCGAGGGTTTGGCGCGCGAGGCATCGACCAGCGGCACCCCGAGGTTCCCCTGCAGGTACCGCACCACTTGCGCCATCTCCTCGGGTGTCAGGTCAGCAAAGACCAGGCTCTGGCTCACGGATCCTGTCTTCTCCACGGTGCTGGGCTGGGATTCGCAGCTGGGCGATCCCCTCCCCCTGCTCAGCAGCATGCAGGAGAGGATGAAGATGATCACTGCAGCCCCAACTAGGAGAACGTAGGGAAGTTTGGGGTTCATTGCTCCGAGTGTGGCAGCAGGGCACACGGTTTGGCTGAAGCATCCAGAGTACGTTCCTCTCCTACAGACCAGGCTCTTTATTCATTTGCGATTGTGGGCGTAACGTCGACGCTTGTGAGGTGGGGAGGGAGCCTGGAGCTCGCATGGGGCTCTGAGATCACAGGTCCCAGCCAGTTTGGCTTGTTTTCTCCCCACCTCAGACACACCAAAGGACCCATCCAGAGATCTGGTGACTGACTCACTCACCAGGCTACTGATGGGTTTCTCCCGCTGCAGGGTGACACCACGAAGAGCTCCAGTCTCGTCTGCCCTAAGGGCCTTTTTGCTTCTTCCAGCATCTCCCAGGATGCTCCCTCTCCCCATCTCCTGTGGGAGTGTGTCTGTGCTGGTGGGGCTGGCTCAGCTGGCCTGCTCCTTTTGTACCCAGGTGCTCCTGGACCAGCCCCACTCCCCTGAAGGGCCAGTCTACACTGGCACAGCCCAAGACCCGCTGGCTCCGCAGCATCTCCACATGCTCGTTCTTCCTGTCGCCATTCTCTGTAGTCTCCGAGTCCCTCCCAGCCCCGAGGGAAGAGACCTGGCAGCTCCAGCCTGGCTCTGGCAGCTCCAGCCTGGCTCTGGCTGCAGGGAGACCAGAGGCAGCTCCCCAGTGAGAACAGGCAGCACTTGCTGAACTCCTGGCAGCAAGGGACAGGCAGCACCTGGAGTGGCTGCCATCAGCCACGCCACCAGACGTGGTCTTTGCACAAGGGCTGTCGTGGACAGAAATGGTGCGAGGCAGCTGCTTCTGCGTGGCCATCAACCCCTGCAAGGCTCCCCCAGCATCTGTCCCCACTCAAGGCAGCAGTGACACAGGACCAACAGCAAGGATGACTTTTCAGAGACCATGGTCCACATCCACCAAACACCCTCGTAGTGGGGACACCCAGAGACACAGGCAGGAGGGGCTGGAACCATCACAGCACTGGAGCAATTTACCCCATTTGCATTCGTGTTAATTTTGGAATTATGTGTTCATTCTCCCTCCTCACTAGGGAATTATTGTCCTTATTCCCCTGCAAGTCCCACACAAGCCTCATATCAGGATCCAAGAATCTGTGTGAGGGATGGCCCACTTTAGCTGTGACACAGTTGTGCCTTCCCTGTGCTGGGAGGTGGGGATCCTGTGGGAAACTTTCGAGCTTTCTGCATGGCCCTGAGCCTTCTAACCTGGAATGTGGCTCCCCTCTTGCTATGGGGAACAAGTCTGGGATCACTGGGGCCGAGTTTCTCCTTGGGCCGGTTCAGATGCAGCCACTGCCTCACAGCAAAATCTTTAGTCCTGGGCAGATGTAAAACATTTCCCCTTCTATCTTTTACAGGAGAAGTTTTCAATAGCAGACACTGAGTGTCCACCTGTGCTCCCACTGCCCCCAGACTGCAGCTACTGGAACAGCCTTTTTGGAAGCAAAGCTGCCTCTTGAGGCTGAGCACCCCTGCACTCCCAGGGTGGCTGCCAGCACTTGGCTGTGAGCAAGAGGCTGCTCCTGGACTCAAACAACCCTGTGCAGGGATCTGCTGCCAGGCCATGACCGCACAGGGAAGCAGGGGAACTTGCTGGCTCTCTGTAGTGGCTTTGCAGCCCCAGACTTGAGATCCAGCTCTGGAGTGTTTCCTTGAGAGAAGAGTGGGATACAGCTGCAGGAGCTCAGCCCCACAGAGCGCCAGGACGGCTGCCCTGCTTTACCTGGCACAATGACAGGCTAAAAGGACTTTCCCAAGGGACAAGGAGCACCAGGACCAGCCCCAGGTGCCACAGGAGTGGGCTCACAACGTCCGTTCTCAGACAGGGCCAACTCCCTGTCTGCCCAGCCATGCCTATGGCAACACACGCCGTGCCAGATGTGAGGCCTCAAGGAAACACAAACATTTTTCAGCTACCACCTTTCATACTTTCCCTAAGCTGAACACAGAGCTTCCAGAAATTCTCCCTGCCTTCAACTCAACGACCTTGACAGACTGTTTTATACATAGAAAAATAATTTTTGCAAAGAAAGAAAAGGTTAGGAGAGTAAAGAAGCAGAGTGCTGATGTCAGTTATTAGGGACTCTACGGAGAAGGAGGCAAACCCCAAAGCACTGGGGTTTATCAGTACAACTGAAGGCATTAAAAAAAGATCCAGACTTACCTCCCACATCCAAGTCCACCTTATAGTTGATGAAGTGGGTGTGTACTGTACCCAGAGTGTGCTCCCAAAGCCTGTTGCCATATCTCAGGCCATCCCCATGGAGAAAGGATGAGCTGGGGTACCCCGTGGCCTGCACCTTGCCTTCAATGGCCCCGTTCTGGTAGAAGATGAAGTCCCACACATAGTCATAGTTCCCCACGGTGGCAATGGACCGAACAACCAGAGCAGAGTTGACCAGCCCCCCGTAGTAGAGCGACTGCAGGTTGGAGTAGTGGCGCCTCAGAGGGGAGCCCAGGTTCTGCTCAAAGATGCAGAGGGCATTTTTAGTAACCCTAGGGACCTGGGAATTGGCAAGGTAGTGCACGTCCAGGTACGTTGCTAAATAGGGGCAGTCGACCCCTCTCACCAGGGGGGAGGTGTAGCGCCCCAGGCCGAAGCTCCCATCCATGTACCGCGTGGACATCCCTCCCGGGCAGTTGGAGCCGTACACGGACAGCGCCTCTTGCACGCTGATTTCATAGGCAACCCTCTCCCCCTTGTGTCGGATGTCAAACAGGCGCAGGCCCGTGCTCACGCTCATCCCAAAGGCAAAGCTCCAGGCCTGGAAGAGGACGAGGTTGTTCCTGATGCTGTAGCGAGGACCCTGCGGCTCGAACTGCAGTGGGAACAGCGCGGCTGAAGGCGCTCGGGGCTTCATGGAGGAAAAGTCCCCATCCCGTGGCGCCTTCCTCACTTTCTCCACGCTGATACGGCCCTGCACGTAGGCACTCTCCAGCTGAACCATGTCCCTGTAGTACTGCCCATTGTAGAAGACCCTGCTCACCGCCCACCGGGAGATGTCCAGGCTGCTGTGATCCACCAGCACCTCCAGCCCCACGGGGTGCAAGAAGAATCCACTCACATTCTGAAACAAAACGAACCAGGTGATCCGATCTCCGGACTGGAATCCCCGGGGAGCAGCTGTCAGGACTGCAAGACTGGCTCCATCGTAGCCCATTACTTGTCGCATGAAAGCCGGAGCTGAGGGGAACACTTGGGCCTTTAAAAACTCTCCAAGCTGCTTGTACTCCACAGCCAGCGTCGGTCTGCGGTGGTACGGCACCTTCCCCCCGTACTTCCGCACCGTCACGTCCCGGTGGTACGCCGGCGTTGGCAGGGGACCCACCACGTACTCGGTGACGTTGGGGTCTGGCTGGTTCCCAAAGTACAGCACGGCCAGTGCCTCACGGGCGGGACGAGCCCCCCCTGCGTCCAGGAACCGCAGCACCTCCGCCTTGGCAGGGACCTGCAGGTCCACGGAGGCGATGCAGTTGTCCGAGGGTTTGGCGCGCGAGGCATCGACCAGCGGCACCCCGAGGTTCCCCTGCAGGTACCGCACTACTTGCGCCATCTCCTCGGGTGTCAGGTCAGCAAAGACCAGGCTCTGGCCATCCTCGGTGTCCTCCTGCTCCGGGGGCAGGTGCTGGCAGGTGCTGGGGGCCCTTCCTCTGGTCAGCAACACGCAGACCAAGGTGAATATCGTGGCCAACGCCAGACCGAGGAGGATGAGCGCGGTCTTCACGTTCATGCCTGTGGCTGGTCCGGCGGTGTTCACAGCAGCCTTCAGAGCAGGCTTTCCTGCTCCTGCCTCTCTCGGTTTATGCTGCACTGGATGGATTAGCAAAGAAAGTACAAAAGACTGGGAGAGGCTAGGGGAGGAGATCTGAAATCCGTGGTGACCAGCTCCCTCAGCTGCAGCCTCCCCTGTCTTTCTCCACAGCAGTGCCCTTAAAGAACTTGTGGAGATGCAGGGTCAGTGACTCAGACAACTTCCACATAATTCCGTTACTTTTTCAGTCCAGCCTGGCTTCCTGAGGCTGCCTGTAAAAACGGAGATCATGCAGTCAGCCTGAGGTGGCTGCGATCACTGTGAAGCTCTGACAAGCCGGGAATTGTTGTTACACTGTACAATTTCACCTCTTTGCAACTCACCCATTTTTCTTGTTTATCAGGCTCCTTCCTTGTAAACATTCTCCCTGGCAGCGCCAGTCCAAGCTTGGAGTTACTTTTTATTTTACTTTTTTTCAGTCTTCCACATGGTAGCCTTTGCTGAAAAACACATCCTTCTGTGTGGCAGAAGAAAAACTTTGGCAGGCATGGAGGTGTAGCTCGGGATGAGAATCAGGCCCCAACGCACTGTGAACAACCAGCTCTCAGTCTGCACCTCAGAACAGCTCCGAACCAATTAATCCCCAGCATTTCACTGCCCCAGGATCGTGCAGCCTTTACCTCCACCTCCAATTCACAGGTAGACTGAGGGGCAGCCTCCAAGAGGTTCCCTCAAGGACAGAACTGTCATGAACCCGTGTCCAGCTGCAGCTGAGGGCAGTGCCCACTATTGGTGCTGCCAGGCCACAGTGCCCAGGCTGAGCAGCCACAGCTGCCCTCTGCCACCCTGCCGACAGTCTCTGCTGGCCTCGCAATGCTGTTCAAAGGAATTGGCACAACGAGGCAGCCACAAGGACTTGGTGCTCCATCCTGCCACGCAGCAGATGTTTGGGGTAGACAAGACACACCACCTTGGCCACGGTCCCTGAGCTGGTGCTGAGTAAGACAAGGCATCCAAGAGAACCAGGGCTGGACATTCAACCCAACTTTTCCACTCCTGCTGCCAGCCTCACCTCACCTCACCTCACCTCACCCTTGCCTTCTCTTCCTCCTGTCAGAGTTTCCTGGTGGGAAACAGCCTCCACCAGCCTCCAGTTCTTCCTCTGTGGCAGATCCTGCCTGGGGCTCAGCCCTCTGTGATCCTCTGGCCGTGCTCAGGAGGAAGGGAGGCCACGTTGCTGTAGGACACGCTCCATTATCCTCACTGCCACTCGCAGCCTCAGCCTTCTTTGGCCTGGGACATGCTTGTCCCTGCTCTGCCAGTACACAGGGCTCTGCCTCACCAGCCCTCGAAGTGCCAGGAGAGCCTCAGAGCCACAGCACTCGCTTCACGTGGTCCCAGTGCCAGCAAAGGAGTTCACTAGCACAGGCACGAGCAATGGGGAGAGACAGGATGGATGAGAACAGAGCCTTGGCTGCACAGGATGCAGCAGCCACAGGTTTGGGAGGTTGCTGCTCTCATCGGCTCACAGGGGCAGAATTGGATGCCTCTGAGCAACCCCAAATGAGGCAAAGCAGCGCTGACTCCCAAATCAGCCTGTCAATCCACAAAGTCAGCGAGGCTTGGAGGATTACCTGGCGTTGGAGGCTTGAAAGAAAAACTGACTTTTGGTGCAGGCCTGGAACGTGGCGTCCATTTCCCTGGGAGCGCAGAGCAGCAGCGCTGCTACCCTGGTTCAGGTCTGGAGCACAGCCAGGACATACCTCCTGCCCCTCAGGAAGGGAACAAGTGCTCTGCTGCCACACACACTACAGCAGAACCTCCATGGCTGCATGACAGAGCTCACATGGACCTTTCCTTGAAGAAGCACACAAAGAGCAGATCATTCAGGTTTGACTTCGCCTCCTGGTTTTGCATCCTGAGTCCCTCAAAGCCACAGCACAGGCTGCAATTACGGAAGGGCCTTTTCCAAGCGGCACAGCAGTAGTTTAAAGGGAATTGGATAAACTCCACAGGCCTTCCTGCCCCACAAATCACAACTCAACCCTGCAGCTGGGCTGGGAGAGATCTGAAAATAGAGTGTGGGAACACTCCCGGTTCTGTGCACGTCGGAGACTTGGAAAGAAAGAGAAACCCTAATCTGTACTGACATCCCCATGACAAACCAACCACAGCACATACCCCAGAGCTGCGGGACATGGATGGCAGCTTTCTGCACTGCCTCTGCCCCGCTGCAAGGCCTGTGCCACGGAGGCCGTGGCTGATCCCAGGTTTTTTTGGTACCGTCTGTTTCTGCTGGACTTTTCAAGCTCTGGTTTATAGATCTGTTTCAGAACAAACAAAACAGCCCTAAATCCACCTCTATCTTGCAGTAGGAACTTCAGGAAGGAGAGTAATTAACTGAGCCTGCAGTGCCAGCAAACCTGTGTCGATAACTGACTCATGAAAAACAATTATGGATCTTCAGGGCCCCCCCCTCCACTGGAATTGCTCGTGCACCTTCTCTAAAAGAAGCCTGAAGCAGCTTAAAGGTAACCTAGAATTAAACAAATTGCACATCTCCCTAACAACAGCGTTACTTGTTTATGACCTGCTCGGGGCACGTACTGCTTCCCACATCCCAGTTCCCCAGTGCAATCAGCCTGTCACTGCCCCACATCCCATATGGAGAATTCACATCCTACCCATGTTTTATTTTGGCTACACGGTCACTTTTAGGCACTGCCCATCAGTACACCTTATATTTGCTAAATTGCCCACATTCCCCAAACAAAGGGAAGGGAGTTTGCTGTATTTTCACTCACACGGAAAGGTAGAGGTGGCAAGAAATAGCATGTGAAATTTATAGAAACCCAAACCAGACAGGCAGCTTTTGGCTTGGGGAAACTCCGGGTTGGTGACTGTAACAGCTGGGGAAAGGGCACAGTACAGAAAAACCCCTGCCAACAATCCAGACACCAGCAAGGCTTGAGCAGACCCCACACCAGAGCTCAGACTTCCTAAAGTTCCCACTCCCAAAGCCTCACCTCATGGGGCCAGCTGGTACAAAACGTAACAGTGGAACTGCCTGACCCTTCCCCATGCTGGCTGTGCTGCTGGCAGCGCCTGTGGCTGCACACAATTGCTGAGACATTTTTCTCTTCCCCTGCGTGTAAGCTGGGACATCTCAAGGACCAGCAAAACTGAGCCCTGACCCCGCACTGCCACTGCTCCCAGACTCACCGACATCACAGACAACAAACCTTCCTTCCAGTCCTTCCCTGGGGCTCTGGCTCCAGCCACCTCTACCCCAGAGATCTGTGTGCAGCTCAATGGCCCCTCCCTGCATGAGTCGGGCACCTGCAGGGCTTTCCCACACTGCAGGAGGAACCTTCCCCCAAAAGCACCTGCTCCTGTTCCTGGGCAGCCAGAGGTGCCAGCTGGGAGCCCCAGTTTGTGGTGGCCACTCCTGGGGACAGTCAGAGGCCCTGCAGGAGGGGTACAGGATGCTCTGGGAGTCCCCAGGTGACCTCTGAGAGGCCTCTGGGCTCCAGTTGCAGTGCAGCAGGCATGGAGGGAGTACAAGAACAGGATGATCCCCAGGGAGAGCAGAGGGCACTGTGGCTGGGGACAGCAGGGCAGCCACCACTCCTTGGGTATCACACACATGGAGCAGCCAGAAATAATGGACTGTGTGCCCAAGGAATAACTGGCTGTGTGCCCAAGGGACACACGGTGCTGCAGGACAGCCGAGAGACACCTGCCCAGCAAAGCAGCTGCACAATCAGAGGGACACAATGCACAGTCCCTGTGTCTGTTTGAACTGGGATGGCCCCAGTCCCACACTGGGCTGAGATGGGACAAATTCCATCAGACCCAAGCCCGTGGGCCCATGTGAAGCGTGCTGAAGGAACAGGAGCAACCCACACTGCAGTGCAGAGCATTTACAACACAGCCAAAAAGAGGGATGAGGAGAAGGCAGGAAGGAGCAACTGGATTTGAGAAAGGCAGGACCAGAACAGGACACTAACACTGCATGGCCTGAGAGCCCAGCATCACACACAAGGGGCTGCCTTGAAAGAATTCCAAGTACCTCATTTTAATTTCTTGACATGGTAAAAGTTTACATACGTTCATCTGGCAAAGAGAGCTGAACAAATTAAAAGGAATCAGTACAAAGAAACACAAGGGGAAGTGCTGCTCCCAGACAGCAGCTCAACGCAGTTGGTTTGTTACTGAATATTTATTAGCGGGAAGACTAAGAGTTGACTTACTACAAACAACAACAGAAGAGTCTATAGCAAGGGCCAGTGACTTGCCACACTTCAGGCAAATCCCTGGGAAACCAGCAAGAGACATGGCTCTTAGATGTGGAAGCAGAAAAAAACAAAACAAAACAAAACAAAAACAAAGTTTAAAAAAAAAAAAAAAGGGGGAGAAAGTTCATTCCATTTGTCACTGTTGTTACAATGAGATTTTAACACAACTCTTAAGGCTACTGCACAATAAGAATATACAGATGTAACAGCGAGACCTGGGAAACAGCGAGGTTCCTGAAACAAATGATTTAAACGTTCCCTGATTAGGGGACTTAAGTAGAAATACTATAAATAAGAAAAATTTGAAGCCTGCAGCGTTATGGGCCCACTTGCCACACACAAAAACTGATGCAACACAACCAGTCATTTCCAAAGGGGTTTGTAATGGACCATGAAACGTTCTGGCAGCTTAGCAGAGTCACCAGGCACAGGAACGTGCCCTTTGCAGGGGAAAGATGGCAAGGTCTGCAGGGTACTGGGTGGGTATTGGCCACCCTCACCCCCGAGCACCAGCTGTGGCAGCCAGCCTGCTCTGCCCAGGCACTGGGGAGCACTGCCAGGGACAGGGGGGCTCGGTCTGACCACATGCAAAAAATATTGGGACTTCAGCATCAGACCTCCAGCCCCTTCCTTCCCTCAGCCTGGGCAAAAGCATCTCGTGCTGAAGGGGCACTGGGACATACGTGAAGGAACGCTAGTTTTAGCCAAGAAAGTGGCTCTAGTCAAATGGCAGAAGAGCAGAAGCCACCTGAGCTCTTGACAGCCAGGACAGCACCGGCCCCAGTTCCAAGCACCACCTTGTACTCTGCACTGATCCAGACAGAACTGACAAGGCAGAGACCCACAGGGCAAGCTCTGTCGAGCCAGGAGAGAGATAGAAAGGGAGTGTTGATTGCTCAGTGGCACTGGAGCATGGCTGCTGCTACTGGCCCCAAGGGGCAGGGTCCCTGGTGAGTGCAGACCTGGTGGCAGAGGGGCCCAGCCACAGCTGGCAGCAGGGAGGGAGCTACCCCCCTCTGTGGTGCCACCCTCTGCCAGGCTGTCTGCCCCATTCCCAGAGACCTCAGTGCAGCCACCAACCAAAAGGTGGGACAGGACAACAGCTTGGTCTCTATTGTTGCTCCCAGTCAGGTGGGAAGCAAGGCGTGAAGGAATGTCCCTGCCTGGCTGCAGCAGCCTCTGGGGTGCCCAGTGCAGCACAGCCCCTACTACCAGTGACTAGAGGGAGGGAGAGCTCCTGAGACCTGAACAAAACCAATCACAAAAAACTAGGCAAGAATTTCTTTAGAGTTTAACTAAGAATGCAATACTATTTCCAGCCAGTTTCCCATCTCGATAGTCACGTAACAAACCAAGGCAATGACGGTCTTTAGTTGACTGAACAGTTCTCAAGTTCAAACGTTGACACTTAATAGAGGGTCTCAGCATTGCTGCTCCGAGGCCTCTTGATCTTCTCAATGTTTTTAAGGATCATGTCATGCAAAGTCACCTGCAGAAAGGGAGAACAGGACTCAAGACAGGAAGGGCAAAGCCATCCAGTGTTCAGCTTTCACCATGAGCTGGTTACCACAGCAGCACCACTCCCCTTGACACCGCCCTCAACCCCCATGTGCAACTACAGACTCGGCTAAGATAAGGGCTTCCTTCAGCCAAACCTGTAGAAGCCATTGCACATAATATCAAAAACATTTATTCAGAGACCTCAGGATTAGCTTGTGCTGTATGAAGAGCTTAGGATCACAGATTCCCACAGAGGGGGAAGGAATATTTTATGCTAGAGCCTGTGGCTGGTGCTGAAGCGGAGCAGGCAGGCTTCCTGCCAGGAGAGGGCACGCTTGCAGGGAAAGGGGAGAGGAGCAGCAGCAGCAGGATCACAAAGGCTCTCCACTGCTGTGCTGGGAGCTCTGTGTTTTCACTTACATATTGATTCCTCAGCTCTGAAATGATCAGGCGCAGACTAATGTACTCCTTCTCGTCGATCTCCGTCACGGTGCGGCGATAGTCCTCCTGTCGAGAGAGCACCCGCGCTCAGCTGGGCCTCCCACGCCTCAGGGGGTGTCCTGCCTTCCACAAGGGAACCTCCCCCCCTTCAGATTATTGCCCTCCATCCTTGCACGACTCCCCTCTTCCCCCCAAGACCCTCAGCTCGAAAAGGGCAGTAAAAAAATGGCCCAGAGAGTCCCGAGAAGCAGCAGCGTGAACATGCAGATCTTCACGTCCCCGGTGACTTACCACATGAGGGTACTTGGCTATTTTGGAAACCAGCTTTGCTCTTGTGATATAGTATCTGGTAGCAAAAGGGAGAGACTCAAGATCAGATAAACAGCCCCAGGATGGTTGTTTGGGTTTTTGTTTGTTTGTTTTGTTTTGTTTTGTTTGTTTTGTTTTTGGGTTTTTTGTTTGTTTGAGTTGTTTGTTTGTTTGTTTGTTTGGGGTTTTTTGTGTGTTTTTTTTTTCCAAGCTGCCCTGTAACAGCTATGAGACCTTTATGAAACATGTTCCTTTTTCCAAGGGGATCCCAAAAAAGAAGTCTGTTCTTGCATGCCTACCTAGAAATCTGGTCCAGGTAGGATGCTGCCTCACTCTCCACGGTCCGAAGCTCAGCAACTGTTTCCTCCTGACAGGAAGACAAGGACGCCATCAGCTCCAGGAGGCTGCAACTGGCCTTCAGGGCTTGGAAGGCAACATCTCAGCAGTGCCACATCAAGCCCAGGTTTGGATTTTAAAACCTAACCCACTCCCAAGACTCCAGCAGCTGCTGGACACCATGAGTTGATTCAGAGGAACCTCAGAGATCCAAGTCCCTGGAGCACAGAGCAGTGCCTTACCTGAATAGAAACACCAAAGTTGTTCCCATCCTCTATCCTGGGGATGAGAAGTTGCACCCACATTTTGACCTGCAGTGGAGAGATCACAGCACTGACCAATGCCAACATCTCCACAAAGACCTCTCTCAGGAATGCTAGCAAAAGCCTCCCAGGACCCTGCCTTTGCCACACAGCTCACAATAAACTGCTGCAGGTCCCACATGCACCTGCAACACTCCCGAGGAGGTCACTTCCCACATGGCTGGGATGCCACTCAAGCCAGCACAGGGGATTCCCACGGAAGTTCTCCTGACTGTACCACAGGAGCCCTGCCTTTCCCCATCTCCAGGCCTGCTCTCTCCACAGCTTCGCCTCTCCAGGAGCAAAACCAGCCCCTCACCCCAGGCCCATACTCACCGTATTGCACTTCTCAATGAGCAGCCTGATTTCTGGCTTCACTTTCTCGATGATGTCCACCAGCTGCTGATTGCTCTTCAGCATCCCATTGGGCATCACGAACACTTTGGTACCTGCAGCAGAGACAAAGCCCTGGCATCAGCAGGAACCGCAGGGTCACCCTGAGCCTCATCCCCCACACGGGCCAGAGAGGGACTGAGCCACCTGTGGGGAAGGGGGACATGGGATGACAGCAATGACCACGAGGGGAAGGAAAAGAGAAAACACGGAGCAGAGATGTGGCTGAAGAGCTCGAGGCTTCTGAGGCTGAGCACAAAGGGTTTCCCTGGGAATTTCTGCCTCGGCTTAATCTAAAAGCCTGGAATCTTCCTCCACACAAAGTCACCAGGAGATCAGCTGCCTCTGTCAGCAGGCCCAAGCTCAAGCAAGTACTACTCATGTCTATCAGAGAAGTACTGATTATGCTTCTAGGAGCTGGAACCTGACTCCTCCACACCAGCACGTCTGTGTGTCGGGCCCTGGCCTGCACGATCAGCAGCTGCTGTCAGGGCAGGGCGAGTGGGGCTCGTGTGATTCACACCCCCAAGGCATGGTGCAGTAGTTCAGGGGGCGGGCAGCAACATGGGGGACTCGAGGACTCTTACCCTGAAAGGTCTCATCGTGGTCTTCCAGCTTCCTCTTTTTCATATTTGGCTAAAATATACAAATATACAAAATGTTTTATTCACAAGACTAGTTGTAAGGTTATGATAGCGCTGCAAAGGAAACAAGGGAAAACTTTGGAGCCTCGGCCACACTCCTGGCCTTCTAGCCAAAAAGGGGACTGCAAAGCACATTGTTAACTCCAGCAGACCTCCCAGGCTTGAGACACCAATCCCTAAAAGCCTTTGGGAGAGCCAGGGCTTGTTATTAAATAAGAATATCCTACCCCAGCACAGAGCAAGCCATGCAGTTTTAATTAACAGAAACCAGGATTACAGCCAAGAGGGTAACCTTACCCCATCCAGTCCATCATGGCTGTTGGTGAGAAGAATTGGGTCAGGCACTGGCAGGTTCATATCCGAATGGATCTGAGTAAGATCATGAATATTCAGGATGGGCTCCTGGAAAATAAAGCAGATTTGTTATTTAATTACGAACTAACAAATTCTGCCACACCAAACGCGAGGAGAAGACAAAAGATTCAGACTTCCTTATCCAGCTGTAAAAACAAGGATGAATGAAAAGGAATAGCCCAACAATAGGCTGTGAGCAGAGCTCCCTCAGCCCAGGAGCAGTGAGCCAGGCTGGGCTGGACTCAGCCACCGGCATTCCTGGTGCTGCCAGGGACAGCCTTGGACAGATGAAAGTGAGAGATCACACAGAACAAACTGAAAAAGGCAGCACCCCTCCAGAACCACCAGCTGCTGCCCTGTGTCTCTGCAAACAAGGTGAAACGCAGAGAACACAGCCAGGATGAGACCTGGGAAATGGGAAAGGATGCAGAGCACAAGGCAAAGCCCTACCTTGAGGAAGCCATCGAGTTCTAACAGCTTCTTTGGGAAAAAGTTTGCTACGAGGTCTTCAGCCTGAGAGAGATAGAAGAGACAGCAGCGTGAAACAAGGCCGCGAGGCAGGAACACCGGGGAAACCATCCGTCCACAGGCAGGAAATGGGGGAGAACACAGATCCTTCCTGCTGCCCAAAACCACCCTCAGCCCAGGCGAGGAGATGCAGGGAGAGCCGGGGAGGCTCAGGAACCTCCCTGCAGGGAGGGTGAGTGATGCTCTGGGCGCTGCTGACATCCAAAACAGCCCCTTTTCCTGCCTCCGGTGGGACACTCACCTCACTCGTGATCCGCTCCCTGAAGGAGTCAACCTGCGGAGGGCAAAAAACACCGACAGGTCAAGGCCTCTCCGGAACGGCGGGGCCCCCCGCGGGGGAAGGCCGCACCCCCCCTCCCCCCCTCCTTCCCGCAGCCGCCACCCGGGACCTCCCGAGGAAGGCGGGAAGAGCCCGCAAACACCTTCCCCCCCACAGCGAGAGCGCGGGGGGAACGGGCGCACCTTGAGCTTCACCTCCGGGTCCACCTTGAGCAGCGAGGCCATGGCGGGTCCGGTTCCCCCACAACCGCGGGGCCCACACGGCGGAAGTGACCTCACACGCCGCGCGCGCGCGCGCGCCGCCGATGCCGCCGCGCGCCCGCCGGTGCCGCGCGCGCGCTCCCGCTCGCCGCTCGGGGGACACACCCCCCCCCCCCCCCGCCGCACCGCGAGCGCGCGAACGCGCGCTCGCGGTGCGGCGGGGGGGGGGGGGGGTGTCCCCCGAGCGGCGGGCGGGAGCGCGCACATCCCCCCCCTCCAACCCCCCTCACCCCTCCCTACCGGGAGCGCGCATCGCGTCACGTCCGTCGCGCGGCGATGGCGGGGCGCGCGCGCCGGGCGGCGCGATGGAGGCCGCGCGGGCGGGCGGCGGCGGCACCGGCACCACCGGCGCCACCACCGGCACCGCGCACGTCAGCTTCGTGTGCCAGCGCTGCCTGCAGCCCCTCAAGCTCGACACCTCCTTCAAGGTCCTCGACCGCCTCACCATCCAGGAGCTCACCGGTACTACCGCGGGGCGGGGGGGGGGGGGACTGAGGGTCGGGGTGAGGCCTAGGCACGGACCCGGTTGATGCCTCCTCTCCCGCAGCCCCACTGGTGACCGCAGCCCCTGCCCGGCCCGGGGACGTGCGCGAAGAGGAGAGCGCCCTGACGGAGGTACGGCGGGGTCGGGGGCGAGGCGGCGGCTCCGCCGGGTTTCCCCCCCCCTCCCCGGTGACGGTGCCCCCCTTGCCCCCAGGAGGCCTTCGCGGAGAACCGGCAGGATGGCGTGTCCAGGAGGTTCATCCCTCCAGCCAGGTACGGCCGCTGCTGCCGCCGCGCTCCCGGCTGGGCCCGGCCCGGCTCGGAGCCCGCCGGACCTTAGAGCCTCCCCCGAGGGAGCCCCGTGGCCCTCCGGGTGCTCGGCAGTTCGAACACACAGAACTGCTCAGCACTCGGGGGGCTGCTCCCCGACTGTGGGTCAGACCCCGTAGAGCCCCCAAAACACGGGCTTGGTCCCCCTGTGTGCTTCCCCCTCCCTGGCCCAGCCCCAAGGCCAGGTCTGGCATTGGAGATGCCTCCCCGTGCCCCTCGGCACTCACCTCGGTAACGTTCTTTTCCAAGAATGATGTCGACAGAGAGCGCCAACAGCTTCACCCTGATCGGGGAGGCGTCGGATGGCGGCACCATGGAGAACCTCAGCCGGAGGCTGAAGGCAAGTGGGACTCGAGCTGGTAAATTCGGGTACTTGTGAATGCAGCGTCAGTTTTGCTGGATGCCCCGCAAAACTGAACTGCAGAGTTCTGCAAAGTACTGGCCCTTCCAGGGGGGCCAGTTGGTTGGTGAGTAGTTCAGCAAAGCTGGATTGTATCAATCGATATTTGGCCCCCAAAGAAGACTTTGCTGACTGGGGCCGCTGAGAGCCAGCAGGCAGCTGCCTGTGGCCCCACCTGCACTCAGGTGAGCTCTTCCTGCAGGTCACCGGCGACCTCTTCGACATCATGTCTGGGCAGACAGACGTGGATCACCCCCTGTGTGAGGAGTGCACAGACACCCTGCTGGACCAGCTGGACACACAGCTCAACATCACGGAGAACGAGTGCCAGAACTACAAGTGAGTGATCCAGAGGTGACCTGAGACCAAGCTGTGTAGGTTGAAGCAGGACCAGCACGGAGAGGTCGGGGTTGGCAAGAGGTGCAGGAAGCGAGGACTGGCAGTGGGGCACTTCCCAGGATCCCTGTTTTGGTAATCCTGTCTGCTCTCCTTCAGGAGATGTCTGGAGATACTGGAACAGATGAATGAGGACGATAAAGAGAAGCTGCAGGCAGAACTGAAAGAGCTGGCACTGGAGGAAGAGCAGCTGATTCAGGAGCTGGAGGACGTGGAGAAGAACCGCAAGATTGTAGCTGAGGACTTCGAGAGAGTCAGGGCAGAGGCTGAGAGGCTGGAGCAAGAAGAGGCTCAGTGAGTGAACTGTACCTGCAGCTTGTGATGGGGGTTGGAGGCAACAAAGAAATGAGGTTGTAATGTGAGAAACATGTAAATGGAAGGTGGCCAGACCAAACTGACCCAGAGAGCCATGCCTCTGATGTAGAAAGTGGCACTTAGTGCTTCTTGTCTTGCTTTTGCTCAAAGGTATCAGAAGGAATACTGTGAGTTCAAGAGGCAGCAGCTGGAGCTGGATGACGAGCTGAAAAGCGTGGACAACCAAATGCGCTACGCCCAGATGCAGCTGGATAAATTAAAGAAAACCAACGTGTTCAACGCCACCTTTCATATCTGGTAACGTAGGCACTGGGACATTGTGTCCATTTGTTTGGAAGCTGCAGTGGGGGGCTGTTTCAGTCACACTGCATTCAACAGGAACCCCGTCATGTGTGTGGCTGGCACTGTGCGTGCTGTGCTGCTGGGACACGGCCCCTGTTGGGTTCTTGTGCCGGGAGCTGTTCCCAGCCCAGCACACTTATTTATAATCCCTCTTATCGCAGGCACAGCGGGCAGTTTGGCACAATAAACAACTTCAGGCTTGGCCGCCTCCCCAGCGTTCCTGTGGAGTGGAACGAGATCAACGCTGCCTGGGGCCAGACTGTGCTGCTGCTGCACGCCCTGGCCAACAAAATGGGCCTGAAGTTTCAGAGGTACACACAGAACCACACACAGGTCCCTTTACAGCCCAGAGAAAGGCAAGGCAGACTGAGGTGCCTGTGAATCCTGTCTCCTTTCAGGTACCGTCTTGTCCCCTATGGCAACCACTCGTATCTGGAGTCCCTCACGGATAAATCCAAGGTGAGAGATCCTGCACGAGTCATGGGACGTTGACCTTGAGTGCCAGAGCCCTGGTCACCCTGGGAATGCAGCAAACTTGGTCTTGGTGAATGTGGGGTCCAGGAGAGCTGGCTGCCTGAGCTCCTCCAGCATGGTAATGTCTCACTCCACATCCTGTATCCAGCCCCTGGTTCTGCCAGCCCTTGGTGTTAAAAGTGACAGAACTGCTGAATGACACACCATAGCTGGCTGGAGGCAGATGGTGTGATTTGGGGTGATTGGCAGGTGGATGGAGTGATTTGGGATTGGTGGAGGTCAGGAACACGTGGTAGGCGCTGAGACAAAACCAGTCACACTGTGCCTCTTTTCCAGGAGCTCCCCTTGTACTGCTCTGGAGGCCTGAGGTTCTTCTGGGACAATAAGTTTGACCACGCCATGGTGGCATTCCTGGACTGTGTGCAGCAGTTTAAAGAGGAGGTGGAGAAAGGTGAAACTCGGTTTTGTTTGCCTTACAGGTGAGTGTTGCCACGTAACTGTCAAATTAACCCCTGTGTAATGTCCCCAGCACTGCTTGGTGTTTCAGTCCTGGCTTTCTAGAGTCATCTGGGATTCTTTATCATGGGCACTTACTAGTTTAATTGAAATTTAAAGCCAACCTCTCAGGTGAATCTTGTTAGATTCCCTTTAAAAACAAAGTATTATTACAGAATGGTATGAATGTCAGATTGAAAATTGAGTGTTAGATGTCATAGTGAAATGTTTAGAGGAGGAATGCACTAATAAAACCTTGTGTGTGATACAGGATGGACGTGGAGAAAGGAAAGATTGAAGACACAGGTGGCAGTGGTGGCTCTTACTCAATTAAAACACAATTTAACTCTGAGGAGCAATGGACAAAAGCACTAAAATTCATGTTAACTAACCTGAAATGGGGCCTTGCCTGGGTCTCATCCCAATTCTATAACAAGTAACCGTGGTCATAATTTGACCTGGCAGCTCTGGGTATCTGCATTAACATTAGAGAAAAGCAAGTTAAGATGTCTCCTAATATTAACCAGTACAAAATGTTTACAATACCAAAAATCCACAAGACACTTTATTTAAAATGCCATTATTACAAGTAGTTTATAGAAAAGCAATATGCAAAGTTGTATCATTGAGTTGAACAGAATAAACTCAGCTATTAAATGGATGCTAAACTGGTACTTTTGAGTTTTATGGCCAATGTTACAAACACAGGGAATAACATGGAGAAACTCCCAGAACTCTGCCTGGTCATTAAAGAGTAACTAAAGTGTGAAATAAAGTATTTTACAAGTCACATCAGCACTTCTTTGTACCAGTGAGCTTAACAAGGTTTGATACCACTTAAAACAGTTTGTAATCCCTCCTGCACCCTATTCCTGCACAGGGCTGCACTAAGGAAACACTAAAACTGTTCCTCACTCTGAGTGCTTTCCTTCAGCACTGCCTGGCACAGCACAAACCCTGACACTCACAGGATTCTGTCCTCATCACAGTGCTGGTCGTTACTGGCTAAGGTAGGGCAAGAGCAAAAGTGCTCCAAGCGCTGGCAGAGAGAAAACAGTCACAGGCAGCAGGAGACAGGGATTTTAGAAAAGCAGCAGGTTCCAGACAAGTAGGTTCTACTTCAGGGGCAGAATCCTGCCCTTGGGAGCTTTGGCCCCACAGCTCCCATGGTGCTGCTTGGGCACGGTGCTGCTGCTGCCCAGGATGCGCCTCAGCACCGCGTACGAGAACTCCAGGATGCTCTGTGGGGTAATGCCAGTGATGCAGTTCAAATGATCCACAACCTGCAAGCAGAAAAGATAAAGAGTGCCTAAAGGCCATGAGTTAACAGCCCAACTAGAGTAACTGCTCCCTGGGCACGTTTCACAGGGAGTTGTCCCACAGGATTGCATCTCTACCTGCCAGCAAAACGCTTCCTGACTGAAGCACTGAAGGCAAGGAGATGCAACAGTGGCAGCACATGCTGCACCACACCACGGCCTCCTGAGGCTCAGGAGCTTCCTGCTAAAACCCCTGAGATGTTCCCTCCCTTGTGCCACTGCCAGCACAGCCCCACCTATCTCCCTGCTGTGCCGAAACAGATAAACCACCCTGGTGTTGTGTTCCTGTAGAGCCAACACGTCCAGCAGTGACTGTACCTGATCCCAGTGCCCAGGGCTCAGGATGAACACCCCTGTGCTGATGATTCCAACAGCCAAGAGCATGAAATCTTCCTTCACTGTCAGAAACTTGGCCCTGCAGGAGGAGAAGTGTGTTCAGGTGTAAAGTGCTGCTTCACAGCTCAAAAGCACAGGACACATTGGCTTATTCAGGCCAACCCAGGCCTGACCATGGGAGCTGGAACTGATAGTGCATGGCTAGACTTGCACGAGCAAGTAAAACACTTTCCTTGCCCCTGAAGCAGCTGTGGGAGAAGCACATTGCAGTGAACTGCTGTATTAAAGAAACAATGCTGAAAGCCCCCCAAATTAATTTTTTTTTTTTGAAAGATGCCCCCAAAAATGGCACCATGGGAATTAATGCTACTATTCATTAGCTTTTCCTTAGGGTTTTAATTTCAAAGGGTTTTTTAAGTCATGGTCAGGTAAGACCCTTACACCTGCAGCTTGCTGGGCGTGGAGTTTTCGATGGCGATCTTCAGCAAAGTGTCGTAGATGGTCTCTCTGGTCAGGTAGCAGAAGTCCAGCAGCTGCACACACATTTGGTGCAAAGGTTTAGCAGGAAGCAAGCACCCATTGTGTCCTGGCAGAGATCACACCATCAGCCCAACATTTCACTGAAAAGTGAAGCCCTGGACAATCTGAACAGTTCCACGTGCAAAAATCTCTAATATGAGATGTTTTGGTTCAGATCAGCACCAGCTCTATTACCTTTTTAAAAAAGCTTCCTTCCCATTCTCTTTGACTGATATTCTCACCTAGAACCTCCAGAAGCAATTCCACGTAGGCCAGCGGATTGGACACATTGATGTGGAAGTGCAGAGTGTTTAAAACAGCAAGCTCTGACTCTAGCAACTCCTGTTTAGTGTAGGAGTATTTCAAGGACTGCAGAAATTTTAAAGCTGTGTCACTGGTCACTCTCTGAAGAGGAAAAAAGAGAAAAGGCAACTTCCAGGCAGTAAGGCCCTTGGCAGGAACAAAGTGCTCCCTCACCTCCCTCCTCCCACTGAGTGTGAGGCTGCGACTCACCTGCCTGCCCTTTGAGCTGGCGTGAGAAACCCAGCCTGGACCTTTCCCACAGTTTTCCTCAACTCCATAAACCATCCCCAGGCAGGTGTGAACCCCTGCAAGCCACACAACTCTTGACAACCAGGGGGCTGAGTGTTTCCTGCCCCTTTTTTTCCCCATCACTGGGCACAAATCGTCACTGGGCAAGTGGCAATTTGCCTGCCCTGGAGGGAACGTCACGTCTTTTGCGTTTCATTATCGTCTTTCAGAGAGAAAATCTGTTTTTAAGAGGTGAACACAGTGCAGATTGAACCCCAGTGCTAAAGCAAGGACAGGCCGAGCTGGCTTACGCTATAGTGCAGGGAGAGTTTGCTCGCGAGCTGAATGCACGACACGAGTCGCAGGACAAAGGTGTTGACTATCTCATCCCTCACAGAGCTCCAGGTGCTCCCTTGTCCTTGGGCACCACCTTTAACACTCCCACTGGAGGACTCCCACATCTGCTCTACCTGCTTGATCATAAACCTGCAAAACCCACAGTTGCTCAGAGCACGGTTGTCTTTTTGCTGAGAAGAAGGAAGAGAGGCAATTCCACATATATTCCACAGAGCACTTGACACACACAGACATCGTGTGTGGTTTGGGTGAGGGGACGGAGCAGGACAGGGCAGGACAGAGCGTGGGCAGCGCATCCAGAGAACAAGAAACACACCAAGCGTTCCGGGCTCTTGTTACCTTTCAAGCAACTCGACTGCTTGGTACCTCGTTGATTGGTCCAAGTGCCACTTTTCAGACAAAAGGAATATAAATTCTGCAAAGAGCACAGCAGTTTCTGGTTCAGCCTCCTGAAGCTCACTTGCACAGCTGTGACCCACCCCGGGGTCCGCTGCGGCCACGTCAGCCTCACCCACGATCCGCGTGTCCTTGAAGCTCCCGGCGTGCTCCGGCAGCTCGCTCAGGTACTGCTCGTTCTCCGTGGCCAAGTGGATCAGCGCGTCCTCGATGATTTCGGGAGTGACCCCGCTGAACACGGGGCCCGGGTCGCGGCCGTAGGGCTCCGCGGGCACGGGGGACCCCATTTCATTCAGCGGGTCGGGGGGGCAAAGCCACAATGACGACAACGATTCCACCAGCCCCACAGAGCCCCGGCAGTCCCCCGGAGACACCCCTGGGAGGGCCCGGCCCGCCGGTGACGCCGCGCCCGGGGCAGGGGCGGGCTCGGGGACGGGCCCGGTGGCGGTGGGCCCAGCCCGCTCCACGTGACCCGCGCTCCGCCAATCAGCGGCTGTAACGTCACTGCGGGGAGAAGATGGCGGCGCCGGAGGGACCGGGCACGGCGGCGGCGGCGGAGTTCGCGAGGCGCATCGACCCGGCCCGCGAGCCGGGGCTCAGCCCCGAGCAGCGCCGCCTCATGGCGCAGGTGGAGCACGCCCAGCGCCAGCGCGCCCTGCAGCGCCGGCTCCGCGGCCGCAACACGCTGCTGGCGCTCGGCATCGGCGCGCTGACTCTCGGTATCTGTATCCTCCGGGGCTGGGCCGGGCCGGGGCGGGGCGGGGCGGGGCCGGGCCGGGGAGGGCACCGGGACCGCGCCCGCTGCTTTTCCTTGACCCCTCCCGCAGACGGGTACACCTTCTACTCGGTGTCTCAGGAGCGGTTCCTGGATGAGCTGGAGCAGGAGGCGGAGGCGGCGCGGGCGCGGGCCCGGGCTCGGGTCGAGGGAGCGGCGAGCTGAGCGCGGAACGCCCGGCCCGGCCCGGCCTGTGACTGAGCTGCTGCCCCCGCGGGGCTGGACGGGCCTCGAGCCCGTGCTCAGCGTGGGCCTGGGGAAGGTCCCGGGGGCTCCCTGAGAGCAGCCCCCACCCCAGGGCCTTTGCTGGGATCGTACCCGTGGGAATGACAGGGGTGCCCAGGTCCCACCACTTCTCCCAATAAACCCTGTGACTGGAAACTGCGTGATTGCCCGTGGAGCAGCTGCTGGCCAGAGCCCGGCTCAGGATCTCACCCCCCCGGAGGGGGCTGCTGGGGTGGGATTTTCTGTTCTGCTCTTTATTGTGGCGCAGCGAGGCCACAGGTCCTGCCCAGCAAACACACACACTCCATTTGTATTCAATCCACGTTTATGAAAATGCCTTCTGCACACCAGTTCTTATCAAAGTGCTCCTGGATCCTGCAGCTCCATCCTGTGACAGGACCGTGGGGAGCTTGTCCCACCCTGCAGGGCAGGTGGGGGGCTCATCCCCATGGAGGGAGGGTGATGGAGGTCGGCATGGTGCGGGGCTGGGCCGAGCAGGGGCTCCAGGGTGGGCTCAGCTCAGTAAAGCCACAAGAGGTGGGGACACCTGGCACACGTCCTCCAGCAAAGGGGCCGGGGACAGCGGGGAGGGCACAGGGTTGGAGGTGGGACAGACTTGCCCCCAGCCAGCTGTGCTGCCCCTGCAGAGCCCGCAGGGTGCCCACCACAGATCTGGGTTGCCCGGGGCTGGCACCGATGTCCAGGGGCTGCAGGGGCTCTGCCCCGGGGCCTCAGGCACTTGGATGAGGTAGTTCATGAAGTCACTGCTGGCCAGCTGGCTACTGCGGAGAGAGGTGACCAAATGAGCCAGGAGCATCCCAAGATCACCCCTCACTCTTACCCTCACCCTCTCCCCTACCACACGGCCGAGGTCGTCGGCGAAGGTCACGCCCTTGCTGAGCCGCTGCTCCTGCGAGCCGGTGCTGCTGCCGCTCAGCGAGTTACGGCGCATGATGCCTGCGGGGACAGCGGCCCTGAGCGGGGGCAGCAGCCCTACAACACCCACCCCACAGACCCCACCCAGCGTGGGGCTCCGTGGGGAGTGGGGCTGTCACCTGTGGGCTGTGCCAGCTCCAGGCGCTGCAGGCTGTTGCGGCGGGACGGGTTGAAGCTGCCCTTGGAGAGGCGGCGCTGGCGGCTGGACAGCATCGCGGCGGGGGAGACGATGCCCAGCGGCGGCTGCTTCCCCATCCGCAGGTACAGCTCCTCGATCTCCTTCTTCTGGGCGCTCTGCAGCAGCTGCACCTCGGCCAGGTGCCTGCGGAGGAGGGCATGGCACGTGGCAGCAGGGCCTCGGGGGAAAGGAGCGTTGCCCTCCCGCCTGGGGTGGGTGGGAGGACCTGTCCCCTCCTGCAGGCCCCGCATCAACCTCCTGGGGTGCATCCCATCCCCCTGCTCACTTCTGGCGCAGGTTCTGCAGCTCCTCCCAGATCTCCTCATCCTCGCTCTCGGTGTCGTCGCTGCTCACGTAGGTCAGGCTGCGGGGGTAGCTCAGCCACACCTGGCTCAGCATGGCCTGGGGGGTGCTGTCTGTGCCCTCCTCCCCGGGGCCTTCCTGGTCGCTCTCCAGCAGCGCCACTGGCACCGTGCCCTCCTTGGCCGGTGCCTCCTCAGCCTTGGCTTCCTGCTGCGCTACCTCCAGCACCGCATCCGAGTCATTGCTTGAGCTGTGGCCCGTGTCGGGGGCCGTGGGAGGCGGGGAGGCACTCACTGCCAGCCCCACTTGCTGCTCCCCCTCACTGCTGCTCCTGTCTGGCACGGGGGAGGGCGCAGCCAGGTCCTTGGCTGGTATCACCTGGAACCGGCCCAGCATCTGGGGCTTGGCTTCTGCTGGGCACAGGGGCAGCTGGTGGGTTTCAGGCTCATGGGCTGGCGGGAACATCATGTGCCCCAGCACGGGCATGTCCCCGCTGCAGCCCCAGCCCTGCCCCACCTCACCTTCGTTGATGGGTGAGAGCCGGGCCATGGTCACGGCAGGGGCCGGTGACTCCGACACGATGAGCGAATGGCTGGGCTTGGGGACACTGGGTGGCACCTGCAGGACCTGAGCGCCATCAGCTTCCCCACCCCACGTCCCCCCACATCTCCTGTTCCCCCAGCGCTGCTCCTGTGCCCTGGGACCCACTGTCCACTCAGTCCTCCCTGTAACCAAGTGGCTCCACAAGCCACAAGGCTTCCTGTTCCCCTGCAGCTACCACCCAGTTCCCCCCGGGAGCTTCACCTCAAGCAGCCTTGGGGAGTCTGCAGCCACACACTCACCGTGCTGTCCTCTGGGCTCCCTGGCGTGGACGAGCTCAGCGGTGGCGGGGGACTACCCGTGGCCTCGCTGTCTGTGGGGCACACTGGGGCTGGTGCTGGGGATGGGAAGGATATGGGCCCCCCAGCAGTGGAGACATCAGCCCCTGGTGACTCCAGGATCCCACTGCCAGCCAGGACTGGCTTGACTGTGCTGGTGGGGTCAGGGTAGACAAAGCGTGGGGCCCCCAGGGCAAGACTCTGTGGCCGTGGCATCAGTGGGGGGTAGAGGTGCCCACCCGAGCTGGCGATGGGGGAGACGGTGGGCAACAGCGTTTGGGCCACGCTCATCACTGCCAAGGAGAAGACATTGGCCAGGGACAGGAGGGGGGTGGTGGGGGACCAGGGTGTGCTGGTCACGGGGGGGCTCAGGGGGCTGCTGAGCTCAGAGGGGACAGGGGACGGGGGGAGAGGCTGTGGGGACACGAGGGCTTGGGGCAGGGCCGGTGGGACAGGCCCCTCTGGGGTCCTTGTGGGGGTCTGTGGGAACACCGGTGACGACGGGAGCCAGGAGGGAGCCATCGAGAAGAGGGGCCAGGTCTGCACAGAGCCTGCAGAGAGAGGAGCATCAGGAGCAGCTCCCGAGAGTCACCTCCTCCCCAGCCCAGGCACCCCAGAGCCACGAGCTGGTGGCCCCAGTGTGATGGACACGCCTGGCACTGCCAGTGCTGGTACCTGTGGGGGCCTCCAGCAGTGCCGGGGCTGCCGGAGCCTCTGCGGGACCGGCCAGGTCGGTCTCCGATGGGGAGCGGCTCAGTGATGGCAGGACAGGAGACTGCTCAGAGAGTCTGGGACTGGCACAGCCCAGGTCTGCAGCACAAGGGTGACAACCAGGCTCAGCCAGGGCAGGACATGCCCCGTGAGACCACCCAGGCTTGGCTGAGGCTGTCCCCTGCCATGTACGGGGCTTGGTGGGGATGAGACGGGCCCACGCAGGGGCACAGACATACCACTGAGCGAGGATGAGGAGATGGAGCGCGAGAGCCCCTGCAGCTGCAGGTCCACCTGCAAGGAGGAGGAGCTCAGCCCAACACTGGGGCAGAGGCCCCGGCCAAGCTGTGCTAAGCCCCACCCTGGCCCCACCACCTGTGGAGGCAAGAGCTGGAGGCTGTGCCAGGCAGGGGACCACCACCACTTCCCACAGCAGTGGGCAAGCGGCCATAGGAGGACCCTGTATGCCAGCCCCCTCCCCCAGGGCTCTGTGGGACCAGGCAGCACCCCCAGCCACACTCAGCATCAGCAGCTTTGCCAGCACTGGCAGGGCCGGGCTGGCACTCACGGGGCTGCCCACGCCACCCTCAGCCTCGGGGCTCCTGGGCAGCTCGGCGCCGCTGCGCCCGTCCTTGCGCAGCAGGGTCTCCACGCGGTGGATGATGTCCCGGATGCGGCTGATGAAGCCATCCCGCTCTGACTTGAGGATGAACTCATTGTGGACCTGGGGGCAGAGGGGGCTGGTCAGCAGCTGGCACAGCCAGGCAGGCCCTCGCCCTCACCCCGCACTCACCATGACAGCTGCGATTTCCTCCGGGTTGTCCCCATCCAGGTCAAACTTGAAGGTCACCATTTTGTTGTTGTAGGTCTGCAGCTGGCACTCCACCACCCGGTCGCTCTTGTCGGAGATCTGCGGGTGGCAGGGCTGGCTCAGCCTGGGAGCGCCTGCCTGGCACCCGCCCGGCACCCGTGGCACTCACGTTGGTTATGCGCAGCCTGGACCGGGCTCGGCGCCGCAGCAGCTTCCCCGAGGCTCGCTTGGGCGGCAGCTTGGCGCTCTGCTCGCTGGCCGAGAGCCCCTCGCAGCCATCGCTCATGCCCGACGCCACATCTGAGGTGTAGCTGCAGGAAGCCCCAGCGCTGGAGCGTCGGCCTGGCCGTTCCCAGGTGCCACACTCCCCATCCAGCCCCTGCCCAGCCTCACCTGTCCACCGGGGAGGAGAAGCCGCTGGCAGGGGGCAAGCGCTCTGTGGGCAGCTGCACCGCGATGCTCTGCGGGGAGAGGGTGGGGTGAGCCGGTGCCACAGCTGCCCCAACTCCCCACACCCACGGGGCCCCACTCACCGTGGGGAAGCAGCGCACGGGCCGGACGGGAGGAGGGCTGGCAGGGTCCCCAGCCACAAAACTGCGGTGGGCCAGGTCTGGCGAGTCCAGGAAGCCGGAGGAGCTCAGGTATCCATCTGTCTCACAGTCAGCTGTGGAGGAGCGCTGGCATGAACCAGAGAATGTCCCCTCCCTGGTTGGGCGCCTGGGAAAGGGCTGTGGGGCTGGGAGAAGGAGAGGGACCCCCCACCCACCTCCCACCCCAGGTCCCCCGCTGCCCACCCAGCTATTGCCCACCCAGTGCCTACGCACAGGTGGCCGAGGAGTAGCTGGTGTGCCGGTAGGCAAAGTGCTGGTGCTGGTCGGCCTCGGGCTCCTCAGGCTCCGGGGGGAAGGTGCTGCTGAAGACGGAGTCCCTGGAGCCAGGGATGGCTGGGGCAGGCGCGGGGGCACCAGGTGGCCGTGGGGACTTGAGCTCCTCCTCTGGTTCTGCAGGTGATGGCGCGTCCTGGGCGCGCTTCAGCTTCTCCCGCTTGCGCTTGATGGCAACCACTCGATCCCGCACCGCCTTGGCCACCAGTTTGTAATCGGCCTCGCAGATGAAGCCCAGGACCACCTGCAGGGAGGGGGCTTGTCACTTTGGGGTGCAGGGACCCCACAGCACCCAGGGCTCCCTTGTTCCCATCCCCACCATCTCCTGGGCCACTTCCTCTGCTACATCCTTGTAGAGCTCAAAGAGGAACTCGATGGCGTTGTTGTCCTTGTATTTGCCGTGCAGCTTCTTTGTGTCGTCCATCCGCAGCCAGAGCTTCAGCCCAGACTTGACACCGTCATCCTCCTCAGCCAGCTCCACATGCACCCCCGTGTCCTCCTGGAAGAAGGAGTGCTCCAGCAGGTCCTGGATGGTGTACCTGCAAGGGACACAGCTCAGCATGGGCTGGGGGCCAAGGGGGACCATGCCACCCACCCAGACCCCCGCTCTGACCCTACCTCTCATTCTTGTCCATGCGGATGCAGCCTTCAATAATCTCCTTCAGCTCTGGCACCTTCACCTTGTAGAAGCTGCTGGGCTTCAGGCCCTGGGGATGATGAATGTCAGCACCTTCTTCCGTGCCAACTCGCCACAATGCCGGGCTCCCAGGGTCCAGGGAAGAACCAGCCCAGGGCTCCACTGGTGCTGCAGCAGGTCCCATGGCCAAGCCACGCGTGCCTGCACGAGCCAGGATGCCCTGGGGCTCTGGGTTTCCACTCCAGCAGGCAGGAGCTGGCAGGAACTGGCTGTGACCGGCCAGGGCAGACACCATGCCCCAGGCAGGGGGTGGCCAAGCAGACCTGCTCCTGTTCCACCCCATTAATGTGCTGGCAGTGCCTGGTGTAGGGCGAGGGACACAGGCTCTGGCCAAGCCGTGGCCCCCCCACCACCCACAGCTCCATGCCCCAGCGCAGCAACCCCTCACTGGCCAGACTATCTTTAGCCTGTCACACAACCTTCCCAGTGACACATTTTGGGCAGCAGCAAGGCCTGACAGCTTCAGCTAACTGTTCCCCCCCTGCCTTGTCCTGGCTCCTGCAGCATCAGCCAGCAGCGTCACCCACGCCCGGGGCTGGGGCCTCACCGAGGTGACCTTGCGGTAGATCTGGGCAGCGTTCTGGCACTCAGAGTAGGGGTACTCCGAGGTGGCCATCTCCAGCATGCACATCCCAAAGGCGTAGACGTCCACGGCCTCATCGTACTTCTCCTCGTACATCTCTGGTGCCATGAACTCGGGGGTGCCTGGAGATGGCAGAGCAGCTCAGTACCCCTGGGGGGAACCCACTCCCTGCAGCCCCCCCAGCCCCTGCGAGCCCGGCCATGCTGGGACCCCACCTATGACACTCTTGGCAAAGGAGGCTCGCTTAAGTGTGGCCAGGCCCAGGTCCCCAATCTTGACTGAACCCGTGGGGCCCGTGATGAAGATGTTGTCACACTTGAGGTCACGGTGGATGATGGGGGGCGAGCGGGTGTGCAGGAAATGCAGCCCCTTGAGGATCTGCCGGCTCCAGCGCTGCAGCACCTTCAGCTTCATCTCCTTAAACCGCTTCAAGTACCTGCCAGGGACCAATAGGGCTCAGACCCTCAGGGCTCAGACCTGTGGGGCTCGGACCACGCCCCAGCCCTGGCCCAGCCCACCCTCCTCCTGCTGCCATGCCAAGGCTATCCAGACTCAGGTGCCCACACTGGGCAAGCAACAAAGAGCACCTCAGCAGGGACCTCGCCCCCTCCCCTGCACACCCCAGTCCAGCATTCCCTGCTCACGTTTTCAGGGTGCCAGATGTCATGAGCTCTGTGACTAGCACAATGCAGATCTGCCCTTTGATGGTTGACTTCCAGGAGTCGTAGAAGCGAACGATGTTGGGATGCTGCAGCCCCTTCAGCATCTCCACCTCCTCGCTGAACCGCTGCCGCTCTGTCTTCGACAGCTTCCGCGTCTGTGGGAGCCATCGAGGGGGTGAGGGGGGCACGTGGGGTCCTGCCGAGCATAGGGGGATGCCCCAGCAATCCCATCCCCAATCCCCCGTCCCCATGTACAAAGAAATAGAGGCTGCTGTGACCCCAGCACATGCTGTCCCCTGGCACAGCGATGCACGCAGGGATGGGGCCGTCTCAGAACGTGGCTTCCCTCCACCCTCCACCCTCCTCCCCCCGCTCTGGGTGTGTGCACAACAGATGGGACACCGAGAACCTCGAGTACTTCCCCGTTGTCCTGTGCTGGGGCTGCCCATCCCTCCCCTCGTTTAGCCCCCAGCCGGAGCCCACCCCCTCCCCACAGGGCAGGGGAGCCCACCCTGCAGCCGCCCTGCCAAGGGGACATGCAAGGGCTCTGCAGTGGGTGCTGCCATCCTGCCCTGTGCAGACACGATGGCCACGGCCCTTCTGCCCCCGCCGGGGCACCAAGCTCTGCATGGCGGGGTGCCGGGACAGCCTCAATGAGGCCTTTGTTGGGGAAAGCAGGCGGGGGAGGCTCCAGCCCAGGTTTTTCCATGTTCCTCCTGCTCGAGTTAATTAAACTGGAAACCGAAGCCGAGGGTGCTGAGTGGAGCTGGGGTCGGGGCCAGCGGAGGGGACGGACTTCTCATCCTGGAGGGACACAGCCCAAGAGTGCAGGGAAGAGTGGAGCTGACTGAACAGAGCTCGAGGAGCCGGATCCTGCCCTGAGCGGGGCAGCTGTGAGTGCCGAGCCCTGAGCAGGGGCATGAGCAGGAGCACCAACAACTCCACCACAGCCTGGAGTCCCCATGAGCTCAGCTGCTGCACAGCCTGGGGGCCTTCCAGCTGGGACCCCTGCCCAGCCCGTGCTCGGGGGCAAGGAAACCGGAGCTCCCACGGAGCTCCCACTGCCAGCGCTGCCAGAGCCGTGCTCGGCCCCTTGGCCGGTGGCTGCCATCCATCAGCCCCAGCAGCTTTCGTAACATTTTCATTGCATCACAGGTGGCCCCACGGCCGGGCTGGAGCCGCTTCATAATCCCCCCTGCATTTAACACACGCTCAGGGACCGGCTCAGCCCAGATGAGAACCTGAGCCTGCTGCAGTGGGATGAATGGGACCTTTCATACGCGGGGAGGAAAACAGCACCCGAACCCCTGCGTGGCCAGCAGCAATCACCGGCTGCCCTGCCCAGCGCCACGGCCCCCATCACGCCCTTTGGCTCCACACTGCCCACAGACGCATCCAGAGGCTTCACTGCGCCCCTCAAACCTGCAAGGGCACGAGGAAGCTGTGAACAGGGGCAGGGAGGGAGTTGTGGGTGGCCCAGTTCAGTGAGAGCAGACCCCACCTGGACCGTCTGTGCCAGTGCGGCCCCCACTGTGCCACCCCCAACCCCAGGCAGGACCCCAGCACAAGGCCACCTCTCCCAGGGTGCCTGGAGCTAAGTCTGGGGGAGCTGAGCGTGTCCCTTGAGCCCGTGCCAGGGCTGCTGGGCTCACCTGGCACCGTTCCTCCCGCATGCCCAAAGTGGCAGCCGCTCCCAGTCCCAGGCATCCCGATGCTCTCCCCACTGATTGCGGGGATCTGTGGCCAGAGGAGCACCGGGGAGGGCAGGGCAGGCAGGGCTGCCAGCATGGACATGCTGCATGGCACGGACACACCACGTCCTCTCCTGAGAGCACCCGTGCAGGGCTGAGGAGGACACCGGGGATGGTGGTGTGGGGACGGTGAGGAGCTGGTGGCAGCAGTCCAGCCCCATCCTGTGAGCCAGGAGCTGGCTGCCAGGGAGCCCAGCACAGCCAACACCAGGAGCTGAGGCCAGCAAGGCAGAAGGGAGGGCTGGGAAGGGTGGATGAGGATGGCTCTCGCCTCTGCAGCAGGACCTGTCCCCAGCGCTTGGCAGTGTTGGTGCTTGGCACGCTCTGCAGCACTCACAGGGCTCTCCTCTTCCCTCAGCCCTTGGTTGTCCTGCTCCCACAGCCCTCCAGGGCCCTGGCTGCACAGTGGCACTCGCACTCTGGAGGAGCATTCACAGGAACACCGTGGTGGGGCACAAAGTGGGTGCTGGAGAGCACCCAGCCATGGTCACAGCACCTCCAGCCACAGGGTGGTCCCAAGCCCCCTGCACAGGAGTCAACTCTACGGCAGCAGTGGGTGCCAGTGGCTCACTGCCCTGCCCACAGGTCTGCCCTGCTGAGCAGGGAGCTCCTGCGTGCTCACAGGCATGTGAGCACACACACAAGGTGCCCCACAGCCCCGGGGCTGCTGGCTGAGGTTTCCAGTCCAATCTGGGGAGGCACGACAGCACCCGCTGCCCAGGATTCTCTTGCCCACTGGGGAGCCCCAAGGGGTTCCACAGGAAAATCACTCACAGACAGGTATTTACAGCCCAACCCCACTCTGGGCCTCCGGTTTCCTCCCTGCTTCCTCCTTCCCCATTGCCCGCAGCACCTAGCACAGAAATAGTCCTGGGCTAAAGCTGGAAAGCACAAACAGCGGGGCTGTGGACACAGGCAGGAGGCACAGACAGATGCTGTGTTCAGGAGTAGGGGGCAGTGGTACGAGGGGATGGGGTTGGGCAAGTCCCCAGAGGGGTCTCACAGGAAGACTGGACAGGCAAAATCAGACTACAGTTCGCCAGGCTCTGAGGAGGGAAGGGCAGGGTGAGGACAGTAGGGAGAACTGGGATTTGGGACTGGGATCCATCACAGCAGCTGAACAAGGCTCGCTGGTGCAGGACAGGTCAGGCCTGAGGTTAGGTATTCATTTGGAATTGAAAGGCAATAGAAGGAGAACTGTGAAGTGCACAGGACAAAGCTATTTTTAAAATGGCAGAACCACAACCACTTTTATTTGCGGTTCCAAATCCCATATTTGTGTCACAGTGCCCAACTCTTCGCATGATTGCTGAAAAAAACAAACTTCTAAAAGTCTGCCTCTGTGCCCTCAGCCCCTTGTGGGACATGGATTTGGGGACAAGAGACACTGGATAAAGAGTGCTCAGTGGGACGAAGCCAAATAGTGGGTGGGGAGGGGAGAGGGCTGGGGCAAGAGGGGTGGAGGGAGAGGTGTGGGGGCAGCCCTGGGGGGGAGCAGGGTTGGGGCTGCCCACAGGGATCTGGTTGTGCTCCCCTGGCAAGGTGCAGGCCAAGGAGAGCCAGGTCTGCCAGGTCTCCCAACACCATGGGATGCTCACAGGAGGGTCCCTGCCAGGAGTTCAGCTTAGACCTTGGCCTCTCTGCACCCACCCCCTGCCAGCTCCCCTGGGACCAAGCAAGTGGCTCCTGCCACTCCTGCCTGGCTGACTTGCAGGACCGGCAGTGGGGCCAGCACGTGCCTGCTGGATTCAGGCACAGGAGCGTTTTGCTTCCCAGCTTCCTTTCCCCCACCTGGATGGTGAGGCCTCAACAAATGAGCAGGGCTGGCCGTGTGCAGCTGCAGGGGTGAGCAGGAGGGCAGGGAAGGAGATGTGCTGCCAGTCTCACTGCACATGCCAGGTGCCAGCGCAGGGGAGCTGGGACACAGCTGTGACACGGGGCTGAGACCCACAGGGAGGGACATGGAGCCAGCTGAGTGGGAAGCACCGGGCACGGCTGACTCATCCAGAGGACTCCTGGGCTCACCAAGGAGAGCCTATCCCCGGCAGCAGCTGCCACCCAAAGGGACACGGGACTCAGCAGAGGTCAGGGACATTTGGACAGAGCCATAGGGCTGGGTGAGGGTAGGAGAACCAAGCTGGCTTCAGACTGAACTCTCAGCAATTCTGTGCAACCCATGAGGCAGGGGCCAATCCTCACCTCCCTCGCTAAGAGGCTACAGTCAGTCATCCAGAAACCACTCATCTCTCTCAGGATCTCTTCTTGCTCTGCTGGGCTGCAGCCACCCCAAGGACCCAGCCCAGGCAGGCACCTGCCACTGCACCGAGCTTTTAGGAACAAGACAACAAACTCGCAAGACATGTTTTTCTGTGTCAACAAGGACTTGGACCTTCCCACCACAGCAGCCATCCCAGGGCCAGGAGCCTGTGGGAGACTTTGGACTTCACCAAAGCCCTTCCCCAGGGGCTTCGAGGAGAAAAGGGAGCCCCATGGCACAGCTCTCCTTGTGCAACTCCACGGGCAAGATCATCCCCATCAAAACCAGTAAGTGGGTGAAGGCATTGCAGAAGCAACACCTTCACCACTGCCTCAGCATCGCACTGTCTGCATCCTGCTGTCAGGCTGTAGGGCGGCAAAGGGGATGATGGAATATGTCAGCAGAGAGGAACGCTCCTCAGAGACCTGGAAAACCACAGGTAGCTGCTCCCTGGCAGCACCACAGAAACCACACACAGGTGCCCATGGACTCTACTTCAGCAAAGGTCAAGCAGGCAGAGCACATCAAGGTCATGTTGTACCCTGCTCCCAACTGACACCCAGCCCCCGCCTGCTGCAGGCACATGCTCCAGAGCAAACCAAGGGCTGTCGGAGCAAACCTCGGAGCCATTTCCAGCACTGGCACAGACGTGTGGGCAGGGAGGGCACTGCTGCCCTCCCAGGGGAAAATCTGCAAGCTGGTGGGCACCAGAAAGGCAGAGGGTTGTTCAGCCCCAGCAGCTCATCCTGGATCCACCTGTAAAGCCCCAGAGCGGGGACTGGCACCAAGAGGTTGGGTCCCCTGGCATGCTCCAAAGCACAGGCAGCAAAAAGGCAAACGGAAAACAGCACGTGATGGGCAGGAGGGCCAGGAGCGGCGGTGCTAAGCAGGAGTCTGGGCCCGGGCCAGGAGCCCCGCGAGGCACCAAGGTGCTGGCAGCGATGGGCACAGCACAGGGCAGCGAGGGGAGCCCGTGCCCAGACACAGGTCCCTGCCCTGCCTGGCTGGTACTGCCTGGCAGAAGTGGGGGCTCGAGAGTCCCTGCCGTCACCAGAACAGGCTCCAGCCCGGGAAGGTGCCCCAAGGGTCCCACACAGCTTTCAGGCAGGCAGCAAGGGGCTCAGGGCTGGGGGCCTGCACATGCCAGGGAAAAGGGACGGAGAAGGGGTCCAATGACCCCTCTCGAGCCCCTTGCCCCGGGGCAGGGGTTTGCGGGTGCAGGTAGAGCGCGGGTTGGCAGGGGCAGAGGCGCTGGCAGGGGCCGTACCTGCAGCTCGCACCAAGCCACCTCCACGGTGGTCTCCGTGTCCAGCCCCTTGTAGACGGTCTTGAAGGAGCCGCGGCCGATCTCGATGTCGAACTTGAGGAACCGGCCGTCGGGGGAGGTGGCGACCGCCCGCGTCTCCACCTCCTCGCTCTCCGTCTCCTCCGGCTCCCGGAGCCCGGCGACGCCCGGCGGCGGCGGCGGAGACCCCCCGCGCACCCCGTCCGGTGCCGGGTACCCCAGAAGCTCCAGCTCGGCCGAGCTGCGCCGGTTAAAGCGGGAGGAGGCGCGCCGAGAGTCGCGACCTGAGGGCCGCCGGCTGCGGTGAGGGGCCCGTCCGGGGAGCCCCGGCTCCGGCTCCGGCTCCGGTGCGGAGCCGTCGCCCGCCCGCTCCGCCTCGGGCTGGGACATGGTTCCGGCAGCCGCGGGCTCGGCCGCCAGCATCGGCTCAGCCCGGCCGGGGCTGCCGCTCCCGCGCAGCTTCACACCCGTTGTCGCCGCGACCCCGGAGCCGGGAGGGACCGACGAGACCCGGCCCGAGCACCGGCCCCAGCCCCGCCGCTGCCCCGCCCGGCGGCACCGCCCCCGCCCCGCCCGGGCCCGCCCCCGCACGGCCACCGCCCCCTGCCCGCTCTGCGCCACCGGCCCCGCACCGGGCACCGACTGCGCCCCGGACAGCAGCCCCCGGACAGCGCTCAGCGTTGCGGCTGCGGACACGGGCTGAGCGCAGTGGACGAGCGCCCCGGCATCGCACCCGGCCGCCCCGCCGGGGAACGGAACCGTGGGCATCCCTCCGGGATGCGGGGTGTCCCCTCCCGGCCGGGGGTCACTGCCTGGCGCCCATCCGGGGCCGCGCTGCCGTGGCTGCTCAGAGGGATCATGTCCTCCCCTCACCGCAGAGCAGCCCCTCGCCCGCTGTGACCGACGGAGTAGGAACGCGCCTGGTTTAGAGGTTTCCTGGGAGTTTCTGACTCCGGTCACGGAGCAGCGTGTCCGGGAGCAGCCGCGTCCCGCTGCCCGGTCACGGGTCCCCCCACGCCGCCCCAGACAGCCCCGCTCGGGTTCACTACAGTCTGAAATCCTGAAGTTAGGGTCACGCAAATAGGAAGAGTCGAAGGTGTGTGTCAGCCCCGCGGGAGCCAACACTCCGGACAAGAGCGTGTTGTCTCTCCAGGCTGAAGGAGCAGGTTGTTCTGCTGGTGAGGCTGTTTACACAAAACACAAAGCAATTGAGGCCACCGCTAATTTCTTTTCCCTGAGGTCAGATTGTTTCTACTCAACGATACCGGAAACATTAAGGAGTGGATCTACACGGGAGCACTGCTGTTTCCTCCTAAACGCTAACCTGGCACCCAAAGTGTGACGCCGGGCAACTGGGGCTGCTGACCCGAAGTTCGGCTGTGGCCACGTCCGACACGACTGCTCCCCACAAATCCCTGGCGGCAGGAGGAGGGAGAAGCATTTAATGAAATGTGGTTCCTACAGAAACCATGGGCAAGCTGTGTCTCACTGCCGATCTCCCCTCTGCTTCCCCCCCCACATGATCAGCTCTTCCAGCAATGCTGCCCCTGCCCCTGTGGGCTAGCTCTGCTGCTGCCCCCACCCAGGGTTCCCTGACAGGGACCCTGCAATGCCCGGGCACAGGAACATGGCCCAGGCTGGCAGGGAGCCCCTTCTCTCCAGTGAGACACACAGAGACAGGCAAAGATCTCGCCTGGGTTGCTGGCAGGGACATGTCCCCTTATCGAAGCTTTTCATCGTGAAATGAGATGCCTTGGAAGATCCCAGAGGAGCAGGGGAGTATTCCAGTCCAGTGAGGCCCCTGCAGACAGGAGAGGAAATTATGGGTGTCGTTTGCTCCGACTGCTGCCCTCTCGCACCTCCCTGATGAGTGGCCTGAGAAATTCCCTAGTCACCCCTGGCCAGATGCCACCCCACACCAGAGTTTGGCAGGGGGGAGGCAGCTCAGGCAGGGGCCCAGTTCCCCCTCCTGACCTGGCCAGGGACACCAAGCTGGAGATAGCTTGGCCTGAAAACAGAGGGCTCCTGCTCCACAATCAGGTGCCCACTGCAGCTCCCCAGCGTTATCAGGGTGACATTTCTGGGTTGTGGGTGCCAGTGCCAGCCCTCGCTTTGAGGAACCGCCGCAATCAGGGAACATAACCCATTTCTCACCTGCATTTGGCTGCCAGGAAGAGAACAGGGGACTGTGTAATCACTCTCCTTAGAATCAGATAATGAATCAAAGCCCTGCTCAGCTCTGGGCTCCAGCAAGCCCTGCCAGGAATTGTCTGTTCTGATTCCGGAGCTCAGGGCAGGATCACAGAAGGGCCAGGATGGGTCCAAACAAAGGTATGTGTGTCCCCCCCAGAGATGGGGATGCACAGCTGGGGCTGCATGGCACAAGGTGCCCATTCCAGGAAGGGTCCAGGGCTCCAGGGACACCCAGGGCTTGTTTCACAGTTGGCTTCACCACCCCATGCCCACAGGAGCTGCCTTGCCCCTCCCTGCCCTAACCCATGCGAGTTCAGGGAGAAGGAGATGGTCCCCAAACCTCAGCTGTGGCAGTAACCCTGGGCAGATCACTGTGGAGGATTTCCTCAGCCCAGAGGTACAGGTGGGACCCGCCTGCAAGTTTATCCCAACACATAAATTTATCAAACTGAAACAACTCTTCTTCCCAAGCAGCCACATTAAATAAAACCCCTCTCAGCATCTTACCTCCCTGACCAGTGGGATCTGAGTGTGCCTGGCCTGATAGTGCCTTATCTCAGCACCAGAGCCCCTGGGCAGTGCCTCGCCCCAGCCAGCGAGCCCTAATCACCGTGGCCAGACACAGCAAGGGCCTCTGAGGGGCCATGGGCCAGAGGAGGGGGCTGCATCAGCCCCCCCAGAAACGCCACAGGGCTGGGCTGGGCAGCACCTCCAGGGCAGCAGCACCAGCCCCCATTTTACACCATGTCCATTCCACAGAAGGGACATACTCTTCCTCCTCCTCCTCCTCCTCTCACTGAGTAAGCAACCAAATGGGAAGCTGAAAAAGAGAAGGGAATTGCTGCCAGGAGCGCCTTGGAACGAAAAAGCTAGTTTTAGGCTTATCTAATGTCACATCAGCCATTTCCTAAGAAGGGAGCGAATTTAATTAAGAACACAGACTCCCTCAAGGACAGCCAGGTTACAGACAGCACTCCCAGCCTCACAGTGCTGGGAGGTCCCCATCACGCACACAGACAGCAAGGACAGACACCCTGAGCCTGACTGCTGGAGGCTCAGTGTTTGGGATCCACTGCAGACGCCTTCAGGCACAGCACTGCAGCCACAGGGGCAGGCAGAGCAACCAGGGAGGGAAGGGGCAACGTGAGTGGCATGGAGAGGGAAGCAGAGGCAGGTCTTGGACATCCAAACCAGTCCAGGGCAGACATTGGCACCAGACAGATCTATACAGAGGCTTCAGTGGTTGCAGACACAAAGGGAGGCAGTGAGTCCCAGGCTGAGCAGACCCTGAGCCAGTTGTGGGGACAGATGTGCTGTGGGGCTCCTGGCACACACTGTGGCACAACCTTTGCTTCTGCTGGCCTTGCTCAGTGCTGTCAGTGCACAGCAGCACCACGGCAGAGCTCACAGGGATTGGAGACCACACCAGCCCAGTGTCAGTGATTCACCATGAGCGCTGCCAGTGCCTTTCTCCAGCAGAGAAGTGCTGGCACTCAGGAATTCCTCCTCAGCACTGCTGTCCCTGGGCATGGATGGGAAGCCTAAGCTTTAGTTGCAGCTCCAGAGAGACGTGCCCAGACCAGGGCAGCACATCCCACCAAGTTCAATGGGCTCCTGCTACAAAATGGTAAGTTTTAATTTTGCAGCCCCTGGACTCCAGCATCTCACCCACACTGAGGATTCCCTGACACTGATGGCTGTCAGCAGCAGTGATGTCAGTGCTGGGTTGTCCCCAAGGGCAGGGCAGGCTGGACACGCTGCTCAGCACTGGCCAGGGCAGGTGTTGGACCCCTAGAACGACCACACTGGTCTGACCAAAGGTCACTCCAGCCCTGCCTCCAGCTTCCACCACGGAAAGACAAGCGTGATCCTGCCCCAGCACAGCCATCTGGCTGCCCCAAGACTCATGGGGTCAGCAGCTGTACCTGGGCCACGGCTTCTGACAGGTTGGGGACTTTGTTATCAGCACCAGGAGCCTAAAGCTGAGTCATCCCTTTACAAGCCACAATGGTACAGAGCTCACCCCGTCACCTCTGCACAAACCCAGGGGCTGCCAGCAGGCTGCATGTGCAAAATTAAAGTAAATGTTGTTTCTGATGGGAAAATAAAGACAGATGAAAACACCCACGCTGCTCTATAAATACATTTCATTTTAATCACCTGAAATTGGTTCCTTGGCATCCCCCAGCCCGTTTGGCAGCGAGAGCGTTTCCTTCTGCCATTGAGGGCCTCCACAGCACAGCAGCCACAGCCAGGCCCCTGCTCCTGCCTCACCCCCAGGGCACTGCAGTGGGACTGGGGGGCCCAGGCACGTGGGACAGGGGGTCCTTTGAGGACAAGCTCAACCAGCCAGCTGGGACTGCTCCGAGGCTGTCACAGCAAGAAGGACCAGCAGCAGCCCCGGTGTTTTTCACTACTGGGTGGTCCCTCTCGGAACTGCCTAGAGCAGCTTCAGCCTCTCAAAACACATCAACAGGAAGAACAGACAGACAGAGGGTCTCAGGATATTTCTAAGTCGTGTCTTTGGAAGGGTTCGCAGACTCTCCTTGCCCCAAGAAGTCCTGAGGATGCAGCTACTTGGAGTCAGGGCATGAAGCCAGGCCCGGGGAGCAACCCTTGTCAGCGAGACCGAAGACTGCAGCCGGGGAAGAGGACTCCTGTCAGAAGAACTTGACGCCTCGGCCATCATCCAGCGTGATAATTTCAGCCTTGTGCTCCTGCTGCAAGGCTTGCAGGGCACGGAGCAGCATGGCCTCATCCAAGCCATGGAACTCTAGGGAAGGACCGAGATCCCCATCAACAGGACAAAAGAAAAGAAAATATCACATCAGGAAATAAACAGGCTTGCAAGGTGCAGGGACTGGGGGCAGCAGAAGGCTCTGAAGGGCACTCTAACATTACAGCAAATCGAGAGTCATGGTTACATTGACAGGCTCATCCCTACATCACTGCTTCAGAAACAGAGCCTGAAGGTCACCAGACAGCAGGGATGAGTCACAGCAGCCTCTCAGGCAGTGCAGGAGCTCAGCACGAAAACAAAACACCCCTCACCTCACCAGAGAAAGTGCTGGGCACTGGGGAAGTGAAAATGCAATTGCAGAGGGACATGTTCCTGAAAAGTGTTAAAAGCCTTTGGAGCAGCAAGTGCCAGTGGTGGTGGGGGGGGCAAGTTTGCATGTGAGATTTCAAAATATTTAATCTACAGAACTAAAATCTGACAAGTAAACATTTACATGCTCCAATCCAGTGTGCTCTGAAAACCTGCTCTGGACCACAAGCCCCTGACGTTACCTTCGCTCTCGGTATCATCCCCGCTGGCCAGCTCGTACAGCGTGAACACAGAGTTGGTCAGGCCATTCCTCACCACCTGGGAACAGAAAGGCAACACAGCAAATCTCATCCATGTGGCTGAACATCCTCCTGCATCCCAGGGCACTCCAGGAGCAGCAGCAGCCTGTGGCAGCAGGGTCAGAAGTGCAGCCTGAGGGGACAAAGATGGCTCCTCCCCTGCCCCTCGGTTCTTCCTGCCCACATACAAAGTGACACTGTCCTGTCCTCACCAGGGAACAGCCAGTGGCACTGGGGGCAGACGGTGGCACCCACCACTCACACTGCAGCTCACAGCAAGCAAGAAGCTGCTGATAACCCCGCCCCTCCTTGCAACAGGGAGAAATGGAAGCAGGAAGGTAAAAGCAATGAGGAAGCAAGAGGAGAACACTGCAGTGGTCTTTCCCAAATAGCAGCCAGGACCCCCTGTCCTCTCAGACACTGAGCCTGGTCTGGGTGTGCAGCTCTCTCACCCACTGATAGATGAGCTTTCCCCATTCTTCTGGTCTCCTCCACATGATCAGAAAGCTGGTTTTGTTCTTATCTAACCATTCCAGATTCCCTAGAAACAACAGGGAACAGGGACTGAATCAGAGCACAAGTCAGCAGTAAGGGTCAAGCGTGCAGATTTCAGGACACGCCAAGACACTGCACCCAGGGGCAGCCTCAGGGTCCAGCCTCCTCCCAGCTGCTCACATCAACTTCCTAAACATCGCTCTGCCTACAGAAATCGATTTCTCTTTTGAGACCCCTCTTCCCCCTCAGCTAAATCTGCCTGCAACGGCAGGGTTGGCTCCCGTGGAGGAGCAGGCAGGGATGGCCGTAGGAGCGGGGCTGCGCTCGGGGATATGGACAGACGGAGGGACGAGGCACCCACCGTTCTTTCGGAGCTCCTCCAGCACCACCTGGATGGATTCCAGCGGCAGCTTCCCTGGGCGCGGGTTAAGGAGGCGCTGACGGAGCCGGGGTCGGGAGGGGGTCGGGGGGCGGGGGGGGGCACGGGGGGCGCGGGCACCGGGCCCAAAGGATACGCTGGAGGCGGCTGTTGGCGAAGAGCGGGATGTCCTGCGCCTCCCGCACCGTCATGGCGGGCAGGCGGTGCCGCCGGCTGTACGCCAGCGCCAGCGCACACCAGGCCGACAGCTGCTTCTGCCGCGTCTCGCCGTTGGGCTGCAGCCTGCGGGGGATATCGCGTCAGGCACCGGCACCCCCTCCCACCCCCGGGCCCGGTGCCCCCCGTCCTCCCGGTGTCCCGCGTCGCCCGCCCTGATCGCCCCGGCCCAGCCCCGCGCCGTGCCCGCCCGCGCTCACGTGAAGAAGGGCGGGAAGCTGTACTGCCAGGGCCACGCGAAGCTCACGGGCTCGGCCTCCGCCATCGGCACCGCCGCCGCCTCCCGCCCCGGCCCGGCCCGGCCCGCTTCCGGCGCGGCCGCGGCGCCCCGCCCACTCCACAGAGGCCACGCCCCTCCACACCGAGGCCACGCCCTCCCCACGAGGTCCCGCCCCTTCCGAGCCCCGCCCCGGTCCCGGTCCCGCTGTTCCCGGTGCCGCCGTTCCCCGTCCCGGTGTCCCACGAGGCACGTTCCCCACGGCAAGAAGCTGCTGGCGTGTGCCTGTGCCGGGGCGGGGTTGGCGGCGGGAGCGGGCCTGCGGCGGGATCGAACGACGGAAGAACCAGAGCCAGGCGATGGGGGGGACAGAAGCGTTTAATCCCGGGCCGCGGCTCGGGGGAAGGCAGGAACCGGCCGCCCCGGGCCCCGGGAGCCCGCGGGGCGGCTCGGGCGGCCGGGGGTCCGTCCCCCGCCGCGGGACGGGGGGGCAGCGCTAGGCCTGCGCCTTGCCATCCTTGCTGCGCCAGATGACCAGGGTGACAAGGAAGGGGATGAGGCAGATGGGGGCGATGATCATGGCCAGCAGCACGTCCTCGGGTGGGTCGAAGTACACCGGGTGCTCCAGGGTGCAGTTGTGGAAGTAGCGGTGGTGGCTCTGAAAGATGTACTGCTCCGCCAGCGCGTTGGGGTAGCTGTAGTTCAGGCGGTCGGCCCAGAGCTCCAGGCAGAACTGCAGCTCGCTGTAGGGCCTGGGGAGACAGCCGGGGCACTGGCAGGGGACAGGGCACCAGGGCACAGACCCCCAGGCTATCCCCAGCCCAGCAGCACCCCTCTGGGCTGCTCAGCCCCTGTGCCTTGCTGCCAAAGGGGAAGGTTCCATCACCCCATACCTGCTGATGACTTTCCACTCGCACAACTCCGATGCTGTCACATTCCTCATCAGGTAGACAAAGTAATCCCAGCACTTCTGTGTGATTTCGGAGTAATTTCCCTCTGTGGGGAAAGGTGCTGAGCACGCCCCTTCCATAGCACATCCCTGCCTGCCCCTGCTGCCAGGTGACACCCAGGCCAGTGGGAGAGACACTGGCAAGGTGGGGGAGAGACCCTGCAGCAGCCCTGGGGTCCTGCCCAGACCCCACAGCAGTCCCAGGGCAATGCCATGAGCACAATGGGAGGGCAGGCTGCTGCTGGCTGGCACAGGCCATCTATTTTGGGGATAGCCAGGGGAAAGGGGGAGGATAACCCTGTGGTGCAGAGCCAGCCCTGACCAGGGCACCACTGGGCTCAGGGTGCTGCCCAGCCCTCGCTGAGCCCCAGCACTCACCCATGGGCTGGGCTGTCCCGTTGGACATGGCCATGGGTGAGCTTGTCCCGGCATCCTGGCCAAAGCCCTTTGTCTCGGCGTCCGTGTGGCAGAGCCCAGTCCCCAGGAGCACTGCAGAAGGGGGGACACAGAGTGAGGAATGACACAGGGTCTAGGGGGCCAGGTGCTGGTAGGGCTCCACACGTGGGAGCTGCCCCAGCAGAGGCCGGGTCTGCAGCAGGGAACTGGTTCTGAGTGTCCCTTGGGGGCCACTGGAGCCAGCAGTTGGGGTGCAGGATGGTGAGCTGCCCCAATCCTGGCACATGCTGGGGCCAGGGTGTCCAGCCCCCCAGATGGGCAGAGGCTGTGCAGAGGGGTCCAGCCAGGCTGTGGGCAGCTGCTGAAGGGCTCAGAGGAGCTCTCTGGGGGCAGTGTGCCCTGGGCTGTGGTCACAGCACAGGGGTGAGCCGTGCCCCCTGCCCATGGGGATCCAGCACAGCGGCCTCCCCGTTAGCCTGGGTGGCTGCATTGCAGCCGGACAGGGTTGAGGCAGGAAGAGGAAGCGCTGGACACAGCGCGGCACTGCCGGAGAGCCCCTCCGCCTGCCATCAGTCCCACGCCCAGCACAGCCTGCCAAGGGCGTGGGGCACGTCTCGCCTGCCCCACGGGGCCCCATGGCCCAAGGAAACCGCCCCGTCCATCTTCCACCCTTGGCTGAGGGCCCGCCCATGCTGTGGGGCAGTAATGCTGGTGGGCCCCGGTGGGCTCTGTCTAGGGTTGCTCATGGGGAGCTCTGGGACAGCCAGACACTGGCCACGGGGTGCTCCTGGGCTGGTACAGTGGCTGAGGAAAGGGCAGCCCACCCTGTCCCAGTCTTTATCCCTGATGGTCCCATCCAGCCCCTCTGCCTGGGCACACATGGTGCTGCGGCATGGTTGCAGCTCGGGGCTTTGCCGGGCTCCCTGCTAGATCGGGGATGAGCGTGGTGGGGGCTGCCCCCAGCACCCACCTGCCACTGACCCCTGGCCATGCTGTCGGCGGGCTGTCCCAGCCGCCCTCGGGCTGGTCCCATGCCGGGGTGGGCGGCGGGTCAGGCTGAGCTGAGACCCCGACCCTGGGCCCCACGAGCGGGAGGGCGGCCACACGCGGGGTGGTGCGAGGTGCGGAGCCCCCGGGGCCGCCCCCCGCGCACTTACCCCAGAGCAGCAGGAGCCCTTGGGAGAGGTGGCCGGAGCTTGTGTGCGCGCGCGGTGCCATCCTGCCAAAGCCTGCCGGCTAACGACCGGGACAAGGATTTCAATGGAAATAACAGGAAGCAACTCCTTTCCTCTGACAGGGGCAGTTTGACTACGGGAGACGTGTGAAAAATGAGATTGCTCAGCGCTGCTCTGGAGCAGCGGGACTCCGCCGTGCCGCGCGGTGCCGGCACCCGCGACACCCCGTGCCTCACCCAGTGGCCCGGAGGCTCTGCTCCCCGCACGGCACGTCCAGCCTTACGAGGCCGCGATTTGTTTACTTGTGTATTTCTCTTTAATCCTGTCTGGGCTGGGTTGTGAAATCCCTCGTCTCCTGCGTGGAGGGCAGGCAGCCCAGCAGCGGGGGGAGTGGATGGGGAAGCACAATGTCCCCGAACGGGCGCTGCTGCCCAGGGATGGGGGAGGCAGGGGGACCAATGGTCCCAACACCTGCCCCACGGGCAGCACAGCTGGGGCAGCTCCGGCCCCTGCCCAGGCCCGTGGCCGAGGAGGGAAGGGCGATGACGTGACCTACCCACAGGCACAAGGCCGAGGAGGTGGGGAGAGGGCAGAGACTTGGCCGACCCTGACAGTTCTTGGCCCCAACGCCTTCCTCCTGCACCGCCCAGCCCGGTGCCTGCCCAGTTCTGCTGGAGTCCCCTATTCCTGGAGCGGTTCCCACCCAGGGGCCCATGTCCCCCAGCTGAGGGTGACCCCAGCCCACGGGTGCGCAGCATCCCCATAGGATGGGGCTGAGGCCAGGTGAACTTGTTTCACCCCTGGCCAGGGGCAGGGTGCAGCTCAAAGCCTCATCCCCTTTAGCAGCCACCTGTAGACATGCAGAGTGGGGACTAGAATGCAGTGAAGCGAAGGTCAGAGGGACCCTGCCTGCTGTGGAGAGATGATTACTGCTGTCTTTAGCTCCCCAGCAAAGGTTCTGGCAGAGCTGCCTGACACTGCCCAGGCCACAGCAGCCACCACTCTGGGGCACCATGGGACCTTCTGCGGATGAGTGGCCACATCTGGAAACTATCCCTGGCACTCCAGTGGCCACAGAGCTGGAGCCCCCCAGTCCCACTCTCTGCTGGAGCCAGCAGAGCCTCCGGCTGGGTGGCAGGAGCCTCTGCCAGGGAGACACCCAATGATCTCAGCACGGCCCCTGGGCCAGGACAGCCACCTCCCTCCTGGGGCATCCGGAGGGGATGGGCAGGGACAGGACAGGCAGGGATGGGATAGTGGCTGCTAGCCAACGGCCTGGGCCCCCCACCCAGCCTGGCATCCCCCGTGCTCCCAGCCAAGCCCCACCCGGGGTGCCAAAGAAGGGGCTTGGCCCGTGCAGGGTCAGGATCCTGCTGCCTGGGACTCTTCTCCCAGTCCTGCCCCTGCTCAAGGCAAATGCAGTCATCCCCTAGTGCTATGGAACCAGCTCCAACTTCAGGGACTCCCCGCCCCGCCTGACTCAGCGGAGCTCCCAGATGCGGGCGGGATGCAGGGACTGCTCATCGGTCCCCTCGGGGTGACCCCGCCAGGGTCAGAGGGGAGGGGCGCCCGGGGGCAGCCGGCTCTCCGAACCGCGGCGGGGGGATGGACGAGGCCCCCGCCGGGGCAGGAGCCAGCACCGCCCGCTCCCCACCGCCGAGGCCACCGGGTCAGGAAGGGCCACCGCCAGCAGCCGCTTCCTGCCCGGCGCCGCCATGGGGAGCCAGAGGGGCCCGGGACTGCCGGGGCGACTCGTCGAAGCCAGGCTGCCCCGGGGCGGGACCGGCGCTGTCCCACCAAGCTCTTCCCGCGGGACCGGACCGGGCCCGCAACAGAGGAGGGGTGGGGCGCACCGAGCATGGGCGGGCACCGGGGCGGGCTGGGCAGGCAGCGGGCTCAGAGCCGCCAGGCTCGGCCCGTCCCCCGCAGCCCGTGCGGGTGTTCGCCGGGCTGGCACGGGCCCGATCCACCGGGGGAGCCCCGAGCGCGCTGGAACAGCCGGGACCACCGGGAGCACCGGCGGCAGCGGGACGGAGGCGTGGCCTCGGGGCGGGGGGCGGGGCCTGCGGCGGGACAGGGGCGTGACCGCAAAGCGGGGGGCGGGGCAATAACTAGCCAGGAGGCGGGGCCTGGGACCGGGCAGGGCGGGGCCTGGGGCCGGGGCGGGGCCGGGCGGGGCCGGCGCGCGCGCAGTGTCGCGGGGGCGCGCGGCCTCCCCGTGTCGCGATGGCCGAGCCGTGAGTGCGGGCGGGGCCGGGGAGTCCCGGGAGGGGAGCGGGGTCCCCGTGGTACCGTGCCGGGATCCGGGGCGGCTCCGGGGCACGGTCGCGCTCCGCGTTCCGCCGGCGCTGCCGGTCCCGGTTCTCTCCGGTGCGCGTTCCCGGAGCGCACGGGCCCGGCCGGAGCGGCTGGAGCTGGACCCGCGGGTCTGCGGCGCCGTGTCCCGGACGGGGATCGGGGGTCCCAGCAACACCCCGGGGTCAGGCGCTGCCCCGGGGGCTGGCGGGGCAGGAGAAGCCGGTCCCGGTGAGCGCAGGCCCTCGCTGCTGTCCCGGGCCTGTTCGTGAGCTCCGACCGCGGGTGTTCCCCAGGCAGGAGCGCTGCAGACCGACCAGGCCGTTATTTTTGCCTGGATTAAGTCTGTGATGCATTTAAAAATCCACAGGGGTGTTCCTCTGATATCACTTGTTTCCGGGATTGAGCTCTCCGTTATTTGATGTTTATTCTTCCTGCACTGTTACAGAAAGATGGAAATCGCCACTCCTCCGACATCGAAGTGCATCATGTACTGGAAGAGGAAGGTCAAGTCCGAGTACATGCGTCTGCGGCAGCTCAAGAGGTTCCAGGCAAACATGGGAGCCAAGGTACAGACACGGCAGGGGCTGGGTTTGGGCATCCCTGAAACGCTTCCCTTCAGCTCAGGGAGCCCAAGCAGTGCCAGGGCTGTCAGCCTGCGGATTGATAAGCTCTTCTTGACTTGCAAGCCAGATCAGTGGGAACAGATGCTGCTTCTCCCCGTGCTCTGTCCTTGGTCTGGGGCCGTGCTCTCGCACACAGAAGGCCGTTGGATGAGGGATTGTTTCCACCTGGTTTTTATGGTATCTCCCTGCTGAACCCTCTCAGTGCTGTGGGTTTCAGATGACTTTCTCTTGGCAGCAGGAGTTACCCTAAGCTCCCTGGCTATTGGGTGGATTCTCAGCACAGTTTCCTACCAATGCTGAGTTTAATTAGAATTCCTTCTAATGAGTGTCACCGGTCTGAAATGCTCAGCCTTGTCTGTGTTTTGATGCTCAGAACAGAATGTCGGGAAGAATTTTAGCATTCTCAATGGGATTTCTTAAATTTTGAGAGCTCCTTTCTCTCCTCTCAGGCTCTTTTTGTGGCCAACTTTGCGAAGGTTCATGAAAAGACTCAGATCCTGAATGAAGACTGGAAGAAGCTGCGAGTGCAGCCGGTGCAGTTGATGAAGCCAGTCAGTGGGCACCCGTTCCTGAAACAGGTGTGCAGTGGAAAAGGAGCACAGCAGCAGCAAGTGGGGACTGGAACCAGGGCTCTGCAGGGAGCTGTGGGGATATGGGATGAGGTTCTCCTGTCCTAGGTCAGTGTCAGGCTGTGCCTCACACTTCTGGGATGCAGAAATGGGCAAAAAGTACTCCAGAGGCTTTTTCCTGTGAAGGAGTCACAGAGTGGATGTGGGGCTTCAATGTGTTTGTCCTGAATTCTGTTTTCTCTCAGGCTGTTACAGCCTCCCAGGATGGTTCCTCACTGCCTTTCTCTGTGCTTGCATTCCAGTGCACTGTTGAGAGCATTTTCCCAGGATTTTCGAGCCAGACACTGTACATGAGGACCCTGAACACGGTGGCACTAGTTCCCATTATGTACTCCTGGTCCCCTCTTCAGCAGAATTTCATGGTATGTGTGGGGCACAGGGTCTCGGTGTGGTTGGTGTGTGATTGTTACACAGCTGGGAAGTGGCTCTTCAACCCACTCGTTTCAGGCGATGTCTGCTCGAGAGATGATAGGAAGTGTTGTTTTAGATGCCTGTTTTGTGGAATCCCATAAGCCAGCCACGTGCCCACGCTGTCTCACCCAGGTGGCCTTTACACATGACTCTTTGGCAGGATCAAGGAGTTGCTTCACAGGGTTCAAGGAGTAAATATATTTTTTTGGGGGGGAGCTTGCTTTGTTTGGTTTTTTTCCTAGGATTTTTATGTCCTTTTAAACAATTTATTTCTTAGGCAGGTCCTTTCTTTTGTGACTGGGTGACAGTGGGATAGCACTGACATGTCAGGGATGAGACATCTGAACTTCTGCTGGTCCTCTTTTGTTGGGGGACTGGAGCAGCCTTGGGCACAGCCCTGCTGGTATCAGCAAACGCTGCTTTTCTGATTCGTGTCTGATCTCTCTTCAGGTGGAGGATGAAACTGTTCTGTGCAATATCCCTTACATGGGCGACGAGGTGAAGGAAGAAGATGAAACTTTCATTGAAGAACTTATTAATAACTATGATGGGAAAGTCCACGGAGAGGAAGGTAACCTGGGAGCAGCCAGCCCTGTCCCTTCAAGGCCAGGTTGGATGGGACGTGGAGCAACCTGATCTAGTGCCCTGTTCATGGCAAGAGGTGGAATGAGATGAGCTTTAAGGTCCTGTCCAGCCCAGCCCATCCTGCGGTTTTGTGAATCAGTCTCTTGCAAATAACATGTCTAAGTAGTTCAGAAGTCAAAAGGTGGCAGCAGTAACCAGCTTTTCTGTGGGAGCTCTCAGAGCAGGGAAGCAGGACTGTGCCTGCTGTTCTCCTGCTCCATTCTAGGCCTGAGGTGCTCTGGAGCAGATGTTTCTGTGCACAGGGATTCACAGGCTCCTCTGGGATGCTGAAAAAATGCAAGGGGGTGGGAGGAACTCAACAACCCTGTTCTGCTTGTGACTTTAGCCAAAAGTTTAATCAATGAAAAGCCAGTGTATTCCCCTACAGCACTGCCTGCCCCATCACAAAACTGCCTGGGGGGGAGAAAGGCAGGGAAAACTGATGTTGCTGAAAACGATAAAACACTCCTGACAAAACTGAGAGAAGGGCTCAGCTGGTAGCAGTGATGGGGCCATGGCAAGGAGCGAGAAAGATGGTGGCAATCCCACACCTCTGTGTTTCAGAAATGATCTCAGGGTCAGTCCTCATCAGCGATGCCGTGTTCCTGGAGCTGGTGAACGCCCTGAATCAGTACTCGGACGAGGAGGAGGAAGGACACAACGATTCTGAGGTGAAACAGGAGGATGGGAAAGAGGAGCTGCCAGTCACAAGGAAAAGAAAGAGAACTGCAGCAGAAGGTGGGTTTGGCCGCAGAAATAGGCTTTATGGTGGTCACCTTTCCATCCTGCCCTGGGTTGTTCTCACTGTCCGCTGTGGACAGGACAAGAAATCACCAGCTTTAAAGTGTGATGAGGAGTAATTTAGATGAGTCATCTGGAAACCCATTTCCTGGTGAGATTAGCAGAGCTGAGTGTTATCTGAGGAGGCTGTGGGAGCTCTGCATGGGGAGGTTTTCAAGTGCTGGTCTGGCAAGCATCTATCAGGGAGGCGTGGGCGGATCTGTTTCTGTGGGAGGCAGGGACATGGGCCTTTTCAAATCCCTTCCAGACCTGCTTTCCATGTATTACTGTTTCTCTTCCCTCTCCTGTGGCACCTGGAGCTCTTGTTGCCTAGAGCAAGCTCTGGTCTGTAGGATTTTCCTGTGTCCTCAATGACCTTAGGAATGCTGACAAATAGTTTTGTCTTTGTCCTTGATCTGCGGTGATTTGGGTGGCACAAGTACCAGGGCCTTTGTGGATGTAGAAAAGCATTGTCTGAAAGTCCTGCCCTGGGAGAAATAAATAGAAATAGTGCTTAAGAGATGTTGGTTCTTCCAGCAGTACATCATGCTGTGCTGAAAGTGTTCATGCACTGATTCTGAAAATGCCTTAGCCTGGTTGCAGGACTTCAGGCTTATCCACTGTGTATGGGATTACATTTCTGTCCTAAAATACAAACCTGAACGTCGCTGGAATCGCTCTGTGTGAGAAGGAAAGGCCTGTTCACATCAGCTTGGCTGAGGAATTGTGTCTCCTCTTCTTTGTAGGCAGCAAGAAGTGTTCCAAGAAGCGCTTCCCCAATGACATGATATTCACTGCCATTTCTTCCATGTTTCCTGAGTACGGCTTTCCAGAGGATATGAAAGAGAGGTAGAAGATCTCTGCTTGGGTTCTGTTACCTTTCTTAGCAGGGGATGAAAATCTCTATTTCAGAGGCCAGCTCTAGCCAGGCTGCAGAGCTTGGTACCTGCAGGCTCCGCGAGCAGAGCACGTTTTGAGCCTTACAAAAAACCTTAACAAACTGCAGTTAGGCCTTGGAAATACCTGGGCCAGAGTCTGACGGGCCCATGTAGTGATGTAGCCACGTAAAATATCCCAAATGGGAGAGTGTGCACATCCCCTGGGTGTTTCTGTTTGCCAACAGGTACCGGGAGCTCACGGAGGTGTCGGACCCCAACGTGCTGCCGCCACAGTGCACTCCCAACATCGACGGGCCGTGCGCCAAGTCAGTGCAGCGGGAGCAGTCCCTGCACTCCTTCCACACCCTCTTCTGCCGCCGCTGCTTCAAGTACGACTGCTTTCTGCATCGTAAGTGCCGCCTCGGCCGGACGCTTCCCTAGAGCCCTCTCTCCTCGGTTTTCCTCTGCACGCCTTGCTTAGTCCGCGCTGCAGTCTCTGGAGGGTGGTGCCTCCCGAGTTTGCAGTGGGGGCCTTTAGGAGCTGGCAGGTGCCCAGAAGCCTTTTGTACAGACGGCTCCACCCTTTGCTCCCACGGACACGGCAGACCGACCTGCGTGGCTGCCCCCTCTCCGCGCTCAGCACGCCTCATCCGAGCTCCCGGCGGGTTGTGCCCTAGTCCTGCCACCGCCAGACTTTGCTCTTGCTTTGCAGAAGCTCGTCAGTGAAAGGCATGAATGTTTCACTGCCAAAGTCTGGACATGCCCCTGTGTTTTGTTGCCTCACTGGAACTTACAGCTTCATCCTAGTCCTGTTCCTGCGGTTGGTCCTGCCAAAGCCTTTTGGATACTGCTTAGCTGCCGGACCTGCTGTTCTCCAGGTCTAAGGGCTTCTTTGGGAAGTCACAGGACTTTTTCCAGTGAATTATTTATTAAAAGATATAATATTAAGATCACGTGGTCTTTTTGTTTCAGTCTGAAAGCAGATCCTTTTCCTATGGCCTCTCCTTTCCAAGCTGCTGAGTCCCCACTGGGGGTTGGAGCAGGGATGCCTCAGGGGTTCAGCTGCCACGGGAGCCCTCAGGACATGCAGGCTCCTGCTTCCTGTCCCTTGCAGAGTGGGGGGAGACTCTTGGAGATTGCTAATAGTAAAGATAACTGTTACTTTTTCAGCTTTTCATGCTACTCCTAATGTGTACAAACGAAAGAATAGAGAGACCAAGATTGAGCCAGACCCTTGCGGCGCAGACTGTTTCCTCTGGCTGGTACGTTTGTGCGTTGCTGCTTTAGAAACCACAGGAGAAGTGCCCTGGCCAGCCCTGCTCTGCAGAGCTCTGTGGACCTTTTTCACAACTTCCAGAATTAGTTCTAGTCCTTGTTGGATTCAGGACAGTGTGAATGCAAATGCAGACCTTACCAGATGCATATTTTAGCAGATTTCCAGCAAAGACTAATCCCAGAGCTGTAGCAGATGGGAAATTGTGTGACAGATGATTTCTCTGGACTCGCTGCAGTGTTAGAGAAATTAAACCCAGGTTAAAAAGAAGCAGAGCAAGAGGCCAGGAAGATCCAGAGGAGTGGGCTGGGGGGCCAGGGCCAGGAAGCCTCCGCTGACCAGGCAGGGTTTGGCACTTGCTGAAGAGACAACACCTGGCTGGCCTCTTCCACCTGTCCTTGGTGGTGGCAGGACAGGGTTTGCCCCATGGCCTGTAGAGAAGCCTTCCAGCGTTCCCTGGTCACCTGCCACCCGTCTTGTCTTCTGCTCTGCTTGCAGGAAGGAGCCAAGGAGTTTGCTGCGCTGCACAACCCCCGGTCCAAGTGCTCAGGCCGGCGCCGCCGCCGGCACCACGTGGTGGGTGCGTCCTGCTCCAGCACCCCAGCGGTCACCGAGACCAGGGAGGGGGACAGCGACCGGGACACGGGCAACGAGTGGGCCTCTAGCTCCTCGGGTACGGTGCCAGCCCTGGGACACCCGCCCACCCCTGCTGTGGGCAGTGAGGGCGGGTGGGTTCTTCACAGCTGGAGTTCTCCCGGGGTCCCCTCTGCTTCCAGCACAGCTGGGAAGTTTGGAGTTAGCAAACAGTCAGTGTTCCCAGAAAAACCCGAGGGACGCCGGCCCTGCCCTTGCTGTTACTGGATTCACTGTGCTCTCCCAGGAAGAAGGGAAGTTGGCAAGAAAAGCGAGAGCTTTGCTGGGACCTGCAAAGCTCAGAGCGAGCCCTTGGCTCTGAGTGCTGTTCCCAGCCAGGGGCAGGAGTGTGTGGCCAGGAGTGCAGGGCAGGGTTGTGAGGCACTGCGAGGGGACCACTGCCCCCCAGAACCACCACGGCCAGGTGCCTTCTTCCAGGGTGTGCTTGGCTTAACATCTGCCTTTTACTGCCAGAGGCCAACTCCCGCTGCCAAACCCCCACCAAGCAGAAGCTGAGCCCGGCCTCCTCCCAGCTGTTTGCAGTGGAGACGCCACAGGAGCCCGTGGAGTGGACGGGAGCTGAGGAGTCGCTCTTCCGTGTCTTCCACGGGACCTACTTCAACAACTTCTGCTCCATTGCCAGGCTGCTGGGGACAAAGACCTGCAAGCAGGTGGGTGCCCGGAGCAGGTGATACAGCAGCAGGAGAGGGGTGAGGGTTTGGAGTCCAGGGAAACGGGGCAGAGCTGCTGCTCGCTGGGGCTGGGCCTGGGAGCCCCGCTGTGTGTGCCTGCTCACACTCTCTGATTATGCTTTTCAGTGCACTGAACCCGTTTTCATCTTTTTGCTTCTGTTCTTTGGTAGGTCTTTCAGTTTGCCGTGAAGGAATCACTTATAACAAAACTGCCAACAAATGAATTAATGAATCCATCCCAGAAGAAGAAAAGGAAGCACAGGCAAGTGTTGGACAAGCTTGTTTTGTTCTTTAAATGCAACCAGATCCGCTCCTTTTTTTGTGCCAACGCATTCCTGGTAATCCCCATCTGGCTCCCATCTGTGCACACATCCTGCTGTCCCACGGGACTGCTGGTGCTGCCACTGGGCGCTGGCCCTGGCCCAGCTCGAGGGATCTGCTGCCCTCGCTGGGGGCTCAGTGGTTCTGGGGTCTTGGTGGCCCTGGGATCAGCCCAAAGACATTGCTGGCTGCAGCCCTGCTGCCTCTGCCCTAACAGCAGCCTCACCGTCAGCTCCCCAACTTGTAACCTACTTTGTGTGCTGATCCCAGTGTGTCCAGTATTATTCTGGCCTAAAAAGCTGTGTTTGCCTTAAAAAGCTGCTGCTGCAGCTGCACTGCTCTCATCTTTCTCCATTTTATGGCGGCTGCTGATCACTAATGCATGAAGCTGCCAAGCCTGTCTCTGCTGTGCTGGCTGCCGGTGCCGAGCAGTCCTGGCTGGCTCTCCCTGATGGCTCATGCATCCCCTCAACCCTTTCTGCTCCTTTTCCAGGCTGTGGGCTGCACACTGCAGGAAGATCCAGCTGAAGAAAGGTAGTGTTGGCTGTGGCTGTGTCACGGGAGGTTTGTGAGGGTCGAGTTCTCCAGCTCCGACTGCCATGGAGGGACAAGCCGTGTCCTGCTCACCATCCTGGCAGCTCCACAGTGCAGAGGGGAGCAGCTCTGCCTGGCTGGGCTCCTTGGGGTGCTGGGGGCATTGTGGCCGTGCCAGGGCCTGCTGAGGCCACACTTGTGGTGGGGTTTGCTGCAGCCAGGGGAGTCTGAGAGCTGGTGTGCAGCCCTGCTGTGAGCACAGCCGTGTGCCTGTGTGAGCTGGGTGCTGCTGGGCTCCCTGACCAGTGCAGGTGCATGGGGAGCTTGCACCTTCTCTGCTCCAGTGCTGCTTTGAAAAGATTCCTGCAGAGTACAGCTTCTAATCCGGGCATTTCTCCTCTTGCTCTAGATAATTCACCAACCCAGGTGTACAACTACCAGCCCTGTGACCATCCGGAGCATCCCTGTGACAGCTCCTGCCCTTGCATCATGACTCAGAATTTCTGTGAGAAGTTCTGCCAGTGCAACCCTGACTGTAAGGAGAGGCCGAGGACTACTGGGCAGGAAAGCAGCCAGCTCTCCTGGCACAGAGCAGAGGGAGGGTGCAGAGCTGGGGCGTGCTGGGGGCCTGCTTTATTCCTTCACTCACTGCTCTGTCTGTCTGCAGCAGTTTGATTAGCAGCTGTTAGAGTCCAAGGGGAAATAGTTCCATGCTGCCCTGCAACTCTTGGCAGCTGAGAGACGCTGCTGTTAAAGAATGCTAATGGTGTCTGTATCCCATGGGTGCTGCTGCTGGTCCCATGTGAGCAGGATGTGTGACCAGCATTTAGGGTGGGCATTGGGCCACTGCTCTGCTCTGAGCTTGTTTCTCATGTCTGGGCTTCCATTCCCAGCTCTGCAACGCAAGCAACAGCCAGGCTTTTGTCTGGAACATTCTGTCCCTACCCATGGCCTGCCGGGGTGAGACCTGGCTAGGGGAGGAACATCTGGGAACATTTGGAGGAACTGCCAAACCTCACAGTGCAAACCCATGGGCTGTGTCACTGCAGGTCAGAACCGCTTCCCGGGCTGCCGCTGTAAGACCCAGTGCAACACCAAGCAGTGCCCCTGCTACCTGGCTGTGCGGGAGTGCGACCCCGACCTCTGCCTCACCTGCGGCGCCTCGGAGCACTGGGACTGCAAGGTGGTCTCCTGCAAGAACTGCAGCATCCAGCGAGGCCTCAAAAAGGTATGGACAGCGGCATGGCAGGACCTGCCTCAGGGCTGATACAGAGATGCTGCTGCTGCTGCTATGTGGGAGCGGGGCATGAGCCTTGGGGATGTGAAAATCAGGAGACGGGAGTTAATGTGAGGAAGGGTTGAGAGCAAGCGAGTGTAAAAGAAGTGGCTCCAGAGAAAGGTTTAGTCTTGAATTCTATGCTGGTCAGGGCAAGGGATTTTGCATTTCAAAAAAAAAAAAAAAAATCAGAGGAAGTTGCAAATTAGTGTGTGCCAAGTCCTGTGCAGCTCCATGTAACGGGGTAAGTCGTGTGTTGCCATACCAAGGGGATGCTGGATGGACACTGACTCCCCTCTGCCCCTGTGATCTGGGTGCTGGGAGGTGCTGTACCTGCCAGCCCTCCCCACTTCCTTTCACCTTGTTTCCAGCACTTGCTGCTGGCCCCGTCGGACGTGGCTGGCTGGGGCACTTTCATCAAGGAGGCCGTGCAGAAGAACGAGTTCATCTCCGAGTACTGTGGGGAGGTCAGTGCTGCTGTGCCAGGGCTGTGGGCTGGGCACAGGGGGGTCTGCCTGTGGTAGGAGGGCTCTGCTGTGGCCATAGGCTCACTCTGGCCAGGTTTGGAGAGTGAGTCTTGTGTTGTTTCAGAACACATCTCAGTACCTCTGCCCCTCCATTTTGGAGGAGCGTGTTCTGTGTGTGCTGCTCCCTGGGAACCCAGCTCTGGCCTCTGCCCCATCCCTGGGAGCCCTGGCAAGCTCCTGCCTGTGAGATGGGAGGGAGGGCCAGACCAATTTTCTAGGAAGTGGGTGAGTGCCTGACTCAGCCGTCAGCTGCTGAGCCTCTCAAGGTGTTCTCCCTCTACAGCTCATTTCCCAGGACGAGGCTGACCGGCGAGGAAAGGTCTATGACAAGTACATGTCCAGCTTCCTCTTCAACCTCAACAATGGTAATTCCCTGGGGCTGCCAGGGGTGGAGAGGCCAGGGCTGCTGGCCAGGCAGGCAGGCTCAGCCCAACTCTTGCCTTGGTGACAGGCCTGGCCTTTACACCACAGTTTTCTTTTTTTTTTTTTTCTTTTTTTAATTTTTAAATAGATTTTGTTGTTGACGCCACCCGCAAAGGAAATAAAATCCGCTTTGCTAACCACTCAGTGAACCCCAATTGCTATGCCAAAGGTAAGATCCCCCTGCCCAGCCAGACCAGGCAGGGTACAGTGCTGTGAGAGCTCTGGCCCAGGCTGGGGCTGCATGTGTCTGATGTCTCTGATGTCATCTCTCTGGTTGTAGTTGTAATGGTGAATGGAGACCACCGGATTGGCATCTTCGCTAAGAGAGCCATCCAGGCAGGAGAGGAGCTCTTCTTTGACTACAGGTACCTTGGACAGCAGGGGACTGGGCTGCAGGGGTGACCCCCACCTTCTGTAGAGGTTTGTGGGGAGTGTGGGAGGTCATTTCTGCAGCCATGACTTCCTGTCTTGCAGGTACAGCCAGGCAGATGCTCTGAAGTACGTTGGCATAGAGAGGGAGACAGACATCATCTAGGCCCGGGGGTGGTCCCGGCACACCTTGCTGCTGCACCTTGTAAGCAATGCCATGTTTGCTTCACGCTGACATGACTGCTGCTGTTCCCACTGCTGTGTGTGTCACAAGTGCTACTTTCCATCCAGACACCCAGAGAGACTCGGGGCAGGAGTGTGAGCAGTGCCTGTGCCCCAGCTGCTGTCCCAAGGCGGTTTCCCCTCTGCCCCAGCTGGCTGGGGCGCAGGGACCCCCCAGCCATGGCTGTAGTGGCACCAAGGGATACCTGGGGATGGGAGAGCAGCACTATGCAACACGTCACTTTGAATAGGGATGCCACTGAGCTGGGTAGAGACAATGTTAAAAGTCAGTGCCCACGGTGACCCAGGGAAGGCTCCTCAGAAACCTGCCTTGGGCTTTGTGATCCCCTGGCCCTGGGGATAAAGGGCAAATACTCTCTGGCAGGGTGAGGTTTGGCCTTAGCACCCAATGCAAAAAGGAAAGAAAAAAAAGCACTTTAAACTAATCCTCAGCTGGTGGCTGGGCCCTGTGTTTCATGCAGGGTGTGGAGGGACTGCAGGAATCCCAGGGGGCCTGCATCCATCAGCACCTTTGCAGGGACACTGCTCCGGGCATGGGACAGGGCAGCCTGATGGGGCCTGGGGTGGCCTGAAGGTTGGAGCCACATGTGCTGCCAGCTGCCTGCCCAGCCTGGTGCTGGGTGCTGGACCATGCTCTGCCCAATGTCCCAGGGCTAGGTTCCCAGGATGTGTGGTACATGAACACAGAGAGGTGCTGGCTCTGCCTGGGAGCCAAGCCCTCCCTGGCCCAGCCCTCACCACGCCTTCCCAGTCCCCTGCCAGGGCAGGCCAGGCTGTCTGTCCATCCTTCCTGCTGTCCATGATGCCCTCCTGGAGCTTGGAGGTGTTTGGGTCTGTCTGGAGCAGTGCTTGTACCCCAGCACCTGCCTGAGCCCCTCTCCCTGCTGCCTCCGTCCGCCTGGCTCCCCTCAACCCTGCTCTCAGCTCAGCGTCTTCTGCCACTTCGGCCATAGCTGCACTATGCCAGGCTTTTGTCTGTGGTTTGTTGACGGTGAATAATGGTAATAATAATGCACTTTAAATAACGTGGCTTGTAGCCTTTGTCATAATAAAGTGGTAGCGAAGACCCTCCCCTGCTTGGTGGTCTCTCTTACCTCGGGAGCAGCTGGCAGCAGCCTGTCCCCTGCCTGTCCTCTGCCTGTCCCCTGCCTGCTGGGCTCAGCCCAGGGGGGACCGTGAGTGGTCAGGAGCTGCCTGCTGCCCAAATCCCACTGGCTCAGGGTGGGGAGGGGGCAGAGGTGTGTGGCAGGGAAAGCAGGACACAATGTGTGTGTGCAGCAGCAGCTGAGCTGCCTCCAGCCCTGGCTAGTTACACCCTGCATCCCATTCCAGGAGCAGGAATTGCTGTTTTCCGTGTGGTCCCTCTCCTGGTGCAGGCTAAGCTAGGGTGGGCGGAGAGGATCTCCCTGGGCTGCCAGGGGGAAGGCTGGGGAGCGTCAAACGCCGTCATTCTGCCTTTATTTGATTATCCTCACATCTCATTCAACAGAACAGGATTTTTAAAAATAAAGTGCCCAGTGGAGCCAGGCCTTCGGGTAGATAAATGCGTTTCTGTAACATCGTCTTACCACAACACAGCGAGTGAACAGGAGCTTTCCCTGGGCTGGAGGTAATCAGCAAGGACTTGGTACTTCATACAGAGAAGTGGCAAACTACAGACCACGCACCACGACACGCGGAACCGTCGGGCCCGCGGGAGCTTCCGTGTTTGGGTTTTTTATACAAACCGAGAGAATAAAAAAACCGGAGTGTAGTAGAATATCCAGCAACAAAAAAAATGGTAGAAAGGATCTGTACCTGATCTTTACGAAAGCAGCATCTCAGCAAGGTGCAGCGGCGGCATGCGCGGCGCCGGCGCAAGGTATTGCTCGGCGCCCCGGCTGTGCCGGGGCCGGTGCTCGTGACTCTGTGTGGCGCTGGCGAAGCGAACGAAGCAGCGGGTCATCTACGCGGGCAGCGCTAACGGGGGGGCAGCAGCCGGGCGCCCCCAGCCAGAGGGAGGGTGGGGGCCGGGCCCGGGGCTCCCCACGGGAGGCCAGGCGGGATTTGGCAGCTGTGGGGGCAGCAGCCTGCCTCCAGCGAGGGGGCTGCCGCCCGTGCCCGGGGCGAGTGGGGCTGGGGCTCGGCAGGTCACAGCCGCGTTCCGGGGCCGGTCAGCGGTGGCCGCGGGGAGGAGATGGTGGTCGGTGCGGTCCGGTCCGTCCCGAGGAAGACGTTGGCAGTTCGGGTGTGCTTGGCCCTTTGGTCCCGCGACGCTCGCTCATCCCCGGGCAGGTCTTGGGGGATGTGGGGGCTGTGAGCCTGTCCCACCCCCAGCCCCTGCTATTCCCCTCTCGCCTCCTCCAGGATCTGGGGCAAGTTCTGGTCCTTGCGCGCCGGTGCCGGCACTGGTTTGGTAGCGCTGCCGTAGTCCTGGATGGCCTTGGGTTCGTTGGTGTGGTAGGAGCCCTTGTAGCGGTGGTGGTAGAAGTACAGCAGCGCCAGCAGCCCCCCCAGCAGCAGAAGCAGGAAGATCACAACTGTGGGGGAGAGGCAGCAGTGAGGGTCTGGGAAGGAGGTGCAGGGACAGGGCAGAGCATGGGACACCAGCCAGGGGCTTCACTTACACCCAATGATGATCCCAATCCAGCCGTCGTCGTGCACGTGGGGGAACTCTGCAGAGACAGAGTGGGTAGATCAGACTGGGCTGCAGTGAGGTTTTGTGCTGGAGCTTCCCCTCTGCAGCTGGTGCTTGTCTGGGGCTCTGCTCCAGCCAGAGTCCCACCACAGCACCTACCTATGCCCATGTACCAGGGGTCCATCTCAGGAGGGATGAGGATGGTGGTAAGGGGGAGCATTGAGGCACAGCTTGACTCCACCAGCTCCCCCCGGATGCTGTAGGGCCGCAGGGGACTGGTGGGGTGGAAGATGGCTTTGAGGGGCACGAGGGTGTTGAACTTCACCCCTGAGAGGCAGCCTGAGAAGCCGGGTGTGTTGTAGCGCTGGATCTCGGGGTCAATCACACCAGTTTCTGTGGGTGCACAGGAGACAGCTCATCCCTCTTGGAGAGCAAGGGCCATGCTGGGCAGAGGAAACCCTGAAGACCCCAGCATGGGAAGGGGGTGGCCGAGGGTGGGACCCAGCTCACCCATCACGCGCCCCAGGTAGAGGTTTTTGGGCGAGTCCAGCTTGCTGTCCACAAACAGGGAGAACTGTTGCTCCATGACGGGGAGATAGTCCACCTGGGAGGCAGGTGCCCAGTGTCATCGCCCATGAAGCCACCCCACCTATACCCCTCTCAGCCTGACCCGCAGCCCCAAAGGCCCCAGGCTCTGTGGGGAGGGTGCCCTGGCCCGTACCTGGGTATACAACATGCGCTCCACACGGGTGATGTTGACACGGTGCGGCCTCCCGTCTGTCACTGGCTTGTTGGTGAGGGCGAAAACATAGGGGCTGGTGCCCAGCTGGTAGCGTAGCTGCAGGCTCCCTGCGGGCAGTGGGGGCCATCAGCAGGGCCAGAGCTCTCAGTGGACGCATCCAGCTCGTCTATAGGGCTGGGGAGTAGCATCCACAGAGAGGAGGGTCCCGTGCAGGCCCAGAACTTGGGAGGGTCCCTTGTGTGAGCCCCAGGGCAGGGAGCCCCGCCCTCACCATCGTCCTTGATGAGCACGGCCATGTAGTCCTTTACGAAGGTGCTGACGTAGAGCAACACGGCGGGCGCTGAGGTGGTGCTGAAGCTGAAGCTGACCTCCTCGCTGGTGAGGTTGTAGCCGGGCAGGGGCTGCCAGGGGCTGCTGATGATGCTGGCGAACTCGCGGGCGGCGTACAGAGACATGGGCAGGATGTTGTACCGCACCCAAGTGCCCTCCTCGAAGTATCCGCCGATGTCTGCAGGGGGGAGCCCACGGGGTGAGGGGAGCGCCAGCTCCTCAGCCCCTCTCACCCTGCAGAGCGCAGCCCTCACCGTGGTTGCAGAAGGGCCCGGTGAAGGCGGAGACGCTGCAGTTGCAGCTGTAGTGGCTGTAGCGCTCAACGCAGAGCCCGCTGTTCTGGCAGGGCACCGGCGGGTCCTGGCAGTAGCCGGTGCAGTTGACCCGCACGCCCTCCGTCTCGTTGGCCTTGCCCTCCAGGTTGAGCGTCACGCCGTTCATCCGCAGCCCCCGCAGGCACCCCAGGAACGGGCGCATCTTGTGCTCCGCCGCGCCTGCAGCGGGGCCGAGGCTCAGCACCCTGCGGCACGCGGGGTCCTGGGGGCGCGGGGGCCGCGGCCGGGGGGTCTCACCGACATAGAGGGGCCTGTCGAACTCCAGGCGGACGAAGCTCTGCGGTGGGGCCGGCCGCACCACCCAGGGCAGCTTGTCCACCCGCAGCCGCGCCAGCTTGACGTTGAGCTCGGCCTTCACCTGGTGCCACTCGTCGTCGTTCCAGGGCACCACGGACCGCACCGTCAGGTTCTCGTCCCCGTTCCCGATGTCGTAGATGAACACCACATCCCTGGTGGCTGCAAGGGTGGGGTGTTGGGAAGAGCTCCCCAGCCCCACCGCCCCCTACAGCCCTGCACCCTCTGCCCCCCCCTCCCCGTACTATTGAGCTCAATGCGGATGTAGTTCCTGGTGCCAGGGTTCTCCAGGAAGACTCCGGATAGGGCAGTAGTCTTGAAGTAGAAGGAGATGTCAAGGCTGTGATTGGCCTGGAAGGTGGGGAAGATCAGGGCTGCACCCCTGTTGAAGGAGACGGTGTTCCAGGTGTTGCCTGTGGGGAGCAGGAGGGGCAGTAAGGGATGAGCAAGGGCCCTCCCTGTGTGGGGGACCTCTCAGGTGTGGGACCCCTGTGGGTGTAGGCACTCTGCAGGCAGGGGACCTTCCATGGGGCTGGTCACTCACGGTCTCCGTAGCATCGCAGGGGCCCCAGCAGGAACTGGGCTTCAGAGCCAGTGCGGTTGGTGTCTCCAACCACAACCTGGGTGACAGGCAAGTGGTCCACAAAGGTCAGCAGACCTTTGTCTGTCCTCCTGCAAACGGTGTGTGGCCGTGAGGCGCTTCTGTCCCTTTGCCAACCTGCAACCCATTTACCCCCATCTGAGGGCCCTGGAGTCTGTGCCCCCCACGCCTGCAGCCCCCACCCCTCAGCCTCTGTCCTGCACACCCCACCACTCACCACAGCGCGTGGTCGGCGTCGCAGTTGCAGAAGTACTGGGGGTCGGCGCAGTTCTTTTCCAGCCCGCAGGCACAGCGCTGGATGCCCGGCCGTGAGCCACCCCAGTAGTAGTGCCGTTCATCATTCCGGCCCATCCAGAAGCTGAAGGGCAGCCCAGCTGCGAGCACAGGGGAGGGTGAACACGCGGTCCCACAGCACGGCCCTGCAGCGCAGCCCCATGGCGCAACCCCACTCCCCCCAGCGCTCACAGGGAGTGTTGAGCAGGCGGGAGTTGTAGCAGTGGAACTCGATGCGCTGCTCGCAGTACTCAGAGGCGTTGGCCAGTGCTGAGACCTCAGCCCAGGAGGCGTTCCAGTACTCCACAGCCCCCAGGTAGAGCTGGTCCACACTGGAGCCTGTCACCCGTGTGGCGTAGTGGCGGTTGTGACGGATGACGGTCCACGCTCGGTCCTCTGCACTGACAGGGAGCTTTTAGGACTGCACCCCCAGGACACCCCCACTCCCTCTATCCTGCTCCAGCCCTGATACACAGGCAGGGCTGGTCCCCAGGTGCACTGGACAGAGGGACCCCCTGGCCTCCCGCTGCCCCCACCTCGGATGTCACAGTACACCATGAAGGGCTTGAGTGGCCCGCTGCCGTCCGGGTCGATGGTGTAGTTGCCCGAGGTTTTCCCACTGACCCGGTAAGCATCACATGATTCTTTGTAAAGGGCTGGAAGAGAAGAATGAGGTGGGGGTCAGTGTGAGGGGGGCACTGGGCAGAGGGAGGGGCCACATGTGCCCATACTGTCCCTGACCCACGAGTCTCCAGGCTCACATTTGTGACAGGTCTCCCCCTTGTACCCCGTCAGGTCGCAGATGCACATGAAGTCATCCCAGGACTGGATGCAGCGGCTGTCATGCTCACACAGGTTGGGGGTGCACCTGAGGGTGCAGAGGGCTCCTGTCCCAGCACCAGCACGGCCCCACAGTGCCCCTCACTCCCAGGCAGCACCCCTGTCCCGCTCGGTACCTGTCCGTGATGCCGCAGACGTTGAAGAACACATTTTGGTACTGCAGCACCCGGCGCTGCACCAGCAGCTCCACATCCACAGGCTGCATGTCCACGTTCAGCATCTGCAGGCAGCCGTGGAAGGCTGTCTGGTTCGACCTGCAGCCGGTGAGTGAGGCCGGCTTGGGGCAGCCTGCAAGACAGAGCAGGGTGAGCAGCCCCCAGGCACATGTCGGCCTGGCCTCTGCCCCACTGCCCACCTCCAAAGAAGTATTGGCTGCCAGTACGGAGATGGAATGGGTGTGCCACCCGAAACTCGGCGCCATCGTCATCGTCGATGGTCACAACAGCCGAGCCCTCCCGTGCCACCAGGTGCACTGAGTGCCAGAAGCCATCATTCAGGCGATACCCTGTGGGGACAGGAGGGTGGGTGGGGATGCTCCGCTGGCACCATGGCCCCAACATCCCGCGCTGGCTCCCCAGCCCACCTGCGGCAAACTCCAGCTTCTTCTTGCCAAGCTGGGCAATGGAGACATTGACCTGCCCCTCGCTCAGCACCATCTCGAGGGAGCCCAGGTTATCAGAGAAGTTGGTGTAGAGCAGGAGCCCAGTGGTGTCCCAGGAGCGGAAGCGGAAGCTGACGGCCAGCCGGTTCCTCCGCGGGATCCCCGGCACCTGCACGTAGTTGTTGATGCCGGCAAAGGTGATGGGGGTGTACACCTGGTCCTGGCAGTAGTGGCCCACGCTGCCCTGGGGACAACCACGGGATGAGGTGAGGAAGGGGGGATGTTCCCATGGCAGGGAAGCCCCCCCCCCCGCCCTGCCCCATCCCTACAGTCCTGGCCCCAATCGTTCCCAATCGATCCCAATGCCTGGTAGAGGCAGGCAGGCACCCCAGGCCAGGGATAACCTTGTGTGGTCAATGCAGTGCCGCTCGGCTGAGCACGGCTGCTGCCCAGCCCCGCGTCACCCCACAGCGGGCAGGGAGCTCGGCCCCAGGCGAGGGGTCACCCCCCAGCAGGGCTAAGGACTTTCAGGGTCCTCCCACGGCACAGACAGGACCCTCAGAGAAGGGGCACCCCCCGGCCTGGACCTCGAAGCGGATGTTGGGTCTCCGGTGCCGGGCCAGGTCAGCGATGTTGACCCCATTGAAGATGATGTTCTCCACACAGCCCCGGAAGTTTTGCCGGTAAGTGAGGTGCTGCTTGTCGTGGTTAATCACCCCCCCAAAGAAGACCTGGGAGGCAGAGGGAGAGGGTCAGTCCCTCTCTGGGGAGGGGGACACACCCCAATCCAGCACCCTGGCAGCCCCCTGCCTGCTGCACCCACCTCAGTTTCGAGGTCAAGCTGGTTGAAGGTGCCACGGCAGCGGAAGCGCTTGACCTCCCCATCCAACGTCAGGTTGACGTAGTGGCCGAGACGCTCAATGTGCAGGGAGTGCCAGTGCTGGTCATCCAGGAGGCTGCCCACCGCCACTGTTGTGTGGCCCTCACTGGCGTGCAGTGGGCTGCTGCCTGGGGAGGGGCAGCGTCAGCCGGCAGCCCTCTGGCCCCCCTGTCCTCAGCCCCCTGGCCCTGGCTCACCTAAGCTGATGTGCAGGAGGAGCTGGGCCTGTTTGAGCTCCACCGTGATGTAGTCACCCTGTGAGCCCTCCCCGTGCATCAGCACCCCGTCCTGCTCCAGCGTCTTGAAGTTGAAGGAGATGTCATCCTCAAAGGTGCTGACCCTCTTAGCCCGGAAACGGTAGGATATGGCGTCATCCCCGTCAAAGTAGAGCACGTGGGACCCTGGGGAGAGCAGAGCAGCCCTAGCCATGTCACTGCCTGCAGCAGCAGGTGCCCTGGCATGGGGAATGCTCCCTTTCGCTGTGGTCTATGCCATGGCTGCAGACCACTTGGGCACAATCCCCTCTGAGAGGGTTTTCCACATGTGCCAGAGCCAGGGTCCTGCTGCACAGGGCTGCTGGAGCCCCTGGCCATGAACTCACGGTAGGGGCAGCCGTAGAGGCCCAGGCGCAGCCCGATCTTCCCCCGTGGATTCCACGCCACCGGGATGATGCGGATGTAGCGTGCAAGGATGGGGTAGTGCAGGTCGTGCCGCACCACCCCGCTCTCGTTCACATTCCCAAAGAACGTCTGGGGATCAAGGGTCGCTGTCAAAGACCTTGCTCCAGGCCAGGGGTCTTTGCCCCCCTCAGAGGCCCCCCTCTCCCGCAGGGACCCAAGGACTGCCCCCTACCCAGTTGCTGCCCTGCTGGAAGAAGGGTTTCCAGCTGGTGGGGTGGTCTCCGTAGAGCACGATGTAGCGCGTCAGCCAGTCATAGGTGTTGAAGGTTCCCTGCGTGGCCACCGCGTTGATCCGGTGCCTTTGCATCAGGTCGATCTGGAGCCAGGGCTGCTTGTCCCGGGGATCGGGGGACCAGCCACTGGTGCCTGTGGGGGAGCTGCTCAGCTGACCCCATAGTGGCTCCCAGCTGAGCGGGGGCTGCTTGCTCAGCCCCATTGCAGCACCCAACTGGACTCCTCAGCCCTTGATGAGGACACCCCCGGGTCCACGTGCCCCGCCCAACCTGCATCCCAATCCCGCTGGGGGACTCACTGTGCAGCCGGGCGAAGCTGGGCGAGTAGAAGATGCTGTATCTGGAGGAGGCACCGATGGAGTAGGAGTAAAGGGGAGCGACGAGCTCATCGTAGCATGGTCCTGTGGGGAGAGTGGGGCTGGGGCGTGCTCGGGGCACTGAACTGGGCAGTGTCCCTGTGGAAACTCTCCCGACCCGGCCCTGCAGACCCTGAGTGCTCTGGGGACCCCTGCAGACTCCGTGGGCTCTGGGGACCCCGCGGCCCCCTCTGGCCGGCGGCACGGCGGGCCCGCTCCGCTCTCCCCTCCCACTGCAGCGGAGCTGACACACCTCTGCGGGCCCCGGCGCCCGCACCAGACTCCTCTGCACTGACGTGGGCGACGGGACCCCCCACCCCGCCCCGCCCCGCCCCGCCGGGTCACGGTCCCGCGTGGGAGCCCAGGGGGTCCCGTGCAAACCCTCGCAGCGCCGGCAAAAGATGCTGTGACGGGATCGGAGTCTCGAACCCCTCACAGGGTCACCCCGGCCGTGTCGGACGAAGCCCGGGGAGTCCACGAGCCCCCCCAGCTCTCACTGCAAGGCCCGTGCTCCATCACCCCCCGGTACACCGCTCCCCATCTCACCGCTCCCCACCTCCATCCCTCTTCGCCCCGACCCTGAGGGAAAGGGACCAAGGGCCCCGGCTCAGGGGGCCGCAGGGAACCGTCCACTGCAGCCAGGACCTCGCCGGTCCCCGTGCCCGAGCAGATGCCCCAAGCCCCGGTACCGGGCCCGGCCCGGTGCAGCCCCGCGGCGGGGTCGGCCCGGCGGGCGGCGGCACTGGCCGAGGTGCTGGCGGAGCCCGCCCGGTGCCGCGGGGCAGCCCCGCTTTCCTCGGCATTCCCTGGCATCCCGGATTCCCGGGGCATCCCGGCTCCCCCGGTCCCCGGAGGCTGCGGGCGGGCGCGGTTCCGCCGGCGGTGGGGGGGCTGCCGGGGGCCGCCCCAGGCGGGGCGAGGGAGAGCCCGAACGCCCGTGTCCGGCGGTGACCTTGAGGACGATGTGGACCGGGGCAGTAGAGGAAACCGAGGGATGCCCGGGGGAGAACGGGGGGATACCCATGAGAGCGGGGTTGCGGGGGCGGCTCAGGGGTGCGGGGCCGGGGTGGCGGGCGCGGTCCCGCAGTGCGGAGCGGCCGCTCCCGGGACTGCGGCTCCACTTACGTGCGAGGCAGCCGGGGCCGGGGCGCAGGAAGCCGACGCAGGCAGCGAACAGGAGCCCGAGGAGGCGGCGGGCGCCCATGCTGAGCGCCCCGAGCGCCCTCGACGCCGCCGCTCCCGGTGCTGCAGCCGCACGGCGGAGCGGGGCCCGCGGCTCCGCCCACGGGGCGGAGGAGGGGGGGCCGGGACCGGGACGGGGGGGCGCGGGGGCCGGGCTTGGCGCAGCGCAGAGCCTCGGCCCCCCTCGCCGCACCCCCGAGCGATGCTCCAGCCGGCCGCCCCGTTCCCCCGGTCCTCGGGCTGCACCGGGACACGGCTCGCGGTCTCGGCCGTGCAGGAACTCCCCGGGCATCCCCGGGCGGTTCCTCTGCAACGCCTGGTCCCGAAAGGGGGGGGTGGAGTGGTGCCCGCACACCCCCCCCCCCCCCACCCCCGCAGCAGATGTGGCGGCGGTTTGTAATCAAGCCACAGATTAAGGCCTTCAGGTCTCGGGGTCGCCGCTCTCTCCAGTGGTGCAGAAGAAGGGATTTAGCCCGTGTCTGCTCCCAAACAACCCCCCCAGACAGAGGGGCCGGGGGGGCTGGCGGCTGCCTGCCCTACATACACCTACAAACCCGTGTTTCCTGGCCCCTCAGGAGCAGGAGACCCCCTCTCCCAGGAGCCCTGAGTAGCTCCGAGGGATGGGGATGCCCCGGCAGGCGCTGGGTCCAGGCTGGCTCTGGGCACTGGGCAGGAGCTCGGCGGGGCAGCTCCACACCCCTGGCTCTCCGCAGGGCAGAGCAGCCGCGACCTGCAGGTACCCGGTGCTGGGGCTCCTTCCTGCCCAGGCAGAGCCGAGACCAGCGCTGGGAAGTGAAAGAGGGAACAGAAAGCCCCAGATGTGGCAGGAATGTGGGACAGCCGGTGGCGCACCGAGAGTTCTGCTACCGGGAGCTGGAACCGTGTGCCGGGGTCATTGGCACCTGCTCTCCTGTCCCCCAGGCCCCAGCAGTGCTTTCGGGTCCATCCCCAGGAAAGGCACGGCCCACCTGGCCTTATCCTGGTACCCCTGGGTGCTGCCTGCTCTGGCCACAGCCCCTTGTGCTGGGTCAGGTCTGTGACAGCCCCAGCGGGGACACGCAGAGTCCCTGATGTGCACCCACAGCTTTGGCCCTGGGACTCTCCTCCCTCCCCTTCCCCCAGGATGCAGGGTGTAGGATGGCACCCCCTGAGCCAGCATGGGGCAGAGGTCTGCAGCCAATATGCCTGCACTGCAGAAAGAGCAGGGGAGGGGAAGAGACCCTCCAGCAAAGAGCTCTGGGGAACCCCCAGGGACTCCCCAGCCAGGGCACAGCAGCTCCTCAGCCCCACAGCAAGTGCCTGGGACCCCACACCCTGTCTGGAGGCAGCAGGAGGGCCGAGGGCAGAGCTGGGATAAGCCTCAGCAAAGACTGCTGTAGCGGGGGAGAAAGGGGGATTGAGGGATTACTGTTGCAAACGGCCGGGAGCCTGTTAAAGCTGGGGATCAATTTGCTACCCCCTGGGTGGAGGAAAGTGGGGCCTCTGCCCCACAGGAATTAATCTGCTTCTTAATGAAGAGCTGGGAATTTTGTTGTCAACAACCAGCAACATGCCTGCTGGATGCAGGGGTACAGGGGCCTGGGGGTGCAGGGATGCAGAGCACAGGAGTGCAGGGCCAGGCTGATAACCCTCGGTGGGAGGTACAGCCTGCACCAGCAGCCACTCCAGCTCCTGGAACCACCATGTTTCCCATCAGGATGAGATAATCCTGGACCAGACACAGCTCTGCTGATCCCACTGGAGCAGCATCCTTCCTATGTCCAGCTCAGTGCCAGCCCACAGCAAAACACACTTCATTTCTTGGCCGTGTTCCCTCCAGCCTCGCCTCCAGCCCTGCAGAGGAGCCACCAACAGTCCCATGATGGGCTGGGGTCTCCTGAACATGCCCTTGGCCAGACCCTGCTCCCCTCCCAGGCTTGGCCCACAGTCCTGCGTGACAGGGACTGAGTGGAGTTGCTATTTCTGTCCCCAGCATGCAGATGTAAAAGATGCACAAAATAAAAGATTCAGGACAGGTTCTGGAGGGGCGTCACACCTGCCACCTCGCCTTCCTCCCTGGGGCTGGGCCTGTGCTCTGCACTGTTTTCGGTATCGGGAGAGGCACGTGGTCAAACCACAGGTTACAGAGCGCTGAGACATCAACAGCTCCAGACCCACCGGCCACAGGAAAGGTCCTGCTGCGCAATGCAGAAACAGGTGAGGGGCTGCGGGGTGAGGGGTTTGCTGGGAGCCAGGCAGGAACCCCCTCACTGGCTTTTCATATGTTTTTTAGGTAGTTTTCTTGTGAGCCCTGGGGGTTTGGGCTGAAAGGCAAATCCCTGTGGAATCCGGGCAGTACCTGGTGTTCCAGGTCCCTGGGGCCCAGAGCAGGGAAGGAGCTGGGAGAGCTGCTGGAGAGTTAACACTCCCTGACACTGGGTTTGGATCCCACCTGTGGCCCCAGAGCGGGTGGAGGGGCTCAGGCCCAACTGCCTGGACTTGCTGACGTGGGCCAGAGTGAAATTGCTGTTGGGAGGCTGCTCTGAATCAGAGCCGTGTTGGATCCTGACCCCCATGGCAGTGGGGTTCTGGCTCTTCAGTGCCAGGCTGCGGTGCTCTCCCGCTGCCCCAGAGCAGGGCTGAGCAGCTGGGAGCTGGGAGCACTGTGTGTAGGTGCCTGCAACCTGTTCAAGGCAGTGGGATGCCCTGGGACTTCCCTGTCTGGGCCCAGGGCCAGGGAGTGTGGGGCTGCGTCTGCCCTGGGATCCCCAGGGTGATGCGTGGGTGCTTTGGGCATCCAGGGATGCCAGTGTGGAGCCTCGAGACCCAACTGCCCAGGGCAGCCAGGGCTGTAGGCTGGGTGCTGATCCCCAGGGGATGCTGGAGCAGCTCCCCAGGCAGCTGCAGAGTTAGTCCGTGGGATGTGGTGCTGTGCTGGGGACGCAGCCGGGGTCACGTCCCTCCAGCAGCTCTGCATCGCTGAGGCTGCTGCTCGGGAAGTGTGCAGTTGCTCTTGCAATGACTGAGCATGGTGAACCTCCCGCTGCGGCGGGGTGGGTGTGAGAGGCAGAAACCACACTGCACGTGGGGCTGGGGACTGGGGGCTGCGGCACGCCCGGGCTCCCCACGGTGGGGCTGGGTGGAGAAGGGCTGCCCCGGGCGTGGTGCTGCACCCTGTGGCCAGGCTGCCACCACCGAGCCCTCCTCATTCAGCCTCCTTCTGTGCAGGCAACCCCCAGCCCCCTCTCGACGGAGCTGATGGCCACCACTGAGTTCTACTCCTGGGAGGACGAGTACTCGGGGGAGGCCGGAATGCTGCCTGAGCTCTGTGAGAAGCAGGCAGTGCAGGGTTTTGCCCGCACCTTCCAGCCTGTCGTCTACCTGCTGCTCTCACTGCTGGGCACGGTGGGGAATGGGCTGGTGCTGCTCACGCACACCCGCTACCGCCGGGCACACAGCGTCACCGACGTCTGCCTCCTGCACCTCGCCCTGTCTGACCTCCTGCTGCTCCTGACGCTGCCCTTCGCCATCACTGACACGCTGCAGGGCTGGTCCCCAGGCACGGCTGCCTGCAAGGCGCTGCAGGGTCTCTACGCCCTCAACTTCTACAGCGGCTTCCTCTTCCTCACCTGCATCAGCGTGGACCGCTACGTGGCCATTGTGCGGGTGCCGGCCGCCTGTCGCCTGCGCCCACGGGCTCGCCGCCACGGCTGGCTGACAGCGGGGCTGGCCTGGCTGCTGGCTACGCTGCTGGCACTGCCCCAGTTCATCTACAGCCAGGCAGAGCAACACCAGGACCTCCGGCTCTGCCGGGTCGTCTTCCCCCACGTGGTCTCGCGGGTGGCCCGGGGGGCCACCAACCTGGTGCAGGTGGTGCTCGGCTTTGCGGTGCCCTTCCTGGTGATGGTGAGCTGCTACGCGGCCGTGGCGCGGACGCTGCTGGCAGCCCGCGGTGCCCAGCCCCACCGGGCCCTGCGAGTGCTGCTGGCCCTCGTGCTGGTGTTCGTGGCCCTGCAGCTGCCCCACAGCCTGATGGTGCTGCTGGACGCGGCCGAGCTGCTGGCCAGCTGGGAGGTGAGCTGTGCCCAGAGCCGCCGCAAGGACCTGGCGCTGCTGGTCACCGGCGGCCTGGCGTACCTGCGCTGCTGCCTCAACCCGCTGCTCTACGCCTTCCTGGGCCAGCGCTTCCGTCGGGAGCTGTGGCTGCTCGCCAGCGATGCCGGCTGTGTGGGGCCCCTCGACCCGCGCTGTCTCAGCTGTCCCAGTCCCCGCCGGCGGACATCGCTCTCCACATGTGTGGACGTGGTGTAGGGGCACCGTGCCCCCAGCCATGGCAGGGACCAGTGCCCTGGGACTCGGCCCCTCCATGGCTCCCCGGGGAGAGCCTTGTCCATACATGGGCCTGCCCTGGCGAGCAGCCCGGCACGGGCAGTGCTGGACAATCTGCATGGTGACCCCACACTCGTGGACAGAGGGAAGAGCAGCTCCACAGCACCTGCGTGTCCTGAGAGTGCCTTCAGTGCTCGGTGACCTGCTGGGGTGGGGGTCCCCACAATGTCACACGTGCTCTGGGGAAAGCCTGCAATGTCACGCGTGCCCTGGGGGGTCCGTGCGGTGCCGGTGAGCTAGGTTAGTGAGTGCAACAGCGGGGCCAGGCAGGCAGCTGGTTCCCACTCTCATAATAAACCTCAGTCGAGTCCCCGTGGGCGAGCGTCATCTCTGTCCGGGCCAGGGCTGCCCCGTGGGCTTTTGCAGGACAGGAGCTCGGGGCCGGGTGGCGGCCCTGTGGCCACCGGCGCAGGCGGGCGATGCCTGCAGGAGGCAGCAGAACCTCGCGCTTCCTGCCTGCCCGCTTCCTGCCCTCTGCCTGCTCGCTCCCCTTTCCCTGTTTGCCCTCTGCCCGTCCCCAGGGCCGGAGGAGGAGAAACCCCCCGTAAAAACCCGCCCTGGGTCCGACTGGAAACCCCCTCCTGGGGCGGGGGCAGAGGGACGTTCCTCTCCCCTCCTCGCTGCCCCCACGAGCTCCTGTGCCACAGCACATCCCGGCCCGGCGGCTTCCTGGGGCTGGATGATGCTTCACGCTCATCCCCTGCTCTGCTTGGGATTAACCCAGTGCTCGACTGGAAGAAGCCATCGCAGAATCTTCACCTACTGCTGGGCCAGAAACGCGGTTACTGCTGATTCAGCAGACGCAGAGCCGTGGTAATGGTGTTCCCCTCAGCCCTCGGTGGGGAACAAGGGCCGGATCAGGCAGTAATTGGCCAGGCAGCACAGCTGCCCCCGCTGCCCTCCCAGCCTGTGGCCTCAGGTGGTCCCGCTCCCCTTCTCTGCTGTCCCCACAGCTGGCAGGCTCTGCCCAGTGCCCGTTGCTGTCCCGGCTGCGTGGCCGGCCCCACAGCGGGGATCAGCCCCCGGCACAGCCCAGCGCAGGCTGCGTGGGAGGTGAACTGGCAGCAGACGCTTCCTGCCTGCGCATCCCAGCACCCGGGTTCCCAGGGACGGCGCTGACCCAACAGCTGTAGCAAAACCAGAGCCTTAACCCCTTCTGGGGCCCAGCGAGCAGGGCCAGGGCCCGGGCGCTGCCATGGCACCCCAGGCTCGAGGGGTCCAGGGCTGAGCTGAGGCACTGGGTGTGAGTCCGCCACGAGCCCCTTCTGCCAGCTCCTCTGTGGAAATTCGCCACGAGGGCCGGCAGGTCAGGCCTGGCCGGGCACGGTGCCCTGCTGCCCACGGTGCGAGCACGGAGCCCCGGTGCTGCCCGCTGGCACACACTTGGCACGGCACCGGGCTGAGCCGCCATCCCGTGTCCAGGAGCGAGTGCTACCGCACGCAGGAGCCAGGGCAGCACATGGTGCCGGTGCCGCAGGGCAGGGGCCCGTGCCCGGTGCCCACACCGGGTGCGGGGGGTGCCCGGTGCCGGTGCCCACACCGGGTGCGGGGGGTGCCCGGTGCGCCCCGCCGGCGGTAGCTCGGGGAGCCCCGGCCCCGCCGCAGCCCGGCCCCGCGCTCCTCCCGCCCGGTCGCTGACGCAGCGGCGGCCCCGCCGCCCCGGGCGCTGGCTCCGCCCCGGGCCCCGAGCAGCGATTGGCGGCGGCCGGTGACGCGGGGCCCGGCCCGCCCGGGGCGGCGGCGGCGGCGGCAGCGGGGCCGGTCCCGGCGGCGGCGGGCGGTGCGCGGGACGGGCGGGCGGCGGGCTGGTCCCGTGGCGTCCCGGTGCCGTCCCGTCGGTGCCGGCGGGGCGATGCCGTTCCCGGGCGGGCTGTGGTGGCTGCTGTGCTGCCGGCGGGGCTTCACTCTGCTGCGGCGGGACTACGGCGAGGCGGAGCGGGAGGCTGACGGCGAGGCCGAAGAGGAGGAGGAGGCGTCCTTCGAGCTCTGCACCCAGGGAGACCAGGTGGGACCGGCGCCGGTTTCGGGACGGAGCAGCGGCGCCTCGGCGGGACCCGGTCCCCGCCGCCCGGTCCTGTCCCCGCCGGTCCCGCCTCCCGGGGTGCCCTTGGCGCGTCCCCGTCCCGGCCCGGGGGGTCCCGCGGGGCGCGGGGGGAAGTCGTCCCGGAGGGTGCGGGAGCGGGAGGTCCGGGGCCCACGGGGCAGGGTCGGAGCTTGCGGGGCTCGCTGCCGGCTGGGTCCCGGCGTGGGGCCGGTGCCTCGGCGGCGGGACCCGGCGCCCACCAGCTGCTGGGGTGCAGCCTGAGCCGGGCGCTGCCTGCTCCTGCCTGCTCCTGCCTGCTCCAGCCCGCGCTGCTCGCTCCTCGGGGCGGGGGCCGCGGGGCTGCCGTGCCAGACCCGCACCGGCCCGGAGCGGGGCCGGGTCTGTCCCAGGAGCACGTGCCGGGCGCGGGGAGCGGGCCTGGATCTCCCTGCTCCGGCTGCTTCCTCTCTGGAGGAAGCGGAGCGGCGGAAACCGGCGCTTCCTTCGGCCGGGCTGTGTGTGGGACGGCTGATAGCGCAGGGAGCGGGGGAAACCCCGGCTCCCGGGGGGCCTCCTGCCCGTCCCGGTGCGGTCTCCGGCACCCAGGGCCGCGGGGCCGAGTCCCAGCCCGGGAGGGACACAGTGGGTGGTGACAGCCCTATCCCGCTTGCTGTGGCTCCTCTCCGCTGTCTTTGCAGGGGCTGCGGCAGGGCCCTGGCAGAAAGTCCCCTTCCCTAGCAGTGCCAGGCCCCTGGGATGGTGGGCAGTGGGGACAGTGGCAGGGCTGGAGCGGGGCCCTCTGGGAGCTGGTGGCAGTGCCAAGGGCACGACTGTGGCAGGAGCTGTCTTTGGGCTTCCAGCATCCCATGGGCCACACTGGCTCCGGAGAGCCGGGCTGGCGTGGGCGGCTGGTGACGCCAGCTCCCCGGGGAGCCCTTTGCCGTGTCCAGGGGGTCCTTGGAAACCCACAGCGCTGGCTGCCCCTTCCTGGGAGCGTGGGAGCTGCCACGACTTCTCTCCCATTTATTTATATCTCTGAGAAGGAGCCGACAGCCACCGCCACCTCTTCTGGACTGCCCACAAGAAATTGGGCACTGTCTCCATGCCCACAGCCCTGAGGAGCGTGTGGGGCCCTCCCCAGTCTCGGCAGCGGGACACTGGCTTGAGGTGCTGGCCCCGTGCACAGGCACCAGCACTATGTGACAGGTGCCCTTAATGCCACGGGTCAGTGGTGCCTGGCCCTACCCCGTGGTGCAGCCATACCTGCGGCAGCTCCCCCCTCCCTGCCGCTATTTTTAGCATCTGTCTCTTTTTCTTGGCGTTGTGTGGCGTGCTCTGGCCTGTCGTGCCTCTGGCTGCCCTATTGGGCTGCAGCTGGCAGGAGCTCCTGTTCGTCTCCTGGGACAGCATCACTGGTACTGCTGTGTCCCCGCACCCCGCTCTGCCAGGGGTGCCCTGCTCAGCTCGGTGCCTGACGGTGCCTGGGCTCTGCCTCGTGTCCCAGCACGTGTGCCAGGCTCATCACGTGAGCGGCACCGTCCATGTCAAGCTGTGCCGTGCGAGGAGGAACCGACCCTGTCCCGCTGCAGGGCCAGGGACTTCCCAGAGCCGCGTCCCACCGCCGCGGGCAGGAAGTCAGCGGCCCCATTACAATGGGACTTTGTGCCGTAAGCGTATTACTCAGCACTGACCTTGTGCAATTCTGCACGGTATTCAGCCAGCCGGGTCAGCTGAGGACACGCGGCCAGCGCGCCCGCCGGCTGCCCCCGCATCCCCCGGGTGCCCCAGCTGCAACCCTGGGCCCTGCCCCGGCCGTGGGGGCACTGAAGCTCCCTGCCCCATGGCAGCGGGATGTGAGCCTGTCCCTCTGGGCCTGGAGCTGGGCTGGCAAGGAGGCGCACAGTCAATGGGGGGATGGCCGGGGGCACCAGTTGATAACCGTGGGGCTGAGACGTCTCCTTCCTCCCCAGGGATCCCTGGAGGTGAGCCTGAGCCAGCCCACTCGTAGCAGCAGTGGCTCGGAGCGGTGAGTAACCCCCTGCCTCCAGCCTGCTGGGCATCCCATCACATCCTCCTGCGCAGAAGCTGGGGGACTGGCGTGCTGTGGGAGGTTGGCCTGGTGCTGGTGTGCACTCTGTCAGCTAGAGCAGGGATGGCAGAGCCAGGACAGCCGTGCTTGTCCCCATCCCTGGCGCATCCTCAGGCGTGTCTCCGTTCCTCTGCCATGGCAGATAGCTTGACTGCCACAAGCTTAGCCAGTGGGGCTGTGCGTGACTCTTCCTGTGCCAGGAGGCTCTTCTGGACCATGTCCATCGGCAGAGGCTGTGCCCTGCGGCGGTCTGTGCTGGGGAAGATGGGGGGCTGGGGCACAGGGGCCTGCTCGCTCCCTGTCCTCCCAGTACTGACGCTACTGCCAACATTCCTTCCTGGTTGTTCATTTTCCGAATTCCTTGGCAGGGCCGCGACTGCAAACAGCTTATTTTTAGCCAGGGTCATCTGCACCCAATGACTCTGCCGTGTTCCCACCGCAGGGCTGGGGTGCCCAGAGCCCCTCAGGACCCAGCTGACCCCAGCCCCTGGGCTAACTCCTGTTCAGGGACTGTGGAAGACACACGCAGGCACCCCGAGCTCAGCCCTGTGTTGTCCCCAGGTCCTTGCTTGTCGCGGAGGAGATGCGCAGCCTCATCGTGGAGAAGGGCCCAGGGCCAGTGGAGGATGACCCTGATGCTCTTGTGAAAGGTGAGGTTCTGCCCCAGCTGTGGCTGGTCCCATCCCACAGGGACAGAGGGACTGGCTGGGCGGGTGCCAAGCAGACCCTGCCCTGCACGGAAAAGCTGGTGGGGCAGATGGTGGTGGGGACTGAGGATTCTCTTCCCAGGCTGGCTGCAGCGGGAGATGCGGGGCTGCATGAAGACTCCCTGGATTCGTCCTCGGAAGTACTGGTTCGTGCTGACACCTGACTCCCTAGACTACTACAGCAGCAACGAGAAGGGGGCCCGGCGGCTGGGCTCCCTCGTGCTCACCAGCCTCTGCTCTGTGCTCTGGCCAGACAAACAGCTCTACAAGGAGACAGGTGAGGTGCCCATGCCCCTTGGCCGCATCTTCATGGCCCTTTGTGCCCTGTGTCACCCACCCCGGTCCTGGAGGCCTCTGTTGCCCAGAGGAGGGGCCATGCCGAGCCCCGGGGTGCTGAGCCTGGCCTGGGGGGTCCTTACGACGCTGGTGGGCAGCGGGTGAGTGGTTTGTCCCTCGCAGGCTACTGGAGCGTGACGGTGTTTGGCAGGAAGCACTGCTACCGCCTGTACACGGAGCACCTGAACGAGGCCGTGCGCTGGGTGTGTGCCGTGCAGAAGGTCATCGACAGCAAAGCGCCCGTGCAGACGCCCACCCAGCTGCTCATGCGTGACGTGGAGGTGAGCCCGTGGCCCTGCCCCACGCCTGCAGCCTCCGGCAGCACGAGGATGGGTGTTCAGGGCCTCATGTGCCCCGGAGAGGTGGCTGTGCCGGGCACTCAGCCGGGCGGCCCCTCTGCAGCTGCTGCCATCGCTTTGTCCCCCAGGAGCACAGCAGCAGCCCCGAGGTGCTGGAGCAGATCTACCGCTGCAACCCCATCCTGCGCTACACCAGCGGCCCTCTCTATGCTCCCCTGCTGCCCTTCCCTTACGGCAGCCTGGACCAAAGTGGTGAGGGACGGGTGGGGTGCATGAAGCCAGATCCAGCACCCTGGGCTGGTGGCAGCGATGCCCTGTCTGGGCGCTGTGCAGGCCAAGTGGGCGCTGGGCTGGGTCCTGGCTGGTCCCAGGCGTGAGGACAGTGCCCAGCTGCTGGCAGCTGTTAACCTCTGTCCTGTCCTGCAGCCCCCGGCCCCCGCAGCTACACCACGCTGCGTGATGAGGCTGTGAAGCTCTTCAACTCGCTGCAGCAGCTGGAGTCGGAGCGGGACCCGGTGCCGCTGATGCAGGGCGTCCTGCAGACCTGCCTGGACCTGCCGCCGCTGGTGGATGAGATCTACTGCCAGCTGGTGAAGCAGACCACGGAGCCGCCGGCGCCGGGCGGGCAGGGCGACCTGCACTACTGGCAACTCCTCACCTGCATGAGCTGCACCTTCCTGCCCTCCCCGCCTGTCCTGCGCTTCCTGCGCTTCCACCTGGACAAGTGAGTGCCAGGGGTGCCAGCTGCAGGCAGAGGGCTTGTCAGGTTGCTATCATACCCCCTCGGGTCCGTGCCATCCTGACCCTCCTGGTGTTTCTTGCAGGACTGAGAGCCGTTTCCCTGCCTCGGAGATGGCCAAGTATGCCTGCTTCATTCGGGAGGCACTGGGAAAGACAAAGGGGCGGGAGTGTGTGCCCTCCCTGGAGGAGATCCTGATGCTGATGCAGCGGCAGGAGATGATCTGCACTGTTCACTGCCCTGGGGCGCCTGCCTGCAGCGTGGCCATCAGCTCCCACACCACGGCCCAGGAGGTGAGGGGTCGCAGCCATGCCGGGCAGTGGGCTGGGGGTGTTTTGGCATGCAGGGCTGGGTGGGGGCAGTGTGTCATGGGAAGCGAGGAGCTCCTGCAGGTCTCTCCCACCTGAGCCATGATGGAGAGGGACCAGGGGCCGCCTGCCTTTGCCCACCATGACCTGTTTGTGTCCTTTTGCAGCCCTGAGCGCCGTGTCCAGGGACACGTGGTCACCGTCGGTTGCCTTTGTCTCGCCCAGGTGGCCCAGGAGCTGGTGTCGCGCCTGGGGCTGTCCCAGAGCCCCAACCTCTTCGCGCTCTACGAGCAGTCCCGGCGGCGGGAGCAGCCGGTGGGCAGTGCCACACTGCTGGCTGATGTCCTCACCAGGTTTGAAAAGTAAATGTCCCACTCTGCTGCCTATGAGGAAAGGGGTCGGGGGAGCCACAGACAGGAGGGGAAGGTGTGGGGTGCCTCCATGAGCTGATGGAGGTGGTCATGTCTGCTGCAGCCTGGCCGGGGAGCAGCGTGAGCAGGACCCACCGTGCCGGCTCTGCTTCAAACACTACGGCTTCCTGGACACGGACAACGTCCCCCGGGACAGCCTGGAGTTCGCCCTCCTCTTCGAGCAGGTGAGTGCCTCACTGGGGTTGGGGTGGCCGTGCCGTGGTGGCCGTGCCGTGCCAGCTCACCCCACGCTCTTGCAGGCACACGAGATGGTGCTGCGGGGCTACGTGCCCACGTCGGAGGAGACGCTGCAGACGCTGGCAGCCCTGCGCCTGCAGAGCCTCAACAGCGACTTCTCCACCCACGCGCCCTTCCCACGCCTGGAGGAGCTCTTCCCGCCCCACGTGCTGCACGCCCGCCTGCCGCCCCCACCCCACCGGCCCCCTGCCAAGTGCCGGGGGGCCCGGCTGCGCGCGGGGTTGCTGGCCGGCGGGCTCTGGGGCCAGGCGCTGGCCAAGCAGCGGGCCGAGCGGGACCAGCGCCTGCGGGGCCGCCTGCGCGAGGAGGGGGCCAGCACCATGGCCGCCATCGTGGAGAAGTGGAAGCTGCTGCAGGGCATGGGCCGGCCCGAGGCCATGGCTGCCTACGTGGCCCTGGTGCGGGAGTGGCCTGGCTTCGGCTCCACGCTCTTCGACGTCGACCTGCACGTGGTGAGGCCCCGGCCGGGCAGGGCATGGGGGCAGCCCTGGCAGTGGATGGCCCTGACACCCCTCTCCTCACAGAGCCCCGTGGGGGCCGGGCCCCAGCGCCTGTGGCTGGGCATCGGGGCCAAGGCTGTCTCACTCTACAAGCCGGGGGAGCCCGAGCCCTTGGACAGCTTCTGTTACGGCCGCATCTCCTCCTTCGGCGCCTCCGACAGCAGCACCTTTCGCCTCTCTGTGGAGGACCGAGACCTGCTGTTTGAGACTTCCCAGGTAAGGGGCAGCCATCCCTCCACCCTTCCCTCCCTGACGGGTGCCTCAGGGCGACTCACGACGACCCCTCTGCCTGCAGGTGGACGAGATCGCCCAGCTCCTCAACACGTACCTCGCCTCTGCGGGTGCCCAGCGGCTGCCTCGGCCCCAGGAATCCCCCACCAGCCCCTCCACCTCGGAGTCCACTGTGCTGCCCCAGGGGCTGTGCCCTGCAGCTGGGCCCTGGCAGCACCGGCCACCGGTGGGTTCCTCCCACAGCTAGCCCGGCGGCCAGCACGGCCACACAGGTGCTCTGATGACCGGTGCGGGAGGGCGGCCAGCCCAGCAGCAAGCAGCAGGTCTGTGCTGGCCCCCAGCTGTTCCCGTGGAGCAGGGGATCAGGGGCTCCTTCTCCCTCCCCCCCCACTGCCATTGCCTTTCTGGTTATTTCCTTAATTTATTTTGAGACGCCTGTGCGCCCCACATCTCCCAGCACTTTCCCTGGCGGGCAGCGGGGCCGCCCCACCGTGGTTCCCCGCACTGCCCTCAGGCCTGTTCCCGTCCCCTGTACCCTGGTGCCTTCGCCTCCAGCACTTGTGCTGTCTGACTGCTCTGCCGGTGCCCCGGGGGCTTTGCCCGGGGCAGAGGGTGTCAGGCAGCAGTGCTGTGCCATTGTCTGTCTGTCTGTCCATCCGCTGGACCCACCCCTCCTGGAAAGCTGCGGGCGGCTTTTGGCCGAGCCACCCTGGGGACCTGCAGGCTCCTCCTGGCCGAGTGGCCAGGCCCTGTGGCTCTGCGGTGGCCCTGTGGCTGAGCTCGTGTCGCGGGGGTGGCCAGTGGGGTGGCAGCTGGTACGGCCGGGGCTCAGCCCCTCAGTGTTGCCTCTGTAGAGTTTGTCAGTTCTGTCCTGGGGAGGAGGGGTTGGTTGTTTGTTTTTCTAAATAAATGCACAAAGGAAAGGCTGGGCCTCCTGTCCCAGAGCTTGGGTCGGCAGTGGGAGGGACAGTGGGAGGCCGGGACAGTCAGATCCCTGGGGCAGCAAGGGCAGTGGGGCCTGGGACAGGCGGCGGGGAGTAGCAGCACAGTGTGTCCTTGGGGGCAGGGACTGCCGTCCCTCCGGTCAGCGCCGGGTGCCCTTTGGCACTTCACCAAGAGCACAGGCAGCTCCAGCTCCCCGGCAGCCCCTGGCACTGGCTGCCCCGGGCGGGGGGAACTGCCCCAGCCGCGGGCACTGCTGTGAGGCTGCTGCCAAAGAAGGCGTGGGAGCCCGTGCTGCCATGGTGGCTGTATTTTTAGCCTCCTGCTCTGCGCCCCACAGGGTAAGAGGAAAACGCTAATTCTCACCTTGGGCTGCCTGGGCTTGGGCCGGAGCCATCACTGCCCCATGTCCCCCACCCGCAGCCAAACTCCCACAGGGCAGGACTAGAGCTGCCATGTCCGTGTCCCCTGATACCATTCGGCCCCAAGCCCATGCCCTTCCCGAGTGCCAGCCCCTGCCTCAGATCCCTAGTGCTGAGGGCACCCCCAGCCCCTCACGATCTCCTCCTACGTGGGGCCTCACCCTCATGGAACATCCGTGCGGGCACCACGTGCTCTGCAGGCAGGGCGGTGCCGGTCCCAGCCCTGGTCAGCCGTGCTGGCAGGTCCTGCCAGTATTTCTGGCTCTGCTGCAGCGGTCGCCCAGTGCTGCCCGGGCTCCACAGTAACTGCTGGCTGGGGTAGGGCTGGCCCTGTGCACCTTGGGACATGCCCATGAGCAGTGGCCGTGGTGCTCCTGCTGAGCTGGGCCCCCACAGGCTGTGGCTGCACAGCAGGGCCATCCGGCCGGGCAAGGCGAGCGCTGGTCTCAGTGTCTGCAGCTGCTTCCCTGCCCGGCTGCTCGCTCAGGAGCTGTGCAAGCAGCATTAGTGCAGGAACAGCCTTTATTAAAGCAAAATAACCTACAAAAATATAGATACAGCCCGTGCCCCAGGCCTGATCTGGCAAAGGAGGAACAAGGCTCCTGCCCAGGGCAAGGACTAGCTCAGCCACACGGAGCCTTTGGCCATGGGGGTCGTGTGCACCCAACTCTGGGGGCCAGGCCTGTTGCCAGCCCCGGGGTCGCTCTCCTCCTCCTCCCAGCGAGCGTCGCTCCCACGGGTGGAGGTTCCCTCCCAGCACAGCGCGCAGCTGCCCCAGTCCTGTCCTGGGCCAGGGCACGTGGCAGGGCGGGGGCCGTGCCCCGCCGAGGGGCTGCAGGGGCAGTGCCGCTCCCCACAGAGCGACTTGCGCGGAGGAGCGCAGCGTGTGTGCGGCCGGCGCGAGGGCTCCACCGCGCCGGGCAGCGCTGAGGGGTGATAAACGTGGGCCCGGCAGAGACGAGCCCTGCTGGCGCGTGTAGGGGGTGGCCATGGGACCCTCCCGTCCCCTGGCAGGGCACTCACTGCTCCTGCGTGCCCCAGGAGATGTAGTCGGGGCGCGTGGCCGCGTGATACTCGTCGATGAGCTGCTGCACGATCTCCCGGGAGTTGTCCAGCTCGTCGAAGTTGTCCTTGAAGATGTCCTCCTTGCGGAACTGCTCCAGGAAGGCCTCCCGCTTGCGCAGCTTGTCGTACTGCCGGCACGTCCGCTCGAACAGCTGGGGAGCAGCGCGGGGTCACAGGGGCCGGGGCTCCCTGGGGACCCTTCCCGAGGGAACGGCACAGCGGGACTGATGGGATCCTGGACCAGACCCGAGCCCTGCTGGCAGCCACCCACCCCACACCCTGGCAGGGCCTGCCCTGGCTTCGTGATGGCCCCAGACTGAAGGGACACCAGGGCTGTGGGGCCCAGTGGGGCAGGGAAGGCACTCACCGAGGAGATGTTGGTATGGTTTGCCATCATGAGGCCACTGACGCGGTGAGCGGACGGCAGGTAAGGGGACTTGCGGGACAGAGCCACCTGGATGCTGGCAGGGCCCCAGGGAATGAAGTTGGCCAGCTTCCTCTCCCGGATCCGCTGCAGGCTCTTGTGAACCTGGTGGGGTGAGAACACCGAGGGGAAGCAGGGTGAAGGGCAAAAAGCCTGGTCCCAGCACACCCAAGAGCTGCTCCTCACAGGAGGCGTGGCCAGAAGAAGGTGGATTTCAGCAGGACTGTGGCCTTTCCAAGAGGGCAGAGCTCACACAGGAGCAACCTGGAGCCAGTTTTCAGGCACTGTCCAGTCTTGCCCCAGGATTGCTGCACAGGCAGTGACCATGCCCTTCCCTGGGCCACACCATGGCCATCAGCACCTGAATGGCCATGGGGGCTCACCTGTGTAGGATCCACCTCCCCCTGGATGATGTTGAGGATGGCGATGTAGCAGTGGTTGGTCTGCCTGTCTCGCCCTGTGGACACCATCACATTTTTAGGCTGCAACAATCTTCTCATCACATCCAGGACTGTGGTTTTCCTCACACTGGCCACCTGCACAGGCCAGCCGGGGGTCAGAGGGAGCAGGTGTGCTGCTCCCCGCCCTCCCACTGCCCAGCACACACATACAGCACAGGGGGCAGCTGGACAGAGGTGCCCTCACCCCAGGGATGGGGCCACGTGCAAAGCCACATGCAGCAGGAGAAAAATTCCAAATTCACACAACAGGCACAGCCAGGCTGAACAGACTGTCAGTGGAGCCTGGGTCCCTCCCCCAGCACAGCAGGGGCTGAGGATGAAGCTCAGCTGAGATCAGAGGGGGTTTGATAGGAGAGGGGTTGTTCCCCACTCCATCCCCTCCCTGCCCTGCCCAGCTCCCAGCTCTGGGCAGACCGACCACTGCCATCCCCAAGTGCTGTCTGAGCTTTGCTCAGCTGCCACCAGTCAGGGGGGTCACAGCTGGGGCCAGAACCCAGAGTGCTCACAGCAGGGACAGCTGGGTGAGGTGGCAGCTCCCTCCTGCACCGTCTGAGCCACTGGCTGAGCCGTGCCCACACTCCTCCCCTGGGAGGACAGATCACACACTGATACCCTTTTCAGAGCCAGCAGTTTTTCAGATTTGCTTCTCTGAGCAACATCCTGAGGAAATGCACGCAGGGAGAGGAGAAGAGCAGCTGTTAGCTCCCGATGGGCCAGTGCAGGTGAGTGCCTCCCAAAACAGAACTGCCCCATTCACACTGGGGGCTGGAGAGCCCTGGCTGGGGACTAGCCAAATGCAAGCACAGTGCTTGATGTGCTGAGGGCTGGCAAGTCCCCTCCCAGACACAGCTCGAGCTCCAGGAAGGGGCTGACGCCTGGAGTCCAACATGAATTTAGGAGTAACAATGAGAGATTGGACCCAAATGGCCCAAGCTGTGGCAGGACTGGCAGGGCCACTCTGCTGGCCTTGCTCTGATCGTTTCTAAAGGGTGGCTTTTTACCCTGTGATCTCGACAGCCGCCCTGATGCATGCAGCAGGTAGCCTGGCACATGCACAACTGCCTGCTTATGTCTGATTCATTGCACACGCGGCCATCACGTGGTGTGAGCGCACAGGCCTGGGATGTGGGGCATGCAGCGACAGCTCACACCGAGACCCGGGACTGACAGATGCTACAAGGTGAGCGTGGCAGCTTCCCCTGCCCTCGGGGATGGGGAGGGGTGTGCCTGGGGCTGCCTTACCGACTGGTCAGTGGTGAGTGGTGTGTACCCCGTCATGAGGAAGTGCAGCCGGGGCGTGGGGATCAGCGAGGCGATCAGCCCGATGAGGTCGTTGTTCATGTACCCGGGATACCTGAGCGTGGTGGTGCTGGCAGACATGATGGTGGAGACCTGTGGGGGGAGGGAGAACGGGGTCAGCACCCGTGTCACCACAGCGTCACAGGGCGAGTCACAAACCTGCCTCGTGCGGCCGTGCCAGGGGAAGCTGGAGCACCCAGAAGGGCAGAGGACTCTCACTCACAGCTCCAGGCTGCCCACCCGTGAGCCCAGACCATGGAGCAGGTTAAGAACGAGCTGAACACAGCAGGGAAGCCTCATGCTGAAGAGCCCTTCTCACCAGCTGGTTGATCTGCGAGAACGACGGGTTCTGAATGTGCAGCCGGTCTGTCGCGATACGATTCAAGGCTGTGTTGTCCAGAACCACCTGCAAGACAAACCCGGCTCCATGAAGGGCCTCGGAGGCAGCTGAGGAGGGGCAGTCCTGGCTACGTGTCCCAGGGCCCAGCACAGCCCTCTGTGCAGGTGGCAGACACTCGAAACCACAAGCTGACTCATCTGTGGAGTGTAACCGACACCGTCAATGGAAGCTCTTCCCTCCCTCCTGGCTGTGCTCCCCGCACTCTCCCTGAGAGCTCTGCCCCTGGGCCAGCACCATGCACCAGCACCAGCCCCAGCATCTCTGGTGAAGCTGCTCCTGCCCTGCCACATGCAGGGATCAGCTGCAGGGGACAAGCAGCACCTCAGTCAGACCCAACCGAAGGCCCCAGCACAGGCTGAAGGTGCTGCCTGGCTGTGGGGGCTGTGGGTGCTGAAAGCAATGCTGGGATTGAGTTCAGGCAGAGGCTGCAGCACAGCTGCACAGGGGAAGCACAGACAGCCCTTGCTGCCTTGGGAAGATCTGCTGGATCCCAGAGGCAGGAACACCAGACAGCTCCACAGGGGTTAGTACAGAGCCAACGAGGGTCCCTGGGACCACCACATCTGCTCGGCCCTTCTGTTCGGGGCACACTTGTTGCTACATCCAGGGCTCACAGGCACATGGTGCTGCTGCAGCACTTGCCCCAGCATGGGCTGTGGAGACAGGGCCTCTTACCACACAGTCAGCATTCTGAGTCAGCCTCTTCAGTGTCAGCAGAGAGTTGTAAGGCTGGACTACAACATCGCTCATCTCATCCTGGTTTGGGAACACCGAGTAGGTCTCCACCAGCTTCTTGGGATACCTGGTGAGAAGTGCAGCCAACTCAAGGGTTAACACTGCCAAGACAGCACTCTCACCTCCCACAAGCTGCCTTCCCAGTCTCCAGGGCTCAGGACAGGGTGAGTCACCAGAGCTGCAGCCAGAGTGGCTCCCAGGGAGGGAGAGAATGTGTCCCAGCAGTGCCTACCCCAGCAGCACAGGAGCTGGCTGCCAGGGGAGCTACAGGGAGACTGAGCCATCCACAGGCTGATTAAGCAGCTGCTCACAAGCCTTTTCAAGAGGCTGCAAGCTTAAACAGGCCAGGACAGCAGCTCAGAGCCCACAGCCAGAGCCTCCCATCCTCCCCCTGCACAGTCAGGGTGTCCGCAGGCAGCTGCCTGATAAGAACAGCCAAGGGAAGGCAGAGCTTGGACAGTTTCAGAGCCTCTGAAGTCCCCAGGCATATCAGGAGCCATCCCTCCGCAGGCAGCGCGCCAGGGATTGCACAAGACAGTGTTTGGGTGGGGGTGGTGGCTCTGAGTCAGCGCTCTCCAGCTCTGGGCAGGGTGCCCAGGCTGGGCCAGGCTCTGTGGTGCAGGACGGGGACAGGGCTGTGCTCACCTGTCATTCAGTCTCTCCAGGAGGTACGAGCCCAGCCCAGAGCCTGTTCCACCAGCGATGGAGTGGCAAAGCACAAACCCCTGGAAGGAAGCAGAAGGCAGTGCTGAAGCTGCAGCTCAACCCCAGCGCAGGCTGTGCCACCCCCAACATCTCCAGCAGAGACCCCCTGAACAGGGCCAGAGCTCCCCAGGACAGCTGAGAGAACAGACATAGCAGAGTTGGCTCCTCTCTGCACTCCCTGCAACGTGCAATAGCTGCTTGGGAACCTCCAGGATCCCTCCCACCCAGAACAGGCTTCAAAATAGCTCCAGTGCCACCTCCAGGATCCAGTCTGTCACACTAAATACAGGTGCACTTCTTCAGCCCTTTCCTGGGTCCTCCATGCCCCTTCTTCCTTCTAGAGCAACTGAGACCAAACTCCCACTGCCTGACTCCAGGGCAGCTTCCACCTCCTCAGCTCCCACAACGGGCTCCTGAATCTTCTATTTGTTTTAGGTGACATTCGCCCTTCACCTGCTGCCACGTGACAGCCTGAAAAGAACACCCAGCAGCCCTGGCTGTCTGTGCACAGGGAACAGGTTCACATGGATGGTATAAAGAAAAACGCCCCATGAGCAAACAGTGAGAGGATTTCCAGGGCAGGCTGACAGGTGGAGTGGTGATGGACAAACCTCCTGTCCCTGGATCCCCTCTCTGTGTCTCTAGCCCCAGAAGAACATTTATCAACACCAGTGCTGAGCTCAACCTTACAAAGAACAGCCTGGCTGGGGAAACACCAGGCAGGGCCGCCGGATCCAAATCCCTGTTGTACTTACTTCCAAACTGTCACTCCCATCAGCCTCTCTGTCTATTATGTCAAAAATATCTTCGTGGATCTTTTCTCCCTGCAAGAGAAACCAGACCTGGTTTTGTTCCTTTCCCACAGAACGTGGAGAAGAGCTGCTCAAGCCTGCTGTGATGCTAAGTCAGACTGGTAGTGTGACCCAGTGCCCCATGCCCACTGTGCCACAGTCCCTGCCAGTGACTGGGACTGAGCTGCACGAGGGGGTCATGAAAAAACCCTAATCCCTGCATCTCACCCAGCAGCACCAGGGCTGGTACCTGCGAGAAGCCACTGGCCCAGTTGTTCCCAGCTCCCCCTCCGTGCTCAGACAGGTAAATGTTTTCTGGGTTGTACAGGTTGGCGTAGGGGGAGTTGAGGATGGAGTGGATGACGCGGGGCTCCAGGTCCAGCAGCACGGCCCGCGGGATGTAGTGCTCATCGTCGGCCTGCAACGGGAGCAGGAGGATCTCACAGCGCTGCTGCAGCCCGGGAAGGGAGAGCTTGAGCCACCCCCTGGCCCAGCACGGCACGGCCGAGCCTGGCGAAGGGGAGGAGGGAGGGAAGGAAGGAGGGAAGGAGGGAGGGAGGCTGGCTCTGCGCAGCCTGTGCCCCGGAGCATCCCCAGCACGGGCGGGGGCGTTCTGGGTGCTTACATAAGGCACCGCCTGTGGCAGCGCCTCGTGCCGCCGCTCCGCCCACACAGCGCTCCGCGGACACACCGGGAGCGCGGGCGGGAGCCGTCACTGGCTGCGAGAGGGAGGCTGGGCTGAGCCACCGCTCTGGGTGACCCTCGGGGGCTGCGGAGAGGGCTGGGGCAGGCACGGACAGCCCGCAGCCCAGCAGGGCCGAGGGCAGCGCACCCCATGCGCTGTGTCCGCCCCCCGCCCCGGCCCGGGGACGGCGGGTACCTGGTAGAAGAAGACGTCCTTGCGGTCGGTGCCCTCGGTGGCGAACTCCTCTACGATGCCCTCGGGGCTGATGCCGTGCTCGGCGCAGAGCTGCTTCCAGAACTCGAACCCGACTGCGGGAGAGCGCGATCAGACAGGATAGTCGGGCCGGGCCGGCCTGGGCACCGGCACCGGCACCGGGAGCGGGGCAGGGCCCGGAGAGCCCCGGTCCGCAGGTCCCGCCCCGCCACACAGGGCCCCATCCCGTCCCGTCCCGTCCCACAAGGCCCCGCCCCATCCTACAAGGCCCCGCCCATCTCAGAAGGCCCCGCCCATCTCAGAAGGCCCCGCCCATCTCAGAAGGCCCCGCCCCATCTCAGAAGGCCCCGCCAGTTCCTTCCCCCCCCCCCCAAAAGCATCCCGGCCCCGCCCGGTGCGTGCTCCCCCGGCCCCGCCGCCGCTGCCGCGGCGCGCTCACTCTGGTTGCCGCACTGGCCCAGCTGCAGGGTGATGATCTCCCGCGGCATCGCGGCCGAGGCTCCGCTCAGCTCAGCTCCGCTCTCGCTCCCTCTCCCGCCGCCCGCCCAGCCCCGGCCCCGCCGCGTCTCCCGCCGGCGCCAGCGGCAGTGCGCGCGCGCGCACCTCCCGCACTTCCGGGGCAGCGCCGCCCGCCCCCCCCCACCCGTGGCTCCAGCCCCGGCAACGCGCCTGCGCCAAGATGGCGGCGCCCAGCGCGGCACTGTCTCTGCCGGCGGCGGGGGCCGCCATGCCTGCGGCGGGCGCGCGCGCGCGGCGGGCGGGCGGATGTTGACGCCGTGAGGGAGCGATGGCGGCGGCGGCGGCGGGGCCCGGGTTCGGGCCCGGCGAGCGGCAGCGGCGGGTGCAGGCGCTGAGCGCGGCTCTGCGCGGCCGCCTCGGGCCGTACGAGCCGCTGCTGGGCGCCCTGCAGGCCGCGCTGGTGTGGGAGCGGCCGGGCCGCAGCGCGCTGTGCTGGGTGGTGCTGCACGGCCTGTTCTGGTGAGCAGCGGCACCGGCACCGGGCCGCGCAGGGCGGGCAGCGGAGCGGCCCGGTGCCGCGACCGCCGGGGCTGCGGGGGCTCGGAGGGGCGCGGGGGAGCCTCCCCCGGGGACGAACGGGTTTGGGCAGCGGCCCGTTCGGACAGGAGGGATCAGGGAACTCTTGGTCGGCTACAGCCCCGGCCCCTTCTGTGTGCTCCCCTTGTACCGGGGAGCATCAAACCAACCGGGAACAGCCAACCTGCGCTGTGGGGTTCCGGGAGGGCGGCGGGCACCGCTTGACTGGGACAGGGGACTGTCCCAGTAGAACTGACACGAGTAGACAAGAGTACCCCGGCATCTGCTCCCCTCAGTGCTGACTGAGTAGCACCTTCTGTCCAAGAGAAGACTGGTTGGTTTTGGGTTGGTTCGTGTTACCCGTTTATGTCTGGCCAGTACCGACCCCTTTTGTTTCTTCCTCACAGGTTCTTTGCACTGACTTCTCTTCGTTTGCTTTTCCTGGTTGCATTTACCCTCATGGTAGTAGTGTGTATAGACCAGTGGAAACACAAAATCTGGCCAGAAATTGGAGGTAAGTTGCAGCATTTTAGCTGATAGCAGCAAATCAAGCCCTGTTTCCAGCCCCAGCTCTGTACTCTCTGCAGTTAAATTGTTGAAACATGGGTTTTTTGCTTTGAGGGTCTAGAAGCCATCAAGAATACTGCAGGCATGTTCTTCCTGGAGCTGGAAGATTCTAACCTGTGTGAACATAAGACCTTTTTTGTGCTTGTGATGTTGGTATTTGTCTTGTAATCCTGAACCACGGGGTGTACTTGACCTAGTGCAGCTCTCAGGCAGGGATTCACTGTCTGAGCATTAAGTACCAGAGCAAGAAATTGAAAAGTATGTGGAACTCATCTGGATTTCTCCTCAGAATCCATAATAATCCAATTTAGGACGAAGATGAGTCCCAGCCTTGCTGCTGAGCAGAGATTTCTTTGGGAGGAGAGGCATCTGAACAACTGTTAATGAAGTTAGTCTTCAGCTTTCAGTAACCAAAGCGGTTGTGTCCCTTCTTTGTGACATTAATACACTGATGAATGCCCCCATTCCAAACAGGCTGGGGTCTCTTGGCTTTGCATGGATAGGTGGGTTTGGAGCAGTGTAGGGTCTGCATGCTCCCAGGGCTGGTTCCCTGACTAACCAGCAAATTCAGCTCTCAGCTTTCTGCTTCAGCCCATGTTCTCTGTAGTTCCTGGGAAGACATTAAAGCTTTCCTCAGTTTTGGAGCTTGGATCAGGCTCCCTCTTAAGTGGCACTGTCTGTCCAGCTCCCTCATCTGTCTGACTTTGGTCTCTTAGCATAGATGGTACAGCCTTTGGTCACTTTTCAAGTCCCAGCCTCAGTGGGAAAGTATCAAAAGCCTTAAATCCCCGATGCCTCCAGCCTGCAGGCTATTCCTGCTCCCCAGCTGGTGTGGGGGAGAGGGAAGTGGTGTTTTGGCCAGAGTAGCCTCCAGTGTCCAGCAAATACCGAGGAGCAATAGGGAGACTCTTGCAGTCCTGTGCTGTCACACGTACACACTGAAGACGTGTCATGGAGTGATGCATCTCCATCCTATAATTAATGTCTTTTCCAGATGTTCCCCAGCTCATTAAAGCTTTACTTAAATCCCAAGAGCTACGCATTCCCATGGCAAATTCCTTGCAACTAATGTAGTGTCTGTTCTTAATATTTTAGTGGCGAGACCTGACGAATTAGACAATGAGAGGTAGGAAACTAATTGACTCCTCTGCTGTTGATACTTTGCTGTGATACCGTGTCATTGCCTGCACATGCTTGGAATATCAGCTCCTTGGGGTGAGGAGGAGGGGGGAGAAGGGAGAAGGGAGGATGGAGCCCGGGACGCTGTCAGGCAGTTGTGAGAAGCTTTTGACTTGCTCAAGCCTTTGTATTATACTTCATCTTTGCCTCATACCAGCTTCCAGTGGTGCTTGCTTGATCCCCTGCCCCCTGAAGTTAAGAGGCGCTGCCTTGGAAGCAATTCCTCTTGTGTGGGCCTCCAGCAGCAGGAAAACAGCATTTCTGTGGGAATTAATGAAGTCCTCTGAGACTCGATAAGGAATGTTAGGCAGGCCTGTTCCAGCAGTTGTTCCTGCATAGTTATGGTCTGACTTGCAGCATTAATAATGGGTTGAGAAATGCTGAGGTGTTGCCTCAGTGCTCACACCTGCCTCCCTGGGCACACCTTCCTGCCGCCACTGCCAGGCTGTGCTGGATGTCAGCGCCCACTTAAGTCACCTGAGCTGGTGCCAGAGGTCACTTGTCTTTGTTCAGTTTTTTAAGAGGCCCAAGCACAAAAGGAATTGCTCTTCCTTAACCTTCAGGTACTCGTGACCAGCAGTTAAGAGGCACTAACAAAACTCACCAGTTCAAGGCCTCTAGAGTAGCTATCAAGTGAGGTGCAAGGCTGCTTCCAGACCTCATGCTGTAGTGGTTTCACTGACTGAAATTCCTGCTCCTTGGCTGCTGTGGGAGCGCTGGGACACTGGTAGAACAGTTATAGACAAGCTGCTTTGGGCAGGACAGTGCTTGGTGGGCAGGTGACCTTCATCTCTAGAGCTGTGTGCTGGGGAGGAAGAAGCATTGAGGCAAGTTTTTGTAACAAGGGACTTCAGCACTGACATTGATGCAGTAATATCTGTTCCCAAATTCTGTCTTCACTGCAGCTGGGGATATGTCCACCCTCGGCTGCTGGGAGTGCCAGAGCTCTGTCACCATTTGGCTGAAGGATGGGTGTCTGCGACCAACTTCTTAAATAATCTCTTCATTTTCAAGAGGCAAAGCCCTGGCAAGGTAAGAATGTACAGACCTCAAAAATAACCTGTTTGGTGTGGAGCCTCTGCTGACCACAAGGATCCTCCTGTGCTGGCATCCAGTGCTGCCTGAACATGTTCAGGCATGGGAGGTTGCCATGGGAGGTCTCCCACAACACCGTGGCTGTTAGGTGGTGGGGAGGAATGGAAAGCACAGGCAGAACAATCAGGTTCTAGAGGAGAGAGGAGAAAGTGAGGCCATTACTTAACCTTGGAAACTCACTGTGTCCCATGTCTTCAGTTTTGCCTTCTAGTGTGTGGAGTTTTCACTTTCCTGGCTGTCCTTGGCCGGTACATCCCTGGACTCTTGCTCTCATACTTGCTGTGTAAGTAGATCTCTGTGCCAATACAGACTTAACGTGTGAAAAGAGAGGAGGGATCTGAATGTGCGCAAAAGGAAAGCTTGTGTGAATGGCTTTAAAATTTAAAATAATACACTCCGCCTGGAACGTGGCGGTTCTTGACCAGGACTCGAAGTCTGGTCTGGAGAGAACATGTTTGAGTGCTTAGCAATCACAGATCTGAGCACTGACTGCTTGGCCTCTCAATTTGGTTAAATTGGCAGAGGCGATGGCGCCAGTTCTCACGGCCTCCTGCAGCACTGTCCTCAGTGCCCGGGTCTGCCACGCTCTGTGTGTTGTGCTGCATCACAAAACGGGCAGGATGCTCGCCAAGCAGCATCCTGACCAACCTTCTAACGTGCATTCCCAGTGCTCCTCGTCCTGCTGTGGCCCCTCGCCGTGTACCACCGGCTGGGGCAGCGCATGTACCTGCGGCTGGAGCCGGCTCTGCAGCGGCTGGACTTCAGCGTCCGGGGATACATGATAGCCCGGCAGCGGGAGAGGCAACGTGAGTGCTGTGCCATTTCTGACCCCTCAGACCTTGGCCCTTGGTGCCTGAGATGGGCTGTGAAAGGAGCCCGGCCCTGGCAGGGGGTAGGACTGCATGTCTTGGCATGGCAAATTCTCGGAGCTGCCTTGGGAAGGGAGCGAGGCGGCTCTGCCTCCACAGCCACCTCCCAGGGAGCAGCTGCCGTGGGCTCTGCGAGGCGCTGGGCTGCTCCAGTTCTCGGCTGCCAGAACTCTGTGTTCCATGTGATGGTTGCGCAGAGAAAGGAGGAAGGGATCAGTGCAAGGGAGTGCTAAAACATGTTCATCTCGGCAAAAAAATCTGCCTCAGTCAGGAATTATCGCAGCTCTGCTGCGGAACAGAGCTGGCTCTAATGTCCTGTGTCCAGCCTGGGGTGTTGTGGTTCTGCACAGAGCCCTGTCCCAGCAGCAGTAACAGCTTTGGCTCTGGTTTCTGGCAGAGCGTGCCCGGGCTCTTGGTCAGGAGGCCACGGATGATGGGAGCGACAGTGAAGAGGAGCTGGCTGCATTCTGCCCCAAGGTAACGGAGGGTCTGGGAGAGGGGAGAGCCTGGCTGGACAGAACAAACAGGGTGGCTGAATGTGATGGGAGAGCAGATGAGGACACTCCCCTTTCAGAGAGGTGTTTCCCACTCTGTCCCCACTCAAGGATGTCCAATGCTGCTCATGCCAGCTGCAGGCTCTTAGGCTGGGCAGTAAACATGAATGAGCCTTAGGTACCAGCCTCCTATGAGGGCCAGGTTTAACTAAAGGCCACTGGATCATCTATTTAGTCTTGAGGCACAAGAATAAACTCTTCAACGCTGATGTTTTCAATTTTATGTCCTATTTCAAAGCTGGATGACTCTGTGGTTGCCAAGGAACTGACCATCTCTGACTCGGAGCATTCAGATGCTGAGGTTTCCTATACTGAAAACGGGATGTTTAACCTTTCGAGGGGCCAGACTCCCCTGACAGAGGGATCAGAAGGTGAGAGGAAATGGGCAGCTTGTGGAAGGTGTGGAATGCCAAACAGGCGCCAGCGTGACGGGTTGGAGGGCGGATGTGCTGTTACCTCATGCCCTTGAAGTCTGGCTCTTTGATGTCAGCCTCGCTGCTGCAGATGAGCTGCAACTGCCTGTTTTGTTCAGAGTGTCCTCCTTCATTCCTGTGGTGCTTGACAAGAGCGACAGCAGCTGCTCTGCAAAGGCAGATCCAGCTCTGCCAGTCTGACTGTGGGTGCAGAAGCAGCGTGGTTGGGGGTGTGGGTGCTCCCCTCTGGCAGGTGGCTGGTTTGGCACCCGCATTCCTTGTGAATGAGCTGGGAGATCAGTGGGATCTGAATAGCTGGGATGAGGAGGAGGGCGAGGTTGAGGAGCCTGTGGTCTGTGAGATGCCAACAGTCTGCCCCGGGGAGGTGCTGGCCCAGCTCCTGATGGAGCCTGTGGGTGCTGGGTGAGTGCCAGCATTTAAAGCACTTTCTCCTCTTCCAGACCTGGACGGACACAGTGACCCAGAGGAGTCTTTTGCAAGGGATCTCCCCGACTTCCCTTCCATAAACCCAGAAGCAACTGGCATAGATGACGAAGACGACACCAGCATTGGGATCCCGAGCCTGGCATACCGCCCACAGGGGACAGAGGATCTGCATCTCCCGTACGACCAGGACGAGTCTGGTGTGCTGCCCTCGGTGCAGAATCTCACCAACAACATCGCTGGCTTTGTCACCAGGGGGATGATCCAGCTGGCACTGTCAGGAGCCCCTCAGCCAGGCTCCTCACGCAGCACCAATCCCCAGAGAGGGGCAAAGACTCACCTCAGAGCAGTCAGCTCGGACTTGGACACTGATGCTGAAGGGGATGATTTTGAACTGCTGGATCAGTCTGAGCTGAACCAGCTGGATCCTGCTGGCTCCCGAGGCCAGTAAGCCATCCCATCACTTCCCTCTGGTTTTCTATTGTGCGTCACGGAGGGAATCCTGGAAGGAGAAGCCTTGCATAGTTCTCTCAATCGTCTCCTGTGAGTCTGAGTGACGTGACAGCCAGTCCTGGCTGGGAACATCACTGTGACTTGTGACTCTGTAGCCTCGCTTGGATTTTAAAATAAAGGACACTGGTAATCCCTAGGGAGAGACGTTGATGGGACAGGTCCACAATCACCCTGTGCTGTCTGCCAGGATGCTGCCTGCTCCAAACTTCCTCACCTGAGACAATAAATGTGGTGTCTGCAGCTCTCGAGGCCGGTGAGAACGACGGCATTGCCAGGGACAATCGTGCACCGACCTCTGGGGCTGATGGACAACCAGGGGAACAGGATGGGGCCCTTCAGGCTTGGTGTCTGGGTCCCAGTGCTGATCTGTCTCAGACAGCCATTCCCTGCTCCTAAAACGTTCACAAATCCAAGTCTTCTCTCCCAGCAATATCCAGCTCCAGGTGGAACCAAGCCCCTTGCTCCACTGTGGACGTTTTGCAGCCGCGATGTTTTCCTTGCACTGGCCACTCACTCCCTCAGCTCCAGCTCCTCGTGATGCTGTTCTTTAAGAGCTCGATGGCAATAAGACACCTGCTGTGACCACCAGAGTCCTGCAAGAACATCCACGTGTGGCCCCCTGCTCTTGTGTTGCTTTTCCTGAACTAACAGCCTTTGTTGAGAGCCAACTAACACTTTGCTAGAACCCCCTGTGCTCCTACCCGCGTGTTCCCGTGGGCAGGGCTGAGGTTTCCTGGAAGAGGGAGGCGGTGGGACAGGGATGCTTGGCCAGTGGTGTGTCGCCCTGGCCCTGTTGTGTTCCAGCCTTGTGCAGGTAGAATCCAGCAGGGGGAACCGGACCGGTCCCATGAACAAACCAGCAGTCCCCGGGGAGAGCCACCCCCCTCTGTGCCCGCCGAGCTCCCCCCGCCCTTGCTTTTCCTAAGCCATAGACCCGGTTCTGATCACGTTTGTGCAGCCAAGAACGTACCTCGGCAGGGACCCCGTTACCGGCTTCTGTTTGTTTGACTCCGCCTGCTCGAGCGCGTCCGCCGTGCCGGGACCGCGGCCGGGAGGGGCAAGCGGGGCGGGGCGGCAGGCTCAGACCCGGGGGCTGGGGTCGGTAACGGGTTATTCCAGAGGGGCGTGAGGCTGCCCACGGGCCGGGGGGCGCGGGTTGCGGGTGCCGTGGGTCCCGCACGGGGCGGGGCTGCACCGGAGCCCCGCCCCTCCCGAGGCGCGGCTGCCCCGCCCATCGGCGCCGCCCCGGGCCCCGTTCCCGGTTGGGCGGAGCGCGCCGGAAGTGCCGCCAGCGGCGCCAACCGGGACCGGAGCGGGGCGGGAGGAGCGGGATGAGCAAAGGGCGAGAGGCCGCGGCGGGCGGTGAGTGCGGGGCGGGCCGTGGGGGTGGGTGAGGGAGGGCAGGCCCCGGCGCGGCCGCTGCGGTGCCGGAGGAGGCCGCGGTGACCGGGGCCGGCCCCCGCAGGAGGCTCCGCCTCCGCCGTCCTGCTGCGGTACCTGCGGGAGCAGAACCGTCCGTACAGCGCCCAGGACGCCTTCGGGAACCTGCAGCGGGAGCACGGGCTGGGCAAGACGGTGAGCGGGGCCGGGCTGGGGCGGGGCGGGCCCGGTCCCTGTGGCGGCTGACGGCGCGTCCCACAGGCCGTGGTGAAGGCGCTGGAGCAGCTGGCGCAGCAGGGCCGTGTTCGCGAGAAGGCCTACGGGAAGCAGAAGATCTACTTCGCCGACCAGGTGAGCCCCGGCCGCGGGTGCCCTCTGCCCGCTGCAGCCCCCCCTGACCCCTGCTCCCCGTAGGAGCAGCTCCCGGCCGCCAGCGATGCCGAGCTCCGCGGGCTGGACGGGGAGATCGCCGCCCGCTCCGCACAGCTGCAGGCGCTGCAGCAGAGCTGCCGGCACATGGAGGCGGGTGAGTGCGCCCGAGCGGCCCCGCGGGCTCAGGGACAGGCTCAGGTCCTGGCTCAGCAACCATCGGGAGGGCCCCCAGGGCACGGGGCAGCTGTGCCCCAGTGCCAGCGGGCAGCCCGGGCGGTGAGTGGTGCCGCCTCCCCAGAGCTCAAGGACCTGAACAGCTCCATGACAACGCCCGAGATGGTCAAGGAGATCGAGGCGCTGAGGAAGGATTGTGCCAGTTACACGGAGAAACTGGAGAGAATTAAATCTGCCACCAACCACGTGACTCCGGAGGAAAAGGAGAAGGTGAAGAGCTGCTGGGGCTGAACCTGGTGCTGGGCTGGGCCTCCAACGGGATCCAGCACGACCCTGACGGGCATTCCCGACGTGGTGCCGTTGGCAGGTGTGCCAGGAGCAGCAGCTGTACCGCCGGGAGTGGCGCCGGAGGAAGCGGATGGTACTGGCTGGGGGGCTGGAGGTCAGTGCTGGCCCTGCTGGGATGGGCCCCACACAGCCCCTCACATGCCCTGTCCCATCAGGCCACCGAGCTGCTGGACGCCATCCTGGAGGGGTACCCCAAGAGCAAGAAGCAATTCTTCGTAAGTACCGAGGCTGGAACCTGCCTGGGGCTACTGAGCCAGGCCCTGACCTGCCCTGACCCACCGATGCCATACAGGAGGAGGTCGGGATAGAGACGGATGAGGAGCACGGCGTGGTGCTGCCAGCAGCCCTGTGAGGGGCTGGGGGAGCCTTTGTCCCGGGGGAGAAGCTGCTGCTGTGGAGCTGCTGCTGAAACTCAGCTGTTGGGTTGTTGTTTCTCTTTTTGCAGGACTTGGGCTTGTCCCGTGTATTTACGTGTTTAAAATTTTTTTGCAATTGGAAGGGTGGTAGGTAGGTAGGCAGGCACTGGCCCTCTCCTTGCAGAGGGATGTTGTTTCTTCCTGCCCCTCAGCACAGGGAGCTGCCAAACTGGGGTCCAGTGGGGCTGAGGGGAGGTGGGGGGGCACTGGTGCTCCAGTAAGGAAGGAGAGTGAGTGACTGTCAGAGCTGCAGAGCTCTGTGTGTGATCCAGCCCCTTTGTGCCCTGTGCCTGAGTGGTCACTCAGATCAGAATATGATCCATTAAACACCAGAATTTTGATTCAGCTGTGCTTCTCTATGGTGTTTGTCTGTTCAGAGGGTGTTAGGACAGGGTTTGGGTCCTGAGGGGTAGGAGCCAGGAGAGGGTAACATGAACCTCAGAGGCTGGAATGGGCTTCTGGAAACTACTGGCTCTAGGGCCCAGCTTCAGGAACACAGCAGCAGAAAAATCACTAAAACATTCAGCAACATTTATTTAATTACTTTTCTCAATAGAAAAATACATCACTCTCATGTGTGAGGTCTGTAAAGCTCCTCATCCTCCTCCCAAGGTAGGAAGCAACACTCCCTCCTCAGCTCCGGGAAAAAAACAGCCTGAAATAAACACTCCCTGGCTGTGCCCCTGGAGCAGGAGCACAAACGTGGTTATGGAGAACAAATCCCACTATCCCTTTACTCTGGGCAGTGACCAACCCTCACCTGGGCAGAGCTGTGACCCAAACTGGACATGAGACAGTGGCAAAGGTGTCCCTGAGAGCAGCTGCCTGCACATCTGGCACTGGCAGCACTCCAGGACTGTTTCAGTGATTTACAGAAATGAAAATCAAATCAAGGCTGATCAGGGATGTGTGTGTATAAAAATTCTAAGGAGGGGCAGCGAGTGCTTGTGGCCACAATGTGCTGCAGCTGCAGAACGTTCTGTGCAGCACAGCCACCCCGAGAAGGAGCTGGACACGTTCCAGCACTCGCAGGAACTTCCCATGTCCCTGTGAGGGAACCTACAGCTGCAGGGGCACCCTGGCCCTAAGGGGGCTCATCCTGCTGCCAGCACTGACAGGTTCCCCCAAAACACAACATCTGCTTCAGAGGGAGGTGGGAGACAGTCCAGAACTTGGGGAGAACCTATTCCTACTGTTTCACCAGAAACCCACCGTTTTTAGCACACATTCATCACGTTTCCCCAGCCGGGGTCAGTGGGGCCGTCAGAGGCCTGAGGGCATGGAGCAGAGCTGCTCTGGGGTCAGCTCTGCAGGGAGAGTCGGTGGCACAGGCAACCCCACAGCCCTGCCTGAGCCACAGACTCTGCCCCCACTCCTCTGCTCCACACCCCCTTTACCTCCCCCCTTGCCCAGTCCCTGCCAAGACTCGGTAACACCGATTGGAGCAGCCGTGTCTGCATGGCTGCCCTTAGGCTTCGGAGGGAATACAATAAATAATTCAGAAAAGCTCAAAAAACAGCCACGAGGGAGAGTGCCCAGGGGGGTGCCTGTTCCCCAGGCCCCTTGGGCAGGAGGTGCCCCCGTCCCCATGGGCACAGAGGAGGCAGAGGAGGCTCAGTAGAGCTGACTCTTCACCTGGTGCAGAACCCCGATGACAACTTCCCGCAGCGTCTGCAGCAGAGAGGGGACATGGTCAGTTGGTCTGTGGGGGAACAGCCACCCCCGTGCCACTGCCTCTCCCCCTGGGCCATGGCACCAGTGCTCACCTGGGGCTTGCAGTGCTCCTCGATCCAGCTGAACACACACGCTGAGAGCTCCTGGAAACTCGTGACAGAGATGGAGGCATTGAAGGACTGGAACAGGGAATCCATGATACCTTGGAAAACGTTGAATTTCACCTCATCGGAGACCTGGTCCTTCCCCTCGTTTGGGTTGTCCTGATGAGCTTTCACGATCTGCTCATAGTTCCTGAAACAAGTACGGGGCCCCGAGGTCAGCAGCGAGGCCTCTGCACCCAGATCCTGCTCCTGAGCTCCTGCTCCCACCTCCCACACTCAGCTCCTGTGCCCAGCTCCAAGCTCCAGGCCTGTCCCCAGCCAGAGAACCTGGCTGACCTGGATGACCCCTGGCAGCTCTTCCCTTACACTTTCATGATCTTCAAGGCCATCACATCTTTCCTGAGGGTAGAAACTTCCTCTTCCTGCTTCTTCTTTTCCTTGTGCAGGAATTGGATGTAGTCAATGGCTGAGCACGAAAACGCAGAGTGAGGATTTGGGAGAACACACAAAGGCCCCTGAGACCCCCACAGGAGGTGCCCAAGCACCTGAGCTCCCCAGAGCCTCATCACACCACAAGGTCCCAGGGTGCTGAACTCTGCCCTGCACAGCTCCAGGGAGGCATTCTGTGGGGTCAGTAGCACCCCTTTCCATCTCCCCACCCCTTGAGACTCACTTTTCTGGAGGACAATGGCCTTGCTCAGCTTCTGGGAGCCGATGGAGAAATCCTGCTGCTCGCAGGTGGGGACGATGGCCTGCAGGTCATCGTAGCCTTTCTGGGGGGAAGCAGAGCCACAGCACGTGGAGCTCACCCTGTGGGGCTGGGCTCAAACCCAGCTCCCCCCACACAGCCCATCAGGGCCAGGGCAGCTCCCTGCACATGAGGAACCCTTTGGGGAGGGCAGATCCAGCAGCTCAGCAGGGGCAGTGCTGGGTGGGCTCTCCCCCTCACCTTGATGGCATCGCGGCGCTTCTGCTCGGCCTGGGTGTGGGCGCGGCGGCGCCGGTCCTTGTACGACTCCTTGTAGGGCTCCTGGTGGTAGTCACTGTCCTCGTCGTCTGCGGGGACAGGGCATGGCCCGGGGATGAGGAAGCAGAGGCACAAGGGGGCTGTGGCAGCTCCAGGCCCAGCACAGCCCCTGCCCCACTCAGCTCCTGCAGGCTGGGCCAGGGGCAGCGCCCCACAGACCTCTCCCCTCGGAGCTGCACGGGGGGCATCTCCTGCTCCCACCACCTCCCTCCTCCTCCTCAGGGTGCGAACCTGCCCAGCCCCCTGGGCAGAGCTGCAGCCTGGCAGGTGCTGGGCTTCCCCGGGAGCAGAGACACACCGCGGTGTCGGGACAAACCCCACCTGTGTTGGGGACAGAGGAGGCGCTGGTGGAGCCGATGCTGTTGGCCCGGGACACTATGCTGCCTTTCCGGGCGTTCTCCATGAAGAGCGCTGAAAGGAGAGCGTCCCGGGGTCAGCGCCCAGCGCAGGGTGTCACCGGGCGCAGGAGAACGGGAGGGGCATCCCCGGGTGGCCGCTGCCACCCTGGCGCGGGGGGTGGCACCTACCGGAGTCCAGGCCATTGTCGCCGTAGGCCGCGTCCACCTACACGGGGCCGGTGGAGACACGTCAGCGGGGCCGGGCTGCGACCGCCCCCCGCCCAGGCATCGACCCCCGCGCGTTCCTCGCCCCGGCGCTCGCCCTGCCCGCCCTCCAAGGCGCCCGCCCGCCGCCCCGGCGGCGCTCCCGGCCCGGCCCGGCCCCACCTTCCCCCAGGGATCCTCGCCCCCTCCCGGAGGCTCCGCCATCTTCCGCCCGCCCGCTCATGTGACCGCCGCGGGGGCCGATGGGAACCGCGTCCCGCCGCCAGGGGGCTCCCGCCCCCTCGGTGTGCGTGTGACGTCATGGTCGTGACGTAATCATGATGATGTGATCTTCCGTGACGTCATCGCCACCGCAGCACCGGGGGCCACGTCCATAACGGCAGCTCGGAGGGGCACCCGAGCCCCTGTGGAGGTTGGGGGGGTGGGGGGGGGGTGTATGGAACCGGCACAGGGACACGGGACCGGCAAACAGACATGCACAGTGCGAGCAGCCTCTTTACTGGCTCAGCCCTGCAGGGTCCCCTGAACTGGGGGACATCAGGACGCCCCAGCCCCCCCCGTGGAGCTGGATGGGCTCAGTGGGCTCGGTCCCGCGCTGCTCCATCCGCTGGCTCTCGCAGGGCAGTGGTGGACACGGACCCTCCCGGGACCATGCAGGACTGCCCCTCACAGGTGGGGCTCGTGGCCAGGCTCTGGGCGCAAGCGCTGCTGCAGCAGGTCCCAGGCCTTCTGCACCTGCCAGAGAACCACCCAGGGTGGCACCTCAGAGCCCACAGACCCCCAGAGCGGCACATCGGCATGGGGTCACACAGGGCTCCCACACCTCCTCTCCCTTCCCAGCTGCCTCTGCATCCCCAAATCCCTCCCTCGTGGCCGTGTCCAGAGGCAGCCTCAACGGTGAGAGCGCACCCAGGCACACGATGCCCAGCCCGGGCGCAGCACAGAGCCCTCCAGTCCCACAAGACACCCCCAGCACCAAGGCAGCCCCGGGCTCACCTGCTGCCGGGTGATGTCCGGCTCCCAGAGGGTGCAGAGCACCACCTGTGCCCGCTCCACCCGCTGCCTGTTGGTCATCTGGCTCTGCAGCCGGCGGCGAGCGGCCTCCTCGCTCAGCCCGTCCCTGGCCACAACGCGCCTCACGGCCTGGCAGGGACACAGGGGACGCTCAGGGGAGGCCGAGGACCAGCTCTGGCAGCGAGCAAGGGGCCCAGGGCATGGCTCACCTCCTCCTCTGGGATGATGGCTGTCCACACCTCGTGGACCATGTCTTCCCACCCGGCCTCCAGCAGCACGGCAGCGTCCAGCACACACACGGCCTTCCCTGCGGAATGAGGGCATTCCTCAGTGCCTGGCCATGGATGGAGCGACAGCTCCTCGGCTCTGGCCCAGCCTGGGCGCAGTTACCCCCACTCCTGCAGCACAGACACTTCGCTGCTGAGCTGAGGCTGCGATGGAGCTGCTCCCATCACCTTGAGCGTCGGCCTCCCGGATCTGCTCCCTCGCCATCCGGGCTATCTCGGGCCACACAATGTCCGTCAGGCTCTTCAGACGCTCCTACAAAGGACCAGGGCAGGATTCGGGATTTGCTCCCTTACCCTCAGAACTCCTGGGCAGCCAACAAGGGGATGGTGGCTGTCAGCAGCCAGGGGGCACCCAGGAAGGTGAGGGGGTTTTATTTCCCTTGCCCTGCCAGGCAGATCCTTGGTTTCTGCTGCCCCTCAGCACAGTGAGGTCTTGGCGGGGCAGAGAGACCCATCCACCCAGGGGACCCCTCAAGCTGCCTCCACCTGGGGCTAGGGCAGCACCAGAGCCACAGGCTGAGCACTGACCCCACCAGCAAGGCCAGGTGTCACTGAGCCCCCCAGGTACAAGGGGCAGAGAGCACCAGCTCCACATTAACCAGGGCTGTTGCTCTGCACTGGGTGAAGAAAAAGCATGGGATAGAGGGGACAGGGATGGGGACAGGGAGGCAGCAGCTGCTGAAGGGCAAGAGGACTATGTCCAGCACAGCTGCTGACTCAGCTACAGGGACGGGATCTGTCCTGCCCTGTCACTGACAGGAAATCAGCCAGGAAGGTGTCATCAGTTCAAAGGGCTGAAAACTCAACACCCCTCAACACAAGGGGAGAGCTCCCCTAGCTCATGGGATTAAATACTGAGTCTCCATATTGCTTTTACCTGGTTTCCAAACACTTTGGCCCCAAGGACTTTCCTGTTAATCATCCCATCTTCATTCAAGATCTCTGCAAGACAGAAGCACAACAGGTTTGGGAGGAACAAACCCAGCTCCCATCCCTGGGGTAAGCCTTGGTCAGGAAAACAGCTTTGGCACAGGGCTCTCAACGGGACACAGAAAGGGCCTGTAAGACCTGACCCGGCAGCTCTTCACCTGACTCATGAAAAGGACAAGCAAGAGCTCATCCCAGGCAAACAGCAGCCCAGTTCAGCCTTCCCCACCAGCAGTTCTGACATGGGACTCACCATATTTGGGCAGCCCAAAACCCACGGGGCAGGAGTAGGACACAGGCCAGGGCTCCTTGCGATGTTGGGACACCCTTCCCTCCCCCTCCTCCTCCCAGTCCTCCCCACAGCCTCTGGTGGCTCTACCTGCCCCAAAGGCTGCCACCACCCGCTCGTAGGCCGGGCCACCAGGGACATAGACGGCGTGGCCCAGCTTGTCAGCATCGATGACAAAGGCGCCCAGGTGCCCCAGGAGTTTGGCGATGGAGGTTTTCCCACTCCCGGTGCCCCCCGTGAGGCCAATCACGTACGGGCGCGACGGCAAGGCCGGGTCTCGCTAAGGGAAGAAGGAAAGCTGATGGAGGACTGCACTTTGCTGGAGAAGGATCCCAATGCCACAGCCTCGAGATGGACATGAAAGGCTCTGGCTTGCAGAGCAGCAGGAGCGCTGCCAAACTCTGTGGATCCCAAGACTCACACCCCTCCTCCCAAGGCACACCGCTCTCATCGCAGCCGTGGTTCTCCCTCACCCGTGGGGGCTGCAGCAGCGTCCCCAGCAGCCTCTGCCGGAGGCTGGAGGAGCTGATCTTCTCCTCCTCGTTCTGTTGGTGGTCAGGGTCCATCAGCAGCTGGATCTCGTGGAGGGCCAGCTCAGGGAGCCCCTGAGGAGAAAAGGAATCCCCAAGAGCCATCAGCCATAAGAGTGTGGCGGGCAGGACAACTGAGACCCGATTTGCCTCTGGGCAGTGTTGGGCAGGGGCAAGAGGGGTGCAGGGGCAGCCCTGGGCTCCAGAGCGGGAATTACGTTTTCAAGTCTCTTCCTATTCACGGCCTCCCCTCCCCGGCGTGTCTCCTCACTGACCACCAGGCACTGCAGGTGGGGGTCTGTGACTGAGGGGCCGAAGGGGTCGGCCAGAGGCACGATGTCGTAGCTCAGCGAGGGCTTCACGTCCTCCAGGAACTCGCGAAGCTTTGCCGCCCGCAGCTCGTAGGGCTCGATCAGCTCCGGCAGAACCTTGTCTACCAGGTGCCAGGAGGGTGGGGAAGCACAAGAGTGACAGAGAAACAAGACCAGGAGAAGGGAGACAAAACTTGTTCATGACTTTGAGCAGCTGCTCCCTCCTGCCCTTGCCCCCACTACGCCCACACACCTTGCTAGCTGTGGACAGGACACCAGGTCCCCACTGGGTACCCGGTGTCACCTTGCCTGGGTGGCAACTGCTTTGGGTGGGTGGCTGCCAGGACCCCCCGCGTCAGTGGTCCCCCAGACCACCGCCCTGCCCCGGCCAGCACCAGGCTGACCCCTCGGCCACCCCGGACTCACGGCGGAGCAGGTCTCCGTCGGCCACCCCGGCCAGGAGCCGCCGCCGGGCCAGAAGGCAGCAGGCGCTGAGCAGGAGCCGGTGGGCGCCGTGGAGCCGGTCGAAGGTGCCGCCGACCGCCACGTCCAAGAATTCGGGGAGCGTCGCGCCAGGATCCTGCTCGGGGTCCCCCTCGGGGTCCCCGCCGCCGGTGTCCTCGCCCAGCAGCAGCGCGGGCAGGCTGGGCGGGCAGCCGTACACGGCCGCGGCCAGGCGCTGCAGCTCGAGCTGCACCGGCTCCGGCGGCCCCGGTGCCTCGGCGGCAGCCGCCAGCAGGACGCGGGGCGGCCGTGCCAGGCGGCGGCCGGGATCGAGCAGGACGCGCAGGTCCAGCCCCTGCCGCGCCGCCGCCGCCTCGTACAGCGCGGCCAGAGTCCGCAGCAGCGCGGGGCCCGCGGGCGGCGCGGCGGGGCCGGGGCCGGCGGGGCCGCCCAGCCTCAGCCCCGGCTGCAGGTGCACGTACAGCGGCCCCGCCACCAGCCCCGCCGCCGCCGCCACCAATCCCGCCGCCCGCCGGGGCAGCGCGGGCAGCGGCGCCGTCAGCACCAGCAGCCCCGAGGGGAAGGGCGGCATCGCCCCGCCGGATGCGCCGCCGACCGGAACGGGGACGGCACCGGCAGCGGAACGGCACCGCCTCCCCGGGCGGCCCCGGCGCTGCTCCGCCCGCGGGGGGAGGAGACCGGCAGGCCCGGCCCCGGCGCGGCCCTGCCCGGCTGGGACTGAGCGACAGGGACGGAGCCGGAGCTGTGCGACTGCAAAAGGGCTTTATTGGGGACACGGTGGGACAGAGCCCGCACGGAGCTCGACCAGGCTCTGCTCAGGGCTGATCCCCGCCGACTTCGCTGCCGCCGAACACGAAGTCGTGCATGGCGCGGACGTACGCGGAGCCGTCGGGGCTGCCGAGCCGCAGGCGCCAGAGCGGGGCGAGGAGCTGGGTGCTGGCGCAGCGCAGGGGTGGGCAGAGGCTGACGATGGCCTCCAGGAACACCTGGCACCGCAGAGGGGTCAGAGCCGTCCCCGGCCCGGCTCCACGGCCACCCCCGTCCCGCGCGGACTCACCGGCAGGACCTCCTCCACCTCCTGGGCCGCGTCGCGGAACAGGCTCTGGCAGTGCCGCAGGTACCGGCGGTACAGCCCCCGCGTCTCGGCGTCCAGGCCCTGCAGCTCGCTGCCCTCGGGGTCCGGGCACTGTAGGTTGGCCAGAAAGCTGGTGTGGACGGGCCCGCACTCCACCAGTGTCACGCTGGGGGAAGGAGCGCATGAGATGACACCTTATTCCCAGCCCTGGCATCTCCCTGTCCCAGTGGGCAGTCGGCAGGATCCAGCCCCCGCGGCACCGCCGGCACTCACTGGATGTTGAAGGGACGCAGGACGATGGCCAGGCTCTCGCACAGCCCCTCCACCGCAAACTTGCTGGCGCAGTACACGGCATTGAAGGGTAGCCCTGGGGCAGAGCCGCACTCTGAGCACTGGGGTTCTTCCCTGCGGCTCCCCACGCCCCAGGGTGCCAGGGGTCCCACCTTGCAGCCCCCCGATGCTGCTGGAAACAATGATCCGCCCGGCCCTGCGGCGCTTCATGGCAGGCAGGAATGCCTGGATGGTGCGGACGGCCCCAAAGAAGTTCACATCGAAGAGGGTTTTCATGGCCTGGTCAGAGCAGGTCTCCAGGGGTCCCATCAGTCCCACCCCCGCATTGCAGACTGCTGGGCATGGTGCAGTCAGATGGGCATTGCAGCCCCCACACACCACTGAGTGCCAGAAGGCAGGAATGGGGGGGCCTTTCCCTGCTGATGGGCCCTTGCTGAACACATCCCATCCCAACTCCAGGACTGCTGGCGTCTCCCATGATTTGGCATCTACATTCTGGAAGGGCTGTGACCCTGGAGATGTCCCCCCAGCCACCCAAGGGGGCAACAGGAAGAGTCGTACCCAACACGTCCAGGCGCTGCTCCTGCACCCGCTGCGCAGCGGCTGCCAGCGAGTGCGGGTCGGTGACATCGAGCTGCAGGAGCTCCAGCGTGTCAGGGCAGTGGCTGCCCAGGTGCTCCAGCAGCCGCTCGCCCTTGGCCAGGTCGCGCATGGTGGCGTAAACTGGGGAGAGAGTGCGACCGCAGGCAGTGAGGCCACAGAGCCCACCCCCCACCCAGGGCTGACCCCAGCCCACCCCCAGGCACTGTCTGTCCTTGTTGAGGTGCTGCCTGGCCCAGCCTGGAGACCCCCAGAGATGCTGGAGCCCCCGGGGGCAGCGCTGTCCCTTTACCTTTGAAGCGGTGAGTGCTGTCGGCCGCCAGGCGAGCGGCCAGTCCCAGCCCAATGCCCGAGGAGCAGCCCGTGATCAGCACCGTGGTTCTCTCCATGGCCCACAGTGCCGGCCGAGGGGGCCGTGCTGCTTAAGAGGGCTGGGAAGGAGGGTCCCCCCACCCCACCCCACACTGTTATGTCTGCTGCCTTATCTCAAGGCCCCTCCACCGACCGCCCTGTGCGTGCCTGGGGCTCCCTGCGCCTTGATGCTCTCGCAGGTGCTGCGATAACAACCCTTGTGGGGGGAGGCTCTGGGGCACAAGGGGAGCTGCAGCCCCAGGGAATCCGCACCAGCCACCCTGTGCTGTGCCAGGCGCTCCAGCTGCCAGGACTTGTCTGGCAGTGCACTGTTCCCGCTATGTGGGCTTAGAGCCAAGCTGCTCCTCTACCCCTTGTGTTCCACACAGTCCTGCACTGGGGAGACGAGCTAGGAGAAAAGAGTCTTTATTTGCTCCACAGCCAGGCTCTGCCTGAGCTCCAGCTGGAGAAAAGGCCTCAAAAACCCCAACCTGACAGAGCACGGCCCCAGCAATGCCCCAGGAAATGCCACTAGTCTTTTATGGCACAGAAGGCACCAAACAGGGGCAGGGATGTGCAGTACAGGGTCCCTGCAGGCGCTGAGGTCCAGGGATGCTCTGCCCTTACACCACTGCCACCTCCCTGCTTCTCCACCATCACTGCCCCTGTGAGCCAGCCAGGGCCCCACTGCAGGGACATGTCGGTTCTGAAACTCAGCAGAATCTCCCCAAGCTTCCAACTGGGAGCACTGGGGCAGCCCAGCTTTCCAGGGGATAGGCTCAGGGCAGACAGGCAGGGCTGGGCACAGAGCAGAGTGCAGAATGTGTCCCTGGGGCACAGCCTGCCCCCCATCTGTCTGCCAACCCCTGTCAGGGCACATCCTGCCTACACAGGAGAAACAAGGGGTCCAGGCTGGCTGGGTGCCACCAGTACAACCAGGATGCAGCCATCAGGTCAGGAGTTGCAGGAGCCTGGATCAGGAGGGCGTGAGGGCTCTGCCCTCCCTTCCTGGGGGAGGCTCCGGAGGCTCAGTCCGAAGTCATGCCAGCCGAGCCCCGCTGTGCCTCATGGCACTGGGGTAGTATTTGAGGAACAGCTTCCTGGAGATCTCCAGCGTGTCCCCAGCTGGCACGGCCGGGTAGCGCTTCCTGTTGTAGACGAATCCTCTCTCCACTTGGAAGACAGCCTGGTTGAACTCGTCCTGGTGGAAGGGGCGGCCCGCGTTGAGACTTTCCACCAGCACAGAGACGAAGAGGCTCCAGCGCACACCGTAGTAGTCCAGCACCAGCCCCCCCAGCTGCTTGTTGGCGTAGTCCAGGATGTTCCCACTGGGCCCCCAGAGCGTCACCTGGTTCCGGGCGTTCAGCTCGTACTGCTCTGCCTCCCGGTCGCTGGTGGCCATGGCGCGGGCGCTCTCCAGCCAGCGGCCGAGCAGGAAGAGGCTGTGGCTGGAGAGGAGGCTGTCCAGCTCGGGCAGCAGGTCGTACACCAGCACGCCGCCGGCCGTCAGCAGCTCCGGCAGCGCGTGCCTCTGGAAGGCGCTGCGGATGTCCAGGTAGTAGCTGCTCACCAGCTGCTGGGCTGCCTGCCGTGTTACATCCACCAGGTCGTAGCGAAAGGTGGGGCTGGAGCCCAGCTCGGCGCTGGCTCTCAGCAGCAGGCGCCAGGCCTCGTACACGTCGCTGGCGTTGTACCAGAGCTCCGTGTCCATGTGCAGCGAGGGCCGGCGCACCAGCGGGCTGCGGTTGTGGTTGACGCAGACGCCGGTGCAGTTGTAGACGCTGCGGAGGAGCAGGCGCCAGGCGGCGGATGCAGCAGCGTTCGGGGCGCCGTAGCGGCGCTCGGCGTAGCGGGACACCCAGCTGGTGAGGTTGAGGGGCTCCTGCCGCCAGCCCAGCTCGTTCATCAGCTCATACACCATGTCGTTCTGCTCGATGCCCTCAGGCACCAGCCCTGTGCCCACCATGGTGGAGTTGGGGAAGCGGCGAGCCACGAAAGGGCCGTGGTTGATGGCCTCCACGGTGCCAAAGAGGCCGTGGTTGCCCCCGAAGTTGTGCAGCATGCACCAGATGAAGGGTTGCCCGTAGAAGGACTCTGTCCACTGGTAGACAGGTTTGGACTCAGCAAAGAGGTCAAGAACAATCATCCTGCCGAGGGGCACTCCGTGCAGGAGGGCCCGCACCTGTGCGGGCTGCCAGAAGTCTGGCTGGTGCTGGAAGAGCCATCCCTGCATCAGCCACAGTGCCTTGGGGTCAGCTGTGGATGGAGGAGCACAGGGTGAGGTCCCACCCAGCCAGGGCCCACAGGTGTCCCAGGAGGCCCTGGGGCCACCAACCACCTCTTGCGGAAGGGGCTTTGAGGGTCTGGCACCAACGGGGTCTGTCGAGCGCAGGCAGCTCAGCGCTTGCATGGAGCCCACAGCCTCCTTCCTCAGCCCCAGTTATCCCACCTGGAGCCTCACAGGCAGGCCAGCATCACACACTGACCCACCTCCTGTCATCGACCTGAAGACAGCATTGCTGACCCTCGAGAGATAGGCAGGGTCAGAGGAGAGGGGCGTCATCTCATTGAAGGTGTCGGCACTGTAGACGTGGTCTGTGCCGAACTCCTTGATCAGCTCCTTCAGGAAGAGGGTCCCGATCACCTGGAACATGGAGTCCTCAGGGTCCAGCAGGTAGACACATGAGTAGGTGCAGTCGAAGTGGCTCCAGCCCCCCAGGCGAGTGGCATTCACGCGTGGGAAGACCCTGCACCAGAGGGCAGAGATGGGGATCAGGAGCAGGGCAGGACAGCAGCACTGTGCCCCTGCGGGGGCAGTGCACTGTCTTGGGGAAGCTGCAGGTGGGAGGTGCCATAGGTGCTGTTATGCCAAAGGTGTGACCCTGGAAAGGGCCCAGGGCAGCACCTACCGAAGGATCCCCTGCGGCACATGGCCCGCGAAGGCTGGCAGCACTGTGGTCATCCCCAGCGAGCGCATCCGCTCCACGATCCGGTACTGGGAGAGAGAAGGAGGGAGAGAGCAGGGAGAGAGGAGCCCACACCTCCCCTGCGAGGGGCTCCAAGAACTGCTGGAGCTCAGGGAGGGACACGGGGGTCCCCGAGGCTCCGTGAGCACGGCCAGGGCAGGGGGTGTCAGGGGTCTGCCCCGGACGGGCGTGGCCGCCCCGATACCTGCAGATAGAGCTGCTTGAGGTGCCAGGAGGGCGGCAGCGGTCCAGCCCAACTACGGAGGTTCCCCATCCGGTTCCATGCCAGGAACGCGGGGCCTGTGAAGTACTTGTCGATCTCCGACTGGTTCAGCCCCAGGTTGTGGTAAACCTGCGCCAGGCGCCGGGGGTCAGCCGGTCCCGGTGTCTCCCGGTCCCCGCCGCCCTCCCGGCCGCACTCCTCACCCGCTGCCACACCGCCTCCTGCCCAGCGAAGGCCGGCGCCAGGTTGATGCCGCTCAGCGCCATCCAATCGATCTCCCGCTCCCAGCGCGCCCAGTCCCACCAAGCGAAGGAGTAGCTCTGGGCGCACACGTTCTGGTAGTAGCGGTACCTGCGGGAGCGGCGGAGGCTGCGCCCGGGCCGCCCCGCGCCCCCGGGGCCCCCGTTACATAACGGCGCCTTGTCCCGCGCTAACGAGGCGTGAGCGGCTCCGCGCGGCCCCGCGGCCCCGTTACCTGCCGTTACCTGCCGGGGGCGGCGGCGCGGATCTCGGCCCGCAGCCGCGGCAGCGGGTCGGGCAGGCGGAGCTGCGCCCCGGACCAGGACAGGTGGCAGCCGCAGAAGTCGCGCAGGTAGCGGTAGAGGCCGGCGGCCGCCGCCACGCCGCTGGAGCCGGTCACGGACACGGCCACGGCGGCGCCGGGAGGCGACCACAGCCGGTACGCGTCGGGCCCGCCCGCCGCCAGCGCCGGCTCCACCGACAGCGACACGGAGGAGGCCCGCGGGCCGAGCAGGCGCCGAGCCAGTGCCCGCACCGCCGCCTCCTGCCGAGGGTCCCTCGCCAGCGCCGCCGCCGCCGCCAGCAGAAGCAGGAACGGCAGCGCCAACGCCAGCCCCGGTCCCGGTCCTGGTCCCCTCCTCGCTGCCATCGCCGCTTCCTCCCCCTTCGCCAGGCCCCGCCTCTCCCGGTACCGTCCCGCCTCTCCCGGCCCCGCCGCGCTGGGCGGTCCCGGCGGCGGGGGCCGGGCCTGAGCCGGGTGCGGGGCGGAGCGGGGCGGCTTCAGGGACGGGCTCCGGCCCCTCGGAGCGGGGACTCACCGGGCCGGGGCTGGGGACAGGCGCTGCCTGTGCCCCGGGGCTACCGCGGCTCCTTCCCCGCCCGCTCAGGGGGACCCCCGCGGGACGGGACCCCCGGCCGGGGCGAGTCCGGCACGGACAGCTCCGGACATTTCGCGTTTCCCACCCGTGAGGGCTCCCCGCCCCTGGGGCAAACGGCGGTCCCGGAGCATCCTCCAGCCCGGGGCCCGCTCCGGCCGGGCGGGGGCGCTGCGAGACCGGGCAGGGGGCGCAGCCGGTGCCCCGGGCAGGGGAACGCCCCGGGCCCGACCTCCCCCTCCGCCCCGAGGGGCCCGGGCCGGACCGGAGGGAGGGAAATCCCCCGGGGAGCGGGGCGGGAGCGGGCTCGGGCTGCCAGGGTCTCTCTCAGCTCCAGGGCCATTCGTGAGCACTGCCAGGACAAAGCCCGGGGCTCCCCGAACATCCCCAGGGCTTCCCTGTGGCCCCAGAGCCATGGAAACGGGCAGAAATATTGCGATTGCGCTCGGGAGTGGTGCAAGAGCGCAGGGGAGCGGGTGAAAGAGGAGAGCATCCTCCGGGACTGCTGGTACCCATAGCGGTGCGAGAGCATCCCCCGGGACCGCGGGGAGCCGGCCCCTCGTCCGAGAGGTGCGGGATGCTGGGGGGTGGGGGCAGCGCAGTTCCTGCCCTGCCGGGACATCAGGAGACGGGAAACACGCTGACTTCAGCAGCACAATCGCCAAAACCCCGCAGAACCCTCCCTTCCGCTGCTCCCGCACATGTGGAAAAAGCCCTGCTGCAGGAAGGGCCTGAGTAAACACGGCCCCCCTGGGAAAAGCAGAGGGTCCGTGCGGCTGGAGGGGCTGGGAGCAGGGCACAGCCCCGTGCATAGGGACCGTGTTCCCCACTTCCCGTTAAGGGCACCCACAGCACCCAGGTTAATCAAACCGGAGCTTTTCCTCCTGTCAGCTCCTCGTTCCACCCAGTTATGGGGTTTATCGGGGTGGGCAGGAGGCCCCAAGACAAACGGCCCCGGCCAGGTCTTCACTCAGGATGTCGCCGGGGCTCGATAAGTGCAGGGACATTGCAGTCTGGGCAGGGTCACCCTGGTCTCGCTGTACAAACCAGACCTGCCCACCCCTGGTTCTGGCCATGGAGGTAACAAGGATCCTAGGCAGGAACACTGAAGGTCCCAGATGCCCCCAGCAGCTTTTGGGGCTCTACCCAGTGTCAGTCAGGGCTGCCCAGGAGGCCCCCCAGTGAGTGCAGAGGAAGCAGAAAACAGACCAAGCACTTGTGCAGTTCATTTAATTTATACAGTGACTCTCAGCAACTGTCAGCATTTCATCCAGGCAGCAGGACACACCAGGACTTGTGTCACTGCTCTACCTGCAGCTCTGCTTTGATTTCACCCTTCAATCTGCAATCACCTCTGTAAACACACCCCAGTGAGCACCCAGGGGCTACCCAGGTGCAGCACAAAGGTCCCTGTGCCCTGCACACGTTGCAGCATGCAGTGCACATGTACCTTTCTCACCTAATTTTAGGCAGCCCAGTACCTTGAGGCATTTCCTCCTCACTTCCAGGTTAACCATTCTCATTTATGTTCTAATCTGTTCATATACAAATACTCAGCTCCACTGTGAGAATTAAATATGATGGTTGCACACAGCACTAACACCCCACTGCTGCTACAGCTACATCGAGTTGAGGAGGGCAAGGAATTACTGACAGCTCAGGCAGGAGAGAAAGCAACAGCCACTGCAGGGACACACCACTGAGACCTCCCTGAGCCTCTGCTCCCCCTTAAAGAGCTCCTCAGACCTTGAGTGCACAGGACAGTGTAAGCCACCGGTCCCTCCACCAGTGCAAAAGCTGCCTCCACCAATGCCAAGTCCATACAGGCACTACCCAATGTGCCTCAAGGACTCTGCAACCTCGAGCTTTAAACCAGAAACCCCAGAAGAACCCCCAGTGGCAGTACCTGTGGTGAGAGAGGACAGTCTGCACCACAGCCCCAGGCCATGGCCAGGCCTGAGCCCCTTCCCCACCACAGCCTCCAGCAACGTGAGGGGGAGCAGCCCTCGCTCTTCAGGAGCTGAGGGTCTTAGGTCTTTTCTCCACGTGCTGGGTTTGCCCCCTCAGCACAGCTACATTTCTCTTCTGCCCTGATCAGCTGCCAGGGAATGCACGACACAGGGAGCACGCAACTGCACACCAAACAGACACATCATGCACTTGGTATCTTCGAGAGTAAACATAAGGAACAAAAAAAACTTCTGTAATCCAGTGTCACTCGTTACCCCAGAGCATCAAAGCTCGTGGCTTTGGGATGCCATGGTAACGCTCAAGAGCGCTGCAATAAGTTATTGTCACTATGGGGGGGGTTACACACGACTCAGACACGCAGGGAAGGGAGGGTAAATCACACATATGGTGTTGGGAGGGTCAGTCATACACACACAAACACTCACACACGGCGTTTAACACTGCTGGAGTGGAGGGGGGGCTCAGTCATCGAACCTCCCCTCACGGATGGTGTCAAAGGAGAAAGGGAGAAACTTGAACCCAGTACCAGTGTAGAACTTGTTCTGGAACTCGATCCTGCAAGAGAGGAAAGAGCAATCGCTCATTAAAAAGGCAGCTCTCAATAAGAGCAGTTAGCAAGAACTCTGTTAAAAGTATGATTACTGGCTACAAAAAATAAAGCTTTACAGGGAAAAAGAGGTGTTATAATATAATGTACCTTTTGGGATAAACCTCCCACCTGTGTGTGAGGTTTCTGTGTGGGGCAGAGAACTGTCCACGGACTTAAACCCCAACCCCAGGGGCAACATAAGGGCAAGAGAACCAGGAAGCCCACCCCGACTGTGGTGCCCCAGGAAGCACAGCGAGCACACAGCATTTTCTACACCAGCTAATTGCTGAAGTTCCCTTTCCTGTGAGCACAAGCCTCGGCCTCGTGACGCTGAGCTCAGACTCCCCCACCAGCCTGCTGCTGTTTATTCCCTGTGGCACATTTGGTTCATCCCCCCCCCCCAGGCACTCGTGCTGGGATGTGCCCTCTGGCTCCAGCCCAGCGTTAGCACAGCCCCATTTGCTGCTGCTGCCCTTAATGAACTCAGGTTAAAAAAAAAAAAGGAATTATTCCAGAGAACTGCCCAATGGTCAGCGACAGCCAAATAGGGACAGGGAAAACTAATCCCCTGATTCCCAGCAAAAACAAGCTTGGGCTTCACAGACACTTTACATGATCTGCTGGAAAACAAAGTCTCTGCAGGCAGTAAGTGATGGCAAACTGGGGGGCATTTAACACAGCTGGGGAGAAGGATTTTTATGCAGCAATAAAAAGACAAACTTGAATTATTTTTCCCCATGGCAAACTCCAGAGCTGCTGGATTTAGCTGGCAAAAAGTGTTTTCCCCACAGAGCCCAGGAGGGAAATGCTCAGAAAAAAAACAGCTTTATCTTGTATCTGCTGCTGCCTTGTAGGCCAAGGGATCCCCAGGATGAGCAGGATTTTCCGTGTGGGAGGAAGGGCTCCTCGCCAACCTGCTCCAGTTTTTCAGGAACCCTGATAATCTCCATAAATATCCTGTGACTAAATAACTGTTCTGTAAGCAAAGGGAAACGAGAGGCAGAGGGTTGGGTATCTGAGTCACCCAAACCCACTGTAACTGAAATTTTAACCCTGATGATTCATAGTTCCAGCTGGCCCTAAGATCCAAACACTCCCTTTGGACACTGCTACAACTGGAGGCCCGATGCTGGAGGAGGGGCTGCTCTAAGGTTAGAGAACTAGTGAGAAAAGCATATTTAACCAAATAATCACAGCATAAACAGTCAGTGGGGTTTTCTCCAGTTGTCTCCAGGAACGTCCAGAGGCATTACTATCCCCAGGCTCTGCCTGTCACATGTCCCAGTTTATTGCTAAACTCTCTGTGTGTCTCCCATCGGTGACCAAGGTCTGCAGAAGAATTACAGTGAGCACTGTCAGCAAACAGATCAGGAGCTCTCTGGCAGCAGGGCTACAGGAAACCCGCTCTGCAGCTTTTTCCATTAAAAATTAGTGTCAGTGTTTGTCAGGCTGTAGTTCTGGGGATTTTCCAACTGCACAGAGTCAGGGGTACCCACACTGGAAAACCAGGCAGCTCCAGTCCTATGAGCAGGAGCAGCTGCAGAGGCAGCTGTGGAAGAGGAACCCCGACTGTCACTTGGTACAGCTGCAAATTCCCACTTGGTGTTTGTGTTCCCAAAGGCAGGTGCCAGAGCATGGGGTCAGGTGTTACCCAGGCACACTTTGAGAGAGAGGAGTGACCTCCAGCACACTCAACAGTCAGAACACACTGAGATGTCCGTGCAGAGACTGTTGCAGTTACTCCTTCCCGAAAACGCCCTGTGGGAGATTCCATCCTGCCTGACAGGAGCAGCAGCTCCTGCAGCCACACTGCAGGCCAGCACTGGCTTGTGACCTTTACAAAGGAAAATCAAACCCTGCCAGGTGGGTGGAAAGCTGGACTCTACCACTCCCACTCACTGGATTGAGAGCAGGATGCAGCCCCAGCACGCCCACACCTCTAGGGAAGCAGCACTCTGAATCCAGTTTTAAACTTCTCCTTTTGGGCACAGCGTGTGTGTTGGCTCACATCAGAAGAGCTGACTAGCTTAAAATGGGGAAAGCTGCTTTAATGTGAAACTCAATTCACGTCAAACTGCATCACTGAAAAGCAAATTGGAAAGGCAAACTGTTTCAGGGGAGTTCCAGTAAAAGGAGCTGACACCACAACAGCTCAGACCGGTACTGAGCTGCAGTGGAGCCCTGATGAACACCCAGCACTCTGGGTGTTGCCTCCACGCCAGAACGCCCTGAAAAACCCAGCCTGCTCGAAGAATGCACACTCAAAAAGCACAGAGTAAACCTCCCCAGTTTGGGACTGCCAGGCACAGCACATGGAACAACCTGGCGCTCCCTCACCAGTAAAACACATGCTCAAGTCCTCCTCCTTTCCAGGACGGCTAAACCACCCACACCTCGAATTCCTGATAGGTGACTGTTCTCCCACAGCCAGAAAATCCCATCTGCTCTTCCCAGGACAGCTGTATTTGACCCTCACTCCCCCTTAATCCTCCTAAAAAGGGAACACCTGCCATTGGAACGCCCTGTTTTTGCTTCAGGAGCAAAAAAGGAATGTGAACAGTGTGTTCTTTGGAACAACTGCAGGTGCCTCCCTGTGATAACCAACACAGCAAACACAAAATCGTTTCAGCAGATCACTTGCAGTCTGAAATAGAGCCTTAAAATTGGTGTTTGGGCTCTGAGCCTGAACAGAGTTTTCTCTCAGAGCGTGTACATGATAGATTGCAAGTCTGACAAACACATTTAGGGAAAACAGGACTTTGATAAGCACTGCAGTTCTGCAGCCAGGCCATGCCCTGCACTGGTCTGCATGGCTGGAGCAATCCGTGTGCCCACTGCTGCTGCACCTGGGTTTTCCTGTTTGCCATTCCACTGATTTATGTCTTCCCTTGACACATTTTACAGATGATTTTTTGAAGTCCCTTTAGGAACAGCCTGGCAATGGGAGCAGCCACCTCTTGGCTGAACCATGACCTCCTGTTCCAGGTATCTGTGAGCCATATCCATAGGTGCAGATGGTGGTTATTAACACAAGACAGGTACCTCCCCAAAAACATGCTTTCTGCTCTGAGTCAATCCCTGTGGGTGCCAAAGGAGCCTGCCCAGAGCAGCTGCTCAGAGCTGCTCCCCAGAAACAGCCGTGCAGCTCCACAGCCCAGCGAGGCCAGACCCTGGAAATCCTCTAAACCCACAGGGAATTGCAGAGCAAACCCTCCAAATCTGGAGTTACAGCACTGCTGCTCTCTGCTCTCCTTGGACTGCTCTCAGTGCCCGGCAGGGTCCGTGGGGCTCCTGCTGTCACTGCTGCAATGGCCCCAGGGTGACAGCAGGGAGAGAGGGTGAGGGCCCTCTGTCCAGCCAGAGAGGAGCTCTCGAGTGACTGCTAGGGAGGGTTCAGGCTGGATGCCAGGAAAAACAGAGGCACCATCCAGCAGCCATTTCCAGCAGTGCCCCCCCTGCTCCCTCGGCACAAGATGGCTTCGCCCCGGGATCCCGGGGTCAGCTCAGCTCCCTGGGCTACAGACACACAGGAGGGCCAGGACCCCCCACCCTGCCCAGTGGAGAGGGCAAAAGGCCAAAGTTTTCCTTCCACACAAGCAGGGGAAAAGTCCAAAAAGACTGACTTTTTCCCCCTTTTTTTTTTTTTAAAGGCACTGCACCCTTTGCACTTACAGAACTACTTTCAGAGAGCGCTCCCAACCTTTCCTTCCCATTTAAGCAAGACAGAACATTCCTTGTGATCTGCATGGGACTTCCCTTTGCACTTCTGACCCCCCCAGGAAATCAGCAGCCTGGGGAGGTGGCAGCTGCCTGAACCCCACAGAGGCACAGACTCTCCTACACTTCAGGCTGAGCAAACCCCACTCCCAGTTGCTCCTTTGATCCCACCAGTCCACTAACCAGGGAATCTGAAGTGGAACAATAAGTGCTCTTAAACATGGATTAGAGAAAGCTCTTGAACACTTTCCATACTTGGGAGCAGAGTAATTCCTTCTGCTTTGCTGGCTGCATACACAGGAGCTCAGTGATCACGGGAAAGGAGCTGCAAAAGCATCTGCCAAAAGCAAGACCAGCAAAACCTTGCTGCCATCCCATAGCACCCCGAGGGAAGAAGGCAAAGCCACTCCTGTCCAAGGCAAGGTCTTATGACGAGGAATAAGAGCATGAGAAGGAAATTGCAGTCAGTGGCTACTGCACATGGAGGACAACAAAGACAGGAACCAGGGAAAAGACCAAAAGACAAAATGAGAAAGTCCTGCCGAAAGCCACAAGCACACTGATCTGCCCAGAGCCTCCCTACCCCCCCGTCTCAAAGCTCTGATCCCTAAGTTTTAGCCTTTTAGTGCTTATTTTTAAGCAGAGCTCAGTTACGCTCCACAATTTCTACGCAGCGAATCAGGAGACAGGTGCTACTCTACCAACAGGATTGAAATCTGGCTCTTTTAAAAACCTTCTGCCCTTCTGCACAGTCCAGGTGACATTTATTTTCTGCCTATGAAGAGCTCCCCAAGTTTCTGGACGTGCCAGGGACTCACCAGTGCAAACGCAGAGCGTGGAGGAAGGCAGAGAGCCCCTCCATGACCAGCAGAATGGCCACTGTCAGCGTGGCAAAAGCAGCAAAGATGAAGAAGAGGCCGAGGCCTCCCCCCAGGCTCCTCACGCTGAGGCCAATGTGGATCACCATGGTCCAGAGCACCTCCGAGAGCTCTGCCAGGAGAGAGGGCAGGAGAGAGGGCTCGTGTCAGCGGGAACAGGGGGGATGCAAAGCCCAAACTGAAGTCAAGCTCCCTCCCTCCCTCCCTCCCTCCCATTTGGCAGAGCTGTGGGAGCAGACCCTGTGTGGGGCTCATTGCTCACACAAACACAGCCCTGGGAGGCTCCTCGTGTTCTTGCCTCCCCCTGTGTGGGGGGAACAGCCCCACGGACCCACACCCGAGCCCTGGCAGGGACACTCACGCGCGTGGGCCAGGCTGAGGGCCCAGAGCCGCAGGTAGGACGCGGTGTTGGAGATGCAGCCCAGGCAGTACTCGATGGTGTGGATGGCCTGGTACACCACGGTGTCGCCGAAGTCGAACTGCAAAGGGGAACCACAGGGTGAGGGGAGCCGGGAGCCCTGCAGGGGCCAGCCAGGCAGGGACACGGGCAGGGGAACCTGCTGCTATCACCAAGGACACCATGAGTGATGCTGCACGCTGACACTGTCTGCTCCTGGCTCAGCCACCTCAGTTTTGTAAACGCAAAACGTCTCGCCGGGTTTTGCAGGATGGCAAATGCTGTGACTCAAATATTGTTTTCACACTCTGGCACGTGGAAGTCAGATATTCCGAATCTATCCACGGGCTTAGCCAGGAAAAGACTGTTCAGCAGAAGATGGTGTTGGTGTGAATCCCCCAGTACCTCAGAGGTGCCTCTATGGGAAGGAGTCAGTGCTCCAAGCTGTACTGTGTGTGCCTTTGCTAAATAAGCAACAGGAGCATTTTGCAAGACATGAACTTGCCCTTTTTGAAAGCAAAAACAATGCATGAAGCTATCCTGAAAAAGTCACATCTGTGCACCTTTCACTGGCGAAGTCTCTGTGTCTCGGTAATTTTCTGCAATAATAAAAGAAAAACTTACAAGGAAGTCTGCCATGTAGGGCAGTTTCTTATTCTGCAGCTTGGGAAAGCATTCCCTGCATTCTGGATTTAATCCATGCTTCAGAAACTGCTCAGATTTAAGTGAACATGATGTTTTAAATACATCCAGTGACTAATGCTCTAGGCACGAACACAAAGCTATTTATATTCTTATTTCTCCCCCAGTATATCCAAGGCAATAAATATTTTAAACAATTCAGTTAAATTAGCAGTCAAAAGCCTTAATTCTTTCTCCACAGAATGTGACCTGTGAAGTTCTTCAGATCCAGCCCCTACACACACGAGCCGGGAGGCAGCTCCAGGAATGTGGAAAATGTGGAATGTTTAAACAATTTCACAGCCCTGAGTGCAACTGCCTGAGAGAGTTCTCTTTTACACAAAGCCTCTGCCCAGTTCACCTGCTGAACTGCATGAAACTGGACTGGTTGTGCTGTATTTGCTCACTCAGTCAACCAGTATCATCCTTAACATGGCAGACAGTTTGGGGAAAAAAGCTCTTTTAACAGTTTACTGCAGCACAGAATTACCAAAGACACAACATAAGGCAACTGAGACTTCTCCAGAGGCTCAAAAGTGAAAACTTTTCAGTTTCAGACCTCCAGCTGAGCAGCTTCCCAGGTAACTGGGAACGACCTGCAGACAGGGGATCAGACAGACAAGCTGTATAGATGAAGTAATTAAAAGTCTGTTAATGTATGCATGTATGAATTAAAAACGGCCTGTGACATGTAAACAGCAAGATCTTTGTGAAAACAAGATGCTGTGACATAACATGTTCAGTTCAGCACGTTTTACACCAATGGGAAATGGCCCAGGTACACATGAAGGCAAAGCTGCTGTGCTCTTACCACCTCGTCCTCTGTAGGCTTGAAAACACAAATTTACATTTAGTTCAGTGTCTCAATCGCATTCATCATGAACACATTCAGCAATTCCCTCCTAAACACGCCACGGAAAGCAGTAACACATCCCATGCACTACAGAGGCAGGATCTGCTGCAGTCGTTCAGAGGCATCACAAAACTCCCAAACTACGTGAGATGATTGCTTTTCTCCTCTCCCAGAGGAAAGGGAAGTAATTAATATTACCCCCAGCAGTCAAAATGAATATATATAAGCAAGATTTCAGTGCTGCAGAAATACAGCCCTTGGATTTCCAGGGGCATGGGAGAAGCAGGTTAACACCCCTGAGATGTGGTGGCTCCTCGTCATGGGGACAAACAGAGCCACATCTCCCATGATATGCAAATTATGCTGCTTTTTCTGGAGTCCCGGGAGCGACCAAGAGACAGTCAGTGAAAAAACTGCTACGAAAACACTTCACTGGGAATGCTGCTGTTCAAACAGCCTGGAAAAAGGAGTAACTTCAGTCCCAGCGAGCTCATCCTGCTGCTGAGTGCAGTGCCCTGAGAGCGAGGATGCTCAGGTGCTTACCTCTTCCCCCTCCTCAGAATGGGTAGATAACTGGTCATGTTGAATGATCTCAGCATCCTCCTCCGTTGGGCCATTGCCCACCCGGATCCCACCAAAGTTGTGCGTGCCCTGACACATGCAGAAAAGAAAGAGCAAAGTGTTGTTCGGGTTTTAGTGCAAAAGTGCAGGTTTCTCATGACTTCATGTGCAGCAGCAGCTCACAGAGGAAAACAAAATATTAAGTATTAAGGCCCAGGTTAAGGCAGGTACAATTCTATTTCCCAGCTCGGATGGGAAAGGTGCTGATTCCTGCTGGGGCTGGGGAAAAAAAAAAAAAAATAGGTCTGTCTGAATGAATCTTTGGTACATTTCTACAGTGTAACTGCGACCCTGAGGACAACAAAGGCAAATCTCTCAGAGATCATTTGCTGGCTCTGACATGCAAAAGCTCATGTCCTCCCCAGCATGGCTGGCCAAGAACTGACACATCACTGGTGGGTCCTGGAGGAGGTCACAGAGCAGAACACGCTGACACAAACGCACACACACTCACTCCCACCAGCCGCAGGCACACCACCACCACATGGGAAACCAGACCTTCCCTGCTTGGAAGCTGCAAGCAGCTCTTTTTACAGACATTTGCTCTGATATTCAGCATCTGACCCTCAGCTGCACCTCCAGGACTCCAAAGGGAAAAGAACAACCCACAGGCTGAGCTGAAACATTGAAACCAGGAGCAGTTCCCACCTGACCACTGTGAGTCTGACCCCTAGAGAGGGAAACTCCACCACCACAAATAGAAACAAACCCTCTGTCCAGCTCCAGCACTGTCCTGGGTCACCTGTGACATGGGATGTGACCAAGCTGACCCACCACACCCAGACTGCAGAAGTTCAGGGATGCCCATGCAGACCAAGGAGGCTGAAGGTTCTGTGACCTGAGACTTGCACACACCTGCAGAACAGCTGCTCAGAGTTCTTTTACCTCATTTGTTCTTATAAGCCTGCTTTTATTTTAGGCTGAACTATAAATTTGCCCAAAATGCCATATGTGCATGATAGATTTTGTCAGGTTTCTAAAAACAAATCAGGTAGGTGTTTATACTCTGAATAGAAATAAATTAAAAGAAACCCCCATGTTTTCAACTAAGACAATGCTTTTATTAGGATTTTCAGCTTCTCTGAAACACCAGAAGTCACTGATGACTCATGTCAATACTCTATTTATGTATTTCCAGCCTGTGTGAATTTGCATTTCTGCAGCTTTTCCCTTGCTGATACCTGACTCGTATCCATTCCCTGTAAACCATCCAACCTAAACACAGCTCCAACAACTCCAATTATTTACTTGATCCTTCTAAGCACACCTCACACATGACCTCCCCTTGCAGTTTCCTGATGGAGATGCACTTCACACTCTGGATGGATCATGCACAAAAGATCCATTTTCACGCCTGACATTTCCGGGAGGAAATTAAAATGTCACGAGAGAAACAGCTAAACCGTCCCTTCTGGCACCTCTGGCACGTGGAGAGCCTGATGTGCTTCACACAGTCACTGAGATTCACACTTTCTAGTCAGCCAGGCAGCATTCACAACTAAAACCAAGCCGAAATAGGCAGCACTGGGGGTGGGAGCAAGTTCTGGGGGGCTGCCATAATCCTCACCAAAAAGCTCCTGGCAGGAAAGGGCTGTCTCTAGGCTTAGACAGATTAAGTCGAAACAACTGCCACTGAGAGGCTTGTTTGTGCACAACCATTTTATAAGAGTTTCAGGTCAAAGTGTGTACAGGGCAGTAAATCTAGTGATTTACTGACACAGAGTTGCTGGAGGCCATCACATCACCGTGTGTTTGGGAACGTGTAATGCAAACAGAAATGCTGCACTGAGAAGAATCCTAATCTATCTTAAACAAATACGCAAGAAAAGGAAAAAAAGGGGGAACTTAACCTGGGGGGATGTGGTGGCAGGAATTCCCGTGCTGCTCTGCGTGTTGGATTCAAGCAGCACTCCCGCAAGGAATTGTCTCTGTGCACACACAGCTATCATCCTCCAGCCCGGGTGTTCATCCAGAATGTATCAATTTGGCTGAACTTTGCTCTTTCCAAGAGAAAGTGTTTTTTTTTTTTTTCACCCTAAAGGTGCACTTGCCATTCCCTTATGATACTCGGATACATTCCATGCTCCCCTGATAACCAGACAGAAAGCCAACTCCCATCTGTAATGCATCAGGCGAGTTTGAAGAGCACTCACTGTTGCAGCCGCTGCTGCCTCGAGCGCCTGCGCGTTCGTGCTGCCCTGGGCCTCCTCGGGCTGCCCCTCCTGGGGGTGGACGGAAGAAGAGAAAGGGAGGAGGAGGAAAACAAAAAGAGAAAGGGAGACGAATGGAGGGGACATGGGAGGATGAAAGATGGTCAGAGAAGGGAGAGGGAGTGTCCGTAACTGAACTGATCTTTGACTCGCTTGCACATCCTCACAGCTCTGCCCGACATGCGGGGAGAACTCGCTCGAGCGCCACATTCCTGCATCTCACACACAGGTACTCCACAGTGCAGCTGGAAACCTACAGAGCACGCCAGCAGACCACCTCTCACACGACTGTGGAAGTTTGTTTTTCCTTAGAGCTGTTATGTTTTTTACCACCCAAACTGCTTTAACAAAGATAGCTGAGAAGTCTGCGAGCCAAGCCCGTCTCTGTTTCTCATCACTGGGAAACTGCCAGCCTAGCCCAGGCACAGAAGTGCATTCAGCAGCCAGTGAGACTGTTCCTAAACCAGCTGCCAAAGCCCAATCCAGAGACACTGTTCTGATCACTACCAACATAAAGGGTTTTTAAAAGCGGGTTTGATGCTGGATCCAGATCTGGGAAGCAGGCAGGCAACACTCTGTCTCCACTAACACCCACCTGCCTGTACGCCCAGGAATATGCAAAAACACTTTACAGGTCTCAATGCAGTGTGAACCCATGTATCCAAGCTCGAGATGGAAAAGACAGCTTTTCAACCAAAATTAGTTTTCATGTGGAAAATATAAGGGGGGGTCACCCACCAAGTGCTTTCTCCTTAAATACTGCTGGCGAAGGACCAGGGGTTTGGCTACCAGCATCCACGGAACACACAGCAATGCCACCACCACGAGGAAGCACTGGAGCCCCTTCTGCAAAAGAAAACAAGTCTCAGGTGATTCAATGGCAGCCACTGCTCAAACACACACAGAACCCAGCAAACACGGCTGAATTCCCAGTATGAGGACGCTTCACTACATCTCTCTTTTGGGAACAGCAAGATGAGCTGTATTTAATGCCTGCAGCTGCCCCAACTGACTGAATACTGCATTTAATGCTGAGACTGGGTTAGATTAGGGAAAAATCCAAAAGATCCTGCAGGGAATGAGAATTTGACAGGTGTTTAATAGTGCTAGAAGGAAACAGTGTTGGTGTCTGAGCTAAGCTGAGAGGCACCATCTTGCAGAGACTGAGCAATACTCCTAATTGCTTTCCACTATTAATCAGGATTCAAATGTTCTGGAGCCACAGCTGACATTCTCAGACTGATCTAAATTCCTGGTATAGGGATTATTCCTTCCTCCTTCAACTTCACCTATTATCAGCCTTCAGAAACCCACTGTCACAGAGGAAAAATGTTTCACACTTCATTTCACAATTATCATGAGGTCAGTGAAATGCTCCAATATCAGAAAGCATCTCTGATCCTGTTTTTTAGCAAGAGCACGCACCTGCCCACTATAAAGCATCTTATTACTGGTATCCTCATAGGAGAACAGAAACATGTTGATAAAGTGTATTAAGAGGCTGGGTGCTTCCTTGGATGTGTGAGCATCATAGGCTGTCCACTTGTAAAAGATGAGAATAACAAGGTATCCAAAGAGGGAGGACATGAAAATCATTTCGGGAATAAATCCAAGGTATATGTTCAGTGGCTTCTTAAAATAGCTACAGAGAAAAAAAAAAAAAAAAAAAAGAGTTTAATATTACATTTCGTTAGAATTAGGGCAAAAGCTTTTAGTGAGAGCATGAAGAGTGTCTTTGGAACGACAACACAGGGACTGAGCAGCTCCACAACAGCTGGGCCAGAGCACAGGAACTGCCTCACACACACAGTTCCACAAACAGCCAGAAACAACAGCACTGCACCTTCCACCAGGAGGTGAGGGCTGACAGGCTCCAGCATCTTCAACCAACACACACACGGGACACCCAAAGATGTTCCCCTCACCACGAGAAAAACAGAGCAAAGCACTTACATGTGGTTGAGGAGACTCAGTGCGACACCAAAGAGCATCTGGAAAATGCCAAGGATCACGGACATCTTCATCTTGAAGGAATTGAGGAAGGCCAGCTTATTGCTGGCAATATTCCAGATCTGTGAAAAACAACACCCAGTCAAGGCAAACACTGGGGAAAGGAAAACAGGAGAAGGAAAATTCTCCCTTTAAGCTAAACAGTATGAATCAGCCAGGAAGTGTCAGGATGAAAGAGTAGGTTTTTAAAGCTGTGTTTGTCCTACAGATATCTTTTGGGGAAATGAGCAGACAAGCTTTTCTGCTGGGAACAATCTCATGGTGACTGAGCCCACCACTAAGCAGGAATCAAACCTGTTTTGATGGTAGCTCAAAAGCTGCAGGAAAAAGGTGCATGTAGAGGAAGAATGAGCTCTTACCGGGTCAATGCCAAAGGGGTAGGGCCCACCAAACACTCCCTGGATAGCAGGATCCAGTTGCAGCAGGGGGGTGGTCTTCAGCAAGGCATCTCTGTTTGGGAATAACATTACACAAACATGAACACAAGCAATGACACCCATTTGTGTAAAAACTAACAACACTCTTCCCTTGGGAGAGCCCAAATTGAGAGAACTTTAGGGTTCCTATGTGGTCCCAGAGATTTTCCCCTAATGAATAAAAAAACCTGTTTCTCCACCTTTTACTCAGTATCACTAAGAAGACAGGTGCAGGGGACAGGAATCTTGAGAAGTCTATGAGGAGGAAGGTGAGAAACTGCATTTTTACAAGTTTTCTGGGGGAAAAAAGCGCAACTGTTCTGCAACTTAACAGATATCGTCCCATTTACACCCCTCTTCCAATTCTACGTGAGACTGAGTTCAGAAGGTTTGGTTTTCCTGAACTGGGAGGACAACAGGGGAAGGACAAGTCACCTGCTTCTCACTGCCTGTCTTTATGTAGTTTCCAAAGGTTTACTCACGACCAGTTGCCTTTAGTGAACATTGGCCTGACGCTCCATGAGGAACCGAACATGTTGAGGGACTTGGAGAAGCAGTCGTTGTAGATGAGGCCTGTGTACGTGGAGAAGAGCCCCATCAGCAGGATGATGTACCGACCACTGAACACCATGTTGAACATCTAGTGCAGAAACACAAAAGGAACAAAGAAGGTCCATGAGAACAGAGAAGGTCCCTCCTAAGGACAAACCAGGGAACTCGGTCTGCTGTAGGACAAACATCAGCTGTATGGACTGAGAGCCCACAGCCTTTGTTTCCCCACAGCAGGGATTAAAGGGAGCAAGGCAGCACAGAATCTGATAACCAGGTGTGTGGCTGTCCACAGGGAAAGAAAAAACAGGGAAACTCAATACTATTACAAAACTACACTACTCAAGTCTGTGCTCCTCAGGCTTCCCAGCCTGTTCACGTGCTTCACAAATTCCAAAGGAGGAATAATGTGCATTGTCAACTCCAGGGGAAATGGATGGGAGTAAACCAAGCAGCAACTCTTTGTTTGAAATGCAAATCTCAGCACGATCTGCCACTTCACCTCATTGTCACTCTTCTGGGACAGAATCCGGCTTTCCCTCACCACCATCCAGACAGCAATCAGAGTCATCAGGATTCCGTGGCCAAAATCCCCAAACATCACAGCAAACAGGAATGGGAAGGTGATGATGGTGTAGGGTGCTGCAAGGGAAGAGAGATGACAGTCCCAGGGCACTGTGAGTCAGCCCAGATTCACCACGGTACAATTCAGGCAATTTAGCAACAAAATTACACAGCTTCCCCTCTGCTTCTGAAAGCTGTTGAGTCTCTATTAGAAATTTCCACACAGGTCAGAGAGTACAGAGAAACATCATTACTAAAAAACTGAGGAGGGTGTCTTGGACTGTTTCAAGTCTGAATTTACCTGGATTTATTTCCCGATATGTCCCAATGCCGTAAGCATCAACAATGTTTTGAAAGCCAGCAGTAAACTTATTTGTTTTGTTGTAGGTGGGTGGGGTCTGGTTAGTTTGCATCCTGTTTAAAATAGAGGGGACGGTGGATCCGCTGTGCTCCTGTTTGAAAAGAAACAAAGGGAAGATCAGTAAACCCACCCCTCAGAGCACCAGGGGAGAGTCTGCCATGGCTTTCCTGCTGGCACTTGGAAAACTGCAAGCTTGCAGTGTGCTTGCACAATGAGACACTGGAGCAGCTGAGGAAGGCTGCCAGGATTCCACTGCTCTCCACTTGGAGAAGCACTTGGAGTAAGGGTGAACATTCCCTGTGTAGGACAGGCAAGAGAACTTATGAAAGAGTTTGCTTGTTTTTTTAAAACAGCAAGTGAAAGGACTTCAAGACACCCAACTCTCTTGTGTATCTGAGCTTGCCAACATCCTGGAGAGCTCCTGTATGCAGACACCAAGGGTGCAGAGCACAGCCATGATAACTAAATGTACCAAAGGACTCACACACTGGAAAATCCTCACAAGTCCAGCGTTCTCCTGAACTTAAACCTTTACACAACATATTTGTTACAACATCTATGAATAAATCATGATTCCTGCACGTTAAGTAAACTGTCCTCTGGGAGGGGCTGATTCCAACAGCCCAAGGGGACGGTTTTCAGAGGCTCACAATTTGGAAAAACCAATGAATCCATGCAGTGCTGCCACAGCTGTGCCACAGGCACAGCAGCTACTCACGGTGCCTCTCCTGAGAGCAAACTGGATGGAATCGAGGTCAGCAACAGGACACCAGACTTCAGCAATCAAGCACTTCTGTGTCACGTCGATGTTGCAGAGGTTCAGGGTGTGGTAAATCGCCTTCATCTTCCGCACTTTGATGAACCAGACCCGGATGTTTTTAGCAGCTGCCTGCAAAACCCTCTGGCGGTGATCCTCTGTTTGGTTCAGCACCTTGCAGAGAAGCAGGAGAAAGGTGAGGCCAAGGTGCACAAACAAGACAAGCCTCACCCACAGAGGATGGACGAGGATGCTCCCCTACCCCATGCACAGGCTGCCCCATGCCTGAAGTCCATGCTGTAATCCCCACGTTAATTAGTTCTGCTAAAGGGCCTGAACACTTTTTCCAGGGATGCTTTCTGATTACTTTCCTCCTCCAGCCCCAAGGTCAGTGGCTGTTTCAAACAAGGAACTGTGCCAAGGTCACAGGGAACAATTATACCTCCACCCAGGTTAAAAGAGCAGAGAAGAGCTCTGAAAGTGAGGGGTTTGCTGCTTTGAGAAAACACACCAATTACCCTGAAAAACTTGTTTACTGAAGGGAAAAGGAGAAAGTGCTTCCTACTGAGGGTGTTTTCCAACTGGAACATATGGAACTCAGGCCAAGTCAGATTTCCAGAGTGGAAAGTCTTAGACTGCAGGGAAAGTGAGGACACAGAGCACATACAGCTCTGAATCTTCCCAGTTACATTGCTTCTGAGTTCTTGCTTACTTTCAAATTGCTGAACAGCTGTGCTACACAACTCCCACCTTGAGACACTTTCTATATCAAATAAGCAGGCCAAATTCAACTCTTTTTCCTTTTAATTTCTAACATAGCCCTAATTTTTGCCTCAAATCCCTTAAATTTTTCTGCATTATTACATACTGCCTTTCTTCCTTGAAGCAAGCACCAGGTATTTCAGAACTGGCACCCAGGAGGTCTGGGTGCTGATTACTTTTTACCAACACTCAGGCTGCTGCACAAGAGATTAGTTGTAAAGCAGAAGCTCTTCAGGACAGCACAACGTGAAAATACGAAGACAGGCAGAAAAAAGAAGAGCTAAGTTAATGTTAGCATTGTTATCCCAGCTTGGAAAAAACGTTTAAATGTTTTCAAAGTACTTGCAGATGAAACAATTACACAACATGCTCTCAGAGCCTCACAGCACACAGGATCTCCTCACACATGCCTGTTCCTCTTTGCTCCCTGGTATGGAGTTCCCTGTACTTACTTGTACAGAATGAACTGCTCAGCCCTCCAGAAAGATCAAACCACCCCCTTCCAAACCCTGACACAGAAACAACTGAGCAGCCTCCAAACATCTCTCTTGCACTGCTGAGCTGCTGGTCTCAAGCTACCTGGAGCTGAAAACAAGGTCATCTAACAGGGCCAAAATTCCTCCTGTTTTAATAGGATCCAAATAAGTTTTCAGCTATATCACTAAATAAAAAAAAAAAAAAAAAAAGAAAGGAAGGGCATTGACCCCAGTTATTTTACCATCTGAAGATCATCAATTCTGGTATTGACACCAGAAGCCATTTCCTTTCGCTCCTGGGGTGTTTCTGGGCACGGGTAGAGGGAGGCCCGGAACCTGGAAGACAGGGAAGCACTTCAGTGACAGAGATGGAAAGAAGATCAATTGGTCAGGGATGAGCCTGAGCTTAGAAATAAAGCCAGAAACACCTTAAGAGAAGTTTCTGATCAACAGAGACTGCCAAGCAGAGCTCCAGGCTCCAAATCATGGGAGTTCATAAGTTTGCTTTAGGCCAAAACAGAAGCTGTGCTAAAGAAAACAGAAGTGAGAGAGAATCCTCTGTTCCCTGTGCTCCCAGTGTCTCAGGGCACTGCCACGAGGCTGTTCAGCCAGTGCAGGGGAATGCTGTCATGTCAGTGCAGCTGCTGCTACAAGCACTCACTGTTGAATCCCCTGTGAGAATATCCCACTGATCCCACCAGGTCTGTCCCAGAGTTCAATATTCCCTTCGTTTTGGCATTCCCTAGCACAGCAGTTGTATACTTTTGAGCATTTCGAGCTGTGGAGGGGTAAGTTTGACTGTAAAATATGTTTCAGCGACTTATGGCACATTTCATTTGCTGTCACAATAGGTGCTCCTGCAGCCACTGTGAAATAAGGAGTTGAGAAATACCAATATTAAGTCATGTCACTGTTCAAATAATTGAGAGCTGCCCAGCTGTCAGACTTTCATACCCTTCACAGATCTTCTTGACTCTGTTCTTCAGTTGGTCACCTTGGAAGAAGATGATAAACACAGACTTGTGCACATAATCCCCCTAGAACAGAGGAAAGAATTGTAGAAATTAGCATGATAGCTAATTGCCAGAGCTCTCCTTTTCCTTCTGCTGAGTCTGTCCATCAGAGCTCAGGTGTGCACAGTGGGTCAAGAATGCACCTGAGAAACACTGAAACAGTCACAAGGAGAGCGATTTGCTCAGCCTCAGCACAGAATACCTGCACTGTATTTGTGTTTACTGAAGCAAAATGTCCCAGATTATCCATTATCGATTCTATACAATACAATGAAAGGGAAAAACTTGGGAAGACCTCCAAAAATAACGGAGATGCAATGACATATTTATCAGCACTTAGTGCAGTCAGCTCACCTACAGAATCAAGCCAAAAGCTACAGAGTGAGTGAAGATAAGATGAAGGGGAGTTTAAGCACTGTGGTTCCCAGGGAGGCTGGCGGCACATTCCTCGCACAGCTGTGTCCGTGGGGGCGGCCAGGGCCCCTTTCCTGCATTTGTTGACAAGTTATTGTTCTACCTTACTTAGGAAATTTTAACATAATGTTTCGAGAATAATTACATTAGGTGTAACCTCAGTTTAAGGAAGTTCTGCACAATAAGAACAAAGTCCCTCCGAGCAGACAGATGATTCCACAGGTCAGCTACCAGTGGTCAGAGGGACAGGGGAACACATGAGCCTTATGTGAGAAAGAGAGGTGTTACTGAACTTCACCTCCTGGGTCTGTGCTCCAGGGCAGCCCCCATGCAGACCCCACACAGCCTCTACTGGGTAAGAGCAAGGGTTCCCCAAGTTTGGGCAGTGCCCACTGGTTTGAGAGCAGAGGACACTGGATGTAAACCCAGGTCCAATCACAATGTTTACATCTCTATCTTTACTAAATTTATATATTTATAAAATTTTATAATTATATATAATAATTTTATGTAATTTACTGAATTATTTCTATCTTAACTAAAGCCAACAGTTCTCAGGCGGATGTTTAAATTATCAGGTAGCAAATTAAGAAGAAATGAAAAGTCCAGGTTCAGGGTAAATGAGCTGCTGGCCTCAAGCTACCTCGAGCTGAAAACAAGGTCATCTAATAGGGCCAAAATTCCAGGTTCAGGGTAAATGTGACACATTTCAGATGTGACACACTGCCTGTGTCCCAAAGAGCCTCTTCCAAGGAGGATCACCAGTCAGTCAGAAATCTATACAGGAGCTGCACTTGCAGTTTGGGCCAGAGAAGTTAGTAGGACCTGCTGCAGCCCATGCTTTGAGTTGTTTTCCCTTTTTCCACAGCATTCCCCATCCACTCTGCTACTTTTGTTTCACTAAGAAGGGAAAAAACGTTTGTTGCTGAAGCTCAGACGCTGCGGTAGGTGCGGGAAAGGGACACGACCCAAACGTTTGCTTCGGGGAGCTCAGAGGGACACGAGCTTCGACCTACAGAGACTGTCACACCTCTGAGGCTTCTGCACCCAACAGCCCCCGTTACCGTGGCGGGATCCTCCAGCGGGTTCTCGATCTCGGCCTGGCGCAGGAAGACGTTGCCGCGGCACACGCGCCACAGCATGCGCTCGAACGTGGGGATGCGCTCGCGGTTGATCACACCAGCCACGAACCTGCCAGGGGACAGCACACACGTGAGGGCTGCACCAAAACCACCCCCCAGAGCCTCCCACCCAGCACACCGTGGCAACTGGGGGGGGTCAGCATCACGAAGCTTGGTTTAACATCAGTTCCTTAAGCAAAACAAACAACAAACCTCTGAAAACAAACAACAAACCAGCTGCACGGGCTTGTTTTTTAACAGAACAAAATAATCTTTTTAAAAAAAAAAAACAAAACACTGCTTATACAAGAAACAAATGCATTTAGATACACAGTTTCTAGGCTCCATTTCCCAAGGGTTCTGGTACATTGGCTGCAAGGGTTAGAGCAGCCACGGCTGCCAGTGACTGTGCCCTGGGCTCCGTGCTTCAGACCTCACCAGCCCAAACACCCACATCCAGATAAAGAACTACACACACAAAAGGAAGCCTGGAAGCAGCTGATAAAGAGAATATAGAACTATGCACTTATTTCAGAGCATTATGTGCTCACGGTAGTTACGACTTTCAGCAAAGCTGTGAGAGCTCAGAAGGTCTCAAAATCAACCAGTTTGGGGATAATTCACTGGTGCAGAGAAACATGTGAAGGCCAAACATGAACTGGTAAGTTAATGCAGGCAGGACAAGAGCAGAGAGCAACAGCTGGTTTTAGGTCAGCTTTCATCTGCTTGGGGTGGAAAGTTCCACAGCTGTGATCAAATCATTGCTGATTCCACAGGCTCATAATCCCTAATCCAGCAACCCCAATGCCAGGTCAGAGCCCAAACTGCCATTACCCAAGTCGGAGTGGGGCACCTCTTCCCATCTCGCTCGGCTCCAACAGTGAAGAGGATTCTTCCAACAAGTCTGGATCCGCCATCTGCTGATGATGCAATTCAGCCTGAATTCACAAATCAATTAATATCTAATGAAACCAGTTAGTGGCATGCAGGGAATGAGGAGCCAGGAGACAGTTGGAGGAGACAAAGAAAGAAAAGAAGGAAGAAAAGAAAGAACATAAGACCGCAAGAAGAGGAACAAGATGACAGAAAAGACAGCAAGAATTACACATGGAAGGAGAAAAACAAGAGGAAAAATGGAATGGCTCAGCAGGGCTTCCATACAAGAAAGGTTTGAGGATTGTTGCAACAAAGGGGTTGGGGGATACATAAGTCTGAAGAAAGGCAGAATTAAAAAAAAAAATAAATTCAAGTCTTAAGTACAAGTGATGTTTTCCCAAGAACCATTTTTAATGGCACAATCCAGGGAAACACACTTGACTCTCATACTTCCCCAGATATTAAATTAATTTACCCTTATTCACCATATGTCTCACCACCAGACACAACAGATGGGTTGCTTAGGGCAGGCTGGCGATGTGGGTCCTCGACAGCCAGGCATTAAAACAGGATGGTTTTACACTGTCCTTCGTTGCAACTCATTTGCATGCTAAAATTCTTAGGAATACAGCCTGTAAGTGTCAGCAATTCAGGTCAAGGATGCTCAAATCACATCACTCTTATGCACCATCTTCACACTTGTTCAACCCCGCCTCGCACTTAGTTCTACCTCTGCAGCTTCTATAGTGAAATGCCAAAAATTGCAGTTCCTGAGCACACCCAGAGGGCCAAAGTCTACCCTCTGTGGTAAACAGGAGGTCTTCCCCATAGAGCCATCAAGGGAAGTCACTGAAACACGGTGGAAGGCAGAGTTTGATCCAAGGCCACGCCGGATGCACACACAGAGTGCAGCCTTGCAAAAGCGCAGTGACTCGGCCCCAGCTTCTCTATTTGGGCCACAGTTGCGTCAGAGTTTTAGTGAAAACGTCTCCAACACTTTACTTGTCTGGCAAATAAAAGTGTTCACCATATACAAGAGTTTTTGCAAGGCTGACACCAAAGGCAGCTCAACTTGCTCGTACATACACTTGCTGCAGCTTACCCACGTCACGCAAGGCAGGGAGCCCTTCATTCAGCTTGGAAAGGCAACACGAGGAGCTCCTGATCCTCTCAACTTTAGGGCAACTTGTTGCAACATCAGAAAGAGAATGAAAAATTTTGCTTCGTAGAGAACGCAACCAAAATAAGAAAGTTCGGTACCCCAGAACGGAACACACAGACCAAACATCCTGGTGATCGTTTGACATCTCAATTTCAGGACGCTGAAGAACAGTTAAGTTACAACTGTAAGAGGCTTGTATTGTATTTACAGTCACCAAGACGCTGTCTGATAATTTTTTGTGAGGTGTACCATGTTTCAGCAGATGAAACATGAAAAAGGAAGGACAGCACACGTGTGACAACTTTGGATCTGCCCCACCTGAGAGAAGCTGTTATAAATGTTTAACGTTACCTTGGTCCCTCTGGGCTATGTGTCCTTTAGTCAGGACAAGTCCTCCTTCGAGGGGATGAAATTACAAAACAAAAGAGTTTAAAATAAATGTAGGTTAGACCAGTTTTACTAAAATACTGAGACTATGTGCAAATGGAAGAACTATCCAGCTCCAGTGAAGGAAAACAGGGTTCTGGGAAATTTACTTTGAATATGAGTTTTTGCCAGCACTGAATAAAATGTCAGAGTTATTGTGCTTTTACTACATCAGGTGATTCAGGATTGGAACTCCCCTGCATTTCCATGCCAGTAATCAAGAAGTAGAGCTTCCCCTATTGAACAATTTTTAATTGCTTATTGTTCCCCTGATCAGCACCCTTAATCTCAAAAGAGGTTCATTTTCCCCATTTCTTGATTCCAGCCCTGCCCTGTAACAGCTCTGGATACCCAACACAACCCAATACAATTCAAGCCCCTTCCAGGTCACAAAGAGAACAAAAATCAATGTTCACAAGAACTTAAAAGGAATCATGTCACCATCTAACAATTAACCCAGAGCCAGACAGAAGTGACAGATGCAAAGCAAATAGAGAAAAGCAGATGGCAGAAGAGTCAGAGGGAGGAGGAGGGGACTGCATGCCATTAACCGTTACTTTTCCAGTCTTCTTTTACGCTCACACTCAAGGAAAAACTCTCAGAGAAATCTCTCCAGCTCAAACTGCTCTTCATAAGCCAAGACAAGAAGACTGAGAAAAGGAGCATAATCATCAACATGGTGTGTTGGAACAAGAAATGGCTTCTTGGGCTGGAATGGTCACAGGAAGAACAGGGGAACATTTTGCCACCCTCCCTCCCTCCCCCCGTGCTCAAACTCCAGAGAGGAAACACCAAGCGTGAAGGAATTTGGAGAGCCAGCCATTTCTTGTGCAACTCATTACTATGAATAATACAATCTTAATTACATAAGTCATTGAAGTCTTCAAGTGTTGAAGGTGCTGAGCAATGGCAGCCTGGGGAAAGGGAGCATTGGCCACTCTGGGATGGTGAGCAGAGGCACCAGGCACACGCCCTGGGCTGCTCAGGGCTCTCACTCGGCTGTTTGCTGAGCACAGTGTGAACTGAGACAGATTTAAATTGTCCACACCTATGTTCTACTGAACAACACCCATGAGCTGTTCAGCTTGCTTTTGCATGGAGCAGCACGTGTTATTTGTTATCTTTTGTTTAATGACTACAGAAAACTCTTATCAAAGAGGAGCAGAACACATCTAAGCTCTCTGTGGCCGGTTCATGTAAGGCTGCCATGAGCTCCCTTCCGTGGGTGACCTGACATGGACTGTTTAAAAAAATTGATTTTCACCTTTAAACTTAGTATGATCAAACTGCACTGGAAGAAGAGCAGTGGGCAGCTCTCACCAGAGAGGACAGTAATTAATAAGGCCAGGTTGGACGGGGTTTGGAGCAACCTGGTCTAGTGGAAGGTGTCCCTGCCTGTGGCAGGGGGTGAAAGGGGAGGAGCTTTAAGGTCCATCCCAATCCAAACTAGTTTGGGATTCATTCTTGATATAAAAGTGCTCAGCACCAGCTGTACCTGATTTTACTAAATACTCAGAACAGGCAGTGGCACCTTAATACTGTAAAGTAATAGATTATCAGATTAATACAAATGCCCCTTGGACAAACAGGAAGTGAACTTTCAACACTCGAAGACAACGTTTTTTTTGTACTGAAATCAACCCCACGACCCATCAACCCTCACACCAGCAGCAATATCTGTGTCAGCACTGCCCACGACTGGTGGTGGCACGGGAACAACCCTGGTGCCTGAACAGGCAGCGCCTTGTGCCAAAAACACCAAAAAACAATCCGTTAAATCAACGGCCTGAAGTGTGCAGGAGCCCAGAAAAACACACAGGAGCTCTCTGAGAAGACTGCCAAGACAAGGAAGGGTTGTGTCTTCTCCCAAGCAGGATTTATGTCGGTGCCATGAATGACACTGGAGAAGCTCCTCTCAGATCCAGTGAAAGCTGCTGGGCCCAGCTGATAACTGGCAAGATGTCAAAGACTTTAAACGGCAGCTTTGCTCCAGAACTGACCCCTGAAACCTTCAGGGTTTGATCAAAGGCTCATTAATTAATTATTACTTCAGAGGACTTTATATTATGACCCTGATTAGTTTCCACATAACAATTCAAAGGCTGAAGACAAATTCAGCTTGATTGTAACTCCTCTGCACGTGCACCAAAGGGACTCCAACCCACTGGGGACAGTACTCCCTGCAGCACCAAATTTTGGGGCTGTTGATGAGCTTTAAAAAACGCTCATGTCTTAACTATTTTACACAATTTTTAAACAAATCATTGCTTAACTAGAACAAACCCAAACCAGCATTGTAGGAGGTAAATCATGGGTAGCTGTGCGTTCTGCATGAAAAATGGAAAACAATTTGAGAAGCTTTCTTGAACAAAGCATAAAATGATCCTGCTGCCCAAACCAGCAACTGAAATATATCTGAGAGTAAAAATGGTAATTTCTAGAAGAACCAGCTCCCCAAGTGTTAACCCCCCACCCCCGGTATTCTGACCTCATCAAAAAACTGCTGAGTTTTACGCAGTATAAATTTTAATTCTGTCAGCTCCAAGAAGTTTTTCTTCAGAGCCTCCTGGTTGGTGTTGATTTCTTTAAGCTCATTTTCAATTTTCTCAAAGTTTGCCTGCAAGATGAAGAGAAAGAGAAGGAAAAGGGACTTAAAGCAATTCCATAAATTTAAGTGCTGTTCAGTCCAGCTACACACAGAAGCAGATGTCACTTCACACCCCCACCTAATTCGTATGGAATTACAGGTGTGTCTCCACAGTGCTTGTGGCACAGATCCAGAGTTGCCACATTCTTTTCAGGCAACTATAGACTTCTCACACTCAGCCAGTCCTTTATGGGCTGGATCTATGCAGCTTCCTCAAATCGTTAAACCCCGATAAACTTTATGACCCACCACCATAAATCACGTAGTTCCATCAGGTTTTGGCTCATTTTGGCAGTGAAATTCCTATTAAGCACTTTCACTTCTGCTTGGATAAACACAGAAGCAGCACAGAGCTGTGAGTCACACCCTGCCCATGCGAGGTGGCAGAGCCACATCCAGGGCCAGCTGGGGACTGAGCCCCTCTGCTGCTGAGCTCTGCAGGCATCGACCCATAGGGACAGTTTTCCCTGTTTCCACTCAGAGTCAAACACCAAGTCCAGTCTTAGTACATCATTACCTCCAGGTCGATCATGTCACGTGGAAAAGGCACCTCTGGGTTTTCCCCGGTGTCCATGATGGGAATATTAGCTTTTTTAATCTCCTTCTCCACAAACCCTGGGGAGACAGCATTGACAGTGTTAACCACAGACACTTCAGGGGCACCCCAACCTGCACCTGGCCCTATCAGCAGCTGAGAGTCCTTTCACCTCCTATTCCAAGACTGTCTGACTTGGTCAGAGTTACCCTTCCAGGAGGTGAACCCCGTGCCCTCATCCCTCTCCTGCTCTGCTCCTAAAGCTGCCCTGCAGATTCTGCCTGCCTTGACTGGCTTATCAGCAAAAACCACAGAGTCTGAGCCCCACCAGCCCCGGGGGTGGGGGGGAACGTACGGAGCTTGCGGTCCATCTCCTCACACCTGCGGACCTCATTGACGAATTTGCGGTGGAACACGTTCACGTCGGGGTTCAGCTGCGGGGAGAGACGCGGGGTCAGCGCCCCCCCGACCACCGTGGGGAGGGGGGTTCGGCGCTGCGGACACGGGGGTGGGCGGGGGTCCCGATCCCGCGTGGCTCCCGGGGGGGTCCCGATATCCCCCCCCCATCCGCCTGGGGTCCGCAGGGACACTCACGTCGCGGAACTGGACCTTGCCCAGCTCGCCCAGCTCGCTGACACAGCAGTACGCGGCCTCGGACTGCAGGAACAGCTGGGCCAGGGTCATCTCCTCGCTGCGGAACAGCTCCCCCATGGCGGCACCGCTCCCGCCGCGGCCTCTGCGGACAACGGCAGTGAGAGCCGGCCCGGGGATGGGGGAAAGGCAGCGACCGGGGCCTCCCCGCTGCCCAGTCACGGCCCGGCGGTGCCCAAACCGTGCCCTCCCTCCCCGTTCCCGTTCCCGGTACCCGCCGCTCCCGCTGCTGCTCCGCGCCGGGACCCGCCCGTGACGTCACCGCCGCGGCGTCACGCGCACGTCTCCTGGCGACGGCGCGCGGAGGGAGCCCCGCCCCGGAAGTGACGCGTGGAGGGGGGGCGGGCTCGGGGCTCGGGAGTGTGGTGTCGTCACTATCTGTTGGATTACGTCATATGTGATATAGTGACGATGCATGCTTGTCGGTGACGTCACGAGGAGCGATTTCTTCCCCCCCCCAGGGACAGTGAGGGCGAGGAGCAGCCCCAGGGCCCTCCTGGGGACAGGGGGAGGAACAGACCGGCCCTGAGCAGAGGCTCCAGAGCTGAGGCTGCAGATTCCCACCCGCTGGCTGCTCCTGGCGTGTCCCTGCGGCAGAAAAGGGCTGGAGTGGAGTTTAATCCGAGCATAGGAAATGAGTCCTGGTGTCCCAGCCCGGGGTGATCACTGCGAGTGCACCACGAGGGGCACTTCTCACCGAGCCCCAGGAACGGACATAAATCCCTGCCCTGTCACTTCATCTGGTTCTATCCAGGCTGACCTATTCAGTCAGAATTTTAATTATCCCCAAATGGAGACCCAGAAGCACAGGGATGTGCTGGAGTCACACACGGATGACAGGCCCAGGAGGAGCTCTGCTCCATGGGCACCCTGTCCTGTACCTGAAGCCCACCCTGGAGCACTCCCAGGGACAAACAGCTGCTGTCTGCCTGCACTGAGGGTGTCCTCATGGAGCTGACTCATAAGCAGCAAACACTGGAAATAAACTCTCTGGAAAAACGTTCCCTTCAGGAAAGAACAGGGCGTAGAAAGTAGCCTATTTTTCCTGGGTGGCATAATGGCTGTTGTGGGGGCACGGGACACAATTCCCTGATTCCAGAGCCACGAGGCCCAGGTCAGTGGGGAGGGTGATCAGTCACAGAGCAGGGAAAGTGCTGACTGCATTCATGGTGAACAATGTCCCTCTGTGGGATGCCCTGGGCTTCCCAGCCTGCGTGTCAGGATGGGTCATTTGTCCCGGGCTGCCTTGGGTATTCCTGGTATTTTCCAGCTGGTGGCAAAGGGCAAGGGTGCTCTCTGGGGAGAGCGCCCAGCTGCCTCCCTTCAGGACTGTGTTATCCTTCTGTGTTAAGCCTGTGTGGAGATGTGGTGCACTTTGCACGTACTGTGTGCACCCGTCATACATTCACAACTGGGGGGGGTATTGTTATGATCCAGGTGTTTTTGTGCTGTAACTACTGAATGCAAATTGTAGCATTTCTTTAAAATATTGAAAAAAATCCTGCTTTTGTAGTCCTGGGGAGAAAAAAAAACCCCAAGCCTTACTATTGGCAAAAGGTCTGCATTTTCCAGCTGAACATCAGCGCGTGCAGTTGTTTAAATCAGCCTTCAATGCACACAGCTGTGCCCAGATGGGGCTGCTCGCTTCCCACTCTTCCCAGCAGCTTCCCGAGCCGTTCACTCGAGGATTTTGTTTTTTCCTCTCCTTGCTTACAGCGCCTTTAGACTGAGGGGAGGCAGCAGTTCCAGGGCTTTGCATTTCTGGCTGAGCCGTGCCTGTGTTTGCATGCAGAGCCATCGCCTCCCCTCCAACTATTTTAATCATTTCAAAAAGGGTGGGTCAGCAGGCATTTGGCAGCGGCTCCTTTTCTATAGCTGAGGTGGAGTCAGCCAATGACCTGCAAGCCTGGAAAATTTTGCAGGGCAGTTCCACTGGACGGCTGTGCGGAGCTGTGCCATTTGAATTTCAGCACAGACACTCACTCGCTGCGCGCTCCCCATTCCTGGCGCGTCTCCCAGCGCGGAGTTTAGCCGAGGCTCGGGCTCAGTTTTCCCTGCTCTCTCCCTGCACTGACAGCTTCTCCGGGCTCCGTGAGCCAGGACTCCCGAGCGACCATGGAGGACACCACCTTGCAAATCATCGAGCCGCCCACCGTCTCCGAGGCCTCGGAGGAGCAGGCGCCCGAGGAGCCCATCAAATCCGACCAGATCAACGGCGTGATGGTGCTGACCCTGCTGGACAAGATCATCGGAGCGGTGGATCAGATCCAGCTGACCCAAACGCAGCTGGAGGAGAGGCAGCAGGAGATGGACAGCGCGGTGACCAGCATCCAGGGAGAGCTGACCAAGCTGACCAAGGCCCACACCACCACCAGCAACACCGTCAACAAGATGCTGGAGAAGGTGCGCAAGGTGAGCGTCAACGTGAAGACGGTGCGGCAGAACCTGGAGAAGCAAGCCGGGCAGATCAAGAAGCTGGAGGCCAATGAAGCGGAGCTCCTGAAACGCAGGAACTTCAAAGTCATGATCTACCAGGTAAGCAGCCGTTTCGAAACGTCTTTGCATCCTGTTAGCGGCTTTTTTCTCTGCCGAGGGTCCTGTCACGCTGCATGGCCGGTCCAGTCCTCTCCCAAACTCCCTGTGCTGCCTGGCAGTCCAGGCTGAGGTGGGTCCCTCCCGTAGCTTTCTCATTTGTGGTTTAACATTTTCTGTGTGTCCTAAGCTCGAAAGAGTTGTCCCACTTAACAGGAATTTTAATGCAGATAGGAAGCAAGGCCCTAAGCACTCGCTGCAATAGGCCAGAAGGATCAAAATAACCCGATTTTACTACTTAGCTCAACAAAGTACAAGTGTGTTCTGGGATCTGGTTCTGTAAATCCATCTGCAACGTCTCTCCTACCAAGAGACACCATGTGCATGGCTATGTGGAGAGCGATAACATTTCAGATTTGTGACATGCATCTGATAACAACAAGTGACAGTAACCCTGGCTCGGGGTTAATCTCACCCGCCAGGGCAGGATAGAGCTGTCAGAGAAAATCAAGACTGGTCCCCTGAGCTCAGCAGCACTCAGGGTGGACTTTGCCGTGGGTTTGTAAAATTCCCACCTTCTTCCTGCTGCATCCTGCAAGCCTTGATCCTTCTCATTGTCTGGTTTCAGTAACATCTTCGGTTTGCTCGATGTTCTCCCCCCGTGCTAAGCGTTGGAGTTTTCCTTTCATATTAAACAAGGAGAGAGAGAGGAGCGCGGTTCTGTCAGGTTTCCTGCCTGCAGTTAGTTTTCCCTGTCAGAGCAAACTCTTCTATTGGGCCCCAGGAGAAAAGTGAGTGAAACAGTTAATGATTCAGTTGGAAGCCTCTGAGTTAATAATAGCCAGCGCCAGGGACAAATAGAGAAGCATCGAATGCTGATCATGGGAAGAGAGAGAAGAAAAGCAGAATAAAAGGGAGAGTGGTACTTGCTGTGGGGTTTGAGGGAGAGCAGCTCATGACAGGCTCGGTGTTTGGAGATATTCAGGGCTTGTGGGACTCCTTGGGTGGGAGCTTGAGCATTTGTAGTTTTGTCATGGCTGAAAGGCCGAAATACTCAAGCCTGTTTAGATCATACGGGAAACCCAACCAGTTATAGACAGATATATGTGTATATATTTATTACAAGCTCTTTGTATCAATCCATCTACAGAAAAATAAGATAGAACTTTAAATGTCCTGCAGAACCAACGACCATTGCAAAGTGAGAGGAGGGAAGTGAAATGTTTAAACACGACATTCCGTGTGGGTTACGGAGATAGGTAGGAAGTTAGCAGAGTTCAAGGTCCTTGGGAAGCATCCTGAACATCGACAGGTTGGTGTTTGGTGAGCTGCTTGTGTTGGTTTGCACTGGCTTGTGTGTATTGAGCAGAGTTTCTCTTTGAATATGAAAAAACAATCCTGCTTCTGAAGGCTCAGGGCCTGCCCTTGCTGCTGTGCTGAGGACAGAGCAGCCTTGGAGAGAGTCGGCTGGCAAGGGACTGCGGCAGGGACTTTGTAATCAAGGAGATTCTAGTGAAAAAAAATATTTGCAATTTGGAACGATTTCCCAGAATGGAATTTACTGTGATTTGAATGTGAGGTCGCAGAGCACAAGTAAGGAGTTCTCCAGGTTTGCTCCATGTGCAGTGGAGCCGCTTATGCCCTCGTGAACATCCTGGCAGGAGCAGACCCGGCCCCAGCGGGAAAGGACCCGGCACTGGGATCCACCCTGGGAGGTTAAATGAGGAATTCGCAGTGCTTTCCTAATGGTGTCTGTGGCTAAAAACAAATAATTACAACATAAACTATTTTAATTCAGTGTTTCACTTTTCAGGCCCCCCACTCACCCACTAAAGTGTCTGTTGGGTACGTTACTGGTCATGTAATTAATTCTGCAGTGCTGAGCACATTATTGCTCCTCTCTGGCTCAGGGAAAGCTGCTGCGCCACGCTGGGAGTGACTCCTGTGTGTTTTCCACTGCTGTGGCTGAAAGTACAAAGATTTTTTTAGCCTTTTCTTTTGGAGAACAAGAGAGAAAGTCATTTTAAGAGAAGCAAAATATTCCATAATCCCAGAGGTGGCTGTTTTCAGGCAACAGAGCTGAGCAGAGCGGGAGTCATGCTCTGTAGGAATTTGATATCACACAGTTCTGCGGTCGAAGAGATAAAGGAAGTAAAGAGTTCTTTGCTGGTTAATGATGTTTGATTATTCTCTCAGCATTAAGCCCTGAAGCTCCAGCAGTTGCAGAGGGACTATTTCAGGAGTGCAAATCAGACCTTTTGCACCTTGGGAGGGGGGGTCAGACTGCCTGTGCGAGTTGTGTTTTCCTCGTTGTAGATGAAGAGGAAATTGAAATAAAATTTTATTCAGGGAAAGCCCGACCTGGGGGATGATCTTGAGCACAGCTGTCAGGGTAGTTTCAGACTTTACAGGAAAGAAAATGCTGAGCTGGAAATCAGTCCTGGCTAAGGTGAGGTCTTGAGCAGAACGTTTACGGGTGTCACTCTCAGTCCTGTCCGTGTGCACATTTTCTCGCTTGCTCGCCCTCTCAGAAACACTTCCAGCTGATTTGGCCAGGAGCTGGTCTGATTCCTACCGAGTTAAAAGAGTTCTTGTGTCCACTCAGTGTAGGGAATTAGGTCGATTCTTGAGAATAAAATTTGAAAAAAACAACCCCCTTCCAATTTACCCCATTTCTGTTTTGAAAACTTGCGGACCCAAAGCAAGTGGCCCAGCTGTGTAAGCAGACGTTCAGTGCAGAGCATGCCTTCCTAAAAAGTCTGATAGTGAGTGCCTGCACTGCTCAGCAAGCCCTGGGAACAGAGCTCAGAGCTCCTCAGAGCTCCTCAGAGCTTCCTTTGTGCCTCTGGCCCAGGCTCCCATCTTCCAGAGAAACCACGGCACCAACAAATTTGGTGAGAATGGCTGCTAATAAAAACAAACTGAAGTGACTTCATCCCAAATCTCCTGCTCTTAGGATCCCGAGTCTGGGTCTGGTTACTGCAGTTCATGGCTAAATAATGGATGTCCTGTGCAGCTACTGCCCCGAAACCAGACTCTGTGCCGTGTTCAGCCAGAGAGCGGCACGTGGCAGCTTACGTAAGCTCAGCATTTTACTCCAAACAGGTTTTTGACAATTAAACTTATTCCTGCAAATGTCAGGGGCTGACTTTCTCACAGCTGGGCAAACCCTTGCAGCACTCAGCGCACACACAGAGTATTGAATTTCTGAAGTGTGCCGCTCCTTTATTTTGAGGCTCGTGTGGGCGCCGAGCTCTGGTTGCTCTGGCTCAGGATGTGCAGTGCTGTTTGTTGGGAAGGGCAGCCCTTTGTCCAAGGGGTGCTCCCCACACTGCCTGATTTTGGGGGCTCCTGTGGGGCTCCTCTGCTCCTCAGGGGGCTCTGACAGCCGCTCTGAGCTGTGTGAGATGTGGGTTTCCGTGGGAAGGGCTGGGCAGTAGGGAGAGCAGGGTGGGACCCACATCCCAGCCGTGCAGTGTGTGGGGTGGGCACGGCTGGGTGGGGGAATATAAATAGCCCAGCCTGGCTTTGTGCTCTGTGAGGGCCTTATACGGATGGGAACAGCCAGACTGCACGTTTTGGGGAGGGGGGGATGGATTTCAAACCCACACATTAATGTAACAGGTTAGGAGGTCAGGCCTGAATTACCTTATTTTTGGGACTGTGCTCCTCAAAAGAGAGTGTGGGAAAGGACAGGGGCTGCAGGGGCTGAGGAGGAGCAGAGGGCAGGAAGCCCAGGGTTTACAAGCCCACTGCCCAGGGCTGCAGCCTTTTTCCACTGCCCAAACAGAACAGCAGCTGCCCCGAGCTATGGTTTTGTTTGAAAGTAATCCTGATGTGCCAAAAATCCTGCATATTCTCTGCATATTACTGAATTATAAGAGGCTCAAGATAATAATTCATAGGAGACTGAGCCTTAAAAAAAGTCAGGATGTTAATGCCTCTGACTTCCAGGATTTTTCTCAGTGCAGATTACCAGTCTTTCTACTGAAAGACAACTCTAGAGCATGGATTTCTCTGTTGTAGCCTGGTATCAACTGCATTAATTTTTCCTTGCTCAGCTATTATTTATAAGCAGTTGGTGCCAGGCCTGTTTGCTTTGCTGGAATCCTTTCAGCATTATAGTTACAGACTGAGCTGTGCAGCCATGAATTATCTTGGAGCAAAGGGCCAGAGGCTGCCCAGCCATTGGGATAGAGTTAGATTGGATGAGTAGTGCCTCATGAAAACAAACCCCAAGGTAATATCCCTCCTGATCACATATTCCTCCCTCAGGCCTCTCTTGTGCACAGCCTGGAAAGCACAGCAATGACTCATAAACTATTCAGCAACAGGCTTATCCCTCTTTTAGCCTGATTGGGATTGTCCTCTGTATTCTGCAAGATCTCCTACAGCTTACAGAGCACCTGAAGAATCATGAGTCCACTGTCCAGCTGTAAGATAAGACAAAGACCAGAAACAAAATGCTCAGTGTCAGTGAGGAAAAAATCAAATATTTGGAATAAAAAGTCTCAGGATGTTTAGTTTTCAGCTTTATGTGAGGATGCAAATGTCAGCGTCTGCAAATCATCTGTAATGAAAACCCCATCTTTGCTGCCTTGCTGTTCAGGAGCAGCTCTGAGTCATCAATCAGCTCAGACAGGTTTATCCGGGAGGAGCAGATCTGAGAGCAAAGCCAGTGGTACAAATAGACTGATAATGGCATCAAAACTTTTCAATGCTGTCAGAGGGGGTGGAAGTCTTTTTGCTCTCAATCTATTTACTTCTCTGTTTCCTACAGCCCTGCCTCTCTTCTGACTCACTGTAGGCAAAAGCATTTTTCCAAGCACAGCCTCCGTGCCATCCCTCCCTTCCTTTGCACCAGCTTTGGTGCCAGTACCAGGCTGCTGCTTCTCACAGCTGATGAAGCAGATCCAGATTTTTGGACGTGTCTTCCAGAACACAGAGTTACTGAACACGCTTGATAGAAAGAAGTGCCAGGCAGATTGCACAACACCTGGAGGGTGTTAGTCAGGGAGATGCTACTTGAGAATGCACTACCTATTCCTCTAACATTTACCTAATCCCAACCTGGTTTGCTTTCCTCCTCCCCCACTTCGTATTTTAGATATTTTCCTTTCTCTCAGCAGTATTCCTTGGTGACTTAGTGCAGGACTCAGAAGCCTCCTCTCTAAGGCTCGAGGCTTCTCTTTTCATGAACCTCTCAGCACTATTGGAGACAAAATCCATCCAACCCTTGGAACCCAGAGTCAAGGCCATGCCTGACTTTGCTGTGTCACTTGGTATGGACGTCTGGGAGCTGCTGGGAATTGTCCAGCACTGGTTTAGGGTAAGGTCAGTACGTGACAAAACCAGCCTGTGGAGTTGCAACCGGCTGTTTTGATCTCCACAGCCGCTGCACTTGAGTTAGTAAACACAGTAAACATCACTTTTTTTTTCATGATCTTACACACACTTGCAAACTCTGCATTCAGCTACGCCACAGCAATGGGAGACATCCCCAACAGCCAACACTGAATCCCCGTGACTGTGAACAGTCTGGCCCTGTGGCAGTGTTCAGTGTGAACGTGCCTGAACCCACAGAAGGGTTCCTGTATCTCCTGGGACCTGCTGTGAAGCAGACACAGACACTCTTCCTTCTCAAAGATCTTTGCTGACTGTGTTTTCTGTCAAATTTTGTTTCCTGGCTTCTCCTTTTACTAAAAACCTACCCCCTGTGCCTTTTCTCTCTGCCTGTTCTCATGCTAACCCGGATCACTGTTGGCGTGCTCAGACTCCCGTCGGGAGCAGGTAAGTCTTTCCATTGTGCTTCCTTTCCCCGGCCATTGAAACACAGTTTTCCTCGTCTTAGCCCCAGAAGACCCCGCGCGTGTGCCTTGAGCCTTCACCGGGGACTGCCCTCTGAGCCCTCCCCGCGCAGCGCCAGGCCCAGGGCAGCAGAAGACACACCAGGAGGCGGCAGTTTAGGGCCTCGGCAGCGGCACCCCCGTGAAGATCCCTCTGAACCTCTTCCGAAGCTCTGGGAGCTGCTGGTTCCGAGCCTTTGCTGCCCCAGGCCCTCAGACCTGCAGGGCTGATCCTGCCGCTGGCAGGACGCCTCCTGTGACTAACGCGCTTGCTGCATGCGCTGCCCTGGCTGGCGTGGGTGTGAGGAGCTGGGATTTTCCCTCCGGCATTGCTCTCCCTCTTCCATCTGGGAGGGAGGAGCTGCTCTGTGGTTTGCATGAAGGGCGAGTGGCCAGAGGCAGCTGGCTCTGCTGGCGCCTGCTGTGACTGGGGCAAATATCCCCTGTTCTCAGAGGCGCTGGGACACCCACCTCCTCAGGCTTCTCTGTGAGCTGTTCGTTTGTGTTTGTGAAGTGGTTTGAAGTTGTTTTAAGTAGGTAAAAGTCAGGCAGAGAGAGCACAAACTGTGATGTAAAGTCCTGGTGCCTCGATCAGGCCCTGCAGCACCTCCCGTGTCTGTCCGGCCACAGCCCCCCAGCACTGCTGGCTCCAAGCTGGGCCCTGCACACACTGGAGTGGTGACTTTAACTGCTGCTCATTCAACACTTACCTCATTCCACAGGGGCCACAGTGCCCTGCTGCCTTCCTGTCACTGTGCAGCTACTGGAGAAAATGCCCCGAGCTCCAGCTGCCCTTTGGGGGTCACCCAGTGCTGTCCAGTGGGAACGGCTGCCTGGGTGGACAGGAGTATTCCAGGAGCCAGGTGAACCCAGCCCAGGAATCAGGGTCTCTGGGGGCAGCTGCCAGGGAAACTTCTCCTTTTCAAGGAGACTTAAAAAAGGGATTTTTTTGGTGTGATCTAGCAGCAGAATCTGATAGCAATTTTAGCTTCCACAGAAAAAGTCTCTTCCACCAAGGCACTGGAAAGGAAAGCACAGCCCCTTCTACGCAGGGCATCTGGACACCCCTGAGCTCTGCTGGGCTCTGGGTACTTCTCAGGCTTGCTGCTCTTAATCAGGAATAGCTGAATCCTCCTTCCCATGACACTGCTGGAAGGTCAGCACAGAACAGCCTCCTCTGAGGCCTGGCAGAGCAGAGCAGTTATCATGGCAACGGGAGAGCAGAATGTGTTCTCCTCTGGCAGGGCTCGACCTGACCTGGAGAGCTCTTTGCTGCCCAGGCTTCTGATCCTCCCCCAGCCTCCCCCAGGCCAGGGCCAGGCTGGGCAGAGGGAGGGCTGGGGCACAGGAAGGGCTGCAGGCTCTGGCTCATCCAGTGTTGGGATCAGCCCGATTTGGTCACAGTGGAGCCCGGGAATGTGAGCTGGTCGTGTTCTGCACGTTGTGGCTGCAAATGTCAACCAAACTCACTGTTTGTGCTGTTGCAATTGTGTAAAAATAACGGAGTGAAATGAACTGCAGATGTGATTTGCATGTGCATGTGAGAACCTTCCATTAAACCTTCCAACCAGAGACTGGAGTGGCTGGGAGTGCTGGGACTCTGTTTTTTACACTATAAGAGCAACTACAAGAGCAATCCAGGAGCCCTTCTCTCATTTTGGGAGTGTTCTCCAGATTTATTGGTGGCTCTGCAGTGCTGGAGGAGCCCTTTGAGGCTGGGAATGCAGCTCAGCTCTGCGTCTCCTTGGCTTTTTATACTCCAGGGGAAGTGTTTACATGTGTTGTAGCAACCAGGCTGGTGTCCATGGCCGTGGGCTGCGGGTGACTCACTGCCAGGGAACTCGAAAACAATGTCAGATAAAAGCCCACTCAGGGGAGCCGGGAAGAGGCTGCAATGGGTCCAAGAGCTCCGAGCTGTTTGAAGTAGGAGGACTCAGAGCAGCCCAGCACCCATCAGCTGGCAGCCAGCTGCCTTTGGGGCTGGCTGTGGGCACTGGGGGGGCCCTCTAGGTGCCCACAAAGTCTGCAGACAGACAGGCCACCAGTCCTATCAGCTCTGCCGATGGCAGGGAGCTTCCTGAAGCACACCACTTCCCAGGAGGTCTGTGCTGCAGGGGCAACACACACTCCCTGTCCCCTGTCCCCTGTCCCCATCCTGCTGCTGGGTGCAGCTCTGTGCAGTGCACAGAGTGGGACCAGAGCTTGCTGCTGCTGTTCCCAAAATCTTCTGACAAATGTTGTTTACCCATTGTCCTTGTGCCAGCTGGATCTGAGCTGCCTGAGAGGACAGAACTGGTTTGCCTCTGCTGATTGGGAGCCAGGCTTCGAACACCCCAACAGGCAGGGATGCCAAGACCCAGGATTTTGGACTCGCCCACTTCAGGGTCACTGTTTTCCCAGTGAAAATAGAGGGGTTGGAATGCCTGGTGTTAAAAATGTGGCTCATCTGGATGAGTCATGAGTGAAATGAAGTGCAGAGAGCGTAGTGCCTTGCCCAGAGCGGAGCAGGGATTTGTGCAGCAGCCACCCATGAGCCCGGGACAGTTCTTGATTGTTCCAGACAGGTCCCATTGTCCTCCACAGCTGTGTCTGCAGGCACGTCCTGCTCACAGTGGGCAGCTCTGCTTCTCTGCAGGAGAAACCTCCCAGGCCAGGACAAGGAGACCTTGGTGGCTCTGGGGCAGTGCTTGAGTGCAGGGGTTTGTGGTGCACGCAAGGGATGCTCAGCAGAAGGTGCTCATCCCCATTTAGACATGCCAAAGCTGTGGTTGTTCTGACACCAGCTGTGCTGTGCCCAGGCCTGCAGGAATGGTCCCTGGATACAGCTGTGCTCGGAGCCTGGGGAGTTACCCGTGGCACACAGTGCTGAAAATCCTCCAGCTGTCCCCCAGCTGGTTCTCTACTGCTTGGATCAGCAACCAGAGTGAGGAAGAGTCAGAGGGGAAAATGCAGGAATTATACCAGACTTAGGAGAGAGAGAAGCACCATCTGAGAGCCCTGCACTGGCTGCCCTGGCACCCAGCCCTGTGGGAGAGGGGCTGGGAGCAGGACCTGAAGGGTTTCCCAAGCACAGCTGGAGAAGAGCTCTTGGAAACAGTCCCGAGCAGGAAGGCTGGGAAAGCTGGGATCTTTATGTATGGGAAGAGCTGTGGTCCCTCTGTGCCTCTGGGCCTGAGCCATGAGGTGCCTCCTGACAGAGGCAGAGCAGAGGCTCAGGCCCGTGGGTGCCTCTGGGCTGTGGGGACAGAGCAGGGCCAGCAAAAGGGCAGGTGAAGTGCCTGAGTGCAGCCTGTGGGATTGCAGAGCTGGGCAGCTGCTGCTCTCTGAGTGAAACACAGAATTAGGGAGAGCTGTGGGCACCCCCACAGGGGTTGCTCCCACTGTCCCACGCACTGGGAGCTGCTGCTGGCCACGTCCTCACACCTGTAAGAGCAGAGCTGCAGGACGCTGCCGAGGCTGGATGGGAGCATTACTGGCCCAGCCCATCTCACCACATCAGAAAATTCAGCCAGGAGCTGGATTTGCTGGTGTAACAGGAGGAAAGATGGTTATTTATGTGGAAGATGAGGAATTTTTTCTTTCTGCAGACGCATGTTCTGGAGCTCACAAGGGGCTGATAGGATCAGAATTTTCAGGATATGGCCCATTTCCAGGGACAGCTGTGCCAGGCAAGAGGGGGATGCCTTTGTTCTGGCTTATTGTGTTGCCTCAGAGGGAAGGAAGTGGCTGGAGTTCCTGATGTTCTGCTGGTGGGGCAGGGTCCCTGGGAGTCTCTGGGATTGCTCCAGCAGGTGTTGTTGTGAACAGGCTCCCTGCCTTCCGAGTGATGTGGGTTTGTTCTGGACTGACCTCGCCCTCTGGAGAGCATGTGTATTGTTTTCTGCTGAAGTGGCTCATCAAATGAAGAAAACACATGTTCGCCACTCCACCTTAATCTCCATAAAGTGTTTGGGACCTGAGCTGTGATCCAGAGGGTGAAGAGATTTGCCCAGAACAGCTCTCTGCCCTGAACAAAACCCAGAGCCTGCAAAAACCACAAAAAACCCCACACCTCCAGCAGGCTCTGTGTTTTCACCAAGGACACTGTGGCCTGTGCCACCCTCACCGAGCCCAGTGCTCCGTGGAGCTGGCTCGCCACTGCTCACAAAGGTATCCCCAGATGCCCTTGTGCTTCCCGGAAGGGAACAGCACCATCCTGTGCTTGGAGAAAAATGAGAAAGCAGATGAAAGCATCTGGATGTCACCCAGGTGAAGCTGTGCTGGAGTCACGTACTCAACGAGTCGTGTTGGTTTTCCAGGGGTGCAAGGGAAGGCGGGGCTGGGGACAGTGCAGTGGACCAGTATCCGAGTCTGCAGGGGGAGTGTCCCCTCCTGCCTCCATCCAGGGGCTCAGGCTGGAGCCACAGCATGGCAGTGACATTAATCAGCCAGGGCAGTGGCATCGTAGTGACCCTGGTCAGTCAGTGGCGTGGCAGTGACCTTGGTCAGCAGAGGAGCAGCGGGGGCGGTGAGAGAGCGCTCGGGGCACGGGGGTGCGAACGTGCTGTCCCTTCTGGCGCTGCAGGGACCGGGATGTCCTGTCCTGTGGCAGCGCCAGGGATGCCCCTCCTCAGGCTGGGCCTGGCAGGATGACCATTCCCAGTGTCCTGGCTCTTGGCACCGGTGCAGCTCGTTCATGCATGGCCATGGAGTCGCGGTGGAGGCTGCTGTGCCACTCTGACACGCAGAGCACGGGAGGTGCCACAGCAAAGTCACCCTCCTGTGGCTCAGGGCAGCTCCCCAGGCCGGTGGCAGGCGAGTCACTGATGGTGCTCCAGTGTTTGCCACACATTTTGAGCACCTGGGTTACGCCAGGGGCTATGCCTTGATTTCCCTGGGTCCTGCTCCCACCAGTGCTGGGGATCCCCGTCCTTGCTCCATTCCTCTCCTGCCTGCCCCAGGGCTGGAAATGGCGCCTGGCCATCCTGCTGCCCAGGCTCTTCTCCAAGCCTCAGCCCAGCAGCTCCACGTGCTGTGTGCCCATTCCACACACTGCCCTTCGGCTGCTGCTGGATTTCCTGGCAGCTCCCACCTGTCCCACCCAGCTCCATAGATTAAAACCACTCAGGCAATAAATGTCTGAGTGTGGGCTGTAGCCCTGCTGCTGTGACGCTCCGTGCAGTGATGGGCTATTTCCAGCCTGTCCTGGGATCAGAGAGGTGATTCACTGCAGCAGGGATGCATGCTATGTGCTGCTTAGATGAAAACCAATCCTGCTCCAGACCTGTGCCCCTCTCCCGGGCACATGCTTGCCCTCTGCCACTGGGATCAGAAACTTGGCTGGCCTGAGCACGTGGAAAAGCTGAATGAATCCAGCCCTGTCCCAAGCAGAGCAGTGTAACCCAGCAGACCGGGTCAGGGCCACTGTTTCCGCCATCTCCAGATATGGGCTAACTTATTTCCCAGTGGAGAAGTGGGAAGAATAGGGTGGCCTGCTGCATCCCAAGAGATGTCCCAGCCCCACATCTGGATCCTGTAGGTGTTAGGAGAGCCTGAGTGCAGACTGGGATCAGCCAGGCCAGCGTGCATGCCAGCAGTGTGGCCAGGATCCCAGCTCCAGCCATGCCTCTGCTCAAGGGGCTGTGATGGCCAGGTCCTGGGATAAGGACCAAACTGGAGGGGACAGGACTGTGACAGGGCACAGCAGGACAGGGAAAGACTCCAGTTTCAGTGCTGGGCTGCCTTTCCTGTGCTGCTGGAGTCATGGATGGGTTTTGAACCAGCCCAGAGTGAGCAGAGCTGATGCCTGAGCACAAATACAGGAGAGCCCTAAGCACATCCTCATTACAGTAACTTAGCAGGTGCACTAAGGGAGGATGAGCCCAGGCCTGAGGCACCTGGGTTTGTTTAGCCAGGTGGAGGCCCAGTGGCCCTGTGGGAGGGAGGCAGGGCTGGCTCCAGGGCTGTGGGGTGTGTGTGTCTCACTGGCTTGGCTCTGTGTCTTGCAGGATGAAGTGAAGCTCCCGTCTAAACTGAGCATCAGCAAGTCTCTAAAGGAGGGTGAAAAGCTAGAGAAGGAAGGTGAAGGTGAGGAGGTACCTGTGGGTGAGGACCATGCAGAGGAGGACCACATCCAGCTCTCCTCGGATGAGGAGGTAGAGATTGAGGAGATTATTGAAGAGTCACGGGCAGAGCGCATCAAAAGGAGCGGAATGAAGAGGGTGGATGACTTTAAGAAGGCATTCTCAAAGGAGAAGATGGAGAAGACTAAGCTAAAGACCAAGGAAAACCTGGAGAAGACCCGCCACAACTTGGAGAAGACCCGCCACAACCTGGAGAAGAGGATGAACAAACTGGGCACCAAGATTGTGACTAATGAAAGGAGAGAGAAGATGAAGACCTCTCGGGACAAGCTGAGGAAGTCTTTTACCCCCGACCACACCATTTATGCCAGGTCTAAGACAGCTGTCTACAAAGTGCCACCCTTCACTTTCCACGTCAAGAAAATAAGAGAGGGTGAGGTGGAGGTGAAAGCCACGGAGCTGGTGGAGGTTGGTGGAGAGGAGGGAGAAAACTCAGATCTGATGCGAGGGGAGAGCCCCGAGATGCACACGCTGCTGGAGATCACGGAGGAGACCGACGCGGTACTGGTGGACAAGAGCGACAGCGAGTAGGACAGGCTGCAGCACGGAAGGGTTGTGGACGACAGCTGAACATGTTATCATTCACATTTCGAGCTCTCCCTGCCCTGGGAGCCCCAGGGAAGTGTACACGATGCATCCTTCCTACCCTGCAGAGCCGACGCTGATCCCCTGCCTGCTTTGGACAAGGTGTATTTTATATTTTAGTTTTAGCACACAAACATTAGGAACACGGGATTGTTTTTCTTACACTGTTAAGTCACCCTCGGAGACCATTCCTGCTGCAGCTTTCTCACCCCACGCCTGAAGATGGACTTTGAGCGACAGGGCCCCCGCCCAGCTGGAGAGTGCTGAACCCAAGATAACGGCTGTACAGCTGGAAAGCTCAAGAGCCCTCCACAAGCTAAACCTGGTGTCAAGAAAGCTTCCTGAAAGCATCCTGCCCACCCACAGACCCCCATGCCAGATGTGTGGAAGAACCCCAGCACCCACACTGGCTGCTCCTTCAGGGAGCAGAGCACGGGAGGGAAGAGCTGAGCTAGTCCTGCTGATGGGCAGAGCATGGCCCTCCCCAGCACCAGCTGACCCGGCAGCACCTGGGATGGCTTCCAAGGAAGCCGCCCCGCAGCTGGGGCTGCCCTGGGTGCCCACAGGGCACCCATCACCCAGCTGAGCCCTCTGCTGCTCCCTGCTGTGCTGAGGCTGCTGCTGCTCAGCCCCACGAGCAATGCAGCTGCCTGGGTCATGGATCCGGCTGCTAGGGGCCCAGGGACTGTGGTGGGTCCCCAGCAGGGCAGGGAGCAGCATGGAGTTGAGGTGCTGGATCTGCTCCCTCCACACTCACAGCAGAGGGGGCAGCGGGCAGGAGGTCCACGCTCATTGCCTGGGGAGGGGGGACACGCAGGGAGCGATGCCAGAGCAGCCACTGCTGACCGCAAGTTGTTTCCAGAGGGAAACGGAATGTGCTGCTGCCATGTGAGAGAGTGGCCTTGACACCTGTCAGCACCGGACCTTGAGCATTTCCGAGCGTCTGTTCCCACCGGGGGTCCTGGCACAGCTTGGGCTCATGCCCACGTCCTTCACTTTCCTCCTTGTTTCCTGCTTTCTGCAGCTTTCACTCCATGCCCTGAGCGAGGGCAGCACACGCCGGCTCCAGGGCCCTCCTGGCCCCCTCGGCTCTCACACACGCAGCCCCCGCCCCACCTTCCCCATCCTGCTCCCCCCGGCATGAGGCAGCTGCTGCTCACATAACCCAATATATAAACTTGCTTTTCCTGTAAGAATTACTTTCCTTCATACTGTCCAGCGCACCCAGCCTGTCCCAGCCCTGGGGCCCTGCCACAGCCGCCCTCCCCGGGTGAGGCCTGTCCCGTGTGCTGGCTGCGGGCAGCCCTGGGACACCAGAGGCTTCTGGGGTGGGGGGCACTGGCTCTGGGCTGCCCATGAGGCAGAGGGGGTGGCAGTTCCCAGTGCTGTGTGAGACCCCTGCCCTCATGGAGCCTCCACGGGTGGTTTTCTGGGGGGTTTTCTCTAGGCAGCGGGGCTGGGGCGGCAGGAGCCCCGGAGACCCCCGGCTGTGCCCGGGCAGCAGCGCAGCAATAAAGTCTCTTTTGTAAACCACCAGTGTGAGGCCTGTGCATGGCGATGGGGAGGGGCTGCCACTGGGGACTGACCCCACGGCCCCACATGGGACTGATCCCTAAGGCCCCACATGGGATGGACCCCCCACTGCCCCACAAGGGATCAATCCCTACAGTCCCACCTGGGATCAATCCCCACAGCCCCCCATGGGATCGACCCCCACTGCCCCCCATGGGATCAATCCCCACATGGATTCACTCCCCCCTTCCCCACACGGGGGCGCTGCTGCGGGCCCTTTAAGAGGCGGCGGCGGCGGCGGCGGCGGCCGCGTGACGTCACGGCGCTGCCCGGAACCCGGCCGGGTTTCCCGCACGGCTGTTCCCGGCAGTCACTCGCCCCCCCCCCGCGCCGCCCCTGCCCAGCACCGCCCCGCGGCGGGAGGCGGAGCCTTCCGGGAACAGCTGAGGTGGCAGCGCCCCCCCGCCGCTCGCCGTGACGCGCCGAGCGGTGAGCGCACCGATTGGCCGCCGGTGCTGGCGGGAGGCGGGGCTGCAGCGGGACCGCGGCGCCATTGGCCGCATGGCGGTGACGTCACCGAGGGGCGGGGCCCGGCAGCGGCAGCTCCGGTCCGTCAGCGCAGCCGGACGCGATCGCCGCCGGCACCGGGAGCACCGGGAGCACCGGGAGCACCGGGAGCCGCCGCCCCGCCCGCCTGCCCGCCCGCTGGGACCGCCGGTGAGCGCGGGGAGCGGGCGGGCAGGCGCTGCTCGGCCTCGGGAACCGCTGTCCCCGGAGCTCCGCTCGGGGCCGGGGCCGCCCCGCGCATGGGGGCCGGGCCGGGGCGCGGCGGAGCGGGGCGGGGTAACGCGGGGGGGGGCCCCATCCCCGCTGCCCCATCGCCGGAGGCCCGAGCCCTGGTGCGGAACGGGGTGGGTCCCTGAGAGAGAAAAGCGGCGGGGCCGGAGGAGCTGCCGCCCACCCCGGTCCGGTGGGGCCGGGCAGGGGTGACACAGCTCCCGGCGCTTCGGGGTTGCTCTGCGGGACCGTGTCATGTGCGGGGGGAGCAGCAGGGGGTCCCAGCGGGAAGGATGGGCTACCCTGGGCCTGGTCCGGAGCGCTCCCTTGGCACCTGCAGGGGCTGGGAATGGCCCTGGCCCTCCCTGCCTGTGCGTGACCCCCTTTCCACCCTGAAAGTGATCTCTGTCATCGTCGCTCCCCACTGGAGACTCTTTTGCTGTTTCCTGTGGATCTGTGGAGCTGCTGGAGCGGCGGGGGCAGAGGCCAGGAGGGGTGTGGGCTGGGTGTCTCGTGTCCCGTGGTGGATGGTGACAGCGTCACTCACAGCCCTGCAGAGCTGCGATGGGAACAGCCGTGTGGGATGGTGGGGGAACTCGGCACTGTGGCTGTGAGGTCGCCCGGAGCCGTCTCCCTCCCCCCTGTCACAAATCTTTTCATTGCCGTGTTCCACCTCTAAGGCTGGCTTTGAAATCGCTCCAGAGAAGTGGAGCCAAGCTCTCACAGCCTTTCCAAACTGGCTCTTGTGCTTGCGGGAGCAATTGGCTGCTGTGTCGAACAGCTTTCCATCGGGCTGTTGGTTGTGTGGGAGCAGGGGCAGCGAGGGGCTCTCTGAAGTGCTGTTGATGGCATCTGTCCTGACCCTGTGATGCTCCCAGCGGTGATGACGTGACCTGTGCAGCACTGTCAGGGACTGAGCTTCATCCTGCTTATGTCACTGCAGGGGACACGGAGCCCACGGTCCTTCCAGGGCCTCTCCAGTGACTCCCCTGTATGTGTTGCCCCGGGGATCGTTCCTTGTTGTGGGGGCACAGGTGAGGGGTGTTCCCAGGTGTGTCCCAAAACCAAGAAAGCAGATGGAATGGGCAGTGGCAGCGTCACTTCCAGGACAGCCCTGTTGTGAGTGAGGCCGTCGGAGCACGCAGAGCTGTCCCAGGCTGCCCATGGCACCGCAGAGCTCTTGTGCTCTGCCCTTGCAGCGAGATAAAGAAAGGTGAACTTTAGATCTTGAGCTACTTTTAGCAGCTCCACTCTGAGCTCTGGGTAGCGTGCTTACCCCTGGGCTTGCATCATGCCATGCTCGGCCCTGGCCGTGTTGGCTGCTCCCTGGCTCCGTTCCAGAGGCAGGGGAGAGGCAAACCGCAGGGATGGGCAAGCCCTGTGGAATCGGAAAGGCTCAACCCTCAGATCTTTACCCCAGGCAAGAGAAGCTTCCTGGCGGTGGGGCTGGCCAGGGAGAGGCTCCTGCGTGGGGTTCCAGGGCTGACAGGGTCAGAGCTTCCCTGGCACTGGTGACTGCTGCAGTGGGAAGCATCGCAGGGACCCTTTCCTTCTGGGAACATTGGTCCTGCTTCTGTGGGTGCTGGGAGGAGCTGGAGCTTGGTGCTGTGAGCTGGCTCGTCCTGCAGCTGTTTGTGACAGTGGGAAGTGCCTGGTTTGTGTCCAAGTGCCGCATGGCAGCCTGGGAGCTTTGCTCTTGACCCCTTGGTGCTCTGCAGATCGTGCAGCTCCAGCACTGCCCCGAAAACACCAGGATCGTGGCTTTCTTGTGGAACGTCTGCTTGGATTAAGGGGTCCGGATGTGGCATCTGGTTTGGCTGCTGCAACCTGACAGGGGAAAGGCTGTCTCTGCAAACCGCTCGGCACCAGGCGCGGTGGGGGCTGCCTGGGTGGCCGCCTCCTGTGCCGTGGGTGCTGCGGCTCCATCCTCGGCTCAGGGCTGGCAGGAGCTGGGCCGGGGCAGCAGCAGCTGCTGCCGTTTCCGGAGGGGCTGGTGCAGCCCCCCCTGAGCAGGAGTGCCGGCGTGTGGTGCAATAGGAAACGAGGCTGGCTGAGCTCCCCAGCCAGGCAGGGCACTCCCCACAGGGATGGTGGGTTTTCACTCTCGCCTGGCCTCTGCGTTTTTTGGGTTTTCCCCTCAACAGCAGCTCCCTCCGTTGTAGGAGTGGCCTCTAGGAACGAGTTAGGGAGCATTTGTTGTTTGCAGAATCTTGCATGGCCAGTGTCTGTCGTCCTGTTCACTCGTTTCTCCATTGAAAACAAGTTTGGCTCACGTGGACTTCCCTGAGGATTGCACCAGAGGGTTGTGGTTCAAGGTTAATGTCCGGTGGAGGCTGCTCCTGCCTTTGAAGCTGTTCGGTGTTACGAAGTTCTTAAAACCTCTTTAACTCCGTGTCAGGTGCCAGTGTCCGTCCCCTCCCTGTGCCTCAGCCTACAGAGGATGTTCCCCCTTTCTCTCCTCACACCCAGACAAATGAGGAAAGAGTGCCCTGTAGCAAACCCCAGGGAGAGCAGGACACGCTGTGATGCTGCATCACTTGCTGCAGGGACCTTTTGGGAAAAGCAAACACTTTTCTGCAGGGAAGTGACTCTGCCTTCACTTCCCGAGCGCAGCTGGAGTCCCCTCGTTAGCGCTGATTTTCATCGATACAAGCCATGAACTCGAAAATTGCTCCTTCCTTGTTTCTGTAGTTTCCTGGCAGTCTCCGCCTTCCGCACTTACTGTAAGCTCCACAGCTGTTTCCCTGCCTCCTGGCAGGGCTGGCCAGGAGTGCCTGCGAGACCAGATTGCAGCTTCATTCCTACCTGTCGCTGGTGACCTACCTGCCTGCACCAGCCCTCCCGAAGCCCCGTGCCCAGGGCTGGTTCTGGCCCACTCAGCCCTCCCCAGAGGGGTCACAGCTGGGTCCTGGCAGGAGCCAGCTCTGACCCCTGTGTGTGTGCCCATCCCAGCAGGTCTCCAGAGCTGGCCAGGATGGCGCAGTGGAACCAGCTGCAGCAGCTCGACACGCGGTACCTGGAGCAGCTCCACCAGCTCTACAGCGACAGCTTCCCCATGGAGCTCCGGCAGTTCCTGGCCCCGTGGATTGAGAGCCAGGACTGGTAAGGCTTTGTGAAACGCTGATCAGGGGATGTTTCTCGGGGCACCTGCCTGCAGTGGCAGCAGGGGCCTGGGCAGGCTGGAAGAGCTCTGCCACTTTCCCTGGGCTCCAGGTGTGGCAGGACTGGCCTCTGTCCCTCCAAAGGGAGTGGGACTGTGCACGGAGTGGGACTCTGCACCGTGTCAGACCCCGGACCAGAAATGATGGATGTGGCACTCAGTGCTCTGGTCTTGCTGACAAGGTGGTGATTGGCCAAAGGTTGGACTCAATGGTCCTGGAGGACTTTCCCAACCTAAATGATTCTGTGATTCTGTAAATTGCACAGGGGACAGCAGGCACGAGCAGAGCCCCCCTGCCCTGTGCTGGGGCACCCAGGGCTCTCCCTCCCTCGCACAGGGCGTATGCAGCCAGCAAGGAGTCCCACGCCACGCTGGTGTTCCACAACCTGCTGGGGGAGATCGACCAGCAGTACAGCCGCTTCCTGCAGGAGTCCAACGTCCTCTACCAGCACAACCTGCGCCGGATCAAGCAGTTCCTGCAGGTGAGGTGGGAAATGCCATTTGGTCAGCAGAAGGTGCAGGGGGGAGCTGGTGGGAGTCCAGCGGTTTCCTTGGTACAGCTCATCAGCTGCAGCCCTAAAGGCTGTGGAGGTCCCAGGGGTTGCCTTGTGCCTGCTAACCGTGAGGGTTTGAACCTTTACAGAGCAGGTACTTGGAGAAGCCGATGGAAATCGCTCGCATCGTGGCTCGCTGCCTGTGGGAAGAGTCCCGACTCCTCCAGACTGCTGCCACTGCAGCCCAGGTCAGTGGCCAGGTATCCCAGGGCCTCCATCCAGATTCCCGACAGCCAGGATGCAGCCTGAAGTGAGCAGCCAGCTGCTCTGGCATGTGTTAGGGACGGGGTGAAGACCCTGCAGAACCTCCTCAGGGTGGGAGGGAGCATCCCCAGGTCACAGCCCTGTCCTAATGCCTTCTTTGTCCCCTCTGCAGCAAGGGGGACAGGCAACACATCCAACAGCAGCTGTGGTGACAGAGAAGCAGCAGATGCTGGAGCAGCACCTGCAGGATGTCAGGAAGAGGGTGCAGGTACATGTCTGCCTGGACACCTGCTTTCCCCACCACGGTGCTTTAGTGCATTGAATGAATCCACATGTTTTGCCTTGTAGGATCTGGAGCAGAAGATGAAAGTGGTGGAGAATCTCCAGGATGACTTTGATTTTAACTACAAGACTTTGAAAAGCCAAGGAGGTAATGGCAGCTCATTAGCATCTGCAAGCCACAATGTGTTCCTGCAAGGAAACTTGCTGGAGGGCGTGTTCCATCCTCAGCTCTCAGCAGGAAGGTGCTCGGGCTCAGGGCATTTGCATGGCAATTGGAGAAACCTGATTTTTTGTTTCTGCCACTGATGCTGCCCCTGGGAGAGCTGAACCAGAGTTCTGCTGTGAGCACAGCAGTGGCACGGGGAAGGAATGGTCCCTGTGGGTGTGGGAGAGCCACCGAGGCTCTTGGAGACTGTGTCAGGTTCCTGCTTGGCTGTCGGGGGCTTTCAGGGTGCCTGTGCTTTGTTGAGTCTGTGTGTCACTTGGGAGGGTGGGAAGAGTCCGTGTGTGTGTGTGTGTGTGTGTGTGGCTGAAGCTTCTCACCTCTGCACAGACATGCAGGACCTGAATGGGAACAACCAGTCGGTGACCCGTCAGAAGATGCAGCAGCTGGAGCAGATGCTGACAGCACTGGACCAGATGCGCAGGGTAGGTGGGGCAGCCAGCCCTCCAGATCCCCTCAGGTGCAGACCCTCCTTCTTCAGGGCCAGAGTTTGGTGTTCCTGCACGGCCAGAACCGGGAGCAGTGCTGGAAACACAGCCCTGGGCCAACTTCTCCCTTGCCTGTGAATGTGAAACTCGCAGATCTGGCGGGGGGAAGTCGCAGGGTGCTGAAGGTTCTGCTTTCTCTCTTGGCAGGGCATAGTGAGCGAGCTGGCCGGGCTGCTGTCGGCCATGGAGTACGTGCAGAAGATGCTGGCGGATGAGGAACTGGCGGACTGGAAGAGGCGGCAGCAGATCGCCTGCATTGGTGGCCCACCCAATATCTGCCTGGACCGGCTCGAGAACTGGTGAGAGCTGGCTGGGGTTGTGTCTGCCTCAGAGCAGTGGCACTCACACACCTGCCAATGAAACAAGCTCTTTGCCTCTGGAAATATCCTTGCAAAATGGCTTCCAGAGCCTGCATGTGTCAGTGTAACCCACTGGTCAGGCTGAGCTTTGATGGTGGGCACCAGTGCTGGAATGGTGTTCTGCTGTCCCCAGCCACAGGCCTGGGGGATTCTGAGGCTGCTGAAAAGCTTCTGACCCTGGTGTGTCTGCAGAACTTGGGCATGTGCAGGTTTTGTTTGTAATGCATGGCCTAGAAAAACACACTGGGCTGGGAGCCACAGACACTCTCACTTCTCAGCTGGTTTGGTCTCTGGCACGGAGAGCGTCCCCTTGCTTGGGAAGAGAAGGGCTCTGCGGGCTGGGACTGTGCAGGCTCAGCAGCCAGAGCGAGCATAGGTTCTCTCTTCTCTCCTAGGATAACCTCCCTTGCCGAATCGCAGCTACAGACCCGGCAGCAGATCAAGAAGTTGGAAGAACTCCAGCAGAAAGTGTCCTACAAGGGTGACCCGATTGTCCAGCACCGGCCCATGCTGGAGGAGCGGATTGTGGAGCTGTTCAGGAACCTGATGAAAAGGTGCCAAGGGCGGGCGGGGGCCGTGGGCAGTCCCAGTCACGGCTATGGGTGCAGGGTGAGCAGTGGGGTCTGACTGCGGTCCCTGTGCTGTTCCCCCAGTGCTTTTGTCGTGGAGAGGCAGCCCTGCATGCCCATGCACCCCGACAGGCCCCTTGTCATCAAGACAGGCGTGCAGTTCACCACCAAAGTCAGGTGGGTCACTGCCCCTGCAGGTGAGGGAGGGGAGCTGTGCAGGGAGGGTGGAGCGGGATCATTCCCCGCAGGAGATGCTTGTTCAGACACAGCCCCCAGCTTACCTGGGGAGCGCAGGTGCTGGGAGGGGGTGGATAGAAGAGGGATGGATCCCAGCAGGCTGGAGTGCTGCCCATATGACTCAGTGCAGAGCTGGCTGGGGCTCCACCGTGTTCCTGGAGGCAGCCGGGTTCTGGTAAATCCTGCTGGGAAGGTGGGCGGTGGAAGTGTCAGTGCATCCCTGGCCAGCTGCTGCTTAGCTGGGCTGTGTTCCCTGCCAGCCTTCATGGAGAGAGGCTGCTCTGACACTGGGCTCTGCTTAGAGCTTCCTCACCCTCTCCCAGCTGTGCCTCCGTTGCCTCCTTGGCATATGGCAGCCAGCCCCTGGCACAGAAAAGGTGTTTGTTCAGAGCCTGGTGTGGGCAGTCAGCAGCCCAAATGAGCTCCTCAGGGTGCTCAGTGGAGTATCAGCACCTCCCCTGTTCTGGGGACAGGTCTCAGGGCTGATTTGTCCCAGACCTGTGTGCACATGGGCCCAGGGACACCAGAAGAGCTGGCTGCCATGCTGCTGTCTGCCATCTGTGCCTGTTGAACAGAGGGTGTTTGCATGAGCAGGATGTTCACACTCCCTGTCTGCTGACTTGCAGGTTGTTGGTCAAGTTTCCAGAGCTGAACTATCAGCTGAAAATCAAAGTCTGCATTGACAAGTGAGTCCTGTGCCCCCCTTCCAGTGGCACCGGTTGGAATTACTGGGGTGGGACTTGTTTCTGCTGCCCTTGGGTCGGGCACCGTCTCCACACCAGGGGCCATTGGGACCCCCAGTCAAAGGGGAGGATGCAGAGTGGCAGTGGGGCCTGAGGGTTTGTCCCCATGTTGGGGGACAGCCTTGGGGGGCTCGTGGGACTCTTGCTGGGATGCAGCCAGTGCTACCCACCAGCTTTGTCTGCTTGGAGTGGGAAGGCCACAGCCATGACCTGGTGTGTCTCTCCCCTTTCCCAGGGACTCCGGGGATGTTGCAGCACTTCGGGGGTAAGCGCAATGTTTGTTTTGGCCTTTTTTTTTTCCCTCATTTCTGCTTTTTTTCCTGGCAAACGTCCTACTGCACATTCACTCCGAGGGGGCCCCGCCAGCCACAGCCTGTCTTTCCTCTTCCCAGGTCCCGGAAGTTTAACATCCTGGGGACCAACACCAAAGTCATGAACATGGAAGAGTCGAACAACGGCAGCCTCTCTGCAGAGTTCAAGCACCTGGTGGGTACTGTGGGCTCCTGGGCTGCCCCTGTTGGGCCACGTGCTGTCAGTGCAGCTGCAGCCTGTTCCTCTCTCCACAGACCCTGCGGGAGCAGCGCTGCGGGAACGGAGGCAGAGCCAACTGCGACGTGAGTGTGGGGGCAGCTGAGCCCTGCCCTGGGGTGGGGGGTCTGCAGGCACCAACTGGCACGTTGGCAGCTGCCAGACCAGCCCCAAGCAGCAGTGCTGGGCCTGATGGCCATGCATCAGGCCAGGGGTGGGTGTCTCCTGGTGCTCCATGGTGTCTGTCCCCTTCTGCCCCAGGCCTCACTGATAGTCACCGAGGAGCTGCACCTCATCACCTTTGAGACAGAGGTGTATCACCAGGGGCTGAAGATCGACCTGGAGGTGAGACATGAGTCACTGCCTGTTGCTGCTGTGGGCCTGGGTGCAGAAGGGCTCTGGGAGATGTCCCAGCCCATGCTCACATCCTCTCTTTGCAGACCCACTCGCTGCCTGTGGTGGTCATCTCCAACATTTGCCAGATGCCCAATGCCTGGGCGTCCATCCTGTGGTACAACATGCTGACCAACAACCCCAAGGTAGGGCTGGCGTGGGGAGGCAGCAGGAGGTGTTGGGATGGGTGTGTCCCGGGGGCAGAGAGAAGCTGTGAGTGGGGAATGGGGCTGGGGCAGGACCTGGCCCTGTTCCTGTCCTGTATCCCACTTAGGGCCATGTGTTCCCTGGTGCAGAATGTGAACTTCTTCACCAAGCCGCCCATCGGGACCTGGGACCAGGTGGCAGAGGTGCTGAGCTGGCAGTTCTCCTCCACCACAAAGCGTGGCCTCAGCATCGAGCAGCTGACCACGCTGGCAGAAAAACTGCTGGGTAAGTGCTGGGTGACCTGGCTTGGCATCCTACCCATCCCTGCTGTCCCTTGGGGTGACTCCCCACCTGTACATGCCATCCAGGAGCAAGGTCCCGTGTTTGGCAGAGAAGCTGTAATTTTCAGTTGCTTGGTTTTCTCCCAAACAACACAAACCTCAAGTTGCTCCCTGGGAAGGGTGTCTTTGGAAGAACAGCTCTATTTAAATGTTCGTGTTCCTGTTCTCTGCCAGGACCAGGTGTGAATTACTCCGGCTGTCAGATCACCTGGGCCAAGTTCTGCAAGGTAGAACACCTGAACACCTTCCCTTGGCTGTTCTCTTCCTCTGAGCTGTGCTCACAGCCTCTCTGCCTTTTCCTCAGGAGAACATGGCTGGTAAAGGCTTTTCTTTCTGGGTCTGGCTGGATAACATCATTGACTTGGTGAAGAAATACATCCTGGCGCTGTGGAATGAAGGGTGAGTGCCAGCCGAGTCCTTGGCTGGGCTGGGTGCTGGGAGGGTCCCACGGGTCCCATTCTCATGGTGTGGGGTGCCTTGCCCAAGTGCAGGTGGGCTCTCCTGGGGTGCTTTTTTGCTTGTTCAGAGAGAAACCCCACTAGGAATCTTTAAAATGCCAGTGGCCAGGCTGGGCCCTGCTGCTGAGCAGAGCTCACATCCTGGAGGAGCTGTGCCTGTGCCCTGACACAACTTTGCTCTTCTCACTTCCTGCTGCCCAGGTACATCATGGGGTTCATCAGCAAGGAGCGGGAGCGAGCCATCCTGAGCACCAAGCCCCCGGGCACCTTCCTGCTGCGCTTCAGCGAGAGCAGCAAGGAAGGTGGCATCACCTTCACGTGGGTGGAGAAGGACATCAGCGGTATGAGCTCTCCCCTCGGTGCTCTGGGTGCCTGGCCGAGCGTTCTGGGCTCTAAAGGAGGCTTGGGACCCCCTGATAAGACACTTTGTCCTTTGTTCTTGTCGCAACAAGCTCTCTGCCTGGGTTAACCCAGGCTGCCCTTAGTGGTCTCTTGCCTCCTGGGTGTCCCTGCCCACGTGCTGCCACTGGGTATGGTTGTCTGTGGCACTGAACCCACCTGGCAGGCCCCAGTCCCCCACTCAGTCCTGGGTGCCTGGTAAGGCTGATCACAGCCTCAGGCCCATTTTGCCCCTGTTTCTCTTGGGGGTATCTGAGGGAGGCTCTGCCTTTTGCCCTCTGCCAAAATTCTCCTTCCATGCACAGGGAAGACACAGATCCAGTCGGTGGAACCTTACACCAAGCAGCAGCTCAACAACATGTCGTTCGCGGAGATCATCATGGGCTACAAAATCATGGATTCCACCAACATCCTGGTGTCCCCGCTGGTGTACCTGTACCCAGACATCCCCAAGGAGGAGGCGTTTGGGAAGTACTGCCGCTCTGAGAGCCAGGAGCACGCGGAAGCGACGGACTCAGGTAGTTGTTGACTTTCCGTGGCTCCTGTGTCACAGGGACAGCTCTGGAAGGGCTGTCACCACCCTGTGCCATCCCTGGAGGGCACAGCCACAGTGTGGAACCAGCTGTGGAGTCCTGTGGGGTGGGGGCAGAGGGTGGGCAGTGCCTCCAGGAGGAGGAGAATGGGGTTCACCCTTGAGTGGCTGCTGACGAGGCTGCTCCCTCCTTGCAGGCGCTGCTCCGTACCTGAAGACCAAGTTCATCTGTGTCACCCCGTGAGTGTTCCTGTGGGGTGTCTGTCAGTGCTTGGGGGGTGTTTGTGTGCTCAGCCTCCCTTGAGAAGGGGTTGCCTTCCTTCCCTCCTCTGCCTGGGCTCTGCCCCCATGTGCTGTGGTGATGGCAGGGGCTGAGCCAGGCTCCGGCTGCTGCCCAAACCACAGCCCCGTTCTTCCCCTCCGGGGCCCCTTTCCTCTGGAGAGCTCTTTCCTCTGGAGGCCTCTGGCATGGCCCAGCAGCCCCTCAGTGGGGAGAGGGGTTGTCGCAGAGCTCTGGCCAGGCCCTGACTCTGGAGGTTTCTGTGCTTTTCCTCCCTCGGACAGCACCTCTTTCAGCAACACCATCGACCTGCCCATGTCCCCCCGCACCCTGGACTCACTCATGCAGTTCGGCAACAGCAGCGAGGGCGCAGAGGGCAACCCAGGAGGGCAGTTTGGTGAGTCTGGGGGGGCTCCAGGGGGGCCCGGCCGCGGCCACGCGCGGGCCCCGTAACCCCAGCTGTGTCTGCCCGCAGAGTCGCTGACCTTCGACATGGAGCTGACCCCGGAGTGTGCGTCCTCGCCCATGTGAGGGGCTGCGCTGGCGCGCGGGGCCTCCCCGGGCTCGGCCTTCCCACCTCCAGAGAGCTCTCCCGGATTTGTCCCGCTCGGCCGTGGCTGCTCCGAGCCTGTTCCTCGAGAGCAGCTGGGGGCCGGGTCTGCGCCCCCAGTTCCTTGCCTGCCCCAACGGAGCGGCCCCTCTCTGGGGTGGTGCCACTCGTCTCTGGGGGAGGGGGATGAACCTTTTTCTATTTCCTTCCATAACAGTTTTTTATTATTTTTGCTCATTCAAGTGCCTATTTCCCTCCAATTGCAGCTGCAGTTCCCACAAATGCTTCCGCAGCCCAGGGCTGGAAGCTGTCGCCCTGTCTGCCAGAATCCCAAACCCTCAAGACTTTATGAGCCCGGGTTTGCAGAGGGGATCAGCTGTGCAGTGGGTTCTGCCCTCCTGCTGCCCAGCACCTGCCAGAGCTTGCAGGGTGCAGGGAGGTCTCCCCTGTGCCTCCCCCTGCCCTGGTTTGGGCCAGCAGGACCAGCACAGGGCTCAGAGCTGAAGGTGGATTTGTCCAGGCACTCCTGCCCTGCTAGGACACTGCTCCTGCTGGACTCAGCCTGGGCTTTGCTGGGAGCAGGGAGGTTCAGGAGCTGCTTGTGCTTGTCACCAGATTTCTACTGTGGGCACAGGGCACTGGCCAACGCCAGCAGCCCTGGGCTCCTGCTGGGATGGCCGGTGTCCCTGTAGGGCAGAGGCTGCCCGGGGCACGGCTGTGCTGCCTCCCAGCACTGGTGCCTACATGTGAGCAGCATTTGCATCTGGGGCCTGTTCTGGGACCTGGGTGTAACCACCGGGGCTGCCCTGGCCATGGGTGCCCTGTGGCCAGGCTGGGGCTGGAAGCATGGCCACACTGCCCGTGCTGTGTGAGTTAGACCTGTTGGACTCCGGGGAACTGCTGGAGCCAGCGTGGTCAGCAGTGGGGTGCCTGGCCTGTCCCTTTCCCTCTGGCTTGTGTGGGGCCAGGCATGGGATCTGCAGCTTCCTGGGGGCTTCACGTGGCATTTCTGTTGGAGGTTTGGCCCTCACATAAGGTGGCAGGGGGCAAGAGTTGAAGGGAGCAGATGGACGTGGGGAGAGGAGCGTGCCACAGGGCAGTGCGTGATGGAGACGTGGGTGTTGTGAAGAGCAGGTGTCCTGGCTTTTGGGGGTCAGTGCTTGTGGTCTTGCATTTACCACAAGCATTGGGGGAGCCCTCCTGCCCTATCCCTGCAGTGGGAACACGGACACAGACGAGCAGTGGAGGGGAAGGGGAGGCAGTGGGAGAGCTGCCCCTCCCAATTGCATTGCAGCCCAGCAGTCAGGAAGCCAGAGAGCAGGGGGGAGAATTCCTGGGGCTGTGGGGTCCAGGCCAGCCCCCCCAAACTGTGGGAGCAGGATGGGGGGGTCCATGGCTGGCCCTAGGGATGCTCAGAGGGCAGGAGGGCCCTTTGCCCCTGTGCTCACCGTAGCTGCCTCCAGCTGCAGCCCCAGGAGCCCGGGGCAGCGTCCGATACTGTAAAAAAATTTTATTTTTTTGTATATTTTATCGCTGTATCTACAGGCTTTAACTTTCTCCGAAATAAAGGCCCTGAAGCGACGGACGTGCTGTGGGGTGTGAGCTCAGCTCTGCCTGCCTGACCCCACTCCGGGAACTGGGGCCTCAGTCAGCGGAACGCGGGGCTGGTGCCGCGGCTGCGGTTTGCCCCGGCACGAACCAGCTGCGGTGCTGCCGGCACCTGCCCGGCACACGTGGGGCAGCTGCCCCTCATCGGGGCCCACGGGGGGGTCAATGGCCACACCTCAGCCCCCCGTGGCTGCTTTCTCTGCCCCAGAGCTTTGCCGGGGTCTCCTCTGCTCGCGTAAGGGAAATGCTGGTGCCGGCGTGGGAGGACATGGCTGTGCTGGGGCCCTCTCTGGCTGGGGCTGTAGTGGGATCCCTGCCAGTGCCTCTGCCTGATGGGCTCTGAGTGGAGGTGACTGGGCTAGAGTTGGGGACAGCAGGTCCCAGGCCCTGCAGGGCACAGGGTGGGTGTGTGTGTGGGGCTGGGAGTAGGGCAGGTACCGCTGCCATATGTTGCCCACAGTGCACCAACATCTCCACCCCTGTGGATTCCACCGTAGCACTTGTACCCTGTGACCCTCCACAACACCCCAGAGCATGGGATGGTTCCAGGGTTTGTGTTCTGGTGAGGCCAAGAGGGAGAGATTATTGCTCTGTCAGAGCAGGATTAGGGGGATTGTTCATGCAGGTCACGTGGAACCGGCTGTGCTGGGTTGTTCTGGGCGCTGGAGGTGCCCTGGAGCCTCTTCTGCCCTCCGTGTTCCCTAGAGCATCCTGCCTGGGTCTGAGCTGAGCACTGAGGCCATCACGTGTCCCTGCTACAGGAACCAGCCCCTTCAGGACCATCCATTTCACTGTCAAAACAAACCGGGGCTCTGCACAAACCCCACAAACCTGTTCCTGCTCCCGAGGCAGCTGCATGGCATCTTTGCCCGCTCCAAGTGGCACAGCCCAGGGTGCTGGGGGGGAGGGAGGGGGCTACTCACAGGGGAACAAGGCCCAGCCCATCCTCAGGGCCCCCATTCTCCTGCTCTAGCAGATCCCAGCTCCCCTCTGCCAGCTGCAGGATGTGGTTGAAGACCAGGGAGTGAAGAATTTTCTACTCATCTGTAAACCCTGGGGTTGCCACAACCATTTGGTGTCAGGAACACGGTGTCCCGTCCCGCACTCCTGCAGATCTGGGATTACTTATCTCCCTCTGCCCACTGCATCCTTCTTGGAACCTGCCTTGCTCGGCTGGGGCCGGCCCTGAGTCTCGGGATTAATGGGCTGCTGCTCCCATCTCGCGGTTCGTTCTGTCAGTGCTCCGGTTGGCAGCAGGCTGGGAACTGCTGGAGCCCGATGTGCCGCAGGAAAAAGTGCCCAGGGAAGGTCTCTGGGCTGGGCTGGCGAGGCCCCTGCAGCACCAGGGGCAAGGGACACTTGCCAACACCCTGTCCCCCCCTTCTGCTGCCCCAGCCACCCCTGGGGGGGCTGCAGCCCCTGCTTTCTGCCTCTGCCAGGGCACGGGGTTGTTTGTGGCTCTGAAAGGAGGTCACGGGGTGGCTTTGCTCCTTGCCCAGGGCTGCAGCACAGCGGGGAGGAGCAGGAACGGTGTCGGAGCCAAATATGCAAACGGATTAGGGGTTTCCGTATGCAGATAATCCGCTTGGGACGCGGACACTTGCGTGTGACGGGCACGGGGCGGCCCCGAGGGGATGGGCGGCCACCTGGCAGGGCAGCCTTGTGCCACGGGCAGTCTGGAGTGGGCTCTTGAGGGGCCCCACTGGCCTGTGGGGTCCTGCTGGCCCCAGGCCTGTCCGGGCTGTGGAATATTGACAGTTCTTTGGGAATAAACCGGCAGTCAGGGATTACAGCTCAGACCTGTTCCTGGGCCAAGCAACTGAACGAGCAGTGCTTGCAGCGTGGGGTGGGAGGCAAAGACCCCCCAGGACTCAGCTGGCACCTGCCCTCTCCTCTGCCCTCCCAGGTGCTGGGCAGGGTCTTCCCACAGGGACACATGTGGAGCACATGCCACCACTGCCCAAGCCAAGAGTCACCCCAGTCCCCGCTTCCAGAGCTCGTAACACAACAGTCAAACATTGCATCACGCTCAGACTTTAATATGCAGCAGAGCAGAGCCAAGCAGTGGCAGTTCCCACTGCCAGGTGTGGCAGAGGTTGAACTCAGAGCTCCAGCACAGCGTGGTCCCCCAAAAGCAGACCACCTGTGAGCCCCATTAGTGGTCATGCTGGAGGGACACAACCTGCCTGTTTCCCTGCAGGCATCCCATCCTGGCTCAGAGTGCAGCAGTGGGATGTGGCAGCACCAGTGCTGAGGGCTCAGCTCTCCCCAGTGCGCAGTGAAGGGCCCTGGTGCAGCCACTGGACCAGCCTGACCCGTGGCAGCGTGTTTATGGCAGGAGCAGCTAGGACAGAGCGGTTACTGTGGCAACCTGAGCTCTGCAAGGGAGAGCAGGGAAGCAGGGGGAGAGCAGGGATGCACAGGGGTTGCATGGGGATGTGGGGATGCGTCAGTGAAGGGCGGCAGGGCCAAGTGCTGCCCCAGTGTCCACGCTCCGGGTGCCTCCAGCCAGATCTGGCACTGGGTGTGGGGTATGAGACACTTGTGTCCTCACTCCTGGTTGGGCTGTGGGTGCTGCTGGGTCCCCCGTGCCCTCCCTGGGTGCAGCCAGACTGATGTGGGGTTCTGGTGCCCACCCCAGACCCAGGTGGGCTGTTGCTGCCCCGGGTGTTCCAGTAGCAGAAAATGGATGGTTTTTTTCCAAACTGGAGGAACTATGGAGGGAACAAAGAGCCTTTGCCCAGGCAATGGTGTTGCTTGGCTGCCAAGGCCGAGCTTTTGCTGGGTTGTTCCCAGCTGTCTCTGAGTGGCTGGAAGCAGAGGGTTTCCTGTGGAAATTCCTCCTCGCATAAAATGCCATTTCCCAGGTTTTTGCTGGAGCAGATCCTCCCCTCCTGCTGGCATGAGACACTGTGAGGGCCAAGCCTGTGCCAGTGACGAGCTTCCTGGGTGCCTGTGGGCTGGCTGAGCCCTGGCAGGGTCTGTGCTGCTGCCCTGTCCCTTCAGCTGCTGGCCCCGCTCTCTACAGGCTGCCCCTCTCACCAGCACCAGGGTTGGAACCCCGTGGGGCCCATCTGGGCTGGTTCTCCAGTGGGACCTTTGTGGGAAAGCATGAAGCTGTGACTAATTTTGGGATTCATCTGTTCTGCATTAGCTGGGCTGGATTATCACAAAAGGGTTTTGTGGCCTCAGCACAAACCTGGGAGTGTGAGGGATGCAAAGCAGGGACAGGGTGGAGCTGGGGTCCTCCGTAAGAACTTCTGCTTCCCAATAAACTTGAGGGGCTGTGTCCTGCCTGCAGTTGACGTGGTTGGGTGTTTGTGCCCTGCACACCCCAGGAGCAGCAGGGACAGTTGTGGAAGAGCCTTGCCTATGGGATGTGGCAGGAGGGCTTTGGGGCAGCACCCAGAAGCCTCAGGACCTCTCCAGAGCTGCCTAAATAAATGCTGCCACTCCTGAGAAATAATTAAGACCCTCAAAATGCCACTTAGAGAGGAAGGCTACTCTCCCTGCACTCCTTGCGCTCCTGCTCCAAATACAGAGGCAATTTTCTAGGAAATCACTTATGAAGCCCCAGGCTCCCTCTGTCCTTGGAATGCACAGCGTCACTCAGCATCCTGTTGAGCTCATGTGAGGTGTTCATGCATCCGGCCGGCTCAGCCTGGACACTGCTCACCTTCCCAGAGACTTTTTGAGACTTTCTGAGGACCAAAGAGAGCTGAGGCAGAGCTGGGGCTAAGTTGGGGCAGTGCTGGGGCAGAGCCAGGGACAGCCTTTCCATTGGTCACTGCTGCAGTTGCTCTTCCCCTGTTCTCTTCCTCCAGAAAGGAGGAATTTCTCTTGGGTAACATCCCCACCAACCAGCTCAGACTTTTCCTTGGGACCTGTTTGAAACAAAACTGTGATTTGATTGTACTGGATTTTATTGGATTCCATTTGCTCTCTCAGCATGGAGCCCTCTCCACTTTCTCTCCCATCACTGATTTCTTTCTCCTTTCTTTCCCCCTTCCTACCAAAAATGGGAGGGAGAAGGGAGGGAAGGGGGAGGGAACAGAGGGTGTTTTGAGTACATCTCCCACCTCTCCCAAGCAAATGTGGCTGTGTGGGTCTCTGGCACAGGGAGTGCCGCGTCCCAGCCCCTCTGGATTTGCTCAGATGGAGCCCCAGCAGCCACAGACATTGTTGTGTGACCTTGATTCTCTGGCCCGAGCAGCCGGTGCCCGGCTGACTGTGCTGATGGGTTATGTGGGCCAGGGATTGTGAAAGCCGTGTCTTCGTGATGCAACTCGCTGGACTGAGAACGTCCCAGCTGAGCAGGGCGGGCAGGGACCGGGGCCCTGCGCTCCCCATTCCTTTCCCTTTGTCTCAGTGGGTACAGACAAAGGGAGTGTGGGAGCTGCTGGCCCCGTGCTGGGCACCCGTCCCTATCTCTCTGGGGCCACAGCTCACCTACCTGAGAGGTCCAGAGCACCTCAGGAGCACTGGGAACTGCAGCCAGGGCTCTGCTGGCAGTGCCTCAGCAGCGATGGGTCAGACCCTGTGCATGAAATGCTACAGAGTGGGTGAGCGTAGGCAGCAAAACATTTGGTGGGATGGTGGAGGCTGCTCAGGCTGGAGTCACTCATCCTCCTGGGCCGTCCCGTTCACTGCAGCTGCTCTGAGCACACAGCAAGGCTGTCGGGGAAGAGTTGAGTCAGAAAGCTCTGGTTTGTGGCTGCCCTTTGCATGGAGCAGGTGCTGTGCTGGTGCCTGCCCAGCCCACAGGTGTTTATCTCTTGGACATGTGGAGCTGGACAAGGCAGTGAGGAGCTGGAGGACTTTAGTACAAAAGCAATGGAGAGGTGGGAACTTGGGGCTGTGCTCCAACGCAGTGGACAAGTGATCTGCAATTGCCAGTGCATCAACTGTCCGAGAGCGATTGTTCTGGCGCTGGCACAAGGAGAGATGAGCCCATCCCTCCCAGATTCCCAAGGCTGGAGCTGGGTACTCACCACCCCAGGCAGGGTCACCTGTGCTTCTACCAGCCCAGAACAGGACAGGGCCCTGGGCCAGCTGAATTTCCCTCCGGAGTTTTTGCAGGCCACAGAAGATGAACTGGTAATGAAAGTGAAAGCCCGGGAGATCCCATGCGGTGGGTGTGAGCGCTGGGGCAGAACAAGCACACCCAGTATTGCTTCCTGCCACCACCCCTGCCCATCACCACGCAGCAACTGCCTGCCCAGGGTGTTTGTCACCCGGGATGCCCCTGGAGTGCCAGTGCTGCCGGGAGGGTTCTGCTGTGGGTGGCACCTGTGCAAGAGCCCCAAAGCATGGTTTTCTCATGGCTGCTGCCACCTTTCTGTGTTTGGGGAACCCCGCAGGAGCCAGCAGCGCCTTGGGTCTCCTCAAAGCGTGCAAGGGATGTGGCAGCTCAGGAGAGGTGGATGCAGCATCTGCAGCAGCACTGGGGACCTTGGCTGTGCACATGGCCACAAGACATCAGCCCGAGTCTGTGGCAGGAGTGGGCATCAGGCAGCCACGGTCGCTTCACACGGAGGGCCCAGTGGCAGCACGAGGCAGCCCCGCAGCCATGCCTGCGGCCACCTGGTACCGCTTGGGTCACTCCTACTCCCAGCACTGAGGCCCGGTGCAGCTTTGGGCTTCCCTGGTACTTAGCACCGAACTCTAGTGCTGGTTTGTGCCTTGACAGAGTCGGTGCTGAAATCCTGTAACTGCTTTGGGCTCTGCCCGTGCCCGGTGCTGTTGCCCGGTGCCAGTGCCCGTTACCCACTTCTGGCGCCCTATGCCAAGACCCGGCGCTGGTGTCATTAACCCAGTGCCACTACCTGGTGCCGTTACTCAGTGCCCGGCACCGGTCCCGTTACCCGGCGCCGTTCCCGGTGCCCGGTGCCGGCGGGGGCGGGCGGGGGCGGAGCCGCGGGGAGGGCGGGGCGGCGCGGGCAGTGCCGGGGCGCGGGGGGGCGGCGGAGCCGAGCGCCGGGAGCCGCCGGAGCAGCGGAGCCGCCGCCGCGGCCGCAGGTGGGCGCGGAGCCGCCATCGCCGCCCGGGGCCGGGCCGGGGCCCCGTTCTCCTTCCGCGGCGGGGCCGGGCGGGGTGCGGCGGGGCTTCTTGGGGCGGTCCAGTCCTCGCTGCGGGTGTTTCGTAACCCCGGGCGGGCGCAGCTCCCGGCGGGGCCGTGCCGAGCGCGGGGCGCTGCGGGGGCCCCGGCCGGGCCCGCGGGGCGGGAGGAGGCGGCGAGCGGGGCCGCTCTAGGGGCGGCGGGCCCGTCCCGGTGCCGCGGCGCATCCCGGAACGGGGGCGCTCCTCTCCCGGCAGAGCGGGGCCGGTTCCCGCCTCCGGGCTCCGGCGGAGCGGCGGCCACGGGGAGCGGTTCCGAACCCCGATCCCGGGCCGAGGGGAGGGTTCGGGGCGGCAGGAGGGGTCCCGTGCAGCGGCGGGGTGGCGGGGTCCTCCACAGGCAGCACACCGAACCGGGATGGCGGTAATCCCCCGAGCCCCGCTGCTGGCCGTGGGACACGCGGGACGGGTGGGATCGGGCCCCGGCGGGAGGCGGGAGCGGTGACACCGCGGGGACCGCAGCGCCCGGTGGCCTTTCACCCAGCTCGGGCGCGGCCGGGGACTGCGAGCCCGGGGGAGCCGCGGCCACCTGTCCAGCGGGATACGGAGCTGTCAGGGCTCCGTGCCCGGCCGGCCCCGGGCGGCTCCCGACGAGGCGCCGAGCGGCTTCGGGGGTCCAGTGCCCGGCTCGCACCGGCACTGCCGAGCGCACCCCGGGGCGCGGTGACACTTCCAGTGGCAGTTGTGGCCCCGGGGCCGTCGGCTCGTTCGAGTCTCCATGTGTCGTGCTGGGCGGGCCGGGGACAGGCAGTGACCAGCAGCAGTTTGTTCGTGGGGTCTGGGGTGCGTTGCAGTGGAGAGGCATGGCTGGGCACAGGGCAGGGCCGAATGGCTTGCCCATGGCAGGGACATGGCACACGATGTCCCTGGGTTGTGGGTCACCTGGTTAGAGCAGGATATTCCTGGCCCTGGGCTGTCTCAGTTACCCCGTGTCCCCACAGTGCTCGTGCCTGCGCCCGGAACAGCCCGAGCCCCAGCAGCAGAATATGTGAAGGCAGTTGGTGTGGGCACCATGGGGTATTCCAGAGAGCCTGTCCACCACCATGGGCACTGAGAAGCAGCCCTGCACTGCGAGAGCTCTCCCCTCCAGGTCCTGACTCCAGGAGGACAGCCCCAGGCCCGTGGTGGGGAGCATGGCCTTGGGCTGGCTGCAGCTGCAGTGCTCCTTTGGAGTGATTTTGAGCCGAGGTTTGCACCAGTGCTGTGACCATGCTGGAGAGAGGTTTGCTTGGGTCCAGTGCCGAGCCTGGCTGTGCCCTGTGCCTGTGGCTCCAGGTGAGGGGAGGCACTGGATGTGTCAGGCTCACCTGCCCTGGCTCTGGTGCTCCTGAAGCCTTCGGGATCACAGCCTGACCTGATGTGCTTCCAAGGTCCTGGATGTGAGGATGGAGACCGTCTCCCTGGGTTTTATAACCATTGCTGGGCAGTGGCTCATCCCTTGGGTCAGGGAGGGCTGGGCTGGGACGGGCTATGTGGTGGGTGCAGCACGAAGAGGAGGAGGAGGAGGAGCTCTGGTTTGGGTTGAGAGATGCCAGCAGCCTGTGCCCAGGGCTGGGCTGGGAGAGGGGTGTGATGGGTGGCTGTCACCCACTCTGCATTTCGTGGCACCTTGACAGTGTCCTCCCTCAGGGGTGTGTGGCCCCTGCAGTTGTCACTAGAGCCACCTGCCTGGCTGTGCTGTGCCTGCCTAGTGCTGAGGATGATGTCTGGAGCAGGACAAGGGATGCTGGCACTGGACAGGGAGCTGCAGTTGTGGATGTTCAGCACAGGGCACACGGAGCCTCTGGAGGGGCATTCCCCTCTCACTGCAGGGGAAGTGCTGACTCCAAAGTGTCTGCAAAGGCTTTGCCATGGGGTTTCCCAGCTCTCTCTCGAGTGATAGCAAAACCCAGATACTCTGCTTGCAAAAAATCCCTGCTCCCTGCACTCGTCCACGGCGTGGGTGGAGAGTGGTGACTGTGCTGGGCCGACTACAGTGAAGCGGCCCCGTCGGCTGGGAAATTACTTTCTGGTTTGCAAGGAATGACTGTGAACTGGGTTACCCTTCACGGCAGCTGTGGGGAGCTGGTGGGAACCCTGGCGAGTGGGACCTCCCTCCCTCCCATCAGCATCCCCTGGGTACCTGTGCTGGGGGCCACATCCCTCTGGCCGTGCAGCTGTGGCGGCTCCCGGTGTCCCACACGCTGTGGGTGCTGCTGTCAGAGCACCCTCCGTGGGGCAGCTGGGCCATGGGAGATGAGGGCAGGGGCTCTCCAGTCTCTGCCTCACCGGGACAGGTCAGGACTCGGCTCTGAGGCTGCACAGGCAGCTCCAGCCTGGGAGGCTGTGCCGGCTGCTGGCTCTGGGGCTCCGGCACGCTCGGGGAGAAGTAACCTCGACAGCTGTAATGTTTCTGTGGCATGCCTTTCCTTTCATGGGGTGTCTATTTTGCAACCCCCAAGTGTTTTGATCCCGGGAGGAAGGGGGCGGGGGTGTTTACCCTGGCACCGCGTGGCTGGCGCAGGGATCCAAGTGGCGCTGGGCATGCCTGAATTTTACATGCAGCAACAGTTCTAGCAACATCTGCTGGCTGATAAAAGGTAGGCTGCCGTGCGCCGCTTCTCCCGCCGTGTTGGGAAACATCGAGGGGGAGGCACTGTGAACACGGCTTCCTGGCCGATAGGGCTGAGCTGACTTGCTGATAAAGCAGAATCCACCCATCTGGCTGCACCAGAGGGTCTGGGAGCTCTGGCTGCTCACAGGCACTCCGTGCCCGGTGCTTCCTTGAGTGCCAGCTCCCGCTTCCCACCGCGCCGGGAGTGATGGGCTGCCAGGCAGCTGCTCACTGGGCTGGGGCAGCCACAGCGGCGTAGCCGAAACCCAGCGTGGCCACAACCCCTCTCCTGGTTCAAACAGTCACTGGTGAGTTTTGCAATCTCCATTTTCCCTGTAACTTTGTGTTATGAGCTGTAAGTTCTGGTTTATAGCAGAGCTCTGCTGGGGAGGGAACTGGGGAAAAGGCTGGTGCTGGGGAGCTGCTGCCTTGAAGAGCCAGAGCAGGGTCAGCTCAGCCCTGCCCACCGTGTGCTGGGTGCTTGCTCTGTCTGGCCTCTTGTCTCTCTCTTGTTCAATGGCCCCGCAAAGCCTTTAGAAGAGAGAGCTCTTCCTGGCAGCTCTGAGCCCTCTCACCAGCCAAAACTGCTATAAAATGATCTTTGTCCTGTCTGGTGTGAACACCTGGCCCTGGCTGCAGCCCCGGGGATGCAGCTGCCCTGGCCCTGCTCACAGAGATGATGCAGTGGGGCTCAAGGTGCACCCCAAAGGTAGGGGCCCTGCCCTGGCACTTCCAGTGGCTGCTGTTGCTCCGGGGGGGCTGCAGAACCCATCCCAGGGCCAGGAAACCTGAAACCCAGCTCTCCCACCTAGACATGTTTGTGTGCGTGTGGATGCATGCTGTATTTCACCCTTGTCTGGGTTTGACTGAGAATTTTTTTGCACAAACCATTGGTGTTTTGGTTGTTTTATTCTCTCTCTGGCTAGTTCCCCTCCTGCCAACATCCCTGGGTGTCTCTGTATCCCCTCTTCCAAAGGCAAGGCTTTACCCCTCTCCATCCTGCTCCAAAGAGCTGGTGTGAGAGCATCTCCATGTGCAGAGCTGCTTCAGCTGCTGGAAAATGAACCCTGGGAGTGTGGTGGGGGATGCAGGGGCTGCTCTGGTGTCCCTTTGCCCGTCCCTGCTCACCAGCCATCCAAAAAGCTCGTCCCATGCCATGCTGGCTGTGCCAGTGGTAAAGAGGCTCCTGCACCATGTCCCCAGGCCTGTGGGGAGCAGGAGGGTGGTGTCAGTCGGATGTGGCTGGAGCAGCACACTTGGTGCCAGCACTGCCCCCCATCACCCCCAACCCACCTGGGTCCTGCACGGAAAATCCAGCCTGGCTGTGGCTGGATTAGTGCCATTGTGTGTGCTCACTGAAGCATGGCAGAGAAAATGAAATTGTGTCTCCAGACCCCAATCAGGACTAATTCGATGCTGAAATGAGCTTAATCCTCGGGTCCTTCTCCCATCACATCCCTCCTGGGCTGGTGCAGGTCTGAGCGGGGATTATCACTGAGCCAGGGGCTGTGCTGGATGTGGCCTCAATGCTGGGGGCTGGCACAGGACTGTGGGACCCTGGGGCTGTGCCCTCAGTGGGGTGTTACAGGGGCTTGGGGTGGGTCATTATTAGTGTGGAGGGAAAATCCCTTCTTTCAGTTCCCTGGCATGTCCCCTCCCAGGGACATGGGCTGGTTGGGTGCTGGGCTCTGCCATTGTGGCTGCATGGTGTGTCCTGCCCACCAGTGCTGGTCCTGCTACATCCTCAGTGCCTGGGGGAATCCCACCCCTGCCAGGACAGCACCTATATCTGGCTGTGGCTGCCCTGGGGTGGCTCTTGGTACACCAGGGTGGTTTTCTTTCATAGTACCAGCCCTTGGATTCAAGGGATTTTGCTGGGATTTTGTTTGGTATTTTGGTGGTTTTGGTTTGACCAGGTTTCTAGGCCTCTGTGGTTGGAAGAGGAAATATGAAGAGGAGAAAAACCTTTCCCAAGGATGGCAAGTGCTGGCAGGCAGGCACAGCCCCTGGCCTGTGGTGTGAGCAGAGCTGTTGGCAGCTCCTGTCCCTGATCCCTGAGGTGCCTGTCCCTAGCTGGGGCACCTCTGCCTGTGAGGGGCTGGTGTCCCCCCTGGGCAGCATCAGGTCACATGTGAGGTTTCCTTATTCCTGTAACAGTTCAAGTTCTCCATTTTTGGCTCCCAGAGTTGTCGGGACACCCAGCTGGTCCTGCTGCTACTAGTCCTGGCTCTGCCTGCTGGTTGTAGAACCCATTGCCTCTGTCCTAGGGTGGCACATTTTGTTAACAGAGTCAGCATTACCTCCTTCGTGAGCCTCACAGTGCCTGGCCCCAGAGGTTTCCAGCGTGGGCTGGGGCACTCAGCTGCCTCCTCCCCGACGCCGCCGGGGTGAAGCCGTCGGCTGCTACCACCTTCTGTGGGAGACAAACAAACCCCATCAAAGCATGGAGCTTCTAGAAGGAGCTCGCTCCCGTGCTGGCTGCTGCCTCCCAGCCAGAGCTGGAAACCACAGGCCGGTGTAAAACACGCAAGCAGCCCTGGGCTCTCCGTGCTGACTCCGCTGTGCCCCGGTGCCCCCAGCCCTGGCTGCAGCTGCGAGCAGGGACGGGGTCTGGGGGCTGCTCAGCAGCACCTGGGTGTTCCCAGTGCAGGCTCTACACTGATGCCATGCCCTGTAGGGGTGTGAGCAGAGCTGGGGGGTGCAGGTGAGTGGGGTCCTGTCTATCCCCCATGCCGAGCTCCTGCAGTGGTCCCTGGCGTCCCAACCCTGGCTGCTGGCCAGCCAGAGGGGTCAGCACCGCCAGTCTGCTGTGGACAGAGGCTGTGCCCACTCTGGCACCAGGGAGGTGTGCGGGGCCGAGCGGGAGGGCGTGCTGACCCCGCTCCCCAGCCGGCACCCCACAGGCAGCCGTGGCAGAGGTGGCTGCCGGCAGCCCAGGGCAGGCTGCCCTGCGCATGCAGCTGACATTTTGGAAGGAAATAGCTGCTCTCTGCTCCTTCCTGTAGCGCGCAGCCAGCGAAACGGGAGCCCGGCTGTGCCGGCAGCGCCCGCCTGGAGCCGCGGCCGGGCTGCCCCGGCTTCGGACACCGGAGGGTTGCGTGGGGCCTGACCCCGGGTGAGTGCGGCTGCAGGACGGGGCACCCCGCACCAGGCTCCAAGGGGGTCCCTGGAGGGGACGGGCAGGGGGGCCGGTGTGGGTGGAGGGGTGGGGTGTCTGCGTTGGTGGAACCACAGCCCTCGCGTGTGCGGAGCAGCCGCTCTCCGGTGCTGTCCCCACCGTCCCGCGGGCCGGGCTGGGGGCTGGATCCTGCCCTGCAGGGACCTTGCTTGTGGCTGCCCACCTTAGGGGGGCTGCGGGAGACCCTCCCGCCGGGCCCGCCGCGGGCAGGGGCAGCGCCGGCTGGGGCAGCACCGGAGCCCCCCCGGGCGGCACCAGCGGGTGCGGGGGGTGCGGGGTCCGGCCCCGCGGCCGCCAGCGGGGCCGGCTCTGACCTGGAAGCGATCGCGGGCTCCCGGAGGTGCCGAGAAACCACGTGTCCGTGTTTACTGCAGCGGGCGCAGGGCCGCTGCCGCCGGAGCCCAGCGCCGGGGCAGGACACCGCTCCGGAGACCCCCGCGCCGGCAGATCGACGGGCGAAGGGCAGTGCGGGCGGAGGGGCTGCCGTGTGTCCGGCGCGGGAGTGGGGTGGTGGTGGTGGGGTTACAGCCAGAGCCTTTTGCTGTGGTCCCCCCCAGGGCTTTGCGTGGCCCTGGACCCCTGCTTGGTCCTGCGGGGCATGGGGCTGGGCAAGGGGCTGCTGTGGAGGGCTGTGCCAGTACCGTGGTAGGGGTGTCCTGCCCTCGGAAAGGTCCTCGGGATGGCTGTGTGCAGGGAGCATCTCGCGGCTGATTGCGAGGAGCATCCCGTGCGGAGCGTGCCCCAGCCCCAGGGTGACTGCTGCCCGTGTCTGGGTTTTGCCGTGCCCATGGCACGTGGGAAATTGCCACTGCCGGCCTCACCCCGTGAGGCATTTCCCTCCTTTTGTCCGCCCACGGATGTACTCGGCTCTCCTGCAGCTTGGGACCTGTTGCTGGCGCCAGCCCGCTGCCACTCTGGTTGAAACCCTTCCCCGCTGGAGTCACATCAGTCCCCTGGCTGTCCCCAGCCCCAGCGGTGCTGCCAGTCTCCCCTGCCATCCTCTTTCCCAGTGCTGTCTCCAGCCCTCTGAGAGCCCCTTTTGGGTGGGTTTCATGGATGTGGGGTGGGTTTCATGATGGCAGTGGGGAGTGGGGCTGTCAGAGGCAGAAGCAATGACTGCTGGCATTTGCCTTCCTTTGCACAGTCCCTGTGGGGCTGGGGTCCCTGCCCGTGGCACTGGGGTCCCTCTCCTCAGCCCTGATCCTACCCCGGGAAGCTGCTGCCTGTGCCGCCTCGCAGGCGATAAGTCTCCGGTGAGCGCCTTGCTGTGGCTTGTCGAGCGCTGCTGGTTAACCGAGCTGCAGTGACGGGTGGGTTCCAGCTCGCTGCCAGCGAGTAAATGCAAAGTAGCCTAAACCACTACAATTATCTGCCTGTTGCAGTTGTTGGAGTGCGTGTGGGGCTGGCGGCTGCAGCACAGCTGACCCGTGGCGGCGCTTGAGGCTGCAGTGGCCCTGCCATGGTGCCGGAGCCACAGAGAGCGCTGGGGCTGGTGGGCTGGGTGGTGGCACTGAGGTGGTTGAATACCAGTCCCTGGGCACAGAGGTGAATCCATGCTTGGCCTCCCACCCCTTGGGCAGCCAGTGGTGCCATGAGAGAGTGTGGTGCTGGAGAGTTGGCATGGTCCAAGCCAAGGCAGTGGCTGCAGGCAGCAGCTGGGCACAGAAAGCAGGGCTGCCTGGAAAAGCTGGCGGTGGTGGCTCTGGCTGCACAGTGGGACCATGGTGCTGCAGCTTGTGCCAAAACTGAGCTGATGCCTTAGCCTTGCTGGGTCTCAGGACCAAAAGCCTCATCTGCTCATGGCAGGCAGCACCGGTGGCTTGTGCTGGGGCACCCAGCAGCCCACGGGGAGGTTTGGTTTGTCAGTCCACAGGTGAGACACAGGAAACCAAAATGAGGTGCCTGCAGAAATGTCCACTGCTGCACTGACGATGCCCATGGAGGCTGTGCCCAAGCCTGGCATGAGTGGTGTTTTGGGGCACGCACCAGGTGAGCGGTGCCACCGTTGGCAGCTGCATGGTCCCTTGCAGAGGCAGATGCGATGCTGGTGCTCCTGCTCCCAGGCTGGCGCTGGCTGAGCGCAGTGCCTGCTGGCTCACCACAGACCAGCTGGAGACTCGTTGCTTAACAACACACTGGAGTGGAGTAGGAAGTGTTTTGTCACCACGAAATGGGAAGAGATCACCATTTTCTCGACAGGCAGGGCAGCATCTGTTTGCTCTGTGTCCATGCAGATGTCCCTGCAGTGCTGGGGACTTTGGTTTTTTTGTGTCATGGTGGCAGTGTCGTGGCCAGGGCTGTTCCTGGCCCTGCCACCGCTGCCCCTTATCAAGCGTCCTCAATTTCCAACAGCAGCTTGTCCTGTTACTGGCCATCCCACCTTCCTTTTCCTCCTTGCTGGCGTTCTTATGCCTCCCCAGTCCCCTCCTTGCCAGCAGCATTTCTAAGTTGGTGATTTCTGTGAATGTGGAAACGTTCCTCCCTTTTTATAGGGGAAAAATTCATTTTTAGCCAGCTCTGGGTTATTGTTCCTCTTCCTGCTCAGGGGTGGGTGTGCCAGGCTCAGGGGCTCCAGCCATGGCTGCTCCTCTCGGACCCGCTGCCTCTGTCCCCCAGTGTGTGCCCCTGAGTGAGGGACTGCACCGGCTCTTCTGGAGCCCCGTGGGCCGTGGGGTGTTTCTGAGGCTGAACAAAGTGTTTTGGGGAGCTGGGGAGCCACAGCCCCCACTGGCCCGGTGTTTCTGCTTGCCACCAGCCATTGCAGTGACCGGGTCCTGTGATGATCACTCGGCCTTGGGACATGGCCCGAGGTCTCGCACCTCTGCCCAGCCCCTCCGTGTGGTGCCAGATGCCAGGAGGTTTGGGTGTGAGTGTATCTAAATGCTATTTACTGCTGCCTCCTCGTCTGGGGGGGGTGCCTTGAGCACCACTGTATTACCCTCAAACGCTCAGCCACCAGGTGTGACTGCCCAGGGGATGCATTAGGATTTAGCAGAGGTGCTATCTGCACTGTCCCATCCCTGGCTGCCCCACGGGAGCTGAGGCTGAATGGTGGGTGGAATCTGGCAGTGCTCCTGCATGGAGGCAGAGCTGCCCCAAAACTGCTTTGAGAAGCTTCATGTGTCTCCACCAGGACATAGGTCATGCAGTAGCCCTGGGATCAGGGACCTACCGGGGTCTGTGGTGCCACGTGGTCCCTTGGGGCCGGGACTGCTTCTGCCCGTCAGCACTGCCAGGGTGTGGGCAGGAGCAGGGCGAGCGCAGGGGGGGCCTCCGCTCTGCGTCACCCTGGATTTCTGGCCAGCCCTCCCTCCCCTCAGCCCCGTTTCCTCATTTGCGTGGCCAGCGATGGCTGCGATCCCGTGGCGCAGTGAGGGGAAATGAGAACCATGTGGAGAGGCCGCGCAGAGGCGCGTCCCTGGCCCCGGGCACCCCCAGGGTTCTTCCTAGAAAAGAGGGGGTGACTCAGAGCCAGGGTCCCCTGCCCCCACACGCCCCTTCCTTCAGCAGCGCCAGAGACACCGGAGACTCCTGCAAGGGAAAACGCAGAAGCTCCTGCAAAGGGTGTGGGGACAGCTGGGGCCAGGCCCTGTGCAGCACAGCACCCTCCTGTCTGCCACGGGTGCCCTGACAGCCCGTCTCCCGCAGGTGCTGAGCCATGGCCGTGTGGATCCAGGCCCAGCAGCTCCAGGGCGAAGCCCTGCGGCAGATGCAGGCGCTCTATGGGCAGCACTTCCCGATCGAGGTGCGGCACTACCTGTCACAGTGGATCGAGAGCCAGGCGTGGTAAGCTGGGGGTCCTGTCCCCACAGGGGTGCTGGGCTTGGCAGCAGCTGCCCCAGGAGTGCCGGTGGGTGCCCCCCACCAATGGGCTGGCCTGATGGTCTCTGCTCTGTGTGTAGGGACTCCATCGACCTCGACAACCCCCAGGAGAATGTGAAGGCAACGCAGCTGCTGGAGGGGCTGATCCAGGAGTTGCAGAAGAAGGCAGACCATCAAGTGGGCGAGGATGGCTTCCTGCTGAAGATCAAGCTGGGGCACTATGCCACACAGCTGCAGGCAAGTGGGGGGCCATGGGTGGGGGTGTGAGACTGGGGGGTCCCTGCCCTGTGCGTGGCTGAGGTTGTGCTCTCCTTACAGAACACGTATGACCGGTGCCCCATGGAGCTGGTGCGCTGCATCCGGCACATCCTCTACCATGAGCAGCGGCTGGTGCGGGAGGCCAACAATGTGAGTGGGAGCCGGGAGGGGTGAGGGAGTGGGTCCTACAGGGCTAGGGGAATGCTCAGGGGCTCCAGCATGATGAAGGGGGCAGCCCCAAGGCAGGGGGTGCTCTGGGTGTCCCCAGCACCCAAGGGAACAGGGAGAGTCCCCTTGCCATGCTAAGCACGCCCCATGCCCTGCCCAGAGCCCCTCGCCCGCTGGCTCCCTGGTGGATGCCATGTCCCAGAAGCACCTGCAGATCAACCAGACCTTCGAGGAGCTGCGGCTCATCACGCAGGACTCGGAGAACGAGCTCAAGAAGCTGCAGCAGACACAGGAGTACTTCATCATCCAGTACCAGGAGAACATGCGCCTTCAAGGTGGGTGAGGGGCTGAGGGGTGTGGGGCCGGGGCGCTGGCAGGGCTGGCCCTAACGCCACGACCTGTCCCCCAGCCCAGTTCTCCCAGCTCTCTCAGCTGGGCCCCCAGGAGCGCATGTCACGGGAGACGACGCTGCAACAGAAGAAGGCGTCGCTGGAGGCCTGGCTGCACCGGGAGGCCCAGACACTACAGCAGTACCGCGTGGTGAGTGATGCCACCCTGCCCCCCGTGATGCTGTCCTCTGCTTCCTGTGATGCTGCCCCCTGTGCCCCATGACACTGTCCCACCTCGCAGGACCTGGCTGAGAAGCACCAGAAGACGCTGCAGCTGCTGCGCAAGCAGCAAACGACCATCCTGGATGACGAGCTGATCCAGTGGAAGCGCCGGCAGCAGCTGGCAGGGAACGGGGGCCCACCCGAGGGCACCCTGGACGTGCTGCAGACCTGGTGGGTGCCTGGTGGGGCAGGGCGGGACGGGGTGCTGACCTGCAGCGCGTGCTGAGCCCTGCTCCCCTCAGGTGCGAGAAGCTGGCGGAGATCATCTGGCAGAACCGGCAGCAGATCCGCCGGGCTGAGCACCTGTGCCAGCAGCTGCCGATCCCGGGCCCCGTGGAGGAGATGCTGTCAGAGCTGAACGGCACCATCACCGACATCATCTCTGCCCTGGTCACCAGGTACTGGTGCAGTTGGGGTGGACTGAGGCAGTGGGTGGGCTTGGCCCTGCTCTGCCCACTCCCTCTAATCCTCCTGCCCCCCCCCCCAGCACCTTTATCATCGAGAAGCAGCCCCCCCAGGTGTTGAAGACACAGACCAAGTTCGCAGCCACCGTGCGGCTCCTGGTGGGGGGGAAGCTGAACGTGCACATGAACCCCCCCCAGGTAAAGGCCACCATCATCAGTGAGCAGCAAGCCAAGGCCCTGCTGAAGAACGAGAGCACCCGCAAGTAATGCCAGGGGCTGGGGGGGTGTAGTGGGGGGCTGGGGCTGCCAAGGCAGTGGGGAGCACGGCATAGGGGGGCCTGCACCTCAGATGGCTCCTGACCCCTGCATTCTGGTGGCAGTGAGAGCAGTGGGGAGATCCTTAACAACTGCTGTGTGATGGAGTATCACCAGGCCACTGGAACGCTCAGTGCCCACTTTCGCAACATGGTGAGCGCCCCCGCCTCCCCTCGTGTGCCCTCATGTCCCCCTGTGTTCACCCTGGTGTCCCCATCTGTTCCCCTGTGCTCACCCCTCACGTCTCCCTGCAGTCCCTGAAGCGGATCAAGCGCTCGGATCGCCGTGGGGCTGAGTCAGTGACGGAAGAGAAGTTCACCATCCTCTTTGAGTCGCAGTTTAGTGTTGGTGGCAATGAGCTGGTCTTCCAGGTGAAGGTAAGGCCACCAGCCCTGTCCCCTCTGTAGGCCCTAGGCGAGCCATGGACACCCTGCCCACAGCTGTGGGACTGGGCTGGGGCCATAGGGCACCCATGGGCAATGCTCCTGTGGTGCCCCACAGCCCATTCTGGTCTCCTTCCCCCTGGCAGACGCTGTCCCTGCCGGTGGTAGTGATCGTGCACGGGAGCCAGGACAACAATGCCACAGCCACTGTGCTCTGGGACAATGCCTTTGCCGAGCCCGTGAGTGCCAGGGCCGTGGGGGGCAGGACAGGCTGTGGGAGTTGGGCTCAGCCTCCTGGCAGGACATGCTCGGGGGCAGCAGGCAGAGCTTGGTGCTGACCCCAGTCTCTGCCCCCAGGGCCGCGTGCCCTTCGCCGTGCCCGACAAGGTGCAGTGGCCGCAGCTCTGCGAGGCGCTCAACATGAAGTTCAAGGCGGAGGTGCAGAGCAGCCGCGGGCTGACCAAGGAGAACCTGGTGTTCCTGGCACAGAAGCTGTTCAACAGCACCAGCTCCCACCTGGAGGACTACAGCAGCACCACGGTGTCCTGGTCCCAGTTCAACCGGGTGAGCGGCCTGGAATGTGTGCAGGAGAGCTCTGGGCACAAGCCCCCAGTGCTTGCTTGTGCTGGGGGGCTGTATGGGGCATGCCCACCTTGAAATCCCACAGTCCAGGTCCCTGAGTCTTTGCTGCTGCATCCAGTGGCTGTGTTGTGTAACAGCAGCTCCGAGGCTGGTGGCAGGAGTACTCAATTTTCTGGGGATTCCAACAGGAAAACCTGCCCGGGAGGAATTACACCTTCTGGCAGTGGTTTGACGGGGTCATGGAGGTGCTGAAGAAGCATCTGAAGCCGCACTGGAATGACGGGTAAGAGCCGCCCTGCCCCGCGCTGCCCAGCCCAAGCCCCCTGCCCTGACGCCCTGCTCTGCCTAGGGCCATCCTGGGCTTCGTCAACAAGCAGCAGGCACACGACCTGCTCATCAACAAGCCCGACGGGACTTTCCTCCTGCGCTTCAGCGACTCGGAGATCGGTGGCATCACCATCGCCTGGAAGTTCGATTCCTGTGAGTGTGTGCCGGGCGCTGGCACCCCCAGACGGAGTGTCCCTGGACCCCACCTGGGGCTTGGCTGCCTCATGCTCATGGGGCAGTGCCATGGTGGGCACGCTAGAGCTTTCCTTGGGAAAGGGGTGAGTGCAAGAGCCCGTGGGATGCCTCAGCTGCCCTGTGGGGAGCAGCGCTGCCCTCACTCGCTGCAGCCATGGCTGCCACTGGGCCCGAGCACTGGCGAGAGCAGGGAGGAGTGACCAGGCCTCTGACCCAGATGCTGTTTTGCTGCTTGATGTGACCTCACAGCCTGTGTCCAGAGCAGGGCCCGGAGCCACCACTGGCTCTGGACATCACCGTGGTCCTCGTTCTTGTCTTGCAGCTGAGAGGATGTTCTGGAACCTGATGCCTTTCACCACCAGGGACTTCTCCATCCGCTCCCTGGCCGACCGCCTTGGGGACCTCAGTTACCTTATTTACGTGTTCCCCGACCGGCCCAAGGATGAGGTGTTCTCCAAGTACTACACGCCGGTTCTCTGTGAGTCCACGCCAGGTAGCGCTGTCCCTTCACCCCATGTGTGTCCCCTCCTTTGTGCATCCAGCTGGCATGGAGCTGGGGCTCACAGCATCCCCCGCCCCAGGGCTGCACTGGCCCCACAGGGGCTCTGCAGCTGAAGCCCCCAGCACTGCCACAGGCTCGTGGCACGAGCAGGATCTTGGGGCCTCAGCGCTGTCTCCTTCCCTCTAGCTAAAGCCGTGGATGGATACGTGAAGCCACAGATCAAACAAGTGGTGCCAGAGTAAGTGTGACCCCAAAGGCAGGCCCTGGGCAGTGGGTCCCATGGGATTAACCCTGTGGAGCTGGCAGGGGTGACTGGCAGCCCAGGGCACTGTAGAGCTCAGCTGCCAATGGCCACATTGGTGCTGAGCCTTGGGAGACGCTGTTCAGAGGGGGTGAAAATTTCCAGAGCGTGACTTCACCCCCAGGGTGCCCATCGTGTCCTGTGCCAGCACTCATGAGACCTGTCCCTGCAGGTTTGTCAATGCATCAGGCGATTCTGCCCCTGGAGGGGCCACCTACATGGACCAGGCGCCCTCGCCTGCTGTCTGCTCCCAGCCCCATTACAACATGTACACCCAGAAGTAGGTATCACGTCCCCTGCCCCCATCCTGCTGCAGCCGGACCCCTCCTCACCCCCTGCCTCTTGCAGCCCCGACCCCGTGCTGGACCCTGAGGGTGATTTCGACCTGGATGACACGATGGACGTGGCGAGGCACGTGGAGGAGCTGCTGCGGCGCCCCGTGGACAGTCAGTGGATCCCTCACGCCCAGTCGTGACGGGCAGGCACCTGGTCCCTCGCCACTGGCCCTGGCGCTGTGGGGACTGTGCTGTGTTTGTGTCTCTGTGCCGGGAGGGGGGCGGGCGGCGGGTGGGCTCTGCCCCCAGGATTTGCTCCGTGCTGCCCTGAAACACAGGCTGGCGTCCGGCTCTTTGGTGTTCATGCCCTTGTATAAACGGCAGCGGATTTGTCGCATGGTTTTCCTGTATGTTCCTTTTTAAGAGGCCCAGCTTCGGCTTTCCGCTTCTGCCAGCACCAGCCCTGCAGCCCCCTGCTCCCCCCGCGGGGCTGCTGGGGCAGGGGCTGGGAGCCCGGCCTCAGGTTTGCTTTCGCAGTCGTCACTAAGAATGTACGTGTCGCCTTCTTGTTCTCCCCCCGCGGCTCTGTCCCCAGGGGTGTGTTGGGGGGCATGGGGCAGAGCGGGGGTTCAGCCGGGGCTCCCCCCCTGGCCAGTGCTGCATTCTGCTCCACAGCGGCGGGGTCCCCTCCTGGACCTCATCTCCTCCTCTGGCCCCCAAGGATGCAGGAGCCCCTCGGGCCTCAGTGTCCCCTCCAGAGCCGCTGCAGCACGAGGGTGGCAGGGTGCGAGGGCACCCAGCAAGGGCAGTCGGGTGGGCAGGGGGTTTGGAGGAGCGGAGCCCTCTGCCCTCCACCTCTCCCCTTGCCCTGGCGGGAAGCTCTGGGGTCCTGGCCATGTTATTTTTCTACCACAGAGTAAATAAAGCACGGAATATTTTTATAACACAAAAGCTCTGGGTTCCAAGTGTGTCTTCGGGCAGAGGCAGGTTCCTCCAGGGGGCTGCGTGCTCTCCATCTCCAGCTGGTGCACTGGGTGAATGCTGGGGCCGGCCCGGGGTTTGAGGTCCCTGTCTCCGAGGGCAGGGGGATCGGGCTTCCCCTGCTACATGCAGGACAGATCCAGAGGGCTCCTCCCGGGCCGGTGGGCTACCCTGGAGAGCAGGGGTTGGGATGGGGAAGGGGCTGGAGTCATTTTTCCAGGCAAAAGGCAAAGCAAACCGGACCAATTGCCCTGTTTTTCCAAAGAAGGAACTTCCTCTTGATGAGGGAGCAGGCGGCGCTGGAACTCGCCGTTCAGCCCGCCGGGCGGGGGGCTCCGGCGGTGCTGTGGAAAGTTGAAAATGAAAACAAAAGTTGAGCAGGGAGGGGGCGGGGGGGCGGTGCCGGGCGCGATAATTCTCCGTCATTCCCGCCGGAGGCGGAATAGCCGGGGGGGCGAGGAAGGTCCGGGGCCGGGTCCCTGCTCGGGGGCGGCGGTCGCAACCCGGGATGCTGCCGGCGCTAGCGGTGGCGGCGGTGGCCGTGGCCGTGGCCCTGGCTGTGGCTGTCCCCGCGCTGCGGCACCGCCTGCTTCATTTCGCTCTGCTCCGCGCCGGGGGCCGGTACCGGCGGCGGCTGGAGGCGCTGGGCACCGGTGTGCGGCGGAGGCAGGAGCGGCGGCTGCGGAGGTTGCTGGGCACCGGCCCCGGCACCGGCCCCGGCCCGGCCGGCGGTGAGCGCGGAGTTGGCGGCGCGGGGGGCTGGATGGGGGGAGGACCCGGGGTAGCCCCCCTCACCTCGTGTCTCTCCCGGCAGTCTCCGAGGAGTTACGAGAGCGGCATCCCCTGGGGCAGCGCTGCCGGGACGGAGCGCCGACGGATCCGGTTTCCCCGCTGCTCCCCTGGGCTCTGCTCCGCTGCTGCTGGGACACCGACCCCGCGCTGCAGGTACGGGGGGGCAGCGGGCGGGGTGGGCGCGGACCCTCGTGGGGACTGCCCCACGCAGGGTCTGCCCTCCTGACCCCATCCTCCCCCGCAGGGGTCCCTGCTCTACCTGGATGCCCTCGGTGCCGCCTTCCCGCAGGCACTGGCCCGCCGGGGCACGGCCCTGCTGCACTGGACCCCCGGCTGCCCCCGCGCCCCGGCGGGGTGGCCGCTGCCCACCCTGTACTGCACCCCTGCCCCGGCGGGTGCCCTGCCCTCTCGGGCCACCGCCCTGCGGGTGCAGCTGCTGTTCGCCCTGCGGCAGCGGGGGCTGCACGTTCTGGAGGCCGGGCTGGCAGCCGAGCTGCGCGATGCGCTGGCCGCCCTGCGCGATGAGTGGCCCCGGCTGGCCCAGGAGCTGGCACTGGGCAGGCTGAGCCCCCAGCCCGGGCTGCCTGAGGAGGTGCGGAGCCAGCTGCAGGCACTGCTGACCCCCGATCCTGGCCGGGCGGCTGAGCTCCGTGCTGAGTGTGCCCGTGGCTTCGAGGGCATCGTGAGGCGCCTGTGGCCGCAGCTGGAGGTGGTGGTGGTGGGGTCAGCACACAGCACAGAGCGACTCTACTGCGATGCCCTCCTCCAGGCTGACTGCCTGGGGCTGCCCTTCTATTGCCCCTTCTACCAGGCAGTGGGAGGTGAGTGTCCCCCACGCTGGGGTGTCCCCACACTCTGCCCTGGGTGCATGCAGGGAACTGCTGCTGTATGGCAGCACAGATCCCCCTGTCCCAGCAGACACCGCTGCATCTCTGTGCTACATCCCCTTCCTGCTCCCCAAAACCAGCGCTGTCCTAGCACCAGCTAAAAAATTCCCCCTTGGGGTGGGTGATGCTGTGTGGGCAAGGACAGAGGGGCTGAGGGGCTCACACTGACACACACTGACTCTGCCCAGCCTTGCTTGGTGTGAACCTGTGGCCAGAAGAGCCAGTGCCCCAATTCCTGCTGTGCCCTGACTGGGCTTTCTTCGAGTTCCTGCCCTGCCCTGTGGAGGAGGAGTCACGGACGATGCTGTTGGATGAGCTCTGGGAGGGACACGAGTATGGGCTGGTTGTGACAGCCCAGCCAGGAGAGTACAGGTGCTTCCTCCCTGCTGTGTGCTCCTGGGGGACCACTCGCTCCAGCCCCACACACCCAGCTCTCCCTCACGTTCTTCTGCCCACGCAGGTGCTGTGCTGGGGAGGTGCTGAGGGTGGCTGGCTTCCACAAGCAGTGTCCCGTGGTGGAACCTGTGCGGAGGTGAGGATACCCCAACCCCTGCCCCTCACCTCAGGGAACTGTGGGGGGGGCCCTGCTGCAGGCAGGGTCTGGCCAGGAGGGTGGCAGTGACCCACCCCAGCCCCGTGTGCCACAGGGAGAGCCAGACACTGAGCGTGCGGGGTGAGAGCATACCTGAGGAGCGGTTCTGCCAGACCCTGCGCCGCGCCTTGGGCATGTGGCCGGGTGCTCGCCTGGTTGACTATGTCTGTGTGGAGAGCAGCCTGCTGGGTGAGTCCCCCTGAGCTGCCCGAGTCCCCCTAAAAGCATGACTGGTGCTGCCCAGGGCTCTGCCGACCCTCCAGGGCCCAGCTGGGCTGGGGGCTGTGGGTGGCTCTGAACGTGCTCGTGGTGCTGCTCCAGGTGACTCTTCAGGGCCCTGTGCCCCCCACTACGAGGTGTTTGTGGAGCTGCAGGGCCTGCGGGACCTGTCGGAGGGGCAGCGCTACAAGGTGAGGGGAACGTGGGCTCTGCTCTGGGGTGGCCTGGTGGCCTCTGGGTGGGGAGTAGCTGAGGGGCACCGGGACTGTGCTGGCGTGGGACCAGCACAGGCAGCTGCCCTCTCTTTGCAGCTGGACCAGTGTCTCCAGGAGGATTTCCTTGTCTACAAATCCTTCCGCTTCAAGGGCAGCATTGGGCCCCTGCGCCTGCACCTGGTGAGGGCTGGAGCCTTCACCCAGCTGCGGGAGGCACTGGGCTCCCCTGTGCCCATGCCCAGGGTCCTGCGGGAGGAGCGGCTGCTGCAGCTCATTCAGGGCTCCGTCATCTCCTAGGGCAGCCCAGGGGTCCTGCAGCCCACCCGCCCTGGGGTTCGCTTGGGGTGCACCCTCCAGGGAGGGAGCGGGGCCACATCCCTGGTGTGGGAGGTGTGGGGGTGAGGGTGCCCGGCTCCAGGGGTTTGGCTGAGCGGAGCCGATGGAGACAGTGAGCTTGACCAAGCCTCTGCTCCCTGCTCAGTGCTGCTGTGGGATGGAGTGGACACTTGGGAGTGTCCTGGGTCCTGCAGCCACCAGATCTGCTCGCTCGGTGCCTTGGAGCGCCCGCAGCCACAGTGAAATGGGTGCCTGTGCCTTTCCTGAGGGGCACCTCAGCTGTCACAGCCCATGTTGGAGGCAGAGAGCACAATGGAAACCTCTACAGGAGCTCAGGAGGAGCAGCAGAGCCTTTGCTCATCACTGCACTGAGCGCTGGGGTTCTGTGGCATTTTATCCCCTAGCAGGGACACTGGGCAAGGCACGGGTGGCTGGTGGTGGCAGGTGCCACGGAGCAGCCCCAGCAAGGCTCCACTGGTTTAGGAAAGAGTAAGCTCCAGCAAGGGATGCTTTTAATGTTTTAAAAAGCAAAGTAAAGGAGGATTATCTCTTAAAAAATAAATAAAGGGCCATGCTCTGGGATTGATTTTTTTATACTATTATTTTTAATCCTCATTAAAGAGATTGCTCGAGCAATCTGACTGCTCTGGGGACTGAGGAGTCACTGCCATTCTCAGGGGTTCTGGGGAAGGGGCAGCTATGAATATTTAACTGGCTCAGTGGTTGGCTGGGCTCTGGAGCCGCCAGGTTCTTTGTGCCTTTGAGGCACATGTGTATCATCAGGGGGGACTGGTCCTTTCCTCCCCTGCTTGCTAAGGGTTATTTTAAGGGCTGGCGAGGGCATGTGGGGCACCTGCTGTGCTGCAGCTGCTGCTGGGCCGTGGGCAGGGGATGATGACTTGGACAAGGTTTACACAAAGCAAAGCATCCTGCGGCACAGCCCAGACCCCCGCCAGGGATGAACCGGGTTGGGGCCCCTTCCCCCCTCCCTGCTGGGAAAAATTAGAGCAAAATTTATTCTGCAAGTTGGGGAGAAGCATTGCCTTGGGCTGGGGGTACCCTGCAGCAAAGGCCTTGAGTCCCCTGACTGGCAGAGCTGTGTGGGGCCAGGGCTGCACCTACTGGCTCTGCTTGCACTGCCCTGCCTGGACACCGTTGCTAGTGGGGGTACAGGCTGGTGGGAGGGGACCCCACTGGACAGGGCCAGGCTGTAGGGCGCCTACCTGAGTGTAGGGTGCCAGGCTGCAAGGTGCAAGGTCAACTTCAGTGCCCGGCTGCAGGGTGCAGCTTGTTTTGGGTGCAGGTTTGTTTGGGCCGCTGCTACCAAGGCTGCAGGGTGCAGGTGCATAGCTGCAGGGTGCCAGGCTGGGTTTGGGTGCCCGGCTGCAGGTGGCGGGCTCTGCCGGGGTCCCCCCCGAGATGGGGCGGCTGCCGGGCCCTGGCTCTGCGGCGCTGGGCGGAGGGCGGGGATGCCCCGGCGATGGGAGGTTCCGGTGCCCGTTCCCGAGCCCCGCCGCTGCAGCCCGGGGCGGGGGGGCCGTGCCGTCCCCGTCCCCATCCTCGTCGCGTCCCCGCCCCCGGCCCGGCCCGTCCCCTCCTCCCGGCCGCACCGCCTCCCTCCCGCTCCGCCACTGAGCCCGCAGCGGCGGCGGCGGCGGGCGCAGGCTCCGGGCGCCCCGGGGCCCCGCGGCGGCCGCTGCCCTGAGGCCGCGGGGGATGGCAGAGGAGCCCCGGGGCGCCCAGCCGCCGGGCTCGCCCCGCCCCGCCGCACCGCTGCCCAACGGGCCCCGCGGCGGCGGCGGCGGCGGCGGCGGCGGCAGCCCCGGCTCGGGCTCGGGCAGCAGCAGCCGCGAGGACTCGGCGGAGCGAAGCCCCGCGCCCACAGCGCCCCGGGCCAGCATCATGAAGGTGAGAGCCACGCACCGGCCCGGTCCCCCCCGCCCCCTGGGACCGCCACCTGCGCAGCGCTGAGGGGGGCAGAGCCGTGTCCCCCCGCACCGGCCCTGCCCGCTGCCCCCCGCTCTCCCTGGGCCCGTGGGGCGGCTCCGCGGAGCAGCCGCATCCCCGGTCGGTGCCCGGGGGTCGCCACCTGCCCGCGGCGCCGGTCGCTCCGGGACTGGCACGGCGTCTCCGAGCCCTGCCCGGCCCCGTGGTCCCCAAGGGCACAGTCTGTTCCGACCCGGCTCTGTGGAGTGTCCGTGGGTCGCCCCGTCCAGTGCCGCGGGTCCCCTGCACGACCACGCTGCAGCATCACCCGGTCCTGCTCAGGGCACCGCTGGGTGCCGGTGAGAAGGCGCCCGCTCCTGCCCCTCAAACAGCTTCTGCTCTCCCATGCGCCCTCCTGCCAAGCGCTGAGCCTTCGGCCCGGCCTGGCCAGCTCCCAGCCTGTTCCTGACGCCTCCCGGAGCCGGGCCGTGGTGGGGCAGGGGGTCAGGGGGTCTCCCACTTGGGTGGGCAGTGGATCAAACATGTGCTTTCCTAAATGAACTCCCCTGATTGTGCTGAGGCTGGCGGTGCTCGCTGACACAATGGGTCACGTCCGCCCGGGACTTGCCTCCCCGCTCCCGGCAGCCTATTTTAAGCTGGGATTGCTCCGATGCTATTAATACCCCATGTGGGGGCTGTTCCCGTGGCGCCCCAGCCCCGCTTTTCTGCCCCCGGGACTCGGTTCCCTGGGCAGCGGCGTCGGGACCCTGAGCCCTGCCCTCACCCGCCCGGGCTCTCGCTGCAAACTGTTGCGGGGGCGGCCGGGCTGCACCCACGCGGTGACGGCGCGGAGACCTCCCGGTGCTCCCGTGCAGCCAGAGGCTGGTGCCGGTGCGCTGTCAGTGCCCGGTTTCCTTGGGGACCTCGCCGGGGTCTCCTGGTGCTGCCGGGACGGGCCAGCATCCCTCCCTGCCCGGGGGACCGGCCGCGGGCGCTGCGGGCTGGAGGTGGTGAACCTTCCATTTGCCCCCGGGCTGGGCACATCCACAGATGTCACCACCTGCGTCACCGCGGGATTTGGCCTCACGTGAAGGTCGGGTGGCCCAGGGCCAGCGCAGGCAAGGGAGGGACATGACCCGGGAGAAGGTCAGACCCGGACAGTGTCCCCAGCTCGTCGTGCATCCGTCGTGCATCCCCGAGTCCATCCGGGGCCTGAGTGGCGGCGGAGGCACATGTGGGAAGAGCTGCCAGCTCTGTTATTTTTTGGGATTTCCAGAAAAGACTGAAGAAGTGGATCCAAAAGAGCGACTCGCTGTGTGGAGCTGGGGGGGGGCCTGGAGCAGTGGGATCCAGAGCTGGCCCCTGCAGTGTCCCTGTGCCCTGGCTAGAGAATCTCCTCCCTTCTCTCTTTTCAGGCTAGAAGCAGAGGGGTCTGGTGGGCTGGGAGGATGCTGGAGAGGGACTTGGGGTACTGGATCTATTCCTTCCTGCTGCAGGAGGTGGCCCTTCCTGAGCAGCTCACTGTCCTATCTCCTGCGTCCCCTCCCCATCCTGTGCCAGCCCCAGGAGCTGTGTGGTGCCTCCACTGGGATCTGGCTCCACGGCCCCTCGCTGGGGAGCGGCAGCTGGTGCCGCGGGGAGTGGATGTGTCAGTCGCTCTCTTCTTGGCAGGGAGCAAATGATGATAGAAAAGCCCTGAGTGTGCTTGGTCTCCTACTGCCTCCGCTCTGGGGTTCCTGCCTGCTTGCATCCCTGCCTGCATCCCTGCCAGTGCCGCCCAGCCTGGGGGTAGTGGGGAGACCCAGGACCCGGGCAAACCAGCTGCAGATGAGTCCTGTCATGGCCAGGCTGGGGAATACGTGCAAAGGAGAGACAAATGATGGGCTCTTCTCCATCCAGCGCTTGGGAGCAGGTTGTGTGGCCGGTAACAGTGGCTGTCACGTGGAGGCCGAGATTAGGGCAGTGGCACTCGCCAGGGCACTAATGGAGGAGGTAATTGGCTGAAGAGGTGCTTAGCACATGCTGCAGAGCTGGGCAGGGTATGAACAGCTGGGATGTGCCCTCTGAGCCCACCACTGGCATTCTGGGTGCCATCAGCATCATGGTTAGTGCTTTCCTCTACAGAGCCCTGCCTGCTCTCTGCCAGCTTGATGGCACGGTGATCAGGATCACCGGTCTTGCCAGAGCCCTGCTCTCTGTCTGGGGGTGCCCTGTGCTCCCATGGCCATGAGCATCATGTCCTCCTGGCTCTGCTGCTGCCCCACTCATCACCTGCGTCTGCTGCTCCTGCCTGTGCCTTGTCCAGCTCCTTGTGTGGTGTCCTCAGGGTTGAAGACCACCCAGAACAGCCTAGGAAGGGGCTACCAGGGAGCAGCAGCTTTTCCCTGCTGGTCCCCAGGAGTGAGGCGCTGTGGGCAGGAGACCCTTGCACCCACTGCCTGCCACTTGCTGCTGGCCTGTGCAGAGGGAGAGCAAAGCCCATGTGCTGCAGGGTGCTCTTGGGTCTGTGCCACATACCTGCACCCCAAAGTGCTGCAAAGGGGACCCTCTCCCCTTTTCCCAAACCTGGGAGGATGGGGGGCTGCGGGGAAGGCATTCAGGTTTTTGTGCTGAGCCAGGGTGGCTGGGGTACCAGCGAGGCTGGTGGCGGTCGGGTGTGTCTGGCTGCCTTCACCGGGCACAGCTGGAAGCAGGTCCCTGGTGCTGGGTGCACACAGGCCCCCCGCCCGTGTTTCCTTTCCGGATGGATTTCCTGTTTTCGGCTGTGGGGCCCGGCGCGGAGCCGCACTGGGTGGGTGCGCCGGGCGGGGAGCGGGTCCGCAGAGGTGAAGGTGTCCTGCCCAGGGGCAGGAGGTGCTGCCCTCGGTGCCCATCGCCCCCCTGGCAGGGCGAGGGCCGGGACTGCCCCTCAGTGGAGCGCTCAGATTGCAGCTTGCAGGAGGCATCCAGGGGCAAGTCCTTCGCCGCAGGGCTGTCCAATGGCGTGACCTGCCGCTGAGCCCTGCTGACCCAGGCTGGCTGGCACAGAGATGGGGCCCTGGAGCTCGGCCAGCTCCTTGGAGCAATCTGGCAGTGAGAGGATGCAAACAGCTCACACACCCGAGCTCTGGGACAGCAGGATCTGGCTGGCTCTAACAAGGGGATGAGGGCTGGGGCTGGTTCCCCCATCCCTGGGCTACTGTGTCACAGGTGTCCCTGGGGGAGCCGTCCACCCATTTCTGTGGCCTGTCCAGACTGCCCTTGGCCAGGGCTGCCTGGTCCCAAGGGGCAAATCCCAGCCCCCCTGGGTCAGGCACAGACTCACACTCGTCCAGGCAGAGCCCTGTGCAGGAGGTGAGGAAGGTCTCAGGGCACTGGAGGGGAACACCTCCTCACCCCCAACCTGGGCAGCTGGGCAGGACCTGCCTCTGACAGAGACACCATCAGATTAGAGGTGACTCAACCATAATCTTGAAGAAGTGGATTAAATCTCCTCCTACTGCGCTACTTAATGAAATCCATCCCATAATACGCTCCTGGCCCTGCTGTTCCCCCTCATCTCCTGCCCCTCCCAGCCCTGTGGCAGCAGGGTCCCCCTTCCTCACCATGGGGCAGGACAGAGTGCAGCCAGAGGTACTGGCAGCAAACAGCCTGTGCTCCTGTGACCCCTGGCTCTGCAGGATGGGGCCATGGCCATGCTTATCCCCAGCATGTGGCACTGGCAGGGGCTGTCCTGCCCCTCTCCTAGCAGAAGGCCAGAGGGTCTGGCTGGGGCTCCCCAGGAGCATTTCTGCTCATGCACCACATGCCAGGCATCGGTTTTCTTCTGATGTCCCCAGCCAGTGTCCCCAGCCCCATGCTGGGCTGCCAGTGCGAGGCCATACCTCTGAGGGTGAACAAGCGGTGGGGAAGGATCTGTCTCAGGGCCAGAAGCAGGAAGGAAGGAAGGAAGGAAAGCAGAGTTAAATTAAGCCAGGCAGCGAGCCGTGGGGGAGGCCAGGGCTGGAGCCAGCTCCCGGCCCCCAGGAGAGGGGTGGACCGGGTTGGACTGGGCTTCATGTGGCACTGGGACACGCTGGGGCACCCCGGGGTGCTGCGCTTTGCTTTGGGCTGGGGCAGGGGGACCGTGAGGCAGGACCTGGAGGGGCGAGTGCTGCCTGCTCGTCCCTGACAGCCCTGCCCCTTTCCCACCCTGGTAGGATAGCTCCCGGCAGCGGCTGCCGCACAAGAAGAAGACGGTGTCCTTCAGCTCCATGCCCAACGACCGCAAGATCAACAGCACGGCCGCCTGCATCTCCCTCATGCTGGAGGGCTGTGAGCTGAAGAAGGTGCGCTCCAACTCCCGCATGTACAGCCGCTTCTTTGTGCTGGACGCCGACATGCGCTCCGTGCGCTGGGAGCCCTCCAAGAAGGACTCGGAGAAGGCCAAGATTGAGATCAAGTCTGTCAAAGAGGTGCGTGTAGGCAAGAAGACGCCTGTCCTGCGCAGCAACGGCCTCTCCGACCAGTTCCCAGATGAGTGCGCCTTCTCCATCATCTACGGAGACAACTACGAGTCTCTGGACCTGGTGGCCAGTTCGGCCGACGTGGTGAGCGCCTGGGTGATGGGGCTGCGGTACCTGGTGTCCTATGGGAAGCACAGCCCCGAGGCACCTGGGACCGGCCACCCTAGCCTCAGGACCTCCTGGATCTCCTCTGTCTTTGACCTCGCTGACCTGGATAAGTCTGGTCGCATCCCTGTGTCCCGGGCTGTGCAGCTGATCAAAGCACTCAACCCTGGCATGAAGACCTCCACCATCGAGCTGAAGTTCAAGGAGCTGCAGAAGGCCAGTGAGCGTCCTGGTGCGGAGGTGGCCTGCGACCTCTTTGTGGAGGCTTACTGTGAGCTCTGCACCCGCCCTGAGATCTTCTTCCTGCTGGTCCAGTTCTCCAGCAACAAGGAATACCTGGGTGTGAAGGACCTGCTGATGTTCCTGGAGGTGGAGCAGGGCATGGAGGGGGTCACAGAGGAGAAGTGCTTGGAGATCGTCGGCAAGTACGAGCCCTCCAAGGAGGGCCGGGAGAAGGGCTACCTGGCCATCGATGGCTTCACGCGCTACCTGCTCTCTGCTGACTGCTCCATCTTCGACCCGCAGCACCGCAAGGTCTGCCAGGACATGGCACAGCCCCTCTCCCACTACTACATCAGCTCTGCCCACAGCGCCTGCCTGCTGGAGGACAACTTCTGGGGCCGCTCGGACATCAATGGCTACATCAGCGCCCTGGGCCTGGGCTGCCGCAGCATCGAACTGGTGCTGTGGGACGGCCCCGAGGGCGAGCCTGTGGTCTACACCAGCCCCTCTGCTGCCTCCTGCGTGCCCTTCCGTGCCGTGGTGGGGCTGATCGACCAAAATGCCTTCACCGCCTCCGCCTACCCCCTCATCCTCTGCCTGGTGGTGCGCTGCTCGGCCCCCCAGCAGCGCCTCGCTGCCCAGTGCCTGCGCAAGACACTGGGGGACAAGCTCTATCTGGAGCCCCCCAACCCAGTGGCGTCCTACCTGCCCTCCCCGGAGCAGCTCAAGGGCCGCATCCTCATCAAGGGCAAGAAGCTGCCACCCAGCTGTGAGGACAGCGAGGGGGAGGTGTCGGATGAGGAGGAAGGCTGGGAGCTGGCACGGCGGCTGGGCCAGGAGGACCGGGAGGCACCGGAGGGAGGTGGCCCGCGGCGGGTGCGCCTCAGCCGGGAGCTCTCGGAGCTGGTGAGCCTCTGCCAGGCCGTCCCCTTCCAGGACTTCGAGAGCTCACGGCGTGGGCAGCGCTACTGGGAGATGTGCTCCTTCAGCGAGGTGGAAGCGGGACGCTTTGCCAACGAGTGCCCGGCTGAGCTGGTCAGCTACAACAAGCGGTTCCTCTCCCGCGTCTACCCCAGCCCCATGCGCATCGACGCCAGCAACATGAACCCCCAGGACTTCTGGAAGTGTGGCTGCCAGATGGTGGCCATGAACTACCAGACACCGGGGCTCATGATGGACCTGAACGCGGGCTGGTTCCGGCAGAATGGGGCCTGTGGCTACGTCCTCCGCCCAGCCATCATGCGGGAGGAGGTCTCCTACTTCAGTGCCAACGCCAAGGACTCCCTGCCCGGGGTGCCTGCCCAGCTCCTGCATCTCAAGGTCATCAGCGGGCAGAACCTGCCCAAGCCCAAGGGCTCAGGGGCCAAAGGGGAGGTGGTGGAGCCCTACGTCTGTGCCGAAATCCACGGCATCCCAGCCGACTGCGCTGAGCACCGCACCAAGACAGCCCTGCAGAGCGGGGACAACCCCATCTTCGATGAGAGCCTGGAGTTCCAGATCAACCTGCCCGAGCTGGCCGTCCTGCGCTTTGTCGTGCTGGACGATGACTACATCGGGGATGAGTTCATTGCCCAGTACACCATCCCCTTCGAGTGCCTGCAGCCCGGCTACCGCCACGTCCCCCTCCAGTCGCTGGCTGGGGAGCCCCTGCCCCACGCCACCCTCTTCGTGCACGTGGCCATCACCGACCGCCGTGGTGGGGGCAAGGGGCACCGCCGGGGGCTGGCGGGGCGCCGGGGCCGCCGGGTGCGGGAGTACACCTCCACCAAGGCCACCGGCATCAAAGCCATCGACGAGGTCTTCCGGACGGCCACGCAGCCGCTGCGGGAGGCCACCGACCTGCGGGAGAATGTGCAGGTACAGACGCTGCAGAGGCACGGGGGGACCCGGTTTCTGTGGGGGAGGATGGGGCCTGGGAGTCCTCCTCTTCCTGGGGGATGAGAGCAAGGAGCCTTGTCGGAAGCAGAGAGCCAGGGGAAATGGGGATGTTCCACTGATGCCAGTCTCTGCCCACAGAATGCACTGGTGTCCTTCAAGGAGCTGTGTGGGCTGACACCCGCTGCCAACATGAAGCAGTGCATCCTGACAGTGTCCACGTGGCTGCTGCACAGCGACAGCACACCCAGCGTCACCCTCAACCTGGCAGAGCAGTACCCCCCCATGGAGGCCCAGGGCCCCATCCCCGACCTGCTGCGCAAGGTCCTCACTGCCTACGAGACAGTAAGTGCCATTCTGCCAGGACTCAGCTCTGTGGGGTCGGTGGCACCAGGACCAGTACCCTGCCCAGGACAGGGGACCCTGAACTCGCTGCACCCATCCTGCAGCAGGGGGAGGTGGGTGGGGGGTTGCCTAGGGGCTGCCCAGGGAGGCGTCTTGCTGAGGCACAGGCTTGCCCAGGTCAGTACAACCCTGGGACCCCGCAGCCTGCACTGCCTGCCCCTTGCCCTCGTCCTGCCAGGTGGGAGAAAACCCATTAATAGCCGCAGCCAGAGCTGCTTCCTTCCTTTGTGTTGGAGAGAACCTGGCCACCAGCCAGCTGCTGACAAGCCCCATCTCCCCATCCATTTGGCCAGAGGGGGGGGGTGTGGGGCCAGGGCTGCCCCGCTCCTCATGCTGCCCCTCTCCCCAGATGATCCAGACCAGCCGGACGCTGATCGAGTCTGCTGATGTGGTGTACGGGAAGCTCATCCAGGCACAGCAGGCAGGTGGGTCCCTGAGGGCAAACCCAGCCCCGGTGGGGCTCTGGCCACAAACCTGGGCACATCCTGGGGTCCTGAGGTGTGGGGCCTCCTGCACCGGGGACAGGGTGTGGGTGGGTGGGCTGCAGGGCTGCGTGGGAGGGAACGCACAGCAGAGCAGGGGAGGCTGATGAGGAAGCGGGGAAGAGTCATTAGCTGCCAAATGCCAGAACATAATTAGTGCCAGAAATAACAGGCTGGGGCTGACGGTAGAAGTGGCAACTGAGTGTTACGACTTCCCAGACACATGGCAGAACCCACACAGGCAGGTGCTGCTGCCGCCTGCCCCAGTCCTCCCCCTGGCTGCCCCTACCGCAGCAGCTGCTTTGGGACCCCCAGCTTCCCTCCAGGCCCTGATGGCTCTGTGGCCCCTCTGTGGGCTGGGACCTCCAGGAATAGCTCCACCAGCCCCAGCTACATGGGGAGCTGATGGCCCAGGGGCTCGTGTGGGCTCCCCATAGGGCTGGGAGAGCCTCAGGAGCTGGAGGGACTGGGGAGGAAGGAGGGGGCCGCGCTCTGCCATCCCCTCATGCCAGCCACGCTGCCAGCAGCCCTGTTTGTTCCCTGCCTATGCGGCAGACGGAAACCTCCCCGAGCTCTTGGCTTTCGGCTCTGGCACCGCTGCCAGCGCTGGGGGAGCGGAGCAGTGGGGGCTGCGGGGCACAGGTGGGCTCTGTGCCCTCCTCCGCTGCTCCAGCTGCTGTGCTGGGGTGTTGCAGGGCAGAGGGTCCTGGTGTGTGGGGCCTCTCAGGGTGGTGGCAAGCAGCAGTTTGGGGGGCTGCAGCCCTGGTGCTGTCTGTCCCTGCTTTCGTCTCGGCTGCGCTGTGGACGAGCCCCTGTGGTGCCGGCATGGCCAGTACCCAGATGGCGGCGGGTGCTGGGGGGTCTGGGGAGGTGCGGCTGCGGCGAGGGTGCGGGGCTGGGGGTGTCTGATTGACAGCACGTGGGCGAGCAGGCTGCGTGGGAGCCCTCGAGTGGGCCCGGAGCCGGTGCTGCGTCAGGAGGGGTAAATATAGCACCCGCTCACGAGGACGTCACGTGGTGCACAGCGCCGGGACACGAACTCCAGTGGGAGGGGGGCCTGGTGGGCCTGCTCTGAGCCCCCCTGGGTGAGCCGTGGGGTGCAAGAGATGTGCTTCTGCCCAGGGCCAAGCAGGCTGCCAGTGTGCTGGGGGCTCTGCTGGCTCATTGTTCCTGGCACAGAGGGGTTTTGGGGCTGCTGGGGCAGTGGGGAACCCATCCAGCCTGAACCCTCGTGGTGGGCAAAGGGCTTCCCTCTGGCTTGGTCCCCAGTGGTGGTGGCCGTCCCCATGCCAGCATCCCCTGTGTTTACTGAGCACTGCTCCCACCTGTGCAGGGATGGATTTCCACAAGGAGCTGCACCGCATCGAGACCAAGGAGGGGCTGCGGGGCCGCAAACTGCAGAAGGCGCTGGAGAGTTTCGCCTGGAACATCACCGTCCTCAAGGTGAGGGGTGAGAGCTGAGCGGGCACACCTGTCCTGCCCTGGCACCTCACCCTGATGCCTTCACTCTAACACCGCCCCCCAATTCCTCTCCCTGCAGGGCCAGGCTGACCTCCTCAAGCACGCCAAGGCGGAGGCACTGGACAACCTGTGGCAGATCCACAACGCGGGACAGTCCTGTGGCATTGGCAGGAACGGCTCGGCCTCGCCGGAGCTGTCCCGGCTGCGCGCCCCGCTGGAGCCCATCCCCGAGACTGACGGGGGTGGTGACACGGCGTCCTGCTGACCCCGGCCTGGGGCTCAGGGGCCCGGACTGAGCATCCCCAGCCACTGAGGACAGGAGCAGGAGCCCCAGCCTGCCCACGGACAAGCAGCTGCCTGCAGGCTCAGGCTGCCTGGCGGGGACACATCTGGAGCCTGTGTTCTGCTGTGTCTAGGGGCTGCATCAGGGCTCAGTGGAGAGGCTGAGGAGGGGTGATCTCACTCCTGTTTGCCTCCTCGAGCTCCTAGGGGACTTATCAATCCCTCCCATCTGCTTCCAGAGCCTGCACTCTGCTGTGGGGCTGGTGGGGGTGCTGGTACTCCAGTGCTCATGTGCGCGTAGCCTGCTGTGGCAGATTCTGCTTGGAAAAGCAGCCCCAGGTTTGGGATCCTGCCCTCCTTCCCCAGGGCTGCAGGTTTGGCCTTTGCCAGCCCTGGGGAAAAATCTGGCAGGCAGGAAGGGTCCTGGCTAGTCCTCTGTGGCACCCCTGGGGCCCCCACTGTGCAGAGGAGCTGGGAGGCTGCGGTGCAGCAGCTGTGGGGCCAGAGTGTCAGTGGACAGCAGATGTGGCTTCTGCCATCAGGAAAATGTTGGCATTTGTTCCCCAGGGCAAGGGGGTCCCAGCACAAACAGAGGGGGGGGGGAGCTGGGGTTGGACTGGGGCTGTGGAGAGTTATAAAGAGTGCAAGAACCTTCCTGGCGCCCTATGGATCCCTCTCTACCTGGCACGGGGCCAGGGCAGGATGGGGTCACCAAAGGGGATGGAGGGTGGCACTGGCTATGGGACCCTGGTGGCACCGTCCCTCCCTGGCACCATGGGGAGCACAGGGTGACACCTCCCCATAATCAGGGAGCTGTGCTGCTGCCAGTACCCCTTTGTTCAGGGGATAATTAGCCTAATGGGGCTCTGAGCATCAGCCTGGAGCTGGTGCCGGCCAGCATTGACCTTCAGCCCCTTTGTGCCAGCCTGGCCACAGGGCCTGTGGGCAATTAGGGCCTCATTAGTGCCTGGCGCCCCAGCCACTGAGCACCCACACAATGAGGAACTGCAAATGAGGGGAAAGGCCTGGATGGTCTCCGGGCTACCGGCCCCAGAGCGCCTGTGTCTCCCAGAGACTGTCTGCTCCCGCTGCCCCAGCGGTATTTTTGGCAGCACTATTGTGCTGGGCCCTATAAAGCCGCGGCAGCAGCACAGGGCACTGTGCTCTCAGCTGCCCAGAGGGACATGCCCCAGAGCTACTCGGCTGCCTGAAGACCCCAGGAAGGATGGAGGTGCCAAACACCAAGGTGGGGCTGGGGCACTGCAGCCCCCGGGGAGAGGAGGGCAGCAATGGGAGGGAGGTCAGGATGTGGGGCCGGGGGTGCAGGAGGCCCTGGCCAGTTCCTTGGGAAGCTCCAAGTGTGTGGCAAATGCCCAGGGCTGCCCAGCTGTGGCCAGCAGCTGGTCAAGGGGCTTCTCGTGAGGGATCAGAGTGCATCAATGCCTGTGGTGTTGAGCTTGGGTACTCCCACTGCTCATCCCATGGCACTGGGCAGCAAGGGGAGGGTGTTTGCCATGGCTGCTGTGTGCTGGAGCAGGGAAGGGATGTGGTGAGGGCACCTGGCCATGTCCCAGGGCACCAAAGGGTGACACTCTGAGTGTGGGTGACACCTCAGGTGTGAGGCTGGGGCCCCGTGACAGCGACTGGGCAGGGGACAGTTGAGACACCAGTGGGCAAGGCAGGAGAAGGGGCTGTGCACTCTCCCCCTCTCTGCCCTGTCAGTGCCCCACACTAATGCTGCCCATTGCTCTGGCAGCTCCAGCGAGCTTCCTGCCTCCTGCTCCTGCTCCTGCTCTGCTCCCTGGCCGCTCCCCGGCAGAGCCTGCCCGACTGCTGCCGGCAGAAGACCTGCTCCTGCCGCGTCTACGACCTCCTGCACGGCATGGGCAACCACGCCGCTGGCATCCTCACGCTGGGCAAGAGGAAGAGTGGCCCCCTGGCCTTCCAGAGCCGGCTCTACCGCCTCCTCCACGGCTCCGGCAACCACGCTGCGGGCATCCTCACCATGGGCAAGCGCCAGGATACAACAGGCTGCCCTGCAGGCGAGGACACCCAGCCAACGCCAGCACTGCAAGGTGCTGACACCAGCCCTTCTGGCCCAAGGGAGTGCCAGGGACACTCAGGGAAGGACCTGAGCACAGTCCAGGCCCAGGGAGCAGCAGGGAGCTTTTACTGAGTGGGGTGAGGGCAGCGAGGGCAGAGAGAGGGTGTCTGGGGGGATGGAATCCTGGGACACACACTCGGAGCTCGGTGTAAATAGCACTTTTAGATACCTCCTCCCTGGCTCAGCCTGCCCAGGGCACCGCGGACACCGCGGCCTTTTACAATAAACGGTAGCCTGATGTCACCCTGCTCTGTCGTCTCTCTAGGGAGGGGTCAGGAGGGCACGGCTCAGCACCGGCTCAGCTGCCGAGGCAAGTGCCTTTCTCCGCGGTGTCTGCACTGGGCTCACCTATGGCGCCTGCACTGGGGCGCCAGTGGGTGCAGGACCAGGACTGGGGTGAACGGAAGGTCCTGCCCCTTCCTCAGCGTCCGTGGGCCCAGGAGGGCGGCGGCTGAGCGGGTCCTGGGTCCAGGGGAGTCCCGGTGCTTCCCGGTCCGGCGGGTCCGGTGCCGAGCAGGTCCCGGCGCCACCAACTCTGAGCGCCCCCAGGACCGAGCGCCCTGCCCGCGGGCGGTGGCCGGTGCCCGCCGGTGCCGAGGCCCCTCCCGGTGCCGGGGCGGGGCGGGGGCGGGGCGGGAGCCCCGGGCGGGCCGGGATCAGCCCGTGGCGCTGCGGAGGGGCCGGGGGCGGCGGAGGCAGCCCCGCCGCCGCAGCCCCGCGGCGGGCGGCCGGGCGGGACGATGCCGGTGATGAAGGGGCTGCTGGCGCCGCAGAACACTTTCCTGGACACCATCGCCACCCGCTTCGATGGCACACGTAAGGCCGGGACGGGGCCGGGGAGGGGCCGCGGGGGCGGGGGGGAGACAGGGCGGGGGGAGGCGCTGCCCCGCAGGAAACGGCCGGGGGGACGGGACTCGGCCCGGCCCCGCAGCCCCCGCGGCTCGGCCGGTCGCGCCCACCCACGCGCTGTTCGGGGACCCTTCCGTGTCCCTGTGCGGGCTCGGTACCCCGGGACTCCCCCTGTCCGTGTCCCGGGCCGTCCCCACGATGCTCTCCCCGCGCCCGCCGCCGGTGCCGCTCGGTGTCGCCGCAGCCGCGCTCAGCACCAGGGACAGATCCCGGTGTCTCCGAGAGGCTCCGAGCGGGGTCCCTGAGGAGCGGGAGAGCCCCGGCGGGGGCACGGCTGGTCTCACCCCGCCGGAGCTAACCTGGGATCCCCGGGGCTCCGCGTTGCCCCGTCCCGTGCCCGAGCGGTGCCCGTGTCCCCGGGCGCTGAGCTCCCTCCCCTCCGTGTCCGTGTGCCGGGGTCGGGATGGATTGAAGCCGGCATGGATCATGCCCGGGCACCACCCAGCACCGCTGGCATCATGCAGCCACCTGGGGCCGAGCAGTGTTCGGGGCTGACCTAAGCTCCGCCCTGAATCACCTGGAGCAGGGGTCTCCCGGGCCAGCTGCCTCCGGGGCTGGGTTTCTCCTCCCTTGCTGGGAGGGACCGGCATGAAGATGGCACTTTTAGTCTGCAGCCACCTCCCAGGGCACCGTCGAGGAACCTGGAGCACCCTGGGCCATGTGTTGGTTGCGATGCTGGGCTGGATCCTGGCCTGGAGTGACAAGGAGCCGCCCTGGTGGCTCAGGGGTCGTTTGCCCAGAGGAGCTGGGATTTGGGATTTTACATTTGGGGTGTAATGTGTGAGGAGGCAGCTGGCCTCTGAGCTTCCGACTGACCTGCATCTGGAAGTGCTGGGACAGAGCCCCACGTGCCTTGTGCTGGTGATCCAACTCCCTCCTTAGATGCAGAGCGCCTGTATCTGGCTCTCTGAGGGAAGGGTCCCCGTGGGAGCTGCCTGCAACACCTCGACGAAAAGCCCTGGGAATTTGCCCCAGGGAACCGGGCTGCCAGACCGCCTCTGGGCACTTTTAAACAGTGTGGGGCTTTGCGGGTTTGATGTGCCTCTTATCGGCTTTATCTGCCATGGAGATGGGGTTTAGCGCAGTGATACTTGGAGTGAGTTAACCCTGCCTCTCCCGGGCAGCTGCTGTGCTGCACCCCGGGACTCCCAGCCAGGCATGCTGGCCACCCTGGTGGGGGCTACGGAGCCCCCCCAAGGCTGCATCACCCAGCTCGGTGGAGCCACTCCCCAGTGCAAACCCTTGTTTTCTTTTCTAATAACACATCCTGGACATCACCATAATCCCAGCTCCCCAGAGCCAAAATCTGGCCTTAGTCACAGCTTCAGGCTATTTTTGCTTCTCGGAGCTAATCCCGGGCTGAGCTGTGCTGTGGCGGCCCTGCTGCATCCCCTTTGGCCAAGGCTGCCCGCGGCTGCCATCCCCCCCCTCCTGCGGCCTCTGCTGCCCTTGGCCTGCCCTGGCACCACTTTGCCTGCTCTGTGCAAGCACCGGCATTGCTGTGGGCCCCTCTCTGTTGCGAGAGGGGACAGAGAGTGTTTTCTTGCTCCTGGCTGTGTGGTGCAGGAGTCCTGGGCTGGGGACCCACCACTGGAGACCCTGGTGGGGCTGGGGACAGCCCGGTCTGCCCATGATGGGTGCAATCACAGCCCATGCCGGACACACACCCGCTTCCTTGGCACCCTGATAGTGTGAGCTCATCTGTCCCACTGGCATAGGGCCTGAAGCAGGAGCTGCTGTGGTCCTGGGACAGACCCCACAGCTGGGGAGTGCAGGGCATGGGGCTGCAGCTGTTCTGCAGCTGGGTAGGGCATGGGGCTGACAAGGGGTTTTACTGTGCTGGTGCCACCGTCCCTGCCAGGGCAGGGTGATGCTGGGGAGGCTCCATGGTGCTGACAGACTGAGGATGCTGTAGTTCACCTCTGGCTCGTGCCACCTGGGCACAAGGCCTTGACTTCCCCCAGGCCTGTGGCTGTTCTCCCACCCTCTCAGCTGGTGCTCCAGCTAAGCAGGTCTCCAGCTGATCCAGGTGATCCAGACCTCTGGGGGATCCCAGCACCAGAGCTGGGCACCCCTGGGCTGGCAGTGCCCAGCTGTGTTTGCTGCCACTCCCGCTAAGCTGCCTGAGCCCGGGCGGAGCTGGAGTGGCAGATGGTGAGAGGGAGGCGTGAGTCACCTCGCGTGGGCAATGGGGGCCGGGACATGGATCCGGGCTACTTCCCCTTCCAGTGCATGGGGCTGGGGTCCTGCCTGGGCTGGGACCTCGTGGGGCAGTGGGGCAGGGGATGGGTGAGCTCTAGGAGCAGCTGGGGGCAGCTAACAGCCAGATGGAGACCTGTCCCTGCTTCCCAGAGGACACGTGTGGGGCTGGGAGGGCTGGTCAGGCGGGGCTGCCTGTTGTGCACTGTGAGGTGCATCAGGAGCCCTCAGAGGCGGCCGCATCTCCTTTCAGACAGCAACTTCATCCTGGCCAACGCTCAGGGCCGTTGTGGCTTCCCCATCGTCTACTGCTCCGACGGCTTCTGCGACCTCACCGGCTTCGCCCGCACCGAGGTCATGCAGAAGAACTGCAGCTGCCGCTTCCTCTGCGGGGCCGAGACCAGCGAGCTCGTCCTGCAGAGCATTGAGAAGGCTCTGGACGACAGGCAGGAGTACCAGTCCGAGGTCTGCTTCTACAAGAAGGGTGGTGAGTGGCGCTGGGGCTGGGTCCCTGCCCACAGCTCCGACTGGACCCGGGGGAAGCCACCGAGCATGTGGTGCTGCCCTGCCTTTACCACCCTCTTCCTCCATGCAGGAGATGTCTTCTGGTGCTTGCTGGACATCATGCCCATCAAGAATGAGAAGGGGGAGGTCGTTCTCTTCCTCTTCTCCTTCAAGGACCTCACGGAGAGCCGGGCCAGGAGCCACCCGGGGGACAAGAAGGAGGGTGAGCCATGGCTGTGGGATGGGGGTGGAATTTGGGGAGCAGTGTGTGTGGTGGGCACGTGGCAAAGGGACTCCCTGCTCCCTGGTGGGTCCTGCCTGCCATGTACATCCACGCCACAGCGCTCCCACTGACACAGTGTGTCCTGTCTGCTGCAGAGAAGCCGAGGAACAAGAAGCCTGGGAATTCCCACCTGAGGGCCGCACGCAGGCAGGGCCGGACTGCGCTGCACCGAATCAGCAGCCAGTTTGCCCGGAGGGACCGCAGCGAGGTGAAAATCAACCGTGTAAGGACCCGGGGGACCCTTGGCCTCACCCAGTGCTTCATGGGCTGGGGCTGAGATGGACTGACAGTGCAGCAGCTCTCCCGGGGATGCTGTTCCCGTGCACACCCATCTCTGGCCTCCCCAGCACTGAAGTGCCCCCCATCCCTGGCAGCTGCACTGCAGCCAGGCTGCACATGTGTTTGGTTGGCAGCAGGAGAGCCCAAAGGGCACCCAGAGCTTGCCATGGGGGCAGCAGACGTGGCAGCTGTGGCAGGGCCGTGCCTCTCCTCACATGCTCACTGTCAGGAAACCCCAGTGCCAGCTCTGAGCCATGCTGGCCCCAGGGAGCGCCGTTACCAGGCTGCCAGAGCCGTGGGGCTGCCAGCCAGGGCAGGGACCAGAGTCACTCCTGTGCCAGGCCCTTTGCATGGCTGCAGTGCCCAACACAGGATCCCCGGGCACCACCTGCAGCCATGGGGCCAGAGAGGGGTCTGAGAGCCACTGGGGCCCAGAGCTGGTGAGCAGGCAAAGTGTGCCACTGCATCAATCTTGAATTTTGGGGACTTGGGCGGGACGGCCCCAGCTCTGCCCTCACCCAGCTGGTGTCACATTGCCTGTTATCAGTATTGTGTCCCTGCAGAGGGGGTCATTGCTTTAATTGATGTGCCATAATCAGGCATTCTGTGCCCATCTTTGAGGGTGACCTCAGGGCATCCATCATCCCCTGGCATCAGGGAGTGGCAGCCAGACTGGCAGGACTCAGGAGGAGGGGGGGCCTGTGGTGTCCCTCACCCCTCCTGTGGGCCCTGCACCATCCATGTACCACCCCATGCTTGCTCCCCCAGAACGTGTTCGAGGGCAAGCCGTCCATCCCCGAGTACAAGGTGGCCTCGGTGCAGAAGTCCCGCTTCATCCTGCTCCACTACAGCATCTTCAAGGCGCTCTGGGACTGGCTGATCCTGCTGGCCACCTTCTATGTAGCCGTCACCGTCCCCTACAATGTTTGCTTCATGGGCATGGAGGACAGTCTCTCGGCTGCCCGCAGCACCATCATCAGTGACATTGCCGTGGAGATGCTCTTCATCCTGGGTAGGCCCATGTGTGGAGCCAAGAGTCCATCTGGGATGGGGGATATGGTGGGATAGGGATGAGGGGTGAGGGAGAGGGGAGCTGGCATCGCAGTGCCCCTGCTGCTGTCCCTGAGCACTCTGGGAGAGAGACCCACATTCCCTGTGGGCTCTGGCTCGGCTCCACCTGGAGCCACAGCAGGGGTGATGAGGGCTGGTCCTGCTCTCCCGGGGCAGACATCATCCTGAACTTCCGGACAACGTACGTGAGCCAGTCGGGCCAGGTGGTGTACGACCCCCGCTCCATCTGCATCCATTATGTGGCCACCTGGTTCTTCGTGGATCTGATCGCTGCTCTGCCTTTCGATCTGCTCTACATCTTCAATGTCACCGTGGTGAGTGCCGCTGGCACAAACGCAGCCTCCCATAGCAAAGCTGCTGCTGTCTGCTGCCCTTCCCACTGCCCACCTCCCTGCCCCTCTCCAGCACCCATGTGTCCGGGGGGGATTCGGTGCCCTGACAAGCCATGGCCCTGGCTGCCTGCTGGGTGCTGGGCACAGGGGTGGAAGCAAAGGGTCCCTGCCCCGGGGAGAGGCGTTGGGGTCCCTTTCTGCCCCTGCCCGAAGCTCTGCTGGGTTTACCTGCCTGCCTGCCCCCCAGACCTCGCTGGTTCACCTGCTGAAGACGGTGCGGCTGCTGCGGCTGCTGCGGCTGCTGCAGAAGCTGGACCGGTACTCGCAGTACAGCGCCATGGTGCTCACGCTGCTCATGTCCATGTTCGCGCTGCTGGCGCACTGGCTGGCCTGCATCTGGTACGTCATCGGCCGCAGGGAGCTGGAGAGCAACGACCCCCGCTCCTGGGACATCGGTGAGCACCTTTGGGGCGCTGAGGCCCCCCCATGTGCGCTCCTGTGGGGCAGTGAAGCCCCCACCACCGGCTCCTGCCCACAAAGTGAGGCTGAGGCAGCGCTGGAGAGTGGGGCACTGAACCCTCGGTGAGGGCTAACCCCGGGCTGTGCTTGGCAGGCTGGCTGCACGAGCTGGGCAAGAGGCTGGAGGCTCCCTACTTCAACCACTCCATGGGGGGCCCCTCCATCCGCAGCACCTACATCGCCTCCCTCTACTTCACCCTCAGCAGCCTGACCAGTGTGGGCTTTGGCAATGTCTGTGCCAACACCGACGCCGAGAAGATCTTCTCCATCTGCACCATGCTCATCGGAGGTGAGGCGGGGAGCAGGGCTGGGCGGGGGGCTCACCCCTGGCTGCCAGACCCAAGCAAGGTGCTGGGGGAGGTGATGGACACGTGTGCCACGTGAAACAGCCCCAGGATGGGGTTTGGGGAGCAGCCTCCTGTGCTGCCCCTCACTGGGCCTGACGCTGCCCCACTGCCCCCAGCGCTGATGCACGCTGTGGTCTTCGGCAACGTCACGGCCATCATCCAGCGCATGTACTCCCGCCGCTCCCTCTACCACACCCGCATGAAGGACCTCAAGGACTTCATCCGCGTCCACCGCCTGCCCCAGCAGCTCAAGCAGAGGATGCTGGAGTACTTCCAGACCACCTGGTCGGTGAACAACGGCATCGACGTTAATGAGGTAGGAGGTGTTGGTGTGGTTGGGCCGGCCCCCTCTGGGCCCAGTCCTGCACCCAGCACAGGGGTGACAGGGCTGGTAAGGCCAGCTGGGAGTGTGGTGCTGGAGGGACCAGGTCTGAGGCCGATACCTGCCAGCACAGGGAGCGGGACAGGCATGCGGAGCAGAGGTAGATCATTTCCACATCCAGGGCCCTTCTCTGCCAGCTGGGACTGCTGGGTTCTGCCCAGGCACCAGGGCGGCTGAGCAGAGAGATTCCCTGATCCAGAGGGGCACGTGTCCCCCTGGGGCTGAGCAGGGCTGTGGGAAGGCTTCTCCCTGCTCCCTCCCTGCCTGCTCTGCCCAGCTCCCTGGCTCCTCTCCTCAGCTGCTGCACGACTTCCCCGACGAGCTGCGTGCGGACGTGGCCATGCACCTCAACAAGGACATCCTGCAGCTGCCCATCTTCGAGACAGCCAGCCGGGGCTGCCTCCGCTCCCTCTCACTCCACATCAAGACCTCGTTCTGCGCCCCGGGGGAGTACCTGCTGCGCCAGGGCGACGCGCTGCAGGCCAACTACTTCGTCTGCTCCGGCTCCCTCGAGGTGCTGAAGGACGACGTGGTCCTGGCCATCCTGGGTGAGGGCAGGCGGCGTGGGCTCTGCCCCAGCCCCTCCTGCTGCCCGGCAGGGTGAGGGCCCCAGGGCTCACGCCGCTAGCCCACCCTGGTCCCCTCCTGCAGGCAAAGGGGATTTGATCGGTGCCGACCTGTGCAGCACGGACCAGGTGATCAAGACCAACGCGGACGTGAAGGCGCTGACCTACTGCGACCTGCAGCACATCGGGCTGCGGGGGCTCTGCGAGGTGCTGCAGCTCTACCCTGAGTACGCCAGCAAGTTCACGGCCGACATCCACCAGGACCTGACCTTCAACCTGCGGGAGGGCAGCGAGACGGAGGTGGGTGCACGACCTCTCTCGCAGGCCCCTTCCCGTTCTTGTGGGCCTGGGGACCAGAGCAGGGCTGGGACTGTGGCAGGGCCGTGGAATGAGGGGGTCGCTGCACCCCCTGCTCACAGTCCCCAGGCTCCAAGGCCAAGGCTGGGGCTGGGGCTCTGCCACCCCTGTGTGCAGGTACGTCCTGTCTTGGCTCTGCGCAACCTGGGGAATTGGCAGAAAGAGCATTTGCAATGCAGGAGGCTGAGGCACCATGTCCTACAGAAGCCCTGTCACCTTCCTCATCTGGCTTCACCCCTCAGGCAGAGCTGGTGCTCTGATGGCTGAGGCTGGGATGGGATTTGGGATGAAGTCTTGGATCTGGCTCAGGCAGTTCACCATTGTCACAGCAGCAGCAGAGGAAGGAGAGTGGGCAAGGGGCTGCAGAGGCTGGTGCTGGGGCTGATGCATGCAGCTGAGGTTTGGTTGTCCAGGGGGGCACAGAGAGGCCGGGGGGGGCTGTGGCCTGTAGCCAGTCCCCGTGCAGCCATGCGGGGGTCCCGCCTGCTGCTGAGCCAGTGCCGTCTGTTCTCCCCGCAGGGGCTCTGCCGCTACTCCAGGTCCCCGCGGCTGCCTCAAGTGCCGCAGGTGCCGCAGGTTTGTACCGTGCCCGGGCGATGGGGAAGGACGGGGCAGGGGTGGCCGTGCCCGCCACCAGCCCTGACCTCCTGCCCAACCGCAGCCTCGTCCGGAGAGCGGTGCTGCCCCGGAGAAGCCCCTTCCCTCTATTCTGGAGGATGAAGAGGAACTCGACGAGGTCTTCCAGCAGTCGCCCGCCAGCCCCCCGCGCCGCAAGATGCTGCTGCCCCAGCTGAGCAGCCCGGCGAGCCGCGGCTCCCTGAGCAGCCTCCTGGGCGATGAGCTGTGCCAGGTCTCAGCCCTGAGGAGCAACTGCCGGTCCCCGGCCCGCGGGAGCCGCGGCCGCAGCCCCTCTCCGCAGTGCCGGCGGGACGCCCGGCTCCCGGAGAGGGATGGCAGGAGGCCGGCCAAGCTCCTCATCCCGTCCCTGCACGCCAACGGCCCCCCGGACCTCAGCCCCAGGTACGGCTGGGACGTGCTGGTGGCTCACCCCACTGCTGCGGGTTTGTGCCCGCCGGGCTGCGGAGGTGGAGGTGGTGGCAGAGGGGCGAGAGGGTGGCGCGGGGAAGCTCTCACCCCCTCCCACTCTAGAGTCGTGGATGGGATTGAAGACAACGGGGGGACATCAGAGCCACAGACCTTCTGCTTCAACATGGACCCGGCGAGGGACTCCCCCACCTCAGGTACCGCCAGCAATGCCGGCCGATGCCAGGGCTCTGTCCCCGGGACGGGGGGCTCGGGGAGCCCTCTGCCACCGGTGGCCGTGTCCCCCCCGACAGGGACCGACGTGGGCGGCCCAGCCCTGGCGATGGAGGCGGAGCAGATAAAGCACAACATCAGCAGGCTAAACCAGGAGGTGAGGCGGCGATCAGGGGTGGGCGCGTGTCCCCGGGGGCGCCGGGGACACCGCCCGGTGCTCACTGCTCTCCGTCCCTTCCAGATCAGCCACCTCAACCGGGAGGTCTCGCAGCTCAGCCGGGAGCTGCAGGGCATGATGGAGCTGCTCAAGGGTCACCTGGGCGCTCCGCCGCCCCCCGCCTGCTCCTGCCGCCTGCCCGCGGCCGCCCTGCCTCCCCCCCGGCCCCCGCCGCCCGCTGTCCCGGTGCCGTCCTCGCCTCCCGTGCCCCCCTCGCCCCCGGTGCCCCTCAGCTCCCGCAGCTCGCCCTCCGCCAGCCCCCGGGCCAAGCGCTGCCCGGTCCGCAGCCTCTCTGCCCACGCCGCCGCCCTGCAGCACCCCTGGGTGGGCGCCGAGGGGCCGCGCCCTCCACGGGGGAACCCCCAAGACCCCCGCCGGGGCTCGGACTCGCAGCCCCCGCCGCTGCCGCCCCGCTCCGCCCTCTCCTTCCCCGGCTGCTCGGCCAGGGCTTGGCCCCGCGCCCGCCCGGAGCCGCGGTCCGGCTCCACCAGCTCCCACTGACCCCGCGGTCACCGGGGGAGCCGGGACCGGGGGAGCCGGGATCGGGGTGACCCCGCCGGGGGGACCCTTCCCGGGGTGACCGTGAAGCCCCCCCCGCCCCCAGGGCCCCTCGGGACGCCGCGCTCCGAACACTCGCAGGGATTTTGATACGGTTTTATACTCTTCGTCCACCGGGGCCTTTCTCACAGCCCGGCCGGGCACGGGAGGGGAGGGCGGCGGGGATACGGGGAGCGGGGGGATCCGAGGGCTGAAATCAGCCGTGGATCCGGGGGATCCCCGGGAGGGTCTCCGGGGGTCACGGGCGCTGCCGCCCCTCCGCCGCTGGTTCTGCCCCGCCCCTCCCACGCCCCCCCCCCAAACACATCGAGAAATAAAGGCTCTATTTTTCCAGCCCCGGCTCCGCTGAGTCTCCGCCCTGCCCGGGGTCGCCCCGGGTCCCCCCCCCGCGCCCGGTACCCCCGGACACCCCGGACTACAACTCCCATCAGCTCCCGCGAACGCGCAATGACGTCACGCCCGTCTAACGTGAGGGGCGGTGCGCACGCGAGGAGGCGGGACCCCCGTGGGGTGGGGCCACAATGATTGGCAGTTTCCTTCGCCTGTGGGCGAGGGGCGGGGGGCGGAAGGGGTGGGCGGATCCGGAAGCGGAACGGGTAAAGGCGGAAGTGAGGGCCGGGGCCTGCGAGACGCACCGGCGGCGGCGGGAGCAGCGCTGCGGGCGGTGAGCGGGGCCGGGGCCGGGGCCGGGGCCGGGGCCGGGGCCGGGGCCGGGGCCGGGGCCGGGGCCGGGGCCGGGGCCGGGGCCGGGGCCGGGGCCGGGGCCGGGGCCGCTCGTTCTGCCCTGACGCGGTGGAGCCGCTCCCCGGGATCTCGCCCGGCCGGGGGCGGCGGTCAGTCTCTGGCGCTCTGGGGGCCCGCCGTGGGAGCGGAGCGGGCGCTTCTGTGCCGGGCGGGGCGATGCCGTCGGGCTCCCCGTGAGCCGGGGCCGGACCGGGCGGGCGCCACCGGGGCGGGGCGGGGGCTCCGGGCGGCCGCGATCCTCCCCCTCGCCCGGTGCTGCCGAACCGGGCCCTGCGAGGCCGGGCAGAGGCGCTGCAGCGGGACAGCGGTGTGCGGGGGGCGGCACCGGGAGCGGCACGGCCCGGGGGATGGGCCCCGGCTCGGGGCGAGCTCCTGGCGGCGCTGGGTGGGCTCGGTCAGGCCGGCCGAGAGCACGGAGGGCTCGGGGAGGGGGCAGCGGGAGCGACACCTGCAGCCCGTACCCCGCGCCTCCCAGCCCGGACTGGAAATCCAGGGTAAAAGGGGAAGGTGCGGTTCTTGCCGAGGCAGGAGTGTCGTGGGGGGATCGTGTCTTGTAGCTGTTCGGCCTCCGAGTTGGAAATAGAGACTGTATGAATTAGTTCCCAGGGTTCCCAGGAGCTGCTGGGGTACGCGGTGTGACTTGATCTGCTGGGATTGGGCTCCAGGGCAGTGGAGACTGTCCTGGGTCACAGCCCTGTTCCCCCCACCCCTCCGAGGGCCCTGGTGGAAGGGAATGTGTGTGTGGTGCTGTAGGGCCCTGAGTGAGGCACAAGGGCTGCAAGGACGTTCTGTGGCTTGTCTGGAGAAGGAACCCTGGCCAAGGCCACCCCCTGGATCACGGAATTGCGGTGGGAGAGGCTCTAGCACGTGAGCTGGGAGCACAGCAGGAGGGCACCTGGGAGCGCCAGCAACAGGTTTGTGCTGCTAAATCCCGGGAAAGCTGCTCAGACGCTATTCCTGGTGATGCCCAAGGGCTGGGCAGGAGCCCTGAGTGTGGCTGTGGCCCTGCAGGGAGCCCAGCCCAGCTGACCCTTGGGTGCTGCCCCTGGAGCTCTGACCTTGGCTGTTCCCAAGCTTGCGAGGAAGCCGGGGAGGAGAATTTGCCCGGGGACTATTTTAGGTCCGGCGTGGAACAACTTGCAGTCTGCTATTCTTAGCTTTTTGTGTGGAGGGTCAGCACAGTTGAGCTGCCCTGTTTGCAGCCTGACATCAGGCCTGTACTGCACTGTGTCAGAGCTGGCTCTGAGCTTGGCTGGGGCCAAAGAGACAGGCTCAGTCCATGTTGGCTTGACATGCCACGCTGTCTGTGTGAGCTTCCTTGGAATATCCTGTTAATGTCCACTACTGCATTGACTCTAAAAGTCTTTCACATTTCCTTTCAGCTCACCAGGATAATAAGGTGAAAGAAATGTGGCTGAAAAGGGTGAAGAATTCAGGATAGTGCCGGTAGGCAGCTGTTCTTGGAGTGAGGAGAGCAGGTAAAGCAGGAGTCTGGCTGGACCTGGGAGGTCAAGGACAGCAACACTTGGAGTCAGAACTGGGTCTCAGTGCTGAAATTGCCTCAGACTCCTCTTGAGTCACAACAGCGTGGTGGAACTTCAGAGCAAGAGTCTGTTTCTGAAGTGACCTTTCCCTCTAAGATGCTCTGGTTGATTTAGGTGAAGGTTGGTTTGAGGTTGTGCCAGGCACTGTGAGTCCCTTGAGGCTTTCTCTAAGTAGGTGCTGATGCCCCTTCAGGTGAGAGAACAACCCAGGCAAGCTGAGATGGACTCCTGGGAAGAAGGGTTTGAGTTCCTGGAGAGCATGAGGGGAAGGCTGGCTTGGCATGTGGATATGAATACAATAAAATAAAACAAAACACTGGTCTAGTTTTGCACGAACAGTTGGGTTTGGGTCCATTTGCTTTCCAGTGATGGCCTGGGCAGTGTCTGAAAGGAACTGTGTGTGTGCTTGCCCAAACCTGGCAGTTGTGATGAGGTGTGGGATTATCTCCATCACAGCAAAGCTCTTCTGCACCTGGAGAGGGATCAGCTCTGGGGCTGCTCTGGGCCCTGCCAGTCACCAGCTCTGGCTCCAAACTCCCTCAGCTGCTGCCTGGTGAGCGGGTGGTGGTCATGGCATCTCCCTGAACAGGGAGGGGGAAGGAATGCCAAGTGCTTTCAGACACAGGAAATGAAATGGGAACACTTCTAATGAAGTGGGTGTAGCCCAAAGTATTCCTGTCAGCAGACTCAAAAGAGGGTAGAGTGTAGAAATGTTGGAGTCAGCTGTTTTCTTCCCTTGGGGTATGAAGTTTGCAGCCTCTTATGCAAGTCCTGAGAAGTCGTCAGAGTAACACCAAAAACACTTCAGACTCCCGCCAGGAGCAGGGAGCTTTCCTGGCTGTGACAGCACTGGGGAGGGATAAAGCTTCATCTGAGTCCCAGAGGGAACACTGTCCTCCCCTGGAGCACGGGAATGAGCTGCTGGAGCAGTTCTACGTAAACAGATAAGAAAACACTGCTTTTCGTGTTTGCTTTGGTTTGGTAGAGCTCCAAATAAGGAGCTGCTTGAGGCGGGAGATCTTTGTGCCGTCTGGGAAAGATACTGTGAAGGTCACGGATTCTTTTGCAGTGCAGGTGGCTGTTTGTTGCCTTGCACTGCTGATGTTGCCTTCTCTCTCACAGGATGGTGAGTGTTGCCCCAGGCACGTGTTGCTGGCTGTCTGGTCCAAGTGAAGCTCTGTCTGCTGAGGGCATCTGAGCAGGGGACAGGGTCAGGAACAGGGCTGTGGAATTGAAACCTTGATGCTTTTGTTCCCTTTGAGTAGGTCCAGGCTGCACCCGTGAGTTGCTTCTCCAGCCTTGCTGTGCCCTGTGTTCTCTGGAACTGGACCAGCTCCTTGCAGTGCCAAGGATGACTGAAAGTGGGTGAGGGCTCCGAGAAGGAGCTGCTGTGGGACGGGGAACGTGGAGGCTTTGTTCCCCACAGCAGGAGAGCAGCTAATGTGAGGTGAAAGTGATGCACAGGAGGAAGATGATGCCTCTCCTGCAGAAGGGGTGGTAGCAGCAGGGTGGTGGCCTTGAAATCTCTGAGGATAAAGTTGTTTTGGAAAAGCCGTTTTGAAAAACAGCCGGGAGGCCACGGCTGTGAAGATGTCGGGAAACAGATGTGTGTATCAACAGCATGAGAAGGAGCTGGTGCTACAGGAACAGCTAGACTTGTTTGGGGCTGTAGCTACCAACAATGAGTAATTTAACTTTGGAGTGGAAATCCCATTTACCTGTGAAATAAGATAAGCGTGTCCATGTCTTCGTGAGTCTTGCATATGGGACTGCACAGAGAAATTGTTGTGCTGTCCTAAGTTAGTCACAACTGTAGAAGAGCTGCTAAAACTGCTGTCTGAGCTGATTTGGGTCTGTGAGTCTGCACTTTGGGGCTGTAGTGCCACTGCAGTGATGAGTTCCCCAGTTAGAGCAGTCACTGAGCTCCAGGCTATGGCCTTGCTGATCAGAACACTGGGGGTTTGTTCTTTGGGGAGGGAATTGCGTGCCTGCAGAAAGGTGAAGTATTAAAATTGATCAGACTTTATGGGACTGAGGTCTGTAGGTCAAGTGTGTCTCCTGATTCATCTCTTGTGTAGCAGCTGAGCCTGTTCCTCCTTCCTCTGCAGGACTCTCCTGCAGTCAGGCTCTGGAAGTTTGTTCTTATTAATTATATTGATGAGTTCAAATATCAGGCTGACACACTGTGCTAACCTGGACTAACGGGGTCCATGTGTGGTTCTGGTGGGACCCACACTGGCTGCTGGTCCTGCTCACAGACATTTCTCCTGACTCCACATCCTGCAGCCAAGTGTCCTGGGAGCAGGGCAGTGCAGCTCAGCTGCCTGTGCAGCGAGAGGTGAAGCAAAACCACTGGGTAACTTCAGGGCTTCCTTTGCCAAGGAATTCATGTAACGCTGTCAGCTATTTAACAAGATAAATACTTCACTGGGGCTTTTGTCTTGAGTATTTTGGTTCTGAGCCAACAAATCCAGAGCGAAGCAGCTCCTTGCATAGCTGAGAGCAGCAGCAGTCCTTTGGGTAACTAGATTCTTCAGGATTTGGTTACTAAATATCCTCAGCTTTCAGCCCTCGCTACTGGGTGAACACAGGGCAAAAATATTAGATTCTGTAACTCCTGACGCCTTAAATGAGCAGCTTCCCTGTGGTGGGGTTTCCTGCAGCGGTTAATTTGTGGATTTGAAGTAATTCCCCTGTGGAGATTGGGATTCCTGTCCTGGGCCGGGATCTTGTGATCTCCCAAGTGTTGGGTTTTGCTAGTTACAAGAAACTAATAGGAAAATGAATGCCTGCTAATCTTGATGATATGAGTACCCCACCATGCCTTTCCTTCTCGTGGTCTCAGCTGCTTGAATTAGCACTGCAAGTTGGGACTTCAGCTGCTTTCCCTTGTCTGCCCGGTATCACTGTGGTTATTTTGGTCTGCCTGACCCACAGCTCGAGTGTCAGAGTTCCCATGGGGAGCAGGGAGGGTTGCATGCCCAATTCTCTGCTGGAAGAAGGGATCAGCATCAGAAATGGCTTCGTACAGCAGGAAGCCCTCCCTGTTTCTCAAGCCAGTGTCCACTGGTGGGCGTGGGCTGACCTAGGCCAGGTCCAGGCTGTGTAATTCAGCTGTTCCCTCTGCAGAGCCAAGTTCTGTCTGACAGGAATCCTCATAGACATTGGCAGAAAGTGCCAAGGTGCCCATCCTGCCGTGGAGCATGCTTGCTGTCCGAGACTTTGGTGGGCACTTCCTTCAGTTATTTGGTTCTTTGTGTGACCAGCTCACCTCATTCTGTTGGAGTTCATGTAGCACAAACAGATGGAAAAATGCATCAAGATCTCTGAAATATAGGTCAGGCTAAGACTTGGGGATGTCAAGAGGCTCATTTCCTTGTTTTGCTCTGGGAATCACCCCTATCAGATTTCAGGAGGCCGTAACTCAGGGATGTGATTCATGCATCATTTAATGTGCAGAACGTTGGTCTGAAGCAGCAGCAGGGCTGGTGGACTGCCTGGGAACAAACACCAGGTTAAACAAGGCAAAGCTGTTCACTTGCAAGCTCTGGTTGGAGGGGAAGCTCTCAAAAGTGGAAGCTTCTTCAGGCTCTGGATATGCAGAGCTGCTGCTGAGCCTCTCAGACCTGGTGGTGACCAAGCTGCTCCTGGCCAGAGCTGCAAATGCTGTCCCCTCACTGCCTAGCAAAGCCAGTTGCTCATTTGCTTCCTATCAAGCTTTCTCATCCTGTCCTGTTTCTCATCCTTCCTTGGAAGAGGGAGGGGGGTCCTGACAGTGCAATTTTTTTTTGCTGATCCAAGACTGGACAGAGCAACAGCTTCACAGCTCTGACTCCTGAAACATCTCGTGGCACTCAAAAGTTACTCCTCGTAGTTTCTGTCCTACCTTCAGCTCCAGTCAGCTCAACAGCAGGTGTCTGACTGGCTCCTGGTCAGAGCAGTTTGAAGTGGAATGTCTCTAGGTCAGAGCACTCTCAAGTGCTTTGTGTTTTGAAAGCTGCTGAGGTTCTCCAGCTGCTGGCGCTCATGGACTGTCCCTCCAGAGGAGCTCTGAAATGGCTGGAGGTTCCCTATCAAACTGTGGCATTGCTTAAACTCGAGGCATGGTTAAAGTAGCCTCAAGCAATCACAGCTGGACAGGCACTGTCCTGGGAAGCAGCTGTTTGAAACTCTCCTCTGTGCTGAGCAGGCCTGAGTGTTCTGTTCAGGGGACACTCTGCTCCAGTTCAACCTGCTTTAAACTTCTTATTCATGGAAATCTGATATTTGCTGGGTAAATGCAGGATGTGCCCAGAGTTTCTTCACAGCTACTCCTAGAACGAGAAGAAATTGGCTTTTGGGGCATCTTCTTGCAGTTGCCTCTCAGCAAGCAGCCTGGGTTAGGAGAGTAGAGTGGAAAGTGGTGATCCAGAGCGGATGTGATCAGCCGTGGGATTTTTCATCCACGGGAAGTGGGAGTCGCGATGGGTACAGGAAATACGCCTAAATCTGCAACTGTGCACTTGGAAAGCGTTCCTGTTCTCTGCAGGCAGAAGAGCTCAGTGCTTAGGGAGGCCCTGGGACTCACTCACTTGTGGGCAGCTGGATGCAAACCAGCTTGTCCTGCTGTTCTGCCATGGCTCTGTGTCTCTGCACCACTCCAGAGGCTGGTGCTGGGGAGTGGATGGCAGTGTTAGGGGACGCTGCCTGTTTGTGCTGGATTTGAACAGTCCTTGTGAAGAACGTGGCCTGTACGACCTGGAATGCTGTGGGATGAGGGCGTTGAGGCAGCAGGATGGGTGTGGGAAGCATTAGGTGCTGCCTCTGTGTTTGGATCAGGTTGGGTGGTGATTCCTGGTGTGCAGTGGGGAGGGGCAGGGGCTGCTGCCAGCCTCTGAGGGGGACAGTCCCTGCTGCCAGGTACCCTCCCTGCCTGTGCAGACCACCTGCCTGGCTCCAGGACCGTCCTCAGGCCTGCTGGGAGGGGCACAATGTTGTGGTGCAAGTGCTGTGGGCTGAACAGATGACTCCAGAAACTCCCTTTGTCCAAATGCCTCATGACCTGCAGAGCTGCCTCCTGCCAGCGTGCCACTGGGATGGTTCTGTATGGCACTGATAGTCTGAATTTGCTTCCCTGTGAACTCGGGAGGGGAGGAAGGAACTAAAGGTCAGCCTCAGTTACCTCCATGAACCGGGTAATTGTTGTTTGAATAGATGAAGCTCTAATAACACCCACTGTGGGCTGGCTGCTCCTTACCTGCCTCACCCCAACAAGGTGTGTGTAACATCCACATGTGGTGGAAGCGCTGGAGGGCCCAGTGGTGGGGAGGAGAGCTTGTGTTACCTCTCCAGGTACGCTCAGCAGGCTGAGATCCTGCTGCAGGAGCTGCTGCCTGGCGGGAACTGCCCTGTGGTGCTTGCAGCTGATAACTTTCCATCATGGGAAGGAGCCACTGCTGGCTTGTGCCGATGGTGGCTGCAGATCAAACCACCCTCTAGAACTGGTACAGCTGGTCCCTGTGAGCGTGTCACTTACTCTGGCCTCCTCTTCCAGTTGCAACCTGCCTCCAGGTGGATCCCAGTGCAGAACCTGCAGCATCCTCAACCCTCGGCACTCCTGCACTTAAGCCGCGATGGCGGGTCGAGGTGGAGCTGCCCGACCGAATGGACCGGCTGCTGGGAACAAAATCTGCCAGTTTAAACTTGTCCTCCTGGGCGAGTCGGCGGTGGGGAAGTCCAGCCTGGTCCTGCGCTTCGTGAAGGGGCAGTTCCACGAGTACCAGGAGAGCACGATCGGAGGTGAGTGCCAGCTCCACGTGCCTGTGGCTGGGAGGTGCTGACCTCGCTTCTGACACCCCGGCCTGCCCCAGCAAAGAGTGGCTATTTCAGTCTGGCCTGGGATTTTTGCTATAAATAGAACCAAACAGTTAATGCTTTTAACTCTTGGTTTGCAGTTTTGTTGGCGTGAGGTTGGAGCACAGCAGGGAATGATGCTATGGCAACCTTGCGCTCTGCCTCTGAGGCTTTGCTTCCAGTGCCTCAATTCCTGCTTCTAATTAGAACCGAGGCCTTCAGCTTGGTTTATAGCCCTTAATTATCTTTTCAGACCATGACCTGGGATTTTGGGGCTGTTTGTAGCATGACGCTGTTAACTGCTTCCACAGTGCTTTCAGGTCTAGCAGTTCTTTAGCTTGAAATCATTAGCACAGTGTCACCAATCAAAGGCTGGTTGGCACCCAGGTCTGTGAGCAGCGATACTGGGAGGGGTGTCCTGAGGAAAGGCTTGAGTTGTCCCTCTGTGACCCATGCATGGAGTAAGCACAGCTCCAAGTGTGGCTTATGGGTGAGCAGGGCTTCACGCTCCGCTGTGGAGGGTTGTGTGGACACTGCTGCTCTGCCTCGGGCTGTGCATCTGCCCTGGGTGTACCACGTGGTGCTGGACTTGCTGGAACAAGAAAACAACCAGTTACTAAACTGGGGGGTGTGGTGTCACTGGGCTGAGTTTGGTGCTGTCACTGGTGCTCCCCAGCTCCGATCTGGGTGGTGCCACAGCCGGGTCTGTGTGATCCCTGTGAGGGGCTGCTGGGAGGGTCTGGCCTGGGGGCTGGCTGCTGCTTGGGCTCTCTGGGCCACCTTCCTGTCACTGTGTGGGGGCCCTGTGAGCAGGAAGTGTCACACAGCAGAGCTGCAGCTGCCACAGCGAGTGGCACTGGCCTCTTCAGGGCTCTCTGCTCTCTCCCACGCAGCAGCAGAGCTGCTCTGAGCTCTGGGGCCTGTCCTGCTGGAGCTGAGGCAAAAGCCCCCCACCTTCTCTTGCAGCTGCCTTCCTAACACAGACAGTGTGTCTGGACGACACAACGGTGAAGTTTGAGATCTGGGACACGGCAGGGCAGGAGCGGTACCACAGCCTGGCCCCCATGTACTACCGGGGGGCCCAGGCAGCCATCGTGGTCTACGACATCACAAACACAGTGAGTGTGGGCAGGGCTGGGGGCCTGGGCTGGGGGGAGGCTCCTGCAGCTCTGGGAGTGTTTGTGCCATGCAGGCTCCTGCCTGCAGGTGCTGAGTTCTTGAAAACTGCTCACGGCCTCTTCCTCAGCTCTGGCCAAGGCTGTGTGAGCTGATAAAGGATCCTGCTGCCAAGTGCTGCAGAGGCAGAACACTTCTCACAGGAAAGCCTTGTTCTAATCATATCTGCCCTGTGGATTCCTACACGGCTGCCCTTCCTGACTGCTGCCTCCTGTTTGCTTCCAGGACACATTTGTACGAGCCAAGAATTGGGTGAAAGAGTTGCAGAGGCAGGCTAGCCCCAATATTGTAATTGCACTAGCAGGAAACAAGGCAGACCTTGCTACCAAGAGAGCTGTGGACTTCCAGGTGAGTGGGAATCCAGAGCACTTGTTCCCTGAGTAGGTCACAAAAGCAGCTTTTTGCTTAAGCGGGGAAGATGTTGGCTCTGTGGGAAATGCTTTGAGGGAGAATGGAGGTGAAGATTTGTGCTCAGGACCCCAGGATGCCCCTGAGCAGGGGCTGTGCCCTGCCCTTCCCACACTTTGGTCACAGCACGTGTGGCTCTGGCTGGTGACAGTTCTGGTGAATGTGGAGGAGGAGGAGGCCCACAGAGCAGAAGCTCCTGCCCTTGGTGTCCTTTGCTGCCTTACTTATCTGGGGCTGTCTGCAGGGTGTGAAACCTCATCTTCTGGGTACAAGACACACGAGGAATCATTCCCAGCTTGTTCTCTGCTCTTCCCAGCTCTTACCTGTCTGAGCCAAGCGCTCAGGAGAGGCTCTCCCCAGCCCTCTTACAGGATTGCTTGTGCCCTTGCCGTGGCTGACATCCTCCCAGCTGAGTGAACACCAGGCACTGTGTCTGTGCAGGGCTGCCAGCAGAGCCTGTCCCTGAGCTGTCCTGGCCAGGCAGGGACTGGGGTGGCAGTCTCTGGCCTGGGGTGGGATGGTGTTAATCTGGCTGTCTGCTGACAATTGAAGTACATGAAGCCTGCTTGGGCCTCCTGGCAGGGTGCCTTTAGCACTCTGATGTGATTGTTTGTAGGATGCACAGACATATGCAGATGACAACAGCTTGCTGTTCATGGAGACGTCGGCGAAGACAGCTATGAATGTGAATGAAATCTTCATGGCAATAGGTAAGGGCCTGTGTGTGGGGCTGGGGTAGCTCTGAGCGCCAGCAGCGCAGCTTGAGGGGTCCTGTGTCACCCAGGGGCTGGTGCCTCTTACTGGGGCAGGCGTCCAGTTTGCCACACTGGTGTCACTCTCTGAGCGTGTGGAGTCTTTGCCTTGCAAAGCTGGGTCCCTCTCCCTGGGTCTGGGCTGGTGAGGGAGGAGGCAGCAAAGCTGATGCCAGCCAGAGTCAGGAGTGGGCTGGTTTGCCATGCAGTGCTGCTGGCAGTGTCGTGCCCCAGACTCCTTTGGAACAGGATGCAACAGGCGGAGCCCAGCGTGGGGTGTGCAGTGGGAGGCGGGTGGCCTCTGTAGAGGACCCTACTAATGTCCTGTTTCCTTCTAGCCAAGAAACTGCCAAAAAATGAACCCCAGAATGCTCCTGGCGGCCCAGGCAGGAATCGGGTGGTGGACCTTCAGGAGAGCAGCCAGCCGAGCAGGAGCCAGTGCTGCAGCAACTGAGCAGCTGCTCCGGCCCGCGAGCCCTCGGAGGACGTGACTGGAACCCACGCTAACGATCGCACTTACCGTAGGGCGGCCGCTGCCGGCGCCGCTGTGATTCTCCATCCCTTTCTGATCATAGGCTGGAGGGAGTTCTTCCACCTGCACCTTTCTGTACAAATACTAATTCAATTCTAAGTCTTAAGTCACTTTTTTAATATATGAACTTCTGCTCTTCCCTCTTCCTGGTGGTGGTGGATGCAGGACCCGGTGTCTGCCCAGCCAGCGTGGCCGTCCCGCGGGTGAGGCCAGCAGCACCCAGGTCCCACAGCACTGTAGTTCACTATGGGAAACAAAGGGATATTGGGACACGTGTTTTAAGTTCCCTGTCTGTAAGAGCTGAGGCTGATCCCGTGCGATGCGCCCAGAACAACCACTAAACTGTAGCATTAGAGACAAACTCCGGCTCTTGGGCCACTTATTGACCAAATCAGTGATGAGTATTCGGGGTGGGGCAGAGGGAAGCAAAACTGGTTTCTTCTGTATTTTGTATTGTATGTTTCTCCATGTAACCAATCAGTATCTTGTCAATATAGTACATCCAACGAGCTGCCTGTTGTCTTTCTTTGTGTTGGACTCCAGCATGCCAACTCTTCTTTTCTCTCAGTTCTGTCGTAATGCACTAATCCTGTTGCAATTTTTGCAAAAGATCTTGTATAGAAAATTGTCCTTTTCTTGATGGTTGTGATGCCACTAATGTTGTTAACCCTGCTCTGGTGGGAATACACAAAGTTTACTGATGTACAGAGGTGGGGTGGGGGAAAACCTCGGGTAACCTGTCAGTGGGAACGACGTGTATTGCAAAAGCCTGTAATTCCACAAAGAATGAAGGGAGGTATTAAATGGCTTCTGTTGCCAGACTCTAACTGATGTTGGCTGCTGCCTAGTGCCTAATGCAGTGTCTTATGCATCCTGGTATTTAAGAGGAACTGTCAACTTAGTCTTCACCACAAACTTCAGTTTTGTGTGATTAAAACAAAATTTTTATAAACCTATCATAACAACAATGTTCATGTTTCTTAATGCAGCAGGGACTGGACCTGAGCACAACAGTTCTGCTGGAGGCCGAGGTGTGCTGGGCTGCTCGTGGTATGTCCCACATCTTGGCAGGGGAATGGGGCCTTTCCTTCCTGGGGAGGGAGAAATGGAGCTCCTGAGCTGGGGCTGTGCTGCTGCTCCTGCTCACAGTGATGCTTCTGGTGTTCACTCAGCTTCAGTGTGCTCAAGGAGGCTTAAGGCAAATAGTGGGAATTATTCCTTGCCTGATTCTTCTGGGGAAACACTGCAGTGCAAGTTGGGAAGAGGTAGGGGGAGCAGTGTGTGGAGGAGCTCAGCTCAGTGGTGGGACAGGCTTGGGAATGCTGCTCTGGAATTAATGAACGCAATGCCTCTGTCCCTGGAGCGTTATGGCCTTAGAAGATGCTGCTCTGCTGTTGCTGCTGCACAGACTGTGAGACCCTGACACCCATGGCTGACCTGCAGTCAATATGGAAGATGGAGCAGCCCCTTGCACCTCCACCCCTACTGCATAAGCTGCACCATTCCTGCTGGGAGAGGCTGAGGATGGAGATGTGCTGCACCTGGAACCTGCTATCTCTCTGCTGGGGTTGCTGCTGCTCAGCTGCAAGAGAGCTTGAATAGAGCTGTGAGAACAGCCCTGGTTCGTGTGGGCTTCATCCTTTATCCAAGGTCTTGGTGCCTCTTCCTCGTGCTGCATTTCCTTAAAATCCTGGAAGCAGGAAGGGTCTGGAATGACTTGGTGACTTAGTTCCCAGCATCATGCTGGAGTCTGGCTGCCTGCAGGATGGGGGTTCTGGTTGCCCACCCAGTGGGGTTCACTCACCTGGTGCTGCTTGTGCCTGGGCTGTTCAGCTGCTGGAGGAGCTCACAAACTCTGGGGGATCCCTGAGCTTTTGGTGCTTACAGGTTGAGAGGGGTCTGGTGCTGCTGGTGTCCCCAGGCAGCCACAGATGGACCTGTAGGACAGAGCCATCCCTGATCCCACTTGGAACAATCCTACAGACACTTCAATGCTGTTGCCATTTGCTGGCTCCTCTCCCTGGCTCCTTCCAGGACTTGGGGTCTAGTCTCTGTGAAGATGCTGGCACTGCCCCAAGGAGGGTCTTCACTGGAGCAGGTGCTCAGGGGCTCAGTATTGGGGCTGGGGACCCGCTGCTGTTCCTGGTGTGTCTCTGGAATGGGCTATCAGATGTGGGAGCAGCTTTAGCACAAACAGGTGTGCCTGCCCACATACCTGCTGCCTGCCTGGGCCTGAGCGCGGGCGTTCGTGGTGGTTACACACCCTGCCTGGGGTTGGGCTTTTCCCTCCCTGCTACTGAGAGCTCAGGGGAGCTCCAGCAGCCCCCTCACCAAGCTGTGTGGGGGGAAAGTGTGGATAAAATAGCTGTACCCACACCCAGACAGGCCATCCAGTGTGGTTCTCTCCCCATTCTGTGGCACTGGCCAGGCCTGTGGAGCTGGAGTGGATGCTGACAGCAGTGTAAGGAAGGGGTGAGTGTGGTACAGGTGAGTGGGGCTGCACTCCCTGCCTGGGACCTTCTTGTCTACCCCCCTCCCTAAGCAGCACAGAGCTCCCAGATCCTCTGGGCCTGCTGTCAACCCCATTTTGTGCTGCCCTGAGGAGCAAGAGAGGTTTTTCCCTCTCTGTGCAGCCAGCCCCTCTGACATCCAGAGCCAAGAGCAAGGTGCAGCCTCCCCATCAATCAACACCCAGAGAGCACATGAAGGTTCTATGCAAAAGTATTTTTATTGGATACAAAAACATTCCAGTATAGTGAAAAAAAAATGACATCATTGCTGATGGAGCTTGTCTGGGCTTAAACCCGAGACTTGCTCCTGTCTGCTCCGGTCCTGCCGTGGCCATGGGGTCCCATCCTGTTACGCCTGGGCTTTGTTGGCAGCTCCGTCCTCAGAGGCTGGTCCAGGCTGTGGGGCTGCAGGGCTGACCTGGATGGGCACGTTCCTCTCCGGAGCAGCCGGCAGTGCCAGCTTGGGGGCCTCGATGCGGAGCTGCCCGTCCTTGGACAGGGAGCAGGTCAGCGCCTCGGCGTCCACCTCCTCGGGCACATCCCACTCCCGCTTCAGCACCTCGTACTTGTAGGAGAAGGAGCCCTTCTCGTCGACGTTCTGCGTCTCCTTCTGCCCCACCAGCACCACCTTCCTGCCCACCACCTTCACCGACAGCTGCTCGGGAGTGAAGTTCTTCACGTCCTGGCAGACGGAGAAGCCTTCCCCGGAGCTCTGGGCCAGGGTGGTGCTGGTGCTCGGGGCGCGCTCTGCCGCGATGGCTCCGTGGTTGCTCAGGAGCTGCTCGAAGCTGCTCATGAACTCCCGGGCTTTCTCCATCTCCTGCTGCAGCTCAGTGAAGATGGTCTCTGCGTGGGGCCAGAGGGTCCTCACCGTTCCCAGACGGCTGGCCAGGGAGCTGGAGGCGAATGGTGCGAGGTGCATCCGGCAAAGCATCGCTGCTGCTGTTGTTGTTGTTGTTGTTGCTGCTGCTGTTGCTGCTGCTGCTGCTGCTGCTTCTTTTCCCTCTCCAGAGGATTGGAAGCGTTCTGCCCCGCTGCTGCCGGCGGAGCCTTTTATTCCCCTTTCCTAGGGGCGTGGCCTCGTCTCGAAAATTACGTCACCCTCGGGAGAAGAGCTCAGCTCTTTCCAGCCCGTTCCAGCTCATTCTTGTTACTCATCCATGAGGAGAGGCACCGCTGACGTCGTGCCCGGCATACCTTCGCCCTGACTCTTGCAGCTCTGCTCTCCTGGCTTATAATTAGCAGCATCACCTCAGCCTCTTTGTGGGATGCCTGAGCCACCCCTGCCAAAAATCTGTGCCCTTTCCATTTCCCAGGCAGGGAGCAGGGCTGGGCTTGTTTCCTCCCTGCCTCCCCCCACCCTTACCTGTGGCCCATTTTCCCCATCTGCAGCCAGGAGAGCCCCTCTGCCCCTGTTTACAGGACCCTCAGTGTTCAGGGAGGTGCCCCCAGGTGAGACCAGGAGCCAGACCGTGGGCCCATGCCCAGGTGGGGTGCACAGTAGGGTGCTGAGGGGTCGTGATAGGACAGGGGAGAGTGGCCAAGGGAGGGGGGTCCCAGAAAGTGCGAGAGATGTCTGGCAGGGTGTGACATGGGACACACTGTTTTAGGGGTGGGATTGTCCTTGTACTGGCCAAAGGGATGTGCTCCTGGCACTGCAAAGCCTGGCCCCAACAAGCCCCAAGCACAGGGGCCAGGGAAGGGCTCTGGGGGCCCAGCGGGCACTGCTGCATCACGGTGGCTCTGCAGAAACCCGAGCTCCCAGCGGTGACTGCGGCTCCCTATTTGTGGCGTGTGACTCGTCCCCAGAAACAGGCGCTACTATTTTGGCTGGTGGATAATCAGCTTCTCAAAAATAGGCGATGGCTCCAGAAGGGTGCGTGGGGAGAGAGCGTTCTGGAAGGGGCACACCCCTGGGCAGGGGAGCATAAAACCCGCTGCTCCCTGGCCCCAACCCAGCACCGCTCGAGCCGCTTGCAGCGAGCAGAGCCACAGCACAGCCGGAGCACTCGCCGGGAGCAGAGATGCTTTGCCGCCTGCACTTCATGCCGCCCATGTCCAGCTCGCTGTTCCCGTGGCTGGGACCTGTCCGCACCCTCTGGCCTCATCCAGGCACCCTCTTCGCCGAGCTGGAGCGGGAGATGCGGCTGGAGATGGAGAGGGCTCGTGAGTTCATGAGCAGCGTCGAGCAGTACCTGAGCACTGGGAGCAGCTCCAGTGCTGGGAGGATCGGCATTGCCCCGAGCACCAGCGCGGCCCTGACCCAGGGCTCCGGGGAAGGCTTCTCCGTCTGCCAGGACGTGAAGGACTTTGCGCCCGAGCAGCTGTCGGTGAAGGTGGTGGGCAGGAAGGTGGTGCTGGTGGGGCAGAAGGAGACGCAGAGCACGGACGACAAGGGCTCCTTCTCCTACAAGTACGAGGTGCTGAAGCGGGAGTGGGACGTGCCCGAGGAGGTGGACGCCGAGGCGCTGACCTGCTCCCTGTCCAAGGACGGGCAGCTCCGCATCGAGGCCCCCAAGCTGGCACTGCCGGCTGCTCCGGAGAGGAACGTGCCCATCCAGATGGGGCCGGCGGTGGCACAGGCAGCAGCCAGCGCTGAGGATGGAGCCGAGCGGGCCAAGGCCTGATGGGGAGCAGCAGCAGCAGCCAGGCTGAGCCTGGCAGATGGGGCAGCCACTGGCCACAGTGCAGGACCGTGCTGGGACTGCATGATGGCCCAGGGGGTGGTGTCTGCCCAGAACATGCACCTTTTTTATATGTAATAAATATTCCTGACTTTTATTTGCGTGTTTTTTGTGTTTCTGGTGTTGCCCAGCCCTGTGCTTTGGAACGCTCCTACCTCTGCCCACGCAGCGGGATGGCAGGGTGGGAAGTGGGGCTGTGCTGGCAGAGGGCATGTCCCTGGCACCTCTCCCCAGCCCTGCCCTGGCAGAGGAGGTTGGGCAAGGGGCTTCTAGCCCGTGCGCAGGGCTGGGAATCCCCGGGAGCTCCTGAGCATCCCCCTGGGCAGCCTTCGGACACCTGACCAGCACCTTCGGGGTGTTGCTGGAACTCTCCCGTGCCTGCTGAGCCACGTGCCGTGCTGTGCCCGCACCCCCCGGGCCTCCCCCGACATTGTTGGCACTTTCCAGGCGCTGCCCGCGGCTCGGCCCGGAGCCAGGCCACACCCCCCGCCACGCCCCCGTGGGAATGGGCGTGACCTCCCAAAAATGGCCATGGGGTGGGGCCACAGCCATACAGGGGGGTTGGCCACGCCCCGCGGCCAGGGAGGGACGGGGGGCGCGACCACATCCAAATTTGGAGAAGAGGGCGGGTCATATCACATATTTAGAAGGGGCGTGACCACACTCCATATTTGGAGGGGTCCGCGGGGTCGCGCACCGCCGGACCGGGATCGGTACCGGTTACCGGAGGGACCGCGGCTCTCCTCCGGGCACCGATGGCTCGGCACCACCCCGGCACGGGCTGTCGCGGTGGGTCGTCGCGGCCGGGCCTCGACCCTCCTTGGCCGGTTCCCGCGGTCCGCACGCCCGGGCGGGATCTCCGCTCTCCCTCTGCTGCCTCCCGGGGCTGCGGGTGAGGCGAACCGGCCCCGGGAGCCCCGGCCCGGCAGCCCCGGCCCCCGCGGGAACTACAGCTCCCGGCATGCCCCGGCGCGCAGGCGCAGTGAGCGCGGGGCGCACGCCGGGCCCGGCATGGCGGAGCCGGAGGCCGCGCAGCCCGGGCGGCCCCCGCCGGGTCCGGGCACGGGAGCGGCGGCGGCGGCGGGGGGGAGCGGCGTGGCGGCGGGAGGAGCGGGGTCCAGTGACCCGGCGCGGCCCGGGTTGAGCCAGCAGCAGCGGGCGAGCCAGCGCAAGGCGCAGGTGCGGGGGTTCCCCCGCGGGAAGAAGCTGGAGAAGCTGGGGGTCTTCTCGGCTTGCAAGGTGCGGGGACGCCGGGATCCAGGGGGGTAGGGGGTGCGGGAGGTGGGGTTCGAGGCTGTGCGTGGGTGGGGGATGCAGGAGAGGGGCGCAGGAGGGGGGATGCTAGGACGGGCACGGGTGGGCGGTGCAGGGGATGTAGGAATGGGGCTTCAAGGCTGGGCATGGGGGGAGGATGCAGGAGGAGGGTGCTGACCCGGGTGGGGGATGCAGGAGGGGGTGCAAGGGCATCTCTGGGTATAGGATGCGGGGTCTTGGGGCTGCACGCGGGGAAGTGTCGGGGTGGTGGGTGATGCCGAGTGGGGGGGGCTGAGAAAAAGCTGATGAGGTTCAACAGGGGTAAGTGGGAACCAGGGAAATCGTCAGCCTCCACAAGTGGCAGCCACTGTGACGGCCACTCCTTCATCCCAGGCCAACGATGCCTGCAAGTGCAATGGCTGGAAGAACCCCAACCCCCCCACAGCCCCCCGCATGGACCTGCAGCAGCCGGTGACCAACCTGAGCGAGCCCTGCCGGAGCTGCGGCCACACCCTGGGTAAAGCACCGTGGGACCCCCGGGCAGGGCAGTGATGCTCACCCCACCCCGGTCTCACCACGGCTTTCTCTCTGGCACAGCGGACCACGTGTCCCACCTGGAGAACGTCTCGGAGGAGGAGATCAACCGGCTGCTGGGCATGGTGGTGGATGTGGAGAACCTCTTCATGTCAGTGCACAAGGAAGAAGACACGGACACCAAGCAGGTGTATTTCTACCTGTTCAAGGTGCGTCTGGGGCTGGGCACGTCTATGGGTAGGGGGAACTTGTGCAGGGTCCCTGGGCGTTGCAGGGGAGCTGGAGATGCTGTCCCACTGCTCATGCTCTGCTGGGGCTGGAGTTGTGGCTGTGAGCTGTCCCACAGCCCAGCCAGAGACCTGGGATGCTGACCCTGCCCTGGAGCGACTGCTCTCCTGGCCTTGAATCCCCTGGGAGAGTGGTTTCTAGGGGATGAACGAGCATGCTCCAAGGGGGACCCTGGTGCCTTCCTGGCTGTGGAAATCAGAGCAGCCCTGTGACAGTTTGACCACCTCCACCACTGCTGGAGCAGCCAGTTCCTGGGCCTGTGGTGACCATGTCCAATGGTGTCTTTGTAGCTGCTGAGAAAGTGCATCCTGCAGATGAGCCAGCCTGTGGTCGAGGGGTCCCTGGGGAGCCCTCCCTTTGAGAAACCAAACATTGAGCAGGTGAGTCTGCTGTCAGGCTCGTGCACTGCCCTGATAGCTTGTCCTGTGTTCTGCTGCTCTTGCATGGTCCCCTCACTTTTTGGGAGGCAGCACAGAAGGGCCTGGAGCAGCCCCTGGCACCCTCCCACCACCCCATCCCCTCCCCAGGGAGTCCTGAACTTTGTGCAGTACAAGTTCAGCCACTTGCCGCCCAAGGAGCGCCAGACCATGTACGAGCTCTCCAAGATGTTCCTGCTCTGCCTCAACTACTGGAAGCTGGAAACGCCATCCCAGTTCCGGCAGCGCTCCCAGAACGACGACGTGGCCACCTACAAGGTCAACTACACCCGGTGAGGACAGGGAGGGTGCTGAGCCAGCCACCCTGGGGTCTGACTACGGGACTCTCCCCAGCTCTCCCAGACTGTTGGTCCCTTGGGAGAGCCAGCATCCGGTGGGGGCACCGCTTCCAAATGTCAGCCATGCCCTCCATCCACCTGCTCCTCTCCTGGCAGCCTTGTCCCAGGAGGGATACGGATGCTCTGGAGTCACTGGAGCCCCTTCTTGTCCCGTAGGTGGCTGTGCTACTGCCACGTGCCCCAGAGCTGTGACAGCCTGCCCCGCTACGAGACCACCCACGTCTTCGGGCGCAGCCTCCTTAAGTCCATCTTCACGGTCACCCGCCGGCAGCTGCTGGAGAAGTTCCGTGTGGAGAAGGACAAGCTGGTGCCAGAGAAGCGGACACTGATCCTCACTCACTTCCCCAAGTAGGGGTCCCACATGGGGATGGCTGCTGGACTGCTGAGGGAGCTCCTCCCTTGGGACCCCTGCAGATCGATGTGCCACCCTCTGCCAGGTTCCTCTCCATGCTGGAGGAGGAGATCTACGGCGAGAACTCTCCCATCTGGGAGGCCGATTTCACGGTGCCAGCCACGGAGGGTGCCCAGCTGGTGTCTCGCCCAGGTATTTTGGGGAGCAGCCCCCCTTTTGGTGGGATAAAGGACCGAGGTGTGGGTGAGCTGTGGTGGTGGCAGTGGCTGGGCTGCCGTGGTGTGACGAGGTGCTTTCCGGCTGTCACGGGCACCGTGGGTCTGTTCCAGCCGCGGTCAGCACCGTTGCCGTGCCCACCACTCCGCTCTTCAGCAAGAAGCTCAGCAGCAGCAGCTCGGCCGCCAGCCTGGATGCCAGCACACCAGAGCCCCTGCCAGGTAGGAACGGTGTGAGCCTGTGTCACAGAGCTGGAACCATCCCTGGTCCCTCCCGGTGCTGGATGTGCCGCTCTGCTCTGCTCTGCTCTGCTCTGCTCCCAGGGGAGAAGCGGAAGCTGCCCGAGAGCCTGACGCTGGAGGATGCCAAGCGGATCCGTGTCATGGGAGACATCCCCATGGAGCTGGTGAATGAGGTCATGCTGACCATCACGGACCCCGCTGCCATGCTGGGACCCGAGGTACGGGCTGGGGTTGGCTCCGGTGCTCTCTGTGGCCCACAGAGCTGCTTTTTCAGTGTGCCAGAGTGGAGTGGGGCTCCCCCCATAGAGGCTGTGTGGGATCAGTGACCCCCACCCTGTCCCCCCAGACCAGCCTGCTGTCGGCCAACGCGGCGCGGGACGAGACGGCGCGGCTGGAGGAGCGGCGCGGCATCATCGAGTTCCACGTCATCGGCAACTCCCTCTCGCAGAAGTCCAACAAGAAGATCCTGATGTGGCTGGTGGGGCTGCAGAACGTCTTCTCGCACCAGCTGCCCCGCATGCCCAAGGAGTACATCACTCGCCTCGTCTTTGACCCGTGCGTGGCTGAGGGGTGCAAGGGGGGGGCTGGCGTGGGGGGCTCTCCTCACCCTCGGCCGTGCTGCCCGCAGGAAGCACAAGACCCTGGCGCTGATCAAGGACGGCCGAGTGATCGGGGGGATCTGCTTCCGCATGTTCCCCACCCAGGGCTTCACGGAGATTGTCTTCTGCGCTGTCACCTCCAACGAGCAAGTGAAGGTGAGTGCGTGTGAGGGTCCCCAGCAGCCCAGCCATGAGCAGGTTGGTCTTGCTGTAGATGGAGTAGGGGTCACCACTGTCCAGCCCCAAATGGTGGTAGTTGCTCCAGGACCTCTTCCAGCTGCCATGCCCATGCTGGTAGAGGGCTGTGCCTGCCAGCTCGGGCTGCCTGGGGGATCCCTGTCTCACGGCGGCTCCCCCAGGGCTACGGGACACACCTGATGAACCACCTGAAGGAGTACCACATCAAGCACAACATCCTCTACTTCCTCACTTATGCAGACGAGTACGCCATCGGCTACTTCAAAAAGCAGGTGGGCTCCTTCTCCTGGGCAGGCCCCCACCTCCCCTGCTGCCCTCCTGCCCCCTCACATCTGTCCCCTCCCTCCTAGGGCTTTTCCAAGGACATCAAGGTCCCCAAGAGCCGCTACCTGGGCTACATCAAGGACTATGAGGGGGCGACCCTGATGGAGTGTGAGCTGAACCCTCGCATCCCCTACACCGAGCTCTCCCACATCATCAAGAAGCAGAAGGAGGTACGGCCCAGGACTGGGTGGGTGGGCTCTGCCAGCCACCCCCTGAAGGCAGGGGAGAGGTGTGGGGCTGTGCTAGCACTGGGAGCAGGCTTGCAAGGCAGAGGGGGGACACTGGTGGCATTGACAGTGTCTGGGGTTGCCTTTGGCCCTGGACAGTGGGTCTGTGGGGTCCCACATCACGGTATGGCTCCCTGGAGCATCCTGCAGCCCCTGCTCATCTCCTCCCTTCCAATACCCCTTCCCTGCAGATCATCAAGAAGCTTATAGAGAGGAAACAGGCACAGATCCGCAAGGTCTACCCAGGCCTCACCTGCTTCAAGGAGGGTGTGCGGCAGATCCCCATCGAGAGCGTCCCCGGCATCCGTGAGTCCTGGCAGGGGGGGTCTCACAGGAGGGCTCTGTCCTCCCTGCCCATGGCTGCAGGGCACATGTGGTGACACTGACACTTGTATTCCAGGAGAAACGGGCTGGAAACCACTGGGGAAGGAGAAGGGGTGAGTGCTGCACGAGGGGCCGGGGGCCCTGCAGCAGCTGGGCTGGGGGCTCAGCTCGGGCTGCCCCTTGCTCCCAGCACTGCCCCAGCCCTGGAACGGAGAGAGGCTGACAGGTGCTGGCTTTGTCCTGCAGGAAGGAGCTGAAGGACCCAGACCAACTCTACAACACCCTGAAGAACCTCCTGGCCCAGATCAAGGTGCGGGCAGGAGGGGACCCTCACTCCAGGGTGCACGACTCCTCGATAGCCCTCAGAGCTGCCTCAGCCCCCTCTGGGGCTGCTGGGGTGACCCAGGCATAGGAGGAGCAGGACCCCTGTGTGCTGGAGTCAGCAGGACCTGTGTGTGCTCGCTGTTCTAACTGCCCCCCACCTCTCCCCAGACCCACCCCAGTGCATGGCCCTTCATGGAGCCAGTGAAGAAGTCAGAGGCACCGGACTACTATGAAATCATCCGCTTCCCCATCGGTAAGAGGCTGTGTCTGGCCCCCCAGGGCAGGAGGGGAGGGGCTGGATATCCCCCCTCTGTTGTGGGGTCTGAGCTGGGGACTCATGTTTGGGGTGGTGGGAGCCCTGGGACAGCCCAGCAGAGAGAAGGATGAGTTGGGACCCGTGCTTGTTGCCCGGCTCTGTGGCTGGGGATGCAGAGAGCTGGGGCGGGGTCCTGACCCTTCCCTACCCCTAGACCTGAAGACCATGACTGAGCGCCTGAAGAACCGCTACTATGTCACCAAGAAGCTGTTCATCGCCGACCTGCAGCGCATCATCACCAACTGCCGCGAGTACAACCCGCCCGACAGCGACTACTGCAAGTGTGCCAACACCCTGGAGAAGTTCTTCTACTTCAAGCTCAAGGAGGGGGGGCTCATCGACAAGTAGAGGGGCTGGCCTGGACCTGCCATGGCCACCAGCCACCCGATGGGAGGGACAGGGCTCCTGTGGGACGCAGCCTCACTCCATGGGCAGGAGCTGCTGGAGGAACTGGTGCTGCTGAGCAGTCTGGGGAGCTGGGCCTTCCTTCCTGGGGGTGAGGGGCCCAGTGGGGCTGGTGCTTTTTAACTTTGAGATGCTCTGGCTGCCTCTCGTGGGGAGCAGGGTTGAGGCTGGAGCTACCTCATCAGGATCTTCCTGGAGCAGGGGCAGCACTGAGAGTTCCTGCCTCAGCCTGTGGGACCCCCCTTGACCCTGGTGTGTGCCCCCCCTCCCTGGGGTCGTGCCTTCTGCCCTGGCTCCCTGTGACAGGGCAGGGGCACACAAGTGCTTTGGTTTCCGCTCCGTCCACGCACAGGCAGCCCCTGCCCTTGTGTTGAATGTACGGCGGGGTCAGCCCCGTGCCTGGGCTGCCTGCAGCGGTGCTGCTCCTGGGCCAGGCTCCTGCTGGGAGGGGGGCTCTGCCCTGCACCCCCAGCTCCTGCTGCCTCGCAGCTATTCCCTCCCCCTGGGGCACGTCTGCCCTCCCTGCCTGTACTTCTTCCTTGCCTGTACATCCCTTGTCCTTGCCTGTACATCCTCCCTGCCCTTTCTGCCAGCCAGGGGTAGGGGGTGCTTCCAGCCCCAGTCCTGCCCCTCTGGGTGCCAGGGCAAGGGGCTGCCTGGTGCTGTGGTGGCCTCTGCTCCCCTTGCTCTGCCTGGGCTGGCAGCCAACTCTGCTCGCCTCCCTCCTTGTGCCCCTTCCCTGCCCCCTACTTACCCCCATTCCACTTGACTGGTGTTTTGTTGGTTTTTCGTTTTTGTTTTGTTTTTGTTTTTTTAATAAATGTCCTTGTGCAGCCCCAGCTCCCTCCTTGGGGCTCGCCCCAGCGTGGTGGGGGTGGGCACAGCCTGGGGCGTTCTGGGGGGTGTTTGTGCTGGGGAGGGGACCAGGAACAGCTCGGGATGGGGAGGGTGTGAAGAGCCCCGTGGATGGGCTGGGGTACAGTGGGCAGAACTGCGGTGCAGGGGCTGGTTGGGGTGCACGGTGCTGCCCTGGGGTCGCGGAGAGGCGGGGGAGCAGGGGCCATCGGGGTGCAGGGAGGGCTGTGAGAGCCGTGCCCCGTTTCGATTTCGATTCGCAGCCGGGGTTCCCTAGGGGGTTCCCGGACCGGGCGGGTGGCTCGGCTCGGCTCGGCTCGGCTCGGTTGGCCCCAGCGCGGCCGGCGAGGTCCCCCCTTGCTGGGCCCCCGCCGGGACCGGCAGGACGCGCCGCCTCCAGTTTCGTTTCCCGGCTGGTCTCGGCTGCGGGACACGGACCGGCAGGGGATGGAGCTCCGGGGGTACCAGCGGGAGGTGGCGGCCCCGGCCCTGCGTGGCCGCAACAGCATCGTCTGGCTGCCCACGGGCGCCGGGAAGACCCGTGTGGCCGTCCACGTGTGCCGGCGGCACCTGGAGAGCCGGCGGGGCGGCAAGGTGGCCGTGCTGGTCAACAAGGTGCTGCCCTGCCCCGGGACAGCGGGAGCCGCGGGTGCCGGTGCCGGTTCCGGCTGGTGCTGAGCGCGGTCCTGTGGGCGCAGGTGCACCTGGTGGACCAGCACGTCGAGAAGGAGTTCCACGCACTGCAGGACACCTTCAAGGTAACGTCCATCAGCGGGGACACCAGCCACAAGGTGTTCTTTGCCCACCTGGTGAAGAAGAGTGATGTGGTCATCTGCACAGCCCAAATCCTGCAGAATGCACTGGTCAGCACTGAGGAGAACATGCAGGTGGACCTGACAGGTGGGTGTTGGATCCCACATGCTGCTGGTCCCAAGATTCTGGCTGAGCCCCCAGCTGAGCCTCCATCTCACCCCCCTCCCCTCCCTGGCCTGGCACAGATTTCTCACTGCTGGTGATAGACGAGTGCCATCACACGCACAAGGACTCTGTCTACAACAAGATCATGCTGAGATATCTCCAGGGCAAGCTCAGTGGGCAGCAGGACCTGCCACAGGTCCTGGGGCTGACGGCGTCCCCTGGCACTGGGGGGGCAACCTCCTTCGAGGGGGCTGTAGAGCACATCCTGCAGGTGGGTACTGTGCCCCCTCTCCCATGTTGGCACAGCTTCCCCAGGGATACAGCAGGATATCCCTTGCGATGGGGGTTGATGCTCAGGTGCTGGGCAGACTAGGGGGACATTCCCAAACTTACCAGGGTGTCAGCGAGCACCACAAGCAGCATTGTCCTGGGCTGCTGGGCTCGTGGCTGGAAGTGGGGTCTTTGCCTCTCAGATCTGTGCCAACCTGGACACTGAGAAGATCACGTCGGCACAGGAGGAGGTGCAGCACCTGCAGAGCCACGTCCCCCAGCCCAGGAAGCAGTATGACCTGTGCCAGGAGAGAGCACAGGTGAGGGGCTGCTGCTCAGGGTGGAAGACAAGACCCCCAAGCTCTGCTGAGTGGGGGGAGTGCGTCCCTCCATCCGCTTCGCTCAGGCCAGTGCGAGGAATCAACTGACCCAGAGCTTTGCTGCCGGGGAATCCTGCAACTGCCCAGGTCCTGCTGTGCAAACAGCTACGGTTTCTGGGTCCTGAGCCCCTCCCTGCTCCCAGGACCCCTTCGGCGAGAGGCTGAAGAAGATGATGGAGCAGATCCATCGGTACATGGAGATGCCGCACGCGCTGCAGGACTTCGGCACGCAGATTTACGAGCAGCGTGTTGTGGAGCTGGAGAAGAGAGGTGAGGGGACAGCAGCGTGGGCATGGTGGGGCCAAGCCAGGGGGACAGGCCGTGACCACGGTGTCCCCCCTGGCCCTGCCAGCCTCGGAGATGTTTTGCCGCAAGACTCGGGCGTGCGCCCTGCACCTGCGCAAGTACAACGACGCTCTGCTGATCAACGACACTGTGCGGATGGTCGACGCCTTCCAGTGCCTCCAGCAGTTCTACAGCACCGAGAGGGATGAAAAGGACCCCACTGAACAGTTCCTCACCTCCACGTTTGAGGGTAACAGAGGGCTCTGCAGGGGGGAGGTGCTGGCTGCATTTGGGGGAGGAGGAGTCCCCTTGACACCCCTCTTGCCTGCACAGAGAACAGGGAGATCCTGCAGGCACTGGCCGAGAACCAGCGCTATGAGAACCCCAGGCTGCGCAAGCTGGAGGAGATCCTGCAGGATCACTTCCAGCCCCTGGGTGCCTCTCGAGGCATCGTCTTCACCAAGACACGGCAGAGCGCCCACAGCCTGCTCAGCTGGCTGCAGGGCACGGCCACGCTCTGCGGGCAACACATCAGAGCCGCCGTCCTCACCGGCGCCGGCTACAGCAACCAGACCAGGCACATGACTCAGGTGAGAGGAGGGTGGGCAGGACCCCACTCTTCACATTTTGGGGGTGCTGCGGGTGCTGCCAGAGGCTCAGAGCCCTGCGCAGCTGCTGAAGCATCACCCCCATCCCCTCAGAACGAACAGCAAGATGTGATCAAGCAGTTCCGCGCGGGAGCCCTCAACCTGCTCTTCTCCACCAGCGTGGCCGAGGAGGGCCTGGACATCCCTGAGTGCAACATTGTGGTCCGCTATGGGCTGATGACCAACGAGATCGCCATGATGCAGGTGCTGCCCGGGGCTTCCTCTGACCCTGCTGGGATGCCCCAAAGCCAAAGGGGTGGAATGTGGGGGTTTTTACCTTCTTCACATGCTGACAGAGCCCTGGGGATGAGCCCAGCCCCTGGTGGAACATCTGCTTGGCAAGGCAGAGGGAGGGCAGGGGTGGCACGGAGGGGCCAGACATGTCCCTCGCTTGCTGACTGAATCATTTGGCCCCTTGCACTTCAGGCCCGGGGCCGTGCCCGTGCTGAGAACAGTGTCTATTCCATCCTCGCCAAAGCCAACAGCAAAGAGGTGTCCCGAGAGCTGCTCAACGAGGACCTGGTGAAGCTCATGGAGAGGGCGATCCAGGCGGTGCAAGCCATGCCCGAGCAGGAGTACTGCCGAAAGGTGGGCGCTGGGCTCTGCCCTGGGCACTGAGAGGGCCAGGCAGCTCGTGCCTGCCTCTACACCCTGAGTTTGGCTGCCTGCTCTGCCCCAGGGCAGCACCAGCTCCTGGGATGGGGCCATGTGAGGGGCAGGGGACAACAGCTGTCCGTCCCATCCTGCCCTGTGGCTCGCGCTCCTGGGACGGTGCATCGCTCCGTGGCTCTGGATCTTGTCACCTCCGCCATCTGTCCTTGCCCTGCACTGACCCCCGTCCCCCCCTGCCCTCTGCAGATCCGGGAGCTGCAGCAGGTGGCCGTAGCCACCTGGCTGATGAAGAAGGCCAGGATCAGCGAGCGGCGGCAGCTGCACGACCCGGGCGCCGTTTACCTGCACTGTGTCAGCTGCGGCACGGCCGTGTGCCGCGGCAGCGACATCCGCACCGTGGAGGGCATGCACCACGTCAACGTCAACCCCAACTTCGGGTAGGGGCCTGGCATGGGCAGGGGTGAGCAGGCGGATGGGCAGGAGGGGCACCAGCCTCCTGCCTGCTCTTTCTTGGGGATCCCAGTCCAGGGATCTCACAGGGACTTTGCGTGGCTGTGGGAGTGCCTGTGCTCTCCTGTCTGTGTCCCCTGGGCCACTGTCCTTACCGTCTGTTTGGCCCTTCCTTGCAGGTTGTATTACAGGGTTTCCTCTGGGAAAATACAGTTCCCACGGACTTTCAAGGACTGGGAACCCGGCTGCCGTATCTCCTGCACGGAGTGCAGCCAGGTGAGCACCACAATTCCCCTGGGGCTGCAGCCCAGTCAGGGCTGGAGGGGCAGGAAGGGCTGTGCCTTGAGCACCAGCTCCCAGCTGAGGAAATGGAGCTGTGTCCCCCTCTGCACGTGCTCTTGTCATGTGTGCTAGGGGACATGGACACAGACTGTCCCCAAAGGGAGATGTCCCCTGGGAGGAAGGAGCTGCCCCACCCCTGTGTTTGTGGCCCTGCAGCCTGGGGATGCTGCATGTGGGCTGTGTGACTGTCCTCTCCCTGCCCACGCAGGACTGGGGGATGGAGATGCTGTACCGCCAGGTGAAGCTGCCCATCCTCTGCATCAAAAACTTCGTGGTGGAGACACCAGCAGAGAAGAGGAGGTATAAGAAGTGGAGCTCAGTGACATTCCCCATCAAGGAGTTCGACTACCTGGAGTACTGCTCTGACACCCAGGGCCTGTCCTTCTAGCAAAGGCTCTGTTCAGAAGAGGACTATTCACAGGGCACCTTCAGGAACAGTGGAACCCCTGGACAGAGAGCCATGGCTCATTCCTCTCTTCCTTGCTGGACTAAGCTGCTGCAGCACATGCCTCACTGGAGCCTGTGCCTGCCTAAGGAGCTTTGCTGCACCCACACAGAAAAGATGAGACACTGTGATGGGAAACCACCTGAACCCTTCGCTGTTCCCCATGCCCCTGCCTTCCCCTCCTGCCCCCTGCACTGCAGGCTCGGGGGGATCTCTGCACCCCTGCCAGGATTACCAGCCCTTTCCTCTGGGTCCAGGACATGGCCCAGCGCTGCTCTGCTCTGATTTGTGAATTTGGTGGGTCTCCATTAAAAACGTGGGACTGAAGGGGCGCATTGGCAGCATCGCTCACGGTGAGAGCTGGCTGGGCACAGGCGTGTTTGAGAGGGAGGACATTGCACCAGAGACAGACCCCACTGCACCCCACACCAGCAGCACAGGGGTCCCCAGGGGGCAGTGGCACCATTGGGGCTGTCCTGATCCCGATTCCCCTGGAGGGGGCTCTGAAGGCCCCCTCCGTCCCAGCTGGGTCACTCTGGGAAGTCTTTTACATCCCCCCCGGGGTCTGGGTGAGCCGCGGGGCTTGCGGCAGGACCCGGGAACGGGACCGGGCCGGGCTCCAGGGTGGTTCGGTACCGGGTTGCGGAGCCCCGAACCCCCCGCCCGCCCGTGCTGTCCCGTCGATGGCCGCTAGAGGGAGCCCCGGGCCGGGCCGAGGGACCCCGGGCCGGTCCCGGCACAGGGGGATGATCCGGGGGGCACTGGGGGATGCCCGGGGAACCGGGAGATGCTGCGAGGAGGGGCCGGGGGTGTTCCGGCAGGTACCGGGGGGATTGCGGAGCTCGCCCCTGCCGCTTCACCCCTGTCCTTTCCCCCGCGATGCGGCCACAGGTATTAGTGCCGGCCCGGGGACATCCCCACGCCGGTCGGTGAGCATCGGCGGGTCACAGCTGGCTCCGGGAGCGGCAGGGACCGGCAAAAGGGCAAGGACACGTGCAGGGACCAGTGTCCTGCTCCTGCTTGGCTTTGGTGCCAGAGGCTCCCGTGGTGTCAGGCACACGGAGCCCGTTTTCAGGTGGAGCTGGCCCCGGGGGAACCACGAAACCAAACTCCCGTTCATCAGAAACTGGGTAATGAGGCCATTTGAGTTATTTGTAGCTCTCTGTGGGATGGGATGGCCTCTCCGCCCGCTCCCCTGGCAAGATCCCTCCCGCAGGGACCCCAGATCGTTTTGCTCAGCTCAAATTGCCCTGATTTGTGCTTGGAGAATCCAGGCTGTGAGTTACCCCAGTGTGCGCCTGCAGCAGTGGGTGGTGCGACCTCTCCCCAGCCTTGATAGATCTGCCTGTCCACTTGGGTGCCCCAAAACAGGTTTTCTGCGACATTGATCCAAACTTTCCCCCCTTTTTGAGGGGGTACAGCTGACCCCAAAAAATACAGGACTAGGACAGCACCACTTAGTGGGACTCTGTGGGTTTTGTGAGTGGGCCTGTATCCAGCCTCTGCTTGTTCTTCCCTCTGTGTCCCTGCTTTAATGCCAGCCCCATCTGGCTTCTCCTTCCCAGGGGCACGGTCACCTTGGGCCTGGCAGCAGGGAGCAGCCGAGCTGCAGCAATCGGTGCTGCGACCTTGGCCAGCGTCCTTCAGGGCTGGCTTTCTTCAGAGCCTGCATCCTTCTGAGCCAGCATCCTTCAAGGCCAGCATCCTTCAGATCCCTGGGCTGGAAGAAGTGGCTTGGAGCACCTTTGCTTATCTCAGCTGCCCAAAGCACTTACGTTCCGGCCATCATAACTCGCCGCCTGTAAGCAGAGATGGGCACCATTAGCCCCCGCAGCAAACAGCTGCTGCAGCAAGTTCTGCTGGCAGAGGCACTGTGAAGGGGCTCTCCCCTGGTCTGCAGGCTGCCAGGATGCAGGCACAGCCCCGGGAGCACCCCTGGCCTTCTACCCCAGCACCCCTCTGTGCCCCCCGTGGCCGGATGCGCTCACAGAGTGATTTATTTTTCGCAGCTCATTTCGCTTGTCATCGGCGCATCAGAAAGCGCCAATTCCCCTCTCAAGGCACCAGCTCGAAAACCTCAGGCTCCTCCGCCTGGCAGTGCCTCCAGTGGGCCTTTTCCTGAGGCTGGAGTTTAGTGGGACTCAGAGCTCAGCCTGTCTGACTTATCGGGAAGGAGCCTGAGATGTGACTTGATTACAGTGTGCAAGGACCTTCCTGGGGAGGAAACCGCTGGGTATTAAAGGGCTCTTCAACTTGGCAGAGAGAAGAATAATGAGAACTGAGGCTGGAAGATAAAGTCAGGCAAATTGAATCTCGAAATCCAGGGCAGGTCTGCATCAAAGAGGGTGCAGAGCAGCCAGAGCAGGATCCCAGGCACGTTTATCAAAGTGATGCCCAGGGCTGGGGGTCCTGCCCTGGAGGAGACTCCGTCCTGCTTCGTGGCTCTGGCCTAGACAGCAGCAGGATGAGCCTGGTGGCAATGTGGGTGAGGGGGATGGGGACTGAATTTTGCTTCCCAGGCACATCTGAAAATCTGGCTATCACACAGTATCTGTGCCAGAGCCCGGGAGCACATCAGCCCCTGAGGTGACCTTTCCCAGGACATCTGGAACCTCCCTCTCTGTACCGGGAGAAATTCCAGCCTGGTGAAAAGTGCTTGTGGTGGAGGAATTTGATCCTGAAAAACAGAAGCTCTGTCCCCATGCTGCTCCTGCATCCCTTCTCCTGCACTGCCAGGAGCCTGTGTGGGGATGTCCCTGTCCTGCTCTGCTCTGCCACGGGGACCGAGGGCATCGCGTCGAACGATTCCTGCCGGGAGTTAATCCTGACTGTTCGCATGTCAGGATGCTGGTGGATTAAACAAGGGGATTAGCATCAAACAATTTCCCTCGTGCCCCAAGCGGGAGGCAGGAAATATAATCACTGCAGGTTGATTCTGCTTAGGTTAAAACAGCTCCCTGGCATGCGGTGGGTGATGCCAAATGAACTGGTGGCACAGCAAGGCACGTGCCCAGGGCACTGCAGGGGCACAGGGATGAGCATTCCGAGACCATGGGCTGCTTGATCCGGGGGGCTTGGGGAGGTGTCCCTGCTGTGTGACACTCAGGTACCCACTGCAGATTGTGCCTGGGGGAATCCCACCTGCCCACTGTGAGGTGCCAGTGCAAAGGGGCCATCTGGGTTTGGGGTTGGGGGCTGCAGCCATTCACTGTGTGCCCCCAGGAGGGCACAAAAGCTGGGACTGGGGAGAATCCCAGCCATCCACAGCCACTGAGCCACCCCAGCAATGTCCTCCTGGCTGCTCCTGCCAGTCTGGGCTCAGCTGCAGATGGTAGAGGCTGGAACAGCCTCGAGGGTGTAAAAGCAAATCTGTTTTCCCAACAGCTCCCAGGTTGCTGAGCCGGGAGCCAGTGATGCATCTCTGATCCGATGGTGGTGGTGATGCAGGCTGCCAGCGTTCATCCCAAGCTTCCTGCCCGTCTGCCACCCCAAGGTCCCCTGTCAGCACCAGGGCACAGCACTGCGCTCTCAGCCATCTAGAGAAAATAAAACAAACTCCCTAATCCAGGGGTTTTGATGGAATGAGCCTGTGCAGCTCTGGCTGGGGCAGGGCAGCCCTATGCCTGGCACAGAGATTCAACGTCTCTTTGGAGCAAAGTGCTGCAGGAGCTCTGGACTCACATCCCTGTGTCCTCACTGGCCCAGATCTCTTGGTCCCTGGAGGTTTCTTGGCCACTTTCCTCTGAGGAGCATTCCCAGGGCAGCCAAGTCCCTGGTTAGCCAAGGACAGGACCACCACATGTGCCCACCTCGTTTTTCCAGGAAAGGGCTAAAAATACCGTCCCAGGGCTGTGCAGAAAGGACTGGGCAGATCCTCAGCTACTGGTAGGTGAGTGATTTACAGCCTGTAGCCTGTGCATGGTCCAAGTGGCTGTGCAAGGGCAAGGACAATCCCGGGGCCAGGGCACCTCTCTGTGGGGCAGAAGAGCAGGGGGCTGCAGATCCTCCCTTCCTGGGGGCAGCCCCTCTCCTTCTTGCCATTTTTAGGCAACTCTATTTGGGCTGGGCATTGGCAGGATGAGGCAGAGGGGGGATGCAGCACGGTGGGGATGAGACCCAGGGGTAGCTTGGCAGGTGCTGGCACAGTCTGGGGCCTGGGGGGACCCACGGCACAAGCTGCAATATCCGAAAAATTCCCCAACAAGAATTTCATGCACTAGATCTCAGGGCTGCAATTCTGCTGAGACCTGGCTTTATAATTGGATCTGTCAGAAACCCGTCACACTTAATGTGCAGCTGCCAGCGCTCGTGCAGCTCCTCAGCGGCTCTGCTGGCTCCGCTGGGCACCGGGAAATCTGGTCCTGGGATTTTCCAGCTTGAGGAAAGACACAGCTTGCACCTAAACCCCCAACCCTGGGAGGAGGGCAGTGTGGGCCAGCCACAGTTTTGCCTCGAGGTGCCTCAGTTTCCCTCTGTGCCAGGGAAGGTGGTCCAACGGGGACGGTGCTGGTGAGGCGTGGGAGCCCGGCAGCCCGTGGCCACCGAGGAGGAGTGTGCCTGTGTGTTCTTCACCTGAGTAATCAAACCCATTATCCAGTGTTTGATTAAAGGCCACAAAACGTATTATCTTTGATTCTTCCCCTTTATTTTTGTTCCCTTCATTTGTCCCTCGGAGAAGAGGGTTGCTCTGGTACTTATTAGTCACAAAGCCCTAACCTCGTGCTGCGTTCTTGCTATCTGAGAAATGAATTATTAATGGTGCATTAAACAGAGACTGGAAAGGGGCCCTGGGACACTGATAATCAGGAGCTAATTGAGGAAGAAATGAGATACTGCTCCCGTTGCAGAACAAGGACTGTGCAGCACTGCGATACCAAAGGTGACCCTGCTGCAACTTCTGGGCCAACTGTGCCCAGCTCTGCCTGCCCAGCCCTTGCTGGTGAGTCATGTGTGCTCCTGGCCAGGATGTTCTCCCTGGCAGGGATGCTCTGCCTTGTCTGGGATGCTGTCCCACCTCGGCTATGGCTGCTCAGGATGCTGGATCCTCCCTGGGCCTCGGCTGAACTCCGGCACAAGTGACTGGGGCTGAACCATTTCAATCAATTTTATTTATTCTCTTATTGTTTTACCACACAGCTTTGAGCTGGGGCCTGTCAGATTTCTCCCCTTCGACCCTGGCTGCATTAAAGACCTTTGCTGCCCTGGCTCTGGCACTGCCTGTCTCAGGGGCCCCATGGGACACAGCTACAGGGGCTTGGAATCTGGAAAAAGATGCAGGAGTGTGGGACAGCCCCTGTCACTGGTCACCCTGGCCACAGGCAGCGGGTGCTGCTGCTCTTCATGTGGCCAATATCAGGCTGATAATGGGGCCCATCACCTCCCCTCTCTAAAGAGCAGTGGTGGGTCAGGTCTGGGACCCGACTGTCCCAGTCCCCTCCTGGCTCTGGTGGGCTCAGCCCCCCCGGCCGGGGCTCCCCGCTCCGACTCCGCTCCGACGTCACGCCGAAGCAGCCGCAGTTCACCCAGACTCCTTGCATAAATATTTATGCACTGATGCAACGCTTTTCTAAATATAAAGCTTTATCTGGAATTTCATTTAAACATTAAGTGTAGATAATTTATTTATAATTAATGTAGACATCAAGCCCCATCTCTGGAATGCCTGTGAGCTTTCATTTATAATTGGGAGGTAAGTCAGGAGCTAGAGGCTGGGCCTCTTATCAGTTTCATTTTAATTTTCCTCCTACAGCAAACGAAGCTGGCGCAATTCATCTCTCATTAGGAGGAAGCACAAAACTCCCCTAAAATAACAGTTTTATGGGGAACATGTAATAAACCCATCTTTGTTCCTCTTCTCGCCTTTGATAACGTTACCAGGGCTCACAGATCCCTTCAAAGTGTTGCTCTTACTTAAAAATAAGTCTATTAAAAATTAAAACCTCTTTCCTATATAATAAAATTTACTCCCTGCAATTATGCAGAGGGAGCAGTTATTTGCCTCCCATAGATTTTAATTAAAAGTTACAATTGGAAGGAAATAACGACGGCCATAAAATAACAGCAGCCTCTCCCCTAACCATGAGTTACTGGTGCCTGTATCACTCAGGTGCCTCTCAAAGAGATGCCCAACACCAGAGAGCGGTGCCAGGGCTGGCAGTTTCCAGGAGCCGGTGCTGGGGGTCCCCCTGCACCCATTTGGGGTGTTTTCTGTGCTGGTAGGTGCCCCTGTGGGTGCTCAGCCCAGCTCTGACCTGTTCATTCTCTTATTCCTGTGCCCTGATTAGAGAAGGGGGCCCATCATGCCAGTGGTACCCATGGGTGCAGGGTGCTGGTGTCGGGGAGTGTGGCTGTGCTGGGGTGCAAACCACAGTTCGGGTCTGTCGGGGCTGCTTCCCCCTTTAATCCCCCAGGGCATTTGGGTCCCTGCCAGCAGAGAGCTTGGATTCCTCCGGTGCTCCTGAGCCCTTCCCAGGGAAGCGCGTTCCAGGGCTGCGGAGGCTGCGTGCGCCTGGCCCGGATATTTTGCAGAGCTCAGAGAGGGACGATCAAAGGCGGCATTCCACGTTCAGGCTAAAAATAGCAGGTGCCTGGGACGGCGCGGGGGCTGCCGGCGGTGCCTCCGTCACCTGCAGACACCTGCTCGAGTGGAAAGGACTGCATCGACGGAAAAGCTCATTCCGCATCGACAGCAACTCTGTAAGAGTGCAAACCTCCGTCCCTGAGGGCACCGTGGGCTCCTCTGAATCCAAACGTGGGTGTTTGCAGGGTCGCCTGTGCTGGGCCAGTCTCCACAGTGGCCAGAGCGGGGTCACCTGCTAATTGAGCTGACGAGGCAAAGGTGAGAGCCAAGGCTGGTGCAGCTGCATTTGCCCCGTGTCAGCTTTTTGCTCTCCTGGAGTCTGGAGGAGCTGCTGTGCTACATCCCAGCATCCCACAGCCTGCATCAGCAGCCTGGGAACCAAGGTGAACAGCCTGTAGCTGACCAGGGCCCTTGCACCCAAGCTACGGACTGGGAACCAGTCCTGCCCATGCTGGGTGTGGGAAGAGGGAGTGAAGCCTCTGTCGGCTCCCCAGGGGCTGGTGCTGTTGTTCCTTTAACTGGTTATGGCTGTCGAGTGTTCTGCTGCTGATCTCCACATTGCCTGGCCTGTCTCCTGGCTGTGAAGGCACTAAACCCCCCCTGATCTGGCTCTGAAACGTTTATGAAATCTTTATGGGCTTTTGAAAAGATTTTAATTCCCTGACAGTGCCGCTTTCACTGGGAAAAAAAAAAAAAAATTATGACTCAATGAGCAATTACAGCTCAACAGCTGCTGAACGGCCACGGCAGCTGCTGGAGCAGCTTGGCACAGCTCGGCACGGTGGCCGAGGAGCCAGTGAGCCTTCCTGGAAAGTGATGCCAGGCCTGAGCCACCCCACACTGGCCTTCCCTGGCTGTAGGGCCTTGGCCCTGCAGCTGGAGACCACCTTTGTTTGGAAATTTGTTTAGAAATTTGTTTAGAAATTTATCTTTGGCTTCAGAGATATCTGCAGGAAACCAAAATGTTTGAGGGTGACACATCTCTGTGGCCTTGGCCCAAACAATATCTTGGGGAGAAGTGATGTGAAGGGCTGCCCTTGGGATGGAGAAGCCAGAGTTCCCTTGATGGGGAAGCAGTACATCCACGCTCCCCCCCGTGCTGGAATGTTGGGAGATGTGGGCCAGGCAAGAGGTCTAATCCCTGCACTTTTTGATCTCTGTGCCTGGAAAGGGGTACACTTCTTTCCCTGTCCTGCAGTGGAGACAGGATGAGGCTGGAAGGGTTAAAGTAAATGAAAAGGTGTGGAGGAGCTGCAGCCCTGCCTCTGCTCCTTGGAGAAGAAGGCTACACCGTCATCATCAGGCTCCTGACAGCCAAGGTACTGCAAGGTTTGAGATCCATTAGAGTGCCTGTAATTATTTATAGAGGAAAAAAAACCACCCCTACATTGTAAAAATCAGATGGCACAGCAAACAAATGCACCAAGCTTTGGAGAAAGGGTTCTGGAAACCCAGAGTGATTTATGATGAGCCAGGCTGAGGCTCAGTGGTGCCACACTGCTGTTTCTGGGAACCCGACCCTGGCTCCAGCAGCAGCAGGAAAAGGTGATCCTGGTGTGGACAGGTGAGATCTGCTGCTGCTGGGCCACCTGCTTGTTCCAGGGCCTTCTAGGACCTACAGGCCCAGAAGTAGCTCAAACTGGGTCTCCCTGCTCCTGGCTTCCACCTCCCTGGAGCCTCCTGGAGCCAAGGTCCTCCATGGGCCTAGGGGGGCTGGGAGCAGCGCTGCTCTGCCCCCACTCCTGCAGCCTCCACCCTCTGCCAGGGACAGTGCAGGGCTGATCACATCTCTCTTCCTCTTGGCACCAATTCCACGTTTTAGCGGAGGCAAAGCAGCGAGCAGGCAAGTGCTCTGGGAGACGGGAGCCCCTGGGCACCTGCTCTGGAAGAGAGGGCTCTTGGCCAGGGCAGTTCCCTCCCAGCTGGACTCCAAAGCTCAATTAGCAGTTTTGGGAAGTGCTTTGAGATCCTCTGCGAAGTGTCCTGGCGGAGGGCAAAATGTGATTATGTAACGTGTCTAGACAGCGTATTCCTTGGGGCGGGCAGCGGGACGCTTTTATTTCTCTTCTCCCGTGTCAGCATTGTGTGGCCCCGCTGAAAGGTTCTGGGAGATGCTAAAATATTAATACTGATGACAGCGACAGGCCAGCGCAGGCTTTTGCACTTAAAATTGTTGATCTTAGCACAAGGCAGGCGCATGGCAGCAGAGGAGCCCTTGCCTGGCGGCGCCTTGTGCTCCAGCTGCGAAGGCTCCCTCCCTCCGTCCCGCCCCCGGCTCCTGTTCACCCTCCTGGAGCATCTGGGCTGCCCGGGCATGGCCAAGGCGTTATCTCACCCTACTGGCCGCTGGGTCTGGGTCAGAAGCCCTGCAGCCCCCGCGGTGCCACCACCCCGGTCCGCGCCGGGAGCTCCTGGAGAGCCGGGCTGCCTGCAGCTGCCCGGGGTGAGGGACTGGAGACCCTCGTTCGGGCAGGTCTGAGACCTGACCCGCCAACGCTCCACGGTGCTGGTGACACCGGGAATCTCAGTCCCCTGAAATCCAGGTGCCCTTCCCACAGCCCCGCTTGTGTCACCCTCCTCTTGCGCGCCCAGCCACACACCTTTACCGACCCCCCCTCCAGTCCCTATGAAAGAGCCTGGGGAGCCCCTATGTCCCCACCATCCCAGCCCGGGGCACCCGGGACCGCGGGGTGGGCGGCGGGAGGACCCCCCGGGCTCCGCTGCGGGATGCAGCTGCGGGATGCAGCACCGGGATGCGCCGCCGCCGTTCCCCCCTCCCAACCCGCGCGGGCGCGCGGCGCCGAGGGGGGGTTGGACCGCGGCGGCGCGCGCAATGCCTTCATCCCCCCCCCCCCCCGCCTTCCTCCTCCTCCTCCTCTTCCTCCTCCTTCTCCTCCTCCTCCTCCGGGAGCGCGCTCGCCCGGCCGGCAGCGAGAAGCCGGCGGGAGGATGCTGCAGACGGCGGCGGAGCCGGGCGGCTGGGCAGGTAGGGCGGGCGGGGGCGGCCGGGCTCCCGGTACCGGCGGGCCCGGGGCCGGGCTGCGGGCACGGAGTTGCAGCCGTAGGAAAGTTGTGGGAGCCGGGGGGATGCGCTAGAGGGGCCCCGGGAGCCGGGGAGCGGGGCCGGATGTTCGCCGGGGGCACACGCCGCTCCCCGCGCTCCATCCCGGCGGCGCCCGACAGCGGGAGCGGCTGCAGCGGGGCGGGAGCGGTGGAACCCTGGCCCCGCTGAGCCCCCCGGAGGGGTCAGGGCAGGAGGGAAACTTCTTCAGTGGAACTTTACCAAGGCCCCGGAGCAGCCCCTCTCCAGCGCGGGATTGCGGTTCCCACGCCGAGCGGGATACGCGTGGGTGCCGGTGACCCCGGCTCGTCCCCGGGGCACCTGTGGGGTACCCGGTGTGAGACCCCCACATGGTGGGGGCTGGGACAGTGTTGGCCCAGGTGTTGGGATGTGTGGCAAGGCCAGGGCAGTGGTGGTGGGGTGGTCCCTGGGCCCTGCTGTGCTGGTCGGGATGCACAGCTTGCCCTGTGTGTCCCCTGGCTGTCCCCAGAGTGCCCGGAACTGTGTGTGCCTGTGCCGGGCTCGGGACACGGAGAGGTCCGTGCTGGGGATGGAGCAGAAGCTCTGGCTGCCTCCACGAGGACACTGCTCTTATGGAAAAGGCCCTTTACTGAGCTGTGCAAAAGCACTTTCTGTTGGCAATGGGGGCAGTGGGTGCAGTGGACTTTGCTGTTAACTCGGAGCAGCAGTGAGTTATGGTGGAAGCTTTTGAGGAGTTTGCATGGGGGTGGGCAGGGCTGGGGCTCTGCTCTGCCCCAGAGCGAACCCCACGGATCCCGGCACAGGGACATGCCTGTGCCTGCCCTCGGCAGGGCGGTGAGCGCCGATCCCGCTGGATGGGCGTGTGGGAAAACAACGTCTTGGCACAAAGTGGCTGCAGTTTGTTTTCAGAGCAAAGCTTGAAAGTGTTGCTTAAATAGAGGAGATGATTCTGTGTGAAGGTGGGGGTCTAGGGCCCGGCACTGAACTCCTGGAGGCTCTAAGTGGCTTCCAGGTTGATTCACCAATGAGGAGGGATGGCATCTTGCTGCTGGAGCTGCCCCTGCGAGGGCTGGATGTGTCCGTGGGTCACACGCAGCCTGGCAGCACCCCTGCCCTGTGGGGAGCAGTTTTGGGCGAAAATACGAGGCAGGAGATGGCCCTGCACTGCTCAGCGCTGCTCACACACCAGCTTCACCCCCTGCTTGTCTGGGGTGTCTGAGTGGGGAGCAGAGAGGTTTGTGTGAGCTGCTGTGTTTGCATGTGGGGCACGGCGCCTGAAAATAGCATCAATGGGCAGTGCCGCCGTGTGTGACAGCCCGTGGATAAATGAGGCTCTGTCCCGGCTGCCAGCCTGGCTGGGAGTTTCTGCAGCCAACGCCAGCCAAATCCACCACCACCGACTTTTTTTTTTTCCTTTAAGTGCCTGCAGGTGTTTTCCGATGGAGCATCCAGCCCAGCCGCCTCGCTGAGTGATGTTTGTCACTCAGCTGGAATGACTCCGTGGGGTGGAGGAACTGCCCTTGGTCCCTCAGTAGCTGCTGGTGTGATTCTGCCAACCAGAAACTCTCCTGACATATGCAGAGTTCAGAGCCGGGTGATGATACTGTGTGCTGCGAGTTTCGTGCTTGCTCTATAATCTGTTGGAAAAAAAAAGGCTGGTGTGACCCTGGATGTGGCTCCGTCTGTGAAAGCAGAGAGCCAGGCTCTGCGTTAGCAGGGCTGTGACGTCACACCAGGCTGTGACTTCCCACTGTGTGTCTTGTTCATGAGCATCCCTGAGCTCACATCGTGCTCTGCTGGGGCTCGGGAGCGGCTGCTCTCTCTGCCCCGGTGCTGTTTGGCTCCAGTGGAGCAGCAGTCTCCGTATGGATAAAGCAGGAGCTTCATTTCATAGTCCTGAGAATAAGAAATAGTTGTTGGGGCTGGTGGCTCTCTGGCCTCAGAGCCTCATCCCCTTTGCTGAACTGTGCAGGGCCACACGTCCTGGCTGTGGGAGGTGAGGGTTGGGGGCACAGCAGCCTGGGTGAGGAGGTGCCGTCCTGCTGGAGCATGTGCTACTGGTGGGCTCAGAGCAGCCATCCCATCCCATCCCATCCCATCCCATCCCATCCCCTCAGTGCTGTTTTATGGAGGGCTGGTGCTCTCTCTGCCTGGCATTCCTGGCTGTCCTGGGACAAGGGCCCTGTCAATGTGCCAGTGGAGAGGATTGGGGCAGAGCTGCCCCAGTCCATCCCACCTGCACCTTCCTGCCGTTCATCCCCGTGGGCTGGCAGGGATGAGCGGAGCCTGGAACAGCCATCCGCAGCCACTCCAACCCAAAAAATACTCCTTGAGCATTGCCCCAGCATCCTCACACACTGGCTGGTGAATTGTAAAGGAACCCTGGTCTTGGGGCTGTTATTTGCTGTATTTCTGGAGATGTTCATCTTGTTTGGCTTTTATCTTGTGCTTCTGGGGAGATCGATGTATTTCTACGAGTGCATAACACAAGCCTGCTATTGACTGAACAAGGACCTTCGCACGGATGCTCCCAATTCCAGCACTGGACATGTCAGTCACGTTGCTTTACACTGGTGAATTTCCAGGGCTGGAAGAAAACCTGTCCTGGAAGCACGGGGTAGTTCCCAAAGCGTGCTGGACTGACACAGAGATTCACTCTCTGAGCCCTGCAGCCAATCCAGCTGTTTCTGTTCCTCAGCTCCATCAGGGCTGGAGTTTGGATTTCCTGAAGCCAGAGCCCTCGGTTCTGCAGCCCTTTAATCATTTCTAGGGAAAATAAAAATGCAGAAATGTGCACCCAGAGCAGAATAATGAAGCCCATGAGGGTCTATTTGTCAATTTAGCAACAATATTGTGATGTACAAAGGCTGTTTCTTAGTCTGATGTTCCGAGATTGCCTCCAAAATAGCGCCATAATTTCTGTGTCAGGAAGCCCCTGTCAGGAATTATGTCTGTGCTCTCAAGGAAACCCAGGCTGTGGCTGCACTGTAACAACTGCTCCGTTTCTGTTAGAGCCACAACAGTTTATTTGCCAGTCGTTAAAGGGATTTAAGGAGCCAGGAGTTGCTCTGTGGGCACAGGATGCCCCAGGCCCCGTGGGAGCTCCCCCTGGATCCAGGGGTTGGTTTTTTGGAGGTGTTATGATGTTTGTCCATGGGCACTCTGCCAGTGTGCCCAGCCTGGCCAGGGTGGCAGGGCTGGGTGGGCACTGTCACCCCAGGCCATGGCAGGGGGGCTGGCAGAGGCACCCTGGGGCTGTGGGAGGACTTTGCTCTGCAGGGCTGTGGGGCAGAGCAGGTGCCCCCCCTGAGCACTCCTGACTTCATAGGGTCCCTCCCTGTCAGAGAGCCCTTCATGATTATTTTTTTTAGTAAACCCCACCACTTTTCCCCTTGCAATGTAAATAGCTTTTTCCCCCCACAATGAATTCCTGGCAGAGTGCCAAACCTTGGGGCTGGGGGGCCCTGGGGGTGTGAGCCCAGGCTGAGTCCCAGCTCTGGTGAGGGCTCTGAGCCCTTGACGCCAAACAGATCCGTGCCACTTTGAAATGGGAACGTTCCCGAGTCGTGATTTTCCCTGGCCTAATTATGGAAATTTTTTAATTAGTTGATAAGAAAGATCACTGGGAAATTGCAAAGGAAACATTCTGAGGTGAAACCTTAATCTGTGCCTGTGTCTGCCTGGAGTCAGGAGCTGCTTGGTCAGGCAGCAGTGGCTGAGTTCAGGGTGCTGCAGGGGCTGGGCAATCCTGCTGCTTCCCAGAGGTGCTGGGTTCCTTTGGCCAACAGGTTTGATCCTGGCAGCTTTGTGCCAGCTCTACCCACTTCCCTGCCTCATGTCTACCAGGCAGGGGATGAACTGGGGCTTTCTGGGGGTATCCAAGCTTATGCCACCAGCTGTGCCCAGTGCTTTGTCTCCATTTGGGCATTTCTGCCACTGGATCTTGCTCTGCATCAGGGAGGTGAAGAAGCTGGTGAACATGGGATAGGTTTTGCCTGTGTAAGGTCAGAGATGGCTTCTCATCTTCCTGTCACCTCCCAGTTCTGCTGCCTTGGAACTTGGGAGAATTCTGCAGCCGCTGCCCTGGAGGCAGCAGGTCACATCTTTCTAAAACCACGTGGCAAAGGGCAAGGAGATTTTTGGGAGTAATTTTCCCTTCATCTGTTGGAGCAGCAGAGACATGGGACCCGTGACCTGGCCCTTGCAGGTGCCACAGCAATGCTGCCCCGGATGCTCCCTTGGACCCCACTGAGACCAGGACCAGTGTGGCAGAGATGCCAGTGGCCACCAGTGGCATCTCTGCCACACTGGTCCTGGTCTCAGTGGGGTTTTTGTGGATGCGGGTAATTCCTGGCACATTTTTGGGGGTTGCCTTGTGTTTTGTTTTTTTTTTTTTTTTTTTCCTGACCTTTCCCTGCTGCTGCTGTGTGTGATTTGCTCCCCTCGCCCTCCCCAGCCACGTGCCCGGGGGGACGTGGTGTCGCCGCTGTTTGTCTTGGTCGGGAGCGCCGCCGCTTTGCATTCGTTTGAAGGGCTGAAAGGCACAGAGCCCGTCTGTGTGCTAGGCTGGAGACTCTTCAGAGGAGCTTGAAACGCTTGTAGGAAAAAAAAAAAACAAACAACCACCAAAAAAACCATAAAAAGCCCAAACAAGGGAAGCTTGTTACCCAGCTGGCGGGAGATTTTGGGAGCAGCGCAGGGAGGCTGCTGGCTGGGCCGGGGGGTGAGAGCTGAGAGCTGAGATCTGGCTGGGGGTCCCCCCCAAGTGCAGGTCCCCCCACCTCAGAGCCCTCCCGCCCAGCGCTGGGTGCGCTTCGTCGCACGCAAGGCCGGAGCCTATAAATATCCCAACTCAAAATTTTCAAGGAGTATTAGGAACTCTCCAGGCTTATTTTTGAGGGCTGTTACGAAAGGGCTTTAGCGGATTAAAGCTCTCCCAGATTAATCTGTGCTCGGGAAGGCGGAGGCTGTGGGAAGGGCAGCTCTGGCACCCTGGGTTTGTGGTGCAGGGGGTTCCCAGGGGCTGCTGGGCTCCCCACTCCCCATCCTGCCAGGGTGTGGGGCAGCAGCAGTGGTCATCTGTGGGGCCACGACTTGGGGGGGCAGGAAGGGACACTTCCATAGTGCCTGGCTCCCATTCCCCCAGCCAGCATCCACAGGGCTTCAGGTTAGCACAGTTCAATGTCAAATTTCTGTCCTCTCTGGTTTCCAGGGGAGGTAATTAGCCAACAGGTGTAATAGCAATTTAATAAGTGTGTCGAATTAGCGAGCCAGTAGTGGTGCCTTTGGAGGAGCCTTCCAAGGACTGGGGATATGTCAAACAGGAGCACAGCCTTGTGCAGGCTGGGATCTGTCTGTCCAGGCTGGGATCTGTCTGTCCATCCCGGGGCTGTGCAGGAGCTCACTCCTGGCCAGGAGCTGCTGCAGAGCTCGGAGAGGGACCTGGGACTGGTGTTCCTGTCTGTGCTCTGATCCGATGGAAGGCTCAAGGCGTGGCCGGAAGCTCGGGGCAGGATGAGTGCCGACTGATGCCGACTTAGGCAGTGGATGAATCAAAGGGATTTACAGATACCCGGCAGCCTCCTTCCTGCACCTTCGGGTGTTGGCCTGCTGCCGGCACTGCTGCAGTGCCAGTGCTGCTCCCACAGGCACAGGGAAGTGCCAGGGTGGGCTCTGGCAGCAGAAAATTAGCTCCAGTGCTTGCTGGGGCTTGGCTTCTGCTTGGCACTGGGAAAGCTTTTTACTTTGTCCTTGGGAATGTTTCTCTTCCTAAGTACTTGAGCAAACCCTCTCTGGTGAGGGCACGGTTGTGTGTGACAGTGAGATGCTGGTGGGTGGCAGGATCCCCCACTCACTCACCCCTGGCTGGCCAGGGAGCTTTTCCTTCTCCTGCCAGTGCTGGGGACCGTGACCCATCTGTGGCCCCAGCCAAGGGACCTCTTGCTGTGGAGTGACAGATAACACAGGCAGGGCAGGATGCAGGACCCTTGGAGGGTCAGGGCTGGTGTGATGTTGTGGTCCCAAGCAGGGTCCCTGCTCGGTGTGTCACCCCGTGGGGACGGTGATGGGAAGAGGCGCTGGTTGGTGGTTGAGTGCCAGCTGCATCACGGATAAACAGCCTCCCCTTTGAATCCTAATTAGCATCCGGCTCATGAAGCCTGTTTGGCTGGGGATGGAGCGAAGCAGGGCTGGTTTCGGGGGGCTCACGCAGATGGGGGTGACAGGGCTGCAGGACAGGGGTCACTGGTCCTGGGGGGCCGGAGAGGGTCATGTGTGGGGTCGGACAGTGGCTGTGCTGACATGGGGACTCTGCCCCCAGCACAGGGACCCTCATGAGGGCAGGGCAGGCAGGGCCACAAAGACGCCTCTGTGGAGGATTTGGCCTCTCCCCACCTGCCCTGGCCCCAGCAGCACATTGATGGGTGTAAATCAGTAACAGAGAGCAGGAAACCCTGTGGAACCCAGACTTGGCAGTGATGGGGGTCTTACTGGCTACACCCAGAGCCCTCCACCCATTGCCAAGGCAAGTGTCAAAAATCCTGCCTTTCTTCACCTGCTGACAAGTCATTGAAAAAGGGTAGATTCTTTAAAACATAAAACAAATAAAATTAGGTCTTCTGGTAAGGGATTAAATCGGGGCCCTCAGCTGTATTTATAGAAGGTTCAAAAGTAAATCTGTTCCCAGACTGAATAAATATTTTGCTCAGGCAGGCACGATCTTCAGTTCATCTGTCTTGGAAAGACTTGAGTGAGAGGGGAATTGATTTTCTCCAGCCTGAACAAGGCAAGCGCCTCTCAGACCCAGATAGAGAGTGAAGTCCCATTATTGGCTGAAATGGGGAAGCAGCTGGGAAATCATTAAAGAGAAAGCAAAAACGAAGCTGCTTTAGGGAGGTGGTGATTCCCTGTCCCCCTGTGGTGGCTGGGGCTGCTTTGGGGCCTTGTCACTCTGGCCCCATGGGAGGGTTTGGTGACACTGAGTGACTGTCTGACAGCGCTGGCAGTGGCTCCCCATGGCAGACAGGAGTGGCTGGCACTGGTTGCACTGGTCACACTGGTTGTGCTGGTTGCACAGATGCAGGGACAAGGGAGGTGACATGGGGGACCTGGGGGTGGCTCAGCTGGGATGGAGGGGGATCTGTGAAGGTGCAGTGGCAGTGCCAAGGACGTGGAGCTCAGTCTCTGCTCCTGCACTGATCACCTGGAGGTGCAGACACGCCGCTGGCCAGGTTGGCAATGCCAGACACAGAGCCACCCTGGACTGGACCTGCTCTCTCGTGCTGGCTTTCTGCACTCAGACGGTTGCTGTGCCGTGGCTGCCCTGTCTGTAAGGAAGAGAAGAAATTGATGACATGTCCCTGTCATCACTGTCCCCAACCCGGGGGATTCGTGTGGTCTTTGGGCTGCTGCAGGTGGCCCAGGCAGAGGTTCCCCCAGCAGCATTCCCCACAGCACTGGCTGTTTCGCAGCACAGTTCCAGCTCAAAGAGCTTGTTAATTCAAGCCAGCACCTGGTGTTTGCAGACATCAGTTACCGCCAAGGCGAGAGCTCAGTGCTTTGCTCTCGACAAAGGCGGCTGCCGGGTCAGCGCCAGCGCAGCGTGAACTGCGCAGCCAGGGCTGCCCAGCTGCCCACGGCTGCAGCTCTACCCTTGCCTTTCCCCAGGTCAGAAAGGAAACAAAACAATGCAGGGAGAATGAAGAACAAGCCAAAGCCCTTGGCAGCGTTTTCCAGCTCCTTCTCCCTGTTCCCCACGGCAGAAACACATCAAACAGCTGCTCGTCTGCAGAAGGTCCCCCAGCCCCAGGTGGGTGCCCGGTGCTGGGACGCCGTGGGGGGAGCGGTGGCGGTGCCAGGCGAGGGTTTGCCGTGCCAGCTCTGTCCTCCCCGTGCTAAAAAAAGCCACAAAATGAGCAAAATTATGCGCTGAGTCACTAATCGTTCACCCGCTGCTTTAGTCACCAGTGTTCCCACACCGGGGGACGTTTGCTGAGGGGGCACAAACCGAACTGTCATTGTGTTAAATGGATGTGGCCGAGAGCAGTGAAGAGCTCTGCTGCTACTGCACACGCAGCTCCTGACACCAGACGGGCCATTGGGCTCCACGGCCACCGGAGCTGCTCAATTACTGACAACTCCGTGATGAATCCATTGATTAATTGTGGCCGTGTGCTGCGGCGCCGCGGAGGTGGTGGCGGTGGAGCAGCTGCTGCTCGTGTCCCGTGACAGTCACTGTCCTGGTCCCTGTCCTCCCGTGGGCATCGCCGCTCCTGCCGAGGGACACGTGCCGCTGTTCCTCAGGTGCTGGTGTTGGGGTGGTGGGGCTGAACTGCAGTGTCAGCATCCTGTCTGCTGGTGCCCCCCCCCCAGCTCCCCCCACCTGAGAGGGGGGCTGTTTTAGCCGAGTAACCCGCCATGCCGGAGCCAAGCGCATGTGAAAGGGCCTGTCTCAGTGCAGGGAAGAGCCATAAAGGGCCTATTTATGGAGCTGGCTCCTCGCAATGTTTTCAGACACAGCCCTCGCATGTTTTCATAACAGCAACGCCTCCACCTCTCGCCAGCTGCCAGCAGAGCTGAGGCTCTTGCCGCTGTCCCCCCCGCACGCCCCGGGGAGCCGGGAGCCCCGGCGATGGGCTGGCGCCTGCGGGGCTCACCGTGTGGATCCCGGCCCCAGCACACGCCCCGAGGCAGCCCGTGGGGTCATGCCTTGGCTGCCTCCCCCATCCTGGCCGGGAGCTGGCACTGTGCCCACCCAGGGACACGCTCAGACCCCTGGCATGGATGGGCTGCCTTGTCTGGCAGGGGATGGGCCTGCCAGCAGCCCCTCTGCCTGGTCCACCTTGCCACCATGTTTCCCGCCACCTGGAATTCTCTGGCAGGCAGCACTGAGCGCAGGGCAGTGTCCAGTGCCTGCGTGGAGGAGCTACCAGGCTTCACCCTGGGAATACCCCTAAGAAGGACCATCCTCTGCTCTGGTCTTGCCTCTGTGCTGCTCCTCGGCCGTGTGCAGGGTCGATGTGAACTTCCCTCTCTGTGCCTGGCACCCTTTGGTGACAGCGTGGCAGCCCCTGCAGTGACAGCACAGCAGAGATGGCAGTGCCATGCACGTGTGGGAGGCAGGTGAGCACAGAGGAGGGAGCAGGGAGATCTCTGCTGCTCAGCGCCGAGGCGCGGGAGGGAGCAGGCGTGGGGCTGTCTCCTTGGCAGGGAGACAAGTAACTTTTCATGAGTCCATTTAGGAATTCCTTTCAAACAGGAACGCTGACCCACCCGAGCTCATTAAATAACATTAATGGGGCTGCCCAAATAAATACTCCAGCTGCCACCTGCACTGCCAGCCAGTACTCGCTGCCCTCTGCCCTTCTGGGAGCAGAGGTTTTCCAGTTTAATTGGGTACACGTGCTTCCCTCCTGACACTGGTGACCTCCAGTACAGCAGAGGATTCTCAGCGCTGCAGTGACTGGGTTCCTGCAGCTTCATTCCAGCACTGCAGGAGCAGAGCAGTCAGCCCAGGGGCTGGCAGGAACTAGAAGAGGAGCAGAGACACCAACCAGTGGTGAGAGCAGGGGACGAATCCTGGCCTTGCTTGTCACTGAACTGATTCAACCCAAGCTCTGAAACTCTTCTCCTTCTGTCCTCCAGCCAGTGAGCAATGCACAACTACATTACTCAATATCTAGGAGACATTGAGGGATGTGGGCAATTCATTATTGTCTGTCCTGTTTTGTTTCCTTGCCTGTCAGTGGTGGTGTCCTGGTGTTCACAGACAGCTCAGGGTTTCAAGGTGTGAGCTGAGGCTGAAGCCAGCGCTCCCACAGCATAGCTCTGGCAGGATCCTCACACTCCCATCACTTTGGGGACCCCAAGGGGCTGGGGGATTCACCACTGCCAACAAGCTCAAGGCTTTAGGGGCTTGGCTTGAGAGCTGCTGCTGTCAGCAGGGATCCCAGGTGCTGGGAATGCAGCATTGTGTGGGGGAGTTCCGACCCCGACCGAGGAGGATGCAGACCCGTCTTTTCCACTGGCACTGTCACCTTGACTGTGTCCCCTTCTATGTCCCCCTGAGGGATCCCCCCCAGGGGGAACACATGGCTGGTGGGACCCCCAGACTGCATCTGCCAGGGCAGCAGCATCGGGTCCCGCTGGGTGCTCGCCTCAGATCCCGATGACTAATTGCCCCGCAAAGAGCATTTCTCACAAGTTTCTTTCACGAGAAATGGCAACAAGGCTTTGATTCCGCTCTCCTTTTCCTTTCTTCCTGTCTTTTTTTTTCTTTATTTTTTATTTTTTCTCCCTTCCTACCCCAAATGCAGAAGCCTCTTTGATCGTGCGGGTTCAGGCTCCGTAACAAGCATCTCTGTTTGCGTCGGGGGGTTGTCAGCGCGGGAACATGACAGCGTGTCTCCTTGTCGCCTCAACTGCAATGAATTATTCCTTCCACTCTTTCTTTGTACCATCTCTGGGATAAATTACTGCTCCCAGATGGGCTTGTCACCCAGCAAAGCATCCTTAACCTCTGGGATCATCCCTCTCCAGCACGGAGCGCCGGCCACTGCGGCTCACCCAAGGCTGCAGCAAAGTGTTGGAGCAGGGAATTGTCAGCCAGGCTTGAAAGCAAATTGCTTTGCCAATTTATTTTCTTCCTTGTGTATGAACATATTTTTCTTAAAGGGATGCTGTCACATTAAATATGGAGCTGCCAACTGCAGGCATTAAAAAATCATGGGTCGTCCCATTTTCCTTCCTCCCACTCTAAATTCTGAGAAAACAATAAATTTGGGGTTCTTTTTACTTGTCATCTGCCTTTCAGCTCCAAACGCTTTTTCAAACTCTTCCCAGCAGCCAGGAGGTTTGGGAGCTTTAGCAGCGTGGCAAGCACCGTGGATCTGGGGCAGACTGGGGAGACTCCTTGGCCACGTCATTGGGGTGTCCAGCTGTCCCTGGTCCCCTGTTCCCAGAGCTCTGGGCTGAGAGCAGCCCTGGAGCAGTCCTGGGACACTTCTGGGGAGCCTTCCCTCCCACCACAGCTGATGGGACTGAGCCATGTGCTGGTAAGGAAATCTTCCCCAAATCTGTCCTTGAAGGGTGATCACTGTCATCAGGCTGCCTGAACTCTGTGTCACTCTGTCGTATCTGCTGTGATGAATCAGACAATACCTTCCAGTCTTTAACTTTCCAGGCTCTTTTTTAGGGAAGGTAATGAAAGTTTTGTTCTACTTTGATAAAGTGTGTTTCCATGCACTGAGCATGTTGCTGAGCTGGGGAAGGAAATCAGGCATTTGTCAGACTGAACAACCTCGTGACAGTTTCTGGAGCATGTTTCTGAGGGATCTGGGATGGGATTCTGTCTGATCTGGTGTCAGGTATCAGAAATCCCTCATATCCGAGAGATCTGATTGAAAACAAGTTGGGTCGTGCTTACTCTCCTCTCTCTGCTGCAGTGAATCTCCCTCACACAGCTGCAGGTGGGGATAAGTCTCTTGCTACTCTTAAATTTTAAAGGAAAATCTCTTCCAGAGCTCAGCTGCTCCCTGGCCCCACTGCACAGGCTCCAGAGCCTCCCCCAGCAGATCGGGTGTTTGATAACGTTTATTTTAATAAAGCCCTGGGCCTGTTTTGATGGACAGATCCAAAGCACTACATGGATTTGAACAGATCCCATTGCAAATATCTCTATCTGATACCCCTGCCATGACCGGACTGCAAATGTCACTTGCTTAGCACTATCAAATATTTAATTTACGTTGTAACACAGGAGCCTGTGAGAGCTCCAGCTTAAATTGGAGGTCTCCTGTGAGCCAGCAGCTCTCCACAAGCTCACTTAAAAACCAATTTCTGCCCCGAAAAGGTCCTGATCCAGATGCAGAAGAGAGCAGATCTGGGAGGGAAGACTCTGCCCACCTCTGCTGTGGGTGTTGCTGGGACCCCACTCGTCTCTGTAAGTGCTTGTGGAGGTTTTGGCCTCCAGAGAACACGTGGGTGGGGGAATGTGACCGTCACTGCTGCCACCGCGGTGCTCGTGGCAATGCCTGTGGTCTTGTGCCTTCAGTGGCACCGCTGCTGGCCCAGCTCTTGGTGTCTGTGGTGGGGGTGGCAGTTCCCCAGGAGCTGGCTTGGATCTCCTTCTGGGTCCTGCACTTGTGGAAAATCATCTTCACTGAGAACTTCCCCGTGGCAGCTTTGTGAGGGGGGCACGAGGTGCTGCCGGGGCTCGGAGCCTCCCTGTGCATCACCCAGTTGTCTGTATTTTATTTCCTGAGAAACATAGTGTCTGTGTGAGACATGGCTCTGCCCTAATCTTTGTGCTGACCACAAGAACCCTGAAGGGTGCTGTGATCCTGCCAGCCCCGTGCCAGGCTCTCCTCCGCTGGCCACACGTGGAGTGGCTGGGGGAGCAGCATCCGGTCAGGGTGATGAATGGTGGAGCCTCTGCCCTTCCTCTCCCACTGCTCCTGCCCTGTGCTCACACCCTGGGATGGAATGCCACACTCCCTGCCTCTGTTTGCTTTGCTGCTTCCTCTGCTGGTGTGAGAGCAGGTGGCAACTGCCCAGATTTTGCTTCCCCAGAGAGGATGGGCACATCCCCTGCCCCGCTGCAGAGGAGCAGCCTTGTTCCCTCCACGGCATCTCCTTCAGCCGGGTTTCAGCTGTCCTCGCTGCCCGGGAACAGGGCTGGGATCTGCTGATTCAGGGGACACGCAGCCCTGCGGCGTTAATGATCTTGATGTGCGAACGAGAGGACAGACGCAGTGGCACCGTGCTGGGTGCGATGCTCCCTGCCCTCCCGGGAGGCTGCACAATGTCCCACCACCCTTCAGCAGCGCTGAGGGGAACCCTGGGGAGCATCTGAAGGTAAGAGCCAGGCGGGGCATTTGGGGTGCGGGTCGTCTGAGCCCCCTGCGTGCCCTGGTCCCTTTGCCAGGAGCCTTTGGGGAGAGATGGCTCCCACTAATCCTTGCTCTGACATGGGATGGTTTGCAGATTGATCCCAAAATGTGCCTTGCTCTAGCGTTAGCGGAGCATGTCATCAGGGCTAGGGGGTGGCTGGTTTGATGCCGTGCTATGAAATGCTGAAAGTGCTGCAAGAGTGGCCAGGGCCCTCTGAAACCTGCAGTCTGCCTGGATCTGCTCAGCTCTTAGGCTGGGACATCAGAGCAACTCCTGATGCTGTAGCAGATCCCCTGGGCCTCCTCCACCAGCAGCAGAGCACCCTGCACTTGCTGCAGTGAGGCCAGGGGCCTTCCCATCCCTCCACCAGCAGCCAGTGCCTCTTGATGAAGTCTCACGGGGAATTCTCTGGTCCCAACCTTCGAGGCAGCCTGGGAAGCTGCCCTGTTCCCTGTCTCCCCCATCACCGAGAGCTGCTGTCAGGTGAATCCTCCTGCTCTTGGCTCAAGCTGGCTCCTCCAGTGCCACCTCCTGCCAGCTGGCACCCCCCGCCCCGCGTGACGCTCCAGGCTCTTTGGGAACTTGCTGAGCCTCAGGCACCAGCTCGGACGTGCCCGGCTCTCGTCCGGAGGCTGCTGATGAGGGCTGATTTAGTGGCGATCGAACAGCATTCGAAGTGCTCCTTGAAATATGAGACAAGTGTCGGGAACTCTCCGGGCGTAGGGGCGGCCGCGGTGCCCTGACGGCTGTGGCACACGGGCAGGAGCCGGCTGGGCTCAGCAGTGCCAAGGGCAGGGCTCGGTGCTCCCTTCACAGGCACCAGGTAGGAGCCTCCTGCGCCGGGCTGGGGCACCAAGTGCTGCCTCTTGAGCGTCGCTGCGTCCCGAGCCCAAACGGGTGGGTGGGCTGGAAATCGCCTCTGCCAGCAGAGAGGACTCTGTGCAGAGGCAGGATGGTGGAAATGCCCCCCCAGGGGGGCCTTGGGCTCCCCGGGGGCTCTGGAGGGGGGGCACACCCAGGGTGCCTGGTGCAAATGCTCATGGCAATGATGGGATCACGGAGCTGCTCAACGGTGCAAACCTCAGGGGATGGGACGCGGTGATTTGAGTTGTGTTCAGGTGAGGGGTTGTTGCGGCTTCTGGCTATTCTGAGGGTCCCTTCAGATGTGAACAGGGACCATGAAATCGGTCCTTACTTGGGGGGTTTGAGGGAATTCTCTGACAGTTGTTGGTGGCCACTTCCACGCCAATTCTTCTACTTCCACTGCTTTTATTTGCTGTTGTGTGTGCTCAGCCGGGAATAAGGAAGGTGGATTCAGTGGTGAGGAATCGTGAGAACTCGAATCAGACTTTTTTTTTTTTTTTTTTTTTAAATTTTTTGCTCTCTTAGAAGGTTCATGCAGACTTTCTCTTCAGGTGGTATTTTCCCTGCTCCTACACTGCTGAATGGACTGATCCCCCCATCAGCTGTTGTGATATTCCCTCAGCTCCATGGGGAAGGCAGTTTGACTGAGAGCAAGGTTCTGGTCCCATGTGTTGGCTTCAGAGAGTTCGGGCCCTATAAAGGTCCCATGGGAGTGGTGCTGATGACAGGAGGGAGCCTGAGGGTCCCTAGGCAGGGAACATCACCGGGGTGGCATCACTTAACCTTCACTGTGTTTTAGTTTCCCTCCTGTGAAAGGTAACAGCCCCCCAAAAAGATCCTCAGTGCTTTGCTGAAAAGGTGAAATCCACTCCAAAGTGGTTGTCGGTCAGGACACCCCTGGCACATGTGCCATGACCTGTCCCATGACCCATCCCAGCCACGAGCCACCTGGTTTGTGGCCCTGACACCTGAGAAGCAGAACAGGCGCAGCAGAAATTAAGTGAATGAGACAACAAGCGTGTGTGTAATTAGGACAGACCTTCAAACGCTGCCCCGGGAGCAGGGACAGAAGTCACTGGCTAATCAGAGCAACAGCAGTGCCTGCTTTAAAGACGAGGGAGACTTTGGGGATACTTTGTCCACATAATGTTCCAATTTTAGCTCTGCGTCCCGGGGTGTAATTGCATTAAAAATACCCGGGGAGGGGGAGGATGCCAAGGGCACCCAGCGACCTGCCTCCTCTGGCGTGTCCCCACCAGCGCGCCGCTCCTGCTGCGTTCCGAAGCCCCGTCTCACATTCCTGGCGCTGATCATCTCCCAGATCCGCTTTCCGGCTGTTCTGCTAATGGTTATCCCGGGAAAGGCCTCCGGCTCCGTTAACAGCTCGTGGGAAGACCTCCCGCTCCTTTTGGCTAAGCAGGACAACTGATGGAGACACTCCCGGGGTGCGGGAAGGCGCAGGATGGGACCGAGACCCGCCGAGGACTGGGGGTGCTGGCCCCGAGGGTGGGTGGGTGGCAGCGCACCCCCTCCCCGCGACGGGGGGGACCCGCTGGCTCCTGTCGCCGCTGTCCCCGGTCCCCGCCGTCCCCGGTCCCGGCTCCCACGCGGGAGCGGAGCGGCGGCGCCACCGCGGGGCCGCGGCCGGGGCTGCAGCGCCCCCGAGACACCCCCCGACCCCGCCGGTGGGCCCGAGGAACGAGTTGCCCTCTCCTGATGAGCGCTGTGTGGATGGGGAGCCCCACCCTGAACCCACCCACGCCAGCGAGACGCAGCGGGGTTTTGGGATGCCTGAGCCAAAGACCCCGTGGAGTACACTGGTGGCTGAGCCCCGCACAGTCCCCATGCAGCCCTGCCCGAGGATGCCAGGGGCGGCTCTGCAGGGCACCCTTGGGTCCTGCCTGGCCACCCACAGACGCCCCGGCCCCCCGCCTTGGCCCCTCGGGGTGTCTCGGCACAGCGTGCCTGTGGGTATTTGTAACCAGCAGCTGCCAGCTCCAAGGTGGTAACTGGATCACGGGGCTCGGGTGACCTTCGCGCCTCTGAGGCTGTTCTGGATGTCCCACCAGCTCCCAGCTCTAGGCTGGGCAGCAGGGACAGTGTCCCTGCAAGGCAAAGGTCGCTGGAGGGCTGTCCCCAGCTGACCGCAGTGCCTTCCTGGGCAGCTTTTCTCTGTGGTGTCCCTGCGTGGGTCTGGGGCTCCAGCTCCCCACACAGGGCGGTCCCAGATGGACCCACTTTCAGGACAGGCACCTGCTGGTGGCCGGCAGTCCTGGTGCCAGTTGTCCTCCTGCCATGCTGGGGATGGGCTGTGGAACGCCCACACCGCACACAAGTCCTGCCAGCTGAGTCTCTTGTCTGCAGAGAGTTGGTTCCATCCCAACTCTGCCTTGGGCAAACCCACGGTGCCGTCCGGGAGCGAACAGAAACTTGAACTGACACAAGGAGTGTCTCCTGGAGCTGGAAACTTGGAAGAAGTGGGTTATTCCCTGCTCCAGCACTAACCTTCTGGGAATGCTGCTGCTCGTGTCATCTGGCCCAAACGCTGTTGCTCTTGCTCAGGGATTCCCCCTGGATCCAGACACCCCAGAGGTGCGGGACCTGTGCTGGGCTCTCACATGGCACCCCGTTCCTGTCCCTCTGTCCTCACGGCGGGTCTGTCCTTCCTCCCGCAGGCATGAAGCGACCCCTGAGCCCGTCCCACAGCCCCGAGAGCGCAGTGCGGCTGGCAGAGGTGGCCAGCTGCCCCCCCAGCCAGCCCGAGCAGCGCATGAAGCGGGAGAAGAAGCACCAGTCATTCACGCTCTGCGAGGTCTGCAACATCCAGCTCAACTCAGCCGCGCAGGCTCAGATCCACTACAACGGCAAGTCCCACCAGAAGCGCCTCAAGCAGCTCAACAAGGGGAAGATGCCGGCAGCCCAAGGTAGGAGCCCACCCAGCAGGTCGAGCTTGCCCAAAGGCTGCCCTTGCTCTGGCACAGCTGCTTCGCTGGGCTCGTGGAGAGTTCGGGAACGCTGTGTTTTGTCCTTGGCGTCTCAGTTGCTGGTCTGCCCTGAGAATTGCAGGGCTTCCCCCAGCTGTCACTGCCAGCCCTCAGGTGGCTTTGGGGCCTGACAGGCCTCGCTGTGGCAGGCAGGGATGGACACGTGTGGGTCTGTCCATGTGTAAGTGTGGCTGCTGATGCTTTGTGTCTTTGTGAGCGTATTCTTGGGTTCTGTAGACGGTTTTGTGCAGCGGGGACGAGCGTGTCTGAGGGTGGAGTGGCTGTCGGTTGCCGGGCTTAATGGATGCTGCTTCCCAGGTGCCACCCTGACCCTGTTCCTCCAGGCTCCTGCTGTGCACAGCTCCTGTGTCTGTGCTGAGTTTGATTCAAAATGCTGCTTCGATGTTGGTGCTGAGGCCCCTTCAGCTGCAGCAGGGATGCTGGCCCATGGCAGGGATGCCGGCACACACAGGTGCCGCGCCGCTGGGCAGGAGCTCGTGCAAGGGCAAGGACTCACTTGCCCTCTGTGCCATCTGCCAGCGTTCACCTGGCTGGGCCCAGCTGGCTCTGCAGATTTTCTGCATAAAAGCAGGGAGATGTGCCCAGAAATGTCACCCTGTCACCATGGCTGACCTGCTCTGCCTGAGCTGTGAGGGTTTGTCTGGCGCTAGGAGCAAACCACGAGAATTTCACAGAATCACAGAATGCCCTGAGTTGGAGGGAACCTTAAAGATTATCTGGTTCCCTGCTCCTGCTCTTCCTAGAAACTAGGCAGACTGGAGCCATAAATTCCCAGCATGGCAATGGTCATCTCTGTGCCAAATCCTGTCCTGACTGGTGCTGGTTTTGTTTGGGCAAGGCCTGGGATATGCAAAGGAGTAGGTCTGTTCATCATTGTTACTGACAGATGGAAATATCGCCGGCTATTTTAATGGGGACAGGGCTCATAAATTCCAGCCTGCAGCTTCCAGATCCTACCCTGGATCTGTCTGTGGCTCGATGGGAGGCTGTCCAAGGATGTGTTTCCTAACGAGCCAAAGAATCTCAGAGCATGCCAGGCTGCTCTTTGTGCTTCTGCACCGTCCCTGACCTCTGCCAGCGTCGGGGTGCGCAGACGTCGCAGCCCCAGGGCCCTCGCATGCTCTGCTCAGCTGGGCAGGGTGCAGTGGCTCCTGCGTGTGCAGGGCTGGGATCTGCTCACTGGGGGATTGCAGGCAGCAGCTGCTCCCCCCTCGCCTCCCTGTCCCTCCTGTTCCCGCCGCAGCCGCTCCGTGCGGCTGGAGCCGACCTTTCCTTGCGCTTTCGGTTAAAAATCTCATTTCCAGCATCGTCCCAAGAGGGTACCATCCCTGTCTGCCTTGCCCCAGTGAGCTGAGGACAAGCGCAGGACAAGCTCCTGCCCGTGCTCCTGCCTGGGCTGAGGTGGGCAGGAGGGTGCAGGCAGGGCTGGCAAGGTGGTGGTGCTGGGGTGGCCCTGTCCTGTCCCATCACAGTTATCTGGGAGCTCTTCACCGGCCAAACTAGCACCTTTGGGTGCTGAGGAAATGCACCTGCCTGTGGTGATGGGAGCAGTCACCCTTTTTTGGGCAGGTGCCTGCTCTGGTGCTGGGCTCAGCTTGGCACAGACCACGGGGAGGAACAGCTAACAAGGGACTCCAGCGGCATGTCAGCACTGGGGGAGCTTTGGGAGGTTAAAGACAATGGATTAAATGAAATAATTGAGTTAGACAAAGATGGGACGTTCCTCTGGGCTGGAATCTCTGTCTCATGCTGACATCTACACCTACATCAAAGGCAGCTTCGCAGCTGCTGCTCAGTCTCCCCGTTCCCCTCTGGCTCCTCGGATCCCGTTCTTCCCTCATAAGCTGTGAACGCTGGCATCTTATGGAGCAAAGCTGCAGAGGAGCATCGCTGGCAAACGTGCTAATCAGTGTCATTACAATTCATTAGCTCAGTGCCAGAAAGACCCCAACTTAAAAACAAATCATTGTTCATTAGGCATTTCCTTGCAAGGCAGATTGCAGATCCCCACTGTCCCACACAGAATCACAGTGCAGGTGGTGATTAGATATGGGGTGCCCACAGATAAAAGATGTTTTCATGTCACAGATGCCAGTTCTAATCCAACTGGGTCACGAGTGATTTAATTATTGCCTGTGATTTCCAAGGGAGCCCAAGTGAGCTCAGTTCATCCTCAGAGTCCTCAGAAACCAAACCCCCATTTGATGCCGAATGAGCAGGAAGAGCTGATCCACCCCCAAAATGGGGAGTGGTGGCTGCAGGGTGAGGGCAGGGGCAGGGATGGGGGGCTACTGCTTCTCCTTGTCAACCTGGATGATCTTTGGGACTCCCATCACAGGACAGGCCGAGCTGGAGCATTTCAGGAATTTACAGCCTTATGCACTGCTCCCCAAAAGACCTTTCCACCAGTTTCAAAAACATCATGGGATGTAAAGAGCAGTTTGAGCTCGTTGCTGCTGGAGCAGCATCCCTGGGCCCTGCCAGCTCTCATTGCCCTGAGAGGCAGAGGGAAGCACTCTCCTTCAGAGCAGCAGGCTCCTGGCCCTGGGGGCTACTTGGCTGCTCCCCCAAACCAAGTGCCAAGGAGGGTTGGGCCAAAACACCCAGAGCCAGATGTGCCTCGGGGTTGATCCATGTCACAAGCTCTTCCTCCTCTCCGTGTGCCCCCTGGAACCCTCTCCCGGGCTCCTCAGTGCCACCTTCCCCCTCACACTGGGGCTGCCTGGTGCCGTTCCCCCCTTTGGCAACACAGCCCTGGAACAAGAGTTCCGTGCAAAGGGAAAGGTCCTGGTTTCCCCAGTTATCTGCTGAAATGTCTGTCCATGCGTGTTTGGGAGCAGAAAGGCTTGAGATGAAGCAGAGAAATCGCTGTGACAGCTTCAGCATCGCTGGGTCTGCGGCGCAGAGCGGGGGCCCCAGGAGGGGATGTGGGGACCCCGGGGGAGCCTGGGCTGCTCCGGGAGCTGGAGGGGCTGGCAGCTGCTGGTGGGATTATCTTGGGTTTCACAGGGAGCGCCAGCTGAACTCCCTGATTTTGGCAGCTAGGGGCAACCCACTCCCCTTGACTGGCTCCTGTGAGACAGAGTCTGGGTCACGGTGCCCGAGGCTGGGTTATCGCCTGCTGCACTGACCGAGGAGTCCATGGCCATGCTCTCCACTGGGCCAGGATAGCCCTGCTGGGAAACAGATCCTGAAAACCACCCAGAGCAGTGCCTGGGAAAGCTGTGCCCTGGCGTGGGGAGCAGTGGAGGGAGGGGAGCTGGTGAGTCTGACCATGGACAGTCTGCTGGGTGAGTGATCCCACGCCATGATTCTGCTCCCTGAGCCTATTTCATGGTCCCAGTCCAGGATCCTGCATGTGGTCCTGGTCTGTGATCCTTTTCCATGACCCTGCTCTGTGTGCTCTGGCATCTCATTGCTCAGCTGCAGCATGTTCCCTCCTCCTTCCCTCGGCTGCTCTCTGCTGTTGCAGCCCTTCAGCTGTTCATTACCAAGCAAACTGGTGCCAATCCCATTTTGTTCCATTTCGTGTTCCACACGGAACCCTTTAATTGTTGTTAATAAACAGGGCGATGCTCAGTGGGGCTTTGTCGGCAATAAAGCCGATGTATTGATTTAAATAATCTGCAAACATGTGGGATTAGGGTCTAATTGGGACTAATCAGGGTGCAGCGGCCGTGTCACCACTGGGTCGGGGCTGGGACGTCCTCGTGTCTGCCGGAGCTCCCGGCCAGGCCCAGCCTTGGGCACCTGCCAGGACCTGCTCCGGCAATGCCAGAGGGAACGTTGCTCTTTCTGGCTCCCTCCTTAACTCCTGCAGCAGCTCTCCTGATTTTGGGACCTTTTGGAGAAATCTGGCAGGGAAAGGCCGGGGTCTGCCTGGCGCAGGAGCCACCTCACAGTGTCCCTCGCCAGGGACGTTGGCAGCACATCGGGCTCTCCTGAACTTCCCAGCAGCAGATCCATGCCCAGCCTGAGGGTTAAAGGGGCTTTAACATTCATCTGGGGCAGACCATGCATCTGCTGGGTGCTGATTGACACCCAGTGCCCAGGCAGCACCAGGGGTCAGATTTTAAGCTTCTGTGAATTTAAGAAGGACAAACATACGGAGTCCTCCTGCTCCGCTGGCCTCGGCTGCTCCCTTCAGCTGCGAGCAAAGATGAGCAAAAATAGCTTTTCAGATCAGATTTGAACAACCTGGAATCTCAGTGGGGAAAATACAATGGTTTTTTTCATGTCTTAAAGATGTTGGCTGGGATCAGGCATCATTTGCAGAAGCCCAGTCGGGCAATTTTATGCTTTCCTTCCCTCTGCTCACTTCCAGGCTTCTCCCTTCCCGTTTGGGTGTAGGGATGGGTGAAGGGATGTCCCTTGGGGCTCCTGGGGGCAGAGCTGGGAGGGCTGAGAAGGGGAGGGATTTGCCCCTGCCACTGGGAATTGGCAGAAAAGCTCTGTTTCACTAAAAGCTCTTGTTCTACCAAGAAAGCCATTTTCCGTGGTGGAAAGGGCCTGCAGGCTCTATGTGAGAGGCACTGCATGAGCCCAGACCCTGCTCCAGGCACATCAGCCTCGTGCCAGCCCATGAATCCAGAGAAAACTGCTCCCTTTCTAAATCCTCGGAAAATACCCCATTAACTTGCTGTCCCTCTGAAAAGCCCAGCTATTCAGCTTTCTGTGGATTAATAACTCCAGCATAACTAATCTCTGATTTTATTGAGCCAGGAACTTCAAATAGAAAATGAACTGATCAGTGGTCAGCGTTGGCTGCAAGGGTTTCATGGTGTGGAGCCTTCCCCACTGGGACTCTGCCCTCCTGCTCTGCACCCTGAGCTCTGGCCAGAGCTTCAGGGGTGTCTTTCCCTGGCACACTTATTCTAAAAAGATCCTTAAAATTTAAACTCTCAGCCATAAAATGGCACAGAGAAGCTGCTGGGGCATGGAAGAGGTAAGAGACCCCATGGCAGGAGCTTGAGGGGCTGGGGTGCATGCTCCAGCTGCATCTGTGGAAGGACTTTGCCTTAAAAATACAGAGGACAAGCCAAAAGATGTCAAGGTCAGATAATATATATCAAGTAGGTTGGGTGGGCTGCAGGGGTGCCCAGGATGGTGTTGGCAGAGACTGTGCTGTGCTGCTGGCAGTGGCGATTTTTCCCCAAAATCAGTAGGAAATTGCCTCACGTTATTTTTTAAGCCCTGCAGTTGTGAGCCAGCTCTCCTTAATCGTGGATTTTGCTGTCACTTTCTTCCAGTCGGTTTGCTGTCAAGTTGCCTCAGTAGCGTTTCACAGCCACTCAGCTCAGGGCTGCCACACACGTGACATTAATTAGAAGTGGATTAAGAGCAAGGAGGAACATGTAGCCATGGAATATTTCACAATTTCCCACGTAACATCAGCTCAGCAGGTCTGGAAGAGGAAAAAGCCCGAGATTTATTTTAAGTGGGGAAAAAAATTATGAGAGCAGCAGCTAAACCGTGAGTGTGTCCCAACTTGTCAGCACCTGCTGGTCCCCATCCCGAGAGAGCTCTGAGCATGAAGGGGCCTTTTTGCAGGGCTCCCATCAGCAGCTCTGAGGAGGGGTGAGGTCCCTGGGAAGGGGGTGACGTCCCCCTAGGAAGGTGACACAGTTTTTGGGAAGCTCTGGGGTCAGAGGCATCAGATCCAACTGCATCCTGCTGGGGGAGCCCAGCTGTGCCCCCCAACCACTGTGTCTTAAACGTCCCCAGGGAGGGGAGAGGACACAGAGCACCTCGACATCCCCGGGTGGCTCTGCTGTTCTCAGGCAGCCGCTGTCCTGTTCTGACACGGGAGGGAGACGAGCATCCCGCAGCACCCGGCTGCATCCCGCAGCATCCCGCTCCCACCCCAGCTGTCACTGGGGATTAGAGGTGCTGGACGGAGCAGGTCGTGCCCGGCTGTGCGTGCGAGGGCTGCGTGGCCTCCCCGTGCCCAGGCGCTGTCCCAAAGAGCACCGGGGCTGGCTAGGGGGGACCAGGGAGGGGTGACAGCCACAGGGAGGTGACTTGTCTGGGGTCTCCATGATGGAAATGCAGCTCATCCCCCCAGGCCTCCAGCCCCGGTCCCTCTCTGTACCCACTGTGTCTCTGTGTTGTGCTGCTCGCCCGGGGACACTGGAGGAGTGAGCTTTTGGAACTGGGCGAATGGGGAGCGGAGGCAGCTCGGGGGGAGCTGGGGGAGGGCGAGCGAGGGGTTGTGGGTAGTGTAGAGCTGTCACTGTGATTTAGGGCCGACTGCTTAAACTGTTTTATGTTCCCAGACAGTAAGTCGTAAGCAATATAAAATTTTCTCTGAAGAGATGATCTCCCCTCGTCACGCTCCTGTGTCTTTCCTGGAGTGAGCTCTCCTTTCCATAACCCCATGGCGTCAGCACGGGTGTGCAGAGGGAGAAAATGGGATTCTGGCCTTTGGAGCCACAGACACAGCCCGGGGTTGGGAGCAGGGATCGAGGGGCTGGGCTTGCAGCCCCCCCAGGCTGTCCCCACCTCTCTGCTTTTGGGGTGTGCGAGTCGGATCAGGACTCTGGAGCTGTTGGAGCTGCCGGAGCTGTCGGAGCTGTCGGAGCTGTCGGAGCTGTCGGAGCAGGGATGCCTCTGCCTGCGGGCACTGCCTGTTCGCCTCGAATTCAGTTTCCTTCTTTTTTCTTGCCCCTGAGTTATCGCTGCTTTTGGAAAGCTCGCCCATGACGCTGCTCCAGCTCACCTTTGGTATTTTATACAGTTACATATTTATGAAAAATAGTTTAATTTATTTGGCCGTTGCCGTGCCAGCAGGAGTGTCCTGGTGTGCTCTGTGCCGTGGCACCCGAGTGTGTGCCCAGAAAAGCTCCCTGGCCCTGGCAACCCCTGAGGGGCCAGACCTGAGCAGGGACCTGGTGAGTGAGACTGGAGCCAGGTCATCCCTGTCCAATTAAGCATCCAGAAGTTTTTGGGTAGCTGGTTTCCATGCCAACCCCCAGCAGAATCCATATGGGGGGTCATGAGCCCTGTGGCCCCCCAGAAAATCTGCACAGGGCCGGTGGGAACCGAAGCGTGGTGGCAGGTGGAACCCTCTACTCTGTGCCTTCCAGGAAGGCCCTCTGAGATTAGATGGAAAATATTACATTGTCTCTCTGAAACTGTTTCCAGGTGTAATTTCCACCCCTGTTCCTGATAATTAAATATTTTTAGGTCATCCAGTTTCTCCACCCTATTCGCAGACCTGTCCTGGATGCCTTTGTAATTAGCCATCTCCCTGGGAAAGATGATTAAGGTGGGAGGCACAATGTGCCCGCTCTGCTCCCACAGCCCTGCCCGCACTGTCAGCTCATCCTTGGGGGGCAGAGCTGGGGGGTGTGTCCCCCAGGACCACCAGACCCCTCCACAGGCACACGGCACCCAGTTTACTCTTTTTAGATGCAAAAAAGCAGAAATCACCAGGAAGGATTCATAAAAAACCCCTGGGGATTAATTAAAAAACAGGATCTGGGTGGGCACTGTGGATTCGGCGGTTTAACGAGTTCCTGTTTATCAGAGGAATGACGGGGGGACCCAAGCTGCAAACCCCATCCTCTTTGTGTGGGAACCCCCCGAGGGGAGGATTCAGCCCTTAAAATATGTTACCTTAATCCTGAGCAAACTCAGGAGCAGGAAAGGTCAGCGCCCGCCTTCCTGGCCCAGCAGGGATGAAGCGCCGGCGGCTGCTCCAGCCGGAGCCTTCTACTCCTGACAGGGCTCAGGTTACAGAGCAGAAGAAAACTGATCCATATCCTCCAGGTGTATCGGTCTTGATCCTATCTGGCATCTTTCACCCCCAAATTATACCCTAAATCCTCGGTGAACAAAGTCAGCCAGAAAGGCTCTGGAGGGCTTGGCAGACCTGGGGGATGGGGGGAGTGCTTCTTCCTGGGTTTTTATCCCTCTGTCTCCCTTCTCCTTTATTGACGTGTTCATTGCCCAATTCCAGTCACTATTTGCCAGACTCCTTCTGGAGTCTAAGGCTGGGGAGAGCCTTTCCTGGATTTCTCTCATCCAGTGAATAGTTTAACACTGCCCTCAGTAGGGTTCAGATTAATCTCTCTCTTGTAGTTCCTGGAGCCTCTCCTCACAAAGAACCCAGTGAACTGGTGACATTAGGGACAGCCTGTGCCCAAACCGAGCCCGAGCACCCTCCCTGTCTCCCTGCCCTCCCTCTCCCTTTGAGCCACAAGGACAACTCGAGCAGACCTGCCCAAGCAAGTCCAGCTCTACGGTGGCTGTTGGCAAACGCTCTCCTCTGACTGCGTGTTTGGGATTTGCCTCTTCCAGGATGTGTGTGATGAGCTGCATGCTGAGGGCTTGGGGGCTGGGGCCTTTTCACAGGGAACCCTCTGGTTCTGTCCCCGTGCTCAGCTCCATCCCACAGCGCAGGTTGTGGGGAGCAGCAGCCACTGGCTTTGCTCCCCAGGGGGATGGAGCGGATGACGGCACCTCCAGGAGGGTGACACGGGCCTGGGCCCTGTGGGAGGGTTTGTGCTGCTGCCCTGTTTTGTGCTGCTCCCCTGCCCACCAGGGTGCAGGGACAAATATAGCAAATTATGCACCCGCTGGACCCACGCTGTGGTGCCGGGAAATTCCAGTGATCTGCTGGGCTGGGCAGGGAGGGCTGGAGGCGTTAATGGCAGGGGCTGTAATCAGCACCTGCAATTAGCCCCTGCTCCAGGTGGCCTCAAAGGCTTGGCCACAAAGGAGCACAGCATCCCACGCCGCCGATGTTCCTCCTTCTCCCCCCCTCTGTGTCACACCAGCTCGAGCCTTTTCATCCATGGCAATGCCAGCCTGGACCTGCCCGCCCAGCTGGGATGGGAGAGCACCAGAGGGAGCTGGGAGAGGATTTATTGATGGAATTGATGGGTAGAACTCAAGGGGCTGGTCAGGAACGGGGGCAAGGGTGGATGGCGGATGGAGCGGTGGGTCAAGGTTGTACATTGGTCCAGCTGGTCTTTGCCAAGAGATGCCAGACTTGCTCATGGCTTGTGGTCATCCCAGGGGAAAGGAGAACAACCACCATATGGTTGTCAACCCCACCCTCCTCCCACACTTTACACTTCCATGCTCCCTCTGCTCGACGCTCCTTGCAGTAACACCAAACTGCTGATGACATTAAACAAATTAATATCGGGTTTAAATAGCCTGCGGGAGGCCAGGGCCAGGCACGCGGGGCCAGCTGTCAATCCCAGATTAGTGACTGCCCTGGCTAAACTTATTGCTGCCGCTAACGACCCCGACAGCAACACCCTGCCCAGGGCTCTGCCAGGGCTGCCACGCTGCCAGCCGAGCCTGGGTGGGTTTTGGGAGAAGGACCCGTGGGGGGCCCTGGTCTGGCAGCAGTGCCCAGGGGAAACCCTGATGGCTTTAGACACTTTTCAGTGCACCAAAATTCTGTAATTTACCCCAAAAGTGCCTGGTCTGGCTGTGGCACATGGGAAAGGACTTCAGCATCTCATGGTTTAACATGTTCATTTTCACTCTGCCCGAGGCCCAGCAATTCCTGCCCAACTCCTTGAATTGTTTGACTTGAGGGAAGTATTTAATTCCCTCCTTGTTGCTGTCTCCCTTTGAGGGAGTGGGGGGAGAGGATTGTTTCCTCTTTTCACAAGCAGGTTTTTCATCGTTTCCCTGTTTAAAGGGCACCAATGTAAGCAAGTCCTGAGCCTCCCCTACCGAGAAGAGACCAAAAATCAGTGCAGAGAAGGTGCTGCCATGGGGAGCCCAACTGCCACAGCCTCTGCTAACAAACCAGTGGGGCGGGCATCAGGCCCTGGGCTCGTGAAAACCCCAATCGTGGGGGGCTGGGGTGAGCCCTGCACGTGGATCAGGCTGTCCGAGTCCACTCATGTCATCCCATGAGCTGATGCCACGCTTGGGTCGGACCCTGCGTGTTTCCAGTGCTTGGCGTCAGTGTTGAGCTGGGCAGGGACCCCCAGGCACCGGGCAGGGACCCCCAGGCACCGGGCAGGGACCCCCAGGCACCGGGCAGGGACAGGCGGCTCCTGCTGCCGAGGAGTCTTTCCCGGGGGTCGGGGTGCGTTGCTGCCGCTGTCTCCCCTCCCTGAGCAAACCCAGCGGCGGAGACCCACGGGGGCACCTTGGCAGGTGTCACCCCAAAGCTTGGAGGACGCTCGGACAGAGCCCCGGGGGCGCAGCGGAGCCGCTGAAGGTTCCCTCCTCCCGCCCCGGGTTTCGGTGCTTGGGCAGCCCCGGCGCTGGGAAGGCTGTGCGGGGCGGGGGCCGCCCGCTCCCCCCGCCCATTTCCACGCCGATACCCGGCACCTCCGGCAGCTTCTCCCCCCGCGTTCCGGCGGGGCCGAGGCGGGGCCGGACGCGGGGCGAGGGGCGGCAGCGCTGGGTGTTGGAGAGGGGGTGCGCCCGCCCGGCCCTGCCCGCAGCTCTGCCCGGCGAGCGGGAGGCACCGGCAGCGCGGAGGCGACGCAGCCGCATCCAAAATGCTTCTAGGTGGGTGAAACGCAACTTTCCCCGCAGCCTCATCTCTCCCCGTTGCCCCCTTTCTCTCCCCTTCCGTCGTCCCCTCACCCCGGTCTCGCCGCTGGCGGAGCCGCTGCCCGGGGCAGCCGGAGACCGACGGTGCAGCGGGACCGGGGCAGCCGCGGGGCTCCGGGGCCGGGCGGGGGTCGGAGGGACGGTGGGGTTGGCGCGGAGGGGATCGGGGTATCGCCCTGCCGCTGTCCCGGGGCTGCTCCGACCGCGATTCGAGCGCTCCCGGCTCCTGCCGAGTTCCTTCAGCTGGGGAAAAGGGCACTAAATCAGGGTCCAGGCTGTTCTTTATGGACAGAAACAAAACGAATTGGTTCTTATTTTGCTGGTAGCTATGTTCAGGCTGCGTGTGTCTGTGTCTCTTCTCCACTTTGAGATTTTGGCCACAAACTTAACTCTGAATAGTGAAACATTGAGGTGGGTTATTTTCTGCCGGGAAAGAGCCCCAGGAATACGCGGTACTCTAAGAGTCTGGGCTTGGAGCGAGGGGCTAGGAATGGGCTCGGCATCAAACTCAAATATTGATTCACCCGTGGGGTCCCCATCTTGCTCCCAGCAGGGCTTGGCATCCCAAATTACCCTATGAGATTTTCTTGTTTCTAAGCGAATCATATCATTCCCATTCCCTATTGCCGTCCTGCCTAAAACACCCGTTAAAGAGCTGCTCTTGTTATTTGCATCAGCCGAGGCTGTACCCTACACCCACAAAATGGTCCCTCCCCGCCCAGCACACAGGCAGCCTGTTCCCTCGGCTCCCAGCCTGCTAATCCTAATTACTTACGGGATTCAAGCTGAGTTTGACTCACTGCATCTTATTGATTTTTCCCAGGGCTGCAAAAAGAGGAGGGAAAAGGTTGTGTGCTGACGGGGCTGGATTTTGCCCTTGCTCTTTATCGGGGGTGTCAGCTCCAACTTGTGTTTCTGCTGCGACCGTGATGCAAATGTTTTGGTGCTTTCTGTGTGAAATGAAGGCTGCGGGGAGCAGCCAGCAGTGTCCTGGCGAGGGTGGCCAGGTGGCTGGTGGTGGAGCTCCGTGGCCAGGCTTGGCCATCGCGGGCTCGAAGAGCAGAGCAGCGGCTGCAAACAGAGCGTGACGCTGCTCTTGGACCCGTTTCATGTGGATTCAGGGCTGGTAATTTTAGCGGGTTTGGTATTATCAGCACTAAGTTCGTGGCAGGCGCTGGGGAGGGAGGGTGGCCCTGGCCGCCGGCAGGAACGAGTCCGGCACATCCCTGAGGGCTTCTCTCCATGCGTGTCCATGCGTGTGCACATCCGTGTGAGCACGGGCACGTCTGCAGGCTGCCACACACTCGCTTTCCTCTGGTAACATGTCACTGGCGTGTGCTTTTGGGTGCCTCTGGCTGCTGGAGCCGGGAACACGGGTGTCATTGGTCTGGCACCACGGGTCAGGGCCGCGCTGAGGTGCCCACGCTGGGGTGGCTGCAGCCCCAGCTGTCTCCCATGGATCACTTTAATTTTTCTAATAGTTTGAAACACAATCTTTTCTCCAAGCTGTCTTTCCCTGTATCTCTGGAACGTGTAACACTACTCGGGATATTTATCTGGAATACTTGTCGGGCAAGGCAGGTTTAAAAGACAAACAGAAACCAACAGCAGAGCTTGCTTTTCGCCTTGTGGTCTCAAATGTGGAGGAAATCTTGAATAGCCTCTTAAGCTTCAATTTTGACCCCGCAGTGCTCTGGGCTTGCTGGCAATCCTGTGCTGGGACCTCTGGGTGGAGGAATGTGATGGTTGGATAGTGCTTGCATGGTGATTCCAGCCCTCTGGAATCTGTGGGGGTTAATGGTGAGGGGAGCCTGGCCCCACTGAGCTGCTGGGTTTGGCTTTGGGGCTTCTTTGGCAGATGGTGGGACGGAGCTCTCCCTGCGGCTGTTTTGGGTGAATTTTCCCTGTAAATGCAGCGGTTTGTTTTTATTACTGGGGCTTGCTCCGAGCAATGTCCTGGGGGAAACATCTGTCCCCTGGTTTCAACCCTGAGTGAAACCTGGTGGGGGGGCACAGGGGGCTCCGACCTCCTCCAACAGCCTCAGCCTACCCTTCAGAGTATTTTTAGACCAAGCTGTCATCTAATCTTGACCTCCAGGATGATGTGGGCTAGAAAATATCACTGCATCTCCAGCATCAAGCCGAGGGTATAATTCACAAATCTCCTCAGCCCATTTTTTAATTATGGCTCACCTTGCTGCAACAATGAATTGCTAACAAGTATTTTGAGCAAACATGGACTTTTTTTTTTTTTTTTTTTTTTAAAGTTTCTCGGTGCTGATGCTCCCGGCAGGTGCTGCCAGCACCGATACTTTGATGGTCTGTTCCAGCACCCACCTGATGTCTCCGAGCTTGTAATGACTGCAGGGGCTGGGGATTTAGCAAATTGCTTTTTTTTTTTTTGCCTTTCCTGAGCGGGATGTTGGAACAAGTGGGTTGGCTGCTCCCACTCTCCGCCAGAGTGATTATATTAGCGTGGCCTGGGTAGGAGTGGCGGAAATTACAATGAAATACTAGAGGTAGGAAATAAAAATCTAATTAAAAAATAATGACGGATGTGTGTCATCTTCCAAACCCTGGTCATGACCAGCCCAGCTGTGGGGCAGCTTTGTTGGGGGGTTACACACTCCAGCCATCAGCACAGCCTCGATGGAGCTGTGCTCAGGGAATAACACTGGGAGCAGAGAGCACGTGGGGGGAGGCAAAGGGCTTAAGAGGGGGAATATGCAAGTGGACTGGAGTTTGAAAGCCCTCTTGGCCCCTCAGGACTTGCTCCCCTGAAGAGTGAGTTGGTGGGCTCCCCTGAAAACGGGGTGATTCCCCTTTTCTCCCTTCCCGAGCAAAGCTGGGACTGGCTGGAGCCCACGTGGTTTCACTGCTGGGAGGCGGGTGCTGGGGACAGCTGAGATGGTCTGTGTGCACGTCTGGGATGGCACCACTGAGAGGGGATGGTCACTGGCCTAGAGCCTGGCTCTGCCACCGACCTGCTGGGTGGCCCTGGCCATGTCACTTGTCCTCTCTTAACCTGTCTGTCTCCTCGTGGCTCTTCTCAGCTCTCCGGGGGCTTGATGCCAGCCCAGCCCGGGCTGTGTGAGGGAGGTACCTGCCTTCAGGTGCTTCAATAATAGAAATCATTAATTTTCACCGCTAATGGAAGAAATGCTGCTCTGTGAAAAATGTGCGTTGGCTTGGAGGCAATTCAAAAGGCTGGTGGAGACGGGAGCCCCTAATTTGTTCCAAATTGGTTATTTCACTGGAATGGAGAGAAAGCATCAATCTGAGGAGCTTTTCTCCCTTTTCATTTCTGTCAGCCGCTCCTTGGCTGTAATGAATTGGACTTGGCTGTAATTTGTACGATTTATACAGTGCCCAGAATAAAGACTAAACTGATCCAGGGCTCTGGTGCTCCCCTGAGCTCTCAGTCTCTTGAGAAGACCCTGACCTCTCCCCCACCACCCAGGGAGGGATGGGCAGGGCTGTGGGCAGTGGATCCCAGAGCAGGGTTCAGTGTTTGCCACCTCCTTTTCACTGCCCCTGGTCAGGATGAGCCCAGATCCCTCCTGAGCCACCTTGGTACCTGTGGCAGAGGTTGGTGGGGCCTTGGCTGGGCTGCATCAGCCCCAGTGCTGGCTGTGACATGGATGACACAGAGCTGGTTGAAATCTCTGCTGGGGGAGGCATCACTAAATGCTGATTTTTCAGATCATTACCTGGCAGACAGGGAGAATTGGGAATTAAAATCCAAAGGCAGTTGGACTCGATGTTTGTTGGCAGGGGGAGGAAAAGAAGCTTGATAGAGCAAGACCCATTGTCCAGTTTTGCTCCTCAGCAGCTGTTTTTGACATGGGTGGTGTGGGGTGATTCTCCCCGTGGCTCTCAGGGAGCAGGATGCAGCCAAGCTGCCTCCCAAGGACCAGGTGCATGGACTGGAGGAAGCCCAGAGAGAGAGATCACCCTGTCCCTGCCTCTGCTCCTCGACAAAAGGGCTTTGCCCTTCTCAGCTGCTGCTCGGAGGAGCCTCAGCCCAGAGCTGGGGTCGCCGGCGGGGAGAGATGAGCATGGCCCCCCCTCCCCAGCCCAGTAATCCTGTTGTGGCCATGTCCAGAGTTTGCAGGGATGTCATTCGAGTTTATTTCAAGGCTTGTTCCCTCCCAGCTGCAGTCACGCAGCTGAAGGTTGTGACAAGGCTGTGCAGGGGAAGGAGGCACGAGGCAGCATCCTGCAAGCTGACAGTGGCTGGGAGATGTGGGGGATTTTCCCATTTCAGCAGCTCAGGGGACTTCTTTTCCAGCAGCACCCACTGGTTCCCTCTCCATGGCCCACTACCCACCCAGGCTCCTCCACAAGGACCTGAGTGTGCTGGAGCCAGACTCTCTGTACCCACAGCAGTGTTAGAAGGGCCCCCCTGGCAGAGGAGGAACAGCCCCCCCTGAGCACCCTGAGTTGTGTGGGAGAGCTGGGACACAGCAGGGAAATACTGGGGTCCTCCAGCATCCCCTTCCCTGTGTGGGAGCACCTTCCCTTTCCCGTCTCCCTCCGGTCTCTGCAGATCCCGCAGGAGCTGTCCTTGCCAGATCCGCCCGTCCAGGCACCAGCCCGGGGGCTGCAGGAGTATTTTTAATTTGGCTGAGCTGACACGGTGCCGGGTGCTCTCTCCCACATGAGACAGCGGCTCCTCTCTGCCTCCCCCCCCTCCACCACACGCGGCAGAGATTGAACTGAGCTGTCACCACCTTCGGGTGTGAGGGATGCGGCCGGGCAGCTCCTGTGAGTCCTCCCTCCTGTGCATCCTCCCAGTTCGTTTTGGGGGCTGTCACAGCCAGGGTTTTGGGTGCACAGGGGGAGCAGGGACCTGCAGGGTGCTGCCCCATCCTCTGTGATGGCCGAGGATGGGGGCTGGTGGAGCCGGGCACCACGGGGTGGGTGGACAGGAGAACCGGGGGCTGTGCGGGGATGGGGCTCCCTGGGGTCAGCAGCTTTGGTGAACAGCACCAACAGCAACACCAGCACCTCTGCTTCCCTGCAGGAAGAGTGTGCGTCATTCCCCAGAGCCTGACTGGCTTAGAGCAGGAGTGGAAACAAAATCTCATAAATATCTTTGGACTCAGGGATTTAAAATCTTTTGGGGTAGTGTGGCAGCGTTTGGTCTCTTCTGTTCAGCTCCTTACAGATGCAGTGAGAAACCCTCGGAGGACCCAGCCGTGGATGTGGGGCTGGAGTGCTGGTAGGGGTGTCAGGGACTGGCCTGGAGCATCCCAGTGGGAGCTACGTGCTTGGGGTCTGCTCCAGCCAGCAGAGGCGTGGGACTCCAGTGGAAACCGGGGCTCAGATGGAAACTGTGGCTCATGGCCGTGGCTGCCCTCGTGCTGTGCAGATGATGGATGTGCTGGTGCAATGGGGCACCTGCCTGCCCGGCTCCCAGGCATGGCACAGCAGGGAAAAATAGCAATGATTGGCTCAAGCCAAGGCGGCTGCTGCTGCATGGGGGTAAACAGGAGTATCTGCACTTCAGTTCCTTTAGGAAGGACATCTGATATCTGGCAGGGATGCGAGGGCAGGGTGCTCAGCAGGGTCAGGAACATCCTGTGAATACTGCCCAAAGCCCACGTTAAAGCTGGAGGCTTCCAGCAGAAATGGGCACGAGGGGCAGAAGGGATCAGTGAGTTCAGCCATGCAGGCAGAGGATGTTCCCGACTGAAATCCACCAGTCCTGCTAATGGATCCCAGTACAGGGGCTTGATGGGGTCCCCACGGGGAGCAGGGTTGGCCCCAGCCACTGTTCACTTGGAACTGCTGACCTTTGCAGTCCCACTCCAAATGCTGGGAACCAGGGGACGCAGCAGGCTCCTGCCTAAAAACTCATTAAAAAGGCTCAATCCTCTTTTCTCGAGGCATTAGCACAAGAATAAATTGGGCATATTTTCACCCTGAGAGCCAGCTTTGGTTTCACCAGCTCCTGCTCTCATTAACCCTGGGCTAAGGTGGCCAGGCAGGAATGTCCCCAGAGCAGGAAGAGCCTCTTGCCCGGGGATATGTGGAGGAGCCTGAAGAGAGGAATTCACCGGGGGCTGCCAGACCCCCCTGGTGTGGAGCCAGCCGGAGCCAGGTAGAATGCAGCCCCTAATCCAGGCACATTCCAGTGGGCCACATCCCTCCTCATAGCCTGACTCTGCAAGGGGCAGTCGGGGTGGGAGCATCCTTCAGCTCCCAGGCACAGGGTCTGTGCTGGGGAATGAGGAGTGGAGTTCCTGTCAGGGGTCCTGCAGGACACTGGTGTCCTTTGGGATTTCAGTGTCCTCAGGAGCATCGTTTGGGGGAAAGCAAAGGTGGCACAAACCCCTTGTTTCTGGAAGAAGGTGAGGGGCTCTAAATCTCACCTGCATTTAGTTCTAAAAGGAAAGATTTTTTGGGGGGGGGGGGATGAGTGGAGCCCCTGTGCTCATTGGGGAACCCCGGGATGAGGGGGTGGGTTTCTAACCCAGCCCTGCAGCTATGGACCGGTAGCACGGGTAACCAGGAACACGCTGTGCGGTTTGGACCTGCATCCTGCCGAATTTCCGTGGCTGGGGCGTGTGGGGGGCACTCGCATCCCGGCTCTGCCCAAACCCTGGGGGACACCCATCCTGGCTGGACGCAAACGCTCCAGCAGCTCATCCCGTGAGAATGAAGGGACCCGGTGCGGGGACCCGGTGCGGGCATCCCTTGGAGGGGGAACCGGGGGGATGTTCCTGTGCGCTCAGCACCTCGGGCAAAAAAAAAAGAAGGCATCCCGGCAGGTGAGCCCTCGGCGGGCAGCCCCGTGTGCTTTCCCCCCCAGAGGGGGCGAAGAGCCCGTGTCCCGGCTGCTGTCCCCGCTGTCCCCCGCGGCCTGCCCGGTGCTGGCCACCGCTAGTGGCCACTGCCGCCAGCCCACGGCATCAGCGGCGAGCCCGGCGGCCCTCGCAGCAAGATGGCTGCGCCCCTGCTCCCGTGAGCCGGCTTTGTTCCCGCAGCTCGGCCCCGCGGGGGATGCGGGGCGGGCGGTGCTGCTGATGCTGCTGATTGTGGCTCCCCAGCACCTCGCTTCGTTTCATTTTTTTTTTTTTTTTTTTTTTTTTGGCTGGGTTTGGTGTGGGTTTTTCTTTTTCTTTTATTTTTTTTTTTTTAATTTTTTATTTATTTCTTCCCCCCTCTATTTAAAAAAAAAAAAACAAACCAAAATCTGGGAAGTTTACAGCCCGCCCCCCCCCCCTCCCCAACACCCCAAAGCTTATGGCGGCCTTTCCATGGTACGTATGTTTAGGGGTGGGTGAGCGGGGTGGGCGCGCCGGGCTGGGCTGGGCGCTGGGGCTGCTCCGCTCACCCGCACGGGGTGAGGGCAGGCGGGGACGAGGCTCGGGGGGGCAGCAGCTCGTCCTCTCACAAGTCAGTCCTGGAGTGTCACCCCCATCTGGAGCTGCTTCCGAGTCGCCCAGGACGCGCAGTGATGCTCTTCCCCGCGGGCAGCAGCAGCAGTGAGGGGTGCTGGGCTGGTGGTGCCAGGACTGGTTCTGGAGCTCCGTGGGTCATGCGGGAAGGGGGTGCTGCGGTGCTCTGCTCCATCCCGAGCTCCCCCTGACCCCATGCACCCCATACACTAATTGCTGCTTTTTCTTTTTCTTTTCAAGGCAGCGGTTTTTGCTGGAGTGAGTGCTGTGGTGGGGAGGCTGTGCTGGATGGGGTGGGAGTGAATGGGGTCAGTGACGGGGGATAGAGCATAGGAATTCACCTCCTGGGGCTGAGCACTGTCCCACTGCAGCTAGAGGAGCTCAGTACGCTGCTGGCACTGGGATGGGGCTGCTGTGCCAGGCAGCTGCGGTGCTGGGCATTCCAGGACCACCTGCCAGCATCGCCCAGGGCACCCCATGGGAAGCCCAGGATCCATGGGAGTGGGCACTCAAAGCACTGGGAGTTGGGGTGTTGCTTTAATGCCTAAATTGTGTTCCCCCTGCTCCCTAAGGGCTGTGGTAATGGCTTCGGTTTGGGAGGTTTGTTCTTCAGAAAAACCCCAAGTTCCTCTTGGGTTTCTCAGCAAGTCACATGGACTGATGGTATTTCCCGGCTTCGCTGCTGCTGAGTGTCCATGTTCTTTCCATTTTCCTCTGCATTTTGGTTCTACCCCTTCCTCACCATGTGCTAGGTTCTTGCTCTTCCTCTTCCCACCACCTTTATCAGGGCTCAGTTTGGATTTTCAATCCAGTTCATGGAGGAATGTGAGGATTGGACTGAGTGGGGCTGAAATGTAGGTAAGGGGTCAAGTGAATGCTTAAACCCTGCAGCTCCTGGTTTGGTTATGTGTGTAAGTGCTTTGCAGCTCAGTAGGTATTCGGGAGCCTGGGCTGGAGCAGGTTGAGTGTGTCACCCCCTGGGAAGGACACTGGGCTGGCACTGACTGTGCAGAGCACAGTCCCACTGCCATGGGACCTGCCATGGCTTCAGCAATTCCCTGGGATGGAGACAAGCCAGACAGGACTGGGAGCACACGTGTGTGTGCAGGCACTTGTGTCTGAGCTGTCTCCCAGTCTCCCACCCTTGTGCAGCTCCAGAGCCCTGGTGCTCGCTACTGCTGGCAGGTGCTGCTCCTTTTTGGATGTTTCATCCAGCTCAGCCTTCCTCACCTTCCCAGCATCAGCACAGTGGGAAGGGCTGCTCCAGAGGGAAGTGTATGGCTGTCCCTGTGGTGATGGGACTGTGTGTGCTTGCACCAGTCCCACCAGTGACACCGAGAGCTGACGGTGATGCCGGCACTCGATGGGATGCCCCTGCATGGTGCTGGGGCTGTCGCACAGCCTGGCCTGCCCTGAGCACCACTGTCACCACCGCTGCCACCACGCCACCATCGCCATGCCACCGCAGCCCTTCGCTGAGCCCTGGCTGAGGTTTGCAGGGCCCTAATCCCTTTCCCTTGTGTCTCTTTCATCTCCAGTCGGACCAGGAGAGTGGTAATAGACCTTCTCACTAAGTTAAATGTGCAGGCTGCTCCTCAAGGCACGGTGCGGTTCAACCGTAGTGTTTGATTTCCCAGCCACAGCAGTATGGTGCCTCCAGGGAAAAAGCCGGCTGGGGAAACTTCCAATTCCAATAAAAAGTGTAAACGCTATTTCAATGAGCACTGGAAGGAAGAATTCACCTGGCTGGAGTTTGACTATGAGAGGAAACTCATGTTTTGCGTAGAGTGTCGGCAGGCGCTGGTGAAGAACAAGCACGGTAAGGCGGAGAACGCCTTTACCGTGGGCACGGACAACTTCCAGCGCCACGCGCTGCTGCGGCACGTCACCTCCGGTGCCCACCGCCAGGCGCTGGCCGTGAACCGCGAGCAGCTGGCCTTCGAGACCCGCGTCCGCAGCCACCCCGAACTGCGCTCGGTCATCAAGGTGGAGGTGAACCCGGCGAAGGTGGCCGTCCTCACCACCGTCTACTGGATGGCCAAGGAGGAGATCCCGGATGAGAAGTGCTCCTCCCTGCTCAGCTTCCAGAAGTTCAACCTGTGCCAGGCGCTGCTGGCCTCGGAGCACAGCGAGTACTACCACCCCGGCAGCGTCAGGGAGATGCAGGTGGGTGTGCGGGGCTGGGGGTCTGTGCCTGCCGGGGCTGGACGGTGCTTGGCCTTCATCAGAGCCAGCGGGGTGTCTGTGCCCACGGGAGCTCCCTGAGCTCAGGAGTTCAGTTAGCACGCTGGGGGTTTTTCCTCTTTTGCCCTAAACTGGGCGCTCAGAAAGATGAAGGAGCCAGAGAGTTCAGAAAGGATTTCTCTGAGTTTTACAAACGCTTCGTGCCTGCTAAAATCAAATTAAATTTTTTAGCGAGTCTTGGCCGTTTGCCAGGCTCTTCGGCTCTCTGCAGAGCCTTATTTTGCTGCAGATAGATTAAACCCACTAATTAGGTTTCCCGGCCTGTGGTGATCCTCACAGCACTCACACACACACACACACACACACAGAGGAAGTTTCCCCTCCAAACTGGGATGTGTGCCTGAAATGGGGGAAAATGAGTAAAGAAGGAAAAGACACTGCAGAGTTCTGCTGCTGCTCCTGCCCGTGCTGGGCCAGTGAAGCACTGATGGAACTGCTGGAGTTGAACTTAGCAGGCGGGTTCCCGGTGTCCTGCCCTGTGGCCAGCACAGGCAGCAGCTCGGGAATGGAGTATTGGGGCTTCTGGTGCTGTTGGGTCCTGCTGTAGCTGTGGGACTCTGACCCCCAGCTTGGGGCAGGGGCCCCCAAGCTCTCAACCTTGTGCTCAGGCTGCTGGACAGGGCCGGGAGGAGGCAGTTTATTATAGGGAAAAGGAAAGTGATTTCCAGCCTGTGTGTGCAACTTGTGCAAGGGCTTTTCCCTGGCTTGGGCCCTCGTGCTGCTGCAGGAGGTGGGAGCCCGGCCGCTTGCTGCGTGCTGGGGGCTGCGCGTCTCCTGCTGCATCTGAACCTCACTTGTGTTTCTCTCTCCCTCCCCGTGCCCCTCCTTCGACTGGCTCAGGCAGCCATCGCCAAAGTCCTGCACAACGAGGACAGGCGCAGGATCAAAGCCTCGCCGTTTGTGGGGCTGGTGGTGGACGAGACGGTGGACGTTCTGGAGCACCGCAGCCTCGCCGTGTTCACCACGACGGTCTCCCCCTGCAACGGGCAGACCTCCACCGCCTTCCTGGGCAGCTTTGAGCTGCCCGCCGGGGAGGCCTCCACCGTGGCGGGCAAGGTGGGCGAGGTGATGCGCTCCTTCGGCATCCCCACCATGAAGCTCACCTGGCTCAGTGCCGACAGCGCCTCGCTGGTGGCCGAGCGGCTGAGCGGGGTGGGGACCGCGCTAACCTCGCTCTGCCCGCTCCTCACCGAGATGCACTGCCTGTCCCACGGCAGCTCCCTGCTGCCGGCTGAGACCATCGGCACCACCGAGTACCTCCGGAAGTACGAGACCACTGTGGATGCTGTGTACAGGCTCTACTCCAGCTGCCGGGGGGAGAGCGATGGCCTACAGGAGCTGCGGAGCGTCCTGGACCTTTGCGAGATAGACCTCGGGAGCCCCAAAGCCATCCACTGGACTTCTGTCTTCCCAGCCGTGGAAGCCATCGACTCCTCGTGGCCCACGCTGGTGCTGCTGCTGGAGAGCGAGGCGGAGCACTCGCCTGTGGCCCGTGGCCTCTGCGAAGAGCTCAAGAAGTTCCAGTTCGTGGCCTTCACCAAGATCCTCCTGGATGTCCTCCCCATCTTTCAGAAGCTCAGTCGCTTCTTCCAGCTCGAGGACTTTGACCTTTCCATCCTGAAGCCCATCGTCTCGGCCACGGCCACCACGCTGCAGGCCCAGCAGAGCACCAGCGGCCAGAACCTCCAGGAGTTCCTCAGCGAGATGAACGAGCACCCGCGGGACGGCCGGGAGGGCGAGAGCCGCCTCTACTACAAGGGTATCGAGCTGGCCAACTGCTCCCAGGTGCACCTGAAGCACTTTGAGCACTTGAAGGAGACCTACCTGGAGAGCGTGCGGGGCAACCTGCTGGACAGGTTCCCCACCAGCGTTCTGGAGGCCATCAGCTCCTTCTCAGCCATCTTCAACCCCAAGTGCTACCCCCAGTCTCTGGAGGACATTGGCAGCTACGGGGTCAGCGAGCTGAATTTCCTGCTGCAGGCGTACTCGCGGGTGGTGGTGAGTGAGAGGGCCCTGAGCGACTTCCCCCTCTTCAAGCGCATCGTCTTCAGCCTCAGCCAGCTCTCCTTCAAGGACCTCTGTGTCAAGCTGGTCTACAGCAGCTCTGAGATGCACGAGCTCTTCCCAGACTTCGCTGTCCTGGCGGCCATCGCCCTGGCCCTGCCCTTGGGCTCAGTCCTTGCCGAGAAGATCAGCCGGGGCCGGGAGCTGCTGAAGCGCAGCCGGTCGCGCCGGATGAAGGGCGAGGGGCTCTCTGACCTCATGAAGATCGCCATCGACGGGCCGGCCATCAGCGAGTTTGACTTTGCGTTGGCCATCGAGTACTACGAGAGCATGAGGGAGTCTGGGTTCATCGTGACGCAGGTGAAGTGAGCGTGGCCAGCGAGGGCTGAGCCCTCGGGCGGGAGCCGGGGCCTGCAGGCAGTGCCCAGCGCTGCCTTTCCACATCGCTGGTCCCTGCGGGGCCGGGCGGCCACGGTGGATGGTGACCTGCTCCGTGCTGGGAAGAGGAAACAGGATCCTTCACAAAGCCACGCTGGTCCTGTGACCAACCCTCCCTCATCCCCCAAGCGTCTGGCCGAATCGCCCACAGTTCAAAATCCCGGGGCCACCTGAGATCCCAAATTGCAGTGATTTTTTCCCCCAAGAGTTTGTCATTATTTTGTTTTAGGGATATGAAGGCAAATCTTCTCTTGAGCTCAAATGTCATGTTGCCTTTGCACACAAAGATAGCCAGCAGCTTCTGCTTAATACTCTGCAAAAATAATAATTTCTGTTGTTCTGGAGCCTCGAGAGCGAATGCAGAAAAGGCAGCGCATCCTCCCAGCCCTGAGTCGACCCCGACATGCCTGGCGGTGTCGTGTTGGTGTTTCTTGTGCACAGCACAGAGTATTTTTAGCAGTGGCATCAAGTCATGATCATTTCAAGAGCAAGAGATTTAGGGAATGATATTGTAATGGCCAAGGAAATACAACTTTAAATGCGTCATCGTGTACATATGTGTATGTGTGTATATATATAAATATACATATATAAATATATATATTAAAAAGGTCTATCTTAATTTTTCTAGTGCTTAAAGTATAAAGATCTATAAAGGGAATTTCTTTTTGCAAGGACAGAATAAATTATGATCGGGGTCCAGAAATAATCAGTAGTGAATTTCTGGTCTTTCCAAAACGTCCACACGTCCTGGCTTTCCCTTTGTACCCTGAGCTCTTGGCAACCTGCTGCCCAAGAGAAAGTCCTTCAACACCTGCTTTTGGGACCATCCAGAGGTGTTCAGCTTGTGTGTTCCTCCTCTGAAGTGTTACTCTCTTTATCCAGAGGTGAGCAGAGCTGTTATTGCCCATGGTGGGTGGGGGCTTGGGCCCCTCTGCCCTTGGGTCTGGGGGTGCTGGCGTGGTGGCTGAGTGGGGTTGGGGTGCTGCGTGGTGTGTTCCAGCATGACAGGGCTCTGCTGGTGTTGACTTGGAGGGCTGTTTCCTTCAGATCTGACTGATTCTAATCAGCAATAAACCAAATGCAGCAGCCCGAAGCTTTACCTCAGGTGAATCCCGGGGGCTGGGTCCTTTGCTGGGTCTGCCAAAAGCTGCCCCACCTGCTGCCCCTTGATCTGGTTGCTCTGGGAGTCCAGTGTGTTGCAGTCTGTTTATTACTGGTCTGGATCCCAGAGGTGCCTGGGCTGCACTGGAGTTGCTGTCGTGGTCCAGTGTTGTGACTGTTTCTCCTCCAGCCCTCGCCCTTTGGCTCTGGGGAGCACACACGTGTCTCCCAGGGAGCCTCCTGGAAAGAGCTGGAGTGAGTTCAGCCCATGCTTGCTCAGAGACAAAGTTTTAAAAGCCCTGTGTAAGGATTTGGAGACGCCACCAAAATTTGCTGAGAACACCTCCCTAGCAGGGAGGGAGCCAGGGTGTGAATAAACAGCTCTGTCTCCATCTGGCCTGGGCAGACTCTGCGCCAGATGCTCTCTGAGGCAGCAGCGTCTGCGGAGATGGGTCCTTGGCAGACTCGTGTTGGTATGAGAACCTGCAGCGTTGGCCCTGCTGCCTTCAGAGGCAGCTCTGAGAGGTTCACACACATGGGGTGTCAGAGCACAACAGTTGCTCTGCTCTGCCTGGCAGGGACCAGGGGAAAACCTGCTGCAGGTGTGTGTTGAGTGGCTGTGTGGAGAGAAGGGTTGGGGAACAGGCTGGGGGCTGTGCCCATGCACGGTCCGGTGGGCTTGGTTAAATGTAAAGGCTGAAACACACCTTAAAATTCCAAGGGGCCCCTCTGAGAGTCGCTTGTCTGCAGGGCAGGAACTGGGCTGAGCTCCAGGTAGAGGGTGTTGCAGGATCTGATGGCTCCGGCTAAGCCCCGGGCAGAGGACGTGCAGCACCGTAGAGGTGGCGTTGTGGTCTTTGGCACGTCTTGGTCAGGCCTAGATGCCACCTGTGGAACTGTGGGGGGCACAGAGACCCCCCCTCCACAGGCTGCAGCAAGTATTTATGCTGGGAACATGGGGTTCCTACACTCCCCTCCTTGCACCAGCCCCTTGAAATGCTCCACAGGGCCTGGAGCACATCCCATCCTGGCAGGACCGGTGGTGCTGGAGCAGTAGCATTTCCTGCAGCAGTGGTGGCTCCTCTGCCAAAATGGGGGGGGACACAGAGCTGGTGCTGTGGCAGAGGACACCCCACTCTGGAGCTGCAGGCTGAGCGTCTGGGGATGCCATTCACCGGCACAACCCAGCCCACCACTGGCCATGCTCGTCACCTTGGGTAAGGTCGTGTCATTCTATACAGACCTGGGGCCCTGCCACTCTCCTCAAAGCAAATCCCTGTAATTGAGTGTCTAATTAATGCCTAAAAATACCGCCCTCAGCTGCTGCCGGAATCTGCCCTGCAGCAAAGGTAAGGCAGGACCGGCAGTGCCACGGCCCTTTAACCTTGGGAAGGTGCCCCAGGAGCATCATGTGGGTGCCCCAGTGGAGTGCTGTGACATTCTGGGCAGCTTTACTGGCGTTGGGGTGGCTTCAGCTCCCAGGGGTCTTGTCTGCTTCGGGGGCAAAGCCGGGGGGGAAACATCCTGGCCCTCCAGAGGGTCTCACTGGGATTTCTGGGCTCTCTCCAACCACCTGGTTTATCCCAGCTCAGAAATACATTTAATCCACAAATCTGAGCTCAAGGATGTGCCAAAGAGGTTGGCGCATCTTGTCTGTATTGTTGTGGGCAGCAGCTGCCGCAGGTGGTGGCTGTCCCTGGCTGTGTCCCCTCAGCATCCTCCCTGTGCCTGCCCAGCGCAGGAGCTGCTCCCCTGATGTTGGAGGAGGAGACAATCTCCTGCCCTCCTGTTCTTCCCAGATATTTATATGTACATGTATTTTATGTTTTTAAGGCCAGTGCAGTCAGTGCAAACCGCACTGACAGTGGTGAGCAGCACCCCTCGTGATCCAGCCCCAAATGCCTTCCCCGCTGCTCTCTCACGGGGGCTGCGTGTGCTGGGGGGTCCTGAGGCAGCTCCCACGGCGCCGGCCGGGCCGTCTCAGATGATTTGATGCAGAAACACTGTTTCACGCCTCAGAAGGTTAATTATGCACTGCTCACCCAGTCCTGCTCGCTGCTGCTCCCTCCTCATTGCTGCTGCTGCTGTAATGTTATTTATTTATTTTTAAGCAGTTTCACAGATTTCCCTTCTGGGCGACTCTGGAATTAACTCGATCAGTGCACGCCTGATGAAGCAAACTGTAATTCCTCCCCGGAGTCAGGCCCGGCTTGGGGATGGCTCCGGCGCCGTGGCAGAGCCGCCGCGTGCGCTCGCCCAGAAAGAGGTCGTTGGTGCCCGTGGGGCCAGCGACGAGTGCTCACTGCTCAGATCCAGGGGATCTCTCGAACTTTGAATTTCAGATTCGTGCCTTGGCTCCTGCACCAGCTGGGATTGGCGCAGAGCAGAGTTAGGAGCAGCACCAGCCTGGGGTCCTTGTCCTGCCCAACCAGTGTCGGGGTGCAGGGGGCTGGAGGAGGGCTCAGGCTCGGTGCTCTCATGAAAAGGGGCTTGTGGTGACGGTTCCCAGTCAGTGTTGCTGCTGTGGGAGCACCAGATCCCCCCGGGTACCCTCCCACAAGGGGTGTCCTCTGCTCTGCTGGGGCAGTGGGATGGGGTCATGCTGTGCTGTGGCAGGGGCTCCACGATGCCTTTGAGGTGAAGAAGAACCCAAAAAATAAAAAAAACAAAAACAAAAACAAAGGATTTTGTCCTTGTCCTTGCTGCAGATGGAGGGATGGGGCTGTGAGTGGGCTGGAGGAGGCATGAAGCCATGTGGGATGCGAATGGGCTCTTCTGGCTCAGCACTCTGAAACTATTTCTGATTTATTGTGTTTGATTAATTAATTTTTTTAAATATTAGCTTTTCCCGCTCCTCTCTCTCAGAGCTGGGCAGGGACCCCCCTCTGCCACTCGGAGGATGCTCATCATCTGTGATGAGCTTCAGTGGAAACCTGGGATGGGGAGCAGGCTGGAGACACAGATCCCTCTGCTTGGCCTTCCCTCCTTCCCACGGGTGTTTTCTTTTTAGACAGAACATTATTAATAACCCCAGGCTATTTTTAAGTCGCACGCCGGAGCGCGTGGTTCGTTTGTGGGTGACGGGGAGCGGCGGCTGCAGCGCAGGAGTGGGGGCAGCTCAGCCTCTGCCCCTGGTCCTCCATCTGCAACCAAAACCTCACCAGCCCCCCTGAGGAATCCCCATGGTGGGATGGCATGGGGGAGCCCAGGGAAGGGGCTGCTTCCCTGGGGGAGGTTTTGACACCTTTTGGAGGGTTCAGAGCGAGCTCCTGCGCATGTCCGCGCTCTGATGTGGAGGCAGCTGCGTTCAGCTTCAAACTGGGCTGCTGGTTTTGAGCCTGAGAGGCAAAGGGGTGCCCAGGGCCACCCTGGGCTGTGACCTTTCACTGAGCAGGGTCCATAGCACACAGCAGATGTCCCCGCGTGCCGTGTCTCACGTGCCCTGTCCCCCCACTACGAACAGGGACCACCAGTGCTAATGCTCCTCTTTCCCTTTGCCTGCCCAGGTCCCTCCGGACACAGCAGCCCCCTCTTAGCATCGTTGCCCATCCCTGGACGGCCCCTTCACCCCCCCTTGGACATCAAGCACTTTCTGACCTTCAGGCTCAACGGGACATCACCGCTCAACCTCTTCCCCAACTTCAACACGGTGAGTCCCTGGAGGTGGGTGGGCATTGGCTGTTGGGCCCCTCTTCCCCTGTAGCAGTCCCTCCTTTACATGGCACTGCTCCTTGAACCCCACCAGGTAGTTTCTGGTTTAATTCGCGGGGTCTTTGGCTGCTGGACACCAGTTCAACACGCCTGCACTGCCCTGAGCTCAGAGCAATTCCTGCCCAGCCAGCGCCTGTCAGAATTAAAAACGTGGTTCATTTTAACCAAGATCAATTGGATTTTGCCCCTGGAATCAATAGTAATAAAGTAGCTCTGGAGAGCAGTTCATTAGTTGAAAAATAAATAAGGAAGAGGAAAGAAAGAGAGAGAAGGTGTTGTAGATATGAGGAGCAGGGCTGATGCTGTGGGTGTCAGGGAGTCAGGGTGATAGGGGGACTGCTCCCACCTGAAATGTTCTGTTAGACAGCCAAACCAACAGTGTGTCGGGTGTGAGATGGTGTTTTCCCCATTCCAGTGCTGCTTCCCCAGGCTGGTACCAGCCCCGTGGGGGTCTATCTGCATCCCCCTGAGCTCTGCCCAGCATTGCTGTGGAGCAGATTCTGCTCCAGGAAGGGCAGTGGGCCCCTGCGCTGCTCCCCCTTTTTCCTGCTGAGGCAGGGCTGGCGTTTCATGGTTCAGAAAATGCCCGTGGTTTTTCCCTGATGGTGATCCTGGAAACAGGACTTTCCAGGGCCCCCTCCCTGCTCGCTGGCCTTTTGTGAGTGGCATTTAGCTTAAACCTGCTCGGAAGGTGCAAATTATCGCCGAGATCTTCAAAGAGGGGCGCAGGAATTAAGCACAGGATTCCTGTTGCTGTTGAATGGGATTCAGGCGTCTGAGTCCCTTAAGCTCTTTTGAAGCCCCAGCCCAGCCTCTCCCTGGCTAACGAGCAGGAACACAAACACAGGACAGGAGGGGTTTTGATGCCATTACGGTTCCTGCTCTTTGTCTGGGCTCTTTTTTTAGTCACTGGAGTCAGGAGTGAACTTGACCCAGCGCCTGTTGTTCACTCCCCTCGGCTCCCGCCTGCCGCTGCCTCGGCGCGTGTTCGCCCTGGTTTGGTGCTTTTAAAAAAAATCAGTAATTTGGAATATGACTCTGGTATTGCTGGAGCAGCGCAGGGTCGCACGGCTGCTGCGCTCCGTGGGGGCTCCTGCCGTGGAGGATGGGTTGGACATGGATGGAGATGCCAGGAGGGGATGTCACGGCTGTTGAGGCACCTGGAATGAAGCACTCTGAGCTCAGACCTGAGCCTGGCGTGTGCTGTTGGCTGGGCAGCGCCAGGGCTGACGGTCCGGAACGCTCTGCACTCGGAGCAGGTCACGGGGCTCCCATGAACCCAGCAGATGTTTTACTCTGGAGCGAGCAAAACCCTTCCAAGCTGCCTTCTGCCACTCGGAGCAACAGCCAGGAATAAAAACCCCTAACACAGCACGGGAGGCACGTTCCGTGCTCCAAAGGCCCTTCCCCTGCTCTTGGGATGTTGCAAATCCCCAGGACCCAGCAGCGCCTCGTAAAACTCCGTCAGCAGACACGATCTGAACGGGTGCTGCATCCCTGTGAATTCCCGATCCTGACCTCAGCGGCCACAGGGAGCTCAACACAGGGCTCGCTATTTATATCAGCAGGAACATCCAGGGATAAATAAAGTAATGTGAGTCAATACAAATTGACTATAAAGTCGGGATCTTTATTCCCCAAGAGCGTGGTGCCCAAAGCCAACCTCTGCCGCCGGCTCTGTTCTGCTGGGAACCACTGGGAAGATCCTCAGCCTCTGGCTGCGGGTGCTGGTATGTATGGAGGTGGCACAGCCCCCCCTGGCCCCGTGGGAGCTGTGGGGGCTTTTCTGTGTCCGAGGTAGCCGTGAGGGTGTGTGGTGGGGAGGAGCTGCTGGGGTGTTTGTGTTCTCATTCAGAGAGAAGCACAAGGACTCTCAGGTGGCACCAGGCTTCAGATGTGCTCAGGGCAGGATGGAGCCAGGCTGGACTTCTGGCAAAGCACCTGGGACCAGGTGTGCTCCCATGGGGCCAGGCAGCTGAAGGCTTGACATGGTGCTTGCATTCACTCTGGGATAGCGGGAGCAGCAGTGGCCACCATTTACCTTGGCTGGGATGCCCAGGGATGGGGCAAGGAGCCAGGATCCAGGTGTGCCATCCAGCACAGCCCCTGGGAGCTCGTAATTCCTGTGCCTGCCCAGAGTGGTTGCAGGCAGTGCAGGTGCTCCGGTGGACACAACTCCTCATCACGCCACCAGGCTGAGCAGTGGAGACTTGGCAAAAGGACAGGGGGTATGAAGACCCATGGTACCATCATTTTATGCCCCAAAAGGACAAGGGGACCCCATGCTGGGGCTGTTCAGCATCACCACTGTGGAGCTGAAGCTCACACTCAGCCCTGGTGCTGGTGGCTTTGCTGGCAGGGTCAGGTTGAGGCCAGGACAGTCATTTGTGGTCTCGTGCCAGCATCTTTCCTCTGCATCCTTCTTTGGTCCCTGCCCTGCTCCTGCTGCAGTGCTTGGGGCGTGGATGAGCCCACGGGAGCTGTTGGTGCTCTGTGGGAGCCAGTGGTTGACTGGTGGGAGCTGGTGGAGCTCGGTGGGAACAACTGGCTGGAACCTGGTAGCTGAAGTTGCTGGGAAGGTTGGAGCCATTTTTCTTTTCTGAAAGAAGAGGTGGGTGTTTCTCTGGAAAACAAGTGCCAGCCCCACAGCCCATCAGCGCGGGGATGCTGCCAGCAGCACGTTGCAATGTTTGTCGTCAGGCATGGAGCAGCATCTTGGCCATCTGTAGCTTCCCCCGGGTCTCTGCCGAACCCCAAATGCCTCTTCATTTATATGCCAGATAAGTGAGTAAAATTTCATAGCAAACAGGCACTTCATTAATCACCTGCTTTTACCATTCTGCTCACTCCTGGAAAGGAATTCGGGGTCTTGATAATGGCACTGTTGTCCAGGCATGTGCCTCGAAGACTGATGCACCTGTCTCGGCAGCGAAATAGCTTTGCAGAGAAATACGATCGCTGAAAACCCCGGGCTCTCCTGACAGCAGGACTCAGATAAGATAATCTCCCTGTGCCACAGGGTAGGGAACAATAGTTGCATTATAGATTAGAGCCACGCTCAGACAAAGAGGTTATTCTTATGTTTTCTCCCTTAATAAATGCATTTTGTTTAAAACAATTATGGCTTTTGGAACCGCTTTGGTGCCTGGGCTGCGGAATGAGGCCGAGCCCTGGGGTGAGACAGAAGGGCCAGGGGCTGGCAGTGGCCACATGTTCAGCCCCACTGTGGCCCTGGGCAGGCTGGAGGATGGACAGTGCTCTTGAAGCAGGACTGTGTGTACCCAGCCCAGTGAGTGAGCTGTCATTGTTGGGTTTGAGCAGGTCCAGTGCCCACCTGGGCAGCAGTGGGGCAGCCCAGAGGGACTCTCACGGGCACAGTGCCTCGGGCAAGCCGTGTCCATGGCTGCAGGCACTGGAGTCAGACAGACCAGTAATTTGCCATCTGTGACACTGATGTCTGGGGGAGGGGTGGGGCCAGACATGGGGACGCACTGAGGACAGACGGGGTCTCATCACCTCTGCCAGACCACAGCTGACGTTCAGACCCTGCAGGTTTGGCGGATTTAAGGATGCTTTAAGCAGGACAGGAGCCGGTGTTTGACACAGTGCCTCAGCAGCTCCCGGTGTGAGCTCTGTGGTGTTGGCAGCGGCTCCTCGGGAGCGTGGCAGGCGTGGGGGTCACCGGGTCATGGTGCCACGCCGTGGTGGCCATTGGGTTGTGGCACTAAGCCACCCTCTGCCCTTCCTCCCCCTCCAGATGGACCCGGTGCAGAAGGCAGTGATCAGCCACACCTTCGGCGTGCCAGCCCCGCTCAAGAAGAAGCAGTTCATATCCTGCAACATCTGCCACCTACGCTTCAACTCGGCGGTAAGCAGGGCCAGGGGTGGGGCTGGGGGTGAGTGGGGCACATGGGGGCAGCACTGGAGCAGGGGCATCCCCCGATGATGGGCCATACCCATCCACCAAAGCTGCCAGTGCTTGGTGTCGGGCAGCACGGGGGCTCTGGGGGCTGTGGGAGCTGCTCTTGCCTCCCCCGAGCCTGGTGCCCTGGCCAGCCTCTGCCACCCGTGGAGGAGCCATCCCAGCCCAGCCATGCTGAATCCACAGCACCTGGGGGCTGGTGCAGCTCTGCTACCAAAACTCAGCAGTTCTGGGCTTCGTGATTCCTCTCCACAGCCAAGTGTTCCCCCCCCAAGGTTGCCCCACGGGAGCGTGTGCTGGCACAGACCCCCACAGCCCGTGGGTGTTCCAGCAGGGTGGTGGTGACCTAATTCTGCTGCACCCAGCCCCGTTCCAGCCCCCATGTCCAGGGGGGGAGTTTATTGTCTTTGCTAATGAGGCACCACGCTCCGACGGGCCCTTTGCTTTCCCACATACTGGCCCTCGGCCCTGATCGCTGTTCCCAGCCCTTGGGAAGCCACGGGGGGAGGGAAGGGAAGGGATGGGATGGGATGGGATGCTTCCCCCTGCCGAGCCCAGGAAGCCTCAGCTGGCCCCCCGGATCATTGTGCAAATTAATCTATGCTGCTCAGGGGTACAGCGTCTAATTCATACTGGGGTTCCTTTCCATAAATTGCCAAACTGGAATTGTTTTGGGGGACAATACGGCATTGTCCCCACTGGGAGGACACCAGTGCTCGGGGGATTTTCTTTTGTGGCTGTTTTTATCAGTTCGGTGCAGACATGAACCCATCAGAGTAGCGCTTCATTATCCAGTGTTTGCTGTGCTGGGAGAGAGGAGCCGGGGGACGTGAACCGTGTGTTGGACAACCCTTAGGGTACAGTGGGAGACATGTCGTCCCCACTGATGAACCTCTTTATTTCATTTTTACGGCAACAATTCATTCTACATTTCTGGAGTCATAAATTTTTCCCGAAAGCTGCTTTTAGGAGTGACTCGATGCATTTAATCAGAGCAGGGTCCTTATCTCAGCTGTGCAACACGGTGATTTCCTACAGAGTGACACCTTGGCCCCAATATGTCGCTGTCAGAGCAGGCTGGGGGGAGGAGGGATGTGGCTCTGTGTTTCACCCTGCTGCCAACACACCCTCTGTGCTACACCCCCCCTACCAACATCCCCCCGTGTTACACCCTGTTCCCAACAGCCCCTCTGCGGCAGTCGTGGCCCTGGGGGTGGATGTCACCAGAGGAATTGGCTGTACTGGAAATGTGCCTGAGCAGCCACATCCCAGGGCTGGCCTCATCACCCTCCCTCTCTGTGCCTATCCTTCTATCTGGTGGCCGCACCAACGTGGTCATCCCGGTCTTTTTCCCCTAGAACCAGGCAGAAGCCCACTACAAAGGGCACAAGCACGCACGGAGGCTGAAGGCCATCGAGGCCATGAAGAACAAGCAGAAGGTGGCGGGGGCTGCAGCGGGGACCCCCGGCCAGGACAGTGCAGCTGATCTGTCCCCCAGCCCCGAGGGCAGCGGGGAGCCCGGCAGCACAGGTACGGGGAGGGGGGGGCAGGGGGGGATGGACGGTGTTTTCCCTGTGGTTTGGTGTCTCCAGGAGAGACACGTGTTTTGTATGGATGTGGGGAGGAAGCGATCCCTGCCTCACACATCCCCAGGGCTCTGCCACATGCAGGGACAGCCCTGGTGGGAGCATGGACACGTGCAGGCAGTGCCTGAGACAGTCTCGGGGAGGATGGTGGGTGCTCCCTGAAATCCAGAAAACCTGTTCAGGCACAGAGAACTTCCCCTTTCTGCCCATTTCTTTCTCTTTCCCCTTTCCTCCTTTCCTTCCCTACCCCACAGCTGATGCCAGCAGCCCGCAGGAGCCGGAGGGTGAGGGCAGCAGCCTGGGGCTGGCGCCCAGCGCCGAGGAATCACCCACAGATCTGCCGGGCAGCATCGCCCCGCTGGGCTCCCCACCGGCCTCTGAGCTCTCAGAGGGCACCTCTGACGCCACCAGCGTGACCTCCTCATCCGCCCAGGCAGCCGAGGCACAGGCAGCTGAGTCGGGCGGCAGCGTCAGCTCAGCCCCTGAGAGCGAGAAGGAGGGGAAGAAGAGCAAACAGCACCTGTACTGTCCCACCTGCAAAGTGACCGTCAACTCCCTGTCCCAGCTGGAGGCTCACAACACCGGTAAGGGCATCACTGGGAGAACAGGGGGATGGTCCCCTGGCTGCTCCGTTGTTGGGGTTTCAAGCAAAATCATGACCCATCACCAAATGGCCTTGTGGGGAAGCAGCGAGCATTAATGAGTGTTGCTGTAATTAAAAAGGGTTCGTTAAGGTGGCCTTCACAGATAAGCTGTGGGGCTTTACCTGGGCTGCAGCTTCTGTGGTGAATTTTCTCAAGGTCAAATGCTCTTACTGTTCGTGTCTCAATTAAGGACATTTCTAGCTACATTTAATCAAGTGATTGAGGCTACTTTATATTCCATTTGGCTTGAAGCTGATAGCCAGGCCTCTTCCAGACCCGGGATAATCCTTCCCAAATCAACTTGCTGGTCTGGGCTCCTCATCCTGTACAGAAGCACCTTGGGAATCCAACAAGCTTTGGACCCCCACAGCCAGTGAAGGCTCCTTGGCTGTACAGGGCAGCGCCTCGGGGAGGTCACAGGTGGGGAGTGCTGAGGGTCCCCCTGAAACCTGGGGGTGGCCAGACACCCACCCCTTTCTCTGGAGGATGCTGAAGTGGAATGGGCATCTCAGTTTTAAATGGAAGGTCCTTCTCTCCCCCAGTTCAGCAAGAACTGGGGATCAGTTCCCCCATCCCAACTGCCCACTGGGGTGGCAGCAGCCGCCGTGTGCAGGGTTGGCTCAGGACACCGCTGCAGCTTAGCTGCAGACGTGTCCTTTTGCTTCTGTCAGCTCCAGTTACGAATTTAGGAGCTGATTTGGGGAAAAAGAACAAACAAACAAACGTTTGCAGGCTGGAGCCGTCACACGGCTCCTCGCTTCTTCACGCCTTAAAAAATAGAATGAATTAGCAGGGGCTTAAATTACTTGCCCCCCACGCTCCCCCGCCGTCCTGGCGCTGGCAGGGGTAGGACAGAGTGCCCTGTCCCCCCCAGGTGTGTGGGGATTTCGGGTTCCTCCTTCCCCGTGTGCTGTGAAGCCAGCTGAGCTATTCCTGGCTCCGCAGCGGCTCCGCTCTGACCTTGGGCACGGCTCAGATGCTGCAGCCCGGCCCTGCAGACTGTGCTAACGCCCGGGGACAGGCGACAACCTCCAGCACACGCTCAAAATAGCAGCTTCTGCGAAGGTCTGCCACATGTGAGGAGGGGGGGGTCTCTGGGAAGCTGAGCATCTCTGGTCTGCCTGTGACACGAGGCTTGGCAGGGTTTGGGAATGGGCTGCCCGCAAGAGTCTGGGATCCCACGCTCCCTGCCCCTCTCTGCCTGTAAGTGATGCTGGGCACGGGCTGGTGGGGGTTCCCTGGTGCTGTGGGAGGGCAGCATCCCTGCTGCCTCGGCACGGGGCTGGGCTGGGTTTGCCGAGTGTCCCCTCTCGCCAGGCGCCAAGCACAAGTCGATGCTGGAAGGTCACGGCACCCAGCTGCGTCGAGGCCGGGGCAAGCTGCTCTCCCGGGCAGGGCACAAGTCCAAGCGGATCGGGAACAAGGGCAGCATCAACATCCAGAACAAGGCGTTCCACTGCCAAGTGTGCGAGATCTACGTGAACTCGGAGACCCAGCTCAAGCAGGTGATGATGACTGGGGAGTGCAGGGCGACAGGGCGTGGGTGGGCAGGGGTTTGGGGTAGGTACCTGATGGTCCCTGAAAGGTGAGGGGCGTCCCCTGTGGACCCAAACTGCACAGTGCTGTGGGTCTTCCCTCGCTGTCCTGGCTCCCAGTGATCCAGTTGTTTCTCCTCCCCAGCACATGAGCAGCCGGCGACACAAAGACAGGCTGGCAGGGAAGCCGCCCAAGCCCAAGTACAGCCCCTACAACAAGCTGCAGAAGAACGCTGCCCTCGCAGTGAGTATTCTCAAGGTACCTGTCTCCCTGCACAGCACCCTCGCTCGCCATCAGCCACCCCTGCAGTGAGTCACAGGAGCTGCTGCTTTTAAATCTCAGTTCATATCCCCACACCTCAGCTGCTCCCCTCATGGAAAATGGGCTGTGGTGGAGGGGGTGGGTTCAAGTCTTTATTCCTGGGAAGGCCAGAATGGGGATAACTTGGGAGTGCTTTGGCAGCACCGTTCACAACGGCAGCACTTGTGATTCCTCCACCCGTTCCACGGTCTGATGGAATCTCCTCCTCCCTCCCTGCAGTCCAAGCTGGCTTTGCAGAAGCACCTCACCAAAACCCTGGCGACCCGCTTCCTGCCGAGCCCGCTCACCGCCGCCGCCGTCTGCGCCATGCCCGGCCCCCTCGCCCTGCGACCAGCCACTGCCACCACCCTCTTCCAAGCCCCGATCCTCGGACCAGCCCTTTTCCGAACGCCGCCGGCCCACGTCCGCACCACACCGGGCCCCATCGTCTTCGCACCCTACTAGAGCCGCTGGCCCGCCGAGGGTCCGCGCTGCGGCCGGGCTGTGCTGCGGGGGCTGTGCGGGGCAGGGCAGCGCTCCCGCTACCTGCTCTCCTGGCTGGTGGGAAACCCTAGTCATAGACATCGAATCCAGATTCTCCTTTGCTTGGAGCGGGCTCCTGCTGGAGCGAGGTGCCCCGGCAGAGCCCGGCCAGCCCTGCCGCACATCCCCACCGCTCCCCCCGGCCCGCGCCCGGCCCCAAGCTTGGCAGAGCAGCCCATCACGGCTGGGCAGTGCACGGGAGAGGGCGGTGCCTGAGTCAGCAGGACCGTCTGGTGGCCATGGCCTGCCTGTCCTTGGCCTGCTGGCTGCTTCTTCATCGCCCTCTCAGTTACCAGACTGGAAGGAGAGGAGCTGGCTGGTCCCTGGGAGAAGGAGCATCCTTCTGGTCCCTGCCAGCCCAATGGGAAGGGAACTGTGAGGGGAGTCTCAGCCCAGCTCTTACTGGGAGAGTAGGAGCACAAGTGGGAAGCTGGCAGTTCCCCTCTCAGCCCGGGCTGGCTGTGCCCTCGCCAGCCCCACACTTGCCTGTGCTGGCTTGGGGGTTTCTGTGCCACCCACCAGCCCCTACATCTCCCTACATCCCACCAGCCAAAGAGCCCCCAGCGGCAGCAGGCACCAGCCACACTGACCGTATCCTCACTCCAAGAGCAATAGCTGACCCCAGGGCCAGTGCCTCCCCCCTCCAAAGCACATGGGCCCTGCCCTGGCCCCAGAAGCACACAACGGGCATATGGCTAAGCCGGGACCCCTCCCGCCCAGCGAGGCCGGGAGCGCCAGGCTGCCCGGTGCTGGGTCCCCAGGGAGGTGGCCCTGTGCTTGGCACCTCTCCTTGCCTCTGTCCCACCGCGGGGACAGCCCTGCCCCTACCTCCCGGGAGATGCTGTGAGGCTGAGTGAATGTCCCTAAAGCACTTTCAGTTCTCCAGTGAAAGGCAACGCTGCTGCTCGCCCGCTGTGCCCGGCCCTCCAACCCCATCCCCCTTAGGAGCTTCCAGGGAGTTACTGATGATTCCCAAAATCAGAGGTGTCCCCAGCAGCCCGGACAATCAGGTACGAAGGAGCAGGTGGCACCTGCAGCCTGCAGAATGCTGGGCTCCAGAGGGACCCCCGAGGCCGGAGCTCTGCGTTTCACTGTGCTCAGACAGCCCAGCTGTGACGTGGTCTGGGACTGTGCCCGCGGCGCTCCGGGTGCCCAGCGCGCTGCCGTACGTGGAGACACGCAGGAGAGCTGCATCCCGAACAGACCTTTTGCTGGAGGAACACCCCACCCCGATCTATGCAATCCAGGGGGGCAGCTCGCCCGCCGTGTAAGCCACCTGCGTTTCCCTTTGGTGCTGATGTGTCCGTACAGTTGGGAGCAGCGGTGGGAGCGGAAGAACCAACGTGACACTGAGCTCTGTCCCGTCCCCGGCCCAAGGTGCTGGCTCAGCCCCCTGCCGTGGCCCACATTCCCTCCCAGCCCTTGGGAAGAGGCAGGTTGGTGTGTGCACCTGGGAATCCACACGCACAAGCACACATATCCGACGTCGTGGCCATAGGCAGCACCTGGATTTCAGGAGGATTTTGCCCAGCGTGCTCTGCCGATGCTCAGGACGGGTCCTGGCGTGGGGAGGTGAACGGGAACCAGCCAATGAGCCACTCAGGTGGCTGAAAAACTTCTACTTCCCGGGGTTGGAGCCTCGGCAAGGGCAAGGAAAGCTGCCTGGAGTGAGCAGGGTACCCTGCAGGGCCTGTGGGCAGCACTGACCACAGAGCCACCGCTGCGCTCCTGCCCCAGAGACAGGAGAACGATGGAGCCCCTGGGAATGGATTCACCTGCCTGGGGCATCTCTGACCTGGGGAAGGAGGAGCATGGAGACAGGACACCAGGAGAAGAGTGAGTGGCCGTGAGTAGAGACAACGGAAAGGTCTTGCAGTGGTGGTGAACGACGAGGCTTGGAGCACAGCTGAGGGAAGGCAGGCTCTGCCAGGGACAGGGAGATGGTCCCGCAGCCCAGGGGACACGAGGGGATCCTGAATCCCAGGAGACAGGAGCCTGTGCTGGCGGGGCCCCCGGCGGCAGGAGGGACGTGGTGCCCAGTCCCCTGTGCCGCAGTGCCAACCAGCCCTGGGCCAGCACGGCTCCAACTGCCCCCACCCAGCTCACTGTGCCCTTCCCAGGCCCTCGGGGTCGCCCCCAGCCTGGTGGCAGCAGGAGGACGCGTCCCCTCCTGCTCTGTGTCCCTGCTGGGCCTGTTCCCCTCCAGTTTGTTCCAAAAAGCCTGTGCTGGAGCCGTGGCTGCTCTGCCACCCCTCACCAGTGGAGTCCTGAGACACTCCTGTACTTGGCACTTTAACCCTGAGAAAGCCATTCCTTCTAGTAACAATAATACTGCAACGAGCTGCGTAAGAACCCCCCCATTACAGCATCCCCCCCCTGCCAAATCCCCCTCCTGCTCTCCAAAGCATTTACTGCCTTTGACTTAGCACATGCTGTAGTAGGAGTAGGGATAGTCCATAGCGCTCGGTAACGTGTGCCCCTCTGTAAATAACCTTGGAGTGATGTGAAGTTTGATTTAAAAAAAAAAAAAGCAACAAAAAAAAGAAAACAACCCCAAATGGAATCTCCAGACTCTAGGGACTTGGCCAGTACCCTCCTGTAATGTTCATTGTATATTTTTTTGATGTACTATAACTGTTGGGAAAAAAAAAAAAAAAGGAAAATATTTTGATAATCGAATCTCATCGCTTTATTGTGTTACTCAGTAAATAAAAGGAACAAATATAAACAGGCCACGGCTTTTTGTCATTTCTTTTCCTACATCCTTTTTGTCATTTCTTTTCCTACATCCAGTCTACCTGAAGGGAACTGGTGTTGCTGGACAGCACTGGGACACCTGTGCTTTGGTTTTATGGTAGTTCTGAGAGGAGGCAGCACCGTGACAGGTGGGCAGAGAGAGCATCTGGGTGTGCAAGGTAAGCAGAGTCCCAGCTCCTCCAGGGATCCAGGTGTGCAGAGTAAGCACAGTCCCAGCTGTTTCAAAGTCATGGCTGAGTCTGCACCCAGGAAGGCTGGATTGGTGGATTTGGGCACCCTGCCCTCAGGAACAGCACCTGCCCTACTCTAGGCATTCCCTGGGGCAGGATGCCTGGATATTCCTGCGCATAAAGGAGCAGTGGGCACTGCCAGGTAAGGAGCTGCAGTGCAGAGCCCGCTGGGGCAGGGCAGGGAGAGCTGCTGGGCTGGAGGCAGGGCCAGCAAAGGGGCTCTTCCCACATAGTATCAGGAAATAAGAGAGAGGGAGTTGTTCTCACCAGCCCAGCCGCAGAGCTGGTCCCCAGGTGCCGGCCAGCCCGTTCCTCTGCCACCCCCTCCCCGCCTGCACCCGAGAGCAGAGGGGTCACTGGGTGAATCCCAGCCTTCCTGCAGCACCTCCCACAGTGCAGAGGCCAGGCAGGGAGAAAGGTGGTCCCTGTCCCACCGCCTCTCTCATCCTCAGGGACCATTCCCAGCCCTGGGACGACTGTTCCTCCTGCCACCTGCTTCCCGCGGGCTCCCTGACTCCAGACAGGCTCAGCAGGAGGTGTGCGAGCGAGGGAAGCAGGGAGGTGAGGAAGAGGAGGTGGCAATGGAAGGGAAAGGGGAAGAAGGCTCAGCCATCCATGGATCCGCTGCCCTTATTCTTGCGGCTCAGGGGGAAGGCAGACTTGCTCTGTGGCTGCGTCATCTTGCTGGCCAGGTAGATGAAGGGCTCGATCAGCGAGCGCCGGTCAGCCACCGACACCTCCCACAGCTTCACCTTCTCGCCCTTGGCCCAGTGCTGGGCTGCCTCGTGGTCCACCCGGCGCTGCTCCTGCAGGTCGCACTTGTTGCCCAAAACCACGATGGTGACCTGTTCCAAAAGGGCGAGAACGGCCCCTGAAGGTACCGAGGGCAGCACTGCAGGGCTGCCTGGCTCTGCGTCTCACAGACCAGAGACCTGTCAGACCAGAGGCACCTTGTGACAAGCTGGAGCAAAGGTGAGAACCTGATGAGGGGAGCAGACCCCACTCTGCAGCCCCTGCCCCCGGGGGACTCACCTCCTTCTTGTCCTTGGACTTGTCGATCTCCTTCTTGAGCAGCTCCACGCGCTTGAAGGACTCCTTGCTGTCAGTGCTGTAGACCAGCACGTAGCCGTCGGTGCAGGAGAAGCAGTGCTTGGGCAGCTCCAGCCCGTCCCGCAGCCCCCGCGTGTCGTAGAAGCGAACCTGCTCCCGCACCCCGCGGTCTGTCTCGATGGAGCCCACGTAAATGTCCTCCTGGGTCTCGATCATCTCCGAGCCTGGCGGGGGCGGGCAGGGGACACATGGGGACGCTGCCGGGGAGTGCTGCCCTCCCGCACCTCCCGCCTTCAGGGGTGAGCAGGGACAGCCCCGCCCGCGGCCGCCGCCTCGCCGGGGAGCGGCGGGGCAGCCCCGCACTCACCGACCACATGGTTTCCGTAGAGCAGCTGCTCGAGGATGGAGGTTTTGCCGACCGAGGCCTGCCCGCACACCACCACCTTGCAGCTCTTGCCCATCCCTCCTCCCCGGGCTCACCGCGGGCGGGCGCGGCCGGGGCTCGGGAGGGGAAGGGGGCGGTGCCGCAGCGCCCCCCAGCGGGCGGGCGGACCGCGGGGGCCGTGCCGCAGGGAGGGGCGTGGCGCCGGTAAGCCCCGCCCCGTGCGCGGTGCCCCCTCCACCGCGCCGGCGCCCCCTGGCGGGCAGCCCCCGCCCCGCCCCCGGCGGAGCCCCGCCCGTTCCGGTGCTGGCCCCGCCCAGCCCCGCGCGGTAAGATGGCGGCGGCGGCGGCCGAGCCCGAGTGCGATGTGGTGATGGCGGCGCCCGACGGGCCCGGCGAGCCCGACGGCGATGAGGACACGCGCAGGTACCGCGGCGGCCCCGGCGCCGGCCGGGCGGGGAGCGGACGGCCGGTGACGCGCTCCCGGCGGGCGGGCCGCGGCCGGGAGCACCGCGGGGCCCGGTGGCCGCGGCCGCGGCGCGGGGTTGGCCGCAGGTGGCTCGGCCGGGCTGGGAGCGCTCCCCGGGGGCTCCGGGCGGGCCGTGGCAGCCGCGGGAGCCGCCGGAGCTGGGGTGCGGCGCGCCCGGGTGTTCCCGGTGCGCTCCCGCGGCCTCCGTGTGCACCGGCACTCGAGCATCCGCCCGGGCCCGGCCCGTGTGTCTTGGAGGGCAGCTCACACCTTCTGCCCCGAGCCTCCACACCGGTGCCGACGGAGCGCGGCCTCCCCTCGCGAAGGAGGAGGAGGAGGAGGATTGAATAGCTGCCGTAGGGGAGGCTGCAGACTCCTACATTTGACGTCCTTTGCTGCTCCATCACCCCAGTCCCCGTTCCCTGGTCCGTTTGAAACCTGCCCGTGGTGGGGTTTGCCCCCTCCTGCCTTGCTGTGGATAACGGGGAAAAAAACCTGGGCAGAGCCCTTCCCCAGGAACGCTCCATCCCTCGGGAGCTCCAGCACCGTCTCCCTGCAGTGCTCCATACACCCCAGGCTGGGGCAGTGGGGTCCTGACCCTTCCTGCAGGTTTTCCCCCCAGGAGTGAGCAAGCTGGAGCGCTGAGGGCAGGAGGTAGGAAGCTCCATGTCCACATGAGTGGGCTCATCTCCCCGGGTAGTTCCTGTAGGAGGGGAGGGAACGGCTCCTGAGGATTATCCAGTGGAATGAAAAAGAAGAAACAAAACCAAAAGTGGTTTCAGACTCCCATTGGTGGCCCGAGGGTTTTGTGCAGCTGAGGCCTGAGGAGCAGCTCCCTGGGGAGGTCCTGCTGAGCAGGAAAGGAGGAGCTGCTGAAGAAGCACCTGGCTGAGGCTCACCGGGACAGCTCTGTGTGGGCACGTCATTCCTGCCCCTGGGCGAGGGAAATGTGTGGTGTTTGAAATGGTAAAAATTCCCAGAGGTAAAAGCCTGGCTGAAGGCACAGGTGTCTGCTGGCAGCGACCCTTCCTTCCCTGCCTGTACCATGCCTTGCTCCTCCTTTGGTTCAGCAGGCAGGACTTAACAGAATGTTCCAAATTGCCTTCATAGTGTTTCCTTTTCGTGTTTTTGGGATAATGAGATCTGCATTTCAGGATGGTTGTAACTTTAAGTCCTGCAGCAGCTGCAGACGTGCCAGAGGGCTCCCAGGGTGTCCGGGGCACAGGAATGGAGTGTGGTCACAGGATAATTATTGTCTGCTGCTGCCTCATGGATTGTTGGGGTCCTGGCGGAAAAAGTTGATGTAATCGTGTTAATTTTATCCATTAGTGCATCAGTGCAGAGCAGCTGATGAGCAGGGCTGGGCCACCCCCAAAAACTCACTTGTTTCTTCGTTAATTTTAAAGGTTTCTCATCCATGGGAGCAGTTTTTTCCTGCTCCCAGCTGCTCAGCGAGCTTGGGTCCCTGGAGCTTTGCCAGGGAGAATTTCCTTGTCATCTTCCTGGCAGCGCTGGGTTCTGCCTCCCCGGTGCGTGCTCCAGGCTGGATCTTCCTCCTCCTCCTCCTTCTCCAGTGCTGGAGGATGTGGAAACCTCTTGAAAAGAAATACCTCAGGTGGTTGGGAAAATCCTGTGGTGAGGTTGTGGTGCCCTTGCTGCTGACCTGGGGAGCGCTGGTGCCTCCGTGGGGAATCCTCATTCCCACACAGAGTCCTGGAGGCTCCGGCCACGGCCTGGCTGTGGGTCACTGGTCGGCTCAGCGGGTGTTGGTGAGCAGCAAGAGGCTTTTCCAAGTGCAGTTCCCATGAAGTGAGGTGAATCCTGGTGAGGTTTCTCCGGAACAGGCGGCGTTTCCCGACAGCTCTCAGGGCAGCTCTGGCAGGAGGGAGGGGAGTCGGCTGAGGGACACCACGTCATTCTGGGATAGCCTGGAGAAGGCTCCACTACTCCCATTCTGCCTATAAGTGGGCACTTGGGTTTCCCAGGTGATAAATCCAACCCGTTTTACTCGTGTGGAATGGTGATCTTATGATCATACAAGGAGCTGCTCCTGTAGTTGTTTGGTCCCCTGTGCATCTGCAGAGCATTTGAATGTCTGACTTAGGCAGTTGCTTTATTCAAGAGGAAAAGGTGAGCCATACCTACAGTTCCAGCCTTTTTCTTTGCTTTTCTAGGGGTGAATCATGATGTAAATGCAGTTGTTTTCCCATGGTATTCTTACAGCTGTCTGGTCTCCTTCATTCAAAAGAAATTACTTCCTTCAAAAAAGCAATCTCTGGCTGATTCTAGACCTTTCCGTGGGTTCTCATCTCACAAAAGTTACGCTGTGGGCCTGCCAGGAGTGATGGAGCCATTGCTGGGAATTAGGTTAATTCCGAGCTCTGGGAATTACATAACAGCACAATTAAAGTTGGGGCTCAGCTGCCGTTCTCCCTCATGGCTGCAGGGCAGCTTTGGGTCAGTTCTTGGATTTCTTGTGGCCCTTTTGGCCTTCTCTGAGTTTTCTCTCGGGTACAGGGAATGTTCTGGGGGTTCGTGCGCCTTGCGGGCTCAGGTTGCTGCCGCGTTCCCGTGGGTGATTCCGTAGGTCCAGCCTCGGGTTTCCCAGGCTTGGGGCTGCTGGGAGCGGCTGCCGTGGTGCCTGTGCCGCTGCACAGAGCGAACCCGGCGCGCTGGGGGAGCTGATGTGCCGGGAAACGGGCTCTGCTGTGCCCTGGCGGGTCAGCACTGCCCAGCCGGGGATCACGTGTGGGACACGGCAGTGTGTGTGTCACCGCTGCCCTGCAGAGCCTGCTCAGTGCCCCACCACCCTCTGGGGGGAGGAACCTTTTCCTAATATCCAGTCTAGCCCTCCCCTGACACAGCTCCAGCCATTCCCTTGGATCCTCAGGGAGAAGATTGGTGCTTTCCCTCTGCTCCCCTCATGAGGAAGTTGTAAATATATATTCTTTTATCTCTCTTAATCTTCACTCAGTGTCAGACCTCACCTGAGGAAGGGTCTCTGAAGTGCACCCTGTCTCTCTGGCACAGGGAGTGTTTGGCTTCTCTTCCAAGTGCTGGAAGAAGGGAGGGGGAGTATTGTATGTCCAGTGGCAAACACGATGGCTAATTTTAAACTCTAGACATCTGCCTGCTGTAAACCGAATTGAGATCACCAAACTTATTTTACTCCAGCAGCTGAGTAACATCTGACAGCTGAGAATGTGGGTGGGATTTCACCCCAAAAATGCTGGATAAACGCACCATATCCCATTAAAGAAAAAAGTCTGTGCAGGAATTGCTCAGAAAAGGCAGGTGTGTTCCTTTTGTCAGAGCCTCACAGGAAAGATTGCTTGGCCAGGACAGGATTTTGGACCCTTCCTTAAATCGTGGCTATTTTAGGATTTTGTCACTGTTTCGTAACAGAGGCAGGCGGTGGAGTGGGAGTGAGGGTCAGGAGAGCTGTGAGAGAGCGACTGTGCCACCTGCTTGGGTGCTGGATTTCTGTCAGTGGTGGTACTGCCTTGGCACTGTCCCTGCCCAGGGGCTGTGCCAGCACACCTGGACCCAGAGCTGCGGGGTTACACATCCCCAGAGGTTCCCGTGACAGAGAATCAGGTGCCTGTGAGGGGGGTCTGCAGGACTCTGGTTGGGAGCTGGAGTGGGAGGGTGGAAGCCACGATCGGCACTCGAGCGGGGGCAGCGTGTGGAAGCTCAGAGGAGGAGGCAGGAGTTGTTAGGCAAGCGTGGGATTCTGTCACTGTGCGCAGGACAGCTTCTCTGAGCGCTGCTGTGCTGGGAAGGAGCAGGGGGCTGAGCTTTTGGCAGGGCATGGGGAGGAGAAGGAGCCTGGTGCTGGTTCCTCTCCCACCAGCCAGGCAGCGAGCTCCATCCTGGGGCCTGGGTGTGCGAGGGAGCGTCGGCACACACAGCTGCTGTTTGTCTTGGTGTGTCTCAAGCTGTGCCAGGGGAGATCCGGGTGGGACATCAGGAGGAATTCTGTCACAGGAAGGGTGGTCAGGCATTGGAAGGGCCTGCCCAGGGAGTGGGGGTGTCACCGTCCCTGGAGGTGACCGGTCCACTTGGCAAGCCGGTGATCAGTCACAGGTGGGACTGGATGACCTTGGACGTATTTTCCAACCGAAATTATTATAAAAGAGAATAAAAGAATTGCCTCGCTCGCAGGGAGAGTCACCAGCCCCTCTGGTGCACGTGAGCCATGAAAGACAAGCTTCTTCCCCAGCTCCTTGGAGCTGCCCTTCCCCGTGTCTGCGCCCAGCGTGGAGCGGCCCCGTGAAGACACCGACCCTGCCACAAAGCCACCCATTGAGCCGGGGGCGTATTTTTAGCAAAGCACGATTCTTCTTCGGTGTCAGAAGTAGCAAGTGGGGAGCGCAGGGCCCAGCGGCGCGGGAGGCAGAATGAGCTCATTCAGGCCGCAGCATCTGTTTGGGGTGAAACAATCCCCAGTGAGATCAGGGGCTGCAGTTCTCCTTGTTGGAGCCAGAGCCATGGTAAACAAGGGCTGTGTGCTCTGTGTGCTCCTATGTCAGCGGGGCAGGGCTGCTTCTGTCCTGGGGCTGGGAGCTCGGGCCCAGCCTGGCAGCTCCAGCAGCTCCTTTGCCTTAGTGCATCTGTGTTAGAATGCTTAAAAGGAAAATGGGCCAGTAAAAAAGAGGAGAAAACAGTAATCCTTGCGTGGGGGTGTTTCTCTGGCATCTCAAGGAGTGCCAGAGCTTTGTGCAAGTCGGTTTTGCACGGATCTGTTTTCTTTCTCCCGTTTTCCCAGCGGTTTGTTGCAGATGGGATGCTCTGGCACCCAGCCTTCAGCCGTGTCTATTAGGCAGTGATTCCTCGTGACATGACAGGTAAAATTGCTAAAAGGCTTGTGACTTGGGGCCTGCTGGGCTGAGCTGCAGTGGTGGCTTAGGTGAGTTCTGCCATAAAGACTGTTCACACTTCAAATTGTGTAACAGATGCCTTCTGAGGGAAGGAACTTTCATAGGATCTGTGGTTTTCTTTTCCATTTACCATTACAGAAAGAAGAGAGCGGTGAAGCTTCTTACTGCCCAGGCTCCAGAAGTGCAGAATTGCTGAGTAGTTTTTCCACTGTATTTGGATGTTTGATCTGTAATATTCAAAGGAGGTGGTTGTGTTTGGAAGCATTTCAGTCATGCAGAGTCGGTGATATGGATCCATCCCGCAGGCAGTCCTTGCTGTGGATGGTGTAGCCAGGAGGGTGCTGTGCTGCTCTGGGGCTGTGGTGGGTGCTGGCTCCTGAGGAGGAGCCAGGCTGCAGCACCTGCCTCAGGTGTGATGCTGGGAGGGCTGGGGCAATGGAGGGATGCCAGTGTCTCCCATGGGTGAGTTAATCAGCTGCTGGAACAGGAGGAGCTGACCCGGGAGCCCGAGGCAGTGGGTGTGTGCACTGCTCTGTTGCAGTCCTTACCATCCCATTTCAACTGAGCACAGCCTGTGGCTCTGGGCTCTCCCGGGGTGTGACTCCCACAGGGCTGTGGCTGGGCCTGGCCAGGGTGTAGCCCAGAGCAAAAGCTAAAACTGAAAGTGAAGAGCACACTTCCCTGTGTCCATTGTTCTGCCAGCTGGGAAATCTTCGATGCCTCACTGAAAACAACCCCTGCATGAGGCGCTTGTGTGGGAATGGCCAAGGGCAGCCTGAGCGAGGCTGAAAACATGGGAACTTGTTCCAACACAATTCCCATTGTTCTCTCCCTGGTTGGCCTGCAGAGCATTGCTGGTGTTCCCAGCTCCAGCACCGTGGTGTGCATTCCCCTCTCGGACTGTGCGTCTGGAAGGGTGAAGGGAGATGGGGGAAGAGAGAGAAGGGTTTCATTTCCCTCAGGGAAAGCTGTGCTTTCAGGAGTTTAAGGGAAGCTGCTTTAAACCATATGTTGTGTGTTTTTAAATGTCCCAAACTGTCTCTGCAAACGCTTGTTCTTGAGTGTGAGGACTATTTCTGGACCTGTTGCCAAGGCAGTGCCAAGCTTCTGCTGGAGGCTTGCACCCATATTTCTTTTTGATTTAGCTGTCTTTTGAATGTGGAAACTGTTCTTCTTGGTCTTTGTTCATAAGCATGTGGCACTGCTGAGAGAGGCAGTGCTGTCTCTTGTGCTCTGAGCAGCACCTCACAGGAGGGGGCTGTTGGATAAACCCCATACCAGATCTCACAGCAACCAGCCACAAGCATTTGGACCTTGAAGAGTTATAACTGAGGTTGCCTGGGGGTCAAATGGTCAACGTGGCCAGAATCTGGTGCTCAATCCCTCTGAAAATGTGGTGTTTTGCTTCCTTTCAGAGAAGCAGAAGCATTCAAGGAGCAAGGAAACGCGTACTATGCCAAGAAAGATTACAACGAGGCGTACAACTACTACACGAAAGCCATAGGTGAGAAGAGCTGATGGCCGTATCAATCTTTGCTGAACACCATGTCTAGAAATCAGAGCTGGTTGCTGATTTCAAACACGCCAGCAGGGTTTCTGACAGTACATGCTGGATGGAAACTTCTTGCCTGCTTTAATTACCTTGGGAAATGTCACCAGATCGATAATGCCAGTCGGGGCCGATGTTCTTAATGAGTGCCACAAGCCGTGTAGCTGCTGCATTACACTGACAGTGAGTCTTGCATCGTCCCCAGATACCTGTCCCAATAATGCCAGTTATTATGGGAACAGAGCTGCCACGCTCATGATGCTGGGGAGGTTCCGAGAAGCACTGGAGGACGCTCAGCAGTCGGTCAGGTTGGACGACAGCTTTGTGCGGGTACGTGGAGAACTTGGGGCTCTTCTTTCAATACCTTGTCTGCACCTGTTGCAGCTCTTGCAGCTCCCTTTTGTCTGTGTTCCCAGGGCCATCTGCGGGAAGGGAAGTGCCACCTTTCCTTAGGGAACGCCATGGCTGCCAGCCGCTGCTTTCAACGAGTTCTAGAACTGGATCATAAGAATGCGCAGGCACAGCAGGAGGTAAGAGGGTCTTCAGATTTAACTGGCCCCAGGAGGTGCTGAGGAGGCTGAGCTGGTCTTTTCCCCCAGCTCTCCAGAGGAGAAAGGGAGAGTGGTGTAAGGCAGCTGCCACTGTTGTGTCCCTTTCACAGGGTACATTTTCCTGGGCTACCAGTTCGGTCAATTGATTTTGAACTGATTTTAAGGCTAGCAAAAGGATTCGTGTCGTCTGCATTATCAGTCGATGGTCTGCAGTAGATTTGGCTCTGACACTTCAGGGATTGGCTTGATGGCATTTCAGAGCAGAGACTGCCCTGCAGCACCTTTATGTTCTGTCTTTCAGCTGAAGAACGCCACTACTGTGCTCGAGTATGAAAAAATAGCTGAAGTGGATTTTGAGAAACGGGATTTCAGGAAGGTGAGATGAACTTGTTTGCTCTGGTCTTATATAAGAGCTGACACGTTTGACCTGGCCTGTGCAGCCAGGTGTGTGGCTGATTTCCCTGCTGGGTGTTTGGGAGGTGCTGTGCCACATCTGCTGAAGCAGGGCTGGCTGGTGAGCTGTGTCAGCTGTGAAAGGGGCTTGTGCTCCCTGAGCACTGATTAAATGACAAGTGAGGAGGTGACTGGCTCAGGCTGAGTGTCCTCTGTCACCATTTGCTATGCAAGATGAGTGGAGCCATGAATGAGCTGTTTTGAGACAGATTTTTCTAAGCAGCAGCATTTAATCAAGCTTTGCTCCTAAAATGCATAGCCAGGATTCTTCTTTCTCAACTCTTTAAAAAAAAAAAGGCAGGCTATGTGCCAGTGAGGGTCACACAAGCAGGAATGCAGATCTTCCTGGGGCACTCTCCTTACTGTTTCCAAATCTTTCTTCCCAAGGGCTGTAAGAGGATGCAGCTGGTACTAACCTGATAGAGCAAGAAACCTAAAAGGCACCAAGCACTTCTCATGCAACTGTTTCTGTGCAGTGGATGCTTGTAAGGCTCAGATTTGGCCCAGAAAGGAGATTGGCACACTGAGCTCGTTGTTCAGGTCACTGACTCTTAGGCCAAGCTCAAGATTTTGGAAGGGTAAATCCCATCATTGTATATCCCTTGTTTCTGAGAAGCAAATGGGATGTGTGGTCAGTCTGAATCTCCTGTGTAGGAATTGCCATGCCTGTATTGGGCGTCCTGTGTCTGGTCCCTCACTTCCCTTGGTCCCACTTCACTGGGGGAGGCTCACATGAAACGTGATCTTTGTTTCTGGAGGGCTGCTCCTGCTCCTGCCTCTCCCAGGAGCCCTTGGCTCTGGAGCACAGTGCTTCCCACAGCAGGGCCCCGTGATGTCACGGGCTGGGGAGCAGATGAACCTTGGGGAACAATGCCCCGTTCTCGTGCAGATGTCCCCACTGAGAGCAAGGATGGAAAAGACCCATTAGCTCACCCTGCCCATGGCTGGCAGGCCAGTGGAAGATCAGCCCCTATACTGTACTTTGTTGTGTTTTCTCCAGTCCAGACTGTCTCAATCTATTGAATTGCTGTCCCTTCCAAGTGTCTTTATATTACAGGAAACAGGGGCAGGATTGTCCTTGTTAGCTCTTTCTTTAGGGCTTGCAGTTTAGAAGAGTTAAAGGGGTGGACCTCCTACAGGTGTCCTTTGAGTCTTGTGGAGTGCTCTGTCACAGTAACACATCAGGTGCCTCAGATCTTGGCACACAAAGCCCTTTAAAAGACAAAAAAACCCACACATGAGGAAAACTTTCCAGTAAATGTGTCTCTAGCTGCTACACTCCCCTTCTTGGTCAAGCACAAATCCCCAGCGTGGTGCAGCCATTCAGACTAGGCCGTTGGTCTTTGCTGTGCTCATGCCCGTGGCTTTTCCCACCGCAGGTCGTGTTCTGCATGGATCGTGCTCTGGAGTTTGCTCCCGCCTGTCACCGGTTCAAAATCCTCAAGGCTGAGTGTTTGGCACTGCTAGGCCGGTACCCCGAGGCTCAGTCCGTGGCCAGGTGAGTGTCTAGGGGCTGGGGACATGTCCTGGCTGCTGCCTGTGCTCTACACCAGAGTAAATGAGGGAATATAAAAAAGAAATAGTCCTTAATGCACACTGTGAGGAGGGGGAGGAGGAGTGTGTGAGTTTATCCCCGTTAATCTTCCCGGGAAGCTGCACCCAGACCCCGTTCCCAGCCAGCTGTCCTACCTCGAGCAGATTCACGTCCTTTTGGCTTATCTATACCGTGAACTTGATAAAATAACTGGATACCTGGAGCAGAGGAAGGTGCTTGTGGAGTCAGAAGGAGGCAGGAACGGGGAACATTTCCTTCCCTGCTGTTGTTGCAGCGATATCCTGCGGATGGACTCGACGAACGCCGACGCGCTGTACGTGCGTGGACTCTGCCTGTACTACGAGGACTGCATCGAGAAGGCTGTGCAGTTCTTCGTGCAGGCCCTCAGGATGGCCCCGGACCACGAGAAGGCCTGTCTTGCCTGCCGGGTAAGTGGTGGAGAAGGGACAGCAAAATTATCAGGATTTGAGTTTTTTTTTTAAAGCGAACACCCAACTTGATTCTGCTGGATCAATCCCTTCTCCCTCCCTCAGCATTACCATTCCCAGGCAGTGTATCCAGCCCTTCCCAAAGACAACCAGATAAACACAAGTTGCCAGAAGCTGTTTCTCAGCAGATTGGGATACTTTGAAGCTGCTTCCCCTTCACTCTTCTTTGTTCCCAGATACATCATTTCTAAAGGAACTCCTGACTTTCATATCCAATATCCACCCACAACCTGACTTGCATTTAACACTGTTCCTTGATGTTGCTCCTTCCCTGGTGTAGTTCTTCAACTGACTTTTCTAATGTGTTCTCATGTATAAGTCCTCAAAAAGTGAGCTCCCAATCCTTTTATTTTAATCCATAAATTTACTGCACTGTCATGTTCTCATCTTAAAAATTAGGCAACCTTTTTCCTGTGGAGAATGCCTGGAACTGGCACTAGCTGTTCCTTTAGTGCAGCAGCGTCTGAAACCAAATTAGAACTGTTATTTTTGAGGGCCCTTGGTCCCCCTGAACCTTGATCTTGTGTCCTGACCCAGGTGTGTTTCCTTTCAGAATGCCAAAGCACTTAAAGCGAAGAAGGAAGATGGGAATAAAGCGTTCAAGAAAGGCAACTACAAACTAGCCTATGAACTGTACACAGAGGCACTAGGAATAGACCCAAATAATATCAAAACAAATGCCAAACTCTACTGCAACAGGGGGACGGTTAATTCAAAGGTAAGGTGTCTGTTGTCATCTCCCTCACCATGTCAGTGATAAACCACAAATCAGTTGTTCTGGGAAGCACAGGCTCCTCTGGCTGCTGGGCAGCTGCATCTGTCTGGGGCCATGGGCAGTGTGTCAGGGATTTGTGCTGGCACAACACTTGGGTCAGTTCCCAACAGCCAGCAGTTGACTCCTGCAGAAACAAAACTCAAATACTTGGGCTGCACAGAGTGGGAGGTTAGAGGAGGGACTTGCTGTAGCCTTATCTTAGTCAGCAAAAGGCATCCCTGTCCCTGTTTCTCCTTCTTGGGAATGGGCAGCTTTATTTTCTTAATTCTCCTTGTAAGCCATGTCTTGCTTTGGTTTTTGATCTTAAAAAAAAGACCTAATTTAAAGCCCCTGGACACTTCTTCCAGCTTTGTTGTCGAATTTTAGTCCTGCAGTATCCAGAGAAACAGTCATGTGTCAGGGCTCCCAGAGTTTATTTTGCTGTCTGGGAATTAGCTTGGACACAGAATTGGGATTGTTTTCAGGGAGACCCTTGTTTCTGAGTGTATTTCTTACACAGAAGCACCACATCTGCCATGTCACTGGCCAAGCTTCTCATTTTTTTCCAAGGGGAACAAAAGCTCAGAGTTTTGGAGGAATCGAAAAAAAAAAAAAAAACCAACACCATTCCTAGGCATGGAAACCAGTGAGATTTTTTCCCAGTTTCTTCACACTGCTTTTCACTTGCCTAAAAGCAACGGTGCAGGATTTGCTCTGTGTTTTGGGATGTGCTCACTTGTGCCTGCCGTTGTAGCTTAGGAAACTCGAAGAAGCGATCGACGACTGCACGAACGCGGTGAAGCTGGACGACACGTACATCAAGGCGTACCTGAGGAGGGCACAGTGGTGAGTGCACCTTGGCCTGGGCAGGAATGTCCTCCCAGCAGCTCTGAGGGACGGGGTGGCAAGGCTGGAGTTTTAACTGAGTGGAAGGTTCTGCACTGAGGGGTCCTCAGTTCGTTCCTGTTCCTTACTCTGATGAGGAGAGGAGGGAAGCTCCCACAAGTAGCAGGTGTCTGGGCTCCCTGGCAGTTGGCCCTGTGTGGTTCCCTCTGATGATTCTCTTCCCTTAATCCATGTCCACCCAGAGAGCTGTACTGAACCCCTTTTGATGTTCCTGTGAAGGGCACCTTGGCCACCAGTGTTTCTTTCCACAGTTACATGGACACAGAACAATATGAAGATGCTGTAAGAGACTATGAGAAGGTTTATCAGACAGAGAAAACAAAAGGTGAGCACATGGGCACTCTGTGTGTGTGCACACTTTTCCCTTAACTGCCAATTTTTTTGTTGTTGCTTTTTTCCCCCACGATATTCTCAGATTTGCAGCCTTTTACCCCAGCAGGACAATATGGAGAAGCCCTTTGGAAGCACTGGAAATGCTTGTCTCAGGTCTAGTTTCTCTCCCAGCATTGAGTGCCGAGATGATAATTGAGTTTTTGGCTGAGACAGTGCACTGAGTTCAGAATATCTGGTTTCATTTCTCATTTTAACTGTCCCCTTGCTTTTTGAGTGGCCTGAAGTGGGAAGGACAAAGTAACCCCTCTGCTCTGGCCTTGTGCTCCTTTCCAGAACACAAACAGCTTCTAAAGAACGCACAGGTGGAACTGAAAAAGAGCAAACGGAAAGACTACTACAAAATCCTGGGGGTGGACAAAAACGCCTCTGAAGATGAGATCAAGAAGGCTTACAGGAAACGAGCACTAATGCACCATCCAGGTACCCACAGCAGTCCCTATGTGCCCTGCACAGCCATCACTGAGGCAGGAATGCATATGGAAGTGGGAATTTCTGGACAAATAGCAGCTCTGACCCCACAGCTCTACAGCATGTGCTGGGACAGGAGCTTGGGAATGTTTAATGTTCTCCATTTGCACTAGAAATTAAAAGCTTCTTCCTGCTTGTGTGTGTATCCCCAGACCGACACAGTGGGGCAAGTGCAGAAGTACAGAAAGAAGAGGAGAAGAAGTTTAAGGAGGTTGGTGAAGCCTTTACAATCCTGTCAGACCCCAAGAAGAAGGCCCGCTACGACAGCGGGCAGGATCTGGAAGAGGATGGACTGAACATGGGAGGTCAGTGTTCCTTATGGTATTCTGCCATGGCAGCCTTTAATAGGATCAGACCCTTAAGAGTCTGCCTTGGGCCCTAAAACAAGCCTCCCACTGAGAATAATTCCATGAATTGATTCAGTTTGGTTGCTGAAAGCATTGGGATGGCAGAACTGCACTGAGTGTTTCCAGTTGGGAGCTGGCTGGGTTACTGGTGGATGTTGTCTTTGGCTGAGTTGATGGGCAGTGGCTGCCATTAGGCAGAAATCTATCACAGGACATGTAAAGTAGTGTAACTGTGGATCCCTAAATGATGCTTATCCAAACCCTTAGGCTGCCTCCTGACAGGTTCTCCCTGTGACAGCTGCTTTTACCTGTTTGCTGTTGCTGTGCCAGGGCTCGGATCCAGCCCTGTGTCCCTGCTCTGCCCCCTTTGAAACCCTCTCAGTGAACTGACAGTTCCTGAACTGTGGGAGTGTAACTGGCTGCTTCCCTGCAGCTCATGAATTCTTTCTCTTCCCTGCAGACTTTGATGCAAATAACATCTTCAAGGCCTTCTTCGGCGGGCCGGGAGGCTTCAGCTTCGAAGGTAGGTGAGGGGGGTGCTCCTGCCAGCCTTGGAGTCGTAAGTACACGGAATTCCTGACAGGCCAGCTGGGGCTCCCAGTGGATGTGCTGCTTGAGGAGGAGAGCTTGGAAAGTTCTGCCTGTATAGCCTCAGCTGGTGGCTGGTTCTGGTTGTTTTTGGGTTCAAAAGCCACAAGCGCCGGGTGTTCTCTGCTCTGGAGGTGTGTGTGGGCACCCATGTGCTGCTTCAGATTGCACTGAACTGTTTTGTCTTTGAGTCTGGAAAGTCCTGATATCTCTCCCATTTTCTCTTTCAGCTTCTGGTCCTGGAAATTTCTTTTTCCAGTTTGGCTAAGAAGCAAACAAACACAAATCAAACCACACATACCTGATCTGCTTCTTTTAACCTCGAATACGGACAGCCCCAGACTCCTCCTCCATCACGTCTCGTTGTCCTTAGAGCAGTTTCATTTCTGGGTTGGAGCCTCTGTTTGTGTGTTGTGTGTGTGAAGAGGAAACCAGCTCGGGAGGGGAAGGCTTGTGAATTTTGTTTTACTGTTAACTTTATTAAAAAATAAAAAATAAAGCTTTGAATCTTTTGGTCGCTCCATGCTGGCCCATGCTTTCAGCTGCTCCTGCCCCCTCAGCACAGAGGATTTCCTGGAATTTTCTTGGAATCTCCGTGTGTGAGAGGGTGAAGGAATCTCCTGGTTTATTTTGGTTGGCTCTGAAGCAGCATGTCTAGGGTTTCAAGTAACTTGTAAGTTATCTTAATTTTTCGGAAATATTGCCAATGCTCAATCCAATTTTATACAATCCCATTTCACCTGCCAGCTGGATTTTTGGCTCTTTTTATTTCTTTTCTTTTCCCATGGTTCTCCCAAGGTCCACTCGGGCATTAACTTCAGTGATAATGTGTGAGCTTACAATTCTGTATCAGAGAAATGCTGCTTTGAGTTTAAAGAGCAGCTTATGTGAGAATTCCCTGTGATGCAGCTGGAATTAAGGGCTTTGTGTTCCCAGGATTGTCCTGTTTTAAGGGAATATTGAATTTGCTCTGGGCTGAATTCCTTCACTGTACTTTTTTTAATTCATCCACTTGAATATTTCATATTTGTGCTAAACTTGATTTTGTTGAGCTTGATGTGTGATTTCCTGTTACTGATCCATGACGTGGGTGAGTCTTTCAGTGCCAAGTGAAGTCCAGGCAGGGGTTGTGGGTGGTTTTGGGATGTGCAGTGCCGAGCTCCTGTTGTGCAGCAGCTGGGTTGGTTGGTTGGTTGGTTGGTTGGTTGATTAACCTGGCCAAGTGGTTTTCTCCTGGCAGTGATTTACTCATCCAAAGCAGCAAGGAAATGCAAAGCCCAGCTCTGAACTGACAGTCTGTACTTGCTTCTCTCGTGCAGTGTCAGGACAGGAGCTGGAGGGGTGGATGACCTTCCAGCCCGGAGCTGCTTCCAGATGGGTTTGGTTTTCACCAAAAGGTGATGTTGCAGCAGGATCTTACCTGGGAGAGGGCTCTGCTCCCGGAATTCTCCCCTGTTCTCTAGAGAGTGGGAGCCTTTTTGCCCAGGTGCTCTGTGAGTTCGGTGCTGTGTGTGGAGGGTTCATGGGGTGAGAGGGGAGCAAGAAGCAGCAGGGCTGTGGCTGGGGATCCTGGCCTGGTGCTCAGCGAGGGGCAGTGGGGCCATGGCTGGGTCCTGGGCTGACCTGGCAGGTATCAGAGGAGGAGTTTGCTCAGAGAAGGGGTGTTGGTGCCTCACAGGCCGTGCTGTGCGGAGAGAGAACCTGACACTGACTGCATAACACCTGACTTACCTTCCTCCTGCAGGAACAAACGCTGCAGCGGGTTCATTGCACGAGCTGATGGCTCTGAATGCCATGTCTTTGTCTTCCTCCCTCCCGAGGGCTGTGCCTGTCCTTCCAGCAGGACAGGGACCGGCGCAGGACCGCGAGGTCCCGGCAGTTCTGGCAGAGACGGCGCTGTCGTGGTCCTGCTGTGGGGTTTGGTCAGGATTCTTGACAATCTGCTTTCGTAGAGGGGAAAATTTTAAGGGCTTAAATTTTAGCACTGCAGAATAGAGTATTTGACAGCTCACTTGAAACTCAGCTTTCCAAGTGAGCCAGTGCTGAGTGATCCTTTCAAAACCCAACTGTACCGTGTTTATCCCAAGGTCCTTCACAGCAGAGTGAAGGGTGAACCCACCCAGGTGCACCAAGAGCAGTTGGGTCCTGGCACCTTTCAGGCTCCAAAACGGTGGATCCCTGGGGAACCAAAACCCTGGTCTATGCACATCGATCCTCCCCCAGCTCTCCTGGCAACTGTAAATCAGTTTACAGGTCCTGTTTAGTGGTGTTCCGGATCCATGACATCTTGTTCTCTGTGTGTTGTTGTCACTGTACAGTCTGGGCTGTTCTCAGTCTCCCGCTGCTGAGCACAGCCGTGCCCTGTGTCTGTCAGTGGGTTTGTTCTCATTTCCCCCTGCCCCAGGGAAGTGCAATCTGCTTCCTTCCTCCCTTCCTCCTCTCCAAGCTACGAGTGAGCCCATTCCTCTGAGCACAGGAGTGGGATGGCTCTGCTTCTGGGAGGGAAAATGTATACAGCAGCTATTTATAACCTGTACATGAATGCATGATTTAATGTAGTTAAATATTCATATGGTGAGTGCCAAGACTTTTTACGGAGCGTTATTTATGTGAGTCGAAGCGAAGGCACAGAACCACGGAGCGGTTTGGGCTGGAAGGGACCTTTAAAGGCCATCAAGTCCAACCCCCTGCCGTGGGCAGGGGCACCCTCCACTAGGATGCCCTGAGCTCTGTCCCTGTTCCCCTCTGCACAGAGCAGGGGCTGAGCGGGGTTTGGTGGCACCCGGCACCTCAGGGCAGCAGCAGTGCAGGTGGCACTGTGACCTCCACCGTGTCCCAGCACAGCCTGGGGACGTGGGACTGCTTCTTTCCAAAAAAATGTGCTTGGATGAGTGTTGTTTGGAGCGTTGCCTCCGCACACAGAGGTTATTATCCGTGGGTTGTGGTTGTGTGTAGCCTCAGGGAACAGGAGTGCCACTGCTCCAGCTGCTTGCAGCCCCTCTGCGTGTCCTCTGACTCCATGGGAGCCACTGGATGTGGGGATTTGCCACAGACACTGACTGGGTGTCTTCAAGAGGTATTATCCCTGAGCTGTTTCTAGAAGGGCAAGATGCTGATGGAGGTGCAGGAGGCAGGTGCTGCCCCTGAGGCTCAGGCGTGGTGGGATGGACAGGATCAGGTGTGGTCAGACACTCCCTGCTCTTTGGTGTCACTCCCAGCCAGCTCTGGCCTGGCAGCTCCTGCCCAGGGTCTGCCAGGGGGAATGGCTGGTGCAGTGAGAGCTCCTACCAATTGGGAAAGACCTGGAGAGAGAAGAGCTGAGAGCCAGACCAGGCTGGTGTGTCAGGGGGAATCTTCCACCAGTCGTGCTGGGAGTAGTTGTTCTGAATAGCTCGAGAGGGGGCTGTCAGCTTTTCCAGGGAAGTTGTGAACTACAGGAAAAGTGTGTGGGGAGTGTGGCTGTGGGCAGGGCCGGCCTGTGGGGGCTCTGCTGTGGGACTGAAGTGTTTGCAGGGAGATAGGAATTGTTTGGCTGTTAGACTTTCCCTTGGGTGTGGTTTTGCCTGATCGTGCTCATGGAATCATGGAGTATTTTGGGTTGGAGAGCTGTGAAGACCATTCAGGGGCTTCTGGTCACCCTCTTTGACTGGCTCCTTGTTCCTTTGGCTGCACAGGAAGGTACCAGGTGTGTTGTTTGAACACTCCTGGGAGTGTTCAGTGAGTGGGATCCCCAGTGCTGACAGCTGCTGGCTGTTGAAAATACAAGAATGCAAGTTGGAAAAAAAACAGGAGAAGGAAAAAAATTGTTCAGGGACAACAGTATTATCCATTATCCATGGAAGAGTGGGTCCCTCCACTCTCTGTATCTGCCAGGATACAAAGTGGGAGCTGCTGTGCTGTTGTGGTGTTTCTGGCATGGAGGCTGGTCCAGCCCCGGTGCTGGTGCCCCCAAACAGGGTCGGGCCATGTGCTGCTTTGCCACTTCCAAACGACTTCCTCAGTTTCAGTAATAATAACTCCACCTATTCCCTTATCTCTGGTGGATGGTTTTCATCCTGTTCAAATTCGTGCCTTGTCCCCAGGGAACAGGACACCCCCTGTGCTGCACCCACCCCGTCCCTGGAGCGGTGCCGGTCCCCAGGTGGCTGTGGCAGGGCTGTGACAGGGACAGGTGGCAGCAGCTGGGGGGCCATTCCTGGGTGTCCCTGTGCCCCTGTGTGACTGTAGGAGCTGGTGTGTAACTCTGGACACCCTGCCAGGCCTGGCTCTCCCACTGCTGCCGTTAGGGATGGGGTTATCCCTTCTCAGAGCAGTGCTGGGTGTTCTCCCTTGCCCAGACCTGAGCTCGGAGGGACAGCTCTGGTCTGTTGCTGGGAGAGGGGGGAGCTGGGACACTGCGCCTGAGCTGGAGCACGGGGGGTGCCCTGGGAGGGCAGGATCTGTGGAGAGCCTGGCTGCCATCCCAGCCTGTCCCACTGCCCCATCCCCCTCCCTGCTGTCCCTTCATGGCTCGTGTGGAGAGTGTGATGTGAGGTAGAGTCAGAGGGGGGGCCGTGTGTGGAGCACCCCAAGCCCCTCAGTGCACGTGAGTCGTGGTGGTCACGACGTTACGGAATAGTCTGGGCAAATCCAGGCGCCGATGCGAAGCCACTCGGAGAGGAGCTTGTCCCTGCGCTGCCGTATTTATCTGAATTGGAATTCGGAATGTTTACCTCAGTGTACATAGCTCAACCTTTCCCTGGGAGGAAAGGGGAATTGCATGGAGCAATCGCTGTCCCATCGCTTTGCCAAACTCCTCATCCTCTCCCAGCCAGGCTCCGTGTCGGTACTGACTGTCCTGTCCCTCTTGGACCTTTCTAGGATGTGAATGGTAAAAATGTGAATATTTGTTGTTTACTTCCTTAGCAGAACTCCTGATGCTGTGTTTGTATGGGGAATCAGCCTGAGCAGACCCATATGCAATCGGTTTTACTTTATTATAAACTGTATATGATGTACAAACTAATAAAAACTCAAACGACGACAGTGTCACTGTTGTTCTTGAACAGGCAGATGAAGGAGGTGTTCCAGCTGTGCATTCCAGTGCTGGAGTGATGTGGATGCTGGGGGTGTGGGCTCAGTTGGCCCCTGGGCAGGTGCTGCCAAAGGCCTTTTCGAGCTGTGGTGGAACAAACCCTTGGGGTTCTGTCAGGAGAGGCCCTGGCTGAGCATCCGTGTGGGAGCTGGAAGGATTTCTCCGTGGAGGACAGGGAGGGTCACAGGTGATCTGGGTGGATTTATAGCTCACTTCTTTTACATTGTAATGAGAATTTATTATCATTCTTCATTTTGGAACAGCAGGAACTATTTTGCTTTCCTAAGCAGAGCGTTCGGTTCCAGACAAGCCCCAGAGCTCTCCCTGCTTTTGGCCTCAACGTTTGGAGGAGAAACGCTCCTTACCCCGGCAGTGTGGGGCTCGGGTGAGCTGTGCCCAGTGACAGCCCCAGCCCAGCCCACGCCTCAAACACGGTCAGTATTTACAGTGTTAGTGGGTTAATGTCACTCTGCAGCTCCCCAGGCCCTGAGCCAGAGCCGGAGGTCGAGCTGGGACCTGACCTGCGACCATCAGAGGAGCTTCATATTAAACAGGGCCCAGGAGCCACCGCCCCGCTGGACCGGGGCCTGGTGGAGCACAAACACGGGTTTCAAGTCAAACATTTAATGACAGAAGTGCTGGGTCAGTAACTTCCAGCCAGGGTTTAGGTTCGAGCAGACTTGAGTTACGCAGTTACGGTGCCTCCGCTTCCTACACTACGGGGTTAACTCCAGCCTAACTCTTAACATTCAAGTGCATTAGAGGAAGGGAGTAAAATCTTGCATGAAGTGCAGTGCTGTACTTCAGACACGATTTTAGTTTCTATCAAATAAGATGGAAAAGATGTTAGTTCATCTCTTCCACTCCCTGCCAAGGCAGGATTGTTCCCTACAGGACAAGGATATGGGACAGTGCTTGGTCCAGCCCAGGTAGGGGGAATTGGCCAGAACTGGCTGGCTGTGCTGGTGTTTCACTTGTTTCCCCCTAAGTCCATGGTCGGTGTCTTTAAGACATCACCTGGCACTGTGCCCTCCTCCAGGAGGAGCTGGGCTGGAGCTGGGCAGCACTGGGACCAGCCTGGGATCGGGGCTGCCAGGACCTGCTGCCCTCAGCAAGGTCTGTCCTTGGGGGCCAAACCCTTGGTACGGGGCCACCCCTGACAGGAGTGAGCCACGCCTGGGTCTCGCTGGTTCTGGTTCTGACCCTGGGTGTGGGAGGGGAGGGACATCCTGCAGTGCCCTTGGCTTCAGAGCAGCGACCGACGGGCTTTGGTCAGTGCCGACAGGTAAAGATCGAACGATTGTGGTTCAGAGGGAAGCGATAAAAGCCCAGAGCTGATCTTCTTCCAAGGAAGAAAACAAGCAGGACACCCTGGCTGGTTCCTTCCAAAACTCTCCCATTAAAATCCGTGACAGTTTCAGTCAGGAGTTGCTTGTTTTCTTCCTTGTCCTGAGGCTGATAACTCCCCAGAGGCTTCACACTGGGGTGGGCAGAAGGGTTGACTTTAGTAAAGGTACAATTATTTCTCTTTACACTTTAAGGTTACGGGAGTTACTTGCCTTTTAAAAACAAACCGAGGAGCTGCCCTGCCCGTGCTCCTAGATGATGGTGCAGGAGCTAAAGGCAGATCCCCGTTTGTTGGTGCTCTGCGTTGGCACGAGTTTCCCCTTCCCGTAGTACCCCGAGAATATCGCCCTCACATCGATCTTTTTCGAGAGGACGAGCATCCACATACCGTTATCAAAATACAGCAGTTTCCCTCCTCCAATTTCCCCCACTTGCTCCCCTTTGTTCCCCGCCTTTTCCAGCTTCACGAACTCCAGCAGGTCGAGCCCGGTCTGCACGGCCTCGACGCCGTTGGCGCAGCCGAGGGTGATGTGGGCCCGGCTGCCCCGCGGGAGGTTGTCCGTGGGCAGGATCTTGTCGGCGTCCCCGGGCCAGAGCGGCAGCTGCTGCTCGCTCAGCTCGATGCGAGCCCCAACAGTCTTTGTGGTGATGAACAGCGCCGAGATGGAGAGGGTGAAGCCTTTGCCGTAGGAAGCCTTGACGGCCTGGAGGAGAGGGACACACACATGGAAGCGTCAGTGCCTGTGGGTGGGGATTCACCGTCCCCAGGCTCAGGGGAATGTGGCTGCTCACAGTTAAAATATCAACTGCAAGGAGAAGGTCAGGGCCTGACACTCCAGCTCCACGGATTTGGAGCTTGGGTACATCTTTATCCTTCGCAAATTGCAATATTTCACTTGGGCTTATCTGCTCTGAAATAATCTGTCTGGGAGAGTCAATACCTCAGTTCATCATTGTCTAGCTCACACTGCTGGAGGTGATGCTGGAGGGGAGGGTGTGATGGTGGGGGGGAAGGTGGGAATATTTTGTTTGGAAATAGGAAATAAGCATCTACACAATTCTGAGTCTTCTCCTGCACAGGCCACATGGATGTAGTTCCTGTCCCTGCCTTTGGCCTCTGGCTCAGAGCAAAGTCCCTCCTCAGCCCACCCCGAGGCTCGTGGACCCCCTCTGGGGAAGGGAAGGACACTGGGGGTGTGGGGAGGAGTTGGGACCCCAGCACTCACTTCCTGCTGCGCATATTCCTCAGCTCCAGCTGCTTTTCCAAACTCAGTGTATTTCGTGGTGCAGTGCAGGACCCCGGGTGGCCTCTTCACGAAGTAGCTGGTGAGATCTATTTTTACTTTGGGATCATCAATAGCAGAAGCAACTGCAAATACAGGTAAAGAACGTCACTGTCACAAAGTGATCCCCCCAGTGTCACCCCATGAGCCCAAGTCACATTTCAGGTCCCTTTACCACCCTGTTCTTCACCTCATCTTTCTGGCTGCTGGGGAGCACTGGACAGGTATCTGAGCCCCTCTCTCCCACAGATGGAGCCAGAGAACAGAAGCTCTGCGTGTCATTGTGGCTTGTCTTAACCCCGATGATGTGAGTCCCTTAAAGGATGGGATTGTTCAGCCTTTCCTGTCACTCTCTGACTCTGCCTTTGTCCCACCCAGCCCATCGGACCCAGGGGACACCCAGGACCCCACATCCTACTGCTGCCACCTGAGCCTGGTGCCCTGTGGGGCCAGAACTCAAAAGACTTCTTGGGAAAAACCCTTAATTTATTTTTACTTAAAAAGCAACTTTGGCAGCAATGGGGACCAGGTTAGTAGCTTTAAAAAAGCTTTTCTTGTTGACAAGTTCAACAAGAAATTGGCTTTAGGAGCTGATTAGACTTGTTAGCATCAACAGGTAAAAACATGGTAAGACCATGTCTATACATACAGTATTTACTCTCCTTTTTGAAGGCTTTGAGACTCCCAAGCTCATCCAAGAAGGCCTGGCCGGCCTTTCTCAGGATCTCCGAACTTCTTTTGCTCAGAAACCACCCAAAATACATGGGGAGGAATTCCTTCTCCAAGCTTGGCTTCATCTTCTTCAGCTCTTCCACAGACAGTTTCCACTGGTTCTTGTCCTTCAGCTGGGGACAATCCAAGCGCCAGGGGGTTTTGGGCTCGGCGAAGATGACTTTGTACCGGTACTTGTCGGCAATGTCAAAGAGCTGCTCCAGCCGCTCCCGCTCGTGGTGAGTGTCATCCAAAACGATGACGCTGATCTCCCGTTTGCAATAGTCAACTAGATCCTCGTCCACCTTGGAGTACTCTTCGGGAATGGAGCTTCTTATTACCGGTGTGATTTTATAGTGATCGACAGAGATGACCTTGCAGGCGTCCTTGTACCGATCGTGGATGGCCTGGGCCAGGGTGGACTTCCCGCTGCCAGGCAGGCCCCGGAGGATGAAAAAGGTTTTGGATTCCTTGAGCGTGGAGATGGTGTCTTCATCGTCCAGGAAGGGGAACTGCAAACTCTCGGGTCTCTCTTTCGCTGATTGAGTAGACATTTTTCTAAATATTTTAGGCAGGAAAGTGTGACTCTTCTTGGAGAAGCCTCTGTTCTGAAATGGAAGGAGAAAACACTTTGCAGGGCAGGAACCCCAGAGAGCACGTGGCCCTGCTGGGGCCTTCACTGGGAGAGATAAAATGCAGGGAGCACCTCTCCCACCATCCTCACTCGGGTGCCCTGCTGGGCTGACATCCCCTCCCACAGCTGACCTGCTCCTTGTCCCACCCACGGGCTGAAGGTGCAGCCCCGCTCCCCTTCCAGGCCTCGGCAGCTGCAGTTCTGCCCCACCAGGAAGGGGAAGTTTTACCCACCATGTGGCAGCAGCTCCTCGTGTGACAAATTGAGCCTGAGCACTTGAACAAAGCCCTGTGGCTGCCGGATGCTGAGGGTGCAGCGAGACCTGGGGAAGCCCAAGAGGAACCGAAAGGCCCAGCAGGTGCTCAGAGCTGCCACACTCACCTGAATCACACACTCCATCCCCAGGGAAGGGGCTGTTTGCTAGAGCAGCCTGAAAGGATAATGCTGCCTCTGTCTGAGCTGCACTGGGGATCAGCACCCGAGCACTGAGGAGGAGGGAATTAGAGCTCCTCTTGGGAAGAGAAACTGAGTTTGCTTCCAGGAAAACCCAACCCCTCCCTGCAGCTGCCGGGGAGGGCAGAACTCGAAAGTGAAACCTCGAGTGCTGAAGGAAAGGAAACAATTTTGTCTGGCAGCAGCGAGCACGCTGCTGGGAGCTGGCACGAGCTCTCCTTCACCTCCTGCCAGCAGCTCCTATAACTGGAATCCCAGATTAATTCCCAGCAGGGCCTGGGAAAACGCTGGGCTGGAAGGAAGCGAGGGGTTTCTCCATCTGTGGGAGTTCACTATAGCATCAATGGGGCACTCACAGGTTTTGGGTCAATAAATGAACTCTCCACCAGCCCAGCCTGAGACCCACTGGAGCCAAAGGCCATGGGAGTGATGCCCAAGGAGTGAGTTTTGCCTTTGATGCAAAATCGAGAGATTTTTCATAAAACCTGACTCCTCTGCCTGGGGCAGAAAGCTGCATTTCCTCTTTGCAGACTGATGCTGTCGTTTAAAAAACCCCCACTTTTCAGGTGCTGAATTTCCCCATCTCTTTATTCCAGAACTTGCAGGTGAGTTTGGTTCCAAATGCCTGGGGAGCAGGACCAGGACCCCACAGCTCCCATGGGCGCTGCCTGCCCCAAGATCAGCTGCAGGACGGGGACCCCGCGTGCTCTGGGGCTTGTGTGACAAGAAACGGGCCCGCCAGAGCAGCGGAGACCCCCAAGCTCCACAGAGACCCCCGGGCTCTCCAGGGGCCTCTGCTGCCTTCCCCGTGGGCTCGGGGCTCCCAGGTCCCCACAGGGGAGGAAGCAGGTGAGTCACCTGGAGCTCTGTTCTTGCTCGCAGCGCAGGTGCCCCGTTTGCCGGGGGGTCGCAGGGCCGGAGCCGGTGCCGCGCTGTCCCCGCACCGCGCTGTCCCCGCACCGCGCTGTCCCCGCGGGTGGGGGCCGGGGCCGCTGTTCTGCCGAGGCAGCTGCTGAGGGGACTGAGGCGCTTTTCAGCCCCGCGAACAAAGGAACAATCAGGGCCCCCCCCCGGGCCATTGTTCGCCGCCGGCTCGGGGACAACGGGCGCCTTCACGGCCCGCGCCGGGTGGACAAAGGCCCCGCAGAGCGCGGGGTGCGGGGTCCCTCCGGACAATCCCCCATTGAGCCCGGCCCGGCCCCCCCCGCCTCCCCCACAAAGCTCCCGCTTGTCTCCGGCTCCCCGCGGGACAGGGGCTCGCGTGGATGGAGCGATCGCTCCCTGTCCTGGGCTGCCGGTGCCCCGGCGGCCCCCGGGGTGTGCCGGGACCCCCAGAACGGGGCCACGGGGACCCCGGGGCCGTTCTTGGGGCCCGGCTGTCCCCACATCCCCCAGATCCAGCGCCCACGTGTCAGCAACGCCGCGGGCGCTTCCTCCCCCCGGGAATCGGAACCCCTGCCCGGGAGGAGCAGCGGTCGCGATCCCCATCCCCATCCCGGTCCCGCTTACCATGGTGAGGGCAGCGGCTCCGGGGCAGCCGCCGGTGCGGAGCGGCGCGGCGCGGAAGCGGCTTTGGGGCGGGAGCGGCCGCAGCCCCTTTCATAGCCCCGGGGCTCGCCCGCCCAGCGGGGCCGGGACGAGCCCTCCCCTGGGGCTCAGTCCCCGCCCCGCCTGGCCCGGCCCGGGGATGCTGCTGGGACAGCCCTGGGCCGGGAGAGGGGATAAGAGGAGAGAGGAGGCTCTGAGAGCGGCAGCGGCTCAGCCCAGTCCTTCCCTGCTCAGGACACACCACTCCACTGCTGGGTATGTCTCTTGTTCAACATTTATTATTTATCCTTCCCACCTCTGTTCTACTTTTCCCCGTTGCTGTCCTTCATTTCCATGTCCGTTTCCTCATCGCTGGCGTTTCCGTGTGCTTCTGTATCGTTCCCGCCTTCCTCTTTTGGCTTTTCATCTTGATTTTCCGTGTCTTGTTCCTCTTCCTCCCTCTCTCCGTCCTTCTCAGTCTTGTCTTTTGTGTTTTCTGTGTCGTTCCCATTTTTTTCTTCTGGCTTTTTATCTTCATTCCCCGTGTCTTGTTCCCCTTTCTCCCTCTCTGTGTCCTTCTTAAGCTTGTTATTTTTTGTGTTTTCACGATCTGGGGAGGAATAAGCAAATTTAAGCCAAGTCCCAGCACTCAGCAGTTGGCCCAGGCTCTTTCATCCCCACCAGGAATCTCTTGCTCCCAGGAGCCCCTGTTTGCTGGGACAGGAGGGGCTGGGAAGCAGCACCAAGGGGAGCAGCCCCTGGGGCTGTGGGCACAGAGCCCTACCAGGACCCCTCACCAGGCCTGGGGAGGGCCGGGGTGTTGGTGACACCGGGCCCAGGTGCAGGGGACACTCAGGGAGCGCTGCCATCTGGACTTGCACTGAGAATTTAATTCAATACTTGGAAGGGAATGGGTGCTGTGGGAATCCTAAGGTGCAGCTGCTGTGCTCCAGAGGAGGCAAGTGGGGAGTTTTTCCAGTTCTGGGTGCAGAGGTGGGAATGACAAGTACCTTTCCGGAAGGGAACCGTCGCCTCTTTGCCGCCTTTGCTCAGCTGTTTGATGTAGCTTTTGCTCACCTTATCCAAGGCCTGGAAGGGAGGTGGCTCTTAATAAAAGCCCCAGAATTGCAGTTACATACCCAAGTTTTTCCTCTTTTCTTTTGCTCTCTGCTGTCCTTTCCTACCATAAAACATTTCTCCAGCATTACTGCCTGGAGTATCCCAGTTAGGAAAACAGCTGCTCACGGATGCTGTGCCCTGAGCTCCTCCTCCCTGCAGCAGCCCCCTTACCACAAGGATGGTGTTTTGAGCAGCCTGGTCAGGCACAAGCTTCGCCTTCTCCAGGGCACTTTCAAAGTTCAGGATTGCAGACCGGTAATCCTTTAATTTCACTGGAACAGACAAGGATATCAGCTGGTTTAACCCAGGATCAGGAGAACCACCAGAGGTTGATTTGAGGGGTTGCTGTGGCTGTTAAATCCCAGAGATGTTATCAGAATGGCTTCTCCACCCTGAGAGTAAAACCTGTGCCCACCCCTTTACCTTGTGCCTGTGCCACCAGCACGGTGGCGTGGAGCTGCCACTCCACATCTCCCTCTTCATCCGCTGACTCCAGAGACTTCTCCCCGCAATCTTGGGCTGTTTCAGCATCACCCAGCTCGAGGTAACACCGGCCGATGTCATGGAACAGACAGGCCTTCTCCAGGTTGGATTTTGCCATTGGAATCCTCTTCTCCCAGCTTCAAGCAGAGTAAGACAGGCAGTTACCGACTGTCACTGGGTGAGTTACAATTCAACCACTGATTTGACAGCTGAGGGTTCAGGTATGAAAACCTCCCCAGCCCCTGCTGCAGTGGGAACTCACAGCTGCAAAGCCATGGCCTGGGTCAGTGCAGGCCCCCCTGGTCTTCCTGCTGGGCTGTACTCACGTGTTGATGGCCTGCTGGAACCTGCCAGTCTGGGCGTACACACGGCCGATGTTGTCCAGGGCACGGGACATGGAGTCGGGCAGAGCACTGGGACAGGGAGACAGAGGGGTTGTGGCACTGGAATCATCCTGCTCCTGACTCACTCTGAATCCCTTTGGTGTTCCCTGTGGCCTCAGGGAAGTGTTGGAGGCTAAAGGGCCCAGGTCAGACTGAAATCCATGAAATTAAGGTAAATTTTTAATTTTATTTACAGCTGGCAACTGACCCCATGAGACACAGGGGAAATGGTTTAGCTTTATCTTTGATTATTGGGGTTTTTTCTGTGGAAATCTGGCATTCCTTGTAAAAGTCTTTCCACTTTTCTTTGTCTCAGTTTCCCTCTGGGTCCCTGGCGTTCATGGATGATCTCCGTCTTCCAAAGGGAAGTCCCAAAAATGTGTCTGCAGGCTCCTGGCACCAGCCCTGCTCCCTGCGCTTAGACTGAGCTTTGCTCCATGCCACAGGCAGCTCCCATAACAATGGAGCCTGGGGGCTTTAAATTTTTTCTTTAATTATCCTCATTCCCATCTTTGGAAGTGGCTTTGCCTACCCTTACCTTTGAGAAGGAAAAACCCATGAGCTGAACAGAAAAACGAGACGGGAATCATGGAATAACCGACTGGTTTGGGTGGGAAGGGGCCCTAAGGATCATCCAGTTCCACCTCCCCCGCCAGCCCCTCATTAACGCGGATCATTAACGAGTCATTAACGGCGTTTCCAGCTGCGGCCGGCAGAGGGCGCGTCCCGCCCATCACCGCGGCCTTTGGGTCCTTAAAGGAACTTGAAAAGGGTCCTAAAACCAGGTATGTCCTCCTGCCTCTCTCCCGCTAATTCCTGCCTTTATCTGGGGAGAGGCATCCATTTCCTAAACCAACATTCATTTCCACAGGGATTTTTGAAAGTGAGAATCAACCCATCAGGGACAGTTTGAAAGCCCGGTGCAGTATTGGCAAAAATAACCCCCAAACCACTTCAGTTCAAGCCACTATTCCATGTTTTCTCGTGTGCTTTGCAAACTGTTACTAAGACTACATTTTACTCCGCTGTGGTTCAGCTGGAAGAGCTGCAGGATGTGTCCAGTGTGGGCAGGTAAGTGCACCTGGGAGAGACCTTGATTTCAAGCTGCTCTCATGGTCTGAATGAAAAGGGTTTTAAGACAAAATGTAGCAGAAAACTGGTGCAATTTCAAGCCTGAGCTTCCTGAGAAGGAAGTGTTTGCTGGAGGCTCAAGTGCTGAGACTGGGACTCGTGTTCTTTCACTTTGTTTCAGCAGAGGTTTCAATGTGCCCTGGGGCTCTAGGCCCTTGAAAATCTGCTTCAGGCTCCTTATTTTTGAAACAGAGAAGATAAAAAGTCACAGAGACCCTGATAGACAGGCAGAGCTGAATGTGTGGCCCTCCAGATGAGAATTACACCATTACCTGATGCTAAAACACCTCCACAGAGGTACTTTCCCCTTTCCCCACCCTCCTGAACCTCCCAGCACTTACTTCTGCCTGGCACAATCCAGATCCCTCCTGTAGCTGCGCAGAGCTGCCTCCATCTGCCCCATCTCCGCCTGCGCGTTCCCGATGCAGCTGTGGAGCTTCCCAATCAGTTCACTCTTGTTGGGAACTTCATCCTCTGCCCACCCTTGTATCTTTTTCAGGACACGCTCAGCTTTTTTGCAGCTTTCCTCAGCAGAGCCTCTGGCCAGCACTGGGGACAGGGAGCAGAGTTTGACACTGGGGAGTGACACGGAGATATCGAGAAGTTGTGGATTCCCCATCCCTGGGAGTGTTCCAGGTCAGGTTGGACGGGGCTTGGAGCAACCTGGGCTAGTGGAAGGTGTCCCTGCCTATGGCAGCAGGTGGAGCTGGATGAGATTTACGGTCCCTTCCAACCCAAACCATCCTGGGATTCTGTGATACTGGGGAAGGGACACCCTCAAGCAAAGGCTGGGAATGGTCAGAGCTCCCCAGAACAGTGGGAGGCACTCGAGCTTCCAGCCAGGAACCTACTGAGCTCAATGTCCTCCATGTCCTTCGCGATGGATCTGGCAACTTCGGCCGGTTTCCGTCTCCCGTCCCCCATCCACCTCTGCTGCAGGAGCCGCCGCTCGTACAGCCGGGCGTAGATCGGCTTCTGCTGCTGCCAGAAGTCCCGGCGCTGGTTCAGGTAGGAGATGCCATCCAAAACCAGGTCTTCGACTTTGCCCCCCTGCCTCATGTTGGTCTGCATCAGGTCTGGAAACAGGATAAGGTGGAATCTGGGTAAGGATCAACGGACCTGAGGTGCAGCGCAGTGGGGGAATTGCTTGGGAATGTTCTTCTGGTCTGACAAGAGGCAGTCCTAGAAACTAAAGTGTTCCATGCTCCTCAGAGCTGAGGTGATGGGGGGGTTACCAGCATTTATATCAAACCCACAGAGGAGTCACAGCCCCACCGAGCACGAGCGTCAGCGGGTTTGTCATCGTGACAGAACTTCAGTCACTTACAATGAAGCTCTTTCTCCTTCTCATTTCATCAGCACAGGTTGCTCTGAGGTGATTAATTGATGTGGAAGGAAATAAGCCCCTGGTTATAAACGCTGGACCTGGCTCCAAACACCTGCCCGTGTCCAGCACCACGTGCTACGTGAGCTCCGGCACGAGTAAGGAAGAGTCACAGGGACAAAAACGAAGAGGAAAAACAAAAAAAAAAAAAGAAAAAAAGGATAAGAGAAAAAGAAAAACAGAACCTGCTTGGAAGGAACATATAGGTAAACACAATGGAGAAACACCTTCATCCTTGAGCAACTTCTGCAGGAAGGTCTTGTCATCATAAAGCTGTCCCAGAAGCTCTCGCTCTGTTTTTGGATTCTTCACACGCTGCTTCTTCTTCGTCCCTTTTTGATCCTTAGTCGGTTTGGTTTGCAGTTTCTGGTTTCTGCTCTGCAGTGAGTAAAAAGCAAAGGAAGTTGAGGGAGCTGAGTGGGGAACACTGGAATGATCAGAATTCTCTTATGCTCCATAAAAGGCAGCTTATTTTTTAATTGAAAGCAAAAAGTCAGTGTCTCACCAGCTGCTTTGGTCATGAGCAAGTGAAATTCTGCAGCCAGTCGTGCTCCCTCAGGACGAAGAGGGAGTCAGAGTAAAAGCAAGAACTAGTTCTGGCCTCTTGGAGGAACAAGACCCTACTGCCATGGAGCACCCCGAAGTGAAGCAATTTAGAAAGTGTCCATTATCAAAAGTGTGACCCTTCAACTTAAGGTAAACCCAAAGTCAATACTGGAGTTCATGGCACCCTCCTGACCTCTGGCTGTTACTCATTAGCCTTGGATGGGTGACCAGCAACACCCCCAGGAAGGGGCTGGGGGTGGATTCCGCACTGGGCTTTGTTCCTCCCCATGGCTCTTCCTTGCCCTTCTGCATTCTCCTGTAAGTTCTGGGCAGTTTGAGCCAGGCCTGCATTAGAAGCAGGTGACAAACACTCCTGATGGGTCAGTGTGTTTTAATGCTCAGGGAGCCCTTCAGCAGACACAGCACCTGTGTCCCAGCAGGGACTGTCTCCCCTCCCATGCCCATTCCAGGCAGTTTTAGCATTGCAACCCCTCTAGAAGCTTCTCCAGCCAGAGCTGTGTGCTGTACCTCTGCCTGCCTGCTCACGAAGCCCAGCTCCTCCTTGTTCTCCAGCTTCACCGAGGCTGGATCTGCAGACACAGAGGGGACCCCTGTCAGTGCCCACAACAGCCAGGCAGCTCTTGTCAGCAAAATGCCCATAAATGTGCCAACCCCAAAACGTTCAGTTTGAACTGAAGCTTTTCTAATTCATTCCTGTGGAGCAGGGGGTGTTGGTGTGTCCTGGGCACGGGGAATGCAGCTCATCCACCAGCTCCTCTTGGGATTTTAATTCCTATTTTACACAGCACCAGGAGTCTCACTGCAGCATTCCTGCACACAGGCTACATCCTGCATGGAAAATGGGGAAGGATGAGGCAGGTTCTTCTGGGGAATCACAGCTGGAGTGTTAAATGGCAGGAAAGCTGGAGCACAGGGAGCTCCTGCAATCCAGAGAGTTATCCTAAAGGTTTGTGCACTGACATCAGGGCAAAACTCCCGTTGTGTTTTCATCTGGACCTGGGGAGGGGAGTGTCCAAGGGAAGGACAGAGCTCCCCAGGCTGCTGCAGGGGGATTTCCTCTGGCACAGCCATGGGGTCCAGACCAGCAGCGTGGGCACAGGAAGATCACAGGACCAGCAGTTCCCGATCCTGCCACGTGAAGCACAGGCAGGGAAGCACTTTGGGGATGTGCCCTGGTAATGTGTGTGCATTTCCCAGATATTCAAACATCCAGATCCATGCTGTGTTTCCTTGCTTCCCTGCATCTTGGAGCTATTGACTGATTAAAAAAAATCAGTTTTCTAGTTTTTAATCCGCTTCTGTACCTGCAGCCCAGGGGCTTGAGGGAAGTTAGAGATCTTGCCTTGAGCCTGGGAAGATTCCAGCTGGGAGCTGTGGCAATACCTGATCACTGTGCTAAGCTCAGGAAGCAGCAGGAATGGAGGAAAACAAGCCAGATGTGGAAATTTTCCCTGTTTTTTAAATAACTATGAACGTAACAGTATGAAAGCGCCGCAGGCTCTGGCGCCGCTGGCACGTGAGTTAATCCCTGGCACTGGGGGAGGGCTGAAGTTTGGAAATTTCGGGGGAGGGAGGCCTGGCCTATCTGGGGATCTGGGCAGGGTGTGAGCGGGGTGTGCCGGGTGCTGGGCAGGGATAGGCTCCGGGATGCTCCGGAGGTTCCAACCCGCCCGGCGGGTTTGGCAGCCCTGGGGTGGGGAGGGGGCTGAGCACGGGGCTCCCTGCACGTGGCAGCCCCAGGTGAGGTGTCTGTGTGTGTGCCCCAGACTGGCACAGGCTGCCTGTGCCCAGCAGTGTGGCTGAGAGAAAGACTGAGGGCCGAGTTCTCCGTGTGTTTGGAACCCCACGAGGTCCTTGGCCTCTCGTGTCTCTGCAGGACCCGCTGGTGATCCGAGCCAGGAGTGATGAAAGCAGAGCTCGTTGCAAGAGTCAACAGTTTCACTGCTCTTGTGCAATGGGAATTGGAGGAGAGTCAGGATTTCGGGAGGCCAGTCTCAGGTAGCATGGCACATTTCATTGCAAACGTTAAATATTGGGATAAAGACCTCAAAATTGATTCTGGAATTAAGTGGACTCTGGAATTAGTGCCAGAGGTAGATCATAGAATGGCAGAATCCCAGCATGGTTTGGGCTGGAAGGGACCTTAAAGCTCATCCAGTCCCACCCCCTGCCATGGGCAGGGACACCTTCCACTAGCCCAGGTTGTTCCAACCTGGCCTTGGACACTTCCAGGGCTGGGGCAGCCACAGCTTCTCTGGGCAAACTGTGCCAGGGCCTCCCTACCCTCACAGGGAAGCATTTCTCCCCAGTACCCCAATTTACCCTGCCCTTTCTCAGCATGAAGCCATTCCCCCTTGTCCTGGCACTTCAGGCCCTTGTAAATAGTCTCTGTCCACCTTTTTTCTCAGCTCCCCTCACACACTGGGAGGCTGCTGGTGAGATGATCTGCTCTGGTCTGTACTCCTTGCAACATTTCTGTGGCGACTTTGGAAATTTAAGTATCAGGAGTTACCTACAGAACTGAAGGGATCAGACACTGTGTGTGAATGGGCACTCAGGTGGGAAAGGAGTTAAAAAAGAGCAGGGCTGGGCCTCTTTGTGGTGCTTCCTGGTGCTTCTGGGTTCACCTGCCAGCAAGCACATGGACCCAGGAGCAGCAGAGCTGTGGTGTGGGGCCCTTGGGTCACTGCCAGAGCTGATCTGCCATCGGCTGTGCCCTGAACAGCGTCACCCAGGCTCGTGGGGGCCAGGAAGTGGCACTCCTTACTGCCAATGCAGTTCATAATTGCCTCCTCTGCCTTGTTGATGCCCAGCTGGAACTTGTGCTGGTCCGGGCGGAGCCTCCGTCCTCGATGGTAAAACACCAGCGCGAACTCGAAGTCCCCCATGGTGTAGAGGGTCTCTGCCTTTTGGTAAAGCCCCTGAAACAAAATTCGGGAAAATAAATGATTAAAAAAAAAAAAAAGAGGGGAAAAAAGTGTCATGGATCTCAAGCAACTCCTGACAGGCAGAAGGGAGAGCCCAGGGGTGTCACAGCCTGAGTACAGCAAACCCCAGTCCTGGAGCTGACTGAGCACCTCCACTGCTCCAAGAGCAGCAGAAACCTCAGGAGTGTTTGGAGTGAGCTGTTCCCTCCCAGCTCTGCCTCAGACCCTGCAGGGACTCACAGATCCAGGCCAGCCCTTGGCCCCCCACTCTCACCACTTCCTCCGGTTACCTCAGTGAACACTTTGTCTCTTTGGAGCGAGGCTTCAGCATCCTTCAAGGAGTTTTCTGTGTCCCCAAGTTTCAGGAAGCACTTGGAGCGGGTGATAAGGCACTGCTTGTCCCCTGCCCTCAGCTTCAGCGCCTGGAACCAGAGACATGGACATGTCACCAGTGCTGGACGTGCCACCAGCGCTGGCTCCACACCACAAAGACACAAATGCAGGTATTTGGTGCCACCTGCGCAGTCCCCACATGGATTCTGATGACAGATGATGATAGAACCACAGGATTTTTATTGAGAAGAGCCTTCCCTTGCAGTTCACAGGTTCTCTGTGTTGGAGGCGCTGCCCTGCCTGGGTCACCCCCTGGTGCCGAGACCTCCTGGGGACACGTCCCTCGGAGCCACCTGCCCTCGCCGCGGGTTCCACATTCCTTCCGCTGCTTCTTCTCCCTCCTGACCCGCGTCGCGGCCGCCCCCCCTTCTTTGAGGCCCGCCCCGCCCCGGGCAGCCCGGTGCCCCCGGGCCGAGCCCCCGCCGCGGCGCCCTTACATTGTTGAAGCATCCCAGCGCCTTGTGGTGCTGCCCGCGCCGGCTCAGCGTCGTCCCCTCGGTGATGAGGCTGCCGAAGGTGACGATGGGCCCGGGGTCCGGGTCCGCCATGGCCGCGCCGCGCCGCCGTTGCCAGGCAACGAGAAAACTTCCGGTGGAGGCCCCGCCCCCGCAGTGACGTCAGGCGCGCCCGGTCAGTGCCCACGCGTGTCCCGGCACCGGCACCGACACCGGCACCGGCACCTGACCCCGCGTCCCGACACGGTGCCCGTGCCGTTCTGTTCTTCCAGGCCGCGTTCCCGCAGCCCTGCGCGGTCTCGGTGCCAGCCGCGGTGCCGAACGCCGGGCACAGCCGGTTCCTCCTGCAGGGGCAGCCGCCGCCCTCCCCATCCCACCCGCAATCGGTTATTCGGGACCGTTTGGTGCTCGCGGGTGGCCCTGGTACCGCTGCAGTGGCCAGTCGTGGCCAAATAAATGACTAACGGGAAACGCTGCTGGTTCCCTCCCGTCTGCGCTTCAGTCCCGACTTTATTTTGGCGCTGGGTGAGACCCCGCGCCAGGATTCGCGTTGGAGACACTTTGTTCCTGCCAAGTGACTCACAGTGGGGGGGGAGGTGTCTGTCCAGCTCTGGGCCGGTGACATTTAACGTCACCACGAGGCAGACCCGCGGTGCCAGGGCTGTCCCGGGCCGGCCCGGCCTCAGCGGGGGCGGGAGGCGGGGTGGGGGTCACGCCAGGGTGGGGAGACACGGGGGGCCGAGCCTCGGAGTGGGAGGCTGGGGTGACACACCCTGTCCCCGGAGAGCCGCTCAGGGAATTTCAGGCGGTTGAAGCTTTCGGGAGTAGTTTTCCAGGGATACTTTCCCCCACTGGCAGCGCCGGGCGTGACACGCTGTGCCCAGCGAGGTGGGCAGGAGCATCGTGTCCGTGGGGCTGTCGCGGGGCTGTGCCCGGCCTGGTGACACCGTGGCGAGGGCACGGCAGCCCCGTCTGATGATGATGCGTTAGTCACAGGCTGGAAACACCAGGGGAAAAGTGAAGGTGGGATGGGTGTTTTCTGGGAAAGCAGCAGAGCCGTGACGGCCACCGTGAGAGGCGGGCGAGGAAAACAGCTCAACGGGGGAGGCAGGACGGCCTTGCCCCCAGCGTTCCCGGTCCCTCGGGAAGCTCTGTGAGCCTCCTGTTGGCCGCCTCCCCCGGGGATCGCGGTCCAGCGGTGGGACCGGAGAACCGGCTCCGGCGGCGCCGCCGCCACTCCCCCATGGGCACCGCCCGCCCGCGCAGCAGCAGCGCGCCCGCCGGGAGGCTCCTCGGCCCGTACCGGCGCCGGGGAACGAGCCCCGCTCCCGGTGCCGGTGACGCCATCGGGGGCTCGGTGACGTCAGCGGCGGGGGGGTCACGGCCGCGGGCGCCGCCGGTGGTCTGGGCTGGGGGGGAGTGGGCGGGACTACAACTCCCACAAGGCCGCGCGGCCGCGCCCCACCCGCGGCAGCCAATGGGAGCGCGGCCGGCGCTCAGGCAAGGCGCACGTGGCGGCGGCGGCAGCCAATGAGCGGCGGCGGCGGCCGTGACCCGATGGGCCGGGGGGGCCGCGCTCGGCGGACAAAAGGCGGCGGCGGCGGCGGCAGCGCGGCCGGGACAGAGCGGAGCGGGGTAGAGCAGAGCGGGCGAGAGGCGCCAGGGTGAGTGCGGGGGGGGTCAGGCCCCGCCGCTGCCGAGGGGGAAGGGGGGTCCGCCCGGCCCCGGAGAGCGGCCGCGGCTCTGCCCGGCACATGGCGGGGCCTCGCGGGGCCGCTCCCCGGGGTGGCGGTGGAAGGAGCTGCGGGTCGGGAGCCGCCGGTGGTCCCGGCCCCACCGGCTCGCTGGAGGGCGGGGCGGGCCGTGGGACCGCCGTGGGCTCGCAGGAGCGGAGGGTGCGCGGCCGGAGTGGAGCTCCGCGCTCCCGCCGGCACCGCCGCCCTGACCTTGCCGGGGTGTCCCCGCAGCGGTGCCGGTGTCCGGGGAGCGCTGGGGCGCAGCGCAGGCATCAGTGAGGGGCTGGGAAGGGGCTCCGGGCTGTGCCCGCGGCAGCTCCGCGCTCCGGCTTTGGCCGTCTGTTCCCTTCCCAGCCCGCTCCAGGAGGGCCTTGGCTAAAGCACCTGCATCCCTTGCCAGAAGGAAAATCCCTTCGTGGGCATCCTGGAGGAGCAGCCCCGTGTCGGGATCTCGCTGCTCCCGTACGAGCAGGAGAGTGATCAGCGCGTGTGTCGCTCCCTTCCCGGCTCAGGTGGCTGTGATCCAGCTCTCCTGTTTGCTGCCTGCAAACACCTCCTGTTTGTCTTGCTGCTTTCGAAATTCTCATCCTGCTGTACGGACTCTCCCATCCCTCTGAACTGTTTGCTTTCTGCAGCAGCGTCTAAAAGCTGAAGGCTGAGGTGCATCCTGAATATCCTGTTTGCAGGTGTTTGTACTCGTTCTTGTCCTTAGCTGGATTTGGAGCTCAGAGCATCAGCTCTGCTGCCCAGTGCTGTGATCCAAACCCTGCTGAGTTTCCTGCATGTGAGGCTCTGCAGCTCTCTCCATGTAGCAGGGCTTTTCCCACCCTTCCAGTGCTGCCTGAAGTGATTCCCTACAGCCCCGATTGGGAATTCTGCCAGGGAACCCTCCACCGCCTCCCCTGTGCAAGTGACATGGCAAGGATTTAAGGAATAAACATGTGAAGGACCTTCCCAAGGCTGCAGAATAAGATGGCCTTTAACAGTGGGGATCCAAATTCCCCACTCGTGGCACTGGGCGCTCACCAGGTGTTCCCTCCCCTGGCTGCTGTGCTGCTCCCAGGGGTTCCACGTGTGCAGGGAGCCTCCCCCAGAGCTGGGCAGGCAGCACCTTGCTTGCATCACCCCCACGGCGTTTCCCAACCGCAGGAACGGGACCGTGACCCCGCACCGGCCCTCGCTGCGCTCTGCTGAAACACGGGCACTGCCAGGTGGGGGCTGATGTAACTCTTGGTGCTGCCGTGGGCTGAAAATACTGGCTGGGCTTGAACTGCGTTAATAAGTGACCCAGGATGGAGTGGGAAGGCTGCTTTACCCTGTCAGTTTGTTGACATAATTGTTGGGAGAGCGGGTGAGAAATCTTTGCTGGGGAGGGAAGTCCTTTCCTCCTGGCAGAAGCGCCGTTCAGGTGGGATTGGAGCATGGTACCAATCCAGATCTAAGAGAATTCCATGCCTGAGCACCATGTTCTGGTGGAGTTATACCTCTGCAACCAAGAAGGGGTTTGAATTAAAACAAACCAAATCAATGTCTTTAATGCCTTTTTCTCCTCTTACAGAGCAGACTCCTGGGAATCAGGGAGACTCTACCTGGATTCCGTGTCAGGAATGCCTCCCTGTTTCTCCATTCGTGTTTCCTTTGGATCTGTTGCATGTTCCCTTCAGCTGGTTCTGATGTATTGGGGCAGGTGTATCAGTTGTGTCACAGCAAACACAACATCCAGGTCTAGGATCCTTGCCTGCCTCTTGCCATCCTGCTGTTTTTCTCTGTCAATACACATGAGGAACGTTCCCCAAATATAAACCTCTTAGCATATTGGACAGGTGATGTTTTGAGGGAATAAGAGCTGCTGAGCTCCCGAAAATGTGCTCTAATCCATGTCTCTTACTTGCTCTGGACTTGCCAGCAAAGGCTGGAATCCAGCACTTCTTGAATCAGTGGGTATGGGTGATGAGAGGTCTCCAAGGTGTTGCAGGGAAGCTGTTTGTGTTGGAGCCTCAGTAAATGAACACAAACCTGTGGCACTTCCAGAAAGAACTTATTCTTAAACCAGTCAAACCACTTGCACTTGTCAAACCAAGACAAGGTGTGTGACATCCATTCCGAGGGAGCTCTGCTTCCTGAGCCAAGGACAGTGTGCTTCAAACACAGGGATGGCCCTGGTGACCCGGGCTGGCCCCAGATCTGACCCTGCTTCGAGCCTGAGATTGGGCTGGGTATCCTCCTGAGTCCCCTCTAACCTCATCTATTGTGTGAATCTAAGGATCCATCACATTTTAACTGAAAACTTCACGGCATGTGCTGTGGGAAGCGCTTTAAAGCGGCAGTAGATCGTCCTTCACTCAGCAGATTTGGCCAGCAACCAGCTGTGCTTCCATCATAGACCCTTCAAAGGGAAAGGCAAGGCCGTTTGTGAACTGGCTCTGAAGGGCTGTGATAATGCAGGTACAGTGTCCAAGGAATCATGACAGGCAGCTGGAGAGGCAGCACAAGTTAGAAACGGAATTCCATCTGCCCCTACCCAAAACCTCGTGCAGTGGAGGTTGCACAGTGGGAGGACACTGGAAAAGGCTTTTTGTGCTGCTGACATGAATCTGCCCTTGTGTGTGGTGGGTGCAAAGTCTGGGACTTGAAGTGGTGAGAAAATCGCAGGTCAGTTCTTGGCTAGTGAACGATGAACAGAGCAGTGTCTGGGTGTGAAGCGGTGAAAGGGAACGTTGTTACCCCACAGCTTGTGTCTGGGACAGAGAAAGGGACTTTTCTTTCCTCTCTTTCTTCAGAGGTGCAGCCATTGTTCTCTCCAGCACCGGTTGGCACTGCAGGTGCTAAGCATGACTGAAAATAAGGTTATCCCTGGCAGATGAGAGTGTGAACCTGCCCCATTCCTGGGGAAGTGCAGGGACTGTGTTGTGGTGACTTGAGTCCGTGCCCCTGCTCGGTGTTTGCAGAACAGATGCAGAGAGTTAATTGAGGTGCTCTGATTGGGTCGTCAAGGGACCTGCATGAGCACACACAGCCAGGAATTGCTGATGCCCTATGGATTTTTTTTTTTCCTGCTGATCTCTTAGCTTAACAGTTCAGCAGACTGAAGCAATTGTTTTGTGCCTGTGTCCCAACAGAAAGGCGGGGTTGGAGCAGCGGAAGAACTGAGTGAGGGGCGTGATTAAAGACTTGCCAATGTTTAGGAAATGTGAACCTTGGGCAGATAAGGTCAGGACAGCTTCATTCCTGCTGTTCTGTTGCCATGGCGTGAGGATGTTGTTATTTTTTCATCTACTGCTATGGTAATAATCCTCTAGCTTCCTTTCTTTGCCCCAGTAGTGTTACTGCAAAAATGAGGTGATGACCAGGAGTGGTTCTGAGAGGAGCAGCTCCCCAGGGCCACTCTCCTGGGAGTGCCCCACGTTTTGTGTCCCTTGGGTTTAAGGAATCCTGTTTCTGTCACTTGTTCCTGCTGATGGTTTTTACAGGACTGGTCTTGGTGAGACCTGGGGGCCATCCTGGATCCAGTTTCTTGCAATTGCAGGGGATTCATTGACATAACTGGCCTCAAATTGAGTGGTTTGATTTGTCAGTGTGAACTGAAGTTCTGCAGTGCTGTTCAGGGGCTCTTGAGAAATGGCAAAATACTCGGGGCTTTTTAAAGAAATATTTTTGCCACTTTCTTTTACCCATCTGCTGGTGCTGCAGTGAAATGTGGTGCTGTTTGACTGGGACTGGGACTGGCCCTGAGCAGATTGTGGAGCTGATGGATTTTGAAGGGATATGAATCAGGAGTATTCCAGCTTCCTCCCAGGCAGAACAAATGGCTGCAGGTACCATGGGAGCAGGGTTTGCTCTCAGAAATAGCTCTGTTTTAAAGGAAAAATCCTAATGGAAAATTTTCAGCACTGTGGCACAGGGGTGGGTGGGTGTGTGCAACTGTGGGGCAGGGCAGTGGTGTGGGGTCTGTGGGATCTGAGTGTGTCTGTGCCTGCAGGACAGGGCTGGCATGTTGGTTTGGGGTTTGGTCTCTTCTGGCTGCCCACAAGAGCTCCCCTCTCCTGGGGCCACGTTGGCTTTGACACTGGGCTAATAAACCAGCAGGGCTGTTTTCATCAGGCAGTGTTAGGGGCAAGTGTTTCCAGTGACAAGAGGTTGGTTCTGATGAAAGATGGGGAGCTGCAGGAACGTTGCCCGATGCTGTTTTGAAACAGGTTTAAATTGGAAGCTGTGCTGCAACGATTTAGGGTTTTACATCACAGCTCCCTGAGAGCAGCCCTGCTGGTCTTTGAAGTGTTTTGCCCCTTCTGTAGTTTCGCCTTTGTGATTTTTTAACCCTGGAGCTGCATTTGAAAAGATGTCAGCAGCAGATCTGACTTCTGGTCCTTAAGCTTTCCGTAACAGCACTTAGTCCAACCTGTTTCATTCTGGAGGCTTGAGGAATGCAACCTGCCTCCTACTAGTGTTGGGATGGACCAAACCCCCTCCTTCCTGCTCTAGGGAAAAGCTCTTTATTTCTAATGATGGCTAATTATTCCCTGGGTGAATAACCCTGCTGATTACTAATGGTTGTCTCCCAGAGGGCAGCACAAGAAATAACTGGAGTTTTTAAACTGTTTCCCTCTGGGGGTCTCTGTTTTGTGAGGACAGGTTGTGGGTCTTCCTGAGCCATTCCAGTACTTCACTGTCCAGGTGCTCAGATGGAATCTGAGCTGCTCCTCTCTGTGTTGGTGCCTTTCTGCCTTGCAGCTCTCCCAGAATCCATCCCCAGTGTGCTTTTGTTTCCTGCCACATTGGCTGTGCTTGGGGAACAGGAACATGACCCCAGTCGCTCAGAATGCAGCAGGAGCCACTGCTCAAGCCTCCCTGTCAGCAGCCTGACCCCTCAGACACACCAAACCCACTGGCTGATCACAAGAGTCAGTTCTGATGTGTGACACACACAGACAGGGTCATTGGAGTGAAGTATTCTTTAAAATAAATGTTTATGGCAGCTAAAAAGAAATGCATCTTTGACACCTATGACTTTGTTGCTGCATACTGGAAAGAAAAGTTACAGCTTTGAGGTCAGAAGTCATTTGCTTACATCAGTTTGGAAGACACTCGGAAAAAAAATAAAGGCATCCACAGGAAAGGAATGGAATTAGGATTTTTTTTGTAAGAATAAACCCCAAACAAACAAAAAAACCCCGACCTGTTTAACCCTAATCTTTGCTGTCTTGAGCATCTTATTCTGTCGGGTGTGAAGCTCCTTCTAAGACATCTGGTTCGGAAACAAGAAGAAAACAATGATGTAAACGTGTTCTGGTTTTGGTAATCCTGGCAGCGTTTTCCTCTCCCTGTAGGAAAGGGATGGGGGTTGCTGATGTGCCTGCAGTCAGGCTCACACTTGGAATGTGGGAGGCTGTAGGGAAGTGAGTGGGAGGGAGGGAAGGGTTCCCTCCCTGGAACAGCACCAGAAGAAGTGATAGATGTGTTACACAGACCCCTCAGCAGCAAACCTGGGGTGCTGCGAGGTTTGAGAGCAGCTGCCTGAGCTGGGCACCCCCTGGATGCTCCAAGCCGAGGGTTTGGGAAAGGCTCTCCTGGCTGGGACAGGCTCCTGGGATTCTGCCTTTCCCTGCAGGCAAGGCTGGACCAAAACAGTGTTCAGGGCGGGGGAATGGGGTAGAAGTTTTAAGCAACACGAATAGTTCTTGCTTGTCAGGTGAGTTTTATGATGTTATATTTAATGGGCAGACAGGGCCCAGCTCTGGGTTTGTGTTGAGCTGGGTGATGAGGAGTTCTCAGCCACAACAGGGCTCTGTTCCTGATGGGGTTTTGTGTTTTTTCCCCATCCAGACTAGGTAGCCATGTCAGCCAAAGCCATCTCTGAGCAGACAGGGAAGGAGTTCCTGTACAAGTACATCTGCACATCCTCTGCCATCCAGAACCGCTTCAAGTATGCCCGGGTCACCCCGGCCACGGACTGGGCACGGCTCACCCAGGACCACCCCTGGCTCCTGAGCGAGGTAAGGACAGCAGGACCTGCCTTCCTGGGGTGCCAGAGCCCTGCTCTGCATCCTTCCCCAAGGGCTGCTCGCTGCTGCTGCTGCTCTGCCACGGTCACTCCCAGCCCTGGTGAAGAAACAAACCTTGCTTCAAGGCTTGGTTTGACCTCGTGGGGGGCTGATTATGCAGTTCCTTGAAGGACTCTGAGATACAGGAGCAGAGAGAGCTGCAAACAAGGTGCTCATAGCTGCACAGAAGGTAAAGGAGGCTGATTCAGGCAGAGATGTCGATCTCTGTTCTCAAAGCCTTGCTCTCTGAAATTGGGGAGTGCTCTCTCCATGGCTGGCTTTGTCCAGTTAGGACACTGCTTATTTTTCCTGCATCCAGGCAAAATGTCAAAGACCTTTTTTTTTTTTTTTTCAATGCAAGATCTTTTATATCTCTGTGTGTCATAGCCACGCACTTTCAGTAGAGTAAATATATCCAGAGCTCTTTTTATTAGCTGTCCAAGCTGGCTTCTTCCCAGTGGTTAATTATATTAAGTCTTTGGCTGGAGAACATGAATGTCTCACAGTCCTTGACTGACTGACTGATAGAAGCCCTGCGCTAATTAAATGTTCTATGCTCAAGTGCCTGAGTGAGCTGCAGGAAGAGATCAGCACTGCTTCTGAAAGCCTTGCAGGAAGCCAGAAGTGAGCCAGGATGCTCTTGGTCCTTAAGGCAGGTTCTGTAAGGCTAGAAAGGGCTGCAGGGTCCAGCAGCAAGACCATGCTCAGTGTCCTGTACCTCAACACAGTGTGTTCTGACTCGACTCTTGCTGCTGAAGTTCCAGGACACATCAGCAGTACAGGAGAACGGCACCCAGTTCTGCTTTGGTTTTAATCAGAGATTTGCAAGCTAGAGATAAGTGTGTAACCCAGGAGCAGTCTTCCATGGGTATTATAGACAGCCTCTGTCAGTTGACTAAAATGTGCATGACCCCTGGCCAGTCTCATAAACAATGTGTAGTGACATTGGGAGTTGTTGGTTTTGGATTTTTTTTTTTTTGTGAGCAACTGACTGTGCCTGCCATGACACTCATATTTTTTTTCATCAAGAAAAGCCAGAACAAACTCTCACCTCAGTCTCTGATGTCTGCTCACAGCTGAGTAGAAACAAAGCAGCTTTTCTTGAAGTACGGTGTTAAAAAAAACCTTGTAGGCATGTTGTACCAAGAGCTGGATTTGCCAAGATTAAAGAAATTCTGCAAGGACCTGTGCTGTACAGAGCTGATTTAGGCTTTTGCTTTGCTATCTGCAGAGAACTTCTTAACCAAAATCACTTTCCTTTGAATCTCTTGCCCAACCTTGTAGCGTTTGGTGGTGAAGCCAGATCAGCTCATCAAGAGACGTGGGAAGCTCGGACTGGTTGGCATTAACCTCACTCTGGATCAGGTGAAGGCTTGGCTCAAGCAGCGCCTGGGCCAGGAAACCACGGTGAGTGTCACCTCAGCAGCGAGGACAAGGCTGCTTTGTCCTGTCTCTCCTGGCCCTGCTGGCTTGTGGGTGTCTCTCCTGCTCCTGGAGGTTTCAAACACATGTGTGATGGTGGTGCCAAGCAAGCGGGGAACTGTCCCACGTGTGAACTTGCTGCTGGTAAACGAGCCCTGAGAACTGGCACACCGTGACAGGGCACAGAGCCCGGTGCTCCCTGTGGCTCTGCTGTCTGTGCTGGGCCACTGGGAACTCAGCAGGAATGAGCACCACTTTGAAATTCCCTTCCCCTGGGAGTCAGCTGCTGGTAGCTGGATGCTGTGTCTCTGCTGCTTCCCTGTAATACCCAGGACAGTGTGAAAGCTGCCATAAAAGTGTCCCCTACTGCAGGCAGCTCGTGTGTTTTGGCTGATGACTGAGTGTTACTTCAGGTCCTTATTTTAACTCAGTGCTGCCCTGGTGTATTTATTTTCCTGAGAATGGCACTGCAATGCTAATGATAACGAAGTGCCTGCCATCCCTGCTGCCGTGTGTTGGCAGCTGATGGAGTTCTGCTGCCTCAAGGAATTGATGCCTTTGGCCCCTGCTGGGATTGATTTGCAGCTGGCTCCAGCTCTGAGCTGGTGCAGCTGCCTGGAGAATTGGGAAGCAGCAGGAACTGCATCTTGTGTGCTGCCTGTCACAAATGATGGGTGTAGAAATCACTCCTTTAGCACAGTACAACAACCACACCCAAAGCAAGGACTGGGGCCATGGGCTTGGGACCCCTGGTGTCCTCAGGAGCAGGGGATATCCCCATGGCCTGTGTGGGAGTGTCCCTTGAGCCAGGCTGGGGTTTGAATAGCAGGAAAGTGCCTACACAGGGCAGTTCTCAGACCTTCCTCTAGTTGTGTGTCCCTGTAGGAAGAGGCTAAAGGGTTCTCTTGTTCTTCCATGCTCCCTGATACCACTTCAGGGTGAGGCCTCTGCTCCTTCCACTCAGGAATTCCCTCACTTCTGATTTTTTCCAATGCTCCAAGAGCAGCTCAAGCACTCACATGTCTTACTGTGCTGAGCAGGGCTCTGGGAGGGTGCTGCCTCTGGGACAGGAGATGAGAGCAGCTGTCCCAGTGTAATTGTGATACCCCTCTGTCCTGTCAGGAATGGGGAAGGTGACTGGCTGCTGTTACCAGATATCCTTGGTGACAGTGCTGGATGCTGTGCTGGGGAGGGAGGAGTGGTTCTCCAGGAGGCCTGGTGGAGAGGTGCTTGGATAGGAGCAATCTTAGAGCAGTGCTGGTTAATTCTCAAAGCTTGCCTTGTGCTGTCACAAATGTGGGGAGTGGATAAATAGTTATGGGTGTTTGTCTTGTTTTCTGCCCCCAGATTGCTAACGCGAAGGGAATCCTGAAGAATTTCCTGATCGAACCCTTTGTCCCTCACAAGCAGGTTAGTACCCCAAATAAAGCATTGAAAAGGGCTTTTAAATCTCTTTGGATTTGCACCCTTAGCTGGGTTGGTACAGTGGGGAAGGCAGAAGTTTGGGGGTGTGCTGTTGAGCTCACGGGGTCAGTGCACAGCCAGCTCTGCTGCTCCTTGGGAAGCTCCACGGTGGGCTTGGGTGCCCCATCCCTGGCACTGGCACAAGAGCCTCTCCAGGGTCTTCTCTGGGTGCCACTGGCTAATGTTTGTGCTCTGCTCTGTGGTGCAGGAGGAAGAGTTCTACGTGTGCATTTACGCTGCCCGTGAGGGAGACTACGTGCTCTTCCACCACGAAGGGGGTGTGGATGTGGGAGATGTGGATGCCAAAGCTCAGAAGCTGCTCGTGGCAGTGGATGAGAAGCTCAGTGAATCAGATGTGAAGAAGCACCTCCTGCAGCACGCACCAGCAGACAAGAAGGAGTAAGTACAGCTGCCAGTTCTGGACAAGACCAGCCACGCAGCAGCTGCTCTCCTTTATCTCAGTGCCACACCCCAAACTTCACTCTCCTGCCCTTCTTGCTGCTCTCCAGAATATGCCATGTATCCTGAATCCAAGTTCTCTGACCTTATCTGAGCTGCCTGTAAAACCCAAAATAAGGTTTAGTGCTGAGCCTTCACTTGGCAGCAGCACTTGTCAGCCTGCTCAGGTCTCGACCTCTGAGACTGGGGACATGTACTGAATCCTGATCCTTTGTGCCAGCTTAGAAGTTTCTTTTGTTTAGTGGAAATAGTGGTAAGGTGTGGATCTGACTGCTAAGTCAGAACTGCCCTGTCCCTTGCTCTGGCCTGGTCTCCAAAGTTATTCCTGCAGTGTCTCTGTAGATCTCAAGGCTTCTGCATCTCCCTCAATTAGCTGCCCATACCTCATTATCTTAATATGAGTCATGATTTTTCCAAACATAACATAATCCCTGCCAGCATCGTGCAGCACTGAAGGGCTGAAGGAGTCTGTCACTCCATCAGTTCACTGCAGCCTCCTCCCCATCACAAATAAGGAAGCTCAGATCTGACAAAGATGGGTATCAGCAGGGAGACAACGAAGCGCTTCGTTCTCCCCGGGGAGATAAATCAGACTGCACAGCTCTGACAGTTGTGAGCAACTGTGTCCTCGCAGAGTTTGGTGGAGGGTAATTAGGATGAGTCATCAAGGTCTTCCTTCCCTTGAGTCATCACCCAGAGAAGATGAATGAGGATGAAAGAAATTGATGCTGAGTAGATTTGCCACTAATACCAATGAACAGAGCGGGCTGTGCTTAGATTTGGCTGCTTGCATTAACTTGTGTCACTTTTTTTTCTTTTTTTTTTTTTTTTTTACAGCATCTTGGCCAGCTTCATCTGTGGCCTGTTCAACCTTTACGAAGATCTGTATTTCACATACCTCGAGATCAATCCATTAGGTAACGGATATTTCTGGGAACAGAACTTTCTGTTCTGAACTCCTGAAATGTGTTGTTGATCCCTCTCTGGGTTCTGTAGCTCACAGCAGCACCAGGTGCCACGTGCAGAAGCACAGAGGTGGCTGTGATGTGTCTTGGAGCTGTTCATTGAGCGAATTGAAATGAGCGAATGAAAAATTCCATTGAAAGGGATGTTGAGGCAGAACTGAAGAATGCAAAAATTGCTCTGTTACAACAAAACATCCCCTGAGGCAGAGCCTGGGCCGTGGCCACAGTCACTGGTTCATTCCTCAGGGAACTTGCTGGGGCTGATAAATGCCTCCCAATACTGAGGGGAGCAGCAGTGACCTGGCTTTAGCAATGATCTCTCTGCTATCAGATGTTGAAGTAAACCTGTAGCACTTCTTTGTACAAACCAGAGCTAATTGTGGTGTTTTCCCTGCAGTGGTGACCAAGGATGGTGTTTACATCCTTGACCTGGCTGCGAAGATTGACGCGACGGCTGACTACATCTGCAAAGTGAAGTGGGGGGATGTGGAGTTCCCCCCTCCCTTCGGCAGGGAGGCTTATCCAGAGGCAAGTGACAGCCCAGATTCCTTCCCTGTGGCCTGCAAGATGAATTCCTCAATGCCTGTATGCCCAGTCTCCAGGGGTTTTGCTGTGTTTCCAACACTTTGGCAGTGCTGTCCATGCTATCCTGTGTACAGGTAGCTGTACTCCTAGGACATAATCACACTCTGAACTGCAGTCGCTTCCAGGCTCTTCTCAGATCTTCTGTCAGTTCTTTGATTCAGAACTGACTTTCTTAAATGGAGACTGACATTTAACTTCCCTCAGCTGTACCTGTACAGAGCTTGCTTCTGTGGTTCCTGCCCATGTTGCTCCCCTCAGCATCACCTTTTTGTGAAGCAGTGGTTGCTGGCAGCCTCGTGGGAGCTGCTGTTCCCTCAGTGACAGTCCTGAGAGCAGAGCAGCAGCTGTGTGCAAACACTGCATCCAAGTGTGAATTCAGAGAAAATAATTACCATCTCTCAGGCTTTCAAGTCAGGAGTTAAGGTGTTAATGCACCTGTTTTCCCAAAAAGTGAGGATGAGACCTGCTGGATGCACAAGCACTGCTCCAGACAGCTCCCAGCAACTTCAGAAGCTATTGGAAATAGAGCTCTCTCCTTAGTTATTCTCTTACTTATTTTCAGGTGACTGTTCTGCTCTGTCCAAAAGGATTTCTGTCCCGACTTTTTCATTTCAGTAATTATAATTACGTTTCAGTTGGAAGGTTTTTTTGTACCGTGGCCAGGAAATCCATTTAGCTGTCCCTCTCCATGTAGCTCGCTGGATGCCAACACTCAACTCAATTTGCTCTTAAAAGAATTAGTTCAGGTTTTGCCTCTGAATCATCCCCCTGTGAGTGCCTGGGAAGGTTGTTATGGCACAGTCTCTGCTGGGAATGTTAATGAACTCCAGTGAAGTGCTGCTCAGCAGCCCGGCACGCCGGGAGCTGCAGGAGCACCACGGTGAGCCAAGTGACAGCTCTCAGTGATTACAGTCCTGGCTGCAGCACAGTCAGAGCGGTCACCATGGGTGTGATGATTTTCAGATTTTGTCTGGCCTCAGTCTCAGACAAGGTCAGAGCAGACTCCTCAGTTCTGTTTGGATTCTGTGACTGTCGTAGGATGGAGAGATTGGCCCTGGGCCTCTGTCCCTTACAAACATGATGTCTGTAGTCAGAGCTGCACCCAGCACTGACCCTCAGGGTGGAAAAGGCAGATGCAGAAGGAAGTTAAGGTTGTGCTGCTCTCCCTGCAGGAAGCCTACATTGCTGACCTGGATGCCAAGAGTGGGGCCAGCCTGAAGCTTACGATCCTGAACCCCAAGGGCAGGATCTGGACCATGGTGGCTGGCGGTGGTGCCTCAGTGGTGTACAGGTAACAGGAACAAGGTTTCCAGAGAAGAGGGTGGATTTATGGTGCTGGAAGAACATAATTCCACAGCCTGTGGAAAGCAGACTGTTCTAGACCTGTTTTTTCCCATCCTGATGTTCGGGATCCCTGTGGAAGGAAGGTGCTGTGAAGATTTCGCACCGAGGTGGAACACAGTGTTCCCTGGGGAATTTAATTCTGGGAGGCTGAGATACAGTTTCTTTTTGACTTGGAAAGAATTGAGCTGGCTGGAAGGTGTTGAGGTCAATATTGTTGCTGTAGCGGTCACTGAGTTCCCATCATATATAGGGAGTATGACAAGACTAAGACTGGCACCAAGGGGAGAGCAGCTTTGTTTTCAGCAGACAGCACAGTCCTTATGTTCTGAGTGCCGCTTTCCCAGGGCTTTGGAATGCTTTAAGACCTTTATAGTGACTCAAATTATAACTGATCTCTTAAATAACTTTTACAGTGACACCATTTGTGACCTGGGGGGTGTGAATGAACTGGCAAACTATGGGGAGTACTCAGGAGCCCCCAGTGAGCAGCAAACCTACGACTATGCCAAGACCATCCTCTCCCTCATGACCCGAGAGAAGCACCCAGAAGGTGAGGGAGATGTTGCAGTTCTAAATCTGGGAAGCTGCATGTGGAGGGAAAACCTGAACAAATCAGGGCTGTTACTCTGCTTAGCCCTCCCTGGCAGAGCTTTCAATGTACTGCAGCCTTCAGAGGGAAGCAGGGATGGATTTTTATCAGCTCTTCCTTCAGAGACAGGATTTGTGGTTTTCTGTGGAGCCTGACAGATTCTTATCAAACATTCCTGCTTGTTACAAAGCTCTTATTTTCCAGGCTCTACTAAACACAACTGCAAACAACTGGCTATCTGCACTGTAGCTTTGTTTCACTTTGTCCTAAACTGCTTCATGATCTTGGAGTATGCTGCTCTTAAAACAGTTTTATTTACATGCTTTTCTTCCCTCAGGGAAGATCCTGATCATCGGAGGCAGCATTGCAAACTTCACCAATGTAGCAGCCACCTTTAAAGTAAGTGACCAGTCAGAAGCACCAGCAAACATCCAGGCCTTTCTTCCCAGTTCCCTGTTGGGATGAGGCTGATAGTCCATCTCTTCCAGGACTTCCTGGGATGATGGGACAGAGTAAAAGGTCAGGCTGCCCAGGTCACTTGTCCCGTGCATTTCTTCTAGGGCATTGTGAGAGCGATTAAGGATTACCAGGGCCCTCTGAAGGAGCACGAGGTGAGGATCTTTGTACGAAGAGGAGGCCCGAACTACCAGGAAGGGTTACGTGTCATGGGAGAAGTTGGTAAGGACCAACCTTTTCCTTAAGTTCTTGTCCTTGCATCTTATTTCTTCCACCTGCTTTCTGCTGAGCCTTCTCAAGGTTAAGTGTTTGGCAGAAGCTCAGCTTGTTCCTTTCCTCCCTGCCCCCTCCAGGGCTGACTATGGCTGTGTGTATCCACAGGGAAGACCACTGGGATCCCCATCCACGTCTTTGGCACGGAGACTCACATGACTGCCATCGTGGGCATGGCGCTGGGCCACCGGCCGATCCCCAACCAGCCGCCCGCCGCCGCCCACACCGCCAACTTCCTCCTCAACGCCAGCGGCAGCCCCTCGGTGAGCTCCCCCCGTGCCACGAAAGGGGACGTGGGTGAGGAGGCTGGAAATAGGTCTTGGCCACCGCTGTGTTTGTAGGAAGCTTTAGGAAAACAAGCGTGGCTCTGCCCACGCGGTTTGAGGAGGGGCCACCCCAATGCCCGCCTTGCTTGTGCAGAAAATGTGACCTCTCAAGTCCAAAATGTGACTGTTGTACCTACTGGGTCGTTAAGGAGTTTTCTCTTGCCTGACTGAAACAGTCTTACCTTAAAATCAGTTTTCTCTGGTTTTCTTGGTAGCAGGCCAGTGTAGCCAAAGTGGCCATTTCCTCCTCTGTGCTCCAGGCGTTCCTGGCGCTGTCCCTCACTGACTTTTTGGTTTCTGGATCTTTCAGACTCCAGCACCGAGCAGAACCGCCTCCTTCTCCGAGTCCAAACCAGATGGTATTGCTCCAGCCAAGAAGGCAAAACCAACAGCACCTCTTGGTAAGTCCAGCCCTGGGAATGCCTGCTGGCAGTGCTCTGCTGCTCCCACAGGCAGGATGGGCACGAGTCAAATGAGCTTTTTTTTTTTCTGGATATATAGGGAAGCAATTTTGTGTCACCTGCTTACCTTTGTCCTGAGTGCAGTTAGGTGGTTTTAGCTGTCACTAGTTTTTTACCAGAAGCAAAACCCAAAAGCCCTGAGTGCTGTGGGGAGGAGGGCAGCTCAGCAGGTGCCCGGGTGCCCGGCAGGCAGCAGCCAGCCCTGTCACGCTGTTGCCTGAGTGATTCTCTCTTTAACAGATTCAGTCCCAGCCTCGACACCTGGCTCAGGTAGGACCCGTGTGACCAGCTGAATGTGCCTGGCCTTGCTGGCAGCTGACTTTTAGTTCTTAGTTTTGTTGCTGTCTTTTCTCTCCAAAAGTTTGCCGTGTTGTCTGGTCTTCCCTCCTGCCCAGCATACTTAGCTGTCACCGTGTGTGAACTTCTCATCTGGTTTTCTCAAGTGTAGATCATCACATGCCTTTGAACAAACACTTTATTTCCAGGGGAGAAAGGGACTGGTCTCAAACTTCGATTTTTTTCTTCCCTCCCCACAACCATTACAGAAAAGAACAGCCCCACACACATTGTGTTCCCTTGATTTTCAAAAGGGGGGGTCACTAACTGTGCCCAGTAACTGGCATCTTGTTTCAAAGGGAAGCAAAGTAGTGCAGGGGCCCTGCTTATCAGGCTTGGAAAGTACCTTTAAGATTCTCCTGAGCTCTGTGCTGGGTGAGAATAATAAACTGCTGCATCAGGGGCAAAGCAGAGTTTCAAGTTACCTCCCTTATCATGAAGAGGAACAGTAGAAGGGGAATTCTCAGATTATTGCTTGTGTGCTCTCAGACAAACAGCATCACCTCTCTGGGCCTGCATTTTACTCTTCTGGGAACACTCATGCTGCCTTCTTGCAGGCACCTATAAGATAAACAGAATTTTCATGGTAAGCAAATTCCTGGTAACAACTCAAGTTGCAGTTTAATCTGAACTGTGAGTGTGTAGGTGGAGAGCAGGGGCTGATTCCTTGTTGAAGCCAGTGTCCTGTTTCATCCCTAACACTGTTTACCTTTGATTCAAAGTCAGAAAGAACTCAGCAATGGCTTGAGTTGGCATCAGTAGGTGCACCAGCTCTGAGTTTTTACAAGTTTTAAAATTAATTCTGCTTGGAGTCAAAGGGAGGGACCCAACGTTGTGCTGTGACAAGTGGTGTAAATAGACTTTAGGCCAACAGTCCATCCTCACTGGCTGAACTGTTGCCTTTCCTGTGACTCTGTCCACTAAAGCCAAGTTTTGTGCTATATACGAGTTCTTGGAGCCATTAAATTTGTGTTGGATTATGGTCATTAAAAAAGCACCAAAACCAAAACAACTGAAAAGAAAATCTGAGTGCATTGAGCTCCTTTACTTTTTGTCCCTGACATTTCCTGCTTTTCTTTTTATTTCCTATTGTTCTTCTGTGGTGCCCTGACAAACCTCCTGTGGGCCACATGCAAATAAATAAATAAAATTCAAAGTTCTCTTCAGCTTTGCAGAAGAAAACTGGGAGGAAGATGAATGGCCCATGAGAGGGAGAAGAGGCAGTTTTCACTCCTCTCCTCCATCAGCTCTATCCTGCAATTCAATTGCCCGTCTAGTGAACCCCAAAACCTGGCTGTTGTGTTCAGAATCCGGGGAAGGGGTTGCTGTGCTTCATTTACAGTTTCTTCCTTAATTTGGACAGTGTGGCTACTCCATCCTGCAGTTCACGTCTTGGTTCAGTCTGGAGGGAGGGGAATACGCTCGCTCAGGAGCCTTCCCAGCAGCCGTGTGGCGAAGCTGCAGTCTGGGCCTCGCTCAGATGGACAGTTTGAACGTGGATTGTTTCTCTTCCCCTCTCTGAGCAGGCAAAGCCACAACGCTGTTCAGCCGCCACACCAAGGCGATCGTGTGGGGGATGCAGACCCGGGCTGTCCAAGGAATGCTGGACTTTGACTACATTTGCTCCCGGGACGAGCCGTCAGTGGCTGCCATGGTTTATCCGTTCACGTAAGTAGCCCGTGGCTGCATCACTTGTGACTGCTTCCCTCCAGCCTCTTCTGTGAGCGTCCTCCTCTCCCAGTCTCTGTGGTTCTTTAGTGGAGCTCTGCCCTGGACTCCATCCCTGCTGGAACACCTTCTCCTCCGCTCCCTGCCACCCCTGGGTTGGCTTTGCAGGCCGCTCAGTTTCCCTCAACCATTGATTTTGGGCTGTGCCGTTGAAGCATCTGAATGTTCACCACAGAACTGAAGTTTCACTTCATGTGAGGTGTCCAAGTTGTGTTCTTCACCCAGTGAGTAAGGCAGGTGTGACTGCCTGGGCTTTTCTGTACAGCCCCAGGCTCAGCAGAGGCTCAGACAGACTGTTTAAGGCTCCTTCCCTGCATCTGTTCTTAGGCACGTGCTTGTCTGAGACACCTTAATTTGGGCCTGCAGCAGCAGGACTTTCCCCTCCAAATATTAGCCAGAATCATAGTAGCTCTGCTAAAGCAGTCTGGCTGGCATGTAGCCAGACAAAACTTTAGAAAACCCTAAAATCTTGTTCATGTTCTTTCTAAAAGCAGCAGTGATTCCTTAGCAGGCAGGAAGCCCGTGGATCCTTCAGTTGGGATAGAGAGTTCCCTTGGGGTGTTCACCCTCTTTTACTCATCCCTATGGGGATGAGAGGGAACTTTAAGTGTTTCAGGTCACCCTCAGGAAGAACTCCCAGAGTGTGGCTGTGTGTGAGATGTTTTATTGCACCTCCTGTCTGGAGGGGGGGTTCTTGCTGTGGAACAGGACAGGCAGGGAGAAGGGAAGCAGTGGCTGTCACTTCCAGCACAGTGAGGTGGGAGCACAGAGCCAGGCAGGAGCCTTGGTTCATTCCTGTGGTATTTACAGACATCCCGGGGAGCTGATGTCTAATCAGCCTCTGTCCTGCAGAGAATTCCTCCTCTTGGCAGTTAAGACCTTGTACTGTTAGTCTGCAGCTCTGATGGTAATTGCAGCTCTGTAATAACTTCTCAGCAAGTGCAAACCTCGGGGTGCTGAGTGCAGGCACAGCCACGTCTGCGGGTGAGTGGCAGCCCCTGGCAGAGCTGCAGTTGATTATGGAAGAAAAAGCAACAGGGATTAAAGTTTAAGGCTACCTGTAATTACCTGATTCTGCTTGACCTTTTGGAGGAAGCCAAGCTGGCAAAACCTGGAATGTTCTGTCACGAATGTACCAGTATGGGAACACAGCCAGTATCTCTACACTCTTAAATGACTGCACAGTCAGAGTTAATGCAGGCCTGATTGGAGCATCTGCTGTGTACAAAATACCTGCAGTGAAACCTTCCCCTCCAGTGCCTGTGGGGTGGGCGGTGTCTCACTGTAGCAGGATTGGGAAAGCTGGCCCTCCCATTGCTGTCCTGGCTGTTCCCCACAGATGCTGATTTCCCTTTCCCCCAGCCTGGTGTTTGCTCCAGCCCAGTGACACAGCTTCGCACGCCTCTCATTCATTGCTCTTTCTGTGCCTCATTCTGTCTTCCAGCTTGGAGTAGAGTTAAGGCTCTGGTAACTTCACTGTGGGAGAGCTTATTCATCTTGCTGGATGCCTCTGTCCCCATTAGCCCGTCTCCTTCCATATGCTGCTCTGTCCTATACTCTGAAGAACCTCCTGCTGTCATATGGTCCCTCCCCACACATGCTCACGTGCTCGTGAGTGTCTCAGTCAGTCTCGGGGGCTGAGAACGGGGTTTGTAAACTCCTCTGTCTGCATGCACTGTGTCTCCTTGCCTTTCCAGCAGCCTAAAGGTCAGGGCTTTTCCGTCTTCTCCTCCACAGCGGTGACCACAGGCAGAAGTTCTACTGGGGCCACAAAGAAATCCTGATCCCAGTCTACAAGAATATGTCAGATGCCATGAGGAAGCACCCAGAGGTGGATGTTCTCATCAACTTCGCCTCTCTGCGCTCTGCCTACGACAGCACTGTGGAAACCATGAATTATCCCCAGGTGAGCGTGGGATCCAGAAAAAGCCCAAGAGAAGACTCTTCCAGCAGGGTACCAGTGTTTCTTAAGCTGTGATGGCATCAGTGAATTGTCTTGATGTTCCAGCTTGGCACATAAACACCCCAATTCTAAGCCCTTACAGACTGTAAGGAAGGTACTGGGGTTCCCTCACAATCCTGATGCTGGGCTTGCAATTAGTGTAAGAGGAACTCGGTGCCTCTTGGTTAGGAGTAACTACCTCAGGCCTGACAGGGGGCAACTTCTGTGGGTAGCAATGGTTTTCCTTCCCTTGCTGCAGATCCGCACCATTGCCATCATTGCCGAGGGCATTCCAGAGGCCCTGACACGCAAACTGATCAAGGCAGCTGATAAAAAAGGAGTCACCATCATTGGGCCTGCAACTGTAAGTACTGATGGCTGCCTTCCCCTGCCTGCCTTAACCTTCAGATCGTCCTTTTCCAGTAGATGAAATGTGTCATTCAGTTCACTTTGTTTTTAGTCACAGGAGGTCTGTGTTAGTCTCTCAGCACAAATGCTGACAAGGCTGCCTTACAGAAACATTCCTCAGTTTCATGGTTTTTTAAAAAGATTTACATCTTCCTTGTAGGTTGGTGGCATCAAGCCAGGTTGCTTTAAAATAGGCAACACAGGAGGCATGCTGGATAACATCCTGGCATCGAAGCTGTACCGCCCTGGCAGCGTGGCCTACGTGTCCCGGTCTGGAGGGATGTCCAATGAGCTCAACAACATCATCTCCAGAACCACCGACGGGGTCTACGAGGGGGTGGCCATCGGAGGAGACAGGTACGAGTCAGCACCTTCAGCAGACTCTGGTTTTCAAGTCAGTCAACAAAAGAATTGTTGGTAATTTGGAGGAAGGAAGGGCAGGCTGGCTGTTGATTTTTTTTATTATTTTTTTTTTCTTTCAGAAAAGTTTATGAAATAAGTTTTTACCATTTTCCCCTGTATTGCACACAGATATCCTGGCTCAACTTTCATGGATCATGTCTTGCGTTATCAGGATACTCCAGGAGTGAAGATGATTGTAGTACTGGGGGAGGTGAGTGAGACCACACTTCACTCCTACCTGAGAAATACCCATGTGTTTTTTTGTTTTGGGAGCGTCTGACCTGCTAAATAGCAGCTACCTGTGCTGTTCTTGAATATCCTAGTTTTTATTTCTTGCTGCTTTTATAAAAAGAAATTTGCATGCATTCCACAGGCAAGTGTAGTCTTCCCTGCTTAAAAAAAAAAAAATAAATAAATAAAAATCAGGAAGCTTTGTTCTGAGACTTCAGCTGTTACCTGGTGAAAAGGGAGGAAAATTCCCAGCAATGCCTCCGTGTGTGTCTCAGAGCCGGTTTCCACAGAAGTGCAGATGGGAACTGTGTCTCTCTCCCTGCAGATCGGAGGCACAGAGGAATACAAGATCTGCAAGGGCATTAAAGAAGGCCGGATCACCAAGCCAGTGGTGTGCTGGTGCATTGGTACCTGTGCCACCATGTTCTCCTCAGAGGTACGTGCAAAAAGGGGAAAAACACATAGAATAGGAATAAATCCACAACAGGAGGAAATTCCCAATTCTCTCACTGTGCCTAAACCTTTCAGAATTGTCAGTGGCAACTCCTCATGTGCAGAAGTTCACAAATATAAATGATAAAAGTTTTTTTGTGCTTCTGTGGTGTGTCACAAGAGATTTCCAGGGGAATCTGCTTGGTTGTGAAGGGAGCCCAAAGATCCCCAGAGAACGCAACAAATTCCAACAGCCACCCGCTTCTGGAGTGGGAATGGGAGCCTGTAGTCCTGACTGTTCTCCCTTCTCCTGTTTGTAGGTGCAGTTTGGCCATGCTGGAGCTTGTGCCAACCAGGCCTCCGAAACTGCTGTGGCAAAGAACAAGGCCTTGAAGGAAGCTGGGGTGTTTGTCCCCCGGAGTTTCGATGAGCTGGGAGAGGTCATCCAGTAAGTCACACTCACAGAGCACCTTCAGCAGAGACTAAAGCAGTCAGGGCAGTGATTCTGGAATATATTCCTGCTTAAGGAAAGCATGGTGGGGTTTTAAGGTCTGGGTTAGGACCCACCTCACTTGGATCCCTTGAAAGGACCTAATGGATTCTCTCCCTAGGTCTGTGTACCAGGACCTTGTGGCCAGAAAAGTGATCGAACCAGCTGAGGAAGTGCCTCCTCCAACTGTGCCAATGGATTACTCCTGGGCAAGGGTGAGCTTTTGGGTTCCTTGGAACCGGACAAGGCATCTGCTGGGATTCTGGGTGCCACATTGGGGTTACACCTTGTGCTTTAATAGTGTTTCTTGTGAGCTCCCTGGCTGTGCTGGCTCTGAGTTGTGGAAGCTGCTAGGGAGGGCAAGCCTGAGGTGCTGCTTTGCTCTGCTGGGCACTGTCCTTGCTGCTGGTGTGGGTGTTTAACATCCCATCTCCATGCTGCAATTCCAGGAGCTGGGACTGATTCGCAAGCCAGCGTCCTTCATGACCAGCATCTGTGACGAGCGAGGGCAGGAGCTGATCTATGCTGGGATGCCCATCACCGAGGTCTTCAAAGAGGAGATGGGAATTGGAGGGGTTCTGGGCCTGCTCTGGTTTCAGAGGAGGTGAGGCAGCTCCTGTGAAAGATCACAAGTTCTCTGGTTTGGAGTTTTCCTTGTTTATTAATAGACTTCTGAGCAAAAAAAGTAACTCCAGGATTCCTTTGTGGAGGCATATTCACTGGAATGCCATCTCTGTAATCCCTCCTTGCAACCCTGTTGGCATTTCAGGCTACGTACACTATATTTTAGCCTAGGGATGGAGTTTTCCACAAGTTTTGTGGTGCATTGAGGAGATTTCTCTGTTCTAGGCCTGATTCACGCTCTCTGACTCCTTGTTTATTGTGTCACCTCAGCTCTGGAGAGACTGGGGACTTGACAAGCATTTTCACTTGTGTTCTGTCCCCTGACTGACCCGGTGTCTGTGCCCAGGTTGCCCAGGTACGCCTGCCAGTTCATCGAGATGTGCCTGATGGTGACAGCAGACCACGGGCCGGCCGTGTCTGGGGCTCACAACACCATTGTCTGCGCCAGGGCTGGCAAAGATCTCGTCTCCAGCCTCACTTCAGGCCTCCTCACTATTGTGAGTACCCGAGATCCAGGAGGTTTAGCTTCTGGTGGTGTCTATTCACTCCCACCTTGAATTTCAACTCTAACAGTCCAGTGCTCCCTGTTTCAAACTGTGTGCATTTTTCCAGTAAGCCAGACTAGTTTGTCTCATTTGAGTTTAGAAGTATTTTGTAGCAGCCAAATGGCTGTCAGTGTTGTCCCTGTTTGGTTGCCTTGTTTCTTCCAAGACTGACAAGTAAAAATGTGACTGAAACAGGCTTTTGGATTGCATTTTCCCCCACATCTGTTAGCAGAGATGTGTTGACTACATATTGGCACTTGTGTGAGTTAAAACCAGATGCTGTGCCTGCCCAACTTAAATGTCATGGGTGCCACAGAGAACAGGGTGGATGGGGGAGATAATCTTGTGTGTGTTTTGTACCTGAACTGTGGAGTCCTTTGCTGCAATTCCCTTTGTGTCCTGCACCCAGGGTGACCGGTTTGGGGGAGCACTGGATGCTGCAGCCAAAATGTTCAGCAAAGCCTTTGACAGCGGGATTATCCCCATGGAGTTTGTGAATAAGATGAAGAAGGAAGGGAAGCTGATCATGGGCATTGGACACAGGGTCAAATCGGTAAGAAAACTGTCTTAGGGGGGATTTTTACAGAAGGGGGGGGGAGAGAAAAAACAAAGGAAAGCAAATTGGCAAGTTTGAGGCACCTGTTGACCGAGTTGTCCCCAGAGGCAATGTCAGTGACTGTAACGTGCTCTGAACCTGCAGATAAACAACCCTGACATGAGAGTTCAGATTCTCAAGGACTACGTGAAGCAGCACTTCCCGGCCACTCCACTGCTGGACTACGCGCTTGAAGTAGAAAAAATCACAACTTCCAAGGTGAAAGGCGCCAGCACTGAACTGCTCTGAGGACTGGTTCCCTTGGGAGGGAAAGTGGCTTGAGGTTCACAGTGTATTTTAAGTGCAGTGCTTCAGAAATTGTTCCTGGGGGTTGTGTTTCTGTGGTGGAGTTGAGGCCATGTACAGCTGCAGTTGGGAACTGCTGAACAAGCCAAACCATCATCTCTGTGGCCACTGTCCACACTGGCCCTGCTTGGATGTAAATCCAAGGCCAGTGGCACACGTGTTGGGCCGTGGCAGAGAATCTCTGTGGGTTGATCCTTCTCTGAGGCTGGTTTTCCAGCATTCCCATTAAGAGCCTGTGGCTCTTGCTCAGGCTGCTGAGCTGCCTCTCCATCGCTGGGCTGGTGTGTCCCCACTTACAGGCAACCCTGAAACCACCCTTGGGGTGGAAGGTGCCAGGTGAACACCCTTTGCACTGTTAACATCTTCATTGGGGTGTTTTTATTTCCTGCAGAAACCAAACCTTATCCTGAACGTAGATGGCTTTATTGGAGTGGCCTTTGTTGATGTACTCAGGAATTGTGGCTCTTTCACACGGTGAGTAGGGAGGGGGCTGTTCTTGGATCATGGTCCTATAAAGGGATGGGAGAAAGGGATGGGAGCTGCACTGCCAGCTCTTGGGGAGGACAGGATTTCAGGACACTGAGAAGGAAACATAGCCTAGCCTTGGAGGCAGAAAGCTGTCACATGAATTCATGTGGCTTCTGGCACCAGAGCAGGTTCTCAGCCTGTCTGACATGGATTCCTTAAATAGATCACTACCAAGAACTATTTAATTTCCTTCCTTTTGCAGAGAAGAAGCAGATGAATATATTGACATAGGAGCTCTCAATGGCATCTTTGTACTGGGCAGGAGTATGGGATTCATTGGTGAGTTTGCCACTTCCCCACCCCTTCCCATTTCCCAGGGCTACCCCTTCGCAGGAACACCGGACAAACCTGAACCTCTGGGGGGGCTCAGTGTACTCCAGAACCCCAAATTGTTTCAAGGCAAAGAGGAGAAGGAGGAGGGATGGGAATCCTGTAACATAAACCATTGTCATTTCAGGACACTACCTGGACCAGAAGAGATTGAAGCAGGGTCTGTACCGGCACCCGTGGGATGACATATCCTATGTCCTACCGGAGCACATGACCATGTGAGAAGCTGGTGTTGCCCTGGAACGTCACTGCACGAGGACAGAAGCCTGGCCAGGGGACAGCCACGGTGGGACTGTGGACGTACAAAGCCCGCTGGGACAGAGATGTCGAGCTGCCTGGTCAAACTGTGCAAAGCGACTGTTTTATAAGAATAGAAACTTACTCTAATAAAACCAAAACTTGTGCTATTCCCTCTGTTACCTGCTGTATTTAATACTGTCTCTCACCATTTTAGTTTTTCTCCTCTCTCATTTTGTTTTGTTTCCAGAAGAGATTAAGGGTTTTGGGGGGGGAGAGTTTGGCTCATGGGCACAGTCTTACTGGACATTACTCTGGTAACGAGCTGTACCTTTCCTGTGAAGGGGAATGTGCCCATCATTCCCATAAGCCAGGACTTGGGCTTTTTTTTTTTTTTTTTTTTTTTAAACTGTGTTCTCATCCTCGGTCTGATTGTACCTGAATCTTGGGACCACTGCTGATGTATAACCAATGTTACTCAAGCTCTGGTGTAGTAATTTAAACTGTAAAGTTGTAACATACTGCTGTGAAAACTGTGAAATCCCTGTACTCCGGTGTCTGTATTTATGCAAACAACTTCTTTCCTCTGACTGTCGCTCATGTTACCTGCAGCTGCAAAAAGAATATCTCAGTTAATAACTTCAGCGTCCTCCTTGTCTGTGTATTGTAACCGAACTCAAATAAATACGTGCTACTAATTTATTCCTTTTCCATTTGTGGCTTCTGAAAGTTCATCTTAAACACTGTCCGAGGGGTGTGACAAGCTGGGAATCAGGCACTTAACAAAACACCACTCATCAAAGTGGTTACTCCTTAGAGTCTGTGTTTCAGGTGATTTAAAAGGGGGGGAAAGAAACAAAAAATGCATACACATACCCTTGCAGTGTAGGTCAAAAAGATGAAGTTTAGCAAAGTAAAAAAGAAACAGAAGGAAAGAGACTAGTTATAACTGATGCAGGCAGTATACATGAGAGAGGGAACTGCACTGTGTGAAAAGCAAACATGAAATAACCAACTGCAGCTCACTTCATTCTAATTAATTCTGTGTAGTTTAGTTGGATTCTGAAATCCTTATTCCTCAGGTGAAGCCTGGGAGAGCAAGAGTAAGGAGGAAAAAATGATCAGATGGCCTGATGTGGAACCAGGTGCGAGTCTGATCCGGGTACCGGATGCACCGGGGAGCACCCGGGAGCTCCCAGGGCGGAGAAGCACCGGGGGCGAGTTGGAGGGCACGGCGGGCTCGGGACGGGGGTCCCTGGGGGTCCCTGAGGGTCCCTGGGGGTCCCTGAGGGTCCCAGGCGGTCCCGGCCCCCTCACGGCGCCGCCGCCATTTCCCTGCAGCGGCGCCCCCTCCCCGCCAGGGGGCAGCGCCGCGCCCCACCGGCCCGCTCCGACAAGATGGCGGCGGCCCCGCAGCCGCATCCCGGCCCCGGGCCGGGCCCGCCGGCGGCCGAGGCGGAGCGCGGGGCCCCTCGCGGCGGCGGGGCGGACGGGGAGGCCGAGGCGGAGGAGTTCGGGTGCCCGGCGCACTGTTCCGACCTGGCCTGGCGGCAGAACGAGCAGCGCCGCCAGGGCCTGTACTGCGACATCACGCTGGCGTTCGGCGGCGCGGGCGCGGCCCGCGAGTACCGGGCGCACCGGTCCGTCCTGGCCGCCGCCACCGAGTACTTCACGCCGCTGCTCTCGGGGGGCTTCGCGGAGTCGCGCTCGGGCCGCGTGGAGCTGCAGAAGTGGAGCTCGGAGGGCGGCCCCGACCCCGAGACGGTGGAGGCCGTCGTCGGTTTCATGTACACGGGCACCATCCGCGTGAGCCCCGGCAATGTCCACGAGGTGCTGGAGATGGCGGACAGGTGAGGGGGCCGGGGGTGGAGTGGGGGATCCGCAGGTGAGGGGGCCGGGACCGGGGCTGGGTGTGCCGAGTCACAGCATCAGTGGGTCACAGACCGGTTTGGGTTGGAAGGGACCTTAAAGCCCATCCAGTCCCGCTCCCAGGGACACCTTCCACTAGACCAGGTTGCTCCAAGCGCTGTCCAGCCTGGTCTTGAACACTTAACACTTGCAGGGATGTTCCTGTCTGTTTGTCCTGCAGGTTTCTGCTGACACGGTTAAAGGACTTCTGTGGAGAGTTTCTGAAGAAGAAACTGAACCTCTCTAATTGCGTGGCAGTTCACAGCTTGGCCCACATGTATTCCCTGAACCAGCTGGCCCTCAAAGCGCAGGATATGATCAGGAGAAACTTCCACAAAGTCATTCAAGATGAGGAGTTCTACACTCTGCCGTTTCACCTCGTCCGAGACTGGTTCTCGGACTCAGAGATCACGGTGGACTCTGAAGAGATCCTCTTTGAGACTGTTTTAAAGTGGGTTCAGAAAAATCCCGAGGAAAGAGAGAGGTACTTTGAAGATCTCTTTAAGCTGCTGAGGTTGTCTCAGATGAAACCCACGTACCTGACTCGCCACGTCAAATCCGAGCGGCTGGTGTCGAGCAACGAGGCCTGCGTGAAGTTGGTGTCCGAGGCGGTGGAGAGCCATGCCCTGCGCTCCGAGAACCTGCAGTCTGGGAACCTGCAGCATTCCGCCTGTCCCGCCGCGCTGCTGCCGCGCTTCGGCCAGAACATGGACGTCATCATCGTCATCGGCGGCGTGTCCGAGGGCGGCGACTACCTGAGCGAGTGCGTGGGCTACTTCATCGACGAGGACAGGTGGGTCAACCTGCCGCACATCCACAACCACCTGGACGGGCACGCCGTGGCCGTGACCGAGTCCTACGTGTACGTGGCTGGCTCCATGGAGCCGGGGTTTGCCAAGACTGTGGAAAGGTACAATCCCAACAGAAACATCTGGGAGCAGGTCTCGAATCTAATCACCAGGAAGCATTCCTTTGGCCTGACCGAGGTGAAGGGCAACTTGTACAGTATCGGCGGGCACGGCAACTTCAGCCCGGGCTTTAAAGATGTGGCCGTTTATAATCCCGAGCAGGACAAGTGGCAGAACCTGGAGTCGGCCCCAAAGATCCTGCGGGATGTCAAAGCTGTCTCCGTGGAGGACCGGTTTGTGTACGTGGCTGCCCGCACCCCGGTGGACAGCGACAGCGAGGACGGGCTGAGGGCTGTTATTACCAGATATGACACTGAAACCAGGCAGTGGCAGGACGTGGAGTCCCTTCCCCTCATCGACAACTACTGCTCCTTCCAGATGTCCGTCGCCAACACCAACTTCTACCACACGGCCTCGTGCTGCCCCAAGAGTTACCCCATCGACAACGAGGAGGCCAAGGGGAAGATCTCTGGCAGGGCCTCGGATGAAATCCTGGAATCCTTGCCCCCCGAGGTCCTGAGCATCGAAGGAGCGGCCATTTGTTACTACAAGGACGACGTGTTCATCATCGGGGGGTGGAAGAACAGCGACGACATCGACAAGCAGTACAGGAAGGAGGCCTATCGCTACTGCGCCGAGCGCAAGCGCTGGATGCTCCTGCCCCCGATGCCGCAGCCCCGCTGCAGAGCCACCGCCTGCCACGTGAGGATCCCCTTCAGGTGCCTGCAGGGAACACAGAGGTACCCCATGCCACAGAACCTGATGTGGCAGAAGGATAGGATAAGGCAAATGCAGGAAAGGCAGATGCAGGAGATACACCGACACTCCCTGACCTTGCGGAGAATGCCGCGCTCCCAGATCGAGTGCTAGTGTCTGGAACACCACTCCTGAGGATGGGCCTAGGAAGTAAACCCTTTTGTTAGGCTTGGTATGTCTTTATAAGACATGAGGGCGTGGATTGGATTTGATGCATAAAACCAGCATCTTTTGTGTTCTGAAAAGTCAGAAGCTGAGGGTGGGTGGGAATTGAGACGCTCTGTGAATCCAGCAGTATTCCTTAATGGTGCCCATGGAGAAGCTGTAGCCTGTATCGGGCTGTGAAATGTCTCTGGGTGCATTAAGCCTGTTACTTCTCTCTTCAGATCTTTGGTTCCAAGGGTTTCTGTAGAGTTAGTCTCTAACAGTTCTACTTTGAAAATCAAAGATCTGTCTCTTAATAATTTAGTGGTTACATTTGTGTGTGCTTGAAAGCACCTATTTTATTTGCACTTATCTCTTGACATTCCTTTGATTCTCTCCTCAGTGACTAAATTTCACAGGATTGGTGTTGGTGTACTTGGCTCTCCCGAGCTGGAGGCAAGTGCAATAGTTCTGTATGAAACAAAAGCACAATCTTTCTTTATGAAATTACTTCAGGATGTTTCTATGTGTATTAAATATTTTGTATCTGTGCGTTGTAGAGAGGCTGCCCGGTTTGTTTGTAAGTGGATGGTTGCTAGGACACAGGATGCTGAAAGAGAGAACTTGAGGCAGTGGATTTTATTTCAGGTGTATCTGCAGGTCTGAGGCTGTGTTTGACAGCTTTGTTAGAAACTTGAATCAGCAGCCTGAGACAAGGAGTGACAACGAGTGTTGAACCACCCACCCACACTGGCTGTTCACTTCTGTCAGAGTGGAGCAGTTAGAATGGGATTATTCCATGGGAACAGAGTGAAACCTGAGCTATGCATGGGTCCTTTCTCAAACGTTGCACATGTTTTAATTCTAGTGAAAAGTGATGGAAGAGCCCCTGCTGTTCCCAGCCTGTCTCTGACAATCAGAACCCTTTGCCTTCCATGTGCTGTCCCAAGGAATTCTCAGCAGCCGTGCTGCAAGCTCCCTCCTCTGGCGGGGAGAGGTGGGTTTTCAAAGTCTTCAAATATCTGAATTTCCCCACTTGCTTGGGGTGTGAGATTTAAGCTCATGTAAACACCTTTTGGCATTCTGAGGTGACTTTACATCCAACTGCCCCGGTTGACTCTGGGTTTGTTCCCACTGTACTCCCAGGGAATAGAATGTGGAGTATTCCCTTTCATCCCACTGAGCACTCCTTCTGCCCAATCTGAGGAGCTCCAGGACCCTTTAGTTTACCAGCAGTTTCAGTACATCCTTCCTACCTCCTTTTCTCTCCATCCTTCCCTTCTTTTGAATGTTCCAGGTTTTCCCAGCAGTGTAACTCAGGATCTTAGGGAAGGGAATGGGAGGAGTAATCTCGGTGTTCTGAAATCTGTGTAGGCAAACCCTGTTGGAGAATCTGTTACTGTTCCTGGTTCCTTGATGTTTGCTGGTGGTTTTGATGTGGGCGTCTCCGCTGCGAAGAACTTGTAAGCGTTTTGGGGTTTGTTTTGTTTTTAGTTGCTTTGCTTTCTGAGCTGCTCCTTCTCCTTTTCCAGTTCATCAGGCAGCCCAGACCGTATCTGAAACTTGGGGTAAGTCCTTCCACCACTCAGTGTGTAAAGGTTTCTGTGATGTGTATGTTCCTTAACACACCACTTTGCCGTTCACGGGCCACTTTGGTATCAATAACTTGCCTGTTCATGAGAGAGTCTCCAGCCTTGGTTTAAAAAACCCACTAAACTTGAAAAACCCTGAACGGTTTGTCTCAGTTGACCCCTCTGTGGTAACTGTGTTGTATTTTCTTTTTCTGTTGGGTTGTTGGGGCAGGTGAAGTTTATGCTGCTGGCCTCATGCAAGAGGAAATAGGCGAGTTTAGACTGTTCCCAAACAGCTCCTGCAGGCCTGTAAGCCAGGGGTTGATCTGTGGAGTTTGGCCCACGGATTCTTGCAGGGCTGGAGTAGGTTCAGAATTGCAGCCCCTGCAGGAGGTTTGTGATAGAGTGTGCAAATGCCTCACAGCTGGAGGGATTTAACAAGCAGTTGGAGGGTGGTAGTAGGTCACACCACCACAGCTCTATCCCAGCCATCCCGTAGCCTGTCACAGAATACAGACGATTTTTAGGGAGAAACACCGAGATGATTATTTCAGTTGGAATAGCAACTAAATATTTAATGCATGGCAGTGATGCAACAAAAGAGGCAAGGCCAGACCTTGCAGTCTTGCTTTCTCTAAACAAAATTGATATTGCACTTTCCCAGGAGGACTTTGGGCTGGCAGACAAGCTGTGTTGTTTACTGAAAGCACTCCCCTCAGAGGCAGTGTCAGCCCAGCCCGTCCCTGGACAGGTAACCTGCGTGTGCCAGCCGCATGCCGCGTGTGCTCCATGTGCATGGCACTGGGGGGCCCTGGCAGCAGCATGGGCTGCTCTAACCTTTGCTCTGCCAGTTTTGGGGTAGTTTTTAAGCATTGGTGCTTTTTGGCCTTGACTTTCGGCGGACTAATGGCGTTGATGTGGTTTGTGGCTGACGGGCTGAACAATCCACTGCATCGCACGAGGTGTTGGGATAATCGCATTCACAGCTCGGGCTGTAATTTAGCCCATGAACCTGTGAATCCGTAACAACTCCTTGAGGCCCTTGACTGCCACAGCTTGCTGGGTGTTTATCAGATGATCCCATAAACAGAAGCCTGGGGTTTTTTCTGTGTGTTTGTAGTGGCTGGTCAGCTGTCAGCAGGGTGGCAGCGTGTGTGAATGAGGAGGCTGACTGCTGGCCTCGCTGCACTGGTCACCAGAGTGACTCCCAGGGGCCATACGTGTACAGAATGTTTTATAACTACCTGGATACTCTGCCAGTAGCCTGGGGGTGTCCATGTTTTGAGTGCCTCCCTTGCACATAGTAGAGACCACTGCAGAGCTGAAGCAAACAGCTTACACGTGCTGTGAACGGCTGTGCCGAGCATTCCACTCCACTACAGCAATGGTGTTTTATCCCATTGCAGGAAATGTCAAAATCCAAACTCTTGGCTGAGGTCATGTGTTGTGGAATAGCCTGGTGGCTGCTAACAAACCAAGTCCTCGGGAATGACAACTTTTTAGGTTGTTCTTAACACAGCCTTGTAAGAGGATGTTGTAACTTCCCAGCGGGTTTTGAAAAGCAAGCGTAAAGTAGGTAGTTTGTGGCTCGGGTTCATTTTCAGCTCTGTCCACCTCAGGTACAAACCATCTCTTCTGTTTGACAGTCCTGGGTGGAGTCTGATAAAACAGGTGCTCCTGAGGATCTAACTCTGTTACTAATATGAATGTATAGTGTGGAACTAACAAGCTCTTTGAAGACCATTAATAGGCAGATCCCCCTCGTGGGTCTGTGTCACTGTGGGTCACGGCAGCTCTGCTCTCCTGGGACATTAACGGAGGGGCAAGAGATTTCTGGGGAGCAGCACTCCTGTCCTTACCTGTGAGGTAAAGTAGTGTGTGTGATAGGCCCTTTGAAACAAATCCTGCTTGTCATGTTCTTGACCTTAAATACACTGTACTAAAGTTTATTGTAAGAGGTGAATTAATGAAAATAAACCTTTTATTTCTCTAGCATTCTGTTGTACTTTTGATTTTTTAAGTTGCTGTACAGGCTGTGGGTGATAACACATGTTTTGTGGTGCCACAGAGTGAAAGCTTTAAATCCTAATGATTCTTTTGGCTTGTAGCAGTTGTTTCTATTTTAGAACAAGAGAACATGCTCCCCTTCCCACACTGGAGATTTTATTAGCTAAAAGAGAACTATTTACACAGGCATCCATTGGTGGGGATGCTCAGAAGACTTTTATTAGCTAAGCAGGACTATTTACAGGAGCATCCAGTGATGGCCGATCACGAGACTTAGCTAAGGGGAACTATTTACAACGGCGAGCTCCGAGTCGAAGTGCTGAACAAGATGTCCATGGAGGTGTTGTGCCGGTAGTAGTGCTGCCTGGCGATGTACTCCATGACGTTGGAGAGCCCTGGCACCACGCAGCAGCTGACGGCGCTGCGGGTGATGCCCATGCTGTGGGCGTCGTACCACTCGTTGGTGTCCTCCTCGTAGCACTCGGCAGCCACGGTGGTGCTGAACCCGTTAAAGCCCCCGACCACGAACAGCAGCCCGTCCATCACCTCGATGCCAAAGTTGCTGCGCGGGTTTAGCATGGAGGGCACGGCATGCCAGGCGTTGGCGACGGGGTTATACGCTTCCACGCTCTGGAGCCGGCTGTTCCCATCAAACCCTCCGACCTGCGAATGCCAAAGGGACAGAGCTGAAAGGGGGCCTTCCCTCAGCCAGGTCCTGTCACGCACCAGTGAGATGGGAGCTGCTCCTGCCTCCCTGGCGGTGGGTCTGAGCATGGTGGAGAGCACGGGATTTCAGAACACGGCACTTGCTTATTGCGGTCTGTTCCCTCGGGAGCTTCCCAGGGCACTTTGTGCAACTGCCAGATTTGACAGTTCTCCAGGGGTTGGATGCAGTCCATGGAGAAGATAAACAATGAATGAACAGGCCCGAGCCCTGCTCTGTGCTGCTAATGCTGTTGGCAGTGGCAGAAAATAAGTTGTTTGCTGCAGCTGCTCAAACATTGCCCGCATCTTTTTCTTACCAAAAAAGCGTGTGATGGGTGATAATGTTCTTGGTCAGTCCGTCACCTGTTCTGGCTCTGACTTCCCCAAACCTCACATAAACACATGGCCAGCCTGGTGTGGGAGCTGCAGCCACGCAAAGGCCTGCAGGGCTGGGTGGTGTTGGCCCTTACCGCGTACACCTGGTTCCCGTACGCCATCACCCCAACCCCGCTCCTCCTGCTGCTCATCGGGGCGATCAGGGACCACTGGTTTGTGGCAGGGTCGAACACTTCAGCTGAGCTCAGGCACTGATCGCCATCAAACCCACCACAGATGTACACCTGGGGACAGGAGAGAGAGGAAAGTGTGAGGGGGACAGTTAGGCCATTGGTGAGACAATCTGTTGGAGAGAAAATGAATGGTGTGGCTGGATTTTTGGTGTGTCTTTGTTTCAGGAGGGGAATGAGAACGTCATCCTGGCTTTGGAGTAGCAGCACTGCAGGGAGTTGAAGCCAGCAGGATTTAGACCCTTAATTTCCCAAGCTGCATGAAGCAGACAGGCCTGGTATTGCACCTTTGGCCAGGAAAAGGGCTGCCGGGCACCGGGTGGGCTGCTGGGAGGCAGCAGCTCCAGAAGAGTCTTCACACTCCTGGTCACATCTCTGCCACACCAGGTAGGTGCTGTTGTATATCTGTACATCCAGGATTTAATGCACTGTTACAAACTCAGTGAAAGGTTGATGTGAACCATCCTCACGTTGCAACTCTCCACCCTCCCCCACTCCCATTCACCTTTCCGTTCAGCGTGGTGGCATTGGCGTCGCTCCTCTGCTCGTGCATGGGGGCGATCAGGGTCCACTGGTTGGTGTCCGGGTCGTAGCGCTCCGCCGTGTTGAGCCGGATGTACCCGTCAAACCCTCCCATGGCGTAGATGAAGTTGTCCACCACGGTGACGCTGACGTAGCAGCGCCGCGAGTGCATGGGTGCCACCTGCTGCCACGTCTTCTGGAGCGGGTCGAACCGCTTGACGATGTTGAAATAGTCCGTGCCATCGAACCCGCCGATGACGTAGACGTGGCCCTTCAGGTACGCCGAGCCGTGGTAGGCGACGGGGCTCTCTTGCTCCCAGGGGATGTTCAGCCACTTGTCGGTGCGGCCGTCGTAGGTCTCGATGGCGCTGGTGGCGCCGCCCCCGCTCCAGCCCCCGATGGCAAAGAGGATGGCGTAGGGCAGGCGCGGCCGGGTGAGTGGGTTGGCGTTGGCTGAGGAGCTCTGGCCGTACGAGTTCAGGTCGTAGATTTCCGACAGGGCACTGATGATGAGATCTTTGCACTCGGTGTTGTCCTTCACGTACTCGTGAGCTTTGACGTTGTTCATGAAGTAGTCGGACTGTAGGAGTGCCAGTCGAACCTGGAACATGCAAGGAGGAGGTTAGAACGCTAACGCTGGTGGCTTCCCCCTCGGCAGCATTTCGGGGACAGCTCCAAAGCTGTGCTGCACCCACCTTGCCCAGCAAGCAGGCGATGTACTGCCTCCTGCTCTGCGGATCGTGAGCGATCCACCTCAGCACAGCCTCGAACACGGCTTCTTCTCGCTTCACGTTGAGCTCGTCCTTCTCAATGATGTGTGCCAGCTCCTCAGCAGAGAGGTCTAGGAACTCCTCAGACACCTGGGACACCTCCTCGAAGTGGTGCAGGATGTACACGCAGGCGGCTGCGCGCAGGTCGGGGCAGTGGTAGTAGTCGGTGAGCCTGCAGATGCCAATGCAGTTCTCAAAGCACAGCCTGGAACTGAGGAACTCGCAGCACAGGTTGACGATGCCCATGACGTTGAACTGGTCTGCTGCAGCCAGCAAACTCTCAACGTTGTCCTCCGTGATCGGTACTGTCCCGGTGTAGGCGTAATTGATGATGAGACCCATCATTTCAGCTGAAACACCAGGGATTTGATAGACCATCTTGTCTGCGCTGTCCCAGTTGGTAAACAGAGTCCTGAAAACATGGCACTGCTGCATTAAATCCTATCCCTGGGTCCCCTGTGTTTCCCAAACTCCCAGGGCACCAGTTCAGGCACTGGCAGGAGCCCTGCTGGGAGGCCCAGTGGTTTATGAATTAATGTTTTACTTGCTGGTTGTTTGAAAAAGGAGATACAGCCTCTGGCTGGGGACAGGGAGCACCAGGGCCAGCTGCCCCCATGCTTCCACAGGAATCATAAAATCACAAAATGGCCTGGGTTGGAGGGGACCTTAAAGATTATCCTGTTCTAACCCCTTGCCATGGGTAGGGACACCTTCCACTAGCCCAGGTTGCTCTAAGCCCCATCCAACCTTGCCTTGGACACTTCCAGGGATGGGGCACCCACAGCTTCTCTGGGCAACCTGTGCCAGGGCCTCACCACCCTTACAGGGAGGAATTTTTTCCAAATATCTGATATAAACCTCTGTCAGCGTGAGGCCATTACCCCTTGTCCTGTCACTCCAGGCCCTTGTAAATAAATCCTTTTGTTTCCAGTACTACCTGAAGTAGACACTGCAACAAGAGAGGATGAGCTTGTGAGCCTTGAATTCCACCCCATCCACGCTTATGATCACATCACAGAATCTCCCTTCCAGGCGGAGCTCGTTGGAGATGCTGCAATTCCTTTCGCTCATCTTCCTCTCCATGCTGGAGGATGACTGTCTGGTGGGTGCTGAGCTATCCCCCACGTTGGAGTCAGAGGCAGTGGACCTCGCTGACGCGCGTGGAGCACTCTGGTGTTGCCCGCAAACATCCAGCGCTGAAGCCACTCGCTGGCTCTGGATTGTGCCCCATGATGATGTCACAACCACAGGGGTGACCCAGGCCTAACATTCCCTGGTTGCCCCCAGCTTTCATTTCCCCTCAGCCCAGGTTATGCTGGACCCCTGGTCTGCAGACCATGTTGATGGTTGCTCAGAGCAAAACTGTCCGTGTGATCCCCCCGCATAATAATAATAAATAATAATAAATAATAATAAATAATAATAAATATTATTTTCCCAGGGTGTTAAACTTCCCAAAGATGGGCACCGACTGCTGCTGAAGTGCCTTGTGCCACCTCACCCCAGAGGAAGCCGAGGCACAGCCCAGCTCCTGTCAGTGCTGAAGTCACACACACACTGTCCCTGACTTGTCCCTCAAGTTGTGCCAGGGGACGTTTAGGTTGGATTTTGGGAAACTTTGTTTCCCCAAAAGGGCTGCCCACCCCGGCACAGCTGCCCAGGGCAGCAGTGGTGGCATCCTCATCCCTATAGGGGTTTAAAAGCCATGTGGCTCTTGGGGATACGGCTTAGTGGTGGCTTTAAATGTCCTGGTGGACGGTTCTCTGCGGGAATTCCCCGCACAGGGCTCCGCGACTCCGTGTCCCCGGCGCTGCGGAGCGATTCAGTGCGGGGGCGGCTTTTTCACTGGAATCTTTCCTTTCTGTTTCGCCTTCCCCGCTCGTTGCGGTAGAAACGAAACCGCCGCTCCCGCCCCGCGCTGCTGCGGGCGCCGGGCTGGGGCGCAGCCGGAGCGCTGGGGGTCGGGGGGGACCAGAGCACCCCTCAAGCATCCCACGATCCCGAACACCCCCCGAGCATCCCCCGCGCCCCAACATCCCCCAAACACCCCCCAGTCCCGAGCACCGCCGGCCCTCCCGGCCGCGTTCCGGTCCCGCCCTCCCGGCCCCTCCCAGCGGCTGCGCGGCCCGGCCCGGCCCGGCGGGAGCGGAGCGGGAGCCGGAGCGATGGTGAGTGGGTACCGCGGGCCAGGAGCTCGGGCTGGGGCAGCGGCGGCCCCGGGGCTGGTTGGGGGGAAGGTCTCGGTCCCCCCAGGACGGCACCGAGCGGGGTCTCTGCTCTGCCCGCAGGTGCCCGAGCTGGAGAAAGCCACGGTCCGGATCCGGCAGCCCGAGCGTGTGCGGGGGATCATCCGGTCCCTCCGGGAGCAAGGGGTGGACAAGCTGCAGGTACTGGCTTCAGCGGGGCTCGGTCCGTGTCTCAGCTGCCCCTTCCTCACCCTCCCACCCCCGGCTGCTCCCAGCCCCGCCAGGAAGCACCCGCGGCGCGGTGTGCAGGCGGAGCCCCGGAGGAGAGGGAGGACGCGGCTGGTGGCTGTCCCTGGACTATCGTTTTGGCTCCCCGTTATGAAGCTATAAGCGTGCGCCAGTCCCCGAACCCCTCCTCTGCCCAGGCAGGAGGGAGCCATTCGCTGCTGATAATAGCTCCGGGGTCGCTGCCAGTGTGCGCCTTGGCGGCACCTTGGGCTCGCTCTGGCTGGGGCAGAGTGCGCCGGGGCACACGCAGATGTGGTTTTCTCCCCTCTTCCAGGTCGTTTCTGACTTTGACATGACGCTGAGCAGGTTTGGGTGCAACGGCAGGCGCTGCCCCACATCGTACAGTGAGTGGAAGCTGCTGTTTTTACTGTCACTAATCCTGTTTGGTTTCTGCATTTGTGTTTTCCATCACTGTGGTTACTGCCATCCTCTGTCCCCTCCTCTGGCAAACCTGACCGCTCTGTCCTGTTCTCCCTCATGCATCTCTGGGCCTCGCTGCCTGGTCCTGGCCACCCACCACCCATTTCAGGAGCCGTGTCCTGGGCTGTCCATCTCCATCCCGGCAGAGCCAGGCCCTGTGCTCGGGGTCTGTTGGGACTCCTCATTTTGGGAGGAGCCAGCACTGAGATGCAGGAGAGCTGCTGTTAGAAAGTCTTTCAATATCTCTGTGACATTGTCGTTGTATTGTCCTTGCAGATATCCTCGAAACCAGCCGTGCTGTCAGCGAGGATGGCAAGAAAAAGGTAGGACACACTGTCACCTGTCTTCGAGAGGTCACACTGGCAGGTGTGGCAGCTCTCCTGGCTGTGCTGGCTGCCAGGCTGGAGGAGGAAGTGCCCAGGCTGAATTTCAGCCGGCAGAGGAGAAGTTCAAAAGGGAAATTGAGTTTGCATGTACAGCTGTGGGTGTTTCAGCTCCATAGAGGAGGAAGGGGAGGGGTGTCTGGACCTGCAGTGTCTGGAGCGAGCTTCAGGTGTGCTCAGAGGGAGGCTGCTCAGTGACACAGTTTGGTTGTATTTTGGGAAGTGTGATGCTTTGGAGGACTTCAGAAATGCTGGTTTCGTTGTTTACAGTCTGTTTAGAGCTGCTGTTCACTCTGTTCTTTTTTTCCCTCTGAATGACACTCCAGCTAAAGGATCTGCTGCACTATTACTATCCCATTGAAATTGATCCCAACCGGACCCAGGAAGAGAAATGTCCCCTCATGATAGAGTGGTGAGTGCTGTGTGTGATGATCTTGACCTTGTCCTGACAACCTGTCATCCCCAAGGACTGCAGGACACAAGGCTTGAGCTGTCCCTGGGCTGTTTGGCCATCCCAGGGGATTTAGCTGTGTTTCTTACTGCCAAGGCCCTCTGCCCCAGAGCTCACCGCTGCCTTTCCCCAGGTGGACCAGGGCCCACGAGCTGCTGGTGCAGCAGAAGATCCACAAAGATGACATAGCCCAGGTCGTCAGAGAGTCAGAAGCTATGCTAAGGTACGGATGTGGGGCTGTGATGCTGAGGTACCAGCACAGGGCTTGGCTGCCCTCAGCCCTTCCCTCCTGCCTGTGCAGCCAGGTCTCTCTGCTGTCACCAGGCTCTGTGCTGCCTCCCTCTCTCCCTCCCTGGGGCTGAGCTCTAGCCAAGTCAGAGCCATGAGCTGCACCCTGAGCTCACTCCCTGGCTGCAGGTTGCTCCCTTCAAGCTAAGAAACTGCTTCCCCCTCCCTTGGGCCTTGGTGAGGAGCAGCCAAGGGGCCAGCACTGGGCACGGCTCTCCATGTGCAGGGCGGGATGCGGGGGCAGCTCCTCACTTTCAGCAGAGATTTATTCTCTGCACTGGAACAGCTGGGCCTTATCCAGGCCCTTGGCTCACCAGCACATTTCACCCACAGCACAAAAACTTTGCACTAAAATGTGCTGCTGTGACCCTAAGGCTGGCTCAGGGGGAGATGGCACCGTGTGTCTGAGTTTTCATGAGCCTGAGTTCCCTTTCTGCATGGAATTGTGTGCTGGCAGACTGAGGCTGTCACAGGTTGGCCTGATCGCCCTCCCAGCCAGTCTGACCTGTTGCACATCTCCCATGTGGTTCCTGGCAGTGCCCTGTGCCCCCTCTGAGCAGGGGGTGTGATCAGGAGGTGCCGGGCAAAGGGCTGGAGCATTCCATGTTCCCTGACCACTGTGCCCAGGGCCCTCCGGGGTTCTGCACAGGGAAAGCCACAGGAATGCTGGTGCCACAGGGAGCTCGTGCTGTTTGCAGAGCTCCCCTGTGAGTTCCTGTTTGGGAAGTGCTGGGCAGAAACGGGAGCTGGGCTGAGCGCGCTGCCAGCCCGCAGCTGGGAGCTGGTAACACAACCCCTTTGCAATGGAACACTCCTGCTCTAGGGATGGCTTCAAGGAGTTCTTTGACCGGCTGCACAAGAACAATGTCCCCCTGTTCATCTTCTCTGCTGGCGTCGGTGACGTCCTCGAGGAGATTATCCGCCAGGCCAGCGTCTTCTACTCCAACGTCAACGTGGTGTCCAACTACATGGAATTTGATGATGACGTGAGTTTCTGGACCGCATTGGTGTGGTGAGGGGAGAGGTGTGGGCTGGGCCCAGGGGCTGGGACACAATTAACAGCGCCGCTGGCAGGTTAAGAGCTGTCTGTCTGTCTGTCTGTCTGTCCTGTGTGCTCAGGGAGTCCTCACGGGCTTCAAGGGACCCCTCATCCACACCTACAACAAGAACAACACCGTGCTGCAGGGCACGGAGTACTTCCAGCAGCTGAGCACGAGGACGAACATCATCCTGCTCGGGGACTCCATGGGTGACCTGACGATGGCAGACGGCATTCCCAGAGTGGACAACATCCTCAAGATTGGCTTTCTCAATGACAAGGTGGGTGTGAGGAGCGGTGCTGTGTTTCCCTGCCAGCCTTCCCCAGGTGCCAAGCTTTGGGGCAGCAGGGAGGGGCAGTGATGTGGAGGGGGCGGGTACTGAGCTCCTGCTGCTCCTGGGGCATTGTCAGCGTGGTTATTGATCCCCTTTCCAGTACAGGGGGCTGTGGGTGCACTATCTCCACCCTCAGCTGTTGGTGTTCACAGTCTTCTCCCCCTCCCCACCCTGTCCTGTGCTGTAGGTGGAGGAGCGGAGGGGGAAGTACCTGGAAGCCTATGACATCGTGCTGGAGAGCGACGAGACGCTGGACGTGGCCAACGGGATTCTCCGGTACATCCTTACTGAGACATGAGCTGGGAAGAGGTGTCCCAGCTCCGGCCCCACAGCAGGCACTGGACAGGGAACATCCTGGGACAGAGCTGCCAAAGATCTGCTGGTACTGGCTGGGCTCAGCTCCTGACCTTGCTAATGCCCTCGGCCCTGGAGCGGGAGAGATGAGATGGAGGAATCTTCTCCATTCCCTTTACCCCAACTGCCTGGCTCTGCTGCATCCCTCTTGGACTGACTTCATCCCACTTGGACTTCATTCTACTAGGAATTCATACTCTCTACCTCCCAAGGCCACGACAAACCGTTCCGTGTTTCAGAAAGAGACGTTCTGCACCTGCTTCAGCAGTGGAGTGTGGAGTGGAGATGGTTTGCTGTGGGCTGAGGACAGACCCAGCTTAGATGAAGTTTTAGAGTCACTGTGTTCCTCACTAGGAAAACAAATCTCTCTCCTGTCCTGTTTTCCTTTTTCTGAGCCCCAGTGCCACCACTTGGCTGGTGTGGCCCTGCCAGGCATCTCATTGCCCAGCCCCACATCCCCCATGGAATCCTGCAGCTCCCCAGCCCCGGGTCCCACCCTGTCCCTCTTGCACCGGTACAACTCTTATCGTGGACAAAAAGCTTCTCAAGCCATCCCTGAAGGCCCCAGGACTCGGCTGCTGCTGCTGCCCAAACCCAGAAGTAAGTTTGTCTGCCAGGGATGGGGTTGGGGTTTGGGTGGGGTGGGAGAGGAGAGGCCAGTGGCAGCATTTTGGGTTTTAAGGAATGTTTTAGCTGTCTGTGTTTCTGTCCTAAACTTCTGGCTGATCCTAGACTGATCCTGGGCTCTCAGAGCAGCAACAGGAAAAACTCTTGTTGTTTCTGTCTCCCCTCTGGTTGTGTGGGACTTTGGGAAGTGCTGACTCTGTTCTCCATGTTGGAATAAAGATGTTATTGGCTAAAGCTGGGCCACAGGTGGTTTGTACCAAGGGGCTGGAGCTGCTCTGCTCCCCAGCTCTCTCCATCCCACCAGAGTCCCCCAGCTCTCCCTGGGCTCTGGAGCTGAAGCTCCAGCAGCTTTGCTGGAGGATTCCAGGGGAGGATTTTGGTTTCTCCTGCTGGACCCAGCAAGTGCTGGAGCCTGGAATCCCCCTGGGCACTGCCAAGGCTGGTCCCTGCACCGCTGCCCCAACAGGCAGGAATGTTTCATGGCAAAGTAACCTGACACAGGCAAACTCCTTGGGAACCAGGAGGAATTATTTATTTGGTGGAAGGTAGATTCACCATCTGAAGGGGTTGCTCTGCCCTCTGCACTGCTGGGTTCCTGCATTTCTTCTGTCCCTGTCTGCAGGACAGACTGTGCAGAGGTTTTGGGAGCCCTGCTGGTCCTGGCTGGAGAACCTGAGCACCCCGAGGTCATGACCTGCATTTAGGCACTGAAAAAAAATTGGGCTGATTTGTCTCAGTCACTGAGGGCTGGGGAGGATGTGGAAGGGGAATGATGCTGCTCCCTGAGGGCCTGGAGGAAGAGGGGATCTGTTTCCCTTCTCCCAGCTCGTGAGGGGTTCGCCAGGTCTCATCCATGCAGTTTTGGGGGACCCAGACTTTTGGAATGGCAGATGCCTGTGGGGTATTGGGGTTTCACCCTGGGAACCTGAGCCCCCTCCAGCTTCTTGTCCCAGGGAGGAGGCAGCGAGGACAGAGCAGGGACCGGGACAAAAGTCTCCTCTAATTCTTCTCTCTACAGAATTTGAAGTGTGTGTATTGAAAAACCCCGCCCCCAAACCCTAAACTACAAAATGCTGGGGGTGGAGGTGAGGGGAAGCCTCTCCCACATCCCTCCTGCCCCCCAGGGCAGCAGGGGTGGGCAGGGGGGCTGGAGCAGGACCTGCAGTCACTGGCAGAGGGTGAAGGGGTTTGGGGAGGGGACACCTTCTTGCCTGGGTTTATTAGCTGGGGGTTTTCCTGCCCAGGAGGAACACATCAAAATACCCTCCCTTAAATAGAAAGGGGGAAAATCAAAATCTGCCCCTCCTGCAGGGCTGGGGAGGGGCAGGGGCAGATTCCTGGGGCAGCCAGGATGGGAGACCGGCCTTGGCATGGCCGGGATGAGTCCTGTCTCCAGGAACAGCACGGTCTGCTCCTCAGAGCTCCTCGTGAATCTTCTCCTGGTCCTCGTCCGACTTCAGCTTCAGCTCCTCGGGCGTGATCTTCCCGTCCTGGTTGCGGTCCTGGTTCTGGAACATGTCGGCGATGACTTTCTCGGGGTCAGAGCTGGGCATGAGGCGGCCTTTCCCCTCTGCCACCTGGGTCTTGATGAAGGTGGAGAACTGGAGAGGGGAGAGATGGTGCTTGGCTCTGCACAGCTGGCACCGGGCAGGGCAGGGAGACCACAGCCCGTGCCAAGGACAGCAGGGACCAGAGCACCAGACTGGGGTCCCTCGGCGCCCTGGGCCCGCTCACCTCGTCAGCAGGGATCCCCCCATCCTTGTTGAGGTCCATCTGCTCGTAGAGGTTGGCCGGTGGCTCCCCGTGCCAGATGAAGAGGTAACCCTCGGGAACCCCCTCCTCCATGGAGATCAGCTCCACCTCGAAGCGCAGCACGGCGCTGCCGGGCACCCCTCGGGCTGGAAACACAGCGAGGGCTCCAGCACCGCGGGGAGCACGGCAAAGCCCTGACACCCCAGCCCCAGCAGGGCCCTGAGGGGGGCTCAGCAAGGCTGAACCCCCCAGTTTGTGTGGCCCTGATCGGTCACCATTCCCCTACCTCCACTCTCCCCGTGGCCCAGGTGGGGGGGGATGATCAGCACCCGCCTCTCCCCCACACACATGTCCAGGAGGCCGCTGTTCAGCCCCTCGATCACCTTGTTGGCCCCCAGGGTTACTTCCTGGGGTTTCTCGTAGTCGTGGCTGCAGGAGGCACACAGAAGACAGCGCAGATGAGAAATCCCCTTAGATCCAGTAGGGAACACCGAAATCCTAGCCCCTCCATCCCGCTGCGCCCCAAAATCCCACATCCTCCATCCTGGCGTGCCATGAAGTTCCCCACTCTCCATGTCACCCCCACGTCCACCCCACTGTGCCCCTAAACCTTGCACCCTCCTCCCTGTCGCCCCACCCCGCTGCCCCATGGCCGATGCTCCCGGTGCTGCCAGGTGCCCGCCCCCAGCTCAGCACCGGCCAGGATTGAGCCCCGGGAAGGACAGGAGAGCTCGGGGCACGCACGAGGAGAAGAGCCGGGTGCCGTCCAGCAGGGAGCAGTTGTAGTGGTAGCGCACGAAGTCCCGGTCGCGGGTGGTGACGTTGCAGCCCTCGGGCCGGAACACGGTCTCGATCTCCACGGGGTCCGCGGGGTTGTGGAAGTCCACGACGTGGACATCAAAGATGAGCACGGCTGAGCCGGGAATTTTGTCCCCTGGAAGAGGAGGATGAGGAGAGCTGCTGAGAGAGCTGCTGAGAGAGCTGCAAGGCTGGGAAAGTCTTGTCCCTGCTTCTTCCCATGTCCTGTGATGTGCCTGTCCCTCGGAGCCCGGGCTCTGCACATTTACCTGCACCGTTCTCCCCGTAGGCCAGGTGTGGGGGGACGACCACCCTCCGCTGCTCTCCCACGCAGACCCCCTGCAGGCCCTGATCCATGCCGGGGATGATGTAGCCCTTCCCGATGTAGGTGTTGTAGGTTTGATTGCGGGAGTAGCTGCAGCAAGACAAGCCCCCGGTGCCATCAGACCCCCACCCCAACCCCTGCACCCCAACCCGCACCCCTTCTCCCAGCCTCTCCTGCTCCCACAGGAGCAAACCTTCTTCCTAGGAAGGCAGCAGACAGGTGTTACCCTTTTTAGCCTATTTCTTGCCCGTTACCACCCTCTCCTCCCCGCCAGTTCTCCAGGCTCTCCTCGCAGCCGTGGGGCAGGAGGGGACATCGGGGGCTCTCCCCACACCTGGAGTCGAAGAGCGTCCCATCCATGAGTGTCCCGTTGTAGTGGTACCGCACGAAGTCCCCCGTCACAGCCCGGCGCTTGCAGGGCTCCGGCACCTCCAGGTGCTCCAGGAAGACGCCGTCCTTGGGGTTGTGGAAGTCCACCAGCAGCACGCTGAACACCAGCGATGCCTGCGGTGGGATCACGGTCCCTGGGGAGGGGGCATGGCTCAGCACCACAGGGCCTCTGGGCAGGGCTGGGAGGGAAGGGGCCGGTGTGATGGGGTGGGGCCTTGCTCACCATAGCCCTTCTCCCCATAGGCCAGGAACGGGGGGATGATGATGCTCCTCTTCTCCCCAGCGCACATGCCTAGCAGCCCCTGGTCCATGCCCTTGATCAGCCACCCAGTGCCCACGTAGGTGTCGTAGGTGCTGCCCTTGCTATAGCTGGTGGGGGAAAATGAGGGTGGGGACGGCTCCAGGGCCACATTAGCACCCCAAGCCGGAGTGGAGGCTGGTTTGGGAGCCATGGAGCTGCACCAGCAGAGCAGGGAGTGCCCTGAAACCAGGGGCATCCCAGTGCCCCATACCTGGAGTCGAAGGGGGTCCCGTCCAGCAGGGTGCCGTTGTAGTGGTACCGCACGAAGTCCGAGTTCTCCACCGTGCGGTTGCAGCGCTCGGGTTTGGACACGGTGGTGACCTGCAGCTTGTCGTTCTTGTTCCAGATGTCCAGCATGACCACATCGAAGTACAGGGTGGCGTCTGGGGGGATCAGCCCCGCTAAAAGGGGCGGCAGCAAGGACAGAGCACTTCAGGTGAGACCAGCACCAAGCCCAGGCTCAGTCCCTTGAAACCCTCCCTGGCCATGGAGCTGCCAGGCGGGCACCGGAGCCCTGTCCCCTGCTGACACCAGCCCCGGGGGGGTTGCCCCCTCCATCCCCCCGTGCCATGGTCCCTTACCCACGCCGATGCTGCCGTAGCCCAGGTGGGGAGGCACGATGAGGTGACGCCGCTCGTTCACGCACATGCCCTGCAGCCCCCGGTCCATGCCCGTGATCAGCCGCCCAACGCCCACCACGCCGGCCACTGTGGCCCCTCGGTCATAGCTGGGGCGAAGGCACAGACCAGTCAGAGGGTAGAGCAGGTAGAGCCCACAGCTCAAAAACACGGATCCTGATGGGCTCAGTCCTGCACTGTTGGGGGGCAGCTGCCACCTGCAGCACTGGTCAGGGCTCCAGCCTGACCCTGCACCCCAAAAATCCATCAACTGCTTCCCCAGGTCTCACCCAACAGAGCTGGGCTGGAGGCCGGCAGCTCCCAGGCTTCCTGCTGCTTCCAAATCATTTTGCATATGGCACATTGGAGCTTCGTGCAGCAAGGAGGAAAGGCAACGTCCCGGCCTCGTTTTAAACTTCAAATTTGGTTTTATTTTTAAACCTTGGAAAACTCCAAGAAGTAACCGGGGGCATCTCAGATCAATCGAAATCCTTAATCCCCTCATTTCTGTGTCCCCTGCCCACTGTGCTGCAAACCAGGGGCTGCCCCAAGCTCAGTTCCCAGCCAGGGTGGGCAGAGCAGGAGCGATGCAGGGCCGAGGGACACTGAGTGGAGCGAAGCCTCTGGGGTAATGAAGGGTTTCGCCGCTGCCACGTCTCAAAGTGCTCTAAGCGCTTTCCTGCCTGTGCAGCACAAGCAGACACATGTTCCTGAGTGCAGAACGCCCCACTTGGGGCCAAATCCTGCTGGTGCCCGGGACAGGCTCCCCATGGCACTGTGGAGCTGAGGGTGTGCAGGCTCCCCGAGGGGCTGGGGGGAGCTGGGGGACCCAGCAGGGCAGCCCGAGCAGGGGCTGGGGAAGGGGCTGCAGCCTGGTTTGGGGGTTTGCTTGAGGCCAGGCCGAGTCCCCCCCCAGGCTGACACGTGTGCAGGGCTCTTCTTGGGGTCAAAGCTGGGGGATTGGGCACTGTCTGGAGCGGGCATCTGCCTGCCCTGGCCTGGCTGCCCCTGCCCCGGGGCTGGGGGACGCATGCGGGGTCCCCGCAGCTGCCTGCCCGCCCCGGGATGCGGGCTGGGGGCTGGGGGAGACATGCAGGGTCCCGCCGCAGCTGCCCCCCGCATGCAGCCGGCACAGAGCCGCGGGCGATACCTGGAGTCAAACTTTTTGCCATCTTTAAAGGTCCCATTGTAGTGGTAGCGAATGAAATCCCCCATCTGCGCCTCCCGCAGGCAGATTTTGGGGATGTAGTATCTGTCTATCACCACGTCTTCCAGGGGGCCGGGGTTGCCCAGCGCCGGGGCCCCCAGGATGCCCAGGAGGAGGAGGAGGAGGAGGCAGCGGCTGCCCGGGGCCATGGCCATGGCGCTGGGGCTGCGGCGGCGGAAGGGCCCGGCGGGGGGAAGGCGGAGAAGGGGGGTCCGGGACGCCCCTTCCCTGCCCGGGACGCCCCTTCCCTTCGCTTTCCCTCCCTTCCCTTCCCCTGCGCCCGCCCAGCCCGGCCCTCTTGGAATTTCTGTAGACGTGTCCGGGCCCCGCCGCGCTCCCCCCGCGCTCCCCCCGCAGCGCCGGGAACAGACACGGCGGCAGAGAACGATCCACGGCGGGAGGGGTTATTTTTGTCCCCTCTTTTGTTTTTCCTCTTATTTTTTTCTGTGTTTGTTTGTTTTGGGGTTTGTTTTTTTTTTTTTTTGTTTCCCCCCCCTTATTTTTACCCTTTTATTTTTTTCTCTTTTTAACTTTCTCTCTCTCTCTCTTTTTTTTTTTTTTTTTTTTTTTTTTTTTTTTTTGCCTGGGTAGTTCCTCCTCCCAAGGAAAAGCTGACTGAGCCTTTGGGGAGCGTCTGTGTGGCTGCAGGCCCGGCCCCAGGTCCAAGCGCTGCCGCGCCTCCTTCTCTTCCTCCTCCTCCTCTTCTTCCTCTTCCTTCTTCTCCTGCCACTGCCAGGTCATCACACCCAGCCCAGGATGCTGCTGCTCAGTCCCAGCAGTTTGGGAGGGTAAATGGAAGGAATTAAGTGCTTTAATAACGTGTCTGCTGCTGGCAGAGCCTTTACTGAACGGCAATAATTAAAAATGTGAAACTCTCCTTCTAACAATCCTTACCAGGCAAGGGCAGCCTCGAATGCACACAGAGGTGTTGCCCACACATCCCTGCTCCCCCAAAACCATGGACAAGAGCCCTCAGCAAATGCCAGGTGGGAAATGCAACAGGCTGTGAGCCCAAACCCAAATCCATCTCCTCTGAGGCTCAGCACTACCGATGAAAGCAAAAGCCCCAGCAAAGCAGCGTTGGCTCCCTCACCCTGGCCCCGGGGTGCTCTGGAGCCCCCAACACACCACACTGAGGCTGAGCAACCTCAGCACTGCTTGGAGCAGCTCAGGAGGACTCAGGGCTCTCCCCATGGCCTGCCAGGGGGGCAGGGCCTGGCTTTGACAGTGAGTGATGGCAGGGATGGTGGCACCCCAGCCACGTGCGGTGCTGGGCACTGCCAACAGCCTCTGCTCCACGGGAGAAACCTCAGCAGCGTCCTGGCTCCTGCCCCGCTCTGTGACACCCTCAGCACCACTGTCCGGCCGGCGACAAAGCCCTGGGCTTGGGCTGGGGCCAGTGTGGCCATGCCGAGGCCTGGCGTGGGACAGCCCTGGGGCCAGGATCTGGCACAGCGCAGGGCGTGTGGCCTCAGGCTTGGCATCGGCCGGCAGCGTGGCCACCTCCGGGCACCGCAGGCCTGGGGGGGTCCCGCGCAGCTCATCTCGCTCCGTGGTGCTCAGCGCTGCTCATCCCCATCCCCGAGCGCTCCGCGCAGCCCCTGCGCGCCCCGCGCAGCCCCTGCGCGCACCCCCCGGGAGCTGGCGGAGCCGCACTAAGACCCTGCGCGCCCGCCACGCACCGCCCACCCGCACCGCCCGCCCCCTGCGCGGGGCCCGGCGTGAAGCGCTGCGCGGACGCTGCGCGGGCAGCGAGCGGCGGCGGGGATGGGCAGCGCGGTGCCGGTGCCGGGTCCGGTGCGGGCGCTGCTGCTGCCGGTGCTGGCGGCGGGGCTGTGCGCGGCCCAGTACGAGCAGTACAGCGTGCGCGGCTTCCCCGCGGCCGCGCTGGAGCCGCTGCAAGGCGCCTACGCGCGGGCGCTGGCTCAGTACGCGGACGCGCAGTGGGCGGAGAGCGCGCAGGGGCTGGAGGCGAGCCTGCGGCTGCACCGGCTGCTGCGGGACAGCGAGGCGCATTGCCACCGCCGCTGCGCCGGGGAGCCCCCCGCGGGGTGGGGGGACCCCTCCGGGGAGCCCCAAGGGGAGCGGGACCCCGCGTGGGAGTGGGAGCGGGAGATGTGGCTCTTCGGGCGGCTGCTGCTCCGCGCCGGCTGCCTGCGCGCCTGCAAGCGAGAGCTGCCCGTGTTCCAGCTGCGCTACCCCCCCGCGCAGACCCTGCGCGACTTCCAGCGCCGCCAGCCCTACCAGTACCTGCACTACGCGCTCTTCAAGGTGAGGTGGCGCAGGTGGCGGGGGGGGCGAGGGTTGGGGGGGGGGCGGTTCTGTGCCTCCATCCTGCCCCGCTCTGATCTAGCCCCTCCATCCTGCACTCTCTTCTCTGCCCCCGGCTGGGCACACCCCTTCCCGTGTCACCCCTTCCCGTGTTTCAATCTGCCCCTCTCATCCTATCCCTCCTCTTCTACACCCACATCCTGCATCCCCCCCATCCTGCATCCCCATCCCGTGCCCCCGTCCTGCACCATCAGCCTGCACACCCTGATTTGTAGGCCCTGCACCCCTCTCCCCCTCATCCTGTGCCCCCTGAACCCTGCTCCCCCTTATCCTGCACCCTGCTCTCAGGTGCTTTCCCATCCTGCACCCTCCTTCCTTCACTCCCCGTCTGGCATCCCACCCTCCCCCAGCTCCTCCATCCTGCTCCTGCACCGTGGCACGTCAGCATCATCTGGGACACATCAGGCAGGAGGTGAGGGGTGCACCCGGGATTGGGGGCCCCTGTGGTTGTGTCCCCCCACCCCACCTTGTGTTGCCCTGGTCCCCCAAGGTCCCCCTGGCCAGGCAGAGCATTGCCTGGGGAGGGGGCACAGGGGCTGCCCCAGCTGAGGGGCCCAAGCTGGCGGACCAATGCCACCATGATTGCGGTGGGACACGTGTCTGGATGCTCCCTCAGGGAGAAGGACTTGCTTGGCCCCACAGTGCAGACGTGGAGGGAGGTTACGTGGAGGGAGGTTTTGTGGAGGGAGGTTTCATAAGGCATCGCCCCGGGGTGACCCTGCACTGGCCAGAGTGGCTCTGGCAGGGGGCAGTCCCCTGGTCGGGGTCCCATCCCTGGCCGCCTGCCCCTGAGGGTGCTGTTTTAGCGCTCACCTGGCAGTGCTCAGGGACAGCCTGTCCCAATCCTTAATGCATTTTCCTCTTGCTGCTCTGGCCCAAACCCACTTCATGGTCAGATCGTTCAACTCCCCCCCTGCCCCCCCCCAACTCCCTCCCCTGAAGCTGCAACCTGAGAGCCCACAAAGCAGCAGGGGCTGGCCCTGGCTGGTGGCAGTGCCGGAGAAGAGCGGATGTGTGGATCAAACCCACACCACGTGGATCCATCCTGCACCACGTGGATCTATCCTGCACCACGTGGATCGCTCCCAGCTGGATGTGGGGGCCCATGCGGGGCTGGGCTCCCCCCGTGCCCACCACAGGTCGGTGTGGCTGGAGCGACCTGTGATGGCCATGTTCCCAGATCCTGTCTGTCCACCACTGCCAGTGGATGACTGGGCTTGGGGCTGTCACCATGGGTGTGGACTGTCCCCGTGCCCTGCACTCTGTCGGGGTGCTGAGCCCACCTTGGCCGCAGCATCAGCCCTGCCTGCCCTGCAGCAGGTCTGCACCAGCTCTTCCTCCCTCCCTTAGTCAAATAAGATCGAGAAAGCGGTGTCCGCTGCCCACACCTTCCTGCAGAAGAACCCCAAGCACGAGATGACCTTGAGGTACCTGAATTACTACAAGACGATGCTGGATGTGGATGAATACCTGGTTGACCTGGAGGCTCAGCCCTACGAGGTGAGGAGCGGACGGGGCTGGGGTGGGAGAGGGGATCCCCATGGCTTGGTGCACGCCTTGTCCTGCCAAACCCCGAGGGAAGCGGCTCTCCCTCGCTGAGCAGTGCCCGCTTGGCCCCTGGCAGCCGATATTTGTGCGCTCGGTGAAGCTGTACAACAACGGGGATTTCCGGAGCAGCGCGGCCGACATGGAGCAGGCGCTGGCCGAGTACTACAAGGCGTACGAGGACTGCTTGGCCGGCTGCGAGGGCACCTACGAGCTGCAGGAGTTCAAGGACTTCTACCCCGCCATCGCCGGTACTGGGGCGCGCAGGGGGATGGCAGACCCCGAGGCGGGGGGGAAGGTTGCTCAGGGGTGCAGCGCCTGACATCTCTCCCCCCAGACCACTTTGTGAGCGTGCTGCAGTGCAAGGTGGACTGCGAGACCGAGCTCACCCCCAACGTGGGCGGCTACTTCGTGGAGAAGTTTGTGGCCACCATGTACCACTACCTGCAGTTCGCCTACTACAAGCGTGAGTGCCGGTGGGAGCGGGGGGGCTGTGGCTCAGGACACCCCGGGGTGGGTGCGGCAGGCCCTGGGCAGGGTGTCACCCCCGTGTCACCCCCGTGTCCCCCGCAGTGAATGACGTGCAGGACGCGGTGCGCAGCGTCTCCAGCTACATGCTCTTCGACCCGGGTGACACCGTGATGCAGCAGAACCTGGTCTACTACCGCTTCCACCGTGAGCGCTGGCGCCTGCGGGAGGAGGACTTCGAGCCGCGGCCGGTGAGGACCCCCCAGCCCCCTGTCCCGTGGCTCTGTGCCGGCTCTGTGCCGGCTGCTGACACAGCCCCTCTCTCCTCGCCGTGCCCAGGAAGCCGTGAGGTACCACAACCAGACAGCAGCCCAGAAGAAGATGCTGGAGTTCGCCCGGCAGTTCCTGCAGGCTGATGACGAGGTACCCGATGGTGGGGTGCAGGCAGATGCTTTTGGGGGTGCTGGGTGGCGTGGGGAGTGTCTGACACCCCAAACCAGCCCTAGAGCAGAGGCTGCAGATGAGCCCCCCTGCCTCCTCCTGCCCTCCCCTGTTGCAGATGGAGGTGGATGGTGGTGAAGGACTGGAGGCTCCAGACCTGCCCTCCGACAGCGAGTTTGAGGGCGAAGGAGACTACGAGGAGGGCTTCTTCGCAGAGTGGTGGCAGGAGCCCAAGACCAAGGGGGACAAAGATGACCAAGGTTCCTGACACAAGGGCTGGGGGCCGTGCTGCAGGGTGGGGGGGCTGCTGCCCATGTCCCAGTGCCACTGAACCCGCCTTCTTTGCAGAGATCTTGTGATGAGCCAGGTGAAAGGGCGCCTGGCCCTGACAGAGCTGGACAGTGGTGGCTCTGTGATGCCATCCCAGGCACACTGGGCTTCAGGCTCCTGCCAGTCACTGCATGGACACTCAGTTCGTGGAGGAGGGCTCATCCTGCCCGGGGTCCTGCAGCGGGGCTACCTTTGCTGTCTGGATGTCTGCTGCCCTGGCACAGCCTAATTCCTGTCGGTGGAGCACCCCTGAACCTCCTGCCTGCCCAGGAGCTCCCCCGAGGCCACCCCTGTCCCAGATATCCCCAGGAGCCCTGGCCAACAGTGGTGCCCCACAGCATGGGGATTTGCTGTATCCCTCAGCTCCTTCCCTGGATCTGTGGATGGTGCATAGGCATTGACCCCTGTGTTGTCTGGAGGGGTTTGGGGGCCGCCCCTTGCTCTGGGAGCAACGCACGATGCTGCTGGAGCCAGTCCTGTCCTTCCCTGGGGCTCCTGCTCCTGTCCCTCCAGCCTCCCAGGCAATTTGCCAGTCCTTTGAGCCCAGGTCCCTTTGGATCCTGGCCCGGTGCTACAGGGGGCTGCTGGTGTGGCACATCCGGGTGGCACCATGGGGGCTGTTGGTGCCCGTGCCCTGCTGTGCCTTGAATTTTCACCACACCAGCCCTCTGTAGCCTTAAGCTCTGTTAATTTAATATTTTCCCACTTGGACAGTTGCTCCTTTTTAAAATATTTACTGGTGCTGAACTTTTAATAATAAAATCCGTACCAGTCTTTCCACAGGTGACTCCGCCACAGGCTCCCGGGCTGGGGTGTGCTGCTGGAGGGGGAGGGACAGGCCTGTGTGCCCCAACGTAGGTGGGGGGTGGCAGGGTGGAATGACCTCCCTCCTGCTGGCATCAGGGTGTTTTGGGTGCCCGTGGGGGGGCTGGTGTTGGTTCTGATGGGCCTGTGCCCGCCCTGGGCACGAGGCATCAGGCAGTGTGTGGCCCCTCGCTCCTCCCTCCTCGTTCCCGCTGCGCTTGGAAATTGGCTGCGAGGACTGAAACCGAGAGGCTGAATCACGGCGTTGGCCCCGGGGGAGGGAAGGGACGAGAATGGAAGGAAGGTGGTGGCAGGAGGCTGCCAGCACCCCACCCTGCCCTGCCCAGAGCCCCCATTTACCAGGGCTTTCCCAGCTCTGCAGGGCACTGGGCTGAGGGCACTGCTGAGCGCCCAGACCCGCAGGTAGAGTTTGGGGATTCAGTGAGTGCTGGGGGGAGCACCCACAGCACCCCTGCACCGGGCAGGGCTGTGCTGTCCCTCGGGAGGATTGGGGTTTGTCACCCACAGGTCACAGCCACCTCGGCCAGGCAGCACCAGCCTGGCGGGTGCGGCTGGTGGCACCTGTGCCCAGATCAGCGGGAAGCGCTCATCCCAGGGGACAAAGGCTCGTGGATCTTCCCAACAGCTGGGCGAGGGTGGCACTGAGCCCACGGGGCCTCCGCCCTGCTCTGACGTGCACCTGGGCACCGTGTCCCCTTTGCCAGCCCCAAACTCACATGGGAGAACACAGCTCCTTGATCCCAGGAGCTGGCACCGGGCAAAGCCCCTTGCAGTCTGTTCCAGGGGTCCCTTCCCTGCTCCCACCTGCAGCCACTGGATGTGCAGGTGCCAGGTGGGACCAGCGCTCCTGGGAATGCTGGGCACGAAGAGCACTGTGTTCCAGAGGCACAGAGATGGGATGCAGGGGCATGAGCAGGGACACTGAGGTGGGATGCAGCAGGATGCAGGGAACAAGGCCACAGGACGCGGTGGGTTACACAGTGAGGGCAGCACTGCACTCCCCTGACGCCTCTGACCTTGACCAAGGGAGAGCATAAATGAGATTTTTGGCTGTCATCTCAGCTGTGCTGTGCCCTGCTGTGCTCTGCCCTGCCGTGCTGCACCGTGCTGTGCCATGTGCCACTTTCCCCGTGCCAGGAGGACTCTGCCGTGCTCTGGATTCCCCCCTCAGAGCACAGCGATGAATTCCCGGTTTCTTGCAGGGGCGTGGGAAGCTGTCTCTCGCCTCCCTGCGGAGCGGAGATTCCCGGCCCGGCAGCGCCCGCAGCCAGACGTGGCAGGGGCCGTGCGGGGGTGCAGGATGTGCCCCCTCACACCCACCCGGGGCAGAGCCCTCCTGCTCCCCACACGTGGGGGTCCTGAGGACGCCCCCACTCCGTGGGCCAGGACGCGCCCCGGGAGTGACTCGGGCGCTGGGTGACGGCGGCAGCGCCCGGCTGGACCGGTCCGGCGGCCCCGGCATGACGCAGCACCGGCGGCCCCCAGCCCCTCCCGAGCGCCATTTCCCGCCGCCCCCGCCCTCCCGCCCGGGGGTCTCGCCCGTCCCGGGGTCCCCGCGGGGGTCCCCGAACCCCCCCGGCCCTGCCCAGGTGCGCCCCGGCCCCGCCCGGCCCCGCCCACTGACGTCACCCAGGTGGTCCCCTCGTGGTCGCGCCCTTCCCCTCGCACCGCCGCGCCCCGCCCACCCCTCTGCGCTGTCCAATCACCTGGGGGCAGAGGACGGGGCGGCCGCGCCCCCGCCAATGGGCAGCGCATAAACACGTCCGGCAGGGGCGGGGCCTGGCGCGCCGAGGGTTTGACGGGCGTGCCGAGCAGCCAATGGCAGAGAGGCAGCCCGGGGGCGGGGCCTGCGGTGGGGCGGGGCCGCGAGCGGGGCGCTGCTCGCCTTTTGTTCGGGCAGGAGTGGGGAGAGACGGTGAGAGACGGGAACACCGGGAACGGAGAGGGGAGAGACGGTGAGAGATCGGGACACCGGGAACGGGGAGGGGAGAGACGGTGAGAGACGGGAGCATCGGGGACGGGGGGGAGCCACGGTGAGCGGGGACACCGGGCACGGGCGTACCGGGCGGGGACCGGAGTCGCCGGGCATGGGGTAGGGACGGTGAGTGGCACCGGGGCACTGGGCGAGGAACGACGGTGAGAGGCGATCGGCCGGCGGGACCGGGAAGGGAGCGCTCCGGTGAGCGGGGCCAGGAACGAGCAGCACCGGGCGCCCCGACTCGTCCCCCCGCCGCCGCCAGCCGGGGCAGGGCTCCCCGCGTTCTGCTCGTGATCGCGGCGGGTCCCGCGCAGGGTCGGGCGGGCGGGTACCCGGGGCTCCTCCCGCGGGCGGCCGCGCCGCCCCGGCCCCTTCCCAGCGCTGCGGGAGCCAGTTTGGAAGTCGCGACCCCGCGCCCCGGTGCGAGGCGGCTGCTCCGGGCCCATCCCCGGCCCCGCCCGGAGCCGCCGCTGGGCGGGCGAGGCCCTGGCACGGTGCTCTTATGGGGCTCTTATGCAAACTGGGCTGCTCCGTGCCCCGAGTCACACCTGGGGACACCGCGTGCTGCTCTCGAGGCCGCACCGGAGCCCCTCGACATCGCCGTGCCCACCCGCGGAGCCGGGGGTGCCCATCGCCCACGGCCAGGCATCTGGGCTCGGGGGGCCGAGGGGGCCGAGGGGTATCCAGGTGACCTGGCATCACCCAGGTGGCCCCCTGAGGGTGAGGAGTGCTGGGCACAACGCAGCGGGGGGGTCCCAGCTGAGCCCCTGACAGCGGATATCCGTACCGGGAAACATGGGGGGAGCGAAACTTGGCTGTCTGTCTGTCTTGATGTTTGGAGAGGAGAGAGCACTCTAATTGCGTTAGCTGAGTGATTAGCTTAATTAATCAGGTTTACAGCACAGATGAAAGGATAATGCTGAAATATTGCTGGGAGTTGCCCAGAGAAGGCAAATGTGGGCTGTCATACGAGCAACGCGGAGAGCGAGCGTGAGCGCTCACCGAGGGCACGGCGGCTGCCGGGGATGGCCCAGAGGACGCGTCTTGCCCACAGGGGAATGAAGACATCAGCCTGCACCCGCTCTGGCCAAGCTGCAGGTCCCCTGCACTCTTGGGGTGCCTGAGTGAGCCCCGTGTCTGGGGTGATGTTCCCTGTCAGATTCTCCCTACCGGAAGGGTGGTGGGGGTTGGGGGCGCGCCCGGGACCCAGCTGGGTCTGGCCCCCGCAGTCGCTTCACCTCCTGCTCCATCCCACGTCGTGCTGGTTTTGGCGCTGGTGCCAGCCCCGACGCCCGTGGGCCTGGTGTCCGTCTGCCGTCGGCTGGCGGGGAGCCGGGGGCGCAGCGACTCCCGCCAGCTGCCGCGGGGACGGGGCTGGAGCGGTGCCGGGGGCTGGAGCGGTGCCGGGAGCGTTTGCTCCGGGCTCTCACTCAGCCTCATCCAGGGCAGGTGCGGTGCCCGCGGGGGCTGCTCCAGGCCCCGCTCTCGGGGTGTCCGGCCCAGCTGGAACCGGGGCTGGGAAGGTTTCAAAGGTCCCTGTCGGTGTCCTTGTCGGTGTCAGAGCTGCTTGGAAAGGTGCAGGACACCCAGTGGAACCGTCTTTGTGCATCTGAAGCCCGTGGTTGATCACTGCTTTGGAGGATTTCCCTGAAGTGTCATGAAAAACCCATTTTGCTGCTAATTTGGCTCGAACAAGTTGGCCATCGGGATGGGGACTGGCGCCCGTGGCTGAGGGTGGTTCTCCCTCCCGGGCTGGGCCGCTGTGCGGGAGCTGGGGCAGACGAGGGTCCCCGGTGCTCAGGGCGCTGGGGGAAGGTGTGGCGGCCGCGCGGGGCCCTCCCTCAGACAATGGCGTTACAGTCTATTGTCTGGGCGATGTGCCGTGTCCTTGCCGGCTCCAGGAAGCGCGTTCGTCCCCGGCGGGGCGAGCCGGACTCCTGAGAGGGGTCTCCTGGGGCTGGGTGTGCGAGTAGTTTGTGCACCGTGCCCGGACCTCTGCGGCAGCGCGGGCGGCTCATGGCCAGGCCGCAGCCGGGGACCTTGGGGAGTGTCCCCTCTGGTCCCGGTGCCGCATTTCAGTGTATCATTCCCTACCCTAATCCCATTAACTCTCCCCTTTGTTTCCCCCACCTGAAACCCTTACTCAGCCGGGCGGGCACTGCGGTGCAGCTGCACAGCTCCCTCAGCTCAGCCTGTTCCTGGGAGGACGGTTTCCCTTCAAGGCTGTGGTTTGGTGTGGGAGCGCTTGATGGGATTTGGCTTTTTATCACACTTCCAGATCTCCGGGATTGAAGACGGCGCTTCTGCCGGGCTCGCTGCCGCTCGCAGATGGCAGAGCCTGGGAGCGGAGCTGCCCTTGGCCCCGCTCCGCAGGCTGGGGGAGCGGAGCCTCTGCTCAGGGAACTTGTAGAACTTTAATTGCAGCATCTGTACCGAGGCTTGTGCTGGTCTTGACGGTTTAAATTAGGCTGGCTTCTAATTAGAAGAAGTTGCAAAGAAATGTAATGTCTATTAAAGAAGTACAAGCCTACCTTGGACTTCAGCTGGTGTTTCCCCACCTAGACAGGGGGTGTGGGCACCAATCATCCAGAGCCCGGCGGGGGTGGTGTCTCTCAGTACCGTGGTGTCTCCCACCTGGATCTGTGGATGGAAGCAGCTCAGGAGGACACCAGGGCTGCACTGGTCCCTTGAATCACGCTCTCTGTTTTGGGAGGGATGGTTTTACCCACCCTTTCCCCATGGACACAATTTGGTGAAGTGGTGGAGGAGAGTGGGGGTGGGAAGGTGCAGGTGCTTCCTCCTGAAAGGAAGGCCTAAACACCATGTCTGTGCTTAAACAGGGCTGGCCTTGGAGCCATGCAGGTCCCTCGATGTGCAGAGTTCCTCACTCCCTCCCCTTCCCACCTCTGGCGTGGGAATGCTGCCCGGCTCGTTGATGGCTGGGATGGGGGGGGGAGGTGAAGATGTTTCTATTTAGGCAGAGGTTTCAAATACCCTTCTAAATACACCAGCCCTGCTGAGTTCTGCTGCGGCTGCTGACAGGCCCTGAGGCATCTTGACACGCCTCGGCCGCGGAATCGCTTTGGAAACTGGGCAGGAGCCTCCAGCTGAGGGTGCCGGGGCTCGTCGGGCAGCCCGCGACATCTGCGCCGTGTGATCCCAGCGAGTCCTCGGGCTCCTTCCCAGACCCGGAGCTGGCAGTGGGGTGGAGGCGGAATGCTCGGTGTTTTCCCAATATCCCACGCCTGGCTGATCAGACCTGGGAGGGGGTGGGTGACGGCGGCAGTGCCCTCTCTGGGGGGGCTTGCTGGTGCTGGCGGGGTCACGGATCCCGTGGGGTGGATGTGCTGGGGTCCCACATGGATTTGGGGGTGGGTGGCCGGATGAGGCGCGTGTGTGTCTGCGGAGGGGGAGAGACCTTTGGCTGCTGGCAGGAACCTGCCGTAATCGCGGTGACGCGCGGGCAGAGCCCTGGTGACAAATCATTAACTTGCTCCGACAGGCCGGGTGCTGACGGCTGTTGGTGATAATTTCATGTGAAGCGTCTGAACTTTGCAGCTGTAATGCAACTGGATGGAGAAATTAAGCTGGGGCTCAGCACCTCCACCTCCCTCCCCGCTGCAATGGCTTCTCCGGCAGGGCCAGGTGGCAAACCCCGTGTTTTGGACACTGGCTGGAGCTGGGAACAGCCTCCAAGCCCCAGAGCCTGCAATTATCGTGTTCTTAAAGAACATCTAGTTCTTTGTGCTCTTCAAAACAAAATAATGATTTTTTTTTTTTTAAATCCAGATGGAGGTATTGTGATTAATTGCATCGTGCAAGTTCTCCTTTCCACAGGCAAGTGGCAAATTCCCGTCTTTCCCAGCCGTGACTCCAGTGAGATCAGCAAACTTTATTTGAGGAGGGGATGTGCCCGTGTGGGTCCTTCCAATCCTCTGGTGCCTCTGGGGATCGTGGTGTCTGTGCCAGCAACTGGGGATGCGGGAGGGGCCGATGCAGCACTGCCAGAGACCCTGCCGTGGGTGTTTGGGAGGTGAATGTCCCTGGAAAACCCTTCCTGCCACGGGGCTGGTGTCCTGCCGTGGGCCTTGCCCCACGCACAGGAGCGGGGAGGGCTGGGCGTCGTGCCTGGCGCTGTGCGTGCGCTCGCAGCGGGAGAGCGCTTGATGGATAACACGGTGTCGTTTTGTGATGTGAAGTGCCAAAACATCACAGCCTGGGCCCCGGCGTGTGCTGGAGCTGTCAGGAGCTGTTAATTCAGGTGCAGGCGAGGCATTTCGGGGGACGTGCTCTGGGTTGATGGAGAGCATCAGCTGAGCGCGGCGGGTTGTGGTGGAGCTGCCATGTGCTGGGGCTGCTCTGCTGCCAGAGCCTCAGAGCCTGCTCCTGCGCTCAGGGGGGGATGCAGCATTCCCATAACAGGAGAGGGGGCTTTGCGTGGGGCATTTGGCAGCTCAAACTTAACCTCAGCAGGAGCAGCTGAGAAACAAAAGGGGTTTAGAACCCCCTCCAGTGAGGGAGCTCAGGGAGCTCCTGCAGCCTGCTGCCCTTCCTGAGTACCCTGAAGTTGTTGGAGCTGGTGGGGCAGCCGGGAGCCGCTCTGGACCTGGGAGCATCCTTGAACAAAGGCCGTGGGCTCCTTTGTGTGCAGGGCCAGGCCAGTGCTGTTTCGCCTGCTCTAACGAGAGGCCGATCCCCCGCTGCCATGTCCTCCTCATTAAACTTCAAGCTGCTCTCCTTCCCCTTTGAATTCTTCCACTCATCTTCCCTATAAAGCCCCACTGAAAGGGCTCCTGGTGCCGGGGATCTGACTCGAACGCTTCCCATTGATGCTGGTGAGGTCTTGCCAAGCTCCTTTCTCTGCCTGCTCCTGCTGCGTGTTCCTGAGGATCCTCTTCAAAACTGCTGAAGCTTTTGTACCGTGTCTGCGGGGGCTTCGTTAGTGGCTGCCCCGGCTTCGGCAGCCCTCGGTGTCGCTGCTGGGCAGCTCTGGGAGGGGGGTGCACGTGGTGGGGGATCTCGGGGTGCATTTCTCCGGGGTGCACTGGGCCCTGGGTGCCCTTGTCTGTGGGAAGACTCTGCTGTGGCTGCTGAGGCCGGGGCTGTCTGAGCGGGCGGCCGCTAATCCCCGGCTGCTCCAGGAAAGGGGGGGACCGGAGATCGCTTGTGTGTAGCGTAAGTGCTTCTAAAATAGAGTCTTTTCTTGTGCTGCATTTATTGAATTGCTTTAACTGCCTCTTCCCCTTCCTTAAAAGCCTCAGCGACTGTAATTGCAGCTGCTTGCACGTTCCCACCACCGAGCTCAGCCCCTCACATGCTGCGGCTGCGTGACGGGGCCCCCAGTGCTGCTGCCCTCGGCTTCTGGGGTGTGTGTGCAAGGACAGGGCTCTGGGAGGGGCTCTGGGAGCCCCCATGGCACCCACACTGCTCCGTGGGTGCCAGGAGCTGCTGGAGCTGCACACGATGAGCTTGGGCTGCCCCTCACAACCACTGACCCCAGGACCTGGTGGCTGCTCCTGTCTGGGGCTTGAGCTGTGAGGGGATGCTTTGTACACTCACTTTGGGGTGACTCCACACTAGGGATCACACCTGCTCTTCCTGGGAACCCCCACTCCCCAAGGAACCCCTGGGCTGTAGATATTTTTGCGTGAAGCACCACTCAAGTCTTCCCTTCTGCTGTTCTGGGCAGCTCAGCTCCACGTCTGCTGGCTGTGTCCTGCCTGGCGAGGCCAAAGGCCTCTCCAGCAGCCGGAGGGAAGGGTTGGTCAGGCCTGGGGCTGCATGTTTGCCAGAGACTTCCTCTGCAGACAGTGTCCCGGGGGGCCAGTGCTGCCTGGACGCTGATCAAATGGCTCCGGGGGCGGATGAGCCGCTGGCCAGTGCCCGACAGCCGCGGGAGCTTCCTCTGCCTTCCCCAGCGTTCCTGGCTGCAGGAAGTGGTGGGAGAGGGATTAACCTTCTCCTGCCTGTGACCTGTGTGGGTGACTGAAGCCCCTGACTGCCCCACATCCCATGGCTGAAGCCCCCCGTGTGGCTCGGCCCCTTCCCCATCGTGGTGCTGGGGGCTGGAGGTTCTCCCCGAGCGTTCTGTCCCCTCTGAGGGCTCCCCTCCATCTGCCTCACTCATCCCACCAAGGAGGAGGGAGGACACCTGAGGACAGAGCTGGAGGACGGGGAGAAGCTCAGGGAGAAGCTCAGGGAGAAGCTTGTGTCAGCGTCTGCCCCTCGCTGAGCGATGAGCAGGAGACGCTTGACACGGGGTTCAGAAAATGTCACTGCTCACCGCAGGAGCGTCTGACATTTGCTCCACTGGCCCTGTCACCTCGGGTGCTGCTGTCCTTGTTGGTCCCTGTGGTGATGAGCAAGCCCTGCTGGGGGGATGCTCAGGGGAAGGACAGATGCTGTGTTTAGCAGGGTGTCTGTGGTCCCTTCTGGGTGGCTCCTGGACCCAGTCTCCTGCTTGGAGCTTGTCTGGGGCTGGTTTCCTGAGCTTGTGTCTGGGCTCGAGGAGCTGTGCTGGCCTTTGATGTCCCTGGGTGCCTCGGTGCAGACGGAGGGGGTGGCTCTTGCATAATGCAGGGCTCTCTATGGTGTCTGAGCCCAACTCCTGGAGGTTTGGAAAATTAAGTGCCTGTCAGGTGCCTGTAAATTGTAGAGCAGATGTTACCCCTCAGTGACAGTGTAGCAGTACCAGCCCCTGCCTGCTCTGGCTCACTGCTGCCTGGTGTCCCTGCCCTGGCTGCAGTGGGTGTTTGGGGTCCCTACACTCCACTTTGGAGAAGGGAGATTTCTTTCCCTAGGCTTTGCTCTCCCCTTACCCACCTTGTCCAGGGCAGCTTTCCAGTGTCATCCTGAGAGTATTAGGCCCCTACATGCCACCCATCTCCTGCACCAAGGCAATGTGCCCTGCCAGTGCCACAGAGCGCTCTCCTGCCCACCACACTCCCTCAGGTGTGATTATTGCTTCTCTTGGGCTTCCTGACACAATTTGGAGGATCTGCCGCCGTGGCTGGGATGACCCAGCTGGAGGACCTGCCCTTCCAAATGCCGACGCAGCAGCTCTCAGGTGCGGGTGTGGGGCACCGCGGCACTCCCAGCGCGGCGCTGGGGTTCTCCCAGCCGATCCCTGCACCGTCCTGCCCCACCGATCAGCCCGCCCTGGGAAGGCTCTGCCCCCGCCGCCCTCCATCAGCGGGTCCCTCCGCTGCCTGACCACCCTGCATTTATGCACAGCCCATTACAGCCGCTCCGAGCCTGCCAGTGCTGCTTGAGAGCACAGAAAATATTGGATTGGCAGGAGGAGCAGCGCCCTGCCGCGGCTCCGGGAAGGCGGCTGGGGCTGGCCGTGGACGCGGGGGGGATGCGGGATGCTCCCAGCCGGGGGGGGGGGACAAGCGTGGCGGGGCTCCTGTTTCCCGTCTGCTCGATGAGGGCTTGGGATTTCTCCCTGCGAGCGCCGGCCCGTGCGGCTGGCGAGAGGGCTCGGCCGCTCCTTGGGAACAGCCGGCAGCGCTGGGACGAGCCGCGCCAAGCCCGTGCGCGCCGGGCCCCGCCGGGACGCCCCACGGAGCCGCGTCCTCGGCCACCACCCGACGCCCTGAGTCAGCCTCCGGCACGGAGGGGGGCTCAGCCCCGTCCCCTCGCTCCCCACGAGGGTGCTGGGGCCCGAGGCTGTCCCCCCAGCCCGGCTGGTCCCTGCGACCCTCGCGCTGTGCCGGCGGCTGGAGCGGAGCCAAGGGCCGTGTGGCTGTCCCGGTCCAGCCCGGCGCAGGAATCGGGGCCGGTGCAGGTGGTAATTAGGTTGTTTGGAAGTGGGTGCTGCTGCACCCAGGTATGCCGGGCGGCAGCTGCTCCCTTCGCCGCTTATCGCCTCTGAAACTCTGACTCATCCCACTCCTGCGCGGCCGGGAAGGGGCAGGAATCCCGGCGGATGCCTGGGTGATGGGTCAGCGGCGGCAGGGCTGGGCGGGCGCTGCCTCCATCCCTCCCTCCCTCCCTCCCTGCCTGCTTCCATCCCTCCATCCTTGCCTGCCTCCATCCCTCCTGGCCCTGCCGGGGGCCTGGATGCGGGGCTGGTGACTCACAGCCCTGCAGCCTCCGCCTGCTGAGCTCAGGCGTTAATCCCTGAGCCATCCTCCCTCCCCCTGCGTCCCCAAATTAAAGGCAAGGAAAGCCCAGCCCTGCTCCCAGCAACCTCGGCTGGTTTGTCCTGAGTGTTGGGATGTGCCGGGTTTCCCTGTCCCGGCACCGCGTGGGGAGTGCCCAGCCCCGGACCACGCCATGGGCGCCTGTGCTGCTGAGCACCCGCAGCAGAGCCAGGCTGGTGGCTTTGCCTGCTTATTTTTAGGTGCTTTAGGAACACCCCGGAGAGCTTCTAAAAAGGTTCATTTTATTCTTGGAGCTCTAGCCATGTGGAGCTCGGAGCTCCTGGCGTGTCCCCAGCCCTTCGAAGGGGCTGTCTCTGGAAAGGGCCTTTAAAAAGCTCATGGGAAGCTGGGGGACCCTGGAGTGGGGGATCTGACTGAGGGATCCCCCTGCGCCGGGCAGGGCCTGCCCAAACCTTGGCTGTGGTGTTGGTGAGACACGGCCTTGTGAGACGCAGCCGTGGTTCATGTCTGAACACGAGCAGCAAAGTGCTGAGCTGTGGGTTCGTCATCCCGGTGCCGCCTTTCATCTCCCGTGGGGGAGGAGGGCAGATAGGGATCGGCTCCCTCTCCTCGTGGGCTGTGCAGGGGCCAGCTGCCACGCCATTGGGGGCAGGAGAGGGGCAGGAGGGTGCTGTGGCGACCTGGGCTCTCCCAGAGGCATAACCTCTCCCCTCCCTGCCCTGCAGAGCAGCCATGGAGGTGATGAACATGATGGAGCAGCCCATCAAGGTGACGGAGTGGCAGCAGACCTACACCTACGACTCCGGAATCCACTCTGGCGTCAATACCCAGGTGCCCTCTGTCAGCAGCAAGTGCCTGGGGGACGATGACGAGGTGTATGGGAAGCAGTACACCATCAAGAAGACAACCACCACGAGTTACTGCCAGGGAGGGAACCAGGGCCAGAGCCAAGCGCAAGGTAAGGGGCTGCGGGGCCCAGCACATCCCGCGGGCTCAGCTGCTCGGCTCCTGCCTTCCCCTTCCTCCCCCGTAGCCGTGCTGCTTCTGGGCACTCCTCCATGCTGCCTTCCACACCCCAGGAGTTGTTGCTGCCTAAAATATGCTCCCTCCCATCCTGCTCCCCGGCGCCAAGAGGCTCTCGCGTGGGGGCGGCGCGGCCGGCCCGCGCTGGCGCTGAGCTGCGCACACATCCGAGCGGGCTGGCTTGAGATGGGAACAGCTGATCCCAGCCCACGGATCTGCCACCTGCTCTGCTGCCTGCCTGCCTGCCTGCCTGCTGGGATGCCTGTCCTGGCGTGGCTGCCAGCATGTAACAGCACAGCACCAACCCGGCTTCCCCCACTGAGGCCAGAGCAGCGCGGAGCTGCGGCCCCGCAGTGAAGGAGATGCTTCCCCCCAGCTTTATCCCCTCAGAGTGGGTCGGTTTGCTCTGCTCACCTCTGTGGTTTCCTGTCAGCAACAGGCCCTGAAAGGTTTATTTTCCAGCTCCCCCAGGAATCAGAGCCCCCCCGTGCAGTCCATGTGCCCTAGAGGTGGGGACCGCGGGTGGTGCCGCAGCATCTCGCTTATCTCAGCATCCTTGACAGGGAAGGCCTCGGTGTCCTTTTTCCCAGTGCCAGCTGGTCCCAAGTTGCAAATACCCTTAATTTTTTAATTAATGGGCCTTGTGTGACAACTGCTTCATCATGCTGCCTAATTGAGTGTTGTCTTATCTCCGTGCTGCTGTATCCGTGTATGCTTTGAAGCTCCGGCTCCATGCAGAGCGTGCCGGGACTGCTGACGTGGCCGGTGTCGCTGCGCTAAGCTCTTGCTCATCTAGTTGGGATTGGGAAGCAGGGCTGGGAGTGCTCCTTGGAGAGAGCCCGAGCCTTATGCTGCCTCCCTGTCCACCCCTGCAGCGGACATGGAGGCTCAGCTGGCCATGACCCGCGCCCAGCGTGTCCGGGCTGCCATGTACCCCGAGACGGTGGAGGACCGCTCGCTCCTCATCACCACCCAGCTGGAGGGGCAGCAGACCAACGTGCAGCGCCTGGCAGAGCCCTCCCAGATGCTGAAGTCGGCCATCGTGCACCTCATCAACTACCAGGACGATGCCGAGCTGGCCACACGCGCCATCCCGGAGCTCACCAAGCTGCTCAACGACGAGGACCCGGTAAGGAACTGGGGTTTGCTGCATGTGTCTGTCTCTGTGCGTTCAGCTGCTGCGCTGGTGGGTTGCCCTTCCCCGGCACAGCTGGGCTCTCACCCCCACGGGGCTCCGAGGCCGTGTCTGGCTCCTTCCTCTGGGCAAAACCGTGGTTGCCTCCGCCCTGCACCAGGACTGAGCCCACCTTTGCTCAGCCATGTCCCCTCCCACCTGTCCTTGCTGTGGGACCCCCTCTCACGGCCGGCTGGTCTCTCCCCCCAGGTGGTTGTCAGCAAGGCAGCCATGATTGTGAACCAGCTGTCCAAGAAGGAGGCGTCGCGCCGCGCGCTGATGCAGTCGCCGCAGATCGTGGCGGCCGTGGTGCGCACCATGCAGAGCACCAGCGACCTGGACACGGCCCGCTGCACCACCAGCATCCTGCACAACCTCTCGCACCACCGCGAGGGCCTGCTCTCCATCTTCAAGTCCGGTGGCATCCCAGCCCTTGTCAGGATGCTGAGGTACGTGGTGGAAGTGCCTGGGGTTGGCTGCGTTTGGAGCGTGCAGAGGGGGGGCAGGAGGAAGGGGGTGGTCCCACACGCTGCCATGGCCATGGAGATGGGGTTCAGGCTCTGCTCTGCCCTGAGGAGGGGGTGTCCCTTCCCTGGGACCACGCAGCGTGGTGGGCTTTCACTTGGTCCTGCTGAAGGGCGCTGGTTGGGAGCCGGGTTTGGGGCAGCCCTGTGGGCTCCACTTCGTCCCAGTGAGCCTGGCAGAGCTCCCGCACTGACGTGGTCCTGCCACCTGCCCGCAGCTCACCTGTGGAGTCGGTCCTTTTCTACGCCATCACCACCCTGCACAACCTGCTGCTGTACCAGGAGGGGGCCAAGATGGCCGTGCGCTTGGCCGACGGGCTGCAGAAGATGGTTCCCCTGCTGAACAAGAACAACCCCAAGTTCCTGGCCATCACCACCGACTGCCTCCAGCTTCTGGCCTACGGGAACCAGGAGAGCAAGGTGGGACGGGGACACAGCCTGCCTGTGGTGTGGGGTCCTGCAGGAGGGAGGGCAGGGGGGCTGTTGCCCAGCCTTGCACCTCGGAGATGGAAGCCTGGGAGGGAGAGGTGGAGACCCCACCACGTTGTGTGCCCCTGGCGAGGTGACCAGAGCACTCCTGCGTGCCAAGGGGTGTCTGGTTCATGTCCTGGCATGAGCTGGGGAATCCTGAAGGGAGGTCCCAGGAGCCCAAAGCTGCAGCATGCCCCAAGCCTCCATTCTTGATGATGCCTCATCCCTGGAAGTGTTCGAGGCCCCAGACTGGACAAGGCTTGGAGCAACTTTGTTTAGTGGAAGGTGTCCCTGCCCACGGCAGAGGCTGGAACTGGATGGTCTTTAATGTCCCTTCCTACCCAAACCATGCTGTGATTCTGTCTTGCAGCTGATTATTTTGGCCAACGGAGGACCCCAGGCCCTGGTGCAGATCATGCGCAGCTACAACTACGAGAAGCTGCTCTGGACCACGAGCAGGGTGCTCAAGGTGCTGTCAGTGTGTCCCAGCAACAAGCCTGCCATCGTCGAGGCTGGTAAGAGGGACTGGGGGCTGTGGGAGAGCTGCCAGAGGAGGAGGAGGATGGTGGTGTCAGGGTGATGCTGCTGTGGGTGTGTGGGATGGGCAGTGTTTGGCACAGCCTCTTGTGCTGGCCTGGATTCCTGCCCTGAGGAATGCTGAGGTGCATTCCTGGCACCGTGTGGGGGCAGAGTCCATCCCAGCTGTCCAGAAGCTCTTTCCACACCACATTTGGCCTCTGCTGAGCCACGAGGCAGCCCTGTGTGTGGGAGCATTGGCTGGTGGTGTCCATCCCACGCAGACCTGCTGCCTCTCACTGCTCCTCCCTGCTGGGACAGCTGAGGGCACTCACAGGTGGGCTGTCCCCTTCCCTGCAGGTGGCATGCAGGCACTGGGCAAGCACCTGACCAGCTCCAGCCCCAGGCTGGTCCAGAACTGCCTCTGGACCCTGCGGAACCTCTCTGATGTGGCAACCAAACAGGTGAGTCTGCGGGACCCCGGGTCGTGTTTTTTTCGGAGGTGTGTCCGTGCTGGGTGCCGGGCTGCTGATGCCAGGCTGGCTCCAAAGCCACGTGAGCTGCAGCAGCGTGAGTGCCTGGCAGGGTGAGGGGATGCCCTGCAGTGCCCCAGGTTCCCCTGCAGCATCACGGGGGCCTGATCACTGCCCATGGCCCTGCCCGTGCCAGCTGGCTGCCAGCGCTCCTGTGTGTCCCCAGCCCGGGGCCGAGGCCACCGCGGTCACTCCGTGGGTGTCGCTGGGATTTGCTCTGGCCCTGCAGCCCTGGCAGCCTGCCCTGGGCTGGCTGCCTGCCCAGCTCCCGTGGGAGCTGCCGGTGGAGCCGCTGCTGAGGTGGTTGTGCCCCGCAGCTGGTTCAGGGGTGACCCCAGCACTGCTCTGGGACTGCTCTCCCAGCCCTTTGCTGCCTCCTGATGCGTTTCCCCATCTGCTGGGGCCGCTTCATGCCGATTAGAGTCTGATGCAGCCTGGAAACTATTTTGGCTGTCATGGGACATCCCTGGCTCTGCTGATTGAGGGGGGAACGTGGTCGTGGCGCTTTAACTCCTTCCTGCCCTGCTGCTGGCTGTCGGCCGGCACAGCCGGGACCGAGGTCACTCCGGCACCGTGCAGGGAGCGCTGGCAGGGGCATCAGAAGCACAATCCCAGTGCAGGGAAGCTGGTGGAGACATTAAACTCTGAGTGAAGCTGCACATGTCGGAGTGGCTGTGGCTCATGCTGTGCCAGCACAGCTCCAGCTGTGGGGGAACAGGAGGGGAGCTGTGTGGGAGTCAGGAACGCTGCAGCCCCTCCATTGCTGCCTGCTGGGGGCACGTGGGGCTGGGTGCGGGGCTGCAGCCCCGCCGCTGGCTGAGCCCAGGTCTGCCTGTGAGTGCTGCTCCCACCTCCCATTCCCACTCCTGCAGGAGGGCCTGGACGGCGTCCTCAAGATCCTGGTGAACCAGCTGAGCTCCGACGACGTGAACGTGCTGACCTGTGCCACTGGCACCCTCTCCAACCTGACCTGCAACAACAGCAAGAACAAGACGCTGGTGACGCAGTCGAACGGGGTGGAGGCCCTGATCCACACCATCCTGCGGGCAGGGGACAAGGAGGACATCACCGAGCCGGCCGTCTGCGCCCTGCGGCACCTTACCAGCCGGCACCCCGAGGCCGAGATGGCACAGAACTCGGTGCGGCTCAACTACGGCATCCCCGCCATCGTCAAGCTCCTCAACCAGCCCAACCAGTGGCCACTGGTCAAGGTAAGGGGCCAGAGGGGTGTTGAGGGCTGGTGGAAGGCAGTGCCACAGTCAAAGGACAAATCTCTCCTTCCCTACTCCTCTCTTCTAGGCTACCATAGGCCTGATCCGCAACCTGGCCCTGTGCCCGGCCAACCATACCCCGCTGCAGGAGGCCGCCGTCATCCCCCGCCTGGTGCAGCTGCTGGTCAAGGCTCACCAGGATGCCCAGCGACACGTCGCTGCCGGCACACAGCAGCCCTACACAGTGAGTGCCCACCCCTCTGCCCTGCACAGCCTGGCACCCCAAAACCCAGCCTGTCCCTGTGCCCCGGGTGGCCATGCCACGGCGTGGGGCTGAGCGCTCATCCCCCCGGCAGGACGGAGTGAAGATGGAGGAGATCGTGGAGGGGTGCACGGGGGCACTGCACATCCTGGCCCGGGACCCCATGAACCGCTTGGAGATCTTCCGCCTCAACACCATCCCTCTCTTCGTGCAGGTCAGGGCTGGGGGCACTTGTGGGGGCTGCACTGGGTCACCCCCGTCCCGGCAGGGGTCTGTGGCTCTGTGCATCAGGCTCCTTGCTGGCTGCTCCACGTGGCGCCGATGTCTCCCCACAGCTCCTGTACTCGCCCGTGGAGAACATCCAGCGCGTGGCAGCGGGCGTGTTGTGCGAGCTGGCCCAGGACAAGGAGGCGGCGGATGCCATCGATGCCGAGGGGGCCTCGGCTCCCCTGATGGAGCTGCTGCACTCCCGGAATGAGGGCACGGGTAAGCGCCACCGTGCCAGGGGCTGTGTGTGGTGGGGCTCTCTGCCTCCTGGCACTATCCCAGTGGGGGCTCTTGGGGCTCCAGTGCTACGTGGCACCAGGAGCTGAGGCCGCTGCCCGTCCCTGCAGCCACCTACGCAGCCGCCGTGCTGTTCCGCATCTCGGAGGACAAGAACCCCGACTACAGGAAGCGCGTCTCCGTGGAGCTCACCAACTCCCTCTTCAAGCATGACCCGGCAGCCTGGGAGGCGGTGAGCATCCCGACGAGCCCTTTCCCTCTGGGAAAAAGAGCCTCTGGGAATGGCCCTGTCCTGCTTCCAAAAGCTGCTGCCTGACCAGAGCTCGCATGGGAACAATGGGCAAATGGGGGGAAGGCAGGGGGTGGACGGGCTGTGGCCTCAGCTCCTGGGTCACACCACCTGCTGCCCAGGATGGGTCTGCATGCCAAGTGACCCCTGAGCATCACACAAATGTGAGCACGAATCCCTTCAGTTGTGCCACCTTCTTCCCTAGGCTCAGAGCATGATCCCCATCAACGAGCCCTACTCAGACGGTGAGTACTGTGCCAGCCCTCCCCGGGGGTTCCCCGTGGGCTGTGCTCTGGGGGTGGGCAGTTGTCTCATCTCACCAAACCAGGCTGGTTTTAAAGCGTTTCTCTGGTGGCTGCCAGTCAAGTGCCAGCGCAGCCTGCTGGGGAAGCTCGGTGGGATGCTCATCTCCTCGGGAGCACAAACAGCTGCTGCCCTGGGTGCCTGGGCTGCCCCCCCAGGCTGGGGGCTGGTGGTGGGGGGGTGGCCATCATGTCCTTTGCAGCACCACGCTGCCCCAGGTGAGGGGGACCAGGACAGGGCTGAGGTCTGGAGATGTCCCTGGCTGGCGGGAGCTGAGCTTGCCACGTCCCTTCCCTGCAGAGCTGGACCCTGGCTACCGCCCCATGTACTCGGGTGACATCCCCCTGGACCCCATCGACATGCACATGGACATGGACGGGGACTACCCCATGGACGCCTACAGCGATGGTGTCCGGGCGCCCTTCGCTGACCACATGCTCGCCTAAACCCGCCCAGCCCCGCACCAGGTACCCACCGGGGTGGGGCAGGGGGAGGCAGGGCTGGCTGGTGGCACCTGGCGTGCCCGGGGTGCCTGGTGCTGCCGTGGGTCGATGTCCCCGTCCCCCGTGGGCTCAGGAGCTCTGGTCTCCTCCCCAATTCCCCCTCGGTGGGTGACAGGAGCTCCCTGCCCGCCGCAGGTGTTCTCTCCACGCAGAAGAGGGTGGCCCCAGAGCTGAGCATTCGCGAGAAGGACTTGGGAGACAGAAGTGCCTGAGAAGACAAAACTTTTCCATTCCCACAAGAGGGTTTTGTTTTTCGATTTGTTTTCTTCGCTGTGGGTCTGTGGAGAAGGTCCTTCCTCCTGGGACTGCTTCGAGCACCTACTGCCGCATCCAGCATCCAAGATACTGTTTCTGAAGCTTTAAAACACAAACCCTGCACCGTTAGCGACCTTTCATTGGCAAAATAGTCTTTTCTATGAATATATATTTCTTTTTTATTTTTAATATGGTGCCAGCGGCTTTTGCCGTCTTTAAGTTTGTGCTTTCTAACTTCCCCCCCCGGATTTGTTCTGCGTGTTAGTGTTCTAGGGGAGGAATCTAACACGGGAAAACCCTTTGCTTCCTGTGAACTCCAGCTGAATCAGGCCAATCCGGAGTTTGCCGAAAGCAAAGGGTCCGTGTCCCAGGACCTTCCGTTTGGCTGTTGGGGTGTCTGAGGTTTAATTCTTTCCCATCAGCTGTTGGGAGCTGACTTTGTGTCCCTGCCTGTCCTGCCAGTCCCCATAGAGGAGTGACTCCAGCATTAGGAACCGTGTCCTTGTACCGATCTCTGTTGCACATTTTATCCCGTTTCCCTTCTCTTTGGTGAGTGGTGTGTTTCCGTCCCCTCCTCCCTTATCTAACGCGATTTTTTTTAAAGAGGCTCTAGATCTGATGGTGGTTTAACACTCCGGCTGGAAAGGGATGGACAGTTACTGGAGTGTGGGTCAGGAATGGAAAGTTTTATTATTTCTGTAAGTTGTTTTTGTATAGACCAAAGCAAAGAATAAAATAACCCCTGCAGCCCTGTGCTGCCCTGAGCCTGTTCTTCTGTTGGCTGGGGGCGGTCGGTGAGACCCTGGGGGCAGTGAGGGGGTCCATCCGTGGGGCAGGGTGACCTTGGTGAGCTCGTTCCCACGCTCAGCACCGGCTTTGCCTGGCCCAGGGCCCGGCTGCCCCCAGAGCTGGGCAGGACACGGAGCTTCACGTGCCGTGCTCGGCACAGGAGTGAGCTGGGGACGAGGCAGCAGGAGCCGGGCTGGGAAGTGGGGAACATCCTGCCTGAGCTCAGCGCTGTGACTCCAGCCAACCCCGCTGCTCAGGGATATGGATCTGCTTCCTGCCATGGTCCGTGCCAGGGATCAGCCAGGAGCAAAACAACAGCTGCTTTCCGGGCAGCCCCGGCAGAGCCCAGGGCATTTCCCAAGGGCAGCGGGGTCGGGGTCACTCGTTGGATGAGGCTGGGGGCCAGGCAGCCCTCAGCCTGCTGCGTGCACTGCTGGAGCAGGGGACAATCAGGGACAGGCCATGGCTCCAGCCCCGTGTGCCTGGCATGGGGGTTTGGCTGTGCTGAGCCTGGAGCCGCCCTCATGGCTCCCAGCCGGTCCCGCTGCAGGTTGCAGGAATGTTCCTGGTGTCAGATCTGGCTGTCCCCAAGGTGCCAGCGGGCCTGGAGATGATGCCTCAGAGCTTGTGCCCTGGGAGGTACTGGGTCCTGTGGCCATCCCAGGGCCATGGGCTGGGATGTGCCCCCAGCACACCCTGGGGTGCCCTCATTGGGGCAGGACTGCACGCTCTGAGACCCTCAGTCCCACTGTGGAAGAGCTGCCAGGGGGCACGTCCGGGATTTTGGGGAAAAGCAGAGCCAGAGGACACCTGGAGCAGAGCAGCCAGTGCTGTTTGCGGGGTTCGCAGGGAGCGGCGTCCCCGAGGAGGCTCCTCCTGGAGCTGCGGGACGGACTACAGGTCCCAGCATGCCCGGGCGCGTTCCTCACCTGCCGGGGTGCGGCTTCTTTACCAGCGGGGCCCGGCAGCGATGTCCGAGGGCTCCGCAGTGCCGGGAGCAGCGCCCAGCGGTGAGTGCGCCCCGGGACCCCTCGGGGTACCCGAACCTCCCGCCCGGGACCGCCCTCCCTTCCCGGACCCGGCATCCCCCGGCGCACCGAGCCCTCGGCTCTCCCGGTGTCCCGCATTCCCCCAGGCTGCCTTCGGGCACCCCAAGACCCTGGGGGGCCCCCGTGGGCGAGGCCCTGGAGAATTTGCCTCGTCTCGTCCGTTCCTGGCGCTCGGCTTTCCCTCGGGAGGTGCCCGGGAAGGAGCTGCGGAGCAGGGCAGGGAGCAGCGGGCGCGGGTCTCTACAGGTACCCGCGGTGGGATGGGCCGGGACCTCCCTCCTCCTGGCCCATTGTCCCACCGGGACCACCGTCCTGCCCTCGCCCGGCTCCCGTGGGGCAGGTCCCGAACGCTGATGGCGAGGGGACAGCGGGGTCCGAGGGCGATGGGAACGCGGCTCGATGGGAACGGGGGGGGTCGATGGGAGCTGCTCGCACGTGTCTGAACAATGTTCCCCTGGGGAGAGTGAATGTACGTGCAGGAGCCGGGCCAAAATCAGACGCAGGGCTCTGGCAATCCCGGCTGAGCTGACTCACCGGCCGGGCTCCCTCCCCGGAGCCAGCACAGAGCGGCACCTCGGCACGGTGGGTCCCTGCCCTTCCCCGGGGAGGAGAGGGGCTGGGGAGGCTGGGGCCAGGAGCTGTTCTCTGGGCAGCACGGTGCAGGATGGGGACCCGAGGTCTGCTGGTCCCGGTGCCATGGGGCAGAGGACTGGGGGGGCTCTGGGTGTGTTTCGGAGCGTGCATGTTGCCTCTTGCCCGGCCTGTGTGCCAGGGGGGTGCAGGGCAGCCTGGCCTGGGTGCTGTGGATGTGGCAGCGACCCTGAGCATGCGCCAGGAGGGAGGGCAGCGATGCCCTGGCATGAGCCTGTAGATGAGGATGAGGGGCTGCTGGTGCCACAGCCCCCACCTGGGTGGAGGTGGGAGCAGGGGAGATGGGGCAGGGGGCTTGCACAAGGGGCTCCTGCCCCCCAGTGCCAGCAGTGGCTGCAGCCCAAATCAGGACTGCTGGAGGTAGCAGGAGAGCAAGAATATGCTGTTTTTATGGCCTATCTCATGATGTGTTTATGATTGGGATGGGACAGCCACAGATGCTGCCCAGCCCTGCCCTGGGTGGCACAGCAGGTCCCTGCTCTGTATCCTGGCGCCGACAGAGGATCTCAGACGAACTTTGCTCTCCAAGGTGGAGCTCCCAAGGGCTCTTACTGGCACTGCAGGTGTGTTTGCCTACTGCCAGGAAGCTCGACAGCTCCTTCCCTGCTTGCTCCACAGGCAGGGACCCAGCGGGGACCTCGAGGGGAGCAGGGTCCTGCCCCGTCCCTTTGGGGCATCCTCTGCTCCGTCTGGCCCTGGTGCTGATCAAGAAATCACCAAGTCTCTGCTTTGGTGCTGAGCCCCCCACGTCACAGCAGCCTCCACAGAGCAGGTACACTGACCCCTCACCACCCCCAAACCCGCCCCACATTTGGGGTGGCTGCTGAGCTGGGGTCCGTTCCCACAGCCCCCCTGTCCCAGTGGCAGGGAGGAGGGACACCTGAGCCCTGGCCATGCCATCCAGGTCCTCACCATCCCCCTGCCTGGCAAGTGTTGCCCCGGGGGAGGGTGTTTGCCCCATGGGAGGATGCTGGGGGACATGGAGGCGCAGGGTATGTCCCTGGTCCCTGGAGCATCACCTGAACAACTCCTTCTCCCCAGGCAGGGCCCGGAGAAGGGAATCTGCTGCCCACCAGCGCCGCTCCAGGGAGGCAGGGTGAAAGGTGCCCCTCCCCATGGCAGCCGGGCCCCCACGTAACGCCAGCCAAACTGGACACCGTGGTCCCACGAGAGAATCCCCCCGGCCAGAGCCCACCCTCCTGCCACCTCCAGCCCAGCCCGGACTCACGTGTCACCTCCTGTCCCCACACTGACCCGGTGTCCCACGGGTCAGACACAGGCACACGCCGCGATGCCGCAACCATCACCGGTGGGTAGGGATGGGCAGGGACACTGGGTGGCCTGGGGGAACTGGGATGCGGGGTGGGAAGAGCTGGGGCAACTCCAGGCTGGTCCTGCATCCTGCCCTCATCCTGTGGCTGGGGCTGAGTCACTGTCCCAGCACCCTTCACCCCACACCATGCCCCTGTCCCCAGCACTGCTCGGTTGGGCAGAGCATGGCCAGGAGATGGCAGTAGGACCCTACCCATCGACAGTGGAGGGGGGCGAGGGGGGAGCAGGGCAGAGCTTGGAGTGGGGGGGCCCTGTGTGCCACACTGCAGGGATCCCCCAGTCCCCACAAGAGTGGCTTTGGGGGCAGACCCATCTGGTGGCACCAGCCCCAGACCCCGAGGGGACAGAGGGGGCTGAGGGGTGGCAGGAAGTGCTCCCCTGCCAAGGCCCCCATGCGCCCCATTCCCCCTCACGTGCCCACCGCCCTGGGCTGACACCGTGCCCCTCTGTCCCCAGAGCTGTGCAGCGGGGATGTCCCCGAGGTGGAGATCATCAGCCTGCTGGGCGAGCAGCTGCCCCGCTACACGCTGCGGGCCGACACCATCTTTGGCTACGACCACAGCGACTGGCTGCGAGCCCCCACCGGCCCCCCGCAGCCAGCGGCCCCCCTCACCCCCCAGCAGATCGAGGAGACCCTGCAGTATTTCCGTGAGTGCCCGTGGGGCTGGTGAGGGCAGCAGGGCTGGCAAGGGCAGCGGGGCACGGGCTGCGCGGGGTTGGGATGGCGAGGGCAGCCCCGGAGCTAATCACTGCTAACGGGATTGACGGGCTGGATTTCCTTACCCAGAACATCCCCGGCTAATTCTGAGAGCAGCTTCTGCTGAGCCGAGCCGGATGCTGGGAGAGAGACTCTGCCTTCTCCCGGGACCCCCCTGCATGTCCCTGCTCCCCCGTGCCGTGGCTTGCAGGGCTGGGACCCTGGTGGGGTTGGCAGAGGGTGTGCCAGTGAATCCCAGTGCTGCTGTCCCCAAAAACAGGACAGCCTGACAGGTGTTGTGGGGCTGCAAAGTCCCCAGAGCCATGGGGTGTGGATGCCTGGGGTGAGACCCCTCACAGCCCCCCATGGCTGGGCAGGGACAGTGCTCATGGTGCTGTGATGGGGCCCGTTCCTGGCGTGGGGTTGGGGTTCAGAGGGGGTTCAGCACAGACAGATTATCTCTGCTTTGTTTCTGCCTCTGGCCTGCGTGTGGCGGGGACAGGATTAGAGCGAGGGGCTGGGGGGGATGGATGTGGGGCAGCAGGAGACAGATGGGGCTGAGGCTCCCAACCCTCTGCCCGTGCCAGGCTGGGCTAGGGGCGAGCCCTCTCCGTCTGCCTGCTCGGCTCTGTTCAGCAGGCAGTGGGGTGCAGCCCCCCAGCCATCAGCACCCCTGACCCTGCAGTGACAGGACAAGGGATTGAGCCCCAAACCCTGTCCCTGTGCCACAGGGCAGGGAGCACCCCGCTCTGCAGGACCCTGGCACCCCCATCCATGGGGTCAGCTGCTCTCAGTGCCAAACCCCTGCAGGTCACAGTTCCCCCCCGTGCCGCTGGCACGTGTGGGTGTGGAGGGGCCCATGGCGTCATCCCTTCACCCAAACCTTTAAGCTGCCATCAGAAATAGCCCCCTGTAATCTGCTTGAGCAGACACGGGGAACCTGCCCGGAGGAGCAAATCCTGGGGCAGGGGATTAGGGAGAAGCAGCTCTTGCCTGTCCACGCAGAGACGTGTGCTCGAGTCCTTGGGGTCCCTTGGGGGGTGGGTGCCCAGTTCTGGCTGTGTCCCTCACCTCACTGAGCTAAACACCAGGAGGAGGGAGAGGCTGGGACTGAAGGCACCTGCTCTGGCCCCTGCTCTGGGAGTGGTTATGGCAGGGCATGGTCGGTGTCAGGATTCCAGTGGGTGGGAGTCCAGCAGGCAAAGGAAGGCATTGCATGAGGGGCAGCTCCAGCCACATCCATTCATCCACTATTTGGGTGCTGACAAGGAAGGGCATTGGGGCAGGTGATGGGGACAAGGCAGAGCATGCCTTGGCATTACCAGCATCATGCCCACGCGGCTTTGTGCTACGTGCCAGCCAGCTCCTCCATAATTCAGCACACCATGATTTATTCAGCTTTCCTGCTTCCGTTCTGCCTCTGCACCAGAGTGGTTGTGGGGAGCTGAGGGTGCCAGCCAGGGGGCACAGGGAGCCTGGATGGAGCATGGAAGGGGCCAGGCTCGTGCCAGCCCATGCTCAGGGCCAAGGGGTGCTGAGTGGGATGGAAAAGCTGCTGGAAAAGCTTTCCCAGCTCAGGGACCTGGTGGGTCCCAGCACCACAGTGGGCATTGCGTGTGCAGAGTGTGTGGTGGCTGTGGGTGATGATGGGGGGACCAGGCCTGGGGTGGCAGAGCAGGGCTGGCTGGAAAAAGCAGACCCTGATCCTGACAGGGCCCAAAACCACTCCCTGTCCTTCCCAGGGGGCAGAAGCCGCTGTCTGTGCATAACCCTTGGGGTCAACCCTGTGGAGATGCTGCTTGGGGACCCCCCCATGTCCCCTCCACGTTCATCACCCTTGGGGACCCCTGTGTCCAGAGGTGTGGGACACAGAGCCCAACTGCACCAGCCCCCCAGGGCTGAGCAGGGCTGTCCCGGTGGGTGCCCCAGTGGGGAACCCGGTCCTGGGATGTGTGACAGAGACCGTGTGCCCGAGGTGGCTCGTGGGAGTGGGGGGAGTGGGCGCTCCCGACCAGCTTCTGACACCCCCGTGGCCCCCGCCCGGCCCCGCCTCCGCCCGGTCCGGCCCCAGCCCCGGCCCCGCCGCCGGGGGACGCGCCGGGCAGGTGCGAGCGGACGGAGCGACCCTATAAATAGGGGAGGGAGAGGCTGCAGCGGTTCTGCTCGGCGCGGCTCGGCTCGGCTCGGCTGGGCACGGCTGGGTGGGCTCGGCACGATGGAGATCTGGAGCAGCCCCGCCGCCTATGACGAGTTAAACGGGAACGCGGAGCGCGGCGGCGACGCCGACCCCATCGCCCGGGAGCTGGAGGAAGGTGAGGGCTGCCCGGGCGGTCCCGCCCCGGGGATGGGGATGAGGATGGGGATGGGGATGGGGATGCGGCTGCAGCGGGGCCGGGCTCCCTCGGGGCTGGTCTGCAGCGGCGGAGCCGGGATCTCCGCCGGGACCGGGGCTGCTTTGGAGCATCAGGGCCGGGGTCTCCCCCGGGACTGGGGCTAGTTCGGAGCCGTGAGCCTGGCTGGGGTCTCCCCCCGGGCGGTGCCGTCCCCTCCCCACCCGTGCGTTCCCGCAGCCCGGTCCTGCTCGCCGCGTTCCGGCCCGGGGCAGCCGCCGCCCGGTCCCTTGGGGACCCCCAGGTTCAGCCCGATCCTAAGGAGACCTGTCCCCTCGCCGGGGGCGGCGAGGAGCGGGTGGAGGAACAGGGTCTGCGTGCGCCCGTGGGGATGGGGGTCCCTCCCCCCTCCCGCCAGATCGGCCCTGCAGATGGGTGTTTACATGTTTGCCAGTGCTGCAGCCCCCGTCTCCCAGGGCCAGCCGCTCGCTCCAACCGTAACGATGCTCATGCTCTAATTATTTCCAATTAATGGCTCAGGGGCCTGACGAGGTGCAGTTGGGGACCCCCGCGGGGAGCGGGCCCTGCTGGGGTGTGTAAAGGGGGTTGAGGTTGGGGTGGGGTTGGCCCCTCTTCCTGTGGACGTGTTTGGGGTACGTGCCCACTGGGGCGTGGGGCAGCACCCAGGGCAGTGGGGACTGGACGGGACCGGGGTGGCGAGTGGGGGCATTGCCATGACAACACACTCAGCATTACACAACCCCAGCTGGGGCAGCCTAATGGGATTTGTGTGGCTGAGCCTCCCCATTAACCCACTTCGTCTGCAGGACTGGGGAGTGGCTGTGACTGGGGACGTGGGTGGAGGCCCTGAGTGCAGCCAGCGCTGCTCTGCCAGGGGAAACTGAGGCACGGACCCTTGGGGCAGCAGAGCATCAGGAGTGCTGTGTGGTGTGGACAAGGTGTGGGGTACAGGCACGTCTTGGGGTGTAAGCAGGGTCTGGGGCACAGGCTCCCGGTTCCCTCTAACCACACAGCTCCAGTGCTGCCATCTGGGCGTGTGCCCGGCACTGTCTGGCAGCGCCTGCGGGCACAGTTGGCAGGATTGGTACTGGGGAGACAGACATCTCCATCCTTGTGCCTCCTCTGCCTGCCAGAGAGCCAGACAGTGGCCAGGGGAGGCAGGGCCATAGCTGGGGCCCATTCCAGTGCGGTGGTGCTGGCGTTGGGGGCAGCTGCCTGCTCCCACAGCATGCTGCCCGCAGCTGCCTCTGCCCCTGTTGCTGAGTGGATTGTTGTGTTGTGCAGCTGGAGGGGCAGCGGGTGGGTGCGGGGTGCAGCATCCCCTCCCCCCGAGAGAAACTAGGGCAGGGCTGGCTTCTCGAGGGGGGAAACTGGGGGAGGGGGCTGGGGACAGATTGGAGGGGACGCTGCCTGTGAGCCTGGCTCAGTGCAGTGCCACCCACAGCTATTTACACTGGAGCTCCAGCCTGCTTTCTGCTGGAAATGTCACCTTCAATCCCATCTCCACTGCTGGCCTTTCCCTGTCCCTCCTTCCCATCCGTGCATCCAGCAGTGGGGCTGGCACTGTGCCCGTGCTGGGGTGGTGGGGTCTTGGCACTTTCCTTGCCACTCCGAGGTGCAATCAGGGTTGGGGGTGAGGTGTGAGCCCCCCATTTCCCATGATGCTGGCATGGCTGTGGGGATCCCTGCCCACCTCTGCCTGGCACCATGCCAGGTGCTGCTCAGCAGATAAAAGGTCCCTTTTGGTGACCAGCCTGGAGCAGCCTTGTGCTGCCTCCCTCCTGTTCCCCTCTCCGTGCAGCTCTGGGGACAGCAGTGACATGGAGTTGGGGGCAGTGAGGGGACAGTGCTGAGCCCCTGGGCCAGTGTGGGAGTTCACCTTTTTGCCTCTCCCCCAGTCCTGTGTGCTGAGCGGGTGGTCAGGATCACCAAGACCTACCACGACATTGACGCTGTCACCAACCTGCTGGATGAGGTATGTTGGATCCCCCCACCCGTGTGAGGGCTGTTGGGATCCTGGGGACACAGGGGTGGGGTGAGGACTGGGGAAGGGGTGAGTCCTGGCTGAGGCAGATCTGCTCCTTGCAGAAGGAGCGGGACCTGGAGCTGGCGGCGCGCATCGGGCAGTCCCTGCTGAAGCAGAACAGGAGCCTGACCGAGCGCAATGAGCTGCTGGAGGAGCAGCTGGAGTTGGCCAAGGAGGAGGTAACAGCTCCTGGGAACAGATCCAGGCCTTAGCCTCCTGTGTGCCCCTCCGGGGGTGGCTGTGGTCCCCTCGGCCGTGCCCTGACACCCTTTGTCTCTCCAGATTGCGCAGCTGCGTCATGAGGTCTCCATGCGGGATGACCTTCTCCACTTTTACACCACCACGACAGAGGAGAGCGAGCCCACCACCACCACCTCCACACCGTGAGTGGGAGTCCCTCACTGCTGCTCCTGTGGGTTGGGCAGGAGCTATCACCACCACCACCACCAGGGTAGCACTGGATGTGCTCCCTCCCCTCCCCTCCCTCGGTGGCTTTGGCTCCATCAGCACAGAGCTGAGTTGCTGCAGATTCTTGCCTGGGTGGGCAGCCCCATCCTGCCCGCGGTGTGGGCGCTCAGTGCCATCCCTGCTGTCCCCAGGCTGCGCCGGCACGAGTCCTCGCTGTCCCTGCAGCAGTACTTCCAGTACGACACCTTGCAGCAGAAGCTGAAGTGCCTGGAGGAGGAGAACCAGAAGCTCCGCATGGAGGTGAGCAGAGCCAGGTGGTGGATGCCCCTCGGCGCCCACCTCTGCCCCGCTCGCTGCAGGGGGACCCGAGCTTCCCCCCAGGGAGGTGGGAGGTCCTGCCCATCACGCTCAGCCCCTCCAACCCTCTCCCCCAGGCCACCAGCATCGCCACCGAGACCTGTCAGTACGAGGACCAGGAGCAGCAGCTGATGATTGACTGCGTGGAGCAGTTCTGTACGTGGGGCTGGGTGGGGGGTCTGCAGGCAGCTTCCAGTGTCGCTTTGTGGGCTGGGGCTGGGGGGCCGTGCCCTGGTGATGACAGACCCCGGCCCTCCCGCAGCCGAAGCGAGCCAGCAGGTCGTTCACCTGTCGGAGGAGCTGGCGCACCGGGCGGAGGACGCGGCGCGGCAGCAGGAGGAGATCACCCAGCTCCTGGCGCAGGTGGCGGACCTGCAGCAGAAGTGCCGCACGGTGAGGGTCCCCTGCCCGTGCCGGGGGGGTGGGGAGGGTGGCACAGGCACAGCGCCCTTACGTGCCCGCTCCTGCCCGCAGTACGGCTCTGAGGTGGAGGAGCTCCAGCAGCACCTGACCGCGGCGAAGGAGGTGCAGCAGCAGCTCCGGATGGAGGTGAGGGCCGTGGGTGCCCCAGCTGGTGGCAGGGGGGAATCCTACCAGCTGCCACCAGGGCCGTGCCCGAGCTGTGCCCCTGTCCCCGCAGCTGCGGGACCTGCAGGAGAAGTACGCGGAGTGCGGTGGGATGCTGCAGGAAGCGCAGGAGGAGGTGAAGAGCCTGCGGAGCCGCAGCCTGCCCAACAGCACCGTGAGCCGCTACAGCGCGGCCAGCCTGCTGCCCGTGGTGAGTGTGCGGGGTGGGGGACGGCAGGGGTGGGTGTTGCCGCTCTCCCCTCTACTGACACTGTGTCCCCCCTGTATCCAGGACTCGCTGGCGGCTGAGATCAAGGGCATGATGAGGAAGAGGACTGACAGCTCCTCCTCGGACTACAAGTGAGCGCTGGTGCCGGTGGCTCGTGCTGTGCCATGGGACGGGGGGGTCTCAGGGGGAACCTGGCTCACCCCCAGCCGCTTCCTGCCCGCAGGAGTTACCTGCGCGTCTTCGAGACGGTGAAGGCGGTGAACCAGGCAGCCAAAGCCAAGTCTTGCTCGGAGTCTCCCCACCACGTGCCAGGCTCCAAGCAGTTGTCAGCCGCCCACTCTGGGGGGGCCAGCACCCCCCACATCAGCTGCTCCGGCTCGGAGGGTGCCCGGTGAGTGCCAGGGGGGATAACTGGGGCAAGGAGGGCAGGGTCCAGCACAGCCCCTGGGGTGCAGTGCAGGACCACAGCCCTGGGCATCCCAACACTGTGCCTGCCAGCAGGACCGAGGGGTCCAGTGGGGCCCCCCGGGCAGCCCCCGGCCGGCAGGACCTGGAGGCGGCGGTGCAGCGGCTGTCGGCGCGGCAGCAGAGCCACTCCTCCGAGGAGCGCTCCTTCTTCGAGGCCGAGCGGGAGCGCAAGCTCTGGCGCCTGAGGGACGGGGCGAACTCCAGCGGCGGCCTCACCCCCAACGAGAGCATCGTCTCCACGGGAGCCAGCCACTCCGGGGGCTCGGAGCTCACCGCCGGCTCCACCTTTTCCCTCGGCTCCCTCACCTACCTGCCCGACAAGCTGCAGATCGTGAAGCCCCTGGAAGGTGAGGGGCAGAGGGGGTGGCAGAGCTGGAGGTGCCATGACGGTCCAGGGACACCAGCTGAGCCCTGCTGCCTGTGTCCCATCCCCAGGCTCCGTGACGCTCCACCACTGGCAGCAGCTGGCACAGCCCAACCTGGGCGGGATCCTGGTGCCCCGTCCCGGGGTGCTCACCAAAGACTTCAGGCAGCTGGACATCGACCTGGAGGAGGTGTACAGCCTCAATGACCTGGAGGAGGATGACGTGGACGCCGGCTCCTTCCAGCTGCTCCCTACCTCAACACCCGCCAAAGCCAAGGAGCGCCCCAGGGGTGAGCGCGGGGTGAGGGGACGGAGGGGACGCGGCCCCCGGGACGCCCCTGCCCTCCTGCCCAGGCTTCCCCTCGCTCCCCCCTGCGCTCTCCCCTCTTGCAGCAGCCTGTCCCTGCCACCCCCCTGTCCCTGTGGGGATGCTCTGCCTGCAGCTGCACCAGGGCCTTTCTCCAGCAGCCACCCTGGCGGGGTGAGCCCTCTCTGTCACCCTGGTGTGCCCCTGCTGGCCTCTGGCCGTGTGGAGGGAGCAGGTCTGGGACAGATGGCATCTCCTGGTCCCACCTGTGCTCGCAGCCCCCTCTGAGCAGGCACCAGACCCCAGTGCTGCTGGAGCTGTGCCGTGCATGGAGCTCCTGGCCGAGCTTCGGCCGTCCCGCCTGCCCCCAGCTCTCTGCCTGTTGTCCTGCCCCCCCCTCCCCATTGACCCCTTGTCTCCTGTCCCTTCCAGTGTTCCTCTCTGTTAACAACCTCCCCCAGACCCTGTCTACCTTCACCATCACCACCTGCCACATCCTCCACCCCACCACTGCGATCACCACGGTGACACCCAGGTAAGGCGCGCGGCCCCTCCCACCGCCTGCGCTGCCTGCACCTGCCCTGCTGTGCCCCCCTGGCTCTCACCCCGTGGCTCTCACCCCCTGCCTGGCTCCCCTGCAGCCACCCATGGCCCCTGATGCTCTGAGAGATGCCGGCACTTTGAAGCATCCCCAAATCTGGCTGCTGTGCCTGGAGATGTGCACCCCCTGGGGGGCTGGGACCAGCCTTTCTCCCTCCTCCACCACCCCCTCCTGCACTGCAGCACCCTGAGGGGATGGAGAGGCTTCCTTGGAGGGGATCACCCTGGGGAGCAGCACCCCCAGCACAGAGCAGTGTGTGCTCCAGGGAACGGACACGGCTGGGCAGCAGCCAGGACATTTCCCCAGCTGGGTGCTGGGCTGACCCTTCATTAATGAACACCAGTGATTAGCCCTAATGAGCCCCCTCAGGCTCCTTGGGGTTCGGTGTGAGCTGGAGTTCACTGTTAGACAAAACCTTGCACGTCTGGAAATTGCCTGTGGAGCAGGGACCGTGTCCCAGTCCTTTTTGGCTGCTGAGGAGCTCGGGGGCCATGGCCACAGCACCCCTGTACCCAGCCCTGAGCTTTGGGGTACTGGGCAGTTTGCAGCACGGGGGTGTCCCATAGCCCAAGGCTCATTAGGTGAAGGAGGAAAGGGGGTTCTGCTCTGTCTGAGGCTCCTCCCACCCCCTGCAGCAGCATCCCCTGGGCCTGGGTCCCCCACTGACCCCTCACTTCTTCTCTCTCTTCCCCTCCAGTCTGTATCATGCCGTCGTGCCTTCTTGTGGGCCCTTTGAGGGGCTGAGCCTCAGCAGCCCCTCACCAGAACGGTCTCCCCCCACGCTGGTGCTTGGCCCTGGACCCCCGAGCACCCCCGTGGGACTCTTCAGGCTCTTGCTGGGGCGAGATTCCCACTCGGCACCAGGGACTGGATTGTGGTGGGCCCCCTCACTCTGCTCCCAGGACTCCCAGCATGCTGAGCCCCGGCCCTCCCCTGTGCCCCGGGGGCAGGATGGACCCCTGCCCAGGAGCAGCATCTTCAGCTGGAACCTGGTGGAGAAGCTGCGGCGCCTGGGGCTGGACAAGGTGGTGGCCAGAGGGGAGATGTCCCATGCCCAGGGAGGGCACAGGGGGGTCCGGGGCATCCTGAGGTGACGCTGCTGCAGAGCCCCCAGGCTCATGGTGAGACACATCCTCCTCCTTGCCCATCCCACGGGGAAGTGGAGACAGGACAAGCTTCAGCCTCCTCTCCCGGTGCTACCCAGCACCGGTGGCACTCCCAGCACTTGTGGAGTGCAAGGACAGAACCCAGCGCTGCTCCCCATGTGTGGGGATGTGCAGGGGGTACTGACTGACCCCATCCCTGCTGGGGGTAATGGACCCTTCACAGGAGCCAGTTTCTGGCAATAAAAACTGTTCCTGCTTCTGCTGAGCCCGTTCGAGGAGCGAGGGGCAGCTCAGCCCTTCGGGACCCTCCAGACGCTGCTGCAAAGGGCGATGCTCAGGTGGGTCCTGGGGGAACCTGCTTGTGCCAGGGGGAGACCCCCCCTCAAGCCAGGCTGGGCCCCTGGCCAGCACCTGGACTGGATTTTAAAGGGAATGGTGGTTTAACTCCCTTCTCACTCACTCAGTAGCAATAGTAGCAGCACCCGCAGCTCGGGGTGTTTCTTGGGGTGCCGCTGTTGCTCCCCCCGGCCACGTCCCTCCCCCCGGGCTATGCCCTGTCCCCTGGCAAATAAATGTGAAGTCACAGAGCAGTCTGTGTGTGTGTGCCGTGTCTGCTGCTGTGGGTTGTCTCTGCCCTGTGCTTCCTTGTGGAATGCCCCCAGCCCACCCTCCCAAGCTCTCCCCAGCACAGCCCTGGCTGCAGCAGCCGTAGTGCCAGAGTTTTATTGCAGGAAGGGACACGCACTGAGCGCGAGGGTGCCCGGGGAGGGCAGCCCAGCCCCGCGGTTACGCGGCATCGGCCACATCCTCGGCGCTGCGGCGGCCGAAGTCCATCCAGTCGGGGTAGTAGTGCTCGTGCAGGGCCTCCAGCCCCTCGTCCTCGTGCACGAAGCCCTTGTGGTTGTTCAGCTCTGCCAGGGGCAAGGGTGGCAGTCAGAGATGGCACAGCGGGGCCGGGCTGTGCCCCCCGGGAGGGCTGCCCACCCCGAGCTCCCGGTACCTGTGAGGACGTGGGGCAGGAACTGGGACAAGAGGTGCTGCTGCTCCTGGGACAGGTGCTCGGGCCAGGCACGCCGCACCAGGCTGGGGGGGTGCTGGTGGGGGTCCCCCATGGTGCCCGGTGCCTCGGCCGCGGGCCGGCACAGGCAGGAGGTCACGGCGATGGTGAGGACGAGGCCGAAGCTCAGCGTCACCTTCATGGCTGTGGAGACACCGAGTTGGGAAGGGAGCAGAGGGGCTGCGGCCCCCCAATGGGACGTGCTCAGCCTGCAGGGAGGGGTGACCTGGGCGCTCCTCCGCGGGCATGGCCACTTCACAGTCTCCTCTGTCCCTCCCTGTGGGTCCCCAAGGCCCCTCTGTCCCCATCTGCTCCTCGAGTCCTCTCCATCCCTGACTCCCAGCTGGTCCCCAAGTTGCCAAGTGGCAGAGCCCTGTGGGACTCACCTGCAGGCTCTGGGGCTCGGTGGGTGTCCTGGAGGGGTGTCTGTGTGGGTGCCTCAGTGGGTGCCTCGATCCAGGGTCTCTGTGTCTCAGTCCTGCTTTTAAAGGCGCTGCAGCGGCTGCCCCACCCTGGGGTGGCTCCACATCCACCCACTCCCCACGGGGGGGGGGGCCCCACAGGCTCCTGTGTGTGCTCACAAGACACACACACAGACTGACATACTGGGTGCTCACACAGATATATATACACACATTTTTTTATATATATAAAGATATTTTAATATGTAGACAGATCTATGTATATACATATATATACATATATATATACATATATAAGTGTGTGTGTGTATATATATATGTGTTCATATGTATGCATATGTGTTCATACATGTATATAAATATGTGTATTATGTATACCCATAGTATATATATATACACATATACACACATTCATACATGTATATGCATGTGTGTAAACAGACATATATATTTACATGTCCAAATATATGTTTGCACACACACAGACACATGTATCTACTTCCATACCCATGTGTGTGTCTGTGTGTCTGTCTGTGTGTGTGTGTCTATGTGTGTGTGTGAGAGGCCCTTCACACAGCCCCCATTCTGCAGCCCTGGGTCTCTCCCTGCACCCCAAAAAGCTCTGGGGTGTCGTAGGAAGAGTGGGCACCGCTCGCTGCCAGAGCCCCCCAGAAATCCCCATCTGCTCCCCGTTCAATATCAACGGTTCCTCCTGCCCATATTGACCCTCCCTCCTGGTGTATTTTAGAGACCATTTGTCTCCCTCCTTCAATAAACCCTTTGAGTGACATCCTGGGCTGGGCCGTGTCCCTGTCCCGTGTCCCCCCCGCTCTCCGCGTTCCCAACGATCCATGTCGGAGCTCCTCAAACACCCTGAAACAAATGGCCTTTGGATGGCGGGGAGGCAGCGGCACCCGCCGCCCTCGCGGCCATCGATCGCCCGCTCCGCCGAGCGCTTTTCGCGAGGAACAAACAAATTGTTTTCCAATTTCTGGCTTTTAATGGCTCAATCTGGACCAAATGAGCCGTCAGGGTGACGGGGACGGCGGCCGCTCCCTTCGGGGTCACGGGCTCGGCAGCACCTTGACGCAGGTTTGTGGCCAGACCCGCTGCATCCAAGCGCAGAGCCAGCAGGGAGAAACCCAGGCTGGACGGAATTCAACATCCCTTGCACAGGTAGGGGCTCAGGAATTTTTGGAGCAGCATCAGAGCAGAGGTTGGGCTGTGAGCTGGAACACACTCCCGGTGCGACCCTCGGAGCTGCCGGGACCTGCTCTTTATGTGCAGGGCTGGAGGTCGCCCTGGGGTACAGGCAGGGTTGGAGGTCACCCTGAGGTACAGGCAGGCCTGGAGGTCGCCCTGGGGTACAGGCAGGGCTGGAGGTCACCCTGGGGTACAGTCAGGGCTGGAGGTCGCCTCCCTCCTCGGTGCACTCAGCTGTTGCACAGTTTGCAGTAATTTGGTTTCCAAGAGCAAAGTCTCCCGCGGAAGCGGCGGCGGCGCGAACGAACCCTGCGCTCCCATGGGACACTGGGGTCATTGTGGCAGTGGGGGAACGGCCGTGAGCCGCTGTGGGAGCTGCCAGGGGCAGGTGCCCAGGGTGGCAGAGCTGCTTCCTCCTCCCCACAGCAGTTTTTGGGATGCACAAGTGCCGGTCCTGCCCACAGGACTTATGGGAACACAGCAGGTTTGAGGGTTGCTGTGCCTGGGTAGGGAGTGACTCAGCACCCACCCACTCCTGGGCTTTTCCCTTAGCTTGGGTAGAAACAGCAGGGACAGCACCAATGGAGCTCAACATCCCTTTCCCCCAGCAGGTCAGAGTGGGGGGACCCCCCCAGACCCCCCAGTTACACCAACCAGGCCCTGCTGGGAGAGGGGAAGGTGCTCTGGGCTCCAGGGAGCGATGGAAGCCACCACGCACACAGGCTTTTGAAAACCAGCTTTATTTAAATAAGACTTTAAATACATTACATAAAACATTAAAAACGAAACCAAAGCTGTTGTTACTGCACGGGGCCGGAGGCAGCAGCGCTATGGACACAAAGCTCTGCAGCTCCAGCCACAAGGCTCCTGCTCCTCGTGTTAGTCCAGAACTTATCCCTTGTCACAAGTTTAACCCACCTCGGGGCTGCAGCCATCCGGCCTCCACGTCACTCTTCTGCCACTCTTGTTCCAAGCCAAGCTTCCCCAAATCCCTGTGCCAGGGGGAGCCAGCACTGCCCAGCAGAGCAGTGCCATGTCCCCGTGCCCCAGCCGAGCTCGGGGCCCAGGCTGGGCAGGACACGATTCCCATCGTCCGGGCTGGAAGCGCAGCTGGACCGAGGAGCCATCCGGGCAGGCCGAGTCCCTGGGCTGAGCTGGGAACAGCTGGATACCTTTGGCTCCAGGCTGGAGCTCTGGGAAATGAGGGACAGGCAGACAGGATAGCATGGGCTCGTGTCAGTTTATTACATCACCAGTTACACCAGTCCAGACTCAACAGTGGACCCAAGATTGTTACATTACACAAACCGGCTGCTTTTAAACTTATGACAAGGGACAGGTGGGAATTTCATGGTAAGGAAATCTTCTTGCATAAAGCTCCAGAGGCCCACAGGCACTTAAAACCCGTGGACTTTCAGCTGGTCGTCTTTAGCCAGTCCAATCTGCAAGACAGAAAACCCATTTACAGTCCAGAGCGAGGCCTCTGTGCTCCCCGTGCCCAGAACTGCCCCATTCTCAGGGAGGGAAGAGGAAACCCTGCTGGGGGGAATTTGCCTCGAGCAAGGATTAAAGTAGAAAAGGAAGAATCATCACAGACAGGGCTGGGCTGGAATAGAGTGTGAGGTCCCAACCCCCCTGCCCGGGGCAGGGACAGAGCTCTCTTCCCCTCCCACCCTGCTGTGTGTTTATTATTTAATCTTGTGTTTCATTTCACCAGCAGCACTCTAGGGGTGGGGTGTCCTACCTCCACGAGGAACTGGCAGATGTTCTTGCGCTGGTCACCCTGCAACTGAATCACTTCTCCATACTCGGGGTGCTCAATTACAGTTCCATTGCAGGCAAATTTCTGCAGCAAGGAGACAGAGAAGCTCCTTAGCACCTCATAAACCTCCTCCCGCCACGCCTGGCCGCCCTCCCAACCCCTACACACCCACCCACCTTCTTGAAGGCCTTCACCAGTTTCTTTTTATCGTAGTCATCCGCGATGCCCTGGACTGTGGTGAGGGTCTTCCTGCCGTTGCGCTGCTGGATCCTTATATGGATGTAGTCCTCAGTGCCGGCCGGGAGCAGGTCATCACCCTTACTTGCATCCGCAAAGGGGTCTGCGGGGCCAGACCCCAAATCTGCCGTCAGGACCCGCCCCGCCGGGCCCCATTGGCCGCCGAGCCCGTCCGTCACGGGTGGAGCGCGCCCCATTGGCCACCACGCCCGTCCATCATCCACTGGACACGCCCCGTCCCCGCCCCACAGCGCCTGTCAATCATGAATGGACACCACCCACACTCCCACCCCATTGGTCGCCGCGCTTGCCCGTCACGCTGAGGCCCCGCCCTTGCCCTCTCCCCTTCCCTCCCCCCCCCCGCGGCTGACGCAACCGGGCCCGGAATAGCAACTGCGCCACGGGGCGGGGCCGGGGCGGGGCCCGCGCGCTCCCCCGGCCCCGCCGCACAAAAGGGGGCCTCACCGAAGGGCTGGAGGTTCTGGATAGCGGACATACGATACGCTTCCCTTCCCTCGGCGGAGGCGGCGGCGGCGGCGGCGGCGGTGGGGGCGGCTGTGGCGGCGGGAGCGGCTCTGGGCGGAGGATGCTCTCGCGGCGGCGGCTCGAGGCGCTGTCAGGGGGGCGGGACCGCCGCCGCCCGCTTTTATATGGCCGCCGCGTGACGCCAGCGCGCACGGCGGGCGAGGGCGGCGATTGGCCGGCGCGCCGGGGACGTCATCGCGCACGGGGGCGCGCGAGGGGGGCCGGCGGCGAGCGGGGCGGCGCGTGCGCAGTGCGGGAGGACCAGGCCCCGACTGGGACCCCCACCGGGACCCCACCGGCACCTCCCTGGACCCCCCGCCCCGCACCCCAAACCCCCCTTGAAAACCCCCAAAATAACCCCGGGGGCGCACCCAACTCCCCACCCGGGATCCCCAACCCCCCCACATGAACCTCAAAATACACCCCCTGGAGCCCCCAAAACCCCTTGGAATCCCCCCAAAAACCACCCAAATTCCCCGTGCTAGCCCCACCAAGACCCTCTCAGGACTACCCAGAATCCTCCCCCTGTGGGAACCCAAAAACCTCTTCAAACCCTCTTCCTGCCTCCTAAATCTCCTTGGGACCCTTGAACCCCCCCCAAAAATCTCCTTGGGACCCCCCCCCCAGCCCAGACCTGCTTCTTGCGGGTCCTGTACCGGCCTCGGGGCTCCTGTGGCTGCTCGGGGTGTTTGCTCAGCCTCCCTCACGGCCCTGGGTGCGCAGTGTGACCCCCAGGCCGGGGTGACAGTGCTGTGCCATGCCCGGTGTGATCCCCCAGTTTTGGGGTTGTCACCGGCTGTGTCCCACGTGCAGGCAGCCCAGGATGCTGCTCCCAGGGAGATGCTCCAAGGACACGTGGTCCTGGAGCGGGACTTGGGCCTCTCTTGGGCTGCCAAGGGGGAAACGCTGAAGGTGTCCCCGAAACCTGCCAGGAGAGGAAGGGGTTTATCTTTAAACATGTGAAAACAGTCCCCCTGGCACTCGAGTCCCAATTTGCAGCCCAATTTGGCTCTTGGTGTTGGGATTGAGCTGCGGAACGTGGACATTCCACGGACAAACCCCCAGCCTGGCGGGTGTGTCCCCAGCGACTCAGCCCAGCGTGGGGGGCTGCTGGCACAGGGGACACCACATCTCACTTGGAGCAGGCGCTAAAAATACCTCCAGGCTCCATATCCCGAAGGACAGTAAATCCCCCCGCACGGTTACAGGAATCAAAAGCCATCCGGATCCAGACAGAGTGTGAACTCTCCCCTGGGAGCGGGAATGTCACCCCTGGGGACCGTGGGCCTGTGGGGCTGAGTCTGGAGCGCCTCGGCTCCGTTGGGATCCCGGCTGTGTGGGCGTCCCTGCTCCCCTCAGAGCCATCTCTGGAGCACGGCGTGGGCTTGGCAGGTCGCTGGCAGCTGGGTGTGCTGCCATCTGCAGCGCTGGCAGCCCTGGCTCGCTCGGGCGTTGCATCATTCTTAGGGGGGTTTTATTTAAGATAAAAGCAAACGGTGTCTCTCGCACTGGGCAGCGGAAACAGTCGAGTTGCCACGTTCCAGAGTCTCTCTGGTGCCTCTGGAGCATTTGTCACTCTGTGTGACAGATCAGCTGCAGAACTGGCTGAAATCATCATGAAAATGTGAATTTGCTCCACGGCCACCTTGAACAAGCAGATGGCTCTCCTCTCCCCTCTGTTTCTGCTCAGATTCTCCTCCTCTCCCAGAGAAGGAGCCATCTCTCACAGCCACGCGGTGGAGCAGCCAGACAGGGGAGGCAATTAGAGGCTTGCACTGCATCTTTCTGCTGGAGGCATTTCCAAGTCCTCGCTGCAGCCAAAGGGCTGCTTTTCACATTCCACTGGCAGAGCCATTGGTACCTCCAGTCTGGTGTCGGCTCTGGGCACACCGGCCAGGATGTCCAGGATACCCCAGAGAGTCGATTGATCAGTGTTTCTTCAGGTCCACAGAGACCATGTGACACATCCCTGTTGTGTCCTGGCTGCTGGGCCCCCAGAGCCTTTGGCCCAGCACCAAAAGAGGGGAGTGTGTGTGTGTGTGGCACCGGTGCTGGTGAGGGCTGAGCACTGTCAGGGATGTGCTGCATCTGATTTTGTCTTTCAGAGCTGGCACCTGCAGTCACGAGTGGCTGTGGCTGGGCCCCGGGGCCCAGCACACCCCTGCACACCCTCCTCACCTCTGGGTGCCATTCCCGCCCTGTCCTGCCCGACGAGGTGCCGCTCCCGGCTCCCCACGAGGTGGCAATGCCGCTCTCCTGCAGGAGCATCTCAGGAGGCAGCACCGAGCTGTGCGGGGGCTCCGTGCCCCGCAAACCCCCGTGAGGGGGCCGTGGCAGTGCCAGGTGACCTGCCAGGGGTCAGCTCAGAGGCAGCAGGAGGAGCAGGGGGGCCCAGAGCCACCCGAGTCCTGTGACACTGTGACTGCTCACTCGAAGGCACCACAGTGGTGCTGGGGGCCGGGGTTACTGCAGGTCTCTCCCTGTTGCATCCTGCAAGGCCATTTCACCCTGTGCTCTAAGGTGGGGGGGTCTTGGTGCCCCACAGGACGCCCGGGAAGTGCAGCAGAAAGGAAGGAATCATCCTGGCATTTGGCTTTGCTGCTTCTCCCGCAGCTCAGCAATGCCCTCTGGGCTGGGACATTCCTAGAAACCAGCTTTTCTCCTCCAACATCCTTCCTGCAGCCTCTGTGTGGCTGCTCAGACGGGATTCAGGATGAGCTGGATGTCTGATGTACAGTATTTGATCCCATTAATCAGCACAGGCAGCACTGACAGGCGTCAGCCCTGGTGATTAACCTGCTCCTGGAAAGAGCTGCGGCGTGGCCGGGTGAGCCCGGCTGTCACGGGGCAGCTCAGGGAATCCCTGCTCGAGTCCCACATTCCCTTTCCTCGAACAGCTCTTCCTGGCATTCACATCCCAAAGCCTGCAGACCCCGGGCTGTTGTGTGAACTGGCTGCTGCCCACCCACGGTCGGGGCCTGTGGGATGCTCATTGTGGTCCCAGCTGTTGGATGCTCTGGGATGGAGGCGCTGGATGGAGGTGTGACAGACATCCAGAGGGTCCCACACGCTTCCCCCTCACAGCCCCTCTGCCCTGTGTGTGCACATCCCCATTCCTGCCCACCCAGTGACCCCCAGGGCTCCGAGTGTGTCACCATCACTCGTTTAAGGGTGTTTATTCACCCTCCCTCGCACTGCTCGGCTCCCGCTTCCCCCGGCGGGGCCCCTTCCCTCCGTTCTTGCACTGCTGTGACTCCGCTGCTCTCCGCGAGGTGCCAGGAGAGCTCCAGGCATGGGCTGAGCCTGGCCCTGCTGCCAGGGCAGGTGAGCGGGCACGGCCCCGGCTCAGCCCTCCTGCCGGTACCTGTGCACAAGCGATGGAACGAGGCAGCTCTGTCTCTCCCTGGGGGACAGAGGTGCTGGGGGGTTCTTCCAGGGAGGGTTCTCCAGAATCCTGGGGATCCCATGGTTTTCCTGCAGAGGAGAGGGGCTGTGCCCCCCACTGCAGCCCCCCAGACAGTTCCCACGTGGTTCCCATGAGCTCTGTCCTGCACCCAATGGGGATTCCCCTGCCTGAGGCCGATGCCCTGTGTAAGTGCCACTCCATGCTCATATTGCTGGGAATACATCAAATAATTGTCCACCTTGTCGGGGTTGTCCCTGGGCTGGGGACTCGGCATCAGCCTGGAGCAAACCTGACAGGGGAACAGGGATCACTGGTAAGGGTGGGAGCAGCTCGGGGCAGCAGCTCTGCTCTCCATCAGACACCCACAGAGCCACTGGGAGCCCAGGAAGCGCTGGCCCCTGCCTAGTGATGGGGAGCAGGGCTGGAGGGTTTCCCACAGCAGAGGGGCCCAGCCCAGGCATGGAGGAACACTCGAGTAGCTGGGACAGGCACAGCCACGGCAGGATTTTCATTCCATGTCTCCTGATGGAGCTGGGAGCTGTCGGCACCAGGCGCAGCCAGCTCGGGGCTGACTCAGAGCCTCGGCATCGGGCAGGAGGACGGGGCGTTCACACACGCCAGTGAACCTGCTGCTCCTGCCAGACACGTCCTGCTCTGCCGTCAGGCCTGGGCCGTGGGACACAGAGCTGCTCCAGTGCCATGGGAAGGGGCAAAGGTGCCAGGCTCAGCTCCTGCTGGCTCCCTCACTGTGGCATGGCCAGGCTGGCCAGCAGGAGCAGCCAGGGCCACGGGGTCCAGCTGGGGATGTAACTCATCCCCCACTGCTGCCCTGCACGGCTCTGGCCCTGCTCCAGCCATTCTCAATGTCCCATCCCTGGAAGTGTCCAAGGCCAGCTTGGATGGGGCTTGGAGCAATCTGGTCTAGTGGTGTCCCTGCCCGTGGCAGGGGGTTGGAAATGGCTGATCTTTAAGGTGCCTTCCAACCCAAACTCTTCTGGGATTCCATGAATCCATGATTTGTTCTGCCCTGCAGTCCCCTGCTTTCATCTTCCCCTTCCACTCTGCCTGATCCAGGCAGTGCCACCCCATTCTGGAGGGAGCTCCCTGCTCCACACAAGGGAGAGAACTTGGGCCAGGGAGAGATTCTGGGATGAACCTTCACTGGAATCTTGCTGAGCTGGGCTCCTGGCATGTGCCAGCTCACAACCAGCACCAGCACTGGTGATGTCTGTGGGCACAGAACAGGCCCCTCTGGGCCCTCTCCAGCCATGCTGGGTGCCCAGGTATGGGAATACCCCAAATGTACTGGGAAGTGCAGTGAGACCCTCCTCCAGGTGCCTCACACCCACCCTGTGCTGCCACTGGCACCGCTGGGATCTCAGCAGTCCTGGCACAGCAAGGGCAGAGGGGATGAGCCTTGCTGAGCAGCTCTCTGTGTCTCGGGGCTCAAAGGCCCGCGAGAGGAGCAGCCCCTGCCCTCCCTGGAGCATCAGTGCCCACTTTGCACTGCCCCTCAGCCCCTCAGGCTGGGCTTATCCCACTGCTCCCTCCTGCTGGGGGAGGTTCCAGCCCCGCTGCCAAACAGCTCAGGCATCCGACCCTGCCCTGGTGTGACAGGGAGTGGACACTGGGCTGAATCCACCTCTTGCCGAGACAGGGGTAAAGGACGGGAAGATTTCTGGGGTAACATCAGCAGAAATGGCGAGCACGGGGCCGAGCTGTGCCCGCTCTGCTGACTCGAGCAGAGGGAAGGGGCAGGTGAGGCCGAACACCTCGGTCAGCACCTGCCTGGCTCCGGTTCGTATTTCACTGACGAGGCAAAAGCCGCTCGGGGTGTGAGCCCGTCCCCACGCAGCTCCAGCCGCAGCCCGGCCCCTCCCCTGCCCCGCAGCCCGGCACACTCATCGCTGCCCACGCCAACTCCCCGAGGGCCAAACACTGGCCGTGGGCCAGCGCTCCTTCCCCGCACGCTGGCGGTGCCAAGCCCGGCTGCCCGTCCCGGCACGACGCTGGCACTGCAGGGATTTGCCTCTTACAAAACACTTGGCTGTGGCCCCCGCCCTGCCAGGCTGGGAGCTGGAGTGGGGATCCGGGAGCTGGGATGTCCCAGTGCCCCTGCTCCTAGAGAGGCATGGAGACAGGCTGGCCCTGGGAAGGGGTTGCAGGGGCAGAGGGACACCTGTGGGGACAGCAGCCCCTGGGGTGCCCAAGGTCCTTCGCAGCCACAGCTCACGTTTGGTGCCACGCTGTGCAGCTGCCCAGCCCTCCTGTGCCTGCTCTCGCTCCCAGGACTCCCCTGGCACCTCAAGGGTGCAGGAGCAGTGTGTTCAGCTTATCCTGGAGCTGCCTGGACCCCCTACCCTTATTCACCCCACCCAGTGTGCGTGCCAGCCTGTCAGGGTGACAAGGAAACCTCAGCAGGCACTGACTTGGGGGGTCCAGCCCAGAAAAAACAGCTCAGCCACAGCCCCTTCTTTTGGTTATGAGATGTCAGGGACCCTCGAGCACAGGCATTGCCATCATGACCCTGCTCAGCCACCGTGTGCTTGGCCTTCCTGGCAGCCACCATGCTTGCTCCCTGGCATGGGGATTCCTGGGAAAACCAGGTCAAGATGGAGCCGTTGCCTTTCAGAATGTGGCTCCACTGCAGCTTCTGTGCTCATACCACAGGCTCAGCCCTGCACTTGCCAAAGGCAGAGCCACGGCAGCTGGTCTGGCTCGAGGCAGGAAGGGCTGGTGGATTGACTGGGATTGGGGGCACAGGGAAGCCCCAGGGTTGGGGTGCCAGTCCCCCAGCCCCACAGCAGGTTCTCACCATGCTGGGACTGGGTTTGGTTGAAACCCCGTGGGGCTGAGGTTGGAGGTGGAGACACTGACCGGCTCCAGGGTCCCCGGTTGCCCCCCTGCTCCAGGGCAGGCTGAATTTCTCTTATTTCCTTTGCTCCTGAAGAGGAGCAGGAATAGACTCCCCACCACAGCCTTTCCTGCCAGGGGGCTCTTTCTGAGAGCCTGTCGGCCTTGCTGGGAGTAAACACTTCACAGGGGACAGGGGCTGCCCAGCAGCCCCCAGGTCAGGAGACCCCCGGGGCCGGGGTTGCCGGGCCGAGCTGCAGGTGTGTCACCGGCGTTGTTTCGGCTGACAGGGCCGCGTCCCTGCCCCGGCTTGTCCCCACGCCCAGCGCCGGGCTGTGATTAGCGAGGCGGGCCCTGCCCGCGTTCCCATCCCCGCGTCAGCACCGCCGCCCTCGTGGGCGCTGCCAGCCGGGCGTGCCGCCAGCCAGGTGTGCCACAGCCAGGTGTGCCACGGCCAGGTGCGCCGCCCCGCCGCCGCAGCGCCGAATAAGGAAACCGCCCGCTCCCTTCTGCTTGCAAAACACCTTGGCCTCGGTGCTGTGCTGACGCTGCCTGTTCCCACCGGCTCCTGGGAGCTGCTGGAGGCCCAAATGGCCCCCTGATCCCCCCCAGCGCAGAGCACGGTGGGCTCAGCGCCGGCTCACCAGCACAGGGTGGGAAACAAGGCGGCAGCTGGGGGAGGAGGAGGAGGAGGCAGATGGTCTTGGCAAAGCTGGTTCGGGAGACAGCTGCCTGCATGTCTCTGTGTTCATGGGCGACAGGGAAAGGTGCAGGAACAGGAGGGACTCGGGTCCTTCCCCGCTGGCTCAGTGGCCAGGAGGGATGGGATGTGTCCGAGGGGCCTGGCGGGTCCATCCCTGTCTAATTTGGAAAAGCTGCCAGCTGGCTGTGGGTGACAGGAATGCCCTGAGCAGACACGGCCCCTCATGCAGCGAGTCCCCCCGAGTCACCAGGAAGCCAACCCCCAGCCAAAGCCAAGTGAAGGACCTGGCAAGGCCCCAGTTGAAGGGCCTGACTGGTTGCCCATGAAGCTCCAGTCTCTTGGACCAAACCCCCCCAGTTTCCAGTCACCACAACCACCTGCTCCAGCTCCCAGGAAAGAGTGGTCAGACCCCAGACTTGTTGGATGCTGAGCTGCACAAACCCCACAGAGGGAACCAGTGCCCCAGAGCCTGTGGGAGCTCCCAGAACAGCAGCAGAGGGGTCAGGGCTCTCTGCAGCATTCTGGACAAAGCCAAAATGGGGGTGACAGGAGCCCCCTCAGTCTCATGAGCCCACTGGGCTCCCCGGGCAGGGCTGTGGCGCAGATGGAAAGTCATTTCTCAGAAACTGGCTGATGGTGAAAGTTCTTTCCCAGGTGTGGCACAAGAGGAATGTAAATCCTCTGAAGTCCTGATCTCTCCTGTAATTACTGTCAGACAAGTTTCAGCTTGGAGCTGGGCCGCCCCAGCCCCAGGCGTGGGAGCGAGGGGGTGACGCAGCCGGCCCGTCCCTGCAGCACACATGTCCCCTCCTGCCCCAGGAACGCGTCCCATGACTCATGGGGACCGTGGGGGTGGTGAGGTGGGCGGCACGGAGGGGAGAACCCGCAGTCGGGAGGCTGGGTGGGTGCACCCCAGTGGGCTAGTGCAGGTGTGGGGTCCTGTGTCCTCCAGCCTGGACGCCCCATGGGGTGACCAAACACCCAGATGTTTCCCCCCTACCCTCCCTCAGGGGACAGAGCCTTGTCTGCACCGGCCTGGGCAGTGTCCTGGCCCCAGGGACTCAGCAGACCCAGGAAAAAGGTGCCTCCCTGGTTCTGTGGTGGGTCTGGCCATGCAGGACACGGCTGGGCTGGCTGTGCCCCTGGCATCCCTCACCCTGACCAGCTCCACAGACACTGTCCCCGGGATGTTGCCACTGGGCCAGGGGATGTATTCCTGCCAGCTGTGAGCCAGCAGATTCCAAAAGGCCTTGGCTCGTGGGGCTATTAAAACTGAGGGCCACTGCACAGGACTGACAGTGTCTGATCCATCTCATGGGGGCCTGTGCACAGCAGCATCTCGGGGCCAGGGGCTCGGGATGGGCCCACTGGGGGGGGGGGGGGAAGCACTCGGATAGGAGTCCTGCACGGCTCCCACTCGCCACGGCCGGGGCTCTCACCCTCGTGCTGTGCACCTTGGGGGCTGCAGCAGAGCAGGGACTGCCCCATCGAGGCTGTGTCCCCCACCTCGGGCAATGCCTGGGCTGCACACGCCGGGTGCCCCCTCTGCCCATCCCAGCACCCCCTTCACACCCCAGAACTGCCCAGCACGCCTCGCTCGTCCCCCCTGCACCAGAACTGCCCAGCACGCCTCGCTCGTCCCCCCCGCACCCCGCACCCCGCGCCCCGCCCCGTCCCGCAGCGCTTCCCGCAGCGCCTCCCGCTGCCACCAGGGCGCGCCCGTGCGCAGCGATCGCGCCCCGCGGCACCGCCCGGTGAGTCCCGCGCGGCCCCGACGGGTACCCCCGGTCCCCCCGGTGCCCCCCGACCTCACTGAGTCCCACCGGGTCCCACTGGGTACCCCCAGATCTCACCGAGTCCCCCCAGGTCCCACTGGGTACCCCCAGATCTCACCGAGTCGCACCGGGTCCCCCCGGTGCCCCCCGATCTCACTGGGTCCCACCGGGTCCCACCGGCTACGCCCGGATCTCACTGGGTCCCACCGGGTACCCCCGGATCTCACCGAGTCGCACCGGGTCCCCCCGGTGCCCCCCGATCTCACTGGGTCCCACCAGGTCCCACCGGGTAGCCCCAGATCTCACCGAGTCGCACCGGGTACCCCCGGTGCCCCAGATCTCACCGAGTCCCACTGGGTACCCCCAGATCTCACCGGCTCCCACCGGGTCCACCCGTGTCCCCCTGCACCAGTCCGCAGCCCAGCGCAGAGCCTCAGCACCTGCCCCCGGTGCAGGTCCCAGCCCAGCTGCCCCCCTGAGCCCCCATGGCCCCCGGAGTCCCCACGGGGTGGGGGGCACCAGCACTGCAGGGACATCAGTACCATGGGGACACCAGGACCACTGGAGCACAGGGACCACCAGGGTACCAGGCCAGTGGCACCACGGGGGGCACCGGCACCACCAGCACCACTGGGACCTCCATGGCACAGGGACCACCCAGACCATCGGCACCACCAGGGCTCCTGGCGTTTGGCGTTGCCTGAGGGGCTCAGCCCAGCCCCGCTGGTGCAGACCCACATCCGTGCGTTGAGCCGGCTATGGAGTTTATCCCGATCATCCACCGGTCCTGCAGTGCCAGGCTGAGCCAGCGACTCGCATTAATACAATAATAACAGAGGCAAAGCTGATGGCGGAGCTGTGGCCCGTAATTACAGTTACGTATCGCAGGATCCGCCGCGCTCCGGGCGAGAGCGGCACCAGCGTGTGCCAGGCCCGGGCAGGCCTTCACCTCCCACCACACACGGCTGACAGGCCTTGGCTCTGCACTCCCAGCTCGTGTTCAGAAAATCATTAGTGTCATTAGAGCTCCCGGGTGGAGCTGTGGCCCCGGGCCAGCAGCACTGCGAGGGAGCAGGAGTGGGAGTGGGGTCTGGCGGGGGCTGCACTGGGGCCGTGGGTGGGGGCTCAGGTCCTCGGGGGAGCTGGGGAGGGCTGGGCAGGTTTATTGCCGGGGACCTCTTGTAGGCACTGACTGTTTCAGTCTTGTTAATGACTTCATAAAACTCCCTGCCAAGTACAGATTAACGAGCAGCCAAATCCTTACCCTCGTGTGGGAAGCGACAGTGCAGCCTGGTTACAGGGACTGCTCTGGGGTGCATCTCCCCAGCACAAGGCTGGGCAGCCCCTTCCCATCCCAGCAGTGGCCTCCTGGGATACGGCCCCATCATCCCCCAAGTGCACAAGGGGAGCAGAGCCTCACAGGCATCACCTGCCACAACCATCAGCCCTCAAGAAGCAACAGAGAGGGAGGGTGGGGAGAGACCAGAACACATGGCATGTCCTACCTGAGGAGCCAGGCCACAGCCCTCCTCCAGAGGGGACCGAGCCAAGAGCTGGGGTTGCACTGAGGAGAGGGGCTTCCCTGGGGAGCTGGAAATCACAGCCCCTGGGGGCTGTTTCTGTGCTCCTGCCCATCCTCCTGCTCCTCGGGGCTGTGTGCAGGGCCCAGGACAAGGCCTGGGTACAGGAGGGCACTAAATGCCAGCAGAGGCTGTCATGGAGGAATCACAAGGGCTGATGGAGTCCCCCTCACCACCAGCAGGATTGTCGCATCCCCGGGGTTGTTCGGAGTGACTGGCCATACCCCAGAGCAGGGACCAAATCTTGATTCCCTTCTGTGAGCACGAGTCACCTGCCTCACCCCACCACTGACGTCACGGGTGTCCCCACGCTGGGATTCCCATCCGGCTGGAGACCTGGCCCCGGGGTGCAGCGGGTGTGGGTGCAGGATGAATGTGGGAGCCGCTGTTTCGTTGCCCAGAGTCAGCAGAAAGTACCTGTGAGTCCCTGCCGGCTGAGCCGTGCTCAGTGAGGGGAGAGGAATGAGCAGACAGGGTGTGATCGTGTTGCCACACCGAACAGTCAGACATGAGAAAACGCAACGGCTGCTGCTACCTGGAAGACAGACGCTGAAAAAATAACGTGGGAAACTCCAAAGTTGACCGTGGAGGTACAGCTCAAGCAGCTCCTGGTGGCTTTGGGACTTTGGCTCCGCTCAGACACAAAAACATTCTTCTGTCTAGAGTAAAACAGGCCCTGAGCTGTGTCTGTCTGTCCCTTGGCCAGCCAGAGTGGCTCTGGTCACACCTCTGACTGCAGCTCAGGGGGATTCACATTGTTCACACACAGTGGCAGAGCAGCTGGTCCCTTGGCTCTGGAGCAGGGAATCCCCAGCTCTGATCCATGGATCTGCATATTGTTATTGTCACTGGCCTGAGCCTGGGCTGGAGTGTACAAGCTGGGATGTCACTAGAGAGCTGGAGAGCAGGTCTGTGCTCCAGCACAGCCCTCACTGGTGGTGATGGCTCAAGGGCCAGGCCGTGCTGCCCCTGTCTCAGCGTGGGTAGGAGGGGATCAAACAAGACGAGCATCACCCCCACCCCACAGCTCGGGCAGCCGAGGCTCAGCTCTCTGGCTGATGGCAACGAGCCCTGAGGGAGTTTCCACTGAACAAACACACACACTCCACCATCTCCTTTCTTGGTAACAGATCTGGGATCACTTTTTCCAGATAATATGAGAGGGGGGGCCGTCAGGACATGTCCTGGCAGATGATAGAAAACTGAGATAGAAACAAAGACATCGTATGTCACTCCACACCTTGATATATTTGTTACCCCGTTCTGTGTTGTGCAGACGAACAGAGCAAACCTGTCAGCCTGGGCCGGCCATTCCTCACACACAGGAGACACCTTTCCCAGGGCTGCATCATTCAGCGGGTTCCCACTGAGCTGGGAATGGCTGTGGAAGGCACTGGGGAGAAGCTGGCCCATAGAGAAAACCCAATGACTCCTAATTAGCACTTAATCATGACACTAAAAGCGCAATTAAGCGCTATTGTTTGAGGCAAATGCAGCACACTGACCGTTGCTGTTTCGCACCACTCTGGGCACCCCAGCCAGTAATTTCACCTCCCCTCCCATGCGAGGAGCTCAGCTTTTCCCTCCCCCCCGCAGCACACAGGCAGAGATAGCATCTCCGGCGTGCTTCTTGCAGGAGCAGACTCCGATACCATCTCCCCAGCATTACGACGTTCCCTTTTTCTTTTATCTCAAGGGAATTTGTTGTGGGTGAGTGTTTCAGGAGAGCCTGGGAGATTGAATTCTTCTGCTAAGGTGAAATAGCTGAGGCTGCTCCTCCGTATCCTGATGCCCCAGCTCAGGGGAGCTCTGTGCTGAGGGTTCCTGATGTCGGAGTGGGGCTGGTTTGGGATGGTTGGTCAGGAGCTCAGTCAGGGGCCTTGGTGGCAGCAGCTGAGCAGCAACAACTTTGATCAGAAAAGTCCAGAAAAAGCTGACATTGCAGGACAAACTCCACATTTCCTCTTTGGCTCGTCTGCTACACGTAGTAAAAGAGCTGAAACATGGGTTGAGGTTGTGATAACGCAGAAGGAAAAGCCCTAAATCCAGGTGTTCCCTACCTGTGGGGCCGTGGCAGGGCTTTACCTTATGTTCGGGCAGTTGTCACCTTCAGGCTGACTCGTAAGGTGAGGGTAACCCGAGGGGGTTCAGACCTCACAGCAGAGGTTTTGGCCCACATGGGAGGCTCAGGGCCAACATGGGAATTGCCTGGAGCGGGAGGGTGTTTGCTGGAGCAAACACGAGCAAAGCCAGCACATCTGCTCCGAGCAGGGGTGGCCGGGGTGGCTCTGGAGCACAGCTCCCACACGACGGCTGTTGGGCAATCCTGTACCCCCCACTGTGGAGGGAGGCAGGCCAGGAACACCCCATCTTTGCCCTGCCAGGTTGCCCCAGGATGGTGCTGGCAGCTGAGCACTGTCCTCTGCTCGCTCTGCCCTTTGCCAGTGGTGGGTCGGGCCCAGGTCCCCTCTTTCCCCAGCTCCCTTAGGGACAGGGCACGTGCCCACCCCAAATCATCAGATTTGGCAGCCTTGGGGGGTCAGAAATCCAAATCAGAAGCCCACGGGTGTGAGGCAGTGCTGCCCAGAGAGCAGAGCCCTCGACTGAGAGGATCCAGAGTCTCTCTCTGGTTAAGTTCCTTCCTTGGTGACCGCCCAGAAAATCACCCCACGCTCTTGGAGCTGCTGCAGGGAGCATGACTGCTGTGAAGTCCTGAGATCTAACAGGAGGCAGATAAAGCCTTGTTGTTATTGTGTCCTTCAGGGAACAGATGAAAGAAAGGAGGCACCATGAATTACCGAGGGTGAGGCTCTGGGAACATCTGAGCACCTCCAAAATCAGTTAAGTGCATTAATGTGAAAACAGCCGGAGGGGGCCGGGAAGGAAGGAGATCACAACAGGAGGGAAAACACAAAAGGGTTCCTAATCCCTATAAGTCCCTCGCTACCTCACAGGCACCTCTGCTAAAAAGAAAAAATAACTTCTCTTATTGAGAATGCCATGGTGGAGCCAGGCAGGCCGGGCTGGGTGTGCGATTTTCCACTGCGCACGGCAAGAGCTGGCGTCACATCAGCGAAGGCTTTTATTCCCAACAAAGGGTAAAACAGTGCAGAGTCCAATTTCCTGCTTCTTTGCTGCTTTTTTTCAGACCAACACCTGTCCAGCTGAAATGGCTCTGCCCAGTCCCTCTGTAGCCTGGGGCCTCACCGCTGTCCCTCCCTCTGAGCTGCCCTGGGTAGGGTCCTCACCCCACTGATGGGTGGGGGGCCCTTTGCCCATCAGCACTTTTGACACAGGTGATGCTGGTCCTGCTGAGTTATTTTGGGCTGTTTCTGTCCTCAGCTGCAAATCAACAGGAAAAACCTATGTCACAGGCATTGATAAGGACTGATCATACTGTTCCTGTTGATAAGGATTTATGCTACTCTTCCCATTGATAAGGACTGATCACGCTTTTCCCATTGGTAAGGACTGATCCTACTCTTCCCATCAGAAATGGCAGGTAATGTGCCCTGGCCATGGGTGTCTGATGCAGTTTCAGTCCCACTCCTCTGACTCAGAATATTTGGGCATTAAAACCTGCCTCAGAGAGGAGAGAGAGAAAATTGTGGCACAGGGTTTTTTAGCTTCTACGCATTTTTTAGAAGCTGCTTCTGTGGAATTTGGAAAAGGTGACGGAGCAAAGCAGGTATCACAGGGAAACACCAGGCATCAGCCCTTTTAGCTGACTGAAATCCCACTGCTATAGGGACTTTCCAGTCTCTTGTCAGGAGATTCAGTCCAGACTGGTACTAAAGCAGAAATTACCGGAGTTTCTTCCCTTTTGAGCTACAAGATTTCTGCCAAACCCCCTATCAGTACACAAATCCTGCCAGGTCTGTGCTTGTCCTGGGATAGAGGTCCTGACGGGAAAGTTTCCATCTGGCTTCGGGTTGGCCCATATAAAGATTATGGATGTGCCGAGCTCTTAAGTCAGCAGCTTTCCTTGGCTTTAGACTCTTTAAAAAAAAAGCAAATAAATAGATCTGTAGATGTTTGCAGTGATACCAGCCACTTGGCGGATCACAGAGGATTCACTCGTGTTACTTCACGAGGGAGCAGCGGGTGGAGCTGGGCTGGGAAGGCTAAAACATAGCCATGAGCAGGGGCCTGGACCACGCCAAGAGTGCTGGGAATGAAAGCGGAAGGAGAAGATCCCGTGTGAGCCCTGGTACTGCTGGTGGGATGTGACAAAAGATGTGAAATCAGGGAGAGGAAAATGATGATTCTGGAATTTGGCTCGGGTTGTGGGGGGTGACGAAAAGCTCCGGCAACGCCTCCTGGCCGGGCTATAAAGGGCCCCGAGGCAGGGGAAGGAGCACTCACTGCTGCTGAGCTGCAGAGCTGCCTCTCTCTCCACCTCCAGCCTCCACCATGAGCACCACTGTCAGGCAATACTCCTCCTCCACCTCCCTCAAGGGATTCGGGAGCCTGGGGGGAGGCTCCAGCAGGCTTTCCTCCGTGCGTGTTGGGGGGGGAGGCTACAGGGCCCCCAGCGTGCACGGGGGCTCCGGCAGCTACTCCGTCTCCTCCCGTGTGGTCTCGGGGCTGGGAAGTGGCTTTGGGGGCAGCTACTGCAGCAGCGTAGGAGGGGGCTTTGGGGGCAGCTATGGGGCCGGCTTTGGGGCCGGCTTTGGAGGGGGCTTTGGAGGGGGCTTTGGAGGCGGCGATGGCATCCTGCCGGCGGGGGAGAAGGAGACGATGCAGAACCTCAACGACCGCCTGGCCGCCTACCTGGACAAGGTGCGAGCCCTGGAGGAGGCCAACACCGACCTGGAGGTCAAGATCAGGGAGTGGTACAAGAAGCAGGGCCCTGGTCCCGACCGGGACTACAGCCCCTACTACAGGACCATCGAGGAGCTCAGGAACAAGGTAGGAATGGGGATCAACCCAGTGGGACGTCGTGTGTCAGAGAGGAAGCAGAAACACTGACTGTTACTTCTGTAATTAGTCAGCACTAATTATGTCGTAAAAAGCGTCCCAGTGGCACATGGGGAGCGCCAGGTTGGAAATAAGGGGTGTATCAATAATCACCTTTTGGTTGCATCCTCCTGGATGCGACAAGTGGCAGCTTCCACTGGCAGAAACAGATGTAACAGGACGTAACACAAAAATGGAAGAGTACAGGCAAGTCTGCACTGATCATGTGTGTTCTTGGGAGTTTAAAACGACTGTGCAGGGAAAGTTGTAACTGTGGGCAAACTGCGAGGCACTGATGTCATGTTTGGAAACATTCAGGCAAAGAATTTGCAAACGTGTTTCAGCTTCTCCTGTTAAGGAGATTTAGATGATAAAAAGATGGATCTGACCAATAATGAGTTCTTTGCCTCTTTTTGGGAGTCACTGCCCCAGGGCTGAGCTTGGTGCAAAGCCCCCAGCCCAGGCAGCTTGGGGGATTCCTCCCCATCTGATTTGAGTCCCAGCACCCCATTTTAGAGGAAATGCTCCGATTTCTTTTGTTCTCTGTTACTTCCCACGCACGAATTGCCCCCAGCAACCACGCAGGAAGCCTTGTGCAGCTGGAGCTGTGGCAAAGGATGCAGGGAATCCATTTTCCTCCCCTCTCCTTAACCCAATTCTCCCAAACTCTGCCTTGAATCTCCTCCCAGGAGGGGTTATTTGCTCCTGCGGTGGTAATATGAAAATCAGAAGCCGTAGGCAGCTGCTCACTGCCTTTTGCTCCATTTCTGCTGCCAACAAATTAAATCCACCCCAGAACAAGGTGTGCCAAGTACAGACACCCTGCTGGTCCCTCTGTCCTGCTGTGGTGCTGCAGCTGGGGAGCAGGTGATTCCTCCTTGACCTTTCTATAATCAGCATCTGCCCTGAAGGACAGGAACAAAAGCCACCATCAGATTTCACACGTCTTTCTTTCGTGGCCTCACTTTGCCTTTTGAAACACTTACTGATGGATTTTTGGAAAAGGGAAGTCACAGAGTAACCAGCCCCTTCCCACAGTCACAGCTGCATCTCCCTTGTCCTGATTCCATGCACACTTCTGCTAAAGAAACCCCAAACTGCTTCTGTCCCAACACTCCCACTGTGCTGCTTCCCTTGATCTGCCAGGAGGAGTTCCTGACACTCCTTTTTTTTATCTTCCACCCACCAGGTGCTGGTGGCCACAGTAGACAATTCCAACCTCCTGCTGCAGATTGACAACGCCAGGCTGACGGCTGACGACTTCAGGACCAAGTAAGCCACATTTCCTGGAAAAACGGAGCAAAGGGAAGTTGGATGCAATGAGGAGAAAAATCCCATCCAAACCCCAAAAAAGGCCATGTGGAAGCAAAGCCTTCAAAATGAGTGTGTAATTTCCAAAGCAGATGGTTATCTCAGTCTTACAGGCGCTCAGGGACTGTGTTGCTTCCATCCAAAACCACTGTGTTATTCCCATTCCTTGCTCACCCATGGCACAGGCTCTCCTGTGCACTTAATGTGTGTGTGCAGAGCCCAAGGCCTGGTGGGATCAGGAGCAGGTTGATGTGATGAGCTCAGGTGGACACTGTTTTACTGGCTTCCCCCACATTTGTGCAGCTTTGCTGATGGTTGCTGTGCCCCCAGGTTTGAGTCGGAGCTGGCCCTGCGCCTGAGCGTGGAGGCCGATATCAACGGGCTGCGCCGCGTCCTGGACGAGCTGACCCTGTCCAGGGCCGACCTGGAGATGCAGATCGAGAACCTGAAGGAGGAACTGGCTTATCTGAAGAAGAACCACGAGGAGGTGAGCACAGCCAGGCACAAAACCGGGACGTACAAATGTTTCTTGTGCACCAGGGAAAGGGTCGGGTCAAACACGCAGGAGTCTCTGCCGTCAGGGCTGTCAGGAGACGCTCGAGGGGGAACGGGGAGGGAAGCAATCCCTTCAGACAGGACCTCCATGAGGTCTGTGGGGTTCCTGAGCTGGGTGCAAATAAGAAATTTCTCAGGATGGGAATACACCATTGTCACTCTGACACGTGTCTTCTCTGCGTCAGGAAATGAGTGCCCTGCGCGGGCAGGTGGGAGGGGAGATCAGCGTGGAGATGGACGCTGCCCCCGGAATCGACCTGACCAAGATCCTGGCGGAGATGCGGGAGCAGTACGAGAGCCTGGCAGAGAAGAACCGCAGGGACGCCGAGCAGTGGTTCTTCAGCAAGGTGAGGGGCTGGGAGGGAGCAGAGGGAGTGGGGCCGGGGCCGTGCCCGCTGCCCAGGGCTCTGAGGGCACGGCTTGTCCTCCTTGCAGACGGAAGAGCTGAACCGGGAGGTGGCCATCAACACGGAGCAGCTGCAGAGCGGCAAGACGGAGATCACGGAGCTGCGGCGCACGATCCAGAGCCTGGAGATCGACCTGCAGTCCCAGCTCAGCACGGTACGGGGGGCAGGGGGGCACCCAGGGACACGGGGCTGCAGGGCTGTGCCCCCCTGGCTGCCCCAGCACCCCTGAGCCATCCCTGTCCCCATCCCACAGAAAGCAGCCCTGGAGGGCACCCTGGCCGACACGGAAGCGCGCTACGGCACCCAGCTGGCCCAGCTGCAGGTGCTGATCACCAGCGTGGAGGAGCAGCTGGCTGAGCTGCGCTGCGACATGGAGCGCCAGAACCAGGAGTACAGGGTCCTGCTGGACGTCAAGTGCCGCCTGGAGCAGGAGATCGCCACGTACCGCCGGCTCCTGGAGGGAGAGGACGCCCAGTGAGTGAGGGGATGCACGGGTGGGGTGGTGGGAGGACACAGGGGGTTAGCAAAGGAAACAGAAAAAGAACCACCTGCATTCCCTGCAGGGTCCTATCAGCCCATTCCCTGACCCACTGCATGCAATGAGGTCTATAAGTCCAGAACAGCCCCGTGGTTATAACGGTGCTGCAGCATCCCTGGATCCACCTCTCATCCCTCCTGTGTCCCTGTGACCCTGGGGAGGGAGCAGCTGCTGCTGCTGCTCCTTGCAGCTGGGATAGGTGCTGCCTTGGTATCCAAATCCCCATGGCACACATGCATCCTTACCAGCTTCTTCCCGTAATTGTGACACCAGGCAGTTTCCAGCAGCAGTGGAATTTTAATCACTTACTGGTGATTATTACAAGAAATGAAGGCAGGGTTTAAATAATGATTTTGTCTTGGTGATCACCCACTTTTCCCCTGTTTCTGACCACCTTTTCCCTGTTCTCCTCCTGTAGCATGTCCTCCCACTACATCACACCAAAAGAAGGTAAGAACAGGTCTTGGCTGAAGCTCTGATCACATACAGCTCCATCACATCCTTATCCGCCCTCTTAGCACAGAATTCTTCTACTTATATACTAAAGTTACTATTTCATTATATTGCTAAAATGTGAATTGACAAAAAACACTCTTATGATATACCGAAACCTGTTTGAGAAATTATCTGGGCAGACTGAAACTGTACAGGGAAGCTTTTAGGGGTGGGAATGGGGTGTTATGTTGGGTTTCTGAGGCAGTGGTTCTAGTAACAAATCTTTAGGATGAAGCTCTTTAGGACACTTCCTCCTTTCTGCCCTGGAAATAACGGTCCCTTCCTTCCCCATTGCAGGGCCTGTAACCACCCGCCAGATCCGCACGATCTTCGAGGAAGTGCAGGATGGGAAGGTGATCTCCTCCCGGGAGCAGATCACCCAGGCTGCCCACTGAGCCCTCGGAGCCCACTGAGCCTGGTTCGCTGCAAACCTCGCCCGGCACAGCGAAGCAGATCCCAGCTGACGTGCTCCGGCTGTGTGGGTCATGAAAAGCACCTTCTCCCTCTCTCACCTCCCTCCTTTTCCCCTCCCTCATCCTTCTCTCAGCGCTGTGCCACACGCAGAAATCAAATAAAGCTTCTTCTCCTCACACTCCTGCAAACCAGGCTCTGGTCCCATTGCTCTGGGGCTGTCCTGCTCCTGCAGCCGTGGGTCAAAGCTCCTCCCTGGAAGGACCAACATTCCCCATCCTCGGTACCACGATGGTGGGCCCAGCACGCCCACACCTCTGGACACCTGAGACCTGGCGGCTCCAGGGAAGAGGGGATGGCTGCTGGTGTGGAGGAGGCCCAGACAGGCATTGATCCCACAGGTGGTGGGAGGTGAAACGTGCCAGAGTGCCTGTGTTTCACCTCAGGCTGGGCACTGAGAGGTTCAGGTCGGGCAAAGCTCTGCTCTCCTGCTGCAAAGCCCAGAGACAGCAGAGATGAAGCTTTAACCCAGAGAGGCCAAGCAAGAAGGTGAACAAAGCCCAGGTGATGCAGCCAGGACCCTGCAAACACCTTCCCACAGCTCTGCCCCAGCAGCTGCCCCCCAGTCCAGATCCTGAGCTTTGGGAAGCTGCAGGTAGGGCAGGGGATCCTCTGGCTGCTGCCCCTCCAGACAGGCAAACTCAGCTCAGTTTGATTCCTGCTGCCAAAGGTGCTGCTGAAGAGTGAGGAAAACAGTGATGGGAAGGGGGGGGTTTATGGTCTGTGCAAGCAAAAAGATTAAAATTCTTCTGGGACTTCTTCTGGCACTCCCTGGGTGCCGGTGGTGGCTGCTCCTGACACAGCAGTTCCTGCTGCTGTCAGCCGGCCCAGCGTTCCTGGAAAGCCAGTTCAGACACATTCTTGGCTGGATTCTGTCACATTTATTACTTCATAAATCCGACTTCTAAATCAATGAGATGAATCAGAGCAATGCTACTGAGTGTGAGTGAAAGCAGAGCTGGCCACGTAGCTTTACAATCCCCCTCCTGCTGGAATTCAGGGGGAGATAAGACAGAATTCTTTTTCTTTTTTTTTTTTCTTTTTTTTTTCCCCCAAACATTGGAATGATGCCTGCAGTGCATCATCTGCCCCGCAGCTGGGTTGGCAGGGATCCCCACACTCCTGCCCTGCAGCTCTGCCCAGCGCCAAGGGCTGTGTCCCCCATCCCCTCAGAGCAGACCCCTGTGATCCCTGTGGGCCATCAGCTGCCCTGAGCACCCCCAGCATCCACCAAGCAGTGGAGACACAATTTGGTTTGGAGCTTAACTCCATCAATCAGTGAGCTCATTTCCACTCAGATTCCACCCAAGGACATGGAAACAACCCAGTGAGGCAGTGCTGGGGTCAGGAGAACATCCTTGTGGTGCATCGTGGATGATCCACGAGTTAACAGCGGCACAATTCCCAACCTGAGGCACTTCCAGCCCCAACACCTCCCCAGTCCTGCAGACTTCACTCCCTCTGCTCCCACAGCCTTGAGGGAGGAGCCCTGGGCAGCCTCTCCCTGGGGAGATCCATAGTCTGGAGCCTCTCCCTGGGGGGATCCATGCCCTGGGCTGGATGAAGGCAAGGCTGAGCCATCCAAGCTCAGATGCCTGAGAAGGGCCAGGACAGACACAGCCTGCAGTTAACCCCCAGGGATTCCCAGGTCACCTCTTAGGGACCTCATTGTCCCCATGGCTGGTTCATGGAACTAACACCCCTCACAGCTCCTCTGATCCCCCCTGTGGGGGTCGTGCCCCTCTGGCTGCTGCCCCTTTGACACTGAGGGAGGGGATGCTGAGGTGCCTCGCTGGAATTCACCCTTGCTTCATATTATTCTCCTGTAAAAGTCTGGGCAACACCCACGTTCCTATAGAAACAGTAAATAACACTTTGCTAACGAAATCCCCTGGTTTAATTACTCCTCCTGCGCAGCGTGAGGGGGGTGTGAAAAACAGAAGTCGATTCTCTCCTGCCTTGTGCATTATTAATTAGCCCTGACCTCAGGAAACCCGTCAAGGAGGGATCTGCAGGCTCATGCTGACAGGCAGCGGCAGCTTAAGGCATGTTTCAAAAACTGGGAATTCAAAAACTGGAAGACAGTTTGACTTCTCAGGCTGCACAGAGTTTCCCTGACAGAAAAGACCACTTCAGAAAGAGCGATACAAACAACACGCAGCCCTTGTGGTTGTGTTCAGTGGGAGGTCATGGAAGTTAAAGTAGTTTTACATCTTAATTAACACTTCATGATTTTAATTGCTGCCCCGTGGCATTATCAAAGTATCACAGATATTTTGGGCAATGTGTTCTCCTATGACACAGCAGTTCGGTGGCAAACAGAAGATGAAAGAAAAGGCAGTTTCATGCACAGAAGGAGCCACGTGTCATATGTGTGACACACACAGTGACAGTGTGACAGTGTGACAGTGTGACAGTGGCCTTGTGATGCCCCTGCCCTCCAAGGGGCTGTGCTCAGGGCCAGGCCGAGGGTTGGGTCTCACAGAGGGCTCTGCTCTGGTGTTGTCTCTGACGTTCCCCTTTCCCCTTGTCACCACTGCAGTGGGGGAGGACAAAACCACGGCATTGCCCGGGCGAAGACGAGGAAATAAAGATGAGGAGGAAGCACATTCCTTGGAGCGACACATCCCGGCCGCCCCCGCGCTGCTGCACCTTCTCCCTGCACACCTGGGCAGGACGGGGGGCGTGGGCGGCGCTGGCCCCGTGCCCGAGCTCACGAGACATGGAAGAGCTGACGGGACAGCCGAGACTCCGGTCCTGTGGAGCTCCAAGTCCTAAGGAAGATGGGCAACCACTTCTCCACAGCAGCCAGCTCCCAATAATCCAAGGACACACCCCACTCCAGTTTTCTGCAGAGGGAAGGGGAGGGAGGGGGGAGTCGTGCCCTTTGAGCTGCTCAGTAATGTACCTTTGTTCTTCTTTCCATCCCCTCTCCCCCCCTCCTTTGGCAAATGATCTAAGGAAGAACTTGGCTGTTGGGAAGGGGCTGTTGGGGCCTGTCTGCGGAGACAGCCCAACAATCCACCGTGTGCACACATGAGCATTCCCTCCTCCTCCTCCACACCCTGGGTGACGAGCCAGGGACACTGGGATTGGTGGGCTCTGCCCGTGCCGTGGGTCGGCACAGAGAGCTGACAGTGGACCACTGCACTGCGCTCGGGCTTGGAGCCCTTTGGCTCGTCAGACACAACCACAGCCTCTCCTGAAGCTCTGTTAGCACGGGAGCTGTCAGCTCCAAACTCACACTGCAGTTCTCCTGCGGGGTTACAATTGACAGAGTTGTCCCTCTCAGAAAACATCACCAGCGTGGGCTGCCGAGCTGTGCTGCTGTCAGCTTTGTGCTCCTGGTCACAGGGCTTGGACACCGGGAGTTCTTTCCTTACATCCTTCCTCTATTTTGTGCTATTCCGCATTTTTCCTGGAGCATCTCATAATGTCCAGCTAGCAGCCATACCCTGCCCTTTCAGGGTGGTCTGCTAGTGCTCGTCCACAAAAAACACAAACCTGCTAATGCCTCCTCACATTCCCCCAGTCCTGGGTGGTCTCTGAAGCAGAGACTCGAGTGAGCCCTGGAGCACAAATTCCCTTTTCATTGCTTTTTCACTACCGATCATCCCCTCTCCCTGTGGATAAAAGAGCACACTTGTATTTCCAGGATCAGGAGCCAAGTTCCTTCTGGCACCGTTGTACTCACAGGGCTGTGGAGGTGTCACAACAGGACACGGCTGCTGTCCCTGCAGGTGTGTGTGCAGCCTAAGCAGGGGCAGAAAACTGGAGATGGGATGAAAAGCCTCAGTAAAAGAGATGCTGAGTTCCTCCCTCAAACACTGCCTGTTCCAGAGCTAACAGTGCAGAGGGAATTAAATCGTAGCCCTGAGCAAGGAGCCTCCTCCTTTGAATCACACCTGATGATTTACTTGGAAACGGAAGAAGCATAAAGACGCCCTTTGTGAGAGAAAAAAAGCTTCTAGTGGAGGATGACAAAAAGCATGAACGGAACAAAGGCAAAAATGACGATTCTGGAAGTTGGCTCAGGTTTTAGGAGTGATGAAAACCGTCGGGAATGCAACCAAAAAAAAAAAAAAAAAAAAAAAAGAAGTGTGGCAACGCCTCCTGGCCGGGCTATAAAGGGCCCCGAGGCAGGGGAAGGAGCACTCACTGCTGCTGAGCTGCAGAGCTGCCTCTCTCTCCACCTCCAGCCTCCACCATGAGCACCACTGTCAGGCAATACTCCTCCTCCACCTCCCTCAAGGGATTTGGGAGCCTGGGGGGAGGCTCCAGCAGGCTTTCCTCCGTGCGTGTTGGGGGGGGAGGCTACAGGGCCCCCAGCGTGCACGGGGGCTCCGGCAGCTACTCCATCTCCTCCCGTGTGGTCTCGGGGCTGGGAAGTGGCTTTGGGGGCAGCTACTGCAGCAGCGTAGGAGGGGGCTTTGGGGGCAGCTATGGGGCCGGCTTTGGGGCCGGCTTTGGAGGGGGCTTTGGAGGGGGCTTTGGAGGCGGCGATGGCATCCTGCCGGCGGGGGAGAAGGAGACGATGCAGAACCTCAACGACCGCCTGGCCGCCTACCTGGACAAGGTGCGAGCCCTGGAGGAGGCAAACACCGACCTGGAGGTCAAGATCAGGGAGTGGTACAAGAAGCAGGGCCCTGGTCCCGACCGGGACTACAGCCCCTACTACAGGACCATCGAGGAGCTCAGGAACAAGGTAGGAATGGGGATTAACGTGACATCTTCATCAGAGTCACTTGCAAAAAGATGACCTAAGAGCTGAAGGGAAGAGGACTAACAAATGGCCTGAGATGGAAAACAGAGCGAACTTTGGTGTAACAGTCGCGGTTTATGAACAGCAGGTCATGAGGCACCAGGATGGGGTTTCCATTGACTGTTCCAGTGTAGGGAGAATGGTGGGGCAGGAAAGCAGGAGCCAGACACTGGTTCAGGTTATCTGGTGTACGTGCTGCCACAGCATCACCCCCTGCCTTCCCTCACCCTGCTTGTGCCCCTGTAGGTTTGTGCTCCCTGTCAGGCTGTTGGTGGAGCTCAGCAGGCAGGGACACGTTATCTCTTGGCCCCTTGGCTGTTGACTGATATGCAAATGGAGATGATAAGTCATTCTCACAAATATCCTACTAACCCAATCTTTTCTAGCCTGTGAGGAGGCTCAAGGTGGAGGTTAAGGTAGAAAGGAACTGTCCTGTGGAATGGTTGTTCTTTGGGAGTTGCAGAAACGCATGAGTGAAATCCAGGGGTTGGATCACCCTGGGCTGTGGTGGGTGCTGAAATCAGGTGTGTGCCCCGCTCTAAAACACAGCAGATGAAATCAGGGCCAAGCTCGTGCCTTTATTGTTAGCAGCTCCCTGGATGATTTTAGGCAGAAGTCCCTGATCCAAAGCATCAGAATGTGCCATCCCTCCCTGCCCTGCCACGGCTGCCCCCCTTCCACCCTCACCACTCATCCCCAGTGAGCTCAGGTTCCACTGAAGGGATGAGGTGTGGGGTTGGGCAATGACATACCTGGTCTGTGAGTAAATTCCAGGGAAATGGGGCAGGGTCAGCCCCTGGGGGAATTCACATTCCTAGAATTTTTCTGTTCCCTAACTGTTCCCCTGGGCTTCACCCTGGGAGGAAGGGCCCTGCCTTCAGATTCCAGCTTGTCGGGGGCTGTGCTCTGATGGAGCACAGGAACATCTCTAGGCAGGAGCTGTCTCTGTGCTGGGTCTCACAGAAACCCTCTGCTCCTGACCCAGAGGGAGGCAGACCCTTTCCCTCCATCCCACAGAACAGCTGAGAAATGACCACATCAATATCCCTGGATTATTCCCTGGATATCCCCCGAAGGAGCAGAACTCAGTGAGAGCTTTTCATTAGCTTGTGGCTACAGAAATTCCTGCTCACTAAATGGCCAATCATTTTCATAATCCCAGAGCAAATATTTGCACCTCAGGTGTAATTACGAAAGCCAAACAGCAGCAGGCACAAGGCATTCCTTCCTTCTTTCATCTACTCTTTTTTTTTTTTTTTCCTTCTCAGCTGGTCTTTTCCCATTCCCAAAGCATGGAGTGCTGCCAGGGCTCAGCATGGTGTGAACACCTGGAGATGCCACCTGGGCAGGGCCAAGTGCCCTGGGCAGTGTCCTCACAGGACTGAATCTGTGCTGAGGGGAGATGTTGCTGAGCACCCCTGGTCTCCCTCTTTGCAAAGCCCAGCTGGAAGTCCAGCCCCACGCTAGGAGGCCCAGTGCTGCTCCACTCCCAGTCCTTCCCTGGATGGGACTGCTGCCAGTGTTTAAAATGACTTTTAAACTCTTTTTTTTTTCTTTATCCCCCACCAGATTCTTTCTGCGACTGTTGAAAATGCCAACATCGTCCTGCAGATCGACAACGCCAGGCTGGCAGCGGACGATTTCCGAACCAAGTGAGTCCAACGCCTCCAACAACTCTCAGGACAAGGGGGAAAAGGCCTGGATGTTCCAGGCTTTTCTTTCTGCACCTGGGGTTGCTCCACCAGGACACTGCTCACTAGGAGCGGGGCATTTGGGAATTGTGCATCTCTTCCTGGGCGCAGCACCGACATTCCCGCCCCGTGAGAGCTGTGCACACACACTGAATTAAAGAGTCTTGGCAGAAGATGCCAAGCTGGAGAAGGAAAAGACAAGAATAACCCTGTATGAGGTGGGTGTTTGCAGCTGTGTGTGTGCCCCCAGGTTTGAGTCGGAGCAGGCCCTGCGCCTGAGCGTGGAGGCCGATATCAACGGGCTGCGCCGCGTCCTGGATGAGCTGACCCTGTCCAGGGCCGACCTGGAGATGCAGATCGAGAACCTGAAGGAGGAACTGGCTTATCTGAAGAAGAACCACGAGGAGGTGAGCACAGAGCACAGACCTCCATGAGGAGGTGGAGTTCCTGTGCTGGGTGCAAATAAGAAATTTCTCAGGATGGGGATACACCATTGTCACTCTGACACGTGTCTTCTCTGCGTCAGGAAATGAGTGCCCTGCGCGGGCAGGTGGGAGGGGAGATCAGCGTGGAGATGGACGCTGCTCCCGGAATCGACCTGACCAAGATCCTGGCGGAGATGCGGGAGCAGTACGAGAGCCTGGCGGAGAAGAACCGCAGGGACGCCGAGCAGTGGTTCTTCAGCAAGGTGAGAGGCTGAAGGGGAGCAGAGGGAGTGGGGCCGGGGCCGTGCCCGCCGCCCAGGGCTCTGAGGGCACGGCTTGTCCTCCTTGCAGACGGAAGAGCTGAACCGGGAGGTGGCCATCAACACGGAGCAGCTGCAGAGCGGCAAGACGGAGATCACGGAGCTGAGGCGCACGATCCAGAGCCTGGAGATCGACCTGCAGTCCCAGCTCAGCACGGTACGGGGGGTGGGAGGCACCTGGGGACACGGGGCTGCAGGGCTGTGCCCCCCTGGCTGCCCCAGCACCCCTGAGCCATCCCTGTCCCCATCCCACAGAAAGCAGCCCTGGAGGGCACCCTGGCCGACACGGAAGCGCGCTATGGCACCCAGCTGGCCCAGCTGCAGGTGCTGATCACCAGCGTGGAGGAGCAGCTGGCCGAGCTGCGCTGCGACATGGAGCGCCAGAACCAGGAGTACAGGGTCCTGCTGGACGTCAAGTGCCGCCTGGAGCAGGAGATCGCCACGTACCGCCGGCTCCTGGAGGGAGAGGACGCCCAGTGAGTGAGGGGATGCATGGGGAGGGTGGCAGGAGGACACGGGGGGTAGACACGGCATGTGCTGCCCAGGGACTCGGTCCAGCTGCAGCTTTCAGGGTGGGCTCCATGTTCACACTGGGTGTGGATGCCCCGTGGCTCTGTCCCTGATTTCTGGCTGCACTGGGATGCCGCACCAGGCCCCCTTCTGTGCTGGAAGGGGCCGTGGTCCCTCTGCTCCTCAGGCCAAGTGTAGCAGCACTTTTAGCAACCTCCATGAGCCTTCTCTGTTCTCCTCCTGCCTGAACACAGAGCCTGTATAACAGCAGCAACAGATGTTTGTCCCTAACTCCTCTTTTTGGTTTTGTGCTTCTTCTGCAGCATCTCCTCCCAGTACTCCTCCTCCATGTCCTCGCACTCCGGCAGAGACGGTAAGAACCTGCCATCTCCTGAGGAATGTGCAATATCTGATAAAGTGGTAAGAAATTCTCTCCCTCCTGCCACGAGTGACCGCCCCCTTTTCCCCCTGCAGTGGTGACATCGTCCCGCCAGGTTCGCACCATCGTCGAGGAGGTGCAGGACGGGAAGGTGGTCTCCTCCCGGGAGCAGGTCGCGCTCACCACTCGCTAGCAGGGCCAGTAGGACCCTCGACCCCAGGCTCAGGAGAGCAGTGAGCTGAGCCAAGCACTGCCTGAGGCCCTGGGTTGTGTCCCAGAGAGCTTCCTCCACCTCCTCCTCCTGCCTGTATTACCCTCATTCCATGCAGGTGCCTCTGGACACATTTAATAAAGCTTTTTCTCCTCGCTCGTGCAGACTTGTCTGTCACTGACACACGATCCCTAAAGGCCTCAGGGTTGTGTGTTCATGCCAGGGAAAGTCCTAAGAAACCACAAGAAGCAGGCAGTGAGAGGAGGGGAATGGCAGGAGATGGGTTTCACCTGGAGGGACAGGGGTTCCACCCGGGGCAAAGAGATTTGGAGACAGCAGATGAACTCATTGCTTGTAAATCCACAGGACTGGCTAAGACATAAACCAGATAATGATAGAAATTGAAGGCAATTATGGACAGGTGAGGTCTGAGGTCAATGTGCCACATGGCTGATAATTAAAACCGACAAAATAAAGCTCAGTTCTCTTGGGATCATAACAAATCATTTTCTCCTGTGAGCTGAACTTGAATGACATCGGCAAGACTGCTGCTGTCAGATGTTCCACCTGAGACACGAGCCCAGTGTCACCCTGGTTGGCAAACCTCATCCACACGTGCCTGCTGCCTCTTTTGGCTGTTTTTAAACCACACCATTGGGCACAGAAACCTTATACAGAGCTTTTCATGCTGCCTCAGGGCTGCACTTAACAGGATCCAAAGTAACCATTGCTTAATCCGCACGGGGATGAGTAGCAATAATTTTTTTTCACTATCATGTCTAGTAGATCACTGCTAAAATCCTTCCTGAAACACAGGAGGCAGAAACAGTGCCTGGAGGCCAAGCTGCCACTCAGGATTAGTGACACAGTCGGGCAGCAGGTACCGGGTGTGCCTGTGCCCACTCGCCTCCTGGAGAGCCAAAAGCCTGATGGAATCACTCAGATCCAGCTTTGTGCTCTTTAGCCAGTGGAACCTGGGAGCCCTCCCCAGTCTCAGACCACGGGCTCATGTTCATCCCCCACCTCAAGGACACAGAGCTGGGGCTCAGACCAAAGGGAAAGGGAAGAGTCTGCAGTAAATCAGCTTCCACAACACACAAGAGGCTCCTGAGGCTCAGGTCACTCATCCCTTGGGTGATCAGCGGTGATTCAGTGTCCCTCAGCCTCCCCACAGCACTGAGGTCCCACTGAGCACTCTCACCACGCACTCCCCGGCCCCAGCAGGTTGGGAAAGAGCTGGTGATGTCACACTGGGCATGACAGGGCAGGCAAAGGAGATCGAAGAAGTGGGGAGCCTGCCAGGTCTTTCCAGAAAAGGGAGGGTGAGATGTTATCGTCCTGTGTCATCGTTCAGCAATTACAGAGAGGGCAGGAAGCGAGTGCAGAGTTCATGGAGTGTGTCCTTTCTGGAATAACAGACCTTCCTTGGAGAAATAGGAAGTCTTCCAGGCCAAATGAGCCAGAGCTATGTCAAAAATTAAAACCAGATCAAGCAAGGATGTACCTGAGCCTCCAGCTGTCTCAGGCCCTGTGGCAGGGGGCAAGGCTTGCAGGTGGAAATCCTGAGAATACTGCTAATGTGCTGTGCTTTTTTCCCATCAAAACAGAGTTATTTCAGTTATAAATGGCAGCTTTTTAACGCTTGAGCCACCTGCAGACTGCCCCAAGTGTATAAATACAGAAAGGCTTTCTGCAAACCACAAATCTACCTGATTAAATACAAGTAGGAGGCTAAAAGAAGATGTCAGTCCAGGAGTACCTGGCTCCACGGGCAGCCCAGGGAGGGATGGCTCCTTCTGCAGCCAAGAGGGCACAAGGGAGAGATTGATCCAGCAGCACATTTGGTTATCTCTGATATCTGTCACCCTGTGCTGAGATATTTACATCTGTCAGCAGGAACAGCCTGAGGTGAAATCATGAGGAGAGCTGGGAAAACAGCTGGGAGAGCTGATGGAGAGCCCAGGTTTGTAATCAGTGGATTCAGTTCTCCTGGGGTTTTTCCTTATTCATCAACATATATTTGCATCAATGAAAAAGGCCTTAATTCTGCACACAGCTCAGTGTAATGCTGTTATCACAGGCAAGAGTGAAGTCCAAGCTCAGTACAAGTGATCCCTGCAGTGCTCTGAAAAAGGAAAACACCACAGAACTGTTGAGCAATTTACTGCTTGTTACTGCTCTTTGATTGATACACACAGTTTGTGTCCGTGAAACATGGACAGATTGCGACTCCAAGAGAAGGACAAATACCTTTTTTTGCTCAGATTTTCTGGAAGCTCCAAGCACAAGAAGAAAAGCTTCTAATATTAGGATTCTGCCAGGAGTTACAGAAGCAAGTCCTCAGCAAATGATGGTGAAACTTTAATGGACAACAAAATGAAAAAGGAAAATCAAGAATGTCCTGGAAAGGTATTTCATGACTGAGACACAGAGGGAAATCTATGGGATGTGCCCGTGTCAAACTTAGTATAAAATAGCAAGAACACTGAAAATAAATAATACTTACACTAGTATTGTCTTTCCAATCTTTGAAGCCCCTTGTGCTCCTCAGAGAGTTGTTTTTACAGTGCCCTTGAGGAGGATTACTGTTATTATGGTTTCCATTTTACAAAGCATAAAATTGAGACTTGGAGGAGCTGAGTGATTTGCCTGGAGTGACTTGCAAAGCCGGGATCAGACCCCGGAGCACCCGCTGTCCTCAGGGAGGTGGAGATACAGCCAATGGCAGCTGGCAGAGGGTGGTGTGACAGGTACATCACCAGCCAGATAAGCAAATATTTTGTAAATACTTTGTATGGATTTTCCACAGGTGAAACATGGAAATTCTGCTGGCAGTGGGCAGAGAGCTCTCCGGTGAGAGACGCCCCAGCTGGTGGGTGTCTGGCTCCAGCTCCGCTCCTGGCATTCCCTGTGCCTGTGCACCAGCAGGGACCTGGGGTTTGGTGCAGTGTCTGAGTCCATGAGTCCCCAGGGAAGCTCTCTTGGACATGAAAACAGCTGGTGACTCAGGGATTGCTTGTAATAACGTGAAATGCTGGATCTCCTTCTTGGGGGCACATTATACTTCATCTGCATTAGCTTAAGGAACAGTCTGAAACCTTAAAATACCCCGAGACTCCCAAAGCATTTCCCTCCAGGGAAACCTAATCTTTCTCATTTCCATTGCCCTTGCTGAATGTGGTAATTCTGTGCCGTGGAGCACCCTTGGGAATAACGACAGGGTGCCCAACCCCTGCCCCCACGGAGAGCTGAACTATCATCCCTTTCTCTGTATTTTGTACAAAGCTCATTATGTGGGAGCAGCACCTTCGCCTGGGGGGGGCTCTTCTGCTCCATTTGTAACTTGAAGCAGTCATTTTTTCCCGGTCGGGCCAGTGCTGCTGCTGCTCCCGAAATGCCCGTGGCAGCTCCTTCCCCGGCTCCCTCCTCTGCCTCCCCTGGGGCACAGCGGTGCCTGCGAGGGGCTCCCAAGTCAGCCGAGGACGAGGACGGGGATGGGCACATCAGAGCAGTGCCCCAGGGCTGGCTCCGAGGCTGTGGGCAGCAAATTTCCATCTGCAGACTCCATTCGGGAAGTCAATGAAAGTTAATTCTGGAAGGAGCCTTCCATTAGGCATGGAGATGCCGTCATTAGCAGGTCTCCTCATCACAAAGTGAAAATCTCTTTAATGATACGAGGGCTGTGACTGCTGGCAGGGCCTGAGGTTTGCTCTGGCGTAAAAACCAAGAGCTGGTTTTAATACAAAAGTTCGAATTTTGGAATGCTGTGGAGAACACAGAAATCACGGAAAAATCAAGAGTGAAGTTACTGTTCACCTTTGCAAAAGCTGTAGAAATTCTAATCACCTTTGGCAAGGTCTGGAGTTCCAAAAGTAAGGAAGAAACGTGGACAACTCTGCTTAGCTTCCAGTAATTGAAAAAATCTCTAAGCTGTCCACTCATTATGTGTTTTTTTCTCCTCATTTAAAAAATCATAAAATCATATAATCACAGGATGGTTTGGGTGGGGAGGGACCTTAAAGGTCATCTCATTCCACCCCTTGCCACGGGCAGGGACACCTTCCACCAGCCCAGGTTCCTCCAAGCCCCGTCCAACCTGGCCTTGAAAGATGAAGGACCATATAATTATCGATTAAATGAAATGAAATGTTTGCTCAGCTCTAGTTTTATAATTCTTGGATGGAAAATAGACCGGCTGTGGACAGGCTGCAGCTGATCCCGACCCCAGCTCCAGGCAGGGCCTGGCCACCCCTGTGTGTGTCAGGGCACCCTGGCACCGGCTTCGCTTCCTAATGACGGCCCCAGCAAAGGATGGGCACCCACAGAACCACCCCACGGTGCAGGAGCTCTGGATTTGCAGTGGCAAGATAAAATCGAGCCTAATGAACTTGCCCAAACGGCAGAAGCAATATTTGTGAGCCAGGCTGCACCTCACACAGCCTTCACGCCATGTGTCCGGCTGACCTGGATGCCAAACCCAAAGCTGAACCACACGTGGGTGAGAGGCAGCCAACATTAGCATGGCTTTGTTAATGTTATTAATGAAATGAAAGATTCAGACGACAAAACATTTTAATTATTTCCCTTCTTCCTCAATTCATCATGCCAGGACCGAAAAATAGGTTTAATATATATTTTCGAAAGATTTTTTTTCTTTTGTCTTTTCTAAATGTAACACCTAGACTGTATTTGGAGAGTTTCCATGGGGCTGGTTGGAACTGGGTCAGACCTCTGCAGACTCAGGTATCTGCTGAAATTCTGCATGTTACTATTCCAGAAATCTTATCCTGTGTGGTGATGAATATTCACACCTGAACTGCAATGTCTGGTGCTCAGGAAATACCCTCTTCTCTTGTATTTTGGATAAATATTTTGACTGTTTTCCCTACCCTCTAAAGCAGCAAAACAAACACACCCTGGGATCTTCCTCTGCAAGGGGATGTTTTGATGGGTGCAGGAGAAAGAGAAGGGACAAATCATCCTGGTGCATCCCAGTGCAATATTCCTCTGTGTTCTCCAAGAGCATTTCGAGGGGCTCACTCCACCCAGGGCCACGCAGGATGGGACAGACCCTCACTGGTCTCCTGGTCCCAGGGACAGCTGAGTGAGGGGATCCCCTCTCTCCTGGTGACAAAGGGGTCGAGCAGGCTCTGTCAGATGGGATGCCTTTCCCACAGCTTTCACTTTCCGGGTAGACTCTCCCACGCCGGGGGTGGATAATTGCCGTGGTGTTTCACTCCCCGGGCACTCTCGGGTATCGTCGGGTTTTTTTGTGTCACTGTTGTTGAGCTGTCATCACAAGTCAGACCTGATGATTCAGGAAGTAACATTTTTGATGTAGTTTTGAAACACGCTTCTGTTAACCAAAGCATCTTTCTGTTGTGGGATTCCTGGAGACAAACCGCCTTTGGGGAATTATTTCCGGCTGGAAAAAAAAACCAACAAAACACCACCTCCTAGCCAGGTCACAAGGAGGAAGGATAAACAGCCCTTCTCCAGTGGCACGATCCACGGGGACTGGTATAAATAGAGGACCAGGGGACAGAGGGATCACAGTTGGATCCTGCAGCGAGCTGAGCACTTGCCTTGGGCTCCCGTCGGCCGCACCATGAGCTGTGCTGTCAGGCAGGTCGTCACCACCTGTGCCCAGGGCAGGGGCAGCACGGGCAGCAACGCGGCTGGCACAGGGAGGAGGGTCTCCTCCGCCTCCTCGGGGAGACACGCTGCCTACGACCTGGGTGCTGTGGGGGGCAGTTTTTCCGGTGGCAGCCTGAGCGAGGGGTTTCTCGGGAAGCAGCTGAGCGCCGGCAGCGCGGCCGGCGGGAGCTTCGGAGCCGCCCAGAGGGCTTGTTCTGCCCTGGGCTTCAGCGGTGGAGGCATCTGCGCCCGAGGGGCTGGGGGCTTCCCCAGGGCCGGCGCTGGCTGCGGGGATGGGATCCTGTTCGCCAACAACGAGAAGGCCACGATGCAGAACCTCAACGACCGCCTGGCCTCCTACCTGGACAAGGTGCGGCTCCTGGAGGGGGACAACGCCGACCTGGAGTGCAAGATCAGGGAGTGGTACGCCAAGGTGGGGCCCAGCTGCGAGCCACGGGACTACAGCTGCTACCACAAGGAAATCGAAGACCTTCAGAACCAGGTAAATCCTTGTTTGTCAAGGAAGCTTAATGTTTCCTTGGGCTTTGCTTTGCCACGTGCAGAGAGCCCTGTCGGAGGGCTCTGGAGGGGCAGGTGCAGTGATGGTTTATATGGAATGATGGTCCGAGGGAGGGGGATTCTGCATTTACTGAGAACTGACGCTTCAGCACAGCCAGCTCCACCCAACAGTTTCCCTGCTGTGATCCCACCTAACTTTTCAATAATCCCAATATTATGGAATCATTATAAAACACCCCAGGTAGGTCTTTCCTCCAGGGTCTCCTGGAGTCAGAGGAAGCTGCAAGCCTGGATCTCTTTCCTACATTTGCTTTTCCAGATCCTGTGTGCGGCCATGGAGACTAACAAAATCCTTCTGAACATCGATAACAACAGGATGACTGCTGATGACTTCAGAGTGAAGTGAGTACAGACCCGTGTTGGCCCAGGGAAGGGCAGGTGCGGTGATGGGGAAATCCCTGTCACTCTGCATAGTCAAAAGCAGATTTCCCCCCCTCCAAACTCAAGTGAAGGGCTTGCCCTGCCCTGCTGACCTGCTGACCCCCCCTCCCCTTTGCTGCCTGTGGTTGAAGGTACGAGACCGAGTGCGGTCTCCGGCAGAACGTGGACGCCGACATCTGCAACCTCCGGCCCGTCCTGGACCAGCTGGCCAGCTGCAAGACCGACCTGCAGCTGCAGTGCGAGGCTCTCACGGAGGAGATGTGCTGCCTCAGGACCAACCACGAGGAGGTCAGATCACCCCTCACCCAGGGAATGCAGAACAAGGAAAGCCCCCCCCTCCCCAGGTCGGTATTACTGATCTGGTGCTCATGTTCCCTGCAGGAAATGAGCTGTCTGAGGAAACAGGCGACCGGGGATGTGAGCGTGGAGGTCAATGCCTGCCCTGGCCCAGACCTGAGGAAGATCCTGGAGGATCTGCGGTGCCAGTACGAGACGCTGATGGAGCGCAACCGCAAGGAGACGGAGCAGTGGTACGCCTGCAAGGTACCACACCCACACAGTCCCAGACCCAGCACTGCCCCCTGGGACAGGCAGAAGTGAGGGATTAGGTGTCCTAATATCAGCAGCTGTGTCACAGCAGCCCTCAGATCTAGCTGTACTGCCTGATTTCTGTGCTCTGCCCGTGGCAGAGGGGCCACAGGGTGGCCACAAGAGGATAAATGTGGGGTGCCAGCCTGCTCAGGGCACTGCGGGGGTGTGAGGTGATGCAGGGGGGACGTGAGGAAAGGGCTGGCTCTCTTCTGACCTTGCAGATGGAGGAGGTGAACCTGGAGGTCGTCACAAGCAGCCAGGAGATCGAGTCCAGCAACAAGCAGGTCACGGAGCTGAGGAGGCAGCTACAGGCCCTGGAAATCAACGTGCAAGCCCAGCTCACCATGGTAGGGGATGCCACACCATTCAGCCCCGCAGCTGTGGTGAGCAGGGTCGTGCCTGCAGCAAAAACAAGGCAACCTGTGTGCTTGCTCCCGTTCTCAGAAGGAAAACCTGGAATCCTCGCTGACGGAGACCGAGTGTCGCTACAACAAATACCTGGCTGAGCTGCAGAACCAGATCTCCTGCGTGGAGCAGCGGCTGGCGGAGATCCGAGCGGAAATGGAGTGCCAGAACCAGGAGTACAAGACCCTCCTGGACGTCAAGTGCCGCCTGGAGCAGGAGATCCAGACCTACCACTGCCTGCTGGAGGGCGGCCAGCACGACATCATGTACGCAGACACAGCTGGGCACCCCAAAATCTCTGTGCTTTGCCTTCCAGGGCCATGAACGTTCCCGATACCAGTGGTAAAAGCGATGCTGTGGTGAGGAACCAGTGCTGACCTGTTACCAGACAGGGCTTATTAGCAAACTGTGAGGCAAACCTGAGGATTTGGCTCTGATAAATGTCCAGGGTGCATGTCAGAGAACATTCTAAGGCCAGGAAAGGGGGCCAGGAGAGCCCCCAGAGCTGTCCTGGCCCCTGGCAAGGTGCAGCAGCTCTTTAAGGGCAGCTTTGCTGGCAGCTGGGCAAGGTGTCTGACAAACACTGTCATATTAACTGGGTTTTATTGGCTTTGCCAGAATGAGGCAGGATTAGGGACTGGCAGCTAAATTAACTGAAACAATAAATTATCTAAACATTTTCAGCTTCACACAACAATTTTAATTAAAGTTTTGGGAATTTAATTTGTATGCAAAGCAGCTGTCTCTTGCCCTGCCTCTCACTGACTGAGGTTTTGGAACAGCCAGGCTGTTAATCCCAGACATGGCTGCACACACACACCCCACCAGCCTGAGCACCCACCTGCTCTGTTTATTTGGAAAAGGAGGCTTTGGAATGCTGGAGCCCTGAGGTGGCCTCCCCTGGACTCTCCAGTCCTAAATTAGTTACACGACAAATCAGCTTTTGTTCCAAAATGCCAGTTGCAATGGATGAAGTGACACTTGTTAGTGTTTGTCTTGGAGCAGCCTGGGGTAATCCTGAGATGGAAAAGCAACAGCAGCCACCAGGCAGGCGGGAGGGAGGGGGAGAACAGTGGCTGATGACCCTCGGGGTTGGGAGGGAAACGGCACCACTGACTGAAGAGACAATGCACAGGTCAGGGGGAGGTCACCAGAGTGGGAATGCCAAGGGCCTGGGTCTCCAGAGCTGTCTCCTTTCCACAGAGGGCCAGCGGGAAGAGGAGTCGCTGCCACATCAGCTGGGAGGAGCGGGGGGCTGAAAGCCACTCTGTGCCAGCCCTGCCTGCCCTGAGCCCGGCATGGGCGAGGGTCTGCCAGGTGAGGGGTCCTCCAGGAGCCGGGGAGTGGGACCATGAGCTGCCCCTTCAGTGCTGGGAACTGTGGGAAGAGGAGGATGAGAGGCCTCCAGGATTTTCTGGGGGAAGAGGGGTTGGGGGTGGTGTCTTTTCCCTGGAGAGAGGCCGGGTTGGAATCAGCCAGGCAGGATGGCAGCTGTGGGTGTTGGTGGTGGAGCACTGGGATTAACTGGGCTATGGTGGCAAGGGATGCAGCTGTGGGACATTTTTACACCTCTGCAGAAATCAGGTTTGACACTGGGGAGTGCCCAGCAGTAAAGGTGTGTTTAAATAAGATTTCCGGCACAACACGGGAATGAGGAACTGGAAGGGGAATCAGTCAGTCACAACTCTTTGAGCAAGTATAAAATTCTGTAAAAAAAGCTGGGGAGAAGAGGGAAAAGGACAGTCAGGACAAGAGAAAGGCACAGTATGCAGAACCCCCTGAAAAAGTGATGCTTCCTGCTCTCCCTCAGGTCACTGCAGACCAGGGAGTCCCTCAGCCCCTCTGCACATCCCCGAGGAGCTCTGAAGAACAAGTCATTTGGAAGAACAAGGCAAGAATAACCTGGGTGTTCTCAGCTGTGCTCCAGCAGCAGCTGGAGGGACTCCACAGGAACCACTCTGACCCCAGCACTGCCCCTCACTGGGGCTCCCCAGGGCTGTGCTGGTTGTCTGGCAGTGACCAAGGCTCGTCTCCAATAAAACTTTGCTCCCACTGACACAGCCTTGAACCTGAGAGATAATTTCTGCAAGTAAATCGACGTACAAGTATTTAAAAAATAGTTATTGAGATTGGTTAGAAACCACCCTCGCTCTCCATCCTCACAGCCGTCACTGCAGCAGGGAAAGAGGAAAACAAACCATGTCCCCATCAGTGCTCCTGTTGAGCTCTGAGGCTGAGGATGGGGATGGAGGGTGAAAGGGAGGGACCAGCTGGTGCTGTGGAAAGGGATGTTTGCTACCAGAGGAGGAAGCATTTGCTAAGACATGAGGTAGAAGGTGATGTGGAAAGAAACATCCAGGGAGGCTGGGCAGAGGGCAGGGAGGGGACTCTCAGGGCTGTCTGTCTTCTACTGAAAGACCTCTGAGAGAAAAAGGAGTCTTCATTAAAGTAGGTGTGTGCTAATATAATAAAATATAATATCACACAATATAATGTAGCACACAACACCTAAGAGTTATTACCGATGTGCACGGACAGGATAAAATCAAGAACAACAAGTTTTCCCAAATAATTGGAGCAGGAATTTTGAAAAGCAGGAATTTTGAAAGCCTGGCTCTGCTGGACTGTCCACGCCCTTCTGGTGGAGGCAAACAATTCCCAGAGAAAACACTAAACAAAGATCCTCCAAATGGATTTGTAAAAAAGGCAAACAGGAAGAACCAGCTGGCAACATGTGGGAAGATAAAAGGGCGAGACAAATTAATACGTGGGAGAGGATTTTTTTTAAAAGTGAGACACAATAAACAGCCAGGAAAAAAAATGCTGCTGGTGTTTTATTACCCCAGTGAAAGGAATGACAAACACATCCAGGAACATAGCTGCATTTTGCTGTGTGTGCAAGCCAAGGCTCAGGATTCAGCCTGTCCCTCCTCACCAGCAGCAGCGTCTGAGAGATGGGTCAGTCGGGCTGGGAGAGGTGTCACAGCCCTCACCCCTCTGAAAGCCCTTTTCTTTCATGAAATACTGGATGGGGTTTGATGACTAACCTTAGACAGAAGCCTGAAGTGGAGGCTCCTAACAAGAAGGCTTTGAGGGACTCAATGAATCTGAATTAGTGCTCGTTTCTAAAAGAGAGAAACAGCTCAGAGGTTCTGGAACGGCCTCTCCCTGAGCTCTGTCCAGGGCACTCGTTAGCCCTGTGGGGTAATTGCTCTAACGAGCTCCTGGCCAAGCTCTGTGCTACTTTCCCTGCTCAGTTCTGCATCCCCACTCCCGCAGCACTAATTACACCGCACATTTGGGGGGTGATCTTCCCCACCTCGGTGCTGACACGGCACCTCTGAGGTCACCACACACTGCCTGGGCAGCCCTGGGGATCGATGGGGCTGTGGAGGCTGCACAGGAGGAGGAAAGGAAGGGAAGATACATGAAATGCAGAGGGCACAGTGCATGAGACAACAGGACAAGAGTGACCTGGCACAGGGACTGCAGGGAAACATCTGCAGTGCCCTCGCACAGCTCACGGGTCGTGCAGCTCGTGGGAGCTCAACCTGTCTCTTGTAACGTGCAAATCTTGTAAAGCAAGAACCAACAGGTATCTCAGAGACAGAGAGATACTGGGCTGAAGGTACAGGACTGGGAGAGGAACCAAGGATAAAGAGAGCAGGGGTGGGTGCCCAGGGAGAGGAGGAGGTTGTATCAGCGCTCGGGCTGGTAAGTAGAAGATGAAATGCTCTGTGACTGCTCCAGCAGATGTGGCTGTGTGCTACACGGGAATTACACCACCATCAGGAAACATCCCCGAGGAGTGAACACACCAGAGGTTTAAGGGATCAGTGAAGAAACAGAAAGAAAACAACCAATGTTGCAAATTGCCAGTGCTGGAAATCAGCCACGAGTTCCGGACTGTGCAGCACAGCCAATTATCCCTGATTACAGGCATGGTGTGTTTGGAAAGGCAGGCCATGTTCTGCTGTGATGTATAAACTGTAATTTCTCTATAAAACTCTCCTTTATGCAGTATGCAGACAGGCACAGTCTCACTCACACACAGAGTAACTATCTGTGGGGTTTAGATTTTTGTGTACTGGCTTCTGCAACGTTTGTTAAGAATTACAGAAATAAGCAAACTCCTGCTGTAACCCAACAGACTTCTCAGCTCAGTGCACTGAATAATATAATCTAAACTGCCAGTATGAGCCACAAATTTAAAGTGCATTAAATTAAGAGACTTTATATGATATAAAGCTAAAAGAAGACTCTCTAGGGAGGCTCTGGCTGCTCTGCCCCTTTGCCTGCCCAGCTCTGTTGGACTCCTGGATGGTGTCTGAGCACAGGAAGCACCTGAACAAAACAGGGTGGCAGGTTCTGGCCTGACCCTGTGGCTCAGCCTCAGTTTCCCTCCCATCCTGCACCAATGCTCAGCTCTCCACACGGGACTGGAATTGCTGCAGTTTCATCACCCATCACTATTCCCATCTATCCCAACAGCTTCTCCAGGACTCTTCTCTGCTGTGATAACCTCCAGAAGTGCACATTCCGGAGGCCTGGCTGCACTGGCAGTGTCTGGCAGGAGCTGGAAGGAACCACCAGCCCTCACCAAGCAAATCAGGGGAGACTCTGAGCTTTGGTAGGAAGAAACCCAGCTGTGTCCATGTCCTGCTGAGCTCCTACTTCACACTGAAGATGCTCAGAGGCTGCAAATGTGAACAGTCAGCAAGAAACTGCAGCAGAGTCACCCCCTCGGTCTCTGAGGCGTATTTAAGCCCGGGCTGTTACCAAACCCACTGTGGTAATTATTTCACTTGCCTTACAGGATTTGGCTAAACATGGTGGTACAAACCAGTGAGTCACTAGCCAGGAAAACGTCGTGGTCTGCATTTGAAAGATGGGAGCATAAGGCCTGGAGCCAGCTCGGTATCACATCAAAGAAGTGTTTAATAAGTGATGCCTAATGGCCATTATGCAAATGATTAATGTTAATTACAAGTGACAAGATAAAATCATATTCCAGTGTGGTTGCACAAAACATCACTGAGGCAATGCTTGTGAAAGCAGAGCTCTGTAAAACCAGACACACCTTTCTTGTAGTTGACACAGGAGAACATTATCAGCTTTGATAAGCAAAGCCAGGCCAGCGTGTGGAGCCAGGCTGGGCACAGGGACCAGCATCCCGTGGGAATGCGACATCCTGCTGCCTCCCCCATCCCTGTGCACCACTACTGACCCCATCACCCCTTCCCCCGCTTTCTCTCTCACCTACCAGGCCCAGAGGACTCAGCTTGTTGGCACTGACACTGTGTGTGGCCACTGCTCATCGTCCTGGCCAATGGCCTGTTGTATCTTCCTGCACTTCCAGCTGCACAAAGCCATTTGTTTCCTCCTGTCCTGCACTGAGGTTGTAAATCCTTTTGGGATATGTTCATATCTTAGACTTGCACAGTCCTTTCCTGCCTGGCATTCTGCCCCAAGGCTGCGTCCCAAGGCCACAGGATTACAAATAATAACTAAAGTGGAGGTAAAGAAATCCATTTAAGGGGGAAAAAAAGCCAGTACTGAGGGATGTTTTGGGGGTGCTTACACAGTGAGCCCCACGCAGCCTCTGCCTGGCCTCGGTGCTGAGCCCCAACATGGTCCCAAGGAGTGGGACAACACCACAGTGTTGTTTTTAAGACACAGGTTAGTCAGGGATGTGCTGAAGTGTGTGTGGTCCATGTCCACCTGTAGAGAAGTGTCCACCATCCTCCTAAATCCAAGAGTCTGCACCCCCAGCCCCGTGCCTGCTCTTGGGTAACTCCTGAAAACCTCCCCAGCAGAAGCAAAGCTCCAAGCAAGCATTATATTAATTTCTGTTGGCTCCAACAGCCACACCCTGTCTTCAATTATATTCCTCAAAACGACGGATGAAAGGCAGATTTGCTCCCTCTCCTCCTTTTTGCCCGTGATTTTCCCGACTGCGAGTCTGGGCTCTGTGGGGAGCACGGGGGCCGTGTCTAGGGGGAGGATGGACTTGTATTTCAGGCACTGCAGTCTCAGGGAGGAATCTGAGCTCCGACAGACTCCGGCTCTGTCCTTGAGCAAGTAATTTCCCTGCACCATATGAATAATGAATATTCCTGGATGCTGCCAGCCTCGGTAGGCGGCTTTTTATCATTTCGGATCTAAGTAAAGAAATAAATTACTCCACTGGAGAGTGGAGAGCCTTAACTCATGCTGGTGTGAAGACTATCACAGCTAAACATGCTTGGGGTCACTCTCCTACCGTGGTGGCAGAAGCCACCAACTTCCCACCAGTCCATGAGGTGTCTGAGGGTAGCAGTGTGGGTTTTCTCTGCCCTTCCTCACGGAGATGCCGCTGCTCTTGGGGCTCCCTGAGTGTCACCTCACTGCCAGCGAGGATCTATCACAACTGTTCCTGTAAATACCTAAACATCCTTGAGCCAAAGGTGGCTTGTGTGGAAATTCCACCCTGTAGGGAAGAGGAGCCGTCGTCCCCCGGAGAGCAGAATATCCTCTCATTACAGACCCTGCTGGAGAGGGACACTGGCACTGGTGGAGCCACTTCTCTGAAGGCTCCCCTGGCTGCCCCTGCCTGGTTGGGGCTGTGCTCACTCCTGCTTCTGCTCCAACAAACTCAGGAAGAAACACAGGAAACTTTTGCCCTCCTTGTCCTGTGCTCAGCACAATCTTAGTGATGGCCAAGACCCGCAGGGTTCTGGCTGAGTCCACCCAAGGATGGATACATCACCCATGGGTACTCCTTTTCCTGTCCTCTCTTTCTTTATCTACGATCACCACAAATTGGGGCAGCAAGGACAGCAATTACAGTAATTGAAAAATAACTTTAGCGAGGTCCTTCTTACTCTGCAGGTGACATCAGCCCTGTGTCACCCACCCACAAGGGACAACGAGCCGGCCTGAGCTGCGCAGTGTGAGCATCTCGACTTCTTGTGTTTGCATGACCAGGGAAGTTTAAGCCATAAACAGGGAACTGCCTCACTGATCCAGGAAATCTCACTGCAAAGGAGGTATTAGAGCAGTGCCAGGTGACTGACATCCACACCACAGTGTCCCTGGTCTGTTCAGTGCTATGGTTCACACTTTTCAGAATTGAGAAATTCTATTAGCTTCCCATTTCTGTTTCACGAACTCTACCGTAGCATGTGATATAAAAATGGTTACTGGACTAAGAATAAAATAAATACGAATTAATAAAAGATAAAAGGCACTTTGATGTTATAAATACCAATGTTTCTTCTTTGTACATAATCTAGGGCAACTTTTTTTTTCTCGACTTGTTGCAAAGTTTGCATCATACAAAAAAGCTGATGACTCACAAAACACTATTTTACTTTTTGGAATAAGCTGCTGACATGTAAAGTATCTTCCCTGTGAACTGGGATTTCTAGAGGGAAACTGCCCGTGGGCTATTTATTCTTGGCATAAACAGCCAGACTAGCCAGCCCCGTGGGAAGAAGAAACACCCCATAAGGTGACACCCCCACTCTGGAAGGTATAAATGGAGACCTGCGGCAGCGCCAGCCTGCAGTCGGACTCAGTATCACGCTCTGCATCTCGCTTTGGGCTGTGGGTTGGCGCTGCAGCTGGGCCTCGCCATGAGCTGTAGTATTAAGCAGACAACTGGCTCTCTCAGGGGCAGGACCAGCGGTGGCAGCTGCGTGGTCGGTGGCGGTGGCGGTGGTGGCGGAGTGCGGATCTCCTCGGTCTCCTCCGGAAGATACACGACCTGCGGGATAGGCGGGAGCCGAGGCTTCTCCGGCAGGAGCTACTGCGGCGGTGTGAACTACGGAGGGGGCCTGAGCGCCGGCAGCTTGGTCGGGGGAAACTACGGAGGCGGCCTGGGAGCCGCCGTGCTCGGAGGATGCCCAGGCATGGGATTCAGCGGTGGCAGCGCTCGCTTCGGCGGTGGCATGGGAGGGGGCATGGGGATGGGGCTCGGTGGAGGTGGTTTTGCTGGTGATGGCATTCTTCTTTCCGGTGACGAGAAGGTCACCATGCAGAACCTTAACGACCGCCTGGCTTCTTACCTGGACAAGGTGAGGTGCCTGGAACAAGAGAATGCTGACCTGGAGTGCAGGATCAGGGAGTGGTATGCCAAGCAGGGCCCTTTTTGTGAGCCACGGGACTACAGCTGCTACTACAAAGAAATCGAAGATCTTCAAAACCAGGTAACATCCCTTCTCTGCTGCTTTCTCCCTTGCAAGCCTCTCCCCCCGGTGCTGTCCACACGATCAGCGGCAACAAGTCAGTGTTGTAAAATGCTCTTTGCAAACATCCCTTATAACATCTGCCTGTGGAAAGAGCTCAGAGGGGAAACCTGGAGGGTTTCTGTTGCTTTTATTGTTCAGATATATTGAAGGGGGAAATGTTTCTTCATGGAATGCATCTGGATGGGCTCAGTGGTCCTTCTGAATTCGGTTAGTGCCAAGGTGTTTAAACAGACGTGGCAAGAAAAGAACTAAAAGATAAATAAATAATGGATTGCAATGATTTGCCTGAATTTATATTATTGCCATCAGTCTTGCAGAATTCCAGTGAAACTTTTTTTCCTCTATTAGTTTACTCTCTCATAAGCAATTGGTGAATATAGGATGTCTAATGAAAACTAGGAACAAAGACGGCATTGCCATAACACATTTGGAATGGGCAATTTGAAATTCAAAACGTTTTCAAAGTGGGTTTGGCAAAAATTCAGGATGCCAATGCATAAAGAAGAATAAAGTGAAAAGAATCTGGGGAAAGGGACAGAATGAGACCGGCTTGTCATTAAGTCTTCAAATAAAATCTTTAAATCTCTTATCCATGAAAATGAGATTTAGATTTAAAAGGTTGAGGTGGATTGTGGCAGGTGCTAGGCAGTAATTACACCTCCCAGACTGTCTGTACCTGAACCATGAGTTTTATCATTTAATGCCTTCACTGAACACCCCTGTGAGTGCTGCACCCCTCAGCTCCCCATCCCTGCTACCCAGGAGTTCAGAAAAGGGAGAAAAGGGTCTGCTCTGGTGGCTCTGGGTGCCCTTGAGCCCGACGACACGGAGCAGAGACTTCAGGAGTGAATGTTCTTTTTCCAGATTGTCTGTGCGACCATAGACAACAACAAGATCATCCTGAACATCGATAACAGCAGGATGACAGCTGACGACTTCCGAGTGAAGTGAGTACCGCGGGCTGCCCCCTCCTCTGTCCCCGCCCTTGGAGCTCTGGGGGCAGCTCCCCTGTGACCCAGGACAGCCTGGAGGCTACCCAGGGAAACCTCTAGAGCTGCCCTAAAAAGGGCAGTTCCAGGAGGGAAAGTCTGGGATGGGGATCAGAGTTCTCCGGGAGGCAGAGGGATCTGCAGCCCGGGAGCAGCGAGGGCTCAGCCGAGCTGCTCTTCCAGCACGTGGCGTCTTTAAAAGGAGGAGGTTTCGTTTCTCCTGCCGGAGCTCAGAAACGCTCGTGGTGGTGTCAGACACCGACTGCTCTTTGTCTCTTGCTCCCTCCCCGGCAGGTACGAGACGGAGCTGGCCCTGCGCCAGAGTGTGGAGGCCGATATCAACGGGCTGCGCCAGGTCCTGGACCAGCTGACGCTCTGCAGGTCCGACCTGGAGGCACAGCTGGAGTCGCTGCGGGAGGAGCTCTGCTGCCTGAAGAAGAACCACGAGGAGGTAGGTCCTGCCCCTCTCCTTGCACTGCTGAGGGATCCATCACCTCCCTCGCCGCGGTCCCAGCCCCGGGGTGCTGCTCTGGAGGGCAAGTGGTTGATGGAGACTGTCATGTGAGCTGGGGAGCTGTGAGGGTCCAGCAGAGAGGGGCTTTGCCAGGCTCTGCTCATCCCTTCAGGGGAGCTCGGCTCAGATCTTTTCTCCTGTTAAAAAACTGACCTGATCTGGACGGTGTTTCCAGGAAATGTGCTGTCTGAGGAAGCAATCGACTGGAGATGTGAGCGTGGAGGTCAATGCCTGCCCCGGCCCAGACCTCAGGAAGATCCTGGAGGAGATGAGGTGCCAGTATGAGACACTGATTGAACGCAACCGCAAAGAAGTTGAGGATTGGTATGAGTGCAAGGTGAGTAAATTCCCACAGCTCTGACCTTCCCCAGCCAACACCCAGGCAATGGCCCCCCCAGGGACTTAAATCTTTAATCCATTAAAGCCACACAACAGACTGTAACAGCATTTAGAACGGGTTCAAAGTGACCAAGTGACACAGGGGAGGGATGCTGCTGCCCTGTGTCCTTGCCATGGGGTGAGGGAAACTCCCCAGAGTTGGTGAGACTTGAGGCAGGAATTCTCTGGCTTGGTGATTTCAGATTGAGGAGGTGAATCGGGAGGTCATTACAAGCGGTCAGGAGGTGGAGACGTGCAACAACCAGGTGACTGAACTGAGACGCCAATTGCAAGCCCTGGAAATCGATCTCCAAGCTCAGCTCAGCCAGGTGGGTGACGAGCTGGTGCAAACCTCAGCCCCCTCACGGGATTTGTAGCTAAACACAGCATTTCTCCTGCCTGTATTTGCATCGTGCCCCTTGTCACTCCTCAGAGGGACAACCTGGAGTCGTCGCTGGCGGAGACAGAGTGTCGCTACAACAACCACCTTGGCGAGCTCCAGAGCCAGATCACCTGCGTGGAGCAGCAGCTGGCTGACCTGCGGGCAGAGATGGAGTGCCAGAACCAGGAGTACAAGATCCTGCTGGACGTCAAGTGCCGCCTGGAGCAGGAGATCCACACGTACCGCTGCCTGCTGGAGGGCGGCCAGCAGGACCTTATGTGAGTGTGCCAAAAAGTACGGTGAAAAACACCCTGTGTCCTGGTTATTCCAATTTCTCCCTTACTGACCTACTCAGGCTGCCTGGTGCCAGTGGTGGGGACCTGCTGCCCTGCCCTGTGCCACCAGGAGAGCGGTCTCACTGCAACCTTCTGCCAATTTTCTGCCAGAAAGGGGACCCCACTGAGAGCAGCCGGGACGCTGAAAATCTGTAGCTCTGGTTTTTATCTGTCCTTTCCCTCACTGAAATGTTCTTTTCTGTCCCTTCAGTCAGCAAGGAGGAATTGGTCAGTCTTCTGGTCTAGGAGGAGGAGTTGCAAGAAGCAGTGGGATAGGAGGAGGAGGCATCATTAGGACAAGCCACACTTACACTTCATCTGCCCAGATCCCATCCTGTGCAGCTGCGGAGATCCAAGGTGAGAACTGCCCCACTCTGAGGGTTTCCACAGTTTCCTCTGCTCTAATGCAACGCAGATGGGCAGGAAGAGAGATCTTTCCCATGCAGCTTACAGATTTAATTGACAGTTTTATTGTGGGGCCCCTGGGAAATACAGGATGGGAGCCACAGAGGAGTGGCTGAGAGGAGAGCTTTTGGGAGCTGGGACTCTGCTGAGACACAGGAGAACTGCCAAAGGGAGGAGGGGAAGAGGGATAAAAGGGAGAGGGACAGAGTCAGGAGGCAGGCAAGCCATGGACAGCATGGAGAAGGGACTGATGTGAGATGGGGGACAAAGGAAGGAGCAGGAGAAAGCAGAGTGCCCAGAGATCAAGGTGGAGGTAGAAGAAGCAGGAATAATGGGAACACTGGCAGATAACTGCTAGTCTCAGTTCAAGAGGAAACTTCCAGCCAAACTGAAAAGGAAAGAATGAAATATGGTGAGAGCTGGTCCAGGAAATGAGGGTGAGCAGGGGAATTGCTCCGGCATGGACCCCAGTGCCATTCCCTCATCCACATCTTCATCTTCCACCACCTGGCATTTTTATGGAGAAGGGCAGCCTGTGCTACAGCACAAACAGATCCATCTGCCTGGCTGGCAGGAGCCATCAGACCTTCCCAAGAAGGGACAGTACTTATCTGAAGTTCTAATTGAATTGGCTTGTGAAACGATCACATGTGGGGAATGACAGTGTGGGAAAGAATCTTATTTTTGCCATAAACACAGTAATGTTTCCTTTGATGTCTCCAGTGCCTTGCCGAAGGATTTGTGATTAAGTAGAGAATATCCAACAAGAGAAGCCTGAAGCAGAGCTAAGGATGAAGAGAGAATATTTGCTGCATGTGTCTGCAGAGAGCACGGGGCGTGCTCGTCTGCGCCGCTCAGCCGTGCTAAGCAATGTGCCAGAGGGATGAGCAGAGCGTTGGGCCACATTCTGCTTTGGTTTGCTATTTGCTTTCCCAGCCTGTGTTGCTGTGTGTGGCCCCAGCACCACGACTGTTGCTGGGAGTCAGCCAGTGATCAGCCATCACTAATGTACCTGCTGCTGAAAAAAATGGTCTCTAATAAAACTTTGCTTGTGCCTGATGCAATCAAGAACCTGTGGCTGAGTTCCTTTAGAACACCAGGTACTGAGCCACGGGCACAGGGGGCACCTGGACTGGTTGGGGCCATCCTGCACTGGGAACAAAGCTGGGAGCCAGAGCAGCCTCGCTGACCTGGCAGGTCTTGTCCCACTCCTCCCTGTCACAGCCTGAGGCAGATGGTGCCTGTTCCTGCATGACCCACGTGGACAGGCAGGTCAGGAGACACTTGTGTCCTTCCCACACAGCACTGGGCTGAAACACAGCCCTAGAAAAATCCTGAGCTTCAGTGGGGGAACAGCTGGAGAGAGTTTGCCTCAGTCCCAGTGACACATCTGGGCTGGGCCCTCTCGTACTGCATCACCCAGCCTGGAGGTTGTGATTAGGGTGAAGAGCAAATCTTGGTCTCCCCAACTGATTCAGTTTCTCTTGACAAGCCTTGTATTTGGGCCTATTTCCTTAATTCTGTAAAAATCTTCCCACCACTGGGAAAAGGACTAGAGGCAAAAGGTTTATCTCCTCCAATTTCCCACAATGACTGAGTCATTTACTGGTCACCCTTCTCTTGCAAAGAGTTTCGGCCTGAACGTCAGGAACGGTTGGAAGATTATCTTTAGATGAAACACACCTTGTCTGGGGAGCTAGGGAGGGCAGGGTGGGAGCTGAAAATGTGCAGCTCTCCTGACACCAAAACAGGCTTTACACAGCAGCAAGTCCCTGAAGAAGCTTAACCACCAGAGTGTCAGGGAGCAGGTGAAAGGTGCCCTTGGAGAGAAGATGTCTCAGTAGTATTTCTTTTATTTCATCTACCAGACACTAAGTTCAATAGTATCCATGGGCAAGACAAGAAAATGTAGCCCTGGAACACCTGCAATGACCAAAGTGGCCAAAGGTAGAAGCTTTTAAACCAAGAGTCTAAATCAAGCCATCTTTAAAGTTCAGTTCCAGCCCTACAGAAAGCCTCAGACTTGATGCAGAAATCTCCCAGTAGATGTGCATGGCCAGTGCTTCACAAGAGATCATAAGAGATACATATTGTGCCTATAACTGGCAAATTTCTGTTGGACTCCTCTGGAGCTCAGTTGTTCTGAGCTCTGACTGAGAAGTCAAAAAGCAAACCTTTCCCTTTTCCATTCCCATTTGTCTCCTCCTGCCTCCTTCAGTGCAAAGCCACACAGTGAGATAACCCACTGCTGCCCTTTCTGGCCTCAATCCTTCCCAACCTAGGAATCCTCACACTCTTGTTTCTAAAATTATAAAGGCACTGCACTGAGGCCCTTCCATTTTCCATTCTTTTGGAAACTCTCGGCCATGTAAGATCTATAAAACCTCTCCACTCTCTCCTGGCAGCCCCATCTGATTCCCACCAGCTCAGGGCTGGTTCCTCCTCTTGCGAACTGCTACTGACATCTAGCTGCTCCTCAGGGTTCCCTGGGCTCTTACACAGACCTCCCACCCTCCCCACCGGTCAGAAGCTGAGCACTCTCGCCAAAGGAGCTGCCCTAAATTCCTGAGAGGTGAAAGAGGCCTAATGACAAGGTCAGAAGGACTCTAATGATCCAGACATTACAAATGTGCCTCTGGAGAGCCCCTGGGTGGTGGTGGGGAAGGCTGTACAGCCTCAGCTCCTGTGATGTTGTTTGTGGACCTACGAGTTGGGATGCACCTGGAAGGCAGCTCAGCAGAGGCAGCTTATGATTAACAGTCCCCCAGCAGAAAACACCCTGGAAACACCCCATTTATTAAAGAGCTGCTAATTATGGAGCTGCAAACATTGGAAACTACATTTCCATAAGATTTCCGTATTTCTTTGTGCTAATGAGACAGACCCGGGAAGCTTAGGAGTTCAAGTAACTGAATGAAAACAGGAGGAAAAGCTTCATTTAATCTTTTACGGTTTCAGAACAATCACTTAATTTCATCTCAGTTTAACTGGTGCCCTCATTTCCTGAAGGCCAGCAGGAAAAAACCAGCGAGGCAGAGGGAAGAAGTGTGTGGTTTGAGGCTCCTGGGCACAGTCCAGGTGGGTCTGAGGGGCAGAAGGGACCGAGGTGTCCAGAGGGATCAGGACCGGGCAGGCAGACACCCTCCCCTCTCAAGGAGCAGTGTCAGCCCTTTGTTCCTGCCTGTGCTGCTCCGATGTGCTGCAGTGATAACCGGGGAGGAATGTGTGCTCACTCAGGAGAGATGCTGCAGACAGCAGTTGGGAAACTCCTGGAGGAATCATCCACAGCCCGGGCGAAGCTTCCAGGGACGCAGCTCTCGGCAGTTTCGGTTCGTTCCTGCCGCCACGCCCTGGCTCCCAATTGTGTTCTCCGGCCCTAGGAATGAAATCTGGCTTTTTCTCCCCGTGCACAGCAACTTTATTAGAGGTTTTACCTATTCTGAGCTTTGTTTCTGTGTGTTTGGGGCTGGAGGGAGGCCCGGAGTGGCAGGCAGGGCAGGCACCACGGCTGGGCCCAGCTGCAGCTTTGGGTAAAATCACTTTGGGAAGTCTCTCTACACCTGTCTCCAGCTTGCTGGAGGTATCACTGGAATGCTGCTGGCTTTTATGGCACTGGATAAGAAACATCCAAAGGGGCAAAGATAAGGGGAAGGCATCTTTTCAACAGAAAGAAGAGCAATAAAATGATGGGCAAATCCACAAATGCTGGGATAATTCAGTCCTTTGGTAAATGGGATGGTTTACCTGCCATAACACAATCTATTTCAGTTGACAATGCTATTTCAGTGAGAGTTTGAAGTTGCTCTTCCCTGGTGAAGCAGGCTTGGAGAATTTCTCACAGAGAAGGGTTGATTTCAGACAGCTCAGGAATGCCTGTCCCTTGCTCCTGGAGCAAGGGCTCCCAGGGAGAGGTCCAGTGGTCTGGAATCTCAGCAAAAACATCTCATGAAAATGAGCTCAGCCTCACTTTTGATGTCAGAAGTGGGAAAGGATCCCTATGTTTTTATTTTCCCCGCCTAGTTAAGATTCGGAAATTTTACTGACAGAGAAACTCTAGTTTGTACCAAACCCACCTTCTCCAAGCCCCTGTGGAGCTGCACTGGGCAGAGACTGCTCTGCAGCTCCATCAGCAGCTCTGGCTTTATATGTGCCAGGACAGCAATCCCGAGGCTCTGATTATTGACAGAGAAATTGGCCATAGGATGTTTCCACTTCCATCCACTGTTTCAAAACCACCCTTTCCCAGCAACAATTACAATCCATCATGAGGAAAAGTGCAGAAATTATCTTTCACTGAACAACAGGAAATATTTAAAGCACTTTTACCTTCTTTTACACTCTCCACATAATGAAACAAATCCTTTGTGAATTACTGGAGAGCCACAATCATATATTAAGAACCTTTCATCCGTGCCAATTAAGAGATCCCTCCTTGGTCTCACTTGTCTCATAGCAGAGTGTTCCAGATTTGTCATTTTGCCAGTGGAGAGATTTAAAGGTTAATCTCTGTGTCTCTGATCTTTCCACAGAGTTTCTTACATCATTCCTCATACATCATTCGAGAAGCAAACTTAGTATTTCTGCTTTCTTTTTCATCTTGCATATTCCAACCTCAGCACCTTGCATGAAAACTGCTTATTCAACTCAAAATAAAATGAAAATAAATTAATGAGAGATAAAGAGCTCTTTGATGCAATAACCTTTAATGATTTCTTCCTGGTATGTAATTTAGGACAGTGTTTTTCCTGGCTTAATGCTGTTAAGTTTGCATCACAAACAAAAAGCTGGTGATTCATAAAACATTATTGCTAATGCATTTTTGAAATTAGCAAGAGACATGTAAAGCATCTTCCTCGTCTACCAGGCTCCTTGAAAGGAAACTTCCCTTTGAGAAATTATTCTTGGCACCAATGGCTGGAGCAGCCAGCCTTATGGGAAGAAGGAGCAGTGGTGACACCCACTGTGGAAGGTATAAATAGGGACGGGCGGCCACGGACAGCTCGCAGTCTGATTCCGTATCAAGCTGTGCATCTTGCTTTGGGCTTCTGCTTGCCTTTGCCAGCCGCTGTCGCCATGAGTTGCAACATTAAGGAGACCATTACTGTGTCTAGCAAAGGCAGGAGCAGCGGTGGCAGCTGCATCATTGGTGGTGGTGGTGGTGGAGCACGGATTTCTTCCTATGGGATGGGCAGCGCCAGAGGTTTCTCTGGAAGGAGCTACTGCGGTGGAGTGAATTATGGAGGGGGACTGAGCGTCGGTAGCTTGGCTGGTGGGAGCTATGGAGGTGGCAACTGCTATGGCAATGGCCTGGGGTTTGGCCTGGGAGGAGGGGTGGTGGTTGGGGGTCTCGGGGGCGACTGCTTGCTGTCGTCCTGCGATGAGAAGGTCACCATGCAGAACCTCAACGACCGCCTGGCCTCCTACCTGGACAAGGTGAAGTGCCTGGAGAAGGAGAACGCTGAGCTGGAGTGCAGGATCAGGGAGTGGTACGCGACACAGGGCCTGTCCTGCGAGCCCCGGGACTACAGCTGCTACTACAAAGAGATCGAGGACCTTCAGAACCAGGTAAGAGCCCTCTGGGTTGTTCCTCCCATTGACAGCTCAGTTTCTGTTTAGAACCCACTGCGGTTGTTGGGGGAACTTTGGTGCTGCTGAATGTGTTCACAAGCACAAATTTTGGCAAGATCCCCGTTGCTGAGTGTGGGGGCACATCAAGGACGGGTGCTGCAAGGTGGTAGGGGTGGGAGAGCCCTCTGGAAAAGGGAAAGGATGGTTTGGTACATTGTGTTTGGGGTACACAACTGTAAATAGGGTGTTACCAGTGTGCTCTTGAGGAAATGTAGGGGTGTCAGGTCTGTAGGGAAAGCAAAGCAAGGAGAACTATGGAACAAGGGCAAAACATACACACTGAATGCTTTATCAGGTGAAACATTATAAATTTAGGTGAGGAAAGCTGATTATTGAAACTGATTGTCACAGGGGCACAAACAGCCTCACACTAATAAATCCACAATAAAAGCTGATCCGAAGGCTTAAAGACACCTTCCAACCATCTTCCCTGAAGTTCCTGAAGCCCAGAACACTCCAGCTGGGATATCAGTTGAGATTCAATGACTTAAGGAAGGAAGGTTCTTTAGGTTCACTTTCTGAAGCCTCTTTGGAACTTGCCTTCAGATCTCGAAATTGAGATGCCCCATCTCACAACTCTTTAACTCCCAGGCTCTACATAACTGATCCCTTTGCTGACTGTGAGTAAAGGAGGCAAAGCCCCCTCCTTCAAGGGACTAGGTTACTTCAGTGAGAAGGTAACAGAAAAAGGGAACTGTGAAGAGTTACTGCCTGACTGCAGTGCAGAAAGACCTACAAGGTAGAACAGGAGAGAAGGAGACATCTCTCGTGGTCTGCTCTTTTCCAGATTGTCTGTGCAACCATCGATAACAACAAGATCATCCTGGACATCGATAACAGCAGGATGGCTGCCGATGACTTCCGTGTGAAGTGAGTGCCCCCTCTGAACCTGCTGCCTCCCCCCCTGCCCCTTCCCACCTCGCTGGGGAGGCTCAGAGCACTAATTACAGAGGCTCCAGACACGTCTCCCCACACCACCGTGGCAGGGAAGGGTGATGATGAAAGGCATTTTTGCTCCTGGTCACCAGCCCTCCCCTTAATTAGTGTTCTCGGGTAAAACATTTAGCAACAGCGTTTGTGGTAAGGCTGGGGACGGGCGCTGCAGGGAGTGGTCCACTTCCAACCCCAGACCAGAACTGATGGGATCAGCAAAGCAGAAATGCAGCTGAGTAAGTGATGCCAAACATCCAGTGAGCGGGAGCAGGGAGAAAAACAGCATGGACAGCAAACGCAGAGCAGAGCAGGGAGCTGGGAAAGGAGATCTCAGCAGGAAGAGAGCCCGTGTGGGATGTTGCCACCCTGAATCTGTGCTTTCCTGCACAACCCAGGTACGAGACGGAGCTGGCCCTGCGCCAGAGTGTGGAGGCCGATATCAACGGGCTGCGCCAGGTCCTGGACCAGCTGACGCTCTGCAGGTCCGACCTGGAGGCACAGCTGGAGTCGCTGCGGGAGGAGCTCTGCTGCCTGAAGAAGAACCACGAGGAGGTAGGTCCTGCCCCGGCTGAAAACTTGCCCTCACCACCCTGCTCTGAATTTAAAAGGTTTTCATGGCACAGCCTTCCCACCAAACCCTGCTGGGGGCTCAGACCCCTCTGCCTTGGGGATGGGGAGGGAGCTGTGCCAGAAGGGGGAAGGTTGTTGCTGACTCCAGTGGATGAGAAAATAAATTACCCAACAGATTTGTTGGAAAACGACTTGCACCATCCTCCAGTGCCTTTCACGGCCCCAGCTGGAGGCAGCTCTAACAGGGAGGGCAGTTCTTGGCCACCGAGCTCTGCTCTTCTCTGCTGCCTTCCTAAAGCCAGTATGAGCTGACCTGGGATTTATTTGCAGGAGATGAACTGCCTGAGAAAGCAATCGACTGGAGATGTGAGTGTGGAGGTCAATGCCTGCCCTGGACCAGATCTCAGGCAAATCTTGGAGGATTTGAGATGCCAGTATGAGACGCTGATAGCGCGGAACCGCAAGGAAGTCGAGGATTGGTACGAGTGCAAGGTGAGTGACACACACCTGAACCACACTGACACACACCCCCCACGGCTCAGGGGCCTCTCAGAGACCAGACATGGAGACAATAAGCAGTTCTTGCCTCTCAGTGAAGCCCAAGAGCAGCACTCATTATACCCTGTGTTCCACAGGAGCCACAGGCCTGTCTGACCAGTTTGTTGTGCCCCATCTGGAACAGCAGCATTTGCCACAAGGCCTTGTGGTGTGCTGCTGGAACACAGATATTCCACATTTGGATTAAAGGGACTTACTAGCCACGGGGCTAATGGGATTTGTAAAATGAACAAGCACAGGAGCCAGCAGGGAACACCCTGTGCACAGAGAACCTGCCCTGCTCCCTTTTGCTTTTGCTGAACACTCCCTGTGTTCTGCTCCTGTCAAACCAAGTCCCACGTACCCAGACCACTCCTGAAGCTCTTTACCCTGCATTGGTGATTTCAGATTGAGGAGGTGAATCGGGAGGTCATTACGAGCGGTCAGGAGGTGGAGACGTGCAACAACCAGGTGACTGAACTGAGACGCCAATTGCAAGCCCTGGAAATCGATCTCCAAGCTCAGCTCAGCCAGGTGGGTGACGAGCTGGCTCAGCTCTGACGTGGTCCCTGCTGGGTTTCTTGGTGCCAGCAGCCAGACCCACCAACCAGCACAGTGGTGCTGACTGGCTCCCTCATTTCCAGACTGGAAATTGTAAACACTTGAAATGAACGTTGTTTCTTTGCTCGTCTTGTTTATCAGAGAAATAATTTGGAATCGTCTCTGGCTGAGACCGAGTGCCAGTACAACACCCTCCTGGGTGAGCTACAGAACCAGATCACGTGCGTGGAGCAGCAGTTGGCTGAAATAAGGGCGGAAATTGAGTGTCAGAACCAGGAGTACAAGACCTTACTGGACGTCAAGTGCCGCCTGGAGCAGGAGATCCAGACCTACCGGTGCTTGTTGGAAGGAGGACAGCAGGACCTCATGTATGTACATCTCTGAATCCACTAGAGAAAACATGAAATTATCACAGATCTGTGTTACAGACTGGGAATCCAGCCTGATCTTTATTATTAATGCCTTCTTTGATGTGAAGAAGTTGTCTTATGAGCAACTTCACTGTGATGAACATTCAAATCAGAATTAAATGTCACTCCCCTAGGATCTGCAAAGCAGAGATACCAAATCTGATAATTGCTGGTGACAACACTGTCATTCCTGGCATTAGGACAGTCTCTTCTCTGTGGTGAGAACTGTCAAAATGGAAATTAATTGCAATTAATTGGCAACTGCATTGCAGTTCTATGCCGGGGGAGAGCACAAATGCAAAGCAACTCCAGAAGCGATAGAAAATGTGTTGTAAAATACTCTAACCCTTCTAAAGGACGTAGTTTGTGTCGTGTTGCCAGTCAGCAGGGACACACCAAGTGCTGAAATTCCCTGTCTGTCTCACCAGTCACGGGGGAGGAATCGGAACTGGCGGAGGGGTCATCAGGACGAGCCACACCTACACAACCACTTCAGCTGCCCACTGCCAGCCCCAGGTCCCACCCTGCAAGACTGGAGATATACAAGGTAAGGGCCATGTGCTCACAACGGGAAAACCTCCTCTGTTTGGTTTGCTCCCGAGCTCCAAGGCCCGGAGACAGCACATTCCTAGGATGTGTCACCATTAAAGCAAATTATTTGGGGAATATCTGGGGTTTCCTGGGTTGCCGCCATCTGCTCCAGCTCAGCAGTGCATTCTAGAAACAAGGGCACCACACAGAGCCAATTTCTGTTACCTGAAGGATTTAACCTCTGTTCCAGTCAAATAATGCTGCTGTGTTTTCTCTCCAGTGACCTGCAGGAGAATTTGTGATTAAGGAGGAACGGACTGGAAGGTGACAGGGAAACCCAGAGACAAACCCAGAACACTCCGTGTTCGCTGCACCCTCTGTGCAGAGAAAGTAGAAGTAACTCAGCGACGCTTGGCCACGTAGCTAAAGGGGGTGCCAGGAGCCCCCTCCTCTGTTCTGCTCTTCTGTTCTGCAATGCTGTAAACCTCTAGAAATCACCTGATTTAGTCAGGGTCACTAACGTACCTGCTGCTGAAAAACGTCTCTAATAAAAAACTTTGCTTGTGCCTGATGCAATCAAGAACCTGTGTCTGAAACTGAGTTCCTTTAGAACAGCAGGTGCTGAGCCACGGGCACGGGGGGCACCTGGACTGGTGGGGGTCATCCTGCACAGAGAACAGCCTCGCTGACCTGGCAGGTCTTGTCCAGCTCCTCCCTGTTGCCACAGCCCGAGGCAATTGTTGCCCGTTCCTGTGTGACACGGGAGGAGTCAGCCAAGCCAGAGGAGCTGGAGTTCAGTGAAAGGGGAACAGGGATGAGTGACAGAAATCCCCGTGCCAAAGCTGCGTATCCATACACAGGTACTGGCTCAGCAGCCATCCCTGGTGCACATCTCCAGCTGCTCTCCAGATGTGCCAGGTGTTAAAACTGTGAGATGAGTTGGTGCTGGGGAGTTCAGTGTTAGTCACCCATCTCAGCAGCTCAGCGCTGCAGCCACGTGGGGGAAAGGGGAGTCACTCGAGAGGGAGGGGTGGCCCCACCTGGCCCCTGGAATTGTGCAGTGTGAGCATGTCTGGGTGTTGCTGCCTCTCGGCAGAGCGAGTCCCACCTCCCCTGTGCGGGACCCCTGCCCAAGAAGGGGGACCCTGGGTGGACAGTGCCTGTCAAGCCACGTGCTGAGATGACAGCACTCAAATGTTCTCAGCAAATCTCCTCTCACAGAGACAGCCGAGGGGTGGTTGGACACCCACAGCTGTGCAGGGACACCCCCAGGATGGAAAAGAGCCCATGTCTTGAAAGCCCCTTTTTGTGGTTTATATGACACGGCACCAAGATTTCCCACACCCTAAACGCGTGTCAGATATTTTGGGAGTCCTTTGCTGAGAAATTCAAAAAGCATTTGAAACGTAGAAGCAAATGCCAAACCCCGCTCCTGACTGTGCCACACACATGGAAAAGAGCTTTTCTGCCCCTGCTCTAGCCGCGTTCTGCGCTGCAACGAGCCGGGAGAGGGGACGGGCAAAGGGAGGGCGGCATCTGGGCTGTGAGGAAGAGCAGAAGGAACAAGAGTGATCCCTGGCGGCCGGGAGGGACGGGCAGCTCCTTCACAGCTGCTGATCCCAGCTCCGGGAAGGACACCGGGAGCTCCTGAGCCACCACCGCATCCTCCAGGGGCAGGGCAGGGTCGCCTCCTGCTCTTCCCTCACTCGGATCTCTCCCGGCAGCTCCGCTGGTGCCAAAACCCCCCGTACAAAACCCCGGGAGCTGCTGCTTGCTCCTCAGGGAGGATTTTGACTGAGCAGCGTGAAAAAAGATCCTCCGGAATGAGAGAAAGATCCTCATTGAAACTCCTCTTGTACCACAAACAGCAACACGAAGCACCTGTGAAAATATTTATATTTTATATATATTTTATATATATATATATCATATTGGGTTTCGTTGTTTGTTTTTCCCAGAGGAAAGAGAAATTTAAAATATTTATACTGGGTTTCTTTTATTTTGTTTTATTTTTGTTGTTGTTTTTTTTTTTCCCCCCCAGAGGACAGAGACACTGAACGTGTGTTTGCCTGAGAACACAGGGCAAAACAGACCTATCCAAAAACTGTCCAGTTTGGACAGAGACTGGAGCAGAGGTTTTCCACCAGCACTGTATTTGATGTCAGTAAAACAATTAAGAGCAGGCTGGAATAATCAATGATCCTGACATGCAAGTGCCGCTTGTGCCGAGGAACAAGGAAATGGAGAAAGCGCCTGGGAAGTCCTGGCACTTCCCAGCTCTCCCCATCAGGTGTCAGCTGTTCCCAGCTGGCAGATCCGATGGAATCGCGGACCTGTCAGTGTCTGTCCTGCTCCCGACCCCGGGCCTGGCCCTGCTCTGCCCCAGGAGGGCAAACATCGTGTCACTGCGTTACCCGAGTCTGAGACTCTCATTAAAGTAGGGCTCACATTTTCCTAAGAGGCCCAAAGACAGTAAACTGGGCTAATCCTGTCTGTGGCTGAGCGGAATTAGTTGCTGGTAGCCTACCCAGCAGAAGTCTAATATGTGATTAAAATAATAGGTATATAAAGAATAAATATTAAATTAAATAAAATCGTATAAATGTATAGAAATTCTAAACGAAGATGTAATTATCGACAATCTACAGCAGTTTCAGCCCTGTCCAGGCCCCCTGCCCTGCAGCAGGCTGGGCAGTGTTCCCTCTGCGCCCACCGTGCCGTGGGATCCCGACACATTCTGCTTTTCACCACACGGGATATTTGGAGATATTTGGAGGTGCGGGAGCTGAGAACCGCCCGGCCCTGGGCTGCAGGTGCTCTCTAGAGGGCACTCGGCTCCCACCGAGGGCAGAGATGAGCGTCAAACCCGGAGCCGGGGGCTCGGCTCATCCTGCCCCAGCAGAGCCGGGTGAAGTGGCGTGTGCGGGACGTGCCGGGGACATCCCTCTGCGGGAACACATGGAACACGCTGTGACCCGCACATCCCGCTGCGGGAGAACAGGGAACACGCTGTGACCCGCACATCCCGCTGCGGGAGAACAGGGAACACGCTGTGACCCGCACATCCCGCTGCGGGAGAACAGGGAACACGCTGTGACCCGCACATCCCGCTCCAAGCTCCACCGGTATTTAATGGTCTCACCCCGATTCCGTGTGTGACAGCTCAGGGAGGGCTCAGTGTCCTTCCCCGCCGCCTGCGGACCCCCGGTGCCCTCCCTGCCCACCCCCCCGGGGTTTTGCCGTGCGGGGGTGTGCGGGACGGATGCCAGGCCGAAACTCCTTCGCTGGTTTGCTAATACCTGTTTATGTTTCCAGCGGCAACACCGGGGTTATTTTGCATCACCGTCGCTGGGCGGGAGCGCAGCGAAACTCGGCGGCCCCGCGGGGGCTGCAAATGTGCCATAATGACCCTTTGTTAAGGAGGGTCTTGCCAGTGGGGCAGCATCAGAGACCCCAGAGTCAGCTGGGGCAGGGGCTGCTTGGGCCCAAAACGCAGCAGTTCCCAACCCAGGGGTTTGTGTTCTGCAATCTCTTAGGGCTCTGACTCACCTAATCGCTGTTCCTATCACAGCCACCATCGCTCCCTTGGGTGGTGGAGCTTTTGAAGGTGCCCTTTAAGGTTTCATCACCACTCGTCTCTGCAATAGGGAGTGAGTAACAGATGGGGCAGAACGGAGGCAGGAATTACGTCTTCTCCTACAGGAGGGATGTTTGCTGGATCGGGCACCCCTGGCTGCCCCTCCCTGGGGGGCAGGGCATCACCCCCCATGCCGAGTCCAGCTTTATTGACCACTGGGGGAACGTGGTGTGTTTGGACCAATGGACAAATGGGGCAGGTTCCTGGTCTTTTGACAGAATAAACACGAGTGAGCCCTAATATGTTACAACTGATTTAATTCAGTTTTCAAACATCTAGCTTTTTGTTGGGATGGGGAAAAAACCCTCCTCATTTAAATTTTAGGGGAGAGGAGAAGAGCTTTGTGCTAAGTGTCAGGCAGCTGAACCTCACTGGAAGGAAGAGCGGTGTACAAATGAGAAATTTTCACCCTCTAACACAGTCACACTGCAGGGCCTGGCTTTCTTCTCCACTGTGGAGAAATCCTACAGGATTATCTGGTGTTAATAAAACTGCCTGATGATAATATAATGGGAGTTAGTTTATAGCATATAATTATGAGAATGAGTCATATTCCCCAGGTAGATATTTCATAGCTTTTCTCCGTGTAGCAACATAAGCAAATTGAATATTCCTGACAAGACCTGACCAGGAGAAGGAAGGATGGAAAAGGATCCCTCTGAAGCACCAAAAAGGGTGGGCAACAGTCCAGTCATTCCCCCTGCGATGTGCTCAGCAGCCTCAGCACTTGTCCCAAACACATCAGTGTGGGGAGGGCGTGAATGTGGAGCTGGAAAAGGTGGTGCCAGGGTCTGGGAGGAGCCACGTGTGCCCACCCACACCCCAGCCTGGGCTGCCCCCCCTGGCAGCCTCACCACCTTATTGCCACACACCCAAAGGGAACAGGCTTCGTCCCCCGGCCTCTGCTTCAGCCAGCACACGTCTGGGCTGTGTGGAACACACAGCAACTCTGCCACTGAAGTGCTGGGTGAAATCCTGCCTGTGCTGGGGGAGCCTTTCAGCCTTAAATAGTCCACCCTCCTCCCTGGGCAGGAGCTTGTAGCAGTTTCATCACAGGAAAAGGGAGAGGCCCATTGCAAACATCTGCGGGGCCACCTGCAAGGCACCTTCCTCCTCCTCCTCCTCCTCCTCCTCCTCCTCCTCCCCCTCCCCCTGTTTGGGCCCTGACCAGTTTTTGGCTCTGCTGCACTGAGCAGCCTCAGCCTCAGATTCCAGAAGGTTTTGCTGTCCCGTTTCATGGGTACCACTGGGGATCCTTCCAGTTCCTGCAGAGTTTATTGCCATCTCTGTGATGTTCCATTTTCCCAGCCCTCCAGCTGCACTCCAGCAGCATCTCTAGATTTTGCTGGAAACATTATCTAAGATCACCCAGGAAAACTCAGAGTGTTGCAAGGGCCTCTGAAATAAAACATTCCTTTCAGGAACCATTGGTTCAGTCACTTCTAGCTCTGACCCTGGCCAGGATTCCCAGATACACTGAATCATCAGGCTTTCTCAGTTTTAAGGAGATAAGCTTCACTCTTGAGGAAAGCTGCCTGCACCAATTCTTGGGAAAAAATGGCATTATATTTTCCTTTCATGTATTAAACATAAAGCTTTTAAGTTGCACACCAGCATCCTCCCTGATATTCAAACCATCCAAACATGTTCTCCTGGGAAGGGAAGACAGGAAGCTTGGTCCACCTGAAAGGAATGACTGATGTAAAAGATGTAATAAGCATCTTTGCAGAAAAAAAACCAAACCAAAACAAAACCCTTCAGCAGAATTATACAGAAAACACAGATTTGTACCCATGTCCCTGTATCAGGGCTGTCAGCAGCTGGAAGAAACAGTTAAACAGAACCTAAGCCAAAGGCTCCATGAGCCAAAGCAGCTGGAAGTGTTGAAGAGAATTTTGTTTACTCGAGAGAAGAGGGTTTCTTGCTGTAATGAGCTAAAATTATCCCCCACACTCCATTAAATGTTGTAATGAACTATTTAAATTCCTACAGTCCAGGGGAGGCCTCGCTCCTCAGACGTTTCGGAGATGAAGTGGAGCAGAAGATGGAACGTGAGGCGTGTCCTGCTGCGTGGGCCAGGGTGTGCTGGGAGGGGCCTTTTACAGAAAGCTGTTTCCACAAACACTGGCTGTAAAGCCATAACAAACAAACCTCTTAATTAGCAACAACCAACAGCACAAAGGCCGAGCGAGAAAACAACAATATCCCAAATCAATATGGGAAATTGGGTATCACACCACGGTGTGACAGGTAACAGACTGGGATTTGCTCAGGATCGGGTGCCTGGAGGGAGGACAGGGTGAAATGCCACTGTCTGAGGCTCAGGGTGAGGGGAGAACTCAAAGGAGCTGTTCTGCACTTGTTGTAACACCCTTTTTCATAATTAAATTGTTATTTATAAAACACAGTGGTAGAGGTGTGATTGGAATGATTGCTGGCACGTGACATTTGCCAATGTTCTCTGAGCTTTTATGAGATATTACAAAGAAGTCAGGGTGGTTCATTGTACCTACAGCTCACATCCTGGGATAGGCTTTCCAAAGGCAATAAAGGACTAATAATAAGGAACACACAGCAAAGGATAACCATAAATCTATGAAAATATCAGTTAACTATAAAAAAATCAGCCAGGATTCCTTGACAAGTATCTGAGCATTAGAAGAGACACAGGAACATCCATCACTGTCCCTTATTGTGGCAGAGTGTTTGTTGTTGTGTTGAGAGGGATGTGACCAGGACGAGGTGAGTTTCTTTGGGATGACTGTTAAGCCAGTGCACTAGATCTCAGCGAAGATCTCCCTAACTCAGAGCCACCCAACAGAAATTACATGTTTTGTGCGAATAAACAAACGGTCACAAACACTTAGAGGAAGGGTTAAGCTTCCTGACACTGCCAAGCATCTCCCTTTGGCAAATTAGGGCTTGCAAATGCACATGGAAAGCGGGTACTCCCTTCCACGGAGACACCCACCCTCCGTCCCAGCTATAAATGCAGAGGAGGCCAGCTGGAACTCGGAGCTATGATTCCAGGCCAACTGTAAGACCAGCTTTGAGTTCTCACCTGAGTTAATTGCTGCTGCCACGATGAGCTGCGGCTCGAAGCAGCCCCTGAAGAGCTGCCTGCGAGGGAGCAGTGCCAGCAGCGGGGGAGGAGGGGAGGGCAGCTCGCATTCCTCGGCCTCCTCGAGGAGGATCTCCTCCAGGAGCAGCATTGATGGCAGGTTTTCTGGCAGCAGTTGTGGTGGAGGAAGCTCCCGGAGCAGCTATGGTGGGGCAGCTGGTGGGTACAGGAGTATCAGGCGCAGTAGCTACGGAGGAGGGATGAGCAGCCGCAGCTGTGGAGGAGGGATGGCTGCTGGATACTGTGGAGGGGGAATGGGAACAGGCTTCAGGTCAGGGGGCAGCAGGTTTGGTGCTGCCTGTGGAGGAGGCTTTGGTGGAGGTGGTGCTGGTTTCAGCGGTGGCAGCTTCGGCTTTCACGGAGGGAATGTGGGGATTCTCTCCAACGACGAGAAGCTGACCATGCAGAGCCTTAACGAGCGCCTGGCTTCCTACATGGAGACCGTCAGGAATCTGGAAATGGAAAACACTCAGCTGGAGCAATTAATCAGGGAGTGGTACCAGAAGCAAGGTCCTTCTGGGCCAAAGGACTACAGCCACTATTATGGACAAATTGAAGAGCTTCAAAACCAGGTAGGATGCTCTTTGCCAGAGGAGTTTGAGCACTGACAGGCTGAGAGGTTCTCAGGGAATGTTTGCCCCTGCAAACAAAGTTGTTTCTCTTCTAGATTGTGAGTGCAGCTGTGGACACCCACAAGGTGCTTTTGGACCTGGATAACACGAGGATGACTGCAGAAGACTTTAGAGTAAAGTAAGTATATATTCCTCTTTTCCAGCCACTGATTTCCTTCCTCCTGCTTTCCTGAACTTCATAAATTCATTCCATAAGCAAATATCTATCCACAGGGACTTGGGTTCCTCCTGGTTCTATGGCAGCACAACTGAAATAATTTGTGAAACTTCAGAATTTTCAATATTTCTAGAATGGTCTTTGGTGGGAATGCTGTCTCTGAACCAGACAGATGGAACCTGCACAGAGGTGCAGGTCAAAGAGATGATGAATAAAATGAAATATTAAAAATGAAATATTAAAGTTCAATATTAATATTAAACTTTAAATTTATTAAGTATAAAGAATAATGATATTAAGTAATATTAATGTGAAGTGATAAGTACTGGCTGATGATTTCCTAATTCTGCTGCTTGAGAGATGCTACATGCTCCAAAGTACAGACACAAAAGCAGACACTGATACTGGAATAGGTGGACTTTTCCATAAATAACATCAGTAGGAGAAGGTGTGGGATGGGAAGAGCAGGACTGACCTCTCTGCACTGCCCAGGTACGAGACCGAGTGTGGGCTCCGGCAGAACGTGGAGGCTGATCTGAACAGCCTGAGGCCCATTTTGGACAGCCTGACCCTGTGCAGGTCCGACCTGGAAATGCAGTTTGAGTCCCTGAAGGAGGAGATGGTCGACCTCAAGAAGAACCACGAGGAGGTAAAGCAAAAAAAAAAAAAAAGAAAAACAATAAAACCTCTCAAAGTGGAGGTGTGGGGAGGTGCTGCAAGGGAAACCTCGGCATGAAATACCCACCAAGGGCAGGGCCAGGCTGTGCCTGGGGGGGCCCCTCAACAAGCAATCAAGGCCAAATAATTACAACACAACCCATATATATATATATGTAGTTGAAAGGCTCCATTTGTGTTCATTGTCCTGGGCCTGGCTTTTCTCTGCAGGACATGAAGCAGCTGGAATCCCAGTCCAGCGGGGATGTGAATGTGAAGGTGAACGCTGCTCCAGGAGAGGACCTGCTGAAGAAGCTCAATGAGATGAGACAGGAGTATGAAGCCATTATTCAGAAGAACCGTGCAGAGGTTGAAAAGTGGTATGAAGGCAAGGTAAAGGGTGACAGTTGGAACATTCATATTAAAAAGGAAAAGATCAGCTCCTGTAGAGGAATGACACATCTATTGCTATTAGGAAATAGCAGTAGCATCCCTTTGACTGAAATAAAAGAAATCACAAGTGGGCTTGAACTGCTCTGGCAGAGCCACACAAGGAAGTGTAACAGCACCATATTACCAGTGGCCCTTCTGCAACTTTGAGTTTTCACCTAATTATTTGCTGCTGCCACTCTGAGCTGTGTCTCCAAGCAGGCCCCCAAAAAACCGTTCCAGGTGGTCCCACGATAAACCTCTGTGTTGACATTGTACGTAAAAAACTCAGAAACCCCAGTTTCTGTACATTAATTTTTCAGATGGAGGAAGTGAGTCAACAAGTCCACTCAACTGGCCAGGAGGTGGAATCGAGCAACCGGCAGATCTCTGAGCTGAGGCGTGAATTTCAGAGCCTGGAGATTGAGCTGCAGTCGCAGATCAGCATGGTAGGTGACGATTGCTCCTGATCCTCGGATGCACAAAGAACCCAGGGGTGGCTGGCACAACACTCAGTGAGGATGCTGGGTGAGATTTGTCTCACAGTGGGGGCACAAGAACTCTCCGATCCCACCACATTCCCACCGGCTCTGCATTTTGTCCCCCTGCAGGTCGGCTCTTTGCAGTCCAACCTGGAGGACACGGAACGTCGCTACAACCTGCAGCTGCAGCAGATCCAGGGCATGATCGGCCCCTTGGAGGAGGAGCTGGCCAGCATCCGCTGCGAGATGGAGAGCCAGAACGAGGAGTACAAGATGCTCCTGGGCATCAAGACCCGCCTGGAGCAGGAGATCCAGCAGTACCGGGCTCTGCTGGAGAAGGGGCAGCACGGCCTGAAGTACAGAATCAGGTACAGACATCAGTTTATTAACTTGCCACTCTGCAATCGGGGGGAGAGGAAAGCAGCAATGTTTATGTTGGGAACCGGTGCAACTGATTAATCATCAACGTATTTACTACAACCACAAGAATTCCAATGGAATCTAAATCTTAGCTGGCAGCTGGACTTTTAAAAAAAAATATTTAGAATTGCGATTTGCCACTTCTTGCCCCAGAGTACCAGCAGGAAGTGCTGCTGTCTGGGAAAATGAAAGGTAAGAAGGAAATAACACACCCATTCCTGCTTACAGACCCGCACAGGGAGGAGCTGATGGTGGATCTTCAGGAGGAGGAGGTGGTCATGGAGGGGGAAGCAGTGGAGGAGGAACTGGAGGATCCTATGGAAGATCTTCCTCTTCTGAAAGTGGAGGAGGAGGGAGCGGAGGAAGAGCAGGAGGTGGAACCTGTGGCAAAACTTCAGGTGGAGGAGGTGGCAGTGGAGGAGGAGGAGGAGGAGGAGGAGGTGGGGGCAAATCCTGCCTCTTCCGCTCTTCATCATCCCAGTCCCAGCCTGGTGACACTTGTGAAAGCCCAGGTAAAAATGGAATAAAGAAGTACATCCTGCCATTAACCATCCTCTCCGAATAGCAGGAAGGGATATGACAACTTCCTTCCTGGAAACACTTTGCTATTTTTCCCCAGTTGTGTTTTAAGGGAACTCTGACATTTGTTCTTAAGCAGTAACAACCCAACATGGCAGCATTGTCACAGTGACTCGACTGAAGAGGGTGGCATGAAGGGTTGTGTGGAAAGAGAAAATGAAGGGGGAGAAAGGGAAAACGATGCCCAGTCCAAAGCATGCAGGGAAGTAGGGAAGTCAGTGGTTAGAAATGTCACTGGTGTTAAGGGGGATGGTTAAAGCAGTTGGAACACTGCAAACATTTCAAATATCAGGGGAATTGGCTGCAAAAGACTCAAGTATCAAAAGACAGAAAGGTCTGATCTGTGTCTGATTTCCTGGCTGTGGTTCCAGGAAGTGCTGAAAACATGAAGCTGTGCCGGGAAGGGAACAAATCAGTGGAGAGAGGAGCAACCATGGAGGAAGTGTCCGAAGCCATAAAACACATGAGACTGGGTAAGGCTCCAGGTCCTCACAGCACCTCAGAAAAATGCCTGAAAAAGGGGAATATGAACAGGAAATTGTCAGTTTTAGGAAGGTTCATGTCCACTTTGATCCTGGTTTGAGGTTTCATCAGCCTCTGTCAGTCAGTCTGTCTCCCAAACACGCTGTTTCCACCGCAGACTGACAGTCATGACATGAGAGCTGGCTCTCACCCAAAGGGCCTGAAGCCATCAGTGCAGACAGCAGGAACAGTGCACACACTCTCCTGCTGCTGACAACAAAGGCAGTGAAATCAGAAGGATTTTGCCTTATGGGGAAGATTCTTGGGGAAAATTTGATTTTTAAAAATTCGTGCGTAGGCTTTGCAAACCTCTCTGTAAAAATTCAGTCCCCTGATCAAACATCCCATCTGACCTGCAACACTCCTACATATACTTAATGCTTGGTAGGCAATATTAAAACATATTGCATGCCATCTATCTTTAACTTATAAAAATTTGCTGCAAATATCTGTAAACACACAAAAACATAGATTCTAAGTTCATCTGTATTTGGTTTATACTGCTCAGCCACTCTACAGTGATTTGCACTCCCACAGCTGAGAACAGAAGCAGGTCTGTGCAGTTAATTGCTAAAGCTGAACACACAGGTAGAAACACAAGTCTGACACTGTTCAAACTTTTCTGGGAGGCACCAAGACCTGCACAGGGGGTACTCGGGGAGTAACACGGGGTTCAAAATGATGAATGAGATAACACTGCTTCAAAAAAAATCCTTGCTTCCCTCCATCTTTCATCAGGGAGTTTTAGAAGGTCTGAGGAGTGATTGGCAGGAGCAGCCCCTTCCACTGCAGGACCTCCCCAGCGAGGCTTTTGGACCAAGCAGGACTCTACGGGCACGGCCGAAGATGGCTCTGCCACGAGCAGGAGCTGGCACTTGTTCAAGTTACTCAACACTGCTCACTGCAGGGGCTCCTCAGAGCTCCCTGCGTGGCCTGTCTGCTGCTTCCATCTGTCTTTCTGTTCCGAATCACTGTTACCTGAATTAATCTCTACCGTGATTGGTGCTCCTGTGCAATAAATGCTAATAAATCTTGGCTTCTCTGTGATGCAACCAGAAAAGCCGTGCACTGGTTCAAGTTCCTTCGGGGGGGATTTTCGTTTGAATCGGTTTCAAATGCCAAGCCCTACCTGTGGAACACACAGTAATGTGTCAGATTATCCGTAGGGCCATTATTTGCAGTGACATATTCACCATTTGAGACTCACTGGGCAAAGCTTTGCAGGCTGCACTGCTGGGAACTTGCTCCGGTGGGCCCTGCGAGGGGAAAACTCACAGTTAACAAACCCACTCACTTCTGCCACTGACTTCTATCTGGGACAAGAGGGGGGGCTTAAGGAACTGAGTATTCCCTAGAAAACCTGTTTAAAATACAAACTCCATGGAGAATTTCCCCTGAAAATAACACAGAGGGTTCCTCTCATGACTCCTGCTCACGATACCTCCTTCCTCCTGTGCACTTCTCCACTCACCTGCTAAAACCCAAGCAGGACTATCACTGCTGTGAGTCTGTTCTATCAGAGTTTTACAATCACAAAGGTTTGTTTTTTTCCCCCTCTGAGCAAGGCATCACCCACGGGAGAAGGTTGGGAAACACAGGCGGAGTGGGAGACCGTGGGAACGGGAATCCTGAGCGCGCGGTCCCGGGCAGAGCCGTGCCGGTGATTCACGGCAGGCTCTCAGCCATCTGATGAGAACTGGAGAACGAAGAAAGGAAGAATGAAATTCTCTTTTTCCTGACCAGTGTCTGTCTGGGGGCCTGAGGGACCAGCTCACCTGCCCGTGCTGATTATTGATGATCATTTGCCAGGATACCCCCAACTCCCACCTGCTGCAAAACCACCCTCTCCATTTGTAACCCCTTGCAGCCTCACATCACTCTTCTCCCTGTTTTACTCCCTGTCCCCCTAAACCTGCTTCCTCCAATTGCTCTGCTCGCTCTCCACCTCTGGCAGGTGGTGACAGCTCTTTCTCAGACCTGTCTGTCCAGGGTACTCAGCTGACAGCCCCAAATTAAGGAGTGCTCCCAACCCAGGAGCCCTGCTTCTCACACCTCCCCTTGGAGCCTGCCAGGTTAACCTCAAAAATGTTCCTGCTCAGTGCCTGCTTCCTGGCTGTCCCAGGGTGAGTTACAGGGATTTACCTGGTCTCTGGTCCCACACTGACACCCAGGAGGCTGTTGGGGGTGATTGGATATGATTTCCTTGGAGCAGCAGCTTCTCCGTGCCGGAGTTCACTGCTCTGTGCCACCACAGCAGCTCTGAGCACTCCTGGCCCCTCTTGCTCCTGCCCTTCTTTCCAAAAATACAACTTCCTTTTGGTATTTTGCTGCCAGTTGTCTAATTCTCAGGCATCTCTGCCTCTAACCTTGCAGGAGAAACGATCCTTGGGGAAGTAAAGCAGAAAGCAGAGTTTGGAGAGTGGGAAGGGCTGTGGGGCAGCTCAGGGGCTGAGAGAACAGCACTGGGCACAGAGACCTACGAGGATGCAGCATGTGGCAACACCCAATGCAGCTCTGCTGCTGATTTAATGGCTTGTGTTGATAAGTTAAATAAGGCACAATTTCTGAGCCGTTAGGATAAGTAATATAACAGTACTAATAATCCTTTTGCTGCTCAGCATTGATTGCACCATCCTCTTCCTTACCTAAAATCCCTACCTTTAGTCTGCATCTACAGTGCAAATCAGCTTCATAATAAACTTTATTTGCTACATGTCACGGTATGTGACAAAATAAATACAAACCACCAATAAACTCACAAAAACCCCGCTCAGTCAGGGCACTAGTGCTCATTACAGACAAAAAGCACACTGAATTGTGGAGGAACAGAGCTAGAAACCCCAAAACATTGCAAAGCAGGAGTAAGAAACGCAAATATTTTAATGTCAGGTGTCAAAGCTTAGGGCTGGCTCAAAGTGGGGCAGCAGCGATACTGAGGAACGAGGGGAACTTGGCACTTTTCATTTGCATGCATTTCGCTGGGGATTAATCGGCATAATGAGCTTTAATTTTATGGGCACAAAGTGTTGCAATTCGGATACTTATCTGGTGCTCCTATTAGCGCTCTGAGGAGATAATTGAGCTGCGTGTTGGAACAAGACCTTCAGAGCAACCTGGGGCAAAAAACTCGGTGTGCACACACACTCCTGCGTGTTTGGCTTGAGAGCTCCCCAGCAATCCATGTGCCCATTTGAAGGCACAGCTGTAATTTCCAAACTGCCTGTGCGTACTGTGTTGATCTCTCTTTTGTTGAGCGCTGTCAGGCCTCTTAATTTGCCAAATGCTGCCCGGGCCGTACTCAAGGGCTGCACAGTGAGAACAGCAAAGTTCACCATTGTCACTGCGCTGGGGGGGAAGGAACTCGACCCCTCCCAGAGCCCACCGGTGGCTTTGTTTCACTTCTGTGAGGGTTCACACCCATCTCAGACAAGCATCGGTTTGAAGTGTTCCCTCTTCTTACAGAAATATCTGCTAATGGTGGGAAGGGATCCTTAAATAGATGAAAAGAATAAACTCCAGCCATTGCCTGAGGCACCAGAGTGATCGTGAACTAAGGGGAAATGCTTCAGTTTGCCAGTGCACAGACACCAAGCTGAGAATACATTTCCTCTGGCTCTTTTTGAAGGCAGCATCTCCAGCCTGCTGGAAAAGCCTCCCAGTCTGGCAGCACGGGCTGCTCTCAGGGTGCTCGGGAGTCACTTCTTTGATACGGATCACAAGGCCTGGTTAGAAGGAAAACAGCCAGAGAGCGAGAGAGAAGGGACAGCAGCCGGGCCGAACATTCCAGCTCCTGCAGGCTGGGCAGCACTGGTGGCTGGGGGGAGAAATGTCCTTGTTGTGCTCTTGACTGGGACACAGCAATGCTCTATAACACAGGGATGCTGTATCTGCACATTAACAATTCAACTGTGCATCATGTATAGGAAAGAGACCAGAGGAGGACCTAAAACTGCCAGTTCCCTTTAGGTAATAATTCCATAAATTCACATCATCCTGTAATACATTAGAGGAAGGCATCAGAGAGCAAAAAAAAATTTGAAGGCTTTTTAAATGACCTCAGAAATAAAAAAAGTCGTCCTGGACAAAGAATAGACCTTCTCTTGTTTGTAAGAATTTGCACAGTTAAATTTTTAATAGCAGGGTTTCTATAAAACCTCCAAGGTGAAACCAGCAACAAAAATTAAATCATAGCAGTGCTAAAGACAAAACAGGAACATCCTGTGAGCATGTGGTTTATGAGCTACCAAAGACCTAAAGGCAAAATCTGTGATTTGTGGTCCTCCTTTATGTATAAATAGTGGTAACAACACAGAACTACAATGAGATGTCAAGGTTAGTGAAAGTTTTCCACCCTCAATGCTTTGACTCTCTTTTCTTTCATTGTTTTGATTTTTTAAAACTTTTTCCATCCTGCAATAAATAGTGCCCATTTTTCCAGTATGGACAAATCCCTTTTGTGAGCAGGTACATACAGAAAAAGACACTGAATAGGAAATGTTTGTTTTCAGAAAACACAGAAACAGAGACTCTTATGGCAATTTTTTTTACTTTTGTTTTAATAATTCCAGGGAACATTTTGCTTAGAATCACTTACAAACCCAGAGACTATTCTAGCTTGGCTGTGAAAAGTACCTCTAAGGAATGTTCCCTGAGTCTCTGACGGGAATTTGAACGTGACAATCCATTTTACTCACCCCGGCAGAATTTGTGACAAAGGGCCCCCCTGGCAAGGTGACATTCCCCAGACCCAGAGACAAAACAGCACTGAAGTGAAAAAAAAAAACATTTTGCCCCCAGCAAACTCCATCCTTCTGCACCAATAACAGACCGTGCAGAAGCAGAAACTGTTTATGCTGCTGGGGTGTCAGTCCCAGCCTCCAGCTGAGACTCAGGAGAAATTATCACATCACCAACCTGCTCGGAATCTTTCATCATGTTGGAGCCATTGAGAGATCAAACAGCAAGATAAAATCTGAGAGCTTTTGAAAGCGATTGCCTAAGCAGCAACAGAGCAACGCCGGCGCAGGCACGGAGCAAAGGCCAGGAGGATGGATGAGGTTAGAGAATGGTAAATAATCCTCAATCTACAACTTCCCACAGAGGTGGCCTCTGGAAAGCAAGGCCTGCATGTCGTTCCCACCTCCAAGAGCTCTTGGAGAGGCTGGGAGCAGGACAGCAGAGCACAAATGGCAGTTCCTCAGGTGTTGCTGCTGCTCCTGCACCTGAGGGTTAGGGGAGATTGCTACACCTCCTCACTACCTCCTGTCACTGGAGACTCCATGACCCCGTGGAGAGGAGGGAGCTGATGGGAACATTTCAGTCACATAGAACAGAAACTGTCACTGGGAAACTGTGCCCCTTCCTCTGAGCTCACTGGGACAGTCTGGGTCCATCTACAGCAAGACACAAGTGCTGGTGGTTTGTTGTTTGCACATCTGCCTTCAGACACTGGCTGAGCATCCAACCTCCCAAGGCAGGATGGAAACCCTTCACTGGGTCAGCTTCTGGGATCAGGACAACACTGAAGTGTGGGATCATTTCTTTTGTGGTCTCAACAGTCTGATTTCAACTGCCTTTCTCTCAGGGTGTTATTTTAGAGTCTCAAGGATCTCTGCTTTAAGAGCAGTAGATATAATACAGATATATTTTATCACATGTAATATATGACACATTGACAATAGAGAGCATGAGCTGCTTTATATTAAACAATAAAAAGTCTTCCCACACAGTAGTTTTGAGGTAACTGTCTGCAATAATACAACTTTTACAATACAGCCCTTCTTGGGCTTCAGTTGACTTTGTAATACATTCAAAGTATCCTTGATCTTCCCCCTGTTTTAGATCAACAGCTCCTTGGTGAAAAAAAGTCCAGTATTTTTTTTTCCCCTTTGAGTTCTAGGACTTGGCTCTCTGTGTGCTGTCCTGGTGCTTTCTTCAGAAAGGAGGCAGTTTGATTTTTAAATAAGAATCCCTCTGCAGTGCTTGAAATAGCCTGCTCATATCACTAAATATGTTCTTTAAGTGCTGGCAGGGACACATGAGTTGGACAATCTCTAGAGACAAGGCACACAGTCCTATTAATAAAACTCTTGCACTATCACATATGGTGAGAAAAGGAATATAAGGTGTGCAGAAAATCTGAAATACACAACATAGAAAAGAGCAAAAGAGAAAAAAAACAACGGCCTTGGGCAATAGCAGCTACAAAATCTTAGCAAAGAAAGTGCCTATTTCAGGAAAAGCAAAAAGGAAAAGGATGTCACCCAAAAGAAGTGAGATGTTCAACCTCACCCAAGCCCCAGAAGCCCAGCCGTGGGCTGGGACAGCTGCACAAAAATACGGTTCAGCAAATTATTCTTGGCACAAACAAGAAATTTGGTAAGTGCCCTGGGAGAAGGAAACACCCTGATGGTGACACCCTGTGTCAAACGTATAAATACGGGGAGCCGGGTACGAAAAGTTCGCACTCCTGAGGCTTATCGGGCTGTGCAGCTAAATTTGGGTTGCGGTTTGACTCTCGCCCGCTGTCGCCATGAGCTGTGGCACCAAGTCCTCGAGCAGCACCATTAGAATTAGCAGTGGAGGTGGAGGAGGCGGTGGCGGCGGTGGCGGGAGATGCAGCGGCGGTGGTGGAGGGAGCAGGTCCGGTGGATACTCCTCGGTGTCCACTAGAAGATACACCTCCTCCGGAGGCGGCGGGGGCTTTTCTGGGAGAAGCTTTGGAGGAGGAGGAGGAGGCTCCAGGAGCAGCTATGGAGGGGGGGGCTTCAGCAGCGGCAGCTGCGGGAGGATCAGCCGCAGCAGCTACGGTGGCAGGATGAGCGGTGGCGGGTACGGAGGAGGAATGAGCTGTGGGAGCATGGGAGGAGGATTTGGGTCCGGATTTGGGGGGATGGGAGGCGGTTATGGAGGTGGTGGGTACAGTGGAGGTGGAGGGTATAGTGGAGGTGGATTCAGCGGCTTTGGGGGCAGCAGTGGGGGCTTTGGTGGTGGTGGCGGTTATGGTGGAGGCAGCTTTGGTGGGATGGGGTTTGGAGATGACTCCGGATTGCTCTCCACGAACGAGAAGCTGACCATGCAGAACCTCAACGATCGCCTGGCTTCTTACATGGATAAAGTGCGGCGCTTGGAGGAGGAAAATACTCAACTGGAGCATCTGATCAGGGAGTGGTACCAAAGTCAGAGCCCCTCTCAGGGCAAGGACTACAGCCAATATTACAGGACAATCGAAGAGCTGCAGAACCAGGTATGATGCACTTTGAGTAACTCTGAGCAGGTTCTTGTTGGAACAGCACTTGCTCCTGCAGCACAAGGTCCCTGTTTGGGGTGATACTCCCCCTCCTGTGCTTTGGCCAGGAAGCAGGACCAAGGCTGGCTGCCAGCTTTTCTCTGTGTGTTCTGGCACAGATGTATCTGGTGTAGGTGGCATCGCTGGGGGCAGTGGCAGGTCGGCATCACTGCCCCCTCCACAGGGCCTGTCTCGTGCTCCCTTCCCCACTGGGCTGCTCGTCCCTCACTCTCGTGAACAGCAGATGTAATCACTGCTTGGGTTGTGCTGCTGCTGCCATGGTCATTGATATTTTTGTGAATATACAGCATGAGCAGCAGGTGCAGTTAGCCCCATTCCAGCCCTCAGCCACTGAACAGTCCCATATCTCCTGCTTGAATATGGCTGCTGCTAAAAGCAATGGCAATTTCCCACTGGTTTTGAATACGAGGTGTTTGTTTAGTTATTCTTTCTTACAAGGTAATTTTAATGGATATCTGTAAACCAAAATTGACTATAAAGGCACTTTTTTTTTATCTGGAAGCAATACACACTCTCTCTCAGTAGCTCCTGCAGCACTAGTCAGGTTTGACATCACCACAAAGCTGTTCTGCAAGGTGTTTGTGCACAGGAGTTCCTTCTGTGTGTGTGTCAGACTGAAAAGACAACTATGGAATAACATCTGCCCTCTCCCTTTCAGATTGTTGGTGCAAATGTGGACCTGAACAGGATGCTTCTGGACATGGACAACACCAGAATGACTGTGGATGACTTCAGACTGAAGTGAGTGGTTCCCTTCCTGGCTCATTCCATCTTGCCTCCTTTTACCCCTGGGGGTTCCCATTGCCAGTTAATCTTTGTAGAGGCTGGAGACTCTTGGCTCCAGTGTCAGAATGTAGAATTGCTGGGAAAAGCATTCTGAGAAGGATTGCTTTGGGTTTTCACTATTGTTTTTATCCAGACAAGTTCTTGAAGAGACCCATTTAAAGGACTCCAATCTAAGTTTCTCCATCCTTGCATGTCAATTTTAATTATAATCCTCATGGAATAAATCTCACATGGAGAAACTGCACTGAAATCAAACAAACCTATTGCAGACAGAAATAGAATTATGTCCTGTCTTTTATGGAGTGACAAACAGGATTAGAGACCAGAGATGTAGGATGGGGACTGCCCACACTGGAGGTACCAAACACAGAGGTCTGGCAGCACCTTTACTCTCTGTCTTGTGTGTCATTCAGGTATGAGACTGAGTACACTCTCCACCAGAGTGTGGCAAGTGATATCAATGGATTACGCCCACTTTTGGATCAGCTGACTCTGGCCAGATCTGACTTGGAGGCACAGTTTGAATCCCTAAAAGAGGAACTGATCTTTTTGAGGAAGAACCATGAAGAGGTAAGTTTCTCCACGCTTAATAGCTAACAACAACACAACACTCAAGAGAATTTCCCGTGGATTTTTCCACCAGCAGTAACAAGGTTTTGGCCACTGGCTTTGATCATCCCACTTGACACAACCTGGCCTTGATTCTGAGGAGTGTGTAGTGTCCATGGCTTCCCACAGCTGATGTAATGAGACATGTGGGTCAATGCATGGCAAAACGGAGGAATGAGTGACTTTCAGTACAGAGTAAAATCTGGTTGCTGAAGTCATGGAAGGAAAATTGGATAGAATATAAGGAGGAGTCAAAGTATCTGTACTCTCTGCAGTGAGATTTCCCACTGAGGAGAAAAGATTCCCACAAAGAGCACCCTGCACAGAATTCCTTATGACCCTCTGGAGGACACTTTATTTAAAGCCATGCCATTTCTCCTTACCTACACCCTTCGAGGACCTCATGGGGTTCTGTGTTTATTTTTTTTCTCCAGGAAATGAAAGGACTGCAAACACAGTCTGGTGGGGATGTGAGTGTGGAGGTCAATGCTACTCCTGGCATTAACCTGATGGAGAAGCTGAACGAAATGCGCTGCGAGTACGAGAGGCTCATTGAGAACAACCGCAAGGAGGTGGAGAGCTGGTACGAAACCAAGGTAAAGCACGGGCAGTTTGGGGTTGAATCGGTCACAGAGCAGACAAAAAGCAACTTTTCACATGTTATTTAAAGGATATTAAATGACTTTAAGCAGTTTCCTGTAACAGATCAGCCCTGGAGTATCAGGTTGTGTGGTAGAGCACGTCGAGCCTCTGTGTTCCAGCAGCCAGGAGAATCACATGGGGTGTTGGCACAGTGGCTTGTGGGAAATAAAGAGTCTGCATTGCACCTTTATTCTTATTAATTGCTTTCTCAATGCTTTTGTGACAACAATACAGTGTCTTCTTGTTATCAGAAGTGCCTCAATTTTGTATGTGCATTTTTCAGATGGAAGAAGTTAATCAGCAAGTCCACTCAAGTGGCCAGGAGATACAATCGAGCAACCAGCAGATCTCTGAGCTGAGGCGTGAATACCAGAGCCTGGAGATTGAGCTGCAGTCGCAGATCAGCATGGTAAGGAAAGGCACTTGCTCCACCTGTGACACAGGCTGTATGTATGTGGGAAGAAGGGTTACACCCAGCAGGGTAAATCCCTCTGAGGGGGATGGGGTACCGGATAACTTACCTGCAAAGGCACACATTTTTTTCCCCCTGGTTTGTGAAGATCTCCCGTTTTTCCATGAAAACAAGTTAAAGTCGCCACATTCCCACATTTCGTTTGGCCCCCTGCAGGTCGACTCTTTGCAGTCCAACCTGGAGGACACGGAACGTCGCTACAACCTGCAGCTGCAGCAGATCCAGGGCATGATCGGCCCCTTGGAGGAGGAGCTGGCCAGCATCCGCTGCGAGATGGAGAGCCAGAACGAGGAGTACAAGATGCTCCTGGGCATCAAGACCCGCCTGGAGCAGGAGATCCAGCAGTACCGGGCTCTGCTGGAGGAGGGGCAGCAGGACCTCGTGTATGTACTCTGAGAGGACACAGCACTGGCATCAGTCACAGGCAGGAAATGAACAGTGGGGGGTTGCAGGTCGGATTTGGTGATGAGACGAGGCTGATGCAGCTGGTCTTGGCCGGTGGACTCCCAGGCTTAAGGGGGTTCATTCTGTTCAGGACATGTAACTCCTGTGAGGAAAAATCAATGCAGAAATTCTGAACTACCGATTTGGGGCCGGGCAGGGAAACCCCCATACAGAACCTTCCCTTTACCTTGGTGCCAGGGTAGCCAGCAGCTGAACAGGCAGGAGTCACTTTGGAAAAGACCATAAGGGAAAAAAAAAAAAAATTACCACAGTTTTCCAAACTTTCATATAAGTCTCTGGAATTTCAGGCTGATTCAGCTTCCTTTATGCAGTGCTTGGAAGCGGTACCTGAAAGAGGAGCTAAAGCTTCATTCTCTGCTTTCCAATTTCGAGCCATACACTGATAAAGCAGCAGTGCCAGATATTGCAGGAAATCTCCTGGCAGAACGTGGGAAAAGTAAAAGCTCTTGAATCAAAGCTGACATTGAAAGAGAGGCTGTTTTTTTGGCACTCCATCAGTTGTCTTGGTGCTGTTCTGGGCTCTAACCAGAGGTCCAGCCCAGAGCAGTGCCAGCTCCTGGGCAGCAGCTGTAGCTTGATTGCCTTCAGAGATCAAAATGCTTTTGGATTAACTTTTTTTCCCCCTCCTTCTTTCTCTCTCCTTGCAGAATCCCGTCAGGAGGAATGGGAGGAGGCATGGGAGGTGGTAGAATAGGAGGTGGTGGCTATTCTGGAGGAGGAAGAGGAGGAGGTGGTGGCATGAGTGGTGGATATGGTGGTGGTGGCAGTGGAATGGGAGGAGGAATGGGAGGAGGAATGGGAGGAGGAATGGGAGGAGGAAGTGGTGGAGGAGGAATGGGTGGAGGAAGTGGAGGAATGAGTGGAGGCAGTGGAGGAATGGGTGGAGGAAGCGGAGGTGGATGCAGTACCATTGGAGGAGGAGGAGGAGGAGGAAGAACCTCGGGAGGCATCAGCAGTTCCCACTCCTACTCTTCATCTTCCCAGTCCCAGTCCTGCAGGAGTGGCGGTGAAAGCCAAGGTGAGAACTGTGGTTTGGGCACACTGTCCTCTCAGTCCCACCCTGACTCATTTATACCAACACACTCCTGCAAAACCAAACAGTGCTGAGGACAAACTAAAGTCTCTGAGAAGTGTGAGATTCACTGTGGTTAGCAATTCTTTCCTCTTTGTGTGCAAAATCCACCTCTGGTCCATTTTGTGGGTGACACCAGCTGATCCTGTAGCTTAACCCCAGCTGGTTTTCTTCATCCCTCTCATTCTCTGCAGACCCTCACAAACCTCACGGCCTTTGTGCCACGCTGGAGTTTTCCTTCATGCTTTTTTGGGATGCTGGTGGTCACTCCCACATAATCCTCATGTCTGGGGGGGGGCACTAGTGGCTCGGGGGCTCACTGCCAGCCCTGACACACTCCCTTTCCCTCCAAACAGGCTATGGAAGAAAATCTTTTGACTAAGAAGATACATCAAGAATCCTCCAGTGCAAGACCAAACAGAAATGCCCCAATCAGCTGCATTCCCCACGCTCCCGAGGAAGGATGGTGCTCTGAGCAGTTCCTGGGAGTTGCAGATGCCACCTCTCCCCTGCCCTGCATGCTCTGTGCTGCTTCTTCCCCCTGACCCAGTCACTGGCACTCCATTGCTGCTTCACAGACCCAACCTGGCCGGTACTCGGGTCGTTCTGGATCAGGAAAATGTCTCTAATAAAATTTCATTTCTGTCTGATGCAACCAGAATCCTGTGTGGGGTTTTTCCTTCCATTCTGCAGGGTGTAAACACTTGAAATGCACAAAGCCATGCCAAGACGTGCCTCCAGGCAGGGAGGTTGATGGTACACTCCAGGAGCTGATAATGAAATTTAAAGTTAAAGCACAGTTTCTGAGCAGTCAGGGCAGATCAGAATCTTCTTGGAGCAATTTGGGCTGTGCTTCTGTTTCTTAATAATGTGCCAGATACTCTCGTGAGCTGAGCTCTGAGAGCCAACAAATATCAGCCCAGAAGGAGATTACAGAGCTAAGGGTGAACAGAACTGCTCAACTGCAGCCAGAGAGGGGAGGGAGCTTATTTCTTCTCCTGTAATATGGAATCTCTTCCTAGAACACTCCCAGGTTGAGTCCACCCTGCCTTTCTGTGGATAACCTGACTTTGAGGTGGCAGTTCATGGCAGGCCTCCCCCCAGCTCCTCGTGCTTCCCTTCACAGCCCAGAGACTCGTCCGAAGGAGCTGCCAGTGCTGATATTTAACAGGCAGCTGGAAACCTGAGGGTTTGTCTCCCTGCAAGGCTTTGCTCAGCTCCACAGCAGCTCGATTAGTAAAGGTGGAAAAAGCAGTTCACTGCACACCCCCCATTGCACAGGCAGTGGAAAAAAGTACACAAGTGTTTCTGACTCTGCTGGGTGGTGCAAGATGTTCTGTCATGGTTGCAAAACACCCTTCACTGTAACAGGCTCAGGTAATGACTATATTTTGTCAGATCTAATCTTCGGCACTTTTCATCAAAAAATATTTTTTCAACATATTATATAATTCAAGGACTCATTCTGAGAAATTACTGTTTTAATATGGTTATGAAAATACACAAAGTCCAATATTTCTCCTGAGTCCATTTAAAACACTTTGAAAAAAACTAGGAGCCCTTTGATAGGAAAAGATTTAGCATGTTTTCCCTCACACAATACCACTTTTGTGGCTGTCACCTGCTTTTCTTCGAGAAGAAAAAGGACTGTGATTCCCATCCTGCCCATTCAGAGAAAGCTGAATGCCAGCAGGACCTTCCTCAATACAAGCAGTGATGAGAGAGTGAAAAATTCAGGGTGAAGTTCTCTTCTATAACAGACATGGGAATGCAGTTTTAAAAGCTTTTATTTCAGGGAGTTAAAGATTTCTTAATAGCTAATGCATATTTGGAATAAATCAAGAATGAAGACTGCCTTGGATGTTGTTTGTGATAACAGGAGGATGACCAAAGCTGAACTGCTGAGTTTCACCACACAGAAAACTAAAGAAGGCAGACAACAAGGCACAGCCTTTTTTAGCTCCCATTGCCAGGCTGACAAAGCTGGGAGATACTCTATTTTTCAACAAAATATCCAGCGAGGAGCCACCCACATGAAATTATAGTGCAGGCTTGGTGTGAATCAACACAGACATACTTGCACCCAATGGTAATGCCTTTTACTTACCTCAGACCAGATTCCCCTTAGCACATCATCTTTTGGCACGAGCTCTGGGGCTGGCAGAGCCCATGGGAAGCTGGACTGCCTGGCAGGTGACACCCACCCAGCCGGGTATAAAGAGCCACCGGCCAGGACGCCCCGCCGCACTCGCATTCCCCGTCTTGTCGCTGCGCAGAGCTTTGCTTCAGGGGCTGGGTATCTGATCCCTTCCACCATGAGCTGCACCATCAAGAGAACCTCCAGCACCTCGTACAGGAGTGGAGGAGGAGGAGGAGGAGGTGGCTGTGGAGGCAGCAGCGGCCGGAGCTCCTCGGTGTCGTGCCGGCGCTATGCCTCCTCCGTCATCGGCGGGGGCAGCTACGGCGGGGCAGCCTGCGGGGGCTACGGGGGCGGCCTGAGCGCTGCCAGCCTGGCCGGGGGCTACGGGGGGGGCTTCTCCTCGGGGGGTTTCGTCTCAGGGGGTGACCTGCTGCTGGGCGGCAATGAGAAGGTCACCATGCAGAACCTCAACGACCGCCTGGCGGCTTACCTGGACAAGGTGCGAAGGCTGGAGGAGGAGAACGCTCAGCTGGAGCACCACATCAGGGAGTGGTACAGGAAACAAGCTCCCAGCGTTTCCAAGGACTACAGCTCCTACTACCAGGCCATTGAGCAGCTCCAGAATCAGGTAGGATGGATGTCCCCAGCTGATGTGGTTCCATCGCCCACATGCTCTTCTCTCCTGTGGGGTCTTCCTCCTCCCTCCTTCCTCTTTCCTGAAATCCCACGTTGTGCAGGTGGCTACAAACCAGCTGTGGGTGGTTTCCAGTGCTCCCCTCTGCTCCCACCCAGTTCAGCTGGATGGAGTGCAAAGGCCAAAGCACCTGGATGGCAGGATCTGAGCTCCCTTTGTCCCTGCACACTCCTGCAGACACCAGGTGGAGGACTGAGGTCTTGCCTTATGATCAGTTGACATGGTACCAAGAAATAAAAATAAATGATCCATGAATAAACACAATACAGGGAAAGGGCTGAACACACTCCTTGGGACACACAGGGAACTGTCTCTAACTGGAAAGAAGAAAATAAAGAGTAGGGGTTTGGGAGGATAGTCTGTGACAGCATAAGTTTCCTTGAAAAGTAAATTTGGAGCATTACCCTCCCATATGGTCCCTGCATTAATGCAGGAAGCAATTCCAAGACCCACGACAATACCCTGCCAAAGCTTTGGGTCTTCTTTCTACCTTCCCATTTTGCAGATCATTTCTGCCACCGTGGACAACAACAGGCTGCTGCTGGACATCGACAACAGCAAGATGACTGCCGATGACTTCCGAATGAAGTGAGTACCTCCCTGTGAGCCTTGTGTGTCTGTGTCTGCTCAGCATCTCAGGAGACAAGGCAGGAATGCCCTGGGTAGTGCTGCTGACTCCTCCTGTGTTGCTGGGACACTGGCCTTGGAAGGATGTGTGCCAGTGACTGTCAGCATCTCACTTACCCATTTCTCTGCCTCTCTTGTGTGACACAGGTATGAGAATGAGCTGGTCATCCGTCAGACCGTGGAGGCTGACATCAATGGCTTGAGAAACCTCATGGATGATCTGACTCTGGTTAGATCTTCCCTGGAATCCGAGCTGGAGACCTTGAAGGACGAGCTGATTGCCCTGAAGAGAAACCATGAGGAGGTACGATCCAATGGCAAACAGCACAGCCAAGGCACAACCCTTGGATTCTTCAGGTTCCCACTGTCACACATGGACTCAATTCCACCTTAGGCTGAAGGATTGTCACTGTTTTGCCGACAGAAATGACCTGTGTGTGTTCTTGTGTCTCTCTTTGGGCTCCCTGCAGGAATTGAGGCAGCTCCAGGCTCAGACCGGTGGTGATGTGAGTGTGGAGGTCAACGCTGCCCCTGGAGAGGACTTGACAAAGATCCTGAATGACCTGAGAACTGAATACGAGCAGATCATCGAGAAGAACCGCAGGGAGGTGGAGCAGTGGTATGAAGTCAAGGTAGGTACCAATGCCCAGAGTGGAGTCCCCTTTGGTGGGACAGCCCAGACACGCTGGCAGTGGGACAGGAGCAAAGGGAGAGGCTCCCTGCAGAGCTGAGCTCTCCCACAGCAAGCCAGCTCCCCCAGGGGATGCTGTGGCTCAGAAGGTGTCCCTGGATTTGCCTCCACAGATCGAAGAGGTCAACCGCCAGGTCACCTCCAGCAGCCAGGACATGCAGACCAGCAGCCACCAGCTGACGGAGCTGCGGCGCGAGATGCAGAACCTGGAGATCGAGCTGCAGGCGCAGCTCAGCACGGTACGTGGGCAGGGTCCAGCCCCTGGGGCTGAGCATGGAGCACCAGAGCTCCTCTTCCTCAACTCCTCTCTTTGCCCTTGCAGAAAAACTCTCTGGAAAACTCCTTGGCAGAAGCTGAGACTCGCTACGGCTGCCTGCTGCAACAGATCCAGGGGCAGATCCACTCGGTGGAGGAGGAGCTGGCCAGCATCCGCTGTGAGATGGAGGGTCAGAGCCAGGAGTACAAGATGCTCCTGGGCATCAAGACCCGCCTGGAGCAGGAGATCCAGCAGTACCGGGCGCTGCTGCAGGAGGGGCAGCAGGATCTTGTGTACGTATTCCTGCTTGTAGCAAGGGAATAGCAAGAAATCCTGGTGGCTCCAACAGAGAATTCTTGTCCCTGGAGCTACATCAGTATCTTTTTTGACTGAATATCCAGTGTTAGTGGGCTTTTGTGAATTAATTACTCTCTTTTTGCAGTGCCTCCCAAGCTGCTTTCCAAGGAGGTGGAAAATCCTCCCAATCATATTCTGCTTCCCACTCCCATTCCCAGTGTGGGGACATGGCAGGTAAGACAACACTTTGTAAGGATGTGGTTGTTAGTGGGTTACATCTGCCCCAATAGCTGCAATGTAGTTTGTAAGAAAAAAAGATCTGTAGTTTGGGCCGGGCAAGATTCCCAGGTCAATTAGCCTGGGAGTGAGAGAACCTCATTACTCTGTTTCGGAGGAATCAGGCATTAAAATACAGCAAGTTTTGCCCTTCCCTCTCCCTAATTATAAAATACAGACCATAAAACTTTACGGGATGGGTGTTACGCTTTTTTGCTCATCGGAAGAATTAAAAAAACACAGTTGTGAGGAAGCGCTCAGGGCGCTGCTGGGCACGGAGCCTCTGCCCCTGTCCTGCCGACAGAGTGTCAGGTGTGAGGATTCCCTGCACGGAACGCTCAGACTTCCCCTCAAGGTGATGATTTGTTCACACAGGGCAGTCAAGAGTGTGTTAGAGCAGCGGTGGCGACCTCGGCAGCCTCCAGCAAGAAACTTGTGCAGCATGGCCGGGGCAGCAGGAAGGGCTCGGGATGGGAGCCTGGTCACCCTCCCCAGCCCCCCATCCTCAGCCCTGCAGTGCTTGGCTTACTCAGCTTGTCTGTGGCAACTGCTTCTTTGTTTAAGGGCTCACCCTCTGCTGGAAGCTCTTCCCTAATAAACCTTTACTTCTGCAACGCAAATCACAACCACGTGTCCGAGAAAAGTGAATTCAGCCAGCCTGGGGCGGGTCCTTGCCCCAGCTCGCCCCTAAAGCATGGGCTGTACGTGGTTCTGGGTGGCCCAGTCCCAGGACAATCCATTTTGCACTTGGGAAATGGGTTAAAACCTCCAAGCAAAGGGAAATGTCGGGAATTGTGAGCGTGGCTGTGTGAGGTGTGACAGAGTCCAGGCTCTGCCTGAGGGAACTGCCAGGTGACACTGTCAGAACTCTCTGCTCAAAAGCAGGAGGTAGAAGGTTGAAAAATCAGTTCTTGGCACAGTTCTCTTTCCTGAGATGTTAAAAACCACTTACCATTTTGTTTCCTGATGGTCACTGAGGGATTGCTTTCTGGCACCTTGCCTTGCCACTGGTACAAAAGAGAATGAGTGATGAGAGTGAAAAGAGGAAGAAAATACCAATGCTGGCTAACTCTCAGAAAATTAATTAACTGTCAGTGTACTAAACTGTGTTCAGTGGTACTATTGTAACTCAGATATCTGAGCCTATCAGTCTCATCCCAGATGGAGTCCTGTGGGAAAGTGTGACTTGGGAGAGGTTGTTCCAGTATGTAGGGGCTTCCTCACAAGTATTTCTACACCTCTGACTGTGCAGACAATCACAGATTGCTGACTTCTGTTGGGAAATACAGACAGCAATGCAATAGGCCCATTTCCCTTAGTGTCATGCACCAAAAACATTCCCATGTTTCATGATAGAAATTTCAATTTAAATACTGATTTAATACCTAGAACCCAATTTCTGTCAGTACACGCAGCTGGCTGATATTCTGCCTTCAGAGGAATTTTATTCACTGAAGCTATTTTCTATATTTTACTGCTTGAAAAGCTAAAATATGCAACAGAAGTAGAGATGAGACAGCAATACTAAATTAAGGCAGCTCTTTTGTGGGCATTTTGCTTTCTGAAGAGCACAGTGAAGTCTCAGCTGTACTTACTGCACCAAAGCTGGTGAAGGACACATCTCTTTTGAGGCAGGATTATGTAGGCTTGAATTACAGTTAATGCATAGAAGTAAGCACTGAAAGTTTAGGCATACAAGTAAGCTCTGGTGTGACATGGGAGTCACAGAAGAGAAAAAACTAGCCCAGAATTTGGGGCTGTGGAAACCATTCAGCTCTGGATGAACTGAAGAAACACACAGGTGGGTGATGCTGCAGGGAGAGAGGTGATGGATGTGGAAAAAACAGATGAAACTCCTGATGAAACTCCTGGGAGTAACACTCTTCTTACCAAGACCACACTTGACTCATTTGCTGTAAAACAATTAATTACCAGTAATTGTTTCTGAGGTTGTCCTCTCCCTCTCGTGGGACTGAGGACACACATCCAGTAATGCATCACAGCTTCTGGGGAAACCACAGATTGCTTTTAGTTCTTTTGCCAGTTCAGAGTATCTGCTTGTGGCTCCACATCCAACTTCACCAGTGAGTAAACAGCACTGGGAAAGGGTTCACAGCACTCCTACTTCAAACTTACAGAGGTCCACAGGGTACAGTGTGAGCCAAAAGCCTGCCAGGGGAAGATGTGATACAGCAATAAGGATGGTTAGATCAGCTGTTTAAAATAAAAGAGAGGGACAGAGAGACAGAGGACAGGCTCCTGGTGATGGTATGAAATTACAGCATTGGGAAATGTCAGAAATTGTTGGGTCGGGTGTTGTGATGCAACGATGCCGAGAAGGAGACACAAAGTCAACACCTCTGGCACTAGGGCCAGTCAGCAATAAACATCTCATAGGGGAGAATAAAAGTGCATTTCAACAATCTAATGAGGAAAATATGACTAAGGAATCACACCCTGTGAGAAAATAATTTTTATTTTTTTTAATAATGATGACTCAGTCTCAATAACATATGCAAAGCAACTGGTTCTGACGTGCAGATAATTAGAGAGCTACCAATAAAACAACAATCATAATTATGCAGATCAAAGGATTACATTATCTGTGATCTGGGGGTGGTGGTGTGTCAGGAAGGAGGGTGAATGGCTTTCCATGATTCTTCAGTTGGCCATGACACGTGTTAGTAACTTTTATGGATCTCATAAACGTTGTGGTGGGAGAGAAAATGCTGCTGGAGCCGCAAGTGCAGGGGGTGTGTAAGTAACACTGTAAATGGAGAAACCAACAACAAAACAAGCGGGTAAACTGTAACTTCCAAAGAGAGAGGAATTCCCATCAAAGCTGAACTCTCACATAAAGAGGCCCCATTGTGTTTCAGGCTTGAAATTCACGTTTTCCAGAAGTTATTTAAAGGCAGAATTTCCTTTCCAAAGAAGGGTTCATTACATCCTGCCCCCCCCTTACAGAAACAGTGCAGTTGTGCAGCACTGAGGGACAAAAGACTGAAGGTAAGGGGGGGGTCTAGAGGGTCATCACCGCTGCCTCTGTTACACCAGCATAAAATGCCCACCATCAGCTCACCAAGGTCAATCTTGAAACTCTTTTTCTCTTCCACCCAAAGCTCCTGCAATGGAAGCACTCCCAGATCTTTCTGCCTTCCATAGGTGAAAAGCTCCTCTTCGTTTCCAGGCCAAACTCACTCAAATCCAGACTGTGCCCTTTCCTACGTGGACAACAGGACTGTCCTGGATTTCAAACAGCCTCAGTACCTCCTTCCTCAAGAGCTGGCTGATAACCATCTCAGCCTCCACCTGGCCAAGATGAATCCTTTCCTCTCCAGGCACACAAAGCCCTGTAGATTTTACACACTTATTGAATGCCCATCACTGTGTATGAGACAGGAACATTTCCCAGAAGTGACACCCCCCGAATCTGGTGAGAACACAAAAAAAGCATTGCTGCTTCTGAGGTCACCCTATTGTGATTTATCACAATAGTACCCTGAGAGACAATACCTATCCTGAGCTCTCCTTTGAAGGGAAGAACCAAAATTCTTGGAGATTCTGTTTCCAGAACTGGCAGTTCAACAGGCAAACTTGAACCAGCCTCAAGCACAAAGGTGCCAGAGTTCATTCTTCTCCAACTCTGGCATTAAAGCAGAGTAACCAGGTGGTGCTTTCACCACCTGCTTTCAGGGCAAAAAAAATTACACCAAAGAACAAAGAACAGCTATTAAAATGAGTCTCACTCATTAAGTAGCCAGCAACAATCTATCTGCAACAAAATCTAACTCACAGCCACCCACCCGAAATTGCAGTGCAGGCTTGGTGTGAATCAGCATGCAAACACAGGACCTGGGGGGAGGGCTGACCCAAGCCCCAAAAGAAATTCCCCTTAGCACATCACTTTCGGCGTGAGCACCGGGGCTGGCAGAGCCCATGGGAAGCTGGACTGCCTGGCAGGTGACACCCACCCAGCCGGGTATAAAGAGCCACCGGCCAGGACGCCCCGCCGCACTCGCATTCCCCGTCTTGTCGCTGCGCAGAGCTTTGCTTCGGGGGCTGGGTATCTGATCCCTTCCACCATGAGCTGCACCATCAAGAGAACCTCCAGCACCTCGTACAGGAGTGGAGGAGGAGGAGGAGGAGGTGGCTGTGGAGGCAGCAGCGGCCGGAGCTCCTCGGTGTCGTGCCGGCGCTACGCCTCCTCCGTCATCGGCGGGGGCAGCTACGGCGGGGCAGCCTGCGGGGGCTACGGGGGCGGCCTGAGCGCCGCCAGCCTGGCCGGGGGCTACGGGGGGGGCTTCTCCTCGGGGGGTTTCGTCTCAGGGGGTGACCTGCTGCTGGGCGGCAATGAGAAGGTCACCATGCAGAACCTCAACGACCGCCTGGCGGCTTACCTGGACAAGGTGCGAAGGCTGGAGGAGGAGAACGCTCAGCTGGAGCACCACATCAGGGAGTGGTACAGGAAACAAGCTCCCAGCGTTTCCAAGGACTACAGCTCCTACTACCAGGCCATTGAGCAGCTCCAGAACCAGGTAGGATCATCCCAGCTGATATGATTCCAATGCCCACATGCTCTCTCTTGCAAGGCCTTCCTCCTTCCTCTGTCCTCCTCCCTCTTTCCCCTGGCCCTGGGCTCTACCCCCTGCGGGATGGCCGTGCTGGTGGTACTGCAGACACAGACCTGCTGAGCTGAACCTCCCATCCCTTGGGAGAGCAAACCCCCAGAATACCCCCAGGCAAAAGGGCCGTGCTCCAGGGGCACAGCCCGAGGCACCAGGGAGCTCCAGCAGCCACAGACTCGCTGGCACAGGGAAATCCCACGTTGTGCAGGTGGCTCCAAACCAGCCGTGGGTGGTTTCCAGTGCTTCCCTCTGCTCCCACCCAGTTCAGCTGGATGGAGTGCAAAGCCAAAGCACCTGGATGGCAGGATCTGAGCTCCCTTTTTCCCTGCACACTCCTACAGACACCAGGCGGAAGACCAAGGTCTTCCCTCACCATCGTCTTTTTTCATGATGAGATGAGTTACAGCATCAGGGGCAAAGCTTACACTGCCTCCTACACCCAGAGTGCAGAACCCACTTCGTGTGGGTGATCTCCCAGCATAACTGTTCTTCTGGTCTTTCCCCCATCAATATATTCTTTTCTCAGAACGTTTGCAAAGCCCAGATCTTCACACGCTAGTCCCTGCCCTATAAGCATTTCAACAACATTCTGCGGCTCCTGCACTGCTGCAGGAAACAATTCCAAGACCCATAACAATGCCCTGCCAAAGCTTTGGGTCTTCTTTGTTCTTGTCCTCAAAATCTTGAACACAGAAAGATTTCTCTCCACCTCTTTGCAGATAATTTCTGCCACTGTGGACAATAACAAAATGATCCTGGACATTGATAACAGCAAGATGACTGCCGATGACTTCCGAATGAAGTGAGTACCTCCCTGTCAACCCTGACTCTCTCATGCCATGAATTTTATGAGACTCATGAATGGAGGTGATGATGCCCTGTCCAAAGTGGCACGATGGAGCATTGCAGTGAAATAAATGGATGTGTAATGCTTCTCTTTCCTTCGGTGCAGGTATGAGAATGAGCTGATCATCCGTCAGACCGTGGAGGCTGACATCAATGGCTTGAGAAACATCCTGGATGATCTCACTAGGACTCGGTCTTCCCTGGAATCCGAGCTGGAGACCTTGAAGGACGAGCTGATTGCCCTGAAGAGAAACCATGAGGAGGTACAATCCAATGACAAACAGCACAGCCAAGGCACAACCCTTGGATTCTTCAGGTTCCCACCATCACACATGGACTCCCTTAGGCCAAGGGATTGTCTCTCTTTGTACCTTGATACCGCTTTGCCCACAGTCCCCAGCACAAGAAATGACCTGTGTGTGCTCTTGTGTCTCTCTCTGGGCTCCCTGTAGGAAATGAGGCAGCTCCAGGCTCAGACTGGTGGTGATGTGAGTGTGGAGGTCAACGCTGCCCCTGGAGAGGACTTGACAAAGATCCTGAATGACCTGAGAACTGAATACGAGCAGATCATCGAGAAGAACCGCAGGGAGGTGGAGCAGTGGTATGAAGTCAAGGTAGGTACCAATGCCCAGAGTGGAGTCCCCTTTGGTGGGACAGCCCAGACACGCTGGCAGTGGGACAGGAGCAAAGGGAGAGGCTCCCTGAAGAGCTGAGCTCTCCCACAGCAAACCTGTGGGAGATGGGGGGATGCTGTGGCTCAGAAGGTGTCCCTGGGTTTGCCTCCACAGATCGAAGAGGTCAACCGCCAGGTCACCTCCAGCAGCCAGGACATGCAGACCAGCAGCCACCAGCTGACGGAGCTGCGGCGCGAGATGCAGAACCTGGAGATCGAGCTGCAGGCGCAGCTCAGCACGGTATGTGGGCAGGGTCCAGCCCCTGGGGCTGGGCACGGAGCACCAGAGCTCCTCTTCCTCAACTCCTCTCTTTGCCCTTGCAGAAAAACTCTCTGGAAAACTCCTTGGCAGAAGCTGAGAATCGCTACGGCTGCCTGCTGCAACAGATCCAGGGGCAGATCCACTCGGTGGAGGAGGAGCTGGCCAGCATCCGCTGTGAGATGGAGGGTCAGAGCCAGGAGTACAAGATGCTCCTGGGCATCAAGACCCGCCTGGAGCAGGAGATCCAGCAGTACCGGGCGCTGCTGCAGGAGGGGCAGCAGGACATGGTGTACGTACTCTGTTTGCTGATAAGGGCACAAAGTCTATCACAGGCTTTTCTCTCTCAGCACTCGTGGAAGACAGAGCAGAATTTTTTTACTTGTCTGTAGCTGAAATCTAAATTCAGCAGCTTCTTTCTCACAGCACCTGCATTGAAATGTATCTATCAGAAACTTCACAGGCACATCAAACACTGAGGGAAACACAAAGCAGATTGTTACTGACAGGTTTGGAGTTAATCAGTTCCTCTTGACCTGTTTGTGTGGAGTGAATTCTGTGAGAGGAATCACAGTGCCAAACTAAGCTGTAATGAAGTTCCTGCTGTCAGCAGACAAGCAAGCACAGCTGGACTGGGACAGTACAAGAATTATGCTGCAAGAGTATTTTGCTGTTTCTGCTTCTATAATTTTCTGGGAAAATACAGCTGGAGGGAAGGAATTAAAAAATATATATATAAAGAATTATTCGTGGGGTCCAGGAAAAGCTTAGCTGTTACACACACTGCATGTGATGTCATTATGTGTTTATTTTGCCCTTTGTTAGAAGTACTTTCCTTTCACAGATCATCTCAAGGAGCAGGAATGTCCTCCCATTCTTATTCTTCTACTTCCTACTCTCATGGTCAATCTAGTGACAAGGCAGGTAAGAAACATCTTCCAAAGAGGATCCAAACCTATCCTGTTCCCATGGCTTTCACATTTTATGTTTCATCCCTTTTCCTGTTAATACCAACCTTGTCTGTCCTATGACTTCCACATCTGCAACTGCAGCAGGGATTAAACCATTCACAATCAAAGCTCTTCATTTCAATGTGGTTTGGCTCCAGCTCCAGACATCAGCTAATCTCCTTTCCCATGCTTTTGCTCACAAATGGGCATTTAAATAGTGCATAAATAGAAATATCAGTGCTGCAAGAGGCTCTTGATTTCCCAATCAGAGCAATAATTTCTTCTTTTTTTCCACAGGGCAGTCCAGAGTGTGTTAAGAGACCACCGAGCCTTTGGGCTTCCCTGATCCACTCCCTGCCATCAGAGCAGCCCAGCCCACAACAATTTCTAGGCTTCTCCTCAAATGACCTCCTTCTCCCTTTTCATGCTGCCCATCACTGCAGTCACTGTGCCCACACACACGTTCCTGCAGTGAACTCAGTGCTCTGCTGCAGGGCAATGCCCCCAATAAAGCTTTACCTTTCTGCAATGCAAAGAAAAGTCTGTGTCCAGCCCTCTGTTTGGTATATTCATACTGCATTTACATTTAGGTGGGAACAGGAGAGAGAAACCTGCACAGAAACATTAAGGTTGGGTGAATTATGCACCGTGGGCCCAAAGAAATGTGGGAATCCTAACTCAGCTGACGTCTGGATAAAATCCTGGTGGTGAATGAACACGTCCACATTAAACTCAAGAGTGACACCTATGGGGAAGAGAAAGGGGTGGGGAACCCCTTTTCCACAGCTTATGTTCCAAGGGCTGTGTGAGTAGTTCAGTAGTTCGGCAGCTCAACTGAAAAGTGAGGATCGATTACAAAATTTCATGAAAATTTTGGCAAATCAAAACCACTTTCCTTTGAGCCACTGAACAAGAAATCAATCCCACCCAGGCAGCCCTCTCCCAGCTTCTAGATGAGAGCTGTGTCTAATCTTGTTTGATAAAGCAAAGGATCAGATCAGGAAATGAGTGAGGAGTATGAAAGAAGTTACTTAAGGTTCAGTTGTTGGGATTATTCCCCTGCTGTGTTGGAAAATCTGGGCTCAGGCCTTTTATTTGCTAGTTCCATATGAAGGAGTGTGTTTCCTTATTCCATAAGGCCATTCCTAGCTCCAAGGATGTGCTAGCTTTGGGTGGGGGATGGCAGAGAGCAGGCAAGGTTCTAACTTCCCAACCAAACACGTGCTCACGTTATTTGGGCTCAACAGAGGAAGAAAAATTGGTGAAATATCTCAGTCCTTTCAAACTTCCAAACTGCAAGTCAGTGTTTGGTTTGCAGGGCTGAGGAAGCTGCTGAACAGGGTTGGTCACATAGCAGGGGAGTGGCTCCACTGCCACCCTGTCCCAGGCCCGGGTGGGTCTCACAGAGCTCATTGTTCCCTGAACAGCTCCTAAACCACCGACATTTCCTGTCCTGTCACACAGCTTTGCATTTGCACTTCGGTTTGCAAAGAGAGCAGGGTCAGGTAAAACACCTTCGTTTTGGGTAGCAAGGTAGTTCTTAGTTTAAAAGGCATCAAACTGTTCCGTGTTACAATCCAAAGCCGAATTCTCAGCACAGCAGAAAAGAGATGAGTCAGAGAAACCATTTCCCTGGGAAACAAAGGAGATTTGTAAAATCAAAGCAGAAATCCCTGTCCCTGGAGTCTCCTGTGCCAGTAACAGACTCTGTTCTGCCTTTCACTCCCTTTTGCTTCTCCTGTCAGCCATTGCTGACCACCCCAAACCCCTCAGCAGTGGCCAGTTACAATGACCTTTGGGATCAAATACCTTCTTTGGCCACAGTCTAACTAGGAAGAATGTTTGTGATCCCAGAAAGGAGCCAACTGTGTTCTAGGCTGTCCTTTGGGAACGTTCTCTAGCCTCCTGCTTCCCTTCTGCTCTTTTTTAGGTGGGGCACACTTGCAGTGTCCCTGCAGGCAATGCTGTGGTTGAACCCAGTTCAGCTCCACTGGTGTGTCCCAGGAACCACAGAAATGGGTCCCACAGCTCCGTACCAGGGACAGGATTTATCTGTAGGTGACAGACAGCGTGTCCGTCCGGGTCGGCTCGCTCAGCATCCTCTGGTGGCAATTCAGGAAATATTCACTAGGATTTGTGACAGAAACTGTTCTAAGCAGTCTCCGAATTAAATTCCAGCCTCAGGCCCAGGACACATCTCGGACAAGGAAAGAACAGCTTAAAAATACTGAAATTGGCAGATTTATATTTTCATTTCGCTCGGGAGGAGGGTGAAGCCAAAGGCGCTGTGTTTAACAGCTGGCCCTGCAGAGGGAGCTCGGTGCCTCTCCCGCTTCCCAAGGCCCCAAATCCTGGGATCATGGCTTTGGGAGAGTTCGAGGGGCTCAGTCCTGGTTTCCCCTTGTATCAGGACGTACCTGCAGGATTAAGACCCACAGCACATGTTTCCTTTTGCACAGGCAGCTCTTAGGTATGGACAGGTATGACAGCCCACTGCAGCTCCAATTTCTGTTCTTTCATGCCATACACACTGGAGTGCTAATCCTAACAAACCTCAGAATTTCTTTAAGTATTTCCACGCTGTGGCTGCCCCATCCCTGGGAGTGTCCAAGGCCAGGCTGGACGGGGCTTGGAGCAACCTGGGCTAGTGGAAGGTGTCCCTGCCCATGGCAGGGGGTGGGACTGGGCGGGCTTTAAGGTCCCTTCCAACCCAAACCCTTCCATGATTCCATGATGAAGGATAAGCACCCTCAGCTGCACTGGGGCTGACTCTCAGAGCTGTTTTAGCAGCGCCTAAAGAGAGGTTTCTGCAGGCTGCAATTACCCCTAATAGCGCCGCTTGGGAGCCCACGCTCCGCGGCTCCGCCAAGCCTGGCTCCAGGGAACACCTTTCCCTGGCACACCCCTGTGCTCCCAGCCCTGGCTGGGATCAAAGGCACCCACAGCCTCAGTAATCAACATTTTCTTACAACATTCCCGGTGTTAGTTCAGTTCTTTCCCACAACCCCATGTCGGTAATTACGGCGGTACCCAAAAGTTCACAGCGAGATTTTAAACAAATGCCAACTGCTCCTTTGTGTTGAAAATGTTAGAGATCATGTCACCAGTTTTTATGTTAATAAAGCTGAATCCATTAGGAAAGAGTGAAAAGGCACAATTCCAGTCGCTTGCTTCGGTGGCCGCCGTGGGCTGCCCAAAATGCAGACAACTGGCACAGACCTCGGTTTTTAATGAGAGGAGGATTTAAAGATGAACTGGGGTGTCAGAGGCTGGTGGAAAACCACAGCTCTCAGTTAAGGTAACAGCCAGGAGTGCCTGGGGAGGGACCTGCCTGGTACACACAAACACAGGGAAAATGCTGCTGGTTAAAAGTGGCACAAACTGTTAAGAGTAGTCAGAAATCCCCTTCTCTCCTCCCCTAAAGGTGTGTGGTCAGCCAGGGCAGCCAGAGCCAGGGCTCCCAAGGGCATTCTGTGGGCTGAGAGTTGCCATGAGAACCACGTGTTTACAAAACACCTCCCTGGCAGCAGCTCCCAAAAGCGGAGGCTCCAGGACTGGCCCTCCTAGAGCAACAGCTGGAATTTCTCACCGAGCCCAGCAGAGATCTGGAGACTCCGAGAGTTCCTCTCGAGCAACACCAAGTATGAAACCAGGATTGGGAAAGCCCAAATCCAGGGTTCCATCAGCAGGGTACTAGGAGAGCTCCTTGTTTTCAAATCCAGAACATGTGTTTAGGGCTTGCACAGTAAACTCTCAGCCCTTACTGGAAGCCGTGAGCAGAATATGTTCTTAGGAAATATATTCTTACGAAATCAGCAAGAGAAATAATGATCTATAATTCTGTGAGTACAAATACATGCATATAGATATAAATATATGAGCACATAGGTACAAATAACACACATACAAATGTTTTACAGAATAAAGCAGCTCAGCTCTGCTACGAACCCCATCCACTCTCTGTCTGTCCCATGCCTGGGATGCGTTTTTGAGTAGGAATTTTCCACGTGGCCCGTGGGAAGATCCCTGGGATAGCCCCAGGCCTCCTCCCTGGCTGTGACTGCAGCTGATGTGGCCAGAGTCCAACACCCAGAGCTCCCCCAGCCCAGGACAGGCTCAATCTGCTGGGGTTTGGCAGATCCTCTGTGCTGCCTCTGCCGCTGCCTGCACAAACCTGACTTCTGGAACACGTCCCCCCAGCCCTTGGATGCTTGGCTCTTAAATAATAGTTTCCAGCCCCATCATACCTTGCTGAGATTTACCAGCCAGATAACAGGTTAAAGGAAGTGTAAAAGTACATCCAGTGAGTTGTCTTTCACTCCTCAGGGCTTGGTGCCCAACTGAGCCTTCCTTCCCACACAATCTTTAATTGCACGATAAGAAAATCTGTTTTATTTTCCTGTCTCAGGTACTTCAGTCTTTTATGTGCTTTATCGTTAGAGTTCTGGATTGATAAAGACTTTAAAGCTGATTATGTTTCTAGGGTAACAGGGACAATAATGAGGCTTTTCCACACCACAGCCAGTTTCAAGGATTTGCCAAGTATTTACACTGCTGGCAATTACTGAAGTGCTTGAGCTCTTCAGGATCTTTTATGTATTTTCCTCATACTAATATATTAAAACATTCTATAAATGGCTACCACTGAGAAATTAAATTCTGTAGCTCTGCAGGAGCCTGGGCAGGAATGGTTCCAGTTCAGCTCAAATTATTGATCCATCGTTTCTCTTCTGCCAGGCACGACCCAGAGCCCTGGACAGAAATGGCTTGTCCTGTGTCTCAGTCTCCTCATTTCTGTTAACACAGAACCCTTACATGACCTTCTTTCTCATCTCTTTCAGTGCAGAAATTGTGGATTACCACATGTATTTCCCTTCACCACATTCCCTCTACTTTGCAAAAATAGTCATTTTGAGCAGGTTCCCTCTGTTGCTCTGCTCTTCCCTCCCCTCTTCCCCCACCGCTCCCAGCCGCGTGAGCATGTGCTGGGACCTGCCCCTTCAGCACAGAAACATCCTTGTCTCTGAATCTGTTGGCACATTCATGGAATATATGGCACTGCCAGCTTTGTGAGGATTAAGGAAAAAGATTAATGATGGGCCATAAAAGCCAGACAGGTGAGAAATGTGTTCTGGGCAGACCTTGGCCGCAGTTACCTTGCCACCAGCTGCAGATCAGAGGTTGTTGTCATTGGTTCTTCCCACAAGGGAGATTAAAGAAAAAAGTACGACATTTTGTGCTTGAATCAAAGACCTGCAAATGTTTCGTGCCTGTGGTCTTCAAAAGGCAAGAAAAAAACATCCCAAGTTGGGATCTTAAGAGGGCCTGTGACACAACTGGTTGGGAGGGGCAGCCAAAGTTTGGATGAGCAAGAGAAGAAAAGGAGACTAAAAGTGTGGATGTGAAAAAGCAGCACATTACCACTGATGGCAGCAGAGGCAGAAAGGAATAATTACTAGAAGGCACAGTTAAACATTTAAAAGGTAGATTCAGAATAATAGCTCTACTTTGCTCATTCCTCCACAGAGGCATCACTGGAATTGCAGGCACCAACAAAACTGGTTAAAATGTGCAGAAGTTCATTTAACTGAAACTGCATTAGCAACCCCTGGTAGCAAATACAGCACGGTGTGAGAAGACAGAATGAAATGCCAGTGTCACTCAAGGGCAAAAAAAAAGGATTTACAGGACAGTTAACCAAACTACTCTGAAACAAGAACTATTTTATAAAGCAGCAGGGACTGGCAAGGCAGAGCTCACAAAGGTAAAGCAGAATCCAGTCCCAGCCAGGAGCCTGGGCGTGACTGCATGACTTTGCTTGAAAAAATGTGTCTCCATTCCCCTCTGATAAGGTGCAGATAAAGGAAATTCCCTGCACTGACCATTCCTTACAGGGGAAAGGCTGACCCTACAATAAATTGCATTTATTGCACTGGGACAAAATGAGACCTACACCAAATGCTAAAAGCACATTCTTTCACTGACCATACTAAAGGTTTTTCCAAGCATTTAAGTACATGTTCTCACCATAAAGGAGCCCCTACAAAAACAAACACAGGCAGCCATTGAGGTAAAACGGAGATGGAAGTTAAAAGAAAAAAAAAAAAAAAAACACAAAATCAAAATTCAGTTTTAACACAAATGCTGTGTGAGGGACTGATTTGGTGCTAGAAGCTTATTTGGTGGTACAAATCACATTAATCCATTTGACAGTGTGTCCCAAACCCCTTCTCTTCTGACATTTTCAGCTGCACTTCCAAACTGCCACGAAGAACTGCAGTTCATTCTTTGGGAGATTCCTCCCTGCCAGCCGACACAAACCCACCGTGCCTGGTCAATATTCTGACAGTGTAACACTTGGTGATTGCTGCTTTTACTCAAGGCTTGCAGAGGGAATGCAGAGGCCTTCCAGATCCACATTTTCACGAGCTGGATCATCAAACAAATGTACATTTAATTTTGCAAGACCCAAAGATACACTGCTTTGAGGTCCTGACATGTTAGTCCAGGGAATGCTGAAGGAATACCTAAGAGGAAGGACATTCCTTTCTCCTTGCAGCAGGAGATAAATCTCAAAAAGGACACACTGGGATTTATTCTCCTTTCATCTTCTTGCACTTCTGTTCAGTGGAGAAAAGCACATGTACTGATGCTCTAACTATGGACTTGAATATTAAACAATAAAATAACTGTTCTCCTGCAGCTTTCTCTCTGTCTGCAGGCAGACTGCAGCCTCCTGACACCACCATTCACCTGTTCACAGCCCTTGGAACAGTTACTGGCCAGGCAGGTTTGTCCCACCCAGGGCTGAACAGGACATTCAGGTCTCCAGGAGGAAGGACGGTTGTATCTCTGGCAGCAGCAGTGGCCCCGTGGCTCTGAGGAGAGGCTGCACAGCTTCACCTCCCTACAGAGAGGAGAGAATTCATCTCCATGCCCAGGGCTGGAGTGTGGTACACATCCTGTGTGTACCCAGTGACTTATTCCATCCCTGAGTCACTGCCCAGTTCCTGATGCAGGTGTTACAGGTGCCCTGGACGGCCTCCCGTGTGCTGTTTGTTCTTCCCCTCCCCGAAGCGGCCCCGCAGTTTGACGCCTCTGTACACAGGGAGTGCAGCCCTATTGTGTGGCCTGAAATACCTGGAGCATTTTTCATGGGCATGGAAAGGCCTGGCTGCTCCTGAGAGCTGCAAATGCTGCCAGGACAGCACTCCCTCTTTCTCCAAAGCACTTCTGTGGAGATATGAAGGGAGTGAGAAGGAAGGAGAATGGAAGGAAAGCTGTGAGTATCCCCTCGTGTGTTAGGGATGCTTAGGGAGGAGCTTGCAGTAACAAAAGCTTTTGAAAAGCCATCTTGTGTAACAGGAGGCCTGAAAATTTTAGAAGTAACATTTTCACTACTCTCAAAGACCAGAAGACTAAGTGATTCTGTTTCTTCTCTTCGCTTCTCTCTTTGAGCAGCCATCAAAGGACTCAGTGTATAATCAGGCACTTGTTTCTCCTCACTCCCCAGGTACTCAGGGATGCTTATGCTTCTCTTTGCCACAGATACAGCCATGGCTGCTGCAGAAGGATTCTTGTGTCTGCAGAGAACCAGACTCTCAGACACAGCAGGTTCCCTGTCAGCCCAAACAGAGTGGGGACCAAAGAAGGAAACAGAGAAAATGCCACTTCTGAAAGAAGAACTTTTCTCAAGGGAAATGAGGAAAACAGAGGGGTGGGTACAGGTTTTGTCAATGTCCACACACATTGTTCACCATTTGGGCTCCTCTCAAGCTCTGTTATCAAGCTGAATCACTCAGTTAAAACTCTTCCATGAGATTACACGAGAAAGTCTTTGTGTGAGTCGCCCTGAGCCCCTTTGTTTCCAACACAGGTAAACTCTGACCAGCTTTAGGAACGCTCCCCTCGGCACGGAGACGCCTCCTCCAAATCCCACCTTTTGCTTCAGGAGGCAGCGGTCAGGGGGGAGGAATCGCCTGCCGTGTGTGGAGGTGTTTGGGAAGGAAACAGCCCACTCCACAGCCACTGACCAATAAGGGAATTGCCGTGTTGGCAGAGGGCTCAGGGCTGATAAATTCCACGGGTCTCAGATAACACGTTCTGGAGACAACTCCCATTGTCCCCGGCTTAAAAGCAGTGGGGTGGGGGGGAGCAGGGCACACTCCTGCCCGGGGATCAGGAACCTGCGCGTGCAGCTTGGGTTGGGTCCTTGGTTTTACCTCGCCATGGCCAGTTACAGCTTCAGGCAAACCAGCTCCTCTGTGGTGGGGCGGCCCTTGGGCTCCTCGCTGCGGTTTGGCAGCTTCAGGGCCCCCAGCATTCACGGGGGGTCCGGTGGCAGGGGCGTCTCTGTGTCCTCGGCCAGGTTTGTCTCCTCGGGCCTGGGGGGAGGCTACGGAGGCAGCTTCAGCAGCAGCTTTAGCTACGGGGGCGGCCTGGCAGGCGATGGGCTCCTCTCGGGGAACGAAAAGGCGACCATGCAAGGCCTGAACGACCGCCTGGCATCCTACCTGGAGAAGGTGCGAGCGCTGGAGGAGGCCAACGCCGACCTCGAGACTAAAATCCGAAACTGGTACCAGAAGCAAGGGCCGAGCCCAACTCGGGACTACAGCCCTTATTTCAAGACTATCGAGGACCTCCAAGACAAGGTAGGTGTTAATATTTACCCCAATTTGCACTTAAGGAGCACAGCACGAAAACCCGAAGAGCAAACCTTCCCCAGGGAGCCCCCAGAGATGAGATGGGTGTGCGAGGGAATGGGTGGGGTAGAAAGAAAAAGTCAGTGGGGAATTATCTGCTTTTTAAATGTTAGCCAGGAGGAGGCACAAACCAGTCAGTGTGGGATGCCTGAGGGCTTAACTCTCTGATTGTGTTTGCTTTTGTACACACACATACACACACATGCTGGTCATGTACACACATGTGACCAATTAATGTATATATCACCATTTATAAACTGATTATTATAAAGAGAACCAAGCAGTTACAGCAGCCTGCCTGTCTCTGTGCTTCTCACCTGCCATAAAGCCTGAAAACCCTTAGAGGCCCCAACGTGCTGCTTTAACAATGAAAATAAAACTGAGTTAAGGACAATTGTTCTTTCATATTTCCCCTATTTAACCTTGGAATTGAGATAAGAGCACTGAAACATTTGGCATAGGGAAGAAGGAAGCAGCAGACACGAAGCAATCAATGCCGTATATAAATGCAGGATTTGCCCCAAGAGCCCATGGGTACCTGATATCAGATTGCTGAGGTGAAACACACCCTGCAAAACACAGACAGTCACTGATTAAACTATGTAAATAAATCAAAGAAAACTTGAGGTTTGGTTTTCTGAGTTCAGCCTGGAGTTCACGACCGCTCCCACACAGGTTCCTGCTCCTTGCTGCAACCCATCCACGTTCGCTCCTGATTTAGAATCTGAGCTCTGCTGAAGGCAGAACTGGCAATGAGACTCTTCCCTTTTAGTATTCTTTTCCTGCCTTTCTTTCACTCCCCGTCATGAGGAGAGGGAAAATGTTGTTCCAGCTGTTTTTGTGGCTGACCTTTTGAGTTCTAGAAGTGGCAGGCAAAGACATGCTTTCCAGGTAAAACTAAATAAACAACATTTTAGTTAGAGGCTTTCATGATGCATTAAAAGAATAAATAAACAAACACTATCCTGGGTGTTCTAGGAAATAGAAATATGTTCCAAGATGGTTCCTTTAAGTGCTCTCCCCCTCAGCCAGCCTGTAGTTTCGTCTCACAGTGGAGAGAGGCTTGAGAGAAGTGGCTTTTCTACCTAAAGCCACTTCACACATCAGACACAAGGATGTGCCCAAAGCTGCCAATCCTGGCAGAAGTCCGTGATAAATCTGTGCAATGTGTTTGCTGCAGATCACTGATTCTTCCCTGCACCTCTGTTTGCAGTACCTACAGATGAAACAGAGTCTTCACTCTTATCTGCAGAGCAGGGAGGCAGAGAGCACTTGTTTCAGCCTCAGCAATGAGCTCTCTTTGTTTGCAGATCCTTGATGCCACCATCGACAACGCCAGGATTGTGCTGCAGATTGACAACGCCAGGCTGGCTGCCGACGACTTCAAGACCAAGTGAGTCATTTTGGACAGGGGAAAGGTCTCGTGAGTAGGCAAAACCCCCTGTTGAGCCAAAGGGCAGTAAAACAAGAACAGAATGGCCATAAAACCCCTGTGTGAACACCGGTTTGATCCTGCCTGTGCAGTCCAGCCCTTCGTGTATTTACTAAAAGCACCATCTGCACCACGTAAATCCTACAAACCCAGGCACATTCACATAAAACAATGTGTTTCTTGTGGGCTGGTTAATCAGCGAGCCTGAATGGGCTTGTTTTGCCTTCTGAAGGTTTGAAACCGAGCAGGGACTTCGCCAGAGCGTGGAGGCCGACATCAACGGGCTGCGCCGCGTCCTGGACGAGCTGACCCTGTCCAGGGCCGACCTGGAGCTGCAGATCGAAGGGCTGAAGGAGGAGCTGGCTTATCTGAGGAAGAACCACGAGGAGGTAAAAGCCAGGATGAAACACGTTTGAGAGTGGCCCTACAGAAATGTGGAGTCCCTCAGGATTGCCCTGGGGTCTCCAGCAGTGAGGAGATGATTTCCCTGTAGGCTGAGACCCCCTGCCAGTTCTTCAGGGGAGTCAGTCAGCCTTAGCCCTTGATGAAACAACAGTAGGTTCATAATGTTTTCAGTGATGATTGTGCCCTGTTTTGTCTCCTCTGCCATCCCCACAGGAGATGAGTGCCCTGAGAGGACAAGTAGCCGGCCAGGTCAGTGTTGAACTGGACTCTGCTCCAGGCATTGACCTGGCCAAGATCCTGGCGGATATGAGAGACCAGTATGAACAAATGGCTGAGCAGAACAGGAAGGATGCTGAGGCCTGGTTCCACAGCAAGGTAAAACCCCCTCCGTACTGTGCAAACACTGACCAAAAGAAACAAGTCCCAAAAGGCACAGAAAGGCGCTGTGACAGCCCTACACTGCCCATCCTCCTCACGTGGCGCTTTCCCCCTCTCAGACCGAGGAGCTGAACCGGGAGGTGGCCATTAACACCGAACAACTGCAGAGCAGCAAGTCCGAGGTCACCGACCTGAGGCGCAGCCTGCAAGGGCTGGAGATCGAGCTGCAGTCCCAGCTCAGCATGGTACACACACTGCCTGCCCCCCCTTCCACCGACACGTCCCCCCACTGCCCTCCCTCTGTGGGGGTCCCGTGCATGGCACCAGCCCCTCTGTGCTTTCCTCCCCCGGGCAGAAAGCGGCTCTGGAAAGCACCTTGGCCGACACGGAAGCGCGTTACGGGGCGCAGCTGGCGCAGATCCAGGGGCTGGTTGGCAGCCTCGAGGCGCAGCTGGCGGAGCTCCGAGCCGAGATGGAGCGCCAGAACACCGAGTACAAGATCCTCATGGACATCAAGACCCGGCTGGAGCAAGAGATCGCCACTTACAGGCAGCTGCTGGAGGGCCAGGAGTCGCAGTAAGAACCTTTTGCCTGACCGTGCCGATCGCTTGCCGTGGCACCTCTGTAAACACGACTGCCAAGGCTCCGGGGGTTCTACAGGTTGTAACAAATTAATTGTTCTGGACCCCTGGTGGAAGTAGAAATTACTGTAAATGGGAGTTACAGCTCCCGTTTGCGTGAGGTGAGACCTCAGAGAGTTTCTGAAGGGGAAGGTGAACTGGCAAAGCAGCACAGGAGATTAAGTGCAGCTTAACAGAGTGATCAGCTGCTCCACAGCCAGGAAAAGTGCAGTTAATGATGTTTTACAGAGCATAAAAATCAAGAACAAATTCCCATCAACTTCCTGTTACTAGGCAGAGAGCTTTTCCCCCCAGGAATCAGTGTGGAAGGAAATACTGTGAAGAGAAATGAAGGCAACCAGGCTGGCCCAGCTCAGCCCCTGAGTCACCCCACGCAGGAGCACAGCTCGCTGTCATCTCACACAGCCTCCAGGAGGGAAAAAATGAGGCAGGGGTGGAAAGGTTTTTATTTCCTCTATTCCTCCTTTTCCATAATTGCCTTTTCCCAGTGCAGTTGTTTAAAAATACATTTCTTACAACAACTCCCTCCCCCTGGCTGAGAAGGCACACAGGGAGATGGATATCCCTGCTCTGACTGCACACACACTATACCTGACTGACAGAGAACTTGCTTTCATCCATCCTTGTCTCACACAGCATTTCATGTGTTAACTCTTGTTTCAACTGTTGTCTCTTTGTTCCACAGGATGTTTGGCTCCCTTTCGGGAACTGCCGGTAAGAATCCTTGCTCTTTCAGGAGAAGCTTTATTTTATAAAAAGAAATACACATGACTCTGGTAGTTTGGTCCATTCTAGAGATGGGTCTAGAATTGAACAAATTTCAGCCATTAAAAGATGTCAGACATGAGGGGGGAAAAAAAATCCCAGGCTCTGCTACAGTAAAGGCAAAGTAAAGCACAAAACACTTAATCATTTCCCCAGATGAAAGGACACGGGAATTGAAGCTTGGCCAGCTCGGGGGAATTGCAGGAACACGCCACTAAAACCTGCCTTGAGCTGTTAGAGGTCAGCAGTATCATAAAAGGCATGAGTCAAATCCAGGAGATGGAGAGGAAAAGTTCTGAGAGAAGGGAATGAGAGACGAGGCCCAAGCCAAGCTCAGAGAGTGGGCTTGTGTGAGCTGGGCTTAAATAGTTACTGTTCCTTCTCTCCATGTTATTGCAGACAAAAGAGACAAGATGGGAGGTGGAAAACAGCACTGAGGATCCTCCAAAGGTCATCTGCAAAGTGAGAAAAGACAGACAGCACACGGAGATTGAGACAGAGAGGAATCACTCTGAACTGCTGGAAACGACTTTTAAAGCACAGAAAGTTCTTGGGCACACAAAGTTTGGGCAGATTCACTCACAAACTGGTGATTAAGTTGTAAACAGAGTCAGCTTTGCAATTATTTCTAGGTCTTGCATGTACTGAATTGCTGCATCTACTCTAATAAAGATGATCTTCTTGCAATCTTTGGAGTTACTGTGATATTTCAGTGCAGTCTGGCTTCACTCAGGCAGGAATTAGCCAGGCAGCCTCCCCGAGAGGAGGGCCATAGAAAACTCCTACAGGAACGAACAGGGTGAGCAGCAGTTGGGAGAATTCTTCACACAGATCTTACCAACCTTTATCACCTATTTCAGCCCCCTTCGCTCTCATGCCATTGAAGGGATATTATCCCAGCGTAAATTCCAAATGGAATCACTTTCCAGCCCCAGAAATCAGTTATTTCATTTCCTACCACCTCTCTCCAATCTGACAGCTGAGGGAACTTTTCAGGGCTTGTGCTTAAAAGCAACCCATGGCTCCAGCCCAACCAGCACCTTCCCAGCTCCCACTGTCACCAGAGGCTCCTCAGCTGAGGGGGAGTGGGAACAGGGATGTGCCCAGACAGAAAGTTTGGGTTTTTCAGGAGCTCACCCATTTCTGCAGGCCTTGCTTTGGGAAGAGCCAGGAGAAGCAGCTTTAAATGCTTCAGCACAGGCAGTTCCTGAGTGCTGACACATTTGCTAATACACACTTTGTACCAAACTTACTCCCTACAACAATCAGACCTGGAAAACCCCTCATAAGACAGGACAAGCAACAATATAGGACAAAAATCAATATAATTTTTGTTGATTTTGTCCCATATCTGCAGGGCAATGAAGGATTTCTGGTGAAATGTCTAATATAAATCAAGCAGACACTATAATTTTAGAGCCTGGTTCAGAAAAAAAAAATTTTTTTTGAAAAGGTATGTCAAGTTCTTCTCTGAGTGATGGGTCTAACACTCATAGAGTGATCACTGAGATGACAAACAAGCTGCTGCTTGACTGGAACTTGCTGTCCTGAGAGGAGGGGCTGGAGTGTGTCAGCTCCATTAATCCCCCAGCAGAGGTAACAAAAGGGTTTGTGCAGCACAGGCATGTCAGGGAACGTCTTTCAGGAAAGCTCTGTGGAAGATGACAAACCAAGGAGCTCATGCACTACCGGAACAACACTGAGACTGTGCAAAGGACAGGTCTGTGTGTCAAGGAATTGGATAAGAACTCTCAGAGCAAAGACAGTGAGACCAGAATAAAGGCATAGGCTGGAAAAAGGGCTCTTCTTTCACTTCAGCAGGTGATCAGCTTCCATTTCTTTGTACAGACCATGAGGAGAAGACACTGTAGAAATGGCTGTCTGAATGATGTTATAGGACATGACCTGTAGTGGCCATTTGATTGGTTTTTAGTTTCCCAATGGTAAATATTAAGAAACAGCTTTTATCTGCAACCTCTTTTGTAAGTGTCCATCTGATCCCCATCCAGAGTGAGGCCCAGGGCACGTTAAAAAGCAGCAAAATGCGTTTCACGAGCGAGCTACCAAAGGAGTTATCAAGCCTGAGTGAAAGAAGACTGAATGAAAATTCCCCAAAGTTTCCTGCTAAAGTTTGTGGTGTTTTCTAGAGGTCTATTTGCTGGCTGGTTGGTGTTGGGGTTTTTTTTAGTGGTATTTGATTTGCTTACTGTGTGCTCATGGGGTTGAGCAGCCCCTGGCAGCGCACACACCTTGGAGCACTGACATAACAGGGGTCTTAAAGAGACTTTTTTTATCTTTGGGAGGGTTTTTGTCTGAACTTGTTTCCTGAGCCACCAACCCTTGGAGACACAGAGATCTGGCAAGGTATGCAGAGCCATTAATCTGCCCAGCAGCAAAACTGAAGGGCCGTGGCAAAGGGCCAAGTTCGGTTTGAAACATGTTTCCAGAGCAGAGAACACCCCGAGTTTCCTGCTCAGCCAGGAGTGAGTGGCTGTGCCCAGAGCCAGCCTGGCAAGGGACATCACAGCTGGACTTGGCCTTTCCTTCCCTCCCAAGTTCACATCCCCAGGTGAAAAGGCTGCTCATCCCTGCACCTGCAGTAACATCTCAACATCCTTCACCCAAGGAGTGTCACCGCTCTCCAAACTCCCCCACTGCCACGGTCCCCACGCCCCCCATCCCAGCAGGGTACACAAGCAGCTCACACTTCCTCATTTTAAGCCTAGTTTCTTTAAGTTTGTCAAAGCAGCAGGATCTTAGTCCTCCCACATTTCCTCCTTTAATTATTTCAACCTTGTGTTGCCCTTCTTGGCTATCTCACAAGCATTAATAAATTAACTGTGCCCGCTCTCCCTTGCACACTGATGGGTGCTGATTGTTCCTCACACGGTGCCAGGAATAGGTGCTTTTTCTCCTAAAAATTCGGACTCCAAAATCAAAATATTAGTTCCAAGAATAAGAACATCTCAAATTCAATTCCAAAATTTTAAAGGGAAAAGTACGGATAGAGAATAACAAATAACGGTGAGATGAAGCGATGATTGCGTATTTTTCAATGAAAGGAGAATTTTACTTTAACTTCGTTTTCAGATCAAGTTGATTTTCAGAATGTAGCCATGGTGAGCCTTGTAAACGGGCAGGTGGGGTGGGGCTGCACTCACTTTGTTTTTCCAATCTTAAATGTCAGAGGAGTAAACTCCAAGTTTCAGAACTATAGCCCGAAGAAAAAACACTCATCTGATTCATGCCTTTTGTTTAATTAAAAAAAAGAAACCCCAAGCCCAAGCCCCTGCGATGTGCTGCCAGCGCCTCTTGTCAGGAATGTCATCATAATTGGCCTCACCTCCAGGGAGGAGGAAATTTGGAGGGAGGGCTGCAGTGGGGTTTGAGATCTCGAGGGTATAAAAGAGGCAGCGGGGCAGCCAAGGCACAGCCTCTCCTCTCTGCCCCCGCCGCACAGCTGCCCTTTTGCTCCTTCCCTCGCTCCAGCCATGGCCACTTCCTTTGTGAGCTCTTCCTCCACCTACGGGGGCGGCTTTGGGGGCGCTGGGGGCAGCTCCCGCCTGTCCTCGGTGCGCGCCGGGGGCACCTTCCGTGCCCCGAGCATCCACGGCGGCTCCGGCGGCCGCGGCGTCTCCGTCTCCTCGGCCAGGTACGTCTCCTCCTCAGGAGGCGGCTACGGCGGGGGCCTGAGCGCCGGCTTTGGGGGGGGCTACTCAGCAGGCTTTGGTGGGGGAGCAGTCTGTGGCTTTGGTGGAGGGGCTGGCTTTGGAGGGGGCTCTGGCTTTGGGGGCGGCTTTGACTTCGGCGGCGGCGATGGGCTCCTCTCCGGCAACGAGAAGATCACCATGCAGAACCTGAACGACCGGCTGGCCTCGTACCTGGACAAGGTGCGGGCCCTGGAAGAGGCCAACTCAGATTTAGAGGTGAAAATCCGAGACTGGTACCAGAAACAAGCCCCCACCAGCCCCGCCCGGGACTACAGCAATTATTACAAGATAATTGAAGATCTCCGAGACAAGGTGAGACATTCATATGTAGAGGAGTTATAAGAGTTATGGAGCTGCATATTCCATCTCTTTAACATAAGCTCAAACAATTAGGAAAGAAATACTGAATTCCTCAGTCCCAAATGCATAGAGGTCATGAGCATTCTAGCAGAAAAGAGTAGCTTGTTTTCAATTTAAACACCAAATATCTTATCGTGACAATGTGGTGTTTGCTGAAATTAAAATGTTCACATTAAACGTTAGCAAAATGTGGCAAAATGTATTTAGGTTTACCAATATGTTTTTTCAGGAATCAAATAGTAAAGGATGTGACAAGTAGGCCTCAAAGGCTGGAAAGGTAATTCTCCTGGCTACCGATAAGATCAGGGGTTGTACAAATGCATTTCCTAATTATGGTTCTAATCCACGTTGCACAGAGTGTCTCGACTCCCTGGTTTGCTCATGGAATGTGGATCCCATATTTCACCGTTACTCACAGGAAGCTCTCTCTGTGATTCTTAATTGCCAGATCCTTGCTGCTACCATCGACAATTCCCAGGTCATTCTGGAGATCGACAATGCCAGGCTGGCTGCCGACGACTTCAGACTGAAGTAAGTTCACCTGGGCCACATCTGTCTTCGCTCCGCTTGTCTCCTTCTCTCCAAACAGTTTTTTGAAGCTTGATGCTGCTTTTTCATGTAGAAAATACAGTTCTTCAGTCACTGAAAGGCACAGTGAAGGGGGCAGGTATTTTTCCTTGGTAAATTCTGATGCAAAAAACCCCTGGCAAACAGAATCAACTGAGGAAGGACCAATTCAGAATATAAACGTGGCAGAACACAGCCTCCAGATCTCTGAGCAGTTTGCATAATGAATTATAGCCCAGCTCTTCATTTTTTTGTGATGCTCTTAACTATTTTTACGAGCCTGAGTCACGGGGGAAAGAAGGCAGGAATAGGTTGGGATTTTCACTGAGAAGGAACAGAGTGGCAGGAAGAGACTATTGTGGGGCTGCAGAAATTCTCTGCCACAGAGCCTGAAACTTAAAAAAGAAAGACCAAGAGTAACATGGGACTTTTCCACCCCCCAGGCTCAGTAGCCCATTCAGTAGATGATTGAGGTCCCTGTGCAGCTGCTTTCCCTTGCAGTGGTGCACCTGCAGATTCCTATTTCCCCTCTCATGTCCCCAGGCTACTTGTGCTTTCCTCCACTGAAAATCCCAAAGGACACTGCAAACAGCCTGTCCTGTGTGACAGCATTTCTGCTGATGCTGATAATCCTCATTAGGTGCTGCAGGGTGAATGGTCACGTCCTCCTCAGGAACAAAATGAGATGGCTGTGCCTGTGCCTCCATCTGCCACAGCTGGATGTTGGAAAAAACCACATTTACTCCTTTTACACTTCTTCTCAAACTATCTGTTTTCATTTACAGCCCACTGTTCCTCCTCTATTTTGTATTAAATGTGATAATTTCACTGCTGTACTGAGTACAAACTGGGGCATGTTCCAGTGCTTGTTTCTGCTCTGAACTGCAGGTACGAGAACGAGCTGTTCCTGCGCCAGAGTGTTGAGTCCGACATCAACGGGCTGCGCCGCGTCCTGGACGAGCTGACCCTGTCCAGGGCCGACCTGGAGATGCAGATTGAGAGCCTGAAGGAGGAACTGGCTTATCTGAAGAAGAACCACGAGGAGGTGAGTCCTGGCACTTCAGAGAGGAGATCACTTCCCTCTGGAGTTTATGTCTCTGGTAAATGAAGCACACGTGTAAGTCACATGTAAACACCTGTGTGGTGTGTGAGTACACGGAGAGTAGGGAAGCCTGTGCCAGGAGAGAGAAAACAGGATAAATGTTTCACATGAGACTTGACAGCACAGGTCCTGTGTGCCATGGCAGGGATTGCTGGGGCAGGAAGGGTATGAGAGGAGGGAGCTTGATCTTTCCGTGTCCTCTGCCTTCCTGCCACGCAGGAGATGAAGGAGTACTCGAACCAGCTGAGCGGCACAGTCAACGTGGAGATGGATGCGGCTCCTGGCATCGACCTGACCAGAATTCTCTCCGAGATGAGGGAACAGTACGAAGCCCTGGCTGAGAAGAACCGGAAGGATGCTGAGGCCTGGTTCTTCACTCAGGTACAGTCACACCAAGGCCTCAGCAGCACCGCCCCGGCAGGCGCCTCCCTCCCTCCTCCAAATAACACAATTCTTTTCGTGCACCGTGGGTGCAATTTTACAGTTGTTTCTCCCTTGCAGACCGACGAGCTGAACCGTGAAGTCGCCACCCACACGCAGCAGATCCAGACCAGCAAATCGGAGATCACGGAGCTGCGCCGCACCGTGCAGGGCCTGGAGATCGAGCTGCAGTCGCAGCTCAGCATGGTACGGACCCGCCCCGAGCCCTTCTCCAGGCACTGCCACACGCTGTCCCCATCCTCCCTTGCTCTCCTGCCTCTCCTTGTCCCCCTCCGTGGCGCCAGCCTGCATTGTAACCCATTCTGACTCCATCCCGCTTCAGAAAGCCGGGCTGGAGGCCAACCTGCGGGACACGGAGGGCCGGTACTGCGCGCAGCTGGCTCAGATCCAGGCCCTCATCACCAGCGTGGAGGAGCAGCTGAGCGAGCTGCGCTGCGACATGGAGCGCCAGAACCAGGAGTACAGGATGCTGATGGACATCAAAAGCCGCCTGGAGCAGGAGATCGCCACGTACCGGCAGCTGCTGGAGGGGCAGGACTCGCAGTACGTGACTCCGTCCCAGCCCTGGTAGCAGATCAGGGCAGTCACAGGGTGGGAGCTGGGGCTGAGTCACTGCACACACAGCCTGGGGGGCACTGGCAAAGCAGGTGCCCAGGAAAACCCCTGGTGCTGTCACAACTCCAGCTAAATCTGCACATCAGCGGTGCTGAGGATCTGAAAGTATAAATGCCACTGATTTGACTACAGAAGGCACCAGGCACAATGTGTATGTCTCACATAACCCTCTGTTGGCACTGGAATTAGAGCCTTCAGCCTGAAACAACCTATAAAAACCTGCTCCCTGTATTTCTTTAGCTCTTGGTTTTCTACACTTGTGCAGAGGTGAAAATATCCATCCTCACACATCAGTACCCCCATCTAGAAAAGAGCCTGGTACAGACCCCAGCTTACTTCAGGAAAATCTGCTTTTCCATGCCCACTTCTCATTTGTGATCTATACATGAAATCAGTCCTTATATAGTTTCTAGAGGAGGCATTCTGAGGAGAGCAGCAGTACATGCAGACATACCAGGACAAGGAACTGGTCTGACAGCTGTTGGTATTCCCTCTCAAGTACACAGGGGTGGATTTCAAAGCTGAAAGCACCTTGACACCACCTCTAGTATCAACACACCTGAGAAACCAGCCATTGAGAGCAGGCCCTGTGAAATCCTGGGTGTTCACACAAATTCCTAAATGAATCAATGGTTTCAGGGGACAGGGTCAGGGATGGTCATTAATCAAATATTTCTTCTTTTCTACAGGCTGTCAGGGGTGAACCCCAAGGACGGTAAGAAACATTTTTATTTAACAAAGGGCTGAAGTGAACAGGCAAAATAGGATTAAACAAACCTGTTGGCTTTTTGCCTTGGATTTCTTCTTAGAAATCCACAGATTCCATTCTCCCTGCAATGACCACGTTCTGTACCATGTAGAGGCAAAAACATAATACTTTATTTTTTGTTCACTTTTGAAACCATCATCTTACCCTGGGATTCTAAACCACCCAAATCTCCCAAAGATTTCTAAATTCCTCTGCTATTCACTCAACATACAAGATACTTCCAAATCCACATGTTTTCCTGGATAAGGACCAGGAGGGAAAGTAGATAAGAGTAAAGGCAGTTTTGCCTTTGATATGTGAAAGATCTTGTGAGGAAACAAACACAACCACACTGCTCAGCTCCTCAGGGTCTTGGCTGTGTGGTGTTTTTTGGTTTTTTTCTTCCCTGTTTAATTGTTTTATTCCTCCTACAGCATCATTTGGGAGCGGTGGAAGAGGTCGCAGTAGCACAGAAGAGGAGGGAAGATCTGGTTCTACCCGTGACAGGAGATTCCCATAAAGAAATGCTGAATCCCCTCTTTCACGTGATGCCAGCACAGCCTCCATACTGGCTAATGCTGAGATGAAGAGTCTTTCACTCCCCCAAATCACAAGAATGTATCCAAGAATGTCTTTCCTTAGATTTGCTCTGCCTTTGTACATGAGCACTGACTCGCTGGGTCGGAGATGCCTGTTCTCTGTCAGTGCTCTATTGTTTCCTACATAATAAAGTTTCTGTTCTGCTTGTGCAAATATATCCAGTCTGATGGTGTTTTTTGGAGTCAGTGTGGCAGCGCCACACACAGCCCACACACCTTGCCAGAGAGGGTAACAACAGCAATAACAATCATAACTTTAATAATAATAAAAACAGAGATGGTGATGGGGCACATATAAAGTGCCACTAAACTCTTCCAGGGATCTGGAGCTGGTATCAGTAAAAAATGGAGAAGATAACGTAAAAAACCCTAAAGCTCTTTGTCCTCAATTCCAAGCACACAACAGGGCTGCAATTCACTCACAAATAAAATATCACCTTCTCCCAGCTGTAAATCCATGCCAGAGGAACTGAGGGAATGCTGACAAAGCTTCAAGATCCTGGTGAACCTCAGAAGTACTCAAGGAGTTATCTAAATGCTGTATTTTGCTCCTATAACCTGTTTGGAAAAGGTGTCCTTAGCCCCATTGATGGGTATTTCAGTCCACATAATCTGCAAAAATGATGTACATTTCTAGAATTTTATTTTCCTTCCAACCTCCATAGAGCCACTACTTTTTTGTTTCCTATTTCCTGACACTTGAAGAAAAGAAATCTGCACTGCTGGCACCAGCAGTTTGGCCTCGAGTGAGGCCACAGGATCACTGGTGCCACTGGTAAGAAATGCACCTCCTGCTGGTATTCCCACTGGAAGAAACTGGGAAGAGGTTCTTTCAAAGCAACATCACAACCCACCAGAAAAGGAAAACCGAGCAGTACAAAGCACCTTTTTTGTTCTGATCCGAGGTAACTATTGTTTGTATCACTCAAACAGCAAGAGAGGGAATTTCCTACAGCCACAGGCAGCTATCCATCCATGTGAATTCCGGATGGAGGAGTTGAATGAACCAGAGATGGTTGAAGGACATTGACCTGTACGACGTAGGTGTCAAAATATTCTCCTGTGCTAAAACTGCAGCCTAGAAATTCAGCTCAATCTGCTTGCCCTGTTCCAGTTCAGTACAACAAGCACAATTCCAAAATGAAGCAACCCAAGATAGTGCATTCCTCCATTCCCCAGCTCCCAGGGAGCATCCAAGGGTGCCATCTGCTGACAAGGGTTTATTTCCACACTCTGATCATCTCTTCCATTCTCTGCTCTGGGTTAAAGAGCTGACTAAACCCTCAACCCACAGTGCAGCCTGACAAAGAGCCGTGTCGGGTTTTGAAGCCAGCTGTTTGGTCTTTCTCATGGGTTCTCAACACGTGTGAATGAAAACTGTGTGGTGTCTTTTCCAGTTTGGAAAGGCTGAGCTTCACAGGAAGCACTTCCCATGTCCCAGACCACCTGTGCTCAGAATTACTTGCAAGAGAAAGTACAATTCTGGTTTTCATGGTGTGGTAACTCCATGAAACTCTCAGGGAGTAGGACAGAGGTTCTCTGGTCTCACACACTGCCAGCCTCGCTGCCAGGCAGCTTGGGAATATCCCAAAATTAAGGATTCCTTTTATTTCTCATACTGCTATGTACATGTATTTCCATTTCTGTGTAACAATTCACAGCCACCAGCTTGCTGGACTGAAATTCAGTCTGAAAAATGATCTCTGGTGAGATGAACTGAACAGCAGGGTATCATCAGTTCTATCATAATTTGGGGTTTTCTTTTCAAGTTAGGCCCTCAGTTTTTGTCTGGTGCCTCAAGCTCACCCTGCTCTCCAACAGCAGGGCTGACCCCGAGCTGCAGCTCAGGACAGGGGCTGCTACCAGAGTGTTTGGGGAGAGCCAAGCCGGGCACTCGCTGGAAAACCTGTAACCATTTACGAATGGCAGCATCTCTCCACACCGCGGTGCCCGAGGAAGGAGAGGATGGAAGGGGAACCGGGAAAAAGGAAAGGAGCAGGTGCTGAGCAGAGCCGAGCCCGAGCCACAAGGAGGAGCCCATCGCCTGCTCCGTCGGGAAAGAGGCCGGGAGGTACCCAGGGAAGAAGGCTGGGGTGCAGCGATTCCTGACTGCTGCAGCATTCCAGATGAAACAGAGCGAAACAAACCCCTCCAGGTTTCCCCCAAGACAGTGTAACTCAGCTCCCTGCAGCCTCCCCGACCCCATCGCTCAGCAGGGAGCAGCAGGGCAGAGGCAGACCCCGCGAAAGGGCTGAGCTTTCACCTGGCTAAGGAGACCAGCCCCTTCCCAAATCTTTGTCCTCTATCCCCCGTCCCTCGGCTGCACACCAGAACTACCCTTAAAAGCAAAGTAATCCACTAACCCCAGGGGCTGCCACGGGAACAATTCCCAGTTTAGCCCCCCTTACCAGCAGGAGGAACAGAACTCGCCCGCTCTGTGCTTGATGGAAGCAGCTCCACAGAAATCACTGGGACTTCGGAAGAAGACTATTCCTGAATGATTGCCAGGTCAATTTCTAAGGATGGCAGCTTTAAATAACTGCTTGAAGCTTTTGGGTGTTGCTACAAACTCATATTGTAAATATTTTCTATAGTTAAAAATATAAATACCTTAACTGTGTTAATGCTGGGAACAGCAGGAAATCCCTGCATTGCTGCCTGTTGTGACAAGACCATTGGAACAGGACTGAACCTCAAATCGTGAGAAAACCAGTAGAAAATATAAAGTATCTAATTCTCATGTATTTCCCTTGGGAATGGGCAGCTGGAGGGAACAGCTGGGCATTAATGACTCCAGACTGGAGGGTTTTTTTAGTTTAAAAGTTGGATCACTTCATTAAAGCCTGGTGTCTCCTACAGGCTGAAGCTGTTGGTCATTAATGGTGGCTGACAGGACCCGCTGTGTTTGAGGATCCACAAGTCTGAGGATCCACAGGCTGCTGTAATTCCACATCTGAGAATTTGGACAGAAAGTTACCTGCAGAGCCCCGTCCCTGCGCCGGCTCCCCATTTATTCCCCTCATGAGCAGGAAAACATAACATGCTAACTACAGGGTTAGAGAGAAGTCTGAGGCAGAGCTGATCCTGTTCCACACCTACGGATTTTGGCCACACCTCATTATTATCATATGAAAAGAAGAAAGGAAAAAAAAAAAAAAAAAAAAAAAAAAGAACAACCCAAACAAGCGAAAGGAAAGCAATCCGGTGTGTGGCTGATTCCAAACAACAACAGCGTGCCGGCTCATAAATGCTTCAGAATTGACCAAGAGGAAGCACGTTTCGTGATGACACAATCTTGTTGCTGTAGTCATTCATCGAAGGGAAACTCCCACAGGAAAAGGCATAAAGCTGCTCAGGGAAGGCGAAGAGGCTGCTCAGTGCTAGGCAGCCAAACCCGGGGTTCGATTCACACAGAGCTAAAGCATGAGCACCAGCCAAGGCCCTTTCCAGTTTTTTTCTGGGTCCCTCAGGGGTAGTTCGGGGTGTGGTTTGGCCCAGCAAGGAACTTCTTACAGAGCGTCAAGTGCAGATGGTGGTGCCAGCAGCACACATGCCTCCTTCTCCTCCGCCAGACCCCTGTGGCTGCCTGCAGGAGGGGCAGCCTGGGCAGGCTTCGGCGAGCACCACGGGGAGAGCATCTTCCTGGGGGGCAATGAGAAACAGACCATGCAGAACCTGAATGAGCGCTTGGCTGCCTACCTGGACAAGGTGCGAGCCTTGGAAGCAGCCAACGCTCAGCTGGAGAGCTGCATCCTAGAGTGGCACAGGACGAGGTCCCATGGAAAGAGGCATGACTTCAATCAGTACGAGCAAAACGTCACTGACATGCAAAGGCAGGTAAGTCAGAGCTGGGGCTGTGGCGTTCTGTGCTCTTTCTGAGGAATCTGGGCTCTCTTTATGCTGGTGGTTTCCCCCTAAAGAAGTTAGATAAAACCCTTTGAAATGTTAGAAATCCCCAGGAAGGTGGATCCGGGGCCTGGGCATAAACATTCTTTGTGCTCAGCAGGAGACTGGGCACTAGAAAGGCTGGCAGGGGGCGAAGGGGACTGTGCAGAGAATGGAGGGATCCGTGTGCTGCCAAGTGTTCCTGTCTGCACTGAAACTGGGGCTTGAGTAACTGCAGCTGGCAGAATTCTGGCTTTTTGACGAGCAAATTACAAAGCAGGAGGAGAGCAGAGCCTGCCCCTCTCCTGCCGCTGTCTCCAGACAGACTGGGGCATTCCAGCTCTTTGATTCCTGCGGTAGCAGACAATGAAACTACAGGAGTTTTGGGACCAATGAGCTTATGTAATCAGATGGAAAAATACTTCATTGTAATTAAGAAAATAGCAGTGACAAATTCCTTGTGGATGTTTTCACTATAATTAAAAGGAGAATTTCTGGTTCCTGCCAGTAGTTAATATTAATGTTCAACAGTAACTCTTTCAATCTCCCAAACTCACGTGTCTTCAAATTTAAGCATAATATTAATCTGTATTCATAATGAACATCCTTAGCACTGTAACCAGCTGTGTGACTAATCAGTGTAATTAACTTTACATACCCATATGGGGCAAAACCCAAAGCTCTTCCAAATGCAGTGCTGTCGTTTTCCCTCCGCTTTTTACGATCCGATTACTTGGCATTCTCAAGACCCTGAGAAAATCTTTGCAAAAGGGCTTGGAAATGGTGTTAATCCACATCTTCGCTGATTGGGGCCAAGGACTTAATCAAACTCGGTGCTCAGTGTTAAAAGTGTTGCCTCCAGGCAGAAGATGAGGCGCTCCGACCACAGCCTGTGTAGGGAGAGCCAGAACTGTCATCACCCATTTCTGTTTTAAGGATTAAGAGAGGTCACAGTCCCCAGACTGGCACTGGAGCTCTTTCCTTTTTAACTGAAAGAGGAATAAAAGCTTGCTCATGGAGAACATCAATGTGTTCAGGTTGATTTGGAATGGATAGATCAGAGAGATTTAGAAGGACAAGCATAAAACCATGATGCTGACTGGGGTAAAAGCCCTCACTTTTGAATAGGCTGTACCCAAACCACTGATTTTTAACTCTCACCCCTTAAACAGCTGTCCCTGGCCACAGAAACCTGGAGGCCAGTGGCTGTGCTGGATGAGGCAGGAGGGGCCAGGAAAGGATCATTTACAGGTGACAATTCAGTGCTTGAGCCCAGAATTTTAACTTTCTCTGTAAATGATTGCAATTAGCACCAAGTCTGCCAGTAAAATGAGTGAAAATATAGCATCTAATTACTAACCATAATTAAATTAATTAAACATTAATTTAAAAGGTGAAACTAATTTAGCACCTGGAATAAAATTTAGACCAAAGTTAGGATCCTATATCCAATAACCCAGAAAGCTTATTATACACTGTCTGTCTGAACCTTGGAGGCATTTAATCATTTGGGTCCTACATTTTGGACCGCACTGTTCCCTGGATACCTGAACTGAGGATGAACGTTTCAGTGGAGTGAGAAGTTGCTTTGCTGCAGCCTGATCCACTGTAACCCAGATATACAGTGAAACAGCACCTGTTCTCCAGGTAACTGCCTCATTCAGGCACCTTGTGCTGCTAAATAAGCAAAGTCACCCACAGAACACTCCAGGAGATGGGACAGAGGACATAAGACATGTGAGGAAGAAGCCAGTGCAGGAGGCCTTCTTGGAAAATCCTCATTTTGAGAAGGACTTGGGGTGTATTTCCTAAATAGCAACATGTGAGTCCTTAATGAAGTTACCTGTGAGTTTGCAGACTGGTACCAGTGATACAGCCCCATTAACAAGGGGTGCAGGGAGGAATTCCATGCGATTATGAACAGGTACTGGCACATGTGGGATTCCCTGCTGGCTGCAGAGCAGCGGGCAAAGCCCCCACGGGTGCTCAGATGGCAAGGGTCACACAGCAACTCCTCACACCTGTGTGGTTATGGAGTGGCACAAAGATCAAGAACCTGTGTTGCTTTCTCATCAGCCCGTAGATCCCACGGCAGGATTTGCCATTCTCCAGGGCTGGATTCAGGAACTGCCTCTTCTCTGACAGCAGATTCCAGGCAGCCACACACTCAGGGTATTATAGCTGTGCTGGCCTTGATTGTGTCCCAGGGCAGGATCCGAGGTGTGCTGCTAATTGCTCAGGAATGCACAGTCTGTAACAGATTAGTTAAACGTTCCACCTTCTTATTTACTACAAGAGGTGAACCTTTGACACTTCAGGAGAATTTTGTCATTTCCTCGTTTCTTTGTGATTCACTGAGGTGTGGGAAGTTTAACTTGAAGGTGCTGAGAGCTCTGTAAATGATTTGCTACAGCCACGATGCCCCTTGGTGTGCTCTGTGGGTGCTCAGTGAAGGTGACTGGTGCTATTGTGGCCACGTCCCTCTTTCCTCTTGGTTAGAAAAGGACTCAGTGCCCTACATTTATGATTTCCTGAAAATTATATATGAGTTCCTGGTGGAATTCTTCCAAAGGTTTTGCACACAATGCTGAGCTTTTCACATTCAGATCTGTAGTTAAAAGCCATTCCATGTTTTCAGGGACTCACAAGACTTTCCATCACGTGCTGAGTACGCTAAAGGAATTAGGAAGTTGAGCTTCCTCTTGCACCTCTTTGGGCAATTTTTCAAATCCCAAAGCAAAATCAGAAACGTGAACTGATCACTCCGTGCTGCTGGAGTCACGGGTGAATAACTGAATGGACCACAGCTCCATGCCAGTGGCATTGTCCTTGTGACTCCAGGCTGAAGCCCGTGGTGGATTGAGGGTCTCTGCCACCCTCCCTGTGGTGCCTCTGCATCACAACACCGACTCAGCAAGGTGCTCCTGCACGTGCTGCTTTTTAGCATATCATTAATGCCAGCATTGGATTGAACTCAGACACAGCTTAATGGTTCTTACTGAAATTCGCTCTAAAGGTGCCCAAGGCAGCTTTGTCAGCGATGCTGAACAGGATCAAAATCCAGTCACAGAACCAGAGTGAGGCAGTGACTGTTACTCTGTAATAAACCATGAAGTTTGTGTAATGGAAATCGTATCCTCTACCTGGCCAGAAACAAAATGACAACTCCTGGTTCATACCCAAAAAAAGTAAGACTAAGAGGAAAGTAAGATTATGGACAAAAATTGCAGAACATCTAAATGATCAGGAAACTGAGCTGCTGATATTCCTGTGCTCTTGTTACATGGAAATTCTACTCTTTAGATGCTTCCTACAAGCAGCAGGGAGGCTAAACCAGCACGGGTTATCTGCTGTCACCCCATGGCCACACTGAGTCTCCTGTGGGATTCTCTGTTTTCCAGATTGAGGATGGCAAGATCACCAATGCCAGTATCCTTTTACAAATCGATAACGCTAGCATGGCATCTGAAGACTTCAGGCTCAAGTAAGCTCTTCTTTGGTTTCCTGATCAAGTTTGAAAGAGGATTGAGCAAAATGTTGGGGGTTTTTTTCTTGCTAATCCAATAGGGAAGTGATTTTACTGAGGTTCTCTGGTGATATTGGGTGAATAAAAACAATGTAGACCAGGGAAAAAAAAAATAAAAAAACAAAGCATGTAAAACCCACAAATGATTGCTGAAGAACCTTGAGTCACCCTGTTTATGATACTTAGCGTGGGTCCTGAGGAGCAGGTTTGGCAGCAGACACTTGATACTTGTGACAAAAGGCACTTAAAACTGTCATCTGGGATTACAAATTATCCCATCTACGCACTGCACTTCCCAGTCCTGCCCAAATCTGTTTCCTGGACTTATCACCTCTTCTGTCCACGGCAGCATCTCCCTGCCTGCGGCTCAGTGCAGGCACTGCAAGAGGTTAGGGAGGAATGGGAATAACTGGCTTCCTTCAGATTTTACCTGTCTTCTGAAGGACTGAAAAATTACCATTTTGGAAAAACTACAGCACTCACTGATTTTCAGAGAATCGTATTCTCAAAGCTTTCACCACCTGGGGAATATTAAAGTGCAAAAAAAAAAAAAAAAAAAGGGGGGAGTGAAAGAAAGAGCGATTTCATTTCTTACCACATAGGAGGGGTTGTGAGGGAGAAAGGAACACGAAACACAAGAGCAGTGAAACCCATCTTATTGTTGGGACTGCTCAAAAATATTCAAATAGCATGTTTTAGGAACAGAATGTGTTGCCTTGGCTGTTTGTTCCCTGTGCTTGCCCACACGCAGGACTGACTTCTCTTTGATGTTCCGTGTGCAAGAGCCTGAATTGGGCAGCTCTCAACACGCCCCCTGTGTCCTCTTTCCTCATAAAGATACGAAGCAGAGAAGTGTCGCAGGCAGGGAGTGCAGCTGGATGTGGAGAACCTGAGGAAGGAGCTCGACGGCCTGACCATCATCAACACAGACCTGGAAATGGAAATCGAGGGCTTGAGAGAAGAGCACATCCTCAGGAGGAAAGACCACGAGGAGGTAGAAAAAGTTCCCCTTGGTAAAATCCTATCGCTCAAATCTTTGCTAAGGTGTAATTAACTGAGTAAGACCCGCAATCTGTAAGTGGGATTGATGATTCAGGGCCTAATCCTGTTTCTGAAGCAGCCAATGAGAGTCAGGTGAGGCACAAAGTCTGTGTCTGCTTTACCAATTACGCCAGGGTTTCAGAGAGAACAGGCTGTTGCAGTCTGTCCCACCCATCTGTCGTACACAGCTGCTAATAATTGACATATTGGGACAGAAAAGACTTAGATACAAGTGCACAAGATTTCAAGGGAATAGAAAATGTTACTGGGTGCTGTTGGGTTTTAATCATCACAGCCTTTTCCCTCGGTCCTGGGTATATCACTTCCCAGACTCACAGAAGGTTGAGGGTTGGGAGGGACCTCTTGAGGTCCCCTTGTCCACCCCCCCAGACTCAAGCAGGGTCACCTAGAGCAGGCTCAGCTGAGCCAAGCACACCCTAAGTTCTCAAAGGATCCAAATTAAAAAGAACGGCTGGCGAATTCGAGCAAAATTACTCATTCTTGCAAAATCCCAAGCACAGCAATTAGATAATAATTCTCAAAAGCCACGCTGCTCTGAATTCCTCCAGAGCTACACCCAGCGCTCTCTGTAGCTCCACATTTACAGCCCCACTGCTCGAAAGGGTGCTGGTTTCGTTTTGGTTGATCTGGTGCCGTTTGTAGTTGTCACCCGACGTGCCGCTCGGTGTCTGGGGGTTATCTGGGTTATTCCCTTCTGGGGCAGGGAAGCTCTGGGGTCACAAAGAGACAGGGGAAGCTGCCTCTGGCTGATTCCCCCCCCTGACAGCCAGCCACGATTCTGGGAGGCAGAGACATCCGGGTGTCCAGCTGATCCGCACTGGGTGATGTCATACCCCGAAAGGCTCCTCTGCCTGGGCGCTTTGAAAATGGTACCAGGCACGGAAGGCTGTGCTGCACCAGCAGGAATGTTACCCTACCTGCCCGACTGGTCCCGTAATTATGTTGTTTACACAGTAATTATATGCTTTAATCCAATTATTCCTTTAACAATTACATAGAACTTTTACATTACTCTCCTGTAAACTTAGTTATAGTTCCATAAATATTAACATAAAGGGTAAGAAAGATGAAATTACTGTTAGATTTTCATCAAAGGTTTGGGGTTCCTAATAGATAAATAAAGAAAAAATGTCAGTGCTTCTTCATTAAGTCTATTTCTTCCAGAAACAGTCTATGAAAAGATCTTCTCACACATTTTTATTGAGTTAAGCAAACATAAGTCACTGGTTTAAGTCACATCGGAGTATTATCAATATATAAATTTTCCAAATAATATTAACTTAATATATATTTAACAATTCCCCCGCCAAACCATGCTGTGATTCTGTGGTTCTGTGAAAACTTTCCACTTCCAGAAATGAGTTTGCTTGTTCCCTCTGCTAACACATGAACAGGATATGGAAGCAAATCGCTCCTCACAAGACTTCAAAGTAAACGTCAAAGTAAACGCTGCCCCTACTGAGGACTTGGGCAAGATTCTGGCAGAAATAAGAGAAGATTACGAGGCCATAATTGAAAAGAATCGCCAGAGCCTGGAAAACTGGTACAAAGAACAGGTAACAGCTGTTCCCTGCTCCTTTCCAAGATCCCTGTGGCCGTGCCTGCCTGAGCAGGGTCAGTAAAGCTTCGCTGTTGCTTCTGCTCCCCAGAGCTCAGTCACGTCCCTGGCAGCAACCCCCAACCCCGAGGAGATCCAGCGCAACGAGAACGAGATCAAGGAGCTCACACGGACTTTGCAGGCCCTGGACATCGAGCTGCAGGCACAGATAAGTAAGGTATCTGCTGCAGACAGCGTGGGTTGCTCTCTCCTACCCCAACTCAAAGTTGCCAGGGACCAGTTCTCCACTTAAATTCACAGCCTAGAATAACTTTATTGCAGTTGCTGAAGTGGGAGGGAAATTGGAATTCAGATCGTGCTTGAGCTTGACAGAATATGCCACATAGATTCAGCAACCATCACCAGGAAGTGAAAAATTCATGTCTCTCCTTAGAACAAAATATGGGGAGGAGAGGAGAAGGGATAGCTGACTCCATGGTCTAGAAAGCAAACATGTACAGAACACAGATAATAATGCAAAGTTCATATTTGCAACCCTTATTTAACGCACGAGCTGTTAAAAATGTTGGTGGGGAACTTTCACAAACATTGCTCAGCTCTTGTACAGCTTAAAGCTCACATGCCAGTGACCTGGAGACTTTGGAGCAATTGTGGACAGTCCACGCAGGACTGACAGGAGAGGCAGCAGTGCCAGGAGCAGAGCTTTGAGCAGAACGGATACAGCAGGGAGAAATGACTCAGCTCTGCCTCTCATGCACACACGACACAGCTTCGTGGTTCTGCTGCCTTCACAGGAATACTTATGCAAATGCCTAAGTGTTTAAATTACCACAGCCTTAATTTTGCAATCTTCTAGCTAGAGACCAAATTTGCTGGCATTTCTGCGTTATATCTACCCCATAAATAATAATCATGGCCTCTTGGTATTATCTGCCCTGCCAGAAACACATGCTGGAAGACACCTTGGCCGACACTCGGAATTACTACGCTGCTGCGCTTCAAAACATGCAGCAGATCATCTCCAAGTGTGAGGAGGAGCTGAGCCAGGTTCGGCACGACATGAAGCAGCGAAATAACCAATACAAGGTTCTTCTCGGGATCAAAACCCGCCTGGAGAAGGAAATTTCCACGTACCGCCTGCTGCTGGAAGGGAATGCTGACGGGTAAGGCAGAGCTGCCCTGACTGGAACAGATGAGAGGAGAGTCCTCATATTTGGGTTATTTATTTGTTTGTTTGTTTATGCTTAATCAAAGCTTGTGAGTTCCATGCTACATCAAGGGTTGGTATTTTAATGTGATGGGTCATAATAAAAAGCCTGAGCCACTTAAAGTATAGAGACACTTGTATCCATGTAATTTGGATTACCTAAATTAATATAACTTTTTATTAAAAAAAAAAAAATAAATTCTCCCACTCCCACAGCACGGCCATCTCAGCACAGGAAAGTGCTGCCCTCATCTTTGTTCTCTCATCTGGTTTGTACAAACTTGTAAAATTTGTAAATTCTCTCTCATGGTGGGATGAGGTCTCCTTAGACACAGTGAGAAAAAGGGGATCAAAAACTTCTTGAAATTATTATAACCATTATTTTTTTCTCTCAATTATCTTTGCAGGACAGCAAGAAAATCTGAAGCGAAAGGTAAATGCCCTGTACTTTGTTCTCTGCAGTGACTCTTAATTACTGTCATTTCCAATCAAATTTTCCTCAGAGTAATTCTGACCTCACCTGACTGAGCCGTGGCAGGTGTGTGTGGCAGGGAAGGCTCACACAGGCTGTATTTGAGAAGCCTCTCAGTGGTTCCTGGCTGCTGTGAAGGGCTCAGTGCTGAGTGCTGAGGCCGTGCCTGCTGCTCCTGGGCTGCCTCAGCCCAAAGTGCCATCAGCCACACACGTGGCCACAGCTCAGACTCCAGACTGAAGCCTTCCTGGGATGTGAGGAGGCACAGAGACTCACTGGGTGACTAAAACGGCGTTAGGGCTTGAGAGCAAACCAAAAATCTGCATGTCTGGGAACTCGTATTCCGGCATGAGCATGACCTGCAGACATCCCGCATAATCTGCTGGATTTGCATTGGCTGGGGCTGTCGCTGAGTTATTCATTCGCCCTGACCTGGACCAGACCCAGGGTGACTTTCTGGCAGCGCAATAACAAATATTGGCTTAAAGGGAAACATGCAAAGATAACTCAGCTGAGAGGCAGGTAAATGAAACTTCCCCTCTCTTACAGAACGCGCTGGGACGAGCAAACCGAAGCTCAGAGCGATCGTGCACGACAGCGTGAACGGCGAGGTGGTGTCCTCCACCATCAACGAGATCCCCCCACAAGCCTGAAGGAAGGTTGTGCCAAGCAGTGGCTCCCCTGGCAGCTCCTGCAGCCCCCCCTGGGAAGGGTGGGAGCTGTGGGCTGGCTCCCTGCGTGTGGAACAGGGACACACTGCAGTGAACTCTCCCCTGACATGATCTGCAGCCTAACCCTGGGAAGTGCCACACAGAGCTGGGTATAGCCGACACTGTTAGTTTAAAGAGCTTTTTAGTCACCCAAACGCTGAAGAGAAGCTGATCTGTGACAGCTGAGCTGGTGACAGGTGTATCGTGCACATCTCCCCGGGGCAGGAATCTCCGTCTGGGATTCAGTTGTTGCTCTGCAAGTTAACTATAATTTAAAAGGAATAATCTCTCAACTTTTTTTTTTCCTGGTCTTATGCCTCTCATCATATACCTCACTGCAGCCAATAAATTTTTATCCATTACTTGCTCTGGTCCGTGGAATTTCTGATTTTGGTTTCCCTTACACGTGTCCCAGCCCACTGTGGCAGTGCCACCACCATGGTTAAGGACTTCCAAAGCCCCATTGTTTCAGGAGGGACAAAACTGGAAAGGCACAGAAAAGAAAAAAGGTGACACAAGTTAAAGATGACATTTACATATTCAAATTCCCTACGTACAACTTTTCAGTGTCACCACTGAAAACAGCATCGTGAGTTAGGAGTGTTGCAAAGTCACTTTACTAAAATTGTCACCTAGAACCATTTATTTATTCATCAGCTTGAGAGAAATTTTCTTGCACTGTCTTTACACACTTTCCTTCAGAGCCTGGAAGTACTTTTCCAGGTGCTCTCAAACTTTCTCGGTGACCCAGGGAATTCAAAAAACCATCTCAGTTATTTGGTCTGATGTTAATGTTCATTTTATCTCTCAGATTATTGTTCACTGTCTCTGCTGACGGGCTCTGCAGTCAGGACAGAGTGGTGATTGCACTGGGTGCTAACGTCAGGGAGAGCCCACGGGCTTTAGTCACATCCAGGCTTCCTCCCCCCTTCTCAGCTCAGGCCCCCACAGAAACAGTGCTGTGCAAAGCTGAAATATGGGCAAGGAAAAGAGAAACATCATTAGGATGTTTGGATGAGGAAGAACTGCAAGGCAGAAGGAGGAGAGACAAAGTGGAGCGTAATGAGCGTGTTGAGGATTTGCACTCCAAAGTCACCATCTGCGTGTCCAGGGCAGGCTCTCAGTGACATTGTCACCGTGCCCTTTCATCCCCACTCATGAGGGATTCTCACAAAGGGCTCCTCTTACCTGCCTTGCTTTGAAACAGGGCTCACAAAGGAAAGGGAGAATTTCAAAGAAAATGCAGATTAAACTGAACAAAGTCCACCTCTGTGATACAGGGCTCTGCTGCTGGCGTGTTGGGGCCAGTTCCTGACCCCCCTTCGCCCCCCAACTCTCCACCCTTGTTGCACAAAGAGATCCCCAAAGCATTGGATGGATTACCTAATGGTTTCTTTAAACTGGGTAAAACTTGTAATACAGGATTAGTAACTCCTGGCTAATTAACAGTGTCCTTCCTTATGGCTTACCAGATCCAACGAGCCAGACCTGGTGTTTGGAGCATCTGGACAAAATGTGCCGAGGTTTTTCTTGAACAATTTTCTGAGTTATTTAAAGATGGGTTCATTTACCAGATTTACAGAGCAGAACCGCATTGCTGCGACACGGGTAATTACCAAAACTTCTAAGTAGCCCCTTATTTCTACATCAAAGGAAAGCATCTGCTTTGTGCTGGGTTATTGTGCTGAACTACAAGGGAAGAAGAAGGGAAAGCAAGCAATTGAAGTGCTGTGTGGAACACGCCTGTCCTCGTTTCACTCTGCCCTGTACAGGCGTCCCCTGTGCAGGGGTGGGACGTGCTCCCCGTGCCTGTGGTCCCAGAGGTGCTGGAGAAGAGGCAGCACAATTCCCATTCCCATCCTACCCCACCACTCTGATGATTTTAACCTTCTCTTCCCCCCCCCCTGTGCCTTTGAGCTCTGTACTGGTCAGACCAGTAGAGCCCAGCACAGCTCCCAGCACCGACCTCTCAGCTCACCCCGTTACTGGCACCACCACTCACCCCCGGCTCTCACAGCCCCTGAAGTGTCTTTTACTAAGTGGAGTAAACCAGCTAGTCCTCAAACACCCAAATACTTGTTACACCACGTTCTGTCTTCCAAATGAAAGCAAGTGTTCTGTGGCAAAAGTTGCTGATTTCTGAAGAATCTCCAGACCCCTCTGCAGGTTTCCTCCCAGCTGGATTGCTCGTGTCACCTGCCATGTGTGCCCTGTGTCTGCTGGTTACTCATTGCCTCTGAATTTGTGCTCTGGTAGATAAGTTATGCATTTCTAAATGTATTTAGGGTGGGTCTGCACCTTAAATAATAAATAATGATGCTGATATTTACCACTTGCACGCACTGTTAACATCATATTCTCACACCACACAGAGAGATGGAGCCAGGCAGATAATGAACGGGGGCAGTATTATCATTCCCGTTTTATTGCTTGAGAAATTGGAAAAAGAGATGACACAACTTGCTCAGGGCTGCAAAGAAAGTCACTGATAGCCACTAAATTAGAATTCATCACTTCACAGCTTCTACTTAGCCCAGCTATTAGATAATACAACTTCCTGAAGAGCCATTCCCCACTCGCAGCAATCCTGTCTGTGTCTGATTGCTCGGAAGAGATAATTCCATTGATTCATTCCAAGTGTTCACGGCCGGTCAGGACCCTGCAGATACTCTGATGATGTTCTTCAGTGTGCCTGTGTCAGCAGCCTGGCTGAAATGAGCCCTGTACAGAACACTGTGCAGGTGTCTTTGGTGGCTTTGTAGTGTTTGGGAGGGTTTAAAGGAGATGGCATGAGTGGTGCTTCTCGTAATCTCAGAGCAGCGGCTTGAAGGGAAGGAAATCTTCGGGAGTATGGTGCTGTATGGTTTGAAAAATTGCTTTATTAATTCACTGTATTGAAACTGATAGAACCCTGCCAGCTGGTGTTTTGTCTCCTTCACTATTCCATACACACAGAAGTGCTGTTTTAGCACCAAGGAAATCACAGAGCCAGGACCAAAGGAAGTGCAACTTGAAAAGTTTGAAGTACCATAAAGTATAACCCCCCTCCAAGTGAATAGATTCTATTTCCCATAAATGGACAACAAAGAATTATGAGCAGGAAAGAACTGCATCTCTCACCCTAAAAGTGAATGATGCAACAACAACACTCCTGCAAACCAACAAGACACAGGAACTCAGCCTATAAAAGGAGGCTGAAACCATCAGCGCTCGCAGCCGGCTCCTCGCAGTTTCACCTGCCATTTAAGGCAGTCCTGCACGGAATAATCCTCAGCGTGATTTCCAAGAGCCTTGACTGCACTCCAGCCTGGGCATGAGTCACAGCTCATTTCACTTGTAGAAATGTTAAAACTTATTAAGGTGTATTACAATAGGCAGCTCGGGTAAGTGAAGTGTTGATCCCCTGGAAGAGGTGTGCGATGAGGTAATGCAGCCGCAGTTTGCGCTATTAATCACACATTCTTCTGGGGAGCTGGCCCCACACCGCCAGGGCTTGGCCTTATTTATCAACAGCCACCTCTGCAGAAGGCAAAGATTTTTGCTTTCTGTTCCTTGTTAGTGCAGATGCAAAATTAACAAGGTTTCGGAGGGAGAAGAAAGGAAATCTCGCCATCAGGGCACTGCTAAACCCGCTGGTTCCATGGACTATTGAAGCAGAGAGAATAGGTAGAAGAGCCGGTAAAACATTTCACAATGTCCACACCCTGACCTATAAAGGTTCCTAAAGTTTTTTGCTGGGAGATGCCTGTTCCTGTGTATGAATCATTTAGAAAAAGGAAGGATCTATAGACAGGGAAGCAAGAAAAGAATAATGCTGGTGAGGCTGCACCCCCTCCACGTCCTGCATAATACAGCAAAAGCATCTTAATTATTGACTCTACCAGGATGTTTGAGAAATCACAGCTAATGGTTTAGGTGTTGCTTCCTCATCATTGCTCCCTCTGTAAAATTTTTATTTCTTTTCAAGCTGCATTTTTTATGGGATCTTTAATGGTGTGACTACGCTGAAATGAGCTACTTGAGCCCCAGGCCTGGGGCTGCCATAAACCCACTGCGTGCAAAAAATATGGCACGAAACAGAAGCATGGATGGCTGACAGTTTGGAGTGTCCCTGTGGCAGGAGCTCCTGGTGTGGGACATGACCTAATGGTGAGGCAGGTGCAGGGCTGCTTCTCCTGGACACCCTTAATTTGCCTTTTGAATGTCTGAATATGCATCAGGAGCTTAAAGGCATAAAATCATAAAGCCAGCTGTGGTGAAGACACTTTCAATAACTATCTAGACTTCGAGGGTAAATTTTTTTTTGGCTTTCCAGTGTCCTAAGGACAAGTCCAAAGGAGTCAGTGTGACGGGCTGTTATTAGGCTCTGTAGAAAGCAACAAAAATGAGGAATATAATTTGAGAAAAGTGTATTTCAATTAAGAGGAATGATTGGTTGGAGCAGGCAGGGAAAAGGAGATACAAACACGCTGAAGTAGCTACGACCTACAGCTCCTCCTTAGAACAAAAGTCAATGATGTGCTGCCTCTGCACCCCCAAACCATCCATACTAGAAAAGAAAACATCAAATGCATCAAACAAATACACTGGGAGAGAATCTTGCCAGAGCAATTTCAAAGCAAGAAATCTGTAATGTTGCTGCAAGCAGACAAGAATTGTGATTGTGAAGTTATCAGTGCGGGGGGGGGGGGGGAGAGGGGGGGGGGAAACAAACAAACAAACATTTTTTTGTGCCTTATTAGTGAGACAAATGACCAATTTTTGGAAGCTGTTTCAGCACTCAGGGTCTGCTTCCAGGTTAATCTTGGCAGAGACAGTCTCAAACCAGTCACCAAGACATTCTGGGAATGGATCCACTGGAAATAACAGCGCTACTGTGCAAAACAAAAACCATAGAAACACAACCAAAGTAACCTTTCCTTCAGGGTTTATCACTGCCTGAAAACCGAGATACCCAGACCTTCATAACGAAGGGTGTAACTTGAAGTGATATTAATGAACATCCTGCTCTCAAAGGTTTAGCTGTCAAGATTTGGAAAGACAGCTCATCATACTTCTTGCCGCCTCTTCCAAAACCCACTCCTCACACAGCACTGGTGGCTCACACAGGCTGGTGGCTCTGAAGAGAAATATTCCTTTTGACACGTTTGGCCACGAGTGATGCAAAAAAAAAAAAAAAAACCACATTTCTTTTGGATCTCGGGAGGTGTGGATGGATCTACGAGCCATTTCCTTATGTAAGCCGTGAGTTCCATCCCTCGCTGGATGCTCGGCACGGGAGAGCTGGAGAGCTCCAGTTCCGAAGGCCGGTGGTGGCCTCTAGTGACAACCAGGGAGATCCGCACGGAGCCTGTCCCGGCCCTGCCAGAAGCTTCTAACTGGAAAAAAAAACTTCTGCCGCAGCAGTTGTGTGACGAAAACCCCCTTAACAGCGCCAAACTTTCTCCAGAGGAGTAGGAAGGCAGATTTTCGGCTCCGTTTCCTTTTTTTTTTTTTTTTTTTTTTTTTTTTTTTTTTTTTTGGATATACCTGATTGCCTGATGCAGATCCCGGATGCTGGCACGGTGTTTCGGGTTCTGGGCAGCCCACAGCTTGCTCCTGGTTGCACAAACCCCCGGAGAGGGGATGCCGTGGGGAATCACTGGGATGCATCACTGAAAGGATGGTTTTCCAGAGAGGTTCTGAACAAGAAGCTGCAGCCCTGCCTCTACCCAAGCACCTCCTGGCAGTACGAGTACAATCATACCCTGGGGGAAAATGGAGTTTTAATTCTGATCTATTTAATTCAAGCAGGACACAAGTCAGGTCCCCCAAAACCTCAAGGATTTTTTTTTTATTTTTATTTTTTAAAGCCAGCAAAAAAATCTACAGAGATGTGAACACGTGCAGTGCAGTGTGTTTGCACATACCCTTTATGGGGTACACTCAGTGTGTGCATATATTTGCACAGGGTCATGAAAATTGTATTTGCCTCCTGAATCATATAAATATGTAATATTTTCTCATGGGTTGCTCAGGGTTTTTACGAGGGAGAGAGATCTGCCTGCAGTCCTCAGTTAGAGCCTCTTAATGGCACTTTTGGGGGAGAGAAAAGAGAAGGCTCGTTTGTGTGGCCTGGAGCTGTTTTCGTTGGCACTGAGATCTGATTCTGTTGGAGGAGAGCAGCTGAGACAGGAAAGGCAGCTCCTGACTTTCATTTTCCACCTGTGGCTGGGGAGGGATGGAACCCACACACTGCCTCGTGCACCACTCCAAGAGCTGGAACACTTCTCTAAGTACCATAAATATTTAAAGTAAATGCTTTAACTTTACCCCTCTGGTCAAAGCTCCAAGCAGAAAGAAATAAGGTGCAGTGGTTTGATGATAGAGGTGTTTTCATTGGACAGGAGATAAAAAGGAGAGGGAGATGAGGGGAAAAAAACCCATATGTGAGGCAGACAGTGTAAGGCTGCAAATGTTCAGGGCTCAAGAGAACCCAGTGGAGTTGGTGACTGCACCTGGACCTTTCTCTTGTCTGATCCTGTTCAGCAAAGCACAAAACACCTTGCTGTGCTCTTGGGAGAGAGCACAAAACACCTTGCTGTGCTCTTGGGAGAGAGCAGGCTTCCAGGGTGCAGCACTGGCATTCACAACTGGTGCCGAGGCAATTTCTCAGACCCAGAAATACTGAATACTGCAATATACTTGGAATACCAGACAAGGAATGCATCTCCCTTGAATGCACTCTGCACTGCAGAAGTCTTTTCAGGACTGTAGCAAAGGTCTTTCAGATTCAAACTCTTATGACCCCAAACACAGTTACAGGGACCAACAAAGAGGTTGTTGGACTTCACCCCTAGAACGGATTTTTTTTTGCTAAAGACTGAACTAAAAGACTTTGCTTTATTCAAATCCCTTAAGTCAGCCAAAAGAGAGGCATCTGTTCCACCTAAAGGCAGCAGAAACACAGCCCCAAAGCTGGGTGTGCCTTTTTTCCTTGAACTCTCCAGACTGGTTGCCCGTGGCTGGTTGGCACCGGGTGAGTCAGCCCGAATGGCATTCCTGTTATCAGAGCCCTGCAGGACTTATCTCTTACGGGCTCTGTAATGCCATTGAACCTCTGCCACGCAGACGACATTTCTTCACGAAGTCAAACAAACCGTTAGTGTCGCTATAACGTTTTATTGTGTCTACAGAACATCCCCTCTGACCGAGAACACCGCTGAAGGAAATGTTACCCATGAACCCACATTCGAGAAAAGGATTGAAACAGCGCCAAGAAAATTCAGCCCAGTGTCTTTTCACACCAGGCCTGCACGATGCCACTGCTCTGTGCCTTCTTCCCCTTGCATCTGCCTCAGATACTTCTGCTTAATAGTCCAGAGGGCTCTGGAAAGAGCATAGCTGCTGGAGGTTGACCCTGAACAGAAGCTGCAGAGCCACAACACAAAGCAAATGTCTCACCTAAGCCTGACTACCACTTTAATTAAGATCCCTGAATTTTTGCTCACTAAAAGAAAAAATAGAACCTCCAAGTGATGTTTAGGAAAAGCACCAGCAAGGTTATATGGAAACTAATTTCAATAAATACTGAGAAGACAAAGCAGAATGTTCTTTCTTAAACAGACTGTCACAAAATCCTGCAGAGATCTAGGAGTGAGATACAGAGCCGAGACATAAGTGCAGCAGGATCTCTTCTGTATTCCTCTTATAGCTATAAAGGTGTAGGCTCTGACCTGCTAAGATGATCAGTTCTTACTCAGCCTGAATAATTTTAATGAACAAAAGATGATCCACCTGGAGCCTCCGTAATGACAGACCAAACGTCATGGCCGATGTACCTTGATAATACATCTTGTAAATGTTTTTTATTATCAGTTACACCCAAAGATGTTCAAGGTCCAAAGACAATCCACAGCATCTTTCTAGAAAAAAGTCCTGCCATGGACACTGACCATTTTTGGTTTGGAAGCTGTGTGTGAGTAGGACAGTGCCTTGAGCCAGTACTAGTTAGACTAATCCCTAGCTCAGTAGCTTAAAAAACTTGGCAGTACTGATTCCCCAATATCCAGAGTTGGGTGTTCTCAGAAAGGTGTAGGTGCCTCCAAAGCTCAGTGTCTCACCAATTTCCTTGCCCCAGAGTGGGAGATCAGCATGTAAAGCAGCTGCTCTGTGAAACACAGTGGGCAGTGTAGGCCTCCAATATTCTCATTCCTCTTGTCTCGTTTAGGGACAAAGAAATACTCTTCCTGCTTAATTTCAACTGTACTGAAAGGCTGAGTTCCTCTTGCAAGGGTTTTCTAATACCAAACAAACACATATTCAGTGCCAGCTGAGGGCAACAGCCTCCACTCTCCACTGGCAGTGTGGATGTTGGTTTGTGCTTAGTATGAAATGAATTCACATGAAAGTGTAGCTGCCTCCTTTCTAGTCATTTATACACTGTTCTAGACTGTCCTGAGGCCCAAGTTATTTCTTAGTCAACAGAAATACACACTTGATTGCAAATATAAATAAGTCTCTTGTCACATACAGGCAACTCTCATTTTAAATTCATGCACTGCACAGGGGGGTAGGGACCTACTCATTTGTTCCAAAGGGCTACAGAGAGGATGGCTGCAAGTACACGGTTATAAATGATTCAACAGATCATTTGTGCTTTATCTTTTATACAAAACACTAACAAAGCAAGCCAAACTACCTGGGGAGTGTTCCTCAAACACGAACAGATGAAAATCCCTTTCTATTATGGGGGAGGGGGGGGGCAATATCCTGGGTGCTCTTTGTGCTGACACCAGTGAACGTTCTGTGTCAACAGAGGTGGGGTTTGCAGCCACTGTGCTTCCTCTTGGACCCGGTATAAAGGTGCAACAGCACACAGGCAGCTCCTCACTGCCCATCTCTGCCCGTGCTGATTCACCCGGCTCCTCCCGGCAGGACCGAGAGCAGAAATGGCCTTTTCCACCCGCAGCATCCAGTGGGGCACCAGCACTCGCCTGCAGCCCTCAGCACCCAGCATCAGCAGCCTGAGCTCCAGGAAAATGTCCCTCCAGAAGCTGCAGGCACCCAGCGTGTACGGCGGGGCCGGGGGCTACGGCACCCGCGTGTCCACCAGCACCGGCTTCGGCCAGGGAGCCTTGGGCGGGAGCCTCCAGCTCAGCATCACCGGCAGCGACGTCCTGCTGGCTGGCAACGAGAAATCCACCATGCAGAACCTCAACGACCGCCTGGCCTCCTACCTGGAGAGGGTGCGCTCGCTGGAGAAGGCAAACTCCCTGCTCGAGAGGCAGATCAAGGAGTGGTACGAGAAGAACACCACGAGTGTGGGGCAGGACTACAGCTCCTACTTCAGAACCATCGAGGAGCTCCAAAGCAAGGTAAGGGATGGCGGGGCCCTCTGTTAAAGGGAGAGATTGCGGTTACTGGGGAGACAGAGAGTAACCCGTTGCAGAAAATGTGCTTTTTTCGAATTTTTTTCAACTTGCAGTTTCAAATTCTCAGCTAAGAAAAATAAAGGCTTAATTTTGATCAGCTGCAAATTAGTGATAGATTTTCCATAATTTGTAAAACCAGACATATGCCTGAAGATGTGAGTAATCTTACACAAGAGAAACCTTTGACTCAGAGTTAACCAATTCTGTGATATTTGCCTTAGGTGATTTTAATTAGAGAAAGTGCTGATGGTAATCTACATATTTAAATATAGTTTAGCAGCTCTCTATTTCAGAGCGGTTTTTCAGACAAGAAGGGCAAATGCTCAGAGAAAAATAATAGATCACTACTTAAAATAGTAAATTACCACTGGAAACCATGAAATATTCCCAGCAATTAGCTGACAGGTTTGTCAAATCATATTTCCAGAATTTCCTTCAATCTTTCCCCTCTTATTTCGTGTCAGTTCTATTTCCCAGCCTTTAAAAGCAGGTCCCTTAAGAGACCAGTTCATCCCATTGGATACACTTAGTTTATGACAGGACAATTTGCCTTTTGGAGATCCCTAATTCTTTCCACGCCCTTCAGAGGGAACTTAGCTTAAACCCAGCTGACTGACAGACAGCTGGAGTGAAGCAGGATGAAGCCCTCCTGCAGAACTCATTCCCAGGGAAGGATCAGGACTGCATTTCTGTGCAAGGCCTCATTGCTTGTCCACCATTCCCTTTAGATTGCTGCTGCCCAGCTGGAAAATGCCAGGCTCGTCCTGCAGATCGACAATGCCAAGCTGGCTGCTGATGACTTTAGGCTGAAGTAAGTTCCATGATTTTATATCAGTTCCCTTTCCTGCTCCTCTTACTTAGGAGAGCTTCTAGTTACTCTCAGTGCCAAGAAGTAAACGTTTTCCAACTTAGAGTTCAGTGAACATTTCACAACCACTGTGGGAGTTCCTGATTCCAGCGTTCACACCGACCTGTTGCATCCCAATGATGACAAAAAAACAACCTCTTGTACAGGTTTGAGAATGAGAACCTGCTCAAGCAGAGCGTGGAGAGCGACATTCTGGGGCTGCTCCGCGTCCGGGATGATCTGACTCTGACCAAAGCTGACCTGGAGGCCCAGATCGAGGGTGTGAACGAGGAGCTCATTTTCCTGAAGAAGAACCATGAGGAGGTGAGAGCAGCTGAGCACTGCCAGGGGAGAGGGGTGTTAAGTGGAAAACATAAACAGCCTCGTTAGGAAGCATTTCCATCCTTGCTGCATAACTGTGTGTGGCACTAAGGGACATCTGAGCTGTCAGGGATCAAAGGCTGAACGCTCCTCCATTCCAGGAATGGAAACCTCCATTCCAGGTTTTCTCAAATAATAATGTGTGGTTTAGGAGCTGCTACCCCAAAAAGTACACACACAGGAGCCATGACTTCTACCCTCATTCCACAGATCCATTACCGAGCAAATCATCTTTTCATAAGGCATTTACCTACGATACGGCATTTATTGCTACAAAATAGTAAACAGCATTTACAAGGTGATTAAGTTGTCTTGCCCTGAGGTGCTGTTTTAGGGATTACTGCTCTGTGTGTCGATTTTTGAGTCTGGTTCCAACACCCAGGAGTGAGGAGAGCTCCCTGCAGACGGTGCTAACAAACCCCCCCCCCCCCTTTCCTGCAGGACTGCAACCGGCTGCGCAAAGAGGTGAGCGGCTCCGTCAACGTGGCCGTGGATGCTGCTCCCAGCACCGACCTGGCAGCTATTATGGAAAACATGAGAAAGCAGTACGAAGAAATGGCAGAAAAGAACCGCCAGGAAGCCAAAGAGCATTTTGAAAAGCAGGTAAGGTCAAGCTGCTTCGACGTCGGCAGCAGCCTCGGCCGTGCCTGGCCCCCGGTTCACGGTCCCTCCGTTCCTCATTCCAGACGGCAGAACTCAACCAGGAAGTCGCCGTCAACGTTGAGCAGCTCCAAGTCCAGAGGAAGGAGATCACGGAACGGAGGCAGATCTTCCAGAGCCTGGAGCTGGAATTACAGTCCCAGCTGAACATGGTAAATAACAGAGAGCACTGAAATAAGGACTGCTGGTAGCAGAACGTTAACACGGATAAATATAAAAACGAGGGGCTTCGCAATCAAAAGGTTCTTTTAACACAAAAATGCGTCCTCTGAATGAAACGCCTCTGCTCTTCCCATCGGCTACAGAGACAGACCCTGGAGGCCTCGGTGGCTGAGACAGAGGCACGGTACAGCTACCAGCTCTCCCAGATCCAGGCCACCATCGCCAGCCTGGAGGCCCAGCTGAGGCAGCTCCGAGCCGACATGGAGGCTCAGAACAGCGAGTACAGCATCCTGCTGGATATCAAGACTCGCTTGGAGATGGAGATCGCCACGTACCGCCGGCTGCTGGAGGGAGAGGAGAGCGGGTGAGCGCACACACACAGGGCCTTGCGTCTTGGGGTTGCTGCAAATCTGCCACTCTCCGGCTGCTTTTGGGGTGCCCAGCTCTGAGCCCCAAATCACAGCAGGCTGCAGTTCAGGCTGGGTCACTGGAGCTGCTGTGAGTTCTGAGGTGGGCTCTCTCAGGCTGCAGGCTGTTGCTCTGTGAGCTGGGTAACTGGGTAGATGTTCACACACCAAGAGCATCCATAATTCAGTTCTGGATGGACTTGTCCATGAGGGGCAAGCAGGCAGTGGATCTTCCCCCCAGGTCCTCCCTGTTCAGCTGTTCTCTCAGGAACTAGACTGGGCATGAGATGAAGTCCTGGCGCTGTAGAGATGAATCTGCAGATTAATGGCACCTACAGCTTATGCTTAGCAAGTTTTGCTTTACCAGAGAGAACTCATTTTAATGTCTTGATGAAAGGGCATCACCTGTCCTGATCAAATGCATGGGAAAGGTACAAGGATGTTTCTTCAAACCATTAGGTCCCATATATTTATGTTTTCTAATTTATCATTTGAACAGGCATTTCGAGTTGCAAGTATCTACAGCAGAGACTGAAAAAGGTATGTCCCACCAAATCCCTTCTGTTTTGATGGCTGCCTGACAAAATGTTATGGAATGACACAGCTTGATCGAAAACAGCAGCTTCAGAGCAAAGAATCACCCAATTTAACAGCAAAAAAAAAATTAATTTTGGTGTAAGACCATTCCGAGGTTTTAGGTCTAAAATTTTGTGATAAACTGAGGCAAAACCATCAGAGGGATAGGGAGTTATTGAACCCAGTGTCCACTGTAGTCTGTGAGCAACATACTGAATGGTCAGGGGAAGAGAAAGCACATCCTGCACACCCCAAAAGTTTACCTCGAGTACCTGTGGGTTGAAGATGCTTTTCACTATTTCCTCACTGGCTGCCAGTACTGCAGCAACGTGACTCTGTGAATCTACACTGTATTTATTAATTCCCTTTTCCATTTCCTTTGCAGAATCAAGTAAAATGAAGAAGATCAAGACCATAGTTGAGGAAGTGGTTGATGGCAAGATCGTCTCCTCTGAGGTCAGAGAGTTTGAGGAGAAGATCTAAATGGCAGCAGCAGAGGAGATGCCTCTGAGCTTCCTGGACCTGATGCCAAAACTGAAATACTTATAAAGAATCCCATCTAATTCTCCCTAAACCCCAGTAGGGTTGAAAAATGACAAATTTTCAAATCTCAAATAATTTTTGTCGTTGTGGGGGGAGTGTTAATAAAAATCAATAAGTTACAACTTACAAGACTTTGGGTTTATTTATGCGGTGACTAAGCAGCTTTATTTAAAAAGAATCTAATCAGCCTGGTATATATGTGTAACTGCTCCCAAGACAGATAAAACCAGAAGTATTAGGTTTTTAAAATCCCTGAAGACATCAGTTCAGCACACCTTCTCTGAACACAAACTCCCACTCAAACGTAGTGCTGCTTCACAAAAACCTGATTTTCAAATAAACAAGAAGTGCCAATTTGCTTTTCATAAAAAATTAACGGGAATAAATAAATTGAAGTAGCCTATTTGATATTTTTGACCCTCTGTGAATGATTATGGCACCAAGGACTACAGCAAGCCAAGATTCTTCATCAAGAAGAATCTATTTGACACAACCCCCACCTCTGTCAAACCTTCCCAGGCCAACAATGTTCCCCATCCCACAGGGAGGCCCCTGTGCCACACCTGGATCCTCAGTCCCAGGAGTTTACATTTTCCCCTTGAGAACATAAACACAAAAAGCTCTTCCCTTTGAAATCTCACCTGTCCGGTGTCATTTACTGAACATAAACAGCTGCCAAAGAACTAATCCTCTGCTCTCCCTGCCCTGAGCCACTGAGACCAGGCTATCAGCTCATTTCCACAGAAAAGCTTTACTTACACCTTTGATCTTCCGCTGCTTTCTGCCCCAAAAGCACCCCTGCCCCTGGGTGCAGAGAAATCAAAAATTAACTCATGTCAGTTGACAAATCCAATGATGTAATTAAGCCAGGATAACCATACCAAAAAAAACTTCAAAAGAAAAATACCCTGGTTTGGAAGGGTTCCCGTGCCCAGACCTGCACCCAGAAGCGCCGCATTTGATCTTTAGGTTTGTATTATAAGAAGCACAAAATACAGAAATCAGATTTCTTACTTTGAGATAAGAGAGAACCATTTACCAGAAACGATGGTCAGTTCTCAGCTCTGAAATACAAACTGGGATATGCTACATGCTACAGACTGTATGCATATCACACCGAGGGAGTTCAAAGACAAAAGGGTTAGCACAGAAAACCCAATTCCAAATCCTACTGGGAACAATCCAGTATATTTATGTTTTCCTATTAACAATCACCCTGAAGCTCCTGAATGCCCTCTGTGCCCTCGGACACCTGATGGTCACTTCTCTTGCTTCCTATCAAGCATCCAGGAGCGCTAATCCTGCCAGAAGAGCATTGTGAAGAGAAAGACATTCCTGCCGTGCACAGTGGGAAGCAGGGATCAAAGGGATCGCTCTGCTGACTTAAGCAAACTCCTGTAAAAACAGCCCCAAACCCAGGAAGCGCTGAATATGCAACAACAAAACAATTATTTAGGAGGGGATTTGAATGCGAAAAGCACCTTTTGTGCTCCGTTGCACATGGCAGAACAGGATCGTGGTGTCTCAGCCCCACCCCACCCACTTCCCCTCACACAAACACCTGGAGGGCACCAGATTTCCACGCCCGTTGGCAAATTCGGTAGGCACGTCTCGCTTTGGTTGGTCAGGATGAACTGAACTGACGTCCCCTCTGGAACAGGAGGGAGAGGATGGAAGCTCTCCCCCACAGGAGGTGGGGACTGCTCCTGAAACACCCACTGCTGTCCCCATATAAAGCTGCCCTCGCTCTGGCTGTGCCCTGCTCTCTGGTGCACCCTCTGTGGGGCACAGCCGTCCCACCTCGACCACCATGGCCCTGTCCGTGCGCACCAGCGGCGGCTCCCGGCAGTTCTCCTCTCGGAGCGGACTTCCCGGGGGATCCCTGAGGATGTCCAGTTCTGGTGGTGGAGGGGGCTTTGGTGGCAGTGGGCTGGGGTTTGGTGGGGGGTCTGGAGGAGGTTTCGGTGCTGCTTCCCTGTTGGGCTCGGGTTTCGGTGGGGGCTTTGGGGGCAGCTCAGGTGCAGGATTTGGGAGCGGCTTCAGCAGCGGCTTTGGGGGAGGGTTTGGAGGGGGTTTAGGGGGTAGCTATGCAGGTGGCTTAGGCAGTGCTTTTGGGGGAGGTTTGGGAAGCGGTTTTGGCAGCAGTTCGGGCGCTGGTTTTGGCAGCGGCTTTGGCGGTGGCTCAGGGTCTGGGTTTGGAGGCGGGTATGGCCCTGCTGGTGCTGGGGATGGCGGCCTTCTCTCTGGCTCCAAAAAGGAAACCATGCAGAACCTCAACGACCGTCTGGCGGCGTATCTGGACAAGGTGAGGTCTCTGGAGGACGCCAACACCGAGCTGGAGCGCAAGATCCGTGAGTGGTACGAGAAGAGTGGCCCTGGCACTGGCACCCCTGGATCTGGGAACGACTACAGTAAATTCTACCCTCTCATTGAAGATCTTCGAAACAAGGTATGTCATCCAAAATAAGAAACCAAGAGCACATTCATCCTGCAGAACTGCCCCCTGCAGTGACCTCTGTCAACTTGCACTGTGGCACCTGCTGGGTTTTTCCTGTGCATTAAAGCAGTTCTGTAGCTGTGTCACACAGCCTGGCTTGTCTGATCTGAAGAAAGAGAAGGCAGGGATGGAATCCAGCTCTATAAAACTCTCATAGATAGCAAAGTTTAAAGCCACTGCAAAGCTTCTGTGAAGCCTTTGGGCTGTAAAATCATTGTCCGAACGCTGTTTGTGCTCCAGATCATCAACGCAACCATCGACAACGCGAGGATCATTCTGCAGGTCGATAATGCCAGGCTGGCTGCTGATGACTTCAGACTGAAGTAAGGAAATCTTAATACAACAAAAAACTCTTACTAATATTTTAAGGAAAATCTTCTTTTCTTTTAAAAAATCTATTTCCTTGCAGAATACTCGTAATAAAACTATTAAGCAATATTACAAGAATTATGTGTATCAGGATTTCATATCAAAAGCTACAATAAAACACATTAATAAGTTTGCATTTGACCTTGTTAGACACACAGAAAAATTAATATTTAATTCCCTATGCACAGATATGAGAATGAAGTGGCTCTTCGGCAGAGTGTGGAAGCCGATATCAACGGTCTGCGCAGAGTCCTGGACGAGCTGACCCTGACCAGGGCGGATCTGGAGTTGCAGATTGAAAGCCTGAATGAGGAACTGGCTTATCTCAAGAAGAATCATGAGGAGGTTTGTTTTTTTCCCATTGTGAATTCATAACAAGGCAGATGGAATTGTGAAACATCAAATTATTCCCCTATTTAAGCCAGTGGGACTTCCTGGGTTTCATTGTTTGTTTTGTTTGCTGTTTATTTCTTTGGGTTTACCAAGTGAAAGACTGCAAGCAACGTGCACACGAGATCCTTGTTGAAATGGAATTTATATCACGTGTATTTCTTTACGTATGTTTTCGATAGAACCATTTTGCCTTTTATTAACAGAACCTTTCCTTATTTTCAACCTGTCCAGGAGCTTCAGGGCATCCAAAGCAGTGAAATGGGCCAAGTCAGCGTGGAAATGGACGCTGCTCCAGGGACTGACCTGACCAAGCTTCTGAATGACATGAGGGGACAGTACGAAGTCATTGCCGAGCAAAACCGTAAGGAGGCCGAGGCGTGGTTCAATGAAAAGGTAACAACCAGAGGGAGCGAACTCGGCAAAATGCGTGTTCAAAAAATGAGTTCAGTGCTTGGAACAGCGAAATTACGCCCTATTCTTCCTTGTCATTTCAGAGTGGGGAGCTGAAAAGGGAGATCTCCACCAATACTGAGCAGCTCCAGTCGGGAAAGAGCGAGATCACGGATTTAAAACGGACCCTGCAGAGCCTGGAAATAGAGCTGCAGTCTCAGCTCGCCATGGTACGTTCTAGGGCAGCTGCTGACTGCTCAGAGCCGATTCAGCAGCTTCAAATCCTGATTCCACAGGATTTAGGATTTGCATTTATTTCCTATTAAATCCCACATTCCTTTTGTTCCTAAGTAGCGCTAAAATATCTAACTGGATTGCAGTAATATATCTAACTGGGCTGCAAGGAGCACATCACAGAGCAGATGAGCTTTTATGGTCACATTCAGGGACGTGACAAGGGCCAGTTTTCACCCTGATATTTCAAGGCGAAAATAAAACCCTCTAAGCAATGCAAGCCATACTCACACCCTTAAACTATTTTAGCTGTTTTTGTCGTTGTAAAGAGGGATGGTGGGGGTTTTTTTTCCCTTAATCAGAGACTATTTAATATCCTTACACAGAAAAAATCCCTGGAAGACACCCTGGCAGAGACGGAGGGCGGTTACTGCGCTCAGCTGTCGCAGATGCAGCTGCAGATCGGGAACCTGGAGTCCCAGCTCTTCCAGGTCAGGGCTGACATGGAGCGCCAGAACGCCGAGTACCAGCAGCTCCTGGACATCAAGAGTCGCCTGGAGATGGAGATTGAAACCTACCGGCGCCTGCTGGATGGAGAGTTCGTGTAAGGGGCCGATTATTTTCTGTAGCAAAATCCTCTCCAGGTAAAAAGAGGTAAAAATAAGTGGAGCCTTCTCCAAAGGACAGTAAGGCACATACAGTGATCTGAAATAACACTGACTGAGGGGAGAGAGCCATTCTGCTCAGTACTGAAATAATCTCTCCATGCCACCACGAGAGGGGAATTCATCCCAATCCTATCGAACATCCCGCAACCACACGTGTCTCTGATTCATTTCCAGGGGCGCAGGACAGGCAGTTACGTTTGAAAGCTCGTCCCTGACGGGGTCCAAATCTCAGACACAATCACTGGATTCTTCTCAGGGTAGGTAGAACTTGGTTGACAATATTTTGTTTCTAAAGTCATTCTTATAAATAAAATGTATTATCCTACATCATACAGTTCATTAGAACCAGAAGCCAATAGGAAAGGAAAAGGTGGTGCCTTGTTGTGTACGCCCTGCTCAGCTTTATCATTTTTAACATGTTGATAAATATTTTTTCTTTTGTTTGTGTTTAGATCCAACCAAAACCAGAAAGATCAAGACAATTGTCGAAGAAGTGGTAGATGGAAAAGTTGTCGCATCCCATGTTAAGGAAGTTGAAGAGAAGATATGAGGCACAGTCTGATGTGGCAAAGGATCCATTCACTCCAAGCCGAAATGGATAAATGATTTTATTCCTTTGTATGAAGTGATAAAAAGTTGGCTTTGTACTAAGATACTCTTACATCAGACAAAGTCAGCACTTCCATTCCTAGCATCATGCAATGTATTTCCTGTTTCACTCTATCAGCATTACCTGTGTGATTTCCAGTGTTCTTTATATATACCATCAATTCTGTGTTCAATAACCAGAAATACAGAGTGCACATTTAATCAGATCTGCTTTTTTATAATCTTTAGTAATCAACAGAAAAAATAATTTTGCTGTTCTAACCTCATTTTCCAGTTTTCTTGACTAATAAAAAGGACTCAACAAGCTTTAAGGTATCGGTGTCCCATCATTCTCCATGAACCCCCTCCAGCTCCGTGAGCCCCAGGAGTCTGCAACCACCACAGCACATTATCTGCATCACAGATAAAAACAATCCCTGCCCAGTGCCTGAACTATAAACTAAAATCCAACAATAGAATATGGACACTGAAAGCAGCTAGAATTCAAAACTCCATAAATCCTAGGAAAGACACGATTGATTACACCTGCCTACCTTTAGCCTTTGGGGAATCTCGTGGCCAGGTGCTTCCCTTTACACCTGGGAAAAAAAGAGGGAAAAAGAAAGCTTTAGTTTATACTGTCCTAAGTACAACATCTTGTGTTTGTTTGTTGGATTCCTTATGGTTTTCTTACGTGACTGTTCTTGTCCCACCAGTGACAAACACGGCCATTATTTTGGGTTTAGAACTACACAGAATGAGGATAATTAAGACACTTGTGGAAAGTGTCTGGACAACAGAACCTTCCCATCTCAGTCTGGGTCAGTTGGAAGACAGCCAGCTAAGGAAAATAAAATCCAAACACAAGACCCTTTCACACATGCCAGCAGACAGAGCCAAACCCAGGGATGCCTCATGCACACCAGGAGACTTTTAATTGGTACAATGCTTCACCTTCTGAAAAGACGAGTGTCTTGTAAAAGTTTACTGCCTGTTTTACCGTTTCACTGATGTATACTCTTATTTAGAGCCTAAAATGCGTTCTCTCTGATAAATTTATCTTTTTTATTGAAACCTGAAATTTTTTACTGCCTATCTGATATTGTGCAATGCTGAAACAACTGAAATGGGCAAGAGGTAAAACTGAAACAGGCAAGAGCTGTTCTTGCAAGAGCAGACAAGATCATCATGAGCCAGGAAATGAAGAATCACTTGCAGAAAGCTCAGCACAGCAGACAAGCTGTGCTGGACCTGCCTGGGAGCTCTCTGGAAGGGGTAAGAACCCCACACATTCTGCATGCTGTGTGTACCCAACACCTCAAGACCAGGCACTGAAGGTACTGAAACACCTTCACAGATGACCCAGACCCTTTTTCTGACTGCAGAGAGGTGTTTGAAGTGTTCATTCACCAGAACTTTGCCCTCGGCAGAGGAGGAGCCAAAGCCCTCACCACACCAGTACTGCTCACCAGTAGTGCTGGGTCCTCTCCCTCCTTATGTGTTCCTGCCCATAAATCCACCACAGTGTTGGGTGTGACGATGCCCAGGAGCCCAGCTCTTCTCCAAAACGGGACAGTCCTCGACACTGGGTCAGCTCAGACAGCTGAGGCTTTGCTGACTCCCAAATACCTTCAGGGATGGAAATTCTGTGTCAATCCCAGCAGTGGTTGGAGGCACCTGCCAGCGGCACTGCCAGCAACCCAGCTGAGCTGCTGGGAGGCTCTGCCCTTCCCTGCCCCCTGCCAGGGCACATCACGCTGGGCAGCTGCAATTTCGTCCTTCGCTGTGTTATTGTCTCACCCTCCCATTTCCGAGGTTATAACCCCCCACACACACACACACAACACAGCTACATGGAAACAAAACCAGAAACCCATCGATACGCTCATTTCGGCGCTTCATTTAGGAATCTCTGTTTCGGCGGCATCCTTTGCCGTATCAAGCTGCATCCAGGCCGGGCTGGCGGGCTCTGAACCCCCCCATCGGTCTCCAAAATGGGCCGCTGCCGCTTTAACAGCCCCGCGGCCGCATCCCCGCCGGCTGCGGGTCGGGAGCCGGGGAGGATGGGAGGAGGAGGAGGAGGACAAGGAGGAGGAGGAGGAGGAGGATGGAGCCGGCCCGGCTCCGCCGAGAGATCAGGGCAAAGTATGAATCGCACATCACCCGAAATCAGATAAAGACCGTCAGCTCAGCAAGGACGCAGGTAATGCCTCCTGACAGCCACACACCTTGCAGCGTACGGAGCCATTCCCTGGCCGTACAGTTCCTCCCGCAGCCTCTGTGAGGTACAGTAATTCCTTTCAATGCAGCAGATTTTTTTCGGGGAAGGGATCCGGATTTTACCGCAGTAAGATGCGAACTAGAAGATTCGGAAGTAGATTTTGCTTAGGGTGTGGATTCACAGGGAACGAATGCTGTGTAAGCCATCGGGATGCCTTTCTGTCCCTGCAGCAGGGCTATTGCTGGGATTTAAGGGACGATGACATAGGCTTTAACACGGTAACCTCTACCTCCACATAGTTATCCCAGAGGAAAAGAGAGTCCTGAAGAGAATCCATTTATATACTTTGTCATTTTTAGTACCTCTAGTAAAGAAAACTGTACCTTTGCAGGAACTATTTTATGTTGCTCCCAGTAAAACTGTGCTGGGCTCTTCAGCAAATATGTTGTTCTCTCATACAGCCCAACTGAATGTTACCAACACACTGTGCTGCTGTTGGGGATTTAGATATACAAACAGCCCTAAACCCAACAGAAACCAAATGGCAAAACGACGTTGGGCCATCAAATGGGAAGAAATTCCAGGGGGAATCAGGTATTGTGTCCCCTCACAGTCCGGTGTTGCAGGAATCCTGGAGGTTTGTGCTAAGGACAGGCCAGATCTGCTGCAGCCTGGCTGATCCACCAGCAGCGGGGCAGCTGCACTCCCGACAGGGAAGGCAAGTTTATCCTGGTGTTGGCACCAAGCAGCCAGTGCACATTGGCTTGACCCTGTCACACAAATTCTGCAGCACCCAGGCGAGAACAGGGAAGCAAAGAGCACTGGGAGTTCACTTGTGGATGAGCCAAACACAGGTTTTACGCCAGAACCATGGCCTGGTAAAATCGCAATATGTCAGTATGCACGGGGTGGGGGGGAAAGAACTTATTTTCCTTGTTTCATAAGACTTGAGTTAGAGAGTTTCTTTTCTTTGAATGGATGTCATCATAAGAAGCTGCACAAAGCAGTAAAATGTGCAAAAGAGCAGGTGCTCTTCAAGGGCTTATGGCATCTTCACCACTTGCAGGGAAACTCAGAATCAAAAGTGAAAAAGAGCTTCCATAAGCCGATCAACCATTCTGAAAGTTACGTGTAGGAACATACTATCAAATCAAAGATGAGCCCACATCTAAAATGACCCCACACGTGCTCAGGACTGGCTTTAAAAACCCTACTTTTAATAGAATAAAAGGGGAAAAAAATACATTAAACCCAGAGCACCCTATTCATACCTAGAAACTTGAACTGCCTGCACTTCCTCTAAGCTCCAAAGGTGAGTAAGGTCTCAGTACAACTGGGTAATTTGTATGGGAATTCCTTTAGGACAAAGATACCAGGGACAGAGATGTTCCCATCAAACACAGCTTACCCTCTACACAGCACAGAAAATACGAACTCTTCACTTGGAACTTTCTCACATTTATACAATTCTAACAAAAATTCCAACTAGATATGTCTGCCTATTTTCATGATTCGAATATTTTTAATACTGTTATCTTTTGCATGTCCCCTGCAGGCAGAAGAAGGTGCAAGTAAAAGAATGGACAAAGATGCAGAAGCACTAAAGGCAGCCAGAGCAGAACTGTGCGAGGCCAGACGGCAGTGGCACCACATGCAGATCGAAATCGAGTCTCTCCACGCCGTGGTAAGAGCCAGAAATGAGACTCGAAATCTCCTGCAAAAAAAAAAAAATAAAAAAAAAAGGAAATATCATCCTTGATGTAAATTATCCCACAGTCAGTTTCAGTGACAGTCACAGCCACCACCCAGCAGAAATGCTGCACACAGGAACAGCTTTGGGAGCTCCAGCTCCTCACAGAACCCAGCTCGTGTTCTGGTGCAGGATCTGCCACTCAACACTCGTGTTGTCCTGTTTCCACACCTGCTGAACATATATTTGCATGCTACTCCCTCACCAAGCTCCTGGTCGCTCTGCCTAACCAATCCACAGCAGGTTTATAACTTCCACTGAACATCTGGGCCAAAGTTATCAATTCATTCATGATAAAATAATGTCATAAAATAAATTCAGCAGTTTGCTAATTCTGGTGCTGCAGAAAAGCTCCAGGAACACACAGGCAGTGTTCATACAGCACTGAGCTGAACATTGTTTAACTGCACAGGTAAAATCAGAGATCTGTAAACTCAAGGCAGTGGATTGCTGTGCAAGAGGAGGGGGATACATTTTCATCCTGGTTTAAATTATCACAGGTTTCACTTAAAAATTTCTCAGCCAAAGTATTACCTTGAAAGCTTTCCTCCTATGTTTAATGAATCTTAAAAGAACTGGTGTAACAATACACAGTTTGTTAATGGAACCATGTATAACATCTTCATGCACATGCCTTCCCAAACCTTAAAATATGAGTTAAATTTCACAGGAAAAGGGTTTGGAACGTTCGTTGCGAGCCACGGAGCAGCAGTACCACATGCAGCTACAGAATTTAGAGGGTGAGATTGAATGTTTGGAGAAAGAGCTGCTGGAAGTGAGAAGGGGAATTGAGAAACAGCTTCGAGAGCACGAAATTCTCCTGAACACGAGGATGAAGCTGGAGGAGGAGATAGCGACGTACCGCAGTCTGCTGGAGCAAGAGGAGAGCAGGTACTCACTGTGGAGAGAAAAAGCTCTAAAATACATCTTCCGCTTCTGAGAGTCTCATTTAAATGCTCAGCACTGTAAATGCACGAACCAATCATTAAAAAATTAAAGTATGAAATGCCTGGAAATGGCACCAGGGTAAGAAAGCTTCGCTGATCGCACCGTTTGTGGAGCTCGGTGTGTCACACACACTGCAGGGAGCAGCACAATCTACACCCAGCGTGCCACAGCTGTTCACAGGACAAGTTTGGGATGAAAGCAATTCAATGTTACTGGAAGCCTGTAATCATTTCTGTTTTTTGCAGGTTCCGTTGCTCGATACCTGCCCAGAAGGACGACAAAAAGCCCAGCACCAGCAAGATCACCTTTATGCTGCCTCCAGGTGAGCTTCAGACTCACCTTCCCCTTGGGGGATTTTGGCCCCAAAGGAGATTCACAACTGCAGACAAATTCTTGGATATTATAAAAGTACAGGCCCTTGTCCTGCCTGTGCCCTTCTGCAGGCTCAGTGTACCTGCATTTTCTCTTACAGATGGTGTGAAGAAGCACGAGCCAGAGAAGGTGGAACTGATGACAAAACAAGCGATCCTAGATGGAAACATCATGAAGGAAAGTGCTGAAGCTCATGGCACTGTACAGTAAGATAAACAGGAGTTTCACAAAATAACAATTGGAAGTAAACAGAGGGGGTTTTGTTCCAGCAGCTCTGAGGTTCCGTTATTTGGTGCCTGTTTTAACCCATCCATCGAGCCCAGGAGCTCCAGGACAGCAGTGGCAGCTCCTGAATGGCAGGGCTTAACAACACATTGCACCTGAAAGCCCTTTTTATTAGCATTGGCTTCATAAGCAAATAATACCAGGATGGGGCTCCTGATTTGTAATTTCTATTTCTGTTAAGAATGAAACTATGAATAATTCATCTCGCTAAGGCTGAGAGCAAAGAGCCCAGACCACGTTTGGGAAGTCCCTCTGGGGCCTATTTATGCACATAAATTCAGGCTCAGCTGCTCCAACTTGCTCCTTGGAAACTCCTACGTTTCCCCAAACAGGGGAGGGAGAACCTGGCTCCCAAGTAGGCATGTGAAAGTCTGTTAGGATGTGTTATTCACCTGAAATTACTTTAATAGTACTGGATTGTCTCATTTTATTTTTTTTTCTGCTGCTCTTTAAGCTTTTTTGTAGACTAATTTAAGGCTACCTTTAAACACACTGTAGTGGACCACATCCCTAGCACTGAACTGGAATTAGGGGCTGAAAAAGCGTAGGAATTCAGATTAAAAATTACCACCATCACCAGGTCCACTGTACACACCCCACACCTGACATGTGTTCTCAGACATGAGCTTGGTTGGTCACACAAAGTCACTCACAGGGCCATTTAACTCAGCTGGGCAAGGCCTCAGAGCCCCAGCTGTCTGATCTGGGTCCTGACACACACGAGGAGAATTAAATCAGCAGGATTTGGGTCCCTAAATATTCCTGAATCAGCTGGCTTTTTCCCCTGTTTTTCTCCTGCCCTTTTTTTCCTCTTTAATGTAATGTAGCTCTATGTTCTGAGGTTTGGATCTGAACTAGATTTTCTCCTCCCTATGCTGAAGGCTTTCAGATGCAGGAATTCTGGCCTGCCCACTACAGCACTGAGACTTCTTGCAGAGTTTTTGAGCCAGGATTCCAAACTTTCTCCTTGGAAACAAATTGCCTGATGTGTTTGGAGCGGTGGTTTTGTAGCCATGTCTACCTAAAAGTACAAAAAGAAGAATACAGTGAACTCTCACCCTTTATTTAGCTGTTCTGGAGAATGAACCTGTGAAAAAAAGAAAACTTGGAGTGTCTCAGTACTATCTAAAATAACTTAACACTTTATTATGAAATTTCTTCCTGTTTTAAAAGCAGTCCTGAAAACAGGTAAGTTGCATTGCCCGAAAAATCATAAATACATCTGCTTTATTGTTTCAGGACAGAAAAAGTGGATGAAGTCATTAAGGAATGGGAAGGCTCTTTCTTTAAGGACAACCCTCGCTTAAGGAAAAAGTCCGTCTCCCTGCGTTTCGACCTCCACCTGGCAGCCACGGACGAGGGGTGTCTGCACACCAAAAAGAAAACTCTCCCCGACATCGAGGTCAGGCTGGTGATGAGGAGATCCTGCAGCATCCCCTCCATCAAACCTTAACCCCAGCCCTTTCCCCCCCAGAGAGCATCCCCAACAGGCTCTGGGAGCAAACTGCAGATGGACTCGCACAGCCGCTGTCTGCTACAACCACACCTCACCGGGCACGTGGAGTCACACGATAAAACCGTACAAGTCCTCTAAAAAAAAAAAAACAAAAAAACAGGGAGAAGAGCAAGGCAGTTCAGATTCCAAGAAACCCGACTTCTACTGGTTTTATACTCTGGGTGCAGCCCTTTCATTTTCTCATGGTTGTTGTTTTTTTGTAGAATTTCACCAAATATGAGGAAATTTAAACTAGGACTTTATAGTTTGAACATGTTCTGCTTTTGTAAAGGAGAACTTGCCTTCTCTTCCTGGAAATGAGAAATGCGTATTTCACTCTCTTACATATTCAGTATTGCATATATATAATGACTGGGGAATCCTTGCAATAATTTATATCACATCTGTCATAATTCTAGAAATATATTTTAAAATAATTCTTTTTAACAGCAAAACTTACATAGAAAGATGCTCTTAAAATACATGAACTACTAACAATTTTCTTTTAGAAGTGGCTGGTATTTTTAAATTCATTTTTTTAGGCAACAACTGAGCAAGAATGTCTTTCCCTTGCATCCTTGCACACCCATTTTTAAAAGTGTTATTACAATCCAGTAACACTTTAGCCGTGCCATTCCCCTGGTTTTGAAGCAGTGATTTCCCCTGAAAAATCAATGTGTCTGCACACACCTGTCCTACAACTCTCTTAGCCAGGGCAAGTGAAATTACCCTCTAATTGTTCGAATGTGAGGAGTCAACCAACCATTTTAATGCCGGCATTCTGGTAATTTTATTTATTGTAACAGCGTGCATTAAAATATCTTCAACAAACTCCTCTTCTGACAAACATGAAGGGACTCTCTCGATCTGTGACAAGTTACTGTTACACCAGGGTACAACTGTTATTCCTTCAAATTAGCTGGGCAAAACAAGGGCTACAAATTCAAAGTCCAAGTCAAGCAGATCCCTTAGGGAATCTCCCCCAGTCCTGCTCGGAGTAGCCACGGGCAAACACAGAGCCATCCCTCCTCCTTTGTAACCTTATGGGACAATCAAAGACTCAAACCAGACTGTAACCAGGACAAGAACGATTGTTTGTGAGGATTCCGTCGAGGATCTGATCCCAGCTCCCACAGGGACTGCAGAGTCTGGAAACCCCACGCTCCGGCAGAGCATAAAGGATCGATTTCATCGTCGGTATCTGCCTTATTACCCGTGGCATGTGCACAAAACTGGTCCTACAGATTCCTTCGGAGTTAATTTACGCTTCTGTCATTTGTTCAGGGTAACAATGCATCGATATTGCCCCGTCCTGTCTGTACTGTATCAAGCTGGCTAATTATCCTTAACCTGAATCCCCGAGCTGGTGTTGTTACCTCTTGAGTACTTGGCATCCTGAATGTATCAGCCTGCTCCAGTATTTCCACTATGCAGCTTTTTTTTTTTTTTTCTTTTTTTGGGCTTAGACTCTGTACATTTTACGATACTTGAATCTAAACTAAGTTTTAATTGCTTTAAGGCACTTTAAACAGGGATACCAACTTACCAAAGTAAATTGTAGAACTACAATAAAAAAGTATTAAAATGGAGTTTGCCCGTGCATATTTTGTGTGTGCCAAGGTGTGCATATTAAAGGGAAAGGAGTGAAAGAGGAATGCACAAGAAAAGCTGTAGATAGGAAAATCTGTAGCACTCTAATCAAGTGTTTCTAAGGTCTGCTCTGCAATTAAAAACACACAAATTCCTTCAGAATCTTTACCACAACATGTGTTTCCTGTGTTTTCTCCCCTTTCAGTACATATCTATCTGTTGCATTATTTACAAATTCCATCCTATGGAAACAACTTACTCTTTTGTTCATAAACTAGTTGAATTTCGATGAGTGTGAACTCCATGTGGGCATCAAAACTGTAATGCAACAACATCTCAGCCTCATTTTAGGTCATTTTAAAGCTGAATTAAAAAAAATATAACGCTGAAAAGCTTGATATTATGGCACAGAACTCTTCCTTTCTGTGCTGCTAATAAAATACAGACCAGCTGAGCCTCTGCCAATGAGCAGCTGCAAAGAGCTGACGTTAAAAATGAGTTTCATTGTCTCAACCTACTTCCCAGTGAATGTCTGTCCTCATTCCAGAGCTTATGAAGCTGCTGGTAATTAAAACAGTTGGGTAAGAATAAGTTTTTACATCATCCCCCCCCCAAAGTGAGCACAATGCAGAATAAACAGTTCCTTTAAATCGGTAAAAACTACTCACACACTGTACAGGACATTAAAAAGTGTACACAGGCAAACCCTTTACTACCACAACATGGAGCTGAGGCAAAGAACACAGCAAAAAAAAGGAATAAAACAAAGAGAGGAATACGTCAGTGGCTTTGAAAACATGTAATTGTTCAGAACTATTAGCATGGAATGTGTCAGTAAATGAACACCAGAATAAATATTTTGGTAAGCTGTGGAAATTTATAACAACATTAAATGAAGTTTACACTATCAACAAAACTATTATTAATAAACTAGAGGTGAATTAATGAAACCAGGGGGAAAACCAGGTTATTTTTCACTTCTTAACAAATATTTTCTCCCCTTTTCTTTATAAACATTCTGCCTGGGTGAAGGTGGTGGATTACAGTGGCTTGCTGAGGGTATGTGGCTGATATGTGGCTGGCTGAGGAATCTTTTCATTTCTGACTTTCTCTCAATATCAAATTGAAGTCACATGTCCATAAATGCCCATTGTGGGCACAGACGGCGTGGGCTGAGCAGAGGAGGGCAGAGCTCTTGTCTCTATTTGTTCACAAAAATAAGTTTATTTAAGAATGAAAGCAAAGTGGCCTGACGCAACTGTGGGCATCAAGAGAAAACGGCCCCAACTTGAAGCAACGTGGTTTCATGTCGAATTAGTTTTAATTCTTTTCACCTTTGGGATTAGGCAGGTACCATCCCCTTGGCTTCCCTTCAAATCCACCTTCATAATCCTCCTTCGTGAACGTCCAGAAATGTATCTTACTGGACACGTGAGAGCGTTTCAACAACAAACCTTAAATTTCAATCTCAAACCTTCCATTTCAAGGTAAAACTTTCAACATCAAACTTTCGGGTTTCACCGCCGGAGCTGTATTCATTCAGTATTTTATTCAGTCACTCGGACCATTTCTGCTCCAAAAAGGCTCCTGTGCTGAGTTCTGAATCCTCCTCACCCCTTCAGAGCCACATCGTTCACCGTTTGTTATTTCTGCTTTTTTTATCTGTGAGTGTAGTACCCCGGCTGATTTCTGCACGGGACTGTGGGCAATTCCACCGCTCCACATGGCTTTCACTGTGTTTGTTATTTCTGCTTTTTTACTCGTGTGTGTGGTACCTCGGCTGATCTCTGCAAGGAATTCTGTGGGCATTTCCACCGCTCCACTGGGTAGTTTACAACCCCGTGCGACTCAGCAGCGGGCTATTTGGAGCTGGCCGCGCTGATTTAGTCCACAATCATCACAAATATTATGTATTTATTCCGGGAGCCCCCCCTGTCAGACCCCCTCGCCCCCTGAGGCGGCACCTCCGCGCCCGCCATGGCGGGCGGGGCCGCCCCACGCGGAGCATCCCGATGTGGCGCCCGCAGATTCGCCACGGCTCCCTCCCTCCTTCCCTCCCTCCCGGGAGGGCACAGCGAGGGCTCGGCTCCTCTTGGAGGGCTCCGATGGGAGCGGGGCAGCCGAGGCGGCCCCGCCGTTGTGAGCGGGGCGAGGGGGAGAGAGGATGCCCGGCCGGGGGTTGTGTCGAAAGTGCGGAGCACAGCGCGCAGGCGCCGCCGCCGCCCCGGGCCGGGGGAACAAAGAGAGCGCGGCCGCGGGTGAGTCCGGGGTGGGTTCGGTGGGGCCGAGCGGGGCCCTGGTGGGTAAAACGGAGCCTCCCAGGGGTGAAATGGGGTCCTCCCGGGGGTGAAACGGAGCCTCCCGGGGGCTGCGGGGCTCGGCAGGGCCCGGGCGGGGTTGGGAGGGAGAGCCGAGTGGCTCCCGCGGCCGCCTCGGGCCCGGTGCGAGCTTCCCGTGTGCCATCCCGGGCCGCGGCTCGGAGGCCGAGGAAAGCCGAAAAAAATACTGTTATATCTGGGTTTTTTGGGTTTTTCTTTTTTTTTTTTCTTATTTTTTTATTTTACACCCTGATGTAAAACCTCGCTGCTGGAAAGTTAAAACCTCGCCTGTGAGCCCGCCGCTGCCGGGCTTTGGTGGTTATTTTATGTGCCCAGATACGTGGATTTGGTCGTTTATGCATTAGTGCCAGAGTCGGTGCAAAGTAACGGGATGTGTTGTTTTTATTCCTTCATGGGGAAATAAAAAATATATTTACTTACAAGCTTTAATATGAAGATGAATCTAAGCCTGCGTGTTCTTGCACAGCTATTTAAGGCCGGATTCCTTGGAAAGTCCATTAGTTCTTCAAAGAGAGAACACCTAAGTTTCTAAATGCCCTTTTGTCCTTATTCCGAATTTGGCAAACTCTTTGGGAATCGGTGGTAACGATACTAATTGAAGCTTCAAAGATCTGGGGGAGCAGAGGCACAGCACTCACTGGCGTGATCTTCTTTTGTCTTGCAGAAGTACAGATATAATATCAGGTGGCTGAAAATTTGACTATCAAAATGTCAAGTAAGTTTTTTTCAGATTTTTTTTTTTCCTTCCTTTAACTTGATGAGTTAAAGATCTGGTTCGGCAGAACCTGTTTGTGAGATAATCCCATTGTTCCTGAAAGGAAATACAGGAAGTGTAGTGATTCCTGACCAAACTCTTGGCCTTAAATCGCGCTGTGGCTGATTCCTGGCATGTTATTTTCATGGGAAATCCAGATATCACAGCTTCTAAATCCTGTTCGACTGCATTTTTGCTTTGCCTCCCTGTAATTTGTGTGCACATATAGATTCTCCAGTAGAATTTCTGTTTTGTTTTTCTGTAAATCGCTTTAAAAATGTTGGCCACAGCAGATGCCTTGTAAAGAATTCGTTCAGATTTTCCAGGAAAAAAAAAAAAAATTGTGCTTACCTTTCTATCTTAACAGAAAGGCCATCCTATGCCCCACCTCCCACCCCAGCTCCTGCAACCGTAAGTATAGTGATTTTTCTCATTAACACAGAGCCTTTAGTAACTTCCCAGAGCAATAATTATGGAGTGGCATCACCTTCCTGTATCGGAAACACAGGCACTAATTAACGTGGATTGAATTGTTTAAATTAATCTCATTCTTTTTTAAGCACTTTGCGAGAGAGGAGCTGAATAAATTTGTTTCACCTTTGAGGCTGGATCTTGCAGGCACTGAATTTTCTGTGAGCAGTCACTTGTCTGAAATGATTCACAGGGGGTTGCAGCAGTGCTGGAGTAGTTAAGAGCCAACTGACATATTTAATTCTAAAACTTCCCACTGAGCCTGTGCCCAAATCATGGGCAGACAGTGCATTTTTTTAAAAAATGTTTCTGTTGTCCTGAGCTGCATTTCAGTGGAATGTAGAAACATGCAAAATCCTGTCACATTGGGACAGAACAGTGAAACGCTCCTGATGCCAGCCTTGCACTCCTTGAAATCACTGGTATTTTGGAGTCCAGGACATGGGAAGTATTTTACTTTCTAGTAAAGTGCTGTAGGATCACACTGAGGGAAACATGAAGGGGAGCTTTGTATCCTGTCCAGTGACATTCCTGGGTGGCAGGGAGCTCTTTGAAAGCAAATGCTCCTCTTCGGTCACATTTCTGAATAGTTTGGATTTTATGCTAAATCCATTGTACAGAAGAATGAGCAAAGATGCTCTAGTGATGATTTTTATTTTTTTAAACCAAAGAAGATTGGGAAACTGTTACCCAGTAGTGTGTCCCTGATCTCTGCAGGATGGGAATTAGATGGAATGTGATCCTTCAAATTTATTGTGCCGTACTTTACTTGTAAAGAGGCTTGAAAATGATAGAGTGCATAAACACAAGTTATGTTTTCATAAGTTTACACAAATAAAACTTGGTTTACGCAGTTTGTTCAAGAGTTTTCCTTTTGCACAGACCTGTGCCAGTGTCAGGAGGGACATGATGGATCCACCCTGAGCCCTGGATTCCTGCCTGGAGAGCTGTGCCCACGCATGGCATTCCTTTGGGACGTAGCATGGACACAGATGTTAAATTGTTCACCTTGCTGTGGTGCAGCCCCTCAGAGGGGTGCCTGAAACCCGTGTCAGAACTGCAGCCAGTGATGTGCATTGCCTGTCTAACAAGCACCTTTTCTTCTATTTGATATCATATTTTGTGCAGTCCTTCAGGTGATGGTCTGTGCTCTGTTAATGCAAGCCATGAAGCGGCCAAATAACCTTGCTTGTTCTTCCACAGCCAGTTCCAGGTGCTGCAGTGGACAAAGTCCCAGTAGTTCTCCTAACTGCAGTACTGTAGCTGAAAATAAAAAGTCTCCATGTGTTGCAAGGTAGTTCCCTGGTAACGTTTAAAATCCTGTCTTGCAGAAATAAAGAATTAAGCAGACGGAGATTACAATTGTCACCTGGTTTTATTGAAGAGGTGTAGTTCAACATATGCAAAACCTGTTGTTATGGTAATACAAAAAACCACCACAGTAAAATGGTGTCTTATGAAGTAGTGAGTGTGTATGTCATGAGCCCAGGCATACAGATGATCAGCTGCTGTGACTGAGTTAAAAAGCTTGGCAATAAAATCTCTATGGAAGGCTGAGTGTTAAAGGATAATTTTCCTCTGCACTTGTATGTTAAGAAATAAAATCCTGCAGTGTGTCTGCCATCACCTGAAACCTTCAGAGTTACTGTAGTCAGCTCCTAGGGCAACACTGTTCAGTGTCTGGGTGTGTAATGCTTTGGTTCTCAGAGTCCTGAACCAATCTGTAGAATTTTTGTAACTGTGATCTAGAACAGGTCCAGTCAGCAAATCCCTGGGAAAGAATGTAGGAGTGTTTACTAAGGTTACTGGAGAGAGGGACACTGTGGGGATGGCAATCAAATGAATCCTAATGGAGTGTTAGGACCATGACAGTCAGGATTTAATCACGGTCACTGGTAAATAGCTGGTCTATTTTTTCCCAACAAAATTTGATTGGGAAGTGGGGGATAATGGAAAAAGGTAGAAATTTAAGTGAGGAGGGGAATATAGGGAACCCAGTGACACTGGAGTGTCCTTAGACAAGTGAGAAGGGAATGTAAAGAACTCAGATTTTTCTTTGCATGACTGAGGTGAGAACAAATCGATCCACTTTCATGAATGAATGAAGATGTATTGATTAACTTCTGAGTTGTCTTGGACTGGGTGGTCTGTTCAGACTAGTTTGTAGTTTCTAACCTGTAGATCTTTTTGCAGAACTAGAGTTCCTCAGTCTGCCTTATGACAGAGGGATGTCTCTGGGAATTGTCTTCAGCCACTGGCAGTGGTGCACAGATGGTGCTTTGAGAGATTTCCCTCCCCCCTCCACTTTTGTTGGGAAGGCAGAATGATGGGAAGAAAATCAGGCAGGGGTTTTTATTGGTGTAAATGTGGATACAGGGGATTTCTGGCCCATCACTGGGTGCTGTGTCACCCTGTAACCTTCACCCTTTGGATATAAGAGTCTTCTGAATTCCTTGGTGGCTTATGTTGGAAAATTTTACTAGCAATCAGCTGGATTTACAGAATACTCGTTTAAATAAGTTGCACAGTTAATAGAAATAAAATCAACCAACTTCAGACAGAAATTTGTAGTGACACATATGCTTAAAAAGTCCTGTTTCCTTACTAGGTTTATGCTGGAGTAAGTTGTGTGTGTTGGGAAGACACCGACTGCTACACCTCATTGCTTGTTTGAATTCTGGTTGCTTTTGCATGCCATATTGCAGTTCATTTTCATTTCTGTGTTTTCCTCGTTTGAGCTCATTTCTCATTCGTGTTTTTGTCTCATTTGTTTCCATCAGCAAATGCCCAGCACCCCAGGGTTTGTGGGATACAATCCATACAGCCATCTGGCCTACAACAACTACAGGCTGGGAGGGAACCCGGGCACCAACAGCCGGGTCACGGTAGGAGAATCAACTATTACATCCTCCAGCAAACACCAGGATTTGACCAGAAATGGCTTTAGGGTTAGGATCTTCGGAGTCTTGGCTGCTGCCACTTCTTTATTAAAAAAAAACAACTCACTTCTGACTCTTATTCCCCACCCTCCCCCCCTTCCCCCTTCACTCTGAATGAAACCTTTCGCAGGAAAATGAGCTTCTACTCTGCAGGGAGAACTGGTGATGGTTTATGATGCAGAACTCCAAAATGACAGACTCTGTGGTCTTCAGCGACCACTGCATGCGTAGGGAGGAGTTCTGTAGCCGGGTACGAATTGTTGGAGGGGGGGAAACTGCTCATTTTGTTGAGGTTCACTGGCACAAAAATCAGGAAGAGCGTTTTGCAAACTGGAGATCGTTGATAGTCGTTGCATCATCCTGTTGAGCCATACGAGAGGTGCAAGCCTTAATTATTCTTTCCAGGCTTAGACTGGTAATAACTGCACAGTCCCAAGTTCAGTCATTATTTTTTCAACAAAAGTGTGGTGATAATTAAAACAGAATCCTTTCAGCTCTTATATATGTCAGTGTGTGGGAAATGGATGTTACATTCATTTTTCCTGGAGTAAACAAAGTGAGGAGGAGACGAGTGACGAGGGAGGTGACAGGATCATTTCAAACACGGATGAAGTGCTGAGAATTGGATGGAGTTAGGAAACAAAAATAGACTGGGGAAATGTAACATTTGCATAACACAACAGAGTAAACCCCTGATTTTTTTTTTTTTTTAATATCTCAAAACTTCAGGGTTTTTTTCGTGTAAGACTTTATACCTTAAAACATCAGTTTGGAAAGCGATACCAAGATTTCTCAAGGACCAAAGTGCATGGTGCTTTGAATGAAAGTGTACTCCTTTTATGCCTCTCATATAAACCTTCTTTCAGACTTCACATATGAAGTTCATTCTATTTGTTAAAGCATTCACAGAAAGGACCTTCCCCTACAAGCTGGAATTGACTGAACGGACACTATTTCCTTACACGAGAATAAGTCAGGTTTTGTCTGAGAACTTCCATTGTTTCTGTATGTCACAAACATACACAGCCTGCTCTGCCATGCATATCCCAGTATATGGATGGTGTCTTTAAATCCCTCTTAATTTAAAAGCATTGAACAGTTTCCGTTAATGTTTTTCCAACCCATCTGTATGTGTATCTATGTATACATTCTGGTGATGCATATACCTCATGCACATTATTTATACACAGTTCTGTATGCATTGTTCATAGAGCTCCATAAATTCAGCAGAACAAAAAAAAAAAATAAATAGAATTGGAAAACCGAAATGTGGAACGTGGGCCTTTGGGGCTACACACAAGTATTGATCTGTGGGCCGCAGTCCTGAAAGGTCTCGAACCTTTGTATTTTTATTTAAATGCACCCACTTAATATAACAGAACTCCTGGAAGTGCTGGAAGAGGGGAGGGTTTCAGGCCCTGCAGGTGACAGGGGCTGTGGATGGCACTGCACTGTTCTAGGAGGAAACCCTGTGGGGTGTTCTGTGGGTTGAGGGGACACGAGGGGAGGCAGCAGCTTTCCAGCAGCAGTTGGTGCTCAGTGTCCTTTTGTGCCTGACAGTGTCAAAGCCAAGGGAAGATAGAGCACAGGAGCATGTTACAGGCTAATTGGGACAATTAATTACAGCTTGGCTACAAGCAGAGCACACATTTACAGTTCAGCTGCATAGGGCTGTTTTCTTTTTATTGTGAGTCTGTTAAATGGCTCCAAATTACCACTGACGAACTTTGCAGGCAGTTGCTAAAATTATTTGGTACATCTCTAACTTAATGCTTTTAAACTTCCTGCCTATCTTTTTTTCACCTGTGCAGTGGCCACATTAAATTTGTCGAAACAGGGAAAATAAATCGCTCACCAGGAGTGAGAAAAAAACCAGCCTGCTGGGATTGGTGTCTCCATGGCAGTTCCTAAGCCGTGTAGTTCAGTTTTGAGAACATGGAGCCCTTCTGAGGATTTGTCTAGTTACTGCTCTGTAAACTTACAGAGAAAAGGGCAAACTCAGGTTGGAAATCACTGCTGTGAGGACCAGCTCTAGTTAGTGCCTGTTCACAGACTGGGTCGTTTTCTCGGTGGTGTTGTTTGCTTCTCTCGGTGGGGGTGTGTGAATGCACGAAGAGTGAGTGTTTTCCAACACTGGAACGTGTGGGAACTGCCCAGCAATCCCATTAACGAATGGATTTATCCGGTTCTTTTATAGGCTTCCTCTGGTATTACCATTCCCAAGCCCCCCAAACCCCCAGACAAGCCCCTGATGCCCTACATGAGGTACAGCCGGAAGGTGGGTATTATTACCGTGTCCATCAGTTAATAAAAGTCAGTGTTGGTTTGTGCTAACAATTAATTGCTATGATCTTAGTTTCAGCTTCTAAACGTTGACTCCTAACAGCCTGCGCTCTCTTAAGGGGATGTAAAGTCCAGAGTCTGCCCTGCAGAACAAAAGGCAGCAGTAGTCTGGTCACACAGTTGCCAATTTCTTGGGGGTTAAAAAAAAAAAAAAAAAAAAAAAAAAAATTGCTAAAATGCTAATTCCTACCACTGTCTGCTGACAAGGATCCACCCCGCCACATTCAGAAGTTCCTGTGACTTCCTGGCAGAACTTTTTTTATATAAAGGAAGTATTCCTTGCGTTTTCTGGGCTTGGTGCAGTGCTGTAGCTGGACTGAAGAGTAGCAATGAGTGGACTTTGCATGTTCTCCTTCACCACCCTAGCCCGTGGCAACGTTCGCTTCGCTATTCTGTGAACTGTGTGACAGAAATAGGAGAGAGACTCTTGTGGAGTCTGGAGTCTGATGGGGCATGGGGAGGGCATGGCAGCCTGGCTGAAGCAGGTGAGCCAGAAGGAATTTCTTCCACTTCTGGTAAAGTATCTTTACCAGCCTGTCTGTCTTAGGCCAAAAAAAACATCAACACACACCAAAAAAAAAAAAAAAAAAAAAAATCAAGTGGTGCAGCAAGAAATTACACTGGCAGCTCTCCTTTTTTTTTTTTTTTTTTCCCTATAAAGTTAGAGACCTTTTTGGTGGAGTCAGAACTTGTTGGAACTCAGATTGATCAGCAAGACTGAAATATTGTGAAATGTTACATTCTGATCTGAAAAGCTCAGTCTCTTTGTCATAACCTACTGCTGGATGTGTTTACTCAGTAGCATTTTTTTCCCCGAGATGCAGCGATGTGCATTTAAGAAGAGAATTGAGAGGGTTAAAGGCAATATTCCCATGAGACCAAAGCCACTCAGCAATTGCCTGGTTCAGTAGCTGGCTTCCTACTGACTTCCTGCCCCAGAAAATAATCCAGATAGTTTAGACAGACTCATTCCTAACTTAATCCTGTTTTTCGTGGTGATTCCAGAAAGAACACTGAGATGACAATATAAAATGTTTAATTTGGAAGTAATTAGATATCATTAGTAAAGCTCCAGCTGTTTCTGTTAAGGTCTGGGACCAAGTGAAGGCGTCCAATCCCGATTTGAAGTTATGGGAAATTGGCAAGATTATTGGAGGAATGTGGCGAGATCTCACTGATGAAGAGAAGCAAGAGTATTTGAATGAATATGAAGCTGAAAAGGTAAATGGAAGAAATCTGGGATGTTTATTACAGCTGATTCTTCTAGGAACTGGTCTGAGAAGAAAAATTCATCTTCCCCATGCAGGGGTGTTTGAGGCATTCACGAGAGCCCTGTATGTAACTTAAGTGGAAGTTTGTCCTGACACGCCTCTTAGATTTTTTTTTTTTAAATAACTGTGCATCAACTGTGACTGGTCAGTTTTTAGACCTAATTCAAAATGATGTATTTATAATTGAGTGTCGATTTTAACTGTTTAATGAATGGATTTGATTGTACAACATCAGTATTGAAAAGATTGTCTCAACACCAAAACCCTCTTTCAAAACTGGTGCTCTGCAACTACTGCTGTTGTCATGAACGTGTTCATAAGAGACTTCCAGTCACGTGGGGTTTGGTTTTCCTGGTGTAACTTGGTGGAACTCCACACTGTGGCATTAGTGTATTGTTTCTTAATAGAAAATGCTGCCACCTCTAGGGTTTTCTTGTGCTTTTGTTTTGGTTTTACTGATCTTAATGGCAAGAGATGACAGCTCCTCACGTCTGGGTTGGTAAGTGTTGAGCACCTGTACGAGGCTGTTCTTGTGATTTCTCAGGTACAAAGGGGAGAATTGTCCAGCTGATGTGCTGTGCTTACACCTGGCAGGCATCTGGGGCTGTGGATACCTGGTCAAATCTCAGCTGGTTCTCTGCCAAGGCAGTAGAGAAGTACTGCAAACTGGGTGCTCTTAGCTGAAAACAAACAAACAAAAAAAAAGCAGGAATTTTATCTTTTACCTTCTAATGATGTTTAGATTGTAAGCTCCTTGGGGCAGGGGCCAGCTGGTTTCTATTTGTGCAGTGCCCAGGCAGGAGGATTCTGGTCCTGATCGTAAAGAAAACAAGACTTTTAGGTACCTTTAACAATATTGTAGATTATATCTCCTTTTTCATTGGAAATACCTTAAATCACTATTAAAAAAAAAAAAAAATCTTAAAAGTGAGATTAAAGAAAGCAGTTCAAAGGGAGAAGGTATTTCAAAGAAGGTGAAAATAGTGCTGCCATCCTGCTGCAGAAGGAGACAAGAGTCTGGCTGCAGCTCCCTCTGTCATCCCAGTGCAGGGATGGGCCAAAGAACGGACAAATCGTAAGTGATTTTGAAAACTGGTTCATGACATACTGGAATAAGGAAAGAGAAGAAAATCAGAGTCACAGATCTAGTTAGAACTCCAGAGAATCATTGAGAGTATTGTACATTTGCTAATTTTACCTTAACCAGAGCTTGATCATAAGCGCCTTGTTCTGAGGTGCTTTGAGTCTGAAATCTCAGCAAACAGAGCTGTCCTGAGGCTTCCAGGCAGTAAAACTGAGCCGGACCTAAAGGCCCAGCCGTGTTTTTAAAGCACGAACGGACACTATGGAAGAAGTTCTGAGCTGTAAAAGAGAAAGGCTGGGAGAGCCTGGTCCCTGGTGTGGCAGCCAGAACGGGCCTGGGACAGCCCTGTGAGCTGCACGGGGGCAACGGTTGTGTCGGGGCGGGAGTCGCCCGGTGGTGCGATCAAAACCGTGTCGGTCACGTTTCAGATCGAGTACAACGAGTCCATGAAGGCCTACCACAACTCCCCTGCCTACCTGGCCTACATCAACGCCAAGAGCCGCGCCGAGGCCGCGCTGGAGGAGGAGAGCCGGCAGAGACAGTCGCGCATGGAGAAGGGGGAGCCCTACATGAGCATCCAGCCCGCCGAGGACCCCGATGGTAAGCGGAGCAGGGCCTGACTGCACTGCCAGTGGGACAGGCTCGGTGCAGGACCAGCAGCAGAGAGACACAGAACCACCCCTGCCCACCTTCCACGGCGCTTAACCTGACTGCCTGTCTGTTCTGGTGCCTTTGGTACAGATTATCGCATTTTACTCCGTAACAAAGCTGACTTTGTTCCCAAAAGTAAGGTGGCAACCCGTGGCAGAAGTTATCCCAACCCTTCTTAATTAAGTGTGAAGTAATGCTTACAGTTCAAACCAAATCAGTCTGCTTACAGCTCTAGCACATGCATTAGAAAAGGCTTAGATGCCTGATTTAATCCAGCTTGGGTGGAATGTTGTGCTTTATTAACAGAAGCACATAAATCTGACAAGGCAGAGTTCTGGTGCGATTAAGAGCACCTGAACTTTTCAGTGTGTTCAACAACTGTCATTTGAGATTGTTTAGGGAGTGAGGTGCCCTTGCTGCTGACAAGTTGATGAGAAAATTCTGAAAGTTTATTTGACTGCAAGGAAATGCACCCCACCCAGTGGGAAAAGTCAGCCCCACACACCTCATGGCTGCTTTTAAATTCATCACCGAATACTTGTTGAAACCTGAGGGTGAAAAATGTACTCAGTTACACCCTTTTTTTTTTTTTTTTTTTTCCCCCCTTGTAAAAGCACATCTCTGAGATAAAGCTTATGGCAAACAGCACTTTCCCCTGTGTGAGGTAATTGCAACATTTATGTAAATACATTTAGTGTTGGACTGGCTGGAACTTGGTGATTTGAGATTCTGTTCTGTGCTGCCTGGACCAGGTGAACTTGGGCAGAACCAGCCATTATCTCTTTTTGCTCTGTTTAAACAGATATCTCAATGAGAAAGTGAACATAACACTTTGAAAACGAAGGGGACAGAAACTTTGATTTGACTAGTTCTCTCCTCTGGTATTATCTCTTGGCATGGTGTTAGGCTTCTCCTTAAAATTTCTGTGAATAGTTGGAGGGTCACCTCCATTAGAAATATTTGATGCTAAGTTAGTTCAACTTTTGGACTTTCCTGTGTGACATTGTTCTGGGATATAATTCATACTTATTGCTGAACTGATTTCTCTTTGGAGAAATGCATTTACTAATAAACAGATAGAATAGATTAAATAGATAGAATACTCCTAATAGATTCCTATGAATTTTCAGTGATGCTCAAAACACGTATCACTGCTTCATGCTTTCAATCCTTCAGTGTTTCAAAAAGCAGGTGGTTTTGATCTGTGCTACAGAGGTTGTTTACAGAGGGGTCGCTGTCCTGCTCACATTTTGCACTGGGTTTCGCTCTGCTGACATGATTGATCAGAGATGGTTCTTTAATTTGCTGTGTTAATATTCCCTCTTACTGTGGGAAACGTGGAAAGCAAGGCAGTCAGTCAGCAGCCAGGCCAGTGGCAGTTCCAGCTGTGGGAGAGGCGTGTGAAGTGGGCTGTGAGCTGTGCCAGGGGAACACCGTGCGATTCCCCGGTGCTCCCCGTGTGTCCCCGGGCGCTCCGGGACGTGCCAGGGTTCCCATCCCACGTGGCACTGTGGGGACAGCGTCACCCTCGGGGCTCCCCGTGCCACTGAAGCCTTTTTCCCCCCAACCCCGGCCTCGTGTTGCAGATTACGACGATGGGTTCTCCATGAAGCACACGGCCACGGCGCGGTTCCAGCGCAACCACCGGCTCATCAGCGAGATCCTCAGCGAGAGCGTGGTGCCCGACGTCCGCTCCGTGGTCACCACGGCCAGGATGCAAGTCCTGAAGCGCCAGGTTCAGTCCCTAATGGTTCATCAGGTAAAGAGGAAGGAGGTGGATGCAGCTGAAATGTGGTGGTGGTGTTGGGCTGGACTCCAGGTCTCGGATCGTTTGATCGCTTACATGACTGTTCTTGCTGGGTGTCACATTCTGTGCGCTCCAAGAGCTAATCCCTGGGTTTGCTTGGGAGCTGCAGGACGTGAGACTTCACCACCTGGGCTGTTTTGTTACTCAGGTTCACGTTAAGGTGTACTTTGTTCTGTAGGATATCCTAGGTATTAATTCCATAGCTTTTCATTATGACATACAGCCCTCTGTATTATTAGAGCCCAAGTCTGCTGGGTAATAGGTGGAGTTGTGATTTTGGGTACCTGACAACTCATTACCTTGTTAATTGTCCCTATTGTAACATTTCTAATTGAGAGGTAAATTCATACGAGGAAACCTGGTTGAGGTCACACCTGCATGTTTCACCCAGCTTTGACTGGGCACATGCCTGTATTTTCCAAACACTCATGCCACCAAAAGAACCCTGTCAGTGTGGTCAGCGTGCGTGTGGGTGAAGTCAGACAAGAATTAGGTGGAGGTGTGTTGGGTTTCTTTAATTAACAGATTATTTGGAGGGTGGAGGGGGTGGTTTCCCTTCTTTCCTTTGAATTGTGGTCTGTGTTATGAGAATGTAATTGATGTGGGAGTGTGCCTCTACCTGTGGGCTGTGTATATCCAGACCTGAGGGGTGCAGAATAGGAAAGAAAATGAGCACATTTGATGCTGGAAGCATCATTTACAATATTCCTGAACCGCTGCATGGACCCACTTACTGTTCATACTTTTCAGTATGAATATCTGAGCTGTTGGCTGTCAGATCAAGGCAGGCAGAAGGATGTTTATGTATTAGAGCAATATTTAAAAATAAACCCATAGAAATATTTTTGTGCAGAGCTGTAGCTTTACTCGGTTCTCAGGCGACTGCACAGTGAAGTTCTTGCCATTCATTTCCCTTCCAGCGTAAACTCGAAGCTGAGCTGCTGCAAATCGAGGAGCGTCACCAGGAAAAGAAGAGGAAGTTTTTGGAAAGCACAGAGTCCTTCAACAACGAGCTCAAAAGGGTACAGTTCACTTTGCTTCGCTTTCTGTGAGGAAGCTGCTGGTTCCCCTCCGGTACAAGTGCGTCAGTTCAGTTGTGTGCAATGACCCAGCTGCTGAGGCAGTGCCCTGGGGTGGGTGATACAAAGCACAGGGTGATTTCCTGCTCCTTCAGTGACCTTTAGTGGTGACATGGGGCCAGTACAGTTTAAGAGTTCCTCCAGGCTGGACCTGAGAAGGAGCACCTGAAGGAAGGTGAAGCCACTGTGGAGGACACACTCTTCTCCTTGGCTGTGTTCAAATAAAAACCTCTAGGTTGTTTATTTATCCCCTCCCCCTTTATTTTTGTTAATATGCCTGTATCTCCCTAGTGACCGAAGATTTTGATACAAACTTTGTCAAATCAAAATTACGTTGCACACAGAAATACTGAACTCATATTTGGGGCTTACTGATGTTTTGTTTCTCAACCTGAGGGAGTAAAAGAGCTTTCTTCTTCCTCTTAATTTCTAGTTATGCAGCTTGAAGGTGGAAGTGGATATGGAAAAAATCGCAGCTGAGATTGCCCAGGCTGAGGAACAGGCCCGCAAGAGGCAGGAGGAGAGGGAGAAGGAGGCAGCGGAGCAAGCCGAGCGCAGTCAGAACAACCTGGCAGCTGAGGAGGAGCAGGCAGCCAGCAAGGGGGAGGAGAAGAAGGAAGAGGAGAGCACTCCGATGGAGACAGGTAACTGCACCTGAGCACCTGCTGTGGAACCCTCCCAGCACCTCAGAGGGTCTCTGAGGAGCCCCAGCTCAGCCAGGAGAACAGTTGCTTTCTTACTCAATTACTCATTTTTAAGAGGGGAGGGGATAAGAACACACAGAGCCCCATCTCATGCTTTGTGTGTGATGTACCCAAGGCAAAAAGAATGCTCTCTAAGCCTAAGTTAGACATTGGTTTACTGGGAGCAGCTGGGAGGGTTCTCTCGTCCCAGTGTCCTTGTCTAGCAAGGAGGATGGAACAGCTGCTCTCAGGTGGATTTTCCAGCTGCTTTGTGCTCTGGACAATGGCAGTAGGAAATGCTGCTGGATTCAGGGGTCTCAGTGGCTGGTACCTCAGTGAGTCACTGCTGCAGCAGCAGGAGCATAAGGAAAGGGGACCAAGGAGTTTTGAATTCCAGTGTTTCTGGTTTAACAAGGCTTTCCTATGGCTGGAATTCCGAGGTCAGGCAGCTGTGGGTGACATCAGGATGCTGTGTGGCAGGACCAGGTGCATCCTCAGCACCGAGGTCCCTGAGCTGTGCCTGCCACTGCACGTTTCTGAGTGGCACAACTGCCGTGGAACACCCGCATTTGTTACAAGCCAAATCCCAGTTGCACAACCTAAACAAACCGCGTTGGCGCGCGAGTGACGCCGAGAAATGTGTCGTTCCAGAGGAGCCTCACACGGAGGAGAGCGCAGAGAACCAGCAGAACGGCGAGGAGGGCACCTCCACCCCCGAGGACAAGGAGAGCGGGCAGGAAGGGGTGGACAGCACGGCCGAGGAGGGGACCAGCGACAGCAACACGGGCTCGGAGAGCAACGGCGCGACCGCGGAGGAGCCGCCCACGGACCCCACGGCCGAGGAGGGCGACAAGAAGGAGTAACCACTGTGTCTGTAATGAAGTACTGTGTGATCTCAGAACGGCTGTTGTACCTCCCCTGCCTCTGTCACTTGTCTCCAAAGGATCCCCCGGGGGTTGGTGGAATGCCAGGTTACCGGTGTAGCGATGTAGAGGCACAGGGCTGTCCTGCAGCAGGCAGAAAGGGAGCCTCCTGTGTCTTAAGCACAGCTGTTGCAGTGTGGAGGGGGGGCTTGTATCACTTGGAATTCTTCCCTAGAAAGACAAATTTGAGTTTAGTTTTAAGTGAGAAATCAGGCCTTCTCTCTTCTCGTTCCGCTGTGACTGGTGGTTTTTTCCAAAGGCCCTTCCTTGTCCCTGTGTGGCAGCAGTGAGCTGCAGGTGTGCCTCACCCAGGCTGCAGCCCTTTCTGGAGGGGCTGGAACATGACTGAGGCATTTAAAGCTGATGTTATTGTGGAGCAAAGGCCTGATTATCACCTGGAGCCTCTCCTGTCCCACCACTGCTGTGCCAGCCAGGGAAAAGTTCTGCTGCAGCTGCCCCCATCTTTGCTTTTAAAGAAGGCTTTCAGTCCTCAGGAGCAGCTCTGGAATGAGGCTGAAAGATGAAGTTAAGGGGTTTTTTGGTGTAATTTGGTTGTTTTTCTAGAGGAGCTGCTCTACAGTGGTGGAAACCTGCTCGTGGTCTGCGTGCAGCCTGTCAGGAGATCCAGTTCCAAAGGACTCAGTGTAGGCTTGCAGTAAATGACACAGCTTCAGGGATTTTTTTTTTCTGTGGTGCAGGATTCCTCTCAGCAAGCCTTTGCTTTTCTTTACCAATTAACTCCTTTTTTGCTACAGGGAGACCCTGGTGTGGCCTCAGCCAGAGCCCTGGCACAGTACAGAGCAGGAGAGCGTTTAAACACGCACATGTTCTCTGAGCAGGCAGTCACTGATACGGCACAAATGGTAAAAAACAGTAGTTTTGCTTGTCAAGAGCTTTCAGAACCTCTGGGAACTACAAGAAAAGGCCACAATTTGCCCTATATAAGCAAAAGCCCTAAAAAAAACAAAAATACACTTAGTTGCAACAACAGCCACAGGCAACTTCTTGACTTTACAACTGAGAGAGCACGTGATGCTTCAGTGAATCAATGCGTTTTTACAGAGCAGTGGGTCTGTGAGATGGTGTTTTTTAAATCCTTTTGGTCTTTTTTTTAAATGGTCTAAAAAGAATAAAATTCAACACGTTTGGGTTTTTTTTTTTTTAAACTCACAGTGGTCTGTTCTTGTCTTTTAAGGTAATGGCAGTGTTTGGTTCAGAGCTTTCATCAGCTGTTCTCCATCTCAAGCCAGAGGAGAATAAACACATGGAATTTGATTTCTTACAGATACTGTGCTGCCTGGACTGGGGGGCCGACCCCCCCAGGGCTCAGGTGAGACTCCACACCTGAGGTGCTGCAAACCCTTGTTGTGCAACAGCTTTTATCTGCAGCAGCCCTGGGTTCTGCAGGTGGGGGGGGTGCTTTTCATCTGCTCCAAATTCCCAAGGTGTATGTAAATAACTCATTATTGGCAAAGACGGGTGTGTGCAGTGCAGGGTGTGTCCCTGGGGGAGTGGAGTGGAGTGGGTGTCATCTTCACGGGTGAAATAACTTCTCTGAGCCCATGAGAACCTGAACAAATGCCCGTGGGCAGAGCTGGAGCTCTGGCCAGCCCCGTGGTGCCTGGCAGAGGTGCCCATGAGGGGCTGGAGCATCAGGGAGCTGGTGCAGGAGAGGGACCTGCCTCGGGAGAAACGCGGCCCCTCCGCTGTGCTCCTGCACCAGCCCTGCCTCAGAGCAGCCACCCGGGGCTCTGATGGGCCCTGTGCCCACCTGCAGGTCCTCAGCAGGGCTGGGGACCCTCCCAGGAGGAAGAGGCCTCGTGCTTTGCTGCTGTGCTCACTGGAGGAGCTCTTGGATGGGTGCTCTGGCCGGCTGGTGGGTGGGCACAGCCATCCCCCACACCCCAGGGGGACCAGCAGGGAAAGCCAGGAGGCAAACCCCAACCCTTGCATCTTTGCCAAGAGGGGGGTTGTTGTTTTCTTTGGTTTCTTTTTCTCTTCAAGAAAAACCAGGGGTTTCCTGAGTCCGAGGCAGGCGTTGTGACCTCTGACACCAGCACGGTGCTGCTGCTGGTTTGCTCTGCAGGAGGAGGTTGAGCCTGTGCCGGGTTGTTCTCAGAAATATGCTTTTATCTCACCACAAAAACACGCCTCGGTAAAAGTTATTAAGATGCCTGGGTTAAAAAAAGAACCGTTCTTAAAGGGGTTTGGAGTGGTTAGTTTTTTTTTTTTTTTTTTTGCATTAATGTAATAATTAGATTTTATCACCCCAAAAAACCTTCTGACCTACAAAGCTGGAATACAGTAACAGAACAGGGCCCAAAGGGTAAATGTTGAGAGGGATTTAAATGTTAAAACATGAACCAGGCACCTTGTGAGGCTGTTCAGAAGCAATTCACCAGGAGAAGTGAACCCAGATCCTGGGCCTCCCAAGAGCTTCATGCACCCAAATCCCTTCCAAACCCCTCACCTGCATGTGGGGCTGAGCTTGGCTCACCAGGAAAGACAAAAGTCTCGTGTTTGTGCAGCAGCTGAACTTCCAGAGGAGGAGAAAAGGCTTCTGGAGAAACAAAACAAGGGTAAAAAAAAAAAAGGTAAAAAAATCACTTGTGTATCACCTGGGCAAGTCTTGCCAAGCTGCTCTGCCTGGAGCCAAACGAGCTGCAGACGCTGCTTACAGAGAGGATTATGCTGGTGACAGAAAGAAATAAAACAGATTAATGGAGCTTTGCAGGGATGAAATATCAAAGCCAACCCAAACACTGGCACAGGGGTGGCTGGGGCAGCCTGTGTGTGTCAGAATCAGAGCCCATTCCGAGCTCAGGGCAGGAATGGAGACACCCCATCCCCTGCACCCCAATCCAGCCCCTCGTGCTGCCACCACCACTGTCACCCCAGCGCTGTCCCTGCCCCTGTGCTGACCTCCCTTCATTCTCTCAACTGAGAAGTGTTCCCAGCGGTCCCAGCTGCTGGAATATTGGGGAAAAACGCCCCTCACAGCAGACTGGAGGTGGAAGCGGTGCAGGCTGTGTGCTGGCAGAGGGGTGTGAGCTGGAGCAGGCGCTGCCACCAGGAGTCCCCATGAACCTGCCCAGAGAGGGACTGCAGGGAAGGCACAGTCCTCACCCTCCCTGTAAACTGGGAGTAGCTCTCACTCTTTCCTTGCACATCAGCAGAGCACATGCTCTGTGTGAGTGCTCGGGGCTTGAAACAACACAAACCATCCCAGCTGTGAGTTCAGCTCCCCCCAACTCACCCTGCAAGCTGCTGGTTGTACCAGCTCATGGAGAGGTGCTCACAGGCCACTCACCCACAGCAGCCCCGAGCTCTCCAGGCACCTGGATACAAAGCTGGGGGTGCTGCACTGCAGAACCAGGGGGTTCAGTCACATCAGGGAGGCAGTAGGGCTGGAATTCCACCTGCTTTTCCAGGCAGGCACCAGTCCCATCCTGGACTGGTGGTGCCTTCAGGGAGCTGCAATGCCTGGTCAAGACTCTGAACGCTCATTCCAGGGCTGGGATCCCCGGGTTTGAAATCCCCCCCTGTGTTTGCAGAGTGTTTATTGCCTGGCAGACTCTCCCAGGGGGATCTGATGACCGAGAGGGATCAGGCACTGGGCTCTTAGAGCCTGGATCCTGCTTCGGTCCTGGCTCGCTGTTTGTGCTCTCAGTTCCCTTCTTTCGCTTTGACGTTTCTTTTTCCACGACCTTCGAGGGGTTTTTTGAAGTGGTTTTGCACTTATCAGGCTGCTGTCTTATTTTTTTTTGTAAGTCATCACGTACAGCTTCACTTGTGACTTCCAGAAGTCAGTAATTTCTGTCAACAACCAGTTTCAATTTGCTTTGTTCGCTCGGTTCTGTTAAAAAGGCAGGAAAAAGACATTTTAGTTTTGGCACCAGTTTTTTTTGGGGGGTGGGGGGAAACCAAACCAGAAAGAGTGACAGTAACAACAATAGAAACTGAGTGACTGTAACAACAACAAAAATCTTTCCTTAATTACTATTTTTCAATTCCAGGGATGAGAAATTTTGTATCTGTGACAGAGAGGGCTGGATGAGCTCTTCCTGGAGAAACCACTGATGGGATTATCCCTGGTTTCTATACCCAGTTTTCATCCAAAGACAGCAGTGGATTGGTGCTAAACCTTCCACCTTTTGATCAAGGTAACACAGCTCACAGGGAGGATGTTTGCTGGTTGGTCAGGGACACTTCAACCCTCAGTTATTTTTAGGGGCCATAATGCTTTACCTCCCTAATAAGTATCTCTTCAGCTCCCTAAATGTTTCGGTGCTCAGTAGTGTTTGATACCCCGTGGGTATTCCCAGCAGTTTGCCCACATCTGTGGGAAGGCTTAAACCCTCTCTAGAGGGTTTCTTTGAAGAAATTCCTCCTGCTGTCCATGCTTTGGCACAGGGCAGATGCCAGTTTGGTAAATACCTACCTTTTTTTTTCCTCAAAAAAAGAGCTGGAGAGCAAGGCCATCGCCTGGGACGTGGCACGAAGCAGGTGAGTTCCCGGTGACACCGGGTGTGCCCTTCCCTGCTGTGGTGACCACTGTGGGCAAGCTGCACACCCCTGTCAGAGCTGGCACTGCACAGATTGCTTCCTCCCCCGGGGGGGATAAGGATCTGTTAATAACCTCGTGGTGAGATCACAATCATGAGACGTTTGTCAGGGCATCCCCTGTAGCCGCACAAAGAACTCTGCTGGGTGAGGAATCCCAGCTCGGTGCCCTTCTGAAGGTCAGGAATTTACTCCACGATTTCACTTCTGCTATTTTTGTTTGTTGAGGAACAGTGATGTCAAACACACCCCCCCCTTTTCCCGAGCAACCCCCCTGACTTCCACCACAAACCCCCCCTGGGGTGCCCCTGGACGTCAGAGAGGGGGGTCTGGGCAGGAGCAAAGCCAGATCTGGGAGATCCTGGGCTGGCATTGCTGGGCAGAGGGAGTGGCAGGGCAGACTGTCAGGGTCCCTCCTTGATGTCAGCACAGGGATGAGACTGGGAAGAGCATCTGGGAAAGGTTCACCCTGCGCTCACCAACGCTTCTGTCTGGGCATCTCCAGCTTCCTCCAGCGAAGGGAATGAAGGGGATTGAACCTCCCTGTGGCTCAGAACAGGAGGAGGGAGCCCGAGTTTCCATCTCAACTCACCTAAAGCAAAATTGGTGTAAAATACCAGGAAGTTTTGAATCCAAGGACATTCCGTGTTGTGCTTCTCTCAGACCACCTCCTGAGCCAGAGCCCTGAGTTCTGCTTTCCAGTTCTTTCTGTTCCATATGTGCTGTCCAGGCACCATCTCCTGCAGGGCTGGGATCCTTCCCACCTCAGGATGTCCATGAGTTAGGACAGCCTGCAGGAATCCCCCAGCTTTACACACAGCCCATGGATGTGAGACACAGAACTCGACCCCCTCGCGATATTCCGTTGGCTGAGTGAGTCACACTTTAATGTCAGATCAATTCAAGATTGCACAGCTCAATTCGGTTCTAACTGGATGTTTCAATTCAAGTGGAACCAACCTGAACTGAACCGAAATCTCTCTTTCTGAGCAACTTCCTGTGGAATTTATCAGGAAATGCATTTTCGTTGAGAAGTCGATTGATGAACCCGCGGCCTGGGCAGCAGGTTTGAATCACTGACTTCCACTCTTCTGGCACTGAAGGGGAGCAGAGGGACCCAGGGACTGGAAATACCTGGTAACTTGATTCTTTTTGTAGAGTTAATTAACTTTTTATACGGTTAATTAACTCTGGGGTAACAAATGGGCTCTAGTGGCACAGCAGTGTGGCTTCCCTGGGCACGGCTCAGGCCTGGCACTGGTGGAGTTCGGTGTGTCTGCTCACCCAGGATCACAGTTCTGTGAAAAGCTGCTCATGGGGCACCCGGGCTCAGGGAATGTGTCAAAGAGATGGAATCACTGAGGCATGAAATAGGCTGGAAATATATACAATTGAATTAAGCAAAGCTTTAATAACTGCTCTGAGAACTCCCTGGGGATAGAAACGTGACTGTAAAGAAATTCAGTGTCACACACACACAGAGAGCAAATTGTTTATTTGAAATATTCCCGTTCTTTTTTTAAGAAAAACAACTTGCTTGAGTGGGCTCTGGCAACACAGAATTTGGCACGCATCAGAGCTCTGAAGATGAAGATTTGGGACCATGTGCAGAAGACAAACTGCAAACCACCTGCCTGCGCCCCCTCCTTGTCTTTGGCTTCAGCCAGCACGGACCTGGGGATGGATCCACCAGGACACTGCCTGCTGCCTCTCCCTGGGGCAGAGGGGGCCCAGAGCACCCCGAGGTGCCCCTCTCTGCACACCCACCCCTCCCCAGGCAGCGCCATGACCGTGTGTGGATCCCTCGCAGCCCCGTTACACCCCCCGATTCCGGGTAATCTGCCCGTACCCGAGGGAAGTCTTTCATCTCTGGTCCTCCTTGGGGGAAGTGGTTAGGAGATAAAGCTCTCGAGGCACTGTACCTGCCCGGATACCTGGTGAGCAGAGGCAAGCAGAGCAATAAATAGCGGCAGAGACGGGAACGGCACCCGCTGACCGAGATAAGTGCCAGGCGAGGCGCGGGGGCGCCGGGGAAGCGAGGGGTCACCTGGTGTGAGCAGGGAAAAAACCCCCACAGTCCTCAAGCACCCTGCCCTGAGCGCCCCAGAATGGGCTCAGAACCACAGCAGCGCTGGCCCACTGAGAGAGAAACACTGGGAAGGATTTCAAGTGGCAGCCGGGCTGGTACCGTGTCTAAGGAGGGTCTGAAAATGGGTCTGGGTCTTTACACAGGACCCAGGACCATCCACAAGACCCTGGAGACTGTCCTCAGATTCAGATATATTTGACTGGGGTTGGGATTCCGTCCTCTGATGCTCTATTTTTCCACCTGGCTGCAGTAACAGCACTGACACAGCGTGAGAAGATGGACAGGACATGCCATACTCCTAAGTGACCCTGGCCTGGGACAAAACTGATTTTGTGAGGAGCTGGGGATGTTTCTGCCTGTTAGAGGGGTCTGTTCCAAGAGCAGGGCCCCCCTTGGACACCCACCCAACAAAAGCCACCGATTTGCCTCGGAGGGGGAGGAGTGGGACTTCCAAAGTGCAGAAGTTTTGGGGAAGATGGTGCAGATGGGAGCACAAAAATACCCAAAGGCAGAAAGAGGGGAAGTCAGTGAGCTGCTGACAGTGTCGTGAGGGAGAAGCGTGAAGGGCTGCTGGCCACGGGCAGTCCTGTGCTCTGAGAGTTTTCATCCTGAACACCCTTCCCAGAACAGGTCTGATGGACGGGATGGATCCTCCCCATGTCCCCCAGCACTGGGCTCTGCGGGTGCTCCACAGATGAAGCAGGACCTGCTGCAGAAGGGAGGGGAGAAGGAGGTGAGAAGGAGATGAGAAGGAGGTGAGAAGGAGCCTCCTTCCCCTGGTTCCCGCACCACAGAGCGTTTCTCACCTGTCGGTGCAGCAGCAAAGCCCCCTTCACGCCCTGAGTGTCAGTGAACAGCCCTGGGTGTGCGCAACCTGCCGAGGCACCGCAGGGCTCTGAACACACGGGAGGAGGAGGAGGAGGAAGAGGAGGAGGAGGAGGAGGAGGAGGGTCTGCTGAATGTCAGTGCCTGGTGTCATCGAGCTCCTCGCAGGGGGCAGGAAGTATAAAAGCAGAGTTCCCCGAGGAGGGTCCCTGGCAGCAGCTGGAGCGTGTGATGCTCTCACTGACCCTGTGATCAGATCCCCGCTGGAACCACACCATGGATACAGGTGAGTACCTGGGCTGCAGCCCTTGGCTGTGCCTTCGGATTTATTAATGGTGCTCAAACTCCTGCCCTGTGGCGCGGGAGTCGGACGCTTCTATCAGAGTGTTTAAACTGTGTAAAAGACTTTCATCTTCCTCATTTTCACTGTTTAGAAATAAATAAATAAATAAATGCACAGTTCTCTTTTAGAAGCTCAGAAACCTCAAAAGACTTCAGAGACAAACATGCAAAAAGCAAGGGTGAGGGCAATGTTATAGGCTCCTGTGTCCCAAAGAAAATGGGCTCTTCTTGCATAGTTCACACCTTTTCTTCTGTGTTCTTAAAAAAAAAAAAAAAAAAAAAAAAAAAAAAAAAAAAAAAGAGAGAGAGAGGGAGAACACTCCCTCCTTGGAAACGTTATAATTCAGTGAATAAATCGAGGAATTAGGAGCAAGTAGAAGCTGAGGTTGTCCTCTAAGTCCATCCAGTCTTTTACAAATTGTTTTTATTGATGGATATCTGCAGGAACACTGCGGATGCAGAGGAGGCTCTGGGGATGCAAGCAGCTTTGGGAATTCAGGCTGCTCAGGGGGATGCAGGAGGCTCTGGGGATGCTCCAGGGATGCAGGAGGCTCTGGGGATGCTCCAGGGATGCAGGAGGGGGTGGGTCCCACCGGACCCTCCAGGCAGGAGCAGGGAAGGGGCTGAGGGAGTCTTCTCATGGAAGTTTGGGGGCAACTGAACTCAAGCTTAGTTCCTGGGAAAAGCAAATCATGACAGGGAAAAGAAAGAGTTAGCAAGAATCTGATAAGAAGAATAGGATAGTGTTCCTGCTTTGGGGTTTTTGTCCTACTGCTGTATTCCAGAGGAGTATTCCATTCCTCTGGAAGGTGCCCAGCTGTGGTGCTGTCTTTGAAATGCTTCTGGCTCATTTCAGCGTGAGGCTTTTTAACTGGCTTATCCCTGCTTATCTTGTCCCTTGATTCACAGTTTCCTGAAAGGAGTGGAGGCAGATAATTATTAACTTACTTCTGTGACAGATCAGTGAACACGAGAAGTAAGAGCATGACCAGGTTTCTCTGGGTCTGCTCACTCCTGAAATGACGGTGTCAGTGCCCTGCCAGTTGAGAGCAGGGGAAGGCACGGAGCCTGTTAACTGCCAGTAGCCATTAGATCACTTGAGAATGATTAACTTTTCTCAGAAATATCTGCTTCTTCCCCCAAAAGCCTCTGTACTGCTGGTGAAGAGGTCCAGAAACTGGTACAAGTATGAAGATGCAGAAAGTTACTCCCTGCCTACACGTGTGCTGAGCTGCAGCTTTTGCTTTGCAGTTCCAGACGACCAAAACACGTTCTTTCACCACGAGGGTTTAGCCAGGGCAGGTTTGCTCAGCTTTGCCAGTGGTCCCTAAAGCATTCCCAACCTCTCATCCATCCCTGCACCCTCAGTGTGAGGCAGACCTGTGCGGATTGCCCTGGTCCTTTGTCCAGCCTGGTTTCACCACCCTCAGGGTCATGTCTCTGCTCCTCTCTCCTCCTTGGGGCAAATGTCCTGCTTCCAAATATTTCTCACTGTCAGAAGCTTTCCCAGGTGTGCCTGGGGGGATTCACTGTCCCTGCAGCTGCTCTTACCTTGCTTACAACTAGCTGCTGATGCTGAGGCAGATTCAGATAAACTGAGCGGGATTTCCCACCCTGAGTGGGATTTTCACCCACCCTTCTGCCACAGCACAGCCCGAGCAGCAGCCCAGGTGCCCAGCCCAGGACACCTGAACCATGATTTAAAAACATCTGTTTCTGTCCCTTTGCTTTTGAGGGATCCTGAGCAGCTCACCAGTTGGCAGGGGATGAATCCCATCCCTTGGGCTTAATCTAAGGAGGAAGATTGTCAAAAACTGATGGGTTGCCATCCCCTGCCATCAACAGACCCCTTACCCTCCTTCATTCCCATGGAGCAATTCCCCTTTCCACCTATTCCCAGGTCCTGCAGGACAGGGACAGCAGCAAACCAGCACCTCCCAGGCTGAGGGACGTGGGGGCTGGCACGGGGCTTTAGGGCCAGGCTGACTCATTTGCTGTGGTGGGGTTTTGGTGTATTTTTATAAACAAGGTTTCGAGTGCAACTGATTCTGGGGATTTTTGGGAGTTTTTTTGGTTGTTTTGGTTTTTTTCCCTTTAATATTTTGAGGAACAAAACTTCTAGAACTTTAAGAAAAAAACCCAGAGCAAGCCAACTGCCACGGGGTGTGAAAAAAAAAAGAAAGAAAAAGTAAGGAAACGTACCTAAACTGGCTGATGAACTGCAGAGCACAGCTCATGCCTTCTCATTTGCTTCTACCCAGTGCCCCAGACCCCAAAGAGAACTGAGGGGACACCCAGGTTCTGTCCAGTCTCACTGAAACCAGTGGCACAGAGGAGCTCGAACTGGTGTGGGAGGAATGGGAGGCTGAAGGGCTTGAGCCTTTGCAAATGTGTAACCTGAGGTGGGGGCACAGCAAGAGGGGGAGAGACAGCACAGGCTCTCTTCATATTGAAAATCCATTTGACATTTAAGACACTTGAAACAGCGACTGAGAGGGGGAGGGAAAGCTGTGATGATCTTCAAAGGGATGAACTGTTCCAGGAGTTGGTTGAGTCACGTTTTCGGTCCTGTTTTGTTAGACCTTCACCAAGTGACAAGAAAACAGAAGACAACAGAGCAGAGCAGCCCTCCCCAGGGCTGGGCACTGCCACTGGTCAGGTTAATGCCAGGGCTGGGCCTGGGGTTTGCAAACCAAGCCGTGGGGAGCAGCTGATGGGGTCAGGTTTGGGTCGGTGCTTTCCTCCCGGGGGTCAGGGTGGTTCTCCTCTGCCTCCTTTCATCCAAATTGCATTTGAGGCCTCAGCCCCTGCCTGGTGGGGCTGAGCTGGGCCAGCACAGGTTATCACCCACCCACAGGGAGTGATCATCCATCCACAGGCACAAACCCCAGGAGTCCCCGAGGAACCAGGCTATGCAGGAGGAGCAACAGAAGAATAAAGACTCCCATGGCCGGGTTTTTGCAGAGACTGGGGACCCTGTGCCCATGTCCCAGGCAGGGTGGGCAGTTACAGTCTGGACCTGCTTAAATGACCCATCAGGTCCCACTCCATGGGCCTTTGGGTGTATTTCTCGTGTCATGTGCAAAGGTCAGGGCAGCAGCTCGAAGGGGTGATGACCATACCAAACACCAAACCTCCCCCTGCAGTCTGGGACTGGCCAGACAGAAGCTCCCCCATCTCCCCTCAGGCCCAGCCTTGCTCTCCTCCCCTCCCAACCCACACTGGGGGTACCCTGGTGAACCCCTCAGATTCCCCCGGGAGGGTTTGGAGAAGGTGAGGGGTGGGTGGACACAAACAAGCACGCTGCTGCATGAGTATAAAACATGAAAATATGGGGGGGAGGAGAGACACAGCTTCTAGGAGACCATGGGGAAGGCTGTTACACAGGCCTGGGGATGAGCAGCGTGAGTTTTCACACGTGGCTGAGGATCTCTCACCCACACATCACCCTCATGTATAAACAAACATCCCCACTCCAGACACCTGAGTAACTCTGCCTGTTATTAGTGATGCTGCTGCATGTGATTTAACGTGGGGACATGGTGCAATGGGTGCAGCTACCTGAAACAGTGAAAGTTCAACATCCTGGTCTGCTGCAACGCCTGAGCAGGACCCTGACAGAGCAGGGAAGGGCACAAAGGAGCTCTGAAACAGAGCAGAGCCGTGTCCAGCAGACACTGAGCACGAGAGGGGCACAGGGATCAGTCACATTCATGAACAACTAGGCCATGAGGAGCAAGGCAGAGCTCCTAGAAGGAACAGGCAACTGAAAGGCAAAGGCATCTCCTTGCTCAGTGCTCCCAGAGCAGATATCCCCTGAGGCAGATGCTTTAAATAGAGAGAGGAGAAAGCTCTCCCTGGCCCCTGCCCTGCAAACCACAGCAGGAAGAGCTGCTCGGCTGAGATTGCTCTCACCACCATCACACCTGGCTCTGAATTCAATTTTTCCTCCCAGCTGTCAGTGTCCTGTTAATCTCCACATCCCAAGGCAGCAGAAGCCGACCCTGACATTTAGAGAGGAGCAATAAATTTCAGGCAGTTCCAGTTCCGTCTGTCCCAGGGGGAAGCTGGCACTGCACGGGCACAGCTGGGATGGATTTATGGCCCTCACAGCTGGCTGTTTTCACGGGGGTTGAGCTGCACAGGCACAGGGGGACAGGCTGCCTGCAGGGAAAAGTAATGGCTGAAATCAAAAAAAGTAATGGCTGAAATCAAAATGGGTGGGCTGTGCACGTGTCCTCAGCTCTCAGCCTTCACTGGACAGGGCTCTGAGCAACCAGGTCTGGTGGAAGACATCCCTGCTCACTGCAGGGGGTTGGACTGAATGACCTTTAAAGGTCTCTTCCAACCCAAACTGTTCTCTGGTTCTGTGAAGCCGGAGGGACCAGAATCCTGAGACTTCATCTGTGCTCTGACAGTAACCCGTGTGACCCCGGGTTATCCTGCTGCCATCTTCACCAGGTTTTGATTTCCCCAGCTGTGGGGGCTCTGCTTTTTCAAAGTGAGAACCACGTGGAAAGCCCCACTCAGCCACTAACACAGCATCCCCTTCTTTCCTAGGCAAGCAGCTAAAGGTCACCCTTGTTTTCAGCCTGCAGCTCGTTTTTCAGGTAAGATGTTTTTAACAACATTTTGAAATCCAGCTGCTCTGTGTTGTGGCTAAAGAGAGATCTCAAAAACTCAGAGCAGCCACCCACAGCCCCAGAGGTGCATGGGGACAGGGCTGCTCACCCCAGGATCCAGCCGTGGGAGGTGGGAGGTGAGAGCAGAGCCCCGCTACAGAAACACAAACAGGAGTTTGTGTTTTTCAAACGGCCGTGGCTGTGGGAGCCCCCTCTCAGCCCCAAAATGAGCATTTCCAGGGCAGGCAGGAGCACCCTGTGCTGATGGTGGGGAGCAGCCAGTTCCCTGCTCCCTGAAAATCCCTGGTCAGGGTGCCAGGCTCTGACCAAGGGCTGTGCTGGAGAGGGATGTTCCCGAGGAGGAAGAATCCAACACCTTCCTAAGCCCATTCCTGCTCAGAGTCACCCTGGCGTGGAAGGAGAACCCCAAGCACGGAGCTGTGCCATGACCTGCTCCCAGACTGGGGCCTGCAGTGCCAGGCAGCACCAGCCACCCCCCGAGGCTCAGGCAGAGCCAAGCAGCCCGTTCTTTTCCCTTTCACTGCTGGCGGCCTGGCAGGATGTGGTGAAACCAAACCTGCCGAGATGGCGAGCACAGAGATGCTCGTGATAGAGGGGAGCGGGGGGGGGGAGTATCCAGGGGAAACCTTTCATCTCTGTGCGATGGGGAGAAGGTTCTGGAGACTAATAAGTCACAGAAAGCAGGGCACAGATACCACAGGCTCCCTCTGCCCCACAGGTTAGGGCAGCGTAGGAAGATGAAATGAGAATAATCAGAACTGAAATCAGGGGCCTGAATGAGACGCCGGCACCGCGTCCGTGCCGGCACGGAGCAGCTTCCTGCTGCACTCACTGCGTTTCCTCACCGTCCCACTGCCACCTCCCTCCATTTTTGATTTAGCTGAGGGATGGTTTATTTCTCACATTTTGACCCTCCAGCCAGCTGTGTACACACAGCTGGAGGTGGGCCCTGGAACACTCTGGAAAGCTGCCACACGTCTGAGGGTTTTGCAGGTGCTACTTTGGCTGAGCACTAAATGCTTCTGGTGGAATTCCCACTCAGAGCCCCCCAAAAAGCCCCACACCCCACATACTTGTGGGAAACGTTTTCAGCCACATGGTCAGGCCAGCTCTGTTTGCGATGCTGGCACGAGCCAGCCCCTTTGGGAACTCCCTGGGACTTCTCTCCAGGCTCCCTTCCCGACACGCTCTTCTCTTCTTTCCCGTTCCAGTTCTGTGCTGGGGACAACGTCACCGATGACTACGACTCCAACACCACCATCGACTACAACATGTTCGAGACCCTGTGCGAGAAGAAGGAAGTGCGTTCGTTCCGCGCCGCCTTCCTCCCGGCCATGTACAGCCTCATCTGCTTCACGGGGCTGCTGGGCAACGGGCTGGTGATGCTCACCTACATCTACTTCAAGAGGCTGAAGACCATGACGGACATCTACCTGCTGAACCTGGCTCTGGCAGACATCCTCTTCCTGCTGACCCTGCCCTTCTGGGCCACGAGCGCGGCCACGCACTGGCTTTTCGGGAAGTTCGCCTGCAAGGCCGTTTACTGCATCTGCAAAATGAGTTTCTTCAGCGGGATGCTGCTCCTGCTGTCCATCAGCATCGACAGGTACTTCGCCATCGTCCAGGCGGCCTCGGCCCACCGCCTGCGGCCCCGCATGATATTCATCAGCAAGGTGACGTGCGTCATCATCTGGCTCCTGGCCTTCATCCTCTCCATCCCCGAGCTGGTTCACAGCGGTGTGAACAACTCGGAGGCCCACCCCCATTGCTCCATCATCGCTCACGACCTGCAGACCTTCAACACCGGCATCAAAGTGTCGCAAATGGTGTTCGGCTTCTTGATTCCCCTCCTGGTCATGTCCTTCTGCTACCTCGTCATCATCAGAACGTTACTCCAGGCCCGCAACTTCGAGAAGAACAAAGCCATCAAGGTCATCATCGCCGTGGTCATTGTCTTCGTCGTCTTCCAGCTGCCCTACAACGGTGTCATGCTGGCCAAGACCATCTCGGCCTTCAACCAGACCAGCTCGTGCGAGGAGAGCAAGAAGCTGGACGTGGCGGACGACGTGACCTACACCCTGGCGTGCTTCCGATGCTGCCTCAACCCCTTCCTCTACGCCTTCATCGGCGTCAAATTCCGCACTGACCTCTTCAAGCTGCTGAAGGAGCTGGGCTGCCTGAGCCAGGAGCGCCTCTGGCAGCTCACCAGCTGCCGCGATAGCAAGAGGATCTCCTTCGCCATGGAGACGGAGACAACCACCACCTTCTCGCCGTGAGCCGAGCCCCAGGCGCGCCTGGCCCGAGCTGGAATGGTTCTGAACACTCCTGAACTGCCGGCAGAGCAAAGCCTGCCAAACTGCAGGGGAAGGCAAGAGGAAAACCCAGGAGCCTCCCCCCTTGGGAAAAGACCCCAATAGACTTGTCACTAACAGCAAAGCGAGGGAGAGGTGGTGAGTGTACAATTTCTCCTGCCACGTCACCTTTAGTTTAGCCTTTCCCAGCCAAAATCAGAAATGCCCAAAATAGAACATTTCCCCCTAAAAGCAGTAAACACCCAGAGAAACAGACACTGGCGCAGCAGAAACGTTTGGTTTAGAGCTGAGCTCCCAGAAACATCACCCTTGCTTTGGATGTTACTTTTGACAAGACAACCTGTTGCTCTGCAGTCCTACAGAAATGCCCCTTGCACCAAGACAAACCAGCACCCACAGCCTTGGGCTCACGCTCGATCCAACACACAACACCAGCACAAGACTCTGCTCTGCCTTCCCCCATCAGAAGCCAGCAAGGTCTATAACTAATAACAAATCCACACAAATTATAGCCATAATCTCAATTACTCTGTATAACACTGTGGCCACTCGTAGGTTTGCCAGGAGAAGTACAAATTCCACTTCACTTCTGCCCCTATCCTGTTTTCTGTGCTACCACCTGCTGACTTCAAGAGACAAACATTGAAGGTGGGTTTTCCCCTCCCCTCCCAACCAGTGTGTCCTTCCAGCAGGACTTCAGCTGGAAGTCAGCTTCAGCCTTTGAAGTCAGATCTGTGTTCCACTCATAAGCTACTGGGGCGTGTTTTCCCTCGGTGCTGTCGGCACCAACTAAGACGCCGCTCACCGGGGTTTGATCTAAACTCAAAGGACACAGTCATGTGTGGAAAATCCCTGCCAGGGCCACGGCAGCTGAACAGCAGATTGCCATGGAAAGCCTGTCACGGGAAGCCAGGCCCTGGGAGAGCCCAGGCTGTAATCCCAGCTGGCGCTTTTACGGGAAGAGCGAAGATTCCTGCTGACAGATGAGCACCCTGGGAAGCGGCGCCGCGGGACAGCTGCAGGTCAGGGGGGAGCTGATGCAGTGCCTGTGCAGCTGTTCCTGCCCTTGTCTCTCCCTGTGAGCCCAGTGGAGAGAGCTCCCAGGGCTGGCAGGGCGAGCCTGCCCACGTTCTCCTGGACACACAGAACCCTGTGCAGCGAAACACTCACTAAACAGACATTTACCCTCTCTTTCAACACACGGACCCATCAGCAGTGACACGGGGAACTCCGTGGGTTGAAGGCTGGAGAGCACTGCCTTAGAGACACGGGGACACTGGCTGGGTTACAGACAGGGCTGGCAGGTATTCACCTGCCTGCCACCATAACTAAATCAGTTCTTCACACCCCATTTGTATCTGGGGCATGGCATTTTGCCAGGGGCTGGGATTTGGGAAGAAAGGATGTTCTGCTCCGTGTTACCTGTCTGTGCTGAACTGCTGAACTCCTTCTCTTTCACCATGCTCAGGTAACTGTACAGAAGTTGCTGCTTCTCTGTCACATGGAGGGGGGGGATGACAGCTGACACTGAACAGTCCTTTGTCCTTGGTTTGTTCCTTGTCCTTACTCGGGCAAGACACAGCTCCTGAGAGCTTGGCCAGAGCAAGGGACACGCCCAGCACAGGGGCTTTGCAGTCTTCCTCATCAGTAACAATAAATTCTTAATGCATATTCAACATGTAAAGCTGCTTTACACGGACAAAGCTCAAACTGCTGATGAATGTACCCCGAGAACACACTGCTGCCACGGAACCCTTGCAGGCAGAATCCATTCACCTTGTTCCAGGGAGGAAACTGCTCCACCAGCACATGGATCTGGACTTGTCTCCTGTTGATAAAAGCCATTCCCCTGCTGCAAATGGAGAGGTCTCCAGGTCTTTGTGGGCCACAGGACTACTTGCAGCTGCTTCCACAAATGAGATCCAAGGGCATCATGTGGGACAGCCAGTGCCTCAGTGAGGCAGTGACAATTCCAGTGAGAAACAAATTTGCCAGCAGAACAAATTTGCATCTGATTTAGGTGAGTCATGTTAACATTGGCCTAAGATCCCAACTTGAGGTTCCCCACTGATGTCTGAAAACTGACTATATTTTTGCTATTTTTGAAAAAAATAAATTATAATGATTTGAATAAAATATCTTTAGTTTTCCATTGCATTTTCTCCATCCTTGTACAGACCCTGTCACCTCCTTCTGTCTTGTCAGGATCTGTTTGATCAGCTCAGCTTCATGCCCTGCAGCAAAGGAAGCATGTAAAATAAACTAAGAAGAAAAAAGTTGGTTTACTCCATCTGCTGATGGATTATACTGGAAACAAGTCACCATCAGGTTAAGGAGCCTTTATTTTAACTATTAACCCACCTGCCTTAACGCTGTTCCACAGCTGAATACATGTGGTGGCTGCTCATCAACGATTAAGGGAAAAGCCTTCGTGCTGTAGCATTTTTTTGTTCACTTTTAAATTAAAAATCAGCAATAAAACCCCATGTTACTGCGGGAATTGTTCACAGGGAGAGGCAGCGACCACAGCTCTGGGGATACAACCCCCACAGCCAGGGTTGAGAGTAGGAACTGCAACTAAAATGGGCCATTGTGGCACCATCAGCGTGCACACGACGTTCCTTCGCGATCCACTTGTGCCTCAAGGCACACAGAGATGACCCAAATCCTTCACAGAAAGTGTCCTGCAATTGCAACCACAGAGCCAGAGGGGAAGAACCCCAGACAACACGAGCAGACACAAAGCCTGACAGGTGAGTGCCAGGGCTGAGGCTCCATTTCTGCTTTCACCGAGCGACCACGGCTCACGGTTTCTCCCGAAAGGGAAAGCACGAGGCGAGTTTCAGCATCTGGCCCAGAGGTTTGAGAAGAGAAGGGCCACGGGTTTGCCATAAACTACATAAAAGTAGGAGAGACAGCAGCCACCCAGTCAGCTGTGTGGAGTCTGGGTGGTTCCTGCATTCCCTTTCCCACGTTATTGGGGAAAACCATCCCTCGGAAGCCCCGGCCTCCCCGTTGCTCTGGGTAAGCGTTGCTGCTGATTGTTTCTCCTCCCCTGACAGTTCTTCATCTGTGCACATGGATGTTTTTAGGTTATGGCTTGAAAGCCCTCAGCGTGCCAAATGGATCTGGGCTGGGTGGGAGGTGAGCTAGAATGAGGAGGAGGTGAACTGGAACTGGGGGAGTTGGCACTTGCTCCCATCCATCCCAGAGCAGGCACTGGTGTGTCCCCCTCCCTCCTTGTGCTGTCCCAGGTGCTGCTCCCCACCGTGACCTGACTGATGGGAAAGGGAAGGGGAAAGTTCTCCAGGCAGGGCTGTGGTTTCTGATGAGCCCCCCAGGGCAGCTGCGGGAGGGAAGTCCTTGTCACCCTAAGAAAGAATGAGCTGGAGCTGGGTGAGGCAAACAAACCCTAAAAATACTGCCCGTGGGTGACGAGGAAGGGTGGTGGCAGGGCTGCAGCATCAGAATAGCTGAGAGGGGGCCATGGCTTCCTCCCCACTGCTTCTTTTACTGGGAAAAATAACCCCCACTCCTGTTCAGGGTGGTGGAGGTGTCACACCTCAGGGGAGAACTTCTTGTACAGCCAGCTGTCCTCCTCCCCAGCTTGCAGGGCTGCCTCCCCCAGAGGGGACAGTGGTGGGAGGGTTCTGTCCATCCCAGTGCCATGGATCTGGGGAAACTGAAGGTGGTTGAGACATCCCCTGCCCCTTTGTGTCATCACAAGCAGTTTCATGAGATGAGCTCAAAGTAAGTAAATCAAAGGGTCTGACTGGGACTTTTTGTGGATTAGAAGGTGGCAGGGTCAGCTCAGAGCCAGCTGCTGGCAAGAAGACACAGCCAGATTATAAGGAAAAATAACTGGAAATAACAGCATCATGCTGCATTTAATGACAGCAGCACAATCCACTCCTAGTCCACCTTACAGCCCCTGGAGTGGGGTTGTGTCCCCAGTGACTCCAGCCCGTCCAGGCCCAATGTCCCTTTGCAGAGCACTCACCTGGCTCTGTGCTCGTACCACGTGTGGGAGCCCTCCTGGCCCCTCACTGAAACAAAACACAACTTCACGTGCTCAGATTTGGCAGAAATCGCCACTTTCCCTTCACCCAGAGTCATTTCCCACCTTCACAGAGACCCCAGCTCTGCACAGCTGAGCGTCACCCAAGCAGGGGAGCTGAATCTCGATATTAAACCACCACCTGTCACCGCCAGGGCTTGTTACAAACACCTCGTTCGGGTCTGAACAGGTAGGGAGCCCTTGGGCTCACCTGCTCCACGTGCAGGGCAGCTGCAAGAGCCACCCCAGGCTCGAGCTCTGTCACTGCTGAGCCCGTGCAGCTCCTCCCGTGCGCAGGAACCGAAACTTCCCTTCCTGCTGCTTTGTTTTTAATTCGATTGTCTAAAATAAGATAACGAGCAGAGAGTTACTTTCCTTTCTGCGCCGGCACGAAACAAGTTGTTGAGTGATTGTGGGCTTTATTGGGGGAACTTGTGAGAAGGAAGGACAATTCTGCAGGAGAATCATCCTGCTGGGGAGGAAGAGGCCGAGTATTCCCAGTGGAATGGACAAAAAGGCCTTGCAGGATTTGGAGGCTGCCCGTGCTGCCCTGTACCAAAATCAGAACTTCTCCCACCCATTTCCAGCTCCTGCCTCCTGCAGGTTTTCCCCACGGCCTTGTGCCTTCTCCTGAGAGAATCTCCCATCCCCAGGTGAAGCTCAGTGAGCAGACACACGTGTCCAGGTGTGCACACGTGTGCCAGCAGCCCTGGTTTCATACTCTGGGGCTACAACCAGCAGAATCCAACCCTGCCGGGGCAAAACCCAACCGCCAGAGCTGCACAAATAGAAACTCGTGTTTTCAGGGGAGAGTTGACAGATTCCCTGGGAGATAACATGTTTTCTCTAAGTTCTGGCCACACCAAGCAGTGAGAAAGAGCCTCAGCCCCTGTGCCAGGGCGGGGAGGGGGAGAGGAAAAACAAAGCTCTTTGTGGATGACTAACCCAAGCAGCACCAGCCCTCAGCTCCGAGGGTGTTGCACAAGCCCCTTTGAAGGCGTTCACACCTTGGCAGGTGGGTCCTGGTGGGTCACAGGGGAACAGCCCACAAGGCTCCTGCTCAGACTTCACCCCCTGACCCTCGTGCAGAGGGTGGGAGTCGTGGAGCTGGACCCCCTGAGATGTGGCTTCCACAGGGCTTTGGGGGGATTGCAGCAGACCTGGAAAGGCACCAAACACCAGTACAAAACTCATCCAGCTGTGTTGCCAGCAGCTCCTGACGGGCCTCCACACCCCTCCCCTCACGTGCCAGCGCTGCCTGCGCAGCCCAAACAGCCCGAGGCGTGAGGCTGTTTTGGAACTGCACAGAACAACCAACAGAAAGGTCTCCCCAGCACCACAAACAAGCCCTGAAAGGCTGCCAGAGCCTCCTGCCTCCCCTGGCAGCCTCTTCAGGGCACTGGACGTGCCAGAGAAGGTCATCATGGAATCACAGAGTGGTTTGGCTTGGAAGGGACCTCAGAATGGGGGAGCATCCCCAGGGCTGCTCAGGCACACAGACGATGCCCCAGTGAGAGATCAGAAGAGCTGCTTCCCCCTCAGGGGCTCCTGGTACCTGCCCAACCCAGGGACCTGCTCCCGAGTTCTGGCAAGGGAGTGAACCCCATTTATCACCAACAACACAAAAGGAACCTTTCAGGTGACCCACAATCCATGGTCACTGTCCCCATTTGGCCATGACCATCCCAGCCCTGGTAACCAGCAGAGACAGAGCTGGGCTTTTTCAGGAGGGCAGGGATGTGATCTCATCCATGTCCTTCCCTCAGAGCCGCTCTCCTCTCCTCTTGCCTTCGCTCACAAGTTCCCTCCTCTTGGGAGAGGGATCCCAAGCCAACCCCTGAGCAACCAGGACCCCGCAGTGCTTTCCTTGAGAGCTGCTGACACCATGTGGGAACGGCTGGGAAGTGATCCACCAGACACTCCACCTGCCCTCCGAGCCAGGACTCCAGCAAAAACTCGGGAAAACTTACCCCTGAAGTAAAGGTGTGGGTTCAGATTGTATCAGTGCAATCACAGTTAATCCCTCCATGAGCAATCAGGCTGAATGGTACAGTTGTTTTACTTTGGTTTAATTTAAACCTACCAGGAGTGATTTGAAAATGGCTTTGATTCACTTGATTTTTCCCTCTGGATCAGTCCATGCCTCTTCCATGTGATTTCAATAATCCATTCTCAGGGCTAAACTTCATCGTGTTTCCTACATCTTCCCATAAAAATTACATCCCCCGTGGACCATCTTCCACTGGCTTCACGCCCAGATTACCTAGAGAACTCCAAAAAAACATAAATGGCCTTTTCCAGCCACCTCCTACCCCGTGGGACCCTGTGTGAAACTCCGGTGCAGCTGCTCTGGAAAAATCCCAGCCAGAAAAAAATGGGGCAGGGGAAGACTCTTTTTTTCCAAGCAAGTTTTACAAACACACATTTTTTTTCAACCTCACGGTGCTTTTTCAACCTCAGCTTCAACAAACGTGAGGCTGAGGAAGGCGCCGTTAGGGCAGCCCAGGCCTCGCTGGGGTGATGACTCAAGGACGTGTCACCCACGTGCAGGTGGGCACGAGCATTACAGGGGTGTGAATTCTGCACCCTGGGGAAGCCTCAGCTGGCAGAGGCTGGGACAGAAACCCCCACAGCAGATGGGCCCCCATGGCTGCTGGAGCTCAAGGAGTGTTTGGACGATGCCCTCGGGCTCAATCCTTGGGGACACTCCCAGCTCAAGGTATTCCATGATTCTGTATTTGTCAGAAAATATGCACAGGAAAACTTAAAGAATTTAGTGCAGAAACACGTTTATTTCTGGCAGTTTTTCAGGGAGAGGGTGGCCAAACCCCTCAGACACTCCCTCTGCACCTCCGTGCTCCTCCCAGATGTGTGAGGGGCAATTTAACTCCCCCCACAACTCACCCCCCAAATCTTCTCTCTGCAAACTGAAACCTCGCTGGCTCCACGCGGGTTTATCTGCTCGGGCCTTGCCTCTTTCCTCTAGTTTGCAAAGTTTAAAAAAAAAAAAAAAGCCCTTTTTTGTGGCTTCTGCAGAAGACAAACGAACAAAAACAACCCCACTCGCCCCACCTACGCCACCAGCTTTTACCTGAGAGGGCCAGAGCCCCCCAGCCCCCCCCCCAAAAACTGTATAGAAGTAAACACTCGGCGACGTCAAATCTGTTATCAAGGAAAGGTTTCCCACACCCCCGTGCCAAAACACTTCGGTGTTTTGCCCCCCCCTTGAGACACCACCCACGCCCCTCCCCAGCATGGCTCGGAACCCACAAGGTCTCGAGGCGCTTCATCGAGACATTTCCCAAAGACCGCTGAAAACTGGGACACGTGCAAGGAGAGGGGGGCGGGGGATTCCCGCTGTTTTCTGAGGAACCGCCTCCCACCCCCCCCCCAAAAAAAAAAAAAAAAAAAAATCAGGGGCAAGAGGAGAAGCAGGCCATGATCGGTCTTTGCCTCCGGTGACAGTGACCCGCAGGGGTGCCCTCGCCTCACCTGTGCTCACCTGGGCTCACCTGTGCTCTCCTGGGCTTACCTGGGCTTACCTGGACTCACCTGGGCTCTCCTGGGCTCACCTGGGCTCTCCTGTGCTCTCCTGGGCTCTCCTGTGCTCTCCTGTGCTCTCCTGTGCTCACCTGGGCTCTCCTGTGCTCTCCTGTGCTCTCCTGGGCTCACCTGGGCTCACCTGGGCTCTCCTGTGCTCTCCTGGGCTCACCTGGGCTCACCTGTGCTCACCTGGGCTCACCTGTGCTCACCTGGGCTCACCTGTGCTCTCCTGTGCTCACCTGGGCTCACCTGTGCTCTCCTGTGCTCACCTGGGCTCTCCTGGGCCCACCTGTGCTCTCCTGTGCTCTCCTGGGCTCTCCTGTGCTCTCTTGGGCTTACCTGGGCTCTCCTGGGCCCACCTGGGCTCTCCTGTGCTCTCCTGGGCTCTCCTGTGCTCTCTTGGGCTCACCTGGGCTCACCTGGGCTCACCTGGACTCACCTGGGCTCACCCGGGCTCACCTGGACTCACCTGGGCTCACCTGGGCTCGCGCTGTCACCTCGTGTCCCCCCCTGCTCCGCAGCGCCCCCTGGCGGTCCCGGGGCCGGGCGCGGCTCCCTCCGCCGCTGGAGGGACCCGGAGACCGGCGGATCCAGCGCATCCATCGGGATGGATGCAGAGCCCGCCCCAGTCCAGCCTGGACGGGGCGTGGAGAGGGGCCTGGGCTAGTGGAAGGTGTCCCTGCTCCTGGGGCTGGATGGGCTTTAAGGTCCCTTCCTTCCCACCCAAACCGGTCCGTGATTCCATGAACCCAGCTGCTGATGCAGGACGGTGCTGCCAGGAGTGAAGCTGCAGCGGGATGCAGGAGCTGCAGCTGCCGCCCTGGGATCAAGCCCTGATTAACCTTTTATGTGCTTTTTTTTCTCTGTGTTACTTCCCAAAAAAGTTTCTGGATCTGTCTCGGAGCTGCAGGCTGTGTCGCTCTGGAGCGAGCAGAGCAGTTGGTGCCCTTCAGTATTTATGTTAAGGGTCCAAAAGCTCAGTTTGGTGCTCGGATGTCCTCATGGCTCCCAAGCAGACACTGTTCCCACCTCTCACCGCTGCCACAGGGAGCAGGGAATGCCCGGGAAATCCACAGAGAACATTCTTGGCAGCAGTCGGCAGCCTCTCCTTCAAACACAACCTTTACCAGGTAAATCCTGGTGCCCCACATTCTGTCAGTGGCCACCGAGCACAATTCTTATTCCTGCAAACCAGGAACGACACAAAGGGAAAGCCCAGCTGGAAGCCAGGAGGAGGAACGGAGGTTTTTGTTGCTGTGGGACCTCCTGAGGGTCTCAGGGCTCTTTGGAAACGGGAGCCAAGCTCCCAGTGTGTGTCACAGAGGGAGAGCAGCAAGTCCGAGGCGATGCTGAGATGGGAGCAGAGCCCGGAGCGGGGCAGCTGTTCCCAATGTCACGAGCCCGTTCCCAGCCCCGTTTTGCTGGCACAGCCCGCGGCACTGGAATTCGCAGGGACGGAAGAAGCAGCACTGCAGCACTCGGGTATGGAAATGAGCCGATAAATAGAGCATGACCCGCCCGCGGAGCGAGGGAAGGGCACTGCGGTGCGGAGCGGTCGGTCCCTGGGAGCTGATCCCTTCCTGGGAGCTGATCCCTTCCTCGTGCCGCGGCTGCCGAGCTGGAACACCCTGGGTGATCCCCCGGCAAGGGCAGAGGGGGGGACAAGCGCTAATTCACAAACGTGCAGGGAAACGACAAAACCCAGGGGCGAACCCTCCTGTTTTTGTAAATACTGAGCAGTTCTCCGGGGTTTGTTGTGTTTTCCCACTGCACGTTTTCGTCATGAGAAAAGCACCGAAAATTCCTAATGGCAAAACAAAAATGGAAGAGGCTGCTGTGTCACTCCTGGCCCTGGGGCTGGCCCATCCCTGTGCCCAGGATGCAGACCCAGCAGTGTCTCCCCCATGGGCTCCTCTGCAGAGGAAGATGCCAGCGTTACCTGGCAGAAATGGGATCCTGGCAAGGCAGAGCGGGAGATCCCCCAAATCCTCCAGAGTGGTGGCCCTGACCCCAGGTTTCCCGACCCACCTGCCTCTGTGGTTTGCCTGCAGTTGCAGATGTTCCTCTGCTCTGATCCACTGGAGCTGTGACCCCCAGGGATGTCTGAGAGTGACAGCCACAACAGCCCTGGAAGCGCGAGTGAGTGTTCGCCGCTTTTCTCCCTTTCAGGCCCCTCGGGGAGGATCCTCACAGCTCCATTAGAGTCCATTAGCAGCTTCCTAGCACTTCCTTTGCCTGGCACTGAGCGTGGGGCTGGTGAAGAGTGTCATCGTGGTGGTCCCTGGAGCTCAGGGAGAGGGGACAGCACAGCCCAGCAGCCCCTGGACCTGCCCCAGCTCCAGGCAGGAAAAGGAACCGTGGGGGCCTCCACTCCTTCCTTTTCCTGCAGACTTGGACAATAACAGGGGCAAGGCTGGGAAGAGAAGGAGCAGTGGGTTCCCCACATCAAACCCAAGAACGTTTAACAAAGGGGCATCTGACGGGCATTTGCTCTCCCTGCAGGGGGGGTCTCAGGGTTTTGCTGTGAGCTGTCCCTGCTACCAGGCTGTTATGGCAAGGATGGTGAGATAGGTGGAGATCATTCCATGCTGGAGGGCTGCCAGGAGCTGTGAGTGGGACAGGGAGGTGCTGGGAGTGCAGCTCCCTCTCTGCAGGGCCAGGCACACGCACATTTCCACCTTCCAAGGGCTCAGCCCCACTGAAATCTGCAGCAGCCTTGGAGGGACTGAGGATCAAGAACTCTCCCAGCAGCTGTTCCCAGATTTTCCCATGCCATGGCCTGGCCATCACTGTCAGATGTCAGGCCATCCCTGAGCCAAGGGCAAAGCCTGGAAAGGAAGAATTGCGGGAGCATGTGGGACAGGAATGGGAGAGCTTTGGCTGGGACAAAGAGCCACCCCTCTGCCTCTATCCCGGGGCAGTGGCCCAGCCTGGAGCCCGTGGGGGGGATCAAGGGCACTGCGGGGCAGAGCTGAGGGTGAAGAGCTCTCTGAGCCCTTGGCCCCGCTCTGCCCCGCTCTGCGGGTGTGAACAGCCTCCCATAAATACCAAACACTTCACCGTGACAAGTGCCGGCAGCTGTGAGTCAGCCCTTGGCAGTGCCTGCAGCCACCAGCCATGCTCCCATTGTCCCGGGATTCCCTGGAATGTGAGCCCACCCCGGCAGCCCCACGGCTTCCCTGGGCTGCAGCAGGCACGGGCAAACGGCACCTTGTGATTCCCGGTGTGGTGGTGCTGCCCGGGCTACAGGGATCCGAGGGAAAATGCCGCTTCCCAGGAAGCGCTGGGAAGCTTTGGGCACGGCCAGCGTGGGGCTCAGGGTGGAAAATGGATTCTGAGAGCATAGCCCGGCTCTTCTGCCAGGGAAAATCTGGGAACAGCTGCTGGGACAGTGTTTGATCCTCAGTCCCTCCAAGGCCGCTGCGGATTTCAGTGGGAATCGTGCGTGTGCCTGGCCCTGCAGAGAGGGAGCTGCACCCTCAGCACCTCCCTGTCCCACTCACAGCTCCTGGCAGCCCTCCAGCATGGAATGATCCCCACCTATCTCACCATCCTCTCCCACTTTATCCCAGTAAACCCAGAATAATCAGCCTATTCTTCTCCAGCCCGTTGTTGCTGCACCCATCCGGGGGCCCTCAATGCACCTTTCCCCTTCCTGCACCGTCCCTGCTCTGTTCCTCCTCACCCCTGCTCCTGGCAGTTGGAGCTGTAATTAACTCCTGGCTGTGCCCAGAATCCTCTCCCTTCCCTTCCCTCCTGGTGGGGTTTACGGGTTTTTCCGTTGCACAAATGTGGGAGCAATTCCCGTGAATTGCCAACCCCTATCAGCGCTGGCTTGGGGCACCTCGGCAAGAGCAAACAGAGCTGACTGTGGAAGGGGGAAAGAGAGTGTGGAAAGCAATTGTTCTCCTTGAGTTCACCTTGATAACAGGGACGCCAGCTCCCAGACAAAAAGCCGTTTCACGGTTCCGTGCCCCTGGGGGTTGCAGGAGTCTCATTCCTGGAAAAGGGAAAATTGGTGGTATTAGTTCAAAATGCAGCTCTGAGGTGGGATGGAGAGTCCAGGCAATGTGGGAAGAGCCAGGTTTCATTCCCTTTTCTTCTTCCACCTACCACGAAACCTCAGGCAAGTCTCCTACCCCGGAGATGAGAACTTTTCTGGGATTATTTGCTTGGAAGCTGTCAGCAGCTGTAGCTCAGAGGTTAATGCCTCTCCTCTCGCTGTGCTGTCAGCGTGTGCAGAAATGTGTCTGCTGAGAGGGCACTGGAGCGCAAACACGGGCAGGTGTGATCCCTCCATCCCTGCTCCATCACCACCTGCATCCCTGGGCTGTGGGCCCAGCTGCCAGCTGGATTTAGGGGCCTCTTTACAGCCGGAAAAGGGGGAACAGCCCAACCTTGCACTGGTGGGAAACAAAACCCCCCGAGGATCTTGCTCTGCAGAGGAGAAGCTTCTGTATCTTTGGGCACACACAAACACAAACACCTCCAGGATTTCTCCTGCAGGATTTCTCCTCCAAGAGGGCACCCCCTCACTGAGGTGCCCCAGAGGTTTCTCCCAGCACACAGCTCCCCGGGGATAGTCAGCAGCCAGTGAGAGTTTGAACCAGCTCATGGATTTAATGCTGAAACCGCTGCCGGCTTTCTGGGAAGAGTGAATCCTGCTGCCAGGCAGCTCAGCTGGGGAGTGACCAGGACAGTCTCCTCTGGAAATCCCTGGGATTTTGGACTGATATTTACTGGAATGGCTCCAAGTGTGTTTTTTTCCAGGCAGCATCTCCACAGCCCTGTAGGGAAGGAGGGAGGAAATACCCGCTGATCCATGGCTAACATGCTCCTTGGAGGTGTCCAAGGTGTTCTGGATCTGGCTGGCTGGGGGCAGAGCCTGAGGCAGTGCCTGGGGACCAGTGAATAGAGAAAGAGAGTCCCAGAGGCTCAGCTATGGCAGCAGGAGAAGAGCACGGATGTTATGGTCCCACACAGGTAAATGGGCCTGTACCTTCACACCATCCTGTCCTTGTGGGGTTGGCGAGGGGTGTGGCACAAGCACTGGGAAAACCCTCTGGTTCTTGAGAACCCCCAGTTTGCAGAGCCCCCCTCGAGCAACCCAGGGAAAGCTCCCTGGGCTCTGCTGGCAGAGGCGGCTCCGGGCCAACACGGGTCGGTGATGACTCTGCGAGGTGATGGTGTCACTTGGCATGGGGTTAAAATGCGTCTGTGGTGGCTCCATGAATCATTCAGTGCCTTACACCCGTGTGAGGATGGTTCATGGCTGGATCCGGGGCGGATCCTGGAAGCATCTTTCCAGGGAAAGCTTTGGGCAATGACGTCCCAGCTTCTGACGATGGATGACGCCATGTGGGACAACCTGTGCCACCTTCTCCTGCCCTCCCACAGCAACCTGGAGGCAGGTATTCCCCAGGTGAGGTTTCCTCACTGGAAATGAACCATAGAAGGCTACCTCAGGAAAAGGGCTTGCTGCTTAGGAAAGAAGAATCCAGCCCCTAATTCTTTGCAGCTCTGAGAGCACAATGCATCTGCACATGCAGGCTGTGGAGACTCCTTTGCTGGCTCTGAAGTCCCCAATCCCTGGGAAACACTCCAGAGAAATCCAAGATGTGCACCCTGGGGGGATGGGGGGAGAGTTATGTGCAGCAGGAGCACCCTCAGTGTCCCCTGGAGCTTCGAGGTGCCAGTGTTCTTTTGGGCTCACTGGCACATCACCAACCCCCAGTGTCACCCAGCACTGCCCAAAAAAGGGCTTTTTCTCAGGGCTCCCCCTGCACAGCCAGGCGATTCCTTGCAGGAGGCAGGAACCACCTGGTGCTGCCACCTCAGCTCTGCCCATCCAGGGCAGCAGTGGGGCCTCATCCTGTGCTGTTGACGTCAGTGGTTTTCCCCTCACAGCTCCCGGCGTGTGCAGGCAGAGACCCGGAGTTGTGTGAGCCCAGCCCACACCTCTGGCACCTCCTGGGCCATCCCTGCTTTTCAGTTCCCTCCTGCAGAGGCACAGCTGCTGGCTCAGGGCACCCCGGGCATCCCCCAGGGCAGGGCTGGGCACAGGGCTCCTTTCCCTGGCTCTCTGACTGTCCCCAGTGCTCCCAGTCATGGTGGGACTTCCCTGGAGCCTGGAGCTTTCAGGCTGAGAAAACGTTCACTGTGAGATCTAGAAAACAAAAGGTCCTTTTTCAGTGAGAGGAGGCTGATTAACATCCCCTCGGGGGTGCCAAGGGGCCTCGTCACCCTTCTGAGTAAATATGTTTTGTTGTTCCATGAAAAGGGGGTGACTCACCTGGCGAGGATTCCGAAGCCATGAGGTCCCTGCACGTGGCTGTTACAGGAGCCCTGCGGGTCACGGGGCTCAGGGGGAGGTGTGAGGGTCTGGCCCTGCCCTGGCATCAGCCTGTCCTTGGGTCCCCAGCACCGGGCAGCTCAACAACCCCCCAGAGCTGAACACTCTGGGCTGAACACTCAGACACTGTGCCCATCTGCTCCAGCCAAGGGAAAGGGCTGCTTTGGCTCAGGGTGTCTCTGGGGGTGTTTGGAGGTGGCAGCAGGACCCAGTTCCAGACCTTGGTGGGCGTTCATGGCTCTCCCCCCTGCCTGGTGCTGCTGGTCAGGAACCCCTCAGAGGGTTCCCTGGGAGCTGCCCAGACCTGCTCTGCTTGTGCCAGCTGTGCCATCGGTCTCGGGAAGGCCACGGCCCTCTGTGGCATTTTCAGGCAGGTCTTGCAGCACTTCACATATTTTCTTGCATTTTCAAAGGCCCCTGGAGGAGAGGAAGGCTGGAGGAGTGAGGAAGAGGAGGTGGGGGGAGGGAGGTAGCAGTGATCTGCTCTCTGCCCAGAGTCACTGCTCAGCCGACTCCCCGTGTCACTTCTGAAGTGCTGGACCTGCTGTCACTTCACTTCTCCCAGGCCAGACTTCTGGAAGGTTTTCCAGAGCCAGGCGACAGGGAGGCGGTGTCGGTGGCAAGGCAGGACACCGGGCAGAGCAGCTGCTGGGGCCAACTCACACATTTTATTTGTTCCTTTTTTTAGCTGTCAGGTTAATATTTTGTCCTTTATGATGAGCACGTCCTGGGTAGGGCCATGCCTGGAGGAATCTGCTCTGCACAGGCAGGTCGGGTTTAGCCAAGAAAAAAAGAGGCAGAGGATTCTGCCACGGATGCTGCTGAGGGGGGTTCCCAGGGTGAAGGAGGACCTGGAGGATGATCCCTTGTTCCCTCCTTGCCCCCCCATCCTGCAGCCATTCCATGGATCCCCTCCCTTCACACAAGAACCAAGCCCTCAGTTCCAGGCAGAGGTGACAAAGAGAGGGATGTTTCATCCTTTTCTCCTCGTTTGCACAGGTGCATTCCAGGGAAGCATTCCCGAGTCTTATTCATAACCAATATTTGTTCCTCGGAAAATTCTCTTTTATGTTGGGTCCCTCAATGGTGTCTGGGTGTTTATTTTGTTCAAATCCCAGAGACAAGGGACCACACATTTACAAACCCTGCTGGAGTGACTCTGTCGCTCTCCTCCTCTCTTGTTCTTCCTCCAGCCTCTCCTGGGGCCGCTCTGGTTTTCCTTGGCCATCTCCAGCCACAACCAGAGTGCTCCCCCCCAGTCAGGCTCCCACTCTTGATTTCCCTCTCCTTTCTCCTGGGCACAAAAAAGTGGCATTTACTGGATGCTGACCATCCATCCCATCCCATCCCTCCCCACCCCATCCCACCTTGGAGGAGCTGTGTTACCACAATCTTACCCACTTGAACAACTGTATAACCATTTATAAAGTTTAGGGATATGCTGTTTGCTAAGAATGTTTAGGGCCTTCAGGGTGGGAAAATCCAGGATGATGCAGGGGCCTGTTCCTGGTGGGATTTCTCACTGCAGGGTAAGTTCTCACAGTAAATGCAGTTTGACCCGGGTTCTGACTGCATGGGCAACCCTCCATGCACCCCATTAATTTTTCCTGTTAATCCTCCTTGGATCTGGAGAGCACAGAGAAGATGTAACAGCCTGGCCAAGGAGCCACTGAACCTCTTGGCCTCACTGCAAAACCAGCAAGGTCAAAGCCAGAGGTGGATGGAGGGGTTTTTTCTGAGGGCTCTTGCAATGTCTTTGTTTGCCTCAGTGCTGGGGAGGAGTTTGACAGCCCTGCTACAAACAAGCCATTTTCTACAGACACCGCTCCCCCAGGCATCTCCTCACGCCTTGCACAATGCACACAGAGCAGCGGGCAGAAAAGACAGGAAAGCAACATTAGAGCAGCTCAGGAATTGCAATTTGGCTTCCTAAGTGCCAATAGCAGCAGCAACCCTCTGCCCTGACAGAGAATTGCATCACTCCTGGACACAGAGGCCTCTTCAGCCTGGGGCCAACACGGGACAGGAACACACAGCAAACAGCTTTGCACTGATTTCTGGGTTGCTGAGCATGTTAATGTCAGAGGAAGTTGACAGTGGAAGTTGACAGTGGAAGGTGACAGTGGAAGGTGACAGTGGAAGGTGTCAGTGCAGTGGGAGCACCTTTCTTTGATGAAGCCACCCCAGCTCCACAGGCAGGTCCCATCTGATCCCCACCCTGTGCTGGCTGGAGGAGGGCAGTAGGATGAGGTGGCCCAGCACAGGGTCACTTTGGGGTGATTTTTCCAAAGGAGGTGCTTAGCCTTGAACACATTTTATCCTGCTGGGTTTCCCAAAGCTGTGAACCCTCCAAGAGCAGAGCTGAAGCCTGGGTGTTTCTCAGAGCTGGCTGCAAACAACAGGACCAGAGTGTGGAGACACCTTGTTCTACTGCCAAAACCTTCCTCTCCCCACATCCTTGGTGATTCCCCATCCTCTGCAACCACCTGAGCATCCCAGGAGAGAGAATCTTCTCAGCTCGAGGGACCCAACACAGGTCATGGTTCCCCAACACTACTCCCCATCTGCTCCCTCAGCTGCACTCGGGGCCCAGTGATGTTTGTGTGGCACTGAACGTCCTCCAGGTTAGAAATTCCATCTGTCAAGGACCTCATCCAGGTGAATTTCACCAGCCAGGAAAAGGAAAGCTGCCGGGAAATCACTCCCTCTGCAATCCCATGGCCATCACAGATGGAAAGGGGCCGTGCTGGCAGTGTCACAATGTTTACCCAGGAATGTAAGGACAGGAAAAAACAATGGCTGATAGTAAATGAAACACTGGAAAGATCGTAAAGTGAGATGAAGGAATTTAAGGGCAGGGAGTTTATATGGCCTATTTACTGATAAAATCAAACATTTTAAAGGGTCCCTTCATGGTGTGGCAACACTGCAGTGAGCCCAAGGCATTTATGGGCAGAAGAGGCAGTTTCCTTGAAAAAGGGTATTTCAGAGACATGGTTTAAAAGGTTGCTACACAGCTCTGTGCCCACTGAAACTGGAAGAAACCCTTGAGCCAAGATGTACAACAATCCAGAAGGATGCTTGGGGGTTATTTATTACCCCCCATTCCCAGTCAGGGAATGCTGAGTGCAGCAGTCGGGCCTGGACACTGCAAACATGTGTTAGAGACATGCTTGCCTTTAAATATATTTCTCAATCTTCTCCCTGTAACACACCAGGGATAACACTGCAGTGCTGGTGGTGAGGGCAGACAGGTGACAGATGCCCTTTAGCCAGACAGAAGATAATTTCTTCCCCTTTGGTCCAGTCTCCCTCCTCAAAGCAACACCTCTGCCACGAGGCAGTGACACAGGCCAGGCTGTCACCTCTTTCCACCGCTCCTCCCAACAACAATAGGCTTGTGCAAGCTGCTGGTACCTCTGGCTTCCCCTGAGCAGCGTTACCTTGCTCTGCTCTGCCTGAAAGCCGTGCCCTGAGCAGCCTGGCTTGGCAGCCTGTGCCTGGAACCCTCCCGTGCCAGGGCTCTGGAGACACCCTGGCCCCTCGCCAGCCCCGCGCTGCTCCAGGGTCTATCCCAAACTCGGCGTCTGGGTCTTCCCTTTCCCTCTTGCCTCACACCTGGCCTGAGCGGGGCTGCTCCCTGCGGGGTACAGAGGGGCGGTGAAGCTCAGCCCAGGTGGGAGGGACTGGGCTCCCGTTAAATCCCAGCTCCCAGAGGACCCGGGCCTCGCACAGACCCACCCACCCTTGTGGTTTATGAGCTCAAGGTGCTGGCGGAGGTGTTGTGGCAGAGCCGTGCACAGGAGTGGGGACGAGCTGCTGCAGCCCAGGTACCTCAGAGTGCGACTGCAAGGCCATCTCTGCCTTTGCCATGCCTCTTCCAAGTCCTTCTTTCCCCTCAGTTCTCATGCTAGTGCTACAGTTCGTATCAGTTCCTCCCTTCCATCATTCCTCTTGCTGCTGCTTTGCATTCCTCCCTTCCATCGTCCCTCTTGCTGCTGCTTTGCATTTAGGTGGGGATTATTCCTGTGCCTTGGGAGGAATCTGCTGCAGGGGTCTCAAATAAGCCAAGACATGGTTGTTCCTGCACGGGCAGTGCTGCTGGCGGGCAGAGACCGAGCGGATCCGGGGTGGGGAAGTGCTGGTCGGGATTGTGCCTGTTGCTCCAGCCAAGCTTTTGGGGTTTTCTCAACAGTCTCTGGGGTTCATGACATTAGCATTTACCTTTCTTACTCACCCTTCTGAAGCATATTTAAGGTTTCCAGTGGTGTTTGTTGTCTGTTGCACGTCTCCTTCACTGCCGGGGCGACACGACTGGGATCGTGTTTTGTTGCGTGTCCCAGCGCCTGCTCCAGTGCCTCCTGCCTCCTCCCCATGGGAGGCTGAGGTGTGGGAGGTGTGCAGACTCTAAGGCAATAAAAGTGCCACGTGGGAGCAGAAGTGCTGAGTGGCTGAGGCAGAGGTTGGTGCGGGGCTTGTGTGGGTTGCTCGGGGTGTTGCGGGACCGCAGACGGTCGGGGAGGTCAAAGCACTCCGGGAATTGGGTCAGGAACAAAAACGCTGTGAAACCAAAACCAGAAGCGGGTTCTGGGGCTCTGTCCTTGTGTCAGAGGAGAGGGATAATCGGGAGGATGGTGTGGGAACTGCGCAGCCAGGGCTCCAGGCAGGAGCACTGCGGATCCTCTGCCAGTGTAGGTGATGTACTGGGAAGAAGATGGAGGTCTGAGGAGGGGAGGAAGAGAACCTAATCCCACCTTGTACTGTTTGGGCCCAAGGGAAGAGCCTGAAGCAGTTCTGCTGCTTCCCAAGGTTTCAAGCCCTGCAGGGCGTGCCTGGGGGAGTGCAGGGGTACAGGGCCCTTCTGAAACACCTGGAGTGTGTAGAGCCCTCCGTGGAGCAGCTCCCATCCTCTCCCTTCCCTTGGCATGCCTGAAATGCAGGAAAACAGCCCCAGCTTCCTTTGTCTAACACTAGTGAATCCCACAAGGGATGAAGGGAGATGTGCCCATGGTCTCAGAAGGGAAAAATCCTGGCTGGTGCCCCGAGGAGTTTGTTAGTGTGTCTTGAAAGACTCATGTTCCTGTAACTCGTCTCAAACATTCTTAGGATTTGCTAATTTAGTCTATTTTTGGACAGACACCCTGTTCCAAAGACGCTGTTGTCCCTGAGCCTCCAACATCCGTTGCTCACCCACAAAGAAGGGAAGGGAAACTCCTCCAGGCTGTGCTGGGACCTCTCCTGGGAAGAGGGACCAGGCTCTGCTGCTCATCTTGTACCCAGAGAAGCTCTTGCCAAAGGGGGAAGAGCCATCCCTGGAGAGGAAAAGGGAGCAAGGCAGTGGGAGATGTCAGAGGAGTGATTTCGACATTCCTAATAACCCTCCTCCTCCAAATCCCTGGAGACCCTTCCAGAAGCCTGAAATGTTGCTAAACAGGCAATGCACTGGGGGATCTGCAGGGAGGTCGCTGGGCGGGGGTGGCTTCTGCTGTGGATGCTCTCAGGATGTGCTGGAGAGCAAAACATCCTCCCCTGGCACTGCTGACAGAGATGCTGCCCCGTCGTGCGGCTCCGGGGGCTGGTCAGATACCAAGATGCTGCCTGGGATTTCACAAACGCTTCTTTTGCCGCTGAACTTCCTAATTGCTCGTGTTTGAGCAAGGCAGGAGGCTCTGACAGCCACCCTTTCTCTCCCTCCCTCCTCGGGCATCAGCTGCCTCGTGCCCAGGTGCTGGAACCCCCCAGAGCTGGGGGTGTTTATTAATATCTGCCATGTGATACCACGGCTCTCCCAGCTCTGCAGGCAAAAACACAGCATAACCATGGGAACTTCTGTTCCTCAACCCCCCCCTCAGCACGCCCCGCTAATCCAGGCAAGTGGCCCGCTGTGATCGGGTTGGGTGTAACGAGCTCTGGAAATCCTGGGTGTCCCAGCAGTTCCCTCTGCCCTTCCTGGCGGGGGGATGTGTAACAGGCTTGTCATCGGGAGGCTCTCGGGGCTCATGTTGCAAGGAAAAACAACCAGACTTGGCAGCTGGCTGAGCTGTTTTGGGGTCTGTGCAGGCAGGGAAGGAGGCTCTGTCCCAGCTCGTATGTCTGAGCTCCAAATATCCGCGCTGGGACCCCCAGGGCTCTGCTGCAGCTGCCGGGGGACTCTGCGGGGCAGCGCTGCCAGCTCCGCTCTTAACCCTGCCCCATCTATACCCCGGGGGTCCCACCGGACTCCCCGAGATCCGGCAGATGAAGCAGGAGGGACTTTGCTCCGCGGGCTGTTGCCGTGCCCGGCGGGTTTGCAAGGGAAGGGCGTTTATCGCCCAGCCGGGGTGTGTCGGCACAGCCCTGGCCCCGGGACACGCCGGCTGCTCCCACCGCACCCAGGAGCGCCCTACAGCCCTCCAAACACACACACGCCCCCCTCTGCCCCGCGTGGGTGCTCCGGTCCCGCTCCTGACAGCCCGAGCCCTGCTCCTCCTCCTGTCAGGGGGGTGGTGATTTCATGTCGAGGGGGCTGGGATGGAGGTGGAGGGGAGAACTGGGGTTACTGGGCCGAGCTGCAGCTCCTGCACCACAAACTGGGTCTCTTGGTGCAAAAGGGAGCTGCCTTGCCAGGAGCCTTTCTGAGAGTGTCCATCTGCATCAAAAAAAAAAAAAAATCTATGACTTGTCCCCTTCGTGGCCACAGGGCCACTGCCTTTCCCAGTTGCTCTTGGAAAGTCCTGATGTCTGTGGGCGGCATTTACCTGTCCCATGGCTGTGCCGTGCTGGTGGCCAACACCCAGCCTGTGATCCCCCTCCTTTGCCACAGCCCTTCTCCTCTGCTCCTCCAAGCAGAAGAGCCCACAGCCGAGGCTCAAAAATTCCTGTGAGGAGCCTGGGAGACCTCTCACTTCAACCCAGAGAAGGGAAGGGAGGAAAAATGAGGTTTGGAGGCTAATTCTGGCAGCATCAGGCATAGGAAAGATCAAAAACTCAGGGCAGGAGTACAAGAGAGGAGGGAAGCTGTTGCGTGCATGCTCCTGGAAGCCCCGACAGCCCCGGTTCATGCATCCTGCACGTTATTTCTGTACCTACTTAAATTAAAACCAGCCTCGTCTTGCGGACGCTGACTGGAGCCAGGCAGTTCTTCTCCCCAGGGGAGAATCCAATTTTCACTCCATCTTGCTTGCGTTTTTGACCTGGAATGACTCTTCTTTTTATATTTAACCAGCGCTCCCTCCGAGCCCTCGTACCGCGCTGCGCTTCTCACGCAGAGCCGGCGGCGCTGATGGCACACGGAGCCCCCAGGCAGGAGACCAAGGTGGGCATCCTGCTCACCCAGGACCCCACTGACCCGGGGCACAGCTGGTGGTGTGATGGCACATATCCATCTCCCCTCACTTCTGGGGCAGACCCGGCTCCAGGGGGGTAGGATTAATTAATGGCAGCTCAGAGAGGTGCCCTGGGCCTGTCTAATCCAGGCTCCAGAGGTGTTTCCCTGCCTGGTCCCGAGCCTTTCCTACAGACCAACCTGTCAGTCCTGTAAATTAAACCTCTCAGAGGCTCAGGAGACACCGTGGGGGATGGGCTGGCAGGAAGGTGGATGGGGTGGAGGTATTTATTCACTCCTGCAGCGCTCTGGGAAGCCCTGGAGAGGCCTTTGCCTGCCGTGACTCGCCCGTGGCTGTGTGCTGACAGCAGCGATGTTTTGCTTTAATTCCCTAATCTTCACGAGCCCAGGATGTTCCGGGTGTCTCTCCAGCAAGAAGTGAGGCTTCTCCAGGGTTAGGTAACCCATCCAGGGCAAAGCTGGGCTGTTTGGACCCCCCTCCGAACCAGCTCCCAACACCTGGCAGGGCAATTAGTCACCGATTACAGACGTGACGCAGGGCACCAGCCCAGGTCCTGCTGCGCCCACGGGGCTGAGGGACCGGCTGCCCTGGAGCAACGTGTCTCCTTCCTAATCCTGTGACTCCATCATTAATCAGCCCAGGATAGGCGAGTAAATAACTCTGCCACCAGAGACTGGTGCAGGGAAGGATGAATGTTCTGTGAAATACAGGATATGGATATGGATACAGAGAGGGAGCCCTGAGCTGTGGGATTGACTCCTGCCAGCAAACCTTTGGCTCTGGATTGCCCGTGGTCCCCACTGGCACTGTCCTTCCCAGGGACTGGAGGGGCAGCTGGTGCAGTGTGAGCACAGGGAATGTGCTGGGCTTGGATGTCCCGACATGGAGATGCTGAGTTAGTTTGGATGCAGCAGGACAGCGTCATTGTCCTCCTCTGGAGCCAGAGGAGTGAGGGTCCCTCTGTGTTTGGTGGCAGGATGTGATGCTGAGGTACAGGTCCTGCCAAGCAGGAGGGCAGCAGCAGCTGGAGAGATCCCACTTGTTGCTGATGCAGTGGGACAACTTCCCCACCTCCAAACAGTGCCCTTTTTCACTGACCCCCAAGGGAAGCCCACCTCCTGCCATGGGGGTTTATAGCTTTTCTGTCTAAATATATATATACTTTCTGTCTAAAGCAGAGCCCAGGAGTCTTCAAAGTGTATTAGCAGTCAGATTCCTCAAGCAGCACCATGACTGAGGCAGCAGCCACGTACTCAGGCTTCCAGGCTTGCCTTGTACCAGGAAAAAGAAATCCTGGATTAGCTGTACACCCACTCCAGGACACTGCCCTGGCAGGCAGCTCCGGCTCTGTGCCCACGGGGCTCCGGGCTCGCTGGCTGCCCTCAGATGGCTTCCGAGGGTCAGGGTCCCATGGGAAGACTCTCCGAGGGAGACTTCATTTCATTCTTAATCCAGAAAATCAGCAAATAGAGGAGGATGTGATTTTCAGGCCTCTCAGACCTGAAAAGCTGTCGCCAGCGAGTGCTCCGTGCTCTTGCCCGGCCACGCTGTGGCACCGGGAGCAGGGGCTGGAGGGGGTGGAAAAGCAGGACGGGGTGACTTGTTTTCTTATGAGCCAAATTCCAGCTTTGCAGCTCCAAATCCCCGTTTTTATAGAACTTTTCCGCTGAAGTCTGCTCCTGCCCGGGGCATGCCTGTGTAACCGCTCCTCTCTGCATTCCTCAGATTCCTCTTCCGCTGGAGCCTGGCTTGAAGACGAGGGGTCTGAGGTCCCTGGTGGAGGAAGGAGGCGAGGAGCAGGAGGAGGAGGAGGTTTCCCCTTGGACTCTTAAGCTGTCAGACCGGAAAACCAAAGCATGTCCCAGGTCATACAGAACCACGTGCTGCGCGTTGGGCAGACTGTGTGCATTCCCTCTCCCGAGGAAAGCAAGAGCCTGCACCCAGCGGGGTACCCGGGGTGCTCCACCCTGTCCAGCAAGTACGTCTACTACTCCACGGAGTCCTGGGCTGACCCCCACTCCGTGGTGCACCCCAAGGCTCACCTGCTGCCTGCAGGGAGGCTGTACGGAGCCCACCCCGTGCTGGAACATGTGGCTGCTCACACACAGCAGGGGAAGGGCCAGCAGGATTCCTCCGTGGAGAGACCCGCTGCTCCGTGTCAGCAGAAGCAGGAGGAGAACACCAGCACGGATCCTGAGGCCCAGACAGTGCCTCCCTCCCTGGACATATCCATAGAGGCTCTCAACAAGCTGATCCTAGAAATTGATCCCACCTTCCAGCCGCTGAAGGATCCAGCCCAGCCTGCTGTTTGGGGTGACACTGAAACCACAAAGAAACAGGAGCCAGAGGTGATAGGTGAGGAAAAGGCACCACTCAGGTGCTGGAGCCAGAGCAGCCCTGACCCAGTGAAGACCCTGTGCCAGGGGCAGCAGGAGCCCAGGGCACACACCCTGTCCCATGGGCAGGACGAGGTCCTGGGGGATTGGAAATGGGCATCAGGGACATCCTGCACCGTCCCCAGTGGGATCGGTGTGGGGGGTTGTCTCCTGATGTCAGGGCTCCCCATTTTAAGGAGCAGGACAGGCTGTGTATCCATGCTCTGCCTAATTCTGGTGCTTCCATGGCTCTGGTTGGATCACTGCTGACACATCTCGTACCCATCCAGCTCAAAATGTTCCAGAAGGGAACAGGGAAAACAGCCTTTAATTCAATCTGATGTTTGTTTCCCTGTGTTGGGAGAAAACATTTCTCATTGGAAATGGGACTTGGGAAAACTCCTAATCCCAGTTGTCACCATCAGTGACAGGCCCTGGGCTCTGGGTGCCATGTGAGGACCCTGCTCCCCTCATTCCCCCAAGGCCAGCAGAGCCTTTCCCAGGGTCACACCTTTCCCTTGGGAGCACAAGGATTTACAGCCAGATTTCCAGGGCCCTGGGCTAAGGTACTGAGTGTTACACAACGACCCCATTTAAATGTTCCCAGTGGCTTTGCCAGGGAAATTCTTCTCCCAGGGCTTGTGCACTCCTGGGGCAGCATACCTGGCATAGGCAAGGCACCAGCAGCACATACCAGCCCATTCTCTGCTCACGGGTTCCCTACGTGAACCCTTGTGCAACACTTCCCTGGCATCCCTGCAATCCAAGCTCTGATCTGTGAGCTGCTCCTGATCCAAGCATTCCTGCCTGGGATCTTCTGCTGGTTTTAGCTGTTCAGCACCCTGTGCACAGGGCAGCCCCTGGCATTGTCCTGGTGCACCGGGGGTGGTTCAGGGGCCTGAGGACACAGACTTGCTGCTTCCCAAAGTCCCTAATGCCTGTCCCTGTCTTTACACATGGAAATACCTTGACAATCTGTCCCCAGCCCCCTTTCCAGGGGGAGGTGAAATGAGAGGATGGTAAAGGCATGAAAAAAATTCTGATCTCCCTGAGCCCTGGTGCAAACACGAGGACTGTCCCGGTGCTCCAGCGGGGAGCCAGGCAATTCCAGGGCAGACAGTGTCCCTGCTTCCCCCTGGGATGGACTGAGTGGCCTTGCAGATAAAGTGCTGTGACAAAGTGCAAGTTCAGCTCTGGCTGCTCAGTGCCTGGAGCCATTTCTGTGCCTCCCTCAGGGCATCGCTCGGGGGATGGAGCCTGAGCAGCTTCACAGGGTTGGAAAATCTGGCTCCACGAGAACACCTGGAATTCCGGCCACAAATTCAGTGGGAAAAGCCTCACTTCAGCTTTCATTTTCTTTGAACAGCTCTTGGATTTTACACAAACTTCCTCTCACCGTGCAGGGTCCCTGTTCACCCACCTCCTCCCAGCCCAGCCCTGCCACCTGTGCCCTGATGTGAAGGTGGCAGGGACTGATGGTGACCAGAGAAGTCAGAGGGGCTTGTTTTTGGTTAGTGGAACCCACGAGGAAGCTTTAAAAGTGACAAATACTGCAGCAACAGGAGGCATGCTCATGAGAGTCACAAATCCCTCTGGAATCTGGAGGAGAGGAGAGATCTCAGATCTCAGCTTGCGTGACATCTGGGCTCCTTGTCTGTGGCGCTTTTGCCACTCCTTGGTGCTGGAAAACTTGCCAAGGTCTTGAGCAAATATTTGAGGTTTAACCCCAGGTGATAAGGGGAGCCGAGGCGGAGAAGCAGGAGGTAAAAGGCCTCGTGAGCACGGTGTGCAGATGCTTGCCAGTTCTTTAAAGGACAATTAAAATCCCCATTTCTCTCTTCTCTCGAGCAGACATTGACAAGCAGCATCCGGCCTCGCTGTGAGGGTTTGTGTGCTGATACCGGCACATGTGGCTCCGGAGCCGCTCCCAGGCCGGGCTCTGGAGGAGCTGCTGCTGGCAGCGAGGCTGTGGAGGGGGAAGGCTGTGGCTCTGGCTCCGTCCTGGCGAGGTCCAGCCATGTCCTCGCTGGGGACCAGCCCTCCCGGCTCACCCGGCGCCTCCTCTGCGCTGGCCGTGCCGCTCCAACCCCGCACCGGGGGTTGGCATGGAGGAGGGGGCTCGGGGAGTGACTTTTGTACAGGCTTGTGCTTTTCCTGCTCATCCAGCTCTATGCCCCAGAGGTCTGGTTGTTCCTTGCAGTAACCAGGGCCAGAAGAGTGGGCTGCTCTGCCTGTCCAGCTCCCACCCGGCAGGTCCGTCCCAATGACACCAGGGTTGTCAGAGCAGTTTGTCTTTGCTGCAGCAAAAAAGGTTTTTCCCCCTCTCCAAGAAGCACTTTTGAGAAGGGGAACTTCCCTGAACTCCATGGCAGGGCGAGAACGAGGCGCTGAAAGCAAAGCTGGGCACGTCCAGACTGGAAGGGAGGTGCAAACTTCTGGCACTGGAGTGATTAACCACCAGAGCAGCTTCCCTGGGCGGGGGAATCCACCATCCCTGCGAGTGCTTAAATCGACTCTGAGTGTTCCAGCCCAGACAGAAATCATGGCTTTGCCCAGGGAAGCCAGGGCCTGACGTACATCAGGCACCTGGGGAGCCAGGCACGCTGTCCTGGCTGTGAGGTTTGGCTTTCTCTGACCAGAGATGCTCTGTCAGGTGTGTTCCCAAATCACCAATGGCAAGAAGAGGGGCTGGACGTGCCTGGCTTGTTCTGAGCACAAATGGAAGAGCAGGAAGAATCCCACAGCAGGGCACAGGCACAGAAACTGCCTTGGCAGTTACTTCCCTAGAGAGATTTGTGCAGGATGGAAGAAGGGAAGAGGGAGCAGGCAGCCCCTGCCTGGGGCTCTGTGCTTGCTGCCAGCATGGCTGGTCCCACAATGGACACCAAGAGCTCTGTAACTGCCCTTGTCCTGCATGGATTCCCTCTGCCTCCTGTCCCACTGCCACTCAGCTGTACCTGGGGCCAGGTGACATCCCCCTGCTCCTCTTCCCAGGCCCAGGTGACATCCCCCTGCTCCTCTTCCCAGGCCCAGGTGACATCCCCCTGCTCCTCTTCCCAGGCCCAGGTGACATCCCCCTGCTCCTCTTCCCAGGCCCAGGTGACATCCCCCTGCTCCTCTGCTCAGCCAGGGTATGCAGGGCCACGCTCCTGCTGCCCCGAGCACCCTCCAAACCTGACGTCATCCCCGGAGGGAGCAGCCAGATGTTTTTCTCTTGAGTCAGGTACAAACAGAGAGGCTGCTGGAGGGAACACCCACCTCTGGCTGCAGGTCTCTGCAGGTCCTGGCTGGGTAGTGCTGGCGAGGGGGGGTCTAAGCAGACAGACATGACTGCAGGTAACCCCCTTCCCTGGGAGCCTGCCAGCACTGGGGGGAGTCAATGAACTCTGGGCTCTGTGAGGAATCAAACCCTATAGGATCTCAACAAAGGGCATGGGGGTGCCCCCTGGGACCCCAGCCCAGCCCCACAGGGAGTGAAACCCAGAGCCAAAATTCATAGCAGGAGGAACAGACAGACATGTGTGCCCCACGGAGCTTTACTAAGGAGCTCAGTTTGGACACTAAATTTTTAATAACCCTCTCTCTCTCCCTGCAGACATCAAGTACATAGAGCTGACACCAGGCAGAGCCACAGGGCCCGAGCTGCCCCAGGGCTCCCCCAGCCCTTCGGGCACCCCCTTCTCCAGGTCCCCCCAGACCAGCGGCTTCCTCACCCAAAAAGGGACACTCGGGGGCAAATACAGCACCAGTGACAGCGTGGTTTTCTCCAGCCCATCCATCCCCTCGAGCTCCCAGTCAGCCACCCTGAGCTGCAGCAAAGCATCCGAGAGCATCTCAGTGCCCCGGCAGTGCACGGCTGCACGCACCGACACCGTCCCCCTCGGCACCTCCCCGGGCTTTGACAACCTGCTGAAGCCTGTGCACGTGGTGAGGGCCCAGCAGAGGGGCAGTTGGGTGTCCCAGCTCTCCACGAGCCCCGGCTCCGACACCAGTTACATCCTGGGAAGGTAATTGGCGCCTGTGCCCCGGCCTCGCGGTGATGGTGGGGATGGAAGGGGCACGGGGCTGTGCTCTGAGTCCCTCAGGCTGGGAGCTGGAGGGCTGACAGAGCTGGTGCAGTCCCTGAGGGTGGGCTCTGCACATCATCAACACCCCCCCTGATGTTCTCTGCTCTTTGTCCCTCTTGCAGCAGCACCCACTCACTGCACAGCGAGGACTCGGACGCTCCCACCGCTGCCTGCCCGTCCCCCGCCAGCTCCCTGGGCAGCCCCTGCTCCCCTTCCCCTGGCACCGGGTGTCACTCCAGAGGAGCTTTCGGCCAGAGACCCCCCCAGCCCAGGGCAGGCAGCTCCCCCAGCACCAGCCCCTCCTCAACCCAGAAGGGCCAGCCCAGCAGCTGCCCCCCCTCCATCCTCCCCTCCTCAGCCGACATCCCGGTGCTGTTGGTGAACGGGTGCCTGGAACAAGGAGATGGATCCCCCCAGACAACCAAAGCCCCCCCCAGCTCTGCCATGCAGGCCCCCCTTCCGGGCTGCAGCCCTGCCCCGAGGCTCGGGGGCCTGAACAACGCGCTGTCGGCTCCTGCACTCTCCTGCGTCCCGGACAGTGAGTCCCAGGGCAGGGCTGGGGTGGGAGCTGCAGACCCTGGCAGCTGCTGGGAAAGGGGGGTGCAAACCCCATTTTCCCTCTGTTTTAGCTGTGGATTAGAAGACATGAAAGGAGGGAGGTCCTTGCCGGAGCTGGAGCTCCTCGCTGTGTTCCCCCCGGGGCTCCCGGGTGGTCTCCAGGTCCTGCCTGGTGACCCTGGGTGAGCTGCACCTTCTGCCCAGGAGGGTGCTGGGGCACAGGCTCAGCAGGCAGGAACTCCCTGTTCCCTCGAGGAAATGCAGATAACACCTGTTTGTAGTACCTGAGAGTGAGAAACCACCGTTCTGTCCTGTCCTCGTGGCCTGTGGGTCCAGGCAGGGTCGGGAGGAGGGGTTGGGGTTCCTGTTTGCTCTGAGGACACCAAAAGGTACCCAAGTTCACAAAGTCCCTCATTCAAGGGCAAACACTGGGGCTATTGTTCTTTGGAGGAGATGAGCAGAGGCAGCTCTCGGGGCAGAGGGTTTTTAATTGGGATCCTTATGGGAATAGCAGGAGGGTGTGTGGGTCAGATCCTCGGCTGCTGTAAAGCCCACGGTCCAGCGCGTTGTGCAGGGCTGGGCAGGCTGGCACAGCCAAGGGATTCCATGTGCCCCTCTCTGCACTGCATCACAGCCTGCCAAGAGAGATAATTACGTGGAGAATGAACTATTCTGAGGAGTGGGGAGGAAAGGATTCAAAAGGATTGAAAAAAAAACAAACCTTCAGCCCTGACCAGCCTGAAAGAGAAATGTCTTTGCTGGGTTCTGTCACCTCTGGAGGTCCTGCAGGTCCCTGCTGGCCTTGACACCGTGGGGTCTCTTGCAGGTCCCCTCAGGGCTGGGCAGCCCACCATGAAGTTCGTGATGGACACATCAAAATACTGGTTCAAGCCGAGCATCAGCAGGGACCGAGGTGAGGCAGTGAGGGGCTCTGGGAGGGTGACCCCACCTCGGGTTCCTGCCTGTGCCCTGTGGTGGAGTCCTCCTGTGTCCCCAGGGACTCAGTGAGGGCGATTCAGAACCTACTGGGGGCTGATGGGGGTGGATCCAAGGGGTGTGACTCAGAAACACGGGCTGTGCCACAGCCCCTCTGTGACCCCCTCAAGCCCAGAAAAGCTTCTCCTGCCCCTGTGCTGTCCCACAGCACAGCCTGGGCAGGGGCTGAGTGTCCTGGGGACCACAGAGACCCACGGGACCGAGGCAGGGCCCTGCAGGAGCACAGCTGGTGCTGCACGAGGGACTGGAGCATCCTTGGCAAATGCTCCGGAGTCTTTCCTGCTGCTGCCAAGGAGCGATATCCCCCTGAGCACAGGAGTGGGGAGGTCCCACCTGTTGTGCTTGGCTGAGCCCCTGCCTGTGCTCTTGACAGCAATCCAGCTGCTGAGGGACAAGGAGCCAGGCACGTTCCTCGTGCGGGACAGCACGTCATTCCGGGGCTCCTTTGGACTGGCCATGAAGGTTCCCGGCTCTCCATCCAGCAGCCAGACAGGTACAGGGATTCACCTGGAAATAGGGGGGTTCCTTTAGGCAAACTAAAGCCAGGTGAGAAGCATCAGGGTTCTGGTTGTGTAGGGAGACATTGACGGTGTCAATGTTCCCTCATGAGCCCATCTCACCCCTCACAGGGGCTGGCACCACACTGGCACCACAGAGGAGCTCTGGTGATGCCCTGGGATGGGAAGGGGTGGTCAGAGGAGGGCAGGGACAGGTAGGGGCGGGCAGGGGGGAGACAACAGCTCTGGGGCCGGTGCTGATGCTGGTTTTGGTCCCTCTTGCAGGTGACGACAGCAGTGACCTCGTCCGGCACTTCCTCATCGAGTCCTCCACCAAAGGGGTGCACCTGAAAGGAGCCAAAGAGGACCTGTATTTTGGTAAGGACGGTGCCATCACCCACAGCAGCCCTGGCAGCCCCAGGAACTGTCTCCAAACCTCCTGGAAGCACTGGGGTGAGCCTGTTGCTCACCTGGCAGCACAGGCACCCCCCGGTCCTGCCAGCACTTCCCTGGCACTGAGATCACCGTGGTGGGAAAATGAGCTTCCTGGGACACTGCTGGAGGGCTGGAGGAATGTGGTGGGAGGTTTCAGGCACCAGTCTTCCCCCACAGCTGGTGGCTCTGTGTTTCAGGGAGCCTCTCCGCCTTCGTCTACCAGCACGCCATCATCCCGCTGGCACTGCCCTGCAGGCTCAGCATCCCCACCCGAGGTAGGTGACGGGACAGGAGGGATGCTCCAAGGGGAGGAGGGGAAGGTCCTGGAGGTGGGGAGGGGGCTGGACCCCCCAGATGCCCTGGCTGCAGGCGGAGCAGGGACCTGCAGAGCTGCCCTGGGGACAGCACAGCAGTGATTCCCTTCTGCTGGGGGTGAGGGTGGGCGAGGGAAGGAGGGAGTGGGGAGATCACCAGGAGAGGGAGGTGGAGGACAGTTAAGTTAATTACTGCTCTAAGCCTCTGCAATTAGAGCAGTCCTGGGCCTCTGTGAGATAAGGAATGGCCAAAGAGGTGATGTCACTGCTCCTGCTTGTTCCCTCCTGCAGATCTCGCTGACGGAGAAGACAGCCCTGACTGTGCTCCTGAATCCACGCTGTCCCTGGCAAAGAAAACTGCAGGTGAGGGCACAATCTGCCCAGCTGGCAGGAACTGGAGCCCTGGGCACGCTGTGACAACAGCAGGTCACCCCCACACACTGGTGGGGACCTGTGACACCTCCCTCCAGCTTCCCCAGATACCCACAGGATCTCCCCACATCCCCAGCCCCTGGGCTGTAAGGGAACCTGCTGTTTTTAAGGAAAGGAGATTTGGGGTCCTCAAGATACTAGAAAACACAGTTCTTCAGGCCACAAGGCTGACAAAAGGCCCCCATTTCCCACAGTTTTAAATAGCTCCTGATTTTTAAGCCTCTCTCCTGACGGGCTTCAATGGGGCTTGAACATCTGGAGCTTCAGGAGAGGGACGGGGCAGTCGGGGGCTGCTTGAATTGCTGAGGGACCTTATGGGGGACACGTGGATACTGCAGAGCAGGATGGGAGGGGTCTGTGCACCCCAGCCTGGGTGAGAACAGAGAGTGAAGGGCAGGAGACCACACGGATGGGTCACGGCACAGGCCCGGGAACCGGGAACGGCTTTGTTTTGCTGGAAATTCTGAAAAATCAGTTGGCAAGCTGGAAAGTTTAGTTTGACCCAGAACAGCCCTTTAAACAGCTCAATCAGCCTGAAATGTCATGTTTTAGGTTGGCCTTCAGCCCTTCGTTGGCTTGGGGTATTTCTGCTTTTCATTAAAGGAAATATGTAATAAACAGGAAAAAAAAAAAAAAAAAGCCCCAAATGTGACATTTAGAAACGGGAAATTAAATACTTTGACTTTTACAACAATTAGTGCGAAGAATTAAAGTAAACCAAACTAAATTGGTGAAGAATTTCTGAGTCACCCGATCTTTTTAATTTTCATCAAAACAAAGCTGACCCGGGTTCCGTGGAGGGTTCTGCAGGATGATCTGATCCCCCAAGGGGGGCCAGCCCTGGATGTCACCCGTACTGAGCTCTGTGCTGTCCTTGCAGTGTGCAACGTCCTGTACCTCAGCTCGGTGAACGTGGAGACGCTGACGGGAGCCCCGGCCATCCTGAAGGGAATCTCCTGCACCCTGGAGCTGGAGACACCACCCACGCCCACCCTGGTGCACTTCAGGGTGACAGAGCAGGGCGTCACCCTGACCGATGTCCAGAGGAAGTAAGAGCCCAGGGATGGGCTCAGGGGGTGGCTGAGGGGGGGTTCATGGAGAGGCAGCTCCCCCGTGCCCACCCAGCCCCTTCCGTGCCTCCCAGCCTCGGGAAAAGCTGCCCTGCTTGGATAAACCCATGCCACGATCCAGGGGTGGACTCAACCCCCTCGTTTCAGTGCAGGGCTGTGTGTGGCAGCATCTCAGGGGTGGGAGGCAGGAGGCAGCTGGACCCAGGGCTGGGATTCTGGGGTGCCATTTGGGACCCCCATTCCCCAGCAGCCGTGACAGGGCTTGGATTTGCATAATCCTGTTCCTGCCTGGGCCCTTCCCTCCCATAACCCTTTCCCTCTCCTCTTCCAGGGTGTTTTTCAGGAGACACTACCCCTTGGCTGCCATCAGGTTCTGTGGGATGGACCCTGAGAACAGAAAGTGAGTTTTGGGCGGCCGTGCTGGTCAGAGCTGCCTGCTGTGCTCCCTTCCCTGCTATTCCCAGCACCTCTGCACCGCTTCAAATCCCAAATCCCAAAAAACTGCCCTGGGGTGGATCTAAACATAACCCTCGGCTTTGCAGCTGATGGAATGAATTAAACATCAGCCTTTGAGCAACTCCAATTCTGTTCTTCCCTCAGGTGGCAGAAGTACTGCAAGTCCTCCAGGTAAGACCTGCACGGGGACCCCCTGCACGGAGCTGGGGGCCGGAATCTGGGGGGAATGATGCTGCTTTGGGAAGCAGTTGCACTGCAGAACACCAAAGAATCAGCTTAAAAATGAAGAGAGGATTCAGTAGAAGTTACCGTGGTGGCCGGATGAGGGGTGGGACTGGCGGGTGAAGTTTTAGGGCGGGTTTGCTCTGTAGGTTTGGGCGAGAGGTTTGGCTGAGCCCCGTTCTCCACATCCCCTTGTGCAGAACCCCCCATCCAAATCCCACAGCCTTCCCAGGGACTCACACTGGGCTCAGGAAGGGAGTTTATATCTGGCTCTACCTTGTGCTCAAGAATCTTTTCACAGCTGGGGAAGCCTTGCCAGAAACGCTCCTCCCGGCTGCTTGGCTTCCAAGGAAACGTGATCGGGGAGCGGGCCAAGGTGGAATTGTTGGAACTGGGATTTGGCTTTGTGGCTGGGGCTGGTTTCAGCGTATTCCTTCAGATTCCTGGATGCAAACTGAATAAGCCTCTCTCCTTTCTCCAAAGAATCTTCGGGTTCGTGGCCAAAAGCCAGAAAGACTCGGAGAACCTCTGTCACCTGTTTGCGGAGTACGACACGGTGCAGCCGGCGTCGCTCGTCATCGACCTGCTCCGCCAGCTCCTGCCCGGCCCCTAGGGATGGGGGACCTTGGGATGCCCAGGGCTGGCAGCTCCCCACACACTGCCAAGCTTCTCCTGCTCCCCTGCTCCCGCTTCTGGGTTGCACTTTGGCAACAGCTCGTATTTATACTCTTTTTTGTTATGTACCATCACGTCAGAAGTCTCAGTTAGGGATTTTCAGCTCTGCAGGTCTGGGACAGAGTGGTGGGATGGGAGCTGTGCTCCCTGTGGAACCACAGCCCCTCACCTGGCACCCACCGGCCATGAGGGACCCCTGTGCTCAGGGCATCCAGGCTGAGGCAGGTCACGGAGCTGAGCTGAGCTCCCACCATCAGGGACTTGGCCCTGACCCCCCCAATGCCACAGGAGGGGATGTCTGGGGCAGGCAGAGGGGACTCACCCCCCCTGAGTATCACCAGAAGGCAGCTTTGCAAATCAAGCCATATAAAAATCACCAAGTCCTGCTGGAAACCTGCTCCCCTCCAGGAGCGAGAGGCATCCGCAGGCAGGAATGTCAGAGCAGCGCATTTTTTTCCCCCGTGCTGGGAAATTCTCCTGCCCTTTTTCGCAGAGCGGGGTTACGGGCGGGCTTGACCTCCCGGCACTGCGGAGAGCTGGGAAATAAACGGTGACATTTTCATGACAGCGAAACGTTGGGTTTTTTGGAAATGACTTGCCTGAATTTGGGCCAGCTGCTCGGATGACGTACATTGGCGCGGCCTCGAGGAAGCCGATGCCGCCGTGATCTGCAGCAGCTGAAGAGTCGGCTCGGGCTGCAGCTCGGAGCAGAGAGCGGCTCCGAGGCCACCACGCTGCCATCCTCCTCAGTTCTCGCTTACCTGGGGCCTCTGCATCGGTTTTAGTTTTGAACCCTGTGTTATAAACCCACATGGGGGTGTTTCCAATAAAGCAGCAGAGCGTTTATCCTGCACAGACACCGCAGGGATGTCAGCAGTGGAGACACTCGCTCTGCTCTGGAACAGCCAAGCAGATGCATCCATGGCAGAGGGTCCCTCTCCTCCAGCCAGCCTGTGGAGCGGGTCCAGCTGGAGCAGCTCTTGGCAATGACCAAAACAGATATTGAGGTCACTGCGAGGGGAGCACATGGGGCTCTGGAGCTCTGTGAGGAGAATTGAACAGCTTTGTGCCCCCCAGACCCTTTGCCCCAAGCTCTGCTCAGCCAGAACCCAGCACTCCGGGGTGGGCTCTGGAGCCAGTCCTAGGGATCCTTGTGTTCCTGCCATCCCCTCTGGGCTGCAGGGACCCAGCGGAATGTGGCACCCCAAGGTCATGGTCAGCTCAGGCTGCAGGATCCCGGCCCTGGGACCTGAGGGCAGGTCCGGGACCCCCAGGGCTGGACCCTGTTGTGGTTATCACGATGCTGGTCAGGATCAGCACAAAGAGAATGGGAACCGGCAAAGGCTTTGGCTCCACGTGGTGCTTTGAGAGGGTCGCGCTGCCTCCCCGAGCCCGCCCAGCCCTGGCAGCCACCAGCACATGACCCACACGAATTCCTGTGCCAGGAGCACCGGCAGCACCGGCTGCAGACGCCGGCAGACAGCCGAGCTGCTGTCGGGGGTGCCAGGAGCAGAGGGAGGGGTGCGGCCGCTGCAATTCCCGCGCCTGGGCATCTCCCAGCTGCATCCCGGCATCCTCCCAAAACGCCGAGCGGAGCCGCGGGCTGCGGGCTCGTCAAGGCCGGCGGCACTGCCTGGCCTCGAATCCGTGTCCCTGGAGCCGCCGGTGCCCGTCCCTGTCCGCCCCTGAACTTTGAAGCCTGGCCAGGGTCCCCTCCCAGCCTGGCGCCGTCTCCGGCCCCGCCGCTGCTCCGTGTCGCTGTGTGGGGCTGATGGTGACAACCCTCCCGGTGGCACCGGTGGAGGCTGAGCTGGGAGTCACGAGGAGGCAAGAAATCATTTGCTTCCCGGCTCGTGAAGCTCTTCCAGAGGCTTCAGGGAACCTGGGTTTCCAGGGCTGCTGAACCCCAAGCCCAGCGCGGGACCAGGAGAGTCCTTGGGCAGGGGTGGCAAAAGGAGCCTGTCCCCAAACCCGTGGGATCCCACAGACCCCTCTCTCCTGCTCTGCCTCCCCCCTCTCCCATTATTTAAAGCCATAAAAAATAAGACACACTCAATAGAAAAACATCAGATAACAGGAAATTAAATACAGTAATTACCTTTTTTTTTCTTTTTGAGGATACAAAGGTTCAAGTGTACTGTAAAAGGGTTGGTGCTACACGGGAGTCCAACGGGTCGGGCTTGGCCCGGGAGGGACGGACAGGGACCCCTTGGGCTCGGGGGGATGCGCTGGGGAGGGGGGACACTGGTACATGGTTGTGTGTAAATACAGCCCTAAACTACAGGAGAGACACTGCAAAACACTGGAGCCCTCCAAGCAGGACACAGAACGTGCACCGGCATTCCCAGGAACCCCCAAACTGGGAGATGCTCCGCTGGATCTGCCCTGGTGTGGGCACGGAGGGGCCAAGTGGCCAAGGCCACCAGGCTGGCACTGCCACCACACCCTGTGCCCCACAACTGGATTGGCACCATGACTGGCCACGGTCCCCAGCAGGACCTCCTGTCCCCCTGGGACACCCATCCTTGGCACAGTGGCACTGGGGGGACTGGGAGAGAAGAGGGGGCAGGGATCCCCCTCCCCACCAAGGACTGTCCTGGCAAATTGACTCCGTTTAGAAGTTGTGTGTGAGCAGAGCCACAGGCAGCCAGGGCAGGCAGGGATCCAGGGGGAGCCAGGGCAGGAAGGGATCCAGCAGGGCACAGGGACAGCCAGGGCATCTGGGGGTTGCCAGGGCAGGCAGGGATCTGGCAGGGCACAGGGGCAGGCAGGGAGGGGATCAGGAGGGCAGAGCGTGTTTCACTAAAACTGAAACATTTCGTTCCCATCAGGGGGCCTTGGCCAGGGCAAATCCACGTGGAAAACCAAAAGCTTCCACTGAGGCCATGGAGCTGGGGTAGGTCAGGAGGGGATCAGGAAAGTCCCCTCCGTCTTTGGCATGCTTGCCATGGCGTTTTTACATGAAAAAATTCCAGCCCAGCTTAAAGAAAAGAGAAGAAAAAAGAACAGCTACAAAACCAGTGACAATTTCTCAGCTGAGAACTTCCTGCTGGTGAAATCTGCTGATCCCATCATGGAGACATTCCAGAACCCTTCCTGGTTTTGTCATGTTGGCCAAGTAGAGAAGACAGGAGCCATTGCCACAGTGCCCTGTCCCTGGGGTTGGAGAATTCCAGCTTCAGGGCCACATGGTCACTTTTGAGATCCCAACAATGGCATTTTTTAAATAGTAAAAAAAAAAAAAAAATTGGGGGAAGAAAGAAAAAACTCAGACCAAAAGCTCTTCCTGCTGGGATGCATTTCCTGGACCTCCCTCGTCCCCCCCCACCCTCCCCTTGGACTCAATGCCTGTGAGGACCATCCTCACCCCAGGGATGGGACAGGAATAGGATGGATGGCCATATCCCTGCAGGGGCAGCAGGATGGGGCTGGGCTGTGGGACTGGGGGGGCTGCAGAAGGGAGGGGAAGGTCTCTTATTGCTCTGTGTGGCAGCGCTGCCCATCACACACACACACTTTGGGCAAGATGCAGGCAGGGAGGGCGGGCAGCAGTGCGGGAGTCTCTCCACATCCCCCAGTCCTTGCCTAGGCAGCCTCTTGCTGCCAGGAGGGGCAGGATGAGGCACTTCTCCTGCTGCCCATGCAGAGGTCTGGCATGCACAGCCTGCCACAGCACCCCACGGTGCCAAGGGGCTGCCCAAGGGGGCCGGGGTGAAAAACCTGGGGGGCACCACGGGGCGCCGGCAGCAGCGTCGAGGGTGCTCCCCACCGGCTCCACCTGGGCAGGCCGACACCAGCCCCTGGGCAGCACGGTCCAAAGCTGTGTCCCCGTGGGATGGAGGGGCCGCTGGCGCGTGCCAGGATCCCCGGCAGTGGCGGGTAGTGGTCATGGCGCGGGTCGTGGGCAGCCCGTGGCGCGGAGCAGCACAGTCCAGAGAGCACCGCGGTCACGCTCACATGCTGTCCGCCAGCTGGTGACAGTCCAAGTCCCCCTTCAGCTCCAGGAAGCCCGGCAGCTTCACCCCCGTCTTGCGGTCCACGCACCAGCACTTGCCGCGCTGCCCGTCCAGCGCCGGGTGACACTGCGGGGACACGTTCAGTCAGGGACGCCCAGCCACGGCCCCCATTCCCTCAGGCCCCCGTCCTACCTACCTGCTTGGGGTGGAAGTTGCCGTTGCGGTCGCAGTTGGGGATGGGGATGACGTACAGGTCCTCGTGGGTGCGGGTCTGCGAGGCCGCCAGCCGCTCCAGCGCCCGGTGCAGCTCGCTCTGGCACGAGCCCTGTGCCTGCGGGAAGGAGGGGCTGAGCCGGCCGTGGGGCTGGCACCGGCCCCCACCCCAGCACCGCCGGGGCCCCGAGGCTGGAGCAGCCACCCTGCCCTCCCCAGCCCTGCCCCTGCTCACTATGGGCCGCGTGTCCTCGCGGTGGTGAGGGTTCCCGCTGCTGCGCATCTTGTTGCCGTTGTTGACCCTCTTCGCCTGCTGCTTCTGCAGGCACTTGCGGTCATGGATGCTGCAGGGGCTGAAGCTGTTGTTGGGGTGGTCGATCTCCTCCTTCTCTGCAGGAACACAGGCCGAGGGGGCTCAGTGCCACTTGCACCCCCAGCAACAACAAGCAGCTGGTGCTGCCAGGCCCCACATCACGCTCTCCTGTCCCCAGAGGTGTCACCCCTGGCCCTGGGTCCCCTTCTGCCCCTGCCACTGCAGTGGTCTGAGCTCCCTGCAGCACTGGGAAAGACACCTGGGGGTTTTTTCCAGCTCATTAGCCATGATTAGCAACTTGTTGCCGTGTGTCTGTTATTGTAGGGTTGCAAATGCACAGTGTGCTGGGTCTGGCTGTGTCCCTGCCAGCCACGTGCCACCAGGCACCGGGTGCTCGTCCACAGCACCGGAGCCACAGGGCTGGAAGGTGACCTTGAGACATGACCCGGGGAGCCCCAGGAAGTCCCCCCATGCCCCCAAAAATCTGCCTTTGAGGAGCTGCAGCGGGAATGGGGCACTGGGGTGGTGCTGAGCCCCCGCCAGGCCCGGGGCGGCACCGGGCGCCGCAGCCGGGAGTGGAGCCGTGCTCTGCCGCGGGGCACGGCCCCCGCCAAGACATGAAAGAAGAAATTCCTGGAATAAGAAAGTTAATCTCCCACGGGGCCGATCCCGAAAGGCGGCGCTTGGCATCCCCTCCTGCGCCAGGAGCGCAGCCAAGCTGCCGGCCCAGATGTTGGCAGCTGGACGGAGCATCATGAGACGAGTGCTCGGCGTGATTGAGCTTTCAGAAAGCTGCCGGTTCCTCCAGCCTGGGGCTGGAGTTGACACTCTGTGGAGGGAAGACACCCCAGGAGCTGAGCCCCACCTGTGCTAAGAGCTGTGTCAGGCACAGCCCGAGCAGAGTTTTGTCCCCCAGCCCACCTGGGCTGTCCAGGGAAGCAGCCAGGGCTCCCTGCCCGAGGTTATCCTGGGGTTGGGCTTAAATGAGTCAATATTGTGACTGGCAGCAGGGAAAACCTTCCCAAACCAGGCAGGGAGGAGTCACTATCAGAGGTGGCACCCAGGGGCTCACAGCACCAGAACAGGGGCTGCCAGGTGATGCCCAGCACTGGCCCTTCCCACAGGCTGGCAGTGGGGTCAGAGCCACAGCCTCCTGCCCACCACATCCTGCCAGGATCCAGGCTCTGCTCTCCCTTTGGCACCTCACACCACAGCTCCTGCAGTGCAGGGCTCCTGGCCCAGCTCCTGGGGGCCTGGTTAAAGTCCACAGCAAAGCCCCAACCAAAGCCCCCTCCCTCGTGGGTGTTATTTGCTTTTTGCTTAATCTGTCCACTTTTTCCAGGAAATGGCTCATGCCCTTGAAATTTGAAACACGAACCCGAAGAGACCCAAAGGACCCTGCACAGAGCAGTGGCAGCGCCAGCTCTGACGGCACCAGCCACGGGGCCGTGGCGCAATGCGGGCGCTGGTGGCAGGGCCCAGCCGGGGGCACAGGCAGGGATGTTCCTCCCTTCCTTCCTCTGCATTTCCATGGGGACACTCAAGGAAGAGCTGGGCAGGAGATTTGGCACCGGTGGGGACCACTGTGCTGAATTCCTGGCACCTCCACACGCTTCTCCCACACCGTGGAAAGGCAGGACCGGGAGGCACCGGCACTGCCCCTGTAGGGGAAGCCCTCACCGATCCCAGCGCAGCCAAACCCCCCTCCTTCCCCCACCAGACGCCTCCAGAGCATCAAATCTCCCAGCTTAAATAAAACCAGATGCCAATAACATTTTCATAAGGTCACATGAAAATCCGGTGCCTCCAGGCAGTGAGACGGCTCCTGCCAGCGCTCGGGACCCGCAGTCCCCAGCTCGCACCCTCCAGCATCCCTCCCTGCCACAGGGATCTCTGCTGTCCTTGGGGTGACTGTCCCCTTGCTAAGTGACAAACAGCAGCTCAGAGAACCTCCTGCCTGCCTGGGACCAGAAAACTCCTCACACTCAGCAAAAAGACAGGGGAAAAGCAACGTGTGTGGAATCCAGAGCTGCCACCCGCTACCCTGCCCTGGTGCAGCCCAACCTGCCACCTCATGCATGGCCACCACCACCCTGGAGGGAGGGCCCTCTGCTTGACTGAGCTTTTTAACACTCAGATACGAGTCTGCTCAGTTTGGGATGGAAGTGGATGCCAAGGGGATGGGAAGGGGTGCTGCCCTCGCTGGCCATGCAGACCTGCCACCCATTCCGGCAGGAGGAGGATTCCTGCCCAGATTGTGGACAGAGGGACACACAAACAAGTCATTCAGCATCGCCTTCAATTAACGGGAGCTGCAAATGAGGTTGGTCACGTGCCGAACTTGTGATTCACAGCACTGAGCCCCAGGGAGCGGTGAAGGGCTCCGGCTCCACCGCGCGGATCCTGTGGGAGCAGAGCCTGGGGCAGCCAAAGAAATCCCGGGACTGTGTGTGTGTGTCCCTGGGGAGGCACAAGTGTCAGAGCTCCATCCCCGCTCCCCACTGTGCCACCAGCCCCCTGTGAAAGGTCCCACGTGCCTCAGGGGCCAGAAGGGACACATCCACGTGTCTGTGGCCAACACGGCACATGAGGCATGGTGACCCTCTGTGTCCCCATCCAGCTCATGGCAGGGCCATGGCAGTGGTGGCTCTTGGGTCCCAGAGCACTCAGCAAGCACTGGCACAGGGAGGGCTGTGCTTGTCTTCCCAAGCACTGGCCCTGGTGGAGTGTAGGGAGCCAGGAATGGGGGTGCCAGGGGCACCTCCTGCCCCCTGGGCACCTCCTGCCTCAGTGTCCAATGTGGGCTGGGATGGGAGGAGAGGCAGTGAGGGATTCAAATGCAGATGATGATTCCTCGCAGATGATTCCTTGCCAGGAGCAGCACCCAGCCTGGAGAAACCAGAGCATGGAGGAACCTCCATCCCAGGGAACAGGTGGGACATGGCAAACAGCCTGGCCTGCCTGAACCCAGCCTGCCCTCCCTGCCCACTGTCCAGACAGGGCTCAGCCACCGCTGTCCCTCCTGGTCACTGCATGCAGGAAGGAAACAGGATCTGTCCCAGCTTGCAGAGACCACATGGGATGAGCACAGCTCCCATGGGGTCAGGTTTTCCCAGACATAACCATTTACCCAGCATTAAATCACTCATCATGTGTGCTGGGGAATACGTCCTCACCTCCTCCTGGCTGCCACACACGGGCTCAGTCACTGCCAGCCAGCGGCTGCGCCGGAAAGCCATGGCTGGGACCTCCTGGAGCCGGCCCTGGCACAGGGCTCTGGCTGAGGAGTGGGATTCTGGAGCCAGACAGAAGCTGGCAGGGCTGGGAGAGGGAGGCAGAGACAGGGCCCGACACAAAGCGCCCAGACCCACAACTACGGGAGAGGGTTTTGGGTCAGGAGAGCAGCCACCCTCTCCCTCGCTTCCTGAGAGTCCCATCCCATGGGTGCCGTGGGTCCTGGGTGAGCAGAGAGGCTCTTTGCTGCCGCTGGAGCCGGGAGCTACGTCCAACCCTTCGGAAAGCCCAGCCTCAGCCCAGCCCCCCGATCCCAGCCTCTTCCCTGGAATGCAGAGCCCCCCGGACAGAGCCCCCAGACAAAGTGTTTACTGTACGAGCTGTGCGTTAACCGCTTCCCGACCGCCAGGAACGCTCCCGGCACCCGCTCCCCGCCACGGCCACGGCCGGGGGCACCTGCTCCCTACGGCCCTGCCCCCAAACAGGCATTAATTCCCTTGTGCTGATCCAGAGGGGACCATCAGAGGCCAGGGTGCCCTCGCTGTGCGGAGCCTGCAGCCCCCAGCCCCACGCTCCCACTGGCTCTGGGCTGCTGGAGTGGGTCAGGGGCCCACAGCTGGGTGTCCCACCAGAAAGAGCAATTTGCTGTGGGTGTCCTGCCCACGACCCACCGGGCTGTCCTGGGCACAGGGGTTCCCAGTGCCCTCTCGCCCGTCCTGCCACCTGTGGCACCGCCGGCTATCACCCTGCCCGGTGGGTGACCCGGCTCCCACGGCCACCCACCCGTCCCCAGCCAGGCCAAAACACCGCGGGAAGGAAGGGAAAAAATGCAAGCCTGTTTCCTAAAGGCTCTGGGAAAAAATGTTGCATTGCACGGGGCACAGCCAAAACCAACAGGGCTTGGCAGCGCGGCGCAGCCCCGGGCCAGGGAGCCCAGACAGCTCCTGCAGGATGTGGGATGAGGACAGACAGGCAGGGCAGGGGGACTCTGCAATGATCCCCCCATGCCAAGCACTCCCAGAGAGCTCCCATCACTGCAGGGGGGCAGCTGGAGGGGCCCATCCACAAAGGGCACTTCTCACACTGGGGATACTGGCAGAGCTGCCATGGACCAGCCGTGCAAGGAGGGAACAGAGCTGGGATCCGGCCCTCAGGGTGGATAGGGACAGACACTGCTCTAGTCCCTTCTGCCCCACAGGGAGCTCCAGGTGACCCCTCGTGGGGACCCAGGGCCAGGCCAACTCATGGATCATCCCGTAGTGGGATGCTGCTCCCCAGTTTCAGGGGACATGGATATGAAAGGGGAATACAGCATCCAGACCCATGGCAGGGGGCCACAATCAACATCTGCAAGAGGGTCCTGGGGCAGAGAGTAGGCAGAAAGTACAGGAAGCAGCTCTTCCAGCCCGGCCCTGCCTGTATCCCACTGCCCTGCCCGGACTGGCACAGCTCCTGGCAGAGCCCAGCACAGCACCCGGCTGGACCTGCCTGTGGGGGAAGCAGGTGCCCCGTGGCCTCTTTCCTGTTTCCTCCCGGCAGTGCAGGCAGAGCTCCCGGCAGCATCCCAGTGGAGGGGCAGCACAGGGGCCTCCGTGCAACAGGAGCTTCCCCAGCAGCTGGGACGTGTCCCCAGGGGCTGTTTTGGTGTCTGCAGGACTCCAGGCTGCCCCTCGGTCCAGGGGCACATTGCAGCCAGGGGGGCACAGCAGGTGGTTCCCCACTTCAGCATGTGTAGTGCCACTTGGCCGTGGCACTGCTGTGTCCACAGTGGGTAAGGATGGCACAAATGTCAGCCACGTGTACCAGGTCTCCTGCAGCCCTGCTCCCTCCCTGGAACACACTCCCTGCATTCCCATCCTTAGGCTCATGGAATGGTTTGGGCTGGAAGAGACTTTAAAGACCACTTACTAGACCAGGTTGCTCCAAGCCCCGTCCCCCCTGGCTTTGAACACTTCCAGGGATGGGACATCCAGAAATACTCTGGGCAACCTGTGCCAGTGCCTCTCCACCCTCACAGGGAAGAATTTCCTCCTATCGTTTAATTTAAATCTCCTCTTTTCAGTTTAAAACCCTTCCCCTTGCCCTGTAACAACCTACCCCTGTAAAAGTCACTCTTCACAATTTTTGCAAGCTCCCTCTAAGTATGGAAAGGTCCCTGACGAGCCCCGTCCCGCAGCCTCAGCTCTCATCGAGCGAGCAGGGAGCGAACTGGTGCCAACAGGGGGGTTGTGCCACTACCACTGTCAGGGAGAAGGACCCCCGGGCTCCCACCCCGGGCACGCACCCAGTGCCGCCGCTCCGCCGCCTCACCTGGGGGGTGGAGGCTCTCCTGGATGGCCTCGACGTCGGCCAGGTCGGTGCAGATGCCCTGGCCGTGCATGAGGGTGCGGAGGGGCCGCGGCTCTCCGCGGGGCGGGTAGCAGCGCAGCCCCGCTCCGCAGCGGGCGGTGTAGACGCCGCAGGCGGTGCCCCGGGGCAGCGCGCAGGTCGCGCAGCACCCGCAGCCCGGCTCCCGCACCAGCTCCGCGCAGCCCTGCGGCGCCTTGCACCGCGCCAGCCGCTCCTCCGAGCACGGCGGGCACTGGATCGCCTCCTCGCCGCCGCCCGGCCGCGCCGCCGCCGCCAGCAGCGCCAGCACCACCGGCAGCACCGGCAGCGCCGGCAGCCCCGGCCCCGGGCGCATGGCGGCCCCGCTCCGGCCCCGCTCGGCTGGCGGCGGGCGCGGGGCGGCGGCGGCCGCTTTATGCGGCTTTATGCGGCCCCTGGCCACACCTCCCGCCGCCGCCACCGGGGCCACCGGCGGGGCCGCCCCCGCCGCCACCGGGGACCCACCGGGCAGCGACGCTCCCCGCGGGCGGCGGCCGCACCGGCACCGCCGGCGGCTTCAGCAGCGGGGCCACCGGCGGGGCGGCTCCGGCGCCGGGCAGAGCGGAGAGCCGGCCCGGAGACCCCCCCCGGTCCCGCTCCCCTTCTCAGACCACCCGCCGCCCCGACACTCTGCCCGGTCCCGAGAGCAACCGGGATAAACTGGAGACACCCACACACCGTGCGGGGCTGCACTGCGGGGGTTGCGGGCAAGACCCCCGGGGTGGGCTCCGGTCGCGGCGGGCCCCGGGCGGAAGCGAAAGCGTTGCTGGCAACGGCACATCCCGGGCGGTTCGACCCCGGTCTGCCCGGGACGGCCCCGCCGGGTCCCCGCGCCCACCTGCCCCCAGTTCCCCGCACCCGCGCCCCCCGCGGCCCCCGCCCCGCACAGCCCGGGATAGGTTGAAGGCTGCCGGCACCTAGTGGCTACTCGGGAAAAGCGGGAGCGGGCGGGACCCCAGGGAGTCCCGGCATCCCCCCGGGACCCCGGTCCCGGCAGTCCCCGCAGCACCGGGAGGGGTCGGCACGGCGGGAAGGGGGAAGATGGCGAGGAGCGGCCACTGTTCCCGGAGGAAAGGTCCCCGAGCATCACCCGGGGCTGGTGACCCCCAAGCTGCGCCCTGGGGCATCTCAGCCAGCACCGGGCTTGGAGCAACTGGTCTGAGTGCGGCAAGAGGGTCGTGGGCACTGCAGGGAGGTCTTGGACATGGCGGGGGGGGGGCCCTGTTGGGCCCTGGTGTGGGGGTCAGTGTAGTGGGTGGGACAAGAGGAGCAGAGGTGCCTGCAATGCAGGGCCTGGGCTGAGAACCCCCAACTTGTGTCATGGGTGAGCACATCTAATGCTCAAATTGGTGTCTTGAGGCTTGAGTGCCAGCACGGGTGGCACGGGTGGCACTGCCACAGGTGCTCTCAGGAGAATCTTATCTCTCCTGTGCGGGTGAGCTGGAGAGCACCAAGGGCAGGCAGGACAGGGACAGGCAGGGTCTGTGTCCCCCACTCTCCCCAGCCCCCCTTCTCCCATCTCAGCCCCAGCAGGGGCTTCACAAGGCATCGTCACATGGTGCTGCTCTGAGCCCCTGCCCTGCCTGGCACTGTGGCCATGACTTGGGGCAGAGGCAGCAGCCTTGACTCGGTGTCCCAGTAGGGACCAAACCCAAACAGGTGCCTGGCCCCGCTCGGGCTGCATCACCTTATCAGGCCTTGGCAGCGCCGCGCGCCCACTGGGGAGGCTGTTGTGTCTGCGGGCAGAGGCAGTGCCAGCATCCCCCTCTCTGCCCAGGCACTGCTCCTCCAGGTCCCTGCCCCAGCACCATCCTGTGGGACGGAGCGGGGCCGGGCTGGTGCCCCCCACAGCCGTGCTGCCCCCACCCCAACCACAGCCCTGGCCCACGGAGGGGGCTCAGTGCTGGTGTTTGGTGCTCGGTGCAGCCCAGCTCCCCGTGATGGGACAGCCCTGTGCCCCCACCCCGGTGCTCAGCACCCGCCGGATGCGGTCCGTGGGGTGCGGGTGCCGGGGCGGGCGAGGGGCGTGTCAGGGGCCGCTGTGATAACTGCGGGCGCCGTGCCGGGACCGCGGGCGCAGACGGAGCAGGGAGCAGGAAGAGCCAAGGACCCCCATCCTGGGCGGCAGCCAAGCCCAGAGGCAGTGCCATGGGGTCCGGCAGCCCCCGGGGCCTCCTCCGCACCCTCTGCATCCTCCTGGTGCTGGCCGGGCGCCTGTGCCCTGCCACGGCCCAGTGGTTCTACCTGGGCTCGGAGGACACCACCCCAGATCCTGGCACCAGCCTCAGCACCCCCACCCTGGATGGGCAGGAAGGTAGGAAGGGTGTGATGGGGGCAGCACCCCAGATTCCTGCACCTCAGCGTGGAGGGGGCACTTGGAGGGTGGAGGGTGAGGTGTGGGGTGCTGTGCTCTGGGGCTGCTGGTGGCACTGCTGTGGCAATGCTGGGTGGCAGGTGCTGGGAACTGGGAGTGCTGTGCCACCCCAGTCCCCCTCCAGCCTTGACGCCTTTTGCCCCATCACCTCTTTTCTCCTGCAGATGCAGAGACCAGCATGGAGCCCACGGGGAAGGTGCTGCTGAGCAAACCCCCTCTGGTGACGGCCCCCAGACGCCGGGACCACCTTGCCAGGGGGCCAGCGAAAGGGCCAGGCCATGCCCCACCACGCACACGAGGCCAGGTGCCTTTCCCTGGGCAGCATCCCCCCTCTGGCTCCTCCAGCCCTCCCAAAACTCCCCAGCTGCTGCTGGGCTCCTTGCCATGTCCTTCCCCTTGTCTGTGCCCAGCCCGGGCACTGTGCCCTGCTCTAGCCCCGAGCGTAACTCCCCTTGGAAAGGAGTCACAGCAGCTCCCGGTGTCCTCCCACATGGCACAGCCCCACAACAGCACTGGGGCTGGGCCCCCACCCCAGGCTGGGGGCAGCCACAACTGCAGGAGTGTCCCACCTGCCCCCCTGGACCCCCCCAAACCCTGTACTGAGCACTCCCTGTCCACCCCAGCAGCGCCGACCCACAGCCGCCCCGGAGATCTTCGAGGGAAGCGCGGTGGAAGAGGAGTTCCTGCAGATCCAGGTGATGGAGGGGTCCTGGTCCCCAGGGGGTGAGAGGGGCAGCCTGGGATGGACACCTTGGCGAGTGGGAGGGACTGGCAGGGAGGGACAGGGATGGTGCTCGAGGGTCTCACACTCAGCCCTTCCTCTCCTCCACACAGACCACAGCGAAGGGGCTGTCCCGGGGGGTGCCCCCTGCCCCAGAGACGGACCCTGCCCTCCAGGTGAGGGGTGGGCACAGGGCACCACTGTTGGACCCAGCAGCCGGGCTCAGATCCCTCAGCCTACCTCTCTTTCCCTCTCCAGGTGCAAAACGCCTCCGGCTGTGTTTGCCCCGCACGTCCCGGCCCTCCCGGCCCAAAGGTGGGGTGATCCTCCCCAGGGAGGGGAAGGGGTGTGAGGGGACCCACAAGGACACGCTGCGAGATGCTCTTTTGTCTGTGCAAAACCCTTTGTGCTCAGGATTTGGACTGTGGCTCTGGGGTCTGAGCTGGGGGGTGACTCAGCCACGGGCAGGGGGGCCGCAGGTCCCCGTGGTGGGCTCCAGTAGAGGGAAGTTCTAGGAGCCCGGAGTCACGGTCTGTCTGTCCTCAACAGGGAGAGAGAGGTGACCGAGGGTACCCGGGAGAGAGAGGCCAGCCTGGAATCTCAGGGGACAGAGGGAAGCCCGGCAGCCCAGGACAGCCAGGTCACCAGGGTCCCCGGGGCCCCCCGGGTCCTCCGGGACCCCCAGGGCCGCCGGGACCCCCAGGTACCTGGGGAGCCAGGAGCCCACCCGCGCCTGCCGCCCTCCCCGAGGGATCGGAGAACGAGGTGAGCGCTGGGGCGGGGACACGGCGGGTGATGCGGGTGCTGCCTGCGGTGTCACTCCTGGCGGGACTGGCAGGGGACAGGGAGGGCTGGGACACGTGCCCACCATGCAGGTGGGCAGCCCAGGGGAGGGGGCCAGGCCATGGGACACTGCAGTTCACTGATCCTGCTCTCTCTCCTCTCCCTCCAACCTGACGAGCAGCTGAGACCCTCCAGCCCTGTGGGAAACCCGGGACCCCCAGGCCCCCCCGGGCTGCCCGGCATGCCCGGACCCCCAGGCTACCCAGGCCATGATGGCCCCCCGGGGGTCCCTGGGCGGGAGGGAAAGCCGGGACCCCCCGGCCCTCCAGGAGCTGTGGGACCACCCGGTTTCCCCGGGGCTGAAGGAACTCCAGGGTCTCCAGGCTCGGCTGGGCCAGATGGACCCCCGGGGGCACCAGGGCTCCCAGGGCCTCACGGTCCCCCCGGGGTGCCAGGGCATGAAGGACCCCCCGGTCCCACAGGACCTGCATCACTCCCTGGCAAACCGGGGCTCCGAGGTGAGCCAGGATTCCCAGGACTAAAGGTAAGGGGGTCCCAGCCCAGCCCATCCTCAGTTCTGGGGTGGGATGGGGCTCTTGGGCTCACTGATCCCTTGCCCTGCCCCGGGGAGAGCAGCCCCCAGCACTGAGCCCTTGGGGGGCTCTGGGGCAGCCCCAGCCCTGCCACTGTGGGGTCTGGGGGCACACGGGGGCTCATCCCCCACGCTCACCATCTTGTGCCGTGCTCCCACAGGGCGAGAAGGGCGAGTATGGACTGCCAGGCATGCCAGGAAACCCTGGCCGGACCGGAGAGACAGGACCCCCCGGCATGCCCGGTCTCATGGGGCCTCCAGGACCACCGGGGGACTACAGGGTGAGTAGGGGGCCCTGGGCTGCAGGTACTGGGGTGGGGGCACCCCACACTCATCCCAATGTCCCCTCCTTGCAGTGTGACTTGCAGCGCCACGGAGGGCACCACGGGTTGGCCGGGCCGGGCCCCAAGGTGAGCTGGGCAGTGGGCACTGTGGGCAGGGGTCCTGGCAGGGGGTGGGTGGCACCCTGGGGCATGAGACACAGCACAGTGAGGGGGCCTAGGGGGCCAGGGGACCCTCAGAGCTGAGTGCTGACAGGATCTCCCACTTTTCCTTCCAGGGAGAAAAGGGCGACCCTGGAGAGCCGGTTTGTAGCCACGAGCAGTGGTGGCAGGGGGGGACTGGCTGGGGGGTGTCCCCATCCCCACACCTGAGTGTGCACCCCAGAGTCCCCTGTGCTGCCTCTGCTCCCCCAACACCCTTTGCCTCACCCTGGAGGCAGCACCAGAGACCCTAAATGGGCTGAGGTGCAGGGTGGGGAGCGAGTGACACCATCCCCTGTGGCACATGTGAACACACACAGGCACACACGTGTGCATACGTGTGCCAGCATGCAGTGCAACCACAGACACACCCAGCATCCCCTGTCCCCAGCACCCAGCTCAGGCTCTAATCCTGCCTCTCTCTTTGCCTCACCCAGGGGTGCTGCTACGGGGAACAGGGGTGCAAACCAGGCCACCTCCCCTTCCCCAGCACCGGCAGCCAGCCTGGCTCCTGGGGGTCCATCAGAGGGTACCAGACGGTGAGTGCTCAGTGGGAGGGACCCCAGCCCGGCTTTGGGGACATGGTTCACCCCGCCAGCCACCCCATAGGGTAGTCCCAGCTGGGGTGGAGGAATGGAAGATGGAGATCACTCTCAGTCTTTTCCCTTTGTCTCTGCAGGACAGCAAAGAGGAAGCAGAGATTTACGGAGCGATCATCCCTCACGTGAGAGTCACTGCTGGGTCTGCGCTGCCCCAGCCTGGGGACGTTCAACCCTGGGAGGGGACGGGAGCAGGAAGGATGAGGGACAGCAGTGGGGTGTTTTACAGCTGCCCTACAAAAGGCAGCACCAAAACAGCCTGATTTCCACACTGCTCTCCTGCAGGGTCTTCGAGGTCCCCCCGGGCACCCCGGCCCCCCTGGACCCCCAGGCCCCCCTGGACCACCAGGTTTCCTCTACCTCAACGTAAGGCCCAGCGTGGGTGTGCACATGCTTGTGTCAGAGCACACCCACGTGTGAGTGTGCACAGCACCAGGGCTCCCCCAAACCTGCCTGCCTTTGCTTCCAGAGGGTGTACCCGGTCCGTGCCCAGCCCCCCTGCAAGCAGCCGGTAAGCCATGGCCTCCCTGTCCCTGAGAGTCCCCGTCCCCTCCCCGTGCACTGGGAAGGGTGCCCCTCTCCTTGTGCCCAGCAGGAGTAACAGCCCCGGTTTTCCTTCACAGGCGGCCCCAGACCCAGGTTGGGCAGCAGGTGAGGGCGTTTCCCAGGCGTTCCAGGGGCTCCCCGTGTGTCCCTGCAGGGCCAGCTCCCACGGGAGCACCCAGGCCCTATACTGGGACACTTTGTGACCCTCCACCTTCTCTGGGCTCTCCAGATGCCAACACCCCTCAGACGGAGCCGTCGGACTGCCGCTCTGATCCCCGGGTGTGTCCTGGCTGCGGCCACGGGTGAGCCCCCCCCCAGCTCTCCCAGACCCCACAGCAGGGCCCTGACTCTCTGCGTCCCCCCAGCGCCAGACGTGGGTCTTCAGGTCCAAGGGGCTGATGGTGAAGGCGAGCGGTGCCGTGCCCGAGGGGAGCCTGGTCTATGTGCAGGAGGGGAGCAGCGCCTTCCTCCGGACCCCCGCTGGCTGGAGCCGCCTCCTGGTACCGTGGGGGTCCCTCGAGGGGCTGGGGGGGGCAGGATCCAAGGGTGGATTTGGCGCTGGGAAGGAGCAGGTTTCCCCTAACCTGTCCCTCTGCTCGTGTCATCGAGCAGTTGGAGGATTCACAGTCGGTCTTGGCTGGTGATGACCCTTCTGCCTCCACCCCACGGTACCAGGTGAGGGGGGTGTGAGCAGATGGGGGGTCTGCTCATGTCCCTGCAGGGAGACAGAGACTTCCTCTGCCTCCTGTGGAGGACAGACAGCATGGGACTGTCCTCTCCCTCTTCCTCTCCCTCTCTTCTCCATCCAGGAGGCAAAGCGGGTGCAGACAAGAGGTCCCGACACAGTGTCACCTGTGCAGTCCCCAATGGACTCGCTGGTGAGCCCTGCTCAGGGTCTAGCCATGCTGGGAGGGACGTGCCATGGGGATGGGCTGGGTGTCAGCAGGGCAATGCCAGCCTGGGCATGCCCAGAGCCTGGGGTCTTGTTGATCTGGGCAGGGTGTCACCCACCCATGGCACAGGAATGGATGTCCCCAGACTGACCTGAGCTCTGTTATTCCAGGTCAAGAAGGAGAAGGGACAAGGGCTGCCCCAAATCCCACCAACCACCACCACCCCACAGATCCCATCTGTAAGGAATGCCTGGCCCCTGTGGGTGGGAGAAAGGGTGGAGGTGCCCAGGGGACCCCCAATCCCGACCAGCCCCCCCAGGAGCCTCAGACTCCCTGGGAAAGGGGGGAACAGAGCCCCAACACCTCCTGGCTGCCCCCCAGCTCCGCCTGGCCGCCCTCAACGTGCCCCTCTCCGGCGACATGAGCGGGATCCGGGGGGCCGACCTGCAGTGCTACCGGCAGTCCCAGGAGGCCGGGCTGTACGGCACCTTCCGGGCCTTCCTGTCAGCCCCCACCCAGGACCTGGTGTCCATCGTCAAGAGGACAGACAGGACCCTCCCCATCGTCAACCTGAAGGCAGGTACCCCCGTCCCTTGGAGGAGCTGCAGGTGACAAACCCCCCTCCCAAGCCCTCAGTGAGCTGTGGTGGGTGCGGGACCCCCGCCCAGTCCTGCTCTGGGGCTGCTGCACCCCGGCCTTGCTCGGTGCTTTTGGGGAGCCGCCAGAACTGAGAGCGAGTTGCTGCCCACACGTGGTGGGGACAAGGGCACCCCCCGGCCCCTGGCTCAGCACCACGGCTCGTGCCCACAGGGGCAGCTGCTGGCCAAGTCCTGGAGCTCCCTCTTCGAGGGTCGACCCGGTGCCACCCCAGGGAGTCCCATCTACTCCTTCAACGGGCGCAACATCCTGACGGATCCCCTCTGGTGAGTCCTGAACGGTTCCACCCCGGCGTGGGAGGGCAATGGGGGGATCCCTGCCCGCTCAAGCACAGGAGCAAAGAGCTGGGGGTGCCCCGAGGTGCCCCGCTGACCCCATGCCCACCCGCAGGCCCCACCGGCTGGCCTGGCACGGCTCCACGGCGCGGGGGGGCCATGCCCGGCGCCGGGACTGCCAGGGCTGGCATGGCTCCGGCATGGCCGAGGGCATGGCCACCCCCCTGGGCCAGGGCCGGCTGCTGGCCGGGCACCGGCACAACTGCTCCACACCCCTGGCCGTGCTCTGCGTCGAGGTGGCCTTTCCCTACCGGCACATGTGGTGACAGTGGGGACACCAGGACATGTGCTTCAGGCAGCCCCATGGGCCTGGGAGCTCTGTGGGCAGCGCTGGGGCTGTGCAGGAGCACTGAGGGGATGCCAGCCTCATAGCCAGGCTGTGCCATCCCCGTCTGTGCCATCCCATGGACCCCTGTGCCATGGGGTGATGCCAGGCTGTGCCCACAGCCTCCCTTGCACCCACAGTGATGGCACTCAGAAATAATAAAGACACACAAACGTTTTTTAAGACACCATGCTCTGTTCTGGGGGAACATGGCTGGCCACAGGGAGGGGCCAGAGGGACATGTGGCCACCTGGGAATGGGGAGAGGGGCTGGAGGAGGTGCTGGGAGTGGGCTTCAGTCCCCTTGGGATTGGCAGAAACTGGGAGGGGACACTGCAGGGACAGGGATGGCACAGGGCTCCATGTCACTGAGGTCAGTGTTGTGTCCCCAGAAGCTGAGTGTATCCCATCCTTATGCATCCCAAAGTGTCCACGGGACTGCCCAGCATATCCCAGTGATTCCCAGCGTGTCCCAGTGGGTCCCCAGGGCCTGTTCCCTAAATGCCAGCGATTCAACTTGCACTGTGTCCCAGTGTATCCCAGTGATTCCCACTGTGTCCCAGTGTATCTCCGAGGATCCTTAGGGCTCGCCCAACGTGTCCCAGTGTACCCCAGTACACCCCGAGCTCCCCCAGCGTGTCCCAGTCCATCCCAGTTCATCCCAGTCCATCCCACCCCCAAAGCTAACGGCTCTCACTGTCCCCGCCCCTTTGCTCCTCTATTGGTCGGTTCCGCTGCCCGTCTCGCCGCTCTCCCTCCCGAGTGGCCGGTTTGAATGCGCGGAGCGGCCTCTGATTGGCCAGCGGGAAGGGGGCCCCTCCAGCCGTGTTCCCGCCCCTGCACTGTGATTGGCGGCCGGCGGGACCCCCCGCGGGCGGGGATTGGTGGAGCGTTTCGGCGGGACGAGCGGAGGTTTGAAAGGGTCGTTAGCGCCGCCATTGCCGCCTCAGCCTCTTCAGCCTCTTCAGCCGCCGCCATCGCCACCTCCACCGTCATGGAGATCGCGCAGCCCCTGTCGGCCCTCCGGGTGCGTCCGGCGACCGCCGCCGACCCTGCTTCGCGACCCCCGACCCCGCGGGCCTTCGGGTTCCCTCGCCCTGTCGTCCCCCTCGGTGTTTCGGGCTCCGCCGTAGCTCCCTCCGGACCACCTCAGAGTCTCCCCTCAGCCGCCCTCAGCGCTCCGCGGCCCCTCTCAGGGTCTCCCTGGGCTCCCTCAGGGTGATGCCGGGCCCTATTATGGTCTTCCCGGGCCCTTTCAGCCATCCCTCCTCAGGGTCTCACCGACCCTTCCTCAATTCCTCCCCCCCTTCCCTCCCCGGCCCCTGGGCTCCCTCAGGTTCTCCCCCAAAACCCCCTCAGGGTCTCCCCGAGCCCCTCTCTCCGCCGCTTCCCCCAGCCCTCCGTTCCTCTGCGATTTCCCCCATCCCCGTTCTCTCGGGTCTCTCCCCCGGCCTGACCCCCTCGTTCCTCCCCCTCCCTTCCCACAGCCCGCGGACGAGAACGCCCGGCCGCACAAGGCCGATGGCCCCAAGAAGCTCTCGGTGGAGCACATCTACCAGAAGAAGACGCAGCTGGAGCACATCCTGCTCCGGCCGGACACCTACATCGGCTCCGTGGAGCAGGTCACCCAGGTAAGGGGCATGGGGGGCGCGGGGCTGAGCCCCCCGAGCACCTCAGGGCAGGCGGAATGGGGGGGGGGGCATTATCGGCTGTTTACAAAGCACGAAACATCTACTTATCAATCACAAAACATCTGCTTTACAAACGGGTGGCACGGAAGAGAGGCTGTACCCTGGGCACTTTACGAAGTTCTTCCTTTTCTTCCAGCAAATGTGGGTTTTTGATGAAGACCTCGGCCTCAACTGCAGACAAGTGACCTTCGTGCCTGGCTTGTACAAAATCTTTGATGAGATTCTGGGTAAGGTGGCAGATCTCCCCCAATCAGTGAGTGGCATGTTATTAACGAGGGTTGAATGCCTACGAAAGTGGATCTAAACAGAAGAACTTATCAAGAACTCATTACCCCTACTTAATAGCAAGCCATTCATGGGAAACAAACAAAAAGACCAACCCAATTTCAAAAATTCAATTACAAACCTGATTTCATTCAGCCCAGACTCCTGTTAACGGTTGGACTTGGTGCCCTCACAGAGGTCATGTCCAACCTGAATTATTCTGTGATAATTTGTAGAACTCCTCTTTGCAATTTGGAAAATATTTTCGTGCCAAGATGATTATTGGTGACATTGCATTGATTTTTGTGCTCACTCTACTGAAACACTTCATAGTTCTGTCTCCATTGAGAATGTAATAAAGTAACAATATTCTCTTTCCAGTCAACGCCGCAGACAACAAGCAGAGGGATAAAAACATGTCATGCATTAAAGTCACAATTGATGTGTAAGTTTTATTTCATTGTTGTTTGTTGCCTCCAGCTGTTCTGCAGAGCTGGGGTGGCACTGCAGGGACTGATCTGAGTTACCTCAAATTTAATCCACTAGCTGTGAAAGCCTTTCTCTTTGCTCAGTTCTCTGCTCTCTCACAGAGGGCTGACAGGGCAAACGGCTGCTTTTTCATTGCTGCTGTTTTCCATCTCTCCCTGCCTTTTTATCCTGATTGAGCACAGGCAGAGGGTTTTGTGTGTGTCCGTTTCAGAGCAGATCTGGGGATTTCTGTGTTGCCTGTCCCCCCTCTGCTGGCAGCTGCTGCACTTGCTGAGTACAGATTTGCTCCCGATGAAACAGTGCCTTTCCCCAGAGCCTTTCTATAACTTGCTTCACAGCTCGGTCATTTGCAGCCTTAAAAACACACTTTTTGTGTTGTTTTGTTGTTTGTTTTTTTTTTCCCCCTAGAGAGAATAACACAGTCAGTGTGTGGAATAACGGGAAAGGTATCCCAGTTGTTGAGCACAAAGTGGAGAAGGTCTATGTGCCTGCTCTGATCTTTGGACAGCTGCTGACATCCAGCAACTACGATGACAACGAGAAGAAAGTCACAGGTGGGGAAGAAGTTGCATTACTGAGCTTGCAGGACATTGTTGCTTGCTGACAGTTGCCTTTGGATTGTGCTGAAGTGGGCAAACTCCCGTTAGTCTGGGATTCTTTTAGATAATTCTGGGCAAAGACAGTAACACAAATCTGTGTTCCTTCTAATTCCAGGGGGGAGGAATGGTTATGGAGCCAAACTGTGCAACATATTCAGCACAAAATTCACTGTGGAAACTGGATGCCGTGAATACAAAAAGTTATTCAAGCAGGTAAGAGCACTTCTCATTTCAGGGAGGTTATACCTGAGGTTTTCAGGTGAGACTCTCAGTTTTATTTCAAAAATCTAGGCACACCTTGCATTCAGTGCACCGGGTTTAGAGTAAATATAATATATAATTCAAAGGAGCAATGAAAGTAGCAGAGAGCATCAAAATCTGGTTTTCAGCCAGAGTTTTTTGTTGAATTTGAAAGTATCTAAAACTCAAACCAAGCTTACTGCTTTTAAAAACTACGGTAGTTATTTGCGTGTGCTTGACTTGCAACTCACAAAAGCTCCTTTCCTCAGACCTGGACAGACAACATGGGAAAGGCTGGAGAAATGAAGCTGAAATACTTTGATGGAGATGATTACACCTGTGTCACTTTCCAACCTGATCTGTCCAAGTTCAAAATGACAGTTTTGGATAAGGACATCATAGCCCTGATGTCTCGAAGAGTGTATGATATTGCTGGGTCCACAAAGGATGTCAAAGTTTTCCTGAATGGACAGAGGCTGCCTGTAAGTGAGCATTGAAAAGAAACACAAACATCTGCATTTCTTGTGCCATTTAAGCAGCGAGGCTGTGCTGAAGCCATCCCCTGTCATCGATGTGCATTAAGTATTTATGGGAGCTCTTATCAACCAGTTGTCTGCTCTCACCCCTGTGCAGGTGAAAGGATTCCGCAGCTATGTGGACCTCTATCTGAAGGATAAGGTTGATGAAACTGGGAATGCACTTAAGGTTATCCACGAGGAAGTCAATTCCCGGTGGGAAGTGTGTTTGACTTTGAGTGAGAAAGGCTTCCAGCAAGTCAGCTTTGTCAACAGCATTGCCACCACAAAGGTAACCTCTCAGTGTGTTTAGTCAAGCCAGGGGCAAATTCTTCAACATGAATACTCTTGGCTTTTTCTAAGTTGTATGTATTCTGGTGAAAAACTGTTAATGTTGCAAAGACTGTGCTAAAAGTTTTCAGTAGATATGTGTAGTTTTGTGGGGTTTAATGGCCTTACCCTGAGTCCTTGTCCTGTTTCCCTTAGGGTGGCAGGCACGTTGATTACGTGGCTGACCAGATCGTGACCAAACTCATTGATGTTGTGAAAAAGAAGAACAAAAATGGAGTTGGGGTGAAGCCTTTCCAGGTACAACATCAGAATTTCCCAATGGGAAACACAAACTCAAGTGTTGCTGTAAATTGTAACTCCAGCTTAATGCAAAACTGTGTTGATTTGACTAATTACACATTTCCATTGCACAGACAGTAGATATAAGGTTGCTGATTATAAAAGTCTCACACTGTCCAGTTTAAGCCAATTCTCTTTGCTTTGCTGATGTATTTTTTAATCACTCTTAAGTCAGTGTAAATGCACTAAAACCCAGTATCTGTTGGAAAACAGCCATTTAGGCTGGGAGGTGCTGATTCCTTGAGATCCCAAATCATTTGACATTGTTCATGAATGTTCATTAACTGTCCAAAATTCTTTTAGAACATTTTGGAAGATCCCAAACCCATGACTGATGGGTGAGCTGAGCCTGTACATTGTGTGACCCTTGTTGTATTTAACTACAGGTGAAGAACCACATGTGGATTTTCGTGAATGCCTTAATTGAAAACCCAACCTTTGACTCTCAGACTAAGGAGAACATGACTCTGCAGGCAAAGAGCTTTGGGTCCACCTGTAAACTGAGTGAAAAATTCATTAAGGGTGTAAGTAGTGACATACCTGGACAACCAGGATGTCTGTAAAACTTTGTAGCAAAAAATTCCATCATTGTTGCGGCTTTTCCCACAGCTGTTTGGGCTTGGTTTCTGTATTGCAGGCAGTTGGCTGTGGCATTGTTGAAAGTATCTTGAACTGGGTAAAATTTAAAGCTCAGAGCCAGCTGAATAAGAAATGTTGCACTGTGAAACATTGCAAGATTAAGGGTGTCCCCAAGCTGGATGATGCCAACGATGCTGGTAAGTGCTTGACATTCCAAGTCATTCAAAAACAGTTAAAACTTGTTTGTTAAATGAAAGATTTGTCCCCTAAGGAAAAAGTGAGAAAACCTGTAATTATAGTTTTACCCCCATTTCATGGTCCTGTTTACTATGCTTATCCCCATTTCTGTGTGCAGTGCAACAAAACGTGTGTTAGAAGATATTTATCATTCAGTTGTGAGTGTGCAGGCTTCAATTTCGCTTCTTAATTAGAAAACTGACTCCATTTTCTTCTTTTTTAGGCAGCAAGAATTCTCTAGACTGTACGCTGATCCTGACTGAGGGAGATTCAGCCAAAACTCTGGCTGTCTCTGGACTGGGAGTGATTGGCAGAGACAAATATGGAGTGTTTCCTCTTCGTGGGAAAATGCTCAACGTCAGAGAAGCCTCTCATAAGCAGGTTGGGTGGAAAATGGTTACAGTTACGTGTTGGAAGGTGTGGTGTGATTTGTGTAATGAGCTGGTGCAGCTGCACACCTGGAGCCCTGGAACTCCAAGGTGAAGTGTCTTAAACAAGGTGAGAGTCTGCTCTCACCTCAAGCCTGGTTAAGTGGCAGTATTGATTAAGTCCTGTCTGATGTTTTGCCCAAGGGGATGATGTTTGTGTTGTGGACTGGAAAATGTTTGGAATTATCTGGAGTAATTTAACCACTAAAAGCAATAAGTTTCTAAACAGCAAAAAACCACCTATAAGAGAACTCAGCCAACTATTCACTTACAGATAATTTTATACTTTCTTGAGCTACATTTTGAGTCTGAAGGACAAGTTTTTATTCTGGGTGATGTCTTTCAGATTATGGAAAACGCCGAAATCAACAACATCATCAAGATTGTGGGTTTGCAGTACAAAAAGAACTATGAAGATCAAGAATCTTTAAAGACTCTTCGCTATGGAAAGATCATGATCATGACAGATCAGGTTAGGTTCATTTAAATTGAAAGTTTTGAGTAGATAATAATTAACACTAAAATAAAGAGGAAAATCGTGCTTTCCTCCCACTGTTGCACCTAATTCTTTGTGTTTGTTTCTTTTTCTCATTCTATATTTTAGTGGGTCATTTCAGCCACAAAACAAAAAAGTAGAGGGGGGACTAACATCACCAAACAGCTAAAGTCTGCTGATTCAAGGTCCTTGAGCAGTCCTTGACAGCTTTTTTCACCAAAAATCTGCCTTTTTGGTTTCTCTCAATTTTCAGCAGTTAAACAACACGAGGTCACCTTTTTAGAAGTGAGTTAATAGGGTCAGATAGGTGGAATTATAGAACCATTTGCTGTTAAGCCAACAATTTTGAATCCCATCATGCCCCCTGATAAAATAGGCTTTTCCTTTTTAATTCAGGATCAGGATGGATCACACATCAAAGGCTTGCTGATTAATTTCATCCATCACAACTGGCCATCTCTTATAAGACACAACTTTTTGGAAGAATTCATTACTCCCATCATAAAGGTGAGGCTTGGGGGATGATCAGGTGAACGAGTGAGGATTCACTGCTCCAAATCTGCCTCTCATTTCACAGTTAAAATATTTCTCTGTCACAGGCCTCTAAAAACAAAGAAGAAATTGCATTCTACAGCATTCCTGAGTTTGAAGAATGGAAAAGCAGTACACAGAACTACAACTCATGGAAAATCAAGTACTACAAAGGTTTGTAAAAAATTAATATAGCGAAATTCAGTGGTCCAAGTCAGAGCATTGATTATTCAGGTCAGTCTTGCTTTGCAGAAAGGTTTGGATCTCCTAAGATATTCCAATTACACTTCAGATATCTACCCGAGTTACAGACAAAATCCAAAAGTACAATGTGCCACTGCTCACTGAATTGTAATTCTTATGACTTTTGTGATGCATCTCATTCTGAAGTTTTCAGAAAGTCATCTTCACACTGTCCATTCATATGACACATCACAGAAACTGGGCAGAGCAAAACATTTCTTTGAACTGCAACTCAATTTAAGCAAAAAGTCGTTAGGATTAACTCTGCTGTCCCTGCAGGTTTGGGTACCAGCACATCGAAGGAGGCCAAAGAATACTTTGCAGATATGGCAAGACACCGAATTGGCTTCAAATATTCTGGCCCTGAAGATGATGCTGCGATCACCCTGGTAACTAACACTTGATTTAATTGCTGACTTACTACCTTTGGTATTTCACCTTGTGGAGTGCTCTGTATTTTCTCTTAAAATGCTCTTGGAGGCCCGTGGGCTGGAGACAATCTCTGTGTTACCAAGGCTACGGATTTAGTCGAACCAGGAGCAGCAAATCTGCCCCCAGACCTCAGGCCAAGAGTAGCCTTTTAATGATGGGCTTTAAATATAGCTCAGAACAAACTAATCACTACAAACCAATTGGCATTTTCAGGCACAATAGTAAATATTTCTCGAACATTTTTCTGCGTGTTCTGCTGCAGTTTGCTCCAAGTTAGATCTCCCCTTTTCCCCTCCAGTGCAAAACAGTGGATTAAAACAGTCCTGGTTTCTGGGAACTTCACCTAAGGGAGCCCTTGGCTCAAACATTCAGAGCTGTTAGGCAATGCCAAAAAATTGACTTTTCCCACAAAATATTAATTTCTGTTTTAGTTCTCTTCTAATATATCAAAACCCCACAAATTTAAAACTAACCGCTCTGTCTCCTACAAACTGGTGGAAATTATGCTCTTAACATGTTAAACTACAGAAACCTTTTATTGCACTTCTTGAGCTCTTAAGCCAGCCTGTTTAGCACGCTATTCTCCTGGGCCAGCTCTTCCTTTCTTTCTCTCAACTGATCCAATAGTGCACGACCACAGAACGTTCTAGAATCGAGTTGCTTTTTCCTTTTGTAACACCCAGGCCTTCAGCAAGAAGAAGATAGAGGAGCGAAAGGAGTGGCTGACTAATTTCATGGAGGATAGGAGACAACGGAAGCTGCACGGTCTGCCAGAGGTAAAAGGTTTATGTTCACAAGGAAACTGGTTCCCAGTCCCTGCCTGGGGCTGTTCTCAGCTTCATCCCAGCACTGCACACGGCTCAGTCACTGAGTCAGGCCCGGATTAGAGGACGTTGAAAATGTGTCAGGGTTTTGCAGAGCAGCTCCTTCTCTGCCCTTATCAGTGTAGCCTCACTGTCAATTATCCAGCGGGTAATTTCGTTTTTAACTCTTATCTTTCAAATTACTCTATCAATAGGGAAACGATAGCTCGAGCAGAACCAGATGAAGACTTTATTTCCCCAAAAATGGGCCTGCATCATGGCAAATGTGTTTGCCTTTGCCATGCAAGGAGTGTCAGCACTCGAGCTGTATTTAGCTGGTCTTACAAGAGCTCTCCTTTCAGTGAAACCAGCCAAGAGCAGATTAGGGCCTGTTAAATTAAGTCAATCTTCCACATGATTTTCTCAGGAATATCTGTATGGGAAGAACACCAGTTACCTGACATACAACGACTTCATCAACAAGGAGTTAGTGCTGTTCTCAAACTCGGATAATGAGAGATCAATCCCGTCACTGGTTGATGGTAAGTGATTTCAAGGTGGTGATTCTGCATAATAAACCCATTTATAAGTTAATAAATGGGTATTTGATGTCCTATCAGAGTCAGGGAACCCCCTGAGTTTTCAGGATCAGTGTCCTGAAGCCTGTTTTCTGCTGTCCAAGCTTTTTCCAACTTTGGATTAGATGCCTTGTCCATTTTGTAGTATATTACTGCAAGTACCTTACTCACCTGGAGCAGGATCTCCGGGTGGGTAAGCAGTTCTTGTGTCTCTAGAGAGCAAAAGCCAAGTGAAATACACATCACATATTCTAACCACGAGGTCTTTCCTTTCTTTATACAGGTTTGAAGCCGGGTCAGAGGAAGGTTTTATTCACCTGTTTCAAGCGAAACGATAAGCGGGAGGTGAAGGTTGCCCAGCTGGCTGGTTCTGTGGCTGAGATGTCCTCATACCATCACGGTGAGGTAAGGACCTGCCTGGGCCTGCAAAAGGCTTCAGAATGAAACACAAAAAGCCCTTCTGTTGGCGTGACAGTGGCAGAAATTAGGTGGTTTGAGTGTGAGCACCAAGTCGAAGTGGCTGTTTAAGCTGCTCTTAATGCTCCAAAATTAATTTAATCGGAGGCTGGTCACTCTGCCTGGATTTCATGGGAGCGCAGTTCGTTCCAAAAGCAGAACAGGAAAAACCCGCTTTTTTCTGGGATGGATCTGGGCAGAAGTTAACAACCCTTCTGCCCGGGCCAGGAGAAGTTAAGCACTAAAACAAGGTTCCCTGTGGAGACCAGCAGAATCCTTCACTGGAGATTTCAGAGCAGGTAGACAGCAGTAGAGCCGTGGGTCACTAGGACATTTCTAGTGGTCCTGAAGCATTCTGGATGCTCAGCTTTGCACCTTCCTTCGTTTCAGGCCGCTCTGATGATGACCATCATTAACTTGGCTCAGAACTTCGTGGGCAGCAACAACCTCAACCTGCTGCAGCCCATCGGTCAGTTTGGCACACGGCTGCACGGGGGGAAGGACTCTGCCAGCCCTCGATACATCTTCACCATGCTCAGGTCAGCATCACGGAGTTCTTACTGTCTGAAGGATTCTTAGCAGGACCCAATTTTACAGCAGTTAGACTGAAAATTTACTTTTTCCATTTAAAACTTTGGGCTGCTTAGCATGCCCAGAGTAGCAGCGATTGAAGTGAGATGTGGGTGCTAAATCCGGGTATGGAAGCTTTGGTTATCAGAGCAGAGAATATGGAAATGGAAGCAGAAACAAAAAAGAATTCAGGAAGTTTCTTTTTGCCTGGTGTTTGTGTTCTGTAACGAGAACTTGGGCTTGAATTCCTTTCTCCATTGCAGTCCCCTGGCAAGGCGGGTGTTCCCACCCATGGACGACAACATCCTGAGGTTCCTCTACGATGACAACCAGCGTGTGGAGCCAGAGTGGTACATGCCCATCATCCCAATGGTGCTGGTCAACGGGGCTGAAGGGATTGGGACTGGCTGGGCCTGTAAGATCCCCAACTTCGATATCAGGGAAGTTGTGAATAATATCCGTCGGCTGATGGATGGAGAGGAGCCACTGCCAATGGTAAATAACGCAATTAAAAAGCAACGAGTCTCGTTGCTTTATCAAGCTCATATTGAGCATTTGGTGGGAATGCTTGAAAACAGAGGCATCCACACAAAGCTGAATCCAGTGTTTGTTCTGCTCAGCTTCCCAGTTACAAGAACTTCAAAGGCACCATAGACGAGCTGGGGCCTAACCAGTACGTGATTAGTGGTGAAGTGTCCATCCTTGATTCTACAACCATCGAGATCACTGAGCTGCCTGTCAGAACATGGACACAGGTAAGAGACAGGGAATTTGCCCTGGGAATGTACAGTTTGCCCTGTAAAGCAATTAGTGGGGTTTGGATCTGACTTTGTGTCTCTTCTCAGACTTACAAAGAGCAGGTTCTGGAGCCGATGTTGAACGGGACTGAGAAGACCCCCCCTCTAATCACAGACTATAAAGAATATCACACAGACACCACAGTGAAGTTCGTTGTGAAGATGACTGAGGAAAAACTAGCAGAGGCCGAAGCTGTGGGGCTGCATAAGGTCTTCAAACTCCAGACAAGTTTAACATGCAACTCCATGGTATGTGACAGATTTTGCTGAAGGAATTTCTTGGTTTAGCTCAGACTCTGTGGACAGCTGCAGTCGTTGCATGGAACAAAAATCCTCTTTGGCAGTAACCTATTCACTTCGATTTTTCTGCTGTTACTGGTTTTAAATCAGCTTTCAAAGGTCAAGAGCCTGGCTTGGGCGTGGGCCCAGAGTGGATGGTTTGCCTGAAGGAGGCAAAGTGATCTGAAATCACAGTTTGCAGAGCCCTTTTGAGCCAGCAGCACGGCCACTGAGCGTCTGGCTCCTGACAATGTGTGAAGCTGGATGTAAGATGTTAGTCCTGCACAGAGCCTTAAGATTAAAGTAACCTTAAGAACCCTGCTGTGGGTATTCAAGAACGTTGAAATTCTAAAATTGTCTCTGCTGCCGTGCTCACAAACTGAAGGAGTTTCTAGAGTAACACTGAGGTTTGATGATTTGTCAGTTAATTATTCAGTGATACCGTCACACCTGTGTTAAGAGTTAATTTTCAGCGGGTTTGGAATCAGTTTTATCATCATAACACCCGTGTTCCCTCATTCTCCTGCAGGTTCTCTTTGACCACGTCGGCTTCCTCAAGAAGTACGACTCTCCCCAGAATATCCTTAAGGAATTCTTTGAACTCCGGCTCCGATATTACGGCCTGAGGAAGGAATGGCTTATTGGGATGCTGGGTGCTGAGTCTGCAAAGCTGAGCAACCAGGCTCGCTTCATCCTGGAGAAAATAGACGGCAAAATCGTGATCGGTGGGTGTTGTCCTTGGTGACTGGGATTGAGAACTGGGTGCCCCCTTGAGCTCTGTCAGCACCCCCTCGGCCTCGGGCCTGGCTCTTACAAACCACACCAGAGCTTATCTCTGTTCCAGTGACAGGCAAGAGGAAAATGCTTCCCAGAGTATCCTTGGTCTGGGTATTATACTCACATTAATGACAACGGGAGACTCACGCAGCTTTGCTGCTCTGCGTGTGGCAATTTCGTGAGAGCAGAATTTTTTTAATAATTTAGCAATAATTTCTACCAATTTCTGACTCGTTGGCAGTAAGAGTTAATTATGTGTGGTGTTAGAAAGGGGCAGTGTTTGCTGTGAAATGCATTCTTAAGAACCCCTATCTCTGTCCATTATCTTTGTGAACCCCTGCAAAAACACTCCAAATCGTGTTCTCAGCGGACTTGGGGCACTCAGACTTAGAAGATACCCAAGTAGCAGCATCTGAGAATCATGAGCTAGAAAAAGAAGCAGACCTTTGTTCCCAGCACTCACATTCTGCAATCCACTTTTTTCCCCCCCTCGGTGTAAAAAAGACGGGCTGTGTTTCGCTGCCTTCGCCGAGGATGCGGCCAGACAACGTGTCATGAGATGCTTTGTGGTTTGTGTCTGAAGGCAGCCCAGTAATCCCGGCAGCCGAGCCTGTCTGACTGAGCTCGGGAAGAGAAATAATTCCCTTGAAATGCATTTTCTTGGCTTTTTCTAATAAGTAGTTCCAAGGCTGCCAGAGCTGGTTTCATTTGTATTTTGCGTCTCGTGGTTGATTGCTTCTGATACCTTAAAAAAGGAGCAAATTCCAGCTGAAGCATTTCCAGTGGTTGGGCACTTAGAGCATAAATTTTCCAGGTGATGTCTAATGAGGTGCAAGCTGTACCAAGCTACCAGGGCTTTTTTTCTACACCTGATGTCATGAAACCTGTTTTATACCATCACACCTTTTTTTTTTAAAGTTAAAAAACTACTTAAAGCAGGGGAAATGCTTATAAGGAAACAAAGAAAAATATTTGCAGTGCTCTGGCAGGTACAGGACCAATGCTCCCCTGACAAATCACCTCTGAAGTAGGAACTTTCCAGGTGTTATTCAAGCTCTTCCACATGTCCCAGCTGTGATGAGGAAAGGCTGGTTTGGAGTCTTGTAGGATGCAGGGACCCAAACCCAAAGCTCATCTGTCTCTCCTGACAGCAAGTGTGTGACAATCTTGAAATGTCTGTTTGCAGAAAACAAACCCAAGAAAGAGCTGATTCAAGTTCTTATCCAGAGAGGCTACGAGTCTGATCCAGTGAAGGCTTGGAAGGAGTCTCAAAACACGGTAATGCCTCAGTCATCCTCAGTGCACCCCAACTGGCTCTGAGGCTTCAGAATCCACACAGAGGCCTAAGGTCCTTTTCTATCTGCAGGATTCAATAGCCCTACCCTCACATGTCAGGGTATTTGTTGACAATGTTTGTTTCAAATCCACGCTCAGGAAGAAGAGAAGGAGGAGGATGAGGAGGAAGAGAGTGACAAAGAATCAGCTGCAGCTTCTGGCCCAGACTTCAACTACCTGCTGAGCATGCCCCTGTGGTATCTGACCAAGGAGAAGAAAGATGAGCTCTGCAAGCAGAGGGATAACAAAGTATGTGCCTTCCTTTGCTTATCGATATATATACATATAATGTGTTATACATTTATTTTTTTGGGGGTGGTGGATTGAAATATGTGACTGATGATTATCATTTGTGATCCCCTTTAGCAAAATGAGCTGGAAAACCTCAAGCGCAAGAGTCCCTCTGACCTGTGGAAGGAAGACCTTGCTGCCTTCGTTGAGGAACTCGATGTATGTCAATGCTCAGTGCAAATGACCCACTCCCTCATCTTATCCACCAGCTCTTTATTGACTTTGGGGTTTTTTTTTGTGTTATTTTGTGCTCCCCTCTGCAGGCAGTGGAGGCCAAGCAAGCGCAGGATGAGATGGCAGGGATTGTTGGCAAACCTCTGAAGGTGAAAGGAGGGAAAACAAAGGTGAAGAAGGCCCAGCTGCCAGAAGTGATGCCATCCCCTCATGGCATCAGGGTTGTTCCTCGGATCACTGCCGAGATGAAGGCAGAGGCAGAGAAGAAGAAAACTAAGAAGAAGATAAAGGTACAAAGGAACGTTCCAACTGCTCAGTCTTTCTTTACATTTTCTTCAGTGCAGTCCTAAAGGAATGCAAGTCCTTCTTAGCTGGATTTGTCCTGCTGAAGCAGCTGTTCAAGGAGAGGGACAGAACCTTAGGACTTGGGGAGCACTGGGAAAGGGGGTGTCAGTCCAAAGGAGAACAATTCACTAAAGTATCAGGAGGTGGCTTAGAGGGAAAATCTTTTGACACATCGCAGTGTCGGGTGGGTTTGTAGCTCAGAAATGGAGAGGCAGATGCAAACATGGTTGTTCCAGGTATCTTGGGAATTTGATAAACCCTTTAGCAGGCAGAAAGTACAGCCAGTAAATTCTCTTCTCCAGAGCAGCCTTTGCATTCCCAGCGATGCTTTCAGCCACTTAATGCCATCATTGTTCTCCATATCAAGGAGATGAAGAAGATTGAACTCTTTTTATAGAACTAGTTGAAATTGTGCCGTTCAGCCATTTCCAGCAGAGAAAACTAACCCACCCCCTCACCTGTTTGGCCCTGGAAACCTTTCCTCCACATGGTTCCACCCCACAGTTTTTCCAAATAACTTTCACTGTTGTTTTTATCCCACCCTGTCCAGTCCTGCATCCTCATCTTCCCCCAGGGCCGTTCCAGTGGCAGGACCAGAGCGCTCAGGAGTGGGGCCAGAGTTCCTGTTTTTGTTCACGTTGGGTTTTGCTTTTTTAATCACCGATGTGGGGACAGATTCCTGTCTGATTTGCAGATCCTGTCTGTAATCAGTTCTACACACAGTTTATTTCACAGACTCAGGTTTCTTGTATCACTAACTTTTACAAGTCTAAAATAAGCAGCTCCTTCCTCCCATCACCCCGCGTGCCTCCTCTCCGGGAGCTGACTCACTGTTTGGTATCTGCATCTGCAGAGTGAAAAATCTGAATTTGATGAGAATCAGGATGAAAACACATCCGGAGAGAAGGAGCCTTCAAGCCTGAAGCAGAGATTAGCACAGAAGGTGAAGACTGAGCCAGGTAAATCCTTTGATGTCATTCCCTCAGTAGAAGGGGAGGGGAAGGGTTGTCAATTTGGTTACCTGACCTCTTCCTGAAGGTGGTGAGCAACACCTGGAATCGGGAGTTCTGGGAAAACTAGGGGAGAAAGAGCCTGGATAACAGTCAAGTGGGATGGATTCCTATCTCTCTTTAAGCCAGAATCCTCTGGATTTAGTGTTATTTCTAAGCTGAGCTTGAACTGCTGATCCTGAAGCACACATGGAAGTTTGCTGGTTCATCCTGCCTCCCGCTATTTTTCAGGAGCTAAGAGACAGGCCACTCTACCCTTCAAACCAATAAAGAAAACCAAGAAACGAAACCCTTGGTCTGACTCAGGGTCTGATTCAGAGTCTGATTTCGAAGCACCTCCTCAAAGGGAGCGATTGGTTCGTCAGGCAGCAGGTGAGTGAGGACACGGCTGCAGAGAGGGATAATCTGTGGAGGAGAAAATGGAACAGACTATTTAGGGAGCTCCCAGAGCCTCAGATCACATTCAGAAATCATTTTTAAAAGGCTTCTTTATTTTACTGTCTAAAACAAATATTTCTACCATTTGTGCACATATTCGAGGAAAAGCAGAAATGGGCATCTAGAGCAATATGGTTATTTGGTTTAATTGCTCAACTGTCTTGGCAAATTAAACGTGTTGTGGGTGAGGCTGGAAGACTCCAAATGACAGAACACACTTGTCATTTGGAGTCTTCTCCCTGGCAGTCTCAGCATCTGCTTGTTTTTATTCAGATCTTTATTTTTTAATAACTGCAGCTAAAATATTGAAAAAGAAACTGAGCTGCATGTTGCCAAATGTGTAAAATAACACTTCTGTGTCCTTCCATCAGCCAAAGCCAAGACCATAGTCATTTCGGACTCAAATCCCTCCAGCTCTGATGAGGAGCCTGAGTTCCAGGGTGACAGTGGAAGCAACTCTGAATCAGATACAAACTCCAAGGAAAAGCTTCCTCCCAAGCCCAGAGCTGCTCCCAAGTGAGTATTTCTCTGTAGCTGCTGAAGATTAGCTGTGCTTAACACTACACACAGATTCATAGCTCTGTTTCTTTTCAGTGCACCTATTTAGTGCATCATAAATTGAAAAAATACTCGGGTTTTGTTTTCCAGGGAAAACACTGAAAAAGCAGCGAAAGCTCCCAAGAAAAAGGCGGAGCCAAGTGCTGCCCCCGGTGAGTGCAAGACCTCTGAACCTGTGGATTGTCCTAAAACCCCTTGGGAGTGCACAGGGCAGAGCAGGGGGGACAGTTTGGGTGTTTCAGACTGACTTTGTGCTCCCTGTTCCCAGTTCAAGTCCAAGACGTCGCTGATGACAACGTGGGCCAGGCTCCCCCTGCTCCCTCTGTCCCAGTGCCGGCCCCCAAGGCTGGGCCCAAAAAACCTGCTGCAGCCAAGAAGGCCGGAGCCACCAAGGGTAAGGGCAGCTCAGCAACATCATTTCTGGAGCACAATTACAATTCCTGTGGGAAACGATCCGAGCGATTTCGCTCGGCGCTCCAGGGCCTGAGCGACTGGAGTTTTCATTTCAGCAAAGATCTGAGGTTTGTGGCTGAGGTTCTCTGGTTGTTGTCATGTTTAAGAGGTCTGTTTCCAAACATATCATGTTCTAGTTCATGCTGGACATGCTTGGAGGGAGGGAGTCTTAGTTTGGGAACAGGAAAAGTGAATGCTTCCTACAGGGCTATGTAATATTTGGCAGGAATGATCCGGGTGGAATTTGTGTCTTGCAGTCTATGTCTTACTTTGTGTCTTTTTGGGAAACAAGCGGCCTGGGAGCTTCCCAAGAGGCAGGAAAGCTTTTTGAGGTACTTTGATGTACCCAGTGCTGTCTCCACCTCGTTCATCTCTGGCATTTGACTTGGTTTTTTTTTTTAAACTCAACTGCCCAAACTTTGTCAGATTTTGACGCTGTTTTGCATATTCCAAGTGGAATCAACTGGGCTGTTGATCCCAGCAGGAAAATAGTGTGTTACTTCCACTCCTAAGCTGAGAAAGCCTGTTATCCCTCAGAAATGAGCTGAACTGGGAGATGTGCTTCAAGATGCTCTTAAAAAATGTCAAAGTATAGGTGAGAAAGAATCCCCGAGTGAGTGTTTGGGAAAATTCCTTCCTCCCTGTGCAGGACTTTGAAGGTCTGAGATAGACTACGGATCCTTGAGAGTCCAGAACTTTTCAGTCTGAAATAGTCTGTAAATTGCTTCGGGGACCTTTTAATTCGATCCTCTAAACGTTAGCGGGACTGAGCAGATAAACAGCCTCATTCCTCACCATCCGGGGAAGAGAGATCTTTCTAGAAACCCCGGCTTCAAACGGAGCCGGCCTGCGCGCTGACCCCTCGGCAGCGCAGAGCCTGTTTGTGTTGGAAGTAATTCCCAAGCTGGGAAGGAGAGAGGAGCGGAGCGGGGATTTAACGCCGCGTTCTGTTCCAGAGAACCAGCCCTCCATCATGGACATCCTGGCCAAGAAAAAGGCTGCGCCCAAGCCAGCGGCGAAGGAGGGACCCCCGCGCGCCAAGGGCGACAACGCCAAGGGGAAGAAGGTCCTGAAGAGGCAGCCGAGCTCCTTGGATTCGGATTCCGAGTCGGATCTTGGCTCGAAGCCTTCCAAATCCGTGGCGTCAAAGGTTTGTGCCCTGCGCCCGTCAGTGCCAGGGGATCCGCAGGGAGTGGGGTTGGTTCTGGCAGGGAAAGCTGGTGGAGGTTAACCTGCCTGTGGGGAACAGGGTGGGCACAGAGTCATGGAATCTCCTGAGCTGGAAGGGATCCACAAGGATCACTGAGTCTGACTCCTGGCCCTGCCCAGGACACCCCAACAATCCCACCCCTGTCCCTTGAGAGCATTGCCCAAACCCTCCTGGAGCTCTGGCAGCCTTGGGGCCGTGCCCACTGCCCTGGGGAGCCTGTTCAGTGCCAACCACCCTCTGGGGGAAGAACCTTTCCCTAATAAGGGCGAGACCCCCTGGATCCACCACCCCAAACACCCACTGTGCCCGTGGCACAGCAGGCGTGTGATGCTCACTGTTGTTCCCTGGGGATGCTCAGATCCATGACTCCTTCCCTGCTTTCCCTGCAGAAATCCAAGCTGCAGGACGACACCTTCACCGTTGAGCCCGGTGCCGACAGCCCCGTAGTCCAACCCCGGGCCAGGCCTGGCCGTGCCAAAAAGCCCGTCCAGTACCTGGAGTCGTCCTCGGAGGACGACATGTTTTGAGGTTTTAGGACAGTTTTAAACTCCTGATCCACAAAGAGCCTTCAGCAGAGCTCTGGAGCCCTCAACCAGCGACCACCTCAGCATAGGAAATCATCTCCAAATACAAGCCACTCCACAAATGTTCATTGCAGGTGAACACAGCTCGTTTTTTCTTGTGTTTAAATAATTTAGATTTGTTGAAACAAGAACATCCCTTTTTTTTGTGAACACTGGAGCCTCGTGCCCAGCGAGTGCTGCCCCACTTCCCTATTCCCTGTTATTTGACAATTTGTGGTCATTTTAGTGTTAAAGTTGACTTCAGAACATGCCAAAATTTTAAAATTGATGCAACCCTCATGAAATATTTTAGAATACTACATTATACAAACTTTTAACTCCACCACCCTACACAGGTGAGCTGGAGCCATTTTTCCAGCACTTCTCCATGTAAATATTTTCTGTGTTTTTCTTTGTTGTCCTGAGTTTGTCTTTTTTCGTACTTGTTGAATAAAAGTGTTTGTAGTGATTTTCTTCACTGAATTTGGGTGTTTGTTTTTAGGAAAAATAATCACTGCAGAGCTTTTGCTAAGCCCTTCCCCCTGCCAGAGCAGAGGGTTTGGCACAAGCTCTGGGGGTGTTGGGCTGGTTGGCCACTTCCCCACTGGTTGTGGCCACTGTGGCTCCACAGCCAAATTCCTGTGAACACCCCTGTGGTCCCCAGCACGGGAGGAGCTGCTGGCCCAGAGCAGCTGTGGCTGCCCCATCCCTGGAAGTGTCCAAGGCCAGGTTGGACGAGGCTTGGAGCAGCCTGGGATAGTGGAAGGTGTCGCTGCCCGTAGCAGGGGGTGACACTGGGTAGGCTTTAAGGTCCCTTCCAACCCAAACCACTCCATGATTCCATGAAGCCCCGGGGCCCCCCGCACTATCGGTGCTTTGCTGGAACCCAGTCAAGTGTGGAAAGCACTGTCAGATTTTCCACTGGCTCTGGAGAGCGTCTCCGGCGCGTCCCCTCCGAGGGCCGGGCTATTTACGGCTCCTCTGCTGCAGAACCGTTGTCACAACCCCTGACGAGGCCACCGGTGGGTTGTGGGGCTGCCCCTGGAACCCCAGCACCAGCCAGATGTGGATGGAGAGCTCTGGGAACACACCAAGTGCCCCACAGTGTGCATACCAGGGGTTTCCCCATCCCAAAATCTTGGATAGGATGTTGGAGATGCTGCTGGATGGGATGTCCAGGGCACTGTGACCCACCAGGGGCACTGCACGTCCCTGAGGGGCAAATGGGCTCTGAGGATGGCCCGTGTTTGTTGTCCAGGCTCTGCTCCTGCTACTGGAAAGGGGATTTGAGGCGCTGGCAAAGGCAGGGGCTGGTGGGACCCCAGCCATGCCATGGAGGTTTCTTGCAGGGATCACACGTGCCAGAGCCATGGGAAGATCCATGGGTGTCCTGGGTCAGGGAGGGCCAGTGCCAGCCACGAGCATCCCCTGGGCACCACGGGGCACAGCCCAGCCCCTGGCAGGAGCTGTGCCACCAGGAATGGATGCACCCAGGCTCTGATGGGTCCAGGGGGCAATGCCAGCGCTGGGGGAGCCTTCTGGGGGCTGAGTGCTGTGTCTTGGGGACCTGAGGCCCTGCAGGTTTGGGGACACCAAGGTTTGGGGGCATTTCTGCACTGAGGGGGCCACTGCCAGTGGGAGTCCCAGCCCTGGGCAGGGCCAGTGTTTGTCCTTGAGCCCCCCCACCACCATCCCCGGCAGTTCCAAGCCCTTCCCTCCCCTCCGGGCGCCCCTGTGGCTGCTCTGTCCCTTTAAAAGGACTCCAGGCGTGGCTGTGGGACCGTTATCCCAGCCCAGCCGGACAAGGGACCGGACAGTCCCGGACAGCCCTGGACAGCCACCACCAGCCGCGCTGGCACACCGTGGACCGCAGCCTGCACAGGTACCTGGGCAATGGGGGGGGCTCCAGGGATTCAGGGGGACAAGGGATGTGGAATGTGCTGGTCTTGCTCCAGTTGGTGCCCTTGGGCCCATCCCAGGGGAGGGAATTCCAGGCACTGGGGACACTCACGACAGGGCTGAGCTGGGCTGGCACCCTCCCGTGATTGGGGACATCGTGGCGCATTTGGGAATGGCGGGAAGATGGAGAGCTGGCGGGGCCGTGCTGCCACTGGGGTCTGACTTCACGGGCACGGCGTCCCCCCAGCGCTGACCCCGCTCCCACAGCGCGGCCATGGGCGAGTGGGGCTTCCTGAGCTCCCTGCTGGACGCCGTGCAGGAGCACTCGCCCATGGTGGGCCGGTTCTGGCTGGTGGTGATGCTCCTCTTCCGCATCCTGGTCCTGGCCACGGTGGGCAGCGACGTCTTCGAGGACGAGCAGGAGGAGTTTGTGTGTAACACGCAGCAGCCGGGCTGCAAACCCGTGTGCTACGACGCCGCCTTCCCCATCTCCCACTATCGCTTCCTCGTCTTCCACGTGGTCGTGCTCTCGGCGCCCGCCGCCCTCTTCGTCATCTTCGCCGTGCACCAGGCGGCCAAGCCGGGGCGCGGGGGGGCCCCCGGCCAGCGCGCCCGCCGCCTGCAGCCCTTCTACGTGGGCAGCGTGGTGGCCCGGATCGCCGCCGAGCTGGGCTTCCTGCTGGGCCAGGCGCTGCTCTACGGCTTCAGGGTGCAGCCGCTCTTCGTGTGCCGCCGCCGGCCCTGCCCGCACCGCGTCGACTGCTTCGTGTCCCGCCCCACCGAGAAAACCGTCTTCATCCACTTCTACTTCGTGGTGGGGCTGGTCTCGGCCCTGCTCAGCCTGGCCGAGCTCGCCCACCTCCTGCGCAAGGGCCCCCCGGCACGGCCCAACTGCTGCCCCCGGCCACAGGAGCGGGGCCCGGCGCCCGGGCAGCCGGCGGGGGCTGTGGAGGAGAAGTGCTGTGTCCCCCCACGGGGAGACCTCACCGTGTAACCGGGCATGGGCTGCCACTGCTGCCACGAGCTTTGGCCGTTCTCAGCCTGGCCATATGAGGAAAGCCAGGCCAGGCCGAGCCAGGCTGTGCCCCGGTGTCCCCAGTGCCCCCTGGTTCCTGTTATGGGCGGTGGATGGGCCTCACCCGGCAGCTGCTGGAAAAAAAATATGGACAAAAGGAAGACAAACAGGTCCCATCCCTGTGCAGCGGCAGGGATGTGCCTTCCCACCCTGTCTGCCCTCAGCTCCGCACGAGGGGCCAGGGTTGTCCCCACACCCCCTGCTGGGGATGTCTCAAATGCTCTGGGGCTGGCCCTGGGCATTGGGAGACACAACTGTGGCATCAGGATTGGGAAGGGCAGAGCTTTTGGGATACTGGAGTGACTCCAAAAGGTTCTGCCCCCAGCCCAGCCTCTGGGGATGGCCTGAATCAGGAGAGCAAATGGGGGGGTCCAGGGGTACCCTCCTGCAGCAAAGAACCCCCCTTCCAGGAGGACTCAGGGTGCCACAGCCTGACCATCTCCCCACCCCTGCAACCCAACCTCCCCCAGCACCCCACAAGAAGAACGAGCCAGGCACTAGAATAAATAAACTTTATTCTGGAGCCAGCCCCCACCCCGTCCCCCCTCCCCCCCATCCTCCCCGTGCCGGCAGGGCCGGGCCCCCCCTCCCCATGAGGCCTGGGCTGGCACCGCCATGTGCCCCCCCACAGCCCCCTCCCCGCCTGGGGGGGCCGGGGCAGGGCCCGCCCAGTGCCCCCCGACTCTAAATCCACTAAAATCTCAACAACAACAAAAAAAAAAATTTAATAATAATAAACCGTGTGCCCTCCCCAACCCCCCCCCCCAACCTTCCCCGGCAGCGCCCGCCGTGCCCCCTCCACCTGCACAGGCCTAAAAACCCCTCCAAACTTTTACAAAGGTTTTAAAACGTATTTATAGATATTTATAGATATTTATATATATATACTTTGCTTTCTTTTTCTCTTTTAAATGACTCTGCTTCCTCGGCGTGCGGGGCTGGCTGGGCCTCCCCCCCCGCCCCACACACACACGGACGGCCGGGGTGGGGCGCGGGGAAGGGGGGGAAGTGGCTCGGTGGTCGCGATCCCGTGGGTGCTGGTGCTGGTGGGGCCGGGGCGTCCCCGGGGGGCCGCAGCCGAGGGTCCCCGCGCCCCTGAAATGTGACTCAACCAACGCGCTGGGCCCGGGGCTGGGGAGGGGGCTCCCCGCGGGGGCCGCTCCGGCGGGGGGGCTGCCGAGGAGTCCGCCCCACGGTGGGGGGCTGCAGCCGGGCCGGGGCGCGGGGGCCCCCGCCGTGTCCGGCCGTGCCGGGCTCTGTCCTGGCGCGCGCCGGGCGCGGGGTCACGGCGAGTGCGTGGCCGGGCTGCTGCGGTTGGAGCTGGGCGAGAGGCTGGGGCTGCAGCTGCCCGGGGGGGGTCCCAGGCTGCCCCCACGGGGGCCGCCCGCCTGCCCCCCCAGCGTGTCCATGCCCTCCGAGTTCTCCAGCATCTCCTGGATGAGCGGCGGCATCGAGCCCGGGATCTCCATCTTCAGCGTGATCACCCGCTCGGCGCCTGCGGGAGGGGCCCGGCGTCAGCGGGGTGCTGCTGGCACCCCCCCGAACTGGCGCTGCCAAACCAGCACCCCTGGATCGACGCCCCAAAAATGGCACCCCCGAGACAGCGCCCTGAAATTGGCACCCCTAAAAGTGGTGCCCAAAAACTGTCACGCCCAAACCGGCACCCAAAAGATTGGGACACCCAAATCGACACTCCCAAACGGGCACCCCTCATCTGCACTGGTCCCTGAGTGCCGAGGACAAAGGACGTGGTCCCTCCCCATCATCTCTGGAAAGTGCAGTGCTGGGCTTGTCCCCCTATTCTTTGTCCCCTCCAGAGGATGCTGACTGACCCAGACCCCCCAACACCCCTGGGATGCTCCCCCGGGATCCAGCGCCACAGGAGTGGCCACCCCCTCCTCAGCCTCACCCTTGGCGCTGATGCTGCGCAGGTCCGTGATCTTCATGAGCATCTTGGGGAACATGTGGGGCTTGTTGGGCCTCCTCTTCCTCACGTAGATCTTCAGCGCCTCCAGCAGCGGCTCCTGCAGCTTGTCCACCTTGTCGGGCTGCTCCAGGTCCTGGCGGTCTGGGGAGTGGGCACACAGTGGTTAAGAGGGCGGGGCAGCACATCCTGGCATCCCCCCTCGCCCCCTGACTCAGCCCAGCTCCTGTGGGGTCGCCATTTGGGCTCCATATGGGGTCTCCTTGCTCAGCCACTGGAGGAGGACAGGCCAGGGGCCCGTCCCTGCACCCCCAGCCCAGCACCCACCTCCGCAGATGAGGCAGATGGCACTGAGCAGCCCCGTCTCGGCGTCGTCCATCTCCAGCGGCAGCAGCTGGTTGGCGAAGGCAAAGACCAGGTCGGTGAGGGGCCCGAACCCCGCATTGTGCATCTGCGTGCGGTTCAGCGTCAGCCCGTCCGAGAAGGTCATGGTGTCCTGCTCCGGCGTGTAGCGCGTGCAGATCCGCAGGATCTGGGGGGGTAAAGGGATGGGGGGGCTCAGCCTGGTGTCCCCTCCCCATCCCCTCCCTGTCCCTCTTCCCCCCTGCTCACCAGGATGTCGAGGCAGGCAGCTTTGAGGAGGGTGATCTGGTCAGCGATGGTGAGCGTGGTGAAGCCGGGGAGCTGCTTGGCGAACTCCACCGTCTTGATGATGCACTTGGTGGACAGCTCGCTGAACTTGTCCCACAGGTCGATGTCCAGGGACACCCGCTGCTCCGAGCTGTTGTTCTGCGGTGGGAGGTGGGGGGGTGAGGGCACGGAGGGGGTGCCGCCCTCCCCAGCCCCCCCGGACCCTCTGGGACCCCCCGACACTCACCGTAGTGTATTTGCCGAGCTGGCAGAGCGCGGGGAAGGTCTCCTGGTGGGCTTTGCGCACCTTCTCGATGAGCTCCTCCACCTCGGGGGTGATGATGTAGCTCTCCGAGCACTCCGGCTTGGGCACGTCCTTCTTCTTCTTGTTCCGGTCATTGCGGACGGCTGTGGGGACAGCAGGGTCAGGGTCACCTGTCCCCAAAGCCACCCAGGCCCTGCCCAGGATGGGGGGCTCACCACGCTCTGTCCCACTTGAGGCCCACCCCCCTCATCATAAGGACAGTGCTCAGCTCTGCCCTGCTAAGCCAACACAGCAGAGAAGGACCCCAGGGACAGGAACAGCAGCTGAGCCATCAGGCTGGGTGAGGGGCCCATGGAGGGGACCCCAGGAGTGGCAGCTGGGGAGGGGGGAGCAGCTGGGAGCAGCCCTGGCCCCAAGGGGCTCAGCCTCTGTGGGTCGGGGGGGCCAGGTCCCCCTTTAGGTGGAGGGTGGGCCCCTGGGATGCTGAACCCCCCCCAGCAGTGCCCAGCTCCCCCAGTCTCTGCCAACCCCTCCTAGGGGTCCCGGGCCCCCAGGGGCCGGCAGATGGGGCAGGACTCGGGGAGGCAGCTGCGCCCCAGCAGCCCAGGCCCCCGGGCACCCACCACGGGGGCACAGCCGGGCACCATGACAACTGCCAGCAGCGCCAGGAGGCCTCATCGGCATCATCTATCTCTGACACCATCAATCACGCGTTGCCCGGGCAACTGCCGAGCCGTGACACAATCCCAGGGGGTCCCCATCCACCCCCAGGGCCTTGCTGGGCACGCAGTGGGGGCTGCTGGGATGGCCCATGGCACCCGGAGCACCCCTGACTGGGACACCGGGCAGGCTGTCCCCGGCACTGTCCCATCACTGACCCCATCCCCATCCCTGATCCATCCCCCCTGTCCATACTCACACTCCTTGGACATTCCGACTTCGAAGCACTTCTGGAGCCGGCAGTACTGGCACCGGTTGCGCGTCACCTTGTTGATGATGCAGTTCTTGTCCCGGTGGCACGTGTACACCATGTTCTTCTGGATGCTGCGGCGGAAGAAGCCCTGGGGACCCCAAACACCCCGGTCAGCGCCCGGCATGGGGACCCCAAGCACCCCAGGGAGCCGTGGGGACTGTGGGGACAGTGGGGACAGAGGGGACAGGGGCAGCACTCACCTTGCAGCCCTCGCAGGCGCTCACCCCATAGTGGTACCCCGAGGACTTGTCCTGGCACACAAAGCAGGGCTTGTAGATGCGGGGCAGGGGCGGGGGCGAGGGGGGGCTGGGCACGATCTCCTCCGAGCTGGTGCTCTGCGTCTCCACCGCTGTGGGGGAAAGGGGTGGCAATCAGGGCACAGAGCCCCCCACCAGGCAGGGACCCCCTTGCCCCACACCCCAGGGCTGTCCCCAGGCTCCAGGGGTCCCGGCAGCCCCGACCCCGCGCTGCCCACCCCGGCCCCAGCGCCAGGTCGAGCGGGGCCAGCGGGGGAGAGGACGCGAGCTGGGAAGATGCAACGTGACATTTCCAGGTCACGGAGAGACGATGTGGAATTCAGGCAGACAAAAAAAAAAAAGGAAAAAAAAAAAAAAAAAAAAAGGGGAGGGGGGAAAAAAAGCAAAGAAAAGGCCTGGGATCCCAGGAGCCTGGTCTGGGTCAGCGGATGGGGGGATAGAGGGGTGAAGGGCTGGCACTGAGGGGGAAGGGGATCAGTGCCACAGACCCCCTCACACATGTGGCCACATGTACAGTGTGCCCCACCCTACATACTGGGTGACCCCCACAGTGAAAATACAGCCCCCCAGGAGGGGATGGTGACACCCAGCTGGCATCCCACAGTCCCCTGGCAGGGGAAATCCCTGAGGGCAGCCCCTGGCCACTATGTGCTGCGATGGACCTGTGAGCATGGGGGTGCCCCTGCACCCCAAAACCTTGTGGTTTTGCGTTCCTGCACCCTCTTCCTGCACCCAAAAGCTTTGTGGGATGACCCAGCTCCCTCCTGCCCTACAGGAACACCCCTGTTCTCCAGAATCCCCCAGGAGGTGCCCAAACCCCCCAGGCCAAGCCCCGTTCCCCATCCTGGTGCACCCCCAGTACTGGGGGAGGGGGGCTCAGCACCATCAGGGTGCAGCCCCTGGCACTAGGGGGGCTCAGCACCATCAGGGTGCACTCCCAGCACTTGGGGGGCTCAGCACAGTCAGAGTGCAGCCCCTGGCACTGGGGGGGGAGGTCTCAGCACAGTCAGGGTACCCCCCTCAGCACGGGGCACAGCCAGGCAGGGGTTAAAGAGCTCCCCGGCTGCTCCGGGATGTTTGCGAATGTTTTTCTGCAGCGGAGCCAAGCGAACCAGTCAAACAGGATATTAAAGGCCGGGCCCGGCGGGGGAGCCCGGGCCCCCCCCCAGCTCTGCCGGCCCCTGCACCCCAAAAAGGGCCCCACAGCCGCCTGAGTCCCCCCAGGGCCGGGGAGCCGTGGGTAGGCCAGGCCAGGGACACCCAGCCCAGAGGAGGGGTCACAATGGGGAGGGGGATCTGAGGGGGGTGATGGGTGAGAGGTGGGGGTCCCCAGCAGGGCTGTGCCAACAGCCCCTCGCCAAAGGCCAGGGGTGTGGATGGGGCCAGGGAGGAGACAACAGGACAAAGCCACCCCTGGCACTTGTCCCCAGGCTCCAGCAGGGAGGGGCGAGCACATGGGGTGTGAGAGGAGCGTGCAGGGCACGAGGGGAGCGTGAGGGGTGGGATACGTGGGCACGGAGGGGAGCGTGAGCGCGTGGGGTGGGATACGAGCGTGTGTGGGGTGGGATTCAAGCGTGTGGGGTGGGATAGGAGCGTGCAGGGTGGGAGGGGGTGTGTGGGGTGGGACACTGGGCGCGGGGGCGAGCGCGCCGGGCAGAGCTCCCGGGCGGCGCTGAATAAATCACCGCTGCCACTCGAGGGAGCGGAGCCATTAAAGTGACTGAGCGAACGTCGTCTATAATTTATCGCCTCTTTTATATAATTTAAGAACTTCCTCGTGGAGAGCTGCACTCACAAAACGCGGATTTGACAAGATTTTGATGTGCTCGGTGCAGAGGGGGGAGGGGACCCGGCTCTCCCCCCGCATCCCTGCGCTGGCAGAGCTGCGCCAGCACCCCGGGAATCCCCTGCCACCCCCGGCACCGGCAAAGGGACTGCGGTGCCACCGCAGAGGGGACACGGACACAGGCACAGCCGCCAGCCTGACCAGCTCCCCGGGAGCCACCCATGGTGGCATCAGGCCTAGGTGCCCTTCACGCCCTGGGGAGGGCACGGAGCAGCACCCAAAGGTGCTGAGTGGGCAGGATGGGTGCAAAAGCTGGGGACACGGGGGACCTCAAGGCCCAGGCTCGCCCCTTCCCCCAGCCCGCTCCCCCCGCAGCAGGGGGGGACCCCGGCGTCCCCCCCGGCCGCGGCAGCGGAGCCCGGCTCCAGCTGCAGACCAGATGCTGCGGCTCTGCCGGATCCCGGGTGAACGCGCCGCCCCCGCCCGCGGCCCCGCCGGCTGCTTCCTGCCCGCGCCGGGGGACCCCGGGGCACCCCGACACCCGCACCCCCGCCCTGGCGTGGGAAAGCGCCCGCGGGGACACCCCGCGTGCCAGCGCCCGCGGGGACACCCGGCCTGGGCTGCCGCCACCCCTGCCGGCACCCGGCCACGGCTCCGGGACAAACCGTGGCAGGCAGAGCGGGGGGACAGGGGGCCAAAGCCCACCCGAGGGTTGCAGTGGGGGTCACCGAGGGTCCCCACAGGCCCGGTGCGGTGGCAGTGACGTGCCAGGGATCACAGCCCCCCCCAAAGGAGGGAGGGCGCCCACCCAGAGCTTCCCTGCGGATGAGGATCCCACGTGCCCCAGATTCCTGCGCCTCTGCAGGAGAAGGGGGAGGGAAGAGGGTCCCGGGAGCTCCGAGCCGTGGGGCGCCCTAATGAGTGGGGGTGCTTGGTCCTGCCCATGCCCACCGGTCACTGCCTGGTCCCCAGGGGACACCCCGCCCAGAATACGGGCTCTGACCCCCGCCAGCACCAGGGCCTGGGCTCCCCAAACCCCAGACACACCCATCTGTGGCCCACAGCTCCTGGGAGGCCATGTGAGGCCACCCTGTGCCCAGCAGGGTGGTGCCATGCACAATCCAACCCACAAATCCCCCAAAACCCCTCCCAGCACCCCAAAACCCTCCCTGCAGCACATAATCCCCCTATGGGCAGGGGGTGCCTACTGCTTTGGTGGGCTCCCACAGGCCCCTCCGCTGCCCTCGGGGGTTGCCTCGTGCTTCGGTTTCCCTGGTCGTGGTGTGGCCCCTGCCCTGCTGGGAGAGGGGTGGTGGGCGGGCTCCCTGTGCCCTCCAGGCCAGCTCTGGCCCCCGTGCCAGCACGGCGATGTCCCGCTGGGTAGGGCAGGGCAGGGCCGAGCCGGGCCAGCTGCCAGCGCCGCGGGGCCAGCGGGCACAGCCACAGCCGCCCCTGGGGAAACTGAGGCACGGCACGGCCTCCCCGACAGCACCGAGCCCCGCCGTGGGCTGTGGCACCCCCGGGGCCGGGGAGACACGGCACCTCGTGTGACGTCGGGCACGGGGCACCCTGCCAGGGAGTCCCGCCAGCGCCCGCTGCCCACGCGCCCGCCAGGTCACGGCCACCGTGACCAGGGCCCTGAGGTGCCCCGGCCTGGGCAGGGGACCCGTGTCCACCCAGCACCGTGGCCCACACGGAGGGGGCTCCAGACTGGGAGAGGGGGTGGGCACAAAGAGGGCACAACAGCCCCCAGCTACCCCACTCAGGACAGTCAGGGGGCCCTGCGCTACGGGGGGGCACTGGAGCCCAGGACCCCCCTGCCCACCCTGCCTGCGTGGGGGCTCAGAGCCGGCTCCCCCTCTCCACAGAGGCAGCGGGAGCCCCCGCGTGTCCCCAGCGCAGACAAAGGCCCTTCGGCCGCGCTCGGTGCCAGCGCAAAGGTCGAGCGGCCCCGAGACAATGGGGGGAGCGAGACGGGGGGGCCACGGCCACGCTCCCCCCTGCGCAGCCCTGGCCACGGGCACCCCGCGATGGGCCTCCCACGATGGACCCCCCCACTGCCCTTATCGGGGTGAAAGTCGCACGGAGCAGGACTTTCTTTTCCCCAGGCCATTGTGGTGGCCCCTGAGTGCCACTGGCACCCCTCTGAGCCCAGCTGTCCACTGTGGGGGCATGGCCCCCACAAGCCCCACTCGCCCTCCGCGCCGTGGGCACAAAGCACAGCAGGGCCCCACATTCCCCATGCCGGGGGGGTTCCCCAGGCTGGGCAGCACTCGGGGCATGCTGCTCGTGTGCCCCCCACTGCCCACCCCCGTCCAGCGCTGTCCCCACGCTTCCTGTGCCCCCCTCTCCGCACAGAGCACGGAATGGGGGGACCAACGGGGGACACTTGGCCATGACCCCCCCCCCCCCAGCGGCAACAGGACTGGCCGGGCCCCACATCCACACCCAGGACCCCTCGGCGCAGGGAGACCCCCCCCAAGCCCCGGAAGGGAGGGGAGGCCAGGCTGGGGCTCCCCCTCGCCTGAGCAGCAGCGGCGGCTCCGTCTGTAGTTAATTGGATTTTCCCGGAGCCTTTATCAGGAGGGAACGAAATTCCCGGCGGAGACGGCGCTGCCCGGACCCCGCTGCGGGAAGCGAGAAGCGACCCCCCGTCCCCCCACCCTGCGCACCAGACTCGGCCCCGATGTCCCGACTCCCCCCGAAATGAGGACGGGGGTGTTTAAGGAGCCCGGCGGCATCTGCACAAGGAGCTGGTGGGGAGGGGGCTGAGACGGGGGGGGGGACCGAGCCCGGCACCCCCCTGAGCCCAGCACCCAACTCAGCCCCCCGCCGGCGGCCAAGCCCCCCCGCACCCAGCCCCGCAGTCCCGTTCCTCCCCCTCTTCCCCGGGTTTCGGGGCCGCTCCCCCCCGGCCCGATGCGGCGGTGAGGGGGCCCGCCCGCCCCCGGCGCGCAGGTACCTACAGCGGCCGGAGCTGCTCCAGGGCGGGGGGCGGCGGGGGGGGCAGCCCCGGGGGCCCGGCCCGTAGAAATCCATGCGGAGGAAGGGGCCGGGGGGCAGCCCCGCCACCGCCGCGCCCTCGTACATGGCCCCGGGGCGGCGGGGGCGGCTCCCCCGGCCGGGGCGGCCCCGGGCGGTCAGTGCCCCCCCCCGCGCCCCCGGGGCGCCCCGCGCCGCTCGTCCATCACCCCGCGGAGCGGCCCCGCCGCTCGCTCCGCGCCCGGGCGGCGGGAGGAGGAGGAGGAGAGGGAGGAGGAGGAGGAGAAGGAGGAGGAGGACGAGGAGGAGGAGGCGGGGGGAGGGGAGGAAGGCGCAGCCCCGCCGGCTCTGCGGCTCCGCCAGCCCCGGTCCCTCCCGGCACCCGCCGCCTCCCCGCGCTTAACCCGCTCCGCTCCACGGGGCCGCCCCGGCACCCGCACGGGAGGGGACGCGGACACGGGACACGGACACGCGGGGGGGGAACACGGACATGCAGAGGGCCCGGACATGAAGTGGGGGCTCGGACGCGCGGGTGGGGTGACGGACACACGTGGGGACACGGACACGCAGGAGGAAACGGACACAGGGAGACACGGACACGAGGGGGCAGCGCCAAGCGGGACGGGCTCACGGAAGGGCGGGGGGGGCTCAGGGGCTGCCCGATGGAGCAGGGCGGGGGATGGGGGGTCCCGGGGGGGTCCCGGGGGCTGCCCGGCAGCCGCGGCTCATTTGCCTAATGGGATGCGGGTGAACTGCGGGTGAACCCGTGGGAAGGGCTCACCTCGGCCTGACCCCCGGGCCCCCCCCCCGAGGGGGGATGTGTGTCTGTGTACATGCGTGTTCATGTGTGTTCACGCGTGTTCTCACTGCCTGAGGCATGTTTGCATCCCTACTGCAGCGGGGAGGTGCGTGTGCACCCCTCAGCCTGTGGCACACACGTGTGCACAAATGTCCTACACATACATGTACATGTGTGTGACACCTTGTCCCGCTGAGCACAGGAGCAGCTGAGCCTGTGAACACACGTGTGTGTGCGTGTGTGTGTGTGTATCTGCGTGTGTTGCATGTGACCCGCGCAGGGCAGAGCACCGCGTGCCACCACGCTGGCCCTGCACACAGGGCCCTGCTGGAGGTGACACCCCGAACCCAGAGGTCACCAGGTGGTGACAGCGCTGCCTGTACAGAGCAGGGACAGTCACACACCAAGGACAGGCCCCGGGGGTGCCATTTCCCACCACAGCGGTGGCAGCGGTGACACCCCCGCTCCATGGCGGGCACACGGCCTCTGCCACGCCACGGCCCCCACACTGCCCACCCCTGGGGTGCCCTTGGAGGGAGAGGGGCCCCTCGGAACCCCCAGAGGCCATGGGCAGGAGGAGCACATGTGTGTGCATGGCTGGACACGGTAGGAGAATGTGGGCCCTGCACGGGGGACATGCAGCAGGCAGGGAGTGTGCAGGGGACGTGTGCATGTGGGCACACCAGTGAGCACACACATGGCATTGTATGCACAAACACCCCCCCTATGACAGTGCACACACGCTCCTGATGCCGCGTGAGGCTGCGTGTGTACGGCTGTGCACACGTGTGCGTGTGCCATGTGTGTGCATCTGCGTGCCCATGTGTGTGTGTCCATGTGACCATGTGTGTGTCCGTGTGTGTGTGTCCACGTGTGTGTGTGTGTGTGTCCATGTCTGTATGTCCGTGTCTGTATGTCCGTGTCTGTATGTCCGTGTGTGCGTGCGGGGCCGCGCAGCGCGGCAGCGCCTGTTTAAATAATAATGGCAAGTCGGGCTTTGCTTAGCCAGCAGGTTTCGAACAAAAGCCCAGCGCTGCTCCAACTTCCTGCAGCGAACATGACAAATGTCTGCTCTGACTCATTTACCAGCGCTGGAAAGAATGTGGCTGCGACGGAGGGGACGGCGGAGGGGACGGAGGGGACGGCGGAGGGGACGCGGGCGGTGGCACCGCGCCCGGGCCGTGCCCGCACATCGGGCGGCCGCCCCGACGGGCAGCACTTCCCGGCCCGCATCGCTTCCTGCACCACTTCCCACATCCCTTCCCGGCCCGCATCCCTTCCAGTCCCGCGTCGGCGGCAACAGGAAGAAACAGAGATTAAAAAAAAAAAAAAAAAAGAAGAAGAAAAAAATCAATCAAAACCTTAATTCCAGAGCCAAGAGGAACTGGGCGAGGGGACACCCCGCACGCAGCCCCGCTGTGTGAGAGGAAGGGGGACACCCCGCCCTGAGCCACATCCCACCACAGGCCTGGGACACCAAAATGGGCCCCCCTCAGCAGCACTCCCAGCCCCTCATCCTCCTGGCCCCACTCCCAGGATGATGCTCTGAGGGGACACAAGATGCCCCCAAAAGCACGATGGAAACACAACCCCTACAGCCCATGGGGACCCCACAGGGACCCCATAGTGCCGGGAGGGGGTGGCTTTGGGAGGGCAGGGTCACACTTCCATGGAGAAGGATGCCTGGGACCCCCACAAAACATCCCCCCAGCCCAGCCCTGGGGTATGGGGTGTTGGCCGCAGCCCCTTCCCCCATCGCCACGCCGGCACCTCGGGGCCCCGCAGCCCCCCGCAGCCCCCCTCTCACCCGCCCACTTCAAAAGACCCCATTTATCCCCTTCAGCGGCTTTTGAGCCTGGCGAATTCCCGGCTGGAGCAGGCGGCTCCCCCCGGCCCCTGACAGTGATAGAGAACCTCCGCCTAATGGGCTTTCCCAGGCCGGGGGCCCAGCGCCTCATCAATCTTCCGGGGGCAGGGATGGGGGGGCCGGGGGTCCCCAGCACTGCACCCCGCGGGGCTCCCCGGTCCCTGCCCCGAGCGGGGCCCCGCAGCCCCACGGCCCCCCCTCCCCGCGGGCCCCGGCCTTCAGGGAGCACGTTTTGCTCATTAATTTTTAAAAATTAATTAATTACGGGGCGCTGCGGGGGAGCGGCTGCGGCGCGGAGGAAACCGGAGCCAGCGGGTAGGGTGACAGGCCAGCCCGGGCGTGGGGCCCCCCGTCCCGGCAGCCCAGAGTGGGGCCGAGGGGGGGGCCCGGCTGCAGAGGGGGCTGGGCTGGGGTCCCGCTTCCCACAGCCTGGGAACCAGGGCGAGGGAGGGTCCGAGGGGGCGGCTGCACAGGGAGCCCCTCATGGCCCCGCTGAGATCCACCACAGGCCAGCACTGCACAAGGGGAGAGGACCCCCAGGGACAGCCAAGTGACACTGAGCCCCCAGGGACAGGGATGAGGGCACAGGCACAGCCCTGGCACCACCACATGCACTGACATGCATGTACACACCTGGCACGGGGACATGAGTGACGCTGCACTGCGTGTGGTGTTAACACACGGGCACAACGGGCACTGACACACATACACACACATGACACAGGCGTGTACACCCCACACAGCCCCAGCTGTGCACACACACACACACACACACACCCCAACACTGCTGGCAGCACACGGTGCCACAGACACGCAGCTCCACGCACACGCCCCCACCCCACAGCGGGCACACACGAGCACACACATGCACACCCGTCAGGTGAGCACACACGTGCAGCTCCCAACCCACCGGGTCCCTGTCTCTGGGTACACTCTGAGCTACCCACTCGAACCTTGGGGGGGATCTGCACCCCCAGGACGGCCCAGTCAGATGGGCCCCGGGGGCCGAGCAGCTGCAGCACATCTGGCGAGGGTGGACCAGTGGCGGGGCCGGACATGTGTGAGGAGGGGGTGGAGGCACCAGGCCCCCCCGCAGCCCTCCCAGGCGGGACACGGACACCAGCACTTCCCCCGCCAGCTGCAGCACCAGCGGCACTGGGGGACACCCAAATTCTGCAGGACCTACACAAAAATGTCCCTGTGTGGGTGCTACAGGGGATACAGACACAGTGCCCCCACCCTCTGCACTCCCTTGGGACCCCGGACAGCCAGTGGAGGACAAAGGGAAACTGAGGCACAGTTCACCCGCCAGCCATCAGCGCCAGGGCACCCTCCAGCCCTGCCTGCGGCCCTGTCCCCAGTGTCAGGGGAGGGGGGGACACAGGCGGCCCCCCCAGCCTGTTCCCACACGCTGGGAATGGCCCCAGAGCCAGCGCGGGGGAGTGGCCCCACCCGTCGACACCCAGTCGCTGAACTGGTCCCACTGGGTCCCACCGCCGCCGGGGCGGCTCCGGCGGGGGACAGCACCCAGGGCTGGCCCTGCCCGGACCTGCACCGGCCCCCGGGGCCAAGGACGGGCCGGGGGGGCCCCGCCACACCCCGACCCACGGGGTTCTCCCCGACAGCGGGCGCCGCGGGGCACTCAATGCCACATGGCTCGGGAACAGGCGTGGGCACCCACTGACTGCGGGGCTGCGGTGGGAAGGGTCCGGCAGCCGCCCCAGGGCACCCAAGGGAGCGTCCAGGGAAACTGAGGCACGCTGAGGGGTGCTCGTTGAGGGGGACCCACCTCCAGCGGCTCGCAGCTGCCAGCGTGGCGGGCGGTGATTACCAGGCCCGTGATGGACGACCCTGTCACGGGGAAATGGAATCGGGAGCAGCCGCGATGATGATCGCCTTCATCGCCTCCCCCACGGCGGCCCCCGGCGAACAAAGAGCCACCGTGGGCACACAGCACCCACCGAGCCTCCCCAGCACCCAGCCTGGCCACGGCGGGGCTGGGGACACCCTGACCAGGGGCCCGTAGGGCTGTTAATAACCAGGGTATAACACAGCCACTAACGAAGGTGGCCGTGCCACCACAATTAATGACACACATCCCGGCGGGGCCACTGCCCCCTCCCCACCTCAGCTTCCCCAGGCGCACTCACAGGGACGCACGGGGAGAAGCATCCAGAGTTTGTGTCGCAGAGCTGGTGCATCCCAAACAGATCCCCACGGGTGTGGCTGAGAGCAGGGAGACCCCCCCACTGATGTCACCACACCAGGACAGGTCACGGACCAGTGCTAGAACAGCAGCACCCTCAGCTCATGCTGGGGACAGACTCTGGCACAGAGGGGTCCCCATATGCCCCCCAGCCCCACAAAATCCCCCCCAAGGCCGCAGTACTCACTGGCAGGTGACGGGGTGCTGTATCCACTGACGGGGAGCTGGTGCTGGATGCCGGCCAAGGTGCTGGGGGGCGAGAGCCCCCCCAGCATGTGCGGGAAGAAGAAGGCATAGGGGGGCACGGGGTAGCCATTGAGGTGCCCCCCGCCCGGCGTGGGGCAGGAGCTGCTGTTGCTGGCCATGGCGGGGGTCTCCGGCGCGGGGGGGCTCTCAGGTGCGAGGGTCGTGGGGCGAGCAGAGCATGGGGCCTGCGGGTGCCCCGCTGCCGGGCTGGCCTCGCTGGTGACGCTGGTCCTGCGGCGCTGCGGGGGGAGCAGAGAGAGGGGTTAGCAGAGGGGTTGGGACCCCTGAGCCCCACCCAACGGGGGCACCCACCATCCGTGCCTCAGTTCCTCCAGCCCCCCCAGGTCCACATCCCCTCCCGGCCCCAGGAGGGCGCAGCCGGCCGGGTCCAGAGCTCCCCGCGGGATTAACGCCGATCCCTCCGATTAACGACACCGGGACGGCGGCACCGGCAGGCGCAGCTCGCTAATCCCGGCTTAGCGGTGAGGGGGGGGGGGATGAGGGGACGGTGTGGGGACGGCGTGGGGACACTGTGGCCCCACAGAGCACCCTCTCCATCCAGTGGCCACACCGCGGCCCCCAACCTGCTCCCCCAGGGCTGGCACGGGAGCAGGGGCACAAGGCGGGTGCCGGGAGGCAGCACCCTGTGCCCCAGCCTGGGGGGCTGCGAGGCAGCTGGGGGCGGGGGGGACACACGGGCACAGCGGGGTCCCCTGAGGACAGCAGCTCTGCTCCAGCCCGGCTCTGCCGTCACGGCCACACGCCCGCCCCGGCTCCGCTCCCCCCACGCCTGCGCCAAGCGCGAGGGGGCTCAGCCACCCGGCCTCGGGCAGGAGGGGGCTCAGCCCCCCTAGAACAGCACCGGGGGGCTCAGATCGGCTGCACCCAGCAGGGCAGGGCTCTGCCCGTCGCGGCGCAGCCCCCGCCCCGTGCCATGTGCCAGGCCGTGCCGTGTGCCGGCAGCTCCCACGCCAGGCCAGCGGGCACGGACCCCTCGGCCCAGGCGGGTCGGGGGGCGGTGGGGAGGGGGGCGCGGGGCTTTCACAATCCCGGGCTGGCTGTTTATTTAAGCGCTGGCGCGGGGCCCGGCGGGGGCTGTTTATTTGCCGAGAGCGCTGGCTCCCGGCCCCGCGGAGGCGGAAAAGGATCCAGAGGAACAAGGCTGGGCCGCCCGGCGAGGCGCTGGGGAGGGGCCGGGATGGGCATGGCCCTGCCCGCTCCCCCCTAGCACCCGCCTGGGTGCACCCACTGCAGGCAGGACCCCTGTTCTCCCAGCTCACACCAGCACTGCCCATGTCACCGTCCCAGCGCTGCCCTCCACCCATGAGAAGCAACCATGAGGAGACCCACAGAACATCCATCTGCAGGGAGGGCATCCAGCAGCGGCTGGGTGGGGGTCACGTCCTGCCCAGCCCAGGCCGTCCCGGTGCATGCGGGATTCCCATGGGCATCACCGGGGCACGGTGCCGGATGCCAGGTCAGCATCTGCCCAGGGACAGCCCCTGCGTGGGGTCCCCCCATGGCAGTGCAGGGACCGGGGCCTGTGGTGTGGGGGGCTGCCCGTGGCCCCCCCGGGCAGGCCACGGCCCCCACGTCGTGCTGGCCAAGGGGAGCCCAGGGAGGGAGGCGCGGGAAGAACTGTTTATGTTTGCTGGTGCCAAGTGCTCGCCGGGCACCACGCCAGCCGTGCCGGGGCCCAATTACTCAACCCACTCCGGCCCCCCCGCACGCTGCCGGCCTGGGACCGAGCGAGGCCAACGCCACCAGGCTGGTCACTGTGCACCCCAACCCAGCCAGAGGCCCCCCCCAGCCCCTTCCCAAGGCTCCACAGCACCAGCAGCGGCCAGGAGAGTCCAGGGATCCAGGCCAGTCCTGCTCCTGTGGGTCCTGGTGGGCAGGAGGAGTTGTCGCCCATGGGAGCTCCCACGGGACCACGTGCCGGCACTGCCCCCGGCACATGGCTGCACCCCAACTGGGGGGTCCTGGGTGCTCCAAATGGAGGTCCTGGGTGTTCCCAGAGCCTCCCAGAGCTGGGGGCCAGGGCCATGCAGCCCCTCGGCAGGGCCCACGCTCACCCGCCCCGACGCCTTTTCCTCCAGTCCCTGCAGGAGCTGGACGGGGCCCGGAGCTTCCTGGAATCCAGCGTCTCGTTCCAGCCCCGTGGAAAACGCTGCCGCGGGGCCCGGGCCAAATCCAGCCACGAGGAACCTCCCGCCCAGGCCGGGGGTGGCCCCCGGGAGCGGACGGACGGACAGACGGACACGCAGACCAGAGCCATTCCCAGGGCTGGCAGCAACGCAGCTCAGGGGGGGCACAGCCTGGGGAGGACATGGCCAGGGAACACGGCTGGGGGGGCCACCATCTCACCATGACCCCAAAGAGGGCACAAAGCCCACCACACACACCCAGACAGGCCATGAAGCCCTGGCACAGCCCCTCAAGTGACCCCTTCCAAAAAAGCAGCCCCCCCCCACAGTGACCCCCAGGGACCCCCCCAGGCTAGGTTCAGTGCCCACAGCCCCACCCTGCTCCCCCCCAGTCCAGCACAGCCAATGCCAAGCGCAGAGGGACCGGGATGGCACCACGACACCCCCTCCCCATGACCACCCAGCCAGCTGCACCCCGTCCCACCCACGGGCTCCCTAAAGCCCCCCTCATGCAGGCAGCACCCCCAGCCCCAGTGCCCACGTCACACCCCCAAACCCAGCCACGCTTCCTGCCGGGGCACACGGCGATGGCAGCGGATGTGACACGCCGGTGAGCGGGGGCACCGCCCTGGCCCCCCCGGCAGAGGGGGGCAAGTGGAGCTGGGGGGGTGTTTGGGGGTGCCTGGCAGGGCAGCGGGCAGCAACCCAGCCCTTCCTGTCACGCCGGCGGGCACCGCGCTCCCAACCGCAGCTTCCCCTTGCCACTCTCGATTCCCAGGCGGATGGGTTTCAGTTCAGCCCTGGCCCAGTTGCCATAGCCCCCTGTCACCCCAGAGCCTGTCACCCTATTGACCTGTCACTTCATTTCCCCAGTCCCTCGCCCCTGCTGCCACCACAGCGTCTGCCACCCCAGCATCCTGCACTCCCCACGTCTGGCAGAGGCCGCTGCCCACGTCCCCTGTCCTCACCGGGACAGGCGACAGGGACCTCCCAGTGCCAGGCTGCCCCCAGGGCGTGTGTGCAGAGGCAGGGGTGCCGTGCTGGGCTGGGGGGGCACGGGGTGGCAGCCCCCAGGCAGGGCAGGAAGCGCCCGCGGAGCCGCTGCGGTCGCAGCCTGCGGTTTCCTCGCTGCCGGCAGAGCCAGCCCGGGGTGGCCTCGCACGCGAGGCCAAAGACCTGGCTGGCCCCGTTGCCCCCCCAGCCACCACCGGCCCCCCCCGGCCCAGCCAGCACCGTGCACGGGGGGTGAGGTGCCCCCTTGGCAGGGCCGCTGAGTGAGACCCCCTCCCCGTATCCCCAAAGCTCTCAACCGTGAGTCACCGTCACGTTTCTCACGTCCCCGGGCAGGCATGAATCATGCCCAGCCTGCGGCACGGCCAGAGCCAGCGGCACACACTCGGCCAGGCAGCCTGTGCCGGAGTCAGGGCTGCTGGGACCTGCGAATCTGGGAGTGCTGGGGACAGTGCAGACGCCAGGACGTGCATCCCGCTGCTCCCCAGGGGCAGTGGCACATCCAGGGGCTCACTCAGCCCCACCACAGGTCCCTGTGCAGCACTGGTGACACCCTGCGGGCCAGTCACCACCCACAACGGGCCACTGCCGCTCCCTGAGTGTGGACACAGGGCCAGGGACCCCACTCTAGCCCACGGGGATGGTGTCCATGCTGGCAGGGGCGGTGCCCATACTGGCCTCCCCACCCTGTGGGGGCACACAGGCACCCCGAGGTGTGGCTGCAGGCCCCGGGTCCTCACTGCAGCACCCCAAATCCCGCTGCTGCCGGGAGCCACACGCTGAAATTCCACCTGTCGCGGCCGGGCCGACTCCGGTTACGCGGGGAACGCGCCACTCCGGTTACACCTCCCGCACCCACCGCCAGACGCGCCATTCTTCTGCGCGAACAGGTGCCCCGGCCCCCACCACGGCCCCCAGGACAGCCACGGCTGTGCCAGGCCACCACCGGCACCGCTCGGGCCTGGCTGCGCCACGGGTGCCGTGGGAGGTGCAGGCCAGTCCCAAAGGTCTAGCGGTGCCCAGGCCAGTGACCCCCACCAGCCCCTCACACCGTGGGATGGCCCCGCAGCACCCTGGGGACCCTCACTCACACCCACCCCTGCCTGCCCACGAGGGGACATCCGCAGGCCCAGCCCAATCCCCACCCCTGCATCCCAACCGTCAGGATGAGTGCAGGGACCTGCAGGCCCAGGGGTGCCGGGGTGCCCTATGCCAGGATGTCCCGGGGTATCCCATCCCGGTCCCCTGCGGGCTCCTGGGAAGCAGGGGGATGGTGTCCTGGCAGCCGCCCGCGGCAGCCCCGGTTGTTTTTAGCCGAGGCTGCGGCGGCAGCCGGCGCCCTGGGAATGGCGTGCCGGGAACAGCGCGGCCCCAGACAGCCCTCGCTGGCTCGGCGACAGCCGGCAGACAAGTGCAGCTGGCACGGGGCCGCTCGGGACACGGCGCGGGGGACCCGGCGGGCAGGCGGCCGCGCGACACCCCCGGGCACCGGGATTTGGTGGCACCGTGCCCCCGGCCTGGGCAGGCTCCTGGGAGCCGGGACCTGGAGTACCTGGGGGGGCCAAACCGCCCCTGTGCCGCAGCCACCGCGACCCACCGCGCCGCGCCCGGCGTTGGCTGCAGGCGGGCGTGCGGCCGTGTGCCACGGCCACGTCCCCTCGCCTCGTCCCCCCTGTCACAGCCTGGCAGCCGGGGCTCAGCGGGGACAGCGGAGGCCACGGCGGGCGCACGCGGCCCCTCGCCGGGCCCTGCCACGAGCCACCCCCCGCTAAGCCGCCTCCAGCCGCAGGGAGATTAACCCATTTTCCGTAATCAGCACATGTGTCACCACAGATATGATCGCACAACCCCCCCCTGCGCCCGCCGCGGCCCCCCCCCGGGGCTGGCACTGCCAGGGGGCCCTGCGGCACAGGGTGTCCCGTGGCGTGGGGCACCTCAGCTCTGCAGGCATGCACCGTGGAAGGCACACAGCTCCGCCAGCCCTGACGTGCTGCAGCAGCACCCCAAAGAGGGCTGGGGGACCCCAGAGCCCAGCCACCCCCTCGGTGGCAGCGCTGGCATCGGCGCTGGGCATCGCCGGGACGGTGGCTGAGGGCACGGTGGCTCAGGGCACGCATGGCCGGCGCAGCTGAGTGTGGCACGTTGTCACGCCAGAACCTCCTGGATATAAATAGATCCGGAGCGGCGGGATGGTGAATCCCAGCGCCGCAGGGCAGGCGGTGGCGGTGGCACGGGCCGTCCCCAGGCGCCGTGGCCACAGGGACAGAGCGCAGGGACACGGGCAGGTGTGTGAGGACAGCTGGGCATCCCTGTGGGACATGGCACCCACAGGCACCGGGCAGTGCCGGATGGGGCACAGGGCACTGCCCTGCTCCTGCCATCCTGCTGGCAGTGGCCGTGTCACCGTGTCCCCTGGGGGGGCTGCGAGCGGTGGGCACTGGACACCCACCAGGGCACCCCCAGCGCTGGCACCCACGGGAGCAGGCGCATCCCGCGCCGCAGCAAGGTCACCCCCAAGGGCAGGGTGGGGGCCCACGGGTGACATATGGCCCGGGAGCGGTGGCCGCGGGGCCGCTAAGCCACCGAGCCGTCACCCGCTAATCCCGGCGCGGGGCCGGAGGCGGGTGCCGCATCCGGAGCCTCCAGCCGGTGCCTGCCTGGCACCTCGGGGTGGGGGGGCACCGGAGTGGGGAACCCCCCGTATCTCCCCAGCACTCACCGCGCTGCGGGGCGGCCCTGCCACCAACGGGGTCAAAGGTCAGAGGCACAGATTTGGGGGGCAGGGGCACAGATTTGGCTCTGCCCCGGTTCCCCCCCGCGGCCCGGGGCGCTGCCCGTGCCTGGGGGGGACCCCTCCGCTGAGCCCACGGGGGGCAACACCACAACCCTCCCACCTCCCCCCCCACCCCGCGGGGGCTCCACCACCCCCGGGGCGGCCCTGAGGCAGCTGCCGCGGCGGGGGAGGCGGTGGCGGACGGTCCCCCCCACCCACCGAGCCCCGCCGCCCCCCGCCCGGCTCCCCCGGGCCCCCCCGGGCCCCCCCGCCCGCCGCCGCCCTGTCAGCCGCGCAGAGCGATGGCTTCCTCCGCCCGCCGGCCAGGAAACGGCGCAGACGCCGCTCCCGCCCCCCGGCCCCCGCCGCCCCCCGCGCCCCCGGCCCCGCTCCCCCGCCGGGCCCCGGCCCCGCCGCACCCCGAAAAGGGGAAGCGGCCCCGGCCCCCCCCCACCCCCGCCGGGGGAATGTGGCTGCGCGCCCCGGGAGGGGCCCGGTAATCCCAGGGGATCACCCCCGGCACCGCGCTCTGCGGCCGCCCCCCCCCCGGTCCCCGGTGCGGTGCGGGGCACCGGAGCCCTCTCTGCGGTGGGGGCGCAGCGCGGCCGCTCGGGAGCGCCCCGGCGGTCGGTACCGGGAGGGGGAACTCCGGCACCCCCGAGCTCGGGGTAGGAACACGGGGTGGGGGGGGTAAAGCCACAACCCAGAACCGGCTGCGGCTCCGGTGCTCCTGGCAGCCTCAGCCCAGCGGGGTCCCTGCCACCCCCCCCCCCCGCGGGAACCCCGGAATCCCCCGGATCCCCCGTTACCGGAGGGGGATCCCCAGAGGCGGTACCGAAGCTGCACCAAGACCCTCCCTCCCCACCCGCCCCACGGGGCCACACTCACTACCTGCTCACGGGAGGGTCCAACACCGAAATCCTTACACTCGGCGAGCTCCCGGCGGTGGCTGCATGGCGGCGGCGGCGGCACCGGGAAGCGGCGGGGTGGCGGGGGGGGGGGAAGCTGGAAGGGAGGGGGGGGTTCGCCCCGGCTTAGAGGGGTGAGGGAGGGGTGGGGTGGGGGCTCCCGGGGGGGTTCACCGAGCGGCGGCCGCGGCCATTGCGAGTCATGTGCTCGCGGGGAAACTTTACCCGGGGCTGGGCCGGGCGGGGCGGCGGCGGCGGCGGCGGCGGCGGCGGCGGAGGGAGGAGGGGGGGAGAGCGGCGGGAGGACACGCCCCTTTCCACCCCGGCCCCGCCCCAGACCCCACCGCCGGCCAATGGGACGCCGAGGTGGGCGGGGAGTGGGCGGGGTCTGGCGTCGCTTTGTAACTCTTTGAAGTCTCCAGAAAGCGGAAGAGGAGAAAGTGGGTGCGCGCGCCGCGAGGGGGGGGGGCGCTCTTAAAGGGGCCGCGCACCCCAAGCTGGGTGCCCCTCTTTCCATTCCACCCTCCCCCCCCCCCCAAACACAGGAGCAGCTAGTCTGACCCCCCACACACACACGCCTCGCCAAGCCCGCTGTCCCATCCCCTCCCTGCCTCTGGGCATCGTGCCCGCTCCCCAGGGTGAAGGATTGCAGCACCCACATGGGGGGAATACATGGGAGGGTGGGCGTTCCCCGGGGTGTGAGGAAGAGGAGTGAGAGGGATGAGGGGAGTAGGGATGGGGAGTCCCTGAGCTCCCCTCCCCCACATCAGGCTCAGAGGAGAAGGGTTGGAGAGCACCCGTGGCACCCTTGGGTGTGTAGAGGGTCTGCACCCAGGGAGGGAGTCCCTGGTGGTCTATCTGTTACCAGGAGAGATGGTGATGCCAGGATGGGGACACAGACACGAACACGGACACAGGCTACCAGTCACACTTCTGGGAGGCCAGAAGGGGCACTGAGGGCCCTGCACCCACAGGCACAACCTGGACCCTATGGCACAATGGGACAAAGGGGCAGGGCTCCCCTGGGGAGACACCTATGAACAGTGTGTGCAGCCTCAGCACACACCCCAGGGGGCTCCTGCTGCCCCCACACTGCCCTGGACCCCTGAGTGCCAGTCAGGCCCTGCAGCAGGAGGGTGGTGCCCACCGGGACACCGAACACCACTCTGTGCCTCAGTTTCCCCCAAGTGCTCAGCAGGGCAGGGTGGGATCCCCCATACTGGGGACAGCCCAGCGTGGCCCCCTCCCCGCGCACCGAGGCCGCAGCGCCGGCATGTGCTCAGCCCAGAGGAATGTGCCAAATCACTCCCAGATGTGCTCGGCGGCCGCTCCGACCCCCCCTGCACCCCCAGCAGGGACCCTTGAGCACCCCACGGGGGGCTGAGCCCATCACCGGCCGGGTCCCGCCCGGCCACAGGGCCCAGGCCCAGCCCGTGCCGCGGCGTCGTGGTGCCGAGGCCCAGCCGTGCCCTGGGATGGGCGGGAGGGCAGCGGGTGCCAGGGCGCGGCCGGAGGTGCCACGGGGACAGGGCGGCCGCGGTCGCGCCAAGGCCCCACGGCCCTCGCCCGGCACGGGGCCCGGTGGCGGCGCGGTGGGGTCGTGTGGGGTCCTGCCCCGCACCCCCGGCCCCGGTGCCAGGCGGGAGCAGCCGAGCGGAAAGGGGCTGTCAGATGGAATCTGGGTGCCGGCGGTGACGGCGCGGCGGGAGGCGGCCGTGCCCGCCACGTGGCCGCTTATGTAAGGAGAGTGCAAGGGAGGACAGCGAGGCGGCCGGGGCACCGGGGACACCGCCGAGGGGACACCGGGCCCCCGCCGCGCACACGGGGCGGCTGCGCGGCCGGACACGCGCCCGCAGGGCTGCCCACGGCACAGCTGGGCACTGCCCGGCCCTGTGGGCACGGCACGTGTGTGTGCGGGGCTGGGGGACACCTGCACACGTGTGCAGGGTGGGGGGACAGGATGGCAGCGCTGGTTCCTTTGGCCTCCCCACGCCATGGCAGCCCCGGTGTCGCAGGGTGTCCCCTCGCCGCCGTGGCACTGCCAGCCCGCAGTGATGGAGGGCCCCGGAGGGAGCTCCGGCACCCACGCGCCTGGATCCAGCTGCGCCATTGATTTTTCATCCACTGCAGCAGAGAGCAGAGCCAGGGCTGGTGCTGGCACAGCCAAGGGAGCCGTGTCCCCTGCACTGTCCTGCTGTCCCCGCCCGCACAGCCAGGACGCTCTGGGCACAGTGGTGGCACTGGGGACCCTCCAACCTCAGCCACCACAGCCTGTCTGGCCCCAGCATGGGGGTGCCCCCCGTGCTCTGCCTGCAGCTGCCTGTGCCACCGTCACCTCACATGGCACCGGGGTGGGCACAGGGCGTGCCGGGGCAGCCGGGGGGACACGGGGCGTGGGGGCTGTGCCTGCGTCACCACCACGTCACCGCGGCCCCACACGCTGCCAGGCGCTTCCTTCCTGACACCGTCACCCTGTGCCACGTCCCCACTTGCTGTGGGGCTGCATCACCCCTCGGGGCTGGCGTAGGGCAGGACACGACTTGCCCCGGCCTGTGGGGGAGCTGGGAACCCCCCAGGGCAGACCCTGCTCGGCCCAGCTCTGCCCACAGGCAGGAGGACGCTGGTACAGCCCCACTGAGCCTGGTGACAGGTGGCTGCTGATCTCAGAGCACGGGGAGGGGCAGGGACAGGGTCCCCCCCCAGCCCCCTGACGTGGCGAGGGCACAGGGACACGGCGCAGAGCGGGCACAGCCTGGGCTGACCCCACCGCCCGCCCGTGCTGCCACACACGTCCAACACATGGCAGTGCCGGCTATAAATAGCGCCCGGCAGCGTGGGCTGAGCCTGCCCACGGCCCTCGGGGCTCCCAGAGCCCCCCTGTGCTCCCCTTGCCTCGGTTTCCCCATGGCCAGTGGCAGCTGGGGGGCCCTGGGTGCCCCCTGGCCCTACTGGGAATGGGAAAGGGGGACAGCCCTGGGATGCCCCGGTCCCTGATGGGTCCCAGCGGCCTCGCCAGGCTGCACTTTGTCTGTGTCCTTGTCCTGGGCACCCAGTGCCAATGTCCCCATGGGGATCCCACCAGACCACGGAGCCAGGGGGGCAGAGCCAGGATGGGGCTTGGCACACAGCAGGGTCACACCATGGGGCCAGGGGGAAACAGTTTGGGGACCCAGGAACCCCATCCCGCCTTGCCCACAGCACCCCTGCCCTGCCCAGGAGCTGCTGAGGGGGCAGCCGGGGGTCCCCGGGGACAGGGTGGGATGGTCAGAGGTGGGGTGTGATGGGGGATGGGTGGCACTGACAGAGCTTCGTCCCCTCCCTGCTCCCCCGCCTGCCCAGAGCCCACCAAACCCCCCCCCGAGATGGGGAAGCTGCAAAATTAGGTCAAAGCGTCCATTATTTAACAGAAACGGAGGAGCTGTAGCCAGGAGCGGGGAGGGGGGGCTGCAGCCCAGGAGGGGGGTAGGGGGAGACAGGGATGGGTCCCCACAGCCCTGGGGAAAGTGAGGGATGAGGGGGACAGTGGGGGGAACAGGGGGGACAAGAGCCAGAGTTCAACCAGAATGCCTTTATTAACAGCAGGAGATAAAGGGGTCCCTGTTGTCCCCCCACGCCCGGCAGACCCTGCAGCCCACCCTGTGCCCCTGACAGCACTGGGATGGTTCTTCCTGCAGCCAGAAGGGCCCAGAAGGTTCTGGAGGGCCCCAAAGGAGTCAGGAGCAATCGCGGTCTCTGGGTCATGGCAGGAGCAACACCAGACCCCAGGATCACACACAGGGGTGGGAACAGGGCCACGAGCACCAAAACCCACCACCCCTGGCTGCAAAGGGGCTGGGAGAGGGTCTTCCAGCCTCCTGCCTTGGCTGCCATAGATATCATAATATATCATTAATAACATTAATATATTAAAAATATTAATAAAAGAACCTCCGAATGAGGGCCCCAGGGCACAACTTGACAGGTATCCAAGGCTTTGGGGAGCCATTTCCCTGTGCCAGCCACAGCACCGAAATCCCTCCCCAGGGCCATGGGGAGGGGGCTAGTGCAGCCCCCTGGCCAGGATGCTGCCCACCAGCGCTGTGTCCTGCAGCCTGTGCTCCAGCGCCGCCTCCTCCAGCTTCAGGGAGACCTGGGAGGGAGACAAGGGATGCTCAGCACTGCACTGCTGGATCCAGACCCCAGTCCCACCACCAGGCCCTGCCACCCCTCTGGTACCTTGGCCAGCCGGGCCTCCTTGGCCCTCTTGAGCTCCAGGACACCGTGGGACTCCAGGAGGGTGACAAGGGACAGACACTCGGCCTGGTCGACGGCGGGGAGCTGCTGCCTCCGGCACACCTGGCTGTAGGTGTCGTGGAGCTGGGGAAGGCAGGGGGGAGGGTGTCACAGTGGTGGAGTCACAGCCAAGGGAAACCCCCCCAGGGCCACCCAGATCCAGCCCCGAGAGGGTCCTGCTGCCACTCACCTTGCCCAGGGTGACCTCGCGGGCGCGCAGGTGCCGGCAGAGCAGGAGCAGGGAGCAGAGCAGCACCTTCTGCTGCAGGGGGAAGGTGTCCTGGGCCCCCCGGGGTCCCCCTCCAGCCAGCCTGTCCCCAAACACCTCCGAGAGCACCCGGGAGATGTGCAGGAGTCCCACACGCTTGGGGACGGGGGACACCGGGGAGTCACCTGAGGGACAGAGAGGGGGGTGAGAAAGGGAGGTGGCAGCAGTGCCCCATAAATTGACCCCAGACCCCGATTAAGGCCAGCCCAGAGCTGCCCCCTCCTGGGTTTTGGCTCTGGCAGCAGCAACTCACCCCCGGGCAGCGGCTTGAGCAGGGTCTGGCCTCGCACCTCCAGCTCCACCACCTCCACGGCGCGTCTGGGGAGGGACAGCGCTGAGCACCGGGCAGAGGCACCCCTAGCACAGATACCCCAGTGCAGGGGAGCCGTGGGGGCTCACAGGGGCCATGCTGGCCCTGGCTCTGCCAGGTTTTGGGGCACACACTGACCTGCAGATATCCAGGGCCTTGCGAGCGTCACCGGAGACCGCGGAGACCTTGCGGGCGCAGAACTGGAGCGCGGCTGAGTCCAGGACAGGGTCACCAGCCACCTGCCGAGGCACTGGGGCCATCAGTCCTGCCCCCCTGCATGGGCAGAGCCCCCCCATGCCCTCCCCGTGTCCCCACCTGCCCCAGCAGGATGGCAGAGCCCCCCATGTGCATCCCCCCATGTCCCCACCTGCCCCAGCCGCTCCTGCAGGATGTGGGTGAGCTGCTCCTTGGTGTAGGGTGGGAAGTGCAGCAGGCGGGGGCTGCCGGCTGGGTGGGCTCCCAGCCTGGCCAGGCTCCGATCCGTCAGGTCCAGGGCGTTGGCCAACCCTGCAAAGCGAGGAGAGGAGGAGGGTGAGGGCTGTGACCTGAGGAGGCAGCGAGATGGGAGTACAAAGACAACCCTCCATCAGCCCCCCCAGAACAGGGAAGGTGCCCAGAGGGGCAGTGCCACACTCCACACACTCACCCACGAGGACGAGCCTGGAGCTGGGCAGCTGGGTCCACTCGAACAGGGTGTAGAGCACGTCCTGGCCTTTGCTCTCCAGCTGGTCCAGCTCATCCAGCACCAGGAGCCTGCGGGGGGAGCGCAGATGAGTCCCCGCTCTGCCCACCCTCCCCTCAGAGCACCCAGGGGGAACCCACACCACCCCCCAGGGATGGGGAACTCACACCATGGGCCCCTGGGCCGTCAGATGCTTCTCCAGGCTGCGGATTTGCTCGCGGCCGGTGGCCGTGGGCAGCCCCAGGTGCTGTGCCAGGGCGGGGAAGACGCCGTGGGGGCTGCCCAGGGCCATGCAGTTCAGCACCACGGTCCTGCTCCGGGCCAGCTCATCCTGCCGGGAATGGGAACGTTACACCAGCCCCGAACTGCTGTCCCCAGCCCCCCAGAGCAGCCCCCTGGCCACAGCACTGACCTTGCAGTCGAGCAGGACACGGCTCAGACAGGCTGTTTTCCCAGTCCCGGGGGCTCCGGACACGTAGAGGCTGCCGGGCCGGCGGCCCTGGACGTGATCCCGCAGGAACTGCCGCAGGATCCCGACCTCCCGCTCCCGGCCCTGCAGCCGGTCAGGCACGGCCACGTGCAGCACCTGCTTGGCCTGCTGGTAGCAGGTACCTGCACAGGGAGGGACAGGGCTCAGGGGGGACAAGTTGCTGCCAGGACCCCATCCCAACCCTATCTTCATCCCAGTCCCAGCTGTATCCCCATCCCTGGCTCTATCAACACATCCCTATCCTCATGCCTGGCTCCATCCCCATCCCTGTATCCCCCAGTTCTACCTCCATCTATTCCCCCATCCCTGCCCACACAAACCTTCCTGCCGGAAGAGCCTGGTCCGTGGGTGCTGCCCATTGACCCCTGAGCTCCGAGGGGTCTCCGGCCCCCCACTCCTCGGGGTCGGCTCCGGGCTCTTGGGCTGCTCGGGGGAGGCCGGGGGGTCCCCGAAGAGCAGCCGCCGGCCCCGGTTCTCCTTGCTGCGCTTGGCCGGGGAGCCGGGCAGGGCCTGGGGGACGTTGCAGAGGTTCTCGTCACCTGCAGGGGGACAGGGAGCGGTGACCGGGCCGCTCTCCCTGGGGGGCTTTGTGCTTCATCACCTCCCAAACCCCGCGGGAGCAGCTTCTCCTCCCAAAATGGGGGTGAAGCGCCAAACGCAGCCGGGCCAAAAGCAGATGGGAGTGGAAGCCGAGCCCATCTGCCTGCCCCGGTATCCCCAGGGTGAGACCCCCCCCCGCCTACAGGGGTGGGGTGGGGAGAGGATGGGCTCCCCACCATTCCCGGGGGGTCCGAGGGCAGGGGGAGGACTCACCCAGGCGCTTGCGGGGGCTCAGGGGCTGCACTTTGGGGCTCAGGGGCTGCGCTACGGCCCGGGCCGAGCGTGTGACCGGGCTGGCCTGGCCGGGGGAGCCCGAGGCTTTGGGGCGCGGCGAGGGGCCGGAGTCGCTCTTGGCCGGGGGGGCGGCCCCGAGGCGGCGGGCGCTCCTCGTGCGGGGGAAGCCGATGGTGGGCTGGCTCTGCGGGCTGCGGCTGCTCATGGCGGGGGCTGCGTGGGGAGGGCGACAGCGGTCAGGGGGGACCCCGGTCAGGCGGAGGGGACGTCCAGCCCCGTGGCTCCCGGGCACCCCCCCCCCAGACCATCCCACACCAGCCCTGTCCCCCATCTCCGCCCCCGGTACCTCCCGGCACGACCCTGATCCCCCTGAGCCCCCGGACCCCCACAGTCTCCCCCCGACCCCCACAGTCTCCCCCCGACCCCCACAGTCTACCCCCGACCCCCACAGTCTACCCCCGACCCCCCGTGTCCCCCCTCACCCTCTCGCTGCCACCACTGACTGATCTTCTCGCGCCAAATCAGCCCCAGCTCTGCAGTTCGCGCCACCGGCCCGAGCTGGCCCCGCCCCTTCCCCCCCATTGGCTGCACTGCCGCAGCAGCCACCAATCGCCGCGGCCGGAGGACTGCCCGCAACAGAGCAGCCAATTAGAGAGCGCGCCCGAAACATGGCGGGAGGCGCGCGGAGCATGCTGGGAGCTGTAGTCCGGACGGGACCAGCGCTCCCAATACTCCCAGCACTCCCAGTATCACCCCCTTCCCACTTTCCTGTGCTCCCGGTGCCCACACCCCTATCCCGCCTCGCCATGCTCCCAGAGTACCCAGTCCCGCCTCCCCATGCTCCCAGAGCGCACAATCCTGCCTTCCCAGTGGTCCCAGTGCCACCAGCACCCTCCCCGCTCCCTCCCAGCACTCCCAGTACCAGCCTGGCTGCAGGCAGAGCACCCTATCTGCAGCCCCTGGGGCCATCACCCCCCCAAGAGCCAAGAGGGATCCCTGGGTATCCCCCCCTTCTCCAGCAGCCCCCCTGACAGTGCCCTTGACATCATTTATCACTTTATTACTTTTATTTAAATGCAATTTCCAGCTCCTCCAATTCCCTCTGTTCCCTCTTAGGAGGGTCCCTCGCTCCAGGAGGGGCAGAACCGTGTTGACCCTTTATGTAACCCAAAGGGCAGCGCTGGAGGGGGCTCATCCTCCAGAGAACCCCCCCAAACAAACAGCCCTCACCCTTCACCCGCATTGCTCCAACCCCAACAGGGAAAGGTCCATCATCATAGAAAAAAAAAACACCCAAACCAACCTCAAACCGTTCTTGGGGAGGGGGTGCAGCCCCCCTGCAGCCCCCTCCACCTTCCTCCTACGGCGCTTGACAGGTACAAAGAGATCAGTAACTACGTTAGTGTGACCCCCCCACCGCGGGAACACGGAGAGTCCTTCGGGACCACCCGTCGGACAGGGAGTGTGTAAGGCAAAACGTCACTGGCCCCCTCAGGGTCCCCCCAATGTGCCCCCTGACATGTCAGAACCAGCACAAACACCCCCCACACACAGTGCCCCCCCAGATAATTAGTGTTTCCTTGTTAAAATGCTCGAGTTTGGGGGTTCAGCGGTGAAAGCCAGAGGACCCCCCACCCCCCATCCCAGCCCGGGGTGGGGGCAGTGCCGGTTTGAGAGGGGACAGGGATGGGGGTCCCCTCCACCCAGCGCTGCCAGGGTATCCCTGGATGGTCCCGCTCACCCTCCCCCTCTAATGGCTCCTGTGCAAAAAAGCAATGGGCTGTGCCGGGATAACAAGGCTCTCCCAGGATAATGAGGTTCCACAGGGATAATGAGGCTCTCCAGGGATAACCAGGTTCCCCCGGCCTGTCCCTGCTCCCCCTCGCTCTGGGGGTCTCGCAGCATGTCCATCCCCAGCCCCTCTCCACCAGCCCCCCTGGTCCCCACAGCCGGCACACAGCTCAGCCCAGAGTCCCGTGCCCGGCTCCCAGGCTGATCCCTGCCCAGAATCCATGAGGAGGAACGAGGGATGGACCCATCCAGGCTTGCCATGAGTCCTGAGGGGTGCATAGATGGGGGGGGGTGGCAGAGGGCGCTGGGCCGGGCAGATCTGCTGGTCCTGGGGAAGGCGGAGAGGCCGGGAATGTGCCATGCAGGATCCAGGGGGGCTGGGTGCTGGGTGGGAGGGCCAGCTGAGGGAGGGGAAGGAGGTCCGTGTGTCTGCTCCGGAACAATCCACCTGCACAGCCCGGTTTCACCTGGGGATGGGGGGCAGAGGGGGGGCCCCACGTGTAGCTGCAAGACAAGGAAGGAGGTTGGAAGCGGGAGCTCCGCAGAGCCGGATCCGGCACGTCTGCTTTCCCTCCTCCACACCCCCGCGCCAGCTGCCGGCCCCCCCCTTCTCCCTCCCTCCCCGACCTCCCCGCGGAGATCTGGAGCCTGGGATTTGCGCCTGGCAGCAGCAGCCGCACCGAGCTCGGGGCTTTTCAAACCCGCATTAAACATTCATGGCTCTAAAAATAAACGAGCATCCCATTCTCCCCGGAGTCTCCGCCGGGATCCGCAGCGCTGACGCGCGGCACCAAGGGCACTTTGAGCTCTGCCGGGTCCGAGTGCCGGCGCTCAGGGCCCAGCCTGGGATACACGGAGGGGCTGTGCCCCCCTGGCCCCTGTCCAGCCCCAGCTCCAGACTCGGGGTCCTTCAGGACCTCCCTCCGGCACTAATGGAGACAGGAACAAGCCCTGCGGCATTTCCCAGCAGGTGGGATGGGACATCCACACAACCCAAATTCCCGGCCCCCGCCCCTCATGGAGAACAGAGAACTGCCCTCTATGCTCCGCACCCCCAGGAAAGGGGCTTGGCATCCCCAGGGCCTGGGGCGAGGCCACTGCACCATCCACCCTGCACGGGGACAAACACGACCCCAAGGGCACAGGAGGGGACAGGGACTGCAGGACACCCCCTCCTCCTCAAAATATACTCCCCCCCATCCTCCTCACCTCTGTTTGTTTTGCTGGGGTAGATTCTCTGGAAGTATTTATATTCCTCTGGGGCTGGGAAGTCTTCAACGGGATGAAAGGAGTATTTGGATTCAAAGTCATCTGCGGAGAAGGGGCAGAAGAGGCAGGTGAGGGAGGGGGGCTCTGCGGGAGCCCAGCCAAAGCAGGGGGGCTCTGCTCTGCACGGAGGGGGATCTGTGCAGGGTCCCACTCACCCAGGAATGCTCTGACAGTGGAGATGGAGTCGCGGTGCCCGTTCCGCACGGGCGGTGGTGGCGGCGGTGGCCCGGCCGGGGTCCTGGTGGGCGGCGGCGGGGGCTTCCCCCGGCTGGGGGGCTCGGCGGGGCCATGCAGTCTGTAGGGGGGCGGGGGCGGGGGGGCATCGCGCCCCCCATTCCGCAGCATCGGCGGGGGGGGCGGGGGCGCTGCAGGGAGAGGGGGGTCAGCAAACGCCGGCATTCCCGGGGCAAACCCAAGGACATCCCCCGGAGCATTCCAGGCTGGTGGATGGGCTAGACCGCAGCCCAGGGATGCTCCTACACAGTGCCCAGAGATTTCCTGCTCGCTCCTGACATCTGCATTCCTCATCCCTCCAGCAGCTGCAGTGCAGGGACCAGCCAGCCCGGTGCCCCCCCAGCTCACTGCCCACCTTGGGGGGCTGCTCCAGCCCCATATGCTCCCAGCCCACCCTGGGCACGGGTCCCTCCATGGAGGAGCAGCTATGAGCCAGCACATCCCAGAGTCTGAGGGCAGCAGCTCCCCATGGAGCCAAGACGCTGCCAGCCAGGGCAGGAGGCCACGTCTGCGGTGCCACCGAGGCGGTGACAGGACCCCCGGCCCCTCCGACCCACCTCTCACTCCTGCCCAGCCTCCCGCGGAGGCTCGGTGGCAGTTCGTGCTCCTCATTAGCCTAATTACAGCCAGGCTGACAGCGCAGCTCCCCAGCCGTAGCTCCAAGGAGGGATTCTGGCAGGGCTGGGAGGACAGAGCGGCTTGGCTGGGGCCCAGGAGGGAACTGCGGTCTGGACACGGAGCCCAGGAGCGCACGGGGGGGCACCGGGGCACAGCCAGCGCCAGCCCCGGCCACGGGGACACGCTCCTGAGGGCTGCACCGCCACGGGAAAGGCTTCTCCCTGCTCTGCCATGGCTTTTTGTCACCCCCCCAGAGACATTTAGGAAGCTCAGGGGAGCAGAGACAGACTATACAGCTCTGGCTCTGCCGTGTTCGCACCTCCCACCCCACAAAAGCACATGGACCTGTGGGCAGGAGCTGCCCAGACACAACCCACCACCACCATCAGGCTGGGAGGAGCTGGATGGGCATGGGATATGACAAAGGACATGTGTTAAACACGGCACTGCAGCCACTGCCCTGCTCAGCCCCTACACCACGGGCAGAATCAGAGATTCACTTAGGCTGAAAAACACCCCCAAGATCATCGAGTCCAACCTGTGACCAATCCCCACCTTGTCAACCAGACCTGAACACCTTCAGGGATGGTGACTCCACCTCCCTGGCCAGCCCCTTCCAATGTTTAATCAACCCTTCTGTGGAACCTCACTGTGCCCCGGAGCCGACTCTTCCCACCCCCTTCTCACAAGCCCCCCCACCACCCAGAGACCCCCCACGGCCCACCCCGGGCACCACGGAGCAAACGGCTCTTACCTGCCCCGCGGCTCGGGGGGTCTCTGGCCGGCGGGGGGGGGCGGCTGCTCTGCAGGGAGGGGGAGGCAGCAGTGGGCGGCGGCGGGGCCAGACCCCGCAACGGGCCCGGCGCCTTCCTGTGCAAGGAGTTGTGTCTCTGCGGCAGCTCCGGGGCCGACTCGCTGCCGGGGCTGGAGGGGCCGTTGGGGACACCGGGCGGCTGCCGGTAAGGGGGCGGCGGGGGGGCGAGAGACTGGCCCTGAGCCCCCGAGCCCGTCCGGAGGCTGACTGGGGAGGGAGGGGGCTTGATGGGCGGCGGGGCGGGGGGTCCGTCCCTGCTGCCGGGCAGGCGCTGTCCCGGGGTGGGCGGCAGCGGCTTCTCCCGGTTGTAGGGCGAGGCCTTGGCGTGCGCCGGAGGAGGGGCCGGGGGGGCAGCGGCGCGGCGTCCCGGTGGGGGGGGCGGTGGGGCCGAGGAGCTGTGCTTCATGCCGGTGCCGCCAGCCGTGCCGGGCCGGGACAGGTCGGGCAGGGAGGGTCTCTGCGTGCGCGGCAGCTCCGGCGGGGACCCCCGGCTGCTGTCGGCATCGTCCTGAGGGCGGCTGTTGCTGGCCGGCACCGGGGGCCTGGGGGCGGCTGCGCGGGAGCCGGGCACTTGCAGGGTCTGTTTGGTGGAGCTGTCTGTGGGGAAGGAGAGCACAGTGAGGGCACTCGCAGGGTCTGTTTGGGGGAGCTGTCTGTGGGGAAGGAGAGCACAGTGAGGGCACTCGCAGGGTCTGTTTGGGGGAGCTGTCTGTGGGGAAGGAGAGCACAGTGAGGGGTCAGGAATGGCACAGGGGTGTGCCCTGTCCCTGCGCAGAGCCGCGGCCGAGGAGGGCCAGGCCACACAGATGTCTGGCACAGGCAGGGAGCTGGCAGCGAGCACAGCCACACACACGGCTCCTCTCTCACCGCTCTACTCTTTGATCACCACAGAGCACACCAGAGAGAAACATTCAGCAACACACGCGGCTCCTGCGCACTATGAGAGGTCCACGTGTGGGACGCTGTGGCACGGGGAGGGCACAGCCAGCCTGTGCCACACAGGGGGCGTGACTTGGGGTCCTGCCTCTGACCAGATAAAACCCCCAGGGAAACACAGCAAGATCCTCGACCCCCTCCTGCTCCAGGCCCTCCCAGGAACCCCACCCAGACCACAGGCAGGTGGCCGTTACCTGAGCTGTCCTTGGCTCCCACAGGTCGGAGCTTGGGAACGCCGCCTTGGAATAGGCCACCCTTGGGCTGGATGGCGGCTGAGCCGGAGCCGTAGCTGCCGCCGCCACTGCCCTTGGGCTCTGGAAGGAGGGAGGCAGAGAGGTTAAGCCTGGAATTATCCGTTCCTCCAATGAGGAGCTGCTGGGAAGCAGATGGGTAAGAGCCCTGCTGAGCACAGCAGTGCCCAGCGTGGGGCCAGGAGCCCCCCGGGGGACACTCACTCTCAAGGATGGGCGCGCTCCGGTCGTTGATTTGGGTCACTTTCCTGAGCTTGGTCCCTTTACAGATGTCCTGCAGGAGGGCCCCACGGCCCCGCTGCTCCTCCCGGCTCAGCTTGGGCGGCTCAGTGTTCGCCTGGGGAGGAGCAGCAGCTCAGCACCTGCCCTGGACACCCCGACCCACGGCACAGGCACAGCCCCACTCCCCATTCCCACCTCCCGGGGCACCCACAGCCTTCTCCAGCGCCAATTCCTCTGGCAAGCGGCCCCACGAGGGGACAGGCCACCTCCCTGCCTGTCACGAGGTGACCCCTACCTGACCGAGGGTGGGGGGCGGCGGGGGGCCGGGGGGCGGCGGCGGGGGAGGAGGGATCGGCATCCTGGCCTGGCTCCCGGCGGCTCCGGCGGCTCAGTGCTGGGGGCAGGCCTGGGCACTCATGCCTGCGGGAAGGGAGGAAGCGGTGAGGGAATGGAGGGGAAAGCCCACGGAGAAACACAGCCCCGGGGTGCTGTGCTGGTGCTGAGCTGGAGATTCCATGGGGCAGCAGCTGGATCTGCACTCCCAAGTCCCCCCAACACCCTGGAGCAGCAGGTCCCAGAAGTGGGACAGCACATCCCCACTCCAAATCCCCAGGGACCCCAGAGAGCCTGGAGATGACACCCAGGACGCGTCTCACACGGGCACCTCGCTCAGCAGAGAAAACCCAGCCAAGCAGCTCCGCCACCATCCATCCAGCTCCTCCAGCTGCAGCCGGAGAATGCTCACATGGGAATGTGACAGGAGCCTGCAGGAGGCACAGCCAGCCCTGGCACACAGCCCCGGGGCCTCTCCGGCCACAGCCAGGGTAAATCTGCCAGACGGCTCCGTCTCTGGAGCAGCGCGGGGCTGTCCCTGTGGCTCCCAACCACAGCATCAATATCCCCCCAACACAGAAGGCTCTCTGCACCCCACAGCTCCAAAGCCCCAACCAAAGCTCTCCAAGCATCAGGGAAACCAATGGATCTGATGACATTCCAACCCATCTCATTACCAGCCCAAAACGAACCTGTCTGGCACCACGGCATCCCTGGAACAGCTCCGGTAGGCACCGGAGACTGAGCACAGAGAGAGGGGGGGACAGGAAGAGGAGCCTGAATCACCGGGAAGTCACAGCTCCCTGGCAGGCTCGTGCCACTGACAGCAGCGCTCAGGTAAGGCCTTCCTGCAGCACCAGCTCAGGGAATAGGAATGTGATGACCGGAGGCTCCACTCACCACATGGAGAGTCCCAGGTGCTCAGGGCAGCCCTAGAGGCAGGGGACAAATGTCCTTCTCTGTGCCACAGACATCCTTCCCTCAGGAAAACCTATTCCACAGTCACTAACGGGGACCACAACACCAACATGAGGAAAGGACAGGGCAGTTTCACACCTGAAACTTCCCATTTCTGACCCTGAGGGCAGTGACAGAGGCCACAGGAACAGTCCCTGTCCCCGTGAAAGTTCCTTTGTGACCCAGGTTTGCACCAGATCCCTCGTCAGACTCATCCCCTGCTGGATAAACTACAATTTACTGATCCCACGGGACACAGGTCCATCGTCACCTGTCAGACATTCCCGAGATGTGAGAATGGGAAGCACGGAGCAGCCGCACAGCTGTGATGCCAGTGGCTCCCCTGCCCTCGGGAAACCACCGGCTCCGTGGTTCAGGGAAATAAATAAATCCATAAACTGCCTTTTAATTAAGATCAGCCCTTCTACCCAGTGAGAATTCCTCAGCTACAGCCTCGTCAGGAAGGCTTTCCTCCCTCTATCTCCCGGTGTTTTCCGAGTCACCTGAGGCTCCCAGTTCCCTGGTGGAAGTGCCCTCCACCGTCAAGCCCCAGCTCGAGGCCTCACACCCCAGAGCCAACATCCCCCGATCCCCCTGGACGCTCCACAATCGGGAATGACGCCCAGCAAACACATCCAGCCTGTGCCTTTCCCACCGGAGCAGGATCACAGACGGCTCCCAGTGTGCTTGTCTGGGACGAGTTGGAACAGGAATGCTTTTCCCTGTGATCCCCCGCAGCGGGATCGTGGGGCCGGGACGGCACGAGCTGCTCCGGGGCAGAGCCCCGGCCGTGCCGGATCAGCCGCCGGAGGGAATTAGCAGGGATCCAGCGCCAGGTAACGAGACTCCCGACTCGGGCTCGTGTGTCACAGCCCTGAGCCAGCACAGGAGCCGTGCCAGGGCCGTCACCTCCGCTCCCGACCCACGGGAACGTCACACATCACGTCCCTGCTCCAGCTGGCTACTCCCAGGGTGACACTTCCCTCGGTGGCACTCGGGGTCACAGGAGCCACCATCCCACAGACAGACAGAGAGACAGACAGACAGGGGTTTGTCACAAGGTAGCCCCCTGTGCCCTGCTGACCCCCAGACACCCTGTGACAAGTGGAGCAGCTCCAGATAACCCCACAAGGACAATCCCACAGGACTGGGTATTTCTCCAAACAGACCACGAGTCACCATCTCCCCGTTTTTAGGGTGCCCTCACAGCAAAACCTGTGCTCCGATCCAGGCTCTGACCTAGAAGAGCAAGAGGAGGGGAGGGAAGAGTTTAAGCTAAAGCAGCTTGAGGATAAAGTGGAGCTGAATTCCCGAGAAACAGGTCATTCCGTTCGAGCACACGGCCCCGTTAGGGCTGGGGATTAACAGCAAAGGTCACTTTGAAAAACCAAAACCGAGAGGCCCCAAACTCGGCACATGGCTGGGAAAAGCCGAGGAGAGCTCCGGGTGGGAACGCTGCCTTTGAAATACAGCCTGGACCTTTCATGTGCAAGAAGACAGACCCAGCTGATACAGATTAGGGAGACACAAGCTAAATCCTCCAGGAAAAGAGAAAAGGGGGGGAGTTCTCCTCCCAGCACTGCTCAGCACCCCTTCCTGCCTGGCAGAAGCCATCCCTGTGAAGAAACGCTCCGACTTCTCCTTTGTTCTTCCTTACCAGGGTCCTTTCACCAAGACACATCGGAGCCTGCGAGGGCTCCCTGTGCTCATGGGGAAAGTGGTTGGGAAGAGCTGAATCCAGAGGCACCCGCAGATCAAAGCCGGGCTGAGGCAGGAGGGGCAGGTTTGCACAGTGCCTTTGCTTTTCCAATCCAAACCAAACCCCAGGAGAGCTCTGAGCAAAGTGTGAGGAAAACAAGGTGTGAAAAGCTGTCCCTTGAGAGGAGGGAGAGATCAGGAGATTGAGGTGACCCTGAGGAAAGCCACTTCCAGAACTGCTGCTGCTCCTCGGGCTGGAGCCCACCACGGCCACAGACCCCTCGACAGCGTTTTGGATCAGCACCTCCCTGTCACCCCCGGGATCAAAACACCATTAAATCCCAAGAATTCGCCCTTCAGCTGCCCCTTATCCCCTAAAACAGCTGGATTAGGCAGATCCGGCCCGGCCAGGGTGACACACCACATTTTCCAGGTGTTTTTCGAGGCCCCGTTTGCCAGGGAGGGATTTAAAACGCCCTCCCCAGCAGCAGCCCCGATCCAGCTCATCCCGGGGGATTGCTGCTGGAGCAGGACAGGCAGCAGTGACCTTCAGCCGCCTATTTCCTCGCTTTTCAGGGGGATTTGGGCTCCGGGGCGGATTTGTATTTCTCATTTGCAAGCCGGAGCAGCAGCGCCTCATCCTCAGGGAGGCTTTGAACTGCAGATCAAGAGGAATTTCCAGCCTCTGATGTCGGTGCAGAAATGCGGCCGCACCGGTTTGGGAACGACTTCCAAGGCTGGACCTCTCTCCAACACCCGCCCCCGAGTCTTTATCTTCTCCCCCTCTTCCCATCCAAACCCGCAGCTCCTCTCGCTGCCCCCTCCCAAATTCCGAGCCTGTCCCCGCAGCCTGACATTCCTGCCCGCTCCCGCAGCGGAGCCGAAGATGCCACATAAATAATTTATCCTGAGCGACAGCCATCGCAGGATTTAAGGTCACTCAGGCTTTTAAAATCCTATCAGCATGCTTCCCGAGAGCGAGCTGCCAGCTCCATTTGGAGCATCCCGCCGAGCCGGCGCATCCCTGCCTGCAGACAGACGGACACGCTCCGGCCCCGCGGGATCCAGACGCTCCCTGTGAATTATTAACGACCCGCGGGCTCTGACGAGGCGTTTTTACCAAAAACCCCCAAACTCTGGAGTTTCTCCTTCCTCAGGGGTGGAATCCGCAGCCTCAGTTTCCCCTTCCCAGCTTCCACAGCCTCTGTTTCCCATTCCCAGCTTCCGCAGCCTCCGTTTCCCATTCCCGGCTTCCACAGCCTCAGTTTCCCCATTCCCAGCTTCCAGCCCGTTTCCCTTTCCCAAGCTTCCAGAGCCTCAGTTTCCCCATTCCCAGCTTCCACAGCCTGTTTCTCCATTTTCAGCTTCCGGCCTGTTTCCCTACCCACAATTTCCACAGCCTGTTTCCTCATTCCCAACTTCCAGCCTATTTCCCTTTCCCAAGCTTCCAGAGCCTGTTTCCCTTTCCCAAGCTTCCACAGCCTCTGTTTCCCATTCCCAGCTTCCAGCCTCAGTTTCCCCATTCCCAGCTTCCAGCCTGTTTCCCTTTCCCAAGTTTCCAGAGCCTCAGTTTCCCCATTCCCAGCTTCCAGCCTGTTTCCCCACCCACAATTTCCACAGCCTGTTTCCCTCTCCCAAGCTTCCAGAGCCTCAGTTTCTCCATTTCCTGTTTCCTTATGCACAACTTCCAGCCTCTGTTTCCCCATTCCCAGCTTCCACAGCCTCTGTCTGTCCATTCCCACCTTCCACAGCCTCAGTTTCCCCACCCAGTCTCCCCATCCCCAGCTTCCAGCCTCAGTTTCCCCTTTCCAAGCTTCCACACCTCCCTCAGGAGACAAGGAGGGGGGAAAATCACGTCCCAAAACTCGGACTGCACCGGAGGGAAAAGCAGGAAAAGCCCGTCCCGCCAGGCCCCACGGCCTGCCCTGCCTCTCCCCTTTTCCTGGGAAGGGAAAGGAAGCTGGGAAGGACTGGCTGAGTGTGATCCTGGGACGGGGTTATCCCGATGGAATGTGATCCCGCAGCGAGGCGCATGCTCCTGGTCCGACGGCCTTCCTGCCCACGATGCCGAAGGCAGCGTGGGCAGGAAGGCCGTCGGACCAGGAGCAAGGAGTCGTGGATGTGTTTCCCTGTGGCTGCCCCATCCCTGGAATTGTCCAAGCATCCGGGTGGGATGGGGCTTGGAGCAACCTGGGATAGCGGAAGAGCGTCCATGCCCGTGGCAAGGGGTGGGAGTGAATGGGATTTGAAGTCACTTCCAACCTGAACCATTCCGTGAGTCCAGGACACCCCGTGCCCACGGTCATCCCTGGGGTCACAGACCCCCTCACCATCCTTCTGCTGTGCCCCCAAAAGTGGGGGTCCCCCCCTCGCCAGAAAGGGCCCAGGCCCCTCCAGGGAGGAGTGGGGGGTACCAGGGGTCATAGTGGGGGTCCCAAAGAATACCCAGGGAGGGGTCAGTTTGGAAAGGGTCCTGACAGTCAGTGTGGGGAACCCCAGGGGTCACAGCGGGGGTTCCAGATACCCCTAGGATGGAGGTCCAGGGGGTGTCAGAGTGAGAGGGGTCACAGGCAATCCCAGGGTGGGGATACAGGGGGTTCGTGGGGAGGGGTCCAGGACATCAGTGTGGGGGTCCCAAAGGACAGGGGGCCAACGTGAAGGGGTCCACGATTGAGATCTCAGCCCCCCCGGCCCCACCGGTTCTGGGCACCACCAGAGTGGGGCCCGGGGGGGTCCTGGCCAGGGTCCCCTGAGGTGACCCAGGGGGTCAGTCTGGGGGTCCCACAGGGGTCACAGGGGTCAGGGTGGAGCGGAACAGGGGATCTGTGTGAGGGTTCCAGCCCCCCAGTCCCGCCGGTTCTTAACACTCCACAGCTGGTCCGGGGACCCCTCAGCCGGCCCTGGGGACCCTTCAGCCGGCCCGGACACCCTCGGGCCCCACGGAGGCCCCGCCGGGCCCGGGCTCAGCACAGGCCCCACACGCCCACCGCGAGCCGACACACCCCTCACAGCGGCGCCGCGTCCCGCAGCCCCGGCCCCCCGCGGCCCCCCGAGCCCCGGCCCGGCCCCCTGTTCTCCCCGAGCCCCCCGGGCCCTCCCCGCTCACCCTCGGCTCCTCCCGCCGCTCCCGGACCCGGCCCCGGCACCGCCGAACGAAATGGCGGCCGCGGCCCCTCTGCGCCGGCGCGACACAACAGGATGTGGGAAGGGCACGGCGGGGCCTCGGCGCCATGACGGGGAGGTCGGGCGGCTGTGTGGGGAGGGGGCCGCCATCTTGGGAAGGTCATGGCTGCGGCGGGAGCGACCGGTGCCGCCGCCTGCCCGTGACTGTTGGGAGGGCGGTGTCACCGAGAAGGGATTCCTCGCTTCGTGCCGAGCCGCCGCTGCAGCCTCGAGGTGCGGCCACCGAGCGCAGATCCGCCATATTGAGAAGGTCACACGGAACCCTGGAGGCCGCCATGTTCAGAGGGTCGCTGGGCTGTTATGGGCGCCGCCATATTGGGAAGGTCACCGGAAGCCCCACCCCGCTCTGCCGCCACCTTGGGCAGGTCGAGCCGGCCCGGTCGGTTCCGGGACTGTGACGTCACTCGGGAATCGCGGTGTGACGTCACTCCCCAGCATGACATCACTCCCTCGCATGACATCAGAGTCGGGCGCCGGGACAGACGTTTATTGGGGCTCCCCACCCCCCCCACACACACCCCGGCCTCTTTTGTTGGGGTTTTGTTGTTGTTTGTTGATTTGTGGGTTTGGTGTTTTTTTTCCTTTTTTTCCTCCTTTTTCTTAAAAAATAAATGTACAATTCCAGACAGCGCTCGGTACAAAATATACACGTCTCGGGCGGGGGGGCGGCGGGGGGCACATACAAAAATAGAGGGGATGAAGGAGACTCGGTCCCCCCGGGGGTCCCTGCGCCCCCCGCCAGGGAAGGGGGCACCAGGGAGGGGGGGGGGGATGTGCCGGGGGTCCCCAAACCCACCCACCACCCCCCCCCCAGAGGTGGGGGCAGCACCCACTGCCGGGGCTGGGCAAAGTGCGTCAGTGCTGGGGGGCACCGGGCCCCCCGGGGTGGGGGGATCCCCAAGTTGGGAGTTCCCAGGGCCTGGGGGGGCCCCCCCAGGGTTTGGGAGTCGCCGGTGGGGCCCCCCCTCACTGGCTGCCGGGCTCCAGTTTGTAGGAGAGCTCGAAGAGCAGGTTCTGGTTGTCGATGACGCGAAGCTGCCGCACGTAGGCCTTGGTTTGCAGCTGGGCCGGGGACGCCTCCAGCTCCAGGCCTGGGAACGGGAATGGGAATGGGAATGGGAATGGGAATGGGAATGGGGTGGGAACAGCGATGGAGGAGCGCGGGGAGGCGGGGATTGCAGGGGTGGGGGTGAAAAGATGCAAGGTGGCAACGTGGGAAGGGGGATAAAGGGATGGAGGGGATGGGGGTGAAAGGAAACGGAGATGTCAATGTGGGAACAGGGATATGGGGACAGGGATGAAGGGATAGAGGGGGGGAGATGCAGGGATACAGGGACAGGGGTGGGAATGAAGATGCAGGGATGGAGGGATGGGGATGAAGGGATGCAGACGCAGGGATTTGGGGATGTAGGGGTGCAGGACATGGATAACGGGGTGCGAGGATGCAGATGGGGGTGCAGCCACACCTCTGTCCCTGAGGGTTCAGGGCTCTGTGGGACCCCCTCCCTCCCCCATCCCCAGGACCCCCCTGTCCCCCCTTCCACTCACAGAGGGGGCGGCTCCGGTACTTCCTCACGGTTCTCACTTTCTCAGCGATGCAGTGCTGGGGCAGAGAGAGACCCCCAGAGTCAGCCCCGGCCCCCCCAGGGACCACTGACCCCCCCCCAGGGACCATTGACCCCCCCCCCCAGGGACCACTGACCCCCTCAGGACTCTTCTGCACAGCTCCCCCCATCAGGGACCCCACCCCAGGGGTCCTGCTCTGCACCCCAGGGATGCTGAACCCTCACCCCCCACACACAGGCAGGGGACCCCCAGCCCCTCAGAGGGGTCCCCCCTACCCTGCCCTCACCCCAGGGGTCCCTCTGCCACTTCCCCCCCCCCCCAGTACCCACCAGTTTCTCCACGTTGACCAGCCCATCCAAGAGGGTCTTGCTGCCTTCGTGCAGGAAGGTCAGATCTGGGGGTGAAGGGGGGTCAGGGGGGGTCCCGTGGGGTATCAGCAGGACCCTGACCCCCCGTGGGACACAGAGAGTGTCCCCCCCCTCACCTTTGAGGATGAGTGGCACAAAAGGGATCAGTGGGGGCTTCATCTTGGCCAGCACCTCCCGGTAGGTCTTGTGGTTCCTGCAGGGATCCTGGGGGGGGAAGGGGGGTGGTCAGGGTTTTGGGGGGGTCCCTGGATCTTCCTCCCATGCTGGTGGCCATGGGCATGGGGCTGGTGGTGTGGGGAGGGTGGTAAGAACACCCCAGAACACCCCAGGGAAGTCCCCTGCCCACCAGCTCCCCAAATACCAGGGGGGGAACCTGGGGACCCCCCAAACCCCATTTCTCACCGTGAGGTTCTCAAACTTCCGAAACAGGTTCTTGAATTTCCCTGGGAGCTTCTGGAAGACAAATATCGAGGAGGGGGGGGGCATGAGAATCCACCAGGTCAGGGAGCACCTTGCAGGGGGGGGGTCGAGGAACACCCAAGAAGGGGTCTGGAAGAACCCAGAAGGGATCCAGGAGCACCCAGGGGGAGGCCATGAGCACTCAGCAAAGGGTCAGGGAGCACTTGGGGAAGGCCCAGGAAGGTCTGGGAGCATCCAGAGGGGGTGAGGGAGCACCGGGGGGGGGATAAGGGCCCCCCACCCTCTCACCTCCCAGGTGAGGCGCAGGCGGCTGACGGCGGCGTTGTTGAGGCCGATGACGATGGCGTAGAAGGAGAGCATGTCCTGGTTCTGTTTGCAGCTGAAGGGGGGGAAGGAGGGCGTGAGGGGCGTGCTGGGCACCCCAGGGAGCCCCCCAGAGACCCCCCTCGTCCCTCCTGCTCACATGGCAGCGATCTTGATGAGCTTCTTGAGCAGGTGGGCGCGCTTGCCCAGCCCCTCGCAGAGCAGCAGCTCCGTGCCCACCCAGTGCTGCACCTCGCTGCAGCGCTGCAGCAGCAGCTCCAGGTTCGCCGTCTCCCGCCGGCCCCGCTCCCCGTGGAACACGTAATCCACAAATTCCAGCTGCAGGGAGTCAGGGGAGGGGGTTACACATGTGGTGTCAGAGCCCCCTCCCCACACACACACACACAGAGCAGTGTCCACAGAGCCCCCCGCCCCGTGACCCCCTCCAAGGACCTCGTGGATGCAGCGGAAGAGCTCCCAGTGGAAGGCAGTGAGGTGGTTGGCCACGTCCTCGGGCTCCACGCGGTGGATCTCCGTGTCCCCCGGGACCACCTGGATCTCCTCGGGCAGCGGCACCTGAAGGATGGGGGGGACACACGGGGTTGTGGGGACACTCAGGGGGTGGCTGGGCCAGGGGGTGGGAACACGGGATGGGAATACGGGACAGGGAAACGGAGGGAGGAAATGGAGCGGAGCACAGGGGTCCTCCCTTTGTGCACAGGGGGTGATTGTGGAGCAGGCAAGGTGGGGGGGATGTCCCTGGCAGGGGGTTCCCTCTTGGGGGTCCCCACGGAGGAGCTCACCAGGGAGTCGAAGGTGTCCCTGGTGCAGGCGAAGAGGTGGCTGTTGATGCCCAGGGTGGTGAACACGCACTCCTCGCTGGGCTGCAGCACCGCTTTCTCTGCCAGGGAGGAGCACAGGGCGGGGGTCAGCACCCACCAGACCCCCCAGCCCTGCCCACAGCCCCCCCAAAACCCCCGGGCACCTCCGGACGAGGCCATGGTGACGAGGATCAGGGCGTCCTCGCGGGCGCTCTGCTCCTCCGAGTACTGCAGCTTCTCGGTGACCGAGGCCAGGATGTCCTGCACCGAGGCCGAGAGGCGGCTGCGGATGGTCACGTACGAGTGGTCGGGCAGGTACACGCGGCAGAAAACTGGGGAGGGGGCGAGGGGGGTCAGCACAGGGCATCCCCACCCCGCCCTGCCCCGGGCACTGCCCACCGCGAAACTGAGGCACGGGGCAGGGCAGGGCCAGCGGGGCACAGAGAGGGGACCCCAGGCCCCCACCCCGGTCACTCACTCTCATCAGAGCCCCGAAAGGCCACCCGGGTCTGCAGGCACGAGTCGATGCGGCGGAAGTGCCGGAACAGCGGCTTCACCTGCTTGTTCGGAGGAGGGGTCTCGTCGGCCACCCTGTGAGGGGGGACACAGGGCAGGGGTCAGGCAAGGCCCTGGAGCCCCTGGGGTTGCACCCTGAGGTGTGCTGGGTGCCCTGACGGCCCCCAGCCAGGGTCTTGCTCGTGACAAGGAGTTTGGGCATGAGGAGGGCACTGAGGGTGCAGAGAAGGGGGCAGGGGGTGGGCACAAGGGTGAGATGGGGAAGGGCCAAGGGCTGGGCACGGGGAGGGCATGAGGGTGCAGTCAGGAGGGCACCAGGGTGGGCTGCTAATGAGCTGATGAACCCCTGAGCACCTGGGTGTCCGCAAGGACCACAAATCCTTGTCCTTCCTGGGGATCCCCTGACCCATAAGGACCCCTGGTCCGCCAGGACCCCCTGACCCACAGAATTCCCCAGGATCCCCTCCCCTTCCCCCAGACCCACATTTCCCCTTCTCACTTGAGCTCTACCGTCTCCACGAGCTGGTGCAGCTTGAGGATCTCATCCTCCAGGTCGTGGTAGAGGGACGTGTCCTTCATGATGAGCAAGTAGAGCTCCTGGTGGGGGTGAGAAGGGTCAGAGCGGGGGGGCTGCGAGGGACTGGGGGGGGAGTGGAACACGGGAAGGGGATCCCCACCTTGATGACCTTCCCGGCGCTCTCCTCCTCCTGGAGCAGCCCCTTGTAGGTCTCGAGGAAGTGCAGGAGCACGGCCAGCACCGCCCGCTTGCGCTGCAGCCCGGCCCCCTCCTCCCAGCGGGGTGGGGGGCTGCCCGCTGCCAGCACGAAGGTGGCACCGTCAAGGACATGCCACGGCAAGGAGGGACCCCCCCCGTGGCCTCCCCCCAGCACCTGCTGCACCCAGAGACCCCAGTGAGGGCCGCTGTGCCTGCCTTGCACCCCAACCTGTAGCCCACCCTCATTGCACCCACATGCCCACCTTCACAGCCCCCTCACGCACCCACATAGAGGGGCACCCCAGTTCCCTCCTTGCTGCTCCTGTGAGCCCCTCAAAGCGCCCTGCTGCCCTCCCCATGTCCTCCTCCTCCTCCTCCTCCTCCTCGCAGTCCCCACGCCCATCCTTGTGCCACCCTCATGGCACTTCCTTGCCCGCCCTGGTGCTCACCTGTTCACCCCCTCACGTCCCCTTCATGACACCCTTGTGCCCACCCTCACTGCACCCCCATCCTCTCCTCATGCCCAACCTGAGACCCCTCCTTGTGCCCTCCCAATGCCCCCCAGGATATTGCTGGTGCAGCTGCTGCAGGAAGCGCTCGGTGGGCAGGAACAGCGAGTGGGTGAGAACGATGTCGTCCAGCAGCGACTCTGGGGGGGGAGATTTGGGGGACAGGTGTGGGCACCCCACCCTGCACAGCCCCCCAACACCTTTTACCCCCCCCATGCCCGGCGGGGTGGGAGGGTGACGGGAGGGATGCTAATTCCGGGGTGGCACCGGGAGAGGCCGAACCCCACGCGAACCCCCCCCACGAGCCGGCGCTGACTCAGGGCCCGTCCCAGCCCCGGGGCAGCCGGGCCCGGCAGAGCCGGTGTGGGGGCAGAGGCGCCGGCAGGGCGGCACCGGGGCCACGACGCCCCGGCACACCCGGGAGCCCCGTGAGAGCCGCGGGCACGGGGGGACACGGAGGGGGAAACTGAGGCAGGAGCTCGGGGCACAGCGGGCCGGTGCCACAGCCGGGCTCTCCGGGCCAGCACCACCCTGGGAAGGTGTTTTGGCACGGCCAGGTGAGCCGAGGGGCTGGCACTGGCGCCGGCACCAGGCACCGCTGGGACCTTTGGACGAAGCACCGCTCCCTCCCTGGCACCAGAACAACCCTCGGCCCCGAGCAGCGCCCCGGGCAGGGGGACTGTGCCCACGTGCCCCGGGGACACCGTGGTGGGACCCCAGAGCTCTTCCAAGGCCTGAGGGCCTGTCCCCATGGAGGGGCCATGCAGAGTGTCCCCCCCAGACTATTAACCTATTCACAGATCTGTGCTGAGCCACTGCAGAGGGTCCCCTGGCACCCCCATGCCGGGCAGAGCACCCAAGGGGCATCAGCTGCTGCCAAAAGCAGGACATGGTGGTCTGGGGCACAGGGCCAGGCAGGGGCACTGGCAGAGTGGGGCATGCAGGTACATGGCCCCAGCTCCCCCAGCCCCCCTGCCCTGAGCACAGCCCCCTCTCATGCTCTGCCTGGGGGCAGGAGTCAAATATTCACCCATCCTCATAGGCTGTAGCCCCCTCTGGCCCTGCCTCAGTTTCCCCATCCCTCTGCAGCACCCAGGCCGTACCCCAGAGCCACTGAGACACTTTCCCACACCAGGACCACCATGCTGGCTCCTGCCTGCCCTGCTCCAGGCCAGCCTGGGCACTGCCAGGCCTGGCAGCGTGTCGGTGCAGGCAGGGCCTGGCACTGCCAGTTCCAGCTCGCCCCTACCTGAGGGCTCCTTGTGTCTGTGCCCAACCCTGGAATCGCTGGAGCAGTGGGCTGGGGGTGGCTGGGGGTTGCCAGTGGGGGTTCCCAATGCCTCCCAGTCCCAGCAGCAGAGCGAGATTGGCCGGAGCAGGGATCCCCATGGCGTGGGAACGCTCCCACCCACCTGCACCCAGCCTGGCTCCCACCCAGCTCCGGCACCGGGGCACGGGGAGCCGCGGTGGGACAGCACTGGGAGGCCTGTGCCAGAGGGAAGGGGCATCCAACTGACCCTCCCACTGCAGCTCCCGCCGGGACTAATTTTAGCACCAGGAGGATGTTATGGACCATCCAACCGGGAGGTGGATGCTGCAGTGGCTCCCGGTGCCCGGCCACCTCCAGCCCTCACTGGGCTGCTGCTACCACCATTCCCCTGCCAGCCCCTTCGCCGCAGCGTACTGCCCTGGGGAATCCCTGCCCACATCGGGGACTCCTGCCCACCCTTCTGCCACGGTCACCGTGCCCTGCCGGGGACCCGGCCCTGACCTTGTCACCCCAACCGGGCACTGCTGTGCCCCGCGCGGGGCCACTCGCCCCACCGGGAACCGCGTACCGGGCACCAGGCTCCCCCATCTCGGTGTTTCCCACCCCGGCATCCACCAGCGCATCCCCCCCGCAGGCAGCGGCCGCCCCCCGGTCTCCCCCCGCGCCGCCGCATCGCCCCGCGACCCCCGCGCTCCCCGCCCCGGGCACCCCCGCAGCCCTTCCCGGGGGTCCCGCAGCCCCTCCCCGGGGGTCCCGCAGCCCCGTACCTGCCCCGCAGCCCCTCCCGTGCTCAGCCGCCGGCAGTCGGTCGAGGAGCGCGGCCAGGAGCCGCTCGGGGGGCGCGGGCGCGGCGGGGGCGCAGCCGCAGCCGCAGCAGCAGCGGGCGGCGGGCGGCGGCTCCGGGCTCGGCGGCTCCCGCTCCCGGTCCCGGTCCCGATCGCGGTCGCCGCCCGGTGACGGCTCCTCGGGGGAGCGGAGCGGCGCTTCGGGGGGCCGCAGCTCCAGCCAGCGGCCCTCGCCCCCCGGTACCGGCCCCGCCGGCCCCGGCGGCTCGTCGGGGGAGGCGGCCGGGCGCGACAGGCTCTGCCGCCGCGGCGCCGGCAGCGCCCCCGGCCCCGGTACCTGCCCCGGGGGGCCGGCGGGGCGGGCGGGCAGGTGCGAGCCCGGCTTCTTCAGCAACTTCTCCAGCGGCTTCATGGCCGCCCGGGCGCGGCGGCGGCGGCGGCGGCGGCGGCTCAGGGGCCCATCGGCGGCTCCGCTCGGCTCCGCTCGGGCCCCGGCGCCGCTCCCCGCCCGCCCCGCACCGGCTGCGCGCTGCGCCCGCCCCGCACCGGCCCCGCCGCGGCCCCGCCGCCAGCGCAGCCCCGCCCCGGTACGGCCCCGCAGCCGCCGCCCCCGGCACCTGCCCGCCCCTTTCCCCGCACCGTCGCCGCCCCCGGCCCCGCCAACGGCACCTGCCCGCCCCCTCCCCGCACCACCGCGCTCGGAACCGAGCCCGCCCCGGGGCTGCGGTGGCACCGGCTCGCCCCGGGACACGGTCACCCCCCGCCTTGCCCGCAGCCCCGCGCAGGTGATGCGTTACACACACCCCGCATCTCCCCCCTCGTACCTCCACCCGCATCCCCGGGACACGCCATGCGGCCCCCCCACATCGTGGAGCCCGGGGGGACACAGAACCCACAGCCTCTCCCCACCCCGCTGTCACACACTGCGACCCCCCCTGCCACGTGCTGCCTCGCACCCCCGGCACACCCCCGTGCCCGGTCCCCCCGCACACCCACAGCCCCCCATACCAGCCCAGGGGCACAAAGGACCGTCCCCCTCACCGGGGGGCACGTCCCTAGGGGTGGGGTGACCCATCCCCGGCCCCCCAGCCCAGCTCTCTGCTCCCGACGCGCCGTGGGAAAGGGCCGGGGGTGGGTGCGGGACCCCCCACCCTGGCACCCCCGGGGCTGGGTCCCCCCGCGGGCAGGGCGGGCAGCTCGGGCCGGCTGCCAGCCCCCCTCTGCTGCCTGCCAGGCCGGAACGGGCGCCGGCGTGCCAGGGCAGATGCCGGGGAAGGTGTCAGGGCAGGGCAGGATGTGGCGCCTGCTCGCGGCTGAGCCTCGTGGCCCCCCACCCGCGGGGTGCTGAGCACCCATCCTGCCCATGCCCCCTGGCCCACCTCGCACCCTCCGGGCACAGCAAGGGGAGACAGCAACAGGGGGACAGACCCTGCTCCTCCCCAGTCCTCCCCTCCGGGTCCATCCTCTGCAATCCCGTGGCCCTGCAGCAGCCCCGGGATGGGACGGTGGAAGTGGCCACGGGGAGGGGAAGCAGCTTGTGACCCCATGGCCTTTGCTGGGCCCTGTTCCCTGGGGGATTCGGGGAGGGATGAAGGGACGGGGGTCCCGGCAGCTCCCGCTTTGTTCCCGCTTCGCCTCCACCCGGCAGTTGCCTGGCAACTCCATCCATGCGGCTGCCGGAGAGCGGCAAAACAAGTCCCCGCGTCCCCATCCGGGGCTGCACGAGGCCCTGTCGGGATGGGATGGCAGAGCACGGCACAGCACGGCACAGCACGTCCCTCCTCTGTCCCTCCAAGCCCCAGCGCTCAGACACCCTCACACCCCACCCAACACCCCCAAACCATCCCACCCCGCTGAGCTCCTCCATCCCCTCTGCCCAGGGCGTCCTAACAGGGGCTCCCAGCCCCGGGTGCAAGTGGTGCTTCTGCCTGAGCTGCAGCCACGTGGAGAGGGGCTTGTCCTGAGAGCAGGAGAGGAAACTGAGGCTCAGAGAGACCCTGCTCACTGCTCGCTGCGGGGCTGCACTGGGCCATGCGGGTTGGAGACACCCAGAGCACTGTGCCATGCCAAGGGCGATGCTCCTCCTGGGAAAGGTGCCCCAGATCTGGCCTGTCCCAGCCCCTCTTCCCAGCTCAGCAGGGACGGGGGCATTGCTGGCACAGAGAGAACTATTGGCTTAATTAATTTGCTGTTATTTCTCCTAACGAGCTGGGATCTGGAGCGGGCGCTTCCCTCGGTTGGCAGCCGTGGCGTTCCCCCGCCCCGAGCTGGGGGTGCGAAGCCTCCAGGCACTGCTCAAAACAGACCGTGTGTAGGAGGGAAAAATTACACCCCGGGAAAAATCCCTCCCCGAGCCAGCGCCTTAACCCACTTCCCGGCTGCAGCGCTGGCAGAGGGGAGCTGGGGGTTTGGGCAAGGGGAGAGCTCCCCATGGGAGCCCCCCCTCCAAAGGGCGAGCCCGGCCTTTGGCTCCCGAGACCCCTGCCAGGGAGGGGAACTGAGGCAGGGGGCTGGGGAGGGATAAGGCAGCATGGCAGCAGGGGCAGGAGGGTGATGCCTCCGCTCTGGGCCTCTGGGACCCCCACCCCACTGCCAGCAGCCAGGGTAGGAGCTGAGACAGGGAGGGCAGCAGCTGGGGAGAGCTGCAGGGAAGAGAGGAAAAGGGGGTGGGATTCAACAGGAGGAGTTGGGGTCCCCCCTGCCCTCGAAGCCACTCTCTGGCCCTACCAGCATCGTTCTCCCTGCTCATCCCACTACAAGAGGGCAGAGCCCACCACAGCGCTCCCTCCATGGGATCAGGGTGGGCACAGGAGTGAGATACACGCCCCCCACCCCCTGTTTGGCGTGGGCAGACGGGCGGGGGGCTGGCAGAGGCGGAGGCAGCCGAGGCGGAGGCAGCGCGGCACAGAAACGCGCGGGCGGCAGCTCCCGCACTGCCAACACTCCAGTTGGTCCTTCCCCGGCAGCAGCGAGGCTGGGGGAGAGGAGGGGGCTCACTGCAGCCCCCAGCCCCGGGAGAGGAGGGGGCTCTGGGGCAGGTGGCAGCTGCTCCCGGGGACGTGGGAGAGGCTGGCGCCAGGAACAGCAGAGCCACATTTCCAGTCCCACCAGGAGCTCCTGGGAAGGGTAGAGCGGCTCCCAGGAAGAGGAGTGTGGTTCCCAGGGAGAGAGCAGCTCCTGGGAAGGAGGGAGCAGCTCCTGGGATGCAGCAGAGGGGAAAATGGTCCTGTCAGGGAAGCTAAGGTGGACTCTGTCCCTGCAGGTCTCAGCGCCAGGAGGGGGACACGAGACGGGCCTGTTTCCTACAGCACTGACAGGGATGTGCGTCCCATGGGATGGGAATCCAAATAACACAAAAACCCAAGCGCAGGGTGTAAGGTCCAGGATTTCGCTCGTGTGACCCTATGTCAGTGACACATGTCAGCCTTAGGGCAGAGACACGGTGACATCTAAAACATGAGAGGGTTCTGCTTGAGGGACGCGGCTTCAGTGGCTGAAAACGAGACACGGAAAGGTCACGGAATCACAAACACCAAACAAAGAAGGAATTTCTGCTGGAGAGCAGGGCATGGATGAGGGGTACACCTGGAGAGTGGGCAGGTGGGTGCCAGGCCCCCTTGCTGGCCACAGACGGGGACGGGGCGGCCGAGACGCCGCTTGCTCAGTGACGTCCCCCTCGCCCAGGGCCTGCGCCGGCAGCTGGCGCGTCCCCACGGCCTCCCGGCACGTGCCTGGGAGAGCAGCAGGAATCGGCAGGAATGGGCAGGAACGGGCAGCCGGCCCTGCCAAGTTTCCTTATGCAATTTGCAAACGGCTGCGAGGACGCGGCCAAGCCGGAGCTGGAGGCTCCGTGGGGCCGGCGGGACGCGGAGGGGGCAGGGGCTGCGGCACAGGTGAGCCAGCCGGGATCGGCTTGGCACAGCCACCCCACGGGATCGGGAATCCAAACAGGGACACGAGGCTGCCGTAGGGGAGGGAACCAAGGCGGGGGCAGGCGCTTCCTCGTGGGGCCAGAGCCCAGCCCGGAGCGTTGGGGCGGGTTCCAACGCCCTCCACAGCCCCAGCAGCAACTCCCAAGCGCTGGGAGCAAACCCGGCCCTGCTGAGCTGGTTTGGGTGCTGGCTGGGGCTGCTTGGGCAGTGTCGGGGTGCTGGGCACCCACAAACCTCCCCCTCGCTGCCAAGAGGGCAGGTGGGAACGTCCCCCTGCGCTGCTGGGGCAGCAGGGACGGGGGTCACCCCGTGGAATCCCACCTGGGAGCTCACACACATGGACCTAAACCAGTTACCAGCGGCTTGTTGGGAAAAGAATTAGGAGCAGTTCCGAAATTAAGTGGTTCCTGCCCAGGCAGTGCGTTCCCAACAGCCTCCCATGGCTCTCCTGCCCTTCCCCTGCTCCCAAAGAGGCAGAAATCAATTTGGTAAATTGAAAAGAGAATTGAAACGAAGAACAAACTGTGTCAGGGGGGCAGGGGATGTCACCCCTGCATACCCAGACAAGCAAATACGAAATACCCAAAAGAAACAAATCAGCTTTAATGAAGGAGCTGCTTCATTCCTTAAATAAAAACAGACCACGATCAAGCCAGCGGAGTTTGACATCCTGGGAGGGAGCGGGGAACGTTTAGTAACCGGGAGAAACTGGGAGAACAAAACGTGTGGCCAAGGACCGACTCGGGGGCTGGTTCTTCGGCGGCCCCAGCGCTGGGGAGGAGGGGTTGGGCAGCAGTGGGATGGATTTTGGGAAGGCACCGCTCAGACCATGGGGGAAAGCGCCTGGCCCTGAGCAGGTGCAGGTGTCTCATCCCGCTGCCTCACCTCCACGCAGGGAAGGAGCCATTCCGAGGAGCAGCTTCCTCCTCGCCGAGGTGTCGAGTCTGGTGCTGGGATTCCCGTGGCCACATCCCTACGTGTTGCTCCTCTCCTTTGATTTTTCACCTTTGCTGTCCTGGGAGTGGGGGGGAAGAGCAGCAGAGGTTCAGGACCACCCCAAACCCTGGCATGGGGGGGCTCAGCACTATGGCTGGGTCCTGCCAGCAAAATTTCCCCCCACATATCTGTGTGCCAACCTCCCCACCCAAACCCCTCTGGGCGCAACCTGTGCCAACCTCTCCTCGTGGTTCCAGATTTTTCCATCACAAGGGCTTTCTCAGGGCCCCTCCATCAGACAATCTGCTTCCCAGCCCTCCCTGTGTATGGGAACCCACCGGCACATGCCTGCCCGGGTCCGGGCTTGCTCAGCTTCCACATGTGAGGAAGGTATGGGAAGGGAAACCAAAAACACACACGTGGCACTCCAGCACGCTCACACACGCACAGCTCACAGCACTGGAGCAAGGAGACCCCATGCAGGGAAGCGCTCTTATCCCTGAAAAACTTTTAACTCTGCTGCCTGAATTATCTACTAATAAGGTCTCAACATTTACTCTTCCAGAGAATTCCTGCCTCCTAGCTTAGGGCTGGGTGTTCCCCTCTCTAAATGGATCTCTTTTCCTAACCTGAGCAAATAATTTAAAAAAAAAAAAAGTCAACTTCAGACTTACTTTTTACGTGGTTTTAGTTTTAAACATTTAAGTAACTCAAATTAACTGGAGCCCTGCTTACCACCTGCAAAGAGAAGCTGAGGTTTGGGACAGGTCAAAGACGAAACAAGTTAAGGTTTCCTCAGAACAAGGTTAGTTTTTTGGGATGGGAGAGGGAACTGCAGCCTCACACACGCCAGTGGTACCACACACACAACACAACACACACAGAGCGAGGGGACGGTACCTCTGGAGGGGGTGGTTTGATGGTCACGGGCTGGGATGTCCGGCGGGGTGGGGAGGGCTTGGGCTGCACCTGCTGCTGGACAGTGTTGTAGTAGGTGACCCCTCCATACACCTGGGACTGCGCCTGCGGGAGCAGCGGGGTCAGAGCTCCGGGATGGGGGGGCTGGGAGACCCCACTCGACCCCCACCAGGCTTGACAGGTGCCCCCAGCCAGCACCAAGGGTGAACCGGCATGGGGAGGGGGCTAATCTGTGCTGTGCCCCCTGAAGATCAGCTCCTGAGGCCCCTCCTGTACCCCCATCCCTTGCTGGGGTCCCCCTGGTAGGGTGGGCAGAGATGGGACACCGCTCATGGCAGAGGGGATTCCCTCATCCTGCAGCTCCCCAACTGCCACGGAATGCCTGTGCTTCCCAACAGCTTTTCCACAGGGACACAGCTCCCCAGCACACCCAGCCCCGTGGCCCAGGGGTCAGGATCTGCCCCCAGAGTGGGGATCACCCAGAGCAGCAGGAAGGGCAGGGAGTGTCTGGAGCTCAGGGATCGTGCAGCTCTCTGTCCTGCCACGGCGTGTCAGCCCTGCTCCAGGATGGGGATCTGGGCTGGGCTCATCTGCCTCCTCACACACGTCTAGTCTGCTCTGATCTGCCTCTGCAAGGATATGGTCTGCCCTGCCTCCTCGGGAATCTGATCTGATCTGGTCTGACCCTCACAGGGATTCGATCCAATCCGCCTCCTCAGGGATCTGCTCTGATCTGTCTCCTCACGGACACGATCCAATCTGCCTCCTCGCTGCCCGGCAGCAACCTTAGATGCGGAGTTGGGTCACAGAGCAAGAAAATCCAGCCCCATGTTCACACCATCCAGTTCCCAGCCTCCATCCCAAGCAGAACCGACTTCCAAAGCCGTTCCCAAGGTGTCCAAGGTCATGAGGGGCTCTGCCTGTTCCCAACTTTCCGGTGGGCTGTCTCCTGTCCCGTAGGGCAACGCCTCGATTTCAGATCCCCCAGCACAGGATTTCCAGACCCCACACGCAGGGAGCAATCCTTTCCGGGATGGCAGCAGCCTCCCCCTCACGGAGCAGCGCAGCTGCTCCACATCCTCTCCCAGGAAAACCTCGGAGAACACAACCCCACACTCCACAGGGTCCCTCCAGCCTGGGAAGGGCTGCGGCACACCCGGCTTACCTGCGTGTTGGGATAGAGGTGCGGAGGGGGCGGAGGGGGCAGAGCCCCGGGGGGGTAAGGGTAGCCAGGATTCCCAAAATTCATCACTCCAGGGGCGGAGAAGTAGGTCGGAGTGAGCAGCTGCTGCGGCGGGGGCTGGCCCGGGGGCATGGACACCGGCGGGGGGTACAGGCCGGGGTTTGCCATGGCGGGGGGCGTCTGGTGGGGGTGTAAACCTGGAGGTGATGGGGAGGAGAGGGATGTCACTGGAGGAGCCATCGTGTCCCGTGGAGGATAGGGCTGGCAGCAGGAAGGAGCACGCTCTGCTCCAAAGCTCCCCTGCAGCCCCACGCTGGGGAGGGACACGGGGCACAGCCCCTTCCCCAGTTCCAGGTCCTGATTCACCAGGATAGGACACGGCCCCATCACAAATCCACTTCAGGAAACAGTTTTGGTAGCAAGCAGAGAATGTGCCAGTTCAACAGCTTCTAGTTCTGCTTTTCCCCAAGCTCTGGGAACAGGGAGTGAGGAACCAACCCAGTGCCCACGGAAGGGAGTGGCTCAGCCCAGAGAGGCCCAACAGGGACCTGCAGAGATCCAGCTGGGAGCTGCCAAGGATTCAGATCCCCCCCACCCCGCACTGGCTGGAAGCTCCAGAAACACCTTTATTTTTCTTTCCTTAAAACTGACACCGATTCAGCCTCACTGCAGTAGGGAGCAGGTATCTTCCATGTTGTAAAACTAAGGAAAATGGATTCCCCCAGTGACAGGGGCTGTGGGAAACCAGAGTTCTCTGTCCCCCAGGCCCAGGGGTGTCCCACTGGCTCCTCACCTGGATGAGGGAGGTGCATCTCCGGCTGCACGATCATCCCTTGGGGCGGCAGCGGGGCCGGGTTCTCCCCGTGGGTGTAGATTGGTCCCTGGAATTGTACTGCAACACATGACAGCCTGTGAGGGAAAAGCTCCACGGAATTTCATTCCCCTGCAGCAGGACGCACAGCCCAGTAGCCCCGAGGGCTCCCAGCCAGCTCCCACGGCACATGCAGGCTCCCAGGCTCCCAGCTGCCATGTGATCCCAACAGAAAAGCCTCCTACTCCCTTCGGAAAGCAAGAAAACACTCAGGGAATTTTTTTTCTCTAACGCTTTAAATGCTGGAGGGAATTTCTAATCCATCCTCAGCCCCACTCGGTGACTCTCCCCGCTCTCAAATGTCAAAGACCCGATTTAAAGTTCATTTCAAATCCTGGTTCTCAAGAATTGGGGTGTCCTAAGAGCCCTGGCACAGGGAGGGGATAACACTGAGGATAATTCCACAGTTTAAACACAACCAGGGAGGCTCCCAGCAGCCTTTTAATCACCCCACGAGGGGACACAGCCACACTACAACAAAGGAAAAAGAGGACAAAGCCCACCCCGATCTTCCCAACCCTAACAAGAAGAAGGGGATCCCTGCTCCAGCTGCCCAGCTCCAAGCACGCACAGGGCCTCGGGAGCAGGGGGGAAACACTCACGTGGGTCATAGTAGTGCCCTTCCATGATGCTGATGTGCATGGGGGGCGCGGGCTCCGGCACGGGGGGTCTCTGGCGCTGCGAAGAGTAACGCTTGACACGGCCCCCCGGCACCGCCTGCAAGAGTCCCGGTGTCAGGGGGGGCTGGGAGCCACCAACACCACACCCCCCCTAACCAAACCTCCCCCAGGTCACCCCCAAATGCCCCCCAAAGGGGAAAGGCTGAGGGTGTCTCAGGCAGCCTCTAATTACCCCAACCCCAAGCAATTAGAGCCCGGCTCCGGGATCAGGCGTTACCATCTCCTCCATCCGGTTGAACTGTGGTGGTGGCCCAGTTCCCACGTGCATATGGTTGGGAATACCTGAGGAAGGAACAGGCTGGTTATTATTGTGGTTTGTGCCTGGTGCCAGGCCGGAGCTGCCTCGCCCAGGGATGTTGCTGTGGCTCAGCTCTCTCTCCCCCACGACACGGAACCTTTGGATTTCGTCACCCTCATGGTTAATTTTAAATATTTTGGGACAAATTAGAGGCTGTTTTTGTCACTGCACACTCACCCATGGTGCTCAGCACCTTCTAAATCCCGCTTAAAATTAAATCCCAGGTCCTGCTCTAAGCTCTCTGTCTGCTGAGACATGGATCTCTTCCAGGTGGATCAAGGATCCACGTGGGATCTGAAGCTGCAGCTTAAGCCCTCTGCAGGGTGTAAACACCTTTATCAAGGGAACCTTTGGAATCAAACAGTGAAGTGATGGCTTTTAAAACCATGATTTAAACCCCGGTGCCAAGGTGATCACAGGTGATCCCAGGGGAGTGAAAATGAACTAAATACTGGAAGTGCTCAAGGATCACTGACAGCGCAAATACAGGCACAGGGATACAGAATGGATCGATGGGAGCCAAATGCTTCCCAGAATTAACTCCTCCCTCATCCACTAGGGACAAACAAGGGACAGCAGAGTCACGGGCAGAATGTGACACAGCCCAGAGCTGTCCCAGGGGAAATTTGTGAAGATGCTTCATTTTTAAGCGTAAAAACGCCCAAAAATACACAGTCTCAGTTCTTCTGAACTCTGATCCCACTGCCACATTTCCATCCTGCCCAAGGGTCCATTCACACACAGACTTCCCAGTCCCACCAGTACAAAATGACTCCTGGTTCCATGACCTCAACCCCACAGACGCTTATGAAAGAAGCGAGTCACTTCCTTCTCCTTGATCCAGTTTTATTCCCCTCGGGAAGCACTCTAGCCCTCCCCAGAACACTCTAATTCTGCACAGGGATAATTATACCTGGATGACCTCTCCATGGATACGCATCTGGAACTGTCCTCAGCTGGCAGCAAGGTAACTGCCCCAAGTCCCTTCCTCCTCCCAGGCACAAAGGGACTTGCCAATCCCAGCCAGGCCTCAGCTGGTGGCTACCAAGGCCCAGTTCCAGGAAATGAGCTGATAAACAGGGAAAAGTTCCCTCCTGCTCCAAGCTGGACATCACAGAGCCCAGTTTTTGATCCTTATCTCCTGCTCTCTTGCAGCACGAGTGAGTCTTGCTGCGATTCACACCACAGGGAGAGGGAAAGGATCTCCCCTTCTGTCCTTCCCAGCCCTAACTCCATTTGCCTGCTGGAATGTTTAAATTTCCCCTTTTTCTCTGTGGTTTTGTCCCCACTGGAAAGCCAGGAGGCTGCTCCCACTTACCCCTCATCTCCCGAGGTGGGATGAACTGGGACTGCCCCGGGGTCCAGTTCTGCTCCGTCAGGTTCATCTGGGTCATCTCCTGCTCGAGTCCATCCACGCTGGATTCCACTGGCGACTCCCAGTTGCTCTTGGCTGGCGGGGGGGAGGTCTCTGCAGGGGTGGGTTTTGGAATGACAGGAGCCAGCCCCTCGGAAGCGGGCGCTTCCTCCGACAGCTTCCCCGCGTCCCCAGCCTTCACTCTGGTCCTCCTGGCCCGGGAATAGGATTTCTTCTCCACTGGCCTGTCTGGCGGCGGCTGCACGGCATCAGCAGCCACGGCTTGGTTTTCCAGAGCCCCCTCCTCCTTCCCGGGGCTGCCGTGGATGTGTGGCACCTCCAGCTCGGGGGACGTGTCCCGAGGCGGGCTCTGCTCCGCCCGCTTCCCGCGGTAGCCGCTCTCCTGCTTGGCTTGCTCCCCGTTCCTGTGCGGGACACCCGCTTCCGAAGCCCGGTAGCCCGGACGGGTGTCCTTGTAGCCCCCCATCCTGGGGTAGTTCCTAGGGGGTGGCATCCTGCCGGCGCTGGTGGAGCTGCGGCCGGTGAAGGGGCGTGGGGGGGCCGAGGGGCTCTTGGCCCCCTGGTGCCTCGGGGGCTTCGGGGGCCTCTCGTTGGACCAGTTGGGGTCTCGCTGGGGGGGGCTCCCAAAGCTGGGGGAGGAAAAACAGCACAGTTAACTGGGAAGAAACCCCTAGGTGGGAGCAATTGCTGTGCCCCTCTCCAGGATGCACATCTAGAAATCCCAGGAGAAAGTGCTGGCATTTAGAACCATGGTTTAAACCACAGTGCCAAGGTGATCACAGGGGAGTGAAAACAAGACACAGTAAACGCTGGAAGTGCTCGTGGATCACTGACAGTGCAAATACAGGCACAGGAAAACAGAATGGAATAAGGGCAGCCAAATGCTTCCCAGAACTAACTCTCCCATATGACAGGGCTTCCCTTCTTTGGGGCTCCAGACCTGTCCCCTCACGGGACAGTCCAGGCCCTGGTGTGACTCTGGGGCTCACCGTGGTTTGCGCATCCTCCTGGGCTTGATGTCATCGGGGTTGTGGGCTGAGCGGATGTCGTATCCGTACAGAGCAATCAGCTCCTGCCTGGTCTTGGGGGCCTGCTCGTCCTCCCGGAATTTGTCGTGCTCCCAGCGCCCCTCGTCCTTCCACAGCTTCCGCTGACGGCCCTTTGGCCTGGAGCAGGGACACAGGGAGGAGCAAGGATGTACAGCTGAGATGTGTCAGCCTCGAGCAGTCCCACACGCAGAGACCGAGCATTCCTGGAGCAGGGAATGCACAGGAGGCAGCATTCCTCCTTCCCCCCAGTTCCTCCTGCCCAGCAGCTGCTGGTGACCCACTGCTCCTTGGGAAAAGCAGCAGGAAGGATCACTGCTCCCTGGCACGAGGCTTTTTTTGGGAGTTTTATTTGCATCTCTTCTTCAAAACAAAAACCTGAAGTGTCCTGGAAGGACACAGAGCACGTAAGGGAAGCACGGACTGCATCCCACTGAAACAAGGAGCTGTGCTGCCAGAGGTTGGCCTGGAAAGCTGGCCTGGAATGGCCTCCCTCTCCCAGAGCCCCTGGGGGCACATACCTGACCTCCTCCTCCTGCGTCTGCCCTCGCAGGTCGTGCTCGAAGAAGAGCCCCTTGCGCGGGATGTACGCGGGGTTCTTCCGATCCTCATCATCATCCAGGTGCTTGGGGACCTTCTTCCCGACTTTCTTCTCCACGGGCTCCGTGCTCTCCTGTCAGAACCAGCGAGCTCTCACCACTGCAGCAGTCCTGCTGCCAGCTCCCAGCCCGTCCCCGTGGGACACCCACCTGCCCGTCCCCACTCTGCCGCTCGCCCGTCACCGCTCCCTTGGCGTCCAGCTTCTCGCTGCCCTTCTCTGCTCTGGCTGCTGACTCGCAGGAATCGGTGCTGTCCTGCTTCAGGTCCACCTTGGAGCTTTCTTCCTCGCTGTAATCCTCCTCCTCCGCCTGGCAGACACTCAGTGACTCAAATGTGCTCCGTTAGATCCCCCCCCAAGAAATCTCCCCAAATCTGGAGTCAGACCCAGCAACAGGTCCCACACAAATATCCCCAAATCTGCAGTTAGATTCCACAGCAGATCCCCCAGGAACCTCCCCAAATCTGGAATGAGGTCGCTGTTCCAGCTGTTAGACCTGACTCTTCAAAAGCAGAGAATTGGCTCTTAAAATTCTTCCTATCCCTGCATTTTTACAGGAAAAGCAAAGGTTAAATTAAATAAACCCAACCTCTCCCAAGAAAGTGAGGATCCAACAGGCTCTCTGGAATGGAGCTGGGATCAGATCCCCCACAAAGCCCTGGCATCCCATCACTCCTAAAAGGGCTCCTGCAAACCGGGGAGGACCGGTGATCACGGGCCCTTCCTTCCACGCTGAGGGCCCGGATCCAGCCAGGGCCACGTTTCCAAATTCCCTGGAGTTCCTCAGCTGACTCACTCTGCTCAGGAGCGTGACCTGGTTTCACCCTCCAGGAGCCTCCGGAGGCTGGAGCCGAACTAAAAATAGCTCGGGGTGATTAACCAAACCCTGCTCCATTTTCCTCTTTCAACACAGCCCTCGCGCATCGGCTGCTCCCGGTGTTTACGCCGGGGAAGCCCAGGCCGGGCATTATTTTTAGGCACAGGAACAGAGTCATCCTGGCACGGGCGGTGATGCAACAACCCCGCTGCCACCGGGAGTCTCCAAGCGGGATTCCAGGCTGGAGGAGCTCTGGGAGCTGCCCAGTTCCCTCCCTGCGCTGCCGCGCTCCTTCCTCGTTAATGGCAGTGCTTAATTCCCAACCTGAGACTAATTCCCGAGTTAACAGCTTGGATTCCCTCTGCCTGGTGGTTTGTGTGTTCCCTAAACACTGGACCCCCGAAGGATCCCAAAACAGAGATGGATTTTCCCTAGAAACCTTTCACTACAGCCCTTAGAGACCAGAACTTCTCTAAACTTCCTGGAAATCTTGGAGTTCTGAAAATCCAGGGAAACCTGCAGGCCCCAGGCACTGGTGGGGTGGGATTCCCTCAGCACCCCAAACTCCTGGGATGCATCACCCCTCCAGCTGCTCCTCCAGAACACAGGGAAGCTCCTGGGATGCTCCCAACCACCACTTTGCTTTTTAATTTCAACTAATTAAAACCCAGTGAGCATCCCACGCTCCTCCCACGCCCTTCTTGGCCATGGCAAATCCTGTTCCCAATGTCTCAGGAGCCAGGAGGGTTTTCCCTGGCACTTACTGGCCCTACACCTTCCCAGCAGCACAGGGACACTGGTCCCAGTGCCAGGGGCTGTATCCCAGGGGCTGGCACTGGGAGAGGCCGTTTCCTCGGGAGACAGAGGGGTCAGTGGAAGAGATCCAAAGACACAGCCTGGGAGTTGTGCTGAAATTCCATGAGAATCAGTCACTTACCTCCGAGTCCTCGGCGCTTTCATAGTCTGAGAGCACAGCTGCAGGGAGGGAAAATGGTTGGGATCAGGGCAGGGCCGGACGTGGCTCCTCTCCCAGTGCCACCAAATCCCTTCCAAAGGGACTCTGGAGGCGAGCACCGTCCCGGATCAACACCCTCCAACCATCCCAGCAGGAGCAGGGGTGAGTTTGGGGTGCGCTGTCTCTCTACCCCATGTTTACCCCATGTTAAAAGTGAATATTTGGGATGGCAACAACCACAGGATTGCTGGAAAAGGCACTTTGTCTGATTTCTAATTCTCTTCCTTTTTTTTTTCTTTTGTGCACAAACAATGCTTACAATGACCAGAAGCCATCACTCACCATCTCCTTCGATGCCATCCTCGCTTTCCTGCGGAGAGAGGAGAGAGAGGGGAGTTAGAGGAAGGGCAGACCAGCAGCCAGGCCCCTGCAGCATGGAAACATGGAATCATGGAACTGTTCAGACTGGAAAAAACACTTAAGATCGCCAAGTCCATTACCCCATTGTCAATCCATGTCCCCAGGTGCCACATTCACACTGTTTTGGACACTTCCAGGGACGGTGATTCCACCACTGCCTGGACAGCTTGTTCCAGCATTTTACAACCTCTTCCATGAAGAAATTTTTCCTAGAAACTACTCACCTAACATGAACTACCCTAGTACCTTTTCTAGCATCTACTGATTCATCCCAGCATCTGTTTTTCCTAATATCCAACATCCCCTGATCCCAGACACGACCACGGCAAGGTTTGGCCCCGCTCCTGTCGCATCCACCCTTGGAATTTCAGCTCCAGAGACCACAAAGGATCAAATCCCAGGGTCCCAGTGCCTTTCCAGAGCAGCTACACTGGGGGAATATCAAGAGCAAAGCACAGCCTGTGTCACAGCCAGTGCTGGGGGCCTCCAGGGAACAGCTCAGAGTAGAAAAAGTGTTCAGTAAAACTGTTGTCCAGAGAAGCTGTAGCTGCCCCATCCCTGGAAGTTTCCAAGGCCAAGTTGGGACATCCTGGGATAGTGGAAGGTGTCCCTGCCCCTGGCAGAGGGTGGCACTGGATGGGCTTTAAGGTCCCTCCCAACCTAAACCATTCCATGATTCCGTGATAAACGAACAGACTGATCCAACTGTGCAGGATAAACAACGTCAGAGAGCACAAACAACCAGCCAAGACACAAACTAAACCTAAACGCCAAAGCAGTCCCAGGAAAATATGCTGGGAATCAGGGAGAGCTGGAAACAACCAGCCCTGGAACCCAAAACAGGAGGGAACTGCACCTGGGTGTGAACTGCCAGAGTAGAACTGCCCGACGAGGGGGGAACAGCAGCCCCCACCCACCGGCCCCACACTGCAGGGACCCCAGGGATGGGAGCTCAAATGGGGAATGGGGAACACACCCTGGGGCACAGGGGGACAGAGCAAAGCCCCTCCCTGGTCCTGGGGGGCCACAGAGTGCCTCCCCTCCTGGGGCTACCCCAGCCCTGCTCCCCTCAGCCCACAGAGGGGGGTCTGGCTCCATTCCCCCAGTACCCCCAGCCTGCTGCTCCCCCCCAGCTCTCCAGCCCCCTCTTGCCCCCCACGCTCCCAGGCTCCAACAATGGCCTTCCCCTGGTTTTAAGGCCCCTGACTTCCCCCCCCTCAGCCCCCTGCCTCCCTCAGGAGGGTCCCCACTGTCCCCATGGACCCCAAATTACCCCCCACCCTCCCAAGTCCCCAATATCCCCGACTCCTCCCCCTACACACCAGTGCCCCCCCCCATTCCCCAGCCCTCCCACTCGGTCCTCAGGGTCTCCAAGCTCCCAACTCCTCCCCTCCTCCTTCCCGGGGGTCCCTCCCATCAGCCCCCAGAGCCCCCCCCAGCCCGTCCCCAGGGTGTCCCCAAGCTCCCACCTTCCCCCCCGATCCCCTCCCTCACTCACACACTCCGACTCGGCCGCGCTCTTCCCCCCGGCCCCGCCGGCGCTCTCTGCCCCGCGGCCCCGCGGCCCGGCTCCCAGGCCCCCCCCGGCGCGGTGCGGCGGCCTCGGCGAGCCGGACCGGGAGCGCGAGCGCGACCGCGACCCGGAGGCCGAGCGGGAGCGCGGGGAGCCCGGCGGGGAGCCCGGCGCGGACGCGGCGCTGTCGGAGGCGGCCGAGCCGTCGCTGTCCTCGCTGTCCTGCGAGGCGCGCTGCCGCCGCCGGTCCGCCATCTTGGCCGCGGGGCACCACGGGACGGGCCGCCGGTACCGGGCACCGCCGCTTGTCCGCCCGCCCGCCAGGGGGCGCGCGAGCAGCGCCGTGACGTCACACCCAGCTCCCCCTCCCGCCAGGAAATGACGTCACGCCCCAAGGAAAGACGGATTCAAGGGGAGGAGGAGGAGGGGGGGGTGTTTAAACACCAACACGCAGCGGCCTTTTTCCTTCTTTTATTGTAAAAAAAAAAAAAAAAAAAAACAAACACGACGGAAAAACAAAAAAAAAAAGAAAAAAGCGATAAAAAAATAATAAAATAAAGCGGCGAGCGGGTGTGCACACAACGCGCGTGAAAATCCCCCCCCCTTCCTCCTCCTCCCCCCTGGCGGCGCCCGCCCCGGGATGTGTTTAGAAAACTCGGGTGTTTTTAGAGCTTTTTTTTTTTTTTTTTTTTTTAAGCGATTTCCGGCTTTTTTTTTTTAAGGTTTTGGTTTTGTTGTTTGTTTGTGAAGCTCCGGGGTTAATGAAGGAGAAGGGGAGTGGTGGGGGATAAAAGTGTGGGGTCAGTGTAAGGGGGAGGAAAAAGGGGGTAAAAAAGAGGGGGAAAGGAGGGAGGAAGAGGGAGAAAAAGCATGGGGGAAAAGAGCAGGAAAATGCGGGGAAAAGGAGAGGGGAAAGAAGGGAAAAAAGGGCGAAAAAAAGCAGAAAAAAGAGGGTAAAAGGAAAAGAGGGGGAAGGAAAAGAGATACACACGGAGCTCCCCCCCTAGAGCCCCCTCCCCACCCATCCAGCGCCACAGTGTCGGGTCCCAGCACCGAGAGGGGTCCAACAGCACCCGGGGGGCTCAGCCAGGGAACACCCCCCCACCCCCCTCACAGCACACCCCTCGCCCGCCTCGAAAACATTTAAATTATATATATAAAAAAAAAAATTCATTAAAACCCCCCAAATTGTGCGCACAGGGTTTCTATTTCACAAAAAAAAAAAAAAAAAAAAAATTTTTGCTTTTTAACTCTCCCCTCTGCCCCCGCCAACACGCTCCAGAGGGGGGAGGGAAACTCCCCAAAGACGGGGGAAAACACCCCAAAAGTGGCTCCCAGGCGCTTCCAACTTCCCGGTTCCCGTCTGGCTCCGACAAAAACCCGCTGTTTATCCCGTTTTCTAACTAAACGTAACACAAAGGCAGCGGCGGGTGAGTCCCAGGGCTGACACCCCCAAGACACCAGGACTGGGCCCCGGTGATCCCCACGGCGATATCCCAAATCCCAAGGCCACGGGAGCGGAGCAGCCGCTGCGGAGCCTCGGCCGGTGCCAGCGCAGGGGAGGGGGGAACGAGTCCGGAGAACGTCCCAAAACCCAAGAGAACAAAACTGGGATGGCGGAGGAACGAAACCATCCGTCGGCACGGAGCGGGCGTTCGGAGCTCCCGGAGTCCCCGTTATTTCCGACAGGTCCGGTGCGGCGTCTGCTTCTTCTGCACCTCCAGCCGGCAGCGGCTGCGCTCGTCCAGCCACGGCAGCTCGAAGTTCCTGCGGGCACAGCCAGTGTCACCAGATCAACCAGTGCCCTCCCAGGGGTGACACCAGACTGAGGCACAGCCCAGCCCCATCCCCTCGCACCCCCTGTACTCACTGTGGGGTCAGTTTGGGTAGGGGCCGGCCAAAGGCGACAACGGGCAGGTACGGGGTGATGAGCAAACTTTCCACTGTGGGAGACACCAGAGTGTGAGACCCCTCCCTGTCTGCACCCCCTGTCTGCACCCCAACACCCCTGGCCCCCGGCTCACCGTCATCTGGCTCAGGGAAAAATGAGGTAACTTCAGGTTCCGACTCCTGAATCCCTTTCCTTTTGTACATTCGGAGCTGCAGCCGCTGTAGGATTCTCTGTTCCCTGATCCGCTGGATGTCCCACCTGGAAAAACGGGATGGAGGGGAAAGTGAGGAGCCACAAGCAGTGCCAGACCCTCCCAGCGGGATGAGGGGGCTGTGCCAGCTGCCAGTGATGCAGGAGCATCCCTCCTCCCACAGCATTCCCAGTTCCCATCCCAGCTGCACCCTGTCCTGTCTCCCTGCTCCCAAGACTCTCCCCTGCAGGACCAGGGACCCCACACCCCCATCAGTCCCTTTGCTCCCACCTTTTCCTTCGTTTCTCATCCAGCTCCAGCTTCGCATGCCGTTTGGAAAAGACGCTGTCATCCAGGTTCTGAAACAACACCAGACAGCGATCAGCGCGTCATCCCGGTGCCAGATCCTGCTCCAGGAGGGGCTGGTCCTTCCCTCTCCCCTTCCAGGAGCGTGGAACAGCCCAAAAGGCCCCTATGGCACCGCCAGCTCCGATGGGAGCTGCTGTGGGATGGCTCACGTACCTCCAGGAGGTCCGAGGGGTTGGGGTCTCTCAGGGGCTCCACGACATGGTCCCTCCAAGACGGAACTGCGGGACGAGAGGGAGGCTGTTACCCCACGCTGGGACCTCCACAGCCCCTACCCCACCTTTCCCACCTATCCCTCCCCTGAAGCACAGTTTGGGATCTCCCAAACCCCCACCCCAAGCCAGGCCGGGCGATGGTGCTGCGGCGGGAGACGATGGGGGTCTGGGGGGAAGGCAGAGCTTGTCACCACCCCCTCGGCCAAGCACACGAGCAAACCTGAGCCACTTCCAGGGATGTGCTGAGCTCTCCCCATGCTGGAGCACTGGCCACCTGGCACGAAGGCACCGGGTGACCCCAGTGCTGTGGCACGATGGCAGGAGCCAGGAGCCCTGCCCAGAGTGGGGTGAGCCACACAGGATCTGGGAGAACCCAAAGCTGGCACCCACCGCCGTGGAAGGAGCCAGCAGCGTGGCACCTCTCCCAGCACCACGGGCACTCCCTTTGGGAATCTGGGAGCCCTGTCCCGGATTCAGGATGAAGGTGCCGAGCTGCATTCCCTGGCCAGCTCAGCCCTAGCAGCTTCTCCGCCGTTCTCTCCATCCTTACTTGCTACAGTCTCCTCCTTTTTCGGGGAAGGCTCCCGCAGCGGCAGCGGCGACGGGGGCGGCTGGTGCCAGCGGCACAAGTACATTTCGGTGGTGGAGAGATAGGGCAGGTCGTCGGCCTCGCTGCCCAAGCCCTTCTCCTTGGGGTGGGCGCCGGGGCCCTTCGGCGGGGCCGAGGCTCGGAGCGGGGTCTCCAGGAGCGACCGGGGTTTTTCCGGAGTCTCTTGGCTCCGCAGTTCTCGTTTACAAACAGTTTCGGCCAAGGAGCCGCCCGACTCCTCCTTCCCCGGGGAGTGCTTTGGAGTTTTACTCTTCACTTTGGGGAATTCCGACACCAGTTTTTTAACGGGCGTCTTCCTCTCCGCGCTCCCGAACGCCGGCTTCCTGCGGGAGGGAGAGGAGCTCAGCCGGGCACGTGGATCCTCACCCCGCACCAGGGCCACCATGGGGCAGTCCAACACCCCCAAACCAGGGCAGGACAGTTTTCAGAGGGGCTTCCCTGGAATTTTGGGTGCCTCCTCCCACTCCCCACCCAGGCTTTCACCAGGTTCTCCTGGAAGCAGGGATGTGTTCCTGGTGCTGGGCAGCCTCTCTAAGCAGCTCAAGGGTCGCTGGGCAGTGCCAGCCCCACGGACAGAGAGTAAAGCCATAGGGAATGTCCCCCCTTTCCCCCACACAGCCCCCCAGGAACCCGTACCTTTTATGCCCCTTCCCGTTCCTGCCGTAGGGGAAGTGCTTGGGCTGCAGGGTCGGGGGGGGCTCCAGCAGGTCCTGGGGGCACTCTAGGGGCAGCTTCTCACATGCCTCTGCCTCTGGCTTCTCGTCCACCTCAAAGCCCTGGAAGATGCGGTGCTTCTCCCGCTCGCTGTCCTTCTTCACCAGCTGCACCCGCCTTTCCATGCGCTCGATCCGCGCCAGGAGCTGCAGGGCAGGTGAGGGAGGGCTCAGTTTGAGGGGGGGATTCCAACAGAATCATGGAGCGGTTTGGGTTGGAATGGATCTTAAAAGCCCATCCAGTCCCACCCCCTGCCATGGGCAGGGACACCTTCCACTGGCCTAGGTTGCTCCAAGCCCCATCCAACCTGGCCTTGGACACTTGCAGGGATGGGGCGGCCACAGCTTCTCTGGGCAACCAGAGAATTTGGGGGGGTCCCTAACTCAGTATCCTCCCCGATGCTGCAGGAGGGAGAGGGGGTTTGTAACTGCCTGCGGGCTTAGAGAGCACCTGGTGGCACCTGCCTGCGGTCACCTGTCCCCAACTATGCCCAGCCCCTGTCACAGCCAGAGGCTGCACTGTTTAGAAGGGGCAGTTCGGACAGTGCAGTGGGGGGGTCCCAGCACCCCCCAGGGACGTGGCTGGGGAGGGCACCCACCCTCAGGGAACAGAGCCCGGTGCACTCAGGGTTTGGCAGCCCCACCATCCCCGCCGGTGTCACCCCACAGGAAGCCCCGGGAAGCCCCTGAATCGCCATCACCGGCCTCACCACAGAGCGGCTCCTCCATGTTGGGGGATGCGGCATCGCCTGCGGCGGCACCACGTGGGGTGTCCCTGTCCTTCCCGCCACAACCTGGGCCACCACCGCTGCCACCGCAGCCACCACCGCCTGATGGCACAGCGCCAGGGCGCTGTGGGGCTGGAAGGGGGTGACCCACGGCCATGAGGGGGAATGCAGACAGGTTTAGGGCACACACAGCGTCCATGGGGTGACACAGGCAGGACACTCGAGGGGAGGGGGATCACAGCTCAGCTGAGCCATGGGGGCCCCGCAGTGCCCCCCCCCCCAAGGCTAGCAGCCTCTCGTGGCCGTGGGGGACCCCAGCGCGCCGGGCTGGGAGGGGACAGCCCCCCCCCCACTTCAGCGAGTGGCCCCGAGCAGCGGGGCCGTGTCCCGCCCGGTGCCCGCGGTGTCGCTGTCGCTTTAAGTCGCCCCCCCGCGCCGGTCGCCACGGTGACGGGCGGCGGCCCGTTAACCCCCGACGGCCCGCCCCGCCTCCGCCCTTTGTGCCCCCGCGCCCTTTGTCTGGGGGGGCTGCGACCCCCGGGGGGCTCCCAGCCCTGGGGGGGGGGACACCGACCCCTGGAGGGGGGGGGGAAGCCCAGCCCTGAAGGGCACCGATCCCTTGGAGGGAAGGGATAGAGACCCCCCCTGGGAGAACCCAGCCCTCCGGGGGGGGCACCCAGAGCAAAAGGGGGGGTCATCCGAGCCACCCCCTCGGGGAGGGGCAGTATTGCCCCGGGGGGTGTTTAACCCCTTGGGGAGAGGGGCATCAACCCCCTGGGGGAGGGGGGGTATGTACCTCCTGGCTATCTTGGGGAGGGGGGCAGATCCCCCCTCCCGCCGGGGGTGTTACTCCGAAATGCTGGGTGGGGGGGTATTAACCCCTGGGGTGCCACCAAGGGTCGTTAACCCCCCCCCAAGGAGGGATTAACTCCTGGTGCACCACGAGGGGAGAACAGTAACCCCCGATATGGGGCATTAACCGCCACAGGGGGGGTGCTGGGGGGGTGATTAACCCCTGGGGTGCCACAGTGGGGAGAAGGGGCTATAAGGGGCACACTGACCCCCAAGGGGGGGCATCAAGCCCTGGGGTGATACAGGGGGTGGGTGTTAACCCCCATGGGGGGGACATTAACCCCCAAATAGGGAGGGCATTAACACTCAAGGGGGGGGCAGAATTAACCCCCAAAGAAGGGGGGCAATTAACCCCCAAGGGGGGGTCAGAATTACCCACCAAAGGAGGGGTGTGCTGACCCTCAAGGGGGCAAAAACAACCCCCCAAAGAGGGGTGGAAACAACCCTCGAAGATGGGTGGAATTAACCTCCAAAGAGGGGGAGCATTAATCCCAAAAGAGAGGGGCAATAACCCCAAAGAGGGGGGGCCATTAACCCCATGAGTATCTTTCCTGTTAGTGGCCAGAATCCCACCAGAATCCCTGGGAATCCTGGGTGCTGGGGGGGGGGAGGGAAGTTAGAGGGGGCATTAACCATTGGGGGGGAGATTAACCCTGGGGAAGGGGGTCACCCCGAGGGGGGGGGGGTTTAACCTGTGAGAGGGGTTAACCCTGTGAGGGGGGTTAACTCCTTCCGTGCCGCATTCCCGCCCCCCTGCCCGGTACTTCCCCCCCCTCCCGCCGGTGCTTCCCCCCCCCTCCTTCCCCGGCCGTACCGTATCGCGCTCGGCCCGGAGCTCCTCGATCTGCCGCTCCTTGGCCTGCAGCTGCTGCTGCTGCTGCTCGATCAGGTCCAGCTGGAGCAGCAGGATCTGCCGCAGGCAGGCGGCCTGCCCGGGCGACCCTCCGCCGGCGCCCATCGCTGCGCGGGCCGCGGGCCGCCGCTTCCCCGGCTCCGCGGGCCCCGCTCCCGGCCCCGGCCCCGCTCCCGGCCCCGCCGCCGCCGCCTCCCCGGGCAGCCCGCCCGCATCCCCCGCCGCGGCCCTGCCCCCGCCGGCCGCCGGCCCCGCCGCGGCCCCGCTCCGCTCCCGCTCCCGCTCCGCCACCCCGCAGCCGCGGCCCGTGTGTGCCCCCAGCGGCGGCGGCGGGGCCCGGGGCCGCCGGGCCGGCGGAGCGGGGCCTTCCTCCCCCTCCTCCCCCCCCTCCTCCTCCTCCTCCTCCCCGCCCGCCCCCTCGGGCCGCCGCCGCCCGCCCCCCCGGAACGCCGTGGACCGCATGGCCGGGGCCCCGTTACCGCACGCCGGCAGCGCGGGGCGGCGGCGCGGGGGGCGCCGGGGGCATCGGCGAGGAGCGGCCCCCGCCCCGGGGACGGCCCGCGCGGGGACGAGCGGCGCGGGGGGGGGGCGGCGGGGCGGGGGTCGGTACCGGGCACGGGACCCCGGGTACCGGCGAACGGGGCCCGGCGCGCATGCGCCGGCGGCGGTGGGGGCGGTGGGATCCCCGGGGGTGAGGAGCGGGGGGGGGGTGGGGGTGTCCGGTGGGGACCCCGGCACGGAACCCCCGGCGCTGCCCGCGGGGCGGGGGGGGGGTGGTCGCGGAACGCGGACGCGCGTGGGGCGGGGGGAGTCCCCGCGCTGCAGTACCCGGGGCGGCCGCCCGGGGGCTCCCGAGCGCGGCGGTACCGCCGCTCCGCGCCCGTCCCCGCCCCACGGGGGGGGGTCCCGGGGTCACGGGCCGGTCCCGGGGCGGGAACACCCCCGGACCGGGGGACAGCGGGGCTGGCACCCAGCCGCGGTCATGGGCGGGTCCCGCGGCGGGGCGGGGGGACCCCCGGACCGGGGCACGGAGGTGCTGGGACCCCTCTAACGAACGAGACGGGGGTTGTTCCACTGTGGCCCACGGGGTCTGCAGAGCCCCCCGTGTGCACGCACAGCCCCCCCGGACACACAGAGACACACACAGAGCTCTGCAGTTCTTGCTGTGCAAGGACACGCACACACACACACAGAAACCCGCAGCGCCCCCTCCGCAGAGGCTGCAGCCCCAGCACACATGTATGTGCATGTACGTGCACACACACGCCTGTACATACATGCACATGCTTGCACAAGCACACGTGTGTGTGTCCCTGCAGGGAGGGGCCGCACCCCTCACTGCAGCACAGGTACACATGCACCCCCAGACTGCAGCCCCAGAGCACACATATGGATGTGTATTTGCATGTATGGGCATGGATGTACACACACCCCCCAGGCTGCAGAGCACACATACTGACATGTATGCACATGTATGGACATGCACACACACCAGACTGCAGCCCCAGAGCACACGTATGGACGTGTATTTGCATGTATGGACATGTATGTAAACATATACACACAGTATCATTTCCCACTCCCCCCCCATCCGTGCTGAAACTCCACCCCCCCCACAGCACACGGGTCTGTGTCACCGGGGCCACACAGGGGCCACGCGTGGCACGTGCTGGGGACGCACAGGGGACACGTGGGGGACGTGTCTCTCCGAAGAGCTGCGTTCAGGGACACTCACACACACACGGGGGGGTCCCCCTTCACCCAGCCCCCCCTGTGAGCCTCGGGGTGCCCCTGTGTGCGGTGCCCGGGTCACACCCACAGTGCCCCCACCACGGCGTGGCACGAGGGAAGCCCCTCCACGGTCTCTGCTGTGCTGTGGGTCACACCAAGCCCTGCCGTGCCCTTGGCGTGTGCACACGCATGGCTGTGGCCGGACACAGGGGGGCTGTGCTTGTCCCTGTGGTTGTCCCCCCATGTGACCGCTCACATACATGTGCGTGGCTGTGTTCATACACACGCATGTGGTTGTGCACACGTGTGACTGCTCATACAACATGCACGGCCGTGGTTGTGTGCAGGCATGGCTGTGCTCACACACACAGAGCCGTGCTCACACACACACACACACACACGTAGCCATGTTCACACACACGTGTGGCCGTGCTGACACGCACCCCCCCTGCCCGTGCACACGGGTGCCGTGTCCCTGCCATGCCCGCTCTGCCGGGCCGGTGCCGGTGCCCAGTGCCCATCCCTGCTGCGGCAGGCCCACGTGCCGGCCGGCGCCCGCCCGCACATGGCTCTGCAGCAGGGAGGCTGCTGGGGCTAAAAATGGAGCAGGGCGCACATGCCAGCGCCACGTGACGCGCATGGAGAGGCCTCCCCGCGCGAGGAGGAGGAGGAGGAGGAAGAGGAGGAGGAGGAGGGAGCCCGCTCACATGGGCTACTGCAGATGCCAACCGGGCCGCCGGCCACGACGCCGCGGCCGCTGTGTGACCTGTGGTGGGGGGCTGACGGGGTGTCCCCCCCCGCTCCAAACACGTTTGACCTTTGGGAAGGTCAAACATCGGGCAATGGGGGCGTGGGAAAGGGGAGGAGGGTCCCCAGGTGGGGGGTCCAAGGCGGGGGGTCCAGAGGTTGAAGGAGCCCCCAGTGCTGCTCCAGGTCCCTTATGGGGTCCCATGGCTGCAGAGGGAACACAAACACATGAGATCTTGGGGGGGGGGGCAGGTAAGGGGGCCCCCAGCTGCTCCCCCTGAGGGGGCTCCTTAGGCTCCTCAGTCCCCCACATGGTGAACACTCTGGCGTTCCCCATCCCCCGGGGGTCCTGCAGCCCCATATTGCAGCATCACCCCAATTTCTGGGTCCCTGAACCCTCCCAGGGTCCCTGCACCCCCAGACCCTAAACCCCTGCACCCTTCTGGGGTCCCTGCACTCTTCTGATCCTGTACCCCTTTTTGGGTCCCTGCACTCTTCTGGGGTGCATTCACCCCCTAAATCTTGCACCTCCACAAATCTGTGCTCCCCTGCACCCCCAGATCCTGCACCCTCCTGGGGGTCCCCACACCCCCAGATCCTGCACCCCCTGACTCTGCACCTCCTGAGGTCTCTGCCCCCCCAAACCCAGTCTTCTCCATCTCTCAGTTCTGGGATGCATTGGGGTGCCCCCACCCACCGTGGGGTGCCCCCGCCCGGGCCAGGCCTGCCTTGTTTACCCGATTTTTCCCGTTCCCGGGGAGGGAGGGCGATTCTGGCAGCGGGAGCTGCTGCCCCGGCCAAGAGCTGGGGGCCGAGCCAGGGCTGCTCCCAGAAGGAAAACACCCCAAACTCACCCCAAACCCAAACCCACGACCACCCTCCTGCTCCCCTGCAGCAGCACCGGGGCTGCTGCAGCCCCCTCCCTCGCCCCCCCCTCCCCACTGCCATCAGTTGGGACAGATGAAAGGGGGCTCAGGGGTGCAGGACCCCCAAGTGGGTGAGACCCAGCACCTCTGCCCTCCCACACTCGCAGCTCTGGGTGGGGAAACTGAGGCACGATGTGCGTGGGGTGACACGGGGACACAGCTGGACCCGGTGTCCCCAACTCCACTGGGCTACTGCAGCCTCACGGTGGGTGTGGGGGTGTCCAAGTAGGTCTGGGAGTGCAGGTCTGGGGTCCTGTTCCCTGCCAGCCCTAGTGCCCAGCCCAGGGACAGGTTGCGGGAGCGGGGGGGAGGTTGACAGGCAGGAACGAACCCCCGTTCCCTGCGGAGACTTCCCCCCCCCCCCCTTTTCCTGGAAAAGGTTCAACAAGGTAAACAAGGCTCCAGCCCGGAGTAAAAATAAACCCTCGGCACGCAGGCGCCGGGCGGGAAGCGGGGCGAGCGTCACGCGGCACGGCCACGGCACCGGCACTGAGCACCGAGCACCCCTCACCCCGCACCGGGCACCCCTCACCCCGCGCCCCGACAGCGGCCCCATTGCCCCACTGCTGCCTCCTGTTCCCCTGGAGCAGTGGCAGGGGAAGGGGATGGGGATGGGATCAGCCCCCCTTCCCCCACGGGGGGTGCTGGAAGTTGGGGGGAGGAGGGGGGTGTAGTTGGGGGCCACGGCATGCCCGTGAGAGGGGTGCCCCCCCGACATTCCAGGCACCCTTCGGCACCCCGGCGCTGCGGGACAAGGCAGAACTAGGCTGAGGGGGGCAGAGACCCCCGGAGGCGCAGGGTCTGGGGGTGCAGGGACTGCAGGAGGGTGCAGGGGGGCAGGATCTGGGGTTGCAGGATGCGGGGGTGCCCAGATCCGTGGAGGTGCAGGATGCAGCGTGTGACGACCTTGGGGGTCCTTGAGGGTGCCCCCTTTGGGCCATGGACTGGTTAGCACGGCATGATGAAGGGGCACGGGGACCCTCGGGGAGAGCCCCCCCAGATCACAGATCCGGCCTCTGGGGGGGTCCTCGGGGCAATCTCAGCTGCAGCACCCCGCTGTCCCGCTGGCTCTCGTGGTCCCTCTCCCCCACCCTGCTCCCCATGGGTAGTCCCCAGAGTCGAGACCCCAGGGGGTTTATCCCGTCCTTCCCAGCCCCACTCCCGTCCCGGGGATCCCTGGGGGATCAGCGTCCAGGCGAGCATCCCTGGCGCCGTGTTCCGTGTGCCGCAGCGCCGTGCGCAGGGATGTTTTCCCAATCCAGACGTGCGGCTGAGTCATGGATAATCACTGGGAACGTGCCGGGAGGGGAACGAGGAGCCGCGTGGGGCCGCGGGCACCTGCACGGTCGGGACACCCTGGGCACGGCCCCGCTGGGAGTGGGGATGGGGCAGAAGGGGCCTCTCGCCCCAGGACCGTCGTCCCCCCCGGGTCCCCCGGGTCCCTTGCCAGCCTGGCCCCACATATCCTTCCGGGAGCTGCCGCGGTTCTCCCGGCCGGAGGTGCCCCGGCACAGCTCAACCGCCCGCTGACTCAGGGCAAGAGCACGTCCTGTGGAGTGTCGGGGTGTTCCTACCGCCCCAAAAGCCGGGAGCACTCTCGGCATTCCCCCCCACTCCCCCTGGGGACCACCAGCTGAGGAAAGGCCCCGCACACCCAAAAGGGCTGGTGCCAGGAGGCCCTTGGGCCACAGAGATCCGGTGTCCCCCCCTCACTCGGGGCACCCCGCACAGCCGAGGCACCGGAGGCCTCCCCCTCCCGTGGGATTAGCTCCGAGGATTTCCCAGCTCTGGCACATCCGTGCTCTGCTCCTTCTCCTCCTGGCTGGGGGCCAGGACAGCGCCCGGCACGTGGCATCCAGGAGGGTGCTAGCACCCCCAAAACCTTCCCCTCGGCGAGGGGGGCGCGATCACCCACGGAGCCCCCGGTGTCACCGGGCTAGGCTGGCCCCGGCGCTGCGACCCAGATCTGCCACCGGCTCTGCTCTGGCACGGCATCGCCGCAGCCCCCGCGGCAGCCGGGAGCGGGGCCAGGCCGGGACGTGGATGCCAGGCACGTGCCACAGCGGGCACTCGCCGTGGGCAGCGTGGGGACAGCAGGGACTGGGCAGGGGGACATTGCAGGGGGCAGCGGGCAGGGGGTCTGGCTGTGCCAGGGGCTGTGCCCTGCACAGTTCTTGCTGCTGCGGGATGGGGGCTGCAGTGCTCGGGCCACGCTCGTGGGCAGAGGGGATGGTGTCACGCCGGGTGACAGGGGTACCCGGGGGTCCCTCGTGCAGGGGACAGTGCCTTGAGGGGTGACAGAGGTATCTGGGTGTCCTCAGTTCAGGGGATAGTGCCTTGAGGGCTGACAGGGGCGCTTGGGGGTCCCCATTGCAGGGGCAGTGCCATACGGGGTGACAGTGCCACCTGGGTGTCCCCAGTGCAGGCGACAGTGCCATGCAGGGTGACAGGGATACCTGGGGGTCCCCAATGCTGTGCCAGGTGACACAGGTGCCCAGGTGTCCCCAGGGGGATGGTGCCACGCACAGTGACAGCGCTGCGCCTGGGTCTCCCCGCTGCAGGGGACAGTGCCACGCTCAGGTGTCCCCAGTGTGGGTGACAGCGCCGTGCAAGGTGACAGGGCTGCCAGTGCCGCGCCTGGGGGGTCCCCGGTGCAGGGGACAGTGCAGTGCCAGGTGACAGAAGTGTCCAAGGTGCAGGGCACAGCGCTGCGCCAGGGGGGTCCCCGACGCAGGGGCAACACGAGGGCCACCCGGCGCCCCCGGCGCAAGGCACCGGCGCGGGTGCCGGTCCCCGCGGTCCGTCAGGCGGCCCCGGTGCGGGGGTCCCCGCCGAGCCCGGGCTCCCCGGCGGCGGCGCAGGGCCGGGGCCGCCGGCGGAAAGTGTGTCACTGGGGCACGAGGCTGTCCCCGGGAATCACATGGGGGAGGCGGCGGCGCCGCGTGCGGCCCAGTGCGCAGCCGCGGCCGGGGCGGGGGGCGGCGGGGCGGGCGGCGGGCGCACAACAGCCCGCACCGGGCGGCGGCGCAGCACGGCTCAGCTCCGCTCGGCTCGGCTCGGCTCCGCTCCGCTCCGCTCCGCTCCGCTCCAGGAGGCTCACGGGGCCCCGAACAAGGATGGCGGCCCCCGAGGCCGGCAGCACAGGTCAGTGCCCCGCCGGAGCCCCCTCACCCCCCGCGACCACCGTGCGGGCACCGGCACCGGCAGCGGTCCCCCCCGCCCCGCCAGCACCGGAGCGCATCGGGGGGCAGCATCCCGGGACCGTGGCGAGGGGCTGCGCGCTGAGACCGCGAGTTGGAGGGGTCCGGACACCGGGACCTTGGGGGTCCCGCACGCCCGACCGGGCAGGATGCGCACCGGGACAGCGTCCCGGAACGGGGCTCCGTCCTACCGGGACCGGACGGTCCTGCAGAGCGGGGTAAGGCTCGGACAGCGGGGCCGGGGTGTCCCCGGGAGGAGGGTAGGGAGGGGTGCGCCCTGGCACCGGCGGTCTTGCACACCGGGACGAACTGAACACCGGCACCGGGGCGCTGCGGTGGCCGGGGCAGGAGGGATGGAGAGCGGGACCGGCGCGCTGGACGCGGGGGTAGGAAGGATGAGAACCGGGCTCGGTGTCCCGGAATGTCCAGGGCAGCGGGACAGGGGTGTCCCGGGCGGCGGGACCAGAGGGGAGCGCGATGGGACCGGGGTGTCCCGGAGACCTGGACCGGGGATTCCTGAACGCCGGGGCGCGCTGGACTCGGGGGTAGGAAGGGTGACAACCGGGATTGATGTGACCCGAGCAGCAGCACCAGAGAGGAGCGAGACGGCTCTGGGGTCAGCGGGGGTTGGAGTGCCCCGGGAAGCGGGACCGGAGGGGAGCGCGCCGGCATCGGTGTGTCCTGGCTGGCGGGACCGCTCGGGGTGACCGGAGGGGACTGCAGGCAGGACTGGCACATCCCTGTCAGCGGCACCGCGGCCACGGGGACCGGGGCAGCCCGTGGGGCGGCCGAGGCGAGTCGGGGCTCCCCGCGCGCACCGGGAAGGGACGGGGACGGTGGGGGGGAGAACGGGGACCAGAGGCGGTGCTGGTCGTGTCCCCCCCCCCTCCCCTCCCCGTTCCCCCGTGTCCCCCCCCCGCACGTGTCCCCCTCCCCGCCGCTGCCACGTGCGGAGTTTGTTTTCCCTGCAGCCCCGCCCCGCCCCCTCCCATTGGCCGCCGGGTGACGTCTCCGATGACGTCACGCGCGGGACCGGGGACGCCGCCGCTCATTTCGGGGTGGGGGGTGGGGGGGAGGCCCTGTCTCCGGGGCAACCAGGAGGGGCGGGGCCGAGCGCCGGGCCAATCAGGGCGGGGGAGGCGTGGCAAAGCGTGAAGGGGCGGGGCCGAGGGTGGGCCACGTGCGGCCCGAGCACGTGGGGCGGCGGCGTGAGGCCGCCTGAGCTTGCGGGAGGGGGGGGGGGACGGGGACACACGGGGGGGTGGCTGCGGGGAGGCTGTTTGTGGGGGGGTTCCCGATGTTTTCGGGTCAGGAGGCGTCTTCGCCTTCTGGGGCAGCCCTTTGGGGGAGATCCCCTGCACCCCGAAGCCCCGGGACCCCCCCCAAGGGGGGGGTCCCGGGGCTTCGGGATGCGGGGATCCCCCCATTATTTTGACGTGTCAGCAGCTGGGGGTCCTCAGGATGAGCTGTCGTAGGGTTGGGTGACACCACTGTCCCCGATTCAGTGACCCCCTTTGGAGGTGGTTCAGTGAGGCGGGGGGGGGGGGGGGAAGTGGTGACAAGCTGGCTCCGGCGCGTGGCATCTGTGCCGGCGGCACCGTGTGCGGCGGGAGACACATGGCCCCGGCGATCCCGTGTGTCCCCGACATCGCCATCCACGTGTCCCAGCCCGGAGTCGTGTCCCGGTGCTGCTGTGCCTGCCCCGTGAGTGGGGTGACAACGACTGTGACTTCAGCCAGGGGGCTATGCACGTGCACCCTTTCTCCCCCCATCTTACTGCTCCCCAATTTTTGGGGGGTCCCCCATGCAGTTTCTCAGCCCCGCAGTGGGGATGTATCCCCCCCCTAAATGAGGGAGCTGTGCTGTTGGGATAATCCAGGTGCTGTGGGGCTGCTGCACTGGGAACACCCCAGTGCCGTGGGGGGCTGCACTGGGAGCACCCCAAAGCCGTGGGGGGCTGCAATGGGAGCACCCCAATGCCAAAGGGGGGTGTATTGAGAGCACTCCAGTGCCACGGGGGGCTGTGCCGTGCGGCTGTACCAGGAGCTGTGGGGTGGGAGCCCGGCTGTGCCGCGGGCACCGAGCCAGGGATGGCGGGAGTAACTCCTGTGACCTCCTGATTTCACCTCTCCCGAGGGTTCCCAACCCACATTCCTCCTGCAGGCAATCCCGGGGTGCCCTGCCCGTGTCCCCAGCCGGCACGCACCCGGATCAACCCGGCTGTCCCCGTCCCACGTGGGCCTGGCGCCCGTGGCGCCCGGTGGGTGCGGTGCCTGACTCAGGGTGGGCGGCGCACGTGCGGCGCTGTGGGATGCCCGTGGATCCGGGATGCATCCGGGGTGCTTCCCTGGGGACCCCACCCCGCCTGGGGCTGCCGTCCCCCTCCAGGGGGTTTTCCCCTCCCCGGGCTGTGGGAGGCTGAGCGTGGTGCAGCTCGGTACATGAGTGGTCCACCGGGATGCCCGTGGATCCGGGATGCATTCGGGATCCTTCCCTGTGGATCCCGCCCCAGCTGGGGCTGCAATCCCCCTCATGGGGTTGTCCCTGTTTTGTGGGGGAGGAGGCTGAGCCTGCCACAGCTCAGTACATGTGTGGCCCCGTGGGTTTCCTGTGGATTTGGGTGCTTCCCTGGGGATCCCACCCTTCCCAGGGCTGTGATCCCGCTCACAGTTGGGGAAGGCTGAGCCTGGCACAGCTCAGTGCACGTGTGGCCCCGCAGGATGCCCGTGGCTCCAGGTTGCCGATGGATCCGGGATGCTTCCCTGGGGATCCCACCCCCCTTGCTGGGGTTCCCCCCTCTGTGAACCGGGGGAGGCTGAGCCTGGCGCAGCTCAGTGCACGAATGACCTCCCACTCTCCGCAGGTGGGGTGATCAGCTACGTGGGCTCCAGCGGCGCCTCTCCCACCCGCACCAGCCCCGTCTCCCTCTGCAGCGACAGCTCCAACAGCAGCTCCCAGTCGGGCTCCCAGCCCTTCCCCACGTACTTCCCCCCATCACCCACCGGCTCCCTCCAGGATTCCCGCGCCTATGGCGGGGGCTCTCTGGCCCCCCATGAGGATGGCTCCCCTTCCTCCTCCTCCTCATCCTCCACCACCTCCTCCTCCTCCTCCTCCTCGTACGGCTCCTCGGTGAACTTCCCCGGGGTGCAGCCGGTCCCCGCGGACGAGCGGCGCCGCAGCTCACCCAGCAAAGCCGGCAGCACCGTCACCAGTGAGTGGGGCTCTTGGGGGGGCGGCGGGCAGGCCCCCCACCCCAGGACCTCACTGACCCCCCGTCCCCCCACAGAGCTCAACGGGATGGTGCTGCTCTGCAAAGTCTGCGGGGATGTCGCCTCCGGCTTCCACTACGGCGTCCACGCCTGTGAAGGCTGCAAGGTACTGAAACGGGGCCAGGGATGGGGCACGGCCCCCCAGTCACGCTGGGGGGACCCCCAGTGACCCTCCCTCCCACCCTGCAGGGCTTCTTCCGCCGCAGCATTCAGCAGAACATCCAGTACAAGAAGTGCCTCAAAAACGAGAACTGCTCCATCGTCCGCATCAACCGCAACCGCTGCCAGCAATGCCGCTTCAAGAAGTGCCTGCTGGTTGGCATGTCCCGCGACGGTGAGCTCGGAGGGACCTCCACGACCCCCACGAGCTTGAGGGGCTTCTTTGGGGGTGGGATTCCCTGTGCCCAGGCTGTGTGTCCCCTCCTGGGATGTGACTCCCTGTGCCCAGGGCTGTACATCCCCTGCAGAGTCAAGTCCCCCCTGGGCTGTGCTGGGTGCCCTGCCTGTCCCATGGGACGTGTCCCCCCTTCCTGAAATGGGTGCCCCCATAACTGGGGCTGCATGTCCTCTCCATGAGAGGGTCCCCCTGGGTTCTGGGTTGTGCATCCTCTCCTGAGCTGGGTCCCCTCCTGGGATGGGTCCCCCCCATGCTCAGGGCACTACATCCCCTCCCAGGATGGAACCCCCATGCCCCGGGCTCCTTGCCCCCTTTTGGGATGGGTCCCGCAGTGCCCAGGGCTGCGTGCCACCTCCAGGACTGGGTTCCTCCATGCTCAGGGCAGCGTGTCCCCTTCAAGCTGGGGGTAGAGATGCAGCCCCACTCCCGGCAGCCCCTGGCCCCGCCTAAAATAGGTTTGGGAGGGGTCACCACGCCCACCGCCTCCGGTGTCCCCAATAACACCCTTGTCCCCCACAGCCGTGCGCTTCGGGCGCATCCCCAAGCGGGAGAAGCAGCGGATGCTGGCGGAGATGCAGAGCGCCATGGGCGGCATGGCCAGCGCCCCACCGCCGATGCCAGGCCCCGCCGAGGGTCCCGCCACGGGCGGGGGCCGCGCGCCGCCCCCCGGCCCCCCACCACTCGCCCCCCCCGCCTGCTTCTCCCAGTTCCCCCAGCAGCTGACGCCCCCTCGCTCGCCCAGCCCCGGGGGGGCCACCGAGGACGTCATCGCGCAGGTGGCCAAGGCCCACAAGGAGATCTTCATCTACGCCCACGACAAGCTGGGACCCCCCTCTGCCTGCGACAGCGGCCTCCTGCGCTGGGACGCGCCCCCCGCCTGGGCCCCCGGCCCCCCCGAGCCCCGGCTCTGCCCCGCCGCCTACCCCGAGCCCCCGGCCCCACGGGGGTGCCCCTGGCCCCGCAGCCCCAAGGACGTCCTGCCGGTGAGCGCCCGGGGGGCTCCCGCTGCCCGCGGGGTATTTTTAGCTGCTAATTGCGCTAATCCCCTTGTGGGTGCCCCTCCCCACTCCACCCTGTGACAGTGGGGCTGGGGGAGCCCCTGGAGCCCACTGACACCCCCTGGCACCCGCAGGCGTGTCCCATGAACAGCCACGTTCCCGGGCGCAGCGGGCGCTCCGTGCAGGAGATCTGGGAGGATTTCTCCCTCAGCTTCACCCCCGCCGTCCGCGAGGTCGTCGAGTTCGCCAAGCACATTCCCGGCTTCCAGGCGCTCTCCCAGCATGACCAGGTCACCCTGCTCAAGGCTGGCACCTTTGAGGTATGTCCTGGGATGGCAAGGGCTTGACGCGGGGCACGGTGCCCTACGGCACTGCGTGGTGCCCCAAAGCCTGGCACGATCCCTGTGGCATTGCACGATGCTCCATGGACTGGCATGGAGCCCCAAAGCATGGGCACAGTGGCCCAGATCGTGGCAGGAGCCCCATGGCATTGCAGTGCCCCACATATGGGAGCCGTGGCACAGAACTTGGCCCTGCAGGATGCTCCGTGACATGGCACCGGTGCCCATCCAGGCATGGAGTGTGGCACTGCCTGGTGCCCCACGGTGCCCATGGCATTGCCTGGTGGCCCATGGCACTACAGTGCCCCACATGTGAGAGCCACGGTGTGGAGAGCATGATGCCCACAGCACGGTGACCCACATTTGGGAGTCACGATCAGGCACGAAGTCCCCGTGGCATTGCCTGGTGCCCCATGGCAATGCAGTGCTGCACCTGTGGGAGCTGTGGCACGAAGCATTGCACGGTGCCCATGGGATGGCGTGGTACCCCACATTTGGGGACTGTGGCGTGGAGCACAGACTGCCTGGCAGGGCACGATGCCCCATGGGCTGGCACGGCGCCCCACGGCACCGCAGTGCCCCACATTTGGGAACCCTGGCACGGAGCCCGGTGCCCCGTCCCGGGTGCCAACGCTCTGCCCGCCCCGCAGGTGCTGATGGTTCGCTTCGCGTCGCTGTTCGACGTGAAGGAGCAGACGGTGACGTTCATGAGCCGCACGCGGTACGGGCTGGAGGAGCTCTGGGCCATGGGCATGGGGGACCTGCTCGGGGCCATGTTCGACTTCAGCGAGAAGCTCAGCGCCCTCGAGCTCAGCGACGAGGAGCTGGGGCTCTTCACCGCCGTCGTCCTCGTCTCGGCAGGTGGGCACTCGAGGGGTTTGGGGTGTTCAGGGGGAGGACTGGGGGATTTGGGGGAGGGATCAAGGGTTTCAGGGATTAGTGGGCAAAATCGTGGGGACTGGAGGTGGGAGGAAGGGGTCTGGGGGGATTGTGGCTGGGACTGGAGGGGTTCAGAGTGCAATTGGGGGGATTAAGCGGAGATTGAGGGGTTGGAATAGAAGTGGATCAAGGGGTTCAGGGCTGGGATCAGGGTGGGATGGGGGTGATGTGGGGGCAGATTGGGGTGACACTGGGGGTGGGATCAGGGGGTTTTGGGGGTGGAACCGGTGTGTCCCTGCTCCACCCATGACACCCTGGCCCCTGCAGACCGCTCGGGCATGGAGGACACGGCGTCGGTGGAGCAGCTGCAGGAGACGCTGCTGAGGGCCCTGCGCGCCCTCGTGCTGAAGACGCGCCCGGCCGAGACCTCGCGCTTCACCAAACTGCTGCTGAAGCTGCCGGACCTGCGCACCCTCAACAACCTCCACTCCGAGAAGCTGCTCTCCTTCCGCATCGACGCCCAGTAGTGCCCCCCGGGCCCCTCCCTGGAGCCCCCCCCGCACACCCCTGTACATACACCACAGCGGGGGGGGACACACAGACCACCCCCTGGGGCAGCACCGACCCCACGGACTCACAGGGATTCACCCCAAGGTGGGCGCCAGGACGCTAGGACCCCCCCCTCCCGCTAACCCAAATCAGGTGCCGGCCCCACGGCTCCGCTGGCAGCGCCGGGGGGGTCCCCTTGCTCTGATCCCCCCCCCCGTGCCAGCGGCCGAGGGTGGGACGCAGTGGCCGGATCCAGCCGCGCTGGGTGGGGCGGGTTTGGGGGGGTGTGTGCGTGTGGGGGGGAAGGGGGGTTTGGTTGGTTGGTTGTTTTTTTTTTTTTTCATCATATATTTATTACATAAATATATAGTAAAATAGACCAGCAACAATTACCATAAAAATATCTTTCTTTAAAATCCTGACCAAAACACAAAAGGGTTTAAAATCGCACGTCACAGACTGTGATTGTCACAGGGGCTCCGCAGCCCCCCCCGGCCCGCGCCCCTACATTCAGCGACGCCGGCCGCGGCCCCCCCCCCGCCACCACCCTGCATAGTGGGGGACCCCGGTGGGGCGCGCCGAGCCGGGCCGGGCCGTGCCGAGCCCTGTGCCAGGCCGTGTGCCGGCTGGGCTCGACGCCCGCGGGCAGGGGCAGCTCCGGGAGCCATGAGGTATGTGCTTGGGGTGGGGGGAGAGGGCAGTGGGGACAGAGGGGACGCGGGGCAGGGGTGGCCCGGGGGAGGTGGTGGAGGGGTGGGGGGCACCGATGTGGCCCCCCCGGGACCGACGCTGGATGCTGGACGTGCGATGGCGACGCGAGACGGAGACGTGAGGGCGGCCCGGGGGGCGCGGGGGGAGTGCAGGGGGTGGGGGGGCGTGCGGGGGGCAGCGGGTGGGGGGCCGGGCTGAGCCCCCCACCCTGGGACAAGCTGCCCCAGAGCACCGTGTGGCCGCTCAGGGGGGCCCCGGCCCGGCTTGTGGGGGGGTGGGGGGTCACGGTGGCTGATTAAGACACGTCCCGCGACGGCACTGCCGCGTCGCGACGGGAGCACGCGGGGGGTGCGTGGGGACACGCGGGCAGCACGTGGGCACGGCCCCGGCACCGGCGCCACACCAACGTGGACTGCCACGGCACCAACGTGGCACAGCCACGGCGCCAACGCGCGTGGCCGTGGCACCCACGCGTGTGGCCATGGCACCAACATGCATCGCCATGGCACTGACATGGCACGGCCGCGGCACCGGCACAGTGCCAGCACTCGCGGCCACAGCACCGGCATGGTCGCGGCACCAACACGTGTGGCCGTGGCACGAACACGGCATGGCCACGGCACCACGAGGGGGCATCGCCCGGGTGCCACAGCCCCGGCCCGAAGGCACGAGTTGGGGCTGGTGCTGCCAGGGGGGTAGGGGGGTGAACCCCTAAACCCTGTGCCCCCCACCAGCACGGGGGCGTCAGTGTTCAGTTCCTATTGCACCACCCACAGCTGGTGCCACCGGGACCCCCCCAGTGCCAGGACCCCCCCGGGCCGGGACCCCCTGAGCCGGGCACCCGGGTGGGGGTTTAAGACATTTTGCACCAAGGTCAAATCCGGTGCTGGTACTTGGGGCCGGGGCCGTGTGCCCCCCCCAGGGCACCCCGGGATGCCACGACCCCACTGTGCCCCCCGACCCGGCTGCAGGGGGTCCGGCAGGGCCCCCCGACATGACCCCCATGGTGGGGGTGTCTGGGGTGTTGGGGGGGAGCCCAGCCTGGCCCCCTGTGCCCGGGGTGGGGGGGACGTGTCTGGTGTTGGGATTTTCTGCTTTTAAACGACCCGTAAAAAGATTTTTTTTTTTTAATTACAAAAATTATATATTTTATATATATTTATATATATATATATATATATATATTAGCTTAGGTGGGCCCGGCCTGCCTCGCCGGCTCCCCCCCTGGCCCGCGCCCCCCCCTCGGCCTCCGCCTGAGGTAAGAAAAAATTCACAAACCTAAATTTGGGGGGGGGTGTGTGTGGAAAAGGTGATAAAACCATTCCCGGGTGCCCCCATCACAGCTGTGCCCCCCTACCAAAACCCCCCATGGGACCCCCTTGCCGGTCCCCCCCCCGCCCCAGCCCGGCCCCCCCCAGGAGCAGCGTAGGGGGGGGGCGGTTTGGGGGTGCAGCCCCCCCGAAGTGCTGCTGCTGGGGGGCCGGGGCAGTAGTGCAGTGGGGGGGTCCCGGGGGGGGGCAACCCCCTGCCCCCCCCGCCGGCGCCTCCGGGGCCTTTGCAACTCCTGACGGACACGACAAAACCCACGAGGACGAGGGGAAAAACAACAACAAAAAAAAAAAAGGACAACGGAAAAGTTTGGGGGGGGGTTTGTGGGGAGGGGGGGGGAACAGCCCCTGCCCCCCCCCCCAAGCGTCCTGCAGCGCCCACCGTCCGCGGCGCTTGGCACAAAATTGTCTCCTCTCAGCCCAAAAAAAAAAAAGACAGGGAACCCCCGAAACCCCGAATCTGGCCCCGAATTTGGGGATAAAGGGGAGGGCACGGGGAGGGGGGGGGTCACCCCAGCCGGGGCAGACCCAGTGGGCTGGGGGGGCCGTCCACCAGCCCTGCGCCCCAATGGGCTGGGGTCCCCCCTGCTGCCGCTGTGCCCCCCGTGCCCCCTGCCCTGCTATGGGGGGGTCCTGGCCCCCACCTCACTATGGGGGGCGTCCTGGCCCTCACCCTATTAGGGGGAATGGGGGTCCTGGCCCCCCACCCTGCTTTTGGGGGGGTCCTGGCCCTCACCCCACTATGGGGATGAGGGTCCCAGCCCCTGCCCTGCTATGGGGGGGGGGTCCTGGCCCCCCACCCTAGTCCCCCAAAATTGCTGCCCGGCCAAAAGTGCATGTGGCCACGGCCCCCCCGGCCGGGGCAGCCTCTCCCTGTGCAGCCCAGAGCCCCCTCCTCTCCTCCCCTGCTCTTCCTCCTCCACCTCTTCCTCCTCCTCCTCCTCCTCCTCCTCCTCCTCCTTCCAAAGTGCAGTTAGTTTAATATTTTAGCCTCTCAGGGAGGGAAATAAATGCTTAAAAAATAATAATCTACGAAGAGAAGGACAATAAAGGGAACGCTCGACCGTCGGGGCCCTTCCCTGTGCAAACAAACAAAATTCGTCAAGTCCTGGGGCGGGGGGAGGGGGGGGCGGCCGTGGGGGGGCACAGCGGGACCCCCACCCTGGGCGCAGCATCCCCTTGTCCTTACAGGGGGACGAGAAAGATTTTGGGGTGGGGGGGCCAGAGCAGGGTTTTGGGGGGGGGGCCCGGGGTGGGGGGGTGTCAGCCCTACACCTCCTGGTCCTCGAAGACCTCGAGGAAGAGGGGGGGGAAGAGCTCGGTGGGACACTCCACCTTCATGTGCAGGAAGCGGCTGGCGTGGCAGGCGCCGATCATCCGCAGATCCGTCACCTTCATCAGCAGCTTGGGCCAGAAGTGGGGAATGTTGTGTTTGCGGTAGTTGATGTAGTGCTCGAAGGCCAGCAGGTACGTCTCCTGGCACTTCTCGATCTTCTCCACGCAGATCAGCCCCGTCCGGTCTGCGGGGAATCGCCATGGGATCGTCATGGAATTGTCATGGAATCATCATGGAATCACAGCGTGGCTTGGGGTGGGAGGGACCTTAAAGCCAACCCAGTCCCACCCTCCTGCCATGGGCAGGGACACCTTCCACTAGCCCAGATTGCTCCAAGCCCCATCCAACCTGGCCTTGGACACTTCCAGGGCTGGGGCAGCCACAGCTTCTCTGAGTAACCTGAACCAGGGCCTGACCACCCTCACAGAGAGGAATTTCACCCCAATATTTCATCTAAATCTCCTGGTTTTAGTTTAAATCCCTCCCCCTTGACCTGGCACTCTCTGTCCATGCAAGAGTCTATCTGGCATCCAAGGACATTTGCCCTCCTACACGACTGAGTGCCCCACACACCCCCTGGCTTTTGGGGTTCCCACCCCACAGACCCGGCATCGACCTGGCAGGTGTCCCCAGGGCACCAAGGGGCTCAGCCCAGGCTCACCCTTTGCAGCCCCAGGGTTCAACACCACAGATTGCAGTGCCCACCCCATGCTCCCCAGTCACTGGCAATTGGGGTATCCACTCCTACCCCCCTTCCAGCCTGGCAATGCTCCCCAGCGTGCCGCACGCCGGTACCTGAGGACATGAGCAGCACGGCCTGGAGCAGGGCCACCTCGGTGTCGTCCAGGTTGAAGGCAGAGAGGGACTTGCCCAGGTCAAAGATGGCATCGGAGACGACGCCGAGGCCGCCATTCTTGAGCTGCTCTCTCTTCACCGCCATCTCCCCGCTCAGCGTCAGTGTCTCGCTCTCGGGGTCGTAGCGCACGGCCGCCCGCAGCGACATGATCTCCATGCAGCACCCCTTGAGCAGGATGATCTGGTCCTCGCAAGGCAGCTGGGGGGGGAGGCACACGGTGGCAGTTTGGGGGGGAAGGGATTGGTGTGACTCAAACCGGGCTAGTCTGCCCTGGTCACCCCCCAACAAAACCTCCCGGCTCCCCGCCCTTTTTTTTCCCCCCCCCGGTTACCTCCGAAAACATGGGCAGTTTTTTGGCAAAGTCGACCACGCGGGTGATGGCCGGGGTGATGATTTTTGTAAACTCGCTGAATGCCTCCAGGTCGACTTTGTCCCCGTCGGGCATGGAGGCCATGGGGGACTGGCCGATGTCCTCGGGCTGTGGGGGGCAGAGAGGTGTTGGAGGGTGTGGAGTGTGACCCCCATGGTGGTTTTGGGGGGTGTGGTGTGATCGTGTCCCCCATCAAGACCCCCATAACAGACAGGGACATTGGGGGCTGTGGTGTAACTGCGTCCTCTCCCTCCTGAGATCCCCATGGGGGACAGTGGCACATGGGCGTGCAGTGTGACCATGTGTTCCCTCCCCCCAGGACCCCCAAGGCAGCACTGGGGACTGTGGTGTGACCATATCCCCCACCCTGGGAGGGTGCAACATGACCCCGTGCCCTCCTCAGGACCCCCATGTCACCGACGAACACGTGTGGCAGGGCTGGGTGCAGCAGCCAGGAGAGGGAGCTACGTGACAGGGACAGGGCCGGGGCCAGGGCCAGGCCGGGGCCACCCACGGGCACAGCTGTCCCCTTCGGTCACCGCTCACCCCTGAACCCTTTGGGGGTGACCAGCTCAAGGACACCAAGCGATGTCCCAACCCCCCCCCAGCTCCACCTGCCCAAGGACACCGGTGACACCCCAAACCCTGGCACCGCCGGCGCTGCCGCCGCGGGTGCTCAGCAAACCCCAGCCGGGGGGTCGGGGTGGTGACAGGGTCCCTCCACTGCATTCCCTCACCAGGAATTTCCGCTTCTGCTTCCAGTGGCTGCCCTGGGCGTTGGTGCTGCGGTGGGCTTCTGTCACCACGTGGATCAGCTCCCACTCCTCGGCGCTGGGGTTGGGGCGATGCTGCAGCGACTTGATCATCTCCTCCTTCCGCCGCCGCTCCCGGTTCTCCTCGATCAGCTTCCGCTTCGCTACCCGCTTGGAGTCATCCAGCACCACTGCCGGGACCCCCGGTATCACCTGAGAGCCCCCCACCAGCCAGGAACCCCACCAGCCATGCATCCCATGGCCGCAGCACAGCATCCCACAGTGACACCCCAGCCTGCTCCTGACGGTGCTCTGGGCACCCCAACCCACCCCACGGCACCAGGAACACAGCCCACCCCCCAGCAGCCCCCCACCATCAGCTGGGACCCCTCCCAGTCAGCCAAAACCCTCCATTTGTGTATCCCACCCTGTTGATTTATCAGTGCCCTGTGCCCAACATCTGGCCCTGTGGCTGCTCTGGGTACCCCAATGTGCCCGATGGTGCCAGGACCCCAACCCGCCCCTCCAGCCAAGCCCCCCCCGGTGTCCCCCCACTCACAGTCCATGGCCATGCCCACAGAGATGCACTTCTTGAAGCGGCACAGCTGGCACTGGTTGCGGGTGATCTTGTCGATGACGCAGCACCCATCGTACTTGCAGGAGTAGGTGGGGTGCAGGTTCTTCTGGATGGTCCGACGGAAAAATCCCTGGGGAGGGCGCGGGGTGGGTGACACGGTGAGTGCCACTGAGCCCTGCTGAGCCCCCTCCCCCCCCCGAAGCCCCCTGCCCCAGCTCACCTTGCAGCCCTCGCAGGTGATGCAGCGGTAGTGGTAGCCGGTGGCCTTGTCCCCGCACACCACGCACTGTTCATCTTTGTCCAGGTAACTAGGGATGTACCCTGCGGGGACCCCCGGGTCAGGGACACCCCTGGGAGGGACCCCCAGGGTGCCCCAGGCAAGGGACCCCCAGTCAGGGACCCTCAAGGTACCCTAAGTCACGGAGCCCCTGGAGACCCCAAGTCAGAGATGCCCTCTATGCCCTGCATCAGGGACCCTCTGCACACCCCCTGCCAGGGACCCCCAGTGTGCCTCAGTTTCCCCTCTGTCAGCACCCACCGAAGCCCTGGTGCTGCCCTTCAGCCTGGCATGGGAAGGGTTAAAGCTGGGGGGGTGTCAAAGGGTGGGGGGTGTCTGAGCCCCCCGCACCAATAAAGCCCCCATTATCCCATTATCCGGCTGGGGACCGGCAGCGGGGGGGTCCCCATCCCCCTGCTGCACAAAGACCCACTGTCCCCACCATTGTCCAGGGTCCCCCTGCCTGGCAGCCCGGGGGACCAGCCCCCCAACCCCCCCAGCTCCCCCAGCACCATCTCACAGGGAAACTGAGGCATGGAGCACCCATGACACCATGGGGGGGCTTCAGCAACCCAAAGCCCCTGTGCCCCCCGGGGGAGCCCACCCTTGTGCCCTGTGGGTGCTGGATGTGGGGGTCCCCGGGGCGAGGGGGGCACAAAGGGTGAGGGGGGGTGGGCACCTTGCACCCAGGGACTGCCACACCCACCTGGGCCCCCCCGCAAACCCAGGCATGGGGACCCCCGGAGCCCACCCTGGCGCTCTGCAGGTGCTGGATGTGGGGGGGTCCATGGGTGTCCCCCCCTCTCCCGGAGCGGGGCGGGTGCAGGGGATGGGATGGGCAGGAGCCGGACGCCCAGGTCCCCCTTGTCCCCCCCCCACCCCGTCCCACCCATCAGGTCCTGCCGGCGCTGGCCGCTCCCCGCTGGGGAATGGGGCAGGGCAGGGGGCAGCGCCCGCGGGGCCCCCCTTATCGCCCACCCCAGGGCGCTGCCGCCCGGATGGCACCGCCCCGAACAAAGGGGCGCCGAGGGGAACGCGGGGGACGGGACCCTGGGGGACCCTGCAGGGACATGGGGTATCCCTGGGGTGCCTGGCTGGGACTTGGGGATCCCCACTGGGGACGTGGGGTGTCCAGGGCACCCTGGAAATGAAATGGGGGTCCTGAGGTGCCCACAGGGAACAAGGGGTGTCCGTGGGACTCTGAGGGACCCACTAAAGACATGTGGTGTCCTGGGGTGCCTGGCAAGGACACAGGGGTCCCTGGGTGCCCACCAGGGACACGGGGTGTTTGTGGGATGCAGGTGGGACACAGGGTGCCTGTGGAACCCAGCAAGAACGTGGGGTGCCTGGGTGACCTGGGGGTGCCCAGGTGACCTGGGGGTGCCTGGGTGACCTGGGGGTGCCCAGCAGGGTTGTGGGGTGCCCAGGGGTCCCCGTACCTGACATGCTGCTCTTCACCAAACATTGGCTGCTCTTTCTTTTGCGCTTCCCATCCAGCCACCTGCATGGGGGGGGGGAACAGGCTGGAACGGTGCCCATGGCCCCCCACTACCCCCCCAAATTTCTAACAGCCCCCCAAGACCTCCCATAGACCCCTTAACCCCCACAGTCCCCCTTTGCTGCTGAAAGGTGGGCACCCCCCCGCCCGGGGGTCCCACTGGGGCGATGTCACAGGTGGGGTGCAGGATGGGGGGGGACCCTGGGGACCCCCCTCCCGAGAATAGACCCCCTCCCCCAGGACACGGCAGCGCCCGGGGGGGGAACCTGGGACCAGGATGGGGGGGGGAGGACAGGGGAAGGGAAAGGGTGGCAGGTGGGGGAGGGGAAGGAAAGAGTGGGGGGTGGGGGAGGGGCGGGGGAAGGGATGGGGGAGGGGCGGGTGGGGGAGGGGCTCATTCACAGTCAAAGACAAAATGTCCTTTTGGCTGAGCGGGGAAATGACGTCATCGGGGGCTCAGCCAATGGCGCACGCCGGGGGTCCGCGCGCGCCCGTCCCCGCTGGGGGGGGGGGGGGCACGAGTGTGGGGGGGGCGATGGGGGGGTCCCCGGGATCCAGCACAAGGTGACCCCGGGCCGGGCCACCCCTCCCCGGGGGCCCGAAATAGCCCCGGGAGGGGCGGGGGGGGGTAAGGGGCCCCCGCGGGGAGGGGGAGGCTGGGAGAGGCACCAGTGGGGGACACGAGTGGGGACACGTGGGTAAGGGGGCACGGGGACACCCGGGCAGGGACACATCTGGGGACAAGAGGGGTGCAGGGGGACACCCAGGACGTGGGCACACGTGGGGACAGCCAGGGCACGGGGACGTGTGGGGCACAGGGGTGGTGGGGGACACCCGGGGTATGGCAATGCACAGGACACAGGGACACTCAGGGACACGTGTGGCGACATGTGAGGTGGATGAGGGCACAGTGGGCATGGGGACACAGGGGGCACAGGAGCACACAGAGGGAGGGCATGGACACGTACACGACCGTGCAGGGGCACAAGGGGCACAGAGACACACGGGGCATGTGGACACAAGGGACACCCAGGTGACAGACACAGTCACCACCACGCAGGGACGTGGGGGGGACATATGACCTGGCAACACAGTGGGCACAGAGCCACAAAGGACACCAGGGCACAGACACATCCATGCCCATGCAGGGACACACGGGGACACACCGGGCACGGGGTCACTGGGCACAGGGACACACGGGGGTGCAGCGGGCATGGGGACACTTGGGCACACACATGGCACTAGGACACACTCTGGGCAGGTCCAGCCCGGGGGGACACAGGGGGACACGCCGGGCACGGTGCCACGCGGGGCGGGGGCTCACCGGGTGTCCTCTGGCTCCGACAGCGGGTCCAGGGTGCTGGGCTTCTGTTCCATTCACCGCAATTCCATCAAGGAGCGCTCAGCACCGACCGGGAGGGGGGGGCTCCGGCGCCACGCGGGGGGCCACGGTGGGGGGGCCACGGCGGGGGGGCCACGGCGGGGGCTACGCCGCGCTCCCCATGGTGCCCCTCAGTGCTCAGCACCGCGCAGCATCCCGGGCTGCACCCTGCGGGACACGAGGGTCAGCCCCCACCCCCGGGAGGGGGGCACTAATGGGGGACCCCAAGGAGGTGAGGAGGGGCAGGCCTGGGGGACGCAGAGGGGACCCCTGAGGAGGGGGGTGCAGCCCTGGGGGACCCCCAGGAGCTGCTGCTGCCGGGGAGGGCTGGGTAGGAGTGTGCAAGAACGCGTGGGGTGTGCAAGGGCACTGAAGCAGGAGGGACGTGCAAGGACACGTGGAGGGAGCGACGTGCAGGGTGTGTGCAACAGCACCGGGGCTGGCCCAGAGTGCACAGGGGGGAAGGAGAACGTGCCCAGGGATGTGAAAACACGCACAGGTGTGCAAGGCTGGGAGAGCATTAAGGGTGTGCAAGAGCGTGCAGGGTGGTGTGAGTGTGTGCACGGGTGTGCAAGGCTGGGAGAGCATTAAGGGTGGTGTGAGTGTGTGCACGGGTGTGCAAGGCTGGGAGAGGCATTAGGGGCGTGCAGGAGTGTGCAGGGGTGTGAAGGGCTGTGTGAGAGCACGCAGGCCATGTGAGAACATGCACAGGTGTGTGAGAGTGTGCCCAGGTGTGCGGGGCTGAGAGCCCCGGGGGGAAGCGAAAACACGCCCGGGGGTGGCAGTGGGTGCTGACCCCACCCGCAGGGCAGGGCTGGGGGGGCCCCCCAAAAGGCAGGGAGAGCCCCTTGGGGTGGGGGTGCATAGGACAGCCCCCCTTGCCAGGGAAGCCCCCCCTGCACACTGTGCTTGGGGGCCAGGCTGAGCCCTGACAGATTCACCACATGTGTGGACACCCCCAAAGCTGGGAGTAGGGGGGCCACTTAAGGGAGGGGTGACTTACGGGGTGGGGGGTGCCGGGGGTCCAGGCAATCCCTCCTCCGTGAGCTCTCCTGTGACAAAGACACAGCGGGGGAAGGGGGGGTGTCAGGGGCGTGGGCAGCACCGAGGGGGCACCCACTGCCACCCCACAAGACCCCCTATGTTGGAAAAACACAGGCACGACCCCAGCACACCCCCCTTCCCTTCGCTCCCCCCCCGATGGATACCCAGCACCCACCCAGCACCCCAGTGGGGCTGGGGGGGCCCTGCTCACAAGACCCCCCTGTGACCTCCTGGTGACCCTCCCAGCGTGGGGGCTGTGGGGGGCGCGGGGGGCCCCTTGCCCGTGCCGGGGGGGCCGGGGGGGCCGCGGCGGGCGCCGTGCCCAGCCCCGGGCTCCTCCGCTCCGCGCGGGGACAGCAGAAAGTAGGTCACGTTTGTCTTGGCCGCCGCAGAAATTCCTCCGGCGGATTTAAAACGCAGCGGACGGGGCTGGGGGCCCCCACGACACCCCCACGCCACGGGGCGCCCCGGCTGGCCCCCCCCTCCTCAACCAGGGACACCCCAGAGCAGCAAGGGATGGGGGGGGGCGAGGGGTGCGGCACCCAGGGGTGCACAGGGCACCCCACGCTGCTGAGGGGATTGCACTGGGGGTCCCCCAGACCCCCTGAGGAGGGGGCGTCTCCTGCACCAGCTTCCACGGGGAAACTGAGGCACGGCAGAGCACCCACCACCCCGGGGCGCGCTCCCCCTCTGGGGGGCTCGTGGGGTGGGGGGGCCGCTGGGCGACCCTCTCCGCAGCCCCAGGCCGGGTTTGGGGCCGGCGGTACCTATAGAGCCGGGGGCTGCAGCAAATGTTTGTTCCATATGGGAACGGCGCGCGGAGAACTTCCAAGTATAGGCACTGGCAGGGATCCAGGGCTGCGCGGCCCCCGCCGGGCACCGGCCCCCCCGCCGCCCCCCGCCCCCCTCTCCCGGGACCCCGCGCACGGGCAGAGCCCCGACACGCTCGGTGCATGTGTGGGGCTGGGGGGGGCATCGACACCACGGTGAAACTGCCATGGGGTGGGATCTGGGGTGTCCCCAAAGCTGTGTGGGCTCAGCCGCCCCTGCCTCAGTTTCCCCACCGGTGCGGCCTGGTGGGCACAGCCCCAAATGAGAGGGCTGAAGGGCTAAAGAGGGGGGGGCTGTGGCGCCAAGTTGAGGTTCACCGCCCCAGCGAGATTCCAGCAGCCCCTTGACACCCCCAGGATCACCGGCACCCCTGGGATCACCCAGTGGAGCCTGCGGTGCCGCTCCAGGAACTGTCACTCGAGGAATCCCGGGCGCGCTGGGGCGGCCCAGACAGACAGACAGACAGACAGGGGAGGTGGCTCTTCTCCTCCTCCTCTTCCTCCTCCTCCTCCTCCTCCTCCTCCTCCAGAAGGACACGTGTGATGAGAGCAGTCAGGTCTCAGCCCACCCTGCGCCGCCGGCACCCAACCTGCGCGTCCCACCTGCAGGACCAGGTGCAGGGTGGGAGGGGGTGGCAGCCGGCGGGAGCCCCCCCTGCGCCCCCCCAGCCCAGCCCCACGCCCAGGGGAGCGTTTCTGCTGAGTCGGGTGGTTGCAGGCGGCGGAAAACAACCCAGGGGCAAAGTCCGGGGCTGGGCCGGTGGCAGGAGCCACCTTGCCCCACCAGGGGCACCCAGCACCCTGGTCCCCAGGGACCCCACCCCTGGGGACCCCCAGAATGGGGAACCCACCCTAAAGGACACCCCTCAGTGAATGTACCAGCTGCCTCGGTGTGGCTGGATGCAGGTGCCGGGCACCAGAGCCGCCCCAGGGGGCCACAGCCGTGTCCCTGCCCCCCGGGACAGATGGGCTCCGGGGGTCCCAGCACCCCCCCGCCCAGCTGCAAGCCGGGTCAGGGAGGTGAGGGCCTAAGCGCTTTAGCCACGGTGCCAATTAGTGTGATTAGCGCGGGCTGGGGGCAGGGCGCCGCGGGCAGACCTGCAGCCACCGACCAGCGATGCCCGGCCACGGCCGCAGTGTCACGGCGGGCACCGGGGCAGTGTCACCACGGGCACTGCAGCGTCACGGTGGGCACCGGGGCAGCACCGGGGCGGGCACCAGGGTGGCGCAGCTCTGCTCCTGCCTGGGGATCCCTGGCTGCACTGCCTGGCAGGACAGCGCCGTGGGAGCGTGGCCAGGCCCAGGGCACCTGCCATGGCACGGCTGGCAGCACCCGGCACGCGCCGGTTCCCGTGTGTGCGGCCGTGCCAGGTGCCACACGCGCGTCTGCGCCCGGCGCCGTGTGCTCGCCCCGCACCTGTGTCAGTGCAGGGCACACCATCCCCGGTGCCACGCGGTGCCACCCGGTGCCGTGGGCACGTGTGTGGCAGCGGGGACAGCAAGCTGAGCCGTGCCGTGCCGTGCAGTGCCGGGAGGCTGCAGGAATCCCAGGCATGCGCAGCAGCTGGGCAGCCCCAGCGAGGGGGATGCCACGGGCCTGACATCAGGGCAGCCCACCCCGTGCCGTGCCATGGGGGCCTTGCACGGTGCCCCCTCGCCACACAGGCAGGGGCTGGGTCACGCTGTGGCACAGGAAGGCTGAGCTGGGTGCGTGTCCTCCCCGTGGCTCGCTGGCTCACAGAAGCCACCACGAGAGTGTGGGCTGGCGGCTGCAGGGACAGTGACCTGCTCTGGCACTGAGGGGCACCCACGTTGTGGCCTCGTGCCTCTGACGTGCCCTATGTCCGGCGGGTCCTTCATCACCACTGCAAGGACCTGCACCGTGACCCCCACCCGGCCCTGCAGCCCCCACGAACCCCATGGGACTCCCAGTAACATTTTGTCCAACCCAGGCCACACCGGCCGCTCCTTCCTGCAGCGTCCGAGTGTCCGGCCGTGCCTCTGTTCCCCCATCCCACCAGAGCTGCCTGGCAAAGGAACAGCCATGGTGCCACATCTCCGTCAACGTGCTCCCTGTGCCAGCACACAGGACAAGGCCCATCCCTGTGTCACTGCTCCTCCAGGCCACAGGGGTCACCCAGCGGGACCCCCTGGGCTCCTGGCGTGTGCTGAGTGTGCCCGGTCTCAGCCTCAGGGCGGCTGCGGTCCCCGAACCCCGCGGGGTGCCCCCGGCCCCGGGAGGTGTGCCGGGACGCCGGGAGCTATTCTCAGCCCTTGGCACGGGTTGGGACGTTTCTAAATCGGGGGCTCCGATTCACGTGCACCAGGATGGGGCGGGGGGGGGGCCCCCGCTTGAAAGGGGGAGGCAGCCACCATGAGGTGCCTGTGGTGGGCACCGATGTGGGGACACGGGAACGGGTACTGGCACATGGGAATGGGCACTGGGACATGGCACCAAGACCGCCCAGGGGTGCGTGACCCCGCCGAGAAGGGAACACGGGGGACAGTCCCCAGTGTCCCCTCAGCCACTCGACCCTGCCCGAGGGTCCGCAGCGCCAGGGACATCCTGAACGGCACCACCCTGGAGGGGCCTGGCCCCGCTGCGCCCCCCGCCCGCATCCAGTCTGAGCAGGACCCTGGGCGCGCAGCCCGCGCCTGCCTTGCCTTCACCACATCCCCCCGCTCCTCCTCCTCCTCCTCCTCCTCACTCCCCCCAGCCCGGAGGGGACCCAGGCGTCCGGCCCCGCCCCCGCGCACCGGCGGCTGCGCGCGGTCCGGCGGGGCCGGGGGGCCGCGGGATGGGACCCCCGGGGCGGCCCCGCCGCCGCTCCGATCTCCGCTGCCCCGGGAATGCGCGCGCGGAGCGGAGCGGGATGGGGGGGTCCCGCTTCCTGCAGCCACCGCCCGGTGGGAGGGGTCTGGGGGTGCGCCCGCAGCCCCCCCCCCTCCGCTGCGCAGGGTGCGGGACCCCGGGCGTGCACGGTCCCCGCTCCCCCCTCCCGGACCCCGCCCGCGGGGCGGCCCCGCGAAGGTCACGGCCGCGGGCGGGTGCAGGGAATCAGGAGGGACCCCCACGCAAGAACCCCCCGCCGCCGGCCCGCGGGGTGCGGGGCCCGCTCCATTGCGGGGGGCACACGCAGCCGCACGGCACCGCCGTGGGGAGGGGGGGACGCACCGCGCCCCCACCCTGCGCCAAGACCCCCGGGCGGGGGAGCCCCCCCAAACCGGTTCCACCGGGGCTTGCCCGCGCCCCACGGCGGCCCCAGCCCCCACCCCGCAGCCCCGGCGGAGCCGTGGGGGTCCCCGGTGCCGTCGGAGGTCAGGCGGGGTGAGGCGCTGCCCGGCGTCCCGGTGCCGGTGCCGGTGTCAGTCCCCGGCAGGGGGGTCACGGCGGCTCCGTGGCTGAAGGTCGCGGTCCCGGGGTGACCTTGGCCGTGGCGCCCGCCCGCCCCTGCCTCAGTTTCCCCGCATCGCACACGGGGGACGCCCCGGAGCCCGGCCGAGACCGCATCCCGCGCCCTGACGGCGACACCGGGACCGGGGACAGGATCCGCCTCCCCCGGGGCTGGGGTGGGGGACACCCCGCGGGACCGCGGGGCGCCGTGGGAAGGGGAGCCCCCGCCACGCCCCGCTCAGGGTGAAGCCCGGGGTGCGGGGCTGGAGCCCGCCGCCCCGGGGACGCCCCCCCCGCTGCCCCCGCCCCAACCGGGAGCGGCCGAACCGCCCCCCCCCGCCCCCCCCGCGCTCCGCTCCCGGCGCAGAAAAAAATAATGAAAAAAATATTTAAAAATTTAAAAATTAACAAAATCGCAACATTCCCACCGCCCTGCGGGGCGGGTGCGGGTGGGAGGCCACGGGGTCCACTAAAGCCCCCACGGACACCCCACGGCGCCGTCACGGCCCGGCCGTCCACGGCTCCCCCCCCCCCCGCCGCGACAGGGCCACGGCCTGCCCACGGCCCGGCCCCGCGACCTGCCCACGGCGCGGCCCCGCGCCCGTCCCCGCAGAGCCCGGACCCCGCCACGCCGCCACTCCACGGCCACGGGGGGGCCGCGGGGCCGGGGGGCCACGGCCGGGGGGGGGGCTGCCCCTGTGGCGTGGCGTGGCGGGCGGGGGGCAGCGCCGTGCCCCGCATGCAGCAGCAGCAGCAGCCGCGGGAGCAGTGGGGGTGGGGGGCGCGGTGGTCTCCCCCCCCCCCCGCCCCCACGGGGGAACGCGGCCCCCCCGCCCCACGCCAAACGCCCGGATTTTCCAGGGAAAAAAAAAAAAAATCTTTCCCCGTGTTTTTTCCTCGCGGTTCGCGGGCCCCGAGCGCCCCGCGGGCCCCGAGCCCCCAGCCCCGACCACCCCTCACCCCCCCCCAGTTCCATGCACCGAACTGCGCCCGTGCTCAGACGGGGGGGGCCCGGGGGGGGGGGCGGCGGGTAAACAACCGGGGGGGCGGCGAGGCCGGGGGTGGGGGGCGGCGGGGCCGCTCGGGCCGTACCTGGGGGGCGGCGGTGCGGGGCGCGGGGCGCGGAGCGGGGTGCGGAGCGGCGGTGCGGGGCGCCGAGCAGAGCGGGGCGCAGCGGCGGCGGCGGCGGCGGCGGACGAACGGCGCTGGCTCCTCCCTCCCCCGGCCCCGCCGCCCGCCCGCTCCGCTCCGCCGCGGCCGCAGCCCCCTCCGCCGGCCGCAGCCGCTCCCTGCACCCGCCGCGCCCGGCCCCGCGTGGGGACCCACAGGGGAGCGGCGGGGACCGCGGGAGAGTGGCGTTTGTCCCCCCCCATCCGCAGGATGGGGTGCGAGGGGCACGGGGATCACGGGGTGGGGACGGTGCCCGTGGCCGGGTGCGTGATGGGAGCCCTGGCGGTGCCCGCGGGGATGTGGTGACAGTGACAACGGGGACGGAGCACAAGGGTGGGGGGCTGTCCACAGAGGGGGGCTGGGAGCTGTGCCCACGGGGGTTGGGGGTGGCACCCACGGGGAGCTGCGGACGGTGCCCGCAGGACCCCCCGGGGGTGGTGCCCGTGGTGGGGTGAAGGTGGTGACCATAGGAGTTTGGGACGGTGCCCACGGGGATGTCGTGACAGTGACAACGGGGAGGGGGGATGGTGGCCACATGGTGGGGGGCTGTACCAAAGGGGGGCCGGGGACGGTGCCCACGGAGGCCCAGGATGATGCCCGTGGCGGGGATGGTGTCCACAGGGACTGGGAACAGCACCCACGGGAATGCTGTGACAGTGACAACGGGGTGCACACGGGGGATGGGGACAGCACCCACAGGGAGTTGGGGACAGCACCCACGGGGATGTTGTGACAATGACAATGGGGACTGGGGACACTGCCGCAGGGTTTGGGGACAGCACCCGAGGGAGTTGGGGACGGTGCTCACGGAGGGTGGCGGTGGGGTGGAGATGATGCTCATGGGGAGCTGGGACGGTGTCCACGGTGGGTGGGGACGGTGCCCACGGGGCAGGGGGCAGCTCCGCACCCCGGGATGCCCAGACCGGCCCCGTGGGACGGCACACACCGGATACGGGGGTCCCACTCGGCCCTGCACCGCCCCGGGCAGGATCCGGCCCCGCGGGACACTCGCACTTCGGGGGGCCCTGCCCCTGCGCCCCCCGGGGGATGTGTGGGGCTGGGGGACCGGACCGCCCTGTGGGGCCGCGGCTGGACCCCTCCGTGGGGCCGGCGTGCACTGGGAGCCCGAGGGGGTCTCACTGGGGAGGGCGCTGGGGGGGGGGGGGTCCCCCCAACGGAGCCCCCCGACCCGCCCGTCCCACCCCACCCCCTTCCCAGCAGCCCCTGCTCCCAGCCCCCCCTTTTCCCCCCCGGACTACACGTCCCGTCATGCCCGGGCTTAAAGCTCCGCTGCCGCCCCCCCCCACCAGCCCAACGCCCCGCAGCTCAACCCTGGGACCCCCGGGGGGTCGGCCTGGCTGCCCCCCACCCCAAACCCCCTGAGTACCCCCCTCCCTGGGCTGCACAGGCGGTGCTGTGGCACCCAGGGAACAAGGGGGATGGGGGCCCTTGGGGGATGAAGGATTCCAGGAGCGTGGGGGTCCCCAGGGCGGGGGCCCTAGGGGATGGGGATACTCGGGGTGCACAGGCAGCACCCAGGGGAGGGGGATCCCCCAAAGCACAGCGGCTCTCAGGGAACGGTGCTGCTCAGAATGGGGACAACAAGGGGACAATGCCATCTCTGCGGGACAGAGGTCCCCAGGGATGGTGGTCCCCAGGTAATGAGGATCCCCAGAAGATGGGGGTTCCCAGGGCAGAGTGACACTCTGGGCTGCTGGTGGGTGTCCCCACGGCCCCCCCTGGGCCCCTTGGCCCCCCTGCTGTCCCTGGTCCCCACAGCCCTGCCATTCCTGTAGCCCCCATGGGCCCCCTGGTCCCTGTGTCACCCCGGGCCCTGTCCCCACGTCTGGCAGTCCCAGCGTGGCGGGGGCAGTGGCAGCGTGACGGCCCCCCCGTCCCTCCCCGCCTGTTCCGTACACTTTATCCTCGGCAAACACGGCCCGGCCTCGGCCCCCCGACACCGTCTGCCCGCGATAAGGCCGTGGCTGAGCCTGCCTGCCCCGGCCCACAGGGCTCAGCCACCTCAGCACCACGCCGTGTCCCCAGATCCCCCCACCCGTGGCCGTCCAGCACCCCCCATCCCCGGGGGGAAACTGAGGCAGGGCTGGGGTTCACCTGCGGAACCCCAATAGGAGGGACAGGCACCTCTCGCACTCGTCACCACCCCCCCATACCACATGAGGTGCCCCCAGGGCCACCTCAGGCCTCTCTGCATCCCCTCAGCAGGGTGGGGACCCCCTGCCCTGCAGCAGGCCCTGATCCAGGGGGATTTGGGATGCAGAGGGGCCGTGGTGTTCTCGGGGCGCAGGCGCTCGGCCGGAACATGCTCATTAAAATTCATCCCACTGCTCTGCAGCAGAGACACTAAATATAGCCCTGAGCCGGCAGTGCAGCCCCCCCCTCGGACCCCCAGAATGGGGGTGACACCGGGCACCTGCATCCCCAGCACTGGAGACCCCCATGGGGCAGCACCCACCACCAGCTGGGGGGTCCAGGTGGCCCCACGGGGGTGTCCCCGGGCTCTGGATCAGATCCTTCACACCCCGCCAAACACCGGCAGCCGGCCATGTGCCCCCCAGCAGGGCCTGGCGCTGGGGGGGCCCGCTCGCCCCAGTGACCCCGTGGGAAGGGGAAGCCCCCAGTGCTGGCCCCCGCTCGCCCCCCGCCTGCCCCCAGCGCTGGGAACGGCCCCGGCCCCTTCCGGCCCCCCCGGCCCCGGGCCGGAGGCAGCTGTGCCGGGGCGTCCTGCCAAGGCGCCGAGGCCTCGACGCCTTCCCCCCGCCCGGCCGCCCCCGCCGTGCCCCGGGGGGCTTCGACCCCCCGAGCACCCCCCCTGCCCCCCCACCCCGCCAGGGCAGCAGGGGGGTGTCAGGATTTGGGGGTGCTGTGCAGCGGGGAGGGTGTGAGGGAAGCTCCTCCGGTCCCCTCCTGACCGGAGACCCCCGTGGTGTCTGTTCCCCCGCCAGCTGCGGGGAGTGGGGCCCCCCCCAGCACAGGAAATCCCTCCTCATGGACAGGGCCCCCCCCCGATGGGACCCCCCCCGCTGCCGGGGCCCCTCGCCGGCTGGGCAGCAGCTCGCCCGCCTAATCCCGGCCCCGGCGTGGGGGGATTTGCTGCGCCCCGGCCCCATGAATGATTAACCGGGGAATTAAGGGGCCGTGGAGCCCCCCCGAGAGGGGCTGGGGGGGGGCGCTGGGTGACTGGGCTCCCACCCTGGCATCCTGGGGGGCTTCAGCCCGCTCCTGGGAGGTGTGGGGCTCCCCTGGGGTGTTCTGGGGGTCCTGGGGGTGTTGGGGAGCTGGGGGTGTTGTGGGGGTGCTGGGGGTTGTAGGGTGTTGGGGGGCTGGGGGCTGTGGGGATGCAGAGGGTTGTGGGGTGCTTGGGCCTGGGTGTGTTGGGGGTGCTGGGGGGCTGCTGGGGGCATTCTGGGGGTACTGGGGGTGGTGGGATGCTGGGGGGATGGGGGTTCCAGGGGGCTACCTCTCCCCCCCGGCCCCGCTCCCCATCCTCCCGTTGCCATGGCGACGGCTGGCACCATCCCTGGGGATATTTTTAGCTGCTGGTGCTGCGGGGAAGGGGCGGGTGGGCAGCCCAAGCCCATGGCTGTGACACGTGTGTGCACACGCATGTGTCTGCGGTACATTCCCGTGCACACCTGTGTGTGTGTGCGTGCGTGTATCCAGGTGGGTACCTGTGTGGACGTTGTGTGCACCCTGCCCACGCGTGTCACGTGTCTGCACACGGGAGCACACGCGTGTCTGTGTGTGCACACGTGTGCAGGAACACCCCCACTCCCCGCGCATCTACAGACCCGCCTGGGTGCACACGTGGCCCTGAGCGCACACACACGCGTGTGGGAGGGAAGGCAGCTCACACACGCGTGTCTGTGTGCACGCCTGCCCTCCCACATGTATGTGTGTTCACCTGTGCATCTGTGCACACTCTCACACCTGCACACACACACACAATCTGTGTGTGTCCACGTGCTTGCACACGCACACCGTGCTCAGACACCCGTGTTGGCGCCCCTGGGCCTTTGCACACTCAGCCATTTGCACGGTCGTCCATTTGCACACTCCTCTGGTTACACCCCGATTTGCACGCCCTTGTTTGCCAGTCCCGGGTTTGCACACTCCTGTGTTTTCACGCCCACCCCCACGTTTGCACAACTGCCCCACGTTTGCACATCCACACCCCCGTGTTTGCCCCCTCCCAGTTTTCAAGCCCACCCTCCCATTTTCTCACACCCCCCCCCACACTCACTCACTCACCCCCCCTTTTCACGCTCACCCCGTTTGCACAACCCAGTTTTTCCCACTCCAACCCTGTTCCACCCACCCTGTTTTCACACCCCCCGTGTCTGCACACCCCACCCGTGTTTCCACACTCACCCCCGCAATTTCCGCCCCCCGTTCCCCCAACCACTCCCGCCCCAGCCCTTCCCCAACTACAACTCCCATCACTCCCCGCGCCCCCCGCTCCCCACCGCCCAATCAGCGCGCGTCTTGTTGGCAGGTGCCGCCATGGCGGTGCCCAGGCGCTGAGGGAGGCGCTCGGCGGCGCCGGGACACGGTGAGGGCCTGGGGGGGAGCGGCGGGACCCGCGGGCACCGGGGCGGCTCCGAGCGCCCCCGAGCACCCCCCGGCCTCGCGGAGCGGGCGAGCCCCTCGGCCGAGACCCCCCCGCGGCCGCTGGGCCGCGCTCCCCGCCGGGCCCGCTGCCCCCGTGCCCTCTCTGCCCTTCCTGGGAGTGGGTCGGGGTTCCGTCTCCCCTGAGCTCTCCATCCGCAGGGTGACCATGAAGGTGGTGAACCTGAAGCAGGCCATCCTGCAGGCCTGGAAGGAGCGATGGAGCGACTACCAGTGGGCCATAAACATGAAGCGGTTCTTCCCCCGCGGAGCCACCTGGGACATCCTCAACCTGGCAGGTCCGGGGAGGGACCGGGGGGGCTTCCCCCTCCTCGCTGGGCACGCAGGGGTGTTCTGGGGGTGGGGTTTGGGGTGTCACCCCCTGTGTTCCCTTCTCTGGGCTGCAGACAAGGGTATTTTGGAGGTCCCTGCTGCATTTTGGGCCTCTCCATCCCCTTCCTACACAACTTTTCACACCAGAATGCCCTTTCCCAACCCCTTTACCCCAGTCCTGAGTGTTCTCCCACCCCTCTGGATCCATTTTGGGGTCATTCCCCCTGTGAGGGTTCAGGAGTCCACACAGCCTGCCTTTTGGGACTGAGTTGTGCCAGGAGGGGATTAGATTGGATATTAGGGGAGATTTCTTCATGGAGAAGGTGGTCAGGCATTGGAACAGGCCGTGGTGGAGTCACCATCCCTGGAAGGGTTCAAAAACGTGTGGATGTGGCACTTGGGGGCATGGATTAGTGGTGACATGGCAGTGCTGGGTTAAAGGTTGGACTGGGTGATGCTGGAGGTCTTCCCAGCCTCAGTGATTCCCTGATTCCCTGGTTCTTTTCCTGCACAGGAGGAGCCAGGTGCTGCTCCAGAGGCCGCTTCCCACCCTGGCTAGGGGGGGCATTCCTTTTCCCTGCCCAATTCAAGGGCATTTCACACAAATCCTGCCAAAGGCTGGGACCTTTGGTTTAAAGATTTGCCAGGCTCTCCTGCTAATTATAGAAACTTGGTGCTGGGATTTTCCCTGTGCAGCACGTCCCTGGATAAATAAACAGAGCCAGGGATCGCTGCTCCGGTGGGTTTAAAGGGAACCAGCCCCACAGAGGGAGCAGCTCTCGTGCCTCCCAAGGTGGGGAAACTTTCCCCTGTGGATATATTTCCCCTCTCTCCACCCTCCCAGTGAATTTTCCAGCAGTGTCTGGGTTTTGTCACGCCCCGAGCTGCTCTGGCCTGGGTTTGTCCCCTCCGATGTGGGGCTGGAGGGGCCGAGCAGGAGCTGTGGCTGTGGGGAGATGGATTTGTTTTGGATGGGTGTGCTGGGTGTGGGGGTGGTGGGCTGGAGGGCCATTCCTGCTGCTGCCCAGTTTGTCCCCAGGGCTCTCTGGTGCCTGTTCCCACCCCGGTGGCACCGGCTCCTGCTCTGCTGGCAGCGAGGCCCGTGGGGTGCGTGGCGTGAGCTCATCTGCGTGTCCCCAAAAACGGGGCCAGAGATGATAATTCCCTGTGATTTCTTTAGGAACAGGTTTCTCCTGGCCTGGGGAAGGCTCAGCAGCCCGGGTGTTGTTGGGGACAGCCCATGTGCCAGGAGGGCAAGGAGCCACGTCCCCTTTTCCTTTCAGGAGCCCCAAAGGCGGGATGCCAACCCCGACTCGGAGCACACGGGGAGAGCCCATTCCCGAGGCCCCCCATGGCTGGAATAGCAGCTCCCTTCCTCACTACAGCCCTTCCCTGAGCTCGTGCCTTTCAGCTTTGGAAGCACAAAGGAGGGGGAAGCTGGCACGGGCTGCCGGGCTCACGGCGGGGCCGGCAGATCGCTGCTGACGCGTCTGCAGCGGGGAGCAGCATGTGGCTGGCTCGTGGTGGCACGCTGGGCTGGGGAGGGGACGGCTGCCACCACCTTCTGTCCTCATCCCAGACGCTCTTGGCCCAGGTCTGAGCCTTGGAGCCAGACCCAGGGAGTCTCCTGCTCCCGCGCTCGGGATCCGCCGGCGGCTCCTCCCCGGCTTCGGGGCGACAACTTCCCACCCGGCTGCTGCTCCCCCTTTTACATCTGGGTGCTCTGACCTACTTGCAGCCCGAGCCACAGCCCGGGGCCTGCTCAGGGAGGTGCTTCCTGCGCTCTGCCATGGCTCAAATGGGCAATTAAAGGCTTGGCTGAGCAGATGGGACGGGCAGAGCCCCTCGGGCCACCGAGGGCCAGACGGGCAGGGCCGGGCCCAGCGCAGGGGACGGGCAGCCCCGAGCTCAGCCCCGGGTGCCTGGGCAAAAGCCACTCGGTGGAGGCTGCGGGGCAGGAGGTGGGAGGGAGGGAAGTGTGTTTGGAGAGCAGCAAGGCGCAGTTTCGGGGCCGGAGTGTCCGGGGAGAGCTGAGTTAGCAGGAGGCTGCCTGAATTATTCACTGGCTTGTGCCATGAGGGGTTAGAAAGTTGTGGGATTCAGTGAAATTTGGGGAAAAGCAGTGTGGAGTTGCTGTGGTTGGCACAGTTGGGCTTTGCCAGCTTCACTCTGGGGTGAGGGCAGGGCAGTGTGTCAGTGTGTACCCGTGTCCCCATGTGCTGACCTGGGATCCCCCGGCCCCTCTCTTTCCTTGCAGAGGCTCTCCTGGAACAGGCCATGATTGGGCCATCCCCAAACCCACTCATCTTGTCCTACCTGAAATATGCCATCAGCTCCCAGGTAAGGACCTGCTGGCACTGCTGGGGGGCATCTCCCTGCCCCAGTGAGGTTGGCAAAGAAACTGGGGTGCTGGAGGTGGGCAGACACCCCAAATGTCCCATCTGAGCTTGTCCTGGGCTGGGCAGACACCCCAAGTCCCCCATCTGAGTCTCTCCAGGGCTGGGGTGGGTGGTGGAGGGCTCAGCACGTGCCCCAGGCAGGGATGTTTCCATAAATAGCCTCTGCCATCGCCCGGGGTGGGAATTCTGCCCCCCGAGAGCCTCCGCGCTCACCGTGAGCTCCGCGCTTCCACATCCCGGCGTTTTAACATCGCCTAAAGTTTGTGTGAAACACATCAGCGATCACCTAAAAATGTCTGTTTGGATTTGTGCCGGGTCAGCGCCCCGGCCCCGGCCCCGTCTGCGGTGACAGGCAGCGGGGCCGTGCCCTGACCTTGCCGTTCCTCGGCAACGAGCGCGGCGCTGGCACGGCCCCCGTGTGACACCGCGCTTGTTTTGGCTTTGTGTGTTGTAGATGGTGTCCTATTCCACGGTGCTGACGGCCATCAGCAAGGTACGGCTCGGGCAGGTGCTCCCCGAGGTTTCGCTCTCTACCCACAACCCACGAATCCCTTTCCCTGCCCACAGCTCCCACCAAATATAGGTCAAGTGGAAGGCGACGTCCTGGGCTGAGTCAGCAGTGGGCAGCCGGCACGGATTAGCGCCCGAGCCCTTCCTGTCCCTGCTGGGGATGGGCTGCTGCGGGTCCTGCGGGGTTTTGGGGGTGTGAGCGCCTCGTCCCTCTGCCCTGGGGGGCCTGGCAGGCTCCTGCTCTGTGTGTAACCCCAGCCTGGCCACCGGAAACCACATCCCGCCGCAGCCAGCGGCTCTGGCAGCGCCGTGGGGATCGGAGCCGGCCGTGGAGGAGCTGCCAGCGCCGGGGCCACGCGGCTGCGGCCACAGGCCATGCTCGGCCGTGGCTTCCCGTGGGTGTTCAGTGTCCCCATGCTGCTTCCATGGGGATAAGCCCTCCAGTGACTGCCTCTGCGTGGTTTTGGGAAGCCCCTCGCAGGTTGTGTCAGACTCCCCACTCCCTGCTTTGTTGGGGTCACCTCAGGCCCCCCCTCCCCCCTGCCTTGTCGGGGTCACTTCTGATCTGAATGAAAAACAATCTGAGGGAGAATAATTTCTTCTTGTTGTTATGGGGATGAGAGGAGAGCAGCGCTGGCAGCCAGGGTTGTTTTGGGGGGCCCCAGGCTGAGCTCGGAGCTGTGCCATGGAGCCCTGGCGAGGTGGGGACAGCACTGACCTGGTGGGATGGGTGCAATCCCGGGGTGAGGTAGAGCTGAGCCCACCCACAGCTCTGCTCCAAAGGATGTGTGTTCGTCCCCGTTCCCCCGGTCCCGCATCGCTGCCCGTTTGGAGGGCGGGCACAGCGCTGACCTTGAGAGCCGAGCCTTCCTCCTTCAGCTCAGCGTGGGCCCAGCGCAGAGCTGCGGGCAAGCTCCGGCCCGGCGGGGCTCCCCATCTGCTCCGGGAGGAGGGGGGGGACCGCGCTTCTGCTGCCCCCCGCCCCCCCAGCCCCGCGGCCAGCCGGGCTGTTGGCGCTGCCAGCCCCGCCGGGCCGGGGGTGGGCAGGGGGCTGGCGCCCGGCCACCACCGCGGCGTCAGGGCAGCACAGCCCCGGCCCGAGGCTGCAGAGAAAGCCCAACCCCGGCCAAGCCCGGCCCCAGCCTCGCTACCCTGGGAGGGCACGACCTGGCCGACAGAAAACCCTGACCTACTTCTCATTCAAGTGGCTTCTGAGTGGTTGCCAGGGCGAGTGTCCCGCGGCCACAGCGCCCGGCCCGGCCCTGGAGGGAGGGCTTGAGGGTGTTTTGGGAGCTGCCAGAGCTGGGCAGCCCCCATCTGAAATCCCTCCGTGTTCCCCTGCTCTAGTTCGATGACTTCTCCCGGGATCTGTGTGTCCAGTCGCTGCTGGAGATCATGGACATGTTCTGTGACCGCCTCAGGTATGATGTGACCGTTCCAGTGCTGCCACCTCGATCCTGGCCGTGCCAAGGGCAGCACTGGGAGCTGGTGGGGCCTGGCTGATCCTGGGATACTCACCCTGTCAGTTGAGGGCAGATTCCCCCTTCAGCTCCCATTCCTGAGTTGCTGCCAGCATGGGGAGAGCAGAGGGGATCCAAAGCCCACCAGCTTCATGAGAAGCTGCAGGAAACCCCCACCCCTACTCTGGGATAAACCTGGCTGTGGTATTCCTGCCCTGCTCAGGTAGGTGGGGTGGGTGTAAGCCCTGTTGCCCAAGGCTCTCCGTCCCCTTGGAGTGTTTCCTTTCCCTCTGCAGCTTCCCAGGCCCTGGCTGCATGTCCCTGTCTGGTCCTGCCTGCGCTGCCCCAGGCGCTGCCTTGTTTTGCTTCATGCTCTTCCGCTGGTGTTGCAGGACCCAGGGGAGTCCAGACAATTCAGGCCACAAAAACTTTTTTAGAAAGCTCAGAAATCTTCCTGTTAACCCCTGACAGCCTCTTCTGGGAGGCCAGAGGGACAGAGGGAGGAGGAAGGCTGAAGGTAGCAGCTCTTCAATGAAATGAAATGAAGCAGCAGCAATGAATATGCATCAGTGGCAGATGTTGACAAGGAGCTGTCGCTGGCCAACTGCAGAGCCGGCCCTTAATCCGCTCCTGCCTGCTCTGATCCTCTGCTTAATTTGATCAAAACTTCTGGCCCCGATGATTTGTGCATCAGGAGGGGAAAGCATTCACCTCTCGCAGAGCACTGATCGATGCTGAGCCTCTCTTAGCAAGATAATTTGATTAGAAGCTTGGAAAGTTTCCCTGTAGTGGAGTTGGCCAGCGAGGAGGCTGCACTGGGTGGGGGTGGGGGTGGGGGTGGGGGTGTTCCTTTTTCCTCCCCTGGCACAGCGGGAATGCTGGTGGGACGAGCAGGTTGGGATCTGCAGCAAAGGAGCTGGATGAGAGTACAGGACCTGGGTTTGGGTTCCCCAGCCTGCCCCGTGTCCGTGCCTCAGTTTCCTGAGCGCATTCCCGTTTTCCTCCCCTTCCAGCTGCCACGGGAAGGCCGAGGAGTGCATCAGCCTGTGCCGGGCGCTGCTGAGTGCCCTCACCTGGCTCCTGCGCTGCGCCGCCTTCTACGCCGAGAAGGTGAAGGAGCCCCTGGAGCAGGCAGCGGCCGAGAACCAGCTGAAGATGTGCCTGGAGCGGCTGGAGAAGGTGCTCAGCAGCACCAAGAACCGCGCCCTGATCCACATCGCCAAGCTGGAGGAGACGTGTACGTCCCTGCCCCTGCGGAGGTGGCACTGCCACCTCTCCCTTCCCCCTGCCCGGCTCCTGCCGCATTGTCCCTGCGGCTCCAAGCCTATCCATCTTCCAGCCCTGTTGCTGTAACCGTCTCTCCTCCCTGGCTCCGTGCCACCCTCTGCCCCCTCCCCTCCGTGCTGCCCTTGGAAGAGGAGCAGAATTAATGTGGAGGCTGCGTGAGCTGTTCCTGGGCGCGTGGCGAGCCCTGTGCTCTGCCAGCCTGGCACAGCCCCGCGCCTTCGGCTGTGCCCATGTCTTGCCAGGAGGCTGTGCCAGGCCAGGCCTGAGGCAGGAGCTGCTGGGGGCACACAGACCCTTGGTTTGGGCTCGCAGACCCTCAATTTGGGCACACAGACTTTTTTGGTTTGGGCTCACAGCTCCAGCCGGGACCCCCAGCCCCTCTGTGCTGCCGTGGGCCTTGGAGCCAGCCTGCCCAGCTTTTCCGTGTGTCCCTGTCCCCCCACTGAATCCCTGCCCTGCCTCCCCAGCCTCCTGGAGCACTGTGGAGCAGTCCCTCGTCAAGCTGGGGGAGAACCTGAACAACCTTGGCACGTCCCCGCTGAGGAGCCAGGCTGATGACTGCGTGTCCCTCATCAAGAGGTGGCTGTGTGCTGCTGCTTCATGGGTTTGGGGGTCCAAATGGGTCTGAGCCCCACTCTGGGTGCCCTAAACTCCTTGCTCTGAGGGCTGAGAGCCTCCTGTCTCTCCATGCTGGCTCCCTGCTTCCCTGTCCCTTCCCAGCTTGGATCCCTGCTCTGGCAGTGGGCTGAGGCTGACCAGAGGAGAGGGGAAAAGGCAAGTGGTGACCCAGGAGTTGCTCCTCTGGTGACCTGGGGCTCTTTACCATTCCTCAGCTGCTCTGGTCACACCAGAGCTGCCATTCCTGCTCTGTATCACCCTGGAACTGCTCCCAGGGTCTTGGCTGTGCCTTGAAAATTCCAGGCACAGGTGCTCCAGGCCATCCTGCCCCAGGGAGACACAGGGCAGCAAAGGTCAGGGGCTTGGCCAGGGAATGAGAGTGGGACAGGAGGAGCAGGAATCTGTCCCTGCAGGGCCCCGGTGACCCTGAGCTGTCCCCTCCCACCCAGCATCCCCACCATGCTCTCGGTGCACTCGGAGCAGCTGAACAAGACCGGGTTCCCCACCGTGCACGCCGTGGTGCTGCTGGAGGGGACCATGAACCTCACAGGAGAGACCCAGCCGCTGGTGGAGCAGCTCATGATGGTGAAGAGGATGCAGGTACAGAAGTGACAGCCTGTCCTCCTGCTCAGGTGGCCTGGGGCCACAGCCAGGGCTGCGTGCTGTGCCTGTCTGTGCTGATCCTGCTCCGAGGGAGCAGCGAGACCCATCAGCACTGTCACAGGGGCTCAGGGGGGTGGAGGATGTGCTCTGCTGCCAGCCCAGCACTGAGGGGGTCTGTGTGTGTGCCCTGCAGCGCATCCCCTCCCCGCTCTTCGTGCTGGAGATCTGGAAGGCCTGTTTTGTGGGCCTCATCGAGTGCCCCGAGGGCACGGAGGAGCTCAAGTGGACAGCCTTCACCTTCCTGAAGGTAGGGGCCATCCCAGCACTGCTCCCAGCCCTGTGCCTGCCACTGCCCTTTCTCCTGCTGAGCTCTACCAGAGCAATTAGTCCTCCCCCTCTTCAGAAATGCTCCTGTCTCCGGGCTGGGAGAGCCAGCTGTGTGCAGCTGTGTCGGTCTGGGTTGGTGCTGCTGGGGGATCCCGGCTGTGGAACGAGGTCTGCCCCAGTGTCACACCATGCCCTGTGTCTTTCAGATGCCCCAAGTCCTGGTTAAGCTCAAGAAGTATCCCCAAGGGGACAAGGTGAGTTTGGAAGGCCATCCAGGAGGGCTGTGTGTCACCACGTGTGAGCTGTGTCGTGCTGGTGCCTGGCCAGAGCTCTGTGGGGAAATGGTCCATGTCCCAAGAACCTTCCCTGACGGAGCAGGCAGTGGGCAGGGGAGGTGGGGGTGTGTTGGGAGCACGCTGGGCTGAGTGCTGGGCTTTGTGCTCGGCAGGATTTCACTGAAGACGTGAACTGTGCCTTCGAGTTCCTGCTCAAGCTGACCCCTCTGCTCGACAAAGCCGACCAGCGCTGCAAGTGAGTGCTCGCCGTGGCCAGGGCTCGCACGTGGCCACGTGCCACGACCACCCTGTCCTCGGTGCAGGATCCTGGCAAGGCTGGTTTAGTTTCTGATCCAGTTCCTCCTTCCTGAGGGCCTGGTGCTGCCACACGAGCGAGGCAGCAAGTGTGTGACAGCTGAGTGTGGGTGATGCTGTGTGACACCCCGAGCTGCCCCGGGCCCTGCAGCGTCCTCAGCGGGGTGGGAGCAGGCCCAGGAGGGCAGCTTGGGAGTCCCCCTGCCCTGTGGCACTGCCTGGGGTGACAGGAATGCTGTCCCTCAGGCTAAGGCTCTGCTCTCTCTTCCAGCTGCAACTGCATAAGCCTGCTCCTGCAGGAGTGCAGCAAGCAGGGGCTGCTCTCTGAGGCCAACAAGACCAACCTGATCGACAAACGGTACAGCCCCTCCAAAGTCTGGGGAACCCCCCAAAAGTGGGGTGGTGTTTTGGGGGGACGTGAGGGAGGAGCTTCTGTGGCTGGGGCACAACAGCCTAGGGGAATGGGGCATTGCTTTGGGTGACAGGTTGGGTACAGGTAGTCTGTCCCCTCAGAGTGGCAGCTGGTGGTGGCCTGAGGCGGTGGCTTTCCCTTGGGGGTGCCAGTGGGTGGGAGGAGGAAGGCAGGGTGATGGATTCCTGCTCACTGGCCCTTCTTTGGGGTCCCCCAGGACAGCGGACAAGGAAAACTCTCCGTGCTTGAAATCCGCCGAGAATGCCAACATCCAGCCAAACCCAGGGCTCATCCTGAGGGCTGAGCCCACTGTCACCAACATCCTGAAGGTGAGTCCTCTCCTGCAGCCGTGCTGGGCAGGCTGGGCTGGGCCCCAGAGCCCCTTCCCAGCAGCACCAGTCTCACCAGGCAGCCGGGGTGGCTGGGAGGTGCCTGATCTCCCCCTGAGCAGAGGAATCACTCCCAGCTTTGCTGCTCCACCGTGGATCCCAGGAGCTCCCCTCCTCCCTCCTGGGAGGCTGGAGGAGCTGTCAGGTGGCATGTCATCAGTGCCAGCAGCCTGAGCCCAGCCAGCTCTGCCCATCCTGCTCAGCGTGCATCTCCCCCGGTCCCCGGGGACTCCCTGTGTCCCCGTGTCACTCTGATTGTTTTGCTGCTCCTCAGTGACAGGAGGTGTTTTTGTGCCAGTACCAGGGGCACTGAGGGCTCCGTCCCACCTCCCCCAAACCCTGTGTGTCCCTACCCCCCAAGGCCTCAGGGACAGTTCTGGCAGCTGATCAACTCTGTACCCCCTAAGCCGGAGTTTTACTGCAGCTCCGTAGCACGTGTTCCCTCTGACTTCTCTTTCCTCTTACTGTTGTGGTTGTAGACCATGGATGCAGATCACTCCAAGTCCCCCGAGGGCTTGCTGGGGGTCCTGGGTCACATGCTGTCTGGGAAGAGCCTGGACTTGCTGCTGGCAGCGGCAGCAGCCACGGGCAAGCTGAAATCCTTCGCTCGGAAGTTTGTCAAGTGAGTGTCCACCTGGATGGCACCACCCCTTGTGCCCACGGGGGAGTGGGCAGCCCCCCAAGCTGCCCCCCACACAGGGCTGGATGTGCCTCTGGCCCAGCGGAGCTCTGGGAGGGCTGGGGTCGTGGGGAGGCTGCACCCCTCAGCACCCCATCTTGCCTCTGCGTGAACAGGGCAGAGGATCGGAGCCAGGTTGGTTTGGGGGTGTTCAGAGAACTGAAGGCCCTGGCAGAGCCCTGGATGCAGGGCTGTGTGTCCCTTCTGTCCCCAGACACCTGTGTCCTGGTTACAGCACACGTGGGGCTGTGTGACGGGCTCCCCACAGGGCTCAGGCCACACCAGCCCCCAGGGGTGCACAGGGGAGCTGTTTGGGGGTCCGTGTTCTGAAACCCCCACACAGCTGGCAGGGCTGGCTCTGGGGAGGGCCTGTGGGGGTGGGGACGAGCAGCGTGGCCGGACCTGTTTGGCTGCAGGGGGTGGAGACAGGGAGGAGGTGGTTTGTCCCTGTGGGGCTGGAGGGTGTCTGTGGAGCTGGGCCTGGCTTCTCCTGCCCCTCTGTGCTGGGATGGGGTGCAGGGAGGGGTCTGCAGGCCGGGCAGCCCCTGCTTGTCTGGGGGGTAGGAATTGGCCTGTTGGACTGATAACGCTTCGCTGTCACTCTCTGCCCCTGCAGGCTGAACGAATTCACCAAGCAAATCACCGGAGAAATCTGTGAGTGCGTGTGTGCCCGTGCATGGGGGGATCTGAGCCGGGGCTCCCCCTCTGCCACATGCTGGGATGCTTTGGGGGCCTGGATGGATTAAACTGGGACTGGCTGTGGGGCCAGAGCGAACTGACCTGGGGGTGCTGGTGGGGAGGGGGCACAGGGCACGTGGCCATGTGCCAGCGGGGGTCTGGGCACCTGGGCACCTGCTGCTCTCCTGTGTGTGTCCATCCCAAATATTGGTGTTCCCTGCTTGCAGGGGAAGGGCTCCCTCTCCCCAGCCGAGCCTGGGGCCCCCTTGGCTCCCTCCCTGGAAGGGGTGATGTGTCAGCACAGCCCAGATAAGGACTCTGACTCCGTGTGCGTGTGATGAAACTTGTGGAGTGCTCTGACCTTCCATGGCGAGGGGGTGGCCCAGAGGAGGCCAGAGCTGCTTTGGGGGCTCGAGCAGAGGCAGACAGGGTGGGGGGAGGCACTTGGCATGTCCCCTCATTCACACACAAGCACTGGTTGGGGGTTACAAAAGCTGCCTTGGGGGGAGCAGGTCCTGACCCCTGCACTCACGGGGTCCTGCCTTCCTCCTTGTGCTGAGACTGGAGACCCCCAAGGTGTTTGTTTCTCCTCCCTCAGCCAAGAGCGGCTCAGTGCGAGCCCTGCTCTTCGACATCTCCTTCCTCATGCTGTGCCACGTGGCCCAGACCTACGGCTCGGAGGTGAGGATCCTCTGAGGGGCTGGATCCTGCAGGGGGATGGATGGGGCTGGATCCTCCCAGGGGATGGATGGGGCTGGGTGGGGCTGAATCCTCTGAGGGGCTCTGGGCAGCGCAGCCCCCTCTCTGCCGCAGCCTGCTAGCCTCCTCTAGTGGCCAACCTGCCACTGTCCCTGCTGTCCCCACTGTCCTTGCAGCCACCACACTGCCTGGGGCAAAGCACCCAGTGCCTGTCACCTGGAAATCTGTCCCTGGGGCTCCATGGGTGGAGGAGGACTGGGTGTTGCCTCCCTGAGGACTTGGATCGTGCTCCATTTGTGGACAGTGGGATCAGTGGGAATGCTGCTTCTGCAGCTTCTCCGGGCTGGCTCTGAGCTCACTGGGCTTTCCCCAGTGCTACCCCTCCAGTTTGGCCCTGTTTGGCTGGGGGGAAGGGGGGACACACAGCCAGGCACTATCAGTCCTCCCCCATCCTAGGAGGAACTCGCAGCCCCGCTCGGGAAATGGCACTTTCGTTGCATGAAAATTTTTCAAGTTTCAACATCTGTGTGTGTTGGGAGCAGAAACGATACTGAAACACTTGGGAATGTGGAGAGGGGGAGAGAAGGGCCCTGCCCAGCTGGCCCTGGAGAGCAGGAAGGGGGCTCCTGGTGGGGGGGGAGACGTGCCCGGGGCTGTCCGATGAGGTCTTGTCCCCTGTCCCAGCCTGGTGACTTTCCTGCCCAGCTGCTGCTGAACAGATGTGCAAAACTTTTTTTGGACAAAAATAGCATCCCCTGGGTGACACAGGCTGAGAGGAGGAAGTGACATGTGGGATTCCCAGCTCGTGGCCCCCCCAAGGCCCTCCCAGCTGGGCTGTGTGACCCTTGCACTGGGGACCCTGGGCACAACTCGTTGGAGTGGGGGACACGGGACCCTTTGGGGCAGGACACGGTGACCCCAGGGCTGGTCCTGGCCTGGCATCTCTCCTCCTCTGAGCTGGGCCTTGGTCTGCTGGGGAACCCTCTGGTAATGGGAGAAACCACAGCCCACAGACAGGAAACCAGCGCCTTAGTGGGGGCTCACCAGTGCCTTACTGGGGGCTGACCAGTGGCCGTTTCTCCCTCCAGGCCACAGGGCGGCGCTGTTTCCCCGGCCATGAGCACCCTGGGGTGGGGGTCTCCCCTTGGCGTGGGGGTCTCACCCCGGGTGGGGTCCCCAGCAGGGTCCCTGCAGGATGCAGACCCCGTGCCCGTTCTGTTCCAGGTGATCCTGTCGGACTCGAACCCTCCAGGCGAGGTGCCCTTCTTCGAGACCTGGATGCTGACCTGCATGCCCGAGGAGGGGAAGATCCTCAACCCCGACCACCCCTGCTTCCGCCCAGATTCCACCAAGGTGGAGTCCCTGGTCGCCCTCCTCAACAACTCCTCCGAGATGAAGCTGGTGTAAGAGCCCACCCGTGAGCCCCCACCCCAGCTTCCCTGGCCCTGTGGCTGTGCCTCAATGCCCCCCTCCTTCCCTGACAGGCAGATGAAGTGGCACGAGGTGTGTCTGAGCATCTCAGCTGCCATCCTGGAGATCCTCAACGCCTGGGAGAATGGGGTCCTCACCTTTGAGTCCATCCAGGTGAGGCTGGTGGGGGGGCAGAGCGGGGCTGTGCTGTGTCCTGAGGAGGGGCCAGGGGTCGAGATGCTCCAGGGTACCCTGTTCTGCATCTGCCTCAGAGCTCACTGAGACTTGGGAGGGGAGAACTGATGTGGCTTCAGCTCTGTGATGCTGCCCTGACCCACTGGGTGACAGTGGGACTGGCAGGGACAATGTCACTCACAGAGGAGGGAAGGGACCCACAGCCCCGGCAGGCGATTCCTGAGCGCCCACCTGTCTGTGCTCATCCTCTGCTCCGTCTCCCCTCCTAGAAAATCACAGACAACATCAAGGGGAAGGTGTGCAGCATGGCAGTGTGTGCCGTGGCCTGGCTGGTGGCCCACGTCCGCATGCTGGGCCTGGACGAGCGGGAGAAGTCCCTGCAGATGATCCGTCAGCTCGCGACCCCCCTGTACGGGGAGAACACGCTGCAGTTCTACAACGAGCGGTGAGCTGGGGCACAGCCTGTCCCTTAACCTGCTCCTGCCTCCCAGGGCCATGAGGTTCCCTGCCCTGCTCCCCCTTCCCAGCTCCCTCCTGATCCCTCCCTCCCTCTCCTCTGCAGCGTGGTGATCATGAGCTCCATCCTGGAGCACATGTGCGCCGACGTCCTGCAGCAGACGGCCACGCAGATCAAGTTCCCTTCCACGGGCATGGACACCATTCCCTACTGGAATCTCCTGCCCCCCAAGAAGCCCATCAAGGAGGTGCTGACCGGCGTGTTCACCAAGGTGCTGGAGAAGGGCTGGGTTGACAGCCGCTCCATCCACATCTTCGACACCCTGCTGCACATGGGCGGGGTCTACTGGTTCTGCAACAACCTGGTCAAGGTATGGGGGGGCAGGAGGGACCCCCAGTGCCACAGCAGGAGGAATGGGTCTGGTCTGTGCTCCCAGTGTCCTCGGTGTCCTTGGAATGGCTGCTGGGCACTGGAGGGGAGGGGACAGGCCCACCCCTGCCCGTGCCCCCTCCTCCCTGCCCTGCTCCCTGCAGGAGCTGCTGAAGGAGACACGGAAGGAGCACACCCTGCGGGCTGTGGAGCTGCTCTATGCCATCTTCTGCCTGGACATGCAGCAGCTGACGCTGACGCTGCTGGGCCACATCCTGCCCAACCTGCTGACGGACTCCTCCAAGTGGCACACCCTCATGGACCCCCCCGGAAAGGCCCTGGCCAAGTAAGACCCCAGACCCATGGGCGTCTGTGTCCTTGGGGGAGCCTGGCTGAGGAGGTGGGGACATGGTCTGTGCTGGGATGAAGGTCCCAGACACCCAAATTCCTCCCTGGCCCTGGCCCAATGCTGACAGTTTCCACTCTGGGTCCCATTCCCTGCTGTCCCCTCCGAGGAGGGACCTGCTGTGTCCCATCCCTCATCCTCAGGTGGGCTGGCAGCACCTGGCTGTGTCCCTGCTCTGTCCCCAGGCTCTCTGTGTGGTGTGCCCTGAGCTCCTACTCCTCCCACAACAAGGGCCAGGCCTCGGCCCGGCAGAAGAAGCGGCACCGGGAGGACATTGAGGTGTGTCTGGTGTGGAGCAGGGGTTGGCTGGGGGCTCTTTGTGCCCAAAAGCAGCAGTGTCCAGGGGAGGGGAGGGTGGCAGGAGTGGGTGGGTGAGACCAGGCTCCCTGGCCAGCTTCTCTGGGCTCTCTGAGGTCTTCTGACCTTAAAATCCAGGGTTTTCCCTTCTCTTTCCTGGGGGAGGGGCTGTAATGAGCTGCTCTGGATGTGTCCTGCCCAGGTTGGGATGCTATGGGTGAACAGAGATCATAGTCCTGGGCCCAGGGTGGGCCAGAAGACCCCCCTCAGCGAGGGGCTGGTGGGGCTGAACCCCCTCTTTCTTTCCCCCAGGATTACATCAGCCTGTTCCCTCTGGATGACACGCAGCCCTCCAAGCTCATGCGCCTGCTGAGCTCCAACGAGGAGGATTCCAACATCCTCTCCAGCCCCAGTAAGTGTGGGGAATGGGGTGGGGGTGGCTCCCAGGGGGCCACCATCCTGCCTTGCTGTTCTTTTTGGGTGTGAAAGGGGAATTTGCACAAAAATCCTTCCCTTCCCAAACCGGCTGGGTAAGGATTTAGGGCTCTCAAGTGTTATTTCAGTTATCCTGGAAAAGGGAGAAGCCAAACTTTATTTCTGTGATCAGAACAACTTCCAGAGGTGAGATTACACCTTCTCTCCCTTCTGGTGACCCCCCAGTCCAGCACCTGAGGGGCCCAGGGGAGCTTTGAGAGCTGTGTCCCCCCAGCCACCCTTGCATGGGACCAGAGCCAGAGGTGACATTCCTGATGTCTGAGGCCAAATCCTGACATTCCAGTGCTGTGAACGAGGCTGGGGCAGAGCCTTGGGACACATCTGTGTCCTTGTGGTGTCACAGATTGCGACAGCTCCGGTGGGACACGGTGGGGGGGTCCATGTCCTGCCTGGCAGGGGCTGTCACAGCTCCCACATGCATTGTCCACACTCCTGGGCAGTGAGTCAGGACCTTCCCTGCTCATTGTTTCTCCCCTTATCCCAAATGCACTCTTTAGTTATTAGGTTTTGACACATCCATTGACCTCTGGTTTTGTTGCTGTCGAAATACGGGCTTTTCCCTTTATTTCACTTATCTTTTTATAACTCCTGAGGCAGTCCCACCTCTTCCCAGCGACATTCAGGACTTTTTTGGGCTGTTTTCTGCAGTGATGTGGAAACGCTGCTTCCTGCAGCGGCCACGTAGCTCATGTGATTCCATGAGAAAAGTGTGGGAGGGCTTTCTTTTTTTGGTGAGCATCCTCAAGAGCAGCACAAGGTGGGTCCTGCTGATTTGGGCAGGAGCTGTGGACCATGGGGTCTGCACAAGAGCCTTCCCAGGGCATTCCCATCCTGTTGGAGCCGAGCTGGCCCAGTTCCTCCTGCAGAAGTGCCCGGTTGGGGTCAGCTCAACCCCCCTGGTCTATCTCAGGATTTGCTGCTAGATTTGGACGTGCCTCAGCTCTGGTAGCTGGACTGCACTCTGAGAGTGAGATTGGAGAGCTGCTGTGCAGCTGTTGAACATCTGGCTCTCACACAGGATGTGTAACGTGTGTGTTGCTGCTGTTCCTCTCTCCCCATTGTGACATCCCCTGAGAGCAGCGTGGGGATCATCCCCCAGGCTCTGGGCTCTGTGTGGCTACCAGGGGGGATGTGGCACAGACTGTGCTCTGTTTCTGGGGTGCCCCAGTGGCACAGGCTCAGTTGGGGTATGGGGGGCCCAAATCTCTCCCGCCCCACGGGATCACTCGTGGCAAAGCCCCTCTTGGACCTGGGTCACCCTGAGTGGCCAGAGTGGGCACACTGGCACAGCCACGAGGCTGCTCCTGACTCCTGTTCTGCTGCCCACAGATCGCTCCATGAGCAGCTCACTCTCTGCTTCCCAGCTCCACACCGTCAGCATGAGGGACCCGCTCAACCGCGTGCTGGGTAAGGCAGGGCCGGCTCTGTGGGGTCACATCCAGCCAGGCTGGGGCACCAGTGGGAGGTTTGGGCCACCCCCAGCCCCCCAGAACTGACCTGACCGTTGATCTCTCCCTGTCCCCACAGCAAACCTCTTCCTGCTCATCTCTTCCATCCTGGGGGCCAAGACAGCCGGCACCCACACCCAGTTTGTGCAGTGGTTCATGGAGGAGTGTGTGGAGTGCCTGGAGCAGGGCAGCCGTGGGAGCATCCTCCAGTTCATGCCCTTCACCATGGTGAGCCCTGCGGCCGTGACACCCCTGTCCCTGCTCGGGGGTGTGCTGGGGTCCCTCGGCACAGGGGCACTTCTGGGGGTTCCTGCTGCCTGTCTCGCCTGTCTCCATCTCTGGGGACGCTCACTGTGCTTCTCCTGTGCCCCTGGGCAGGTTTCAGAGCTGGTGAAGGTTTCCACCATGTCCAGCCCCAAAATCGTGCTGGCCATCACTGACCTCAGCCTGCCCCTGGGCCGCCGTGTCGCTGCCAAGGCCATCGCTGCTCTCTGAGGGGGGCACATCCCTGAGCATCCCGGGCACCTCCCTGCCCACCTGGATGCCTGGGATGGCCTCTGTCACTGCAGCTTGACCTCACCCTACCCATGGGCTGCTCCCTCAGTGCCCAGAGCCGTCCCTGTGCTGCCTCGTGAGGGCTTCGAGACTGAGACGCCCCCATGATTTTTTTTTTATTCTATAAATAATTCAATCGTTTTATAGAACCAGGTTTTGCCTCATCTCTGACTGGAGTCCTGGAGCTCCCAAAATCCCTTGTTTCGGGGGGTGATGGGGGAGTTAGTGACCAAGCCCCGTGCTGGGAGGGGGGTTGAATCCCACTCTCCCTGTCCCGGACCCCTGGAGCGTTCCATCCTGCACTGGGTGGAGCAGGGATGCTTCCCTGCTGTGCTGTCAGCCACAAGCAGGCTCTTGTTGGGAATCCCTCCACGTGAGCGTAAGTTCTTGCTGGAATTCCTCCCCATGAGTGTGAGTTCAGGCCTCGAGCACAGCTCCGGTGGCCGGTGAGTAACCTCGGCCTCACCGGCACCGCACCGGCCTTGTGCTGGGACAGGCTCCCCCAGGACTGTCCCCACGCCCCATCATCTGCTCCAGTGGTGAATCCTCCTGGAGTGTCACAAACCCCCAACCCTGAGGGGATGGCAGGGCTGGGGTGGCTGCGCCTCTGCCCCTTCACTGCTGTTGACTCATGAGAAGGGGAAGCGGGGCCAGCGGGCACCAGCCCTTCCCTCTGGGCACTGGCAGCTCTGGGACTGGCTGTGCCCCTGCCCCCTCGCCACCAGTGGAGTTCCCAGCTCACTCCTGGCTGCTCCCAGGCTTTTGGAGGGAGAGACCCCGATGCACTTGGGGTAGCTGCATGTGCTGGCTGGTCCTTGGCCTTCATGGAGGGAGTATCTTCCCCTTTCCCACTGCTCCTGTGGGTTCATCCCCACTCCAGGGCAGGTGCAGAGCGTGCACGGGGTGGGTGGGGCAGCTAACGGAGCCGTGGCACGCACTGGGATGGGCTGGGATGGCCTCACCAGGCCTGACGCCGGTGTGAGTGCCACACTGAGCTGGCACCGACCCGCCCGGGCACCGCTGCTCGCCCAGGGGCGGCTCTTTACCGTTAGCCCGGAGCAAAGAGCAGGGCCCGGCGCTCGTGGCCTTCCCGGCTCTGTCAATATTTGCCGCGGCAGCCCCATGCCTGGCGTTGGCACTGGCGCTGCCCCTTCCAGGAAGGGGCTGGAGCAGGAGAAGGGGTTTCCTGTAAGCACCCATGAGGGCCCGATGAGAGCCCGGCTGTGGGGCTCTGGCCTTGTGCCAGCCCCTTCCCAGGGCTGGGAAATCAAGAGGAGGCAGGAACTCCTCCCACTGGCTCTGGGCCCTGTCCCTTCAGGGCCAGGATGAGTGTGGTGAGGGATGATGGTGGTCACAGGACCTGAGCGTGGGCCCGGTGGGAGGAAGGGGATCTGGTGGAGCCGAGGAGCTCGGGGACAGCCTGGGGTGGGCAAACACCCACGAGGGCGAGGCTGGGAGTGGCTGCAGGGGCTTTCTGGGGCAGGGAGATGCCCAGGGGTCTCCTGACATTGCCACATCCGTTTGTCCATCCACCCCGCCACAAGCACCCTGCCTCCCTCGCTCGTCCCACCATAGCCCTCCACCGGAGGGCTCTGGGCATGTCCCGAGGCAGCTTTGGAGCAGATTCCCCAGGTGGCAGCAGCAGCAGAGGGGTGGGTGGGTCCTCCCAGCGCGGGTGGCTTCCGGAGCTTTCTAGGAATCAGCTCTTGCCCAAGTGGTGCTGCCGGGGGTGGGAGGAAGCAGATGCCCCATGGGTGCCTCCTGGTCCTGGGGGGGGCTCAGGCCGTGGTGTGGAGGCACCAGGGGTTTGGTTTCCAATGGCACTGTGCACCAGGGGGGTTGGTTTCCAATGGCACTGCTGACACCGGCAGCCACAGCCCGGCCCCAAATGCCCCATTCCCTTGTCCCCGTGTCCCCATGCTCGGTCACTCCACTTCTTCCCCCCCCCCCACAAGCAGGCAGGAGACAGCAGGGCCGAGCAAAAATAGAGTTTATTTCCATTTTTATCACACACACATATATATATATATATAAAAAAAAGTAGCGTGTGTTCCTCAGGGCTGACCCAACTGGAGCAATAAATAAAGTACAAAACCCATCGCCCCCATGCCCGCAGCTCCCACATGGCCACGGGACCGGGGCTGTGTCAGGCTCAGGGGGATGGGACCATGTCCAAGCAGCTCCTCCCGGCCAGGGATGGGCACGAATAAGTTAAACTGCAATAAATACCCCGAATTTTGGCAGGGAAGGGGGGAACAGAGCAGAAACAAACCCCCCCAAGCGCTGGTGCTCCCCGGAAAAGCCTCGTTCCGGGTGGGTCGCATCCCTACGGCATTTCCATCCTCCCCTCCCTCCCTAATGGCTACTAAATATTAATTACTAGAAATAACACCCGTCAGATGTGTGTCCCTGCGGGCTGCATCCCAGGCAGGGAGATGCTGCTCTGGAGCATCCTCATCCTCGGATGAAGGCGGTTTTCCCGTGGGATGCTGCAGGGGAGCCCCTGCAGCACAAACCGTGGGGAAACGGAGGCACAGGCGGTGCCACGGCAGCTGCGGGGGCTCAGCCCAGCTCCCCAACCTCGTAGCAGAGATACGCTTGTGTTTAAATATTAAACAAGGGTGATGCTGCACAGATACCCGTGCACGGATCCGCCGCGGGGACCCCCGGAGCTGGGGGGAGCATCCCCGGCCAGATAAATATTAAATAGCCATAAATATTAAATAAGCAGAAAACGGGGCGCTCCTGGGATGTCCCTCGGCTGGGACATCCACAAGCAGGGGTCAGAGGCGGGCGAGGTGCCGCAGTGCCCGGTACGCCGTCTCCAGGAACCGCTGGAAGTTGGCCAGGATGAAGAAACCGCCGACTTGGTGGTGGAAGTGGGAGGAGAAGGTGGGCAGGGGGTCCAGGTTCTCTGCTGGATACGTCACCGTGGCCAGGCCCAGGTCCTCCATCTGCAGCCGGGCAGAGGCAGCACAATCAGCCCCAGACTCAGAGATGCCCTGGGAGCAGAGAGGCATCCCAGGGATGGGGAGTGTCCCTGCTGCCCCTGTGTGCCCTTCCTGGGGATACAGCACCCACCGTGCCCACCCATCCCTGGGGATCCAGCCCCTGCTGTGCCCCCATCGCCCTCACCTGCTGCTGGATGTTGGAGGACAGGTTGGCCGTGTCCAGCTGCAGGGTCTCCACCAGCCCAGCGTGGCTGGGCAGCAGATCCCTCACAGCAGCCAGGGAGCCGTGGTAGGCGCGGAGCCCGGCGCGGATCTGGTTGAAGCAGGTCTCCTGTGGTGGGCACGGCACGGTCAGTGGGACCACGGCGGGTTCTGGGGTGCCCTGAGCTGCGGCAGAGCCAGCAGGGCTGAGCCCTGCCGGGTCCTGGCAGGGGTGGGGTGCACTCACCGCCTGGAAGGAGCGGCTGTGGCACTGCTCCAGTGGCACCTGCGCGATGTCCAGGTCCTGCCGCACCAGCAGCAGCTCTTCCTCCTTGCACAGCTGGAAGGTGTTGCACTGCGGGCGAGGGGGACGGGGTCAGGACAGCCAGAGGACCCTGACACCCCCCAACACCCCGTTCCTGGGCTGCCCTGGCTGGTGTGTGCCCGGGAGGGTCCCTACGTGCCCCCAGTGGACCCCAGGATGTCAGGGCTGAGCTTTGGGGTCCATACAGGCTCCCAGCCCTGCAGTGCCTTGTCTGGGACCCTGGGAGTTCCACTGTCCCTCTCTGTAGGACTCACCACCACGTGCTGCAGCGCGGCCACGTCCCCACGGATCTTGCGGGTGAACTCGAGGTTCCTCTGCAGGAAGAGCTGGAAGTCCAGGTCCCCGGAGAGCTCGGGCAGCGGCGCCCCGTGCAGTGCCCACCATGGTGCCCACAGCAGAGCGCCCAGCAGCGCCAGCCCACCTGCGGGAATAACAGCTCAGAGCCCACCCAACACCCCGGGGACCCCAACCCTGTGCCCAGGGTGGGGTCAGGAACCAGAACCCCCCTAAAAGAGCATCCCATAGGCCATGGGGCAGTGGTGGGGGGCTCTGGGTGAGTGGGTGCAGCAGGGGCTACAGGGAGGGGGATTTATGGGTGCTCTGGGGGAAGTGGGTGCTGTGGGGGCAGTGAGCGAAGCGGGTTCAGTGGGAGCAACAGGAGCAGTGAGAGATGCAGGGGTTGAGGGAGCAGTGGGGGCTGTGGGTGCAATGGGAGCAGCAGGAGGTGTGGGAGCAGTGGGAGCAGTGGGGGCTGCAGTGGGTGCTGGGTACTCACGGGTGAGGGAGCACATGGTGGGTGCCCGGCTCGGTGTCTCCTCCTCGGTTCAGAGCAGCCCAGCCCAGCCCGGCCTGTCCTCCCTCTGTCCTGCCCAGCTCTGCTCATCGATCAGGGCATTTATAGTGCGGGCCCCGGGGATTCTCACCGATGTGGCAACCGCCCCGATTGCTTCATTGCCTTAATCACAGCTTTCAGATCCCGGGAACCGGGTGCTCTGCCGGGCCCACACCGCGGGGCTTTCCCGGGGCGGGTGGGCAGCGCTGCCCCTCGGTGTGGCTGTGGGTGCCCGGCTCAGCCCTGGCAACAAGGTGGGTGTCAGGATGGAGCTGGCGGGGCCTTGGTGACTCATTAACCTGCTCCCAGAGCTCCTACTGTGCTGGCCAGAGCCCAGTGCAACGGGGTCACTCAGAGTGTCACTCAGAGGGTCACTGGCAGGGTCACTCGCAGGTGACCAGGAGAGGGACGGTGGCTGCTGGTGTCGCTTCAGGATCGTGCCCATCCCTGTTCCATGTGGGAATCACCTCCCCAGCTACTCCAGCCCCTCATCCCAGCACCAGGGCTGGTGGTGTGACTGGAGAGCGGGACTAGGTCCCTGTGGGTCCCTTCCAACTCAGAATGTCCTGTGATTCTGCCTCTGTGCCCTTCACAGTGGTGGCACCAGTTGGAGGTGGCCAAGGTGTGACCCTGTCCAGGCACCTCCCCGGGGCCGAGGGCGCGACCCCAGGGTCACATCCTGCCCTGCTGGGCGCTGTGGGGCCAGGCTGTGCCCCCCACATGTAGCAGCTGTATCAGGCTGACCCCCCTCCCCCCGTGAGGGGCCAACACCCCTTGTCCTTCAGGGAAGAGGCTTCCAGGGCAGCCCCAGGTCTAGGATGACCCTTCCCGGCCCCACCACGCTGATGTGGGAATTTTGGCTCGTGTTGCTTCCCGCAAGTCCTTCCAGGATGATCCCTTGGGCCGGTGCCAGCTGGATCAGCTCCTGCCCGGCATGGGCTGGATGGGGCAGGGAGGCACCGATTCCCCCCCCAGCCCTGGGCAGGGTGACCCTGGGGCAGCACTGAGCTGGGGGGGGCTCATTCTGCACCCCTGACCCCTGGCAGGGTCCCATCCCTGAACTCCTGGGGGCCCTGGGGACAGGGATGGGGACAGGGAACTCCCATTCCTGCATGCAGACCTTGCTGGGAGTGGGAATGGGATGCGCACCCAGTGGGGTACAGCCCACGGGCTACACTTTGTGGGGTGCAGTTTGTGGGGCACAACCACAGCACCAGCCCCAGGAGCTGCTCCCACCTCCAGCTGGGAAACGAACCCCCATCAGCTGCAGACAATCCATGGGCACCAAACAGAGCCAGGTCTGCCCTCTGGAACTCCCTTCAGAACCCGGGAGCACCAAGTGCTCTACCCTCGGACCCTGTGAGAGGACCTTGGCAGTGGGGACTGTTTGTGGGATTTTGGGAAGCAACAGCCCCTTCCAGCTTTGCCTGTGCCCTCCCAGGAGTCAGGGGGAGCCGGTGGCCATGGAGGGACTCGGTGTGGTCCCCCTGGACCGAGGGGGTCCCGAGTGCCTATGGGATCACCCCGGAGCGGATCTGCCCTCTCAGCAGGTTGGTGATTTAAGGGATTGTGGCGGGGGTGGGGGGGGAGGTTGAATCAGCGCCTGGTGGAGCCCAAAGCCCCCCGTCAGCTTTCCAAGGAAGGAAGTGGTTTTGGACCCGAAACTCTGTGGGTGGTGGGGAGTGGGGGGTGGAGCTGGGGCAGCACAATCCCCCCACGTGGGTCTTGAGCTGCTCAGACCGGCCCTGGGGACTGTCCCAGGCACTCACCCTGCTGTTTCGGCCTTGTGGTCACCCTTCCTCTTCACGTGGCCCAAGCTGGGAACCCTCATCCCCTTCCTTCTGCCAACACGTCAGCGCTCCTGGGGTGTCCCTGTGTCCCCAGTGGCTGTCCCCCTTGGCTGGGCTTTTGCTTTCCCTGGTCTCCCCACAGGGATCTCTGGAACAGGGATGGGCTGGGACAGCCCCGCACTTGACCCTCAGCCATGGCCCCTGTCCCGGCATGGGCGTGCTGGGGGATTCCCAGATTTTCCCAGAGAACTGATCCCAGATATCAGTAGGATCCACCTGGGGTGGCTGCACATCCCCTGTCACCATCACCCTTCGGGGCTGGGGTTGTGGGGCACAAGGGTGGCCCAGCCTGGCCCTGTGCCTTTCCCCACAAAGGTCCCCCTGTTACCCCATCCCTGAGCTGGTGGGGCCGCTCCCAACCCTGCTGGGACAAAGCTCCAGCCCTCGGGATGCCTGAGCCAGCCCCAGCCCCACCTCGGATCACCAGCCCTGGGGAGGGAGCAGAGACCCCAGACCAGCCCCGTGCCCCCCTCCCCACCCCAACAAACCCACGGCAGGAGCCGCCCAGGCTGGTGTTTTTCCATCTTTTATTTTAAAATTCGTAACTGAAGTTTAACAAAGTTTGACCCCGTTGCTGTTGCGGGAGCCGGGGGGGCCCTGGCAGAGCCCCCTGCCCGCTCCAGCCCCGCTCCCCCCCCAGCCCCCCCGGCACCGGCTCCGACATCACCACAGGGATCCTTCCAGGGATGTTTATTGGGGAGGGGGTCCCAACATGGGTGCAGGGGGTCGGGGGCTGCAGGCCCAGGGAACCCCCCGTGTCCCCTCCCACAGTACAGACATGCAGGGATTTATAAAAGGGGGGTTGGGGGGGTGCCCTGCTCAGCCACCATCTGCCCGAGGGACAAATAAAAAAAACACAGCCAGGGCCCAGGGTCACGGAAAACCGTCGTCATCATCCTCTGCCATCTCCTTGGCGAACTCCAGGTCCTGCTGCTCACGCTCCCGGCGCTCCTGGAAGGCAGAGTGTTGGTGGCAGGTGGGGACAGGAGCCACCTCCTTCCCGTGGCCGCAGGGACCCGGGTGAGATCTCACCTCTGCAGATTCCAAGTCCTTGTTGTACGATTTGGGTGGGAACCTCATGGCCTGGAGAAAGGGAGGAGGAGGAGCTCTGAGTTGAGCCAGCCTGGGGCTGTGTCCTGCTGTCCCCAGGACTGTCCCCTGCCCCCGGGGACGTGGGGCCAGGCCGTGCTCACCTTCACGGACATGTTGTGGATGTCGAGGCAGAAGGAGATGCGCTGGTGGAAGGCCAGCTGGGGCTCCCGTGTGGAGTAGATGTCGATCATCTCCTTGGACTGCACGTAGCCCTTCTCGTGGTTGATGCTGGCCTCGATCACGCCGTCCCGGATGGCCTGTGGGCAGGGGACAGGGCATGGCGTGTCCCCCAGGGTCGGGATGCGGTGCAGGGAGTGCCCCCAGCTCTCCTTGGAGAGGCCTCAAGCGGGACGTGGTGGTGCCGCAGGGAGGGGAGCGTGGGGGGTCAGGGCAGAGCTGGGGGGGCTGTGGGCACCCTGGGGACCCCCCTGCTGGTACCTTGGCCACGATGAACTCGGCATCCTCTGGGCTGTCCAGCTGCAGCTTCTGGGCGATGTCAGCCAGGGAGATGCGGGAGTAGGAGAGGCTGATCATCCGGACACCTGCAGGGACAGCGGGATTCAGCCCCCCGGGACCACAGCACAGCCTGGGGGGGCCCCAAACACCCCCCTACCTGTCTTGATGACGTTGTGCCTCAGCCGGATGATGAGGGTGTAGGTGCCATCTGCCTGGAACTTGTCCCCAAACTGGTCAAGGACTTGGTTGAACTTGGCCAGGTTCCCCGTCCTGACGGCTGGAGGGGAGAAGGTGGGAATGGGGGAAGGAGAAAGGCCAGAGAACATGAGGCAGGGCTGACTCCCTTCCTCCTCCTCTTCCTCCTCCTCCTTCCCAAGTGGCATCTGCATCTGAGTCCCACCAAGGAGAGAGAAGAGAACTCCCATTGGGTGCCTTCCCACTCAGGGTGTTCCATGGCTTTATGGGACAGGGAGGGGCAGCAGGCCATACCCTGGGTCAGCAGGAAATAGGGCATGAGCGAGCGCTTGAGCGAGGGCTGCCGGAACTGCAGCCTGTCCGGGATCTCCCCGAGCAGCAGCTCCACCACGATGAGCAGCTTGTGCACCTGGGGTAGGACGAGACGCTGGGTGAGTCCCTGTGGGGCCCGAAACCATCCCTGTCCCTGTGGGACCCAACCCCAGCAAGTCCCGAACCCATTCCCATCCCTGTGGGGCCCGGCAGGTCCCAGATCTGTCCCTGGGAAGTTCCAGACCTGGGAGGTCCCTGCAGGGCCCAAAACTCCGGTCGGTCCCAAAGCTGTCCCCGTGGGGCTTGATAACACTGGGAAGTCCCAACCCCAGGAAGTCCCAAACCTGAGGGGTCCCAACCCCATCCCCAGCCCCGAGGGGGTTGCCACGCTGTCCCCCCTCACCGTCTGCTTGAAGCCCACGGCCGTGTGCTGCGGGGCCTTGCGCAGGGCGTTGGTCATGGTCCGCCGCGCCTCCGAGTATTCCAGCTGGATGGCCTTGATCCGCCCTGCGCCCACACGGGGCGGGTGGGGAAAGCCACCCCAGTGAATCCAACCCGACCCGCATGCACGGGGCTCCAAATCCTGCCTGGAAGCCCCACCTCCAGCTGCTCAAAGGGGTTTCCAGGGAAGCGGAGCCGGGAGGGTGGCTCCCCTGGGCGGGACACGCTCACCTGTGTAGTACAGGTACCGGGCCCACTCGTTGTTGTTGGCCTGCTCGGGGAACACGGATTTAGAGACGAGCTTCTCGGCCTGGTCGTAGAGGTTGTAGTGGAGGTAATTCCTCAGGAGCAGGTTGAGCAGCGTGGCCTGGCCGTCGGCGTCGTGGCGCAGCGTGGCCGTGCGGAGCCGCGCGTGCAGGAAGCTGTGGGGAGTCAGGGAGAGAACATGGAGGGGGGACACACACCGAGCTCAGGGACAGCCCACCCTGCAGGGCCCACCCCACCTCACCTCCGGACCACGTCGAGCTTGTTCAGGAACTCGTAGATCCGGGAGTGGTAATAGTAGCACTTGGCCACCACCAGGTCCAGGGCCCGGCGGTTCTGGGAGCTGATCTTCTGCATCAGGTCGTCGGACACTTTCTGAGCCTGCGGGAGGGGGAGGGAGGTCAGAGCAGGGGGGGTGGTCCTGGGAGGGGGCAGAGACCACCCCGGGCCGTGGGGTGGCCTCTCAACATCCCTGAGATGAGGGCACAGTGTGGGGCAGGGCCAGGTGGTCCCTGAGGCTCCCGGGGAGCAGAACAGCAGGATCAGCTCGGGGGGGTCTCACCTCGGGGTATCTCTTGCTGTTCATCAGGTAGATGACAAGCAGCAGCTGCAGGTAGGTCTCCACCTCCGGCAGGAGAGGGGCTGAGGCCGCTTTCCCCGTCCGCGGGCGGAACTGCAGCTCAGCTTCTGTGTCCATGGACTGAGGGGACAGAGATGTGCTGGATCCCCGTCAGGATGTGACAGGAGACAGCCCAGGCTGCTCTGATGACAGTCCCATCCCTGCCCAGGGCTGCAGTGTCCTGTCCCTGCTCACATGTGCTCCTGAGCAGCTGGGCTGTGTGTCCCCAGTGCCCCCAAGCTGTCAGTGTGAAGCCATCCCCCTTATTCTGTCACTGCAGGCCCTTGTAAATAGTTTCTCCCCATTTTTCCTGTTGGCTCCTTTTGGTACTGGAAGGCCAAATTTAAATCATCCCTAAGCCTTGTCTTCTCCAGGCTGAATTACCCCCATTCTCCCAGCCTGCCCTCAGAGCAGAGGTGCCCCATCCCTCTGATCATCTTGGTGCCTCCTCACTCCAACAGCTCCCCACCCTTCCACACTGGGACCCCCGAGCTGGGGGCAGCACTGGGGGCAGGTGTCCTCTCCCTCCCCTGCCTGTACCTCCTCCAGGAAGCTGAGCAGGAAGTCCCTGAGGGTGCAGTTGGAGGTGAAGAAGCCGTGGATGGCCTTGTGCAGCACGTTGGGGTTGAGGCGGCGGGAGGTGGAGGGCAGAGCCCGCAGGGCCCGCAGGACGTAGCGCGGCTCCTTCCCCGACACCGCCTTCTCCAGCTGCTTCACGTGCTCCTTGATGTCTGTGAGGGGGCACACGGACACCCCTCACCCCAAATCCTCTGCCAGGGGCACCCCAGGGCTATCCCCTCCCATTCTACTGCCCTGGGGCCTCGGTGTCCCCGGTGACCTGAGCAGGCCCTGCTCGGAGCAGGGGGCTGGGGAGACCCTCCCAGAGCCTTCTCCCTCCTCCCTAAGGGCTCCAGCCCCTCTCTGCACCCCCGCGGGGTCCCACCGCATCAGGGCAGCAGCGCCCCTGCCCCTCGCAGCCTGTCCTCCCAGGGATCTCCACCAAACACCTCTCCCTCTGCCTTTCCTTCACAGAACCCCTCCCAAGCCCCCTTGCACACAGTGACCCTCCCCAAAAATACACCTCAATTTCTTTTTTCTCACAGTGACACCCCCCCCCGGCCAAACCCACCTCCCTTTCCCACGTGGTACCTCAAAACTCCCCCTTCCCCAAAGTGACCCCCCCTAAAACTCACCTCCCAGCTCCCTTTCCCTCAGGGCCGCCCCCCAACTCCCTTCTCCACACCGATCCCCCCCATTTCCCTCCCTCAACACCCTTTCCAGCCCCCCCTCCACTGAGACCCCCCCCTAAAACCCCTCCAGAGCTCCCGTAGGCCCCAACCCCCTTCTCCCAAAACCCCCTCTCTCAGGCCCACTCCCAGATGTCCCTCCGAGCTGTCCCCCCTCCCTCCCTCTCCCCCAGTCCCCCCTCAGACCCCCCATCACAGCGACACCCCCCCCCCCCTCACCCTCCAGCGTGATCGCGTCCAGCTCCCTCTGCGGCTGCCGCTCTCCCGCCGCCTCGGGGGCCGCCGGGGCCGCCTCCTCGTGCATCTCGACGTCGGGGGGCGCGGGCGGGGGTCCCTCGGGGGGTGGCTTGGCCTTGTCGCCGCGGCGGCGGGGCCCGTCCTGCTTCATGGCGTGACACTGCACAACGGGCCGCCAGGCGCGGCCGGCCGAGCGCCGAGCGCCCCGCCGCGATCGGCTCCTCCCGCCCGCCGCTCGGGCCTTTCCGCCGCCGCTCGGGGAGTCCCGCCGAGCACGCTCGGGAGGTTCCGTAAAGCTTTTCGGGTGTTTCCGGACGCCGCTTCTCGGCTCCTCCCGCCGCCGCCGCTCGGGAGGTTCCGTAAAGCTTTTCGTGTGTTTCCGCGGGGCTGTGCCCGCCCGCTTGGGGGCGCAGGCGCTGGGGAGAAGCGCGAGGTGCCGTGAGGGGCCGGGAGCGGGAGCGGGATCCTGTGAGGGGTCCCGTGAGGGGCCGGGAATCCTGTGAGGGACCGGGACTGGGGATCCTGTGGGGGGTCCCGTGAAGGGTCCCGTGAGGGACCGGGGGTCTTGCGAGAGGTCCTGCAAGGGGTCCCGTGAGGGGCCAGGACCAGGACCGGGAGTCCCGTGAGGGGTCCTGTGAGAGATCAGGACCGGGAACCCTGTGAGCGGTCCCGTGAGGGACTGGGAATCCTGTGAGCGGTCCCGTGAGGGACTGGGAATCCTGTGAGGAATTTTGTGAGGGATCCTGTGAGGGATCCCCTGAGGGATCCTGTGAGGGGTCCTGTGAGGGACCGGGGGTCTTGTGAGAGGTCCTGCAAAGGGTCCCGTGAGGGGCCAGGACCGGGACCGGGAGTTCTGTGAGGGTCTCGTGAGGGACCGGGAATCCTGTGAGGGATCCCCTGAGGGGTCCTGTGAGGGACTGGGAATCCTGTGAGGAATCCTATGAGGGATCCCCTGAGGAATTCTGTGAGGGGTCCCGTGAGGGACCGGGGATCCTGTGAGGGGTCCTGTGAGGGGTCCCATGAGGGGCCAGGACCAGGACCGGGAGTCCCGTGAGGGGTCTCATGAGGGATCGGGACCGGAGATCCTGTGAGCGGTCCCGTGAGGAGCCAGGCTGGGATCGGGACCGGGAGAGGGAGGCCCAGCTAAGTGCCCTATTTCTGTGACAGCCTCACTCCCAAGGTTGTCAGGTGTGCTGTGGGACAGAAAACATACGGAAAGAAAGAAGTTGCCTTCCAGAACACCAGGTTGCTCAGCAAGTAGCTCCTCTTTATTTATAAAGTGATAATGAGAGTATTTAAATTGTATCTGAAGCACTGCCCCGTGTCCCTGGAGCAGCTCAGGGGCAATGACAGTGTTGGGACCAGGGAAGGGGCGATGAAACCCCTGGGATTGCTCCACCTTTGTGCCACCAGCAGCTCATGGAGCCGCCCGGGACCCACAGGGGACCAGGGTAAGTGGGTCACTGCAGGTCTTTTCCTTTGCATTTTTTCCCCCTTTTCCCTTTGCATTCCCTTTCCCTTTTCATTCCCTTGCCCTTGGCATTCCCTTGCCCTGCCCTTTCCTGTTCATTAGTTGCAGAAGCAGCAGTGTTTTTAGGGAAGCAGGATGACATGAGGCACAGCAGCCAGGCCTGTGGTTATTTCAGCTGGTGGATTTTCCAGTTGTCCCTCTGCTTTCAACAGGGAACAGCGAGAGAAATCCACTTTGACATCCAGCCCTTTGCATCCATAATGAGGTTTCTTGCCTTGAGTTTGCTTTTCCCAGCCAAAGCAGCTTTGAGCATTAACAAGGATGAAACTGGGGGAGAGAAGTGGCTCATGGGCAGAGATTTCCCAGCACCTTGTGGAAGGGTTCCCTGGGCAGGGCCAGGTGCCTATTTGGGGCCACTGAGGAGGCAGAGGATGTACAGGGCCACGTACAGGGCGGCCATGACCTCAAAGGGATGTTCCATGGGCACAGCTGATCCATCTTCCTGGAGCTTCACTCTGCTCAGCTCCACCAGGGCCATGGTCAAGCTCTGATCCTCCGGCCGTGGGAAGGAGAGCAGCCTGGCATCCACATGGAAAGGCTTCTCCAGCTCGTGCTCCAGGAGTTTTTCAACCTTCACAGCAACAACAAAAAAGTCAAATTCGTGTTTTAACAAGCTGTCAAATTGTGATGTCATCATGGACATGGTGCTTCATACCCCCTGTTATCCCTTCAAACGAGCCAAGTGTGATGTGGGTACTCACCAGCTTCAGCTGCTGGGACACAATCTTCCTTTCCAAGGATTCCAGAAGCAGCAGCACCTGATCATCCAGTAGCTCTGCAGAATTAAACCAGCTCTGATCAAAGGTTTGAGATAGTGGGTGGGATGGGAAGGGTGAGCAGGATGAGAAGGGTGATCATTTAGAGAGGCAGCTTCCACTTGGGAAGGAAGAGGAGCAGGAGCAGGATGGGATGGTAGGACTGGGAGTCAGCTCTGCCTCAATTTCCCCACTAAAGACCCAAAGCCTCACCATCCAAAGCATCGAGGGTGTAGGTTATTCCCTCTGCCAGCTGAAGACGATGATCTCTTGGAGAATTCTCTAAGGTGCTGAACAGGTCTTTTAAGTCTGGGCTTTCCGTTTTCAGCTCACAACCATCAATTCCTGCAAAAAGATCTTCCATCTGTGTGGAAAAGGGAAAAGAAAGGTCAGGATTTGAGGCCAGAGGCAGCTGCTAGTCCAGAGCAGACAGATGTGCTGAGGGAGGGAATTTTGGATGGAGTGTTGTGGCACAGGTGCCTTGTGGGGCAAGAGGTGTGGTCGTGGATGTCTCTGTGTTTGTAAATCCTGGCAGTAAGAGAACCTTTCCTTACCTTCTGTCTGAGCTCTTGAAAGAGGTTCCTGTCTCTCATCACAGCTGTGATGGTCTTTAGGAACATGACCTGCAGGTCAGAAGACAGCTTGGAGAAAACCCCATAGTGTTGTACAGCTTCTCTCACCACTTCTGAGGGACCTGAAAACCAGAAAGAGTCCAAAGATGTCACTACTGAATTAGGAGTTCAGTGGCAGCCCTAAACTGAGAGTGTAAAACACTGGTGTGCATATTTTGGAAGCAAGATGGAATTTGGGCAAGTATCATGTCTTTGGGAACACAACACTCTTGGTGGTTTGTTTTGTCCTGGGAAATTCCACCTCACCCAAACCAGGTAAAGGTTTCACAAGTGGAAGCAGAAAAATACTTTGCTTACCATCATCTTCATAACGTTCAAGTACACCAGAACATTGTATGAAAAATCCCAGTCCTGCAACGGGATAAAAAGGACATTTATGGTGTTTTTCCCAGCCTTCCCACTGAAGGTCACCCTCCCTGTTTTCTCCCTGGCTCTTTTCTTCTAAACATGAAAAAGGACCAAAAAAAACCTAAACTCTTCTGTCTGTGCCATTTGTCATCTGGAGCTCTGCAGCTCCCCAAAGATAGAGCAGAGAGTTCCAGGGTCCCTCTTGCCCTCCCCAAACTGCTCCTTTCCCACACAGAGCCTTGACATTCCATGGTGGTGGACATTCCAACTTTCCCTAGGTGGTTTCTGTCCCTCCCACTGCCTCCATCTCCTTGCCAATGAGCTGATGGTGGCTGTGGGGCTGAGTGATACTCCAGAAAATGTTCTTCCTCTTCCACACTATTTCCCAAATGGAGTAGTTGGTAATTCCTGGAAGTTACTTACTCCATTCTCCCTTGTAAATGTACATCTCGATGGCCCTGAAGGCCAGGGTGCAGCCCTTGGGGATGACTATGCTTTGTCTGTTCTCTGTGGTGCCCTGGTGGAGAAAAACAACCTGTTAGAGCACCTGGATGAAGGTGCTGGGGAAGGACCGACACCTGAGCCTGGAGAGAAACCAAACCTTTGCAGAGAACTTGGCGTAAATCCTGGCCAGGAAGGCCCCGTGTGCCTTGGTGGACTCCCTGTAGATGGTCTCCTCTGAGGCTTCCAGGGTTTCATAAACCAAGAACAATTTGATCTTTGTCCTCTGGAGCTCCTGGATGAAGGAGTGATCCATGTTGATTTTTCTAAAAGACAAGAAGGGTGGGAAGGGGCTAGAGCACAAGTCATTTGAGGAGGGGCTGAGAGAGCTGGGGGGGCTCAGCCTGGGGCAAAGGAGGCTTAGAGGGGATGTTCTGGCTCCAAGCCCCACCCAGCCCAGCCCAGTTAGTGGGAATTCACTGTCTAAGGCCTAAATCTTGTTTTTTTGAACACCCCCTGTGTGACCCAGCATGGCCTGGGTGGGGATGGCCAGAGCCTGTTTGCTGCCTTTGTCCTGCCTTACCTTTTTTGTCTCAGGGCCTCCAGTAAGCCCATGGATATGGTCTTGGTCTCAGGCTTGATGGAAAACTCCTGGGACACGGAGCCACCTCCCTTCAGCTCCACATTTGCAGGATCAACACTAAGGCTGAGACACCCATCAACTTGGTCAGTGGTGACCTTTGTGAGAGTGAATTGACTGGAAGCTGGACCTTCTCCCGAGGGATGGAGGGACTCTGAAATGATTCCATGCATTTGCTTCAGCAGGACTGCACAGACCCAGCACTGTAAGTATTTCACCCACAGGAAAGCTGGGACGTGGGACAGTTCAGCCATGACCCCAGTGACCCCAAAACATTATCTGTGGAATTTGTGAACTTCAGGTTGACATATCTGGGCTTTACCTGTGCTTTTCCCATCATCTCCAGGCAGCAGCACATCGTGCAGTGTGAACCCTGTGCGCTGGTAGTAGGGACCTTGGTGGAACACGGTTTTTCTTTTTTTTTTTTCTACCAGAAGGCAGGAGGGTCTGAAGTGCTCGTGGTCTGCAATGCTCTCCACAGGGACCAGTTCTTCGTTTGGATCCATTTGACTTACAACGTATCTGGTGACTTTTTTAAACATCCTGCTGGGTGTGGGTGAAGTTTTGCAGCCAAGTGGATTTGTGCCTTGGGAAAGGGGCAAGAGAAATTCAGCCAAATTACCTGAAATGAGTAACAAAATGTTATTTGAGTGATTAACAATTTTTGTAATCATGACCTAAATACACCCCACTGTCTAAGGACACAGCTTTCTGAGGGTTGTTTTAGGGAGAGTTTGGAGAGGAAGCAGCAGGAGCTGTGGGTTGTTTGGACTCGTTCCCCTTTGCTGATGAAGCCCAGTCACGGTGCAGACAGAGCCCAGCTCGCAGGCTCTGAGGGTGCAGATTTTGGGGGCAAATCTCCCACAAAATATAAAGCAATCAACCCAGCCCAGCCCAGCCCCCTGCACACAGCCTGGAGCTCAGCTGCTTTTTGAGAGCCAGAAACAAATTCCGGTTTCCTGATGTAGCTTGTTTTTCACGAAAAAAAATTTCAGTTTCACTTTTCTGGTGTGTTGAGGGAGGGAAAGGCAGCACTTGCAGGACTCTTTGCCTTGGAAAGCACTTAACAGACGGCTTCCCCCAAGCCTCTGCCACAGCCAAAGCTCTGGAATAAGGCACTTGCCTGTTTGGTGGATGCCTCTCGTGGATCAGGAGCCTGGGGGGATGTGAGCCCTGCAGGGCAGCAGGACTGGGGAAGAAGTCTCTGGCTTCCCTTCTGCTCAGAGGGCAGGAAGGTTCTGCTAAATGAGGGAGCTGTGAGTTGGCACAAGAAGCTGAAAGCAGCACAAACACAAAGAGTAAAGTGATTTCCCTTACCTTGCTAATGGGGAGGGGGCTCCCTGAAGCAACTCCTGGGGCAGACCCAGTCTGTGCAGGAGGATCCCTGGCTGTTCACATCAGCTTATCCCAACTCCCTCTCAGATGCGAGCGATTTCCTGACCTCTTCACCATTGTTAACTCCACTTAACTATTGCTTAACTCTTCCTCTAAAGGGCTTTGGTGATTGGGCAGAGTCAGAACGTTGGAAACTTTGTACAAAGACTGTGAGTCACTGGAACTTCTACAGATGGAGCAGATGAAAACCCGCCCACCCCTGCAGGACCTGAGGGGAGCTGGGCCTGCAGGGGTTACACCATGTCTGTGTTTGGGGTGTGATGCTTTGGGACCCCTTCCTGCCTTTCACTGCAGCACAGGATTTCTTGGGGCTGGAGTTCAGGTGGCAGATAGGAAGTAAAAAGCCAAGTGTGGTTATCAGTGACTGGTTAGCAGCTGTGGAATCATAAATCGTATTTTGCATAAATCTGGGTGGAAAATAAATCCCCGTTAAGACGTGGCCTGCAGATCTTGCCTCAGTCTGTGCTCTCTTTTGCAGCCTGAGTCGCGTGGACTGCCCCTGATCCCTGCAGAGCCTTGAGCATCTCATCTAGGGAGGCCCTTCTGCCAGTGCATGGCAAAAGGTTTGTGTTAGTAATTCTTTGCCTCCCTGTCTCGTTGTCTCCATGGGGTAGGAGTGCATTATGAAGTGGCAAAATGTGCCCCTATTTCTGTGACAGCCTCACTCCCAAGGTTGTCAGGTGTGCTGTGGGACCGAAAACGCACGGAAAGAAAGAAGTTGCCTTCCAGAACACCGGGTTGCTCAGCAAGTAGCTCCTCTTTATTTATAAAGTGATAATGAGAGTATTTAAGTTGCATCTGAAGCCCTGCCCCGTGTCCCTGGAGCAGCCCAGGGGCGATGGCAGCGCTGGGACCAGGGAAGGGGCGGTGAAACCCCTGGGACTGCCCCACCTTTGTGCCACCAGCAGCTCACAGAGCCCCCCTGGGACCCACAGGGGGGACAAGGGCAAGTGGGTCACTGCAGGTCTTTGGCTTTTGTTTCCTTTGCATTTTTTTGTCCCTTTTCCCTTTGTATTTCCTTTCCCTTTGTATTCCCTTGGCATTCCCTTGCCCTGCCCTTTCCTGTTCATTAGTTGCAGAAGCAGCAGTGTTTTTAGGGAAGCAGGATGACATGAGGCACAGCAGCCAGGCCTGTGGTTATTTCAGCTGGTGGATTTTCCACTTGTCCCTCTGCTTTCAACAGGGAACAGCCAGAGAAATCCACTTTGACATCCAGCCTTTTGCATCCATAATGAAGTTTCCTGCCTTGAGTTTGCTTTTCCCAGCCAAAGCAGCTTTGAGCATTAACAAGGATGAAACTGGGGGAGAGAAGTGGCTCAGAGATTTCCCAGCACCTTGGGGAGGGTTTCCCTGGGCAGGGCCAGGTGCCTATTTGGGGCCACTGAGGAGGCAGAGGATGTACAGGGCCACGTACAGGGCGGCCATGACCTCAAAGGGATGTTCCATGGGCACAGCTGATCCATCTTCCTGGAGCTTCACTCTGCTCAGCTCCACCAGGGCCATGGTCAAGCTCTGATCCTCCCGCCGTGGGAAGGAGAGCAGCCTGGCATCCACATGGAAAGGCTTATTCTGCTTCATCTGATCGTGTTTCACGAGTTTTTCAACCTTCACAGCAACAGCAAAAAAAGGCAAATTGGTGTTTTAACAAGCTGTCAAATTTTGATGTCATCATGGACATGATGCTTTAATTAAAATACCCCCCTTATCCCTTCAAATGAGCCAAGTGTGATGTGGGTACTCACCAGCTTCAGCTGCTGGGACACAATCTTCCTTTCCAAGGATTCCAGCAGCAGCAGCACCTGATCATCCAGTAGCTCTGCAGAATTAAACCAGCTCTGATCAAAAACCTGCCACCAAGGGGTTTGAGATAGTGGGTGGGATGGGAAGGGTGAGCAGGATGAGAAGGGTGATCATTTAGAGAGGCAGCTTCCACTTGGGAAGGAAGAGGAGCAGGAGCAGGATGGGATGGTAGGACTGGGAGTCAGCTCTGCCTCAATTTCCCCACTAAAGACCCAAAGCCTCACCAGCCAAAGCATCGAGGGTGTAGGTTATTCCCTTTACCAGCTGACAACAATCTCTTGGAGAATTCTCTAAGGTGCTGAACAGGTCTTTTAAGTCTGGGCTTTCTGTTGTCAGCTCACAGCCATCAGTTTTCTCAAGAAATCTTTCCATCTGTGTGGAAAAGGGAAAAGAAAGGTCAGGATTTGAGGCCAGAGGCAGCTGCTAGTCCAGAGCAGACAGATGTGCTGAGGGAGGGAATTTTGGATGGAGTGTTGTGGCACAGGTGCCTTGTGGGGCAAGAGGTGAGATCATGGATGTCTCTGTGTTTGTAAATCCTGGCAGTAAGAGAACCTTTCCTTACCTTCTGTCTGAGCTCTTGAAAGAGGTTCCTGTCCCTCATCACAGCTGTGATGGTCTTTAGGAACATGACCTGCAGGTCAGAAGACAGCTTGGAGAAAACCCCATAGTATTCTTTAACTTCTGTGTCCACCTCGTCTGGTTTTGGTATTAGGAAATCAAACAGTCCGAAACCTGAAAACCAGAAAGAATCCAAAGATGTCACTACTGAACTAGGAGTTCAGTGGCAGCCCTAAACTGAGAGTGTGAAACACTGGTGTGCATATTTTGGAAGCAAGATGGAATTTGGGCAAGTATCATTTCTCGGGGAACAGGCAAACACATCGCTCTTGGGGGTTTGTTTTATCCTGGGAGATTCCATCTTTTTCAAACCAGGTAAAAACTGTGCAAGTGGAAGCAGAAAAATACTTTGCTTACCAGCCCTAAGAACTCTAGTTGCATAAGAACCTTCTTCTTTAAAATAAGCCAGTCCTGCAACAGGATAAAAAGGACATTTATGGTGTTTTTCCCAGCCTTCCCACTGAAGGTCACCCTCCCTGTTTTCTCCCTGGCTCTTTTCTTCTAAACACGAAAAAGGACCAAACCAAACTCTGCTGTCTGTGCCATTTACCACCAGGAGCTCTGCAGCTCCCCAAAGATAGAGCGGAGAGTTCCAGGGTCCCTCTTGCCCTCCCCAAACTGCTCCTTTCCCACACAGAGCCTTGACATTCCATGGGTTGTACAACCTTCCCCTGGTGGTTTCTGTCCCTCCCACTGCCTCCATCTCCTTGCCAATGAGCTGATGGTGGCTGTGGGGCTGAGTGATACTCCAGAAAATGTTCTTCCTCTTCCACACTATTTCCCAAATGGAGTAGTTGGTAATTCCTGGAAGTTACTTACTCCATTCTCCCTTGTAAATGTACATCTCGATGGCCCTGAAGGCCAGGGTGCAGCCCTTGGGGATGACTATGCTTTGTCTGTTCTCTGTGGTGCCCTGGTGGAGAAAAACAACCTGTTAGAGCACCTGGATGAAGGTGCTGGGGAAGGACCGACACCTGAGCCTGGAGAGAAACCAAACCTTTCCAGAGAGCTTGGCGTAAATCCTGGCCAGGAAGCTCCCATATCCCTTGGTGGACTCCGTGTAGGTGACCTCCTCTGAGGCTTCCAGGGTTTCATAAACCAAGAACAAATCGATGCCTCTGGCCTGGAGCTGCTGGATGAAGGAGTGATCCATGTTGATTTTTCTAAAAGACAAGAAGGATGGGAAGGGGCTGAGCACAATCATTTGAGGAGGGGCTGAGAGAGCTGGGGGGGCTCAGCCTGGGGCGAAGGAGGCTCCGAGGGGACATTCCGGCTCCAAGCCCCACCCAGCCCAGCCCAGTTAGTGGGAATTCACTGTCTAAGGCCTAAATCTTGTTTTTTTGAACACCCCCTGTGTGACCCATCATGACTTGGGTAGGGATGGCCAGAGCCTGTTTGCTGCCTTTGTCCTGCCTTACCTTCTTTGTCTCAGGGCCTCCAGTGAGCCCATGGATATGGTCTTCTTCTGCATCTTGATGGAAAACTCCTGGGACACGGAGCCACCTCCTTTCAAGTTCACTTTTGCAGAGTCAACATTAAGCTTGAGATTCCCATCGACTTTGGCACCAGTGACCTTTGTGAGAGTGAACTGACTGGAAGCTGGACCATCTCCCGAGGGAAAGAGGGACTCTGAAATGATTCCATGCATTTGCTTCAGCAGGACTGCACAGACCCAGCACTGTAAGTATTTCACCCACAGGAAAGCTGGGACGTGGGACAGTTCAGCCATGACCCCAGTGACCCCAAAACATTATCTGTGGATTTTGTGAACTTTGGGTTGAGATATTTGTGTGATATTTGTGACATACCTTTGCTTTCCTTTTCATCTTCAGGCAGCAGCACACTGCCCAGACTAAACCTTGTACAAGCGAAGTAGGGACGTGAGCGGAATATGGTTTTTTGTTTTTCTTTTTTAATCAGAAGGCAGGAGAGTCTGAAGTGCTCGTGGTCTGCCAGGCTCTCCACAGGGGCCAGTTCTTCGTTTGGATCCATTTGACTTACAACGTATCTGGTGACTTTTTTAAACATCCTGCTGGGTGTGGGTGAAGTTTTGCAGCCAAGTGGATTTGTGCCTTGGGAAAGGGGCAAGAGAAATTCAGCCAAATTACCTGAAATGAGTAACAAAATGTTATTTGAGTGATTAACAATTTTTCAAAATAATGACCTAAATACACGCCACTGTCTAAGGACACAACTTTCTGAGGGTTGTTTTAGGGAGAGTTTGGAGAGGAAGCAGCAGGAGCTGTGGGTTGTTTGGACTTGTCCCCCTTTGCTGATGAAGCCCAGTCACAGTGCAGACAGAGCCCAGCTCGCAGGCTCTGAGGGTGCAGATTTTGGGGGCAAATCTCCCCCAAAATATAAAGCAATCAGCCCAGCCCAGCCCAGCCCAGCCCCCTGCACAAAGCCTGGTGCTCTGCAGGGGAGAGCTGGTGCTTGAGAGCCAGAAATTTGACGCAGCTTGTATTTCACAAAAAATAGTTTCAGTTTCACTTTTCTGGTGTGTTGGGGGAGGGAAAGGCAGGGAATGCCAGACTGGCTTGGGTCATAGGAGACCCTGAAGTCCATCCAGTTCCACCCCCTGCCATGGGCAGGAGCACCTTCCACTGGCCCAGGTTGCTCCAAGCCCCATCCAACCTGGCCTTGGGCACTTCCAGGTCTGGGGCAGCCACAGCTTCTCTGGGCAACCTGTGCCAGGGCCTGCCCACCCTCCCAGGGAGGAATTTCTGCCCAGTGCCCCATCGAACCCTACCCTCTCTCAGGTTAAATCCATCTCCAAGACAAACAGTCCTGTGTGCCCAATTTAAGTAGCACTTGCAGGACTCATTGCCTTGGAAAGCACTTAACAGACGGCTTCCCCCAAGCCTCTGCCACAGCCAAAGCTCTGGAATAAGGCACTTGCCTGTTTGGTGGATGCCTCCCGTGGATCAGGAGCCTGGGAGCTGCTGAGGGGATGTGAGCCCTGCAGGGCAGCAGGACTGGCGAGGTCCCTGCTTTCCCTTCAGCTCAGAGGGCAGGAAGGTTCTGCTAAATAAGGGAGCTGTGAGTTGGCACAAGAAGCTGGAAGCAGCACAAATCCAAAGAGCAAAGTGATCTCCCTTACCTTGCTAACGGGGAGGGGCCTCCCTGAAGCAATCCCTGCTGGAGCAGATGCACAGCTGGATCCCTGGCTGTTCACTGCAATTTATCCGCTGTCGTTCTCAGCTTTGAAATCACTGGCGGAATTTCCTCCTCAGTAATGTTTTATTTTTACACAATAGCCACTGCATAACTCCTCCTCTGAAAGGCTTGAGTGATTGAGTGGAGTCTCTTAAATGGGTTGTGTGTAACTCAAAAACTTCTACAGTGCAGTGGGTTTGACCTTGCCCGGATTCCAAATACCCACTGACAGCTTCTACGTTCCCCTCTCCTCCCCCCTCTGCAATTCCACACAGGAGAGAAGTTAAAAAAAACCAACCTGGGATAGTGGAAGGTGTCCCTGTCATTGGCAAAGGGTGGGACTGGATGATCTTTGAGGTCCCTCCCAACCCAAACCATTCCACGATTCATTTGCCATTCTTGTTTCACAGCAAAACCCCTCCACGTGAAAATTCCAGGCCTCAAAACACAAGTTTTTTACCTGAATACTTAACTTTATTAGTCTCTCTTAGAACACTGTACAAAGGAGTAATAAAAATATTCACACTTTATTTTAGAAAGTTCTCTACTTGAGACTCCTGTATCCACAGCAAAAAGAAGGGCTACTGGGAAAAAAAACCAAAACAACCCTAAAACTTTGTACAGAACATTCCTTTAAAAAAACCCTCCCAATTAATTCAGCTCATTAAACCAATCCAGGGAGGATACAGATACACCAACACTCACATGCTTAAAAGCTATTATAGGCAATGATAAAGCAACATAAGTTACAATGAGGAATATTAATGTGTTAACCCACTGCTGTCCCCTCCTCGAGGGCCAGTACCGAGCTTCTAAAAACAACCCAAAATTCAAACATAAAAATTACTCGGGAAATGAAGTAGCCCTAAATCTTGTTTATTTTAAAGGCTTTTTCCTGCGAAGGTCTGGACTCTTTGCCACCCTGGTAGCTCTGTTAAATGAATCCCAAGACAGGATCCCTAATTCTTGGAGCATCAGGCTGGGAGGACTTGCTGGTTTTCCCACTGTCCTGGAGCAGGGACTGCTGTACCCTGTGGATACGTGCGTGGTGCTGACAGTGGCTTAGGAGGCTTTGCCCACTGCAAGGCTGCTGCCAGTTCCTGAGAAGGGTTCCAGGCTTTCCAAAGCTTTTCTCTTTCCTTGCAGAACCAAAGAGAAAAGCTGCTGAAGTACCTGCTGGCCAGGAATCGTTTCTCCATCGCAGGGTGGAGCCCACCTCGATCTCTCCAGGTAGGTTTTGTCCTGCTTATGACACAGGACAAGTTTCATAGGAAAATCCACCAGATCAGAATCTCATCTAAATGTGATCAGAATCTGTTTCAAATCAGCAATGGTCACCGATCTCCTCCACGCAGGTACCTGGGGAAAACTCCCCTTTAAAAGGAGTTCTGCTCACATTTGGGTTCTCCACCTAAAATGTGGCTTCATCCCTGATCTGTCACCTCTAAGGACACGCCTGACAACCCCTCAGCCTGCCCATGCTGTCCTTTCACTTCAGATTCTCTCAGGTACCTCTAAAAATGGTGGTTTAATTACAATTAATTTATTGCTTTTCTATTTTTGATTAATCCTGATACCTACCCTTAAGTTGGGATCTTAAGGGAGATTCTACCAGGTTTGTAATTGATCAAATACTTATTAATCATATGTAGACACTTTACATGACACAATACAACAAGAAATCTTTCTTCAACTCACTTCTTTCCATATTTCTCCTGTTTCTATTTATGTTTCCCTTGATTGGACTAAGTAACTCCAAGCTAACTGCACTTATTCTATGGAAAAATGATGCCTGTGTTGTAAAGAGTCTCACTGTCACATAACCCCTGGGTAGGCTGTTTTTAATCATTTGTGTGAAGGAGAGAAATCACAAAATTTTACTTTTGCTGTTGGGCAAAGCCTTAATCATAAATTTCGGACTTCAGGCTTTAAAACCTGCTTGTTTGAGAAGTTCATAACCCAATTCTGGTTCACAGCTGTGTTTAATTTAACAAAACAAGAGTCAGATGTCCTCAGTGTCAGTGACCAGCACGAGTGCTCAGACTTTCAGCTCTTGCAGTGCCTTCAGGGAAGGCTGTGGGAATTGCTGGATCTCATCAGGAAGAGCTGATCCCTTTCAATTTAGAATTATTCTAAAATTATCAAACCTGCCTTAAAAAAAAAAAAAAAAAGCCATTTCTTCCCTTGTCATCTACCAGAACAATTCATTCTCTTCCCTCTGGAGATGGAAGTGGTGCCTGGGCAGACACTGGGGGTCTGTTCAGCACCCACCAGTGTTTTGGGTACAGCCTCAGCCACCCCTGCCAGGACCTGCCCACCACAGGGATCCTGCTCATTTCTGTGCCATTTCCAAGCTGATTGATGCAACATCTCTATTTTGATAACAATTATCATTGTCTAGTAGCTTAAAGAGCCGATTAGGGTAGAGAGTACCTTAACTAAAGCAGCAGTCCTTATGTCCTGGGGGTTACATTTAAGGTTTCACCTCCCCATCAGGGAAATTGCATGTCTGTCAACGCCCTGGGGTCTCTTTTTCTCTTTCTACCTTCTTGAAAACATCCTTTTCACTTCTATTTCCACTTTTCAAACATATTAGGGAGTCATTCTCCCTGCATTCCAGCAGCCCTCTGAGGCACACTGAATGTTTTCCCTTCCCCACAACAGTCCCATAGGAAGTCTGAGGGAGAGAAGTGAAGCAGCTTCCCTAAAATTATGCACAGAGCAACAGATTTCAGGTGCAAACCTGAAATTCCCCAATCCATATCCTATGCTCAGACCACACAACAACTCAACACGCTACTGCAGGAACAAAAAGAGCAGATTTAAAAGGTTTTATCCCATTGTCAGAAAGGTAAGACAATATAAGCACTAAGACAACAAAAATACAGGTTTTCATGGGGTCTCAGGGGAAGCGTGAGGGGAAACATCCCACCTGGAACACAACCCAAAAGAAAATTTTGATTATTTTGAACAGGAAAAAGCTGTCTCAGCCACCTGTTTGAGGTGGTACTTTGAGGGAAAAGGCTCGATTTTGTTCCTCTGTGAAATAATCTGTTATCAGTGACCCACTGAATCCCTCTGCTGGTCAATTCTGCTGCTGCTCCTCATGCAGCCCTTGAGTGTGGAGCTGAGGGGACAGACTTCCAGTTAGGCCAGAAATCCAACCCTCGCTTCCCTCGAGTCCATGGACAACTGGAGAACTGGCAAATCCCAGTCACACAGACTTAACCAAGGAGCTGGACTGAGGAGAAAAATTCCAATTAAAGTCAAGGATGGCTGTGTGCTTGATTAGAGCAATCAGCCCTCCACCTCATTTGGCTTGTACCTGTCCAGTGGGAGCCTCTCTCACACCTCTCCATGTCCATGTCCCTGTCCCAAGGAGCTCAGTGGCATTTTTTGTCAATCATTAAATCATCCACCTCCAGCCCTTGATCCAAATGCCCCCCGAGCCCCCCTGTGCTTAAAAACCAGCAGTGAGGGGGAAGGAGAGGAGTTACCAAGACAGATTTGGGTATAAACTGAAAATAAGGAGCATGATTTGGGATCTATCCACCTCTTCCCTGGACCACATGGATGGTGCTGTAGGAAAGCAGAAGCTTTGTCAAACTGCAGGTTGTTTTTAGGAAAAGAACTTCCCTTCTCAGTGATGTCAAAGACTGCAAAATAAAAGTCTGTCGTTCTCTTCTCCCTCCCACTCCCCCCTGCCTAGAACTGCAACTCAGACCCCAAAACAATCCAGCCCTGGGAAAGTCTGGCTGTATCCCTTTGGATTTCCCCCACGTACTGCTCAAAGCACCACCCAGCTTCAGGAAGGGAAAGGTATTTTAAAGTGCATTTACCACAGCAATAGTACCAGCACTAAAAGCTTTTCCCCTCACCCCTGTCCTTGTTCATTCCATGTCTGGGAAAGATGAGACTCCTCCCAGAATCCGTCCTCGTTGTACCTCCAGGTCTCAGTGGTTCTGCATCTATTGGTGACACCGGGATAAGAGAAATCCGGTGTCGCGTGTCCTGCTCCGCACTAAACTCTACTCTGGAGCTGGTTTGGATTTATTGGGCACGAGGATCCAGCATGCGGAATGTGTCTGTTGGGACCTGCGTTGGAACAGCCGCTCCGAAATCACATCCCAGTCCGTGCGGGGGGAGCAAACAGGGCTGGGGAGAAGGAATTCCCCCCTTTTCCCTGCTCCTCCGCCGCCCGCTCCAGCCACGCCGCTCAGTACTTGTTGATCCCAAAGATCCGGACTCCGTGGAACTGAGGCAGTTTGGGGATCAGCACGCTCATGAGGGAGATGGTGTTGATGATGAAGTGTATCCGGTCGTACTTGGTGTAAAAGCTGGTTAGAAAATACCTGGAAAAGAAGGGTGGGAACAGAGAGGGAGAGGTCAAACTGAGCTGTGGCATTCCACGTGTCTGGAATTCCACTGGCGGGTACTGGGACACGAGGCTGCTGGGCCACCCTGGAATACTCACAGGACGATGGGCATGATGGTGAGGAACTTGCGGGAGGCGGTGAACTGGACTCCGTAATCCATCTGCTCCCAGTGCGTGAGCAGCCGGGCCTTGCCCTGGTCCGGGGTCTCGAAGGGGGTTCCCTTCACGGTGTGCAGGAAGATGTACATGCTCTGCAGGACACACAGCATGAGAGGAGCCCTGCATCCCAGAATCCCAGCCAGGGGAGCGCGCTCTGAGCGTGCAGCCCCGCGCCGTTCCACTAGAGGGATGTGGCGCTGCTGGAAAACCGGGAGCGATATGGAAGCAGGGGAAGGAGAGCCGGGAAAAGGCCGGGGCAGCTCGGCTGCTCCACGTGGGGCCTCTCGCTGGGCTGCTGGGTGTGAGCCAAGGAGGTGGTGGCGAGATTACAGCCCTGGGATCTCTGGGATCGGGAGATTAGCGCCCGCCTGCCGCGGCGCGGCAGAAACCTCCGGAAAACGTGCTGGGAGAGGGTCTGTCACCCCCCGATTACCAGGGGAACACAAGTCACAGACAAACAGTGTCTGGCTGCATCACAGCTCCTAAGGACACACACTCCTGGCACTTCAATTCCTTTTTGTTCCCACGACCTAAAGCTGCCAGAGAAGGGGGATGAGGAGTGGTCACTCATCAGCCAAGCGCTGAGCAGCTCCAGTGTGGGGGGTTGTGGAGGTTTTATCCCCAGAGCAGCTCCAGTTTGGGGGTCTGGGGTTGGTTTTATCCCCCACTAGGAATAACTTCAGCATGAGGGTCCCCAGTCCGTGTAGTTTTTGTGTCTGGGATATTCCCAGGCTGAGATGCTATTTAAAATGAAGGATACAGAATCAACTGTGTTTTGTCCCCTGTGCCTGTGAGGACCTGCTTAGGGGCCTGATCCTTAGAGAGGGGAATTGGTTCCTGGACTAACCTTTTACTTTAAGCAGAAAAACATCTGGGGTTTGATCTTGTTTCCTTAACCCTGATGAGGCCAGTTCAGGTTTTACCAACCCAAGTGACACCTCGGCAGTGTCTGGGGCCTGTCCCAGACTCCTCAGGGGACACAAAGAAGGACTTGCCCTGAAGGCAAATAAATCCCCTCTGAGCAGCCTCACGAGGTGCTGCTGCCTCACCTGCACCCGGGCTGGATTTAAATCCATGACCCAGAGGCACCCGGAGCAGGCTGAGGGCTGCAGGTTGAGCAACTCCCCCGGCACCTTTGGAAACACGGGAGCCATTCCAACAGGAATCTCTGCAGGCTGCTCAGAGGCTCCCCGGGCCACGCCACCCCCCCCTTACCAGGTTGTGGATGATGTTGGTGAGGGTCCAGACCACGGGCACGCTGAAGAAGGGGATGCTGAGCAGCACGACGTGCAGCAGCCCGATGCCCAGCACGTAGGACAGCCAGATGCCGCGGCTGTTCATGACGCGCGTGTTGGGGTTCACCTCGCTGTGCGCCGTCCCCACGTTCATCCTGCCCTCGTGTCCCACGGGAGCCCCTGCAAACACACACACACAAACACAGAGCGAGGTCAGAGCGCAGCCCCAAAGCTCTCTGAGCAGTGGCTGCTTGTCAAGCAAACCCCAAAACTGCCGCCTGCTATAAAAATCCCAAGGCAGCTCCCTCCTCTGCCCCTCGCCACTGCCGTTCCCAGAGCTGACGTCGCCGCCGCCGAATCCGAGAGTGGTTCAGATTTGGGAATAATGTGTGGGAAGCCTGGCTGTGACAGAAGCTGCTTGTGATTTGAGACGTTTTCCCGCAGCCAAGGTGTCGAGGTTCGATCCCACGTTTGCCTGACAGAGACTCAAACCAGTACTTTAAAGCATTTCTAAATCCTCGTCACGGTGTTAATCATGGAAACACACGGCACAGGAAGCTTCCTGCCTGTTTATGGAGTCACCAGGGCCTTAAACTTGGGGAGGGAACACAGTTATTTGCTGAGGAAAGGTTCTGTATCAACAGATCTCCTAATTAATTTAACTAAATGAACAGGGTTCTGCACAGCCCCAGAGGTTTGCTGGACTCCTGCTCTGCCTCACTTGCTTTGCCTTTGGATTTAAGACTTACAGAGAGGGGAAGAAAGAGGAACAAAACAATTTCCCCCCAGGGAAGGAATGAGATTCTTCTGGAGGAATGTAAAAAGGGAGAGATAACAGGGCAAAGTGCCTTGGGAGGATATTTCAGGAGGAAGAGCTGTGGAGGAGGTGGCTCTTCCCCTACCTGGAAAGAACAGCTGCCACGTAGGAGGAGCACAGAGATGGTTTTCTGGACAATGCCAGGAAAGAGAGGAAGCAAGAGAGTGTCACTCTTTAGGAGCAAGTCCTTGGAGTGGTGTCCCACAGACAGTGAAGGTATTGAGTGGATTTTTGGACTGACAGGGCCAGTGGCAGCAGGTATCCATCAGCTCCCAGGCTGGCTGGGAGCAGGACAGCTCTGCTTTACTGGTTTCCAGGGATTACAGGGAACAGCACAAACTAACCCCACTGCAAAGCTGAAAGTCTTCACACCGAGATCAGGGAAATTCTCGTGTCAAATCATCTCTGTGTGTCCCATGGGAGCGGAGTTTGATGGGATGATCCCTCCTTGGCTCCGGGACCCCACGGCCAGGGCCGTTTCCTGCCGTCTGGCCTGGTGGCTCTGCCGTTGGTTCCCACAGCTGGAGGTTGTGTTGCTGTTCCCTCCGGCTCTCCAGGGCCGAGCCCGAGCCAGCTCCAACATCACACTCTCCTCACTGCCAGCTGTTCCCAGCTCCCTCCTGGAGCACCAGGCCTGGCTCGTCTCAGGAGCTGGCCCAGGGCTGGGGCTCAGAGCCAAGCTCCATTCACAGCTCCTGGGATGCTCCACGCAACTTCCAAACCTCCTCCAAGCGCACAGGCGGCCGCTGCTGCAGATCCTCACGTCCCTCTGTGAGGGGGCTCATACCTGGGGAAGGATTTTGTTCCCAGGAAAGAGGCTGCAGCTCTGCAGGGTGCTCGTTTCCTTGCTGCTAATCTCCTGGAAAAATGGCCTGGGGATATTCCTGACAACAGCCCAAAGTGTGGGATGGAAGCAAGACTGGGAGCCAGAGCTCAGCACTTCACCCCTGGCATGGGGAACAGCTCCCAGCCTGAACCTGCTGCAATTCCCAAGGGCTCTCAGAAGGAAAACTGGGGGTTGTGGTGAAGCATAAATGAGTCAAAAAGACTCAGATTGTTACAACAACAACGAAAAGCAAAACACCCTGTGGAATGTGTAAACAGGAGTGCTGAGTGCCAGACATGGGAAACAGTTCTCCTGGATGTTGGGAGAACACTGTCCAGTCCTGGGAGGAGCTGGAGAGCATCCAGAGAGAGCAGAGAGAATGAGCAGAGGTGTAGGAAAAACATGACCTGCAAGGACAGCTGGAAGGAAACGGGTTTGTTTAGTCTGGAGGAGGCTGGAGAGAGGCGTGAGGAACAGTCCGACTCTCCACGAAGAGCTGTGCCTGTGGGATTCCAGCTGTGCCTGTGGGATTCCAGCTGTGCCTGTGGGATTCCAGCTGTGCAGCAGCAGGAACCACAGCCACACGGCTGGGGCCTGGAGTGACATGGAGGTGCAGGAGGAGGGACGCTGGAGGGGACTGCCCATGAAAAGGGTTCTGTGCTCTCAATGGAGGCCTTAAAATCTACTTTCATCAAGGGTTAAGAACCTCAGATTCCTTTTTGGTTGCCCAGGAGGCCTCTCCAGGAGCCTCTCCTGAAGTGATGCCTTTATTTCCAACCATTAATGTAACCTCCAAAAACTAAGGACCAAATTGGACTTGGTCCCTTCTGCCAACGAGGGCAGTTGCAGACCCACAGCGGGGTGAGAAGGGCCCAACTTGGAAGCTGAATGTGAAGCAATTCCTCTCCTCCTGCCTCAGCTTCCCTTCCTGGTAAAATTTAGGAATACAGGGGTGGAACGCTGGAACACAGGAGAGGTGAACTCATCCTTGCAGGAGATAAGGAGATGCCAAGCATTCAGTGCTCCACGAGGGTGATTCCGTGTCTCCAACTCTGCCCTTCCCCACCTTAAACGTTCCACCTGCAGATCTTTCCAGCTCTGCCCTGGGCTGTGCAGCCCTTGCCCCAGTTCTCCCAAATTTCGGATTGCACAAGCCTGGCTGAGGGCACATGAGCTCCCAGGGCTCCCTCCCTACCCCCATCCCTCATCCCATGTTTGCTCTCTGTTTCCACAGCAGGATTTGTTCACCTGCAGGAAAACAAGGCACAGCCCCCCATGGGAAGGACTCCAGCCCCTCCTTCCCGGAGCAGCTGCTGCCAGGCTCTGCTTTCCCACTCTTTTTCGGGACAGAAAAGCCTGAGTGTTGCACCAGGCGGAGGGTGAAGGTCGGGGCTGTGCTGACATTGGACAGTGGCCATCCAAGGAGGGGAAAAGTCGGAGCTGTGGCCAGTGGCAAAGGGCACAGTGCGATGCCAGAGCCGAACCCTCCCTCCGCTCCGTCTTTCCCTTGTCCTGCTCCCTGTCCAGCTGCAGCTCCTTCCCCACCTTTGCCCCCAGAGGAGTGTGACCGCTGTATTCCCTTGCTTAACGCTCAGACCTGATGATCTTAAAGGCCCTTTCCAACCCAAATAAACGATCCTATGACTCGGCAGGGCTGTCACCCTTCCCCAGGGATTGCAGGATCACGTTCGGATCCTGGCACTCCGCTGCAGGACCTTCACCTGGGCTGGACAGGGAAGGAGGGCTCAGCTCTTGATCTCCCCAGTGTTCCCAGGCTGCTGGTGGGGATGATCCCACGGATCAGATCCTGATCTCTGGCAGCAACAGCAATCCCCATCTCCCCAGCAAATCCTTTAAACCCTTCTTTGCTGAGTTTGAACCAGAGGGCACTGGTGAACTGGGCAGTGCTGGGAGGCAGCTGCTGACTGGGACTGGGAACACAACGCCCTGGAGCCGTGTTGGACTCGTCTGAGCCCCCAGCGCTGCCCGGAGCCTCCTCGGGCTCCCGGGGCTGGCAGAGCCCGGGGCGGGGGGGACACACGGGGGACACGGGGACGAGGACAGGGATGAGCCGACCGAGAGCGGGGGCTCTGCCCGTCTCAGCCTGTTCTCCTGGATTTAACGGGGAATCCCGGACCCGCAGGGAAGGCCGAGGATGGGCTCCTCCAGGTCCCGGACTCCTCTTCCCTCCCCGTTTCCCCGGGCCGGGCCGGTGCCCCGGGGGGCTGTGGCAGGACCCGCTCCGGGCCGGGCCGTGCCCAGCGCGACCCCCGCTTTGGGGACCCCCCACTCTCCCAGCCCGCCGCGTCCCAGCTCCCTCCCAGCACCCGCTTCTCTCTTTCGGGGTGTTTTCCTCTCGGGCCGGGCCCACGCGAGGCACTTCCCCACGGCCCCGCCGCGGGGCTCGGTTCCCTCCCTGTGGCCCGCAGGGAGGGCTGAGCCCCCGGCCCGCGCCCCCCGGCCCGCACTCACCGCTCCCGCACGGCCCGGCCCGGCTCGGCTCGGCGGGGCCGGCGCTCGCTCCGCCGCTCTCCCGCTGCGCTCCCGGTGCGCTCCCGGCGGCCCCTCGGCCCGCCCCGCCGCGGCACGCCGGGAGCTGTAGTCCGGCAGCGCCGGGAGAGGCGGGGCCGCTGCGGGAACCGGCGAGAGCGGAGCAGGGAGAGCGGCTGGAGGGGCAGCACCGCACGTGGGGCCCCAGACCCGGCTGGGTGCCCGGGGAGGGTGGGCAAACACCCCCTCAAATAAAAGGGTAGGGGGGACACTGGAGCAGCTTCCCCCAGCCACGCTGGAGCTGCTGTGGCTGCCCCATCCCTGGGGGTGCTCGAGGCCAGGTTGGACGAGGCTTGGAGCAACCTGGGATAGTGGAAGGTGTTGCTGCCCGTGGCAGGGGTTGGAACTCAGTGATCTTTAAGGTCCCTTCCCAGCCAAAGCGCTCTGATTCCATGACTCCATGAAAATCCCAGCAGTGGTGCTGTGCAGGCCGGCAGTGCTGCGGGACACCCGGCCAAGGTCGGGGCTGGGAGCGAGCGCAGGATTCCAGCGCTGGAGCGCGGGGGGGAGACCATCTGGCCCTGCTTTTGTTTGCACAACCATCAGAGCTCGTCGCGTGGGGCTGGCACGGCCCGCTGGGGCCGCAGCCATCTGTGCAGGGCTCTGTGTGTGCCGGCTCTGCCAGCGCCGGGGCCACTGCCGGCTGCAAAACCCCTGCCCGGAGCTGTGCTGGGGTCCCAGGCCGAGCCCCCGAGCTGAGCCCTGGCAGTGGTGGCTGCCCACCCTGCACATGTGGCTCTGTTGGTGCCCCCCCCAGCCGCACAGCCAGCTCTCGGCATGGTGAGGGCACGGACACCCTGCCAGCTGCCAAGGCCGGGGCTGCCGGGGTGTCACACACTGGCACCGCGCTGCCAGCAGGGCACGGGGTCACTTCCCAGAGCCAGGGCTTGGCAGCATCTGCTTCCAGAGGCCTTTGGGCATGGAGGGACACACACACGTGGGTGAAGCAGATGAAGGGCCACTGGTGGGTGTGGTGGCTGTCACTCTGGAGAGGCCTGTCCCTGCCCGGCTCCTCCGGGGTGTCCTCGTGGCAGGGCACGGTGCGGGGATGCCGGCGTGCGGAGGCGGGGGATCCCACGGGATCCGGCCCTGCTTTGCAGGAGATCCACGCACGCACAGCAGGCTCTATTTTTATCCCGCTCCTGCCTGACTGAGCAGCTCCCTGCACGGTGACATCTAATTTAGCAGCTTCCCCGCACCCCGCTGGCTCCGCACGTGAGGGGGAAGCACAATGCAGCAGCTATTTTTAAACGCCCATAAATATTCATCCCTCTCCGTGATGCAGCAGCCGCTGCTGCCGGTGTGAGCGCGGGGGGGACCCGCTCCCCGGGCTCCCCACACCGCGTCCACCTGCCCAGGGAACACCGGCACCGAGGGTGGGCGGTTCCCGGGGGGATCTGATCCCACCCGCTCACCGGCAGCTGCACCCACGTTCCCCCCGTGCTCGAGGGGGCTGTTCCCGTGTGGATTCCCAGGCCTCGCTCGCTCGCTCCCGGTGCCAGGCCGTGCTCAGCTCCCGCTCTCCCAGCTGCTGGTCCCGCTGCCCGGTCGATGCTGGTTATATTTAGCAGCGAGGAGCCGGTTCTGGTTATTTTTAGCCATCCTGCAGTGGGGAGGGTCCGTGTGGGTCGTGCTGCACTGCAGGGTTTGGGCTGGTGGGTGCCGTGTCCTCCATGTGGGACCCCTCCACGTGGAGCTGCTGCTGCTCCCGGGTGTGACCTGCAGCCAGAGTCACTCACCCCTTTTCTGGGTCCCAGCTCAAGCCCCCCAAGCCCTGCCTGTCCCCTCAGCCCTGTCCCATGGTCATGTCTGTCACCAGAGCTGTGCTGCTGCATCCCAGCACGGCTCCCAGTGGCACTGGGAATGGTGACAGGCAGCACGGGGCTGCTCTGCTCCCCAGTGGAATGGGGAAATGCCAGTGAAGTGCCTGAGAGCACCAACCGTGGCTGCCGACTGCTGCCTGCTGGGCTCCAGCAGCGTCCTGGGACAGCCCTGCCCAGTGAGCCCGGCACTGCTCCAGCGTTGGGTTTGGCTCCGGTCATGGAATCATCAAAACGGCCTCCAAGATCATCGACTCCAACCACTAACCCGGCACTGTCACCTTCACCACTAATCCGTGTCCTCAGGTGCCACATCCACACGTTTCCTGAACACTTCCAGGGTTGCAGCCCCCGCGATGGCCCCGGCGGAGCGCGGGGGGCTCTGGGGACCATCTGCCCGCGGCCGTGTCTGGCTGCCGTCAGGTTCCCTTCCCCTAATTGAGCCGAGATCCAGGCCAGGCGCCTCCTAACCGGTTTATCCTCCCGAAGCAGGGGGAGAACGTCAGTGCTCGGGGCCGGGGCAGCGGCAGCCGCGTCCCGGCCGGCGGCCCCGGGGCCCGGTAACGGCGGCCGCTCTCCATGGTCCTGAGCCGGCCCCGCCGGTGCCCCGGGGCGGCGGGACCACGAACCCCGGCCCAGCCCAGCGACTCCCGGCCCGGGCAGCCCAGGGCTGGCCTGGGGACCCGCTCTGGCCCCCCCGGCTTCCCTTCCCCCCCGGTGCCGCCGCTGCAGGTCGGGTTTCCCCGAGTAAGCTATGCCGGTGCAGGGCGGGGGCGGGGGGGGCACCGTGACCCCGCCGGGATCGGAGTAGGGGGGTCCTACTCCCTTCAAGGAGCTGGGGAGGGGGCGGGAAGGTCCCGGGGACAGCGAGGGCAGAGTCTGGGGGCGCCAAATGCCTGGGGGGGGGGGCGGTAGGGGTCGAGGGGTCTCCCACTGGAGTTCGCGGGAACGCAGCGGGGTGGGGGGCGTGGAACACCCCGAGAGCCTCTGACACCGGCTGCCCCGGAATCGGGGGTCTCGGTAGCTCCTCACCGGGTCTCCCGGTGTGTTCCCCGCCCCTCCAGGTCTAGGGACCCGGGGCAGCGCTTCTCCCGCTCGGCGAGGAGCTGTGAAGGCTCCGAGCTCGGGGCCGGGGGTACTCGGCTCTGCACGGCCCCCCCGGCGGGGCGGGCCGGGGGCGGGGAGCCCCGGGGAGGCCCGGGCAGAGGATCCCGCCCACCGGCCCCGCCGCCGCCGCCGGCTCCGGGCCCGCCGCGCTGCGCGGGGCGCGGCCGCTCCGGCCCGGGGCGCGGGGCCGCTCCGCCGCCGGGGCTGCACAGGCAGGTGAGTCCGCACCGGGACCCCCGGCGGGGCGGGAGGCGGCGCGGGGAGGGGGCGGCAGCGCCGCGCCGAGCGCAGCTTCCCCCGGGGAAGCACCGGGGCTTCCCTCGCCCGCGACGCCCCCGGGCCAGGGGGATCCCCGGGCATCCCCAGGCGCACGGCGGGTCCCGGAGCCAGCACCGCCTCCGGTACCTCACCCGCCCTCCCCGGGGCTGGCGGTGACCCCCGGGCTCGGGCTGGGGACCCCCACGCCCTGCTGAGGGCTGGGGACCCCGCGGTGAGGCAGGGGCTGGCAGCGCCCGTCCGCGCTGCGGTGCCCGGTTCGCATCCCACCCGCGGGGTGCCCCCGTCCCGTGGAAGAAGCAGCTCCATCCCGGGCACCAGGTCCGGCTCGGTCCGGCAGTTCCCGGGCAGCGGGACGGGGGTCCCGAGGGGCTGCGCTTGTCCCATGTTTACCTCCGGCAGAGCTGGGGGGCTGCTGCAGTGTGGGGCTGTGGGGTCCCGCTGCCCCTGGGGTGCTCTGAGCGCTGGTGCCCTCTCAGGACCCCAGCGGATCAGTCAGCGCAGGGGTCGGCTCTGCACAGATGTGACCTTGGGGTGTTTCGGCTCGGCCGGGCTGGGTGACAGTGCCCAGAGCTCGGGGTGCTGTGCTTTGGGGGCCACCCTGGGGTGGGCACCTCTACCCCTCACCGGGGAGCCCAAATCAACACCCCGAGACGGGTTTGCCGGCGTTGGGGTGCTCCGGGGAGCGGGGGGAGGTGGGACCTGCAGCAGCTTTGCCCAGGAGGTGCCTGGTGGCACAGCACGGGGTTCCCGCAGCACTGAGCTGCCTGAGCGGGAGCCACAGGCGGTGTCTTTGACTGTGGGATGGCGGGAGAGCACCTGGATCCTCCCTCCGGGGCTCCACCGGCACAGGGACGGGCTGGGGCCCCTGGACGTGGTGGGAGCCAGGTCTGGGAGAGACGGGCAGCGCTCGGAGCCCTCGGACACGGCCCTTATCTGCTGCCACCACCCTGGGAACTCACTGCACGCTCAGCTCCAGTGAATTTCCTTTTTCTGTTTTTGTTTCTTTCCTGCTGACGTTTTTCCCCTCCGGAATCAGGGGCTGCGTGGGGCCCACGGTTACGGGGTGGTGTGGGCAGCCCGACCCCGCTGCAGCGGACAGGGGACAGGGGCACCCGGCACCCACCCGTGCCAGTCCCCTCGAAAGGAGAGAACCCGGCTCGTGTCCTCCCGTGCCCGGGAGCTGCCGGGGAGCGGAGCCGGGAGCGGGAACCTGCTGAGCCGCTGCATGCACAATTTTTCCACGGCATTCTCCGGGGGCTGCCGGCAGCGGCCGCTCGCCCGGAGCCAGGGCTCTCTCTCTCTGGTTCGTCCTCCGGCCGCCGCAGGATGGATCGGCCTCCTGCGAGCAGCGATCGCAGAGCCGTGACCTTGGCAGGGCGGGAGCTCATCCCCGCCTCTGGCTTAGCCCGAGCGCCTCCGGTTGTTCCAGCCCAGCTGCCGGCGCAGGAGACGTGCTCAGCCCCTGGGGCCCGATCCTGCCTCGCAGCAGCCTCGAGCGAGGTGCTGGCCGGGGATGAGGGGATGTGTGAGCCGTGTCCCAGTCCCCATCCCCGTCCCGGTCCCCTGGCCAGGCTCAGGTGCAGTAACCACAGCCAGCACAGGGATGGTTCTGCCCCCGTCCCCCTTGGCCTGACGCTGTCCCCTTGCTGTCCCCTCTCAGATGTGCCGAGTCCCCTGGGGATGTGAGGAAGGCAAAGGCAGCACAACACGATGCCTGCGGCACAGCGGGTCCTCCTCTGTCCGGTCACTATGGGGCTGCTCCTGCAGAGCCTCCTCCTCCTCCTCCTCCTCCTGGGCTGCTTCCTCAGCCCTGCCACCGCCTTCCCCAAGGGCTGCTACCCCTCGGAGGAGGAGGGGCTGAAGACCTTCCGCTGCAGCAACGCTCGGCTGACCGAGGTCCCCAGAGACATCCCCAACGACACCAACAAGCTCTACCTGGACTCCAACCGCATCCCCTTCCTGCCCCGCGACGCCTTCCGGGACCTGCCCCTGCTGCTGGAGCTGGATCTGTCCCACAACGCCATCGCCAGCGTGGAGAGCGGGGCTTTCCGGGGCCTGGCAGAGCACCTGCACTCCCTGGACTTGTCTTCCAACAGGTTGGTGTCGGTCAGCAAAGACGCCTTCAGCAACCTGAAGGCCAAGGTGAACCTGTCCAACAACCCGTGGCTGTGTGACTGCCGGCTGCAGGAGCTGGTCCGCACCGTGGAGCTGGCGGCCGGCTCCTCGGGCGGCATCGTCTGCGACTCCTCGGCGCAGGAGGAGCACGTGGGCAAAGCCTTCCTGCAGGTCATCGCCGACACGGACCTGTGCAACGTGTACAAGAAGACCACGGACATCGCCATGCTGGTCACCATGTTCGGCTGGTTCGCCATGGTGATCTCCTACCTGGTGTACTACGTGCGGCAGAACCAGGAGGACGCCCGGAGGCACCTGGAGTATCTCAAGTCGCTGCCCAGCAAGCAGCGGCGCTCGGAGGAGTCGTCCACCATCAGCACTGTGGTGTGAGCACCGTCCACCATCAGCACCGTGGTGTGAGCACCGGCACCCTGCGGGACACGGGGACGCACAGGGCTGGGAACAGACGCTCCGGGGGCTCCTCACGCTGCAGGAGCTGTCACAGCCACCCACAGAGACACTCGTGGGTTTGCCCCGTTCTCCTCCTGGCAGTGGGAGCTGCGGCTGGTGAGTCTCTGGCTGTGGTGGCTGTGGCCAGGGATGGATATCAGCCACGAGCACGGAGCATCCACAGTGTCCTTCCATGTTATGGAGGACCTGGAGCATCCCCCTGGCACGTGGCCGTGGCTCCGACCGACCTGGACGTTTGGACTTGGTGTAAAACTTTTATATTTCCTTCGCAGAGATCCCCTGGGGCATTAACAGAATCGGTGTTTCCATCCCTCACGGGGTGGCCTGGGCCTGGTTCCCTGCTGGGAGGGCAGTGGGAAGGAGCAGGGGGGCTGGGAGGGCAGTGCCCTGCTGGGTCACCGACCCTGGGGGGTCACAGGCTGTGGCTGCAGCCAGTGGGACCAAAGGATGGGACAGGAACTGGGGACACCCCGGCTGGGAGAGGCCAGAGGCAGCTCCAGCTCCAGCTCTCGTGTGGGTTGTTCCACCCCATCTCCCATTTCATCTCCTGCTGCTCCCTGCTCCCTTCCCAGCACCCCCAGGCCAGGTGGGGTGAGGGGTGGGGCACTCAGAGATGGGGTCACTGGTGGGCAAACCCAGAGCCTTCCCCCTTGGAATGTGGGGAATAAGAACCAAATGGGGAATGAGCTCCCCAGGGCAGAGCCCTCTGGGGCCACCAAGGGGTGTGGGTGCTGAGGGAGGGGAACTGAGGGGTCCAGGCAGTGGGTCCAGCCCTGCTGGGATGTCAGGGGGAGCGAGTGTTTGCAGCACCCTCACCCTCTGCTCCCCTCGGCTGCCGGAGGGGAGCTCCCACCTCACAAGCTGCCGACCGGTCACTGTGATGGGAAGTGGGATGGAAGGAGCTGCTGCGGCTCCTCCGCCCTCTCCCCACTCCCACACCACTGGCAGGTGCCTGAATCTCCCCTAAAAATGCTCCAGAGTCCCTTCTGGACACTTCCAGTGTTGGGCTGCAGGTTCCCTGTGGCAGTGGTGGAGGCAAGGCTGGGCACGGGGCTGGCACAGGAGGGGGTCAGTGCCCGCTTTTAGGTGTGCAGGGTCCAAGTGGCGACTCAGAGCAAAGCCAGAGCAGACCAGGACTCTTCCACCCATGTGTCTCTGGCCCCTGGGAGAGCTGGTTTTTTGCTGGTTTTGGCCTTTTTTTAAACCAACTGAAGATAAAATGCCTTAATTCACCAAGAGCACCAACCAAAGCTGCTTGAACCTCCTCTGTACCGGGCCAGACCTGGCCCAGCCTCAGCCCCTGGTGCGGGCAGCGCGTTTTGGCACAGGCAGGGCTCCGGCCCCGGCCCCTGCCCGTCCTCCCAGTGCCATGGGGAGCCGTGGGACGGAGCCGGCCGGGAGCAGCGCCCGCACCCTTCCACAAGTGCCTGATTCCAGCGCAGACCAGCAGCTCTGCAACGCACAAACACCTCGGGCCCAGCTCCCATCCGGGCGTCCCCACAACCCCATGGCAGCTCCTTCCCCCTCTGCCACCGGCTGTGGATGAAAGGGGCTGGGGGTGACCCCTTTGAGGCCCCCCAGGCTGCTCCCCCTGGGTGGTGTGGGGGCCAGCGGGACCATCTGACCCATCTGTGTTTGGTTTAAGGGACCTTTTACATTCTCACTTTCTACGACAATAAATGGGCTGCTCCTTTGGCTCGTGCTGGTGTGTCGGTGTCTGAGGGTCACCGGGCCCCGGTGACGCCGCGCAGGAAGGACAGAGGTGCCGGTGACAGCCGCTGTCCTGCCGGGCTGGCGCTGGCAGAAACAGGACACCCAGTGCCCGTGGTAACTCTGCCCCAGCCTTCAATAATGAACACCCCGCGCTCGGCTCAGGTCGTTGGCACGGCGCCGGTCCCAGCGCCACCCAGGACCCCACGGGGTTGTTTCCCAGGGCTCTGCTCGGCTCCCTGCCCTCCTGTCCCCTCTGGAGCAGAGCACAGGGGCAGGACTGTGACAAACAGGAGGGATAAGCCCTTCCCGACACCACAGTCCCACCAGAGCGGCCTCTCTGGCCGCAGTCCCGTCCCGGTTTGCCGGTGTCTCTCCCCGTGTGATCCACGCTGTGGAAGGTGGAAGCCAGGCCCTAACGCAGAGTGACAGCTCCCGCTCACGGGACATTAACCCTGTTTGTCACTCGCTGTCTCCAGACGCAGACCCCGGGCTCTGGAGCAGATGGCTCCTGTCCCCTGCTCCAGTCCCTCCCTGGGGACCCTCCTCCCGCGGCTCCGGGAGCAGCTGGGGAGGGCTGGGGGACACGCAGGACACGTGGCCCCGGCTGCCACCTCGTCTCCCTGGAGCGCTGCCGGTGTCCCCCCACGGGGCTGGATGACACCAAGTGCTCCAGGGCCGGCCCTGCTCCGGCGCCTGATAATTCCCAGATCCTGCCTGTGGAATTACTCGGATGGAAACCATGGGGCTCGTTACAGCCCACGCTAATGAGCACGGAGGAAAGGAGGTGCATTCCAGGAGTCTGGCTGGTTGTGGAACAGCTGCTGGTCCATGTGGGTGTATGGAGGATAAAATATATAAGAAACCTCATAGAAGTCTGCAGCAAGCTTTGGGAAAGTAACTTGGCCTGGGATGGATGGAACTGTCTTGGATTTAGACTATCAGGACTGTCAGATTCTTAATCAAGTGTGGCAAGAAATGAGGAAGAACTGAAAACTGGGATTTAGAGGGATATTTTCAGGTGCCTGTGGCTGAGCCTGAGTGTTGGGGAATCTTTGGGTAGGTGGGTGTGAGGCTGCAGCCTGATGGAGGCTCAAATCCCAAGGAGGGATTTTTCTCATCCCCCTTTTTCCAACAGAAAGGTCCTGTGGGTCAGATCCTGCCGGGAGCGGGAGCCAGTGCTCGGCATCGGTGGATGTGAGGGGCTCACATTCAAAACACTCCTCCTTCAGAGAGGAATTAGAATCATCCCCTTTAATCCCCCTCTCCGGGTAACTCGTTTCCTGATGCGGATTTATCCGCAGGGATCAGCAGCAGGAGCATTAGCGGCGTGACCTCCTTCCTCAGCGTTCCCGCGCCGGTAAATCTCCGTTATTAACTTCCAAGGAGCTCTGCCCGCCTGCTCCCTGCTCTCCTCCATGGAGGGAAATGTGTCACTGGGGCAAGAGCTGCGACCCGAATCCTCCTGTCTGGGATGGCTCTTTGCCTGCCTGGCCCTGAAATCCCTGGGAATACAGGGATGGAGCGATGCTCCCGGGAAGCCTCCGGGATATCCGGCACCCTGCTCACGGATCTGTCCTCCCAACAACGGGACCAGGGCTGGGGGAGCTTTGGGGAGTGTTTTGGGAGAAGGGTTTTGGGAGTAGCCCTGTTTTTGCCAGGCTGTGAGTGCAGCGTGCTCTGCAGCAGCAGCCCCAGGCTGCATCCTGAACTTTGGGCTGATTAGATTTCCAAGAGGGAAGGAAGGATGTCTAATTGTTTAATTTCCACAATTAGAAAAATGTTTATCGATAATTAGGAGTGATGGCAGTGATTACACTGCGATTAGAACCGGGCTACACTTCATCACCGGCCTTTCACTCGGGGCCTTTATTTCTTTATTTTCACTCCAGAAAGACCCATTTCCAGCCACGTTGCTGCCAATAATGAATCATCCCCGTTCACTGCGGCTCCTTAATCCCACGGTGCCGGTGGTTCCAGGGAAGCTGCTGGGCAGGACATGTGGTCACTGGGCTTGGGCAGGAGGAAATTTAATTTCAGAGGGTAGGAAAGCGAAGCAGAGCTAAAAATCACAGCAGCACTTCCTGTGCCTGTGGCTCAGAGCTCGGCGGTTCAGCCGCTCGCTCGCTCCCCTCTGAGCTCCCTGGGGATTTCCCTCTCCTCCCTCATCCAGGGATGATTTCCCAACAAGTGTTCCTTTAAGGCAAGGTTGGGCCTGTTAATAAAATTTTAGGACTCTCAAAGTTTTCCATCTCAGAGGGAAATGTTGTCTTTCCAAGTATTTTTCCTGCCTTGAGTGATGCAGGGCCTGCAGCATCCGTGGGCTGGGCTCGTGCCCATCCTCCTGTGGAACCAACGTGGGGCTGTGGCACCTGCAGTGTCACCTGGGGGCTCCTGGGGACAGAAGGGACACCCTCAACTCTCAGCCAAGCTTTGTTTCAAGCCATTTTCCACCAAAGGGACTCCTGGATGAGCCCTTGGGGGAATTCCAGGGGGATGGATTAGCCAGGGCTGCACCTCGCCCATCCCAGGTGTGATGAGTTCCTGGGATGTGCCAATCCCGGGGCACCTGGGCTGGCTCCTCCCCACAGCCCCTCCTTAAAACCTGCTGAACAGGGGCCATGAGCTGTGTCCTGTTGGTATCCTGTGGCCTCCCAACTCTTCCTGGCTTAAATTTAGGAGACCTGGACTGTGGGATAATCAAGCTGCTGCAGGGAGTTCCAAGACACCCTTCCCCCTGGAGCAGAGGTGTCACTGTCACCCGGAGGATGTGGCCCGTCACCACTCCAGCTCTGCAGTGAGTCCTTGAACACGTGTTCCTGAAGTGTTTCTCAAGTGGGTCGTTCCAGGCAGCTCTGATGGGAAAACAATGGGCTGCAGCTTCCAGCTGGCACGTTATCCCTGTTATTTTCGTGATTTGTGGATGTTTCAAAGCCCTCGTGTGCTGTCAGTACACGCTGAGATCCCAGAGGTTTGTGTGGAGATGGGGAAGGGAAGTTTGGAGGTTTTTTATTTTGTTATTTGTGTGGGTTTTTCAGCACTCCCGAGGTGTTGGGATGGTCCTTGGCACAGGGTGGGGTTGGAGCTGTGGGGCTGGGGCAGGTTCAAGGTGGGGTTCGAAGGGCTGAACCCCCCAGGGGTTAGGGGGGTTTCCCCAGCTCCCCAAGAGCCTCAGGGACTGCCCAGCTTTCCATGATTCCTGCTGTGAAGCCAGGGCAGAAGAGGATTTGAGGAGGATTTAAAGCAGTGAGGAAGGAGCTCGTAATTCCTTGTGAGCTGTTGTAGCTGTGGGAGGCAGAGAGAGGTGGGAACAGTTAAGGTGAGGTGAGAGCTGATCAGTGATCTGTAAATCCTGAGGTGTGAGGAGTGGTGTGAGCAGTAAAAGGTCCAGCTGCTATCCCAGGCACAGAGCCCCAGCTGGATGCAGGGGAATCTCATGCAGGGAAGGCCAGAGGGAAGCCACTTCCCGTTACTTTTTCATGGCTCTCCACAGAATTATTGACAAAAATTCTTCTGCAATGTGATACTGAAACATTTGACCTATTTTTCTCCTTTTAAAATCATGGAATGGTTTGGGTGGGAAGGGACCTTGAAGCCCATCCAGTCACACCCCCTGCCATGGACAGGGACACCTTCCACTGTCCAAGCCCCATCCAGCCTGGCCTTGGACACTTGCAGGACACTTCCCTGGGCAACCTGTGCCAGGACCCCACGACTCTCCATGGCTCTTGGTACCTACCTGCAGCTTTTTCCCCTCCTGACTGATGTGTGTGGCATTTCCTCCCTGCTGAAATAGGCCAAGAGTCTGGGGCAGCAGTGGCTGCTTCATCTGCGCCAGCCCGAGCCGGGCACGGTGTCCAGTTGGCAGCGAGGATAATCAGCCCAAGGGCAGTGGAAGTGCTCATTACAACTCACTTTATTGCTCAGCATTTAATAAGTAATGACTCTGAAAAGCTCGGAGCGGGGTCTGTGCCCGTGCTGTCTCCTGCTGTGTCCCTGTCACAGTGGATAAGTTAAACTGGGTTGAATCGGGGTTGTTTTTGGATGAATACCCACCAAGGGATTTTGAGATGCTGTAAGAAGTTGGGGGTGTTGAGTGGGAGGTGTTTCCTTTGCTTGACTTATTCCTGCTTTGTGGGAGGGGGTGGAAAAAAAGGAATGGCTCTGTACTAGGAAGCTGGGCACGGATTTCCATGGCTCTGGGTGTGGAGGGTGAGAGTACTCTGGTGTCCCTGTGAGTCAGGAAGGTAGAAACTCCCACAGGGAACAGCTTAAAAAAAGAGCTTTAAAAGCCCATATTCTGGGAGCTCCACCATGGGAGGCTCAGACAGTCCATGGGTTCCAAGGCCTGGGCTGGGGAGCAGCTGGAGTTACTTGTGAAGCTCCTGATGCTGGTCAGGTCACTGTTAACTCGCAGGGTGATGGATCACTGCAGGTCCAGCCGCCGACCTTCCACAGCGGATCAGGGGGAGGCTTTGCTGGGAAGAAAACGTTCCCATTAGCTCAGTGCTTTGGCAATTTGTGTCATCCGGTGAACTCGTCAGGAATTCACAGCTGGTGTGAGAGGATCATCTGCTGCTGCAGCACCTGGGGCCAGCTGGGCCCTGCCGAGGCTTTGCTGCAGCAGGAGGAGGTGGAAGTGGCTCTGCAGACTCTGCTTCCATCTGGGATGTTCCCTCTTCTTTCTGGGGAGCAGTGGGCAAGCAGAGAACTATAACCCCCTCATAACTTGTTACTCACCCTCTCTCCTGTCTCAGGGACTCTATTTCCCTTTCCACTCCGGTGTCCCGGCTGGAATATTTCAGAAACAGAGAAAGAAACATGGGAGGAAAACTTAATGCCTTTAAATCTCAAAGACTTAAACACTTCTCTTAATATCTGCTAGAAACTGCTCAGGGACATCTTGGCATATGCCAGCCTGGCACATAACTCCACCACAGCCACCTGCCATCCTTCCTGGAATCCTTTGTAGCTCCTTTGTGTTCTCTGAGCAGCACAAAGCCGTGGCGTGTCTGGTGTCACCACCAGGAAACAGCCTCTGCACTGGGCCACATGACAAACTTCCTCTCTTTCCCTGTTGAATTACTTTTCCTTGCCTGAATGCTGCATTTTATGCAGCTTTTTTTTTTTTCCAGTCTAAGGGATCCCAGAATACAAAGTGCATGAAAAAGGATGCTTTTTTTTCCTCCCAAAAGGGATGGAGGATTCCAGAACTGCCTGCTAAAACGAGAAGGACAACCACAACAGCAAGGATTCTCTCTCAGCTGCTCTTTGGTTTTCCAGCTTGCCAGTTAATTAGCAGGATTTTGCTCCGTACATCCTGACCCGAGGCCTCGCGCAGGTCCAGCACGTCACCTCGTTGTTGGGACTGTAAGTTCCAGGACCACAAACCACTGTGGAGAGAACACAGTTGGGGTTCCAGCAGCTCCCCACACATTGAGGGGGGCTGTTAGACCACCTTCCCAAGGCCCTGCGTGAATTCCTTGAGCCTCTGGCTAAATCCCCCCTCAACTTAACCTGCAGCAGGTGCTGCAAAAGCACTTTAAAAAACAGCAGGCAGTTTTCTACTGACTTCCATGAGGGGGATTGTTTCTCATGTGCTCTGGATCAAGAGGATAGTCACTCACTAGGGGAAACTCCACTGCTTCTCCTTTGCTGCTAAATGCTGTGAGCTCACTGACATGCTCCATGAGCTCGTTTCCTGTCCCTATCATTATCCTAAATCTATAATGTGAGTGTCTTCCCAGAGGATGAACAGAAATATCCCTGCTTGTGACCCCAATATTTCCCAGCTCCTCCCCAGAGCTCTGTGACCAGCACTAATGAGCTCTGTTGCAGTCGGTGAGCTATTTTTACCCCGCGGTGTTTGGTGTTTACCGCAGCAGCTGGCGCAGTTCTGGTGGGTGTGATGGTTCTTCCCAAAACCTGGCCGGCAGCTGTCGATGGGAGTCACGGAGAAGCTGTTCTCCACGTACTGGATTGTAGGGACAGCCTCAGCCTCGTGCTCCAGAATGTACCTCAGCTGCTGGAAAAACTTCCCAATCCGCTCCGTTGCCTAAAATTCGGGAACGTTGGGAGAGTAAAAATTTAGCCCGTTCTTTGGTGTTGATTTCAAGGTATCAGTAAGTGCTTTGTAGTCCTGATTCCCACTTGGAATCAGACCCAGGATGTGAGCTGATCCCAGGATTTAATATTTTCAAGCCAGAGAGAACAGATTTTAGAAGCTGGCTATGGTAGACTTACTTTTAATTTATGATTTGTTCAATGAAATGCCGTTTAAGATTGAGTTTAGACAACTGGATATTCAATACATTATAAATCATAAAGTCTTTCATTCCTTATTAGGAGTAAATATAAAGGAAATAATGGTTTGTTTGTTTGTTTTTTTAACTGGTTCTTTAACAATTTGTATCAATTTGATTTTTAAACCCATTTTCCACTCTGAACTGAATTGTTTGAAACCCATGAATTGTCATTTACAATCCTAATCCTGTGAAATGTGGGCGAAGATGGATTACTACCAGTCACATCTGCAGGAGCTGAGGCAGAGGTGGGTGTTAAAGAGGCAGAGAAGACACGAGGTGACTGACACAGAACCTGCTGGGCTCTCAGGTTTGTCACATCTTCACAGTCGTAAGGAATCTTGTGGCAAACTTCTTCCCATCCTGGTGCGAACGGATCAACTGTTGATGGGGAGATGAAAGCACATGAAAAGGGGAAAAGCTAGATTAGGTCCTGGTGGTTTTTTGCCTCCTTCCAACAATCCTCTCCATCTGCACACCTCCGAAATAACCTTTCTTGCTAAGTCTGTAAGTGCAACCCTACAAATTTAACATAAAAACTGCTTTTTAGCTCCATCTGTGGGTAGCAAAAAAAACCACAGGCACTCCAGGAAAAAGAAAACCCAAAAAAAAACCCTAGAGAGGAAATAACTTTCAGAGGTGTTCCTGACTGCTGCGTTTCAGATGTTGTTTGTAGTACCCGCGGGTTGTTTATAAAAGCAAAGGATCCCTCCCAGACAAGCAGTGAAATGGGTTTACCTTGAAAACTAACAAAGAGCTCGTGCTGGAGGCCGTGCTTTGGTGTCCTGATGGAGTGGCACTTGTAGGACGACTTTGTGATGTGACACGTCAGGTGGGCGATGGTGCTGTTCAGGATCTCCTTCAGCGTCTCGAAGAACAAGCCGTTGGTTTTCAGCTTGCAGTGCATGGTGGTGAAGCGAACAAACACCTGGTAGGCATGGTCTGCTTCCCTGTAGGCTGGGAGGAGAGGTTTTGGGGGTGAACTCTGGGTGTGATCAGACACAGCCTCAGACAGATTGTCGGAGTTCCTCGTGTCTGAAATGCGGGCTCTTATTCAAAAGGAGATAAGTAAATCAAGCTTAGTCAGTAGTGATGGCAGAACAATGTCAACCTTGCCTGAGCTGACTCAAGAGTGCACGCCACAAACTCACCAGCCCAAGGCCTTGTGCTTACTCCTGACTTAGGTCTCTTACCATAAACCATGAATTTATAGGCCTCAACAATTTCTGTTTCTTCTTGTGTTGTGGTTTCGATGATTTTGTGGGACAGAGTGCAAGTGTAGGCGCCGGACATCGACTCCCTGAATCCCATCACCACCAGCTTCCCTGTCTCTGTCACATTTATGTACCTCTGCCCTAAAACAGAAATATTTGATTACTGGCAAAGTTCACTTTCTGGTGCGTTTAGAATATTTGAAGCTGAGATCTTGTTCCTGTACGTAATGATGCTGATTTGTGTTAGCCTGAAATGATCTAAAATCTATGACCTTTATGATTTACTGTAAGGGTTTTTTTTAGTCTCAAGCATGTGGAATCTTTAGAGGGAGAAGAGAAATAGAATTTAATGTCAGAGCTTGTGGAAAAATCTGGCAAAGGGCCATGGGAGTACTTGGACCCGCCTCCTGTTGCAGGGTGGTGTGAACAGAAACAAGAAAAAAACATAATTTTTTTTTAATTTTTTTTTTTTTTTAGTCTGAACAAAGAGACTAACCTTCTAAATCTTTTCCATCTGGACCAGTCCACAAATACTTGGGATCTATTATTTTTTCTTGAGAAAGGGCCAAGTCCATACAGACCAGAAACGGGCTGTTTGTGAACACCTTAACGTACACGTTCACTGCAATACAGAATCAGGTAAATGGTGTGAAATGCTGATATTGAACGAAATCACCAAAACACTAATTTAAAAAATGTCTCTAAAGTTTATTTTTCCCGCTTGGACTTAAAAAGTGTAAGTTTGATATCCATTTGTTCTTAATTAATATCCTGGAACTGTCCACAGTGTGGCTGGTGCTGACTGTGCAGAGGAGACACTCATGTCCCACACACAAACTGTGGTGCAGGGGCACAAAAAGCACCAGATTTTTGAGAAGGATGCTCATTTAGCTGTTAAATTTCATCTATGATTCTAGCAGCACTGTGGGACAAATGTACTTCCGTCCCCTTTCCTTTGTTGTTGTGCATATGAGGTTGTGTCACTTCCACTGGTGCTACATAATGATCCCTGTGCTTAAAACTCCAAATTCCAGTAAAAACTAAATACGTATATGAAAAAATGCAACTTTACCTTCATGCTTGGTGTCACCATAAACTTCATTCTTTCCAATTAAATCAACAGAAAGTTGCTCTTCCTTCGGTTCCGCTCTCACTGTAGGGAAAAAGAATTGGAATATGAGAGATCAATCTAAATGTCTGATTGCTAATCATTTATTTCACCCTGGCAGGGTTTTTTTCTCTTTTGTTTTACTTTTACTTTTTGCCTATATATATATATATTTTAGCAACAAACAGGAGCTTGCATTTTTGGCTTGCCAGTTTTTTTGTTGTTTTAGTGCCCAGCTTGCAGACCTGGCTGCACCAGGTCCCAGACCAGCTGAGTCTTCCCCTTTACGAAAAACCACTAAAATAGTTATAAAATGTGACCATAAAGTGAAGGCTCCACAGGAGGATAACCCTGAGGAAACACAGAATGGTCACAGGGTGACCGTGGAAGGTGTTGAGGTTTCAGGAATCTGTGAGACTTTGCCTTTTGGGAAACACCAGACCAAGTGTCGGGACACGAGGGTTCCCGTGATGAGAGCCCCAAGGAGGGGTGAAAATTGTTGGAATTTTTTGTTTGTTGGGGTTTTTTTCAGGCCATGGGCACATTGGGGTGGCCGTGCCCAACTGTTGTGTCCCAGGACTGAGTTTGGGGGCAGAGGGGGTATCACTGACATCCCCTCTAAAGGGGCTCCATCGCCCGCTCTGAGGGAAGGGTCTACAGTGACACCCCCCCCTCTCCTCCGCCCACAGCAGCTCCTCCCCGAACCACACCGTGCCCACTTCCCCGGCACCCCCCTCCACCCCTCGCACCCCATCCCACCGCCGCCAGCACGGCCGCCATGCCCAGGAGAGCGCCCGGGGGGCAGCGGGTCCGCCCGCCGCCCCCCGCCATCCTCCCGCCGCCCCTCACAAACGGCCGCCGCGGGCGCGAGGGGGCGCTAACGGACCCCCCCCTCAGCCTCCATCCCCGCGCGCCGCTTCCCGCCCTTTTCCTCCCCTCAGGGCTGAGGGTGGGAAGGGCTCGGGGTGGGGCGGTGAGGGGGGGGGGGGGGTGTCCTCTCTGGGTTCCTTCGCTCCCGGACCGCCCACGCACGGTGCTTCTTCTTAAACTGTTTAAAACATCCTCCTTCCTCACCCAGCGCTTTTTAAGCAGGGCTTTGTTGGTTTTTTTTTTTTTTTTTTTTTTCTCCTCGCTTTCAGGCCGTTGAGGCGCTCGGTGGTGAAGGAAGGCCCCCCCCCCCGGCCCGCACCCCTCCACCCCAACCCCGCCCCGTTGTCACCCCTCGGCCCCACATCGCTCGCAAAGTGCGTACTGAGCTTTGCTTTTGAGTCTCAAGTGGTTTTTCCAGCTGTGGGACAAGGAGAGGGAAGTACAGGGGGAGGAGGAGGAGGGAACAGGCTCTGTCGTGGTGGCTGTGTCGGTGCTGAACCTGCCCAGGGTTATGGAAGGTGTCCCCACCCATGGCGGGGGGCGGAACTTGGACCATCTTTAGGGCCCCTTCCAACCCAAGCCAGTCTGGGATTCTGTGATTCTGTCACTTGTTGTGAGAAAGACTGAAAGTAAGAGCCGGGCACATCCTGTGGCTTCACCTCCGGAGGGGCTGAAAGCACTGGGTGTTCTCCAGCTGCAGGTTTCTGGAGTGAGTCATTATGGGACACGTATTTTTCGGCTTGAAACCAAAAAAACATCCCTTTTAGTACCTGGAAGGGCTCCAAGAGAGCTGTGGAGGGATTTGTGACAAAGGCTTGGAGTGGTAGGATAAGAGGAATGGTTTTAAACTAAAGAGGGGATATTTAGATTGGATATTTGGAAGAAATTCCTCCCTGGGAGGGTGGGGAGACCCTGGCACAGGATGCCCAGAGAAGCTGTGGTTGCCCCAGCCCTGGAAGTGTCCAAGGCCAGGTTGGATGGGGCTTGGAGCAACCTGGGCTAGTGGAAGGTATCCCTCTCATGGTTTTAAGGTCCCTTCCAACCCAAACCCTTCTTGGTTTCAAAGGTTCTGCCACTTGCTGTGACTGAAAGTAAGTGCTGGGAACGTCCTGTTGGGTCAACAATCAAGCCAAATACTACAGTATTACTGTGAGTAACTTTCAAACCGGTTACATATTTTGGAAAATTTACCAATGACTTTGAAACTCTTAAAAGTGTGAATATTTTGTTTCTAGTGCAAGTGATACAACACCACTCAGGAAACTGAGAAGGAGAGGAGGGTCCTTGCATGTGACCACATCTCACATCCTGGGATGCTCCAGACCAGGAACGGTGGCCAAGCTTCTGGTAATTGGCTAAATTATATTTATCATAATTATCTTGATCATATTTGTCACCCCAGGCCATGCTAATGTCCAAAAATGATGTAATAGTATTTGCATAGCAAATATGGAACCAACCAACGCAGGAATGAGAGTTATTTTTGTTGAGAGCTGTGAAAGTTTAACTCAGTGCTTCCATGTAGAAAAAGGCACATAAGTTACAAGTTTCCTTTAATGAAGAAAAGTTTGCTAAAAATAGACAAAAAAAGTTTGAAAAAGAAGGTATGAAGAAGAAGGTATGAAGTTATTGATGGTAAACAGTTTTACTCAATAGTTCTTCTTCCTTAAGAAATTAACTCAAGTGGTTGGTTAAGGTGTAAGAACTATGTCAGGGTTTTCATTTTTAATGTCCTTGAGCTGCTGAGCAGGACTGAACTGGGACCACCTCAAACAATCCTGTGTTCCCATGTGCTGAATGTTCTCAGTTTTACTCAAAGTGAACATTTCACTCTGGTGCCGTGCGGGCAAAATGATTCAGTTTTTAACGTGTCTGCTAAAAACAACTCATTTTTCAGCCTGAACAGCCTCAGTTCCTAAGGATGTTTATAGCTCATTTCACATCCTGCACAGGCCCAGCTTGTTAATTATTATTAAATAATATCTTTACTATAAAGCTTTGGCTGCAGTTTTGAATCTTTATAAACTCCGTGTCTTTAGCCAAATGATTCATTTATTTTCAAATCTATAATATTCCTAAGTCACAGATTGATAAATTGTCATCATAGACTTGTAAGCTGGGTGAGGAGGGAAAGTTGGTTATTTTTAGGAACAGGGAGTGTCAGGGGGAGGATTTATTAGGACAAAATGTGAATTCAGGTATTTGTGCTTAAACCCTGGATTACTGGGGTTTTTTGTTAATAGAAGCTCTATCAGTAGGAAATAATAGAAGACGAAAAAAATTGACATAAACTTGATCATGGTATGACTAGATATTAAAAAGGTGAATATTTTTAGAAAATAGGTAGAGAGACTTCCAGGAATCCAGAGTCAGGTGAAGGACCTGTGCAGGGCTCTGGAGAGGAGCTACCTTGGCTGCAGAACACAAGTTCTGTCTCTGATCTTTAAGGTGAGTGATCCAAAGCTGGGATCACACAAAGGAGGGGCACAGTCAGCACAGTGGTATTTTTACAGGCTGACAAAACCAGGCTCATTTGATTTCTGCCCTTAAAATAAAAACAGAGAGAAGACACAAGCAATTATCTGATGGTAAAAGTGATGGAAAGTAAAGATTTACAGTGGAGAACAAGTCTGGCAGCAAGAGAAAATGGCCATGTACAATCCTGGGGTGGAAACCAGTTGTTTTTGATTGTCACACAATAATCCCAGGGCTTCCTTAGAGCTCACAGGAGCAGGAAACCTTCCTAATTCCTTCCTAAACAGTTCTGGAAAGGGGACACAAAGATTGTCTGGAATAGCAGAGAATTTTGCTTCATTATCCCACATAACTTTTTTTTTTCCTACATTTTATTTCTAGAATAATTTTTCAAGTGATGGAAAAGCAACAGTTTAAGAAGGAGTCGATGGCGGCACACAGGAAGTGAGTAGGAGAATCATGTTTCCATGCTGTTATCCCACACCTGAGCTGTGGTAATTCACACTCCCTGCCTTTGGATTTACATCCAAGCTTGGATGCCAGTTTCATTTGCCACTTCAGTAACTGGGCTTAGGTTGGAAGGGACCTGTAAATGTCACTTAGTGCCACCCTCAGCCACAGCAGGGACATCCTGCACCAGGTCAGGTCCCTCAAAGCCCCAGCCAGGCCCGATGTGCAGTGAGCCTCTTTCAGGATTCTGTGCTAGATGTACAAAAATCATCATTTAACAATTCCCCGAGCACTTTGAAACTCACGTTTGCTTTATTTTATCAAAGATCTTTGCACCTTGAATCTCTGCTAAACAGAAACGCTGTTCTGTCAAGAAAAACAGCCGGCTGAACCTAAGTTTTATTTACTCTGTCATTTAACTCCAACATACAGCCTGAGATGTCTGAGGGCATGCAGTGCACGCTCTGCGGGCTCTGATGCCCTTTGTCCTACCCAAGTGTCTGGGGGCTCCCCCAGCCCCCCAAAACAGGCGCTGTGGGGCTGGAGCCTGGCAGCAGCAGCAGCAGCAGCAGCTCCGGTTCCCGGTGCCGGCCCCGCCGCCCGGCGCCGCTCTCCGCCCGCCGAGCCCGGGCCGGATGTCACGGAGCGGGGCGGGAGGCGAGGCCGGTGCTCCCCGGCGGCAGCGCCGAGCCCGGCGGGGCAGGTGGAGCCGGGACCCGCGGCCGGAGCATGGAAGGTGAGAAACCACCCCGCTCTTCCCTCGCGGACCCCGGGGCCCCGCAGCGGCTCCACCGCCCCGGGGACCTCCAGACGCTTCTTCGGGCGCTTGCTGCGAGCAGACCGCGGGGCTCCGGAGGAGCGATCGAGCAGGAAACGAGCGGGGCTGTTTGACCGCTCTCTGTTTAATTTCAGAGACATCACGGCGCGTGTGGCAAAGCCGGGGTTTAGGGCCCTCTGTATCTGCTGGTCCTATTCTGGGTTTTAACGAAATCAAGGGTGTGTTGGTTTCTTTTCACTTGTATGTGATGTTCTGAGCCAGCAAAAGCCAAGCTGGGAGTTAAACCTTGGGGTGCAGAATGATTCCCTTTTGAAGCAAAGCAGCATTTCTCGCGTTTTTAACAAGCCTGGCAAAGAAGCTCTGCAAAGCATCACTTGGCTTCTTATTTCAGAGGTGGAGATCCTTACTGCAACTCAGAACTTCAGGGGCTCGAGTTCAAACTCTGCTCAATGACTTGAGCAGTTTGCTTATTTGAACTTAGCTGCAGTTGCCTATTTAAAAATGCTTTTTGCTTTGCTAAAGGCTTTCTAACTGTTTGTACGTAAGTAATCACTCATTGAATCTGACTGAATTGAGACTATCACTGCTTGAAAGACGGAACTAATGTTTTGAAAGAATGCATTTGGGGACAGCTTAGCACTTAAAAATGCAGCCTTGTTTTCTTAATGGAGTTGGGATCGCTGCCTTTTTGGGAGAGAAAACTTGTGAGGTAGGTGGGAATAGCCTGTGATTAGAAAATAATGTGCAGGGAATTTGCCTCTGAGGACAGAGGAGGAACTCTGCTGTCTTGGATTTTCCATGCCCAGCGTGAGGAAGCCCAGTATGGTCATGGAGAAGGAGATGGGCCCTGACCAGAGTAGGTCGTTGTTAACTTGGTTCTCTCTCTGTGACTGGTTTGGTTTTGTGACTCTCAAAAGAACTGCCTTGCTGTCAGCTCCAGGTGCTGGGCTAGGATCAACCTGATGGATCAAGGGTTGGGCTTTAGTGATCCTGGTGGGTCTCTTCCAACTCAGGATATTCTATAGTTTAAGATGTCCTGTGTTGAATCACTGAATTATTCTGCTGGGTTTAGGAGGTCTCGTGCTATGGTATGAGTGTCATTTCACACACTGCAGGGTGCTTAAAAGCAGCACAAAGAGTTTATTTGGTCCAGGTGCCTTCTTCAGAAAGCCATGGAGACTGTGGGTGCTTGACAAGGCTATTCATTGGGGAAATCAGCTGTAATTTCTCTCCTTAATAGCCCAATGCAGGTTGGAGGTGAAAAACACCTTGGGGTGAAAGAAGCTGAGTGGTGTAAGTAATGTTTTATTTGTGGCTTCTTTGTGCCTCTTAAAATGCTGCGAAGACAAGGAAAACTGGGTGTGTTTGCTCTGTATGCTGTGATGGAAGCTCGAAGGGCAGATGGGATTGAAAAGTTTGTCCCCTTCCCTGTGCTCTTGGGTTGAAAATTGCAGCTGGCAGGAAAAAAGGCGGATTTCTGTTTTCACTTTAGGGACAAACAGGTAAAATTATAATGGCTCAAGACATACCTCTGTTGGCTACAGTTGAATTGAGAATTAGGAGGGTGTTAATGTTACCACTGATTTGAAAAATAGCAGTTTTAGGGCAGTCAAAATTCGGGCAGGTTGTTCTGCTCAGACACCAGGAGAGAGCACGAGCAGTGTCGCACATCAAAAATGCCTCAGCTCTTTTTTTAGCCAGCCATTTGAATATTTTGGCTCCCTTTGGCCATTGGTGCAGAACACAGGATGGCCAAGGATTGGTTTCGAAAGCAGATGAATTTTACTTCTGCTTTGTGAGGACCTCTGTGCCTCGGCTGCAGCGCAGAGGGACGGGCGTCCCCTTCCCATGCACCCCGGCCTCTGGAGCTCTTGGAAGCTCGGGAAGACGAGCGTGCTCTGTGAGTGATTTCCTGCCTCGTGCTTTTCTGAACCTTGCGGGGAAAAAAATGGTCTTATTGCTACAGGATCAGGAATCTTCCCAGACCTTCCTCTCTGGCCTTAAATACTTGGGAAAGGGACTTGAGGTTTAATGTTAAGGGGCCAGTAAGGCTGTGAGAAGCTGCTTGGGGCTGGTATTGTAAAGGTGCTGGTGAGGGGAGGTTGGAGGCTTGACAGTGAGACAAAGACCGGGATGTTTCTCAACCAAGATGAGGAACGTTTCATGGTGTGTCGTTTTTCTTATCTCTTCTGAAGGGTTGTCCTGCCCATCTTGGGCAGGAACCTGCTGGGCCCAACAGAACAGGAACAAATCCCTGGAGGAGATTGGGGTCCAGGGAGGGTGAGCGGGTCCTGCTGGGCTCAGGCAGCACCGTTCTCCAGCCAGTCACCCTGCACCTGCAGGGAATATCAGAGGAATCCAATGGTTCCTGAAAAGATACAGCTCTCCAGGAATATATGTGGAATTATGGGAGTTGAAGCATCCATGTTCCAGTTCTTCCTTTCAAGACCTCCCAGGAGCCCAGGAGAAGGCAGAGTTGCTGCCAAGGCTCCAAGCCTTGGGGCTCCATCCGGGGGCTTTGACCCTCAGCACCGAAATGGGGCAACTGCCCAGGGTTTCTGAATGCAATTAAATCTGAAATCAAGCGTTGCAGAATAATGGGGATTTCATTGTCTTGTCCAAAGCTTAATTATGTGTGCAGTTACAAGAGTTTGTGTAGTTTAAGTGTTTGTATTCACAGAATCACGGATTGGTTTGGGTTGAGAGGGACCTTAAAACTCATTCAGTTCTACTCCCTGCCAAGGGCAGGGACACTTTCCACTGTCCCAGGTTGCTCCAAGCCCCATCCAACCTGCCTTGGACACTTGCAGGGATGGGGAAGTCACAGCTTCTCTGGGCTATTATTGCAGTGTAAAGTTAAAATCAATAGTAGAGTGAAGATTGTTCCTATACCCAGGATTTACTGATGTTTCCCCATCACAATTTGCTGTATAAATCGGTCCTTTTGCTTCTTTGCACCTTGCTTTTCCTGGCATGATGGAATGAAACAGAGAAATTAAGGAGTCCCTTGATCCTTTTAACTTATTTAAAAACCACATATTTGGTAAATATTTGATCTCTTGGTCATTTAACTCAGTGACTCCTCATGACACAAGGCCTTCATTGTGTTGCACGCACCAACCCACCCTCCACTCGTGCAGCTTTTGGAGAGCCCCATCTGACACCAGGCTGGCTTGGCTGTGGAGTTACCAGAGCTTTATATTCTGACGTTGCAGAGACCACAGAAATGTTCCATAAGCAGAGGAGGTAAAGACAGATAATGGTGGGGTAAATGTCACCCGTGGTTAACACCTCATGCCCGCCGCCTGGGTGGTTCTGTTATGTAACTGCCAGGAAGGAATTTTCCCAGTCCAGGAGCTGTTGTTTGACGGGTACAAAGAGGGCAGAAGGTTTTCTGGCATGGACAAGGTAAAGAGGAGGCACAGCTAGAGGAAAGGAAGGAGGCAGGAAGCAGGTAACTGTCAGTCTGTTAAGGAAATCAAGCTCCTATCAATGAAATCTCGAGGCAGTGAGGCCTTGAGTGGAGATGCAACAGGACAGTTCCTGCTCAACTCCCCAGCCTAAATTAGGGCACTGGGGTGGGAGATGGCAGTACCTGCAGCCTGTGCTGGCTCCAGAGCCCTGCTGAGCCCTCTGGGAAACCAGGCCACACGGGTAGTCCCCTGAGGTATTTTTAAAATGCCTGGCATTTGATCCCTATCGGAATTTCTCAGTGGGAATTAGGCCTGCATTCCCACGAAAACCAAGCAGATCTTGTGGAGATAACAGGGGTTTCCCTTTGTTTTGGGAAAGGAATGTAAAGTATCTTTGTGCTTTGGAGAAATTCCCTTCCTACAGAGTTACTACCACCGTGCTGTTCTCACAGGGTGCACAAGGAGGAAATCAAAAGCATAAATTACTCTGCTCTGTAACTTTTTGAAGTTAGAAAACCACACTTAATCCCTCTTCTGGGCACAGGCCAGTGCTCAGGATATAAAGATGTTGTACGGTGAAACGTAACAATAATTTGCTATTATTTATTTGAAATCCTGCTTTTTCTTGGCTTTTTCAGCCAAGAAAAGGGTAATTTAAAAGATTTATACCAACTATGTCATGAACTGACACCTAAAGCTGCTTTTCTGTCTTTTGCAGATTCACAGCCTGGGATGGACCTCAGTAACCCTCAGGAACAGCCCCTGGCTGCAGGTACCGTGCTGTTCAGTTATGTTCTGCCACCTTCTCTTGGCAATTTTACATTTAAATGGGGAAAATATAAGGATTGCAGCTTGTTCAGATTCCCAGAACATTGAATAACAGTCACAAATACAAAGATGGGCACCAAAGGCAAAAAAGAGCATTCTGTATTTGAGATAAAACTGTGGAAGTTCAATATATATTTGTAAAATGATACTAAAGTGGAGAAAAAGACTGTATAGAAGAAAAGGAAAGTGTTTTCAGGAGAAAGCTGCAAGTTTTGATTAGGGAAGCAAGAATAATGTGATTCTCTTGGTTGACTGCATTTCTGAAAATATGAAAACAAACCTCCTGAGTGAGCTGGATAATAAATGCTTCACTTTCTTGCTAACCAAAATGCAACCTCTCTGAAAATGAGTTCAAGGGGTGAGAGTTTGTGTGGGATTTTGGGAACAAAATCATTCCCCCCAAACTGCAACTAATGCATCCATAGGAATAGCATCATGGGCACTGCCAGCAGTACTGGGAGGGTGCAGGTGCTTTGAGGGAATCACCTGGAAATATTCTTGGAGCATAAGTAGTTACTGTTTTGTTGGGTTTGTGTTTTGTTTGTTTGGTTTGTTTTTTTTTTTCACAAGAACAAGAGGATTTGACAGACTGTAACCTGAACAAGTCCCAGGAAATGGAAAGCATTGATAATGTGGAAGACATGAAGGAACACAACCAGTCTAATGAAGAAGCAGGAGGTAAAGTGGAGTTGGAATTCTGGAAAATAATAGTTATATGTTGCCTTTTTATCCATCTGATTGTGCTGTGAGATCATGTCTGTAGAAGTAACAATACAACTGGTTTGGAGCATTTCAACATGCTCTGAGGAGGAGCAACTGTTCTCCATCAGGGAACCTCCCGTGCATTTTACCAGGGTCAGTTTTACAGGATCTATGAAATATGGATGGGAAGATAAAAAGGGAAGTGCATCTTGGTGAGCCTTTAACGTGTGTGGTAACACACAGATTCCTAAGAGCCCTTTGCAGGGACAAACCCTGTCTTAGGGCTGCAGTTTTTATTAATGCTGTTAAGTCCTTTCATACCTGCATTGTCAGGAAGACTTTTGGGGAGGTGAATTTACGGGGGTTAAACGAAAGCATAAATATCAATAAAACATCATTCCCCTCCACCAGCCGCCCTTACCATTAGAGCTCATTCATTATAAAGGCAGTGTGAACCTCCACTCCTGCAGTGCCCTATCCCTTGATTCTCAGGGAATGAAGGGAGGAGGCTGCTTCAAGTGCACTAAAAAGGTACCTGCAGCATCTCAGGGTAAAATGGCATGAGATAGAATGTACATTGTGTTTGCTTCAGTGCTTCACACACTGTTCTCTACAGTCATTCTGATACCGGAAGCACAATAAATCTTAAATATTTAAGCACCCTGGTGCTGGTGCTCTGGGCCCTGCAAGCAGCAGTAGGTGCATTTAAATTTCTTCCCAAAGTCACCTGTTTGGTTGCTGTTGGAGACTAAAATTCACAAATAATCTCAGCTTTAATGTCGTGGCCTCTGTAAAACAGCAGCAGCTCTGTTAGTCCTGAGCAGTCCTCGTGGGTGAGTAACTACTGTCTGACTTCTATAAATGAAACCACATTCTGACAGTGCTGCCCTGGTGGGAGGGTTTATCTTTTGGGGATCACTAACCTTGGTAAAAACAAATATATAGTGTTCTCCACAGACTAGAAATATCATTGGTATCAGTGCTGGCTTTTGGGAAAAGGATTATGTCCTGCCCACACCTGAAAAGTCTGTCTGGTTTAAAAAAAAAAAACAAACCCAAAACTATTTGGCACATTGTGGTGCTCACCAATCCCCTCATTACACACCAAATCTAAAGAGAAATCATGGAAAAAAACCCACCTTTCTGTGGTTCTCCTAGTCGTTAATCACTCCTGTGAGTGAGTGAGTGATTCCCAGCTCCTGGCTGATGACAGCCTGGGACACAAACCTCTCAAACCTCTCCCCCTTCCCTCCTGAACCCCCACACTGTCCGTGCCCCGGGGCTTTGTTCCATCTGCTCGAGGCCATCATGGGAACTGACTCATGGGGAGAGATCAGGCCTGTGATAACCTGCTTTCCACTGCCTTGCTGTGCCTGGAACATGTTTGTCTCCAGCAGGGCTGTGTCTGGGTTTTCCACCTCTCATCAGCCATCCCCAGTGAGCAGGAATCTCCCAGTTTCTCGGGCTGCACGTTTTTGTGACTCTTGTGTTATTCACGGGTGACACTGAGTACGTAGTGGGGATTTATTCTGAGGTTGGAGCTTGTTCAAGTCTAGGTGTTGTCTGACTTGGTTTGGTGGAGCCTTTTATGCTGAAAGTGGCGCTGGGATCGTTTTAAAAACCTACAGAGAGTTCATAAAAGCACTAAATGAATGTATAGGGCCGAAACAGCATCACTGGTGCTCACTTAGCATGAAAAAATCAATGTTTTCAGCAGTTCTGTATTTATACTTCTCTGAGCACCTGCAAACTGCAGCTGATGGTGTCCACCAGCACAGGTGAGATACCTGTGAGGTACCTGACACAGGTGAGAAGCCATTGCAGGAAAACCCCTGTCCTATTGCACCCCCCATTCTCAGGGCTCCCAGCACGATGATGGCTGGGTATCAGGCAAACAATTAGGCAGAAGGCTCGGGTAAAATGGTAATTAAAAGCTTGATGGGGGAGAATGGGGGGGGAAAAAAAAAAGAAACAAACCCCCCTGTTCTTGCCTCAAGGGACTGGAAGCTGCACGCTGTGGTGCACATGGTGTACGCTCGCCTGCAACCATAAAAATACACCGTTCCCATGGTGCTTCCTGTGTCTGGTCTGAAAAGAGACGAGCAATGAGGCAAAGGAGGGGGGGAAGCACTTGATTCCCCTGTTTCCTGATGCGCCCCCAACACTGTTACCTTTGGTGGCCGAAGCTGACGCGGCTTTAATTTTAAAAATTAAATTACAAAAAAAAGATCCGCTCTCTTTCCTCGGGGAGTCCCAATGTTTAATGATGGCTTAACTCCCCCAGCTGTTGAGGCGGGCAACTTTTTTTTTGGGGTGTTCTGAATGTCAGCGGGCTTTCATGGTTGCGAGCCAAGCGGAGATAAAAGGCACGGTCGCGGTTTATGGATGTTAATTGGTGCTGCTCGGAGGTGTAGGAAGGGGGGGGCGGTTGAAAGGCTGGATGAGGCGGGAGAAGGTGGCAGAGCCCCGCTCGGGCTCCGGCGGTGCTGCAAGCAACACGCAACTTATCTGCTTGGAAAGGAAGTGCCGTTTTTTATCGCAGTATTACATCTCCCAAGCCCAGCCCGAGCCCCGGCGCTCATGGGGCTCGGGGTTATCTCACAACATCAGCAGAAGTTCGCTGCGAGGGGATTTCTGTGGTGTTAAACCAGCAGGGAGTCTGTGCCGAACGGGTCAGGCCGCTGCTCTGGGGGCTCTGGCGGGGCTGAAAGGTGTGTTTTCCTTATCGCCAAACGATCCTTTTGAGTGTGTTTGAGCTCTTCCGACTGCACCGTCAGTGGCAGGAATGCTGCCAGGCACGTTCGGTGACATCCACGGGGGCGGTGGTGTCACAGCAGCCTGGAAATGATTGACATAGCCTGGACTGTCCTGAGCCCCCAGGGCTGGCACAGGCACTTGGATACCCTCATTGCATGGACAGAATCAGAAAGTTTAGCTATTTCTTACTCTAATTAACCCATTACAATGATTAGAAAATAGAATTTGAGATATCCCGACTAGCAGTGGAAGCTCTCGGGCAGGACAAGGGTTGGAAGGAGGATTGGATGCACAGTGTTATTCCATAGATGATGGGCTCCTTTCCATAACTTTCATAACTTCATTTTTCTTCACTTGTTTTACAAATGTGTATCTTGGGTTCATACAAAATAATTCCCTGAAGTTACAGGGGAGAGAAATGTTTATTCCTTTGGCATCTAAATAAAATCTAGTCCAAGGTAGGCGAGTTGTATGGTCCCTCCCCACCTCCTCAGCAGGAAATAAGTGAAGAGGAAGAAAATGGCCCTGGGAAGTCAAATCACATGTTGTTATAGAAAACGATCCATTTTTAGAAATACAGGTCAGTGGAAAGGAAATCAGTGAGTCATGTTTTGCCCCCAAACCAGGCTCTTCATTTGGCACAAAATATGATTTTAAGGGGCAGGTTCACTCTGTCCTGCTGGAGAGCTATGAGGAAGCAGACATGAACCCCCAGGAGTCAGAACTTTGCTAAAACAATTCCCTGAGTGTTGGGATTGATGGGCCCTCGTGTCTTGCTGCTGATTTCCCCTGCAACTGTGCAGAGTTTGCTCAGTGTCTGTTTTCCCTGCTGCACCCACCTGCTGAGCCATCCAGCCCAGCTCCTCTCCTGGTGCAGGAGCTCCACCTCCAGGAGCAGCTCTGGGAGCTGCAGGTGCAGCGTTTGACAATCCTGAGCTGCCAAATCCTCGGAGTTTGTTGTCATAGAATGCCAGGATCGTTTAGGCTGGAAGAGCTGTGGGATCAGTGAAAGGGAACACAGAGGGGGTGCATCCTCTCTGAAAGACAAGGCTAAAAGTAAACCACGAGTATTTAATTACAAGTACCTCGATGAGGAGAGATCGTAGGTTTAGTCTAAAATTCAAGTGAAGATTATTTACTACTGGGATTTTTTTGTAGTTGAGTCCAAGGATTTTGTGAACATCTGAACCAAGCTCCTGTCTTCAGCCTACAGGCCTTAAAATTCCTTGGATCGTTATCCCAGATTTCCCTCTTCTTCATATTGTTACATTCCCTCTCCCTGTGACATTTTTCTTACCAGAACATATTGCACTGTCAGGAGGACTTTTGGGAGGTGAATTCACAGGGGTTAAACGAAACCACGCTTTGAATTTCTCAGGTTTTGAAGTTCATTTGAAGCTCAGTTGACCAGAGCCGACCGTGCCTGAGCGGTCACGTTAGTGATTGCTCCCTTGATATAAGTAACACCAGCGATTATCTGAATTTAACATGTGGCCTCTCTCAGTCTGACTGTTGGGTCCAGATGTTCTCTGATTAACTGTCTCATTGGAGTCTGATTTAACGGTTGTGATTGTATCAGCCCTGCTGGACTTCAGGAATTGTAATTTTAGCGCTGTTTTCTCCGGGTGATCTTATCTGAACGGCGAGGGAAGGGAAGAGCTCGTGCAGTGTTGTCTCTTTCTGTGCTGGTTTTTTTTAAGAGGGAGGCTTTGGAGGTGTTCATATCTGAAGGGATAATGGGAACAGGTGTCATAAATCAAACAGATTTCACCTGGGGATGTGGGGATGACATTCCCTCTGTGCTCCCACCCAGCACTGGGAACATAGAAAATTGAGGAAAACCAGCAGATTGGGGCACACTTTGAAAAAATTAAAGAGAAAAAATAAGATACCCTGGTAGTTTCAGCACAGCACTAACAGTGAGTTTTCCAGCCCCAGTCCCGTTGTCCCAGGGAATCCCACTCTGCCCCCACAAATTCTGCTCCAGCTTTGGGAATACTCAGCTTGGGGCAACATTTCTCCTTTATTCCTATTTTTGTTAATACAACTGCGAAGTATTTTGAAAACCTTTAAGATGAAAACCCTAAAGCCCACTTGAGTCTTAAGAGGCAGAAATCAGTAATAGAAGGGTGTGAAATTATAGATTTCCACAGGAATATTCATCCTGATAAAAAAAAATTCCTTGTCTTAAATAAGATGCTGTGAGAATCTGTTACATAATTCGAGTTTCCTGACTCAGACGAGCTTGGAAACGACGTGTGTTGTTTGGTGGGGGTCATTCTGCAATTAATTGTACAACTAGATAAATGACACCGTGCTTTAATGGTGGAGAGACACTGGTATTAATGAAGTAGAAAATACACATCTGAGCGCCTGGAAAATGACGCCTGGCTGATTTTTTTTTTTCCCCCCCCTTATTTTCTCTCCAGTTCTCAGTGCTGCGTTTCCATTTGGTTTGTTTCTATTTTTGTTTCGAGTCACAGTAAAACCGAGGGACAAAGGGGAGTGATGAAAGTTTCTCTGCTGTTTTTAGGAGTGAGATTTCCACCAGGTGCGTTCAGGAATTACCACTCACCTCTGCTTTTTATACAGGATCTAAACAAACTAAATACTTGTGTTTTGTGCTGTGTGGAACAGCAGGACTAAGAAAATACTGAGAGGCACAAAGATAAACTCAAAGCCAGCGTGTCCAAGTTGTAAATGCAAAATCTGGGATTTTTTTTGTTGCTGCTTTGGCCTGTGGGGACACAAAAAGAGACCCGAAGAGCGGGACAGGTCCAGCGTTCACACCCTCGTGGGGTGTTTATTGTCACCACATCCTCGTTGGGGTTGTTGTCTCTGCTGTCTGGCTGGAAGTTGATACTGCTGAGAGGTGATTGCTCCTTCCTTTGTTGGCAAACAATGATCTCATAAAAGCTGTTGGGAAAAAGGGAGCTGAGTGCTGGAGTCAGAGGAAAAACAACAGAGCCAGGGTGGGCCAAAAAGGCTTGAGCTCCTTTCCCTTGCCTAGATGGATATCTGCAGTGAGGGAGAAGAAAAACAGGGAGAAAAGTTGCCTTATCTCTGACTGCATTGCCTCAATTAAAAAAACTCCAATGTTGCCACTGTGTCACTTCACATTTCATAATTCCCCCTTACTTACAGTCTCCAGATTTTTCAATACCTACATGTAATTGTTTGCTTCTTGTTGTTTAAGGAAAGAAACTTAGGAGGAGCATTGAATTTTTAATTACCTCCCACCCCCCAGTTTATAATTTTATGGGCTGTACTCTTCTCTTTATTCACTGAGGAAATGGGAGTTTTGAATTCCTGACGTGTCTCCCCCCCTCAGTGCGTTGATTCCATCCCCGAGGTGTTTGTCACAAACATTCGGGATTCTGCCCCGAATGTGGAAACTCTGCTGGCTCTTTCAGCCTCACCACTTGTCTGCTCCATCTCAGGCTGGTTGGGGGTACAGGGACCTCTCCTGCTGGGAGGGGAGCAGCTCTGCAGGGGTTCTGTGCAGATGAATCAGCAGTGAATACCTGTCAAAGCCAGGGAGTCACAAGAACCCTCCGATCGTCACCGTATTGACTCCCCTTCTTGTTCCCCGGCATCTGAATCCCATTAACAGCTGTCAAAACCTGGTAAACTATTTATATGCTTTCACAATTTGTTTAATTGGATAGTTAGGAAATGGCAGACAAGAAAAGCTTTTCTTTTTCCCTTTTTTTTTTTTTTTTTTCCCCCCTTCTCTTTTCCTTTAGTCTGGCTGAACATCTGTAGCATTAGGGGCTCATTATCTCTGAATTGGCACAGCAAATCAGCAGCATCATTAAAATGCCACATTAAGATGATTAAGTTTCTTTGTTACCCAGTTGACTTTTTGCATGTGCTGAGGATTTCACGATTATGACCCCACTCCTTGTAAAACACTTGAGCTACATCACCCTTTCCTGTGTTGTCTTTAATGGCTTCTGGCTTTTATTCCTTGTGCTTTTCCTAAAGCTCCCGGTAAACTTTGCCTAACAACAGGACAAAACTTACCTTCTCTTCTCTGGATTTGATGCCAAAGTCTTGGATTAAATGGAGAAATTATAGGATTTTCCTTCTGAAATCTCCTCCTAGAGAAAACAGCTAAGATTAAGAACCCCCCCCTACCTTGTTCTAATTATTTGTTGCTCTTGCCTTTTTTTCTCCCTGCATTTCCAGCCTGGAGAAGAGAAGGTTGTGTGGAGACTTCACAGCACCTTCCAGTGTCAGGAGGGGCCTCAAAGGAGCTGGAGAGGGACTGTGGTGCCAGGACAAGGGGGAATGGCTTCACACTGAAAGATGGGAAATTTAGGATGGATATAGGGAAGAAATTCCTCCCTGGGAGGGTGGGCAGGCCCTGGCACAGGGTGCCCAGAGAAGCTGTGGCTGTTCCATCCCTGGGAGTGTCCAAGGCCAGGCTGGACTGGGCTTGGAGCAACCTGGGCCGGTGAAAGATGTCCCTGCCCATGGCAGGGGGTGGGACTGGAAGAGCTTTAATGTCCTTCCAAGCCAAACCCCGGGTGATTCTCTGGTTTTACCGAGCACACACAAGCCCTGTTTGGGTGGTGACTCAGTCTGAAGTTGCCACCGCAGCTTTATTTTGGATTTTTTCCAGAACCCATTGTTTTTGCAGCGTTTCAGGTGAAACAAAAATATTACTCTGGAGTATGTCTTTCATCTCGTAATCATCTCCCCAGGAAATGAAACCAAGTGCATCAGCCTTAACGCATCACACCGGTGCTTTGTTGTGTAAAAGCTGCAGGTTTTGTTGTTTTTTTTTTTTTTTTCCTCAGTGTATATTAACTCCATGAACTGCCTCAGGAAAAATAGTTCCCTGGCTTGGGCACCATGGGTGGGTTATTTCTCTTACACCCTTTTTATTTTCCTGATAGAAGAGATGACAGCACTTTTTTTTTTTTTTTTTTTTTTTTCCCACTGTGGGAACTTGGTTAGTGCTTTTAGGGATAATTGTGTTTTTCCTCAGTTAAATCTCCCTTTTCTACATGAAGTCACATTCACCTTCCTCTTGATTAAGGTGGACCAGCCTGAAAACTCCCTGATCTCATCAAAACAGGTTGATATGATTTTGAGGTGATGGATACAAACCTTCCACACAGCTGCCAATCTCCTGATCTCCCGGTGTGCCCTGGGCGTGCCAGGACAGAGCAAAAGTCAGGCCTGAAAAAGGACTTTGATGCTTCCAGACTCTGCAACCACCTGGTTGGTTTTAGCCTGACTTGCACTGAGCCATTTTTTCCTCAGACTGTTTTTGTACCAAAAGCTGTCTCCTGGGTGGTTCTCAGCGAGGCAGAGCAGCCTCTAAACCGTAACAGGTGAAAAATCCCAGCCCTTCTAACAGATATTTGCTTTAAACCCAGCCTCTTCCCTCGTGGCTTCTGCTGCTCTCAGCCAGGACGTGGCAGGTGAAAGGTGGGACGTTGGGCAGAAAGTGGGAATTGAAATTGTGTCTGAAAGCACCAAGAAGGTGCAGCTGCACCGGGCACTTCCTTTTAATGTGCTGGGCAGGATGTAGCAAATTATTTTGGAACTGCCTCCCTTCGAGAGGGGAAAAAAACAACCAACCTGCCCACCAAAAAAAAGCACTTTTTTTTTTTTTTTTTTTCCTCTTTTCCCCTGGAAAAGACATTGTGCTGAAAGCTGCTGTCAGCAACTGGCAATCATTTTCCCTTGGAGTGATGGAAATGGATGTATGAACTAATTTTGAAGGAATCTTGATAGCAGGATCACCCTGGCAGCCTCAGACGTGAAGTTGGCAGGAGGAGGCACCTGCAGAGGAAGCAGGAATTCATGGGATGTGAAGCAGGAATTCATGGGATGTGAAGCAGGAATTCATGGGATGTGAAGCAGGAATTCATGGGATGTGAAGCAGAGCTGGTGCTGAAGAATCCACGGAGAAAACCAGCCCGTTTTGGGTGAATTTGGAGCTCTCTGTGACCCTCTGAGCAAACACCCAAACCTGTGTGAGCTCATCAGCGACCAGGACACCAAACTCTAAGCATTGTCAAGGACAGAGGGATAAAACCACACAATATGAGGGGAAAGCCCATCCTTCTGTGGATATCCTCATCCAGGGAGAGCACCAGAGGGATCTCAGAGTTTCCCACACCACCACAGAGTGTAGGATGAAGGAATCACCACCCACCTGTTCCCTCCCCCTCAACTCAGACGGTTTGGCCGGGCTTAGGGAATAATTTAGGACAGAGGAGCGATCTCCTCACCAAAATTGAGTTGAAAATTTTGATTTCATGGAAGTTGGGGTTGCCAGATCTTTCTTTTTCAGCTCTGCTTTTATGTCGCCACCTCATTTTCGCTGCCACCCATTGTTTGTTCTCGGCATTTGATGTGGTTTGTTACTCAGAACCAGAGCTAATACATATTCAGCAGTTTGTGTTCTGTACTTTGGAGAAAGGACAAGTGGTTCAGTGCCAGATTCAACTGTCTAACCCTGGGCTGCAGGGAGGAGCAGGTGGCCAGAGAACAAGGCTCTCAAACAGGAAGCCACGTGGTGCATCTCGTGGGGTTTGTCTTCACTGGGGAGCTTGAGCAGAACTGGAGTTTCAGCCATAGTTTCTCTCTCTGTCAGAGAACCATGGAATGGTTTGGGTTGGGAGGACATTAAAGCTCATCCAGTGCCACCCCCTGCCATGGGCAGGGACATCTTCCACCGGCCCAGGTTGCTCCAAGCCCAGTCCAGCCTGGCCTTGGACACTCCCAGGGATGGAACAGCCACAGCTTCTCTGGGCACCCTGTGCCAGGGCCTGCCCACCCTCCAGGGAGGAATTTCTTCCCTATATCCATCCTAAATATCCCATCTTTCAGTGTGAAGCCATTCCCCCTTGTCCTGGCACCCCAGTTCCTGATCCAGAGTCCCTCTCCAGCTCCTTTGTGGCCCCTGCAGGCACTGGAAGGTGCTGTGAGGTCTCCACACGACCTCCTCTTCTCCAGGATGAGCAGCCCCAATTTTCTCAGCCAGCTTTAAGCAGCAAAAAGCCATCCTGAGGGTTTTAGTGGAAGTGTTAGAGAGTTAACAGTGGAAAGGAAATGCAGCACCATAAGTTGGGAATCACCAGCCCTTTATGTCACCAGTGTGACCAATTTGCTCACATTTTCACGCTGTTAGTAAATCATTAGGAACTTGCTACATCCACCTTTGTCATGGAGCTGCACTCGTTGAGGCAATGCCTCTGGATTCCTCTGGACACAGGAACAGGCCCAGGGACCTGTTTGAAGGCCATGAATGCTTCGGGTTCTTTGCCTCACCCTCTCAACACGGCTTTGGGCAAACCTTTTGATTTTTCTGGGATACATTCACTCCTCAGGAAATCCTTCCCCCTCCTCTGCTGGTTTTACTCACGCAGTAAATGAGGATTGCAAACTGCTCCTCACACATCCCAGAGCTGTGGATAAAAATTGTGACTTGCAAGTGAAAATCGGGATTATTGATTAGGTTCAACTGGTGAGAATCTGCTCCATGGGAGCACTGGGAGTCTTACACTGCTCAGACATATTTTGTAGGAGTTTTCCAAGCACCAGAGATTCCACGGGAAGATAAAAGTGACAAGATATAATTATCCTTTTTTTAATTTGTGTCTTTCTGTATTTCCAGTTCACAGGAGCAGACTGAGATGCTGATTTCTATAGAAATAATAATTGTGAGTGATGTGAACAAGTGTTCTCTCTTGAATCCTGACTAGTTCCCTGTAATTTCAGTTTGTACTGTATCATACTTTCATAATCTGTAAAAAGAAATTATTCATCACAGGTAATTAGCAGGCAGGTCAGTGTTTCTAAGGATTATCTCACTAACTGTCTATGACCAGTTTAATTTCTTCATCTTTGGGTGTTTCAGTAACACTTTTAGGAAATGGATAATGTCATTTTATATAATTTTTGGCTCATTTTTTTCCCCTAAAGTACTTTGTGTGTAAGATGAGCATCTTCTCACTCCTGTGCTTTGTTTTACCTGCAGATGATGTGATCAAAGTGAAGGGTGAATACAGTGAAAGAGAGGAGAGTGCTTTAAATTCCGAGCCTATGGAAAACCCGGAGGAATCTGAGCTGCCTTACACCTATCCCAGAGAATATAACGAGTATGAGAGCATTAAACTGGAGAGACACTCGGGTTCCTATGACCACGTCAGGCCAGCTAGTGGGAAGATGACTTGTGATATCTGTGGATTAGCCTGCATTAGCCTCAATGTCTTGATGGTTCATAAGCGTAGCCACACTGGTAAATATCCCTCTGTTGTTCTTGTAAGAGCTGGGCACTGACAGGATAATGATTTTTAATCCAGACTACTTATTTAAAAAAAAAAAGGATCCCAAAGCCAGGCTTTCCTTGCCCTGCCCTGGAGGCCACGTGTGATCTCTAGCAATTTACCCACTGTTCTGTGCCTCACTTTACCCACCTTTCCTCTCACCGGGATTGAATGTTATTAAAAGCACCTTTGTGAGGCATTTTAAGAATTCTGGATGAAAGGCACTATGTGATGTCAGTATTTCAGGCACAAAGCACGAGTTAGTTGGGTTTTGTGCTGCCATTTCCAGTCTGTGTATGCACTTCTCTCTGTGCTATCCCTGGGCAACAAACCAACCAGCATCTTAAGTTTCAACCTGCAATAAGATAAGGCTTTTTTTTTTTTTTTTTCTTTTTCTTCTAAAAATTGCTGGCTTGTTGGAATCAGCCTCCTCCAGAGCACTTCTTTCCATGGCAGAACCGTGCAGTGCTTTCCATATGCTACGAGCAGCTCTGACACCAGAGCTGCACCTCCCTCCCACTGAAATCCCACTCTGCGCGTTTCTGTAGAGAGAAGTCGAGCCAGCATCTCATTCTTTCCTCTCCCAAAAAAGGCAGAGGGCAACCTGATACCCACGTAACCATTAAATGTCCTTTTCTGTATGTCATTTTAAGGTGAACGGCCATTCCAGTGTAATCAGTGCGGAGCTTCCTTTACTCAGAAGGGAAACCTCCTCCGCCACATTAAACTACACACAGGGGAAAAACCTTTTAAGTGCCACCTGTGCAGTTATGCCTGCCAGAGGAGGGATGCGCTTACGGGTCACTTAAGGACACATTCTGGTAAGTGACTTCACAGGCACCTCACGTGGTTCAGGTGTGTGTCACTGGGACACTCGGGGGGCGAGGTTTGCTCAGCCTGCTCGAGGGCCCACACGGAGCAGGGACCCACTCAGGCTGTGCTCTTAGTGCGGGGGAACACGTGTCACAGCCCACAGCCCTCCTGGCACAAACAACTCCACGGGATTCTCACAGAATCAGCTCGGTTGGAAAAGACCTCCCAGGTCATCGAGTCCAACCTCTGCCCCATCACCAGCTTGCCAGCTCATTTGCAGATGAGTGGAGCTGGCTTTGCCAGCAAGCTCTGAACTCCAGGAGTGTGAGAGGTGCTTTGCTGGGATTTCCTCCCGTGCCATCCTGAGCTGTGAGGAAAGCTCCGAGAGCACGATGACTCTATTGCCAGTTGACACCTCTCTGTGGTCTAGTGCCTTTCATCTGAATCTCTTAACATGCTCACAGGTGGTTCTTGTCCAGCCTGGTAGGGTGTTCTGTCCATTTTGCAGATGGGGAAATGGAGGCACAGAGCTGAGGGGACCTGAATAACAAGCCAGGTCAAAATTGGTCTTAGTTCCCCCAGTTCTGCAGGAACCAGGTTGTGCTTGCCCTTGGAGTTGTGTATATCCTGGGATCTACAAGGGCCCAGAAAAAAAAACATTGGTTCTAAATGACAGATGCTATCTCTGCACTGCACAGAAAAAAAAAGTTCAACTCATAAAGAGTCAAAGTCAAAAATGAGCTTATCTGCCATGGATAAATGAGATTCTGATTTAATCAAGACCAGCAGAGTGGTGGTGACTGTCCCCCACCAGCACAATGCTAAAACCTGGCCTTGGACACTCCCAGGGATGGAGCAGCCACAGCTGCAACCTGTGTCAGGGCCTCCCCACCCTCACAGGGAAGAATTCTTCCTACTATCTAATTTTAGAGGATGTCTGTTCCCAAACCAGTATTGAGATAATTTAGGAAGCACTTCCAGTCCTTGCCTATGAGGCTATGTGGGGACAGGCTATGTGGGGATCTCGAGTTTCAAACGAGTTTGCTTTAGTCTAAATGAATTAGGAACATCATTCCCTCTACAACAAATGCCTTTGGGAATGAAATCAGTTTAATGAAATCCTTGCAGAATTCAGTACAGGCAGGACCCAGGTCAGGCACTCAGGGCTGTGGCAGTCCTGGTTTGGCAGCGGTACTGTAGGAAGCTACTCCAGGAAAAGCTGTCACAGGGCTCTGGGAACAGTGTTCTCACTTAAAACCTCTTCCTTTCTGGTGCTGAGCTTTAGGGGATGAGGAGGAACTCTGTGTGTCTGGTGGTTTCACCCTCATGTCACCCTAAATTTGTGATGATTAATCTCAACGGGAATTTCGAGCGTTCTCCATGAGCTGAACGTAGGCTGTTGGTAACTGCTGAGTGTCAGGAGAGGGTGTCTTAGTGGTCTCTTGTGGCTGTTTTAATTACTTTATGATGTTATTTTTTTTTCCAGTGGAGAAGCCATACAAATGTGAGTTCTGTGGCAGGAGCTACAAGCAGAGGAGCTCTCTGGAGGAGCACAAGGAGCGGTGCCGGACTTACCTGCAGAGCGCTGGCGTGTGTGAGGCTGGTGAGTTCATCACAGCACGGTGGTTTTGGGGGTTTGCTGAGTTACAGGGCTCCAAAAAGAGCGTCTGGGGAGCTGTTAACCCACAGCCTGAGAACAGCTTTTCCTCCACTCAGCTTTCAGTAACCTGAGGGGCTGTAGTGTTGTAAAGGGGCTGGTTCAATGCAGCCCTGGGGCAGGGAGTTAAAGAGTGCCTTTATCTTAATCCCTTTTTTGTTTCACAGTTACTTTGAATAAAACATCTAAAGCACCTTGTACCCAGCATTTCAGTAGGTGATACAGTGAGTTAAATTATTCCTGCATTAATGCCATTATGTGGCTCACTTTATGGGGTGAGTTGTTGACAACAGTTGCTCATGTCTCAGTCTGTTTGGTGGTTCCTCTTCTTTTGAATAAGAACTATTAATCAGAATCTGTTAGAATTTCCAGAAGTTTTAGTGGCCTGGATCCAGGGCATGGAAATGGGTTGGTATCCCAAAAATCTCTAACAGATCAGCTTAGGAGGGAGTGAGAGGTAAGGGTCTGCTTTGAGTATAGAGCTGCCTTTGCAAAAGTTTCAAGGTAAAATACATCAAAACAGGTTTTTTCTTATTTTCCCTTTTTCAGTCCCAGTGCTGCAGTTCCAAACAGTGGAGTCATGGAATCACAGCATGGTTTGGGTGGGAGGGACCTTAAAACCCACCCAGTGCCACCCCCTTCCATGGGCAGGGACACCTTCCACTAGCCCAGGTTGCTCCAAGCCCCATCCAACCTGGCCTTGGACACTTCCAGGGCTGGGACAGCCACAGCTTCTCTGGGGGCAACCTGTGCCAGGGCCTCCCCACCCTCCTAGGGAGGAATTTCTTCCAAATAACTCTATCAGCAACAGAAAGGACAAGATTCTGCAGGAATCATCACAAACCAGTGTGAAGAGCCATCAGTGTGTGATGAAAACTGAGCACAGGAGTCCTTACCCTGTGCACAGTGAGCAAGCACACATGAAACCTCCCAAAGAACATCACTTGGCAAAGAGTTTTATGAGGTTTTTTTTTAGAGTTTTGTAGTTTTGGGGAGGCTCTCTTGCCAGCACATGACTTTTTTTAGAGCTTTAGGAAAAGACCTTCACACTCTTACAAATACCCCAGTGTTTTTAGGGGAGGAGGAAGTTTTATGAAAAATGGGAATTCCTGGGGCATTTCCATCCAGTTTCCTGGTACCAGCAGGATGTTGGGTGACAGCACCAGGGGGAGGGAAGGCTTGAAAGGCCCTCAGGAGGTCATTTGGTACATTTTGTTTATTTTCTTCCCTAAGTGTAGCATTTTGTACTTGTGTTTAGTAAACATCCTCTTTCCGTTTCTGACCCTTTTCCTACCTCTCTGCATCACTTTCCATTCTGATGCTTTTTCTGAAATCCTTGCAAGCTTCTCAACCTGGTCTAGTGGGAGGTGTCCCTGCTCATGGGGGTTTGGAATTACAGAATCTGTAAGGTTCCCTCCAACTCAAACCATTCTGTGATTCTCACATGGAACCATCTTTAACCACAAATATGCTCTCCATGCATCATCCATAACTAATTAGAATATTTAGAGGCATCAGGACCACAGAAACCATTCTAGTTCCTTTTTTTTTTTTTAGCACCGGGTTCCAAAGGTGGAAATATTTCTAAAAGGAAAGCTTTATGTAACAATACTGCTGGAGCATTGTCCCTGATAACCATCTCTGCTCACACTGTTCTCGTTGCACAATCACCCAGCTCTGTTCCACTCTCCATTCTCGAGTGACCACACAGAGATGCTACAGGAAGCAATGCCTCTAATTTCAGCTCTGCTCTGTTCTCGAGGGCTCCGCTCGCCATATCCGCACCTTCTAAAAATTCTACTCACGCTGCTGGTGGTGGAGTGGCAGAAACCACACTATGGAAACAGCTCAGTGCAGGGGGACGGGGGGGTGTGCTCAGGGCTGGGGCAGCAGCCGCTCTCTCTGCGGTCCAGAGAGGGAAGTGCCACCCCTGGAAGTGTCCAAGGGCAGCTTGGATGGGGCTTGGAGCATCCTGGGCTAGTGGGAGGTGTCCCTGCCCGTGGCAGGGAGAGGGATTGGATGGGCTTTAAACTCCCTCCCAACCCAAACCACTCTGTGATGGCCAGCAGTGTTTGGAGAGGTGGCTCCTCACCCAGTTGTCACAAGACAACATGAACAGTTCTCCATAGTGGATAATTCACACTGGCAGGGCAGTTATCTTCTGGCAGTGCTTTATAAAGTCAGGATCACACCTGACACCTACACTGAGGCTGGAGCAGGGCTGGGAGCACCACAGGGACATCCCAGGGGAAACCACCCTCAGCCCCAGGGCTGGCTAAGCAGGAGAGGGGGCACCCAGGCTGAAAAGTGGCAGCAGGGATGAATATATTCACGTGAGTCTCCAAACACACTGGAGTAATTTAGGATAAAAACCAGGCCAGCAGAGCAGAGTGTTATTCCCTTTCAGGCACTTCATGCCCTGCACGGGGTTACAGGACTGTGGCAGAGCTGAGCTGGGCCCTGGTATCCCATCATTCCTGACTCAGATTCGCAGCTGGTGTTTGTACCTCTGATACACTTCACATTTTCAAAGTGCTGAACAAACATGAACAAATAGTTCTGGCTGAGGTTTGGTGAGTCATGGTTTGTGCTGACTGAAACTCGTGCGATAGCAGGAGCGGCGCCGACAAACAGGGAAAGGCTGCTCAGAGCTGGGAAGGATGAAGCTGCACTTTCAGCACTTGCTGTATTTGGCAAACAGCAATTTAAGTCTAATAATTAATAAATCTGCCTTTAGCGGGACTGAAGCGAAACCAAAGTGTTCCTGTCACCTTCCTCTGGCAGTGCTTCTCTCTTACTTAGGTTATGCTTCATTTATTCAGGGAGGCCTCATCGTGGCCTTCCAGTACCTTAAGGGGTTCATAAAAAGGAGGGAGAGGGACTTTTTATGTAGGTAGAGAGTGACAGGACAAGGGAGAATGGTTTCACACTGGCAGAGGGCAGGGGGAGATGGGACACTGTGGAGAAATTCTTGGCTGTGAGGGAGGTGAGGCCCTGGCACAGGTTGACCCCAGAGAAGCTGTGGCTGTCCCAGCCCTGGAAGTGTCCAAGGCCAGGTTGGAGCAACCTGGGACAGTGGAAGGTGTCTCTGCCCATGGCAGGGGGTGGGACTGGAAGGGCTTTAAGGTCCCTTTAAGGACTCTTCCACAGGGAGATCCAATCTTTTGTACAACACAGGGAAAGTAAATCACCCCTCCTTGTCCTCCTTTTGTAGCTCCCAACTCCCACAAACACAGGCACTCTCCTAAGATGTGTCCAGCTGTCACCACGGTGACCCCCGACCCTGGAACCCTCAGCAACGAGTTTACACTTTAATATAATGCAGTTTTTAATATAAAAGTCCCCCTGCAGAGCTGTGTTGCTGAGGTGTGAGCAGGGCTGGGGGGAAGCCGCAGCAGTTACGATCAGTATTAGTGTGGCAGTAGTGAAATGAGGTGGCAGCTCTCCAGCTCAAGGCCTGTGCAGCCTCCAGGAGCTGAGAGCAAGCACAGCCCTTGTGCAGTGCTGGGCACTGCTCAGCACGGCTGGGAAGAGCTCTGGAAAACGAGAAGAGCCTTAAGTGGCCCGGTCCCAGGGGGGTGATGGCAGGGCACAGACACTTTTCCTAAAACTGGGCATTCTGGAGGTCAGTGAGCTTTAAAACACCATAGAGAAAACACTGATAGTTTTAGCTGTAGCATTTAGGGAGAAAACTGAAGTGACAGTAACACCTGAAAAAAAAAAAGGAGTTAGAAGTGAATTTTGAAAGGTTCTGTTGATTTGATTTTAATGGAACATTAACTTATTTCATATGAGTTTCTTAGTGATTCGTTATGATAACTATGACTGATATCTGAAAAGTGCAGCAAGGGGCCTGAGTGTCTTCTCCTGAGCCTGGAGCACTGTGTGAGTGTGCAGGTGTCACCCAGCCTTACTCAGAATTAAAAAGAAAGGCTTGCAGAGCTTGTGTCTCCATCTGCAATTTAACCAACCTTCCAGCCCCTTCATTCACTTCCTCTCGCTGTGGCCGATGCTGGTTTGCATGGTCTGTGCTCCCTGAGCGAGCTCAGGGCTGGGCTGGCTCCCACTGACCACAACTGGTGCCCCAAGAGCAAGAACGACAGAAAAAGCAAAAAAAACCAACTTTGCATCAGATCTCCTAAACTGTTTCCTCCAGTCACTGTGGCAAATCGGAGATTAAACCAGTCAGCTCTTCCTTTATTTTATCTTTTTTTTTTTTTTCTTCACCTACTTTTTTTTTTTTCTGTTTCTTTTTTTTTTTTCCCTTCCCTTTGCTCATTTTCCAACTCAGCCAGCGTGGAGGCGAGGCACATCAAGGCAGAGATGGGGAGTGAAAGAGCCCTTGTGCTGGACAGGCTAGCGAGCAACGTGGCAAAGAGGAAAAGCTCAATGCCTCAGAAATTTATTGGTAAGAACAAAACCCCCTTTTCATCCGCAGCGCTTCGAGACGTGCGAGTGGGCAACCCCGGGGACAACATCTCTGCTTCTTTTAAACACCCTGCTCAGCCCTGGCAAAAAAATGAAGTTAACTTGGATTGTTCTGATGGGGTTTTTAGTGATTTGGTGTAGGGGGTTGATTAAAACATGAGGAATTTACTCTGTTGGCTGCTTAAACTGGGTGGAAGCTGCTGCTGTGCTTTGTGTTTATTTGTGCAGGTGGTTTATAAATGTATTTTATGGGCTTTCACGTGCTGTTTCTGTACCTGTGCACTTGAAATGTTCTCTGCTAGGATCTAGAACAGGCAAAGAACAGGATTATGTTAATGTTTTCCAAGCAGGAGCTGAAGCTTCCTGCAGGACTCCTGTGTGCAATAAGGCCTAAAGACAGAAAAGTATTGGATTTCTGTTAGTCATCCTCCTAAATTTGACTATGATTAAAAAATATCAGATCCTTTCTTGTGGGAATTTAGGCAACCAGATGTTTCCATAGCCTTTTCTTTGCATTTAATTGTCCGTGATCAGAGCTTTGCATGTCGGGGATCCGAAATACTCGTCGGGCAGGTTCTGTGTCCCAGCCGGATCCTCTTGGCCAGTCTGATTTCATCAACCCACCTTTAAAGAGGATAAAACACCAGTCTGTGTCCTGAGGAAAGCCCTTAGTCAGCAGCTGTAGAACACAACACTGGTGCTGCTGAAGCTTTATTTGTGCTGTTTGTGGGGTTGTTTGCGGTGTCGAGTGCTGCTTTTTTGGCTTAATCTAAGGTTCACCTTCGGTGGTGTTCCCCTGGGTGGGAGTGCAGGGTGGGGGCTCCCTGGGCTGCTGCAGCCAGACCCACCTGGCAGGGGGTGTTCAGAGCACCCATCCTGCACCAGGTCCAAAGCAGGGCAAAGGTGTGCTCCTGGGCCCACCCCAGGGAAAGGTGTGTCTGCTCCAGGGTCCATCCAGGCAGGAAAACAACTCCATTTTTTGAAGGTGGCTCTTAGTGGGTTTGTGGGGTAGCACTGGGCTTTCATCTGCAAGAAGTGAACTCTTTTATTTGTTTATTTCATCTCGGTGTGGCTTTCTGAAGGTCACCTTGTTGCACAGCCACACCATCCGAGTGCCTTTGGTGCTCAGAACTGAAACTGGGACTGTGGGGCTCGGCCCTTACACACCGTGCTGTGATTCAAACAGCAATGCTGATGCAAATGGCTTTGTAATTCTTTAGCTTCCTTTTATTTTTGTATATTTTTTAAGCTTTTTTTTCATCTCTCTTGGTGTACAGTTGGCACCAGTTTGATCTGTAGGTATTTTATCAAACACACCTGCAGCAGGATGTACCCCCTCAAGTTCAGAACTAGTGGGGTTTGGGTTTGCCGTGCCAGCCTGTGAGTTCCTGTGTGGCACAGACCCTGTGGGATTTGTGCCCGTGCTGGGTGGCACCAACTGGCACTGCACACTCAGGTGATCTTGTGGACAAGCTGCAGAACCCATCACAGTTCACCTGAAGGCACAAAACAACCCATTTCTGAAACTTGCTGTTTTTCTAGACCTTCTGTGCTTGTTCTCATTGAGCAGCATGTGAAAAAAAATCCCCCCTTGTCCCTTTTATCCCTGGGAAGGATGTTTTCAGGAGCAGGCTGTCCGACCTTGGCCTGACTCCTGTGCCTCTCTGACCTGTCCTTGTCAGAGCCCGGATCTGCCAGGGAATTCCTTGGGAAATCTGGGAATGAGTGCTGATGTTTCATTTTGTCAGGAAGCAGGGACAGGGATGTGTAGTAACAAGGCATCTTTGTTTGGCTCTTTGCTCTGAATGAAGTCCATTGATGGGAAGAAGAAAACCCTTTATTATTGCTGGAGGGCTCTGCAGAGATTCAGACAAGCCCCAGGAGTCCTGCCCACTTTATTTTTCACATCTCCATCCCCAGTAGCTGCCTCGGCTGCACCAGCACAAGTCCCACACGAGGACAGGGACCAGCAGAGCCGGTACTTGACCCTTCACCTCCCAACCAGGCCCCTCTTCAGAGCCTTCTCCTGGGGGAGGGGTGTCCTGGGGGGACCTTCAAATCCACCAGGACAGGGGAATCACTGAGCCCTGTGAGAGCCTAATGATCATTCAGGAGCTGGGCTCAGTGATCCTTGTAAATCCCTCCCAACTCAGAATACTCCAAGATTCTGTGATCACACGTCGTGCTTTTTTACCTTTAGGCCTTACCTTATTTAACCCCCAAAATGTTTAGGGAATTCCTGTCATTTTTTTTTTATTTTATTTTATTTTAATTTTATTTTTAAGTCTCAAATTTTTATTCCCACCTTTCACGTGCCTGGAGCTGTGTTTTATGAGTCACCCCAACGCTCTGCAGCGCTTCGTTTCCTCGCACGTGGAGCTGGACGGCGAGCGGCGGCGCCGAGGGCTGGGAGCAGTTAACACTCTTGTGGTTCACAAACCTTTCTGGAGTGTTTGAAAAGAGAAACGTGAGCTCCTGGTTTTCTGCCCCTGCAGTGAAACCCCACGAGTTTCATACACATTGAGTCATGGTGTTGACAGGTGACTGATAAACATCTGCACCACTCGAGTTACCGTAACTGAGAGATTCGTGGATCTGATGTTTGCGAGTCCCTTGCACACAAAACCTTTCATCTGCTCCTTTCTTTAGTATTGTGTGTTGGTTTTTGGCTTTGTTTTTTTTTTTTTTAAGCTAAGAACAATTTTATGGTTTAAGTAACCACAGAATTCGGTTACTTATTTCTAGACATTCACCCCAAAAATGAGTTTAGCGCTTCTGGGGCGCAGTTTTATTTCCTCCTTGCACCAGTCGTGCTGTGCTGCCAAAAGGTGTGGGCAGGATTTCAGGTGAACTGCCCTTCCCTTCTGTCCAGTCCAGAGCTTCCAGAGCCCAAACACACCTAGAGGAAAACAGTTTTCTGTTACTAACCCTTTATCAAGTGACTCTAAATGTGATTTTTGACACCCTTATATATCTCTGCCAGTGTTAGATTACCTGAAAGCTCATGTAGAGGTCCAAGAACCCAGGTGTGGTGCAGAGGAAGCTGTAGCTGTCAGAGAAGAGTGGGGAAAACTGACTTCAGTGTCCAAGGCCATATCAAAGACAGGTCTATCAGAAAGTACCCTCAAAACCTCCTTCCTTAGACTGCTCTGCTTCCAAGCCTGAAGTTTAAAAAAGTAACCACCCCCCAAAAAAAACCCCACCCAGAAGCTACTCGTGTCTATAAACGGTCTTTCAGCAGAGACCATCTCATGCCTCCTCACTTTCCCAGAGCCTCCTGTCCTTTAGAAGAGTAACCATGGGGTTTAACCCTTCCTCCTTTGCCCGCCCGGGTAACTCTGAGCTCTGCTCCCTCGCAGGCGAGAAGCGGCCGAGCTTCGACGTGGGCTACGGCCCGGCTTTCCTGTACGAGAAGGAGAGCGAGCTGATGCACGGGCGCATGATGGACCAGGCCATCAACAACGCCATCACCTACCTGGGGGCCGAGGCCCTGCGCCCGCTGGTGCAGACCCCGCCGGCGCCCACGGCCGAGATGGTGCCGGTGATCAGCAGCCTGTACCCGCTGCCGCTGCCCCGCGCCGACGTGCCCAACGGCGCCGAGCCCGGCCACGGCCACCTCAGGGACAAGAGCCTGTCGTCAGACAGGGGCCTCTCCCCCAACAACAGCGGCCACGACTCCACGGACACTGACAGCAACCACGAGGAGCGGCCCAACGCCTCCTTCCCCCAGGGCCAGGCCATCCCCGCCCCGGCCCGCAACGGCCTGCCGGCCATGAAGGATTTCCCCCGGCCCTACGACATCCTCAAGCCGCCCGCCCTGTGCCCCCGCGACGCCTTCAAGGTGCTCAACAAGGACGGGGAGCCCATCGGGGTGTTCCGCTGCGACCACTGCCGCGTGCTCTTCCTGGATTACGTCATGTTCACCATCCACATGGGCTGCCACGGCTTCCGAGACCCCTTCGAGTGCAACGTCTGCGGCTACCGGAGCCACGACCGCTACGAGTTCTCCTCGCACATCGCCCGGGGGGAGCACAGGGTCGTGCTCAAGTGAAGGGAGCGGCTCCCCCCAGGGCAGGGGCCGTGTTTGCCCGGCCCAGGGGAGGCTCATTTGGTCAGCTTTTTAATTAGAGTCACGAAATTTCCCGAGTATTTTTCTAGGCCGGTTTTGAAGCGTGTCACGGGCAGGTGACACCTCTGTAAATTGTTTCCCGATAATTCAGTGTTCTGTAGCATCTCTGCCTGGCTGCTGTGGTGAGCGGGACTGTGGGAAACGCCCCGGGGCAGAGCCTGGTTTTGATACGAACTTTATTTTTGTGAAACTTTGGAGCCATTTGCGATGTTTTCAATTTTTAATGTGTGTTTTTGTTTTTATAGGGTTTGCTTTAACTCAGCACAAAAGGGTTTTGTGGCAGCTCCCCTGCTTGCTCAGGTGTTTGGTCAGAGATGTGTTGGAGGAGCTTTTCCTAGTTATACTTCTGGTATGGTCTTCCAAAATGAGGGCAGGAAAAGGGAGGGATTTTTATTTCCTCCTTCAAGCTTTTCCCCTAAGCCCTAACAAGTGTGTGGCCCCACCACACTTCCATTTTTCTTACCCCTTTTATTCAGTTTCTTTAAAGTCACTCCCACCCAGCAAGAGCAAAATAAGAAATGAGACCCACTTGGGGTTGGGATTTTTTTACCAATGAGTATTTTTGGGACACCCAGTGAGGTCACTGGTTGGCTCATCCATGTAGGCTGGGGGAAATCCCAATTTTCACCGCTGGAAACTCCTCCTTTCTGATGGGTGCCACGAACGAGGATGAAGCTGCGCTGTGTGTTGTGCCTCTGCCTTGCTCCCGCTGTGCTCCAGCAGCAGGACACGTGGCTGTGCCATTCCGTGTCCCTATGGACAGTGCTGGGATGGGAGTGGGATCAGGTGGGACCTGTAGGAGCTGCACCAGGACATCCCTTGGCAGGAGATGCTGCTCCACACCCTGAGCAGGTGCCTCTCTTTTGAAGCTTGGTTTTTAAAACACTTCCTTGGAATTCCTCCCTGCTCCGCAGCCCTGTCGGTGTCCCTGTGCTGGAGAGGGATTTGGGAACGGCTTTGCTGAGTGAAGGTTTATTCTTTGTGAAGTATTTTTTGTTACCCCCTAGTTAGGAGTGTTCTGATGGACTTTCTGCATCCCCTGTGTGGTTTGAGAGCTGCGTTGCTTTTGTGTTATCCCTGGTGACCCAGCTGCTTCCCTGAGGGAAGGCTGGAGAGCTCAGGGTCAAGAAATTCTGATTTCCATTCCCTCTGCCTCTTTTGGCTCAAGTATTTCCTCCCAAAGAATTTTAAGGTACAAAAAAAAAAAAAAAAAAAAAAAAAAAAAGAGACTACATTCATTTTTCCCTCTAAGGGTAGGTCTGGAGGGGGATAAATCAGCCTGCAGAGTGTCCAGAGTGCTGTGGAAGAGCTAATCCAGGATCCTGCTATCCCTGGGGCTCAGGAGATCTGGTTTGCTGTCACGTGTGGAGCTGTAAAACACATTCAGGATCTTTCCCAGTTTCCCATCTGAGGCAGGTTGGGCTCTTCCCCAGTGAACACTCCTGACAAACACTCCCCCCAGGTGAGGCTGTGGTTCCACCAACAATCCACCCCAAGGGTTAAGCCTTTGGGAAAGGGAGGGAAAGAATTCCCAGAGAACAAAGAGAAACAGTTCTACTGCTGCCCTGACATTTCTGTGATAGTTTGGGGAATCTAAGTCCGACAGTTTTAGGACATTGTGGTTGTCTTTATCAACTTCTAGTTTTGTCACAAGCTTGCTTTTCAATGGCTTAAGTTTTTCAACACCAAAGAATTGTCAATAAATGAATAAAATACCTAAACAATGACAATGTGCTGACTTGAGGGCAGGCAAAGGCAGGCTCTTCAGGGAACCTGCACACCTGGAGCCATCCAAAAATCTGATTTTCCATAAGTGGTTTGTTATTTTGGTCCAGAATAGATTTGGGCTTGGGGCATTCTCTGGCCCGTGGTGTGTCCACCTGTCTCAGCTCTTCGTTTCCTGATGAACTGCACCCCAACAGAGGCAGGGGAGGCCCAGGAAAGGAGCTTTTAGCACCAAGAAATGAATCTCTGGTGCTTAAAGGTTTGCTGAAGTTTTAAAAAATGTCTGTAAACCCACATGTGCTAAAGCAGAGCTGGGAAGTGATGGGCACAGCGGGCTGAGGAGTGGGAATGGGATGTGGGGAGCGGGGCTGGAGCACCAGGGCTGGAGCTGGGACCTGTGAACCACCCGGGTGGGATGGGACTGTGGCTCTGGTGCATCCTCCGTGGGGCTGAGCCCTGGTGGGGGCTGTGCTCAGCACAACCAGTTACTCAGTGGAGTAACCGATACACTCGGAGGTGTAAAAATAACGCTGCCTGTTCCTCCAGCTGCTGGGAAATGGTGTTGGACACAGCCGTGGTGAACAGGGGAACGATAAAACCCAAGAGCCGTGGGGTGGGGGCAGCTCAGCCCCACGCCCGGACCGCGGGGTGGGCTCAGGGGTTCCGAGGGATGCCGGGGGCTGCACCCACCGTGCGGGAACGGGATGGAAACATCCCAGCAGCGGGAGGGTGGCGGCTCACACCACCCCCAGCCCTCTTAACACCCGCCTTTTACTAGGCTGGCGTTGCCCGCCCTTGTTTCATTCCCTCCTGACACCTTCTGCCGCAAGGGCTGGACACGCTTGAGAAACAGAAACGAAAAAACAACCCAGAAGAAAGTCAGAGGATCCTTTTTTTTTTATTTTTTTTTTTTCCCCTTCACTTCCTTCCCAGTCCGGGGTGGCAACAAAAGCGTCGAGGGGTCTTTCCCCCTGGCTGTGCCAGCTCTGGGTGCCACAGTGCCAGCCCCGCCAGCCCCTGGGGGCTCAGTCCCATCCCTGATCCAAACCCCCTCATCCCTCTGCTGCCTGGAACCAACCCCCTTTCAAGGCTTACAGAAACCTTCGGTTGGTGTTGTGACAGAGCGATCCTTATCTGCTGATAGCTGTTATCGTGACAGAGCACGGAGGAACTGGTTTCCCCCCGCCGTCGTGTCGAAACTCGCTTCCTTAACGCCCAAAAAAATCCCTTTAAACTTTTCCGGGTGCCGCGCCGCATCCTTGGAGCATCCCGGCCGGCTCCCGCTCCCAAAGCCTGGCGGAGCCGGGAGGGGACAGCGGGAGAGGGAGCTCTGAGTCAGCGGCACCTCCCCCGTGTCCCCGTCCCCAGCCGTGCCCTGACTCACGGGCCCCGCCGGCGTTTTCCCACCCTCCTCGTGGGCCGTGTTCCCAAATCCGGGGGGCACGGCGCCAGCAGAGCCACCCCTGTGCTGAGTGACAGCCTTGGAAGTGTCCCCAGCGGTGTCGCCGCCACGGGGGGATTCTCTGCAACCCCGGGACACGCGGGAGCAGCACAAGGACAGGGCCACGACTGTCACCGGGGCACCACGACGGGGACAGCGGGTTCATGTCACGCCTGGTGCCCCCTTCGCTGCGCCGGGAGGGAAGTGAAGCCCCCGGGGAGCTCCCGAGCTGTCCCCTCTGTCCCCTCCGGCCGGGTTATATCTGGCGCCACATTTGCATGGCAGCGAGCCGGCACCTGGCAGCGAAATCCTCGGGGGATCGGGGACACGGGGAGCGGCTGGCGATTGTCACACGCCGGGGGCAGGAAAGTCCCAGCAGACAATTGTTTTTTAAAAAGAATCCGCTTCCGACCCGCCCGGCTCCGGCCGCTCCAGCGCGGAACCCGCGGGGCTGGGGTGGGCTGGGGATGGATGGTGGTCCTGGGCTCGGACTGCTGCTCCACGGCCACGGCGGGTGCTCCAGGTCGGGGGTGATGCTCCTCAGCCTCAGGCATGACCCAGGTGGCCCCCACAGATTGGGGATCCCCCCGTGAGGGTGGCTGTGAGTGGGGCTGAGGCCATCACAGGCTGCTCCCCCCAGACCCCGCTGCCCCCTGCCCGCAGCGAGAGCTCATCCTTCTCCTCCCAGTTCTCCCAGTACCAGCCCCATTGCTGCTTCCCTGGGCACTGGGGGGGTTGGAGGGAGGGTCCTGTCCTCCCTCAGCCCCGTTTCCCACAGCCGGGACTGTGCTGTGGGGCTGAGCCGCAGGCAGGGGCCCCCCCTTGATGCTCCCCGACGCCGGGCACAGCCCCCCCTATTCCCCCTTCCCCCGTCCTGCCCCCCGGAGTGGAGAAAGTTAGTCAAATCTGCAGAAACCGCAGCTGGGGGGGGAGGCAGCGACTCTGTCACCGCTTTGATGTCACTCCTGCACGTCCCACAGGTGCTGCCATCGCCCCGGGGCCGCGGCCCCACCGCCGCTTTGCCATTAACTCGTGCGAGAAGGGGGGATAATGCAAAAATATTTCCTCTCCATCACCCCCCTCCCTCCCCCGCCCCCATCCTGTCCCCGAGGTCCCTGGAGCCGGCGGGGCCCGGAGAGGCCACGTGCGAGGCACAGGAGCTGCAGCCACCACCCAGCCCTTGCACGTGGGGCCGGGGGTCCCAGCAGGGCTCCGGGGGTCCCAGCAGGGCTCCGGGGGTCCCAGCAGGGCTCCGGGGGTCCCGGCAGGGCTCCGGGGGTCCCGGCAGAGCTCCGGGGGTCCCGGCAGGGCTCCGGGGGTCCCGGCAGAGCTCCGGGGGTCCCAGCAGAGCTCCGGGGGGCTGCGCCGCGGGAGGAGCCGGGGGGGTTTGTGAGCAGCGGCCCCGCGGGGAGGATTCGTGCCGGGCCTCCTGCGGTTTGCCCCTGCGCTCCCCTCCCGCGGCTGTCACGCCAGGCGCCCACGCACCACCAACCACCACCACCACCACCCGGGGTTCACCCACCCTGCCATCACCTCCCCGAGCCGGAGGGGAGCCCCCCGGGGGCAGCGTGGGGTGCTGGGCTCCCCCGTTCCCAGCTTTCGCCATGCACCTCGTCTCCACCTCACCCCAGTTCCTGCCTCCCCTTTGCACCCCCTGTGCCCCCCCTGAACACACCACACCCCTCTCTCACCCTGTTCCACTCCCATCACCTCCTGCACCCCCTGGCGTTGCCCCGGGCTCGTGGGGCTCAGTGCTGGAGGGGGGTGACTCAGGACACCCACCCCCCTCCATGGGACATTCCCGACCCCACAGCAGTGCCCGAAGGAAGGAGGATGCAGGAAGGAGGACACCGCCTCTGGCAGCCGGGGGGTGGCCGGGGCAGGTCCCCTGGGGGCCACACGCCCTCGGGGGCAGGGGGCCGGGTGCCCCAGGGAGGGGGAGGCCCTTCCGAGCCCCGTCACGGCCTCCGCTCTCCTGGGGGAAGCCGCTCCGCGTTGCTCACCCGGCGCTGGTTACAAACACCGCTCCCACTTTAGGTTTAATGCGGTGGTGGCCACGGGCGCTATTTTGGGGCTGGGGGCGGGATGGAAACCCCGCCTGGGGTCCTGGCTCCGAGCCCCCGAGCCCCCCATCCCCCCGGGGCTGTTTTGGGGCCTATTTGAAGCCCAGGAGCCGCACGCCCTCCTTGACCTTGCGTGACTTCCAGCGGAGCAGGCGGATGGCGCGGAGCCCGAAGCGCAGCAACGCGTCGTACTTGAACACCAGCTTGTAGAAGGCGTCGGTGACCAGGGCGCCGCTGGGGTCGGCGTGTTTGAGCGCGGCCATGGGCGTGTACGCCACGTTCGTCTGGTGCCGGAACGGCGGCCGGGCCGCCTCGATCACCCGCAGGGTGTGCTGCACGGGGGCACGGCACTGTCCCCTCCCTGTCCCCCCAGTCCCTCCTCAGCCCCAGCCTGTTTCTGTCGCCATCACCATTCAACCCCCATCCCCTTTCAGCCCTGTCTGCATCCCAGTCCTCTGCATCTCCATCCCCATTCCTATCCCATCTTCTTCCTGTTCACATCCCATCCCTAAGCCCATCCTATTCTATCCCTATCTCCATCCCATCCCTTCTCATCCCCATCTCATTCTACTCCATCTCCATCCTTTTCCATCCCCATTCTGTTTCCATCCCATCTCCATCCTCAGTTCCCTCCCATCCCATTCCCATCCCATTCCATGCCACCCCATCCCCACCCTCATCCCCATCCCCATTCCCCACCATTCCCATTCCCAGGCAGGCTCAGCTCCATCAGGATGGGGCTGTCTGGGCAGGATCTGCCCCATTCCTGACTGGCCATTGCTGTTCCTCATTAGGGCTAATTAACACTTCTCTGCCCAGCCCAGCCCAGCCCAGTCCACTGGGGCTCCTCTCTCACCTCAGCGATGTCCTCGGGGGTCTGGCCCAGGCTGGCAAACACATCCCTGGAGTTCCTCAGGTAGAGGTCGGTGAAGATTTTGGCCGTCTCGGGGTCTGTCTGGGAGTAGTCGGCGCGTTCGGCCTCCTCGTACAGCTTCGTCTCGAACTCCGTCACCACCGGCCCCGGCTCCACCAGGCTGATCCTGCCCGGGGAGGGGGCGCTGGGCACTGGAGCCCTCCCCAAACCCCCAGCCCCAGGGGGGGATGCAGACCCCCCCACCCCATCCCACACTCACGCCACGTTGAAGCGCAGCGCCTGCACCACCAGGCTCTCGCAGAAACCCTCCACGGCGAACTTGGAGGCCGAGTAGATGTCGTTGAAGACGATGCCTGGGTGGGGTTGGGGGGTCCCGGTTAGGGCTCAGAGGGGGTGTGGCCCCCCCATGGTGCCCCGTGCCCCGGTACCCTGCAGGCCCATGATGCTGCTGATGACGACGATGTGGCCCCCGCGGCGCCGCTTCATGTCGGGCAGCACCTCCTTGACAAGGCGGACGAGGCCGAAGAAGTTGGTGTCCATGAGGCTCTGCATGGCCGCCACGCTCTGGCACTCCAGCGGGCCCGCCATGCCCACCCCGGCGTTGCTGACTGAGGGCACGGGGCGTCAGTGGGGGCAGCCCCCCCAGGGAAGGGGGATCGCACACCCCGGGCATGGAGGGTCCCCAGCGTGGGATGTCCTGGGAGTGAAGGGTCCCTGGTGCACAGGGTGTCCCCAGCATGGGGAGTCCTTGGTGTGTGTGTGGGGTCAGGGGGTTCCCCCGTGCTCAGAGGGTTCCCCCAGCAGGGTTTGGAGGCTCCCTGGTACATGGAACGTCCCTGGCACAGAGGGTGCCTGGTTTGTGGGGTCAGGGGGACCCTGGTGCATGAGGTGTCCCTGTCATGGACAGTCCCCAGCACTGGGGGCACGAAGAGTCCCCAGCCTGGGACACGTTTTGAAGGGACAGCCCCCGGCACAGGGAGTGTCCCCAGCCCAGGGAACAGGAATGGGAAGGGGTGTCAGGGCTCACCCAGGACATCCACGTGGCGCCCGGGGATGCTGTCGAGGCAGGCTCGGATGGAGCCCTCATCACACACATCCAGCTGTTTGATCTCCAGCGTCCGGCCCAGTGCCGACCCCGCCGCCGCCGCCAGCGCCGCGCTCCGGCCCACGTTCCTCATGGTGGCGATCACTGGGGGCGAAGGGGGGGACCACGGGCGGCTCAGCCTCATGCAGGGGTCCCCCTGGGGGTTGTTGGGGTGGGGGGGGGTCCCTCCTCTGCCCCGCTCACCTTGGAAGCGGCGCTGCTTGTCCCGTGCCAGCCGCACGGCCAGGGCCAGCCCGATGCCTGAGGAGCAGCCGGTGATCAGCACCGTCTTGGGAGCCATGGCACGGCCTGTCGCCCACATCCCAGCCCCCCTGCCTTTATAGCAGCTGCCCCGGCCTCGGCTCTGGCCCTGGTTCCCCCCCCCCCCCAAATCCGGGCCCTTAATCCCCCCCGGATAATCCGCCCCCCGCTCCCCCCGGGATTTGCAGCGGCCGCGTGGCTGAGCCACACGTGGTGCCCTGGGCACACAGAGGGGCCTTTGTGCGGGACCTGGGGCACTGTGGGGACATGGCAGGACACGGGGACACTGCCAGCCGTGTGCCACCGGCAGCGGGGGGCTGTGGGGACCCCCCCCCCCAAACCTGGCTCTGCCTTTGGAGGGGACGAGGCGGGAGCTCTGCAAAAATAACCTTTATTATCACTGGTATAAAACACGTCCCAGTTTTCAACTGGCCTTGTGGGGACGTGGGGGACGAGGTGGTGGCTGCCCCCCTGGCCCCCCCACCCCGGAACCCTGCTCCTGGGGACCCCGAAACGCCCCTGGTGTGGGGGCAAGGAGTGCCAGGCCCCCAGGGGGACACTCAGGGCTGCAGAGAGGGGGGACAAAGTGCTTGAGTGTGGGGGGTCCTGGCGAGCCGAGCTGTGCCATGTCAGTGGTGCCAGGCTGTGCCAAACCATCCTGGTGGTGCCGGGCTGTGCTGAGCCGTGCCAAACCGTCCTGGTGGTGCCAGGCTGTGCCAAACCACACCAGCAGTGCCGTGCCGTGCCGAGCCGTGCCGTGTCAGTGGTGCCCAGCTCTGCCAAACCACGCTGGTGGTGCTGGTCCGTGCCGAGCCGTGCCATACCGGCAGTGCCAGGCCGTGCCAAACCATCCCAGCGGTGCCAGGCTGCGCCGATTCATTCCACGCCAGTGGCGCTGGGCTGTGCCAAGCCGTGCCGTATCGGCAGCGAGGCGGTGCCAAACCGTGCCGGCAGTGCCGGGCTGTGCCAAAGCGAGGGTGCCCCGGGGCTCAGAGGGCCACGCAGGTGCAGTAGTGGCGCAGTTTGCAGGGCAGGATGCCCCGGTTGATCTGGTGGAACTCCACGAGCTGGATGAGGTCGGCGAAGCGCGTCTGCCCGTCGTCCATGGTGAAGTAGAGCCGACCCTCCTCCTCGCTCTGCCGGGGGCCAGGCGGGTCAGGATCCCACAGCCCCTCCCCTCCCCGGCCCCTCTGGGCCCCCTCGACCTCCCCCAGGCCCCCTGGAGCCCCCCACTCACGGGCAGGATGAGGTAGTGTTTGATGCGCTGCAGGTGGCACAGGGACAGCACGAAGCCCTTGGGGTTCCGTTGGCTCTCCCGCACCAGGAAGACGCTGCAAGGCCCAAGGAGGGGGGTGGTCACTGCTGGCCCCGGGCCCCTCTGTCCCCTCTGAGTCATCCTTGAGGTCCAACACACCTTCCACAAACTCTGGGGGCCCAGTACCCCCTAGAAACCCCGGGAACCCCAAACCCATGGGGATTCCCAACCTCTCTGGGAAGGCTCCCCCACCCTACAGATATCCTGCATTTCTCCCCCCCAGGACCCCACAACCCTTGGGCTCACATCTGCTGTCCCATGTCCCCCCTCTGAGCCCCGGGGACCCCTCCCAGGCTCCCATACCCATCCACCAGGCCCTGGCGGCCGATGAGCTGCTGGGTGTCCTCGCGGGAGATGCGCCCGTGGAACCAGGGCTGGGTGCGGTGGATGGCTGTGGGGACAGCAGTGTCAGCCTCGGGGGGGACCCCACGCCTGGGGCAGGGTTCCCTCCCCCCCGTGGGTGCAGCCCCCCCAGTCTCACCGGCGCTGAGCGGGGAGCTGTGGCACGTGGCGGGCAGGCTGTACCGGTGCGTCGTCTTCTTCTGGCCGGGCAGAGCAAAGGGTGGGCGTTAGGGTGGGCTCAGGGGGGCCCCCTCCTCACCCTCCCCCCCACCCCAACTCACCCTCCAGGCCTGTGCCTCCTCCAGGGCTGCTGTCAGCACCTCGCTGGGGTTCTCGATCACCCGGCCCGTGCACCCCGAGAAGTCCATGGCCACCAGGGCGTTGTCAGAGACGCTTCTCTGTGCAGGAATGGGGGGTCACTGGGGGTCCCCCCACGGGCTGGGGGGTGTGGAGGGTGGGGGGCACTCACCAGGGGTGTGGGGCCGATCCAGGGGGGTTGGCTCAGCCGTGCCTGCGCTTGTTGGTAGTTGCGGTAGAGCTGCATCCCGTACTGGGGGGGGGGGATGGTCCTGTCAGCTGGGGGGGCCTGTGGGGCCTCTGTCCCACTGTGGGGTGGGTGGGGGGGACAGGGACCTCCACAGCCACCCAGTGTGGGGATGGGGGTCTCTGTGTCCACCCCACATGGGGACAGGGACACCCATCCTGAACCTCTTCCAGCACCCCCCCAGCATCCCTCTAGAATCCCTCCAGCATCACCTCAGTATCCCCCCAGCAATCCTCGGGAATTCTCCCAGCGTCCCTCTGGCATCATTCCCAGCTGCCCCTCAGCCTCCCCCCGGTCTCCCCGGGCACAGGGCCGGTCCCACCCCGCCAGGGCTCACCTTGAAGAGCCGGAACGCCGCCATCCAGCAGCTGCGGCTCTGCTCGTCCTCACTGCAGAGCAGCTTCAGGCCCTTCACGCCGCCCCGCACCTTGTGGGGCTGGGGGAGAGGTCAGAGATGTCACAGGGCAGCCCCGGGAGGGGGAGCAGGGACAGAGACCTCCTGGCAGGGGGAGAAACCGGGAAGGACCCCCCCCAGCCACGCAGGGACATCCCCACCTTGATGCAGAAGCCGAACTCGGTGGGGGTCCCGTAGAGCTTCTTGCCCTGGGTCACGTAGTAGATGTTGGACTCGGTGAGGTCAGCGAAGTACTGGAGGTGCCGGGGGTCCTGGGGGCGTGGGGGGTGTCAGTCTGCACCCCCTGGCCGTGCTGCCCCCACCCCAATACCCCCCACCCCGTGCCCTCACCTTGGAGGTGCCCTTGGTGGAGTAGTAGAGCCCCGAGCGGCGCAGGGAGAAGTGGAAGCGCTTCCAGACCTTGCGGCCGGGCTCCCGCAGCTGCAGGAACCCCTGCACCTCGGGGCAGCTCCCGGAGTTGAGGAAGTTCTGGGGGGACACGGGGGCTGAGGGGCACGGCGGGGTCCCCGGGGCCACTGGGGCAACCTCAGTCCCTTCAGCGCGCCCGTACCTGGATGAGCTCGGAGTGTGCCATGCTCTTGTTGGCCTCCAGGCAGCTGGACACCATCACCTCGGGGAACAGCGACTGCTGGGGGCACGGGGGGGTGGGGGTGGATCAGCCCAGCCCCGTGGGTCCCCGTGGGTTTAACCCCCGTCCCTCCAGGCTCACGTACCACGCTGCTCTTGAAGAGCTCGTACTTGGCGAAGTTCTTGCGGAACACGAAGCGGCTCTCGGCGCCGGCGGCCCAGGAGCTCTGCACCTCCACCACGGCCTCGTGGTCCTCCAGGCACCGCTCTGGGGGGGGCACAGGGGGTCAGTGGAGCCCCTGCCATGCCCCCATCTCCCCATGTGCCCTTTTTTTTCCCCCCCCAGCGAGGGCTCACCCAGGGCCAGGTGAGGGTGCAGCTCCACCAGGGCCCAGCTGTGGTCGTGGATTGCCCGTGTGCGGCGCACCAGGGTCTCGCAGAGCTGCCGGGCCGTGGTGCCCGCCGACACCTCCAGGGACCGGCACGCGCCGTCCTCGCCGAACACCTTCACCACCTGCCATGGCACCACCGAGGGGGTCAGGGCCTCGCCACGCAAGGGGGAACCAGCAGAACCGAAGGTGAGACACCCCCCTCCATCCCAGGACCAAGAACCCCCCTCCCCAGCCCCTGAGGCACCCTCACAGGGGGGGTCCCTGTGCCAGGGCTGAGCCCCCCCTTCCCAGACTCACGTGGGAGGTGCCCTCGCGGGGGGGTCCCTGGCCCAGGGCGGGGCTGCTGAGGATGGGCGAGTTGGAGGGGCTGCAGAGCTCCGGGAAGGGGTTGGGAATGCTGGGCAGCGACGATGCCCGCGGCTCCTCCTGGGGCAGGGTCCGGCTGTGGGCACGGGGTGAGGGTGGGGGGTGTGACACCTCTGTGTGACACCTCTGTGACACCTCCCACATTCCCCCCGTGCCCCCTCCGGACCCCCACCCACCTGCTGCCGTGGATGAAGAGGGGCTGGGAGCGCTTGACCTCGGGCGGCCCTTCGCCCCCGTCCCACTCGCCAGGGACCCCCTCCTGCTCCGCCCCGCCCGGCCCGGGGGGCTCCCGGAGGCTGCTCTGCTGAGCCCCCCCCTCCATGGCATTATCTGTGGGGAGAGAGCGGGTCTGGCACTGCCTGGGGCTCCAGGTTTGGGATCCAGGGCCAGGTGTGGGATGCAGGGCCAGGTTTGGGATGCAGGGCCAGATGTGGGATGCAGGGCCAGGTGTGGGATGCAGGGCCAGGTTTGGGATGCAGGGCCAGGTTTGGGATGCAGGGCCAGGTTTGGGATGCAGGACCAGGTGTGGGATGCAGGGCCAGGTTTGGGATGCAGGGCCAGGTTTGGGATGCAGGGCCAGGTTTGGGATGCAGGGCCAGGTTTGGGATCCAGGGCCAGGTGTGGACAGCCCCCATGGGACACTGTGCCAGCCTCCCCACGGGCCACATGCCACCAGTGCCGTGGTGCTGCTGAGGGGGTCCCACCCCCGGCACCCACCCAAGGGGTGTTTTAACAACACCAAGACAAACAGAACCCCTACCCGAGGGGGGCTGGCTGAGCCCAAGGGTTGGGGTGTCCCTGTCCCCCCAGACCTGCCCTGATGCTGGGGACAGGGGTGTGAGACTGATGCTGAGCACAACCCACCACGAGACAGCTGAGAATCCCCCCGCATCCCTCACGGGACCCTCATAGTGCCCCCAGGTCAGCACTGGGGGTCAGGCCGATCTTTGCCAGACTGGGCTTTGCCAGGCCAAGCTTTGCCAGGCCGGGCTGTGCCGTGCCGGCGCCGTGGGGAGCAGGAAGCGGGAGAGCGGCGGTGGCTCAGCCCAGACACCTCCTCGGGTCCGGCCAAACCAGTTCTGGCGGCCGCTCCCAGCTCCACCTCACCGCCCTGGCATCCGGGGGCGAGGGAGCCGGCGCCCGCCGTGGGAACCGCTGCCAGCCCCCCGTGCCAGGGGGACCCCGGAATCCTCCCCCTGGATCCACCGGTGCCGGTGTCACGGTGCGGGGAGGGCTCGGACACCGACCACGCTCCAGACCCAGCCCTGGAGTGACCAGCACGTGGCTCACGTAACACACACGTGGCACCTGCGGCCGCGCTGGTGGCACTCGGTGGCATTCGGTGGCACTGGCCCGGGAGGTCACTGGGACTCAGGTTAATGATCCACCCTCTGCCCCTGCCCGGCCCTGTGCTGTCCCCTCCCCGTGCCCCTCCCCGCCTCCTGCCAGCTCCCAGGGCCAAGTCCATGGCCGGGCAAGACCAGTGCCATCCCATCCCATCCCATCCCATCCCATCCCATCCCATCCCATCCCATCCCTGTCCCTCTGCTCCACTCCCATTCCATCCCTGTCCCCTCAGTGTCCCACCAGGACATTCCGTTCCATCCACACTCCCTGCCTGGCCGGACCCTGGAGGGGACAGGGGGACAACCAGGGGGAACATGGGGTGATGGTGCCCACGGTGGGACATGGGGGATGTGACAGATGGAGACCCCCAGGGCCCACAGCCCTGCCACCAACCCAGCCCTTCCCGGTGGCCTCAGGTCACCCCGGGGCCAGCCCGGCCCTGGTGGCCCTGCCGGGGCTGTGACAGGGTGGTGACCATGGCAGGGGGACACTCAGGGTGTCCCCACGGTCTGGAACAAAAGGGGGGACCCAGGGCCTTGGGGTTGTGGGGAAAGGGGACAGGCCCCACTGGGGTTATGGGGTGGGGGACTGCAGGGGGTCAGGACCACCGGATTGGGCCACGGGGCCACCAGGATGATGGACCAGGGGGACCTGGGCCACCACCATGAAGGGACAACCCAGGGCCAGCAGGACTTGGGGGGCAGGGGGATGTTGAGGTTGTAGGATGGGGTCTGGGGGTCACCAGGGCTACAGGAAGGGTCCCAGGGCCACCAAGATTAAGGGACAGGTTCCCAGAGCCACCAGGGTAAGGGACAGAATCCCAGGGCCACCAGGATAAGGAGATGAGGTCCCAGGGCCACCAGGGCTAAGGGAAGGGGTCCCAGGGCCACCAGGATAAGAGGACAGGGTCCCAAGCTCCCCAGCTGTGGGTGGGGGTCCCGAGGGGTGCCCAGGTGGGGGGACAGGGCTCCTCAGGGGCACAGAGGTGTCAGGGAAGCCACCGGGGTGGCAGAGGAGGAGGAAGAGCCAGGAGGGAGGTGGGAGGGAGGTGGGAGGGAGGGAAGGGGCAGGGTCCCAACCAGGGGTCCGGGATCGTTCCCGGCGGGATGGGACCAACCCCCTGTGCTGAGCAGCGGCCCCCCTGACCCCGGGAGCCCCCGGCCCGGCCCCGCTCCTACCTGCAGGCGCCCGTCGCGTCCCGCCACCCTCCCGCCGGACCGGGGATTCCTGTTCTTCCCGGCTTTATCTACCTGCGCCTGCCCCCGCCCCCGCCTGACATCACCGCGCCCCGGGGCTGCCGCCCGGCCCCGACCCCCAACGCACCCGGGGGGGCTCCCGCAGATCCCCCGGACCCGCGGGGGGGATGCCCAGCCCGGCCCCGTGCTGACCCCGGGGGGCTCGACCCTCCAAACCCTCCCACCACGACCTCCCGTGAGGAGGGGATGGGGAGTTTCCCACAATGCACCGGGGTGACCCCTGGAGCAGCCAAAGCTGGGGGACAACACAAGGCCCTTGGGGGGAACACAGGGACCCCCGGGGTGTCCTGGGGGTGTCGCGTGGGTCCCAGCCCACCCTCATGGGGGTCTCCAGCTCCAGGGTGTGGGGTTTGGGTTGGGGCTCCCCTGGGACCCCTCAGTGTGAGAGGGACTCCTTGAGTGGGGGGGATGTCCGTGGGGGTCTTGTGAAGGCAGCAGGAGGGATGTGGGGACCCCTCCATGCAACGGGGACTGTGGGGAGATTTGAGGGGTCCCCAGGGGGATGCTGAGGGCCATGTGCAGGTCCTGAGGGTCCATGGGTGACCCCCCACAGTCCAGTGGGGGCACAAGGTCCTACAGGACCCTCATGGTAGTACTGGGGGGGGTCCACAGAGCACTGGGGACCCCCTTGAGACCAGAGAGCTCCTGGGAGGGTCATTTCAGGGCCCTGTGTGGGTCCCCCAGGGGTCATTTGGGGTCCCTCTGAGGTGTGTTTGGGTGACACTGGGGTCACTCTGGGTCCCCTGAGAGAGGTCACTGGGGGTCGTTTTTGGTCCCTCTAGGGTGGGTGAAGGTGACACTGGGGGGAGGTCACTGTGGGTCATTTTTAGTCCTCCTGGGGGGTCACTTGGGGTCCCCCGGGGGTCACTGGGGTCACGCCGGGTCCTCCGGAGGTCTCGCAGAGCAGACAAGACGAGGCGGGGCGGAGGCGCAGAGCGGCCGGAAGGTGTCGCGTCACGTGACGGCAACCCGGAAGCGGCGGCGCGGCGGGAGCGGGGCCATGAGCGGCGGGGCCGGGGACGGGACCGGGAGCGAGGCCGGGGCCGGGGATGGCGCTGAACGGAGGGTCCGCATCGTTGTGGAGTACTGGTGAGAGCCGGCACCGCCCGCGGCATCGGGAACCGCGGGCACGCAGGCGATCCCGCGGCTCCCGAGCGTGTGCGGGGCCCGGGCGGGACGGTGGGTACTGAGGGGAAGGGGGGGATTGGGGTGAGGGAACGGAGGGGCCTGGGAGGTGAAGGGGGAGCTGAGGAGGGAGGTGTGCGGGAGTTTGGGGGGCTGGGGGTGAGGGGAGCTGAGGAGAAGGATTTGGGCAATTGAGGGGGCTCTGCAGGGCGAGAGAAGTGGGGGATGGAGCAGGGGTTTGTTGGGGGGATCTGCAGGGTGGAGGGAGCTGGGGAGGTAATTGGGGGTCGCAGGGTTATGGGATCCGAGGTGGGGGGTGCAAGGAGTCGGGGAGGGCTCCTGGCTGGAGGTTTGGGATTTTTGGGGGGTGCAGGAGGCTCCAGAGCTGCTTCGGGGGGTCAGGCGGGTGCTGGGGGGGGGTCCTTGTGCCTCGAACCCCCCTCTCACCCCCTGCCCCCAGCGAGCCGTGCGGGTTCGAGCCCACGTACCAGGAGCTGGCGAGCGCCGTGCGGGAGGAGTACCCGGACATCGAGATCGAGTCCCGCCTGGGGGGCACCGGTGAGGCCCCACAGCGCCCCCGGGGGGCTCCTGGGGGGCACCGCAGAGAGGGGGGGTCACACCTGCCCTGACAGGGGCTTTGGGGGGGGCTGAGGGGGGTTAAACCCCGGAGTGAGTCTGGGGATGGGGGGGTCGTTTTGGGTGCAGAGTTTGGGCTCTGTGGGGTTTGCAGGAGCCCCCAGGGGTGCTCTGGGTGCTGGGGGGGTGTTTGTTGAGGGGGGCACAGCTCAGGGCTGGTGCCCCCCCCCCCGTGCCCTCAGGTGCCTTCGAGATCGAGATCAACGGGCAGCTCGTCTTCTCCAAGCTGGAGAACGGGGGCTTTCCCTACGAGAAGGACGTGAGTGTCGCCCTGGGGGTCCATCCTGGGGGTCTTGGGCTCAGCCAGGGGGGGTTTGGTTTGCACTGAGCCCCCTCCCCCCTCCATGATGGGGTTCTCCCATGGGGGTCCCCATTTCATCCCCCTCACATCCCAGCAGGAGTTGTTCCCCTTCCTGCCAGATCCCGCTGGGATACACTGGGAAGGGGACAGAGGGGCAGTTCCTGCAGCTCCTGCCTCGCCCTGGCAGGGATTTGTCCCTGTGTGACCCCCCTGTGTGGTGTCCCAGCCCTCCCAGCCTGACCCTGCTCGTGTCTCCCCAGCTGATCGAGGCCATCCGGAGGGCCAGGAACGGGGAACCCCTGGAGAAAATCACCAACAGCCGCCCCCCCTGCACCATCCTGTAGCCTCCCCAGGGATGTGGGGGTCCCCCCTCGCTGCTGTGACCCGGGGGGGGGCACTGGGGACATCAAGGAGGACCAGGGATGTCAGGGTGTCCCCCCCATCACCCCTCGCTGCCTTTGGTAAATTCCTGCATGCCTGATGGAAGGGGGAACCAGGGACATTTGGGGGAATTTGGGAGCCTCCTGGGGACCCCCAATGTGGCACCTCCCTGGGGGGGGACACAGGGGGTCCCCCAAACCCCACAGCCCCCCATGGGCCTCTCCCCTCCCTGAAAACCCCTGGGAATTTGGGGCCCCCCATGAGCGATGAGGAGCAGTGCTCTCTGCAGCTCCCAGGAGATGAATTCCAGAGGGAAATCCACTGGCTGGGCCTTTCCCGGGGCTGGTTAAGGATTAAACAGCTCTGTCACTGTTTAATCCGGGCGGGGGCAGGGGGCCCCTCCCGGCCATGGCAACCCCGGCCTGGCCACGGGCGTGTTTGTCCCTGACCCCTCCCCATTCCCAGGCTCCTGCTTCCTGCCTGGAATGACCCTGCCCTTGGCCTCGGGGCGGGGGGGCCCCCTATTTATTCTATACTGTGTATAAACCCAAGGGCCGGGGCGGAGTGAGGGATGGAGATGTGGAATAAAGGATGGAGGAGGTGGAATAAAGGATGGAGAACGTGGCTCCTTTGTGTCCTTCGGGAATGGGGTTGGGACACAGGTCCTGTGTCCTGCTCAGGGTTGTTGGGATCAGGAACTTTTACCCTTCAGCCAAGAGGCGGGAGGGGAAGGGAAAGGAAACAGGAATGGGGAAGGGAAAGGAAAGGAGAGGGAAAGGACATACTGGAGATGGAGCTGAATCTGATGGAAAAGGGGGAATCAAAGAGATGAGGGGAGCAGAGAGGAAGGGGAGGGGAAATGGAAAGGGAGGGAAGGGACATTCTGGTCCTCAGGAGATGGGACTGGATCCGACGTAGAAGAGGGAACCACACAGACCAGGGGAGTAGAAAAAACAACCAATGTACAATCCTCAAATATACATCCCGGGGCTTCCAAAGGATCCCGGGGGGAGCCGGGACACGCCCGGCGTCCTGTCCGGCTGCTCTCAGTGCATTCCGTGTGTCCCATCGGTGACACGGACACGGGGACAGCCCTGCAGTGTGGGAGGGGTGATGGTGCCAGTCTGTCCTTCCCCAGGCACCCCCTGGCGTGGGGGTCACCCCTGTGTCCCCACACCTCGCTGTCCCTCAGCGTCCTGGGCTCTCCCAGCCCTGCGTGGCCAGGGCCACCCCCTGGGGGGGCAGAGGGGACCGTGGCCAGCCCCGTGGCCGTGGCTCGTCCCTCCCTGAGCTGCCTCGGCAAGGTCGGGGGGTCTCTCACACGGCCTCGGGCCCGGCCAGGCCCAGGTACTCGGGGTTCTCGGCCGTGGGTGTCGCGCCGGGGCCGCCCTCGGGCCCCCCGCCCTTGGGGGGGTCCTGGTTCCAGTAGTAGGGGTTGTCGAAGGCCTGGCTGAAGGGGCCGGGGGGTGGGGCCAGGTACTCGGGGTTCTCCACGGCGTGGCCGAAGGGTCCCGGGAACGGCAGCTTGGGGTCCTTGATGAGCCCGTTCTTGCCCTGGTGCCCCTTGGGCTTGTCCGGCGGGGACGGGGGCGCACGGGGGGGACGCTCCCCGGCCTGGTTCACGTACTCTGTGGGGTGAGAGACATGTCAGGGACCCCCCTGAAGGGGAGGGGGCAGGCAGACCCTCTCCCCCCACCCCTGTGGGGGTCCCAGCAAGCCTTCCCTACCTGGCATGGTGTTGTGGGGGGCTGTGGTGGTGAAGCCCTCGGGGTCCTCGCTGTCCTCGGCTGCCAGCCCCGTGGGATCCTCGCTGTACCGGGGCAGGGGGCCGGGCTCCCACCCCGGGGGGCTCTGCAGGGCTGCCTTGACCCCCCCCTCCCCCTCTGGCACCTCTGGCACGGGGCTCTCCGGCCCCTCCACCAGGCCCTGGGCGGGGAAGGGGAAGGAGGACAAGCCCTCGCCCTCCTCCACCTTGGCTGGAGACTCTGCCGTGCTCTGGGAGTGGGAGAGGACACGGAGTCACCCCGAGGACCATCCCGGTCCCGTGGGGTCACCCCACGCCTGTGCCAGGAGCGGGGGGGTCCCTCCCTGCCCCAGCCCACCCCGTACCCGCACGGAGGAGATGCGGCTGCGGTAGGTGGTGGAGGTGTCGGCGCTGAAGAAGCCGTGGTGAGGCACCAGGTACTCCTCGGCGTCCACCAGGTCGTCCATGTCCTCCTCCTCCAGCAGCGCCCGGTAGAAGGTGCTGTCCATGGAGCCCGGCAGCCCCGCCAGGTCGTTCTGGGGGAGGGGGACATGCCGGTCCGTGCCCACCCCGAGGTGCTGGCAGGGGGGGACAGGACCCCTGGGGACCCCCAGGGACCCACAAACCTGGATGACCACGAAGCGCTGGGGGTCCCGGGCCATGCGGGAGAACTCGGTGACCAACTCCCGGAACTTGGGCCGGCACTCAGAGTCGATCATCCAACCTGGAGGGCAGGGCATTGTCAGGACACACCATCAGGGGCCCCCCCGTCCCTGCTCCCTGCCCGTGATCGAGTGTCCCCATGCTGCCCCACGTCCCCTCCCGTACATTTCACCATGATCATGTAGACGTCGATGGTGCAGATGGGCGGCTGCGGCAGCCGCTCCCCTTTCTCCAGCAGGTCCGGGATCTCCCGCGCGGGGATCCCGTCGTAGGGCTTGGCCCCGAACGTCATCAGCTCCCACACCGTGACACCTGTGGGGTGAGGGTGGGGGTGAGCAGCACCCTGGGGACCCTCCCTGCTGCCCCTGGGGGTGGGGACACCCCGAGGTACCGTAGCTCCAGACGTCGCTCTGGTGCGTGAAGCGCCGGCGCAGGATGGACTCCAGCGCCATCCACTTGATGGGCACCTGGCACGGGGAGGAGGGGGAGGTGAGCAGGGCTGGGGGCTGGCTGGCACCGAGGTGCCCCCCACGCTGCCCCCGTGCCCCCCACCTTGCCCCCGTCGGCGTGGTACTCGGTCTCGTCGATGTCGAGCAGCCGCGCCAGCCCGAAATCCGTGATCTTGACGTGGTTGGGGCTCTTGACGAGGACGTTGCGAGCGGCCAAGTCGCGGTGCACCAGCCTCACCTCCTCCAGGTAGCTCATCCCCTGCGGGTGCCACACATCTGGCTGTCCCTGATCCGCCCCAGGACCACCATCCCCCCTCCCAGATCCCTCCCAGATCCCCCCAGATCCCCTGTCCTACCTTGGCGATCTGCACACACCAGTTGAGCAGGTCCTGGGAGCCGATGTGGTCCTTGTTCTCCCGCACGTAGTCCAGGAGGCAGCCGTAGGGCATCAGCTGCGTCACCAGCTGCACCGTGGAGGTCAGGCAGATGCCCAGCAGCCGGGACACGTAGGGGCTGCCCACCCCTGCCATCACATAGGCCTCCTGTGGGCAGGGTGGGGCAGGAGAGGGGTCAGGATGGGCAGGGGCTGCTCCTGGCCCTACATCCCCTTCCCCCTGGCGGTGTCAATGCCACACTCACGTCCAGGATCTCCTTGTTGGCTTTGGGTGATGTGTTCTCCCGCAAGACCTTGATGGCCACTGGGATCTTCACGCTCTCCCCATCAGGGATCCAGATGCCCTGAGGGTGGGGAGGGGACAGACACACACACACAGGTGAGGGGGCGTGGAGCAGGGAGGGTCCCACCTCACCACGGTGCCCCCCTCCCTCCCCCTCACCTTATAGACAGTGCCAAAAGCACCAGAACCCAAAACTTTCACTTTCTTCAGCTCGGTCTCCTTCAGGATCCGCATCTGGGCTTGGTTGGGGAGGGCCCCGCTGGGCGTCAGCGGCTCCACCAGCTGTGGGGGCACACAGGGGTGAGGGGGGCCAGCTCCTGACATCCCCTGGGTGCTGGGGGGATCCCCCCTTTACCCCCTAGGAGGTCCCACCTCGGTCTCCTGCAGCAGGCGCCTCATGGTGTGCTTGCGCTCCTGCTGCCGCCGGCGCTTGACGCAGATGACGGTGATGAGGAGCAGGACGATGACCAGCAGAGCCCCCACCACGCCGGCGATGATGGACGTCACCTGGCTGCGGGGCAGGGGGTGCATGGGGGGCGGGATGGGGTGATGGGGGACCTCCCAGCACCCCGAGGGGGTGGGGTCAGGGTGGGGCAACACCCCCACACTCCTACCTCGGCTTCTGGTCCACAGGACACCCGTCCTCATCCCGGATGGTGCACCTGGGGACACAGCGCGTGGCACCCCGCTGTCACCACCCCCCTTGCTGAGAGCTGTGACCCCTTCCCTGCCCAGCCAGGGACCACCCTCAGACTCACGAGTGGGTGCAGTTGGTGGGGCAGAGCTGGCACACCCCGTCCTCGTCCGGGTATTTCCAGACGGGCACGAAGGAGGCGTCGGCCTTGACCCCGCTGGGGCAGCGCCGCACGCACTGCTGGGCGTCCTTGTAGTGGGCACAGGCCACGCACTGGTCCGGCTCCTGTGGGAATTTGGGGGGGAAGTTGAGGCACCCAGGGGTCTGGGAACACCCCATGTGCCACCCCTGGGTGTGTGTGTTCCCTCCCCTCACCGATCCGAAGCAGGTCTCGGTGCCGTTCTGGGGCTGGCACTCGGGGTGGCACGGCAGGCACCGCGTCCCGTTGGCGTGTTCCCGGACGGCTCTGCGGGGACAGGGCACAGGGATGGGGTCCTGGACCCCTGAGCTGTGCCGTGCTGGGGGAGGGGGTTCTGTTTGCCCTTCCTGGGGGTCTCCACTCACCCATCCAGGAGGTTGCAGGAAGCCACGCACTCCTGGCCGCGCAGGAACCGCTCGCAGGCCACGCACTGGGTGGGGCCGGGGCCCCAGCAGTGCCCGTGGGCGCAGAGGTGGAAGCAAACCAGCCCCTCGCTCTCTGCAGGGGGGGCACCGTCAGTATCAGGGGGTCCATCAGCTTTGGGGGGGTCCATCAAAGATGGGGGGGTTCCACTCTCTCCCCCCACCCCATCGGGCACCGCTTACCACACTGCTCGGGGGGCTTGTTGTGTGTCTGGAAGAGGCGCTGGCGGGGGTTGCGGAAGATGCTGTCCCAGGGCACCTTCTGGAGGAAGCAGAGCTGGGGGTTGTGGTGGACGAGCACCATCCCACTGCTGATCTCCTGCAGGGCCCGCAGCCCCAGCGCCTGCACCGCCAGGTCCCGCAGCGTCAGCGAGTAGGCGCCGCTGCCGAGACACCCACGGGTCACACACGCGGCCCCCCCGTCACCCTGCGTGTCCCCCCACGTCCTCCCTGTGTCCCCATGTCCCCCCATGCTCTCCATGTGCCCCCCATGTCCTCTCATCTCCCTGTGTCCCTGTATCTTTGAGTTCCCGTGTGTCCCACCATGTCCTTCCTGTGTCCCCCCTCATCCCCCCATGTCCCTGTGTCCCTCTGCATCCCCCTGTGTGTCCCCTCATGTCCCCACCCTGTCCCCCCCCGTGTCCCCGTCCCCCCTCACTTGTGCAGGACACGGCCCCGGATGACCCGCAGGTTTTGGAACACTCCCAGATCCTCCATCTCAGGTGGCCAGGCAGCGATGTAGAGGAAACCTGAAGGGATCTCTGTGTCACCACCCCATGTCCCCCCCCAAATCTGATCCCCTTCCCCCTCCCCAGCTTCCCCTTCCTCCTCCAGTTCTCACCCGTCAGCTCCTCGAGGCTCTCGAAGATCCGCAGCAGTTTGGGGTCCAGGGGTGCTGTGTTGGTGCTGGGGTCCCTGGCAGGGACGGGAGGGAGGTTGGGGGGGTCCCGGCGGGGGTCCTGGTGGGCTCAGGGAGGGGGGGTGAGGTGCTTACCCAGCGAAGGTCTCGGGCAGGAAGGCCAAGCTCCCGAAGATCTTGGTGCAGCCGGAGAAGTGCTGGATGTTGGAGGCGTTCACGGCACGGACACCCTTGAGGAAATCCACTCCCAGCCCGTAGCACACTGTGGGGTGGGACACAGCAGGGCTGGGGGGGCTCTGCCAGGACCCCCATCCCACTCAGAACACTCAGTGCCCCAGTCCTGCCAGCCACGGAGCCACCCCATACAACCCTGGGGTCCCCAGAGCTTCACCGGGGGGCTGCTCACCTGCACCTCTGGGGTCCCCAAAGCCCCCACAGATCCCTGGAGGGTTCCCACCGGCACCCCTGGGGTCCCCAGAGTCCCCCCCAGCCCCCGGGGGTCCCTGCTCACCCTCTGGGCAGGGTTTGCTGCACTTCTCACACTTCTGGACGTTGTTGACTGTGACCTCCTGGCTGTTCTGGGGGCACACGAGGGTGCAGGACCCCACCTCCGTGGCAAGGTAGTTATCTGGGGGGACAGGGAGGGCAAAAGGGGGGTGTCAGGGCCGTGCTGCCCCCCCCCAGGCTCCCCTCCCCAGGGTGTCACTCACAGGGACACTGGGTGACACAGCTGGCACCGAAGGTGTAGCGCCCGTCGGGGTTGGGCATCGACTCGAAGGTGTCCGAGTTGTAGATGACGAGGGGGGGGCAGTGCAGCTCGCAGATCCCGCTCCTGTTGAAGTTCAGGCACGCCTGGGGGGGAGCAGGGGGGGAAGAAAAACCAGTGTGAGAGACCTCTGCACCCCCCCACCCCCAGAGCCCCCCCTGCCCCGTGCTCACCAGGCAGTCGGAGTGCTTGGGGCCGGTGCAGCCGGCGGCACATTGCTCGTGGCAGCAGTCGGTGGGTTTTGTGCCCTTGCAGCGGGGGCAGCCGTGGCAGATGCTGTTGGTCACTGTGGGGGGCACACAGGGGCACGCTGGGCACGGGGACCCCCACGGCTTCCCCCTCTCCAGACCGTGTGGGGGTCCCCAGGATGGAGGGGCTGGAGGGGAGGGGTTCCTGTGGTGGGGATTTGGGAGGTCAGGTGAGGAACCCCAGGGCGGGGATTTGGGGGCCGTGGAGGAGTCAGTGGAACAAGGATTTGAGGGCCAAGAGGAAAGCCAGGGGGTCTCCTGGGCAGGGATTTGGTTGCTGAGGGAAGGTCAGTGGGTCAGGGATTTGGGGCGTAAGCTGAGCCACCCTGGGCAGGAATTCTAGGGGTTTATGGGGCAGGGACCTGGGGGGGGCAAAGAAAGTCTCTGGGGCCAGGACTTAGGGGGCAAGTAGGGGTCAGTAGGACAGGGATTTGGGATTGCAAGCGGAAAGACCAGGAATTCTACCGAGGGCAAGATTTAGGTGGCAAGTAGGGATCTGTGGAGCGGGGATATGCAGAGGGAAGGAAAGGGGATTCCCAGGGAATTTGGAGGAGCCCGTGGGGCTTTGGGGGTCCCTGGGGGGGGGGGGTCAGAGCCACTGCAGGCTTGGCACTCACATGTCTGACAGTCCCGTGGGCTCTCACCCCAGCAGTGCCCCTCGGAGCACAGTGCCCGGCAGTCAGGACCTGTGGGGGGGGAATTGTGAGTGGGGGGTGCTGGAGACCCCCAGCCCCCTTCCCTGGGTCCCACAGCCCCCTCCCCACCCACGGGGGCTCTCACAGCTGCGGTTGCGGGCGCTCTCGACGTGGATCTCGCCCCGGAACTCGTTGTGCCGGTGCAGGATGTCACTCCACAGGATGGTCTCCTGGAAGCACAGCTGGGGGTTCCTCTCGATGTGCACCCCTCCCTTCAGGATCTCTGAGTAGGGGGGGAAGGAAAAGGTGCAGGGAGGGGTCAGCGTGGGGACAGGGGGGTCCTGCAGCCCCCATGGGGAGTCCCAGGGCTGCTGCTCTCCATGGGAACACCCAATTCTGGATGGGGACACCCAATCCTGGATGGGGACACCCAGTGCTCGATGGGGACACCCAGTCCTGGATGGGGACACCCAGTGCTGGATGGGGACACCCAGTGCTGGATGGGGACACCCAATCCTGGATGGGGACACCCAGTGCTGGATGAGGGCACCCAGTGCTGGATGGGGACACCCAGTCCTGGATGGGAACACCCAATCCTGGATGGGGACACCCAGTCCTGGATGGGGACCTGACACCCCACAGGACCACCCATCCCCAGGCAGGACCCCGCAGTTCCCAGCACCAGCAGCAGTGGCCACACCCCCGAGCCCCCCGTGTTGGCCCCAGGGAGGGTCCCCACCTGTGAGGTGCCTCATGCCGAGCTGGCGCAGCCCCGGGGTGCCGGCGGGGCCGGCGTTGCCCACCACGGCCAGGGCGTAGCGGTCCTGGAAGAGCTGCGTCCCGCGGATGATGCGCAGGCTCTGCAGCTCCAGCCCCCTCACCTGGTTCTCCGCGATCAGCACGTACCCCTGCACCTCCTTGATGTCCTGGGGTTGGGGGGGACACGGGTGAGGGGCTGCTCAGACCACCACTCTTCCCCCCACCCCGGTGTTTTCCCGCTGCACGCACCTTGAGGAAGGTGGTGTCGGCATCAGGGGGCAGGTAGGTGAGCTCCAGGTTGCCCTGGACCACCTGGCAGCCCTGGTAGAGGTGCCGCAGGGTCTTGTAGTGGCTCTCGGGGCTGGAGGGTCGCAGCAGCTTCATGTCGGTGCCGGTGCAGACTGGGGGGGACAGCGGGAGCTCAGCGGGACCCCTTGGAGCCCGACTCTTCTGAGCCCCCGTGGGACCCCGAGCCTCAGCCCCCACAGGAAGCTCTGTGGATCCGGTGGCTGTCCTTTATCTCCGGGGCTGCTCCCAACAGCTTCCGATGGGCTTCCTGCATCGCGGCTCCCCCCGGGCTCCAACCCCGGCACACGGCGAAGCTGCTCCCGCTCTGGCACCGGTCCCGCTCGAGGGACAGCAGGATCCCCACACCACCCCATGCTCGCTGTGGGCGCCAGGGGCTGCAGGGGGGGCTGGGTTTGGGGACCCCCTTCCCCTCGGTGCCGAGCCGGGGGCCACAGCGGGGGCCGCGGGCAGGAATGCTCTGCCCACGCGGGCGGGGGGGCCACGCCAAGACAAGACCTGATTGTTGAGCGGTGACGGCTGCGAGCCCAGCCGGGCCCATTGTGGGGGGCATCGTGGGGGGGCCGGCGGCAGGGCCACCGTCCCCGTGGCACTGGGGCAGGGTGGGGGGGCGTGGGAGCCCGCCCTGGGTGCCAGGCCCCGGGCGGGTGAGTCACGGGCGCGGGTGGCACAGGGCCCCGGCCGCCCGCTCCCGGCAGGAACCGCCTTTTCAGGTCGGGCGTGTTTGGGGAGCAGTGGTGACGCAGGGCTGGCGGGCACGGCCCAGCCCCGGCGCGCCCGCGGCCCCCGGCACCCCAACACCTCAGCTGGGAGAGCCCCCCGCCAGACCCCCACTCTGCTCCGACACCGGCCCTGCCACCAACCCCAGAACTGGCCCTGCCACCGCCCCAGGGTTGTCCCCAGTGCCACCAGCCCCGCCGCCATCCCCTCCTGGCACAGGGGGCAGCCAGGGGTCCGGTGTCCCTGTCCCCAGTGTCCCCGTACCTGGCTGCTGCTGGTGCCCCACGGCTGAGTGACAGCCCCCGGTGGTGGCAGCTGCCGCGGTGGCCTCGTGGCTGCGGGACCCGGCTGGTACCCGCCTCCTGCGAGGCCTCTGAGCCAGGGACAACACTGGCAGGGAGGGGGAAGCCCCCTGAACCTGGGGTGCAGCTCTCCCCCCACCCGCTGGTTCCCCAGCAGGGAACGTGCCGTTGTGGCGGGAGGCCAAAGCTCAAGGTCTGCCTGCGGCGCGGGCACGGGATGCCAGGGGCTCCCCCGGGGCGAAGGGCAGGTGGGACGGGTGAGCGGCAGGGCCGAATCCTGCCAGGATCCCGGCTCTGTGCCTTGGAACTTGGCCCTGCCAGCTCCCCCAGTCCCCTGGGAAGGGCAGCGAGGGATCCATCCTGCCCTGGTGGGCAGTGCCACCACCGAGGGCCCTGGCTGCCCGCAGGTGTCCAACAAAGCCCGTGGGCCACGTGCCTGTGAGGCCGCCCCGAGCTGGGGCTGCTGGGCACAGATCTGGCCCCAGGGATGGGGGGCACTCGTGTGTCCCCAGCCAGGAGCTCCTGTGGCACAGACACTCCAAACAGGGCGAGCTTTGGGGTGCCAGGGGGGAAGAGCACCCACTGTGTCCCCACATCCCTGTCCCAGTACCCCACACCAGCTCAGCCCCACCGGGCATTTGCTTCCCAAAGCCCTGGTGCTGGAGCTGCCCCCCGGTGCTGCACGGAGGCAGAGGGGTACAACTTTTGGGGCTGCCGGTACTCGCTTTGGGGCCACCGGCCCCGTCCCCCACTGGCCCCGGCCCTGCCGGCCCAGTGCCCAGGGGGCTGTTGGGGCTCCGTCCAGGCTCCCTGCTCCCCCTGGGGCTGGGCTGGGTGCGGCACGTCGAGAATGTGGATGGGAGCGACGGGGACGCACCCACCCACCCACCCACCCGCTCCGTGGGGCACCGCGCCTGCCCCGCGCCCCGAAACCTCACGGGGCCGCCGGGCAGGGAACCCCCCACAAAGTTGGGGTCTCCTCGTCCCCCGCTTCCCCCATCGGTACCGGAGCCCCGGGACGGGCAGGGTAGCCCCCTCCGGCCCAGCGCCCCCCAGTATAGACCAGTCCGGCCCCCAGTCCCGGCGGGCGATCGCGGCGCGGGGACACGGGGGACGCGCTGCCCGCGGCGGGGAGAACCGGGAGGGACAGACGGGACACCGGGGGGGGAACTGGGGGGGACAAGAGAGGGGGCGGTCCCGTCCCTTCCGACCCAGCAGCCCCTGAGCACACCGGACCCCCCGACCCCCTCCAGCTGCTGCCCGCTCCCCCTCGCTCTCCCCACGGTGCCCCCCCGGTTGCCCCCTCGGTCCCACCCCCGCCGTCCCCCTCGGTGCCCTCCCGGTCACGCCCCCCGTGCCCCCCCCGCCCCGTCCCCCCTCCCGGTGTCTGTCCCCGTGTGTGTCCCCCCCCCCGGTGCAAAACTTCGCGCAAAGTTCCCTGCGCGGCGGGGGTCGCTCCCACGGGCCCCCATGTGCCCCCTTCCCCCCCCCATTGCCCGGTGCCCCCCGGTGGGACCCACCTTCAGCGGGGGCGGGGGGGCAGAGGGCGGCGAGCAGCAGGAGCCCCGCTCCGAGGCAGCCCCCGGCCGCGATCATGGTGCTCAGCGCGGCCCGCGGCCCATGGCCCCGCCGCCGCCGCCGCCACCGCCACCGCCGCTCCGAGAAAAGTTTGCGGGGCCGGAGCCGCCGCCTCCCGGGCTCCGCCTCGCGGTCCCGAGCCCCGGTCCCGGCCCCGGGGCGAGGGCGCGCCGCGCGCTCCCGCCGCCCCCGCGCGCTCCCGACGGCCCCCCCCTTCTCCCCTTACCCACCCACCGGACCGCGACACTCCCCGCGCTCCGGCCCCCCCCTCCCCTCCCCGAGCAGAACGTCCCGGAGCAGGACTCCCCCAACCCCACCCCGTCCATCCCCCGGGACCCCCGTTATCCCTTCCCATCCCTTGGAGCACCGGGGACCCCCCCCGTGGTCCCCTGTGCCGGGGTCCTGCTGTGACCCCGCAGAAAGGGGGGTTGTCGGAATGGGGGGGGAATCCCCCCCGCCCTGTCCCCTCACCTGCCCCGCTGGGGTTGGGGCTGCCACGGGTGCAGGGGAGGGGGGACAGCGATGCCACTCCTGGGGCTGGGTTGGGGACAGTCCCAGGGGTTGGGGGGACAGGCCCAGCACCCTGGAGTGGTCCTGGGGGGGTCGGGGGGACTGTCCTGGGGGGACAAGGACAGGGGCACATTGCTGGAGTTCAGGGACAGCCCTGGGGGGACAGGGAGAGTTCTGGGGTACAGGGACAGGTCTGGGGGTGCAGAGCGTCAGTCACGAGGGACAGGGGCAGTCAGGGACAATCCCGGGGTGCAGGGACAGGAGGGCAGTCCCAGGGGGTACAGAGACACTCCTGGGGTGCAGGGACAGCCCTGGGGGGCCAGTTCTGAATGAGGGGGGCAATTCTGGGGTGCAGGGACAGGAGGGCAGTCCCAGGGGTACAGAGACACTCCTGGGGTGCAGGGACAGCCCTGGGGGGCCAGTTCTGAAAAAGGGGGACAATTCTGGGGTGCAGGGACAGCCCTGGGTGGGGGACAATTCTGAATGAGGGGGACAATTCTGGGGTGCAGGGACAGCCCAGCAGCACCCAACCGGTCCCCAGTGAGGTGTCCCCAGATCTGTCCCCTGTCCCCTCTCCGTTCCACCTCCACTTGCTGCCCTGGGACAGGGCACAGATCGGGACATGGTGTCCCCAGGAGCATCCCCGTCCTCCACAGGGACCCCTCACCCGGGGACCCCCCTTGGGCAGGCACAGAGGGGGGGGCACCTCCCCAGGGCGGGGGGCTGGGCTGTGTTCCCCCCCCTGGTGTCCCCACGGGTACCGAGGGAGGCCCCCCCGGTGTTGGGGGGTCGTGGGGTCCCCTCTGCCAGGGGGTGATGGCTCGGGACCCCCATGAGGGGACACCTCCCGTGACCCTCCGCGGCCGCGCGGGGGCGGCCTATCCCACAGTGCCCCGCGCGCGCCGCGTCCGGGGCGGACCCGGAAGCGGCCGGGCCGGGCGGCGATGGCGGCGTGGGCCCCGCTGCTGCTGCGGCTGCTGCTGCTGCTGGCGGCGGCGGCGGGCCCGGCCCGCGGCTCGCAGGGGGACCGGGAGCCGCTGTACCGGGAGTGCCTGAGCCGCTGCGAGCGGCAGAACTGCTCCGGGGCCGCCCTGAGGCACTTCCGGGACCGCCAACCACTCTACATGGGCCTGACAGGTACCGCCCCCCCCGCGCGCCCATTGGCTGGAGCCGTGCGGGGACACGCCCATCGGGGGCGGGGCCGTGTGGGGGACTCGCCCCTGTCGCCAGGCCACGCCCACGCATAGAGGGACTGGGGAGCACTGGGAGGGACTTGGATCAGACTGGGGAGCACTGGAGTCAAACTGGGGAGGGACTGGGATCAAACTTGGCAGCACTGGGGAGGACTGTTCATACTGGGATGTGCTGAGCTGTGTAGTGGGGTCACTGGGCCCTACTGGGGGGCCACTGGGCCCTACTGGGAGCTGCTGGGCCGTGATGCTGGTCCCCCCATGGGGACAGCCAGGTGCCCTTCCCGCGCCCAGCACAGCCCTGGGCAGGGGTGGGATGTCCCCAGTGCCACGGGGCGAACCCCCCGCGCCGCCCCTCCCGCGGCGCCCCCAGTGCCGCCTGCCAACGCATACTGGTGCGTACTGGTGGGCACTGGGAGGCGCTGGCGGCTCAGCATCACCATGCCCCCAGGCTGGACGTGCCGGGACGACTGTCAGTACGATTGCATGTGGCTCACGGTGCGGCTCTACCAGCGCGGGGGGCACCGGGTGCCGCAGTTCCACGGCAAGGTGAGCCCGGACGGGGGGGTCCCGGCGCCCCACGGGGGGAGTGGAAGGGTCCCCCCGGCCCCGCTGACCCCGCTGTGCCCCCGCAGTGGCCGTTCCGGCGATTCCTGTGTTTCCAGGAGCCCGCCTCTGCCCTCGCCTCCTTCCTGAACGGCCTGGCCAGCCTGGTGATGCTGCGGCGCTACCGCGCGGCCGTGCCCCCCGCCGCGCCCACCTATGGCACCTGCACCGCCTTCGCCGGGGTGAGACCCGCCTGCCCGCCGCCCCCTGCACCCGCGGCCCTCCCTCTGCCCTCCCCGCCCTCCATCTGCCCTCCTTTCCCTTCCTTTCCCCCTCCTTTCCCTTCCTTTCCCCCTCCTTTCCCTTCTTTTTCCCCTCCTTTCCCTTCCTTTTCTCCTCCTTTCCCTTCCTCTGCTCCTCCTTCCCTGCCTTTTCCCCTCCTTTTCCTCTTTTCCCCCTTTCCCTCCCCTTCCTTTTTCCCTTCCTTTATTTCCTTCCTTTTCCCCTTTCTTTCCCCTCCTTTTTCCCTTTTCCCCCTTTCCTTTTTCCCTTTCCCCCTTCTCCCCCCATTTCCCATTTCCCCTCCCCTTTCCCCCCAGCTCTTTTCCATAACCAGCTGATCCCACCCCAGCTCCAGCTGCTCCATCACCCCATCCTCAGAATGGGGGGGTCCTGACCCTCATCCCCCCTCCCCAATCCCACCTTTCCCCCTTTTCCCAGGTCTCCCTAAACGCCTGGTTCTGGTCCACGGTTTTCCACACGCGGGACACGGCGCTGACGGAGGTGAGGGGGTGACACCCTGGGGTGTCCCCACACCCTGGGGGGTCCCTGTTTCCCCCCAAATTAAGAGTGTCAGACCCCTCCCACCCCCCCTCCTGCTGACAGTTGGGCTCATCCATCCCAAATCCCACAGAAACTGGATTATTTCTGCGCTTCGGCCGCCGTCCTGCACTCGGTGTACCTGTGCTGTGTCAGGTGGGCACTGGGGGCACTGGGACTGCACTGGGAGGCACTGGGGCCAACTGCAGCTGGGCTGGCGAGTGCTGGGCCATGCTGGGCGGTCACTGGGCCGTACTGGGGGCTCACTGGCCCCCTTGTTACCCACCAGGACGCTGGGGCTGCAGCGCCCAGCCTTAATCAGCATCTTCAGGGCCTTCCTCCTGCTCTTCCTCACCTGCCACATCTCCTACCTGAGCCTCGTGCGCTTCGACTACGGCTACAACCTGGCGGCCAACGCGGCCCTGGGTGAGCTGGGAGGGGGGGACTGGGGGGTGCTGGGCTATACTGGGAGCTGCTGGGCCATGCCCTGTCCCTGAGCCACCCCCTGTTTTCCCAGGAATGCTGACGGTGGGCTGGTGGCTGCGCTGGTGCCTGGGGCACGGCCGGCGCCTGCCGCACGTGTGGAAATGCGCGGCCGCGGTGCTGCTGCTCCAGGCGCTGGCGCTGCTGGAGCTCCTGGACTTCCCGCCCCTGCTCTGGGTGCTGGACGCCCACGCGCTCTGGCACATCGGCACCATCCCCCTCAACGTGCTCTTCTACAGGTCCGTGATGCCCCTGGGAGCCCGTTGCTTCCATAGGGGGGGGTGTTTTGGGGGGGTGGTGGGAGTCTCGTGTTTATAACTGAGGTGCTGGGGGCCCCACTGTTGGGGAGGGACCCAGCTCTTGAAGTTGGGGTGCCCTTTGGTCTGTGAGATGCTCAGGGCTCTCCATACACCTTGAAATAGGGGGTGGCTCAGTGGGGTGTGGGGAGGGACCCCCCTGCTGCACCCCCTGAGCCCCAGGGTGTGTCTGTGCTCAGTGGGGGGTTCAGGACTCCCCCCAGTTTTCCCCCTTCCCACCCGGCACAAGCAGCTGGAGGGGGGTGTGGACCCAAGAACGTCCTCCCCCAGAGCCCCCTGTTTGTCCCCCAGTTTCCTGATGGACGACAGCCTCTACCTCCTGAAGGCCAACTCTGACCTCCTCAAAGTGGACTAGAGCTGCTGGGGGGGGTGGAGAAGCCCCTCGTGCCCCCCCCAGGGTCCTGCCCTGCCCTGTGCCAAGTGACCCCCCGGCTCCCCCCGGCCACGGCCTCCTCCTCCCCCTGGTTGCCTTCTGAGGTTTGTTTTTCTCCCCCTCCCCAAAACCCTGTGCCCCCCCTCACCTCTCCCTTGGAGGGGATGGGGACCCCCAGTGCTGGTGCACAGGGGACAAGGGGCAGCTGAGCCCCCCCTGGCCCCCCCCGGGGCTGAGCCACGAGGTGACAGTGGTCACGGTGGGGAGGGGGACACGTGGGTGACTTGGGGGGGGCGGAACTGTGCACTTTTGGGGCCTTGCTGGGCCCTGCTGGGTGTCTCTGGCAGGGGTGGGGGTTGATGTGTGGGTGCCTTGGGGCTGGGGGTGCCTCCCCGTCCCAGAGGGGCTGTGCCCCCACCCTGGGGATGTGCCCCCCCTGCCCCCCTTTGCCTGGGTGTGCTGTGGGATGTGAATAAAGCTGAGTTCAGCCTGTGCTGGGTTATTGCTCCCCCTGTGTCCCTTCCCTGCCCTGGGGCCACCGTGTGCCCCCCAGTGCCGCTGCCCTGCACCCTCTGCTGTCACCCCATGGGGCACCTCAGATCTGCCCTTGCCCTGCGCCCCCTTTCCCACCCTGTGCCCCAAATCCCCCTCATCGTGACCCCCCCACTCACCCCATACCCAGCCTGTTGTGTTCCACCCTGTCCTTGCCCTGTTATTCCCCCCAATGCCCCAAATCCCCCGCTCTATCCCCCCTTCCCCACACCCCTCACCGGCTCCCACTCTTGCCATGACCTCAACCTTTATTCCATCCGCCCCGGGGATTTGGGGGTGGGGGTCGTTCCTGGGGGGTTCCCGCTCAGCGCTGGGGGGGTTTCTGGGCGTGGGCGAAGAAGACGCCGTGCACGTCGTCCACGCCGGTGCGCAGGGCGGGGGGCATCTCGTAACTGCGCAGCTCCCGCAGCGCCAGCCCCGCGCCCGCCAGCGCCGCCCGCACGTCGGCCAAGGCCAGCGGCACCACCGGCAGCCGCGCCGGCCCCGCCAGGTAGAAGGACTCGCCCAGGGCCCCCAGGAGCAGCGCGTGGCCCCCCGGGCGCAGCAGGGACCCCACGTGCAGCAGCGCCCGCGCGAAGGCGGCGCGGTCGGGGCTCACGGCCTCCAGGCAGAAGGCCGAGAGCAGCGCGTCGGCCGGGGGGTCCAGGGGGGCCCCCAGCGGGTCCGGCCGGTGCACGTCGATGGGCAGGATGCGGCGCAGGCGATCCCGCAGCCGGCGCTCCTTGTCCTGCCACGGCTCCCTGGGGGGAGGACGGGAAGGGGGGGAGTGTGAGGGGGGATTGATGGGGGGGCATAGGGATGTGGGGATGGGATCCTGCAGGGATGTGGAGATGGGATGAACCCAGCACACTCAGGGATGTGGGGATGGGATCCTGCAGGAATGTGGGGATGGGATGAACCCAGCACACACAGGGATGTAGGGATGGGATCAATCCCAACACGTGGGGATGTGGTCGACTCAGAACCCACCGGGATGTGGGGACAGGACCCTGCAGGGATGTGGGAATGGAATTGTGCAAGGGTATGGGGGGGGTGGAATCAATCCAGAATCCCAATCCAGAACGCCCAGAAACGTGGGAACAATGCCTTGCAGGGGTGGGCCCAGCACCCACAGGGACAGGATCCCCTGGGAATCAACCCAGCAGCCGTGGGGATGTGGTGGGAGGGGATCTGATGGGGATTGATCAGGAACACGCAGGGATGTGAGGACAGGATGAACCCAATACCCACAGGGATGTGGGGACAGGATGAACCCAGTACCCACAGGGATGTGGGGACAGGATGAACCCAGTACCCACAGGGATGTGGGGACAGAATCCCATGGATATGTGGGGCTGGGATCTTGCAGGGATCACCCCAGCATTCACAGGGGTCCAGGGGGGGCTGTGATCCTCTGGGATTCGGGGACATGATCCTCAGGGATCATCCCAGCATCTGCAGGAGCATGGGGCCGTGTTCCCATGGGATTTGGGGACAGAATCCCACAGGGATCACCGCAGTGTCTGCAGGGATGTGGGGCTGTGATCCCTCGGGTGCACAATCCCACAGGGACCACCCCAGCACCACCCCCGACCCCCTGGATCCCCCCACGACCCCTCCCACCCACCCCCTGTGCCCCCCTACCCGCGGCCCTCGATCTTGCAGACGTGCTGGATGAAGGGGCTCCAGTCGAAGGCTGCGGGGTCCGCCCGCACCCACCGGCCCAGCTCCTCCCTGTTCACCGCCAGGTAGTCGGTGGCCACGATCTCCTCGAAGTGGTCGCAGGCGCTCAGCAGTTGGTAGATGGTGGGGCCCGAGCCCACATCGATCAGGGTCTGGCCCCGGATCTCACCTGGAGGGGGACACACACGCAGGACATGGTTGGGGGGGGAGGTCCCACACCCACCCTGGGAGACCGGGAAAACCGAGGCGGGCGGTGGGAGCTGCCCCCAGCTTGGGGAGGTGGGCACTGTGGTGCCCAGTGCCTCAGTTTCCCCGCCCCTCTGCGGGGTTTTTGGGGGGATCCCCCGAGCCCCCCTCACCGCTAGCGAAGGTGTCTGCGAGGCATCGCAGCTTCCAGGGCACCACGAACTCCTCGGAGGAGAAGTCGGCTCGGGGGGGGAGGTAATTGTTGCGCAGGTAGGCGCGGGGGTCGAAGCGCTCGTAGCCCTCGCGGAGCTCGGCCAGGCTGCTCATGGCGCGGGGGCTGCGGCTGCCGGGACCGGAGATCGCCTTTTATCCCTGTCCGGGGCCCGGGGGGGGCTGCGGGGAGCTGTGACGGCCCCATCCATCCAGCCCCCGTCCCTCCATCCGTCATCCATCCCGGCTCCCAGCCCTCCATCCATCCTGGATAACTGGGTTAGCGCCGGAGCCCCGGAGCAATCCCGGAGCTGATAACGCTCCGCTGCCCTTCCTGGGCTGAGGGATCCAGGAATCCTGGCCCAGTCCCTGCGTCTGGGAGATTGTGATCCCCACCCCAAACCCCTGTGCTGCCCCAGGGCTGGGAGAGTTCATGAGTGTCCCATGGGATGGGATTGGGATGGGGAAAAGGATGGAAAGGGTTTGGGATGGGAGGGAGAAACATGATGGGCCTTGGGAAGAGGATGGGAATGGTGTGGGATGCGAATGGGAAAGGATTGGAAAGGGATGGGGATGGGAAACTGGGGAGATTGGGATGGAATGGGATGGGGTTGAAGGTGGGAATGGTTTGGAATGGGATGGGGATGGGCATTGGAATGGGGATAGGAAGGAATTGGAAAGGGATGGGGATGGGGATTGGGATGGGGGTGGAAAAGGAATGATGGGGATGGAAGAGGGATTGGAATGAAGTGGGGCTTGGGATGGGAAGGGATTGGAATGGGGCCTGTCCGAGCTCTCCATCACCAGGGAGCCGAGTGTGCTGGACCTCAGCCCAGCCCTGGCAGGAGCTGCAGCATCTCTGCCAGCTCCCAGTGCTCCCAGTGCTCCCAGTGCTCCCAGCACCCTGCGACAAGGAGCAGGATGAAACCCTCTTATGGAGCTGGGGAGAGGGTTAAAGACCCCAAATCCTGCCCGTGCCGGAGCTGTGGGTGGGTGAAAGGGAAGGGACAGGCGGCTCCTGAGAGGAAGGGCCAGGAATGGGGCCGGGATGGAGCCAGGCCGGGCACAGGGAGGGCACAGGGCCTGGCAGAGGCCCAGGGACAGCGGGATCCGGTCGGGAACAGCTAATCTGGGCACGGGGGCCATCCTGGATCCTGGCACCAGGGCGGGCAACAAGGGGGGTTTATATAAGCCCAAGGCTCCCCCCCCAAACCCCCACAGGACACCCGTGTCCCTGCAGCTGCTGTGCCTCAGTGTCCCCCCCGCCCACAGAATGTCCCTCTCCCCCTAAGCCTCGCCCCCCACCCTCCTATCCCCCCAAAAAACACACCTCCTGCACAGCGTGAGCCTTTTATTGCCATACAAAGACCATCGTTTGTACAACCCCATCCCGCCCACCCCCCCACCCCCCGCAGCCCCCCCAGGGCTCCCCTCTCAGCCCCGGGTGGGTCTCCACGCTCCTCATCCTCACGTTCCCGTCTCTTTGCCAGGGAAACTGAGTCACGCCGGTGCTGCCGGGAGCCCCCTAAAACGCGGGAGCCCCCCCCGACCCGCAGGGACCCCGTCCCGACCGGCCCCCATCGCACCCTCAGCAGGGTGGGCTCCCAGGAACACGGGAGCCCCCCCCTCACCTGCCCCCCTCCCTCTTCGGGGTGGCTGAGCAGACCCAGCTCTCTGGGTGCCCCCAGCCCCCCCAAAATCAGCCTCGGGACCCCCCCCACCAACCCCGACCCCCCCATCCCTCCCCCGGCCCCTCCGCCCCGCTCAGCCCCGCTGGGCTTCGTGGGAGAGGGAGCGGGAGAGGGTGCGGGGGAGCCCCCCTTTGGCTCCGCGGAGGTCCGGGGGGGCGAAGAGGGGCAGGGGGAGGCTGCGGGCGTAGGGCAGGAGGTGCTGGGCCAGGGGTTGCCCCAGGACCCCCACCCGGATCAGCCCCCAGGGCGAGCGCTGCTGCAGAACCCGCGTGGCCCCGCGCTGCTCCAGCGACTCCCGGCGCGCCGTGTCCACCTCCCGCCGGCACCACCTGGGCATGGGGTGTTCGTGGGGGTCAGGACGGGGACCCCAGTGACCCAAGGGGACCCCCCTCAAGTCCTGCTCTGGCGTGTTGGGGTCACTCCATCCCGCCGGGAGATCCCCTCTGTGTCCCACCTCATCCCATGGGAACCCCTGGAGACCCCCTGCTCCCGCCCCATCAGGGTCCTTGGATCTTACAACCCCCAAACCCTATGGGAACAACCTGCTTTGGGACCCTTGGAGTCTCCCACGACCTCGAGAACCCACGGAAATCCCACAGTTTGAGACCCTTGGAGAACCTCAAAGCCCCATCAGGACTCCTGGGAGCCGCCCACAACCCCAAGACCCCATGGAACCCCAGGGAGCCCCCCACAGACCCCAGGCCCCAGGGAAATCCCGCAATTTGGGACCCTTGGAACCACCCAAAGCCCCCATCAGAACCCCTGGAGCCGCCCACAACCCCAAGACCCCCATGGCACTCCTAGTTTGGGACGCTTGGAGCCCCCCACTACTCCAGGACACCACAGAAACCCCCCATTCCAGGACCCTTGGAGCACTCCCAACCCCACCACCCCATGAAAACCCCCATTCCCTGGTGCCCCTCGCCCCCAGCACCCCCAGGCCGTGCCCCTCACCCCTCCTCGGGCCGGGTGCTGAGCTCCAGGTCGAGCCACTCTGCGCTGAAAGTCTCTCCCCTGCCCACGTCCTGCTCGCTGACAGAGCAGCCCAGGCGGGCTGAGAGCCCCCCACTGCAGCCCCCCACCACGCCAGGGCCCACCATGGTGTCAATGATGCCCCCCCCCCCGTGCCCGCCCCGCTTTTATGGCCCCGCTGGGGCTATTTTGGGACGTGTCTCTGGCACGGCGGGCACGGGACGGTGCCAAGGGATGGGGGGGGGGGGTTAGGGGGGTGGCACTGCTGACATGTGTCACCCTGGCGTGTGCCACCCACGGGTGTGTGTCCCCCACACTGCCAGCAACGTGATGGCACCGGCAGGACCCCCCCTGGCCCCAACCCAGGGCACGTTTGGCCTTTTCCCACTCCCGGGACCCCAGAGGGGGTGATGAAAGAGGGGGTGCCACTGCCAGCGTGGTGCCACTGCCACCCTGTGCCTCAGAGGGACATGGGGGGCCCACCCTCAGGGCAAAGAGGGTCTTGGCTGCAGGGCCCCCAAAAACAAGCTGTTTATAGTGCCCAAACAGGCTGTTTATAGGGCCCAAACAGGCTGTTTATAGGGCCCAAACAGGCTGTTTATAGGGCCAACAGACAGGGTGCCCACCGGGTGCCAGCAGCCCAAGGGGCTGGTGACAGGGGCATGTGGGGCTCCACTCAGGAGCAGTGACACCCACGGCCACTGCCACCCATGGCCAGTGGCCAAAGGAGCCGGGAGACCCCATCTCGAGGGGAGGGGGGGGCATTTGGGGTGACCCCAGCCCCACCCCGGGGCTTCGACTGCCGCGGGTGACAAAGGGCACGAGGAGCTGCAAACAGTGCAAGGCTTTAATTCCCCCCTCACCAATTTTGGGGGGGTGAGGGGGTAGGAAGGTCAGATCCCCAGGCCATGGTGGGGGGTGCAGAGAGCCCCCCCCAGGGCAGGGAGAAGGGGGGGTTTGCTCTGGGTGCCCCCCCCATCCCTCAGTGCAGCCCCCGCGTGCGGGGGGGGCCCCTGTGCTGCTGCTGCTGCTGCTGCTGCTGCTGTGCTGTTTTTAGAGCAGCACACGGCGCTCACAGGTAGAGAAACCGCAGCCCCCGCGCCCCCCCAACCCTCCCTCCCCCCCCCCACTACACCCCCAAAAAGGATCAAAGTCTCTGCTTAAGGCAAATCCCGCGCCGGGAGCTGCGGGATTGGGAAGGGGGAGGGGGTTTGTGCAGTCCCAGCCGTGCCCTGGGGTGAGGGGGGGGCACAGCCCCGGGGTGGGGGGCACAGGGGGGTCACAGCTGAGCCCCCACCCCCTGTGTGGGGCAGGGGGGACCAGCCCAGCCCCAAAGAAGGGCAGGGCAGGGGTTTGGCACGTAACAGTCAGTGGTTCCAGGGTCCCGGCGAGGGGGCAGGAGGAGCTGAGCCCCCTCCCCTGGCTCAGCCCAGCGCTGGCAGCGAGGGGTCCCCTCTCGGGGTGGGGGGTGCAGGGTCCTGTGTCCCCACCCCTTCTTCCAGAGCAGAGAGGGCCGTGGAATGTCCTCAGGGCTTGGAGCAGAGCTCGGCCACGCGCTGGCGCAGGTGGAAGGCGAACTCGAACATGGTGGCAGCCAGGCTCTGGTGGATCAGGTACCGCGGCAGCCGACCCTGCAGGGACACAACGGGGCTGGAACACGGGCTGGGGGCTGGCCCCATCCCACCCCTGGGGCTTCCAGGGACACAGAATCACCAGCACAGGTTTGGGAAGGGGAGCTGCCCCCTCCATCCCACCCCCAGGAGTTCCAGGGATGCAGGAGCCATGAGTGAGGTTTGGGGCTTGGGGCTGCCCCCCTTCCAATTCCATCCCATCCCATCCCATCCCATCCCATCCCAGGGGGTTCCAGGGACAGGGACACAGAGCCACGAGCAGTGGGGGCTCTGGGGATGCAGCCTGGAGCCTGAGCCCTGTGTGAGGTTCGGGCTGGGGGCTCCAGGGATGCTCCAGGAGCACCCACGGCGCGGAGCTGCGGCTCTCGTGGAGCTCTGAGCCGGGGGAGGATCTGCAACGTGGTTTGATCTCCCTAAAAAAGCCCTGCACGACTCACCCCCACCCGCCTCGGCCTCGGCTCCGTGATGGGAGATCCAGGAAAAAAATAATAATCCCAGTCTCTGCAGGGAGGGAGAGGGAGCCCAGGCAGGGCTGGGAGCTGCTCTGGGGGTCCCGAGCAGGGAGGGATGAAGGGACAACGATCCTGGGGGTCAGGTGGGCACAGGACACCCCCCTGCCCTCAGACTGGGGGGGTTCCAGCACAGATTCTTCCCTACAGGGAGCTTCCTCTCTGATTAAAGGGCAGGAGAGTTCGAGGCCGCTGTTCCAGAGGTTTCAGTGACCTCCCCACAGGGACCCAAACACACACACGTGCGGAATCCTCCTCCACCCCCCGGAGCGGGAAGGGATGAGCCACGGGCTATAAATACCCCTCCAGGGCCAAAGGAAGCAGCGAGGAGCTCCGGAGGGGGTCTGGGCACTGGCAGAGCCCCTCGGGAAGGCGCTGGGAGCAGTTGGGGGTTATTTATAGCTCGGCCGCTCCGGAATTCCTTCCACCACCGCGGAGGCGGCTCCGGCCCGGGAAGCACAAGGAACCTCTTCTCTTCCCGAGCCCCATCCCAGGGGTTTGTTATCCCCCCTCTCCAAACCCCTTACAGGCATCGGAGCCAGACCCATGAAGGACACAACGGGGGCAGGAGGGCACTGCCCATCTCCCAAAGCCTTGGGCAAGGCTAACAGGAGCCTCCGTGGGAAGGGAGGGGAGGGGAGAGGGCCGTGGGAGGGGAAGGAGGGAGGGAGGGAAGGAGGGGAGGGCCGGGGGCTGCAGCACAGCGATGAATGGAGCCTTTGTGCCGCTGCGGCAGCGCCGTTACCACGTCAACCTTCCCAACCTTCTGCGGGGGAAGGAACGGGCCGGCCCCGCTCCCGCCCCAGCCCTGCCGGGACACCCGCAAGGCCACGGGAGGCAGCTCCACGAAGAGCCCCAGGCCTGGGAAACCTCCTTCCCTCGGGGGTGGATACAGGGTGGGGGGTGTTGGAGCTGGGAATTGCCCCTCTGGAGTGTTCCTGGGAGCAGCCAGGCACAGCTGCCATGCCCAACTGGGTTTTGGTCCCCAGACTGGATAAAAACCTCCTCTCCCCTAGTCCTGCACTCAAGAGGTGAAACCCCTAAATGAAATCTTTCAGGTAAGGAAGAGCTTGCTCACCTCCCCATCAGGGCAATGATAGGGATTTTGGGGTAGTTTAAACTCCACCTGAGCCCCTCCAGGGCAGTGTTTGTTAAGCAACCACTCCAGTGGCTGCTGGGATCCAGGAGCAGGGCCCTGGGATGCCGGAGCCCCCAGGAGAGCTGTGCCAGGAACCAGGAACTGGCTTTACCTTCAGGTCCGTGTTGAGGATCCAGATGAAGGTGCAGACCCTGGGGTTGCTGGGACACTTCAGGACGATGAAACCTCCGGGTCCATTCTCACCCCTGTGGAGCAGAGCCAAGAGGATCAGGCAGAGCCCAATTCCTGGCTGGAATCCTGCACTGCTCCGGGATGCTCCTCATGGATCCTGCCTGGCAGCCAGGGCTGGAGCCCAACAGGGCAGGAGCAGATGTGGAGAGCCTGGAAAGGTGTTCCTTGGCTCCAGGAGCACGAGCCAGCACGGCAGGGCAGGCTTCCCACAGGTGCCTTGGCACTGCTGGTGCCAGAGCAGCAGCTCTGCCTCTGGATGGTGCCAGCTCTGCCCCACGGGAGAGTTTCCCAGCCAGGCACAACCAGGAGGTCCCAGGGAAGCCCTGTGTGCTCAGGACAGGCTCAGGGGACAAGGATCTTGTCACTCCAGCCCCCAGATCCTTGCTGGCACCATCTGATCTGTCTCTGAGATGGGAGCTGTGCACAGATTTCCCTCCCCTGCCCAGAACAGGCTGGTTTTGCTGGGTACATTTGTCAAAGGATTTTTCCAGGCCCCGAAGTCCCCTGCTCTTTAATGGAGCGAGGCAGCTCCGAGATAAAATGGCAATTACTTTAACCAGATTATTGGGAAGGACGATGTGGGAGCGTGGCAGCACAGCTGGGCCCCAGCAGGAACAAGGAGTCCTTGTCTGCCGAGCCCGACCCTGCCAGGGCCCAGCACCAGCCCACAGCCCTTCAGAACGGGAGAGGCCAAAGCCCTGCTGAGATTTTGGGAGCTGCTCCATCCTTCTTTCACCCATGGGACCCTCTCTCCATGTCTTAAGCTCGGCTTACGAGGAGCAAAAATGTGTGAGAGGCTGGGAGCGTATCCAGCTGTTTACTGCCCCTCCGAAATTCCTGCTACACAAACAGGATGCGGGCTGGGACGGGGCTGCTGCTGCTACTGGTCGGGCACCTCCACTCCCCTGAGGTGGGAAACGCCCCAGCAACGCTGACAGCACGGAGAGTTTCTTGAACAAAGGGAGACGAGCAAGGGAAGCGAGGTTTCAGCTCCACAAATAGCTCGGCTTCCTGCAAGCCCTGCCAGGAAAGGCAGCAGGGTTTGCAGCGAAGTGGCTCTTTGCCCTAAAGCTTCGTTGGAACGGAGCGATCCCAGCTCAGAAAAACAGCCCCTGCCTCTTACCTGACGTACTTGGAGAGAGGAGGCTTCAGGCTGTGCGTGGTCGAAATCCCTGAGGAAACGTACCTGTCCCTTCTCCTCTCGATCCGACGCACGTTCACGAAATCCCTGAGCAAAGAAAGGGCACTGCCTGCTCAGAGCACACACGTGGCATGTGGAGGGAGCAGATCCCGCTCCCCTGACTGCTGAGAAAGGCTGTGGCAGGACTGTGTCAACACGGGGACAAAGCACAGCCAGCACTGATACGCGGGAGCCCGACCGAGCGGCCGCCTGAGGTTTGGAGCTCTGAGAATCCTGCCAGGAATGTCTGGAGGAAAATCTCAGGGGCTGCTCGCCCTTGGGAGGGTCACACAGCGGTGACACCGGAGCTCCCAGCTGGCCCAGAGCGTTCCCAGTGCCCTCAGAGGGCTCTCCCTGTGGTTTGGGGGCTGTTTGGGGGCTCAAGATGAACGGAGTGGGATGAACCAACCTTGGGGAAACCACCCCTCCGGCAGCGCCGGCCGCCACGTCGTACGAGACGATCGTGTTGTCCTCGATCCGCTGCAAGATCTGGGGAGGGGAGAAATAAAAACAAGAGAGACTCGCTCAGATTGTGCCTCCAAGTGCCAAGAGCTGGGGGATACATTCCCTCCCCCAAACCAGCACCGGGATCAGGGCACCCACAGGCTCTGTGGCAGCGCAGGGGGGAGCGAGTTCGCTGGTGGTGTGGGATGGGTTGGCATCCCGAGCTTTTTTGGGGGCACAGGTGTCACCTCCAGCTCCCCAGAGCAACGCCCAGACCCTCCAGCGAGCACGGGCGGGCTCTGCTCGGCCTTGGCCCCTCTCCCTGCCCACCTCACGGGCTCTTGGCCGGGCTCAGGCAGCGGCTGCCACGCGGCGCTGGGATGAGCGGCGGAGATTTAACGCCTCAGTGACTGGGACCCAGCTCGGCTCCAGCACGGCCTGGGCACTGCCAGCAGCCTGTGCCGGGCTGGGAAGCTCCAGCTCTCCGCTCCAAGGAGCTCCTGTGATTAAGCCATCTTTGTCCAGCACGCTCACCTGGCACGCTGCCACTGTTCTGTTCCACAGCATCATCTTCTCCGGCTGCAGAATCACCTCCTGGTAAACCAGCTCGGGAGAGCACTGCAGGAAAGCCTGAGGACACAGCCACAGCAGTCAGCCAGGCCCTCTGCTCCCCTTGGGGAAGATTGTTTTTAAGGAACACAGGGCAGGACAACAAAGGACAAGGGGGATTGTACTGGAGAGCGGCCTGGTTTGTGTACAACCAGAGCCATGGGTGCCACCCCTGTCCCAGTGCTCCCAGGGGACTGGAGGGCACAAACCCTCGGGATTTGGGAGCAATGAGGGCAGGGGGTCTGTCTGCTTGCCTCCTCTCCCACCCCAATTCCCAGCAGCTCCCCGTGCACCATTGCTTGGGAAAGCAGCATTTTTGACCCTCCAAGCCATTCCAAGCTCCAGCACCCATTTTCCCCCACACCCCATCCCCACAGGATCCCGGGGGATCTTTGGAGGCGAACAGTTAACGCAGTAAAGTGGGCCCATCCAGCTTTTCCTGGTGAACACACACAAGAGCTGCTCCACTGGCAGCTTCTGCCAGCGAGGCAACATATGCACTGGAACAAAGAGGAGCCACGGCAGCGCCGCCGCTTCATTAGAGCGTGGTTCCCAGCCAAGGCTCTCCAGCTTGGGAGAGGGCACCGGAGCAAGGCACTTCCGAGCGGCTCTTCCCGGTGCCAGGCAGCAGCAGACGCCTGCTCAGCCCTGGTCTTGCTGGCAATTAGTTCCAATTAGCCTCCTTGGTCAGATTAGCCCGAGATGCTGGGGTTGGAAGCGAGTCTCGCAGTCACCTGCTCCCGGTTCTCCCCGCAGGGTCTGGGGCCCGGGATGTTTGCTGGGGAGTTTGTCTGCTGGCCAAGGGGTTTTCCTGGAGAGATTCCCCAGTGCAGCTCATCTGTCTCAAGCACAGGGAGTGTGTCCTGCAGCCCTGACCCGTCCTGAAAGCTGAGCTGTGGCCCTTTGCCCGTGCCAGACCGGCCGAGGAATCGATCCAGGGAGGGTTCTTACCTTTAAAATAAAGGTCTTGCCGTGGAAAGGGATCTCGAAAGTGTAAACAACATCACCAAAGTCCTGTGCAGGAGATAAGAAAGGTGCATTTGTGTAAGCAAAAAGGAATTGCTCCTATTTGGGGTGAAGCCTGGCAAAACACTGGGGGCTCCTGCCACCCCGAGGGACCCCCTTCACCCCTCCAATGTCCCCCTGCCCCCCCAACACCGGGCACAGAAACCGCCCTGAGCACATTTGAGCTGGCCATGCCCGCATTTCCATCAACAAAACAACATCCAGAGAGGCAGCAGGGGTGAGACAGAAAAAGAATCCACCCCGTGCCAGCCTGCAAACCCCACGTCAAGGTCAAACTCTCTTTGCAGCACCGGGGCAGGAAAGGGGGGTCGGTGCCAGCGCTGCACATGGGAGATGAATCCCCCCCCACCCCTCCCTGAGGGGCTGGGCATGGGCACAGGAAAACCTTTCATCGTTAGCCCTGTGTTAAACTCTGATTAGTCTATTTAAATCCATCCCCCTTTGGAAAAAGAAAACAATCTGCCCAGCTAGTTTGGCATCAGACAAAGGATCACTTGACAGGGGAATTTGAAACACCAGATGAGACAGCACTTTGCAGGGCTCGCACTCCCCCCCCACCAGCCGTGTTTCCACCTCATAAAACAGGGTCAGGTTTGGGGGGGATAAAGGCACCTCCTCCTTCTCCCCCATCCCTTCAGAGCTCTGGGCACCCCAGAAAAACTTGGGGTGGGCAAAGACACATCCCAGATTTACACACTCCAGGTCCCTGTGCTGGGGAACTGAGGTGGGGTGGGGGGAGCACCAGTGGATTTGGGGATGGGAAGAGCAGTTCGTACCCCACATTTCCTGCTCCCACGTGGGCCAAGACCCCGGTTTGGGTCCACCCAGCAGGCTCCAAGGCACCTTTCCATGGAGTAAGAGCTGAGCTGGAGCCATGGGAGCAGCATTCCAGCAGCTCACCCCAAAGGTGAGCCCTCCACCCCTTGCCCACCCACCCCCGGCCAGAGGGAGGAGGGCTGAGGCTCCCACTCCTGTCAAAATGCAGGGCAATTAAACGTCTAATTAAATAAGGGGGGGATGGGGGGAGGATTTTACATTTAACTGAACTGGAAGAGATTCCTAATTCAATCAGGTAATTGTAACGCTTGTTAATTTTTCATGGCACAAGGAGGCTTCCAAAGCCTCGTTTGTCCCGGTTTTTTTGCTAAGCCCCTGCCAGCTGGGGTGGAGGGACACACACACACACACACAGAAAACACCACACCACACTTGCATTGTTTTTCTCGAACTTCCAGTTCTCCTCCTGGGCGAGGATTTGGTCCACGACCTCCATGGCCTCCTTGCCTTGTCGGACGTACTCCTTTTCCTGGGAAAGCAGGGAGGGTTCCGTTAGCTGGGCGTGCAGGAGGCCTGAGGGGGGTGTGTGAGGCTGTTCCCCCCCCCAAATCCCGCCTCTCCCTGGGCTGGCAGAGGGAAAGGGGATCAGAAATCTCTTAATTTGGGTCACAGAGGCCTCATTTTGGAGCTCCAAGTCACGCTCCCTGCCCTGGCTCGGATCCACACACCAGCTGCGGCTCCTGCCTCGGCGTGAGGGCTTCCAGCAGGAAGAGGGCTCTGGGATGTGCAGCTTCCTTCCTGGAGCAGCCACAAGTGGGGCTGGACCAGTGGAAAAAGGGCACAAAGCCCATGCCCAGCCAGGTTTTGGGGAGGTGCAGGGCCACCCTGCAAGTCACGGGGACAGGGAGGCGATGCCCACGCTGGAATGTGCCCAAAAAGGCAGGGATGGACAGGCAGGAGCAGAGCCAGGACACATCCCTGTGGGATGCTGCAGGGAAGAGGATGCAGCCCTGGGGGAGGGGGGTGAAGCTGGGGGGGCTCAGAGGACCCTCCCCGTGGTGGCCACAAGGGGCTCAGCCACACATCCCCAGAGCAGAGGGGTGTGGAATGGGGGGCAGCAGCACTGGGGGGATTCCCACAGCCCCAGATCAGCCTGGAGAGGGACAGGGACAGTCCCAGCCTCGGGCTGTGCTGCCTCAGTTTACCTGAGCTGTCAAGGCCTTTCTCCCTGTGCCTTCCTCATCCGACTCGTTGTCCGACCCTAGGGGGAAACACCCAATTAATGCGCAGTTAATGAAGGTCCCACTGGTGCAACCCCCTCTGACCTTCTCCTGGGGGCAGTGGCTGAGCCCTGTCCCTTATCCAGCGGGAAGGGCTGTCAGTGAGGATGGCTCCAGCCCTGTCTCCCTGAACACCTGCTCAGCTCTCCGGAGGGCTGAGCTCATCCCGGGTGTCACCTACACCCGGATAACAGTTCTGGAAGGCTGAGCTCATCCCAGGTATCAGATATACTGGGATAACAGCTCTGGAAGGCTGAGCTCATCCTGGGTGTCACCTACACCGGGATAACAGCTCCAGGTGACACCTCCCCACTCCAGTGCCAGCACAGTTGGTGTCTGTCCCAGGGCAGGGATGTGCTGCCAGCCCTGTTCCTCCCCTGCCTGTGCCCACCCACCCCCGTGCCCTCATCCCCAGGAGCTGGGATGAGCTGGGATGAGCTGGGAAGGGAGGGGAGGGCTCAGAACAGCACCTCTTACCTGCGAAGGACTCGGGGGGGGAGTAGAACTGCCCCTCAGAGAGGGCCCGGGGGTAGAGCAGGGGCCGTGAGGCCGCAGCCTGGGCTGCCAGGTACCCTGGGAATGGGAGCACAGGGATCACACACTGCCATCCCCACACCCAGGGGTGCCAGCCCTGCCCAAACACCCTCCCAGCCACTCATTTCCCACGTTTTCCCCGTGAGTTTTCCCGCTGACACCAGCCAGCCCAGGAGCTTTGCAGCTCCTGTTGCCTCATCTTTTGTCTGAGACGTTTTATCTGCCTGGAGATCAATGGGCTCTTCTGCCTGTCAAATAATCCAAAGGCGATTAAGCATCTAATTAAATAAGAGCTTCCCCTGGAAGCAATTTGGAACCTGAGCCTAATCCAATAGAGGCATTAAACACTTGATCATTTTTCATCTTAAAGCCTCCTTGCAAGACCCAAACATCCTCTGGTGCTTTCCAGTCAGTCAGAGCATTTCTGATCCAGCCCTGCCTGACAAATGCCCCCTTGTTCAGTGCCACTTCCCAGCCAGTGACGTCTGGAAGGGGGACAAATCCTTGTGGTGCTGCAGGAATGGGCAGCTATTCCAGCCCAGGCCAAGCACTCACTCCCTGGAAGGAGCCTGGGAGTTACAGGGTGACGTGGAAAGCATTAGGTCAGGCTCAGTCTGTGCTCTGTGTGACCTCAGGGGCCACAGGCTGTGGAATGTCACACCCCATAACTCCCAGAGTGCCCCACAGTGCTGTGACCGCAGCAATCCCCCTGGAAAGGTCTCCAGACAGATCCAAGAGCAGAGAGCAGGGACAGGGAGTCCAACACTCTGCCTGGCATTTGCCTCACTGCTCCCAAACACTTTCTCTCCCATGCAGAGGATCCAGACACTGGGGAATCTGGTACATTTTTTTCTCCCCTCAATTAAAAGATGCTTTTTATAATCTGGTATTTTTCTTCCCCCGAAGGGGCTTGAACACCATTAACAGAACTGAGTCAGGCACTTCCCATTCCCAGCCAGCCTGGAGATCCCTTCTCCAGAAATGTCAGATAAAAGGTGCTGCCAAAGCAGCAGCAGCAGCAACCAACCCCAGGCCTGGTGCCTTCATCCAACCCCTCTACCAGGGACAAGCCAGGTACTCACATCGCTCCTCTTCTGCCTCCTGAGTCAGGACTTTGAAATCCAGGAACCAGGTCTCCAGCCAGGCAATGACAAACGAGACGATGGGAAGCAAGTAGCCAAAAGCCCCTTTGGTCAGAAGCTGCGTGGAGGAAACCACAGGGAATAAAAAAGAAAAAAAAAAAAAAAGGAATCACAAAGGGAGGAGCGCAGGGAAACCAACCAACCTCGGAGAGGATGACCTTCACAATCAGGAAGGCACTGGAGACCAGTGTGGTGACCTGGAAAGTGAATGGACGTGGCTCAGATAAATAAATAAGTGGCTCAGATCCCCTGTGAAGCCCCTGGAGGGGCAGGAGGGAAGGGGGGAGAGGGAAAATAAAACCAGGAGAGGCCAAAGTGGCTCTTACCGCGATGACCCACCAGTGGCGCAGGCGGACGACGGCGTAGCCCAGGAGCAGCACCACGAACCGAAACAGGGCCAGGAGCTGCACCAACAACCCCCCCAGAGGCACCAGTCACTGCCCCTGCCCCCCTGCCAGCGGCTGGGGGGGCAGGGACAGGCACCAGCACCCGAGGGACAGGCAGGGGTCAAGGCTGCACCAGGATGGGGCTGTGACCGGCTGGGACTCAAAGCTTGGGCTGTGGGGAGTGTCCCCCCCTCACCCCAAGCCCTGCAGAAGGGCTGAGATACTCACAAATATGTCAAAGAAAGAGCTCTTGAACTTGTAGTTGACGACTTCATCCCTCAGGTTCTTCTGGATGCCGTCCTTGGTCTGAGGGGAGACAGGGAAGCAGAAGCTGCTGAGGGCACTGATGAGGAACTCCAGGGAGAAGGAGCCCAGCCAAGCAGTGCCTGGGGTTATGGCCAGGGCAAGGAGGGCACCTGGAACACAAATGGTGCCCAGCAGAGGAGCAGGGAGGATCCCAAGGCACATTTCCCCCTGGGATTCACGCTGAGGAGCGTGGGTTGGGCAGGCAGGGACATTAAAACACCTCTAGGTGTGGATTTCCAACCCCCAAACCCGCTCCTCTGGCTCAGCACAGTGAGGGCCACCAGATCCTGAAGGCCCTGGACGGGCACCTCGCACTGCTTCCAGGTGACAGACTTCAGAGGAACAGGAGGAGACACGGGAAAAACGGAAAACCCCAGGAAAATGCTGCTGGAGCACCTTCAGTCACGCACTGAACCATCAGAACAGCTCCCTGCGAGGGCTCTCGGGGTCACCCAGGACCTGGGGTGGGGGGTGGGTTTAAGGATCCTCCTCCTGCCAAGCACTGAGGGGGTCCCTTCTCCCTCCTTCCCAGCCCCAGCTTCCCACAGCACTCCAGGAAATGTGATGGAAGGAGGGAACCAGCCGGTCCAAACGAGCTGCCAAAGGGAGGAGGGAGGGGAGGAGGAGGAGGAGGAGGCCCAGCCACAGGCACAAAGGGAACCTGGAATAGGCAAAACCTCTGGGATTCACTGGGAAAAGCTCTCAGAGGAGCATTCCTGCCTCACCCCGAGGCAATCCCGGGTCTGATGGCCCTGGCACCACAAATCCTGCGAGCTGGGATGGCTCTTTGGGAGGGCAGTGGGACAAGTGCTGCACCTTCAGGCTGTTGCTCAGAGCTGGGCCCAGCTGGCTGGGAGGGGCTGGATGTGAGGAAATCTTGGATGGGCTGTGAGGAACGAGGTGGTGGATCCCGGGCCAATCCCTTGGCAGGAGGTTGTCCTGGCACCCTCCGAGGGCAGGAGAGGAGCCACCGGGAAGGCATCCCCCTGGGCAAGGGGTGGGGGTCAAAATCCAAGCAGAGGAGAGGGGGCAAAGCAGCTCTGGGCTGTTCCTCCAGCTGGGCTTGTGCCAGCTTGGCCACCAAGAGCCACTTCCCCACACTAGGGGAAAGCTCTGGGTGTGCTTTTGGGGGCTGTTTTCAGTTGGAACACAAAGCTGTGGACAAGGCAGACAAACGACCCGAGGCATCTCTCTTTGTCTCTGCAGAATTGGCTCTTAACGAGGGGCAATTTGCTCAGCTTATCTCGGATAACAAAAAAGGAAAGAAACAAAAGAAAAAAAAAAAAGGCCCATTAGTCATGATACGGAATCGTTGCTCTTCATAACCAGGCAAATAAGCTGCTCTAATAGCTTTAAATATGCAGCATCTCGGCTCGGGGCCCAAATATCAGCAGTTAGTCACTCATTAATGGCTACCTGAACGACCCACGCTCAGGCATCACCCTGGTGACCGAGCCAGGATTGTCTCCCCGGGTCTGGAATTGCTGGTTTGGAGGCAGCACCTCCCCCTGGGAGAACCGGGACAGGAGCAGGAGGCCCGGGGTCCAAACTGGGCGTGCTGGACACCCACTGGCATGGCTGGAATGCTGGCTGGGAGATGGTTTTTCCTAAGGGGGTGAAGGGCAGGGGTCTCCTGGGGCTCCAGGCAGGGTGAGGAGCTGCTGCCAGGACAATCTGTTAAGTGCAGACACTCAGAGATAAAGAGGGCAGAGATAAGGGCTGTAAGTGAGCAGGATCCAGAGCTGATAAACCAAGGCCAGAGCCCAGGGTCTATCAGATCATCTCTTCCAGGGGAGGACATGGAGTGCCTGAAGCCAGTCAGGACCGGTCCAGGGAAAATAAAAACAAAATACAGCCCAGGGAGGGACTTGGACCCGGTGGGACTGAGGTAAATAAACTGGATTTTCCCGGTGGTTGCAACACACGGAGCAAAGGCAGCAGTTTGTGACAGTCAGAAGGGACCAAACCCTCGTGTTACAGTCCCTGGGGAGGTGGAACAGCACCTCCAGCTTTCCAAAGCTGAGATCAGCAGCGGTATTTTGGGATCAAAGCCCCTCGAAGATCCCCCCCTGCTCTGAGAAGAGCAGCTTTGCTGAATGAAGGCCAGGGGAGCAGCAGAGAAATTTGGCTCAACCTGGTGATTCCAGGAGCCCTGGATCTCGGTTACAACACAACACAGAGCCACAGGGACGGTGTTAACAACCCTGGACAGCCCCCACAGAGCCCCGGGGGCAGGAAACGAGCTGGACTTTAATTTACACTCAGGAACACGGGCCAGGGCTGGGAAGAGCAAACAAAGATCGGTCCCAGGAGTGCCGGGACTGAGGAGCAATTAACTGAGGGAGCTTAAACAGGGGCAAAGATTCCCGGGGTTTTGCTTCCCCTGCGACTCACGTTGAGCTCGATGATCCAGAGCAGGGAGATGAAGAGCAGGTCGAAGGTGACGAAGAGGCAGAAGGTCCTCCTGACGTCCGAGATGGCCTTCCTCTTCTCCGGGGACAAGAAGTAGGGGGAGAAGCCCTGGCTTTGGGAGAGGGAGGAGCTGATGGAGGCGATGGCCGGCAGGCTGCGTTCCAGGTCGTGCTGCAGGTCCGTGGGCTTGCTCATCCTCCGGGATCGGCACCGGGAACGTCGGCGGTGGCGGCAGCGTCACCTGCGGGGGGGGACACCGGGGACACTGGGACACCCCTCCTGCCAACCCTCCAGAGGGTGATCCCATGAACAGAGCAGATTGTTGGGGAGGAATTCCTGGCTGGGAGGGTGGGGAGGCCCCGGCACAGGTTGCCCAGAGAAGCTGTGGCTGCCCCTGGATCCCTGGAAGCGTCCAAGGCCAGGTTGGAGCAACCTGGGATGGTGGAAGGTGTCCCTGCTCGTGGCAGGGGGGCACTGGGTGGGCTTTAATGTTGTGGCAGCAGGAAAAGGAGCCCCAAACCTCACAGAGGTGCCATGGCAGAAGGAAAAGGGGCCACAAACCCCATGGAGGTGCCAGAGAAGCAGAAAAAGGGGCCGCAAACCCCATGGGGATGCTGTGACAGAAGGAACAAGGACCCCAAACCTCCCGGAGACACCACATCATCAGGAAAAAGGGGCTGCAAACCCGACGGAAAGGAGGAAAAAAGTGGCCCCCAAACCCCACAAGGATGTCGTGGAAGCACAAAACGGGGCCTCAGGGCGTTGCAGAAGCAGCCCCCAGGATATCCCAGAGCCACCTCGGGAGATGAGAGCACAGATCCCAACCTGCCCAGCCAGGACAGGACCCTGCTCCCCTCCAAAGGGGTGGGATGGGGGGTCTGCTGCCCAGCTGGGCCAGGCAGGGCAGCAGGGAGGGAAGGAGCTGCTGGGTGTCCCAGCCCAGGGCCGGCTGTGCCGGGGCACGAGCGAGGTGCCGGAATCCTGAGCCTTGTTTTCCTGCAGCCGTGCCAAGCATTGTCCCGAGATGTTTCCTCTCCGTCAGAGAGGAGCACAAGGAGGGCCCTGTGGAGGCACGGGAGGGCAAACACGGAACGAGGATGCCAGAACAGGTCGAGGATGCCAGAACAGGTCGGACCAGGGCATCTGTCAGTCAGTGCCACCTCCCCTGTCAACCCCCACGGCCTCCCCCCGAAAAACCCTCCCGCTCTGGGATGGTTTTGCCTCCCAAAAGAACCCCCTCCCAGGCTGTTTGGGGCAGGGAAACCAGAGAGGTTTGTCCACCACCAGGAGGCTGGGAAAACAACACAGGGTCTTGGGAAGGGGCAATCCACAGGGGGCACATGAAGCTGCCAAGCCCCCCGAGCGCTGGAGTGCCAAGCACAGCCCAATTTGGGGCTAATTTGGGGCGATCTGGGGCTGATTTGGGGCGATTTGGGGCGATCTGGGGCTAATTTGGGGCGATTTGGGGCTAATGTGGGGCGATTTGGAGCTAATTTGGGTCCCCCGGGCAGCGGCTCCTGCGCCCCATCCCCAGAGGAGCAGCAGGGCCGGGAAGGGAACAAAGCTGGACTCCTGTCAGGTCCCTCTCCGAGGCATTTCCGAAGGAGCTGGAAGCCCCTGTCACTTCGGATCAGCCGCTCCAGGTGCCAGGCCCGGATCTTGGAGTGACAAAAAGTTAAGGACATCTGCGGGGGGGATAAATAATGAATCACCCCTGACAGCACTTTGCACTTAGGCAGCTCCCCACAACCCCCCCCAAAACTTTCACAGCGCCTTAAAATCACCCTTATTGAGCTCCCCCCGGTGCTGGATTATGCATTTCCAGCATCCTCAGGCTCTGCTCCCAGGGAATGAGGGATGGGATTGGAGGGAACGGGCCTAGAGCTGCACAGGGAGGAATTCCCATATGGAAGAGGGTGGTCAGGCTGCCCAGGGAATGGTGGAGTCGCCACTCCTGGAGTGTCCAAATAAAAGAGCCTGTGGATGTGGCACTTTGGGGATGGACTCGGTGACCTGGGAGGGCTTTTCCAGCCTGAATGACTCCATGATCCCACTCCAGCAAGGGGCACACAGGGGGGGATGCTCCAGGGAGCCCTCAGAGCTCCTCTGCCTCAAAAAAAAAAGGGGGATTTCTGGACTCTGAGGGAGGATTTTTGCTGGTGAAACCTCCAGGAGGCCACAGGGGCTGCAGGGACCAGAGGTGATCCCAGATAGGCAGGGAATCCCAGGGGGAAGTGAGCATGGAGGAGGGTTGGGATCCTGATCCAAAATCTAGCAGCAGCAGGCAGGGAAACACCCCCCAGGACGGTGCCACCACCCCAAAACACCCCCCAGGACGGTGCCACCACCCCAAAACCATCCCCAGGCACCTCCTGTCCCTGCCACAGCCCCTCAAAGCCCCCCCTGTCACCCCCTCCCCCTCCCCAGCTCCTCATTAGCCCCATTTGCATGTTAATGACCTGTCTCCCAGTCAGAAGCTTTTATTCTTTCCCATCTCGTGACTGCACTTCTCCTTCCTCCCTCGCTCTCCCCTGTTCCCGTGACAACCCCCTCCTTGTCACCTCTCCTGGGATGTGCAGCCCGGGAACATCCCCCCAAAAAAAGCCCCCTCTGCGGCTCCCAGCACCGGGAATATTCCAGGGGGCAACTTTGCCAGGTGAGGAAACACCTGGAGAACCCCACAAGGGATGTTCAGGGGACACCAGAGTGTCCCGCTGGACACACACTGGAATTCTGAGCTTCCCGGGGGAAAGAGAGGCCTTTAAAGCTAAAAAAAAAAAAAAAAAAAAAAAAAAAAAAATTAAACCAGACGTTAAACCTCAGTTTGAAACAATTCCCGGTGCGGATCCGATGCCTTTGGATCTTCCCTTCAGGAGGTCTGGGGTGGAATTTGGGGTCCAGATCCCCCCCCCCCCTACCCCATGGAGTGTTTGGGATCAGAGCCGGGACCCCCCCGGGATCACCGTGGGGTGTCCCAGAGATGGGATTTGGCCTTGGGATGGAAGGGAGGGCAGGGCTGGGACCCCCCGAGAGCCCCTCAGTCCTTCAGCGAGCCCCCCCCAGCCCCGGTGCCCCCCGACAGCCCCTCCCCGGTACCGGGACCCCCCTGACCCGCCCGGTGCCGCCGGTGAACCGTGTGGAGGAGTTGGGGGTGGTCACAACGTTTAACAGGCCCGTCCCTGCCCCGGGAACCCCCCCGGGAACCCCCCGGGACAGCCCCATCCCGTCTCCACCAGCGGCCGCGCCCCCCGGGCCGCGGCGGCACCGGGGCACTCGCACAGGGGTCGGGGTCGCGTCTGAGCCCCCCCCCGAGGTGCCCCCAGAGCCCCCCGAGGTGCCCCCAGAGCCCCCCGAGGCCCTCTCGGTCCCTCCGGTACCTCCCGGTGCCGGGTCCGGTCCCGCCGGGAGCCGCTTCCGGCCCCGCCGTCACCTCCGACCCCGGAAGGGAAAGGGCGGCACCGACCATGGCAGCGGCGGGGGGGGACGGGGGGACCATTGACAGCGGGAGGGGGGACAGTGGGGATGGGAGAGACCATCTGACATAGGGGGGAATCTGTGGGGCTGGAAGAGGCCATTCACCATGGAGGGGGTGTTCAGTGGGGCTGGGAGATTCCATTCCCGAAGGAGGGGTGGATCGGTGGGGCTGGGAGAGACCATTTCTCACGGTGGGGGGGATCAGTGGGGTGAGGGAAAGGCCATTCCCTGTAGTGGGGGGTGTCAATGGGGTGAGGGGGAGAGACCATTCCCCTTGGGCGGGGGGGTGTCCGTGGGGCTGGGAGGGACCATTTCCCACGGGAGCCAGTGGGGCTGGGAAAGACCATTCCCCACATTGGGGGGGGGGGGGAAGAGATATCCATGGAACACTTGGTCCTGCCCCACATCCCCCCTCTCTGGGGCCCCCAGAACTCCCCTGTCCCCTGCCCCACACCCCCGGGCTGTCACCACCCCCAAATGGAGTTCAAGACCACCCAAACACGAGGGTCAGGACCCCCTATAAGCAAGGAGCAGAACCACCCCCCCAGCGGGGGTCAGGAGCCCCCCACGTGGGGATCAGAGTCCCCCAAACACGGGGGTCAGGACGCCCCGAACACAGAAGTCAAGACTCCCCCAACAGGCTCAGGACCCCCCCCCCCCAAGTGGGTCAGAGCCCCCCAAACCATGGGGGTCAGGACCCCCCCCACACGTGGGTCAGAGCCCCCCACCCCACATCCCCACCCCCCCAGTCACTCTCCATCCTCTGTACAGCCGTTTATTGAGGGTGGGGGGCTCTGCTCGAGGGGCACCAGGGGGGGCAGGACCCGTGGGGGTCGGGGGGCCCCAGACCCCTCCAACACCCGGGGGTCCCTCCCCAGCCCCTGCCCCGGCAGCCGGGCTTGGGGGGAGCAGGGGGTTGGCACGAGGCCCATGGGGAGGGGGCAAGGAGGGGCCTGGCATGGCCCGGCATGGCCCAGTTCGGCCCAGTACGGCCCAGTTTGGCCCGGCATGGCACGGCACGGCGCGGCACACGGCAGACGAAGCGCAGGCAGCGGGCGGGGGGGCGGCCGGGGGGGCACAGGCGAAGCTGCTGGAGCCGGGGGAAAGGCGTTTGCTGGCAGGGGGGGGCCGGGTCCCAGTGTCCCAGTGTCCCGGTGCCGGCTAACTGGTGCCCAGCGGGAAGGTGGGCGAGTGGCGCTCGGTGCCGATGGGGCGCGGGGGCACCTCGGAGAAGCCCACGTGTCGCCGCTCTGGGGACAAACAAGGGGTCAGGGAGGGCCTGGCAACACCAGGGACACCGGGGATGTGGCGGGGGACACACCCCACGTACCCCCGGTGCCACCGTCCTGCTCCTGCCCCGGCTCCTCCTCGTCAGCCTCGTCGTCCTCGGGGTCCTCGGGGATCTCGGACACCGTCAGGGCCTTCAGGTCCTCCTCGCGCTCGTCGATGCCGCCGGCGAAGGAAACCTTCTGCCCGCCTGTGGGGGGCCGGGACGGTGGCCCCGGTGGCCGGGATGGTGGCCACAGGGACACCCGATGTGGGGTGACCCCGATGCAGCACCGGGGGGGGACGAGGACCCCAGTGCCGGTGCCCGCCCAGCACCCCCGGCCGAGGGGATGCAGCAGCGGGGTGGGTGGGTGGCCATGGCCCCTCGTGCCCCCACCATCCCCATCCCAATCCTCCCACCATCCCCATCTCCTTGCCCCACCGCTCCACCACCGCATCCCCTCACTGTCCCCATCCTCCTGCCACCCCTGTGCCCCCCGCTGTCCCTATCCCTCCACCATGCCCATCCTCCTGCCACCCCCTTGCCATCCCTGCCCCTCCCGCTGTCCCCATCTTCCTGCCATCACCATTCCTGTCCCCCCATCGTCCCCATCCCCTCACCATTCCCATCTTTGTCCCCCCCACCATCCCCGTCCCTCCTCCCGTCCCCATCCCGTTACCTTTCCGCTTGTGCGCCTTGGGCCCGGCAGGGAAGTAGCTCCTCTCGGCTCTGCCCTGGCTCCCCGGGGCTGCCCGGGTGGGGGTGGATGAGGCCGGGGCAGGGAGGGGCACGGCCGGCGCCAGGGGCACCGCCAGTGCCGCGTCAACCACACGGCCGGGGGTCCCGCTGGCGTCACCCGGCCCCGCAGGGGACAGGGACATGGCCCGGCGGGGGGATGTGCGGCCCCGTCACTGTCACCGGGCGAGTGGGCAGCAGGGATGGGCAGCACTGGCAGCAGCCAGTCTGTGTCCTCCCCACGTCCCCCCCGTGCCCCCAAAGGCTGCAGGGGACGATGGCCCCAGTCCCCACTCCATCAGCCCCATCCCCATCTCCGCATGCCCCCCGCGCTCCCACAATCCTATCCCCGTGTCCCCTGGGCTCGGGAAGCCCCGACCCCACAGCCCAACATCCCCTGGGGGTGGCATCCCCATCCCCATGTTCCCCCCCCCCCCATGCCCCAGGCTCCCCCAGCCCCGTGCCCCCCTCACCAGACTCGAGGCCGCTGTCGGGGTCGCAGCCGTGCTCGCCGTCATCGGGCTCCCCGTCCGAGCTGTCCCCCCCGCCCAGGCCGCTCTCCTCCAGGTGGGACTGCACGATGCGCTGCACGGCTGGGGACACGCTGGTGTCACCGGGGGCACTGGCAGCACTGGGGTCTCCCCTCCAGAGGGGCCTCAGCCCCCCCTGTCCCTCCCAGTGCCCCCCTGCAGGTACCTTTGAGCGAGGGTGGGGTGTAGGCACACGGGTTGGTCCTCTTTGGTTTGAGCAGGCAGCCCTCGCCCGAGGAGCGCTGTGGGGGCAGCGGTGTTGGGATGGGGGAGTCCTGGTGTCCCCCCCCCAGACAGACACCCCCTGCCCCCCTCCCCATGGGGACGTGGTGTTGGGGACCCCCCTGGACACCTTGGGTTTGGGGGCCCGGCTGTAGGGATATGGTACTGGGGACCCCACAGTGGGGACCCCTCCATGGGGACATGGCACTGGGGACCCCCTGATGGTCACGGGGACGTTTTGCACTGTGGCCAAACCCCACAGCCTGGCTCGGCTCCGTGTCCCCGTCCTGTGTCCCCGTCCCCAGCGCTGGCACCGTGTGCCCGTGCCGGGAGGGAGCCGATAAGGACCAGGCGCCAGGGCTGGGCCCTGATAACCCCCCTGGGGGACACGGGACAGGGGGATTAGGCTGTGTCAGGGGGGTGCCCACTCACCTGGTAGGGCAGGTTCTCGTCCTCTGGGTTGGCAGCGCCAGGGAGAGAGGGGTAAGTGTGAGGGGGGCTGCTGGCACCCCCAAACCCCTGCTGCAGGGGTTATCCTGCCACAGCATCCCCTCCCTGCCACCCCATTCCGTACGTGGCACCCTGTCCCCTCCCCGCCACCATGTCCCACCCCGGACATCCCATTCCTCAGGGGACACTGCCTCCCATCCCTGCCTCCATGTCCCATCCCAGACATCCCATAACATGCAGGTCACCGTGTCCCACCCCTGCCACCACCTCCCGTCCTTAAATCAGGCATCCCCTTGCCCTGTGTCCCACGCCAATCCCGTGTCCCACCCGTGTACCGCTCACCTGGCGAGGAGTGCTCGGAGAGCTGGAAGAGCATGGCCGGCGTGGGCCTCCTCCGGCGGATCTGGGGCACAGCGGGGTGTCACGGGCTGGGGACACCCCAGGTGCCCTGTCCCCTGCCCTGCGCCCTGGGGACACGTGTCTGCACGTGTGTGAGTGTGTGTGTGGGAGCGGGGACAGGGACCCACCCGGCCCGGGGTGTCCACGCTGTCCCCAGTCCCTCCCAGCCCCGTGAGAGCTCCAGCTCCTGCCGGGCCCCTCCGGGAGGGCTCCGGGTCTGGCGTGTGCTGGGAATGTCCCCTCAGATCAGGCACAAACAGCGGGGGTGGCTGCACCTTCCCCCAGCGTGTCCTGTCCCCTCCATCCCATCCCTGTCCTCATCCCGTTCCCTCCATCGAATCCCTGTCCCATCTCTGTCCCTGTCCCTGCCCTGTCCCCCTGTACAACTCTCCCTCCGCGGGACCGCGGCTCCCACGGGGAACTTGGAGCTCTCTCCTCGTCCCGTCCTGTGTCCTCCATCCAGTCCCGTCCCCTCTGTCCCTCCCGTCCCGTGCCCTGCCCGCTCTGATCCCCCTTGCCCTGCTCTGCCTGTGCCATCCCCTCCCTCCTGTCCCCTCTGTCCCCTCCGATCCCCCTTGTCCCCCTCCCCAGTTCCATCCCCTCCCTCCCCTCTGTCCCCTCCCACCTCCCCCTTGTCCCATCCCATCTGCCCCAACACACCCCTCCCGTCCCCTCTGTCCCCCTCGATCCCCCCGTCCCGCTCTCCCCGTCCCATCCCGTGCCTCCTGTCCCTTCTGTCCCCTGTCCTATCCCCTCCTGTGTCCTATCCCCTCCAATCCCCCCCGTCCTGCTTTCCCGGCCCCACTTTGTCCCCTCCTGTCCCCTCCAACCCCCTCTGTCCCACCCGCTCCCTCCTGTCCCCTCCAATCCCCCCTTGTCCCATCCACTCCCTCTCATCCCCTCTGTCCCCATCCCGTCCCGGTGTCCCCGTCCCTCCCCGCCCCACTCCAGCCCCCCTGGACTCTCCCGTGCGTCTCCCCCTCATCCCCCCCCGGTTATTCCGGGGGTCTCCGCACCCCTCTTTCCCTCCTCTCACCATCTCGACGGCGCGGGGGTCCAGCTGGCTGGGGGGGGCCGGCACGGAGAACTGGATCTTCTTGCGGTCCTTGGGGTCCATGGCCTTGGCCGGCAGTCACCGGAGCCGGGGGGTCTCTGCCGCCGGTACCGGGCGGAGTTCGGTGGCGCCCGGGGCTCGGTACGGCGAGGAATGAGAGTGGCGGGAGGTGGGGAAGGCAGAGCCGGTGAGGAGGAGGAGGAGGAGGAGGAAGGAGAGGGAGGGAGGACACGTCTTCCTACCAGGCGCTGAATTATTCATCCCCCCCTCCCCTGGCAGGGGGGCTGAGGCCCCGGTAATGAGCCCTTGGGGAGCCCCCCAGGGGGTTCAGCCAACCCGTGGGGGGTCCTTAACCCCTTTCCTGCCACGGGGGACTCCCGGCTGCGGTGGCTGGTTGGGATGGGACAGGGACGGGTGTCTCCGTGTCCCTTGTGCCTCGGTCTCCCCCCAGGCGGGGGTGGGCAGGGAGTGGGGGTCTCCAACTGCTCCCACCCTTGGGTGGGCAGCGGGAAAATCTCCCCCTCAGCTGCTCTGTGCTGCTCGGGACAGGGACACCACTCCGGGGATACAGCCAGGGGACATCCGTGGGGACATGGGACCCCCCAAAACACCCCATCACCTGCGTTCCGGGGGTCCCCCCAACCCCCAGCCGCAGCCCGTGGGATGCCAGAGGTGGGAGGCTGTGCCCTCACCCAGGCTGTGCCCACCTGCCCCGGCTCTTCCCTGGCCCTCTGTGATTTTCCCCACAGAAAATTCCACGAAACGCCAATTTTTCCCCCCCGGGGGGAAGTGGGGGCTCAGCCCCGCAGGGCACCGCCTGGCACCGGTGCTGCACATTCCGTAGAGGGGCCTGGGGGGTCAAGGGCATCTCTCTGGACCCCGCTGAGGGGGCACAACCAGGGGGTCTCCATGCAGGGGGACAGCAGGGCCACCGGGAGCTGGAGCGGTGTCTCGTCCCCTCCCGGGACGTCCTGGGGCAGTGGCCATGGAAGCCGCCCCTGAGCAGGAACGAGGAAGGGGGAGCTGGGAACTGGCTCCGTCCCCCGGATCTCCCGGTGCTCCAACGGCTGCGGGTGGCCCCGGGCCAGCAGCCACCGCTCCAGCAAAATATTTACCCGAGTGGCACCGAGCCATGGACCAGCCTCCCGCCCGCCCGGCACCACGCGGCACAGCTCGGCAAAACACGGCAAAGCTCGGCTCTGCCTGGCAAAGCTCGGCTCTGGGGGACAAATCATGGCTCTGGGGGACAAATCTTGGCTCTGGGGGACAAATCATGGCTCTGGGGGACAAATCTCGGCTCTGGGTGGCAAATCTCAGCGCTGGGTGACAGAGCCCAGCTCTGGGTGAGAAATCTCGGCTCTGGGTGACAAATCTCAGCTCTGTGTGACAAAGCCCGGCTCTGAGTGATAAAACCTGGCTCTGGGCGACAAACTTGTGCCCGTGGCACAGCGCAGTGCCCACCTGGGGACGTCCCAGGGCCGGGCACCAGCACAGCCCAGTGTCCCCATGGAGGCCAAGGCCTGGGGACAAGGGGAGGGGTCCCTGGGTCACCCCGTGCCCAAGTTGGGCCCCGTGCCAGGCCCTGAGCATCACCCCCATCCCGGGACCCGGGTCGTTATGGCAACAGGTTCCCCGGGCTCCATCCCGCTGCCGTTCCCGCTTCTCCCACCCACGAGGACGCCGTGTGAGGGGGTGGCCGGGCCCCCTCCCCTCCCTGCGCTGCGGCAGCGCCGGCACCCGCAGCCCCCCGGGATCGGCACGCGCCGCCCGCGCCCGCGCCCACGCACGGAGCACCCGCGGGTGGCACCTGCAGCGTGGCACGGGGGGGGCCACGCCGGGCCCTGAGCACGGGAGGGGGGGTGGGCACCTTCCAGGTGCACGTGTGGCACACGTGGCCCCCGCTCCTCGCCGGGACGGCCCTGTAAAGGGGGACCGTGGGCACCACCCGTGCCGTGCCCGTGCCGTGCCAGTCCCCGTGCCCGTGCCGTGGAGCTGTGGGGGCTGCAGCTCTCTGTGCAGCAGCGAATCCTCCCGCAGAGAAGAGTAAAAATAGCAGCAGGTTGAGGGAAGAAGCTCTCGCCCCCCGCCAGCGGGCACTGGAGAGGAGCCACAGCCACACGGGGACGGCCACGGCGCGGTGGCACCGGGGACGGGGGGCTGCGGGGACAGGGGGACACGGGGGCAGAGGGCCATGGGGAGGGGGAATTGTGGGGTCAGCGTGACACCGGGGCAGGTGGCTGTGGGGATGGGGCGTCGTGGGGACAGGGGGACACGGGGATGGACTGTCTGAGGACAAGACGGGGACAGAGCTGGGGCTGGAGTGTTGTGGGGACGGGGCACATCGGGGATGGAGCACTGGGGGGACTGGGAAGCAGTGGGGCAGTGGGGTCAGGGTGCCCCAGGGGTGGAGCAGCGTGGGGACAGGGTGTGCTGGGGATGGAGCATCACAGGGACAAGGCCCCAGTGGGGCCGGAGGGCCCTGGGGATGGAGCAGCGTGGGGACAGGGCGTGCTGGGGACAGAGCGTTGTGGTCACGAGGGGTACCGGGGATAGAGGGTTGTGGGGACAGGGCGTCGTGGGGACAGGGTGGGGATGGGGTGCCGTGGGGACAGGGCCCTGCGGGGACAGAGCATCCTGGGACAGGCACAGCCAGACCAGCGCCCGGTCCAAGGGTGAGTGGGGGGGGCGGGGCCTGTCGGTGAGGGGGTGGGGCCAGAGGGTGGGCGGGGCTCTGTCGGGGGGTCTCCAGGACCCCCCCAGTGCCCCCCACTCCGGTACCCCCCTCCGGATCCCCTGCCCGGCCCTGCGGGGTGTCTCCCACCCAGTCCCTGTGTGTCCCCCTCCAGCTCCCCCCGGGCTGAGCCCCCCGAGACCCCCCACACCCCAAGACCGTGGGTGCACCCCCCCAACCCCGGAGCTGCAGCGGGGGCTGCGGGTGGGGGCCAGTGCTCCCCCCGGGGAGCAGAGGAGGAGCCGGGAGTGGGAACACGCGTGGGAAGCAGAGCACGCGTGGGAACCCGAGGGGGCGGCAAGCGGAGGGTGGGGGGGCGCCTCGGGGGGCTTAACCTCTTCGCTGCCGGGACCCCCTTCATCGACAATCCTGAGGGGCTGCAGAGGAGAAGGGGGGCCTGCGGGGGGACCCTCCCCAAACGGGGCTCCACAGGGTGGGGGGGGTGCTGGGGAGGGGGCACCCCCTCCCCCCGGGGCTGTGCCTGGTGCCGGTGCCCCCCGTGCCCTCACCAGCCCCGTGTGCCCACGGTGACAGATGTCCCTCCCGACGCTGGCATGGCCGGGCTGGCACGGCCACCCAGGGCTGGCACGGCCGCCTGGGCCGGGCAGCGACTCAAGGGCTTTGGCACGGGGTGGCCCGAGCGGAGCCGCGGCTGGAGATGACCCGGCTGGCAACCACCAGACACCGGCCACTGGCCCACGGCAAGCCTCACACCCACGGCACGGGGTGGGATGGGGGGCTGGGGGCACTGAGGGGTCCTGGGGCAACACCCCCGGGGTGGGCACCCGCCTGGGCAGGGGCTGGGATGGTTTAGGGGGGGTCCGTGCACAGGGGTCGGCCTGGCCCAGGAGGGGCTGAAAGGGGGAAACCTTGGAGGGGGGAAGCTTTTTTGGGGGTAATATTGGGATGGATATGGGGGGAGACAAGTCCAGAGGGTCCAAGGAGGGAGGGGGCACAGCACTGGGACTGGAAGAGGCAGCCTGGGGGGTCTCCTCTGCCTGGGGGACACCACACGGGCAGTGCCTCAGTTTACCCACCTGTAACAAGTGCCCTCCACAGCCCAAAGCCCCCCTATCCCCTTCCCTGCAGAGCTGAGACCCTAAAACCCATCCTGGTGCTCCCACAGCACCCTGCCAGGGTGGTCTGGGGGGGGGGGGTCCTAACCCTGCTCCCCCCCCCCCCATTGCTGACCCCCCCGGGGGGGGCCGGGCCGGCAGCACAGACCAGTTTGCTGCCTCCATTCCCAGAAGAAAGAATAAAGTTAAAACATCTGTTAATTTATAAACCAATTTAACCATGACTGGTTAATAAATAGCTTCCAGCTGGCACCCCCAACCCGTGCCGGGCGAGGGGGATGGGGGGGGGGGCACAGCCGGGCTCGCTGCTCTCCCACAGCCCCCCCGGGGTCATTGTCACTTGTCCCCGTGGGGGTGTCCCCGGGGTCTCCAGGGATTCACCGGGAGAGCCCTGTGCCCGCGGGGTAGGGGGGGGCATGACCACAGTGCCTGGCACAGGGGGGTCTCGGGGGGATGGAGGGGCTGGGATGGTGCCCAAGGTGGGGGGCTCTGGTCATGAGGGGGGGGATGTGGGGACACAGAGAGCTGGGGGTGGGGGCTGCCCTGCTGTGGGGGGGTGTTTGGGGATGGGGAGGTGGGAGGGCTGTGTGTGTGTTCATGTGTGTGTGTGTTCATGTGTGTGTGTGTTCATGTGTGTGTGTTCATGTGTGTGCATGGGGGTGCCAGGCTGTGCTCGTGCGTGCATCCCTGTGGATTTACACGTGTGTGTGTGCGTGTTGCGTGTGTACACACAGGACCACGTGTGTCCCACCCCAGCAGGGGGGCCAAGCAGGGTCCCCCCCGTCTCTCCTGGGGGGCCCTGCCATGCCCACAGACCCAGGGGCTGCCGACGTGTGCCCGGCCCTGTGGGGCACCACCCTCTCTGCTCAGGGATCCGGGATGGATCCGGCGGAGAAGGGGCCTGCCCCTGGCACGGGGAGATCCCAATTCCTGCCCCCCACCCCACTCTGGACGCCAGGGGTGGTGGATCTGGGGCAGGAGCCCCTTCCCGGCCGCGGCGCCCGACACGTGTCGCAATAGTAATGTAATTTGTCCGTTAACAATGGGCAGCTTGAGGTTTATATTTAATTACACCGATCGCACCAACCTGAACTCACCCTTATTCATCAATAATGCATGGGTTTGTGTTTATCGCTGCTTAATTAATCTGTGCTTACGACAATTAAAGGCTCGCAAAATCCCCCAAGGTGGCAGCGGGGAGCGGCTGCTGCGCCGGGCTGGCGCGAGCGCCGTGCCGGCGCCGTGCTGGTGGTGGTGGTGGTGGTGGTGGTGCTGGCACACTCACGGTGCCGGCTCGGCGGTGGCGGTGCCGGTGTGGTCACCGCGCTGCTGTGGCCGCGGTGCCGGGGCGGTGGCAAGGCCGGAGCGCTGTGGTGTGTGGTGGCATCTGGTGACGGTGCCATCGTGGGCGCTGTGTTACTGTGGTCGCGGTGGTGCCATCAAGGTCACGGTGGTGCCGCCACGGTCACGATGCCGGCACGGTCACAGCGCCGGTGTGGTGGCGGTGATGGTGTGGTGGCAGAGCTGGCACTGTCACCGCGCCAGGGTCAGAGCCGGAGCAGCCACCAAACTGGGTGACCCCCTCCATGTGCCCCCACCCTCAGGCGCCAGCAGGGGGGCATAGGAAGACCCCCCCCACACACACACAGTGGGGACCCCCCACCCTCACTCCCCACAAGGAAACCACCAATGCCACCCCATCCATCACGCCCATCCCTGCGCCCCCGAACCGCCTCCTCCCCAACACCTTATCCCCCATTTCCCCCTTTCCCCACGCCCTGGCCCCCCTCGCCGGTGCCCCCCCAGGCCGTGCCAGGCCAGCTCTGTGCCTTTAAGCGCGTTGCCGCGGCTGTCCCGGATCAGCCGGAGCGCCTATTAAATTTTTATGCGAAGTGTAAATGGGCCAGGTCTCCAGCTTCCCGCTCCCTCCGAATGATTTATTACTCGCAAATACCACAGAACTAATTAGTATAGTAATTAATTAATACGAATTTGCATATTTGCATGTGCAATTAGTGCAGTGGAGTGATTACTCTGAAAATGAGAAGTTGGGCCTGTCAGATGGGAGTGTGAACTGGAGTGGAAAAGCCTCGTGAAAATGATCCCGGGCGGCGGCGGCGGCGGCACCGGGCACGCGGCGGCACCGGGCACGGGGTGGCACCGGCGGGTGCCAGGCTCCCCCCATGTGTATGTGTGTGTGTGAGGGGGTGCTCAGCCCATGGGACACCCCCTTTTCCCCCATCCCATCCCAGCCCCGGTCCCCACGCCATGGGGACCGCTCCATCCCTCGGCCATCTCCATGGCGACTCGCTGTGCCAGGCGCATCGCCATGGCAACGGGCCGGGCCACGCAGCCTCGCCATGGCGACTGTCGTCATCGCGCTCTGTCGCCATGGAGACTCCCCCCCCCCATCATCTCCCCGAAATCCACTCCCTGCCGGGCCCCCCCCACACCTCGGGGTTGGGGTAGGGGTGCTCCTCCTCATGGGGGGGGGCCCGAAGGCACCCAAGGGGCTGGGTGGGGGTCCCTGATGTCCCCAAGGATTGGAGCAACCCGGGATGGGGGCAGCACCCCAGGGTGCCCCATGCTGGGGGTCTCCAGTGTCCAGGGGTTGGTGGGAACAGCCCAGCCCTGTGATGGCAGCACCCGGCTGGACCCGCTCCCAAGGGACGGTGACCCGAGACCCCCCCAGGACAGGGGTCTGGCACCCACAGATCCAAGTGCAGCCCTTTGCCTTTGTCCCTGGTGCCACCCCGGTGCCTCCTCACGGTGCCCACCCGCCTGGCTGAGGCCTGACCCACTGGGTGCATTTCTGGGAGGGCCACCAGCCACCTGTCCCCTGGTTTTGGGACACAGATGAGCAGGATGGGGGTGATGGAGGGGGGCACGGCTGTGGGCAGCCCCTGTCACCCCCACACAGTGTCCCATCCACCCCCTGCACGCCCCCAGCTCCCTGAAATGTTCCCAAGCGCTGCCATCTGCCACGGGGGGGCCGAGGGCCGCTGCCAGCAGCGCTCCTTGAGCCATGCCCATGCTGGTGGCACCACTGGTGTGTCCCCCCCGACCTTCCAGGGCAGCCATGGAGGGGCTGCCGTGGCCACAGTCGGTCTCCAGGGGGTGGCCGTGATGTCACAGTGACGTCACAGTCCAGTTGTGATGTCACAAACCTTTGTGACGTCACCAGGGCGGCCTTGATCCCTCACCAGCAGCACAATGGCACCTCCCTCCAGCCCAGGAGCAGGGGTTGGGGTCACAAAGAGTGTCCCAAAGAGCATCTGAGCCCAGCAGGGGCAAACCCATTGACCCCTGGGTGACAAAGAAGCACAAAGTGGGAGGGGACAAGTCCCCTGGGCCACCTGTGCCCCCACCATGGGACCCTCCACCCCCAGCCCCGCACAGCTCCAGGGGCTTCCCACTGGATAATTCCCAGGGCGTCGTTTGCCCAATTAACAAAGTGTGGCTCAGAAAGCACTTGGCAAGTCCCATGTGTGACAGTGGGGGGGGGGCAGGGAGGGGACACAGATTGGGGTGTTGGGTGCCCCAGGGCAGGATCCAGCCAGAACCACAGCCCCAGGGCTGGCACAGCATCGTCCCATCCTCCTCTGGCTAAAGAAGGGGGAGTTCATTAAACCCCTCCCAATCCCAGCTGAGTCAGGGCCCCCCCTTTTCTCCCTCCATGGTTTCATTTCCCTCCTCCATCAGCTTCCTCTTGCCAGGCTTCCCAACCTACCCATGACCCCGCAGAGACCTTTAGGGACATTTAGGGACAGGCAGGGCACCCACCCCCCTCCCCATCCCCCTGAGCTCCCCACCCACAGCTCTGGGTGACCCTCACTCACCCCGTGAGGGGAGGGTGCCCAGGGATGGGTCCCACGAGGGAGGAGCTGCCCCAGGGACCTGGCCTGGAGGCAGCAGGGTCTGGGATGGGGACAGGGATGGGGACAGGGATGGGCTCAGCTCCTGCTCCTGCCGCTCTCCTCCCCTCGGTGACATTCCCGGCGGTGTCTCCGCCGCGCGTTAGCGCATCCATCTCTCCCCAGCCTTCACCTCCCAGAAATATTGCAGCGCCGAGCCGGCTCCATCTGGCACGGCCCCCGCCTCCCCCCGCACCGCACCGGGGACGCGCCGGAGCCGGAGCCGGAGCCGCCGCCCGGGCCCAGCACGGGCAGGCCCGAGGGGGCACAGCGACCCTGCCAGCCGGGGGCACGGCCAGGATGGGCTCTGTCCCACACCGGGAAGGGACAGCGAGGCCTCACCACGCGCAGCCGGCTGAGCCCCCACAAACTCACCCCATGTGGAGCCCCTGGAGCCACCGCGGGCCCAGCTGGCTCCCAGCCGGGTCCTGGCACCACTCAGCACCCAGCTCCCACCCCTGGCTCTGCCAGGCCTGACCCTCTGCCGTGCCCTGGCTGTGTCCCTCAGGATGGCACCTGTACCCTGGCTGCCAGCTCCGTGATGGAGCTGTTGCTGCCCCAGGCCGGGTCCCCGTGTGCATCCATGGCCTTCCTGCTGGAGGGAGGGAAGGGACATGGAAGATGGATTTTTGAGGAGGAAAGAGCTTTGTGTCCTTTCCTGGACACCAAGACCCCCGGGGGACCTGGCTGGGGTGGCCAGGGGTGGAGGTGGCAGTGCTGGGACAGCTGGTCCTGGCACATGAGGAGCAGCAGAGCACCAAGGTCACTGGGCCCATCTCTCCTGTCCCCTGCACCCAAAAAGGCAGCCCCAGCCCTGCCCCTGCTCCCCCCCTGCTCCCACCCAGCTCCCTGGGTTCACCTTGACCTCACCTGCCCCTGCTCTGCACGGCAGCCCCAATTCCCACAGGATGGATCCTGCTCATCCAGCCCCTTTGCCATGACACCGGGACCCCGCTCACCCCCCTGGATGAATCCCCCACTCCAAAGTCATCCGGGGACCCAAGCAGGGCCGTCCCTACCCCCTCTGCCCTGTGCCATGGCTGGCTGTGGTGGAGGGAACAGCAGAGGGACAGCACTGGGGTCACTCTCCGGCCCTCACCATGGGCCATGTCCTGGCACAGTCTGGCCGAGGGCCTGCGGTGCCATGAGGCAACGGTTTGGGTTTTCATCTCCCCTCTCCCCTTTCATCTCCTCTCCCCGTTTCATGTCTCCACTTTCTTCTCCCTCCCAGCGCTGCGCATGCTGATGAGCCTCACGCCGGCGCCCACCCCGGCTGCTAATTAGGCTGGAACGGATACACCGGGCCGGGGGCTTGTGAATGTCCCTGTCCCCATCCCTGTCCCTGTGAAGGCCATCCCAGCCACTCGCCCTGTGGCATCTCCTCGGCCTCAGGCAGCCCCGGTGCCCCCACAGATCCCCCACGTGCTGCGAGCCCGGTGCCAGGGGCCAGGACACCGCCGGCCTCGCTGCCCTGACACCCGGGGTGTGGTCACCCCCTGGCCTGGGGACCGAGGGACTCACCCGGTGGTGGTACCGGTGTGCCACGGGCAGCAGGAGAGGGTGGGCTCCCAGAGCACGGCGATGCCCGCCAGGAACCCGCTGGCAAAATGGAGATGGCAGCGACAGAGGGAGCTGAACGGTGCTGTGGGAAAGGGACGCGGCGTGACGGGAGGATGCCCGGGAATCGGTGCCCGGCACTGCACCGGCACTGGCAGGGCTGGGGTGGGCCCTGCCTTCCCCGCGGGCCGGCCCCAGCCCAGGTGCCATCTGCTCGGCCGCAGCCCTGAGTGACAGTCGGGGGGTTCGGTGCAGGGGGGGGATGCTCACCGGCAGCGGAGGCCCCTCTGTCACGTGCCAGCCCCGGCACCTGCACGGGGGGGAGTGGGCACCGCCGGCACCGCTGGCACAGCCCCGGCGGCCGGGCACGGCCAGCCCTTTGTCTGCGTGCGGGCACAGACGTGGCCACCGCTGTCACCGTGTCCCTGCCGTGCCCACACCGTGGGTGGCACGTGCCGGGGTGTGGCACCCCATCCCCGGCCTGCACCTCTTGAGCCAGGCAGGTCCCGGCCCCTCAGGCTCGTGGGGACAGCGGGATCCAGGGCATGGCACCGGCCTCGATGGGCGCAGCCAGGAGTGAAGCTCTGGTTGATGGGATGTGGCTCCTGGGGACACCGTGTGCCCCTTTGGGCTCCCTGACCCCACAGTAAGGGCAGCAGCGCTTTCTGGGCACACAGACACCATGGTGGGGACAGATCTGGAGGCCGGAGGGTGACAGAGCAGCCACCAGCAAGGAGTCGCCCGGCAGACAAAGGCCTGGCCGGCTGTGCCGCGGCACCGCTGGGCCTCAACCACCAGCACCGTGGCACCGGCACCCACGGGGGGCTCAGAGCCCGTGTGTGCTGGGGAGGACACGTGTGTGCAGGCGTGTGTGTGTGTGTGTGCATGGCCCTGTGCCCAGGGCTGTGTGGGGCTGTGCCGTGGGCACGGAGGGAGGTTGGCATGGCCGTGTGGCCACAGGGGTGACAGAGGGGCCATGTGCCACCCGTGCGGGGACACGCGGCCCCACAGCCACCGACCCTGCCCACGCCACACCCGCAGCCCCCTGCCCACCCCTCTATGGCCACACCGGGCACCGCCACCACCACCACGATGCCCGGCCACAGCCCCCAGCCCACGCCAGGCCCTCGCCAGCACCGCCATCGCTGCCGGCTGAGGGTGGGGACGGACCCGGCAGAGCCGCGGCGGCATTTTCCGGCGAGCCGCAGATGCCAGCTCCCAGCGAGGGTCCCCGTGGCATCGCCCCCCTCGCCCTGGCGCCCGCCGGGGTGCCCGCCGCGCTCGGCCCAGCCGGGATGGCCGGTTTTCCCGCCGGCTCCATTGTTCCTGCCGGCCCCGCCATCGCCTGCCTCTCGCCCGGGTCCCATTTTGTGCCGTGCAGGCAGAGCTGGAGATTTGGAAGAGGTTTTTTTTTTTTTTTTTTTTTTCCTTCTTCTTTTTTTTTTTTTTTTTTTTTTTTTTAGAGTACAGAGTGACAGATGGCGAGTCCTCCTTCCCCAGAGAGACAAATCTCCCTGAATGCAAGCGCATGTCAATCATTAGCTCTCATGTGATAGCTCTCGCGCATGACGTGCCAACCATATGGCACTGGCAGCAGAGCTGGTACCCCCTTTGCTGGGTAGAGATGCCACTCTCGCCTCCTTTTGGATAGAGGACTGCAGGAGGCTGGAGCACCTCAAGGAGCCGCGTCCCGCTCCCAGAAGATGCTGGGAACAATGAAATAAGAATTCCTGCGGTCCGCCCGAAGGTGAGTTATGTAAGAAGTGGAGGGTTGGGAGGGCAGCGGAGGAAACTTGAATGGAGAAAAGGCAACTTCCATGTTGATTTTGTTTCTCCGCCGCGTCTCGCCCTTTTTTCCCCCCATCTTTCGTTCTCCCCCTGCCCTCGGTTCTCCCATTCCCCGCCGGCCACGCTGATGGGGGTTTTCCTCCCCGGCCGGAGCCCCCTCAAGGGAGGTTGTTGGGGTTTCGCCCCCCAGGTCCCCCCCCCAGCCTGGGCGCGCCCGGGGCTCCGCGGTTCCGGTGGGACGGAGCGGGCAGCGGCGGCCGGGCGGCATCAACGAAATCAGAGCGGAGCCTCCGCGCCGCCGCCCCTGGGGGGCCCGACCCGGCGGAGCCGCCCCCCCGCTCCCCCCCGGCGCCCCCGGCCCCCGCCCCGGGCGGTGCCCCCCGCCCCGGCCCCGCCGCGCCCACCGGCCCCGAGGGCGCCCCCGGCAGCGCCGCCGCCCGCGCCCCCCGCGCTCCCCCCGGGGGGGGGACCCGGCCGCCCCCGCCGCCCCCAGGTTGGTGCCGCCGCATTTTGCGGGCCGCGCTCCGGCGGCCGCGGGGAGCCCCGGGGCGGGGATGGGGGGGGCGCCGGGCGGGGCTGACCGGGCCGGAGGGGGTACGGGAGGTACGAGGGGGTACGGGGAGGGGGGGCGGCTGCGCCTCGACCCACCGGCCACGGGACGGCGGTGGCGGAGCCGCGGCCGGGGCCGCTCCGCGCCCGCGGAGGGGAAAAGTTGGAGGCGTCAAAGAAGGACCGGCGACACCGGGCCCGGCCCTCGGGGCATCGCGGGGGGGGTCACCGGGCGGGCCGGGGGCGGGGGGGGGTCGGGGGGTGGGTGCGGAGGAGCGGGAGCGGGGCGCGGGCGGCGGCCGCGGGGACCCCGGCGGTGGGGTTGGGGGGAGGCCGGGAGGGGGGGCATCGCCGCGCCAGGAGAGAGCCCCGGTGCCTTTGGGGTCGGGCAACCGGGGCGGGGGGCAGCGGCGGGCGGCCCCGAGCCCAATTCGTTTTCGCCGGTGCCGGCGGGTGGGAGCGGGGCGGGCTGGGGGGGTGGGCGGGCGGCGGGGCCGCCGGTAACGCCTGGCTCTTTGCCCCCCGCTGCAGCCACCATGTTGACGCGACTTTTCAGCGAGCCCAGCCTGGTCCCCGAAGTCCCGAAATTCCCCGGTTGGGCCGAGGAGTGCGAGGAGGATGCCCGGAGCGAGAAGGAGGAGCGGGCGGGGAAGGGCTGCGCCCTCCCCGAGGAGCCGCCCGAGGGCTCGCTGGGGGAGAGCAAGGAGGAAGGGGAGCTAGGAGGGGACGAGGAGGAGGAGGAGGAGGAGGAGGAAGGCCTGGAGGAGGCGGAGGGCGAGCGGCCCAAGAAGCGCGGCCCCAAGAAGAGGAAGATGACGAAGGCGCGGCTGGAGCGGTCCAAGCTGCGGCGGCAGAAGGCGAACGCCCGGGAGAGGAACCGGATGCATGACCTGAACGCGGCCCTGGACAACCTGCGCAAGGTTGTTCCCTGCTACTCCAAAACCCAAAAACTCTCCAAAATCGAGACCCTCCGCTTGGCCAAGAACTACATCTGGGCTCTCTCCGAGATCCTGCGCTCGGGCAAGCGGCCCGACCTGGTCTCCTATGTGCAGACTCTGTGCAAGGGGCTGTCCCAGCCCACCACCAACCTGGTGGCCGGCTGCCTCCAGCTCAACTCCCGCAACTTCCTGACGGAGCAGGGGCAGGAGGGGGGTCGGTTCCACGGCCCCAACGCCGCCTCCTTCGCCGTGCACCCCTACCCCTACCCCTGCTCGCGGCTGGCCGCGGCGCCCTGCCCGCCCGCCGCCGGCCCCGGGCCGCACGGGCTGAGGACACACGGCTACTGCGCCTCCGCCTACGAGAGCCTCTACGGAAACACCTCCCCCGACTACAACAGCTCGGAGTACGACGGGGGGCTCAGCCCCCCGCTCTGCATCAACGGCAACTTCTCCCTCAAGCAGGACTCTTCATCCCCCGACCACGAGAAAAGCTACCACTACTCTATGCACTACTCGGCGCTGCCCGGCTCCCGCCCCGCCGCCCATAACCTGGTCTTCGGGTCGGCGGGGATGCGCGGGGGGGTCCACTCCGAGAACATCTTCCCCTACGACATGCACCTCCCGCACGAGCGGGGCCCCATGTACGAGGAGCTCAACGCCTTCTTCCACAACTGACCCCCTCCCCGACACCCCCTCCCCATCCCCGAGGTGGCGGGGAGGGGGGGGAGACCCCCCTCCACACACCCCCCACCCGCGGCGGCCCCGCGGACCGGCCCCCGGGGCTCCGTTGTGGGCTTTGGTGCAATATGGGGACCCGGCCCCGGAGGCGGGTCCCCGCGCCCCGTGGGGACAAAGTGCTTTTTTGGGAGGATTTCCCCTTTTCCTTAAATTTTTTATTAGTATTTATTTCGTTATTTTTTAATTTTCTTATTTATTGTTCTTTGTTATTTAATATAATTTATGTAGTTATTTTATTACCGCTGTTATCACTGCGACTATTATAATAACTGCCACAACAATTATAACGACTATAGCCATTATTACAATTACATTATTATTATTATTATTATTATTATTATTATTATTATTATTATTATTATTATTTTTCCCGGGGGAGACATCCCCCAAGGGCCGACCCCCCCGCCCCCCATCCAGCCCGCCGGAGCCCCCCCCGGGTGCCCAGCACGACTCTCTGGGTCGAGCCGCTTCGTTTCCCTTTGAATTCGTTTTAATTTAATTTTATATATTTATTTTTTAAAGATTTTTTTTCCCCCCCTCCCACCCCAATTTTGGGCCGTTTCTCCCCTTCCCCGCCCTGATCCCGACCCCTCCCCTGCACCCCCCCGGCATTGGACACCCGCTGCCCCGGCCCGTGGGAGCGAGAGGAGCCCGCGCTGCGGCGCGGAGTGAAACTTTCCGAAGCAATAAAGAGGCGCAGGGAGGAACGAACCCCAATTTCTATCTATGCAAGAGGCCCGGCCCGGCGGACGCTCCGAGATGCACTTTGCTTTGGGGGGGCCCCGGCCCCGCTCCCCGCCCCCCGGGGAGCTCCTCGCAGCGCGTGTGTCAGGACGTTTTTTACCTGTTTTAAAAACTTGAAACGGAAAAAAAAAAAAAAAAAAAAAAAAAAGAAAAAAAAAAAAGAAAGAAAAGAAAAAAAAAGAAAAAAATAATGATAAGAATTAAAAAAAAAAAAAAAAAAAAAAAAAAAAAAGACCCCCCACCGCCCGTGGAGCAGCCCCGGTTTTCCCGGTTTTCCCGAGCTGGCGGAGCCGGGAAGCGCAGCCCGAGCTATGCAAGCGGGGCTCCGGGGGGGCTGGAGGGGCTGCGCCCCCCCCGCGGCGCCCGGCCCGGGGGTCTCCATCCCGGTTTGCCGCATTCCTTCGGCCAGGAGACGCCGGGAAGCCGATAACGCTTTTTTTTTTTTTTTTTTTACCTTTTTTTGGTTGGGTTTTCTCCTTTTTTTTTTGGATTTTTTTGTTGTCGGAACCTGCCCGCAACCACCTTCGAGAAACCAGCATTTTTAGAGACCAGGGAGGAGGAGAGGAGGAGGATTTCTGAGAAACGTTTTGAAAACGAAAAAAAAAAAAAAAAAAGAAAAAAAAAGGAAAAAATGGAAAAAAAAAAAAAAGGAAAGAAAAAAGTTTTGGGGAAAAAAAAAAACAAAACGGGGAAAAAAAAAGGGAAAAAGAAACAAAAACCCACAAACCGTTGTAGCAAAGGGGACCCGCTGCCCGACACCAGAAGTGCTTTCGTGTTTCCGTTCCGTTTCATTTCGATTAATAAATATTTATGGCCAACGATATGCAAGACCCCCCCGCGCCGGGCGCCGCTCCCGCTCCCCGGTCCCGGTTCCCGGTCCCCGTCCCCGCCGCCCGGACACTGCTCGGCGGCGGCGGCGGAGCGCGGGGCCGCGGGGCCGGGGGGCCCGGCCGTACTGCATGCACCGGCCCCCCCCTCCCTGCCGGGGCCGCCCCCCCCCGGCCCCGCTGGACGTTCGTCGCCCGGTCCCGGCCCCGCCAGGACTTGTCGGCCGTGACGAGCCGCCGCCGGTGCGATCGCGGCGAGGTTGTAATTACCGAGCGTCCTTCGACGGCGATTAATAAATATTCAATGTTGACTCCGCCGCCTTCGCCGCTTTCCTTCCGCCCCGGAGGCACCGGGGGCACCGGGGGCATTGGGGGCACCGGGCCGAGCCCACCCCCCCGGCGGTGCCGCCGCCGCTCCCGCCGCCCGAGTGCGCGGCCCGCGGGCGGCGGCGCTTGATATAGCTCGGCTGTGCCCCACGGGTGTCCCCCCCGGGACCGCGGAGGCGGTGTCCCCCCCCTCGCCAATAGGGGCACCGGGATGCGGAGCGGCCGCCCGGCTCGGTCCGCCGGCCGTGACACCGCTCCGGTCCCCCGGGAGCGGGAGCTCGGAGCGCGGTGCCCGGGGCTGGCACCGGGCCGCGGGGCCGGTGGCCGCGGCGAGGGCGCGGTGGCGGTGGCCAAGGCCGGGCTCCTCGGCCGGCTGCAGGCGCGGTGCCCGCTGCTTGTACCGGCTCCCGGTGCCTGTTCCCGATGGAGCCTCGGCGCGGTGCCCGGTGCCGGTGCCAGTGCCGATGCCGCTGCCTGTTGGAACCCCGGGAGCTCCGGCCAGGTGCCGGTGCCAGTGCCCGTGGCCGCTGGAGCACTGGAAGCTCTGGCTCGATGCCGGTGCCAGGTGCCCGGTGCCATTCCCGGTACCCGGTACCGGTGCCCGCTGCAGCCCCGGGAGCGCCGTGCCCGGTGCGGAGCTGTCCGCCTCGGCGGTGCTGAACGGGCGCCGGGGCCGATTAACGGGCACCGGTCTGTTCACCGTCCGAGCCACCGGGGCTTGTCACCACCCGACGGCCGCGGGACCCTGCCAGGGTCGGGCACCGGGCTCCGACCGATCCCTCTCCCCACGGCCGCGGGGGTCGCCGGGACGGGTTCCCCCTCGGGAGGCATCGGGGATGTGGGGACAGAGTCGCCTGTGCCCTTCTGGGAGAGGTGGCAGTGCCCGTGCCCCACAGCCCTGCGGCTTCTGGGGGTAAACCGGGCCGGTTTGGGGCCGAGCCGGGACGCGCCGGGGCTGCAAAGGGAGAATGGCTCCAATGCGGTCCCGACGTGCCGGGCCCGGCCCCGGAGACACCAATGGCGAGGAGCGGGGACCGGGCCGGGGAGCGGATCTGCAGCGGCCCCCGAGCCCCCGGAGCCCCCTGAGCCCCCCGACCCCCGGTCGGGCCCCGGCTCTCTCAGTCCTCTGCAGAGCAGCAGAGCCTCTTCCGACGGCTCCAGCCCGGGCATCCTCCCGGGACTCGTTTCTCTGGGGAAAAAGCCTCGGGGGGCCCTAGCGGGAGCTCGGTGGGGTAGTGGGGGTCGATGTGCGGCCCTTCTGCCGTCACCCTCCACCGGTGGCACCGGGGCCGCGGCGGCGAAGGGCGGATGCCCCGGCGGAGGAAAGGAGGGGGTCGCGGGGGGCCGGGGGCTGCGGGGGGGCCGCCGACATCTGCTCCCAGGGCCGGCTGTGCCAGGGGGTGCCGGCCCCGCTGGGGGGGCTGAGGGCTGCCTTCAATTCCCGGGATTTTTGTTTCCCCGGTGCCCGCCCGGCCCCGCCGAAGGTGCGGGAACCCGCTCGGTTGCTCCGGCCCCGCAATGCGGCCCCGCGCTCGGTGCACGGCCCCGGGGCACAGCTCCGGAGAACGGCTCCGCTGCAAAGCTCCGGGGGAAGATTTTGGTGCACGGTCCCCGTGAACGGTTTCGTTGCAAAGCTCCGGTGCCCGGCCGCGGTACAAGGTTCTGGTGCCCGGTCCCGGTGCCTGGCTCCGGTATCCAGTCCCGCTACAAGGCTCCAGTGCCCGGTTCTGGTGCCCAGCCCCGGTGCCCAGCCCCGGTGCCCAGCCCCGGTTCCCACCCCTGGTGCCCAGCCGTTCCGCCCGGCTGCTCCCGGAAAGGGGGAGATCGGGAACCACCGCCCCCGCCGGGCTCTGCGAGTGATTTTTGTGGTTGGGGCTTTTTTTGGGGGCTGCCAGAACCAAGCACAGCTCGGTCGGGGGGACGGAGCGGGGTCAGAACCGAGGGGACCCCACGGTGGCGGCTTTGGCGGGCTCAGTCTCCCTATTTCAAGGCAGGATGAAGTGGGAGTGGAGGTGTGCCCCCCACTCCGTCTCCCCCGGTGCCCGCGGTGCCCCCGGTGCCCCCGGCCCGGCCCCTCTCGCGGCCCGGCGGAGCTCGGCGGGGGCGCGGGGCGAGTGCCAGCTCCGGGTCGCCGCTGCCACCGGCGAGTGCCAGCCGGGGGGGGGGGAGGAGGAGTCATTGCTTCAGTTTAAATTTCATGGCATCTGTTCATTATTATACAGTGCGGATTTTTATATGGACAGCTAAATTAAAGACAGATTTCTGCCAAAATTGCAGATACCATAAAAAACCGGAGGCTCCCGGCGCCCGGCGCTCGCCGCGCTGCGGAGGCGGCCCCACTCTGGGGGTCGGGGGCTGCCCGGGGGTCGGGGAGGATGTGGGGGGTCGAGAGGGATGTGGGGGGGCCCCGGGAGCGGCGGGGCTGCCCCCGGTGTTGTGCGATGGAGAGCCCGGGACGCCGCCCCCCGTGCGGGAGCCGGGGGTCCCCGCGGTCCCCGGAGCCGCGGCCGGGGCGGGCCGGGCTGGCAGCGGTCCCCGCCGCCCCGAGGGCTGCCGAGCCGCCCCCTCCCCCGCCCGGTCTGCCAGGCTCCATCGCAGAGGAGTTAAAACAAGGACATCTGTGCCTGGAATCGCTGCGAAGCTCCGAACCTGCCAGCGCCTGCTGGCACCGGCCGCCGGCGGAGGCGGCTTCTCCGGAATGCGGCACCACCGGCAGCTCCGCCCGGGGCCCCCGGCCCGACCCCGGGGGCTGCGGGGCCAGGGGGGCCTTGGCCCGGCTGGGCAGTGTCCCCGCCTGTGCTTGTCCCCACCGTGTCCCCGCCAGCCCCAGCCCCGTGTCCCTGGGGTGGCCACAACCCACCCCCCCAGCCCTCCTTGGGGTGGTGCCTTCCCCACCAATTACCCCCCTGATCCACACGGGGTACGGGGGAGCTGTGGGAGATGCCAGGGGGTGAGTAGAGGGCCCTGCAGCCTGTTTGGGCACAGGCAGCACTGAGGGGGCTGGAAGGGGGGAGAGAAATGGGGGGCAGGTGGTACCTAAGGGCACCTGGATGGCTGGGGCTCTGCTGAGCCGCCCAGGGACTGCAGCCCAAAGTTTTGTGGGAAGGGGAGAACTCCCTCCCGGGCACCAGGGGGAGAAAAGGGGCAAAACCCAAGCAGGGGCAGGGGTAGAGGGGGAGGTTGGAACCAGCAGACACCAGGCTGGCTCTGCCTGGGAACACTGGAGAGCAGGTGGTGCCCACCTGAGCACCCCATGGCATCTCAGCCCTTTTCCCTTCCCTTTTCCCTTCCCCTTTCCCTTCCCCTTTCCCTTCCCTTTTCCCTTCCCCTTTCCCTTCCCCTTTCCCTCCCTTTTCCCTTTCCCCTTCCCTTTCCCCTTCCCTTTCCCCTTCCCTTTCCCCTTCCCTTTCCCCTTCCCTTTCCCCTTCCCTTCCCTTCCCTTCCCTTCCCTTCCCTTCCCTTCCCTTCCCTTCCCTTCCCTTCCCTTCCCTTCCCTTCCCACCCCTCCCAAGCCCCAGCCTGGGGGTCTCACCCTACCCCAGCGCCCCCTGGCCGGGGTCCCTCTCCCCCCTGTCTGTGGCAGCCGGTGGCTCATTTCATATGGGAAATGTCCATTTTGTTGCTACTTAAAAGCTGATTTACGGCGGCTGCATCCCAGCCCTGCCTTGGCCTGCGTTCATCCCATAATCTGCCCATTTCTCTTGGCAGCTCCGGCTCGCCGGAGTCTGTGCCGGGCAGCGGGAGCACCCGGCCCCTCCCACGGCCCCGGGGCCCGGGCCCTGCTCCCCCTGGCAGCCGATTCCTGGTGCTGCTGGCAGCTGGATCCACCTGCTTCGAGCCCATCCCGATGTCCCCGAGACGAGACGGCAGCATCGGGCGATGCCTGTGGGATGGAGGGACCCAACTTCCCTAAAACACCTTCCCTGGGGCCACAGGGCTGGAGGGGACACCAAAGGGGTTGGGGACAGCACATGGGTGGCTTCACACCATGCTGGCACAGCCAGGATCCCCTCCCATCCACCTCCACCCCAGGATGGGTGATGGGATCCATCGGGACAGACAGGGTGGGCACACCCAGGCACGGCGGCAGCAGCAGGGCCTGGGCCCGGCTGTCCTGGCTATCCCAGCCCTCCCTCGTGCTCCTAATTAAATTTTACCCGACTGTAAATCTTTCAGTTAAATGTAATTGGAGAGCACACCTTCGGAATCACCGCATTAACCCCGGCGCCCGCGCTATCGGGGCGATTAAAGCCTTGCCCGCGCCAGGCAGGGCGGCGGCATCGAGCCCTAATCCCGGCAAAGCAAACAGGTCCCCCAGCAAAACTAATTACATTTAGAGCAGCTGTGATAATAATCCTAATTCCACCCCGTTCGGTGCCTAAAACCCGGCGATCCGGCAGCGAAAGCTGGATGGGGGGTGGGGGGGGGGGCTGCTGTGCCCTCCAGATCGTCCTTTTGAGGCAGCAGTGATGGGGATGGGGGTCCCTGGGGGTCATGGATATGTGACCCCTGAGGGTTCAGCTCCTTGTGGGGGGTCCCCGCCCTCAGCCCCCAAATTCACACTCCCCCTCACCCCGCCTGACCCCGTCACCCCCGGGGCGATGCTGCAGGCCGTGGCTGTGCCCCGGCGCCCGGGGGGGGGGGGGGTGGCACTGTGCCCAATTTCCCCCCCACGCTGTCCCCAGGGACTGGGGGGGACCGTGTGGCCGCAGCTGGCGCACGGAGCCGTAATGGCCACGGCTGGGCTGGCACGGCGGCCCCGCGCCTGCGGGCACGCGGGCAGGAGCAGCTTGTGAGCCGTTTGTCCTTGACGAGTCCCCGCGTGGCCGCCCCTTGCCTGGCGCTGCCACCGCACCGAGAGCCCCCCCAAGAGCCACCGCAGAGACCCCCCAGCTCATGGCATGGGTGGCACCTCCGCCAGCGCCGCAGGCCGGGCAGGGTTTGCTTCCCACCGGAGAAAACCCTCTGTTGGCGTCTCCAACAGCGGGCACGGCCTTGGCAACACCGCTGGCACCGCCAAAGTCACCACCAGCCTCACCCAGTGGGACACAGGATGATATTCCCACCCTCCCCTTTCCCTCGGGGAGCGTTTGCTACAAAACACCCTCTGGAGCCTCTTTTCTTTTTTTCCCCTTTTCTTTTTTTTTTTTTTTTTTTTTTTTTATTAAAGTTGCCAAAAATTTGTGTTAGCTAATGGCTTCTTAATTCCAACGAAACCGAGGGAAGGAAAATGATGCCATTCATCTTGTATTGGTTTGAAATCACGTCTGACAACTAATCGATCATACTGTGGGACATTAACTCCTTTGGATGGGGGCCCAAGCGCCTCTCGCAGCTCCTGCTCCCGCTCTGGATCCATTTAACTACTTTACTGCTGGTATTTTGGCACGTGGCTCGGCGGGGCTGGTTCCTCTCCGGTTGGTGCCGCTGAATTATTTGCCTTTCTGCGGGTACAGCTGGCACGAGGCGCCCGCCGCCTCCCCCGGCCCCTCCCTCCCACCGTGCCCTTCACCCGACCTTCTCCTCCCCACCCCCCCCGGGGGTGTCCAGACACCCCCCAACCCCCCCTTTCCATGGATTCGGGCATCGCAGGGGGATTTTTCTCCAGGCAGGAGCATCCAGGGGGCTGAAATGGGGGGTGGGTTTTGTTCCCCACCCCTGTGGTGGCCCCAGGAGCCCGGTGACACCACGGAGGTTTGTGGGGACAGGGATGTGTCCCCTGCCCCGTGTGTGTGGGGGGCACAGCTGAGGGTGCTGGGGAAACCCCCTCAATCCCCAGGACAAGGGGGAGTTGGACCCCAACCCCCTCCACCCAGTGCCATGGCGGGGGGGGGGGGCACACAGGGAGAGACCCAGAGGGACCACAAGGACCCCGGAGCAGGTCAAGGAGGGGTCCAGGACACCCCCGGGACCCCCGGGGAACCCCCAGGCATGGCCCGGGCAGGCGGTTTTTATACCCAGGGTGGGCGGGGCCAAAGGCAGGGAGGGCTGGGATTGGGATTGGCTAGGGATTGACTGGCAGCACGAGTGCTGGGGGGGGTCAATGAGGGCTGTGCCCATGCCGGGGGTCCCGGAGGCCTCTGCTGGCCCCCCAGTGATGGGGGGGAAAGTTGACCCCCCAACATCATCCCAGCCCTGTCCTGAGGTCATGGCCTGGCCCTGGGGTCATGACCCTGTGTCCCTCCCCAGGCCTTGGGTGTCACCAGGGGCCACTGCAGGGTCTGTGCCCCCCACAGGGACAGAGACCCCCAAACCAGGTCCTTCTGATGGCTCCTGGCCGAGGAAAGCTGTCACTTCTGTCTGTCTGTCCAACCCCCTGTGTCAGTCTGTCCAGACACTCATTTGCCCACCCGGTCACCCTTCTGTCTGTCCTGCATGTCACCTGTCACCCCTTCATCCCCTTCATCCTCATCATCCTCATCGTCCCCTTCATCCCCATGGTCTTCTTCATACCCATCATCTCCTTCATTCCCTTCACTCTCATCTTTCCCATCACCCCCTCACCTCCACTGTCCCCATGACCTCCTTCACCATCCTTCAACATCCCCATCATCCTCATCCTCCCCATCAGCTCCTTCACTCCCATCTCCCCCATCATCCCCTTCATCCCTTCACCTCATCTCCCTCACCAACCCCTTCATCCCCATCACCCCCACCCTCCCAATCATTCCCTTCATCCCATCATCCCCTTCATCCCCATCACCCTTTTTATCACCATCACCCCAGCCATTCCCTTCATCCCATCCTTCCCACCACTCCCATCATCCCCTTCACCCCCATCCTTCCCATCTTCCTCACCACCCCAGCCACTCCCTTCACCCCAACCATTCCTATCACCCCAACCATTCCCTTCATCCCAACCATTCCCTTCGTCTTTATCATCCCCATCACCTTCACCCCAACCATTCCTATCACCCCAACCATCCCCTTCATCCCAACCATTCCATTCATCTTCATCATCCCCATCCCCTTCACCCCAGCCATTCCCTTCATCCCAACCATTCCCTTCATCAACCCCATCCCCTTCACCCCAACCATTCCCATCACCTCAACCATTCCCTTTGTCTTCATCACCCCCATCCCCTTCACCCCAACCATTCCCTTCATCCCAACCATTCCCATCACCCCAACCATTCCCTTCATCCCATCATCCCCTTCACCCCCACCATTCCAACCATTCCTTTCATCCCATCATCCCCTTCACCCCCATCCTCCCCACCACCCCCTTCACCCCCATCACCCCCACCCTCCCCCCCACTCGCCCTCCCTCCCCCCCTGTCCCCGCCGATGAAGACGCAGACCCCGAGCGTATGTCAGGAATCAGTGCCTGTCGCAGGCGCCTAATCTGTTTTTCTAAGCCGCCCACGAGCAGCACGGTTGCCGAATTAGGCCGACAGCTGCTACGGGTCCTTCTCCCCCTCCGCGCCCGCTCCGCGCCGCCTGCCGCAGATGCCGGGGCCGGGAGCGGCGGGTACCGGCAGCCGGCGCGGCCTCGCTCCTCCCGCCGCCCCGCACCGGCACGCGGACCCCCCGCACGCGAAGCGCGGACCCTCCCCAGGACACACACCCCACCCACCACCCACCCCTTCCCTTCCCTTCCCTTCCCTTCCCTTCCCTTCCCTTCCCTTTTTTCCTTTTTTTTTTTTTTTTTTTGTTTCCCCCCTTTTTTTATTTTTTTTTTTTTTTTTTTTTTTTTTGGGTAGCGGTAGAATGCAATATGCAAATGAGATGGTTATTACCGCAATGTTCGTCAAGCTGAGCTGAGAAGACATTAATAGCCTGATGAATATGCATGTGAATTTGTTAATTAAGTTAATTATTCTGCTGAAAATGCATTCGTCTTCCAAGGACATTTTCCCAATGATTTTTACATGCTTCAGTCATTAGTCATGCTGTATTTTATCGGGGAAATGAGTTTGCTTAAGTTGCAAAAAAAAAAAAAAAAAAAAAAAAAAAAAAAGAGGGGGGAAAAAGGGGAGAAAGGAAGGAGGGGAAAAAGGGGGGAAATGGGAAAGGTAAAAAAAAAAAAATGGGAGGGAAAGGAAAAAGGAGGAAAACAGAGAAAACAAAGCAGTAGGAATTGCAGTGCTGGAGGGGGAAACTTCAGGGAAGGAGCAGGGCTGCAGGTGGGTGCAGGTGGGTGCATCCCCCCTCCACCTCCTCCTTTCCCCCCCTCCCTCCGATGACAAACTTTTTTTTTTTTCCTTTTCTTTCCTTCTTTTTTTTTTTTTTTCGGTGCCAAATTTCCAACACATTAATTAATTGTTGTAGCCAATTAACTGTAGTTGTGCAAATGAGTTTAGCACTAATTACCATGCAGTGCCTGTAATCACATAAAAAACTTGCTGAGAGGTGGAGGGAGCGGCGGGGAGGGCGGCGGGGGCTGCGGGAGGGGGGGACACGGCGGGGTCCCGGCTCTGGTGGCCCCCGGTGTGGCGGTGCCTGGCTGGGGCCGGGGTGGCAGTGACAGGGACACCGCCCTGGCGGTGACACCGGTGTCACCAGGGCTGGCCGGGGACACGGAGGGAGTGGCCGTGGTTGGGGTCACACGGGGGCAGGTGGCACCTCGTGAGCCATTCCATGGTGAGCCATTCCATGCTGAGCCATTCCATGCTGAGCCATTCCATGCCAAGCTGTGCCACAGCACGACAATTGGAAGGTGGCACCGGGTGGATGCCCACGGTGAGAGCTCACCCTGCCCCTCGCACCTTCCCCGGGCCTTGCCGCCTCTGCCCACCTGGTGACACCCAGGGACACGTGGGGACCCTCCTGTCCCCCTGACAGGTGGGTCAGGCAGGGCTGGGGTGGCCAGGCTGGCACTTGAGCCCCCCAGGGACCCCCAGGCCTGGTTGGCCGGGGCAGGGGCGGCCGGGGCCGCGTCCTCTCCAGCAGCAGGGCTGGCAGCAGGAGGGCACCAGGGATGGGCTGGCAGCGGGCCCGGCCCGAGGATTAGCTGTGCCATGGATACAGACTCCGCCGGGAACGCTGTGCTGCAGGCCTGGGGCGCCGGTGGCACGGCCTGGCACGGCACGGGGCGGCCTGGCACCACCTGACACGGCACCGTGGCATCTCCTTCCCCATCCTGGCCACCCTCCTGCCCGTGCCCACCCCTCGGCGGGCTCCTGCAGCCCCCCCTGGCCGTGCCCACCCCGGTGGGCTCCGGCGGCCGCTCCCCCCACCCGGGAGGCAGAGAGTTAACCGGGCCCCGCCGCGCTATAAATTTTGCATCGTGCGGGGCTGGGGGGAGCTGGGCGGGAGCCAGGGGCGTCTCTAGGTAACAATAAACACCCGGGCAGGAGCAGCTGGTGCCCCGACCGCCTCTGCATCACAATGCCGGAATCACGCTAATCAACCGCCCGCACCGTGCCCGCACCGCCCGGGCAGGGGCAGGGACAGGGGCAGGGGCCAGCCGGGCCCAGGGGCTGCCCGTGGTGAGGGGCTGACCACGGTGAGGGTCCACCCACCAGGCACATGGCCCACCACCCCCCAGCAGGGAGAAGGGCAGGTGGAACAGGCCCCGTCTGCTCCCGGTGGAGCATCCTCGGGATGCTGAACAGCAGGGTGTGACCCCTCAGCTGTGGCCGTTGCCCCTGGAGGCAAAGGGTGACACCTGGGGCCAATGCCAACACCATCAGCACGTGCCACCGGCCATCCCCATCACCCCCAAACCGCGGTGGCACCGCAGCCGGTGGCCACAGCACCGGGGAGCCAACCCAGTGCCACAGCACGGCCGGCCTAGGGCCCCCCAGGATCATTCCAGTGCCCCCCACACGTGCCATCGAGGGGCTGGGGCCCGGCCACTGCCACATTCCACACCTTCTCCGTGACTGGAGATGGGGTCGGGTGCCCAGGGCTGTGCCCCCCTGCACAACATGTGCCCCCCTGGTTTCTCTGGGCGGGCAGGAGGTGCAGAGAGGTCATGGGGGTCACGGTGGCCCAGGGGGTGTGGTGGCCGTGGTGGCCCGGGGGGTGTGGTGGCAGCGGTGGCCGCCATCCCTGCCGGCTGCCGCCCGCATTCCAGCGCAGGAGGCAGCTGTGCCATCACCACCACACCCCCTCCTCGTCCCCGGCACGGCCCCCCCAGCGCCACTAAATATTAATGCTGCCCTACATTGCGCCGCGGCACCTGCCATGAGCCGGCCCTCACAGGGGTGGGCAGCTGCCCCAGCACCACCACCCAGCCCAGCACCCCCCCAGGGGCTGTGCCAGAAGGTGTGGGGGGGGATGTGCCAGCACCAGCTGTGCCCCCCCCTCCCCAGAGCCAGGAGGGGGAACAAAGCGAGGGTGGGGGCGCAGGGAACACCTCATGGAGGAAGGGGGGGAGGCAGAGGGTTGGGAGCCCCGCAGGTGCCCCTTCCCTGACCCGGGGGTGCCCCCAGGAGCAGGTTTGGGGCAGGACCTGCCGGTGAAGGCAGCGCCGAGCGGTTTCTCCCCCACTGCCACCACCAGTGCCAGCCGTGGCTGAGGACGTGCCGCTCGTCACACCAGTGCCAGGCGGCAGCGGGGGCGGCCCCGGCGCCCGCCTTGAGCCCCAGCCAAGAGTCCAGAGCCGAAAAGTAGGGGGTGATTGATGGCAGCGTTTGGCTCGTAAGGGCACCCGGCGGCCCAATCCTCCCGCGGCCCCAATGCCTCCCCTGCCCCTCTTCAGAGATCATGTTGTCTCATGTTGGTCCCAGAGGCGCCATTAATTAAAAATACATCCAATTAAATGGCAGGTGAAAGCGTGTGCAGGCACAGCCCCCCCCCCCCCCCACGGCCTCCCCCCTTCCCCGTGCCTTGGCTCAGCTGCGCCGGTGGCAGCGGGGAGGGCCGTGTGCCCGCTCGGGGTGCGGTGCCAGGTCCTGTCCCCGCTGCCACCGCGGGCATGGGAGTGCCCTGTCCCCCTGTGCTGCCATCCCTGGGGTGCTGGGGTGGGGGTCACCCTGCCCATGCCCCCTCTCACAGGCTGGGCAGCACGTAGGGCACGGCTGGAGGGATGCGGTGACCGCGGGCACGACGGCCAGGAGGGGACTGTCCCCAAAATCGAGGCTCCCTGGCTCAGCAGTGTCACAGGAGCGCTGGCACTGCCACCCTCAGCGTGGTGACACGGGGTGGGCAATGCAGGCCTGGCTGCAGCATCGCTGGGAGGTGGCACTGGGGGGCACTGGGGGGCACTGGGGGGCACTGGGGGACCAGGGAACCCCCCGGGCCGTGGTGGCCCCACGTTCCCGTTAATTGGAGCCGTTAATGGCGGGCGCCTTCCCGCTCTGGGGGCTGGCAGGAGGCACCAGCTGTGCCCACCCCGCCACCGCTTTAATCAAGCTGCCCGTGTGGTGGGGACAGGGCCAGGTGGCCTCGTGGCACGGGGGTTGTGTCACCCCCCTGCCATCCCCCCTGGGCACCGCCAGACCTTGCCCAGGGAACCCCCAGGCCGTCCGTGCCCACCAAACCCCTGTGCCACCATCCAAAAACCCACCAAAACACAACATCCCAGTCCCACGGGGTGGAAAATGGTGGATCCCATGGGATGAGTGACGCATGGGGGGCTCAACCCGCCCCCTCCTTCCCCCCTAAACCCAGGCCCAACACCCTCCTCCATCCTCCCTCTGCGGCCTCCAACACCTCCATGGGTTTTGTGTGGTGTGGGTTTTTTTTTTGGGGGGAGGGAGGGGGGGGCGGCTTCATCCTTTTCAGTCCTTTTATTCTTTCCTCCCCTTCCAAATGCCAAGGAAAGGTGTGAACGGATTTTTGGAAGGAAACGTCTAAATTGGATGAAAAACCTTTAATGCCGACAGCCGGAGCAGCTGGAAGGACAAATATAGCCGGGAAGGAGGAGGAGGAGGAGGAGGAGGAGGAGGAGGAGGAGGAGGAGGAGGGGACGGGGACACTGGGGGGGAGGTGGTGGCCGTGCCGAGAGCGACACCTGGTGACTGTCACACCCTGCCACGCGTGAACACACATGTGCCCGTGCCCCACGAACACACGTGTGTGTGCAAACACACCCACCCACGAGGTGCGACTCCTGCTCCGGGCGGAGATTCCCAGGAGATCCGGACGTCCCGCGGTGAGCCGGGCCCCGTCCTCCTCCATCAGCATTCCAGGGGCACGTGCCGGGGTTCCCGGGGGCGATGCCTGGAGCACCGGGATGCTCCGGAAGCCGCTGCCCGTGGGAACACGCGGAGCTGGACGGAGCCACCGCCGCAAACCGGGAGTGGGAGGAGAACGGGGCGGTGGTGGAGGAATGAGGGCTGTGCCGGCTCCCACCTTTCGCGGCGCTGGAGCCGGGAATGTCGGGATGGAGCAGGCGGGAATGTCGGGATGGAGCAGGCGGGAATGTCGGGAAGCCGAGCGGGAAGAGCCGAACGGCGGAGATTTACAGCGCCCGGCTTCCCCCCACCCTTCCCCGGCCATTTGGCACGGCAGCTGCTGCCGGGGAACTTCAATGCCCAAATAAATTAAACGGGATGAAACGGCCTGGGCACCCTCGGCTCGGGATGCCGCGGGAGCCGCGGCCGCGCGGGGCTTTGTCTGCGGGAAAGGTGGGATGGGAGGGAGCCCGGGATGGATCCGTGGCCCTTCTGCCGCTCCAGAGCAGCGCGGGAGCCGCGGGCAGGGGCCGGGAGGCTGGATTAGGGATCCATCCGAGTGCACGGGGCCCAGCTGCCCCGCTCCATAAATCAGGGGAGGCCGGCTGGGTGCTGGGGGGCTCTCGCTCCCGCCCCCCAACACCCCCCAACCCCCCAGCGCAGGGAAGCACCCGGCGCCGCCACCCCCCTGCCATCTGCACAGGGATATATTTTAAGACGTGTCAGCGCAGGGATGTTAAACCAGGCGAAAGGAGAGCAAGAAAGCCGGGGCTGAAACGGGGAGTGAGGCACGGGGGTGGGGGGGGGGGATGGACAGAACCCACAGCCCCCCCCTCAGCACCCCCTGCTCTCTCTGCCCTTCCATCATCCCCCTCAGCCGAGCAGGAACGAGCCGGGCACACTCAGAGCAGCCCCTGCCCATGGGGCTTCTGCCATCCCAAATTCCTGCCCAGGGCAGGAGGACTGGGGTGAAAACCCCCTGCAGGGGGGCTGGGAGCAGCACAGAGGATGAGCAGGGAGGGATTTCTGGGGAGGAAGGAGAGGGAGGGATGGGTGGATGGATGGGTGGATGGATGGATGGATGGATGGATGGATGGATGGATGGATGGATGGGTGGATGGATGGATGGATGGATGGGTGGATGGATGGCACAATCTTAACCTCAATCCTCCCCTTTCCCACTCCTCTCCCATCTTCCCCTCAGCTCCAAGTTTCCCCCTTCTTACTCCCACCTTAACCAAACCATCCCCTGCTCCAGCTCGGGCATCTCCCACAACACCCCTCCAAGTGGGATGAGACCCCGGGGCTAATGAGGGTTTGGATCTTAATTAGCAGATTGGAATTTGGGGCTATGGATGCCAAATCCCTCCACTCTCCCCAGGAGGGCAGGACCAGGGAGGGAAGAAAAGGCTTTTTTTTTTTTTTTTTTTTTCACCCAAGGAAAACACAGTTACCGAGTGACTCCAAAGGAGCAAAAAGGCAACCCAAGAAGAGATACAGTAACAGGAAATATTTAATTTTTTTTTCCAATCTCCACTTCTCCATTTTTATAAACCCAAAAGAAAAAAAAAAAAAAAGATTTTTAATATATTACAAAATATCTGTACAGAGACAAAGGTACAACCGAAAAAAAAGGCGCGCTCGGTCTCCAAAGGAAACTGGGGAGAGGTACAGTCAGAGTGTGTGACCAGAGGCTTCTCTGCTGGGAATTGCTACAGCGGGAGAGACGTCGGATTGACCCCAAAACCGGGATGGGAGGGAAGGAGGGGGGAGCTGCCACCCCCTCCACCCTTTCTGTAACCTCCTTTTGAATGCAAAAAAAAATCATCCCTCTCTGAAACTGGCAAATCCTTTTGTCTTCTTTGTGCAGAGCATTGGAAGGGAAAAAAAAAAAAGTAAAAATTAAAAATAGGGGAGAAAATAAGAGAAAAAGAGGTGGTGGGGGACAGGAGTGGCCCCACAGCCCCCCTGGGTCCCCCCAGCCTCCCCTGGCCCTGGCAGGGACTGAAAGGCTTGTGCTGGGACCAGTTAGGAAAGGCCAGTGGAGCTGGGATTGCTTGTCCTTCCTGGGGTGTTCAGGGGGTGGGGGAGAAGGGAATGGTGGAACCTCCTCCTGCAGGAGCCCAGAGGGCAAAGGCAGGGAAGAGACACCTGGAATGGCTGTCCCTGGCTGGGGGTGGGACAGGAACAGGAGCCCCCCAGCCCCTTCCCAGCCCCTGATGGAACAGGGAGCAGTGGGGAGGGGGGACAGAGCTCTGCCAGCTGGGAGAGACCACCCTGAACTGGGCCCAACCACCCCTAAACTGACACAAACACCCCAAACTGGGACCAGTGACCCCTAAACTGGGACCAGCGACCCCTAAACTGGGACCCCAAGGCCGGGATGGCACCGGCACCGAGGAGGGGGCAGAGCCTGTGGGAGGAAGGGGCTCGTTCCTGGCAGCTTTTCCTGGGAATGTGCCAATTTGGAAAGACAATAAACAGGCCTTGTCTCCCCAGGAGGGTCCAGGCACCAGGAACACGACTTTTCCTTCCAAATTGGGTGGGATTGGGAAGGGACAACAAAAGCAGCAGCAGCTCTGTGGCAGCCCAAGCTGGGAAAGGGAAAACAGAAATCAACCCTCCCTGGAGAGGTGCCCAGGGGGTTCAGTGCACTGCGTGTCTCACAGAACTTCTCTTTCTTTCCTCTCTGCACATCAGGATGAATTAACAATTAAAAAAAACCCTAAACAAAACCAAAAATAAAAAAAACCCCACAGATTGCCAGTGGGAAGTCAGCAAACTAAACACAAAATATATCCATTTATAGTGACTTTTCTCTCCCCTCGGCACAGCTGGGTAAGGCAGGGTTTTCCCCAGGTGGAGAAGCATCACCTATTCAGGTGCATTTATTTAAATTTCTCTCTCTGTATAAAAAAGAAATTAAATCCTGTTAGTAGCAAGGCCCCCCCCACACTCTGGATTTTACCCTCCCTTCCCCTTTAACACTCCAGAACTGTCGGCTCTAAAATTCAGTGTTTTCCATAGGAAAGGCCTACTCAGAAACAAAAAAAAAAAAAGCTGATAAATAGGTACCTTTGTTTTATTCATCTCTTTTTAAGTCTCATTGAAATGAACAGCGCAAGGGTCTGCGGGGAGGAGAAAATTCATCGTAAATGCTTCCTCGACAAACAACAAAAATAGAAATATGCTCGTAGAAATGATACAGGAAAAACCTCCCAGGGCTGAGATGTGACCGACCTCGGCAGGGTGGGCAGCACCAGCCTGGGATTCTGGGGGCAAATCCCACCAGGAGCTGGATTTTTGTCTCCTTTTTTTTTTTTTTCTTTTTTTTTCTTTAATTCTTTTCAGTGTTCTGGAAGTTACCAGCGACAGAAATCCCCGTTTTTCAGGGAGGTGTTCGCCTCGGCTCTTAAAAAAAAAAAAAAAAAAAATAAGGAAAAATAAGACAATTCCCGCTGTGAAGATACAGCAGGAGGGATCCAACCTCCAGAGACCCTTCCCAAAATTCAGTGTACTAAGGCTGCTGTCACAGGGGACAGGACCTGGCCCCGGAGCAGAGGGAAAACTGGAGGCCTTATGGAAAAAAACCCTGACATTGGATAAACTGAGCACAACCAGTGTCACATCCCAGGCCCCCACCGCTGGGATAACCCCTCCAGGTGCCTCTGCATCAAAATATTCCCCCTTTTTTTTTTATTAGTTCCTTTTTTTTTGTTTGTTTCTTAAGGAAATGGGGAAAATAAAAAAAAAGAAAGAATTGCTTTGGGAAGCAGCCTCCCCCCAGCCCTCCCTGACCACTGGGAAACAGCTTTTTTCCTTTTTTTTTTTTTTAGCTTCTTCCTCTCATTCCAATTTTCCCATCGATCCTCCCCTCTCCCCTGGCTCAGTTTGGGATTGTTTTTTATCACTAACCCAGCACGGGAGGGTCTGGCCCCGGCGGGATCTGCGGCACATCCCGAGGGAGGGATGCACAGGGGAGCTCTGCAGCAGCTGAAATGTGGACGAGACCTTGCTCTGGCCAAAAAAAAACCCCAAAAAACAAAAAACCAACCCAAAAAAACCCCAAAGGAAACCGAGTCCTGTGGCTGAAGGAGGAGAGGCGAGGGGGGGGAGCCGGGGAATGGTCAGTAGGGAACCCCCCGGCCGCGGCCCCCCCTCGGAGGCACTCTGCCCGGCCCTCGGAACGCCTTCCCGTAGGATGATGGTGCCTGGGTCGGGGCTCCCCAGCTCCCTGCCCTGCTGGAAGCGGCCGTTCCCGGCCCCAACTCGCCGTAACTCTGGATTTTGGCCTCGGAGGGTCCCAGCGCGTTGTTGTTGTTGCTGCTGCCGCTCCCCTCGGATTTGCCGAAGGATTGCCCGAGCGAGTGGAGGCCGACGGGGACTCTGGCGAAACGCAGGTCCTGGTCCCCTGGGAACTGCACCGAGCCCGTGCCCTGGTAGTTGCTGCTCTCCCCGAGGTGGCTCACGGAGCCCAAGAAGGTCCTGCTTTTCCCCAGGGGCTGGGCAGAAGAAGGTTCTAGAAGCGTCTGGCCCGAGTTGAGCTCCTCGGCACCGAATCCCCCCTCGGAGCCGGAGCCGTCGGCGTTGTAAGTCCTGGAGGGCTGGGGGCGGCCGTAGTCCCTCGGGGCCGGGGGCTCCTGCGTGGCGTGGCCGGGCAGCTCCGTGTCCTGCTGGGAAAGGAGCTGGAGCAGCGCAGCCGTCACGGCCGGATTCAACTCCTGGGCTGCTCCGGAGAGATCCCCTTCGGGCACGGGAGGAGGCGGCGGCGGTCCGGGGGGCTCGGGGGGTCTCTTCTCTGGAGGGACAATGCCGGGAGGACACGCTGTGGAAGGGGTGACTCCTTTTAAAACACCGTTTCAAACACACACACACACACAAAGACATTTCACAAGCAAACCAAAACCGGGATGCGCCGGGAAGAGGCGGAGAGAGGGAGAGTTCTAAGGCTCCTCGCCGGGAGATCGGGGCGATGTGTTCGTTAACACCGCCACCCCAAAGGCCCCACAAAGGTAACAGCTGTCCTAAAACACACCTTGGGCAGAGGGGGAGGGAATTCCTGCTCCCGGATAAAAAGGCAGGTGTGGAGCCACCTGCCAGCCCCGCGCTCCCCAGAGCGGGAGGGACGCGGAGCCGCCCGGCTCCGGCTCCGGAGCGAGGCCAGGAGGTGTCGGATCAGCCAGACACAAAGCCAAGCCCAACCACACAGAGCCCAGCTCCTCACTGCTCCCACAGCATCCCACGGGGAGCAGGACACCCTTTCCTGCCCCCTCCCACCAGCCCCGCTTCCCAACCTTTCCAACACAGAGTCCATCAAACAACCTCACCCCCCAAAATACTTGCACGGATCAGCCTCAGTGTGAGAAAAGCCTTTTGCTTCCTCCCCCCCCTGCCCCTTTCTCCCACCCCAAAAATCAGGATTTGCTTCCAATCAGGATTTGTTTCGAGCCCCTCCTGGCAAGAACAAAGCCCCCCCAGGTCCTGGCCCCCCCCAAGCTCTCACTGCTCTGTGAGGCAGAGGGAGCACCAAGGGGCCTGTCTGGGAGGTGGGAGAGGGGAGCAGAGCCCTGGCCCTCCCCTGAGGCAGTGCCACACCTGGGAGTGACACCACAGGTGACACCACGGAGGGGAGGACGTGGCTCCCCGAGGGACACGACCTGCTCCGCTCCCAAAAGCGGCCCTGACTCCTCTCTGGAGCAACACCTGAGCTGCCTCCTGCCCCTCACCCACAGGTGAGGGAACTACAGAGGCCACGGACACCTCATCGGAATCACATCCTCAAATCACTGGCAAAACTGGTTATTAAAAAGGTCAAACTTTATTGTGAAAACCAGTAGTCTTCCAGGACCACCCCTCCACCCGTATCCATCAGTCCACTTTGAAAACTAGATTGTATTGAAATCCAGGAGGAAAAAAAAAAAAAAAGAAAAATAAAAAGAAAAAAAAAATCCGGAAAAAAAAAAAACCAAAAACAATCTTCAGGTAAATTTGTAAAGCCAAGCTGATTTGGGGACAGCAAATCATTCCAAAAAGAGTTATCAACAGAGAACAACGGCATGGAATTCCATCTGCTCTACAGTAACCTAGTTATCTTCCAGGACTAGGGCAACAACAACAGAAAAAAAAAAAAATTTAAAAATAAAAAATAAAAAATAAAAAAGCACGATCACAACTGGCTCGTGGTGGGCGGGTGTTGAAGGCACGAGAACACAGCACGTTCAGCTACATTGCAGGAGGTGGGATCGGGCCAAAACAGGCTCCCCGGAGAGTCTGAGACAAACCCAGGAGGCGCTTCTACAACTGGGTGAGGTCGTCACAGGCTGTGGCTAATAAATTCAGAAAAATCAACAGAAACAAGAGACATGGAGACAATTTTACACTCACCTTCGGCAAGGAAATCCGAGACTTCACCGACACAAAGCACTGCTCTGAAACTCTGGCTACGAGGAGCAGCTCGGCCGTGGGAGCTGCTGGATTTCAGGGTTTCCAAACTGAACTCCAGGAAAAAACCTGGTTTTATCTCACAACTGCCACTGTCCCTCCCTTCAGCACTCACCAGCGTTTCAGTTCCTTTAAAAATCGTCTCTGAGTGTTTATTTATTGTTTTTTTTATTCTTGAGAGGGCAGCAAGGGCATGGTGAAAAATATTCGGGGCAATCAAGATGGGAAAATCCAGAAAGGTTCCTGTGCTAAAAAAACCCCCTCCCTGGATGTGCCAGCTGCTCGCTGGGGGTGGGTTGAGAAGAACTGACCCTCCAGACTTCCCTTTCATTTATGGACAAACCCCCAAACCCTTTAATTAACCTTCACTGACCCATTCACAGCAGAGCACTAAAGGATTTTAGAGAGGATATTTGCAGGTTTTGGCTGTTTGAAGTTCAGACCCCCCTGAGCAGCCCAGCACTTACCACAGGGAGGGGGACACTTTGAAACCTGAGGCCTGAGCACATCCTATCATCCTTCCCTCCTCCCAGGCTCTCATTCCTCCTGGGAAAAACGAGACCTCTCCCACTCCCACTCCCCCCTGGGACGCTTCAACTCCTCAGACAACTGCGTGGCACTGAGAGCCACCCCGTGAGAGGTTCATCCATTTACCTGAGCTCTCCTCCGGGTGCCTGGGCGGGGTTTTCCGGGGCGCCCGCTGCTCGCTGCTCTTCTCCCCGTTGCTCTCCTCCAGGGATGGGATCCCGGGCTCCTGGCTCTTCATGAGCTGACTCAGCAGAACCGCCAGCACGTTCTGCATGTCTCCCTGAGCGCTGGCTGCGTCCGGAGTCTGCTGCTCCTCCGGCACCTCCGGAGGGGGCTCCTCTATGGCTTCCTCTGGCGGCGCCGCCGGGGGCTCGTGGTGCTGCGCCGTGGCCTCGGTCAGCGCCGTGATGGACTGGTTGAGGGCCTCCAGCTGCTGCTGCATCTCGGGGTTCGAGTGCACGTTCAGGAGCTGGGCCATCTGCGGCACGCTCAGGTCGGTCTGGCTCTGCAGCAGGTTCAGGAGCACGGCCAGCTCGCTCTGGTTCAGCTGCTGGGTGATGTCCCCGAGGCCTGCGGGACACGCCGGGAGGGGAGAGGGGAGCATCACTGCTTTGGGGGGGGGTTTGGGGTCCTGGTGGTGCACAGGGAAATGGACACCCCCTCCCCACAACAATGAACAGCCCATTCCCATGGCCCACAGTAAGGAATTCTCCTTCCACACATCCCACAGCCAGGATCCACATCCCAAAGCAAGGAATCCCCCTTCCACACATCCCACAGCCAGGATCCACATCCCAAAGCAAGGAATCCCCCTTCCACACATCCCACAGCCAGGATCCACATCCCACAGCCAGGATCCACATCCCACAGCCAGGATCCACATCCCACAGCCAGGATCCACATCCCACAGCCAGGAATCCCCCTCCCACACGTCCCACAGCCAGGATCCCCATCCCACACAGCAAGGAATCCCCCTTCCACACATCCCACAGCACTGAACCTCCCCCTTCTGCCCCGTGCCCAGGCTGGGAAGGGCAGGGAGGCTCCAGGAGGAGGAGGGTTCCAGGCTGTCCTGCTGGCACTGCCACGGCACGGCAGCAGCACCCCGTGGTGCTGGGCACACACTGCACTCCCCGGAGCTGCTGCTGCCTCCCTGCCCCTCTGGCCTCCCAGCCACCACAGCAAACGGGGCTGCTGCCAAAACCTCAGCTCAGCTCAGCCAAACCTCCCTGCTCCTGGGTTTGGGAAGCCAGGGCATCCCAAGGATACCACGCTAGGGCAGTGGGTGATGATGATGGAAGGCCCAAACCCACATCAGAGCAATCACAGCAGCTCAGCCCCTCCCCAGGTCCCCACGGATCAGTCACCCCCTCCTGCACTGGGAAGCAGGTTTCCCCAGGATGGAGCAGAGCTGCAGTTTGGGATGCAGGAAGGGCGTGTTCAATGACACAGCACAAGGAATTAGGTCAAGCAGAAGGCCTGGGATCACAGGGCTCTCTGTCCTGACCTGCAAGGATCCAGGTTATCCTAAAATACATCCCTGGAGTGGCACCACCTCCCTCTGCAGCCCACTGGAGTGACAAGTGACAAGGGTGCCCCTTCACGCTGACACTGGAACTTTTTGGGAATAAGGGTGCCAGGGTTTGGTTTTAGAAGCTTAAACTGGAGCTCCTCTCGCTGGTGGGGAACGAGGAACGTGACGCTCTTTTCCCAGCTGTTTGTTAATCCAAGCACCACCTTTTGTCCATCTGCCATGTTTCACTGAACACATGGATTGTGCATTCCCTGGAGCAAGAACTGTCTTCCTCATTACTTGTCAGCACAGCATTGGACACAAAGGAAGCTTTAGCCCCCCTATCTGGGTTTTTATAAGGCTTCTACAGAACAATCAGGGCAGCTTTGTGTAACTCCGCATTCCCAGGAATCAAAATACCTCCCCTCCAACTATTTTCTAGGCACAGGGAGGTTGGTCACGGGTTGGAACAGTGCACAAGTTCTGGTCCTGCAAGTCTTGATGACCTTTTCTGCAATAAAGTGCAATAATGTACATTTCTGCATGTACCCCACACCTAATTTCATATAATTTGATCAGCAAGATCAAACTTCAGCTCCTTTGCACGCCCTGGATGTGGCTGCACCTTCCAGCCTGTGATCTGTTCCTTCCCTGGCTTAAGTGACTCAGTGACTCCTTTCATCATTCAGCCCCTTTCAGAACTAATAACACAGCTCAGAACAAACTCACACTCAGCTCATCAGTGACTTCTGAAGACCAGACAGAACCCTCTGCGCCTCCACAGCAGAGAGGGGATGGAAAAAAAAAAAAACCACAAAAAAGAAGGGAAGAAACGAGGACAGGAAGAGTCTGGAATGCCCTTTCTGCAGAAATAGAGGTGAAAGAACCAGTCTGGCTCAAAAACCAGACACAAACCTCCCACACCCAGGGAGGGGAACACACCGGGAACCTCCTCCAGAGCAAAGTGGGCACTGACCTACTGCATCTGCAGCCCCAGGCTCTGCTTTGAGCTGGGCAGGCTGGGGGGGCACAGGACTGCTGTTGTTTTTCACAGTGTCTGTGCTTGTAACAGAGGTAGTTTCTTTCCGAGAAACTTTTGACACCGGAGGCTCCTCCACGGCCATCCCGCTCTGCCGCTGCCGCCGGCGCTTCTTGCTCCACAGCTCGTGGCAATCCTGCCAGTGGGGGAGGCTGGAAGGGAACATTGGCCAGTGAGAAACACGGCTGGGAAACCAGGGGGGTTCCCAGAACACACAGGGAAATTGTTAGAGCCCTGAGAGAAGCACAGGTGAGGTCCAGAGAAACTGCGGCTGCCTCGGCCCTGGGAGCGTCCAAGGGTGGGTTGGACCTGGCCTGGACACCTCAACTCCTGTCCTGGGAAGGGTTCAAGGTCAGGGTGGACAGGGTTAGATCTGGGCTAGTGGGAGGTGGCCCTGCCCATGGCAGGAGGGTTGGAACTGCATGGACTTTAAGCTCCCTCCCACCCCAAACCATTCCATGACTCTGTGTTCCCCTGACTGCAGCCAAACCCAGACGGGGCAAGTCCTAGAAACAGGAAAGGCAGCCTAATTACAGGGAATTAATTTAATTTGCACTGGGATCTCATCCCTGAGCGGCCTGGGATCTCACACAAACCCCACTGAGGGAAAGTGCACCAAGCTCTGAGGGTCTGGGGGCTTTAAAAAAGGCAGCTCTGAGGGAAACAGGAATTCTGTGGCTGGACTTGCACAGAAACCAGCCAGAGTTTTATCATCTGCTTGACTGGAGTGGGAGGAAATTGCTGCAGCGTGACACTGCTCAACTCTTCCACTCAATTAACACACAGCCTTAACGAGGCCTGACCGGTTCTCCACGGCACAGAGACAGGGATGTGCTACATCCCCCTCTTGCACAACTTCCAGAGTTTTGGAGCATCTTACAAGCAATAAAGTGGGCTTTGTAAAACCAGGCTGTTATCAGTCAGAAATCCAACAGCACGGGAAGAGCGATTTGCTCAACCACAAAACAAAATGCCGGGGCAGAGTAGAGAAAAGAGCCCAGAAATCATAATTTTGACTGGAAGAAAACCCCCTTGTCTCCTCCACGGCTGTGGCAGGTGGGACTTACTCAGGAGGTGCCATCTTGCTGAGGTCAACGTCCTTCAGGAAGTCACTGTGCAGGGCCTGCTCTGCTGTGCAGCGTTTGCCAGGGTCCAGAGTCAGCATGTGGTCCAGCAGGTCCAGAGCAGATGAGGGAATGCTGGGGAGGGAGTGGGAAACACGCAGGAGTCAAGGGGGAACACGTGGAGCGGCCCCTTCCAGAGAGATCCCTCAGGCCCGAGAGGAATCCACACAGCCAAGGTTTGTTACTCGTGATGCAGCAGCTGGAGCTGTGCCAGGGGAGGGTCAGGGTGGGTATCAGGGAAAGGTTCTTCCCCCAGAGGGTGGTTGGGCACTGAACAGGCTCCCCAGGGCAGTGGGCACGGCCCCAAGGCTGCCAGAGCTCTGAGGGACAGGGGGAGATTGTTGGGGTGTCCTGGGCAGGGCCAGGGGTTGGACTTGATCCTTGGGGGTCCCTCCCCACCCAGGAGATTCCACAGCGTTTTCACTTTAATTTTTGCCATTTATGAAGAGCAACTGTGCTACCAATCCCACAGGGCTACCCCACAGTCACACTGTCCCCCAGAGAGCATTTCCCCAATGTCAGACCATGAGGGTGCCCCACTGTCCCACTCCCAAAGGAAATCCCTCCAAAGACACCTGAGCCACATCAGGCGCTGAGGGAGGGGACAGTGACCCCATCCCAGCCTTCCCTAGGGTGGGGGAAGCTCCACAAACCACATCCAGAGGAGAAGAGGGGAGTCAGAGAGTCCATGACCACCCCCAGGACACTCACAAGGAGAACTCCTCGCGCAGGCGCCGCCGGTATTGCTTCTTGGGCTTCATAGTGTTGAAGTAGGGCAGCTTGATCACATCTGGCCACACAGCTGGGCAGGGGCTCCCACAGAGCCGGCTGGCGAGCAGGACAGCAGGGTCAGCCAGGTGGGACACAGGGGAGGAGACCCCAACCCCTTCCTAAGCAACAATAACCTCCTTCCTGCAGCAACAAGCACGGGCTGGGCACAGCTCGGTGAGGTGTTAAGAAAGGAGGTAGCAGGAAGAGGGAAATGCTGAGCTTGAGCTTATAAACCACCCAACACGGTGAATTTGTATTTTTTCTTACTCTAAGTTTTAACATTTTAAAATTTCTTACTTTATATTTTAAGAATTTACTAACTTTTATTATCTTTACTATAAGGGTGGGGAGGCACAGGGTGCCCAGAGAAGCTGTGGCTGTCCCAGCCCTGGAAGTGTCTAAAGCCAGGCTGGACAGGGCTTGGAGCAACCTGGGATAGTGGAAGGTGTCCCTTCCCATGGCAGGGGGTGGGACTGGATGAGATTTAAGGCCCCTCCCAACACGAACCAGTCTGTGATTCTAATTCGTGATTTTTGTACTCAGCTCACAGCGAGGTTCACTGAGGGCACACAAATGAAAAGCCCCACACCCGAGGGGGGTATGGACACCTGACTACTCCCACTTGGCAGTTCCAGCCACTTCTGGCCCCGTTTTGCAGGCAGGGGGAGAGGAGAAGGGCTCCTCTAACACACAGCCTGCGTGCAGGAGCAGCTCCTGCAGTGCCTCCTCTCATAGACATGCATGTGCAACGCTTTACCTGATTAATTCAAGCTGAGCCAGTTCCAGATTGGCTTGAAAAATAGGCTTCTTTGTAAACAGTTCCCCGAGGATACAGCTGGGAAGAGGAAAAGCAAGAGGTCACGACAGCAAACCCTTGGGAGGGGCGTTTGAACAGCGCAGGATTTCTGCTTTGCCCGAGGAGGGTGATTTGCATCAGGGCTTGTAGTTGAGCACTGACAGAGTGACCTGTGTGTACAGAACCCCCCTGTCCTGGGCTCCTGGGGAATCACCTCCCCTGCAAGTGGCTGCTTAATGCAGGAAGCCCTTGACGTGTTAACTCTTTGCAGGGAGAGGGGGATGTGTGTGTGTGTGACGAGGGGAAGAGGCAGGGAGGGACCTCCTCTCCTCCAAATTCGGCTTCCAAACCTCACTGTGCTGCCCCAAACCATCCTCAGCTGCCCCAGCCTGGGTGCCCTTGGATGTGTGGACACTGGCACAGCTGGGAAAGAGGAGGAGGAAGAGGAGGGAGGGCACAGCTCTGACTCCTTCAGGCCCCAACATCCCTCAAGCCACCAGGAATCAGTGCCAAAAACAGCTGAGGGGGACACAGGGCTCTGCCTGCTGGAACAGGGGACAACCCCCCTCGTGGCCCAGGACACTGAGCAGCAACTGGATCTCACAGCCAGAATTCCCAGCAGGAATCAGGATTAATTGCTGGCTTTCACATCCCTCTGTTTGTGTTCCAAGCTGTGCTGAAGTTCAGCTGAAGCGTTCACATTTTGGGCAGTCCAGCCTCACTCATGTATAATTTAAATATAATATTTTAAATACAAACATATACTATTATTAATATTAGTCTGCAGTATAATTGCTTATATTAATAATAAGTAAATTTAAATCTAGTTGAAGTATTTCATATATGATTACAAAATTATTTAGGCTTAAAAAAAAAATAATAATAATAAAAAAAAATTAAAATCAGCACCCTGTGCACGGCTGGGACAGATCCAGCTGCAGGAATGAGCCCAGATTCCCTGGGAAATGCTCAGGAGGTGACTCACCCACAGCTCCACACGTCGATGGCAGGGGTGTAACGCTCCTCCCCCAGCAGCAGCTCCGGGGGTCGGTACCACAAGGTGATCACTTTGTTGGTGTAGGGCCGGCTGGAAGGCAAAACACAAGCAGAGAACTGATGGCAGGAGCCACAAAACCCTTCCAAACTGTTGGTTTTCACTGCCCAGCTGCAGAGTTCCATGGGTACCAGCAGCAGCAGGGGTATTTTAGTGTCCCCACTTCCAGAGCACCTGCCTGAGTTAAAGGAGGTACCACGGGTTTTAAAAGTCTCTGTGATTGAGTTGTAGGAACCCAAGGCTGAATTCCTGCCCCTCAGGAGGCTGAGTGTGCTGCCATCACTGAATAGTGACTGATCTGGGAGCCAAACAATCTCCAAGACAAACAGTAAAAGTTGGTCTGGCTCCTCAGCATCTGGGTTTGTAAGGAAAAATTATCAGTGCCAGCCAGGAGTGAGTCTGTCCAACAGCTGGAGCTGGATTATTCACTGGAAATCATCTCTGAGGATTTCCAAGCACAGGGATCCCGTGGATGTCCAGAAGGAAGGAGCCCACCCTGCTGTGTAAGCCCTGTCCCCTCCTCACCTCTCCTCCGAGCTGTAGAGTCGGGCGAGTCCAAAGTCTGCAAGTTTGATTTGCCCACTGGAAGAGAAAAAAAACCAAAAAAACAAGCCCTGCTTTGAATCCCAGCTGGACTCGAGCAGTTAAACCACAGAACCCACTGAGCTGGAAGGGACCCATCAGGATCAGATGCTCTACTCCTGTCCAAGGGGAAGGAATCACCCCCCTATGGAGCAGAAAGGCCTCCCAAAGCCACGTGTGCAGGAATCACTGCTGGATATGCCAAGTCTTAAGTTTTCCAGATTGGATTTAATGCTTCCAAGAAGTTAAAAATTCAAAAAAAACCAAAAAAACCCAACCCAGCAATAATTCAGCATCATCTGCACCACAAACCCTTCCCACCAGGCCAATGTCCCAGAGGAATTCTGCAGGTGGATATCCAGCCATGGGGTTGGAACTATGGATTATTCCCACCCCTCCTGCCCCCGAGCATGGCCAAGGTGAGGACCAAGTGTCCTCTTTAGGGAAGGGCTTGCAGAGAGGTGGATCCACTCCCAGGTTACCTGTTGTTCAACAGGATGTTGGAGCACTTAATGTCTCGGTGAAGGAAGTTCTTTTTGTGACAATAGTCCAGACCCTCCATTAACTGTTTCATGAAAGACTTGATATGGTCCTCTGAGAAATGTACCAAGCCAGATTCTAGCAGCCCCATTAGGTCATGGTCCATGTACTCAAACACAAGGTAAAAGGCACCTGGGATAAGAAACACAGAAATGACTGAAGAGCAGAGACACAAAAAAGGAGGAATGGAAGTGGATTCAGTCGTTTAAAGTCTTTTCTGTGCACTGTTCTCTTTCTTTAACAGTCTTGGGGTGTTTAGGGCTTGAAGGTCCTACATGATTTTTTTTTTCCCCCTTAAGGTGTTCAAAAACAACACTAAAACAACTAAGTAGCCTCTCTAAGCTGACATCTGAAATTAAATATGCCCCTCAAATAAATTCCTCTGAGATCCTGGCCACGTTTACCCACCTGCTTTGTTTTTTTCCCTTCAAGAGAGTTTGCTGAGGAGATCACTGCTATGCATGGTTTGAACTCATGTTTGTGTTGCTCCCTTCTCTCCCAATGGAAGAGAAGGTCCCAAACAAGAGCCAGTGGGATGCCAAAACACTCTCCTTCCAAAGTGAGGGAGGACACAAGACTTTCCACACTATTAAGAAGTTTTTTGCCTCTAATAAGTGTCAGAAGTGACCCTGTAAAGGCCTTTTTTTTTTTTTGTTAAAGCCTGTTCATCTGTAACTCTGCATCCTTCTAGTGCAACACACATGTGGAGAAACCACCCCCTGGAGCAAAGCAGTACCTTTGTCCTTCTTGAAATCCAGTGCATCTTGTTTGTCCGTGACGATCTCCTTCATGTTGACGACGCTGCGGTGGATGAGCTGCCGCAGGATTTTGATCTCCCGGATGGCCGTGATGGGAAATCCCTCCTTCTCGTTGTCCAGGCGCACCTTCTTCAGGGCCACCAGCTCACCTGGCCACAGCACACACACCTGGGTCACGCCCTGCCCTCCTCCCCAGCCCTCCCTGGGGCTGCAGGGAAGCTGGAAGGAGCCACGAGCATGAACACCCACCAAGGGCGGCAGAGGCAGCTTTAGTTACCCCCCTAAATTCAGTTAAATTGCTCTCTGTCAGCTTGGACTGATGACACTTGTGCTCCTCCTAAGCTGCTCCAGCAGGAAGTCACACAAGGGAACACAAATCTACCCTGGAATTTCCCAATATTTTCTGCTGCAATCAAGTCTGACACAGTCCCACCTAAAAAGCAGGGGTTCAATCAGCACCTGTGGCTGCCACAACCACCTGAGCAGGGGTCAAACTGCACACCCAGAGCACGGGATCTCACAGGCAGAGTGGGCAGCTGGGCACTAACTCGGGATTGCAGAGCTCCTGGAAGTGCCCTGTGGAAGTGCCTATTCCAGGAGCCATTTCTAGTTCTACAGGTGTTTGTCCCAAATCAGCCACCCCCACAGCAACACGGAATTCCCCGGGGTGGAATTCACCTGGAGCCACTCTGTGTCCACCCTCACCTGTGTCCACCCTCACCTGTGTCCTTGTCCTTGGCTTTGTAGACCTGCCCGTAGGTGCCCTCTCCGATAATCCCGATGATGTCAAACTTGTCCACACAGCGCTTGCCCCAGTCGCTCTCCGTCTGCCTCCTCTCCCCGTACCGAGGACAACAGATTCTGGGAGAGGGAACAGGCCTGTGAGACACCACCCCAGTGACACCCCGGTGTCACCTGCTGGACTGCCAAACCCACCCCTAAAAGCCACAGAGGCAGAGCTCAGCAACGATGGCTTCGCGCTCCCAAGAATTTTGGTGTTTGGGGCAGTTCAGTGAATTTTGCTGTATAATCCCAAACTACTCCAGGTTCAGGCACTGCTGGGCAGGAATATTATCCTGGAGAACATTACTGTGCTACAGCAGGACCAAAAGCAATGTTTGGGCATTTGATTTTTATTTATAATGCTCTGTACAGAACACTAGGAGAGTTTGCTGCCTCAACAACTGCTTGAATTCTGTTATTGGGAAGTTCTCTATGCCTGGAACATGGAATTGTGGAATGGTTTGGGTTGGAAAGGATTTTAAGAAGCCCATCCAGTGCCACCCCCTGCTATAGGCAGGGACACCTTCCACTAGTCCAGGTTGCTCCAAGCCCTGTCCAACCTGGCCTTGGACATTCCAGGGCTGGAGAATCCCATGGCTGCTCTGGGCAACCTGTGCCAGGGCAGTTCCATCACCAACACCTCCATCGTGAAATGCAGCAAGAAAACATGGACATAACATGGAAAACATGGAATAACCAACTTCTAAAGCACCATGAGCTTTAGACAGGAGTGCTCATGAGGTTTCCTGGGGCTGTGGGCACGGCTCAATCAGAGATGAAAGAGCTCTTGGGGTAGATGTGGCATGAGATTGAACACTCCAGCAACTTCTGCCATTAATTCTCAAATAAACGAGGGTCCAAATGCAACACAACCCACAGGAAATGGTGTTTAGATCAGAAAACACAGAAATAGGAACTTGTCACCCCCCCATTTGGCTTCCCTCAGTAAAGAGCTCTCACACCAGCAAAAAAAAGAAAACAATTAGCAACAAAGGCAGGCTTACTTTGGTCTCTTTTTGAAGGGTTGCTGAGGTGGTGTGGCTGCCTTTGGTTCCGGGGAGTCGGGAGGAGAGGGGTCCCCCCCGGGGAGCTCCGGGGGGAGCGGGAGGTCCGTGAGGAGGTGGCGTGGTCTCTGCTCTCTGTCCTTCTTCACAGGCTTCGGAGGGAGGATCTCCTTTGGACTAAACTCCGGAAAGTTAAATCAACACACAAGTCAGACTCAACAGCCGGGAAAGAGCTGCTGCAGGACGGCAGCTCTGCTCTGACAACCAGAAGTGTCAGAATTAGCAGAGCCAATAAAACAGCCTTAAAATTTACAGAGAAAAGTGGTGAGAGTTAGATCAACACACAGGTCTGCACTGGGACTCGCTCCACCTGCACAAATCAGTAGTCATTTGGAGCTTCCTGTGAGGCAGCTCAGAGCATCAGTCAGAACCCACTTTCTGACCTTCACTTCCCCGTTTTACTTCACTTGCCATCACCAAATTAAATGCATGACTCGGTAAGGACCAGACAGAAATGCAGACCCAGAGCTAAACCTCTCTCCAGAAGCACTTTTTAACTTCACAGCAAGGACTGAAATGTGGCTTGAACTCCTGAAAGCTGCTAAGAAACCAAAAGTTGATTTTTTTTTTTAAAAAATCCAGTTCCCAGTGGCATCAGAAGGTTTGGTTTAGACTGGCAAGAGTCTCTCGTGTCCCCAGGAAGGAGCATTCCTGGGTTTGACCAGCCAGGAACTCTCCATGCAAATCTCTGCTTCATCACAAAAAGATGAAAAGATCCAAACAACCAGCTAAGTTTTTAGGGCAGGAGCAGGTTTGGTGTTTGTCAGCACCATCAGCTCTGACACTTCAGCACAGATGAACTGATGGAAGTAGGTCATTTTCCCAATTATTTTATTAGACTCTGCCTAATCTGCATGACAAGCTCTTGTGAAACCGAGTTCAGGGAGGAGGAAGACAAGAAACACCTGAAGTGGGCGAGCTGGACAGGCTGAAACTCTCCCCCCACTGACTGCAAATTCCTGAGGAGCACAAAAACAGTATTTAAATACCTGCTGTATAGAAAACCATGGAATTGTTTAACTGGAAAAGCCCTCTAAGATCGAGTCCAAGCATTAACACTGTCACATTCACCACCAAACCACATCTCAAAGGCTCAGCCTTTTTCCAACACCCCTCAACAGCCACTTTTTTGCAAGACCTTGGATGGTGGAAGTGTGTCTGTAGGGTCTGTCTGGCCTTTCAGGAGGCCCCTTCTCCCAAAAAATCCCCATTTTCTTGCCATTATCCGTGCTCAGCTCCCTAATTGTACCTCCAGAGCAGGACACCAAACCCACACAGTTTGCACCACTTCCTCCTCAACAGCTTTTCCTGCTCTCCTGGTGAATCACCTGGACTGCTGAGAGCTCTAAAAGCACTGCAGGAGGTGCTAAGTCTGCAGAGTCTCTAATTGAACGAGGTGTGTTTTCTCCTTGGACACTTCCAAGCCCTTTTCCAACCCTGTGCTCGGGGCTGGAACGTTCCCCAGGCTCAGCAAGGACAGCAAAAGTCCAGCTCAGGAAGTTTTGCCCACAAACACAAAGGCAGTTGGTCAAGGGGGAGGTTCTGCACAGTCAGGGCCGTAGGGAACTGCCACCAGAATCAGCAAAATGAGTGGGATTTCCCACCCTTTTATTGGGAAAAAGTCACATAAAGCCACTCCCTGAGCTTTGCTCCATCCCCCTCATCACCCCCAGCTCGGGGTCAGGGATAAAACAAAACTCAGCCGCACCTGGGAGGGGTAAAAAAAGAGCTCTGGGTGTAAGTGGCTAAAAAAAAAAATCCATTAGAGATCTGCAGGACAACTTCTGGGTTTGGAAATGAGGGAACTCCCAGCAGGATTTGCTCTGACTGGCATTTGGGTGAGGAAAACCTGTTCAGAGCTCCTGCTCATCACAGAGACATTTGAACTCAGTATTATTTGCTGAACAACAGCTCAGGGAGGGCAACAACCACACTTTTAGGTCAGGGAACATTTCCCTGATTGGCATCAATACCAGGATAACCCATGAAAATCATATTCCATAATCAGCAAATGTAACACGAGGAGTTCACTTCACCACAGGGTGATTGTAGCGAGTCAGGAGCTGACTGCCCAAAACCCAGCACACCTTTAGTGGTTGGGAAGACACAGCAGCTTTCAGGGAACTACAGGCTGAGCAAGTCCAGTAGGAAAAAAGAATAAATATATATCACTTGAGTTAACAGCACTACAGCTACACCGACAGCTGGAAGGGAGAGAAAGGAAATATAAATATCTGGGTTTCTTCTTTTCCATCTTCATTTTGGTTATTCTGCTTTTTTCCCCTCTTCTCCCTCACCAAAAAAATAAAAGCCCCATAATGAGGTTTTTCAGATGAGTCCATCACAGAAGCCACAGCCACCCCCAGCCCAGCCAGAGCCCCAGTTACAGGACAGAGCCAAGCCTGCATGTTTTGATCAGGAATTACAGGAAATCAAGTTGGAGTAGGTGCAGTTTCACTCATTTTTAAACAACACCTACTTCTCAAGGAGTAAAGGATTGCATTGATGACTCAATAATTAGGACAATACTTAAGTTCAACCAGTGCTGGTTTTACCCCTGGGCATGGCCTGCAGGGTTGGTGAACTGGGAACAGACAAAGCTCTGGATTGGAAGTGTTAAGCTCTTCCCTGCTCCTTAATTACAAGTTTTGGAGGAATCAAACAAAAAAAACCCCAGCAATTTTAAAAAGCAAAGTCTGTGCAAACAGCTGCAACATCCCAGATCCGTGTTCCATTCCTGCAATAAATACAAACAAAGAGAGAAACCTTGACAAAGCAGCAGCCAAACTCCTGTTTCCCACAGGGAGGAAGAGGTAACTACCTGCATGGGATCATCAAACTCTCCACACAAACCTGCCGGAGCAGCCTTGGGATAACACATTTACACCAGTGACACCTGCACCCTTGCAGGGTGAGCTCCCAACTGTCCAACTCCCCCAAAAACCCCTCGTTATTTCAAGGCAAAGGGGAGACGCTCTGGCGTGACCTTACCTATCCAAATCATCTTCCCCAACTAAAATAGGGGGCAGCGGAAGCGGAGGCAAGGTGGAAGTTTTCAGGTGTGGGATAGCAGCCGTCACAGACACTTGGGTTTTTGTAGCCACCTGCACAGAGGACTGGGAGTTCACCTGAGAGGATAAAGTAGACGTCCTTGGGTGGGAGGAGGATGGCAAAGACGTTGGGGCTGGAGGAGGGGCCTGCACAGGAGTCACTTGGGCTGGAGGCAAAGGCGGCACGGCGGGAGACGGAGGCAAAGGCGGCAGCGGCGGAGTGGGGGGCGGAGGGGTGGTGGTGGGCAGGGGCGGAGGGGGGGACTTGATGGAGGGCAGGGGGGGTGGTGGGATCTCCTTCTCCGCTGTGTCTGTCTCCTTTGGAGATACCAGGTCCTCCAGCGCCGCTCCGGCCTTGGAGTCCTTTGTTCCCGAGGGTTTGGAGTCCCGAGCAGGGAGGGGATGTTTGCGCTCCGCGTTCTCCTCCGGCCGGGCCCTGGCGGGCTCGGCGGGGCCCTTGGGCTCGGCGTTGCTGTGCAGTAAATTCACCGACTCGGCCTCTGGCGGAGCTTTCTCCAACTTAGCAGTTTTGGTGGCCTTTTTAGACTCCGATCCAGCCTCCTTCAGCTCGGCCAAGCTGTTCTCCTTCCTGGCCAGGAACACCGGCGAGCCCTTCGCCTCCTTGCCGTCCACCTTGGCCGCAGCCGCCGCCGCGGCCGCTCGCTCCTTCTTCTTCCTGCTGAGCTCCGCTCCCAGGCTGGAGTTCAGCGGGAGCCTGGTGGGGGAGATGCTGGAATGGCGGCTGCGGGACCCAGACCTCTGCTTTTTGCTGTGAGATGAGTGCCTCGAGTAGCCAGGGCTGCGGCTCCGGGACTTCACGGATTTCCTGGAGGGGGGAGAGAGAGAGACACAAAACGAAGCTTCTGTCAAACTCTGAGCTACTCACTGACCGCTGAACCCAGGGCTGGGCAGGTCAGAGGGTCCTCAAAGCACGTCAGGAGAGGCTAAAGCTGCTGCAAGGGGTTTATTGAGTCAGTGAGGAGCAGTTTCACAGCCTTCCTGGGTCAGGACCGCCCTCACCATCACACCGCTAACACAGAAACGAAGGACCAAGGCTGGACAACCCCCAAGGAAAAGAGGAGGAGCTGGCAGTTTAGGAATCTTTCACAGGGAGTAGGTACAACTTTAAAGGAAACAATGGATAAAACAAGAGCAAATCTGCCTCAGGAAATCACACACTTTGAGTTCATTTTCCCCCTCTGCCCCGGTTCTTTTGCTGCTGTCAGAACTCGGGTTTGCACAGTGTGATTTGGGAGAAAGGAAAAAAAATATAGAAATTTTTCTGAGGTCTTGGTCTTACTGTACAATAAATGGGTTCTAAGTCAGGTATTGCTGCAGAAATAATCGCTGAAAGCTTGTTCTGTGAGCAAAGCAAGGCAGGGAACACCTCACACCATCAGGGGGAACCTGCTCAGGAGAGAGAGCAGCCACCACCAGCTCGGGGCAGACTGAGAGGGAAACCAGACAAAAAAACCAAAATGCAAGTGGAAACTGGAACTTCCAGAGTCCACATCAAAATTCCTGATGAGCCAGAAGCGCTTCCTCCGCTCCAGCAGGACCCAGCTGAGACAGCGGGTTTGATGAGACAGGAAAACCAAACACTGTGAGAGCAGACCCTCCAAAGGCTGCAGTAGACACAACACTCCAGGATTACTCAGGGCATGTTTGGAAAACATGGAATTCTCCCAGAACACAGTCCCACAGCAGCTACAAAACACACACCTCATCCCAAACAGGTCCAAACCTGGGTGGCTGCACCATCAACAGCGAGGTCTGAACTCTTTGTGGGGCCACACAAGCTCCTGGTTCATCACCACCTGAGAGAGGCCCCACATCCCAAAGCATTCCTGCTTTCCCGGCTCCACCAACGCCCCCAGGAACACACCACTCCAACAAAACCTCATCTCCCATCACTGGACCATCAGCAGCCCCAAAAAGCACCAATACCCAACACCCACAGCACCTGCTGAGGGGCCTTTTATCACTGGGTGTCTCCAAACAGATCCAACGGGGGCACACAAGGTGCACAGGCAGGTTTTGCTTCTGGAAGAGAACCCTTTCCATCCTCTGGAATGGGGGTTTTTTTTTTGGGTGGATTTTTGCCTGCAGCCACTTGTCAGCACTTTTAGCCCTTTCACCCTTTAATGTGTGTTAAAGAAGACTCCACACCTTATTTGCTTTGCCAAAGATTATCCAGGATGGATAAGGGGCAATTCAGTGTCACGTGCAGATCCTGTGGATAAAAACGCCCTGGGATTAAAAACCACCTTGTTGTCCCCTCTGGAACTGGAAACTAGAGAGGGAAGATACCAACCATGAGGACTGGGAGCTAACATAGAGCTGGGGGTGGTGCCTCACCTAAAAAAAAAAAAAAACCCAAATAAAAAGCATTATGAGGTTCATTTAACTCCCACAAGCAGAAGATTGGAATGGCCTTTGGAGGAGGGAATGCTGGAACCTTCCAGACTCCCCGTGCTGAGCCTGGCCATGGTTAATGGGTGTTACAGGTGGCAAAGCCCACTGTTTCTTATTTTTTGGATGCCCAAGGACCTTCCACCATGGTAAAGACCCACATGACACGGCCACTGCTACGCTGAGCAGGCAGCACATCCCACCTCCAGCGGGCTGCAGGACTCTGGAATTCCATCTCCCTGTTTTAGCTGCAGTGACAACAGTCTCTACCCAGAATGGCAAAAAGCACATCTGTTATTTTTTCCCTGCTGACCAAATCCTCCTCGTTTCCTGCTCCATGGGAAGAGAGTTGTTTTCCCCCCCTCTGGATTTTCTCCAATCAGCACATGGATTCAGTTCCCTAACGCCGTGTTTTGGACACGGAGATGAAAGGAAATGCAGAATGCACTAAAACCCCCCCCCCCCTCGTATTGTCAGTCAGTGGAAATAACTGAGTGTCCCAGAAAAGCCTGAAGATAAGCCACAGTCAGGTGTTCAGGGCCCCAGTGTGCCACTTAAAGAGGTTTTTCTCTCCCAAAAATATTCCTGCCCCTCCACAGGAACCAAGAGGAGGCAGTGCCCCAGGTCAGCTGCCTCAGCACAAGGGGAGGGTGAACACTGAATAACCTCTGCAACCTTGTTTTGGTTTGGGGTCCAATGTTGTCCTTAAAAAGGGGGTCTGGCAGTTCAGGGAAGCAGCACAAAACTCCTCCCTTCAGTCAGGAAAATGTAACTGGATTTGAAACCTCAGAAGCAACCAACCATTTACATGGAGTGAGCTCCAGGTTCTCCTGGGAAGTGGAGAAGGGCCTGGGGGGGGGGAAATACAGCTCTTGGGATCCCACTGCAGTTCCCAAGGGTTTCCCCCTGCTTAGGGCTGAACCGACATTTCTCAAGTGCCACAACACACAACTACATCAATTTACAGACAAATCCTCCCACTGTATCCTTCCTCTTCCCAAATATTAGTAAATAAGGCATCAGAGCAGCCAAAAGGATGGAGGGGAAGGAGGGGAAAACCCTCCAGGCCTATCCCTGAGGGCCTCCCAGGTGCACCCGGGGAAAACAGGGCAGAGGAGCAGCAGCCTGGAATAAAGAGGTTTTACACAAGAGCTTTCCAGGGGGGTAAAACCACCCCAGGCCTTCCAGCAAGGACAAAAGGCAAGTCCACCATGGAAGGCAAGCGCTCCTGAAGGGAAGTTTTAGCGACAGAGACCGAATTCCTCACTCTCTTTGGGAAGTGCTGATCTGGAGGACTCTGCAAGGCTGAGCATTCCTAAGGCCACCGCATTCCAGGTCACATCTGAATTGCCATGGAGCTCCAGGCAAAGCTCCACAGCATCCATGGTGACAACTGGAAGCTCGCTGAACACGGGCCAAAGCTAAGGGGGGGGGAAAAAAAGAAAAAAAAAAAAAAAAGGATCAATGTTGGCCATGTAAGAGGATGATTAACGAGCATCTGAAATAAATCACAAGGAACTACCTTGAAGGGATCGTTTCCTTCTGGAGTAAAGTTCTGGAGTAAAGGAAAGAGGAGAGAAAGTGATGAGTTAAACCAAAATCCAGCTGGTTGCTCCTCGCCCTTCCAGATTCCAGAAGGGAAGGAAGAAACTGGGAAAGTTTAGGCTGAGAGATGGAGTTTGCACGTGGCCTCCTATGATCCGAGGGGAAAGGCAAGACAAGTCAGTGCAGAAAGAACGAAATCCACCCAAAATGAGCCCTCCTGGGAAGTGGAATCAGTTCCCACATGGAATAAGCAGGTAAAGGCTTCCAGAAAGAGTTGAGACAGCTCCCCCCAGGCTGAGCTTCCCACCAGGTAAAGCGCCTTAGATCCCGCTCTGGAGCCCGGGGGCCACTCCAGAGGTGGGTGTAACTTAATCCCAGAGCTCATCCAGCCTCTCCCTGCCCGGAGCCAACATGGACGCTGCCTCCTGCCACACTCCCAGGGAACTGGAACTCACCATTCCAAGGGAACTGCCACCACCTCAACCAGAGCAGCTCCACACGCACCACTCCATGGCCAAACTCAGCACCAGTGGGGAGGAAGAGGGTGCATGGAATCATGGAATGGGTTGGGTTGGAGGGGAACTTGGAAACCATCCATTCCCACCCATCCCCTACCATGGGCAGGGACACCTTCCACTGTCCAAGGTTGCTCCAACCTGGCCTTGGACTCTTCCAGGGATCCAGGGGCAGCCACAGCTTCTCTGGGCAACCTGTGCCAGGGCCTCCCCAACCTCCCAAGGAGGAATTCCTTCCCTACATCCAACCTAAACCTCCTCTCTTTCAATGGGAATCCACTCCCCCTTGTCCTGCCACTCCATGCCCTTGGAAACAATCTTTCCCCACCTTTCCTGGAACTTCCCTTCACTGAACTTCTCAAGACTCAAAACCTGAGCTTTCCAACCGCCGGGCTTCAGAATTTTTTTTTTTCCTAACATCCCACCTAAACCCCCGCTCTTCCCACACAAACCCATTTCCCGCATCACAGGCATCCCCATCCCAACCCTCTCCCCGGGGGTGGGAGAATCGCACGCACCTGGCGATGGGGCTCCTGCTGACGGAGCGCTTGGAGGCGAAGGGGCTGCTGGAGCGGCGGCGCCCGTAGGGGCTGGGGGACCTCCCGCCGTACGAGCCGCTGCCCCTCTCGTAGCTGGACGAGCGGCGGCGGCCGTAGGGGCTGAGGGAGCGCTGCCGCCGGCTGTAGGGGCTGGGCGAGCGGGCGTTGCACTGGTAGCCCACGGGCTCCTTGTAGGGCGGGCTGAGCGACTGGCGGCGAGAGGAACTCCCGGGGCTTTTCCTGTAGGGCTCGTAGGTGCTGGAAGTGTGCGAGCGCGGCGGGCTCAGCTCGTACTCCTGCACGTAGGAGGCTCCCGAGGGGCTGTCGTCCAGCTTGGGGCTGTCCGACCACTTCCTGTGGGGGCTCCGCGACTTGCGCTTGGGGCTCTCGAGGGTTTTGTAGCTCTTGGGGGCGTCCCTTTTGCGGTGGCTCTTGCCGCGCTCCTTGTGGCTGGACTTGAGCTCCCGCTCCTTCCTGGACTTCTCCTTGTGCGCCTTGGCCGAGCGCGATTCCTTGTTGCTGCCCTTGGAGGAGGGAGCCTTGGGGTGCTCGTCGCTCTCCGGGAGCCTCTTGGAGGATCCCGAGACCCTCTCCTTGGCGGACCTGCCGGAGGCCTCCAGGCCCTTCTCCAGCTTCCTGTCCTTCTCCGCCTGCTTGCTGCTCTTCATCAGCTCCCGCAGCCGCTTGTGCTGGTGGTGCCGGTGCTTCTGCGCCCTCTCGCCGCGCTCCCTCCTGTCCTCGCTGTCCCTCCTGTCCGGCCGCAGGGCCACGTCGTCCGAGAAGGTGTCCGAGTCGGAGCTGATGTCATCGTACTCCACCAGCGGCTTGATCACGGCTCCCAGGGGCGCCGCCGCCTCCTGGGCCGCCAGCGGGGACTCCTTGGAGTGCCGGGATTTGTGCCTCTTGTGCCGGGAGCCCGCGCGGTGCCTGTCCCTGCTGTTGGAGCCGCCCGCCTGCGAGGCCCCGCCGCCGCCGTCCTTCTTGCCCCCATGTCTCTCCGGGTTGGGCATTCCTTCCTTGCCCCGCCGCGCTCGGGAACGGCCGAGAGGGGGGAACTCCTGGGAACCCCCCCCGGGGCTTCAAACTCCCTCGAACTCCCTCCGCGCCCGCCCCGGGGCCTCGGCCCTCCCTCCTACATGGGGAGCGGGCCGCGAGGCCCCGGCGGAGGCGGGAGGGACGGGGAGGGAGGGGGAAACCCGGGAGGGGAAGGGAGGCCCCGGGAAGGGGCGGGGGAAGGGCCACGGCCTCACCGCCTCATCCGCGGGGGGCCCAGGCCCGGCGGGCGGGGAGGCGGTGCCGGGGGGGGTCCCCGGAGCGCTGCCCTCCCCCCCCCGCGCTGTGGGGCGGCGCTGTGGGGTCCCCGCGCGAGGGTCCCCGGGCGAAGGGCGGGTCCCGGCGCTGCCGCCCCCGGCCCGGCCCGGCCCGGCCCCCTCGCGCTGCCCGACCCGCAGCGGCGCCGACCGGGGGGCACCGCGGCTCTCGCGAGAGCCCGCGCAACTCTCGCGAGAGCGCCTCCCTCTCCCTCCCTTCCCTCTCCCCCTCCTCCTCCTCCTCCTGCTGCCGCCGCCCGCGCGCGAGCGCGCCCGTCCTCTCGCGAGATCCGCCGGGATGACGCTGCTCCCGCCCTCAGCGAACTTTTATTGGGGCGCGGGGCGGCAGCGGCGGCGCCCCCTGGCGGCCGGCCCGCCACCGAGCGCCATGGCGCCCGCGCTCCCGCTTCTCCCGCCGCTTCTCCTCCCGCCGCCGCGCCCTCCGAGGCTGCCGGCGCCTCGCCGCACCACACCGGCCGCTAACGGGCGGTTAACGGGCCGTTAAAAAAAAGAAAAAAGAAAAAGGTCCCGTGAGCCGTCGCCGCCGCCGCGAGGTGTCTGTGAGGGGCGGTGGGCGGGGCCTCGGCTGGCGGCGGAGCAGCGGCGGAAGTCTCGCGAGATCTCCGAAGGGCGGGAGGGGCGCAGCCGCGGGCGCAGCAGCCATGGCGGCCACGGCCGTGTGAGGGAGGGCCAGGGCGGCCCGGCCCGGCCCGGCCCCGCCGCCGCCAGCGCACGGCCCCCCGGCCCCTCCACACCGGCCCCGCCGGTCCCGCCACACCGGCCCCGCCGCCGGCACCAGCGCCCCGACATGAAGGCGGCGCCGGGTGGCGCCGAGGGTGAGTGCGGCGCGAGGGGCCCTGCTGGTGGGGACGGGGGTCGAGGCGCCGGGTTTGAGGAGTCGCGGGCTGAGGTGTCGCCCTGGAAGGCGTGGAGAGCGAGGGTCGTAAAAATGTGAGGGGTCTGGGGGTTCTCTGTGAGCGGGGCTGGTTAGGAAGGAGGAGGAGGAGAGGGGATCCCGTGAACCCATACCCACATCCACACAAATATCCTGTTTGAGAGGGCAGCCCCCCAGGCCATACTAATCTTGCAAATACTTGTACAAATATCATACTTGAGAGAGGACCCTATCAGTATACAAATATATCAAACACTTATGCCAATACCCCATTTGAGAGAGGATTCCATCGATATGTACAAATGTACCAAATACCCACAGAAATACCCAATTTGAGTGGGGGTCCCACCCTCGTGCTCTTCCCTGACCGTTCCTGTCCCCCAGAGGCGGAGAAGCTGAACAAGATGAGCTCCCTCCTGGAGAGGCTCCACGCCAAGTACAGCCAGAACAGGCCCTGGACAGAGACCATGAAGCTGGTCCGGCAGGTCATGGTGAGGATTCTCAGGCTCTGCTTTCTTTTTTGTGGTGGTTTCTCAGATCTCCTCAAGGTGTTTCTGTTTTACCTGAGGTTCCACTCCCTCCTGGGAGTTACCTAAATAAACCTCTCTTGGCTGCACAGGAGTTGCAGTAATTCCCACTTCCCGAGGAATACACGGAAATGACCTTTTTTTCTTCTTTGTGGCCAAGGAAAAACGGGTTGTGCTGAACTCAGGGGGGCACCAGCACCTGGTGAGCTGCTTGGAGACGCTGCAGAAGGCCCTGAAAGGTTGGTGTGTCCCCTGGCTGGTGAAATTCTGTGGGAATGCTCTGTGAAAACCCCCAGGGGTTTTTTTGCTGGCACCTCTCCTGGTGCTCACATGGACATCAGCACGTCCAGCTCAGAGCCAGCAGCACCAGGCGGGGTTGGCTGGGGCTGCCCCAGCCCTGGAAGTGTCCAAGGCCAGGTTGGACAGGGCTTGGAGCAACCTGGGATAGGGGAAGGTGTCCCTGCCCATGGCAGGGGGTGGCACTGGGTGGGGTTTAAGGTCCAGGGAATTTTTAATCCATCCCTGGATTCCCCTTGCAGCAGAAGTTCCGTCCTCTCTGTGCAGCTTGGGAGGGTTCTGCTCTCTCTGTGCAGGTGGTTCTGCCTGTGTTGGAGCTCAGATCCTCCATAGCTGGGAAGGAGTGAGCAGGCATGGGGGAGGGACTGAGTGCCTGGGGTTGGGTTTATTGCTGGTTTATTCCTTGGGGAATGTCAGGTCCCTCCAGTGAGCCCTGTTCTCGTTCTCTCCCCAGTCTCATCCCTGCCTGCCATGACAGACCGCCTGGAGTCCATCGCCAGGCAGAGCGGGTGGGTCCCCTGAGCTCCTGGCTGAGACCTTCCCTGCTTCCCTGCCCACACCAGCCCCTGCTGCTGCTGTTGCTGCTGCTGCTGCTGCTTGGCCTGGGGGCTGTGTGTTCACCTCACAGCAACATCTGTTCTGTTTTCTCTGCAAAGCCTGGGATCCCACCTCAGTGCCAACGGCACCGAGTGCTACATCACCTCGGACATGTTCTACGTGGAAGTGCAGCTGGACCCCACCGGGCTGCTCTGTGACGTCAAGGTGGCCCACCATGGAGAGAACCCCGTGGTGGGTATCCCTGGGAAAGAGGGTGGGAATGCCTTTGTGGTTCTGGGATTGCCGTTCACCTCCCTTCTGTCTGAGCAGAGGGAATGGGTTGTGTTTGATGTTCCCCAAGAGCTGGAGTTACACCTTTGCTGCTCGTTCTGGTGGGAAGTAAAGCCCTCCGTGGAGTAGTTCGCCCCTGTGGGATGAGCTGATTGATTTACAGTGTGGATTTATGGCTGGAAAAGTTACTTGAGGAAGTTCTTCCTGTGATCCTGAGAACGTTGTGGAAGTTGTCGTTGTGTTTCTGAGGATAGGAAAGGAAAGGGAAGTTAATGGAATAGAAAGTACTGAAAGGGGGGAATTCTGTAAGAAAATGGCTTTATTGCCCTTCTGCACATGGAAGAGAATTTGAGCTGGGTATTAGATTGGCCTGGAACTAGAACCAGAGCCAGGGGTGAGCATTGGGTTGTTCCTCAGGAAGAGCTGATGCTCAGGAATTTCCCTCTCCTGATATTTTCCAGTTGCTGTTCTGCACAAAGCCTGAAATCACTGCATCCCACACTGACATCCTTGTTCTTTCCTTTCCAGAGCTGTCCAGAACTGGTGCAGCACCTGAGGTGAGTAACGAGGTTTGCTGGTTGTGTTTTGTGGCAGGTTTCTCTTTGCTCTGGTGATCTGATGGTATTTTCTGCCTGGAAACACAAAGTGTTTCGTAACTGCTCCTTCCCCACAAAGTCTCTGCCCTTCTCCAGGGACTTGTCTGCATTAACACCAGTTTTTATAAAAAAAACCCTTACCTGCTACAAATCTGAATACTTGGTAACTTTCCCTCCCTTTTTCCTTTCAGAGAGAAAAATTTTGATGAGTTTTCCAAGCATCTGAGGGGGCTCGTGAACCTGTATAAGCTGCCAGGAGAGAAGTGAGTCTGGAATGCATTTACACCCCCATACCTAAAATCAAACAGGCCCAGACTAATTTTATCCACACACTTCCAAGCTGTTGGTTTGCACTGCACAGTTCAAGTTTTCTTATGTATGTTCTGTTGTTGTTCTTGTTTTTTCTCAGCAAACTTAAAACTAAAATGTACTTGGCTCTGCAGTCCTTGGAGCTGGATCTGCAGAAGATGGCTGGCATGTATTGGTAAGGATGATTTTATGTGTGTAAATGAATGCTCAGGGCTCCAAGAAACTCCTTTTTAGCTGCAGAATTTGATTGAAAGAGAGTTGAAAAGCAAAGTAAAAAGTTTGTAAATGGATGGATTCCCAAGAAATTGGGAAACTTCTGACTGTGTTTCACTGCTGTAGGTTTGGTGGATAAACCAGCCACGCTCTAGAGAGAAAAGTGACTTTTCTTTTGCCTGTAACAGTGTAAAATTTAGAACCAGTCCCTCGGTGGGACCCAGAAATGTGTATTTAGAGCTAAAATTTAGGACTCAGCATGCGGGTTTTGCCTTGTAACAGACTGATTTCCTCTCTTGCAGGCAAGCCACCAATGCCAACCCCCTGGACAAGATTCTCCACGGCAGTGTTGGTTATCTCACCCCCAGGAGCGGAGGTACCTGTGCCTGACATTTAAAAAAAGGAATTAATCACAATTCCCTCGCTCGGGACCCCCTTTGCGGGCGTTGCTTTCACACGAGCCGGGCGCAGGGACAGAAAATAACAACCAAACTAAAAGGGGGAGCAGGGGTTTGAGTGTTTGTGTGGTCATGGGGGGTCACCAGTGACCAGGTTGATTGTCAGGCTGCCTGACCACGAGCTCCTGTCCCCCAGGTCTCCTGATGAACCTCAAATATTACGTGTCCCCCTACGATTTATTTGAGGACGGCAGCGGAGCGCCCGTGATCCTGCACGAGAACAATGGTGGGTCAGCTCTGCAGGTGGGGGTGGGCTCCTGCTGCCTGAGGGAGGGGAGGGGGAGCACAGCTTCAGACTGGCACCCTGGAATATGGGAAAGTCACAGCTTGGCTTACTGAGGGCACGGGTTTGGTGAGCCTGGGGGTACAGGCTGGCCCAGGCCACCATTGTCTTGAACCTTGGGGCTGGAGGTGGGGCTGGGGTGACAGTTTGCAGACAGAGCCTTTGTCCTTAGGGGGAACCTCATTTTAAAATAGAATAATCCCTTGAAACTGCTCAGCCAGTGTCTGAGCTCTCTGCTCTCTCAGATCTATCCTGGTTCTCCTTCAGTCACTGAAGTTTTCCATATTACAGAGTGAATCACGCAGGGCGTGATCCTTGGGGTGTCCTGGGCAGGGCCAGGAGTTGAACTGGGTGATCCTGATGTGTCTCCTTCAAACTCAGGATATTCTGTGATTCCATGAATTATTTTGTTACTGGAACAGAAACACAGAATCACACAGAAGGGTTTGGGTTGGAAGGGACCTTAAAGCCCACCCAGTCCCACCTCCTGCCATTCCACCTCCCACTGGAGACCAGGTTTCTCCAAACCCTATCCAACCTGGCCTTGGACACTTGCAGGGCTGGGGAGTTGATTTAATTCATGAAGTATTTAATGTATGAAGCTTGCCCTGGTGGTTTTAACAGGCTCTTTCCCCGCAGTTCCTCGCTCGCTGGGTATGAACGTGTCCGTGACAGTCGAGGGCACCATGACCATGCACAAGCTCCCCATTGCTCCACTGATCATGGGCTCTCACCCCGTGGACAGCAAAGGGTAAGGGCAGGGCAGGGATCCAACGCTCCATTCTCAGCTGCAATCATGTAAATGATGGATGTGCTGTCTCTAAGCCAAGAATCACCTGTTTTGGGACTCTGACGTGCTTTGGAGCAGTGTCTTTGTTTTTAATGTGTCTTTGAGCAAACCACAGCAGCAGCCAGAGCTGTGCCCTGCTCCTAATCAGACCTTTTCCCCTCCTAAAATGTCCCAGGACCCCGTCCTTCTCCTCCATCACCAGTGCCAACAGCGTGGATTTACCAGCCTGCTTCTTCCTGAAGTTCCCGCGTCCCATCCCGGTGTCTCGAGCGTTCATTCAGAAACTCCAGAGCTGCACAGGTGGGTTGCAGACCCATCAGACACATCCCCGGGGTGTCACAGATGTCCCCTTGGCTCCTATCAGTAAATGCTGCTGATTTTTAACACGGGAAAACCTGGACGGGCTTCCCGGTGTCTCTTCCTGGCTCCTCCCATCACCCTGTGCCCTCTTGTCCCCTCAGGGATCCCGCTGTTTGACACCCCACCCACGTTTGTCCCCCTCTACGAGCTGATCACGCAGTTTGAGCTCTCCAAGGAGGCCGATCCCCTGCCCTTGAACCACAACATGCGTTTCTACGCCGTAAGTGTGCAGTCCCAGCCAGCCTTCTAAATGTCCATCATCCCCTTCCACCCACTTGGGAGTAAAGCCCGAATTGTGTGTCAGGCTCTTCCAGGACAGCAGCACTGTTACTTCCTGAACAAGGACGCCCCTCTCCCGGATGGAAGGAGCCTCCAGGGCACTCTGATCAGTAAAATCGCCTTCCAGCACCCAGGCAGGGTCCCCCTCATCCTCAACCTCATCAGGCACCAGGTGGCCTACAACACCCTCATCGGCAGCTGCGTCAAGAGGACAGTCCTCAAGGAAGGTGGGTGCCACAGCCAGTGGGATCTGAGTTGGGGATCATAAACCCTGGCTACTTTTCCCAGGTGTAGGAATAAAAAATGAGGTCTGAGCTGCTTGCCTTATTTTTTTTATCCTGGTTCATCTCCCACGTTCCCTCGGTCACCAGATCCCGTATCTTTCAGATTCTCCCGGGATCCTGCAGTTCGAGGTTTGCCCTCTCTCCGACTCCTGCTTCAGTGTCTCCTTCCAGCACCCTGTGAACGACTCCCTGGTGTGTGGTAAGTGGGCTCAGTGACAGCAGGAGGGTTTTTTTTTGGGAAGGCTGGCCAGGGTCTCCTTCTCTGATCTCTCCCAAACTCTCCCTTCCAGTGGTGATGGATGTGCAGGACTCCACCCATGTGAACTGTAAGCTGTACAAGGGGCTGTCTGATGCCCTCATCTGCACAGATGATTTCATTGCCAAAGTTGTTCAGAGGTAAGCTGGGGCTCTTGTCCTCCCTGAGTAGAATGTGGTGGCATCACTGACTTTTTGAGCACCCTGGTCTAGTGGAAGGTGGCCCTGCCCATTGCAGGGGGTGGAACTGGGGTGGGCTTTAAGGTCCCTCCTGACCCAAACAGTTCCATGAGTCTGTGATTGCATCCTGAGCTTTTGAACCACACAGCGATGATCTCTCAGCTGTGAGTTGTTGGAGTTAATCACTTCTCTGGGATTGCAAGGAGGTGCATAAAGGCACACAGGTGGCTGGGTAAGCCTGGTGGGATAGGTGTAAATCCAAGCAGAACAGGAGGACTGTGGAACCCTGGAGCTGGTGCTCTCCCGTGCAAGCCCCTCAGTGGTGGTTTGGGAGCTGGTGAAGGTGGAAAGCCCTGCGGTGCCCTTTGCTGACCCCTCAGTGGTGCTTTGGGAGCTGGTGAAGGTGGAAAGCCCTGCGGTGCCCTTTGCTGACCCCTCAGTGGTGGTTTGGGAGCTGGTGAAGGTGGAAAGCCCTGCGGTGCCCTTTGCTGACCCCTCAGTGGTGGTTTGGGAGCTGGTGAAGGTGGAAAGCCCTGCGGTGCCCTTTGCTGACCCCTCAGTGGTGGTTTGGGAGCTGGTGAAGGTGGAAAGCCCTGCGGTGCCCTTTGCTGACCCCTCAGTGGTGCTTTGGGAGCTGGTGAAGGTGGAAAGCCCTGCGGTGCCCTTTGCTGACCCCTCGCTGTGTGTTGCAGGTGCATGTCCATCCCCGTGACCATGAGGGCGATCCGTAGGAAAGCAGAAACCATTCAAGCTGACACCCCAGCCCTGTCCCTCATTGCAGAGACAGTGGAAGACATGGTGAAGAAAAACCTGCCCCCCGCCAGCAGCCCAGGGTATGGCATGACCACAGGCAGCAACCCAATGAGCGGGACCACCACCCCAACCAACACTTTTCCTGGGGGGCCCATCACTACTCTGTTTAACATGAGCATAAGCATGAAAGAGAGGCATGACTCGGTGGGCCATGGGGAGGACTTCAGCAAAGTGTCTCAGAACCCTATTCTCACTAGTTTGTTGCAGATCACAGGGAATGTGGGGTCAACCCTTGGCTCAAGTCCGACCCCCCCCCACCACACACCACCACCAGTATCCTCACCTGCCAGCAACACCAAGAACCACCCCATGCTCATGAACCTCCTTAAGGAGAATCCCCCTCAGGATTTCTCCACCCTGTATGGGAGCAGCCCCCTGGAAAGGCAGAACTCTTCCTCTGGCTCCCCCCGGATGGAGATGGGCCCCGGGGGGAATAAGCAAAAGAAAAAAAAGTCCCGCGTGCCGGCCGACAAGCCCAAGCACCAGACTGAGGACGATTTCCAGAGGGAGCTCTTCTCCATGGACGTTGACTCCCAGAACCCCATTTTTGACGTGAACATGACTGCAGACACCCTGGACACCCCCCACATTACTCCAGCCCCCAGCCAGTGCAGCACTCCCCCCGCCACCTACCCCCAGGCGCTGCCCCACGCCCAGCCCAGCATCCAGAGGATGGTCCGTCTGTCCAGCTCCGACAGCATCGGGGCCGACGTCACCGACATCCTCTCGGACATAGCGGAGGAGGCCTCCAAGCTGCCCCCCAGCACCGAGGACTGCCCGCCCATGGGGACTCCGGTCCGAGACTCCTCCAGTTCAGGACATTCCCAAAGTGCCCTCTTTGACCCCGATGTGTTTCAGGCCAACAGCAGCGAGAACCCCTACACTGACCCCGCAGACCTGATCGCTGACGCCGCTGTGAGCCCCAACAGCGACTCCTCCAACCATTTCTTCCCGGACGGAGTCGATTTCAACCCTGACTTGCTCAACAGCCAGAGCCAGAGCGGTTTTGGGGAGGAGTACTTTGATGAGAGCAGTCAGAGCGGAGACACTGATGATTTCAAGGGCTATGCCTCCCAGGCTCTGACTAACTTAGGGGTGCAGGTCCTGGGGGCTGACGGGGGGGATAATAAATTTAAGGGGGGCAATCCATCGGACACGGTGGATTTCAGTATTATTGCAGCTGCCAGCAAAGCTCTGGGCTCCTCTGACATCATGGAGCACCACAGTGGGGGTCAGAGCCCCTTGCTGAACACGGGGGATCTGGGAAAGGAGAAGTCTCAGAAACGGGTGAAGGAAGGCAATGGGTCTGGAAGTGCCATGGCAGGGGCAGGGATAGATGGGAAGCCAGGGAAGCGCAGCCGGACACCGTCCAGTGATGGGAAGAGTAAGGAGAAACTCCCGAAGCGGAAGAAGCAGGAGACAGATGGGAAATCTCCATCTCACAGTTCATCAAACAGGCCCTTCACACCACCAGCCAGCACAGGTGGGTCCAAATCTCCAGGGAGTTCGGGCAGATCTCAGACTCCTCCCGGGGTGGCCACTCCCCCCATTCCAAAAATAACCATCCAGATCCCCAAAGGAACGGTGACTGTTGGCAAACCATCATCACACGGCCAGTACACCAGTAGTGGTTCTGTCACCTCCTCCAGCAGCAAGAGCCATCACAGCCATTCTTCCTCCTCCTCCTCTTCTTCCTCCTCTTCGACCTCAGGCAAAATCAAAAGCAAATCAGAAGGGTCTTCTGGCTCCAAGATGAGCAGCAGCCTCTACTCGGGCCAGGGCGGCTCCGGGTCGGGTCAGTCCAAGGGCTCGGCCCAGTCGGTGGGAAAGCCAGGATCGTCCCCCATCACCAAGCACGGCCTCAGCACCGGCTCCGGCAGTGCCAAGATGAAACCTCAAGGAAAGCCATCATCACTCATGAACCCTTCCATGAGCAAACCCAACATCTCCCCGTCCCACTCGCGGCCCTCGGGAGGGTCTGACAAACTTGCCTCTCCCATGAAGCCCGTCCCAGGCACTCCCCCGTCGTCTAAAGCGAAGTCCCCCATCAGTTCGGGCTCTGGTGGGTCCCACATGTCTGGGACTGGCTCAGGCTCGAGCATGAAATCCTCTTCAGGCATGGGATCCTCTGGGTCCATGTCACAGAAACCACCTCCCTCATCAAATTCCTCCACGGCATCTTCCTCTTCCTTCTCGTCCAGCGGGTCTTCCATGTCCTCCTCGCAGAACCAGCATGGAAGTTCCAAGGGCAAGTCTCCCAGCAGAAACAAGAAGCCCTCCCTGACTGCAGTCATAGACAAGCTGAAGCACGGGGTGGTCACCAGTGGGCCCGGTGGGGACGACCCCATGGACGGGCAGATGGGGCCCAGCTCCAACTCCTCGGGCCATGCCATGTCCTCCAAACACAACATGTCTGGGGGGGAGTTCCAGGGCAAACGGGAGAAGAGCGACAAGGAGAAATCCAAGGTCTCCGTCTCCGGAGGGTCCGGCGACTCCTCCAAGAAGAACTCGGATTCCAAAAGCGTCGGGAGCACCGGGGTGGCCAAAATCATCATCAGCAAACACGACGGCGGCTCCCCCAGCATCAAGGCCAAAGTCACGCTGCAGAAACCCGGGGAGGGCGGCGGGGACGGGCTCAGGCCCCAGATGGCCTCCTCCAAAAGCTACGGCTCCCCCCTGATCAGCGGGTCCACCCCCAAGCACGAGCGCTGCTCCCCCAGCCACAGCAAATCCCCGGCCTACACCCCCCAGAACATCGACAGCGAGAGCGAGTCGGGCTCCTCCATCGCCGAGAAGTCCTACCAGAACAGCCCCAGCTCCGACGACGGCGTCCGGCCCCTGCCCGAGTACAGCGCCGAGAAGCACAAGAAGCACAAAAAGGAGAAGAAGAAAGTGAAGGACAAAGACCGGGACAGAGAGCGGGAGCGGGACAAGGACAGGGACAAGAAGAAGTCCCATGGGATGAAGCCGGAGAGCTGGTCCAAGTCCCCGATCTCGGCGGAGCAGCCGCTCTCCATGGCTGGCAGTGCCATCCTGGCAGCAGAGAGGCCGTCCCGGGCCAGCCCCGAGTTCCTCATCGGGGAGGAGGACGATGATCTCATGGATGTGGCTCTAATTGGCAATTAGTTCTCGGAGAGGAGCTGTCTGCAGGGTCCTGGGGGAAGGAAGGAAGGAAGGAAGGATCCATCCCAAACCCACCATGGCTGTGTGTTTGGGGAGGGGGGAAAAAAAAGTATTTCCAGAAGGTGTGAGTGCCAGCACCTGCAGGCACTTTGGCTCATCCTGAATTTACAAGTGTTAGCATCCCACTGGCAGAGTCCCTAGGCATGGGAATGTGGGAGCAGCCCCCAAACTGGGGGCCAACACAGACATAGGCTGGTCTGGGACATCCCAGTCCCCCCCCTGCCCTCTTCCCATTCAGGAGAAGTTCCTTTTGGATGTAGGAAGTTTTAAAGCAATTATTTTAGGAAATGTTTTTAGGGGGTCGAGTTTTATTCTTTGGAAGAAGGAAAACCAGTTAAGGGTTTTAATTTATTTTATTTCCATTTCTTCATCCAGTGCCCGGCTCAGGGCAGGCTCTGTGTCCTCCTGGAGATCAGGATTTTATCCCAGGTCACAGCACTGAAGGATTTCTGCCTTGGCTTTGACTTCCCTTTTCCTTTTAGCTATTTATTCAGCTCCACGCAGGGAACGCCCTGCGCTCCTTGTTTTCCCCAGAGGGAATTTGGGCAGCCCTGGTGATGGTGGTGACGTCCTGGCACGGTGGAATTCCAGCAGATCTCGGTTGGAAAGGGACTCCTGTCTCCATCTGAGTGCTGCTTCCCTGGGATCCCCTCGTGCTGCTCAGCTGGGAATTGTGGTCACACACACACGGATTAATGTGGTGTCCCTGAGCGGCTCAGCTGGGATAAGAGCTGCAGGAGAAGCACTGATTTCCCTAAAAGATGGATTTTCCTTTCTGGCTGGAATGAGGAGCGTGACTCAGGAGTCCTCTGCGGGCCTGTCTTGTGGTCCCTGGAAGGAAAGGAGGCTCAGGGGAGTGGTTTTATTTTTAAAAGCAGTTCCATCTGATTCACTGGAGAGGAATGTGGGAAATCAGGAGTTCTGCAGACACATCTCCTTTGGGATCGTGGACTGAGCGGGGTCCTGCTCCCCTTGGAATTTGCTGGCTGTCCCTGGAGACCGGGATTTCCCCGTGGGAATGAGGTTCTGCTTCGCCTTTGGGGCCACAGCAAGAAAATGTGTCAAGGATTTGAGTTCCCTTTAAACCCCTGAGATTTCCCGTCCTGGATACTCCAGGAAAGTTGTTTCTTTTCCAGCTCTTTGGAAAGGTCTTTGTCCCGTTAATTGTAGGGATTTTTCACCTCTTCCTCCTGCCTCCAGCTGAATTCCAGGGCTGAATTTATCCCAATCCCCACCAGCTCTGGAGAACTTGCCCTTCCTGTGTTATCCAATATTGATCCTCCATCCTGGGCACTGCAGCCTCCCCCTCCCCAGCGCTCCAGGGGCTGGAATGATAGGAAAATGGGAAACAAATCCCAACCTGGAGCAAATCCCATTAACCCACAGAGCATTGGAATCACGTGAGTGCCACGAGGAGGATGTTAAGGAATACAATCCCAGAGGGATTCACCTGGAGACCCTGCTTTGGGAATGACACCGGGAGGGATCCTGGCCCCTCTCCTGTTTTTATGACAAAACCCCCTTTGATCCCTTCCCAGAGAAGAGCTCTCAAGTGGAATCCGGGCTGGGAATCCCCCAGGAGCTGTGTTTTCCTGCTTGGAAACGCACTAAAAATTAGAAGGAAATCCCGTCCAGAGGCAAAACAGACACAAAAAATGTGTTTTAAAGGAACAAACTGCGCACGTTTTCTTTCCCCTCACCCAGACCAAAGCTCAGTATCCAAAATTTCCCCCTGTGGAAGGTGGGAACAGAGGGAACAACGTCCCCAATTTGGGAACAAGGTCCCAAATTTAAAGCTTTTCCACCCGTTTTGGTGCCCTGTCCCCTCCCAATGACAAGTCCTGTGAGGTAACTGAGGTGGGAGGCCACACAGAGGCTCTCTGGGCTCCAAGAAACGGTTTATTTTTGAGCTATTTTTGCTTGTTCTTGATAATTTTACATCTTTCAGTATTTTGGAAAGATTCAAGTGACAATGAAAAAACACGAGCCAAATCTTTTAATCTCAGGTTGGTGAAGCCAAGGGGGAGATTAAAAGGAACTGGTTCTTTCCTCGCTGATCATAATGTACATAAACCCCTGGGCTGGAAAAAGCGCTGGAATTGTAAATAATCCCGGCTCCCACGGCGGCTTTTTGGGGTGGAAAGTGGAATTTTGCCTTTTTTTGGGAAATATTGCAGAGATCACATTTATTTACATGCGAATAAACCCCTTTGGTACAAAGAGCTCTCGTGGTTTTTTTGGGTGTGGGGGGGGCGATCCCCGCCACGCTTGATTTTCCCGCGGGAATGACATCATCGTGACGTCATACCGGCGCGCTGTGCTGATTGGCTGAGCTCTGCGGTCCCGGAAGGGAGGGGCGGGGGACGCCCCCCCCCCCCCCAAGCCGGGACCCCCCGATCCCCGCAGCCCCCCCGGGACCGGGGGGACGATCCTGCGGGTCCCGGAGCCCCCCGGGATAAGGAGGGGGGGGCAGCGCCCCTGGCCCCCCCACTCCCCAGCCGGGGGAGGGGGCGGCAGGACCCCGGCGGCGGCGCGATGGGGGCGGCGGCCTGCGGGGTAGGTGGGGGGGCAGCCCTGGGGTGTCCCCTGAGCCCCCTCCCCTCTGAGCCCCCCCCCGTCATAGCCCCGGCCTCTTCCCCCGGAGCAGCCCCCGGCCTGAACCACCTCATTTTTTTTTTTCCTCCCGTCATCGCCCCCCCACTCCGGGGCAGTCCCTCTCCCCGTCCCCCCCCCATCCCCTCGCCCCCCCTCGGGGCAGCCGCTGTCCCGGACCCCCCCTTGCCCGGATCCCTCTCTCCTTCCCCTCGCCTCCCTTCTCCTCCCGCGGGGCACCCGGACCCCCGTCCATCCTCCCCTTTCCCCCTCCACCTCCCTTGTCCCTCTCCCCCCATTCCCATTCCCTGTCCCCCCCATTTTCCCCCCTATTCCCATTCCCTTTTCCCCCCTATTCCCATTCCCTTCCCCCCCTTCTCCCTCTCCATTCCCATTCCCCCTCTATCACCCCTCATTCCCTCCTGTCCCCCCCCTCCCATCCCATCCCATCCCCATTCCCAGTTTCCCCATTCCCGGTGTCCCCCCCATTCCCATTCCCGCTCCCTCTCCGTTTCCCCCCCCTCCTCTCCGGGGCCGCTCCCTCCCCGCCGCTCCGCCCGTCCAATGGTGGTTCCCGTTGCTGCCGGGTGCGCCGTGTTTTTGTTTTGGGTCGAAGTTGAGGCCCGAGCGGACGCGGCGGCGGCGGCGCCGGGCCCAGGCCGGACCGCCGGGACCCCCCCCCGGGACCCGCCCCGGGACCCCCCCTTTGTCCCTCCGTACTCCCCTCACCTCCTCCCTACCCCGCCATGCGCAGGGACATGAACGGGGTCACCAAGAGCCGCTTTGAGGTGAGGCCCGACCGGCCCCGCGGGGGGAGCCCCGGCCTGGCCCGGCCCAGGGGGCGAGCAGGGGGATGGAGGGGTGGGTGTGAGACCCCCCTGAGCACCCCCAGGACCCCCGACCCGGACAGCGCGGCCCTGAGGAAGGAAGGGGGGGGGAAAGGCACGGCCTGGGGGGCGCGGAGAGGGGAGGGGATGTTTGAATAAGAAGAGGGGGTCGTGCCCGGGGGTGGTTTTGGGGATGGGGGGGGGGGGCTTCAAGGCTGTGCCCCCTTCCCCTCCCCGGTTTGGGGGGTGTTGGTGTGAAACGGCCCTGTTTTTGGGGAGGGGGGGTGTTTATGGGGGGGCCTGTTTGAATGGGGAAGGAGGGGTTGTCTGGAGGTGGTTTTGGGTATGGGGGGGGGTCTCATGGCTGTGACCCCCCCGGTTTGGGGGGTGTTGGCCCCCCACCATCCGCATTTGGGGGAGGGGGGGTGTTTTTGGGGGAAGCTCTATGTGAATGGGGTTGGGGGGTTGTATCCGGGGGTGGTGGTGGTGATACCGCACCTGGAATTGTTTTCTTCCTCTCCCAAACCCGTAGCAGGGTCTGTGTTTGGGCCGGAGTGGGTTTAATTCTTTTTTAGTGTTACAATATTTCTGTCTTTGGGTGCCCAGGGTGGGCTCAGCTCTTGCGACCCCCCTAGTTTTAGGGGGGGGGGTGTTATTGGTGTGAAACTCCCCCCCCACACCCCGTTTTGGGGCTCTTCGTGTTCCCCTTTCTGACCTAAACTCCCTTGGGGTGGGGGGGGGCCTTGCAGACCCCCCAAAGGGGGTCTCAGGATGCTCAGGGGGGGCTTCTCATGCCTGGTGTCCCCCCGGCTTTTTGAAGGTAGGGGGTGTTGTTGGTGTGAAACTTCTCTGCCGCATTTTGGGGGTCCCCCCCGTGTGTTCCAGCCCCCCATCCCCCGGGGTTTTTTGGGGGGGATGAGGGGGGCGCTGCCAACGTGTTGCTGCGGGGTCAGCGAAGTTGAGGATGGAGCAGCAGAGGTGGGAATTGCGCCTGGAAAACACCACAACCTTTGGAAGAGAAGGGAAGGGAATGGAGCTGGGGGGTCGGGGGGTCGGTGGTCCCAGCTCGGCTTTTTTTTTTTTTGGGTGTGGGGGGGCAGTAACCGGGAAAAATTTGATTAGAGGGAAAGGGGAGGGATGGAGGGGGACGGAAGGAGCGGAGGGGAAACAATGGGATCTATTGAAAGGCACAAAGCGCAGCGCCCGAGCCAGGGCGATTCCAGCCCGCATTGTTGTCCCAGCTGTCTTCCCGGGGGAGGAGGAGGAGGGGACAGAGGAGGAAGGGCAGCACCAGGATTTGCTTCCCAGCGCCGGGGGAGAGGCTGCGGAGATGGAATTCCCTCCTGCCCGCTCCTCCGGACTGCCCGGCCCGTGGGGAGGGACTGAAAAGCGGCAGGAAAAGAGCCTGGAACGGTAAAAGATGCGGCTGTTCCCCCGCCGTGGAGAGGGACGGGATGGAGAGCCGGGGAAAACGCTGGTTTGTGGGAATCCGGAGAGTGTCTGGAGTGGAATTCCCCGGGAGAGCGGCCCTGGAGCTGAGCAAGGTGCAGGAAGTGCTGGGGGGTGGTGGTGGTGGTGGTGATACCGCACCTGGAATTGTTTTCTTCCTCTCCCAAACCCGTAGCAGGGGCTGTGTTTGGGCTGGGGTGGTTTTAATTTTTTTTTTTTAGTGTTACAATATTTCTGTAGCATCCAGCGCTAAAAGCTTTGGAACAACCCCGGGAACTCCGGAGAGGAGTCTGCCTGCACGTGAGCCCTGGATTGTCCAGGGTTTATTGTTTTTACTGTTCTGGGCTGTTCTTGGCTGCACAGACTTTTTTTTTTTTAATTTATTCTTTCCACCCCCCCCGAGCTTTTTCCTTTTTTTTTTTTTTTTCACTCCTGCAGAGTGGGTAATTACAGAGCAAAAGAGTAAAACCAGGTTGGTAACAGAGTTTTTTTTGGGGGGGAGGGGAGCATCGACCTGCTTTGCTTCCTTATCCTTCCTCTTCAGTGCTTGAGTTCCTCCCAGTTCTGGGAGATGGTTTCATCAGGGTTGGAGCAGGACACGATGAACCCAATTCATTGGGGAAAAGGAGTTGGGGAAGAGCTTTGTTTGCCTTGTTTTGGGTGGGGTGGGGTTTTTTTTCTGGAATGTTGTGTTTTTCTTGTAGCAAAAAAAAAACAAAACCCACAAGTTGGGAGATGAGCAAAACGCTCAGAGAGTTGCTGAGGCCTAAATTAAATTTTTTTTTGGAGCCATATTTGTGCAGGAAGAGTCGGTGTGTTGTGGAAAGGCCTTGTTTGGGGGCTGCAAGAAGTGCCTTGAAACATTATCCTGGTTTTTGGCCAGTTTGGTCACTGTGTTTTGCCCAGAGAAGCTGTGGCTGCCCCTGGAAGTGTCCAAGGCCAGGTTGGACGGGGCTTGGAGCACCCTGGAATAGTGGGAGGTGTCCCTGCCCACGGCAGGGGGTGGCACTGGATCATCTTTTGAGGTCCCTTCCCACCCAGAGCATCCCACGATTCCCAATCCAAGGCATGGCTTTGGTTATCTCTGCCCCACTCACCTGGAAAGGATGAGGTCTGGAGCTGTTTTCCTTTAAATCCACGGATTTCCAGTGAGGTTGTGCTGGGCTGAAGAGCTGCCAGAACTGTGAGTGGTGCCCACACCTGTAAATAGGTTTATTTTGCAGAGGGGCAGGACGGGTGGAAGTTCCTGGAAACCAACCTGTAAAGGTTCTGCTTGGAGGGGAAAAATTGGAATTTCACGGTAGTTCCCATGGCCTGAGGAGGGGAAAACAGAGCCTTTGGAGTCTTATCTTGGGGTAAAAATAGCCTGATCCGGGGCTGGGACTAAATATATTGTGTCTGATTCAGCCTCTAAATACCAAGTGAGTGGTTGAGGGGGAGGTGGGGTTGGGTTTTTCACTGGGTTTATTGTCTTTTGTGAGGCCACGTAAACAGATTCCTGAGCCATTGTTGGCGGGTAATTCCCAAATCCAGCCGGGATGGGCTTCAATAATCATTTCCTACCGGCTGGAATATGGGCTGAGCTCCTGAAATCGGGCCTGCCTGGGTGGGTTTCTGGCTCCAGGAAGAGTGGGATTCTCTCCTTTAGCCGGGAGAATGAGCCATGCCCGGCTCCGGGAGCACGGTTGGAATTAGCCCCTTTTTCCAGGAGGTGTGGCCACCACAGAGAAAATCACCACTTAACTGCAGCAAAGCAAACAAAAAGGGAAAACATTACCCAGATTGACTCCTAATTCTCTGTGGTGTCGGTTTAGTGTGTGGAACATGCCCTGACACATCCCGAGCCTGGCTTGGATTTGGGATTTCTCTGCTTCCAGCCCGGTGAGGTCCAGCCAAATTCCAGCAGGGAGGAAGGGAAGGCACCTCCTGGAGCTTTGGAGTGACTCCTGGAAGGCTCCTTCACCTCCCAAAGGCCTCAACTTTCCTCATTTTCCTTAATCCATCTTGTCCCTGCTCCCCTGCCCTGAGATGGCATCAGGAGAGATGGAGTGGTTTAGGCTTCTGCTCTCCCAAACTCATCATCCCAAATAAATGACACCTTTTGGGGCAGGGAATTCTCAGAGCCCTCTGCTTTGCAGGGGGGGGTGTGGGTGGATGATCCAGCCCAAAAGCACCTGCCTGTGGCCAGGAGCAGTTTTATATGGATTTATAGAACAGATTTCTATGGAATATGAGCTGTTGGATGACCGTGGGAGGAGTCATGGACAGGCTCCAGGCCTGAATTCCCCCCCATGCAGGATCTCCTGCTCCTCAGAGTCCCCCCCTGAGCCAGGATTGAATAATTACAGGCCCTTTTCCTCCCCCCCCACCAGACTATGAGCCATATGTGTAGTCTCCCCTACATCCTTACAAACACCACCACACAAAAAGCTCCATCCTCTCCTGCTTCCTCTGGGAGCCTCCAGAGCCTCCACTGAGCAGGAGCTGCTCCTGGCTCTAAAATTGGGTGTTTGTGGGGCAGTTTGGCCTCAAAATAAACCCCCTGTGAGCTGCAGGGTGAGGAACCAGAGCATGTGTGAGCCTGAGAAAGGCACCAAAATCCAGGGGGTTCCAGAGCATTTCCCTCCTGGATCCAGGATGTTCAGTGTGGGAGGGAATTCTGACCCTCTGTAGTTCCCAGGGTTTTTTTTTGTTTTGTTTTGTTTTGTTTTTAGAGCCCCGAAATGAGCTCGGCTCAGAGGGAAAATGGGAAATGTCAGATGCTCCAAAATCGAGTTGCCTTCTAATAATTAATCCTGTCTGTGTTCAGAGAGCTGAATTGAATAATCCCACTGACCCTAATCCCATTTTGGAATCTGCCCCTGAAATGCTGTCCCCGTGTTTCAGGGTTTTTTGGGGTTTTTTTTGGGGGGGGCTTCAGAGCTGATCTTTTTGGGGTTGTGCCTGTCCCCTTTCCCAGGGTTCTTCCTGCTGTCCTGGCTGGGGCTTTGCTGTTCCAAAGGAATGAAGGCACGAACAGAGCAGGGAAAACTTTGTTAAAAATGGGGACTTTTTTTACCAGGGGATTTCATTGTGCATGGGGAGAGAAACCTTTTGGCATCTGGGTTGAAACCTTTCTGTCATCAAATAATGTGGTTCATAAATAATGAGAGTCACTGTTCAAAATACAGATTTTTTTTTTATTTTATTTGGGGGGGGATGTTTTATTCACTCCCCCACCCCTATTTATCCCTCATTTCGGTGCCATCCCACATTCCAGGTGATGCTTCTGAAGCCAGCACTTCACTGGGGCAGATGGATAATGAACTGTTAACTTGGCTGTGGTCAAGGTGGTTGTTTGAAGGTGGAGGGATGGGAAGCACAAACTGGGTTTCACACCCCCAGGAGAGGAGGGAGGAATTTCAGGGGGATTTGGGAGCAAAAGTCCAGTGGGTTGTGCAGAAGGGATTTGACCCAGGGACAAGGAGGGGGAGGGTTGAGAAGGAAAATGGCTTTTGGCCTCAGCTCAGAGACAGAGCTGGGGTTGCACTTTTTTATTGTTATTTTTTGCCCCCAGTGCTACCTTCCACTCTCCCAGCTTGCTCCAAGCCCCATCCAGGGATCCAGGGGCAGCCACAGCTTCTCTGGACACCTCTCCCTTCTCCCCACCCTCCCAGGGAGGAACTTCCTCACATCCAACCTAAACCTCCCATCTCTCAGTGTGAATCCACTCCTTGTCCTGCCTCTCCATGCTCTTGGAAAATTCCCTTTATTGAGAGGCCAAACCTGAGCTTTCCAAGCCTTGGGATTCAGGTACAGGCACAGCTTGTCCAGGGGAAGCTGTGGCTGCCCTGGAAGTGTCCAAGGCCAGGTTGGACCTGGGACAGTGGGAGGCGTCCCTGGGTTGGAACTGGATCATCTTTAAGGTCCCTTCCAACCCAAACTGTTCCCTGATCCCACACACAGCTCCCAGGAGGGTTTTCCTGGCGGGTCCTGGGCGAGCATGGAATGGTTTTCCCGGGAGCTGCTGCTCAGAGCAGCCCCCACCAGGGTTTTGGGATCCCCAGGGAGAGGCTGGGCCGTGTCCACCTGGGATCACCACTTGTGTAAGAGGGAAGGGAGCAGGAGCCATGGGCACAGCTCCCTCGTGCTGGACCCCATCATTAATTGGGGCCTGGGCACAGCCACTAATTACTGTTTTCACCAGGCTGCCTGGCTGGGAGCTTCCTTTGACTCACCCCATTGGGAAAGTCGGCCCTGGGAGGGTTTTACCCTCCCTGCTGGGGCGTGGAGCCCGTGCCTGTGAGGAGGGGCCAGTCCCTGTGTGGATCCTGCGTGGATCCATCGCTTTTCCAAACTCCCCCAGTGCCCCCTCACAGCTCAGCTCGGGTGGGTTTTTAATGGAGGAGCCATCACTGGGCTTCATTTCCCAAATAAAACACTCCAGTAATCCCAACACCTCTTACATAAGAGCTGAATGCAAACCTGTGAGTGAATGAAAACACCTTATTACCAATCATAATAATATTACCAGTAATAACAACATTACCAGCAATGACAACAGAGCTGCAGGTGCCGGGGAGGGGCAGAATAGAAGAAATTTGTCAGAGCAGCTTATTTGGGTTGTGATGAGCCTTGGAGAGCTGGGTAAGCCTTGGCTTCAGCCTGAAAATACTGAATCATGCCTCAATTCCTGGGTTTGCTGGGGGGGGGGGGTTGTTTTAATCCATTCCAAGTGTGTTTGTAGTGAAACCACTGCCCTGCTAAAAGGAGTTTCTAGAAAGGTAAAAATAAAAGAGTGGTAAGTGGGTGTTGCAGGCCGTGTCCTGGGCAGGTCAGGAAGTCTTTGTCTTATTTATACTCTTCCTTCTTGCTTGGGGGTGTTGTTTTGGGTTTTTTTTATGGGCAACAATCTATATTTAAAACCTGGAGAGGCTGAGGAAGCAGCATCATTTTAAATCAGATACCTGTGCTGGGCTGTAAAACACAACCAATGGCATGCTGAGGGTTTTAGTGGCACTAAAAAAGCAGGAGCTGGAGCAGCTTTGGGAGCACAAACAGGGTTTTTGAGGGCTCAGTCCATGGGATCCCAGCCCTGGATCTGTCAGTGGTGCTCCCCAGGGGAGTGGGTGGGTGTTTCATTCAGCCCCAGCCACAACTCCTGGGCCCTCAAAGCTGATTATCTGGGAGCTGCTGCCTCCCTGAGCTGTGCCCAGGCTGCCCCAGGTCCTGCCAGGGCTGTGCAGGGCCAGCTCCTCGGATGTCGGGTAACTCGGGGCTGGGGGGGTGGAATTGGGGTTGGAAGGGAGCGCAGGGAGCTCCCAGTGGGGTGGTTTGGGGTGCTTGGTTTGGGGGGAGCTGCCTGGGGTAGGAGAACAAACCAGATGAACAAACAGCACCCCCTTTGGGGTCTGGCAGCGGGTTCTGGGTGGGGGGTGTTGGGGTTAAGTTGGGGTGCAGCCATGTGGTGGCTGCAGTTGGAGGGGGATTTGTGGGATCAGTGGGGTTTTTTAGTGTCTCACCTGCACGTCCTGGCTGTGGAGTTTCCCCCCTTCCTTGAGAGCAGCAACGTGACCTGATCCATCTGCCCATCCCCAGGGATTTCCCTTCCCTGGCAGTGCCACCCTGTCCCGAGGGGTGTGGAATGGGAAGAGCTTCATCACAGTCTGCTCAATCACTTCTGTAGGGTTTTACTAGGATTGGAATCATCCCTGATTCCAAAAAAAAAAAAAAAAAATCCCCCCAGACAGGCTCTTTATTTAACTTTGCCCCCTGTGCAGGCTGGGCTGGGGCAGCTCATCCCACCCCCCCCAAATCCAGCAGGAATTCCAGCTTTCCCAGCCAAGCAGAGCTGAGGAAGCAGGGATGTGACAGTGTCCATCCAGCCATTGGCCCAGGGAGCTATTTTTAGGGATATTAAGCCTGTAATCAGCCCTTTTGGCCGGGGTTTGTCCTGCTTAGTCAGGATTTTGCCCGGGCAGGGTTGGGAGCAGCGGGGCAGGAGGGCAGTGGCTGCATTCCCACCCTTCCTTATCCCAACACAGCATCCCCACAGCCAAGGAGGGAGCCTGGCCCAGCCCTGCCTCGCTCCCAGCCAGCCATTTCCCGGGAGACTTTAACTCAGATTGGACTGGATGGGCTTTAAACAAATTCCCTGTGTAACTCCAGGGAAATTCCCTGGGTCTGAGCGGCTTGGGGCTGTAAACAACTCCATGCCTTGGATCCTCTGGAGAGCCTTGGGTTTCACTGGCACTTCAGTGGCTGATCCCTGCAGTGTGTGAGTCTTCTTTGCCTCCAGGAGGGCGGCTCAGGCTGCTCCAGCTGCTGCTTCCCGAAATCCTGTGCCGGGAAGGGAATCGGTGCCGCTCCGGTCTCGGTTGTTTGAACCCTTTAACAGTGGGGATTGTTGTTGTTTTGGTTTTTTTTTTTTCCCCAAAATGAGCAGAACTGGAGGCAAGATGTCAGTTCATGTTGACAGTGTTTGTTAGAAGTGGTTTCCAAGCTTCACTGAGAGCTTTCCCAAAGGAAACACGGGGTGAATTCCATGTTTTTCCTGTCGTTCCGTGGTTTATGCTCAGTGTTTTGTTGGGTTTTTTTACCGGCTTGCTGTGTCTTGCCTTGTCTCACTGACTCTGCACTGGGCTTCTTCACATCCATATGGACCATAACAGGTAAAACTGATATAAATTCTGCCAGAAATGCTGGAATTCTGTGTAGCTGGAAGAACCTCCTGGTGCTTCTCCAGCTCCTTGGGGTGTAAACTTGGAGTGAATTCCCGCAGATGTTCCATCCAAAGGGCTCTGCAGGTCCATCTCCAAAGTGTCTGGCACAGCCTGGGTGGGAGGTGAACCTCCAAATATTCCAGCTGTGTGCTTGTGATCCCTGAGCAGCAGTTGATTCCCACCTTTCCCAGCTTCAAACCGGTTTCCAGAGCGCGTTGTTTGCTCTCTAATAATCAGCAATTGCAGCCTGTCCTCTGGCTGGCTTGGATTTGCTTCCTTTCCTGTGGCTGGGTGCAGTTGAGGAGGGTCTGGCCAGCATTTCCTCAGGGATCAGGGACCATGGAATCCCGGAATATCCCGGGCTGGAAGGGCCCCACTAAAACAGGGAGCTTTAGGGCCGAGAGCAGCTCCAGTTTCACCCTCAGCACGTGGTTCCCTGGTTCTTTGGGGTCTGTGAAAAGTTTGTCACGCACTGTTAGACTTGATTTGGAGTGTTTTGAAGTGAGAATTATTTGCTGATATTCCACGGGTGGTGGGTTTAGGTTCTGCACTGCTTATTTGGCGTGAACTGCAACGGCACAGGGAGGTGAAACACTTCACTGGTTGTGTTTGGGGAAGGTCTGGGGCTTTCCTTCCCTCCTGCCCCCCTCTGTGGGTGTCCCTGCTGGGTGCTTGGGTGTGTTTTGGACTGAAAAGTGGGTGTCACTGTCTCCCTTTCCCTCTCTGTGTCTGCCAGTGTGTGCTGTGCTCTGTTGGTGCTTCCTGGGCTCTCAGGGTGCCCAATCTGGGTTATTTTTCCCTCAGGTGATCGTGCAGGTGGGTCAGTTTGTGCCACCCCCCCCAGTGCCTCCTCTAACCTTGCAGCCACTAATTCCCTGCAGCTCTGGATAAGCTTCATCCCCTTTTTCTCCACCCAGCTTTGAATTTGCTGCTCTGGGGAGTGTTGGAGTTCAGAGCCCGTGTCAGGCTGGGCTTTGGCTCCGGGGCTGCTGCAGCCCCAGCAGGAACTGCACTGACAGGACCAGGGCAGTGCTTTTAGGATGCCAAAAGGATGGGATATTGGGGAAAAATCCCTCCTTTCCACTAGCCCAGGTTCCTCCAACCTGGCCTTGGGCACTCCCAGGGCTGGGGCAGCCACAGCTTCTCTGGGAAATCCATCCCAGCCTCTCACTGCCCTCACTGGGGAGAATTCCTTCCCAATATCCACTTGGACTTCACACACCAGCAAACCTGGTGGCCCATCCTGTGTTTCAGACGTGCTGCAATCCCTACATCCAAGAAAAATATCTTTTTCTGTGTGCCCTGACCAAACTGATTTATTCTACATACACCGCCTGGTGTCGGGGATGATGCAAGAGATGTTGGGAAAAGCAAACTCCAGGCTTTTGGGTTTTGTTTTTTTTTTTTTAATCCCTAGAAACATTCTGAAAGCCTGGAAGTCCGGAACAGCCTCTTCCATTTTTTTTTTTTTTTTTTAATTTTTTTTTTCCAGAGCAGTTTTATTTTTGTGAGGACTTGCCAGAGAGTCACCATGTCCACTGATATATTTAGCTGGGAGTGCTGCCATGACTTAGCAAAAAAATCCCAGTCCCAGCCTGTTTTTTTCACCCAGGCTCTGAGGGGAGGCTGGAGAAAATGGCTCTGGTGATGTCCCCAGCCTCCCAGGAGAGTGGGAATTCCCGAGGTTCTCCCTTGGAGCACGTCCTGCCTGGTCCCTCCCCCTCCCTCCCCTGTCAGGTTTTAAGTCCAAGGACTATTTTTAGCCAGACAAAAAAAAACCAAACCAAAAAAACCAAAGAAAACCAAACAGTGGTTTAGATTAGTGCTGGTCAAAGGGAAACTCCTGCAGGAAGGAGTGCGAGGCTGGGAATTGTGCTGGGATGGAGGTGGGATGTTCCTGCTGAGGGGTTCCCTGGGATGAGGCAGGGGAGGCTGTGGCTGCTTTGGAATCTCTGCTTTAATCTCTGGATCCCCTTTGGGAGTCTCCTTCTGCTTCTTTAACTCCTTTAACTTCTCCTACCCTTTTTTTAGGGAGGAGGGTGCTGGCCTGGACAGCAGTGGGAAAAGGGGATGGATGTGTTGGTGTAACTGTGGGAAGAGAAGAATCCCTGTGCCTTTCCCCCTCCCTGGAGCTCCCTGATTTCCCAGCTGAGCAGCTCAGCCATTCCATGAGCTGATCCCATCCCAGAGTGCTGCTTTTCCAGCCTTGGGAATGTCTGTCCCTCCTGCTGTGGCTCTGCAGAGTCACCTGCCAGGAGCTGGCTGGTGACTCCAGGAGGTGCCCAGGGAATGGAGCTCTGGGAGCCGGGAATGGCACAACTCCACTCTTAATTAGCAGCAAATTGCCTGTCTGGTTCCTGTTCAGGACCTGCCAGCTTGTGATGTCCCTGGTGGGAGGTGATAAAAGTGTCTGATAAAAGACAACACTCGTGCTGGGTGAGATTTTTGGGAAAGGAGGGCGGGAGAGTTCGTGTCCCGCTCCGGTGTCTTGGGATAACTCAAAGGCAAACTGTGGTTCACAAGGACACAGCTTTTGGGCTGGGCTCCCAAGGCCTGGGGTTTGGTGTTCTCTGGTGCTGATGGTGTTATCCAGTGGCCGGTTTTTAATCCCTGGTTGGAGCTTTTTAAAGGCAGCACGTTGGATTTTCGGGTGTGATTTTCAAGCTTCGGTGGGTGATGGGATTGGATCCCTGCTCAGGAGCAGGATATTTGGAAGGGGATGGATCCACGTTCAGGTGCAGGATAGTTATGAGGTGATGGGATTACATCCATGCTCAGGGACAGGATATTTGGAAGGGGATGGGATTGGATCCCTGCTCAGGTACAGTTTGAAAGCACAAGATTTATCTGTTAGGAACTCACCGGACCAGATGTCTGGGAACAGCCTTGTTATCCAGCCCCCTCTTCCCTGGGATTCCTTCCCTTGGAAGTGTTGGCTGACCTGTGGGACCTGTGCTTGTTTTGCAGATGTTCTCAAACAACGATGAGGCCGTGATCAACAAAAAACTGCCCAAGGAGCTGCTGCTGAGGTGAGTCCCTGCCACGGGGTGGGGATGGGATTTGGGGGTTTGCTGCTCGAGCCTGGGCTGGGTCACTCCTATAACCTTCCCCAAAAGACAGCAGGAGGTCCAAGGTCTGTGCCAGCAGCAGTTTGTGCTAAGTGTGTGCAATTTTAGGGGTTAAAATGCTGAATTAATTTACTCCTTGCCTGTTTTGTAGGTGGAGGGACTGTAGGACTGAGGGAGTCCTTGGTGAGACTGAGTGGGGAGCTGGTGTGGAGAGCAGGGCTCTGTCTCCCTGCAGGGTTTGGTTCAGAGCAGGAATTTTATTATTTCCAGCCTGATTCAGGTTCAGAGCAGAATTTTTATAATTTCCAGCCTGACTCAGGTTCTCTCATCCCAGAGCTCCTCACCCAAAAAGCCCACGGGGTGTGTCTTGTGGAGCCCTCCCCGCTGACAGTGTGTGGATGTTGGGGTTTGGGAGCCTGGCACAGGGGGGAGTGACACAGTCCAGCAGCAAAGGGGATAACCAAAATGGTCTTTTCTGGGGTTTCTGGGAGTGGATTGTTGTTGTGGTGGGAGCAGGTACAACAAAGTGCAGCTTCCACCCCTCAGCCACACACGGGAGGCACCGAATCCATCTGAGAGGGGACAGAGAAGGAGCCCTTTCCCCAGCAGCGCTGCCCAGACACACCAGCCTTTGTCCTGCAGACACTGACACCCATTTACAGGAGATTCCTGCAGGGAAAGCAGTCCAAGTTTCCCTTTCAAAGGCCGCACTGTCAATCCACGCTCGTGAATGTTCGCAGTCTGCTGGCAGTGAATTCCAGCTCTCCAAACCGTCACTTATGAACTTCAAACATTTATCAACTGATGGTTTCTCCCTGGTTTTTCCCCTCCCTGATCCCAGACATCTGCTGGGATGGGATGGGATGGGATGGGATGGGATGGGATGGGATGGGATGGGATGGCCAGTGACACCAAGGCACCAATTTTGGTGTCATCCTGGGGGGATGTGGGGCTGTCCAACACCCCCACCTTGGCAGGAGCAGGGACCAGGCAGGTGGGAATTGGGCTTTTTCCTGCCTGGTTCATGGGCAGGTCAAGCAGTTTGCAGCTCTCTCCTGGCCTAAGCAGCTTTGATCCGTGCTCTCTGCCTGCTGCCCCTTCCCAGCACTGCCTCTGCCATCCAGCATTCCAGCCCCACCTTGGATCATCCCCTGGGGAGATGGAGTTGTTGGGAATTGATGAGGAGGTGGGAGCAGAGCTGTGGTTTTCTCTCTTCCCCCCTGCCCAGCCCGTGGGAGCAGGATCCACCTGGAATGGTGACTCACGGGCAGGAACTGCTGGGGATAATTTTAGAAGGCTGAAGGTCTAAGCTGGCTCACCTCAGAGCCCTCAGCATCCAGGGATTTCAGCAGGGGCCTGACCCTAATCCAGTTAGGGACAGTGGGAAAGTGAGGAGTCCTAGAGACCCTGAGTGGATTAAGAGGGTGAAACCTGAAAATTGCTCTAAGTGGGTGTGTTTTACCCAAACTGTCCAGCTGCAGGTGGGGAGTTCCTTTGCAGCGAAACAGTTCAATCTGCTGCAATTCCAGCCTTAATTCCTGTTGGGAAAGCTCAGCCTGCCTTCAGCCCTGGTCGCTGCTCGGTGATAAAGTTAATTTTGTGGATTATTTCCTCACTGTCAACCCTGGAGAGAGAAAAGACCAAGTGGGGAGCAGAGCAGGAATCCTGCCTGGATGGAAAAAGGAACATCCCAGCTCGGTGCCTTTGGGTCTGTTAAGGCAGAACTGGGAAAAATCATCCAAGGAATGCTTGTCTGGGCACCCTGTGCCAGTGTCCTATCACCCTCCCAGGGAGAGATTCCTTCCCAGTATCCCACCCAAAGCTGACTTCCCCTTTGGAGCTGTTCCCCCTTGTCCTGCCGCTCCAGGCCCCCCGTGAATGATCTCTCTCCATGTTCCCAGTGGCTCCCTCAGGCACTGGAAGGCCACAATTAGGTCACCCTGGAGCCTTCCCTTGTGCAGGCTGAGCAATCCCAGCTCTGCCAGCCTTTCCTCACCCCTCTAATCACGGGGGTGACACCCGGCACTAATCCGGGCACCGAAACCGGGCTGGCCCTGCTTTGATCCCGGGGGTGGGAACGCTGGCACTGCCCACTCCTGGGAGCTCCTGCTGGAGGTGTCGGTGCCCTGGGCTGGCTCCCAGGTGGAGTCAGAGCCAGCCATCCCCAGAATCCCCGTGGGTGCTCCCTGTGCTGCCCAACGTGGGGCTCTTCGGGGCCGCCGTTCCCTCCGTGGAGCTGCTCCAAGGTGGGAGATTCCCGTTTTCCCCGTGGCCTCCAGAGCTGGGTTTCGCTTTTCCTTTGGGAGCTGCTGCCTCTGCACTTCTTTTCAGGGCCCAGCTTTCAGCTGAATCACAGAGGAGTTTTGCTGCCCCTGGTTTGGTTTTTTTTTTTCCCTCCTTCACCCCCTCTTTGTTTTCCACTTTGTGTTAAATATCAGTGACCAATAAGGTGCCTCTCGTTTCTCTTCCAGAATTTTCTCCTTCCTGGATGTGGTCACTCTGTGTCGCTGTGCTCAAGTTTCCAGGGTAAGGACCTTCCTCCTTTCCTGGTGGATTTTAGCAGGGGTTTGGATCTTGGTGGGGGGCAGAGGGGGACAATCCTCTTTTTCCATCCCTTCCCAATCACACAGGGAGTTGTGGCAGGGCCCTTTGTGCCACTCAGCTGTCATTTGGTGTCCCCTGTTAACACTGGAAAACTCCCAGTGAAGGGATCTCCAGGCTGGAATAGCATTTTCCAGTGTCCCAGGTAGGAAGGGGGTTGACTTTTTGCCCCCTCAGCCTGGGTTTTTTCCAGGCTGCTGGAAACCCCAGAGCTGGCAGTCTGAAATGGTTTGGGTGGAAATACAGGAATTCTGATTCACAAAGGTGCTGCAGAGCCGGTGAAAGTTAATTTCCTCCCTGGATGTAGCTGGATTAAACATGGGGGGGGAAAAAAAAACCCACAGTGTTTTGTTTGGGGTGGTTTCTGTCCTTCGTGGTGAAATCCAGCTTGGAATGTTCACTTGGGAAAGTTCCTCCAGCTGCAGGTCAGATTATCTGGAGCTTCCAGGTTTATTCAGGTGCTTTCTGTGGGAAGAGCCAGAGGAGGCACCGCTGCAGGAAAGGGTGGGATGTCCATCCAGGGGAGGTTTTTGAGTGGGGTGTTCCCTGTCCTGGCTGGGTCACTCCTGCACAGATTGATCAGTGCTGGTTCAAACCCACACCACAGCTCAGTGCATCAGCCCAGGCTCTCTGGAATAAAAAAAAAAAAGTGTTTAAACATTATTTACTGCATTAAAACTGGGCCTGGGCCTTGGCAGTTCCCACCTGGGTCTGGGAGGGAAAGGCCTTGCAGGTGGAATCCTCAGCTCCAAAGGAACAGTCCTGGCCAGAATGGGATCCTGCCAATGTCAAGGTGCCCTCCTGGACTGTCCCTTGCTCCTGTTTGCCCAGGGAAGCTGGGCACACGTCGCTCATCCCGTGGCACAGCACGTGAAGTGCCTGTGGGAGGTGCAGGAAGGCTCTGGAACGTTCCCTGCCCGTGGAATTTTGCAGCCACCGGTGCATTTCCCACCGGAGCCGTTGCTTTTCCCACGGACCTTAAAACAAATAACAGCAACAATTCAAAACCCCAGAGAGAAAATCAGTGAATGCCCAGTTCTGCCCCCTGCTCTGACTCTGCACCACTTGTTGCTGATGATTTGGGCTGGGGGTGAGCTCGGTGCACGGGAGGGATGGGGTGGAAAATCCACCCGTATTCATCCCCCAATTTCCCAACGCCGAGCTCCTGGTCGTTACCAGATCTGGCTGTTTGCTTTGGTTGTGCAATTAAAGCTTTACACACACAGCTCTTGTGCTGATTCACTGAGGGCAGAACCACCGGCCCTGGGCTCCTGCCCCTCCTCTGTAGCAGGAACCACGGGGAGATTTGGGGTTGTTTGGGCCAAATCCAAAGTGCTGAGGGTCCCCTGGTGGGGGGCATTTTAATTCCAGCCAGGAATGTGAAGGTGCCCACTGCTCCTCCCACCCTGGGGGCACCAATTCCCTGCTTGGGGGGACTCTGGAATTCCAAGAGGGGACTCCAGGGGGGAGTTTTCCCAGCGGGCACTTCTGGTACCTGCCCAGTTCTTTGTGTTGGAATTCCCCTGTTGCTTTTCCACCTGGGGCACTGAGGATGTTGTTTCTCCAAGGAGCAGACTGGGACATGGTTCCCCCCCCACACTGACCTGTTTTTTTTTTTCCTATTAACCACACATCTACATTTTTTCCCCCTGATAAAGGCATGGAATGTTCTGGCCCTGGATGGCAGTAACTGGCAGCGAATTGACCTGTTTGATTTCCAGAGGGACATTGAGGTATCATTAAGTGACATACAAACCCATTTTTTTTTTATTTTTTTTCCCCCTTGTTAAACTGTAATTACAGCCTAGAATGGATTCGTACTCCCAGAGTAACCCTTTTTACCTTCCCTGGAGATAGAGATCATTAATTCCAGTCCTTCAGCTTCGGGGAGCCTTTTAAAAAGCCTTGGCAATCCATTCAGCTTTTGAAAATGGACAGAATTTTGTATCTGCATTGAGCCTGGAAGGGGGAAATGGAAGGAAAGTGGTTTTGCCTGTTCTGAAAACAGAAATTAGTAGAAAATGTACATTTTTTGAGGGGAAAACTGCTGCTTGTGTGGAGCAGAGCTGAGGCTGTTTCTCCTTTCCCTCCCAGTCAGCACAGCACTGATGAGACCATGAAGGCTGAATGTCTGCTGAATCCTTCCCTGTCCCTCTTTAATATCAAAAATTGACATTGCAGTGAGGATGATTTGGGGGGGGGATGAGGTCAAAAGCTGTCCCTAAAAAGATGCAGTTTTGGAGCTGCTTCATTGTTGAATCTGCTGGATGTGGGCTCTGACTGATAGGGGATGGTCTTAAAGTGCATTGAGCAGGAAAAAGGGATGAGAAAATAAAACCCAAACCCTTTAGTTTTTTATCAGAATGTTTTATCCTGTTTAAAAAAAAAATCCTGAAAAAACCCAACCCCTTTTTAAATGAAAATGCTGGAATTTGTTGTTCCTCACCTCCAGAACACTGAGCTTCCTGATGTGCTCAGGCTCTGCTTTGAGGGAGTTAAATCCATCAGCTGGTGTAAATTCCTGATGCAAACGTGTTTGGATCCCCTAATCCAAGCAGGATCCCCAGGCTTGCCAGAGGAATTGCAAAACCTGGGAATGTTTCAGCTGCTCCAGCTGTTTTTTACAGGGATGTGGAGCCGCTCCTGTGGCCAAAACTCACCTGGAGATCTCAGTGTCCCTCTTGGCTTGTGGGATTGTGTTGGATTGAGCCTGATCCTCATTTTTTTTTTGGAAAAGAGGTTCTAGGGGAGCCTCTTCACCTTCTGTTGCTCCTAAATTCCAGTTAGGACAGGGAGAACCGAGGGATGCTCCTGGTTTGTGATGAACAACCAGAGCACTGTTCAAATATTCTCCAGCGGGTTTGCCCTTCACTCACAGGGAGGAAGGGAAATCCTGGGGTCTTTGGAGGCTCCCAGAGAACACAGATTTCAACTAAAAAAGCCTTTTTCTGGATCTCTTGAGCCACGAGCGTTTGAATCCCTTTTCCCACCGGGGTCAAACTCCCGGGCTGGTTCTGCTCCTGAATGGAAGTTTGGGTTTATCCACTGCTGTCCCTTGAAAATCCTGCTGCCCCTTCCCTCCCATTCTTTGGGAGGGGTCTGTGAGGATGTCCAGGAGCTCCAGAGTGGGGGAAGCTCCTCAGAATTCCCCCATCCTTAAGTGCTGGGCCCCAGGGAGCTGCTCTGTGTCTCTCCATCTTCAGAAGCTGAATAATCTCCCCTTTCCCTGAGATCCTTTCCGTGGCATTTCTATTTCCTTGTAGCACCCTAAAGCAACAAACTCGTTGTTAATCTGCCAAATGTTGAATTCAGCTGTTTGGGGGTTTGGTTTTTTTGTTTTTTTTTTTTTTTGGGGGGAGGGAAATGCTGAGGTGCCCTCTCTGTCTCCCCCAGGGCCGGGTGGTCGAGAACATTTCCAAGAGATGTGGGGGATTCCTGCGGAAGCTGAGCCTGAGGGGCTGCCAGGGAGTGGGGGACAACGCCTTAAGGTAGAGCTGCACCTTCCTCCTGCTTGGAATGGGGCTGGGAAGGGGGATTTGGCTCCTCCATCCATCCAGGGATGGGGATAATCCAGCACCGCTTCAGGCCCAGCCCCTCATCCCATGTGTGTGTGAGGGAAACCTGGAGGGCAGGGACAGGCACTGCTCATTTCCCACTTTAACTGGTTCAAAAGTCTCATTAAAATTCAATTTTTCTCAGTTCTCATTAAAATCCTGTCAGCTGCTGTTAAAAACTCGGGAGGGGTTGGCACTGAGGGGCAGCTGAGGCTTTTAGTGGGGCTGGGAAAGCCCAGGGCACGGGGTGGGCCAGCAGAAATCACTGGTTTTCTGGTTTTTCTTCTGTTTTCATGGGTTTGTTCTTTATTTTCCTAATTTTGTTCTTTATTTTCCTAATTTTTGTTCTTTATTTTCTTGATTTTCCCTTATATTTCCTTGGTTTTCCTCTTTATTTTCTTGCCTTTCTTCTTCACTCATTTTCTTCTTGATTTTCTTCTCGATTTTCTTGCCTTTCTCGACCCTTTTCTTGTTCCTTGATTCTCTGGGTTTTCTTCTTGATTTTCTTGATTCCTATTTCTTGATTATTTTTTTCATTTCATTATTTTCTTGATTTTCTTCTTTATTGATTTTCTTCTTTATTGATTTTCTTCTTCATTGATCTTTATTGATTTTCTCCTTTATTGATTTTCTCCTTTATTGATTTTCCTTATTGATTTTCTTTGTTGATTTTCTTCTTCATTAATTTTCCTTATTGATTTTTTCTTTACTGATTTTCTTCTTTATTGATTTTCTTCTTCATTTCCTTCATTTTCTTCCTTATTCTCTTCATTATTCTGCTCGAGACCCTTCTGCAAAACCCTAATCTGCTGAGTTACAGCTGCTGGAATTCTGTTCCCTGGCCAACCCGGTGTTTTTCCCTCCCTTTCCCAAAGGACCTTCGCCCAGAACTGCAGGAACATCGAGGTGTTGAACCTCAATGGTTGCACCAAGATCACGGACGCGTGAGTAGAGCTCTTCCCTCGGCCCTGGCTGCTCCAGGGAGTGTTCCAGGGCTCCACAGGGGGTTCCATCCCAGAGTCCCCACCCCTCTGCTCCCCCTGGAATGCCGTGGGATGTGTGGGAGCTGGGATGGATCCATGGCAGGAGTTGTCTCCCTGTCTCTCTTCCAGCACCTGCACGAGCCTCAGCAAGTTCTGCTCCAAACTCAGGCACCTGGACTTGGCCTCCTGCACCTCCATCACCAACCTGTCCCTGAAAGCACTGAGGTAGGAGCCAACAGCACCGGCTGGGCCTGTGGAAATGTGGAATTAAGGTTGGAAAAGACCTCCAGGACCACCCCAGTCAGCCCAGCCCCACCTGGGGAACGTCCCCCCCACCCCGAGCTGAGCTTTGGGAACTGGGGAGGGGTCTCTGTGCTCAGGTGGCTCCCAGAAATGGGCGTTTCAGGAGCAAAAAGCAGGATTTCCTCCCGACTCAAAGCAGCATTCCCATGTTTTCCCTGTCTCCCCCAGCGAGGGATGCCCGCTGCTGGAACAGCTCATCATCTCCTGGTGCGACCAAGTGACCAAGGACGGGATCCAGGCCCTGGTCAGGGGCTGTGGGGGGCTCAAAGCCCTGTCCCTGAAGGGCTGCACCCAGGTATGGCTCTGGAAAAGGGGGACAGGCACAGCTGGGATGTTCCTGCTGCTCCTCAGGGGGGGTGGGGAGGAAATACTTTGTGCATTTCTTTTACTTCCCTAAAAAAGTTCCATCAGCAGAATTCCTCCTGGTCTGCTGGAGGTTTGGGGAAGTTCTTCAATCCTTGGAGCAGTGGGATAAGTCACAGACTGAGCTGGAGAATCCTCCTTTTCCCCCATCTCCTCTTTTCCCACTGAGCAAATCATTTTCTGGAGGGGCTGTAAATGTTATCCATCCTTTGGGAAGGCTCCGAGGGATTTCGGGGCCCTCCTTTCACCTGCCTGGGGATGGAATTCCCTCCCTGTGCCCTTGGGATTTGTAGTCACTCAAAGAGAATCTCTTTTCCCTGGAAAACACCTCTGGAACCACAGTTTTCCTGCCAAAGCTCTGGAGTGTATTTGGAGAGGGTCTGACACCTGGATTTTGGGATATATAAAGGCTAAAAGGGGGGGAAGGGGTTCCCCATTGTTATATTTTTGTTATTTAAACTGACCTTCTTTTATTTTTCTCTACTCTTACCTTGAAAAGTTTGATGAATTAAATCTCTCCCTACTATTACAACTTTATATATATATTTATATATATATATATTTTATATATATATATATATACATATATATATATGTATCAATTATGAACTGGGGCAGGGGGAACATCAACCCCTTATTTTAATGTTGAAAATATAATCAATATCAATACAAAATATCTTAAAACAGTACAATAAATGTGTAACATAAAATAATGCTTTTATTAAAGGCATTACTCTTAATAAAGAGTAATAAAGCCTTTTTCTTTTTCAAGCTTTTTTAACCCCCTGAGTTAAAAAGGAACTTGCTTGGTCAAAGATAAAACCAACCCAGCTTATTTTGGGAATCCAGGTCATGGGAACAGCTTGAGTTTCCAGGAATTTAGGGAGTTGTGAGTAATATCGATGGCAATCCATCCTGGGTATCCATCCCTTGCCATCTGCTCCTGGAGGTTGAGGAATGGCAGGATTTGACCCTCAGGAATCACCCCGGGGTGTGTTTGTGCTCCTCACTCCGGGATGAGGCTCCTCAAGTTCCCTGGAATCAGAATATCCCGAGCTGGAAGGGACCCACAAGGGTCAGAAAGGGCCAATTCCTGGAATTCCAGCACTGTTGGAATAATAAAAAGAAGAGGGAGGAGAAGAAAATGAGAAAAGGAAAGAAAGAAGAAAAAAAGAAAGAGGAAGGGAAGGGGAAGGGAAGGAAAGGAAAAGGAAAGGAAAGGACAGGACAAGGAGAGGGGAAGGGAAGGAGAGGAAAGGAAAGGAGAGGAAAGGAGAGGAAAGGAAAGGAAAGGAAAGGAAAGGAAAGGGAAAAAGGAGAACAAGAAGAAGAGAAGAACAAGAAAAGAAAATAATGAGAAAAGCATGTTGTTATTGTTACTGCAGTAATAATTATTACTGCAACACAAGCCCAGGGTCACTCCCAGGCCCAGGGTGGTTGAACATTCCCCTGTCCCCTGTAAGGAGGAGGTGATTCCAGCCCATGCTGGGGGTTCTGTCCCTGTGGGATGAGCCCAGCTGTCCTTGTGGCTCTGAGCTCTGTCCTGGGCTGGCACAAACCCCCCCCTCCCCGGTCAGGAGTGCCCTCAGCACGGTGGGTCCTGTGCCTGTGGTGCCTTTCCCTCCTCCCCCTGAGGCTCCCAGAGCCCCTTTGGTGCCCCCCTGGCTGCACTGGGAGGGTTTTAGCAGTGCCAGGTGGTCTCAGTGTCTGTGTTTTCCCCCTCTCTCTCAGCTCGAGGATGAGGCCCTGAAGTACATCGGTGCTCACTGCCCCGAGCTGGTGACGTTAAACCTTCAAACCTGCTTGGTAAGTGGAGCTTCCCAGCGTTCCCCGACATTCCCTGGGGAATGAGCTCCGTCCCCAGTGCAGCTGATGAAAAACCAGCTTTTTTGGTGCCATTCAGGAAGGCTGAATAAGCCCAGGCCCAGCCTTTGCTGTGTCAGGCTCGTCCCTCCCTTCCCTGCCCGTGGGGCTCCTGAATTCATCTGCAGGATGAGCTGGAAAAATCTCTTTCCATCAGGCCTAGAGTGGCCCTGCCAGGCTTTCCTCTGGTCCCTTTTTTTTGGAGTTGAACCCAAAAATGCACAGTTTTCCTGCACAGGAGGGCCCTGGGCCAGTCCTGCAGTGCCAAAAATGGGCATTTATGCCAAAAAAAAATTGGTTGGAATGGGCTCTCTGTACGAGCCATCACACAGTTAGTCGGGAACAGCAGCTCTTCCTTTTCCATGGAAGTGGGCCCTGTGTCCAGGGATGGGGCTGGATAAACCCCCTGTGTCTGGGAATGGGGCTGGATGGACCCCCAGTGCCCAGGGATGGTCTTTCCAAGCAGGAATTGCAAAGGCAGGGAATCCCAGCCCCTTCCCCACCCCTCCCCTGGCCCAGCTCCCGAGCGTGTCCCTGCACACGGAAAATCACTCCCCTGACCTTTCCAAGCCACTCCAGCGGGGTTTATCCTGTCCCAGCCGCTCCAGCAAAACACCTCAGTGCATTTTTGGGTCGGGGGAGCCAGAACTCAGCCCCTGGGGCTGGAATTATGGGGAGGGAAAAAGTGGAATTCCACATCTTGGGCGGTGTTTCCTCTCGCAGCAAATCACGGACGACGGGCTGATCACCATCTGCAGGGGCTGCCACAAGCTGCAGTCCCTGTGTGCCTCTGGCTGCTCCAACATCACCGATGCCATCCTCAACGCCCTGGGGCAGAACTGCCCTCGCCTCAGGTGGGTTTTCCCCGGAATTCCCAGCTCCAGGGGGTCCCAGGAACGCGCTCAGGCACCACCGGGGCTGTTTCGGCCTCTGAAGGTCTTTCTGGGAAGGGAGGGTTTTAATCCCCTGAGGTTCATCCAGGTGTTCTTTTTATGGGATGAAGGGGAGGAAAACAGATCCCTGGTTAAAATGTGGTTAAAAAAACCAGATCCCTGGTTAAAATCTGGTTAAAAATCTGGTTAAAACCCAGATTGCTGTTTTTTAAACTCGTGTGAGTAAAGCTGGAGCAAACGAGCTCCTGCCCTGGTACCCACTGAGTAACTCTCCTCTCACCCCACTGTGGAACAGTGGGAACAGCTGGGAACAGCTGGAAGATGGTGCCAGGCTCTTCCCATTGACAGGGCATGAGATAAAACTCGGGGAAGTTTCCTCCTCAGCATGAGGAAGAGCTTCATCCCACGGGGGGCTGGAGCAGCTGCCCGGGGTGGTCTCTGGATGTTCCAGCCCCACCAGTGTCACCTTCCCCAGGCCTGGGCGGGGGGGGCTGCACTGGGTGATCCCCCAGGGGTCCCTCCCGACCCTCTCCTGGGATTCTGGGACCCCTCCATGGCTCCTGTGGACTCTTTCCATGCAGAATATTGGAGGTGGCGAGGTGTTCCCAGCTGACCGACGTGGGCTTCACCACCCTGGCCAGGGTAAGGGCCCCCTCCTTCCCTCCTTCCCTCTTCCTTTCTTTTCAGGATAAATAACAAAAAAAACCCCATATTTTGGCCAAACTTCTTATCTCGGTGTTGGGGTGGAATCTAAATTACAAAAATTAGAGTTTATGGAATCTTAAGTTACAGAAGTTGGGGATTATGGAAGCTAAGTTGCAAAAAAAAAAAAAATAGGGTTTATGGAGTCTGGATTGCAAAAATTGGGGTTTATGGAAATCTCAAGGAGCAAAAATTAGGGTTTATGGAATCTGGGCTCCAAAAGATAGGGTTTATTGGATCTGGGGCATGGTCCTGACCCACAGATCTGGGAGGAGTTACATCCAAACCTCATGAAACTTTAAATACTTGGGAGTTACAGACTTTGCTGCTTGGTTATTGAGGTTGATCAGTGTTGCCTACACAGGACCCTAAATTTAATTACCTTAATTACCATTAAAACCCTTTAAATTTCCTTTACTGTCCTCAGTGCTGTCCTTAAAGAAGCGGCAAAATTTCCTTCCAGCTGTGATATTTTGTGGAGAAACCCCCCCCTAATTTTTAAAGAAAACTGTCTTTGTGGTGGTTTATATTTATTTCTATTTTTATTTTTATTGTCTGAACTTTACACTGAGTTGGGGGTGTCTGGTTTTCCCTTTATTCCCAGAACTGCCATGAGCTTGAAAAAATGGACCTGGAAGAATGTGTCCAGGTAGGAAATGTCTCCCTTTTGGCACAGCGTGGTGAAAAATTAATCTCCAAATCAGAACTTAATTTAGGAAGGTGTGATTTCTGACAGGGCATGAAATCCCAGGGAATGGTCTTTATGCCCATATGGGGCAAAAAATAACGGGGTTTTCCTCTGGCAGATTGTTGGGACGGTGATTGTGGGGGGTTGGGATCAAACTGGGCCGTGGCATTTACAGGGAAAAGGGATGGATTGACTCGAGATCCCATGGAAAAACCTCCAGCCCTAGGGATAGACTGGAATTGGATCCAGCCCAAGGAAGGGAACAGGGCTGTGGTTCCTCCCTGGGGTTCTGCATTCCTGGTGTTCCCAGGGCACAAATCCAGGAGCTCCCCGGAGGAAATGACACCTGTCCAGACGGGAAGGGATGGAAAACGATCCCAAAAAAGGAACAAGGGAAGCGGGGCCGAGCCTTGGCCTGACACAAACCCATCCCAGGCAGCTCCTTGGGGGGTTAGAAACCATTGTGTGAGTCTCCTCCTTCCTGCAGAAAACCAGGAGCAATCCACAGGCCGTGGGAGGGAGCCCGAGCCCTTGGAACACCGGGGAGCTCCTTTGCCTGCCCGAATTCTGAGCTCATTTCAGCTCCCTGGGGAAGCTCAAACCAACCCAGTGGTGCCTCTGCCTGCAAAGGGCAGCAGGAGCTGATTCCATAAGGAGATGGAAGTTCCTGAAGGGTTCAGGAGAGCGGCTGTGGGGAAAACTCCGGGATTAGGGAAAATTCTGCTGGTTTTTTTTTTTTTTAATCGCAGAGAGGAAAAAATTAAATCCCGGTGCACAACAAGTTAAGGGGCTCCTTCCTCTTCTCTTCCAGATAACAGACAGCACCCTAATCCAGCTTTCCATACACTGTCCACGGCTCCAGGTCCTGGTGAGTATTCCAAGGGAGGCTTCCAGCACTTAAAACAGAGGGATCTCAGTCGGGTTGCAGTGACTCCTGCCGGTCCTTGGACCCAATTCCAGGGCCCTTCCCACAGTGGGTGAGATCTTCCCAAAGGTGGGTGCTCCTGTGGCAGGGGTGTTTGTGGAATTCCTGTGCCACCCTGTGGGTCTCACCCCTCCTGAAGTGCCTTTCCCAGTCATGGGAATCGTGGAATGGTTTGGGTTGGAAGGGGCCTTGACGGTCACCCGGTTCATGGGCAGGGACAACCTCCCACCATCCTGGGTTGTTCCAGCCTGGCTTTGGACACTCCCAGGGCTGGGGCAGCCACAGCTTCTCTGGGCAACCTGTGCCAGGCTGCCAGGGAAGGATTTTTACCCACTGCAACAGGAAGTTTTCCCCCTTGGATGCACAGATCCCAGTGGCTCCAGTGCCAGGAGGGAGCACAGACCGGTGCTAAAATCCTAAAATGCCAACCAGCCCGGCCCCATCCAGCACAGCCCACCCTCCCTCGTGTCCCCAGGGAGGCTGGGGCTGGATTTTGGGGCAGCAGGAGCTGGGTGTGACCCCTGAACCGGCTGTGTTTGGGCGCAGAGTTTATCCCACTGTGAGCTGATCACGGACGACGGGATCCGGCACCTCGGGAACGGCGCCTGCGCCCACGACCGGCTGGAGGTGATCGAGCTGGACAACTGTCCCCTCATCACTGACGCCTCCCTGGAGCACCTCAAGAGCTGCCACAGCCTGGAGAGGATAGAGCTGTACGACTGCCAGCAGATCACCCGCGCAGGGATCAAGAGACTCAGGGTGAGCCGGGATTGAGGGGGGTTATCCATGGGAAGAGCGGGTGGAGCCCTCGTTCCCCAGGCTGGGAGAGCATCCTTTGTGGATCTAGGGGTGTGGAATGATGGTTTGGGTGGGGAGGACCTTAAACCTCATCCAGTTCCATCCCCAGGGATGCCTCTCGCTAGCCCAGGTTGCTCCAGCATGGCCTTGGACACTTCCAGGGATGGGGGGGCGGCCCCAGCTTCTCTGGGAATTCTATCCCAGCCCCTCACCCCCCCTCACAGGGAAGGATTTCTCCCCAGCATCCCTTCCCAAGGCCATTTGTTTCTCCCTCTGGAAAAGAGGAGCCACGATAACATTTCACCTGCAGGGAGGACGTGGCTCTGTCAAGTAATAATCATAAAATCATGGAATGCTTTGGGCTGGAAGGGGACCTTGGAGCTCATCCAAGTTCCTGGGCAGGGACACCCCCCCCTTTCCCCCCCCACCAGGCCAGGCTGTTCCAGGGGTGCATCCCAGGGATGGGAAAAGCCTCTTTCCTTCCCCATTCCCTGCTTCCCTCCCATGGGAGAACCCAGCCCGGTCTGACCCCTCTCCCTGGCCGTGTTTGCCGTTCCAGACCCACCTTCCCAACATCAAGGTCCACGCCTACTTCGCCCCGGTGACCCCCCCGCCCTCGGTGGGCGGGAGCCGACAGCGCTTCTGCAGATGCTGCATCATCCTATGACGCTGGAAACGGCTCTTCCCGGCAAAACTGAGGCTGGAATTGCGCCCGTGGCGTTCCAGGAGGGGGGACACTCACACACAAACACACACACACCCCAGGACCTTGGAGTGGAGCCCAGGGAGCAGGGTTTGGGGTGCCCCGGAGCCCCTTCCCCAGCCCTGCCCACGATCCCACCCGGGAGCTGCTGCGGCTGGGACGGCTTTTCCGGCTTTTCCGTAGGTGGATTGGGGCGATCCCTGGCCCTGAATTCCCCCCCCTTCCCCCCCGGGAGCGCTTCCGACCCGGACTGACTGATGCTGCTGGAATAGGAACCGGAATCCTTGGAAATGGGGGCTGGGGGAGAGGAGAGGGGCTGGCTTTGACCCCGCAGCCGTCGCCCAGGAGGGGGGAAAAAAAAAACCAAACCCAACAAACCTGAAAATCCCAACAAGTTCTGACGTCCCGTTTTTCAGCGAGGGGGGATGAAGGAGCAGCAGCTGCTGAGCCGGGATTCCCACTGGGAGCCAGGATTTCCTTGGAGCCCAGGATTCACCTGGGAGCCGGGAATTCCCCTGTGTTTCCCATGGGAAGGTCCCGTGTCTCTCCCATATCCACGCTGTCCAGCTCAGAGGCTTTCCCAGGTGGTTGTGGTCGACCTTGGAATCTGTGATGTCGGATTTTTGTTGCCCTTCCCCACGTCCTCTTTTTTTTCCTTTTTTTTTTTTTTTTAATTCAGTCATTTCTTGACATCTCCCAGCCCAAAGTGACGAATCCCTTAATATTTCGGTTTTAAAAAAGGGGATTTTTTTTTTTTTTTATTTTATTTTTTTTCCTCAGGAGAAGCCTGAGCCTGTTGGGAAGATTTTTAAGGAACAAGTTTGAGCTGCACCCCAGGCTGGGCTCTCGTGGGATTTCTTGGCCTGTTTGAGCAGGGTTTGGGTGTCCAAATTTTATCCAGATTTCGGGTTTTATCCCAGTGACAAGGATATAATTCCCAATATAGGGAATAATATATATATTTATATATAATTCTCAATACAGGGATTAAGTTCTAGTCTGTGTTCCAGCGACTGTAAGTTCCCTCCTCCTGTCCTTCCCCTCCATCCCTTCATCTTATCCCCAAGGAAAAGCAAAGTAGAACCTCTTTGCTTGTTGCCCTGATGAAGAAATAAGGATTCCCTGCTGGAGCAGGTCTGGGATCCGCCCCAGCTCCAGGGAGCACTGGGGGCTTTCCCGACCTTCCCACCTTCCACAGGTAAGTGTGGAGCCCCCAGGGAAGACCCCCAGGGATGGAAAGGGGTTGGGATGAGCCAGGCCCAGCTCTGGGGGGAGGGAAGGAGGGAGGGTTGGGGGTTGGGGGTTGATTTTGGGGCGTTTCAGGCAAAACGAGCCGCGGGTGCTCCAGGGGAGCACGGACTGATCCGGGCATTCCAGGTGTGCCCGGGGTGGAACTGCTGGGCAGATCCCAAGGGTTTCAGGGGGCTGGGCAGGCTCTGGGGGAGCTGAGCTGTGTCAGTCATTCCCGCTGGATGGAAGGAGCACTCGTGTCCGTGGATGTTCCCGCCCGGCCGGGGCAGGAGCGGGGCCGAGGATTTGGGGCCTCCCTCGGTCCTGGGGGATCCTTTGGTGGGAGAAAAGCAGGTGCAGTGCCAGGAACGGCTCTCCCAGGGCCTGGAGGGTTGGTTTTTGCTCCAAGGACAACAAGGAGCTGCTTCCCAGGCTCTCCAGGCACCAGGAGGGCCTCCCTGGAGCTGCACCCCCTCCATCTCCCCCCCAGTGTCCCCAGTCTGTGCTCACGGCCTGCTGGGAGGAACTCCAGGCTGCTGTGGTTAAAAAGGATACTGTCAATGCCTTCCTGTAGATGCTTTTAATCCCTTAATATTTATTCAAACCCTCTTTAGCGCTGTTGGATTGTCCCTCTCTTCCTCGAGGGGCTTCATTTCCAGAACTTTTCTCCAGGTTTCAAGGGTGGCAGAGGATGGTGGTGACGGACTTGGCCGGGCGAGGGGGTCACCCAGCAATCACAGGATTTGCACAGCTCTGGGAAAAAAACAAAACAAAACCACAAACAAAACAAAACACTTTGTTCAGCTCATACTGTGGCAGGGGAGAGCAAAAAGTGGGATTTCGGAGGCGGGGGGGGTGTTGTTGTCTGACTGGATTCCTTTGGAAAAGAGCGGAGTTTTCCGGGGAAAACTCGAGAACACAGAACCCAAAGCATTCTCTTTTCTGTTTGCCAACCAGGGTGGCAGCATTAAGGTAGCTCGAAACTACTTGACAGTGTCCTTTTAAATCAATTATCCGTCTTCAAATGGACTCTTCCTGATGTTTGTATTTATAAGTACCAATAAACACCATTTTCCAAGCCCCGTCTCACCAGAATTCCTGGAGGAGAATCCACCTCCTGCAGCTGGACAGGGGGGTGTTTGAGGGTTCTCCAGGTGGGTGAACCATGGAATGGTTTGGGTGGGAAGGATCCTTAAAGCTCAGCCCCTCCTCAGGTGGCTGTGAAGGGTGTTGGGTAACTGGGAATCAGCTCCCAAAATGTAGGGGAATTGCTCCATCCTGTGATTCCTGAGGTGTAAAGGCCCAGTCCCACTCCTGTCCCAGCTCCCCTCCCCTGGAAACCTCCCGGGTTGTGTCTCCCAGTCCTGGAATGTCTGTTCCCACCTCCCAGCAGGGTTTTCCTGGGAGCTGGACCTGCCTTGCAGCTCCCACAGCCCAATTCCTGCTGGGCCCTCCCTTGGGCTGCAGATGGGGCAGGGACAAAGGCACCTCTCCAGGGAATCAACCCCGGGGTTCCCGGACTGGGAAATCCTCCAGCACATTCAGTGCAACCAAAACCGAGGCTTTTCCGCTCTTTTAAGGCAATTTTTATCTTTTATCCCAATTCCTGAGTGCTTCCACATAGGGGGAGGACAGGGCAGGTGTGATGTGCTTGTTTCGAACAGGGATTTTGACAAATTCCTCTTTTCTAAACCTCACTGTAATTTCCTTTGTGTTTGTATTTGATTTTCCCTGTGTTACTCAGGGCTGGCCCACAGTGTTGTGGGGGTTTGGGGTTGATTTTGGATTGTTTGTTTTTTTTTTTTTAATGGCAGGGTGAGGCATCTTGGCTACAGTGTCCTGAAAAAATGAGGTTTGAAACATTTTGCCCTCTTCTGGTGAAGGATTGTGTTGTTGTGGGGGGTGTTTTTTTGGGGGGGTTTATTTTCCATCTCAAGGTTTCTGTCCTCCCTCTGGTCCAAATCCCAGCACAGGCTCCTTGTGCTGCAGTGCCAGGAGAGCAAAATAATGGAGAAAATCAAGGAGAAGCCACTTTCCCTCCTCTATACAAATCCCTCCCTCCTTCCCAACTCCGGATTTGGGGTTTTTAACCTGTTTTTAGCTCGGGGGGAGGGGGCTCAGTGCGAGGGAGCAGGCGCAGGAGCTGAGCCTTGTGCTGTGCTCTGGGGTGCAGATTGTTGGGAAATATTGCTTTAATGGTGTGATCTGTGCTTTGCTGGACGCTGGGGGTACAATAATGCATTCACTGAGAGTAAATACACAGGTACAGATGTAGAGGTGTAATATCTGTAGCTAAGGAGACCCCAAACCCCTGCAGGGATTGAGGCCGCTCTCCATGCCAGGGCTCTGCTCTCCATCCCGGTGTTCCTCTCCCCATCCCGGTGTTCCTCTCCCCATCCCGGTGTTCCTCTCCCCATCCCGGTGTTCCTCTCTCCATCCTGGTGTTCCTCTCTCCATCCTGGTGTTCCTCTCTCCATCCCGGTGTTCCTCTCCCCATCCCGGTGTTCCTCTCCCCATCCCGGTGTTCCTCTCCCCATCTCGGTGTTCCTCTCTCCATCCCGGTGTTCCTCTCCCCATCCCGGTGTTCCTCTCCCCATCCCGGTGTTCCTCTCTCCATCCCGGTGTTCCTCTCTCCATCCCGGTGTTCCTCTCCCCATCCCGGTGTTCCTCTCCCCATCCTGGTGTTCCTCTCTCCATCCCAGCACGGCTCCAGCTCCAGGTCCTACCGCAGCAGCAGCTGGAAGCCCTCAGGGCCAGGGTCTGCCCAGGGGGAAAAAGGGGCTCAGATGGGGTCACCAATCGTCCCCTGCCTGGCCCTGCCCGCCCGTGGTACCTTTGGTGATCGTCACCACGAAACTGGTCTCGTCCTGGAGGGTCCTGAGCATCTGTGGGGCATGGAGGGGGGGAAAAAGGGGGTGAGAGGGGCCAGGGGGGTGTGTCCCATCCCAGACCGTGTTTTGTCACCCCCCGGGTGTCCCCGCCTGTCCTCACCGTGTCGCTGACGAGGACGTGGATGCCGGAGGGTCCCTGGTGGGAGAGCCGCAGGATCTGGCCCGGGGGGAGCCCCAGGAGCTCGGCGAGCTTCCCGGTGAGCTCGGCCACCGTCAGCTGCTCCAGGTGCAGCTCCTGGTACAGCCCTGGGGTGGGATGGGATGGGATGGGAGGGGATGGGATGGGGCGGGGCTGTGAGCACCCATCCTCCATCCCTGCCCTGCCCTGCACCTGAGCCCCCACCCCACATCCCTGAGCCCCCACCCCACACACCCCTGAGCCCCCACCCCACATCCCTGAGCCCCCACCCCAAACCCCTGAGCCCCCACCCCAAACCCCTGAGCCCCCACCCCACATCCCTGAGCCCCCACCCCAAACCCCTGAGCCCCCATCCCACACACCCCTGAGCCCCCACCCCACACACACCTGAGCCCTCATCCTCCACACCCTCAGCCCCGCCGGGCTCCCGTGCCACGTAGAGGGTCAGCCGGGGCCGTGGGCACCTGAGGGGGCAGAGAAGGGTCTGGTGGGGGGCTCAGGATTCCCAGAGCCTCCCGGGGGTCCCCAGGAGGAGCCCACCTGCCCTCCAGCGCGTGGCACAGGCGGATGCCGTCGGGGGCCCCGCAGATCTGGATCAGGTCCCTGCGGGAGAGCTTCAGCAGGTCGGCACCTGCGGACAGGGGGGCTCAGGGGGCGGCAGGTATTGATGGGGGGGTGGGGTGGGCTCTGCCCCCCAGCCCGGCCGGGGGTCTCACCTGTGAAGTTGCTGAACACGCGGGCGCAGGCGGAGAAGCGGCGCCGGAGGAGCCACTGCTGCGTCTCCAGGGGGGATGCGCAGGGACTGAGCGCCTGTGGGGGGGATGGGGGGCTCAGAGGGGGCTCAGAGGGGGCTCAGCCGGGGTGTGAACCGAGCGGGTGCATCCTCAGCCCACCCAGCCCCTCCTGGGGGGCTCTCGGGGGGCTCCCTCACCTCGCCGGGACTCTCGGCGGGTCCCTCGGCAGCGCAGGCAGGTGACACACACGCCCTGCGGGAGGGGCCGGGGCTCAGCAGGGACCCCAACAGTGCGGGGAGGGGTCCCAGGGGGGCCCCACTCACCTCTCGGGGCTCAGCAGCTTGAGGGGGTGAGGGCTCAGCGTGCCCGGGGGGCTGTGGGGGGCACCCAGCACGTCCGGCCATGGGGGGCACTGAGGGTGGAGGGGGGTCATGGGCAGAGGGGTCCAGGGGACACCCCCAGCCCGCGGGGAGGGGGGCACAGGGGTCGGGTCCCACCTCGGCCAGCACGGTGCTCTCGTAGGACGGCTGGAATTTCTCCCGCTCCAGCGGCGGCTGCTTCTCCACCTTCTCCCTGTCCGTCTTCTGCTTCCTATCGGCCCCCTTGGGCTGTGCCGGGGGGTGAGGGCGGCCCCGGGACCCCCGGGACCCCAATTCCCCGGACCATGGGGTGCTCAGACCCTCCTCCACCCCCCTTCTCATGCACCCACCCCTGGGGCTGCAGCAGGCAGGGATTTCCCAGTCCGGGGGGCACTGGTCACACTGGGGTCACTGGTGCCCCCCTCCCCATTACCTTGAACACCTTGACCAGGCAGCTGGCAGAGTGCAGGTGCTCGGGGGGGTCCCCTTTGCCCCCCACCCCGAAGGTGTCGATCTGGATGCGGAAGGGGACCCCCTTTTCCCCCCCGTTCTTGCGCAGGGTGAACTCGGTGCTGATGCAGTGAACCTGTGGGGGGTAAGGGGGGAGGACAGGGGGGTCGACAGGGGGGTCAGGGGAGGCCGCTGGGCCCCTTTCCCCCCTAGAGCCCCCCCAACCTCCCTGGCTCCCACCTGCACGAACACAGAGGTTCGCCTGGAGGGGTCCCACAGGAATTCCACCGTGTTGAGCAGCGTGGGGTAGATTTGGGGCTCCAGGATGCCGACGGAGAGCGGGATGTCTGTGGGGAGGGGAGGTGAGAGTGGCCCCCACAGCCCCCCCGGGGCTCCCCCAGCCCCGGCACCCACCGATGTCGAGGATTCGGTCACCGGGGCGGCTCCACCGCCAGCCCTCGAGCTGCTGCTGCTCCGAGTACTGCAGGCGCCGGTCGTGGAAGGACACACGGACCACGCTCTGGGGACAGCAGAGGACACAGGGTGAGCCCACGGCCGGACCCACGGACAGGGCCAGACCCACGGACACAGCCAGACCCACAGACACGGGCTGAGCCCACACCCACGGACCCACAGGAGACCATGCTGGACAGGGCCGAACTGGGGCTGAACTGGAGCTGAACCCAGTCTGAATTGGGGCTGGAATGAGACTGAGCTGGGACCGGACCAGAGTAGAGGTGAGGCCGGACTGGGGAAGAAATGAGGCAGAACTGGGGCTGGGATGGGGCTGGACTGGGACAGAACTGGGGCTGGGATGGGGCTGGACTGGGACAGAACTGGGGCTGGGATGGGGCTGGACTGGGACAGAACTGGGACTGGACCAGAACCAAGATGGGGCTGGACTGGGGTAGAACCGGGACAGAACTGGGACCGAGTTGGGGCTGGACTGGGACGGAACTGAGTCTGGGCAGGGGCTCTGGCACGGCTGGACTGGGACTGCAGCCCAGAGCTCTGCCCCGAGGCTCCCCCCACCCCCCCATTCTGGGGGTCCCCACCCCGGCTCACCTTGACCATCCTCCGTCCCTCCGCGGGGTCCCCTCGGGGGGTCCCCACCATGCGGATCTCATAGGACTGCCCTGGGGAGCGGGGAGGGGCAAAGTGGGTGCTGAGCCCGGGGCAGGGGGGGTTCCCTCCCCCTGAGAGCCCCCCCAGACTCACCCTGGTTGAGGTAGGTGAGGGTTTCCTCGTGGTGCCGCACGGCGGGGGAGGTGGGGGCGCACAGGACGTACTGGAACGCCGGGAATTCGGGCTGGGACGTGGAGATGCCGTTGGGCTCCTCCTGCTTCAGGTAGGGCAGGACGGGGGGGTCCCTGCGGGAAAACAACCCCCCCCACCCCAAAAAGGGTGGGCACCCACTCGTGCCTCGGTGCCCTCCCCAAACCCACGGGATTTGGGGGGGTGGGGGCAGTACCTGAGCACCCCCGAGGCGGGAAGGGGGTACACGTCCCCAGCGCTGGGCCAGTAGTGGTCGGGTTGGCCGTGCCAGAAGAGCATTTTGGGGGGGATCTCAAGGCGGGGGGGACACCCCACAGACAGGGTGGCAGCAGAGAGGGACAGGCAGGTGAGTTCCCACCCCCCCCATGGCTTTATAGGCACGGGGAGGGGTGATGTCAGCGGGGCTGGGCCCAGTTTGGCCCAGTCAGGGCCAGTTTGGGGTGTTGACAGTAAATACTGCAGGGGGGGGCCTGGTGTTTGTTGTCACAAAGGGAAGGGGGAACACGCAGGGTTGATCCCAGTAACTTTGTCCCAACCAAGGATAAATCCCCCTTTGTCCCCCCCCCTCATTTTAATCCCTTTAATTTCCCCCAGATTTGGCTCATTTTGGGGGCAAAAAGGGTGTTTCTCTGATTCCTCCCCCTCCAGGTGTTAAGGGAACTGCCCCCTCCCTGGGGTGCAAATTTGGGGGGGGTATCTATGGGTGATATCCCCCCTCAGGGTGACACAGGGACACCCAGGTGGTCCCAATACCCGTGTGATGAGCTGGGAGGGTCTCAGCTCTATTTCCTGGGGGTGGGTGGGACCCCCTCCCCAGTTATAAACCCCTCCCAGGTGGATCCAGAGCTTTGGGGGGGGCTCTGTCTGTCTGTCTGTCCATCCCCAGGGCCAGGACGGGTCTGGTAAGGAGCTGCTGGGGGAATTTGGGGTGTCCTGGGGGGACCAGACCCACCTATGGGGGGATTCCCTGGTGTGAGCTCCACCCAGCTGGAAAAAATACTGAGGATAAAAACCTCCCTGTCCCCTCTCCCAGCCCTGGGTCCTTCCCCTCTGGGGGTGAAGAACCCCCCAAAACCTTCCCCTGGCCACCAGCTCTGCCCTGAGCCTCTGGGGGGGATTTTGGATGGATTAAAGAACCTCCAGGCTCTCTGAGCCCCCCCCAGTCCCACCTTGAAGCCCCAGGGGTGGATGCAGCCCCCAGCAGCTCCTTCCCATCCCACATCCCCCATCCCCTCCCTGTTCCAGACACAGAGACTCAGCTGGAGGGGTCCTGGATGTTTTATTGGGTGCTGGAAGCTGGAAAACGCTCCCTGGAAGGGACAGCCCGCGGTCACTTCTTGGCCTCCTCCTCCTTGGAGAGGGTCTTGATGATCTCCTCCTTCTTGGCCTGCAGCCGCTCCTCCCGCCGCTTCCGCGCCTCCTTGGTCTTGGAGCGCCGCGCCTCCGCCTGGTCCCTGCGGGATCGAGGGCTCAGGGTGCAGCAGGAGCACCTCAAACAGCCCCAAAACCCACCCCTGTCCCCAATCTCCTCCCACTGTCCCACACCAGCCTCGCTGCGGCACCCACGTCCCTCCCGCTGGATCCGGGGGGGTTTCCCCTTTGCCATGACCCAGCAGGGGCTGTGTGGGGTCACAGCCTCTGCTGAAGGACACGGCAGGATTTTGGGATCCCTCCCCTCCCCCTGGTCAATCATTCACTGAGCTGCTCAGGAATTTCCCAGTTTCCCCCTCCCTGAGCATTCAAACCCCCACCACGATCCCACATTTCTCTGCTTCCAGCCAGCCCTGCCCAGTTGGGGACAGATCCCTCCCGGCAGGGCTGGAATCCATCCGGAATGACCCACGGTGGGGGGGTCACTGCTGACAACCCCCATCCTGCCTGGGGGCAGCACTCACGCCAGGAGCTTCTTGCGGGCCTTGTCGGCCTTCAGCTTGTGGATGTGCTCCATGAGGATCCGCTTGTTCTTGAACACGTTGCCCTTGACCTTCAGGTACAGGCTGTGGTACCTGCGGGGTGGGATGGGGTGGGACATCAACCCCCTCCCCTTTTCCAGAGGCTGGGATTGCCCAGGGACAGCTCTCCAGGGAGGGTTTAACTCCATTCCCAAGGAGCTGGGAAGGAGCTGCTCGGGGTGTCTGGGAGTCGTTTGGGGTGTTCTGTTTGAACCCTCCCAGCAGTGCCTGTGGTCTCTCAGCCCCCTGGGGGCTGCAGGGCCCCCCCAGCTCGGTGCCCACACTCACATGTGGCGGTCGATCTTCTTGGACTCGCGGTACCGGCGGAGCAGCCGCCGCAGGATCCGCATCCGCCGCATCCAGGTGACCTTCTCGGGCATGCGGGCGTTGGCCGTGCCCTTCCTCTTACCTGGGGAGGGGACACGGGGTGGGGAGGAGCCCCCAGACCCACCAGTTAAACCCCACGCTCCTCCCAGAGCGTTTAATCCCCCTCTACAGCTCCAGTTAAAACCCATCCCCCCTGAGCCAGGAGTCTCTCCCCATGGCAAGGGTACCCCTGGGGGTCTCAGGAGGGTCCCCACTGAGGAGCCTTTGAGGGGAGAAGCCAAATTTTAGTGGGTAGCCTAAAATTCTGGAATCTCCTGACTGGCACATCCCTTCTCCGGGCCACTGGAGGTGGGGGCTGCCCCTGGGGGTCCCTCCCTCGTGGGTGTTTGTGTGTGGGGTGCAGCTCCCTCACCGATGCCCATGTGCCGGCCCTTCCTGCGGGCCAGCGTGTTCTTCCTGCAGCGGGCGCGGGAGTGCACGGTCACCGGCTTCCTGATGATCAGCCCATCCTTGATCAGCTTCCGGATCTGCTGCCCTGCAAAACACGGCCAGAGCTTCCCCTGGAGCCCTCAGGTGAGCATAGAACCATCCCCCCGCTCCCCATCCCACCTGGATGCAGGCTGGGAATGCCATGGAAGGTGGATCTCCCCCCACAGAGCCCCTCACGCTGCTGCAGATGCTCCATTCTCCCTCCCAGAGAATCTCCCAGTTCCCTCACGGATTATCTCACAGGGCACCTCAGATCAAACCCATCAGTGCACTGGGCAGCTCTGAAAACCCTGCAAACCCTGCTTTGAGGTGCAAGAAAAAAAAAAAAAGCTACTCAAGCGGCAGAATTTTACCCGAGCCAAAAGCTGGGCTTGAGAATCCTGGGAGGCTTTTTCCAGCCTCAATGATTTTATGATTCTAAACCGATCTCGTCATTACTGAGCCCCCCTAAAAACCTTCTTCCCGCTCAGCTGGTGGATCCCTTTCCCCCAGGGCCCCCCGGGCAGGGCTGTGCCCAGGACATGCCCCACTCACGGGAGTTGGCGTTGGCGATCTCGTTGGTCTCATTGGGATCCAGCCACACCTTCTTCTTCCCGCAGCGCAGGACGCTGGAGGCCAACCTCTTCTGGAGCCGGAGCATACTGGGAGAGGAAGGGACAGAGATCAGGGGGGGCTCTGCATCCCCCTCAGGGATCCCCCCCTTCATCTCTGTCAGGGCCCTGCCTGAAGCCCGGTGGGATCCAAGAGGCTCATTCAAGGCTCGCAGGGCCCGAGACCGCCGAGCCCTCCCCGCACCCCCAGACCCTCCCCACGCCCCCCACCAGCCCCTCAGCGCGGCCCCCGTCGCCATCGCGCCCCCTCCGCCATCTTCCCACGAGGCCCCCGGAGGCCGCAGCCGCCTCGCAGGAGCCGGGGCCGCCCCGCGGCACGGCCGGGATCCCTCCCCGGTACTCAAACCACCCTCCCCGGTGTTTCCCGGTGCAAGCCGAACCCCCACAGACCCCAAAAGCGACCCCGACCCCGCTCCCACCTCATGGCGGCGGCGCCCGGGCCTGAGGGAGAGGGGAGGGGAAGCGGTGCCGGCCCCGCCCACGGCCCGTGGCACGTACCACCCTGCACCCCCCCTCACCCTGCGGCTGCCTCGGGGCCGCCCAGAGCTCGGCGAGGGGACAGACGCTGTGAGGTTATGCGTGATTACATATGGAGAGGACACGCGTGGCGCGGAGACCCACGTGGGATGTGCGGGAGGGATGTGAGTCCATCCCGCTCCCCCCCTCCCGAGGGAAGGGATGGTACAGCCCGGCGCGTGCGCGTGGCGGGAAGGGCTGGGCAGGGGCTGCACATGCGCGGTAGGGGGGTGTGGGCGGCACGTGGAGGGGAATGGGGGGAACTGGGATGGACTGGGAGGGACTGGCATAGACTGGGAGGGACTGGGATGGACTGGGAGGGACTGGGAGCGCTTGGAGGGACTGGGGTGGGGTTAAGGGGTGTTCCCGCACAGCCCGCACTGGGAGTGCTGGCCCTGTGCTGTGGCTGGACTGGTCCATACTGGGAGTCCTGGATGTGTCCTGGGATCAGCCCAGCCCGTGCTATGGAAGGTCTGTCCCTGTCTTGGCATCGGCCTGGCTCATACTGGGAGGACTGGTCCTGTCCCAGCCTCTCACTTGGATGTTCCCCCCCCATCCCACGCTCACCCCCCAGGAAAACGTTCCTTAGGGATGAGTTCAAAATCCAACAGGGAATGGGATCCCTGTGTTTCCTTCTTTCCCAAGAATTCACCCCAAAGGCTCAGCTGGGATCTCGGATCCTGCGCTGTCCCAATGGAGGATCCCTGAGGATCCAGTTCCACCTCTTTCCCAGCGATTCTGGCACTGCTGGGAAAAGGGAAATCGTGTTTTCCTGGGAAATAACCTCCTGATGGGGCAGGTGACAGCTGGCACAGAACATTCCACCTTCCCAGTTTTCTGTGGCGGGACGTGAGTGAGGCCTGGGTGTATCCATGGCACCATTTTGCAGCTGGAAAACTGAGGCAGGGACAGGCTGGGTGATGTTTCCCTATCCCAAAAACGCCGTGGTGAGGCTGGAAAGGGAGCCCGGTGGCTCCTGGTGTGACCCAGAAAAGAGCTGGAGCCTCCCTGGGAACAGATTGCTGAAGAGTTCCTGGAAAGGGGAAAAACTTGGGAAATGCTAATGTATGGGTTGTGACTGGCCTAAAAACACAGGGTTGAATTCCTGCCTTAAAAATCCACCTTTAATCCAGCGAAAATGCTGCTTTTTTCCTCTCCGATGCGAAACAATTCCCAAATCCACCGTTTTTGCAGCTGGGAGTGGCTGGAGAGTGAAAACCCCCCCCAAAATCACTTTGTTAAGCCCCAGGATCACCTCGTTAACCCTCTGGAGACGGGGATGCCGAGACAATTCCCTCGGGATCTGGCGGCCGCCGCGCTCCCAACATATGGTGTGAGGAGAGGAGCCTCTGCCGACAGATTTTTGGTTCGTTTTCCGAGGAAAAACACGGATAAACACAGGCTTTTGCTGTTTAAAAACTGACTCATCATTTTCCTTAAACAAACAGCCCAATCTGGAGGCTCCCGAGGCGGGAGAGGGCTCGGCTTGGCATCGCCAGCCCCCGGGGGGTTTCTCCGCTGAGATCGCTGTCCTGGGGTTGCTCCGGCATGGGGATGGGACAATGTCCCCCTGGAAGTGTCACCTCGTGCTTTCCAAGGATTGTGGGATGAGGAGAACCCCCCCCTGAGCCCGAGTTTGAGGAGTTTGAGGTAGGCATGCTGATGCTCGAGGTGTTCCAGGGGGATTTGCCATCCCTGCTCTCCTCGTTCCGTTGGGTTCCTGGGAATATCCGTGGCTGGATGCACACCAAGCTTGTCCTGGGAGCACTGGGGGGGCCTGGGGAGCAGGAGCAACTCCAGCAGCGGGAAGGAGGTGCCATAATTCCCTCGTGCTCCCACGCGGTGCCAGGGAATGGTGCACCCGCCCCCGGGCACGAGCCCGGCTGGAAGATTTCCCCCAAAACACCCTCTGGGACTCTGCCCCCCAGACCCTCCCGGGATTTCAGCTCCAGACCTGGGAAAAAGCAGGAGATGAGCAGGATTGGGGTTGGAGGGCAGTGATTTTCCCAAACCTGGAGCTTTTCCAGGCACGGGGAGGGGGGAGTTTGGTGTCCTGGGATCTCTGGGGTGACCTGGGGCAGCTCCTCCCTCTCCAAACCCCCCTTCCCTATGGAAGCACCTCACGGTGCTGGTGATGGATGGGGGCTGAGGGTGGAAAATGTGGTGTCAGCTGTCCCGGGATAGGAGCAGGAAAAGCCCCCCTGGAGGGGGCCAGGGGTGGAGGGGAGGGGGGCGGGCAAAGGAATTTTTAACTTTCCAACAGCCGGTGCTGCCGAGGGGGGCTCTGGGTCCTGCTGGAGTCCATTCCCCCATCCCAGGGTCCCTGGGGAGGGGGGACAGGGGGACCCCGTGTTCCTGGGGGTCCCCCCCCCCCACGTCCACACACAGCCTGGGGGGGGACGACTCTCTTTTTGGGGGTCCCCCCCCAAGCCAGAAAATCTGGTGGGAATTACTGTGCCCCCCCCAGTTAGGGGAGGGGGGATCGTCATCACCCCCCCCCCCCCCCTTTTCGGGAAGGGGGATCCTCATCACCCCCCCCTTTCGGGAAGGAGCTGTATTGGGGGTCCCCTACCTGGGAATGGAGCGGGAAGGCCGCATTCCCACCCCCCCAATCCCCCCGGGAATGTGGTGGGAGCGGCCATCCCCCCTCCCCATCCCCACTCCTCCTTCTTCCTCCTCCTCCTCCTCCTCCTCGTCCTCCTCCTCCCTCTCGCCGTCACCGCGGGGGCCAGGCCTGAGCTTCATCGTCATCGTCATCATCTTCCTCTGTGTGGTTCCCCCCCCTCTCCCTCCCTCCCCATCCACCCACCCACCCATCCATCCCAAAATCCCGCCGAGCTCGGCGCTTCCATGGTGCGGGAAGGCGGCATGGCCCGGACCCCTTACAGCTCCTCGCAGGACATCCAGATGGACGTCTTGGACAACGCCGCGCTCCAGGTGACACCCCCGGGAATTTGGGGGGGGGGTCGGGAGTTTTTTTTTGGGGGGGAGGGGTGGCAGCACCGCCCACACCCCGCGGGGGGAACGGCGAAGGGGGGGGGCTCATCCCGTGGAATTCCCACATCGCCTCGGGAGCAATGGATGGGGCTCATCCCCCCCTCCTCACTAATCCCTGCACCCCATAATGGTGCTCACCCCCCTCCCGGCATCCAAAATAAAGGTTGTTCCCCCCCCCCCCCAAACCCTGGGAGAAACCCCAAATTCCCCCCTCTCCTCCCCTCCACCATCCCCCAGTTTCCCAATTCCCGCGGGTTTGCCCACCGGGATGGGGAGGTGGGTTTTGGGGGTGTGTGTGTGGGGGGTTGTGCCCACAGGGAAAGTTTTGGGAATTGGGAAAACTCTGTTGGGGTGATGCCCCCTCCACTCCCCCCCCAGCTTGTCCCCTTGGGTTTTGGGGGAGGAGGGATGTGCCCCTCGCTGGTTCCACTGGGCTGGGGGGCACTGGGGGCTGCTGGAGCAGCTCATTCCCATTCCACGGGGACAGACCCCCCCTCTCCTGGGGAGCATCAACCACTTGGGGTGCCACTTCTGGGGGGGAGGCACAGAGGACCGTGGGGAATTCCCTCTCTGAGCCCCCCACGATGTGGGATCTAAAAATACCCAGTGTGGGGACCCCCTACCCCCAGGCTGGGTGGCAGCTGGGCCCAGCTGTCCCTTGGGGGACAGTGTGGGGGTGACAAACCCGCTCCCCACAGCGTGTCCCCCCTCTTACCCCCCACCCAAGTTACCCCCCACCCCCCAGAGCTGCCTCAGGGTGGGCACTGGGGTCTCCCCATCTCCCCCAGTCCATCCCAGTGGGAGGGAGCAGGGGGGTCCCCTTGGGGTGGGGGGTGTGGGTGGGTGTGGGGGTGCCCATGGTGCCCACGCTGGCAGGAAGGGTTGGGGGAGGGCTTGGGCACCAGGGGGCTGGTGGGGTGGTGGTGGTGGGGCAGGGTTTGAGGTGCCCCCCCTAAATCTCTACTGGCCCCCCTGGGGGGTGCTGGTTGGGCTCTGGTTTGACTGGGAGGCTGCAGTTTGAGCCCCCTCATCTCCCTCTCCTGGAGCTGGGGGAGGGAGGGGTGGGTAGAGGCATTTTGGGGTTTTTTTTGGGGGGGGGTCCAGCCTCCCCTCATGCTCCCCCCTCCTTTTCTCCCCCCCCAGGGCAAGTACAGCAGGCGCAAGAGCCGCTTCAAGCGCTCGGACGGCAGCACCTCCTCCGACACCACCTCCAACAGCTTCGTCCGCCAGGTGAGGGGGGACAAGGCGCTTTTGGGGGGGTCCCAGGGGCCCTTTTCCCCCCGGGCAGTGAGGTGGGGGGGTCCCTGGGGGGGTACAGGCGTTGCAGTGGCTCAGCCACACCCGGCTGTGCCCCGTCTGTCCCCTCAATGCCCTGCAGCGGGTCCTCCAAACCGGGAGCGGTTTTGGGGGGGAAGGGGTGGGTTGTAGCCCCTCTGGGGGTGCCAGGGAGGGGGCACAGCATTCAATCCACACCCCCCCACACTCCCCAGCCCCGTGGTTTGGCAGGGCCCCCACCCCCTGCCCGGTGCTGGGCTAAATATACCCGGGGCTGAAACCTGAGCCCCCGGGAGCCCCAGCCCTGCGGCCGCCCCGCTCGCCCCCGGCTCTGCCACCATGGAGATCCCCGGCAAAGACCACCCCACCGGCCCGGTGAGCCCCTCTCCCACGGCCCCACAGCCCCCCAGGACCCTCCTGTGCCCACCCTGCCCTCAATGCAGGGTCCCTCTGGGCTCCCTGGGGTTGGTCCCGGGAGCTGGTGGGGCTCTGTGGGGTGAGGGGGTCGTGTCTGGATGCTGGTGGTCCCCCCCACAAAGTCCTCCCTCCGTGGGGCAGGAGAGGGGGCAGCTGGTCTCTGCCCCGTGGGTTTTGGGGAGGGGGTCCCTGAAGGGGCTGCTGCCCCATGGCTGGGGGCTGTGGGAAGGGGCTGAGCGACCCCCAGATCCCCGGTGTTTGGAAAGGTTTGGACAAATCAGGGATGGGGGGTCTGGTGGGGCTGGGGAGGGATCATAGAGGGGCTGGGGGGGGCAGCCCCTGAGGGTGGTGGTTGACTTTGTCATCCCCCGTGACACCACCAACCACCCTGGGGCTGGGGAACCCTTGGGTGTCCCCACTGTCCCCCCCAGGCTCCAGGCCCGGGGTGTGAGCAGGGGGTCCCCAATCCCCACCCCATCTCCAGCCTTGTCCTGGGGTGACCCCGAGTGTCCCCTCACTGCCCTGTCCCCATTGCCATGGGACCCCTTCTGTGTGGGGGTGGGGGCAACGCTGTCCCCGCTGGCCTGTCCTGGGGTGGGGGGACACCGGGGGGTCAAGGGGGTCTCCATTGCCTTGCTGGCTCTCAGAGAGGCCCCAGGAGGCGGCGGTGGGAGCAGGTGGGTGTCACATTCCCTGTCGGAGCAGTGGGAACAGCTGCCCTGTTCCTCGGCCTTCCGTAACCCCGCGGGTGGGATGGCCCCGGGCAGGGGGTGGGGGCGCAGGGGGAGGTTTGGGGGGTCACAGGGCTGCGGGAATGGGCTCCCTGCTCGGGGTGGGGAAGGGCCAGGCTGGGCTGAGCCCTCCATCCCTGCTCTCCTCTCCCAGGGCTCGGCAGAGTCCTACACCAGCCGCCCGTCGGACTCGGATGTGTCGCTGGAGGAGGACCGGGAGGCGCTGCGCAAGGAGGCCGAGCGCCAGGCCATGGCCCAGCTGGAGAAAGCCAAGGTGGGAGAGCTGCCATGGAGCCCACCCTACCACCCTCCTGGCCCTCCTGGCACCCCCTGCCCTGGCATCACCATCACCTTCCTGGCCTGTGGGGATCACCTGCCTGGCCTGCAGGGTGGGATCTCGCTGCTTTGGGGCGGGCAGGGGGTGCATCCTGACCTCTGTCCTTTGGCAGACGAAGCCGGTGGCGTTTGCCGTGCGAACCAACGTCGGCTACAACCCCTCTGCCACCGACGACGTGCCCGTGCAGGGCATGGCCATCTGCTTCGAGCCCAAGGACTTCCTGCACATCAAGGAGGTGGGCAGCATGCTGGTGGGGGGCTGGGGGCAGCCCCGGGGTGGGTTTTGGGAGGGAGTTTTAATGTGTTTCCCATCTCTCCCCGGCACAGAAGTACAACAACGACTGGTGGATCGGGCGGCTGGTGAAGGAGGGCTGCGAGGTGGGCTTCATCCCCAGCCCCGTCAAGCTGGAGAACATGAGGCTGCTGCAGGAGCAGAAGATGAGGCAGAGCCGCCTGAGCTCGAGGTGGGGCTCACCCCGACCCCTCCCCATCCCTCCATAGCCCCCTCTGTCCCACCCTCACCCCTGTCCCCCCCCCCTCCCTCTCTCTCTCTCTCTCTGTGCTTCTCCCCCCCCAGCAAATCCGGGGACAACTCCAGCTCCAGCCTGGGTGATGTGGTGACAGGGACCCGCCGGCCCACGCCCCCAGCCAGCGGTAAGAGTGTCCCCCCTCAGCCCAGGGGGGTCCTTCCCCCACCTCCCCACGGATAGGAGTGTCCGGGGTCCCCTCAGCCCCACATCCAGCCTGGGGGGTTCCTTCCCCCGCCTCCCCTTCACCCACAGCCCACCCCTCCACCCCGGGTGCAGTCAGGGCACTCCCCCTTCCCCCAGAGACCCTTCTCTCCCCTGCTTCTCCCCCTCCCCCCCATCTCCATCGTTCCTCTTCTTCCATCGCCATTACCGCTCTTCTTCTCTCCCTGCCGTGTCCCGGCCCCGACTCGGGCCGTCCCCCAGGTGCCCTGGACATGCCCAGCTTTGCCTTTGACCCCGATGAGTTAGAGGAGGAGGAGGCCTTGGAGACCCAGCGCTCCCCTAAGAGTAGCGTGAGCAGTGTCACCACCCCCCCCGCCCACAACAAGCGCATCCCCTTCTTTAGGAAGGTAAAAGGGCCCCCCCCCCGACCCCCACTGCCCGCCCCTGCCTCGCCTGCTGCACCCGCTGCCTGCCCTAACCCTGCCAGGGGGCTGGGGGCACCCCACGGGGCTGGGGGGCACCCGCTGCCCCAGCACCCCCAGCACTGCAGCATGGGCATGACCCCCTGCACCCGGGGCTGGGGGGGAGGGGGTCAGTGTGGGGCTGTGACCCCCTCACTGTGGGCCACGGGACGGATCAGCCCCTGGCTCTGACCCCCCCATAGTCCATGGGTTGAATCCATCTGTGGCCACGTTCCCCCATGAGCCATGGGGATGGATCGGCCTGTGGCTGTCCCCCCCCTCCACCCCATGGTCCTTGGGATAGATCCAGCCGTGACTGATCTTCATCCTGTGGTCCATGGGATGGATCAGCCCATGGCTGTGACCCCCCCCTTGGTCCATGGGATGGATCAGCCCATGCCCCCCCAGACCCCCCCAGTGTGTGCATGGTGTGTGCCAGCACGGCCGCTGTCTCACCCCCCCCTGCGACTGGGAATGGAACATTCCTGTCCCCCCAAACTGGGCACAAGCTGGGGGGGTTTGGGTATAACCCCAACCCAGGGCAGTGGGGGGTCCCAGCCACCCCCCACACCCTGCAGAGCCCCCCAGATCTGACCCTGAGCGGGATATGCTTCATGTGTAACACACACATGTGTTCCCTGGGGCACCCCCTGGGTGACACACATGTGCCCTGGGGTCACACGTGTGTTCCCTGGGGCACCCCCTGGGTCACACACATGTCCCCTGGGGTCACACGTGTGTCCCCTGGGTCACACATGTGTTCCCTGGGGCACCCCCTGGGTGACACACATGTGCCCTGGGGTCATACGTGTGTCCCCTGGGTCACACATGTGTTCCCTGGGGCACCCCCTGGGTCACACACATGTCCCCTGGGTCACACACGTGTCCTTCCATCACCCCTGGGGGCTCACACGCGTGTCCTTCGGGCACCCCCCAGGGTGTTACACGCGTGTCCCCTGGGTGACACGCGTGTCCCCGTGCCCCCCCCGCCCCCGGTGCCCCCCGTGCCCGCGGGTAACACGCATGCCTTGTTTGTCTCCTCTTGCCCCCCCGGCCCCCGTGGCCCCTCGGGACGTAGCGAAGCAGAAGCAGAAGTCGGTGAGTAGCGTCAGGACCCCCGGCATGGGCAGGGGATGGGCAGGGGATGGGTGGGCGGGTGGATGGGGTGCCCCCCTCGCTTGCAGCCCCCCCCTCAACCCCCCTCCCCCCCAGAGCTGCCCTTGCAGGGGTGAAGCTGAGCGTGTCCCCTCCTCTCTCCGTGTCCCCCTCCCCAGCCCTGCTGACCCCTCGCTCTGTCCCCAGGCCGAGCACGTGCCCCCCTATGACGTGGTGCCCTCCATGCGCCCCATCATCCTCGTGGGGCCGTCGCTGAAGGGCTACGAGGTGAGCACTGGTGGGCACGGGGTGGGGGGCACCCTGAGAGGCACAGTGTGTGGGGGGGTGGATCCCAGCCCTATTGTGTCCCTCCCTCCCTGCCTTTCCCCCCTCCAAGGTCACGGACATGATGCAGAAAGCCCTGTTTGACTTCCTGAAGCATCGCTTTGATGGCAGGTGAGGAGGGGGGGGCTGCGTGGCTGGGGGACCCCTAACCCCATAGAGAGACCCTAAAACCCATGGGAGGACCTGTAACCCCATAGAGGGACCCTGAAACCTGTGAGGAGAGCCTTAATCACAGGAGAGGAGTCCTGATCTCAGGGGGAGACCCCTAAACCCATGGGAGGACCCCTAATCCCACGGGTGGGGGCCCCCTAAAACCTCAGGGGGACCCTAATGGGGAATCCTGCAGCTCCAGCAGCCCTGAGCATGGGAGGGGGTTGGCAGGAGGGTCCCCCCAAGGGTTGGGGGTGCATATAGGGGGGGTCTCACCCCCCTCCCCGTGCCTCCAGGATCTCCATCACGCGGGTCACGGCCGACATCTCCCTGGCCAAGCGCTCCGTGCTCAACAACCCCAGCAAACACACCATCATCGAGCGCTCCAGCACCCGCTCCAGCCTGGGTACGGCCCCCCCACCAGCCCCCCTGGGGGCAACAGGACCCCTGCCCCCCAAGCCTCCATCTGTATCAGCCCCCAGCCCACCCCGGGGTGCTCGTGGGGTGTGGGGGTGTGGGGTGATCAACCCCACGCCCTGCACTCCCCCCGTGTGACTCAGTCCCTCCTCCTCCTCCTCCTCCTCCTCCTCCTCCTCCTCCTCTTTTATCTTCTCTGTTGTGTTTTTTTTTTCCTGTTTCTCCTTTTCCTTTTGGGGTTCCTCCCCTCTGTGCCGCTTCCTTCCTCCCCTGCTCCTGATACAGATGTCTTGGGTATGTAACATGGGGTCCCCCCCCTGGCAGCCCCCCCTGCCCTGCCTGGCAGAGGGCACTGGGGACGTGTCCCCTTGGATCCTGCCCCCTGGGCACAGCCACCTGGGCAGAGTGGGGTTGGGGACGCCCTGGTGGCACAGCCCTGTTTGACCCCCATGTGTGTGTGTGGGTCAGGGGGGCTCTGCCCCTTCCTCACCCACCTGGAGCCCATTCCCACCTCCCTCCCGTGGCTGGGGTGACACTGGAGTGGCCCAGTGCAGACCCCTCATGCCCCTCACCCCATCTCCCAGCCGTTGTCCCCACGTGTGTCCCCTGACCCCCCTGTCCTTGTCCCCCCCTTCCCCAGCCGAGGTTCAGAGCGAGACCGAGCGGATCTTCGAGCTGGCCCGGACGCTGCAGTTGGTGGCCCTGGACGCCGACACCATCAACCACCCGGCCCAGCTGGCCAAGACCTCCCTGGCCCCCATCATCGTCTACATCAAAATCACCTCCCCCAAGGTGGGTCTGGGGGTCCTGGGGCGGGCAGGGGGCAAGTCCTGCCCTCTCCCTGCCGTGCTGGGGGGGTTGGGAAGGGTTTGACCATGTCCCTGAGGCCACCCTGGGCTGTCCCCTGGTGCCCCAGGTGCTGCAGCGCCTGGTGAAGTCACGGGGCAAGTCCCAGGCGAAGCATCTCAACGTGCAGATGGTGGCCTCGGACAAGCTGGCACAGTGCCCACCTGTGAGTGTGCCACGCCCACCGCGGCCACGCCCTCTCTGACCTCGCCCACCTGTCCCAACCTCTGTCACCAGTCTGTCCCACCCTCTCCCACTGACCCTGCCCTGTCCCATAGGCTTTGCCCTGAGCCCAGGTGTCCCCCCCCCCTCCCGCTGCTCCCACCTTGTCCTGTAGGCTCTGCCCTTTCCCACGGGATCCACCTTGTCCCTCGGGCTTCACCTTGTCCCTCGGGCTTCACCTTGTCCCTCGGGATCCACCTTGTCCCTTCGGGATCCACCTTGTCCCTCGGGCTTCACCTTGTCCCTCGGGATCCACCTTGTCCCTAGGGATCCACCTTGTCCCTCGGGATCCACCTTGTCCCTTCGGGATCCACCTTGTCCCTCGGGATCCACCTTGTCCCTCGGGATCCACCTTGTCCCTTCGGGATCCACCTTGTCCCTCGGGATCCACCTTGTCCCTTCGGGATCCACCTTGTCCCTTCGGGATCCACCTTGTCCCTCGGGATCCACCTTGTCCCTCGGGATCCACCTTGTCCCTCGGGATTCACCTTGTCCCTCGGGATTCACCTTGTCCCTAGGGATCCACCTTGTCCCTCGGGATCCACCTTGTCCCTAGAGATCCACCTTGTCCATAGGGATCCACCTTTGGTCCAGCAGCCCATCCCTTTCCAATGGCCCTGCCCTTTTCCATCAGCTCCGCCCTTTTCCATCAGCTCCGCCCTTTTCCATCAGCTCTGCCCTTTTCCATCAGCTCCGCCCTTTTCCATCAGCTCCTCCCTCTCCTATAGGCTCTGCTGTGTCCTATAGGCTCCACCAAGTCCTATAAACCCCACCCTATCTTATAGGGTCTGCCCCGCCCTATAAGCCCCTCCCTATCCTATAGACTTCACCCCGTCCCTCTGCTCTGCCCCACATCCCCTCTGCCCTCCCCTGTCCCCGCCCCAGGAGATGTTCGACATCGTGCTGGACGAGAACCAGCTGGAGGAGGCCTGTGAGCACCTGGCTGAGTACCTGGAGGCCTACTGGAAGGCCACTCACCCCCCCAGCAGCAACCCCCCGAACCCGCTGCTGAACCGCACCATGGCCTCGGCGGCACTGGCCGCCAGCCCCGCGCCCGTCTCCAACCTCCAGGTACAGGTGCTCACGTCCCTGCGCAGGAACCTCAACCTGTGGGGCCGAGAGGCCACCCCCAGCCCCCCCGGAGCCCTCGAGGAGCACGCGCTGTGAGGTGGATGCAGGGACACCCCCCCGGCCCCTCTGGATCGGGGACATCCAGGGAAATGCGGCCCCCCCTTCCCCTTATCCGGGTGTGGGGCAGTCCCTGGGATCTCCCCCACCTGGGGACCTGTTTCCCCCTTGGGTTTGGGGCCATCCCTGGGATCAGGGTCACCCCAGGGACCTGCTCCCCTTCCTGGATCGGGGCCATCCCTGGGATCGACCCTGGGGATCTCTCCCTGCCTGGGACAGGTGCCAGCCCTACATTTGGGGTCTCCTTCCAAGGCCTGAAGCCCACCTTGGGGGATTGGGAACCCCCAGGATCTGCCCCCTTCGAGTCCCCCTCTGTGCCCTCTTATGGGCTGCTGGGGTGCCAGACCCCCCATTCCCACACCTCTGCAGGGGGGGCCGTGGTGGGGTCAAGGCTTTGGGGGTTCCCGGTGTGGTCCAGGTGGGCAGGGGGGGCACAACCCCCCATCCCACCACGGCCATTACGGTGCTGAGCCGGGGGTCCTGCAGCCCCCTCCAGGGTCAGGAGGCAGGGCTGGGGGGTCCTGCAGCCCCCCCTGAGAGCAGGAGGCAGAGGAGGGACGAGTGTCCTGTGTTGTCTGTCGCATCCTGCATCCCCCCCCACCCCTGCGCTGCTCCCCCATCCCGCGGTGACCCCCAGGCTGAGCCCTGCTGCGCTCGTGCCACGAGTGAGTGACACGGGCAGGCCGTGCTGGGCAGCGTGTGCCCCCTCCCCGCCGGTAACACCCCCCACTAACCCCCTGCCTGTCCGTCCCCGCATGGTGTGGTTGCTTCTCCCCTCCAGGGTCCGTTCCCGGAGGGGGAGCAGGGCCGGGCCCGGCCGGGCTCGGGGGGCCGTGGGCAGGGCAGAGCCCCCCCGGCCCCCGCCCGGCCCGGCCCCCGCAGCCTGTGCCGCCAGGACACCTTCGACTCGGAGCCCGCGGGCTCGGCGGGCACGGAGCCCGGGGATTCCTGCTGCATGGACATCGAGATGGACCCCGTCGAGGAGGAGCCCCCCGGGGACGGGGCCGAGGAGGGCCGGGGGCTGCGGGGCCGAGCCAAGGGCCAGGAGCCCCTGAGCCTGGGGGAAGGTGAGGGCTGGGGGCAGGACGTTTACATCCGTTAGGGTGAGGGGGTGCGGGCGCTGCCGGTTTTGGGGTGGGGGAGACCCTGCCCGGTTGCCTTTGTGCCCCCCCGAGCCCGGCCAGCAGTGCCATGGGGAGCCCCTGCTTTGCCCTGGGGGCTCCCCCTGCCCTGCTCTTTGGCGAGGAGGGGGGGTCTCCCTGTGCCCTCCCACCACAGCCCCCCCAGCATCTCGCGGTGCCTCGGGCCCCCCTGCCTGGCAGGGACAGCAAGTGACCAAAGGGGACCCGGCGTGTCCCCCGTCCCCTGCCCCGGGTGTGGGGTGGGGGGCTGTGCTCCCCCCCCAGCCCTGCCTGCTGGCTGCCCCCCACTTCTCCATGGTGCTCTTGGCCCCCGGGGCTGGCCGTGGCAGTGGGGGGGTCCCTGCCAGCTGCCCCCCACCCCAGCCAGTGCCTGCCCACAGCCCCCTGGCCCCCCACTCTGGGGGGTTGCATGTGTGTGGTGTGTGCAGGGCTTTGGGGGGGCTCCTGCTGCCCCTGGCTGTGCCCCCCCCCTCGGGGTGCACGGGGGGGGGGGCAGTTTGCATGTGTTTGCCTTGGAGGGGCTCTGCCTGAACTGGGGGGGTGGGTGGGGGGGTAAATCTGAGCCAGTTTTGGGGTCTAACCCGTGCTAACAGCTGCCCAGCCCTGGCCTGCCCTGGGGTGCCCGGAGGGTCTCGCTGCCCTGAGACCTCTGGGGTGCACTGGGCAGTGCCAGGCCCCTGTCCCACCCCCCTCAAAAACCCCCCTGTGCCAACTCCCCCCGCCGTGCCTGTCCAGCCGTGTCTGTCTGTCCGTCCATCTGTCAGCCTCTGTCCGTCCCCCCTAACACCCTGGGGCACTGCCTTGTCCTGTGCCTGCCCCGGGGGCGTCCCTTGTGCCCCCCCAGCTCTGCGGGGGTGACCACACCAGGGTGAGAGGGTGGGTACACCCCCCATCCAGCCCTCCCCGTGGGGCTGGGCTCGTCTCACTTATGGGGCAGCCCCCCTGCCCCCCACCCCGGGGCAATCCTGGGGGTCCCCGGGGGTCACTGCCTTACCCAGACCACCAGCCCAGGGCAGGGGGCTCGGGGGCACCCAGCTCTGCCGCTGCCAAGCCGCCCCCACCCACGTGTGCCTCAGTTTCCCCCCTATTTTTTTTTTTGGGGGGGACACGACACACACTCGGTGTCACTGCCTGCCAAGTGCTTTGAGCCCCCCCTGCCCCAGTGCTCGCCACAACCTGGGCAGTGGGCCCCCCCCCCCCGCGGGCAGAGGGACGTCCCGTATTTATGTCACTCCACAAACTTTTAATTTAAAGACCCGACAAAGTGTATTTTATTTATTTATTCTCGTTGGTTTGTGTGTGTGTGTGTGGGGAGGGGAGGGGAGGGGGGGGAAGGGGACTCGCCCCGCTCGCTTGGTTCTTTGTAATAAACATTTCGGTGAGATCTGTCCCCACGGCTGAGCCTGCTGGGGGGTTTGGGAGGGGGGGACACACACATGGGGGGGCTGCGACCACCCTGTCCCCCTGGCTGGGCCTTGGGGGTGCCCAGGGAGGGGACTGGGATGGAGCTGGGATTGGGATGGAGCTGGGACCTGCCCGGCTCCGGGGAAGGGGCACAGACCCGATGTGAGTGGGGGGCTCTGGCCCCTCCTCTGCCAGGGCACCGGCGCGGTGCTGGGCCGGGTTTATCGGCGCTAGGCCGGGTCTGGACACGCCACGGACACGGACTATTTACAGGGAATAAATATGGAGCTGGAGATCAGGGCTGCCGGCACCTCCACTCGCTCTTCTCCAGCTGGTACTGGAACGCCTTCCTGGGGAGAGGACACGGGGTGTCAGTGGGAACAGGGACATCAGTGGGAACAGGGACATCAGTGGGAACAGGGACATCAATGCCACCCCAATCCCTGCCCCAATGCCACCCCAATCCCTGCCCCATTCCCACCCCCAAACCCCAGGGCACACCCAGCTGTCCCCCACTCCCCATGCCCACCCTTGGGGTCCCCGTACTCACTCTCTCCCGGGTGGGCTGGGCCTGCAGACCAGGCCGGCCTGGCAGGGGCACACCTGGTTGATGCTGAAGGCGAGACCCCCGGGGGGCACGTGGCAGCTCTGGGCCAGTGCCAGGCGCCGCTGGCACACGAGCTCCCCGTGCTGCCGGGCACAGCAGCCGCCCGCCCCACAGTCCTCGTCCCGCTGGCACCGGGCTCCTGGCAGGGCAGAAAACCGCGTTAGGGGAGAGGGGGACCCCCACCCTGACCCCAAGTTTGGCGCTCCCCATCACCCCTCGGTGCAGCACCACCCCATCAGCACCTCGCAGAGGTGACACCGGGGGGGTTGTCCCCTGGTGTGTCCCCCCCCATCCCAGAGCCTCCACTCACCCTCCTGCCCGTGGGGCACGGGCTGCTGGCACTTGCCGAACATGCAGAGGAGGCCGTGGGCGCAGTGGGGGTCGCGGCGGCAGAATTGCCCCTCGGGGCGGGCGGGCAGGCACAGCCCGAAGTGCTCGTCACAGAAGTGGCCCTGGGCACAGGGGGTGGCCGGGCTGCACGGGGTCACCTGCGGGGATAGGGGGGGGAGGACATGGCTCATCATGACCAGACCCCATCTCCGAGCCCTTTCCTGACCCCTGAGCCGTTTCCCGCAGTGACTCCAGGGTTTGAGATTTTTTTTATTTTTTTTTTTTTTTTTTTTAATGGGAAAAGAAACCGTGGGCGGCGCGGGGCCCTAAAAGTGCTGCTCCAGGTGAGGCTCGAACTCACAACCTCGGCATCGCTCGCGTACCGCCCTATAAGTACCGCGCGCTGACCGATTGCGCCACTGGAGCGCCCGGCGCCGCCCGCGCCCCCCGCGCCCCCTGCCGGCCCCGCCCCGCACTGCGCCCCCTGCCGGCCCCGCCCCCCGGGGCAAAGCCACCCCCTGGACCCCCCCCCGGGGCAAAGGGACCCCCTGGACCCACCCCTGGGGCAAAGGGACCCCCTGGACCCCCACCTGAGAGCGCCATGTGGGGTCACCGCCACGCCAGGTGAGCCTTCTGTGCCCACCCCGCCTTCCAACCCATCCCCCGCCCCTGGGGGCTGCAAATTCTGCACCCATCCCTGTGCCCGCCCCTGGGTCTAAACCCACCTTCCGCTGCGCCCACCCCCTGTTGCCCACTCTGGGTTTAAATGCGCCTCCCACCCCTGGTGCCCGCCCTGTTGCAAAGCCGTTTCCCATCCCTGTGCCCGCGCTGCTCCGAGCCCCTCGCCCGCCTCTGTGCCCACCCTCTGTGCCCACTCTGGGTTTTAATGCACCTCCCACCCCTGTGCCCACTCTGGCTGCAAATTCCGTGCCCAGCCTGCTCCAAACCCCCCTATCAGCCCTGCTCCCACCCCAACTCCCACCCCTATGCCCACTCTGTCCATCTCCCACCCTGCTGTACCCCGGGGGTCCCTCATCCCTCACCTCCTCCATGCCGCTCCCTGGGCCGGGGTTTCTGCCCAGGGCGGCCGCATCCGGCGGGTGCTGGGGCAGGGAGAACATCCATGCCCAGAGGTGCCCGGCGGCGGGGGGCAGGAGCCAGGCGACGAGGCAGAGGATGGCCGGGGATGTCACCATGGTGCTGGTGCTGGTGCTGGCGGCGGCGGTGGCGGCTCGGCCGGGGCCAGGGGTTTATGTAGCCCCGGGCTATCTCGGCGCCCGCTGCTAAAACTGTTTGCCCACCTAATGGGGTGGGAGGAGGCAATCAGGGGTTAAGGGATTTACATAATTGCCAGCCTTCCCCTCGGGGGGTGGCATCAGCCCCAGGGCAAACAGTCCCCCCGGAGCAGTCTGGCTCCGGCGCCAGCCGTGGGTGCAGCCTGGGATGCCCCCATAGCTCAGGAGAGTGGTATGTGCAGTTTGGGGTGCCCTGTGTGCCCCCATAGCCCAGGGAGGGTGGTATGTGCAGTTTGGGGTGCCCTGTGTGCCCCCATAGCCCAGGGGGGGTGGTATGTGCAGTTTGGGGTGCCCTGTGTGCCCCCATAGCCCAGGGAGGGTGGTATGTGCAGTTTGGGGTGCCCTGTGTGCCCCCATAGCCCAGGGAGGGTGGTATGTGCAGTTTGGGGTGCCCTGTGTGCCCCCATAGCCCAGGGAGGGTGGTATGTGCAGTTTGGGGTGCCCTGTGTGCCCCCATAGCCCAGGGAGGGTGGTATGTGCAGTTTGGGGTGCCCTGTGTGCCCCCATAGCCCAGGGAGGGTGGTATGTGCAGTTTTGGGTGCCCTGTGTGCCCCCATAGCCCAGGGGGGGTGGTATGTGCAGTTTGGGGTGCCCTGTGTGCCCCCATAGCCCAGGGAGGGTGGTATGTGCAGTTTGGGGTGCCCTGTGTGCCCCCATAGCCCAGGGAGGGTGGTATGTGCAGTTTGGGGTGCCCTGTGTGCCCCTATAGCTCAGGGGGGCGGTGGGTGCAGCCTGGGGTGCCCTATCCAGCCCCCTGGGTAACCCCATGTCTTGGGGTCCTCCCCCCAGCCCCTCAGATCCCCCCACAGCTTTGGGGGGTGGTGGGTGCAGCCTGAGGTCCCCACCAGCCCCTCAGATCCCCCCATAACTTTGGGTGACCGTGGGTGTAGTCTGGGGTGCCCTGTGCCCCCCCAGAGCTCAGGGGGGTGGTATGTACAGTTTGGGGGTCCCCCCAGCCCCTCGGGTACTCCCGCAGTTCCCTGGTTTGTCCCCCCTTTCCCGGGGTGTTGGGACACGGGACAGCGGGGCCGAGGGGAAGGCAAGAGGATAAAGAGGGGGACAAAGGCTGGGACCCCCGGGACGGGCAGCGGCGGGCACAGGGTTGGCATCTGACCCGTGTTTGTGTGTCCCCCGTGTCCCCCCCCCTCCCGGTGCATCCCCCTCCTCCATCCCGCCCCATCCCGGGGTGACGGGATTCGCACCTTCCCTAACGCTCCTGCAAATGGGGTGTTTGCCCACCCCGCCCTTATCTCCCGGGCCGGCGCTGGGACACGGCCCCCCTCCAGCGCATCCCCCAGACGGTGTCACCTCCGTGTCCCCAAACACGCGGGGGGGCTCAGCCAGGCTCTCCAATACACTTTGGGCCCATCCACTCCGGGGGATCCCCAGTTCCCAGGGGCACGGGGGACGGGATAGAACCGGGGGGGTCGCTGGGAGTGGGGTGCACTGGGGTCTCCGGGGACCCCCCTCCCTTGGGTGTGGTGTGATTCCCGCTGCCTTCGTGCCTCAGTTTCCCCGGCCGTGAAAAAGGCGATGGCGAGGCTGGGGGGTGACCCAGGGACACGGGGCTCGCACTGGGGTGACCCCAAACCTTTCTCCCGGTGTCCCAGGACGAGCCAGTGCCCGGGACGGGCCACCAGGATCTGCTCCCCCCCCGCCTCCTTCCTCGCCCCGCGTGTTTGCCCAGCGGCTTTGGGAGCAAATATTGACCCCTCTGCCGGGCACAATCACGGCCGCTGTCCCCATCCGTCCCCCGCTGGCTCCGGATAATCCCCCCCAGCGCCACGGGGACCCCGCCAGGCGGCTCTGCTCCCCCAAAACCCCCGCGCTGGGCTGTCAGGGGAGGGGGGGGGTCCCAAGCAGCCCCAAAACCTGGACCCACTGTGCGAACACCGGGGGTCCCGCTTTCCACAGGGGGATCTTGGAGGAGCTTGACGGTGCCGCGACCACTCGCGATGAGTGGGGGGCACACCCTGGGGGGCGAGGGGAGGGGCTGAACCCGCTGCCCCCCCCCGCAGCCTCCCCCTGTGCAGGGACACTGGGGGGGGTGTGGGGTGGGTGACACGGGGGGACACGAGGGTGTGGGTGCGCTGGGGCTGTGTGTGCGCGGGTGGGGTGTCCGCGGGTGGGTGTCCACCCGTAGGGATGCTCCTATAGACAGCGGCTCGGAGCCTTCCCCATCGGGGGTATAGCTCAGTGGTAGAGCATTTGACTGCAGATCAAGAGGTCCCCGGTTCAAATCCGGGTGCCCCCTCATTTTTTTTTTTTTTTCCTCCCCCCCATTTTTTTCATGCCCTTTTTATTCACCTCCCAACCCCGGCAGCGAAGGGAGGGCTCGTCCTGCTCCCCCCGCGCCCCCAGCCCCGGGTGTCCCCGCTGGGGACGGTGCTTTGTGTTGCAAGAGGAGGATCCAGCTTTTGGGGATCCCTCCCCCCAACCCGCCCCCCCTCTGCCTCCTCAGTTCCGAGCAGCCGCAGGACCCCCACATTGCCCCCCGCACCCCCCAGATTGTCCATGGGAGGGGTGTAGGGTTTTTTGGGAGGGGTCAGCAGCGCTACCCGGGCCCTGGGCACGGACACATCCCTTCTGGGGGAGGCTGGGGGGGCTGCACCCTCCTCCTGTCCCGGCACCCAGGGCTGAGCCGCCCACCCGACACCAGGGGTGAGGGGCTGCGGTGCAGCCGGAGACCCCCAAAACGCTGCCCAAATCTTGGGGTGGCCAGAAGCCACTTTGGCTGAAAGGGAGTGGGGCAGGGCTGGAGCTTTGGGGGGCTCCCGGGGTTCTGCGGTGCCAGCGGGACCCCCACTTTGTGCCCTTCACCCTGTGCCCCCTTACCCTGTGCCCCCCAAGCCCCCAGTATCTGCTGCTCCTGCTCCAAAGGGAAAATCCGGGAGGACCGGGAAGGACACAAACATTCCTGCTGAGGGGACGCGTCCCCTGTGGGTCTGTGGATGGGGACACTTGGGGCGGGGGGGTGCGAGGGGTGGGGGCGATGAAGCGCTGGACCCCCAAACAGGGGGGCTGCAATGGTCCTGTGGCTTGGGGGGGCCACGTCCCCCCGCAGGGTCGGTGGGCTCGGCCGAACAACCCCCCCACGGCAGCCCAGGGTGCCCGCAGTGGGGACGGGGTGGGGGACCCCGAACCTCGTTTGTGCCCCCCATCAGCCCCCCAAAAAATGGAGGTGGGGGGTGTCAGCACCCGGAGATGTCGCTGCGGGGTGGGATCCGCCAGCCCAGCCCGGGATGGGGGGATTTTCCCGAGCCCCCCCGGGGAGCACAGGGGTCCTGCTACCGCCTCCATCCCCATCCCATCCCAACCCTTCCCAACCCTATTCCCACCCCCGGCCCCGCCCCCGGCCCCGCCCGGCTCCTCTCCGGCTCCGCTCGGTGCGCGGCTCCCGGGGGTCCCGGCCCATGGCGGGGCGCTGAGCCCCCCGACCCCCAGCTCAGCCGGGGCCGCCGCCCCCCACCATGCGCTGGGGGGGTCTCCTCCTGCTCCTCCTGCTCCGCGGGGCGCTGGGCGCAGGTAGGGGGGTCCGGGGGGGCGGTGGGAGAGCTGCGGGGGGGACCCCGGCACTGGGGGCGCAGGGGGGTCCCGGGTGGGCAGCGCCGTGCACGGCCCCGCCGGGGGCGGCCGGCCGGGGGTCCCGGGGGTCTGTGCCCCCCTTTTGCTGTGCTCTGGGGGTATCTTCGTGCCCCCCGAGCACGCAGGTGCGTGTCACCCTGTGCCCCACAGCCGGCGGCACCCACCCGCTCCGTGGGACCTGTCGCGGGGGTCCCACCCCCCCACTCCGTGTCCCCCCCTGCCCCAGCACCTCCACGGCGAAGATGGGGTGCCCGGACCCCCCATCTGTGCAGGGCAGCCCACTGGGGCAGAGGGTGGGCTGTGGGGTGCCCCCACCCGGGATTCCCCCACTCGTGGCACCCCGTGGCGCGGCTGGTGCTGTCCCGGCTGTGGGTGCAGCCACCTGGTGAGATTTTGGGGAGCCTTTTTGTGCTTGTGAGGGGTCTCTGCTCCTTGGAGCACCCACATCCCCCAGCGGGGGTGAGGTCTGGGCCTCCCGGTACCCCCAGGGATGGCGAGGGTGACCCCCAAGCCCAGAGCCCCCCTGGGTTGGGGGGGGTGGGGGGGCACGTGCAGCTCAGCCCTGCTCCCCCTGCCTCAGTTTCCCCTCCCGGAGCTCTGGGAACGGAATCCAGCCCGGGGAGGGGCCCCGGAGCTCGTTAGGCATCAATTAGCAACTCTCTCCCCAGGGGTGAAGGTGGGAGCCCCCTCCTAGGGGCGAGGGGAGCTGCCTGCGCTCCCTCCCCCCTTCCCCCCCGGGGGATTTGCTGTCCCCTGGCTGGGGACAGACGCGTCCCTGCCCGTGGGCGAGCGCGTGCCGTCCCCACCGCCCCCGCCCCGCCGGGCTGCCGGGAATCTCATGATTCTCCGCAGATTTGGTCCCAAATGGCTTTTTTACCCTCCCCCCCCCCCAACCCCGAGTCATGTTTCCGGCCCTCGCTGCCTCCCCAAGGGTTGGAGAGACGTGTCAGGAGGGGACAAGGGACGCGTTTCTTTTGGGAATGGATGCTCGGGGTCTTCCCTGGCACCCGGAGCTCATCCCAGCCTTGGGGAGGGGGCCGATGGCCTGGGGACATGGGGGACACTCGGGCAGCTTCCCCCTCCCCGGGGTCACACTGGTGTGCTCAGGGGCTGCCATTTGGAGGTGTTCTGCCTGCTCACAGCCCTCCATCCCTGCTCTCCTCCCCTGGCCGGGGTCACTGTCACCTGTCCCCACCCCAGAGAGACCCTCCATCCTCGCAGCGATGCTGCTCGTCGAGGCTGAGACCCCCCCAAACTCGTGTCACATAACCAGGAGCATTGCTGGGGGACAGGGCTGGTCCCGGGGGTGGCAGTGGCACCCCACTGACCCCTCCCTGTGCCCCCCAGGACGCCCCCCCGGGAGCGAAGGGCGACGGAGAGCTCGGGATGTGCCCGAGGGGACCCGGATCAGCCAGGATTTTGGGGGGGGCAGCCTGGCCATCGACACCCTGCCAGCCAACGAGACTCGGATCGTGGTGAGTGGGGGTCCCCCCTCTGCCCCCCGCCCGGATCTGGCCAGTGCCCAACCATGAGAGCTATTCCCGGGCTGGGCAGGCAGCTGGATCCCACATCCCAGGGGATAATTACAGCCCCGTGCCCTGGGATTGCTCCAAGCCCTGCGGCCTCCACAGCCCTGCCAGGTCCCAGGGCTGGAAATCCCGGGATGCTTTGCTTGTGGGTGCCACGTGTGCCACGGGGACGATGCCACTGTCCCCCAATAACCTTATGGGGGCTGTGTGTGTGTGTGTGTGTGGTGTCTCTGTCCCTGTGTCACCACTAACGAGTTGAGCAGCAGCAGTGTCACCTCCTGGGACATCTCCCCCGGCTCTCCCTGGGCCTGGCTGTGCCTAATTACCCGCCCTCAATTAGCTCATGGTTATTTGTGGCAGGACTGTGTGTCCCTTGGCAGCCAGGGGAGTTTCCTGAGCTCTGGGGATGGGGGATTTGTGGGTGGTTGGGTTTTGGTGGAGGGTGACTTGTCCCGGTGTTTTAGGTGCCCCCGAGGCACAGCAGGCAGGGGACAAACAGCCCTGGCTGCTTCCACTCTTCTCCAGCTCTGGCTCATCCACCGAGGATGAAGAAGGGACAGGAACCAGGAAAGTCCCAATGTGGAAGTGTTTAAAAATACCTCAAACCAACCCAAAACCACCGGTGGCCACCAGGGCGTTTTTGGAGATGCCGGGGGAGCCGCAGGGAGGGCGTGACGGTGCCTGTGGTTCCCTGGAGGAAAAGGCAGTGATTTCCTGAGGTTTGGGGATCCGCTCCAGGAGCGGGGCCGTGGGTGAGGTCACAGGTGCATCTCACCCCGTGCCACCTGCAGAAGGGGAGGATCCCACCTTGGGAGGTGCCAGTGCAGGGTCCGGAGGGGTTTTCCAATCTCTCCTCCCAAAATATTCCGGGTTAGGGGTGCAGAGACCCAGCAGGCCCTGGGGTCAGGGGGGCTGGAGAGGGGGAGATGCTGGGGGTCAGAGGGGGTTTTAGGGGCTCAAGAGGGGGTTTGGGGTCAGAGAGGGCCGAGCAGCAGATGGGACTGAGTGGTGAGCGGGGCTCTGTGCCAGCTGCTGGCACGGAGCGCTGGAGCAGCGCTTTCCCAAGGAAAATTAAGATGCTTCCCGTCCTCCCCCCCACCTCGGTGTGAAGTGGCCTCCCCTGACAGGCGATGGCTCCCAGCTGGGTGTCCGTCAGTCCGTCTGTTCCTGTCAGAGAGGCCACGGCGGGGTTGGTGACACTGCCCTGGTGACACTGCCCTGGTGACACTGCCCTGGTGACACATCCCACGTCCCCCTCCCCCTGCTGTGCCCCCCATCCTCATCCTCCCTGCCCGCTGGCAGCAGCGTCTCGGCCGCTCTCCCCGAGCTGCTCGTTCCAAGGTTGATCATTTCCTCTGGGCTTCCACGGCTCCGCTTGTTTTGCTTCACTAGCAGTGGTCACTTCAGCTGCAGCTCCCAGCCCCTGGCTCTGGAGCAGGATACTTTTATTCCCGGGAATGTTGCCTGTGCCGAGCCCTCTCGTGAGTCACCCCTGGCTCTGGCCAGCCCTGTGTCCCGTGGGATTCCCTGCGCCTTCTCCAGCTGCTTCAGCATCCCCCCCCGGGGCTTTTCCAGGCTGGATTTAACCCCTGCTTTGTGCCCAGACCACAGCCCAGGGGCTTCCATGCCCACGGAGTGATCCCTGTCCCCTGCAGGAGGACAATCACAGCTATTACGTGTCGCGGGTGTTCGGCCCCGGCGAGGCCCAGAGGAAGGGGCTGTGGGTGGACATGGCAGCCGCCAACGGGAGCCAGGCCAAGATCCACGGGATCCTCTCCAACACTCACCGCCAGGCCTCGGTGAGCGGCCCCGTCCTCCCCCTGTCCCCTCTCCCAGCTGGGCGACAGCAGAACCCCTTCCACGTCCCCCTGGCAGCCCACCCAGCACGGGGGAAGTGTTTGGGTGCCCCTCGCCCGCTCCGGGGATGGAGGGGATGAGCACCCATGGGACCCCACTCCTGTCCCTCCCCACCCTCCAAGCACCATCCAGGGCACAGAACAGTCCCTCCCACACTCCCTGGGGTGTTTTCCCAAGGGCTCAGGGTGGTTCTCACCTCATTTCAACTCCCTCCTGCAGAGGATCATCCTCTCCTTTGACTTCCCCTTCTACGGCCACCTCCTGCGGCAGGTCACGATAGCGACGGGCGGTGAGTCGGGATGGGATGGGATGGATGGGATGGATGGGATGGGATGGGATGGATGGGATGGGATGGATGGGATGGGATGGGATGGGATGGGATGGATGGGATGGGATGGGATGGGATGGATGGGATGGGATGGGATGGGATGGGATGGGATGGGATGAGATGGATGGCATTCCTGCAGGGAGAGCTGGACATGGCTCTGGTCCTGTCTCTGACCTCACCCCACAGCCCCAGGGAGCTTGGAGAAGGGGGTACAGCCCTTCTGACCTTCTCCCTGCACCCCCAAATCTCCCCCTGCCCTGCTGCTGCTCGGGGAGTGGGGTGCTGCTGGAGCCAGCAGTTTTGGGGGGGGGGGGGTCACACAAACCTGGAGGAAATCCAGGAGGGGGTGCTGGGGGTTAAAAAAGGGGGGTGGATGAAGGAGGGAGGGAGGGAGGGTGCTGGGGGTGGTGAGGGGGAGTCCGTGCTGCTTCACCCTCTGCCCTCTCAGGTTTCATCTTCGTGGGGGACGTGATCCACCGCATGCTCACGGCCACCCAGTACATCGCCCCCCTCATGGCCAACTTCAACCCCAGCTACTCCCGCAACTCCACCGTGCAGTACCTGGACAACGGTGAGTCCTGCCCTGCACAGCCCCTGCTCCTGCCTCTCAGAGCCCAAACAGGGACACTCAGGGCTGGTCATCCCTCCTGGGGGGGTTTGGGGTGGGTTTGGGGTCAGGGGATCTGCTCCGAGCAGAGCGCTGGAGGTTGGGGGATGAGGTCCATGGGTGGAAGAGGATGGGTCAGGCTGGTGGGATGAGGAGGGAGGAGAGGCCTGACCTGCTCTGGTTTCACCCCTCCAGGGACGGTTTTTGTGGTGCAGTGGGACAAGGTGTATCTACAGGGGAAGGAGGACCTGGGAAGCTTCACCTTCCAGGCAGCCCTGCACAGCACGGGCAGGATCGTCTTTGGCTACAAGGAGGTGAGAGATCCTCCCCCTCCTGGCACCTCCAGCAGGCACCCAGGGGCATCAGCTGCTTCCTCCTGAGGGGGAAGGCAGGGCAGGAGGGTCCCCACGGGGGTCCCTGTGGGTCTGGGAGGGGGTTTGGGGTTGTATCTGTTCACACACCGGGGATGGGGGTTCCTGGAGGCCTCTGCAGCAGCACCAGGAGCTGGGATGGGGGGGTTGGATCCATCCTGTGCCGTCTCCCTGGCTGCAGATCCCTGTGCCAGTCCTGCAGATCAGTGCCACCCAGCACCCCGTCAAGGCCGGGCTCTCCGACGCCTTCATGGTCCTCAACCCCTCTCCCGACGTGCCTGGTGAGTCCACACGAGCTGCAGGCCCGGGCTGAGCTCCCCAGAAAGGCTCTTCCAGCCTCTCCCATCACGAGGAGCCCAACCCTGCTTTCCCCTGTTATTCCTGGAGCCATCTGGCCCTGGTTTATGATCCATTTACAGCAGTTTGTGCAGGAACCGGGGGCCAGCTTGGGTGGTTCCTCCCCTCCCGCCCCACAGCTGCTCCTCCACCCCACCCCACCACCTTCCCAAGCCCTGCCCTGGGCTGTGAGGGGAGAAGAAATGCAAGAACTGGGCATGAAAAAGCCTCCTGAGGTGGAGAAATGAGGGTTGGAGGGTGGAGGGGACGAGCAGGAGGGGAGGATGCTCGTCCTGCTCGTCCTCTGGGCTCTGAGTGCAGAGCACGAGTTCCTGTTGGGAGGAGAGGTTGGGTTGTCCACGGAGATGGATGCCAGAGGAGCATCTTGGTTGGTGCCACCCTCTGGGAGAAGCCTGAATCCGGGATAGACCCCAGGATGGCCACCAGGATGAAGGGGAAAGAGAGGAAAGGGGACAGGGCAGGAGGGGGGTTGGGAAGGGGGAGGTTTGGGGGGAGCCCCGGGAGGTTCCAGCCCGTGAGTCAGTGAGGAATGATGTGTTTGTTTGGAGCAGAGCAGGGCTGGAGCAGGTCCATCAGCACGGCCTCTGGTCAGGGAGAGGGGACAGCGAGCCCTGAGCTCCTCCTGGCAAATCAGAGGGGCAGAGCAGGACCTGTTCAGGCCCAGCCTAACCCCAGGGCTCGGTGTTGCAGAGTCCCGACGCCGGACCATCTACGAGTACCACCGTGTGGAGCTGGACACCAGCAGGATCAGCAGCCTGTCAGCTGTGGAATTCACTCCCCTGCCCAGTGAGTGCAGCCCTGGCCCCTTCTTGGCCAGGATCCCACCCTGGGGTGCCGGGAGGGGGATGCCAAGCATGGCCTGGCAGGTGGGATCCTTGGAGCCGTGCAGGGAGGGGGTTGCTGCTGGCAGGGAGCAGTTTGCCCCTGCCCTGGAGTCCCTGAACCTCTCGTGGATCAACCCCCTCAGAGCCAACCTCAACCAGCAGAAACCCCTCCTTGGTGTGCTGGAAATGCAGCAGAGCTCAGGAGCTGGCTCAGGAATTGCTGATAAAGGAGGGATCAGCAGGAAATCCACCTTCCCCCTGCTCAGCGGTCCCCACCGAGGGCAGCCGGGATGGAGCCGCTCCTGATGCTCCACCAGCACCTTTCTCCCCCAAAAAAATCCCTGGCTCTCCTCGCTCCCACCCCTCAGTTCCTCCCTCCCTGCCACTGCCAGCAGTTCCCACCCCAAATCCCTCCCCTCTGCTCCCCGAGCTGCAGCTGATCCTGCTGGAGCCCGGTTCACGCCGGGTCTGCACACAAGACACTTCCAACGCCCCCACAGCGAGCTGAAATTTCTGAGAGCTGCTGTGGAACAGGCCCGTTTTTAGTGGCTGGCTCCAAGGACACTCGGGCACGAGGGAGAGCCGTCAGCAGCCGGTAAATGCGGGCTGAGAGTAAATCTGCCATGGAGACACCGAGGGGCTGCACTAAACGCTCTCCCCGGGGTATTTTATGGCAATTTTAACAGCAGGCAGGTTATTGCAGGCAGAACATAAATAACCATTCTGCAATAACTCTGTTTTTTTGTTGTGGGGTTTTTTTATCTCCTGAAGATTTGCTGGTTTGGTTTTGCCTGTTTTTGTTTTTTTTTCCCCCTGGCAGCTCGTGGAGCTGAGAGCGAAGTCAGCCAGGGAGCTGCAGAGAGCCCCACTCTGCTTCCCCTTCTGGGGGGTTCAGTTTTTGGCCCTTTTTTTGGGCAGAAGGGATGGGCTGGCTTAGCCTCTGCCTTGCTCTGCAGGTCTGCAAGATGAGAAAGGGCCAAAAGCCTCACAGGGGGTTGAATTCCCAGCTAAACAGAGCGGTGGGAGGTTTGTGGGGGGACTGGGAGCCCATCCTGCAGGTCCCTGGCAGGCAGGTTGGGCTGGAGGCTCAGTGGCTCTCAGAGCTGCTCCCCTGTGCCCTCACAGATGTTGGCATCTGCCTGGAATGTCTCTCCTCCCTCTTTCCCAGCCTGTCTCCAGCACCAGAGCTGTGAAACGTGCGTGACCTCGGAGCTGACCTTCAACTGCAGCTGGTGTCACGTCCTGCAGAGGTACCAGGGATGGCTTTCCTTCCCACCCCCTCCCTTACCCACCTTTCCAGAGCTGGAGGGAGGGAGCACAGGGTGGTGGCTGGGGTTTGTTTTTTGTTTTTTTTTTTTAGTATTTTCCCTCTTTTTGCCATGTTTTGGGTCAGTTTGGAGCTGCTCCTGCTCTCACAGTCTCAGGTTACAAGCCACTGCAAGGGGGCATTTCCAGGGGGTTTTTGGTCCAGGAACAAGCTGAGACCTGGAGCAGGACTCAGATTTCTGTCAGGGAGCTCAAACACAGGGAAAACCTGTCCTGACTCGGGCTGGGATCAGACAGAGGTGCAGGGGAGGGGGGCTGGGAGGTCAGGGAGGCTCCAGGCAGGTCATGGAGCTGGGAATGCTCCTCACCCCCTAACTGGGAGGGACATACCCTCCTGTTTTGGGGTAACTGGAGCCTCTGGTCCTGCCCCCTGCTCTCCTCCAGCTCCAGCAGCTCCGTGCAGAGCACGGGAGCTTAATGAGATTGTGCTGAACTCTTTATTTGGAGCTGGTGGCAGGGGAGGGGACCCAATAACACAGATCCTCACGTGGAAATCCCGCTCTGCCAGGAAGGCACAGGCTCCTGTCCCCCTCCCCAGCCCCCTCCTTCCAGCAGGGTGTGAGCAGGGGACAGGAAAAGATCCTGAGCCATCAGCAAAGCCACCTAATAAATCAGCATCGATTCCCTGCCTGTTGTGAGCCACGGGAATGTCATTTTTCAGTGGCAGTGGTGGCTTCAGAGCAGAGGATGGGATGTTCTCACCTCTGCTTCGGTAGCAAAACTGAGCCTGGGGTTCAGTGGCTTCGTCTGGGTCTGGTTTGGGCTGAACCCCAGGGGTTCAAGCACTTGGTTATTCTGATTGTTCCACATTTATGGTGTTTGAAAATCTGATTTTATCGTATCATGGAACGCTTTGGGTTGGAAGGGGACCTTAAATCTCATTCAGTCCCACCCCCTGCCACGGGCAGGGACACCTTCCACTGTCCCAGGTCGCTCCAACATGGCCTTGGACTCTCCCAGGGATCCAGGGGCAACCACAGTTTCTCTGGGGGCAACCTGTGCCAGGGCCTGCCCACCCTCCCAGGGAAGGATCCCTTCCCAATATCCCATCTAACCCTGCCCTCTGGCAGTGTGAGGCTTCAAGCTGCCCTTTTCCATCTGCCCAAATCCCCAGCTGTTGGTGGGGTTGGCTCTTGCCCCTCCTGCCCTGGTGATTCCGTCCCTCCCATTGCAGCCCAGCCCGAGGAGAGTTCGGGTTTCAAACAGGAACCACAGGTGGGAAAAAACCTGGCAAGCTGGAGCAAACAGACCCAGAAAGCCTTTGCTGGCTTTCAACCAGCTTGGTCTTGCAAAGCCAAGCTGATCTGTCCCAAGGGAGCTCCAGGGCTGGAGCTGCATCCCGGCTCCAGCTCCGTGGGTCCATCCCAGAAGTCCTCTCAGCTCTCTCCTTGGGCAGTGCATTCTGTATTTCTGCCTCTCCTGAGCCCACAGTTGTGACAGGAACTCTACTTGAAGCAAAAGGGCTGAAGTTTTCCGTGGTTTCTCCTCCTTTCCTGGTTGGCTCTTGGGTAAATTGGTGTTTGTGTGACCTGAACCCCCCCCGGTTCAGATTTTGCTCCCCCCCCACCCCCTCCCCGAGACTTTCCAAAGGTCAGGGAGCTGTTCCATCCCCTGTTCCTGCAGGGATTTCTCTCGCTGCTGTTTGCCTGATGTCATTTATAATTTCTTTAGTGTGTTTTTCCTGTGCAGATGTTGCTGGAAAAAAACACCCAGCGAGCCTCGTGGAGCTCGTGGTCTTGCCCTGGCACAGAGTCCAGGGAGTGGAAACTCAAACTCAGGCCATATATTTTTCCTCTTTTCTGCCTCTCCTTTTCCCCTGGAGGAGTGGTGTTGACCCTTCTCCTCCTCTGGGAAGGGGAATATTTAGCTTCTTCCAGCACAGCTGTGCTGGAAACCCCCCCATATCTTTTGGGTGTCACCTTGGATATCACGAGCTGTGATTTTTTTAAGAGCATTTCCTGCCACTTTTGACCCCACTTTTAACCCCCCAGGTGCTCCAGTGGCTTTGACCGGTACCGTGAGGAGTGGCTGTCCTATGGCTGTGGCCAGGTGAGCCCGGGGGGATCCCTGCTCAGCTCCTGTGCTGGGAATGCTGCTGCTCTCCAGGGGAATCCATGGCCATGGCCCAGCTCAAAGAGTGAATCCTCAGCTCTGTCTGATCTTTAGTGTTTGGGGTCAGACTGAGTATCCCTTTAGATATCCCTTTATTCCCTTCAGATATCCCTTTATTCCCTTTAGATATCCCTTTATTCCCTTCAGATATCCCTTTATTCCCTTTAGATATCCCTTTAGATATCCCTTTATTCCCTTCAGATATCCTTCCAGATATCCCTTTATTCCCTTTGGATACACCTGTAGATATTAATTTATTGCACTTAAATATCCCTTTATTCCCTTTAGGAACCCCTTTAGATGTCACTTTATTCCCTTTAGATATCCCTTTATATCCCTTTATCTCCTTTAGGAGTTCTTTTATTTCCTTTGGGTATCCCTTTATATCCCTTTATTCCCTTTGGATATCCCTTTATTCCCTGAGGATAATACCCCTTTATTCCCTGAGGATAATATCCCTTTATTCCCTCAGGATAATATCCCTTTTTTCCCTTTATCTACCCCTTTCCCATTACACCAGGACCACTGACCCCCCTAACAGAGGATGCCTGCATTGGGATAGTTAAAGGATGCTCCATCCAATCCAAGGTTTTCCCTCCTGGTGCCTTTTCTGGGTGCTGAAAGTCACCAAACTGTGCAGTTTGAGTACTCTGGGATGTTTTTCCTCCTCCTCCTCCTCCCAGAGCATGACTCTTACTCACTCCCAAGCAGGAAGGAGCGAGCCCTGTTTTCGTCCTTGTGAGCACAATTATCTCCTCCTTGGATGAACTCCTTCCTTTGTCTCACACAGATCAGCTGGAGAGAAACATCTGGTTCTGCTTTGGGCTTTTTTTTTTTTTTCTTTTGGTGTGGTGCTGGTTTGATTATTTTTTATTTTTTTTTTTCCTCCCCCTCTGCTGAAATCTCAGTTTTGTTCCTCGTTACCCAGAGGGTCGAGTGAGGGAAACCGGACCTATGGGAGTTCACCCAGTGAAGCACAAAGTTCCCTGGCAGGTCCTTGTCCTTTGTTCCTGCCTTAGCACTTCCCAAACTTTTCCTCCTCTTCTCCAACCTCTTCTCCTGCCCCTTCTGGACCCGTTTTCCCCTGCAGTGTTGGAGCCTCAGCAGCCCTGGAAGCACAGCCCTCCCCTGGCATTGCTGCTGGTGGAAAAGTGGGGAAAAACAGCTCTTCTCCCTTCTCCTTGCAGTCAGATGAGAAGACCTGTGAGGATCTGGCAGAAGGCAGCCACTACTCAGCCCCTCCTGACAGCTCTTTGTCCCCTCAGACCGAGGCTGTCACCCCCTCCACGTCCTCGCTCTTCATCGACAGCCTCACCACCAAAGGTAGGGGGGACATCCCGTGCCTGGAGATTATCCCTGGGAAAGGTCCTGCTCTCCAGGGCCTCACAAAGCCAGTTCCTGTCCAAAGGAATCCAAGGAAAACGTGGGTTTTGAAGGAGAATTGTGGAGTGGGTTGGGTTGGGAGGGACCTTAAAGCCCTTCCAGTGCCAAGCCCTTCCAGTGCCACCTCCTGCCATGGGCAGGGACACCTTCCACCAGCCCAGGCTGATCCAAGCCCCATCCAACCTGGCCATGGACACTTCCAGGGATGGAACATCATCCATTCCAGGGCCTCCCCACCCTCACAGGCAGGAATTCCTTCCCAGTATCCCCTCCCCAGTCCGTTTCTGTAAAAAAGGAGCGACATTCCCTGGATCTGTAAAGTCAGATCATGGAATCGTGGAATGGTTTGGGTTGAAAGGGACCTTAAATCTCATCCAGTCCCACCCCCTGCCATGGTTCCAGTAGACCAGGTTGCTCCAAGCCCTGTTTTGGGCAGGGGTGAGGACGGGGGGTGGTGGAAAAGGGAAGGAAAGGCAGCCAAGAGGTGAGGCCTGGGGGTTTGTGGCACAGGGAGGGCTGAAATCCTCGAGTGGGAAGAGTTTTGGAGTCATTCCATCTTTTTTACCCCTTTGTGAAGGTCAAAAGCAGCTGATCCGTGGTGGGCAGAACCCACAGCCCCCTCCAGGGGTTAATCCTGCAGAGTGGGGCTCGGGCTTTTCCTGGGCTTGGGTTTATCTGGTGGCTCAGGGGCTGCCAGGACTCTCAGCCTGGAATTAATCCAGGTGATTGCCCTCTCCCCTTGGGAATGCTGCTCGTTCCAGCCTCGGAAAGCTCCACATAAAGCCCTGGAGTTTCCCTGGAGACCCCCGTGCTCTAATCCCATTAACACGGGGCTGGCTCCTCGGATCCTCCCGGCAGGTATCACTCCAATTTCCCTGCTTAATAGTCCCTAACGCCGGCTGCTAATTAGGAGAAAGAGAAGGGAACATTGGTAATTGTCCTTCAGCCACGGGTGGGGGAATGGAGCTGCCAGGGCTGACTTTGGAAGGAGCAATTAAAGGGAGGGGCGGGGGGTGGAACTCCACCAGGGAGAGCGTTTTCCAGCTCATCGCTGGTTCTTGGGGGAAAAAAACCCAAAAAAAACAAAAAACAAGAGGTTTTTCTGTGTGACACAGCTGAGTGTGAAGTTAATTTGGGATCCTGGAAGGAAACAAGCAGGGAGGAGAGTTGGGGCTGAGGAGACAGCAAAGGAAGCAGCAAGAGTGAGGGGACCCAGCCCTCGGTGTCCTCCCTGGATCCACATCCCCACCAGCCAGCCCAGATCCCTGGATCTGTGTCCTCCCCAACCAGCCCTGTTCCTTGGATCCACATCCTCCCCAGCCAGCCCAAATCCCTGGATCTGCTCCTGGAGATGCTGGTGGACGTGTCTGACTCACCGGCCGTGTGTCAGCGCTGCCTCCGGAGCACGTGGAAGCCAAGCAGTGGGAATTCTGGATCAGGATTTCACCCTGGTGAGGGTGGGGGCGTGGGGGCCATCAGGAGACAAAGAAAGCCTTGCACAAAATATCCTGGTCCTTCCAGGGCGAGGCCAGGAATGGAAGTGGATTTTGGGCCCCCGGTGTAACATCCCCCTGATTTATTTGGGATGTGGCCTGAACACGGACACCCACATCCAGCATCCACTTTTGGTTCAAACCTTGCACTCTGAGCGTGTTGAGTGACCCCTTTTCCCAGATATTTGTGCTCCAGGTGCCACCTTGGTGAAGGAAAATGATCCACATCCCACCTGCTCTCACCGCTGTTTTCTGTGTTCCTCCCTCTTCCACAAACGGGGATTTAAAACTACCCAGAGATCCCATCCCAGGGGGATGGAAGCAGGTGGGAAACGTGCAGGACGTGGGAGAAAGCTCCTAATTTTATTTATTTTTTTTTCCTGCCCTGTTTTCTCCTTTCAGACGACACGAAGCTCAATCAGTTTGCAGGAGCAGAGGGTAAGCCCTTCCCCTCCTCCCTGCCTGCTCCAGGGGAACTCGGCTTTCCCTGGATGCCAGTGGTCAGCAGGGGGGGCAGGTGAACCCGAGAGCAGAGGGATTGTCATCAAGATAACATTCCCGTGGTCCTCACCCTGGTTAATGCAATTCCAGACAGCGAAAAGTGAGAGTCTGCAGTGATCTGGTTTGTCCACTTCTCAGACAGGGAGTTTTCTCCTTCCACGTAAATTCCCTCTATTTGCCATATTTTCATAGACACAAAGTCCTTTTCCCTTCGAATTTCCCCAGCAGGGCCAAAGGGCAGCCTAAAATCCAAATATAAAGTGTCCTCCCTGTTCCCTGAATCCATGGCCAGCCCCGCCCTGTCCACCAGGGAACTGAACTGCTGCCACAGCGCTCTTCCCAATTCCAGAGGCTGGGAAGGATCCAAGCCCTGCTCCCTGATGTCAGGCCCTGTGTGTGCTTTTTCTCTGGGAGGAGCTCAGGGAAGTCCAGCTGGCTGAACTGGGCTCAGGATCGGGCCATGGAGCCTTTGGAATCCACGTTATTCCCAGTTTGTTCCCAAATGCCCGGTGACGTCCCAGGGTGCCACATCCACCCTCTGCGGCTCTGTGGGGTTGCTGAGGTGTCAGCACCGCTCCAGACCCAGCTGGATCCTGTTTTCCAGGCATGGGGAGCAGCCTCCCTTCCAAGACAGCCCCCATTCCCACCGGCACCATCGTGGGGATCGTCCTGGCCGTGCTGCTCGTGGCCGGCATCATCCTGGCTGGGATCTACATCAGCAGCCACCCCACCTCCAACGCCGCCCTCTTCTTCATCGAGGTGAGTGCAGAACCTCAGCCCTGCAGGCTTTTCCCTCCCTCTGCCATCCCCAGCAATCCCAACCTTCCAGAGGGGAGCGGGGAGCGACGACACCTTGGGTGGGTTCGCATCCGAGCTCCTCTCTGTGCTCCTCCGGTCACGGCTGATCTCCCAACCTCCTGCTGATGCTGTTCCAGCTCAGCCTCCCTCCTTCCCACCCGGTTTTATTTCGCTCCCTTTCACACACTGCCTGTTTTCCCCCGTGGAATGTCAGGCCTTTCCCCCCTCTCCGTGAGCAGCCGACGCTCAGCCTGGCCCGGGGGCTCCTCCGAATCGCCCGGCCGGGTTTTTGCTGCCTAAAAATTGTCAGCCTGCCCTGATGGATGCCATCAGCTGCTGGGGGAGGTGGGAATGCTCTGAAGGGAGGAATTTAATTCTGGGGGTGATGGGGGGTCCAACAATCCCCATCTGCTGCCGGAGCCAGAGCCGGTGCCGAGGCAGCCGGGAGTGGGCTGGAGCCTGGCACGGGAGCTGCTGCCAAGGGATGAGCAACACTCAGCCCTCAGCATTCCCTTATCCCTTTTTCCTGGAGCACTTCTCCTCCATCTGTCCTGTGTGCAGGGGAGAGGCTGCAGAGGATCAATCTGCGTGGCCCCTTCCATCCCCTCCCCATTCCCCATTTTAGTGGCTCCGCTCGGTGCATCCCAACGAACCCTTTTTAAGCCCAAATCGACCCTTTAAAGCTCATTTTTTTAAACAAAAGCTCGACCTCTCCCCAGGAGGACATTGTTGGTGTTCCCAGGGCCTGGTTGTCACCTCGGGATGGGGGTCAGGGCTCTATCCCAGCTCCTGACGTGCCCTCCTTTCTGTCCCCAGCGGAGGCCACACCGCTGGCCTGCCATGAAATTCCGGAATCACCCCCACCACGCCACCTACGCAGAGGTGGAAGCAGCCAGCCAGGAAAAGGAGGGATTTGTGGAAGCAGAGCAGTGCTGAGCGACCCCTCCCTCCTCCAACCCCGTCCTTGCATCCCGGACCTCCCGTCGTCCCAACGTGTCGGAACCTCCCGCGTTCCTCCCGCAAAGTCTGGATTGGAGAAGAAACAGCAAGGAGAGAGGGGAAAAAAAAAAAAAAGACCCAAAATTGAGAGTTTTTCAAGGAATGGGGCAGGGAAGGAGGAGGTTTGATGTGCCTGGATCCTCCTGGCAGCTCTCCTGGGGGTGTGTGTGGGAGGAAAGTGCAGCCAACTTTTTTACTTTGGTGAGGGTTTTGGTTGGGTTTTTTTTTGTCCCCTCTTCCCTCCTTCACCAGAGCCTGAACAGCAGCAGAAATGGGGGGAAAATCTTGTTATGGGGGTGGCTCGAGTGGCAGGTTCTTGAGGAGCAAAAGAGAAGCTTTTTGGGGGCACAGCGGCTCTGGAACGCTCAGGAACGTCGTGTTGGTGCCTCTTCCCTCTCCTGGAGTGGTTGGGAAGTGGGATCAGATGTGGTGGTGGCCCAGGAGGGGTCAGGTTGGCTCTCCAGGGCTCCTCTCCCATCCCCTCACCCTCAGCTTTGTCCCTTTCTCCCCTTTGCCTTCTTTAATCGACATTTAATTTTGTCTTCACGGCTCAGAAGCCTCAAGTCCTGGTTCTTCTCCACCACCTTGGATCCAGCTCTCCCTTCAGAGCATCACCTTCCACCCCCTCCTCTGGAGAAAAGGGCACCCTGATTTATTTTAAGGACAAAACCCTGCAGAGGATTCACCTCCAGGATTTTCCTGAGCCAATGGCTCTGATGGCCCTTTTTGGCCTCTAATTAGTTTGCTAAATTACTAATTACGACCCTTCCCCTAAAGGAGACAGAGAATGAGGGTGGGGGGAAATATCTGAGATTCCTTCAAAATACATCCTCATGGCCACTGATCCAGTGGGAACAGAGTGGGAAAATCCAAGCTCATCCATGGGCATTTTAGATAAATAAGGAACGCCTGGACACCCCAGAAGATCTGAAAATCCCCTTGCTGACATCATATCTTTGAGTCAGTGGCGTTTTTTCCCCTCAGTTTTCCCCAATTTTCCTTGATTTTTATCTTGTTCCACCACAGTTCAGGCTGAGGGAAAATTATGTTTCCCCCCCCACACCCCAAAAGGGTGTTGGTTGAGGGGGCTTTTCCCAATCCCCATTTTTTTTTTTTTTAAATTTTCTCCTGCTCTTTATCCTGAGAATCCTGTTTGGTGCATATTTGATCCACTGGCTGCTTCAGCTGTCACTGGGGGTGTCACTGCCAAAGGCAGGGGATGTCTAATTGATGTTTTCCTTCTCATCTGCTGCATTTCCAGGACCGTTGCAGATAAAAATTCGGATCCTTGGTGCCATTTAGAGCCCAGATTAAACTTTTCCTGGCCCTGCTCTGGGGAGATTTTTTTTTTTTTTTTTTGCTGCATCAAAGCACCAAAATGCTCAGACTGAGCTCAGCCAGGTTGTTATGGCCCAGACAATCCCCCTTTAGATATTTTCAAGATAAATTTAATTCCCAGATAAAGCTTTTAACTAAAAATTGTCTTTTAACTGTTAAATCAAAGAGATTTAGGCCTTGGTTTTGCTGTTTTTCTGAACATGAATACGTGGTGACAGCAAGATTTTGGTTCTTCCTCTTCCCCTGCAACCCCCAGAAATGCTGGGAAGGATCCAAGAATCCTGAAATGCTGCGAATTTAGAGCAAAACAGACTTTGTAAGCAGTGTGCATCCATATAAATGACTGCAGAAAGGATCTTGGGAGGATTCAGGAGAAAACACGGAGCTTAAGGAAGGATCCAGGTGGAAAATAACACCCTATCCCAGGAATGGCTGAAGTGGGAGCTGTGAAACACCTGAACTTCAGGGAGATGCCAAGTTCCGAGCGCCTGGGGTGAAAAAGGCTCCTGATTTTTAAATTATTTTAATTTTTCCCTTTAAGGAAAGCACCAAACCCAACCAGGCTCTTCCATAGCTGTGCTCCAGATGTTTGGTTTTCCTCCTCCAGGGGAACCCTGTTGGGGTCATGGTCAGGTGGGGCTTTCCCAGCTTCCAATTCATCATCTCCAAGACCTTGTAAATGGAAAATTTATTGCCCAGCTGGCGTCTCCCACTGCCCAGCCTGGAGATGCTGCGTCCTGAGGAGGGAAATGGGAATACTCAGTCCTGCCTTCTGCTCCCAGGAAAATTTGGGGGCTCAAACCCATCCCCCCCTTCATTTTCAACATAAAAAAAAAAAAAAAAATTATTCTCTTAATAACTAAAGGCCTATTTTCCACATACTTGAATTTCCAGCCCAGTTGGACTATTTCGAGGGACTAAAGGCACTTTAACTGTCTTTACTTTGTATGATACTTTGCAATGTATTTACTATGGATTATCTGCATGGAATAGAGTCTGAATATGAAATAAAACCTTCTTCCTTTTGGACTGCTTGGTTTGCCAGAGGAAAACCCCCCCTTATCCCCCATCCATCCAGGATTAGTGGTGTGGGAGCACCGGGAGGGGGAATTCTTTTCATCTTGGAGTCTTTTAATTGAGGCTCCAAAAACACGGGGATTTCTCTCTTTTTTTTTTTTTTCTTTTCTTTTTTTTTTTTTTAATTTCTTTTTTTTAAGGCACTTTTCCCTGCCTTAGCACAGACACATCATTAGCAGGAGGAGTTCCCAGGGCTCACAACTCCTGTAATTGAGCTTTTGAATTAAGACTATCAGTTGCTTCTCCTTTATTCTGCTTGGCTGATGGAGATGATTTTTTTTTTTATTTTTTTTTTTCCTCGAGTTTCCTCGGAGCATTTCACTTGTTCACAGTGGTCAGGTTGAGTGTTTTGATCTCCCCCCAAATTGTTTCCAATATAGAAAGCACTTTAAAAGTCATTATCTGAGACCCCTCCACACTCATTTACTGGTTTAGATATTAATTTATTTCCATTAGGAAAATGTATAATAAATCCACTTCTTCCCATTTTCACCTTCCCATGCCCATCACAGCCTGTTCCTCCCCCTCTTCCTCAGGAGCCTTTTCCAGGCTGGGAGAAACTGTGTTAATACAAAGAGGGGTTAATTTAATCATGATAAAAGAATTCTCCTGTCCTGGTGCCTTGTTCCATTTTTCTGAGTGGAGTTGTTGCAGATATATAAATAAATTTTATATACATATATATATATTCTATTTATATAGATATATTTGTAGAAATATATATTAAATTTTATGTATGTTCCATTTTTATATATATTCCATTTATACCTATTCAATTTTATTTTCCACTTTATTATATATGCTCCATTTTTTAATGTCCATTTTGTATGTTCCATTTTCCATATTTCTATATATTCCATTTTTACATATAATTTATACATCTATTCCACATATATGTATATTTATATTTCATTTATACATGTGTTCCATTATATATATTCAATTTTTCTATGTATATTGTATTTAGATATATTCCATTATATGTATTCCATTTATATATATTCCATTATATATATATTCCATTTCTATATATTCCATTATATATATATTCCATTATATATATTCCATTATATATATTCCATTATAAATATTCCATTTATATATATTTAATTACATCTATATTAGATTTATATATATATATATATTCAATTTCTAATATATATAGAGAGAGATATATGTTCCATTTATATACATACACACATATATAAGTCAATACTTTATATTACACACATCAGGAAAAAAAAAAATTAAATAGCTCCAAACAAACAGTCCTCATACCAAACAACAGCCCACAAATAGAGGGGGGAAAAAAATACCTCAGCCATGCAAATAAACAGGGATTTGTGCTCTGCAAATGCAACCTCGGGTCCAAAGCAGCGTTTTGAGCCATAATTAATAGCAGTGACAGCAAGGAGGGAGCAGATTGTTCCAGCAGGGCCCGTGGGTGGAGGAATAAAAACCTCAAATAGATGCTCTGGATCTGCATTTCCCGAGTGCTGGGAAATGAAGCTTTTGGGTACAAAGTGGGAGCAGGGAATTCGGGCTCCTGCTTCCCTCCCCTGCTTGGATGTTAAATTGTATTTGTGCCTCGCTGAGGAGGGAAAGCTGAGGGTTTGCGTTCGGTTCTCACGGAGAAATCAGAAAACTCGCTGATATTTGGGAGATACTTGCAGGGAAAAGGGGTGGAATTCCACCATCCACCCAAAAAAATGTTTGGTTTTTTTTTTTCCCCTTCCCCAAAAACAGAGCTGGGAGATGAGAGGGCGGCATCCCAGTGTGGGGAGTTGGGGGGATTGATAATTCCCAGCACAATCCCCAAAAAAAAAAAAGGCTGGATCCGAGGGAGCAGGAACCACCTGCACATTCCCATTCAGCTGCCACGGGAGGATCCTGCACCAACCTCCATCTCCTCCCACAATTTTCCCCTCACAAAAGGCTGAGGAAGCGCCTGAGAAGCCGCCTGGGAACATTTTCCATTTGTTTTTCTCACCTTTTTTTCCTCCCCTTTTTCCCCCTTTTTTTAACCAGTGGGTCAGGGCAGGCAGCAATTTTCCTCGCCCTCAGGAAAACCGAGCCCGATTCCATCGGTGCCCTCCTGGAATAAAGATTGACGGGTGGTTTTGTTACCTTTTTTAAACCCTTTTCCCCCGCAAAAAAAAAGAAAACACCTCACTGACAAAATTCCAGGATAAAGGAGAAGGAGGGGGGAAGGAAAAAAAAGCCTTTTATATTTGCTTTTTTTTTTTTTTTTTTTTTTTTTTGAGGACTGAAAAGAGCAGGTTTGTTGTTCTTTTAAGGATAATGGGGGGTTTCATGTGACCTGGTGCCTTCCTGGAGGGTTATTTCCATGACTCCTGAGGGATTTTTAACTCCTCCAGTTTACAGAATAATAACAGAACCCAAGGGTGACAAGTTCTTAACTCCTTTTTTCCCCCTTTTCCAGGATAATCCACTAAAAAACCAAACAAAATAAAAAAAAAGAGGAGGCTCTGGGATATCTTTGGGATATCTCTGGGATTGGCAAAGCAAGGGGATGCCTGGAGGGGTCTGACAGCAATAGATGCACCAGTTTTAGGTGTGATCCTCAAAAACCAGCCTGTCCCATGAGAGCTGACACCGGGAACGTGGCACTGACTCCGTGGGGAGGGTTGGGAGGAATCCCCATCCCTGCAAGGGCCCAAAAAACCTGCGGATGTGGCACTCTGGTGGTTCTCGGTTGCCAGTTGGACTAGGTGACCACAAAGGCCTTTTTTCCGACTTTTTAACAATCCCCTGGATCTGTGATTCCGAGCCAGCAGCCCCAAGCAATCCCCAGGTTAATTAAGATTTAATTGAATCCCTGGCTGTGGCACTTCCATGGTATTTCCACGCCTCTTTTCCACGCCGGATCCTTTTCCCTCCCCGGACAGGATCTCCTTTGGAGAGGATCTGCTGCCCCACAAACCCAAACTTTTCCTTAGGGTTTCTTCAAAGGAATAACAGGCCCCACCCAGGGAAAACTGCTCAGATGATAAAGCAGAGCAGCTCTGGCTGCAGCAACTTCCGAGCTGTTCCCGAGCTTCCCGTGGCTCCGTCGGTGATTATCCCTGCGCTGTGCTGACAGGCTCCCATCTGTTTGGGGCTGAACCTTGCATCTTAAAAAGCAGGAGGAAGGAAAAGCACTGGTTTTCCAGGCTCCCTCGGCTCCTCCTCCGACCACAGGAGCTCGTGGGATGCTCAGGAATTCTTAGTAATCAGCTGCTGGGTTTTTTTTTTTTTTTTGGGAGGGGGGCCTGGTCTCTGTTTTGCTGCAGAGCGGGAAGATGGAGAAAAGCTGGAGGTAGGGAAAATATATGGGATATTTAGATGGGAGGAGCAGGCTGGAAAACACACAGGCCTGATCCCCTGGAAGGATTTGGCAACTGCAGAGGAACGAGTTTGTTGTGAAGGTAAAGGATGAAGGATGAACAACAAATCCAGGACATCCCTTTTCCCACCTCTGCATCCACCCCATCCCTGCCTTCCCTCTTGCACATTCCCAAGTTTTAGTAGCATCACCCCAAGGCAGGAAGCAAGAGCTGGGCCTCAGGATTCTGCCTCTGGAATCTTCCAAACAACCTTGAGGAAGCCCCTGCTTCAACCTTTTGGGTTAAACCTCACACCTCCTCCACGGGGCACCTTCCCTCAGCTCCGGGATTTAATGCACTCCAAGCATTTTAAAACCCTTGGAAACCGAGCAGGGGGAAGGACAGAGCGTGGCTGATTTGCCTTAGCCACCATCATTGTCCAAAATGAGGTGGAAGGGGCAAGGAAACACCACTAAACCCACTCCTGACAGTGATGATCCCGAGAGGAACGAGGCAATCTGGAAATTCTGCCTCTTTTTTTTTTTTTTTTTTTTCCCCTTTTTTTCCTTTTTTTTTTTTTCCTTTTTTTTTTTTTTTTAATTCCTCCAGCTGCATCTCATCCCTATCCCTGCACAATTCCACGGGCAAAACACCCACAAAATGGGGGCTTCCTGTCAAATTCTCCTCGGCTTCTCGGAGGATCAAACCGCTGTGGGCTGGGATTGTGGGAATACACATCCCTGCCCCTTCTTATCCCTCAGCCCTGCTCTGGCAGAAATCCTTAAAAATGCCAGCCAAGGGAGGACGTGGGGATTTTATCCAGAGAATTCATTAAGCAGGATGAGAGGAAGCAGTGCCTTAATTCCCTGTGTATCCTCACACAGGCACAGCAGAGCCTGTGCTGGATGAGTCAACAATCCCATTAATCATGTATTTTTATCATTTTCTAACGAGCCTTAAACTGCTTTTTATTTTTTTTTTTTTTTTTAAGGAAAAAAAAAAAAAGAAAGGCTGCAGCTCTCAGCTCCTTAATAACACTACAGAGAGAGGAAACGTTTGGCAAGCGAGGGAAAATTTGATTTAAAGAGATGAAGAAGAAGAAATTTGACTGCCCAAGATGGCAGGTGAAGGGACACAAAACTCAAAGAATTAGGTATTTCTTTTGCATATTATTATTATTATTATTATTTCCATTTTCCCATGCTCCTAGCACACTAAATGCTGTTCTTTGATCCTAGTGGTGCAATTTTCCCCACATTTTCTTTTAAGTCCCAGCATATTTGGTGCTTTTCTTCATGGAGTCATGAGGTGGTTTGGGTTGGAAGGGACCTGAAAACTTCATCCAGTCCCACCCCACTCCTTCCACTCCCCCAGGGCTGCTCCAGGCACAGAATGAGCCGTTAACACCCCAGCGGAAACCCCAGGAATTTGGGACAACTCAATTTTCCCTTATTACTCTTCATCCCCTCACCTCCAACCAGTTTACAAACACTTGACTGGATTACAGGGGCCTCAAATGAAAAATAAACCCATGACCAGTGACTCCTTCAGCCAACTGAAAGCAAACACAGGCTGATACTTTTACCCCGACGCAATTAAATCGCCCAGCCTGGAGTCACTCTCATTCCCATTAATTATCCCAATCATTCCAGTGTTTGTGTAGGTCCAGCTCTGCCTCTTAAACCCAGGATGCACCTTCAGCCTCAGGAAGTCTTTAAACCACTCTCAGGCTCCAAAAAGGTGCCCCCAAATTATGGGTTTTTTTCCCCCCCAGTGGGAAATTTCTGGTTGGAAAAAGCAATATTGGGGCAGTCTGGGATTATTTATTTCCTATTTGTGGTGGAACACTGAGGTGCAAACAGCAAAATGATGGTGGGGGCGAGCGGATTGATCCCTTACTGCACCCAGCAGTGTTTGGGAAGGATTTAGGGAGGCAGGATGCAATTTTTTGGAGAAATATCCAGCCAGGTTCTGCTCTCCTGTGGGTGGAAATAAAAACAGGGACAAGGTGTCTGCAGGCTCCGCTCGGCCCAGCTCCAAAACACATTATTTTGGCACATTTGTCTGATTTATCTTTTCAGCCAAAATATTGCAGTCACGGTCACATCATCTCGCCAACCCCGCTCTTGTTGTTAATTAATCAGATGATGACACATCATTACAATTGAGGGTGATTTTTGAGTTGTTTCTGTTTCGGTTTTGCTAAGGGAAGTTCCTCTTTCGACAAAGTTCCCCAGAAAAAAAAGAGAAATTAAAATAAATAAATAAATAAATAAATAAAGGAAATTAAAAACCAGAACAGGAACAAAACCAAAACAAACAACTGTTTTCGAGGGGGGAAAAAAAAAAAAAAAATACTGGGTAAAAATTCCCTTAAAGCAGCTGCGGGCCTCTGCTGCCATCGTATGGGAGCTGCCTTTGGAGCAGCGAGGAAACCTCTCCCGGGAGGTTCGGGCACTGTCCCGAGAGAAACAGTGGCTCAGAGTCAGCGACTTAGGGGGGGAGAGAGGAATTTACAACAAGAAACAGTTATTTTAAAAGCGGTCTGCAGCGAGAGGGGATTTGCAGCTCTCACAAAGGGGTTTTTCCCGAGGAACCATTCCACAGGGCGAGGCAACAGCGCGCAGGGGGGATCACGACTGCCCCTTGTTACAGCCACGGAACCCTGGAAGGGTTTGGAAGAGATCCTAAAATTCATCCCAAAATCCCGTGGCCCCAAACCCCGTGCTCCCAGCGCCTCATTAAATATTCATTAGGTGGGCGTGGCCGCGAGAGGGAAGGCGCTTTCCGCTAAGGGAGGGGGCGTGGTTATGATTAAATATTCATGATGTGGGCGGGGACACGGAGGGCGGGAACTCCCGCGCGCTCCGCCCCCTCCCGCCCGCGCTGAAATGCGCGGCGGGCGAAAACGCGGGAAAATCGTTATGACCCAAAATTCGCCTAAATTCGAGTAAAAACGGGGCGGAATTATTCACACTGACGAAACACTGCAGGAGTAAAACGCTACGGAAACGCTGCTGGGGTGACACGCTGTTGTTTGTGGTGATTCCACCCCTCCAACGCGCCTCTGGCCGCCACTGGCCCCACTGACAACCAACGCCCTGAAACTTAAATGTTTGGTTTTTTAATGTTTGCCAACATTTCTGCTCCCGACTGAGGTACCCAAACACAGCTGCGCTGCCTTGTGTGCACCTGCTGCTGCTGCTGCGCCCAGACCCCCTTTTCACCCTAGCAGATACTGAAATAATGCTTTAAAAATTTGATTTTCACTAATAATAATAATTAAGAAATGGGGGTCTGGGTTCCTTTTTGCCCCACCAGCACTCGGGGTTTGGTGCTCCCCACACACCCCCTCATCCCTCACGCTGTTCCCCTCAGAGCTCCCGGCGGGCGCCCGGCCAAGGGGGTTTGTGGAGAGCGGGTTTCCCTGAGGTAAAAAAACCGGCTGAGAAAGTGTTTTGTGTGAGTACCACCGACTGCGAGACCCTCTCTAGTATCTCCACTGAAGTTTTGGGGTGCAGGACCCCGATTTCAGCCCTCTGGCCCCGAATTTTAGTGGGCTGTGGGGAGAGGGGCCACGGCGGAGGGCACAGCCTGGCCCATCCCTCAGCCTAAAGGTCTGTCACAGACCCAAAAACACAGCTAAAAGGCCGAATATTACCCATTCCATAAAAATATTGCAGCCTGGGGAGCAAATCCAGCCTGGAATGAGGGAAAAAAAGCAGCAGATTCTGGTGTTTTCCTGCCAGCCCCCTCTCCTCACACCACAACCCAGCCACCACCAGCAGCAGGGCCCTCAGCTCTGCTTTATATTCAAATTATTCACCAGTTTAGGTGCTTTGGGGGACAGATTTTCACCACCAATCCGACACAGGGACTTTATGATGAATAAAACCCTGTGTTTTATGTAAATTTTCAGTGTAGGCCGGGGGGTAACAAGCACTGAGGTAACTGCATGGGTAAGTTCGGTGCTCTAAGGTCTGTCATCCCTCACTTAAGCTTTTAAAGTCAACAATTTTATTTTATTTTATTCTATTCTATTCTATTTTATCCTATATTATTTTTATAAGGCAAAGAAAAAGAGAAAACCGTGAAAAAAACCAATCAAAACCCTCTTTGAGTTAATATTGGAGGCTACCAAGTTTATGCCCACAGGAAGGGAAGGGGAAACATCCCAAAGCAATCTCCAAAGTAAACACCCTTTCTGCAATAAATGTTTGCCAAATGCTAACACAGGGCTCCGAGAAATATCAGCCCTGAAGGGCATCCATTAGCAGGAGTTTAGCGACTGCTTAAGGGGAGCAGGGGTGGAAGTTGATGCTTTCTGCCCTGCAAACAAATTAGTTTATGGCAACAAATAGGATGACCCTTCTTAGCTAATGTTATGAGTTTAGCTTGTTAAATATTTAACGTTTACCTCTCCATTTCCAGTGTGGATTAAGCAGATCTCCAAACACCGGTGTCCCAGCAGCAGATGGAGATGCACAGCCCATTGCCCTGCTCTGGCTGAACTCCCTAAGAAATAAAAAAAAAAAAACCACGTTAAGTCAAAGGGGAAGCGAGTGGGAGCTTTCAGGAAAGCCTTTAAAACTGGCTGTTTGTACTCATTTTGATTTACATTAATTTTATCCAGCTCTGCCCTACATTAAAACAGTGATAATCAATTTAACTTCCACCAGATTGAACAGAAAAACGGACTGGAATTGGACAAAAACGTCCAAAAACCTCGCTGGTGGCAAAGTATTTTTTCTTCCACGTAACACAAGGTAAGATTTTAAAAAAAACCAAAACAACTTAAAAGATCCCATAAATCCCCACAGCACAGAAAGGAGAGTGGGGGAAGAAAAGGAAGCATCATAGGATTGCAACTTTATTTCTAAAAGTAAAGATGAGAAATATGCACCAGATTTAGCCAAGTTTAGTGGTGCCTTGTTGCACACATGAGCTGCTTTGTGTGCTGTACTCAAGGAATTTCAATTATCCTGACTCCACCATTCTGTGCATAAAATTCCTCACTTTTTCTTTGCTTTCAGAAGATAAACTTTTTTTTTTCAGATAACTTTAGAAGTGGCTTGTCAACTGTCCTTAAAGGTGTCCAGTCAATTTTCCCTCACAAAACCCTAAAGAAACCCTCATTTCAGCAGCAGTTCCTTTTGCTCACGAGCCTCAATAAAGCTCCAGCAGCCTTAGCAAGCTGGAAAATATCCCCCAGCTAAATCAAAAACTGCTTCCAGCGAGGTAAAACTTCCTTAAATGCACAACTCAAACTCCCCCCAGAGTCAGCCAGGCCCACTTTTAATAAAAATGCCCCGATTTCCTCCCGTCCTCAGCACGAACAGGGCTCCCATTGTGGATGTAGCAGTTTTCCTCCGTGGAATACTGAGGGCCTGGCCATCAGCAGGAGGGGGTGTTTGGAGCTGGCCAGCCTGTAATTTTGTAAATTTTTAATCTCCCAGACAATGAGGTCCATTCTCCCCGGGGGAATTTCCCACTGATGGGGACTGGGATGTTGCCCTGCAGCCTGGACTGGTTCCAGGGATGTTACAGCCACCGCTGCCAGCTCGTGTAATTATGCACTCCTTGGCAGTTCCCCCAAAAGCCTCAGCTGCTGGAATCAAGGATCTGTGTGAAAAATCTCAGTTAGAAAATAAATTTCAGAGGCAGACAGGCCCCAGCTCCCAGTGTTGCCCGACAGTGGGAAGTGTAGACTCAAAACCCAGAAGGTAAATCAAATAATCCGATGGATCGATCGCTTCAAGCTCATTTTCAGCCCCTTGTGATTTTGGGAGGGCCTGAGTCACTGCACTTTTTTTTGTTTGATTATCACACATAGAGTCATCATATTAAATCGGGCCAAAAAGGTTTGAAGCACCACTTTGCTGCTTTCAATCTTTCTTTTTTTTTGGTCATACAGGAGCAGGCAGGTAAGTAATTATCACTTAAAGGAGTCAAGTAACATGAAGACACTTCAATGGCTGCCCTATAACTTCAAACTAAAACAATGTTGTGAATGACTGTAGCTTGTACCATCACATGTAACTCCTCTGGAATTCCCTTTTAGGACTATTTCCCTCATTTTCCATGTCCCACCCCACAACGTCCCCCAGCACTTTTATCTTTTCCTCCTCCCTCAATACCCTGTTCTCCCAGCCATTAAAATTACTTATATCTTTCAATACATCAAATGATTAGTTATAACACATTCTATCCTCTGCACTCTAAAAAAAAAAAATCATGTGTGAAGTTGCCTCCCCTTGCACTGAATCCAAACAGTTTATCCTCAAAATTTTCACACTCACGGCTGTGCCTCCAACGGGGTCGCTTCCCCTCAGCCTGATTTCAAACAGAGTCGTTTTCTCCTGTGAAAAAATGAGATTTTAATGTTTGTTTGTTTTTTTTTTCTCTCTCCTGGGAGCAGCAGGACCATGAGCTCCAGCTCAGGGAGAAGCTGCACCCCCATTCCCAGCCACAAACAGCGGCGGAGCAGCCGCCGCTCCACGGGCTGCTGGGACCCCTTGGACACGGATTCCCAGGCCCTGTCGGCGCTGGGATGGTTCCAAACCCTCCCCTTGGAGATCTTTCACATGGTGCTGAAGTACCTCTCAGGTGAGAACCTGAGCAGAAGGGTGTTACCCCCCCCACAGCTGAAAATTTCCATGGCTTTTTAAAAAATTTATAAAGCCATCATTGTTTCAAACATTTTATCTTTTAGCTGGTTAAAGTCTTTTTTTTTTTTTTTTTTTTTTTTTGGCCTATCCTTTGGCTTTTAGCTGGTTAAACTCATTTTTGGGGCTTATTCTCTAAGTTTCCAGCTTTTATGTGTGAAAAGCCCAACTGAAAGCTGAAGTCGTTCAGACCCAAGATCTCCTGCTGTAAGCAATGCACAGAGGTTCTGAGATATCTTAAAATACCTTTCAAAGCAATCCTAGCATTTTGTTCTTAAAATGAAGGCTGAAACCTTATAATCCTTTAAATAATAATAATAAAAAAAATACAAATTTAAATCAGAATTATGAAGTATTTGAAGTGGGTTTTGCCCCGTTGAGGTGTGAAGAAATATTCCTTAGATCTATCCATTTCTAATTACACCAGCTTGCTGGCAGAGGAGATCTGGGCTAATTAATCTTTATTTTATTTATCTACCTTACTCCTCGGTTTGTTTTATAATTTTGGGGTGGGCATTGGCTCGTGATCAGCCAGGATTTAGGAGTGTCCCGGGCTTTCCTTTCGCAGTGAAGGACATCAGCACGCTGAGCATGGTGTCCAAAACCCTCAGCCAGCAGCTGATTCATTACATCTCCACCTCGGCAGGGACCCGCAGGCTCCTCCTGCAGGACTTCCACAACCTGGAGCTCCCTGACAGGAGGGAGGGAGCCTCAGTCCTGGAGCACTACAAATCTCTAGGTGAGAGCTGAAACTCCTTCCCCTGTTTTTATGGGGTGATAAAACGTGGCCTGCAGACCCTCTGGGCAGCCAAAGAACCCCCTCCAACGCCACGAGCTGCAGGGAGGAATTGCTGAAATCATTCCAAAGCCTCTTAGTTTTGGGGGGAAAAATGATGCTTGTCCTGCCTCCTGTGTGTTTCTGTCTCCCTGCAGAGGGTCAGCTCCCAGTTGTAGGTGTTCCCAGATTTAGTTTGTTTGGACATCACTGCTGGAAAGAAAGGGCAGCGGGAATCGAGGCTCCCAGGCCTGAAATATTATAATCCTTTTTTAAAAAAAAGAAAAAAAAAATTAGTTTGGGCTCTGTAGTGACCTCACACAAAATGCCAGCTTCTTTAAAGGTGGGTAGGTAAGCCCTGGTAGTAAAACACAACGCTGACCTTGGAAAAATGATGTATTTTTAGGAGGCAAAATTCAGGAAAAAAGTTACCTTTCTCTCCCCTGAAAACTACATGCTTCTCTGTGGCTTTCTTGACCAATTAACAACCAACATATACATATTTTCTCCTGGTGAAACCTGTTAACTCCCAGTTTCCACCAGGAGTGCAAAAAAAAAAATCCCTCTCCACAACCAGGAACTGCAGACTCCACCCTCCAAAACGTGGAGGAAAACAGACTTCCCAAATTTACACCGACACAGCCCAGAATATTCGCTTTTTCGAGCTTGTGGCCCTCCTGGGAAAAAAAAAAAAAAAACAAACACAAAAAAAAGTGTTTGGAAGCTCAGCATTCCATGGTGTGAGGGGGAAAGCAGCATTCCACAGGGTCCTGGGAGCTGAGGGGTGACCCTTCCAGCAGCTCAGAGTTTCGTGCCTGTTTCCCCCCCTGTGCCAGGGCTGCTGTTCAAGAGGTGCACGTTGCTGCTGCCCACCAGGGACAGGCTGAAGTACGTGCACAGGGTGCTCTCAGAGGTGAGTCCTCCCCTCCTCTGCTGCTTCTCCTTGTCCTTTGCACTCACAACACCACCCCTGCAAGATGCTTTCCTGCTGGATTTTGCAGTCCCTCTTGCTGGAGTTTCTCACCCCCTGTAAAAATCAGGGTGTTGGTTTGAAATCAGTCTCTTCACACGAGGCTGCCCTGCTGTAGACCTCACATTCTGAGACCTCACCTCTTCCTCAGCTTGTGAAACACTTGGGAATCCTCCTCACAGAAATTTTACTCCCTGAAAACCCAGGTTTTACTCCCTGAAAAATCAGGTTTTCTCCTCCCAGAGACCTTTTGCCCACAGTTTGGACTTACTGCTAAACCAAGACACGGGCACGCCACAACTCATTTCCCTTCTGCAACAAGGGATCCCCTGAACCTCTCACAAGGAGCACAGAGAATTTTCAGTCCCAGCCATTCTGGTCAAAGAAAATAAATCCCTGATGTCTGCACTTGCAGGTTTCCTGTTTCAAGCTCAGTGGTTGTGCCAGTCCCCTGCACTGTTTGGGGTTGAAGTGCTACGGGGTGTTTTTACAGGTACGGTATCCTCATGGAGACAAGGCAAGTACCACAAAAATTAAGGTAGTTTTCTAAATTAATCTGTGCTTTGCAAGATTTTTTTTTTTTTTTTTAGAGCATAAGCTGGTTTGGGGGTGTAGGGGGATGGTATTTACTCACACAGTTCTCTGAATTTCCTCTCTGCTGCTGATTTGACTCCTGAGAATTCCTTGGCCTGGATTTCAGTCCCAGCCAGTCGGGATTTTAATTAGCAGTTCATTGTCTAAGAAGGCAGCATTTCACTGCACAGCTTCAAATTCAAACATTTCAGGAGCAGAGATGCTTTAGTTTCAAAGGAAATGGCTCAGCACCTCGTGGGCCAGAACAGTTCTGTTGTTCCCTTGTGACAGCTTAAAATGAATCTTAAAAAAAAAAAATTAAAACTTAAAATTTTAAAAAAGACCAGGTGATTATTTATGCTGGGACATTTGTCTCTGGAGCAAATACCTGTGTGTACTTTCCCACAGGAGGTTCAGAAATCTTGGAACACTTTGGGAGTCACTGGGCTGAAGCAGAGGGGAAGGTGCAGCACAGATTGTATTTCTGTGCTCTGAGGGCTGGCACTGAGGTCTAAATCTCTGCCCAATCCACTCATTTTCACCCCATTTCCTTCTGTCCCCTTCAGATCCTGACAGCAGGCTGGGATGAACTCGAGTGCCACCGAGTCTTCAACTTCCTCTGGGAGCTGAGCAATCTGGCCAGGAAAGTGCAGACAGTTGTCAGCAGCAGAGCAGGTAAATCCAAGCAGCCAAGAGGCCTGAAGGATGGAAATGTGCCAGCAGAGGGAAGGCAGGAAATGGGTCTGGATTACTGGAATTGGGGTTCCTGACCCTCCTGTCCGTTCTGTTGGCCCTCTGGACATCCTGAAGTGGGTTCTTGGCCCTCACATCAATCTTCACCAAAACCAAAGCTAAGAGCTTTTGCCCCTGTCCTGTGGTGAGGAGAGCTGGCCTTGAGAGGCCTTTAGGGTTTTCTGAATCGTTCCATTTCCAGTCTAAAGCTCAAGTTGTGTCTCTAGATCGACAGCAGACCTGGGTTTGAACCTTTCCCGCTGTCCACCAGTGAACCCAGCGGGCAAGGAACCAGTTTAGGCCTAAAATGCTGCAGCAAAAAAAAAAAAAAAGTGAGGTTCAGTATTTGTGAACCCCAGCACTGATGGAGCACAGGCCTCTCCAGAAACCCTCCCACAGGGAATTCCTGTGGAACACTTCACCCACAGCCACGCCAAGCTCCCTCCTGTTACCTCTATTTATTCCCTATTCTGTTTCCTACAGGAAAGTGATCATTTGTACTGATCAAGGCTTTGTAGATTTATAAAATCCCCTCCCCTCCCTTCTCCCCCAGGCAGTGCCAGGAAGCTGGAGCTGAGGATCAGGCTGTACTGCAGGAGGGTCCTGCTGAACCACTGGATCCACAGGAGTGACTCTGCCTTCTGGCTCACCCGCATTTTGAAGCCCTGGCCCATCGTGAACCAGGCCCGGCTGCTCTACATCATCTTTGGGCCTGTGTCCTCTCTGGATGGTGGGTGAGGAGCTGGGGGCTTGGTGTTCAAAGTCTGGGGCCCCTGAGAAGGGGATTCCCTTGCAGGAGGCGGCAGAAACCCACATTTTTATGCAAATAAAATGGAATTGTATTAGAATCAAAGAATGGTTTGGGTTGGAAGGGACCTCAGAGCTCATCCAGTCCCACCTCCTGTCACGAGCAGGGACACCTTCCACTGTCCCAGGTTGCTCCAACCTGGCCTTGGACACTTCCAGGGATGGGGCAGCCACAGCTTCTCTGGGCAACCTGGGCCAGACCCTCCCTACCCTCCCAGGGAAGGAATTTCTTCCCAGTATCCCACCTAACCCTGCCCTCTGGCAGTTTGAAGCCATTGGAACAATTGTGTAGCCTAGGAAAAAAGGTTCTGCTCAACCAGACATCACTATAATCCATAAAATATGTGAATTTTTTATATATTTACATATACACACACATACATATGTCTCTGAGTTATAATTCAAGTGAAGAAATGAAATGACACCTCTGTTCCCCTCCTCTCCCCTTCCTGGGGCAGAGGGAGCTCAAATCCACCTCAAAGCACCACCCCTTCCCCTGAGGGAAAAGGAGTTTCCTTACATTTGATTCACTCCCACTGTCCCTGCTGAAGTGACAGATGGACAACAAATGTGGCTGCCACAAAGCCTGGGCTGTGTTACCTGGAATTCCCCTGCTCACTTCAGCAACTTGCTTGTTGAAGAGAAAAAAAAAAAAAAAAAAAAAAACACAAAACAAAACAAAAAAAAAAACAAAAAACAAAAAACAAAAAACAAAAAACAAAAAAAAAACAAAAAAAAACCAACAAAGGTCACTTACCAGCAGCTGTGATTAATGTGTTGCTCAGGACACGTGGTGTGGCAGAAAATGATAGAAGGACCGACAGATGAGACCAGTCTGAAGGGTTTAGCTGAAGCAATCAAGCTGCTGTACGGCACAGAAGCCAGGGAATGGACAGCAGATGATGTTATCAGTCTTGTGGATGAGCTGTCAGGTGTGTTTTTTGCCTCTACCATTAATCCACAGGCTCAGGTATCCTCCAGATGCAGCCCTGGGGGTGTTTCAAGACACAGAATTCCTCCTGGTGGCAGCCATGGCTTGGCTGGAAAATTCCTCCCCCTGGGAATGCAGGCAGCAGGTGGGATGAGGGACCCCCAGTGCCACACCCAGGCTGCCTTTTCCCCCCCCCAGTGGAGAAATCATTTCAGAATCCACCCAGAGCTTTAAGCCTCACTTTGAATCCTTAGGGAAGCGCTCTCCAAGCCGTGCAAGTTGGTAGGAACTGCCTGTGGGATTTTGCTGCTCCTCCTCTTTGGGGTCCAAGATGACTAAAATCCCCCCCTCTCTCCCTCTCTCTCTCTCAATTCCACTGCCAAGTTGTTCCCCAGGAATGGCTGATGGAGAACAACGCTCGGCTCCTCCTCCTGAGTGGGAACAACATCTGCTTCACGTTCATGGCCAGTAAGGCTGTGAATGGCAGGGCTGTGGAGCTGGCCAGGCTCATGGTCTTCATGACCTTGGTGAGTACAGCTGAGCAGAGCCTCTCTCCACCCCCCCAAATTTGCTGCCTCAGAACTTCCCCCTCTGTCCCCACGCGCCAGGAGCAAACCCAGCAAAAATCTGGGTGCCCTTCCACCTTCTGATCCACGTCCAGCACATCCCTGGAGGCTGGCAAGCCTTGCCCTTGAGGGGAAATACCACTAGCAAAAGGCTGAGAAGTCCCTTCATGCCCACAAGAACAACCTCAGTGTCCTCCTGGCACCCCCACAACTTCCCAGGCCGCTGCAGAATCGACTCTTAATGCTGAGATTCGATCTCTCCTCCCACTCGTGGTGCATTTTTTGCTCTTTCCTGTGCCCCTCAGGTGTGTGAGAAGGACCTTTACTGCATGGACTGGGTAGTGAGAATGATGCAGAAGGTCTGCAGGGTTTTCAGCACTCCCTGGGAGAGAAACAACTTCCTGCAGTGCTTGGAGAATGCCTTTGCCCACATGCTCATGGACATGCTGCAGGCAGTGCTGGCTGGTAAGAGGCACCCTCAGGGTCTGGAGCAGCTCTTGGATCAGGAGCTGGAGCCCACCATGGCATCAAGGAACACTCTGTCCTTCCCTCCCTCACCAGGCAGAGCAGTCCTGGAGAGCCTGAGGGGGTTTGGTGACATAAAACCACAGAATCACTGAATCCCAGACTGGTCTGGGTGGGAAGGGCCCTAAAGCTCCTCCAGTCCCACCCCCCTGCCATGGGAAGGGGACACCTTCCACCAGCCCAGGTTGCTCCGAGCTGGCCTGGGACACTTCCAGGGCTGGGGCAGCCACAGCTTCTCTGGGCAACACAAACAATCAGTGGAGTGCCATAATTGGGCAGAAACCTTCATTTTAAGGGGTTTCTGCTGCTGAGGGATTCCTGGTGCCATGGGTGGTGCAAACCCCACCCCAGCAGAGCCCAAAGCTCCCCCAGCTGCAGTTGGTGCCTGTGCTGAGCTGCCAGCCCTGCCGAGGCCTCGAGGCTGAGCTGTGACAATGAACACCCTGCTCAGCCAGGACAGATTTCTGTCCCAACACAACAATTGTTCTTGCCTGCCCTTGGACAGGCTGGGGAGGGAATTTTTGGAGAGAGCCTCCTGTGTTCCTTCCCAGCTGTGCTGGCATCATGGGCAGGGTGGGCTGGCCATGAATCCCAGCCCAAAGCTGGAGTGGAGCTGCTGCTCTGCCCTGCTGAGGGCACTGGGGGGGGCATTTACCTGCAGGGATTAACTGGTTTGAAGTGGTTTGGTCCCTCTGCTCACTCTCCCTGCTTTCCTCTGCCCTGCCAGGGGGCCACGACGAGGAGGACAACAGCTTCCTGAATTTATTTCACCTCGTCAACGCACAGGCAAACTTCCACAAGGAAATCCTCTACCTGGCCATGAGGAGCAGCCCCAGCACCACCTGAGCTCTGCAGACTTTTGCTCCTGGTTTTTGTGTCGGTTTGGTTTTTTTTTTTTTTTGGTTTTGAACATTTGCAAAGAAGTGTCTGATTATTTCTCCGATTCCCATCCCGGCTGGAGTGGCAGAATTTGGGACCATCCCCATCAGCCCAGCTGAACGAGCTCCAGGAGTTTTTGGGGACTCCAGTGTGGAGTTCCTTGAGCTCTGCTTCTCCAGGGAAGCAGCCTGGGGCCCCTCCCTGGGGAACACAAACTGCATTCTTTTCCCACTGTGCATGTTTGCACACACAATAAAAATGACACGGTTTCCACACTCAGACACCCACTGAGGAATGTTATCTTAGCTCAGAGCCCAAAACATTTTTGATCTTTAAAATGTGTTTTCCCTTGGGAATCCGAGGAGAGAGAGAGAGAGAGAGATGGATGGGATCAGAGGAGCACAGCTACATTTTTCCAGCTTGCCAGGGTCCCTCTCACTGACTCAGAGATTCTGTGACAGAAACATTCCTTACTTTGGATGCTTTAGAGATGATTCCTGAAAGCAGTTCAAGGGCTTTGACCAAGCAAGGCATTTTCCCCCCCCCTTCAATCTCCAGGTTTTCATAGAGCAGAAGAAACTCCAAATCCCTCCCCCTGCCCCAGGTAACAACTGTTGAAGTGTTTTGGCCTCCACAGCACTTTGCCAAGTGGAAGACACCCGTTAAATGCACATTAAATTAGGTCACTGGTTCATTAAATGTACAAATGTTTCCTGCTTTAGGAAGGGGTTTGATTTTCTGCTCTGTTGCCTTCAAAACACAGGCACGTGATGGTAATAAAAAGGACTTACATTCTGGGGAGGGGGGTTTGTTTCCTCCAGGTTATTGAAGAGCCTCTTCCTCCACCCAAACAATCCCTTCCCAACTGTTCCAGCCTTCCTTCAGGACAGGGTTTGGCTGCAGGGGAGCCACGTTCGGCTCTGGAAGCCTCGGACCAGCTGAAGCGGGACCGATTGATCTCACCTGGTTCCACCAGGAACGAGCTGGGAGCGGCTCGGGGAGGGATTTGCTTGGAAGTTTGTTGGGAATGCGTGCTGAGTACACAATTCCAGGCGGGATGCGTCCTTGCAGGTGCCGGTAGATGGCAGAGGTGAAACCTTCCCGGCTGGAAAACCCTGGGAACGCCCCCTCCCCTTTTCCCCCCTCTGTGTTTGGGGTGCCATTATGCGAGCAGGGGAAAGGGAGGCTCTTTGATTCCCTGGCAGCAGGAGGGGATGGCCAGAGGGATGAAATGCCAGCGGATCCTGCGGGAGCGCCAGCTGGATGTGGCTGCCCACCGGGAATTACTGATGGCATTATTGACTGTTAGCCTGGGTCCTGCAGGAGAGCCCGGACAGCGCCTGGCGTTGGTTTTTGCAAAAAAATACTCCCCTTCCCAAAGGATCGGAGCTCAAATCCCTCCCACTGATATTCGGGACCCGCAGGGTCAAAACGCTGGGCTCGGGTGATCCTGGTGGATCCTTCCAGCTCAGCCCATCCCGGGGTTCTGTTTTACTTCCCGACTTTCCCAGCTGGGAACGGGACACCCCTCCTTCCAATCCTCCTTTCCCAGTTTCCCCCTGGATCAGCTCTGGGGTCCGGCCCCTTTCCCACCCCCAGAGCCGCTGGGCTGGGTCCCTCCGTGTCCCAGGCGGGTGTGGGGCTCGTTCCGCATTTCTGGAGGGTTTGTAAGAGGAGAGGAGCCCTCGGAGCCAGAGACGAGGATTGTTCCTGCCCTCACACTCAGCTGAGCTCCCATTCCACGCATTCCTCCTCGCTCACCCTCTCTCTCTCTCTCCTGCTGCAGATGTTGGCAGCAGGCACAGCCTCAGACGGGGAGGTTACTGAGGACGTGACTTATGCCTGAAGAAATTCCTCCCAGAATATTCCAGGCTTCGGATTTTTCCGACTGTATTTGGGGGTGAGGAGGGGGAGGGATCGCCCTGGGCGGCCCCCGCACCACAACAGGGGATTTTCGGGAGCAAAACCGCCCAGCCCTGAGCTTCTCTCAGGAGTTTTGCTGACAGGAAATTGCACTGTCAAGTACTCAACCAGCAGCACTGACCACAGCCAGCATTCCCAGACTCTGAAATCCCTCTTTTTTTTTTTTTTCCCTGGGAACACCATCTCCTGAAAGTCACACCAGATTCCAGCCCCCTGCCCTCCCTGGGTCCTGTTCTCTCCCCCCAGCTTGTGTGGGGGTTCTGTGGTCAACTAAAGGGAGTAGCTTTTTCCATTGTGGATATTTCAGGTGTTTGCTGCTTAAAAAAAATATATATCCCTGGGAGACAGCAGGCCTAAGAAAATTTTGCCTTCAGGGAAGGTGAAACTTTGATTCACTGCACGTGTGTGGCAATGTGAGGGCAGGGATTGATGAAGGGTTTCATCAGAGGACAGGAAAAAATCCCCCTGATGCCCCAAATACCTCACCAGGCCTCTCAAAAAAAAAAAAAAAAAAAAAAAAAAAAAAAAAAAAAAAAAAAAGGGGGGGGGGAAAATGAAGCCCTGAAATGTCCTTTCCATCCCACAGAAATTTCCACCGTGTTAAAAACGTTCCTTTTTCTATCCTGAGATTAACCAAGACCTCATCCCGGTTTTCCAATCTCCCACCATTCCCAGGGCTCACGGATCTCTCCCCAGACGCTGGATTAGCCCCGGGGAGCCACGTGCCCCCCATGCCCGTGGGTGCAGGGGGTGCAGTCCAGCGCTGGACACCGCGTCGTTCCTCTTTATTCCATTTCCTTCCACCTTTTTTTTCATTAAAAATAGAAGTGCTCTCCCGAAAGTGAAACCCAGAGGAGGACCGACCTCATCCCGAGGGGATCCACCCCACAGGGGGCTCAGATCCCAACAGGGGGGGTGTCCCCTCGCAGCCCCCTCCCCATTCCTGCTCTGTGCTCCGCGCTGGGCCCGCAGGGGTTGACGCTGTTCCAGAAGGCTCCGAGGGACACGAGGCTGTGGAAGAGAAAGGAGAGGCTGCTCTGAGCTGGGCCTGGAGCCGTGGGAGACACCGGGATGGTGGAAGCACCGGGATGTGGGAGCACCTGGAGCAGCCACAGCCCCCCCTGTTCACCCCGGGGGACCCCCCTTTGCCTCCTGGGCGATGACACAGCCGGGATCCCTCCTTGCTGCTTCGTTTCCAGGATCCCTCCTTGCTGCCTCATCCCTCTCCCTCTCGGGAACAAAAGCCACGAGCTGCTGCTGCTCTCAGCAGCTTTTCCAAGTGGGAAGAGGCCGGGAAATCCTTCATGGGGGAGAAACCATCGGCCGCGCCACGGCCGGGGACGAGTGGCCTGGTTTATGAAATCACCCCCTCCCCGTGCCCTCCTTCCAGCCCAGGCAGCCTGAAAACAGCAGAATCAACCCCAAATTGACCCTCTCCCCTTTCCCTGAGCACGTTCTGTCCCAGAAACCGGGACGAGGAGCTCACCTGGCTGGCGCTGGGGCTGCGAGGCCGATGCTGAGCCGCATCCTCCCCCCCCTCGGCGTGTCCCTAGAGCATGTAAATGATGTAGGAGAGGATCACGAGGCCGATGATGGCAAAGAACATCAGGATGAAAATATCCAGCATGGTGAGGGAGGAGGTGCCGGGACGGGGAGGAGGTGTTGGGAAGGGGCTGCCGGGGCTCCCTGCGGTGGCTCAGATGGGGATTCTGGGATCCAGCTGCTCCCTCCCCTCCCAGCCCGGCACGGCTCGCTCAGGATGGAGAGACGATGCCGGAGCTGATGGAGCCGCTTTCTCCGGCAGGCAGGAGGGAAATAAAGGGATAAACCCCGGCGGGCAGAGCCAACTCAGCCCTGGGGGCCCCGATGCCATCCCTGCCTGGGGAGTGGTTGTTCAGCCCCTGCTCCTTCCTTCCCAAACTTCCCAGCTCATGGGGGTGCTCACTGTGAGGTGACCCCCGTTTGCAGCCGGGAATGGGCCCACCCTATGGAGAAAGAAGGAAAATTCCCAATGGCAAAGGCTCATCAGGACTGCTCCGAACTCACCTCCCAGCCTGGTGCTCCTGGGGTGCCACCCCATCCTCTGCCTTCGGAGCTGCTTTATTTCCCTTGGGTTTTTTTTTGGCTGGTGCTGTTCCTAAATAACATCCTCCTCCTCCACACACCTTCCCGATTTTTTTTCCCCTCAGTGTAGCTGCTGAAAATCCCACCCGGAGAGGCTGAATTCCCAGGGCTCCAGGTGGCAGCAGGGATGAGCCAAGGAGCTGCATCCCAGGTGAATCCCTAAGGATGCCAGCGCTTCCCACCCCCAGGGCAGCCAGGCCAGGTGATGACCCAGCCCTGGCAGCCTCCCCCCAATCCCCAAATCCCACCCCCCGTGCCCCAGGGAAGCAGGAAAAGCGACCGCAGCCAAAGGCAGCACAAATCAGCAGGTAAAAATTAGACTTTTATTTTTCATCCGAGTAAACCGGGAAGAGGACGGGGTTGGATTGTTCCACTCGATGGTTTTGGGACAAAAAAAGGCCAAATCCCATGTTTTACTGGTGGGTGCTCAAGCCCACGGGGAAGGAGGACACAAGGACAAACCCCAACCAAGCGACGGATCCCGAAGAAAACACGTTCTAAGCTCAGCACTGAGACGCAACCGGGGGGAAGCTGGAGATGGGTGAGGGTTATTTTACACGTGATGAGAAGCAATTCAGCTTTTCATTTTCCTTTCCTTTCTTTTTTTTTTTTTTTTTTTTTTTCTTTTCTTTTTTTTTTTTTTTGGTACTATTTTATTTATTCATTTATTTTTAAATACAGGTTTAGGTGCTTTTCGGCTATGAAAAAAAGGCAAAAAAGTGCATAAAGTTGAGAGAAAAGGCAGAAATGAAGCAGTAAGAGGTTTGTTTCCCACGGCAGGGGAGAAGGGGAAGGGGGAGGATTAGGGACAATGGTCTCAAGGTAGCATTAAAAAAAGGTCTCTATCCCAAAACGGAATTGCCTGTGTTATTTGGTCCATTAAAAAACGGTTTATTCACATTGATACTCCCCCTCCCCCCCCCCATTCCCAGACAAGAAGGTGATCAAGAAGAGGATTGGTGGGGGGATGTGGATCCCCCCTGCCCGGCTGCCCCCTCCCTGCTCTTGTGCTCGCTTGTTTTAGCACCAAAATCCCGGACAGCCCCTCCCAGGGGCTCAAAAATCCCTGGCCCTCTCCCCCATCCCACTGCAGCCGGCTGGGGAAGGAGCCAGGAGCACAACACTCCCCTTTTCCCTGGCTCAGGCTCTCCCAGGGGGTCTCTGCCCCCCTCCTTGCTCCCCAGTCATCCCAGTCATCCCAGTCCCATCCCTGCAGCCCCCGTGCTCCGAGGAAGGGCACTGCAAGCAGGAGGCAGGGCCGTGTCCCCAGGGATGTGTCCCCAGACAGGAACAGGGAATGTCCCAGCTTGGCCACTTTGGTCCCCCTATTCCCTCTTTCCCTTTGGGAATAGCAAAGGTGGACAAGGGGACACCACTGTCCCCCTGTCCTGCTGCTGTGACCCGGGAGAGGAGCATCCCACCCCTCCCTCCTCATACAGGCTTCCAGTTAGACCAACCCTGACCTGCTCCAGGACTTTGGGAGCCCAGAGGAGCAGGGGACAGGGATGTGCCTTGAGATTTTGGTCCATGAAACGATTCCAAACCCGTGGTGGTCCCAAAAGCTGCCACCGTCGCTGGGAACGAGGTGCAGGGTGGCTCAGGGTGCTGCAGGGGGACACTCACCCAGGTGGGTCCCAGAGGGGGAGGATCCTTCACACCCAGCTCAGGGGAGGCACAGGGATGGGGGCTGATCCTTCTGGCTCCCCACACCAATCTCCCAGCAGGTGGAGGGCTCAGGAGGGTCCCAAAAACCCATCGGCAGCAGCAGCAGCAAGAGAAAAGCAGGAAGATTCTGGGTGAATCAGCCAGTGCTGCGAGGAAGGGGCTTCCAGGGGACACCCTGAGCCCGGTCAGGGGGGGCAGGAGCTGCAGGGGGGTTCAGCCCAGCTCCAGCCCTGGAGCCAGAGCGACCCCACGGCTGCTCCTTCGCCCAGCTCGGCCCGGGATGATCGGGGAGGTGGAACAGGGCAGCTGGAGCCGAAGACAGGAACATCCAGAGCCACCTCCAGGGCTGCCCAGAGCATCCCGGGATCCCCAGGACTAAGACTTTGAGATTTTAACTGCGAATGTTTTCCTGTTTTGAGGTCTGAAGGGAGCAGAGATTGAACGGGAACTGTGCGGAGGGGCCGGGAGGATTAATGGGATGGGCTGGAGCCGGGGCGGAGCAGGTGGAGGCTTCCAGCCCATCCCTGCAGCCCTGGGCACCCTCAGCTCACCCACACGGGCACCTCTGCCCAGCCCTGCCAGGCTGGGGGGAATTTGGTCCTAACACGGTGTCCCCCTCTCTTTTCTGGGATCCCGGCAACTCCGGCCGCTCCCCCTGGCCAGGAATGGCCGGAGAGGAAGGAGCCCCAGGGAGCAGAGGAGCTGTGACCCCCCCGTGCCCCCCCTGCACACAGTCCCTCCTCGACAGAGGAGGAGGAGGAGCAGTCCCTCCACAGCAGAGCCAAACGGGCAGGAGAAGCCGGACACAGACACGGGAGCCGGGATGTCCGGAGGCACCGGAGCACGCGGAGAGGGGAGGCTGGGGCAGAGGGACTCACACATACCACACACAGAGAGAGAGAGAGAGAGAGGGGGACAGCACAGCCCCGGGCTGGGGGCTGGGCTGCACCCCCTCCCCCCGGGCTCAGATGGCCTCCACGTAGTTGGCCGGGAGCATTCCCGTGTCCCCCGTGCGCTCCACGGTGCCGTACATCCACCCGTCGTCGATCTGCTGCACGTTGATGATGGTGTCGCCGTCCTGGAAGGACACCTCGTCCTCGTCCGCCGCGTTGTAGTCGTAGACGGCGCGGAAACGCTTCTGTGGGGACAGCAGGGGGGCAGTGGCAGGTCAGGGCAGTGCCACATCCCCATCCCAGAATGCCAGAGCAGACCCAAATGCCAGGCCCTGTCCAAAGAGCTCCCACCCCGGGGAGCAGGAGCGGGCAGCGGGCAGAGAGCTCTGCGAGGTTCAGCGAGGGCAAGGGCCGGGGTCTGCCCTTGGGACACAACAAATCCCCTGCAGGGGACAGAAAGGGACCTGGGGGTGCTGGTGACAGCAGCTGGACACGAGCCAGGGTGGCCAAGAAGGCCGATGGATCCTGGCCTGGATCGGGAATTGTGTCCAGCAGGAGCAGGGAGATGATTCTGCTCCTGGACTGGGCACTGGTGAGGCCACCGCTCGAGTGCTGTGCCCAGCTCTGCCCCCTCAGTTTGGGGAGGACGTTGAAGGGCTGGAGCAGGTCCAGAGAAGGGTCTGGAGCACAAATCCTGTGAGGAGCAGCTGAGGGAACTGGGGGGGGGCTCAGCCTGGAGAGGACGAGGCTCAGGGGGGACCTTTGCACTCTCTCCACAACTCCCTGACAGGAGGGGGAACCCAGGAAGGGGTCGGGCTCTGCTCCCAGGGAACCAGCAGTAGGACAAAAGGATCCTAAGCTGCCAGGGGAGGTTTAGGCTGGACATTGGGAAGAAGTTCTTGGCAGAGAGAGTGGCTGGGCATTGGAATGGGACAGTGGGCATTGGAATGGGACAGTGGGCACTGGAATGGGACACTTGGCACTAGAATGGGACACCAGGCACTGGAATGGGACACGGGGCATTGGAATGGGATAGTGGGCATTGGAATGGGACACTGGGCACTGGAATGGGACACCAGGCATTGGAATGGGACACTGGGCATTGGAATGGGACACTGGGCATTGGAATGGGACACTGGGCACTGGAATGGGACACTGGCACTGGAACTGCCCAGGAGATGGTGGGGTTACCAATCCCCAGAGGTGTTTAAGCAGAGCCTGGCTGTGTCCCCCTCGGGGTGGGAAGCAGGGGGCTGGTGCTGGGGGGGCTGGTGCTGGGGGCTGTACTCACCCCCCCTGCAGATGGAGCGTTGCGCTGCGTGGACGCCGGTGCCGCCGGCTCTTTGTATCCGTAGGGTTGGGATGGCAGCGGCTGCTGCTGGTACCCTGTGGGGGGAAGGATGGACCCGTGAGGGGGATGTTTGGGGGGCACAGCCCAGCCCCTCACAGAGCCCTGGCTGCCTGTGCCTCACCTGGGTTGATGGGCTGGACGTGGTGGGACGGCTGCTGGTGCTGCTGCTCGGCGGGTCTCCGGTAAGCGGAGCTCTCCTGGGAATTCCTGCGCTCCGGCTCCGAGCCCTCGCTGGGGCTCGGGCCCATCCTGCTGCGCTCGAACTCTTCGTGGTATTTGATCTGCAGGGGTGGCAGGAGGGGAGGGAGGGGGTCAGGGCTCTCCCTGGCAGCAGCTCCTGGGGCGCCAGGAGCGGCTTCTCCCGCCAAACAAGCAGTGGGGTGAGAGGAAACGGCCCCAGGCTGGGCCATGGGAGGTTTAGATCAGATATTGGGGGGAAATTTCTCCACGGTCAGGCACTGGAACAGGAGTCACCAGCCCTGGAAGTGTTGAAAGCAGGTGGATGTGGCACCTGGGGACACGGTTTAGCGGTGACATGGCAGTGCTGGTTTATGGTTGGGCTCCAGGAGCTTTGAGGGTTTTCCCAGCCCTAATGATCCCTTTTTCCTGCCCAGCTGCACTCCTGGCAGGGGAGGGCTGAGGCTCAGACGGGCTCTGTGTCTTCAGTAAGTGGGTCATGGCCAGCCTGGGCTGGCAGGGACACCAGGGAAGCTGCTGGGAACTCTTCCCCGTGGCTGGGAGAAGGTGAGGGGGCTGAGCCCAGCTCTCTGCTGGGTGATTTGGTGCCCCCAAACACAGCCCCACAGCCCCTTCCATGGCAGGGAAGCCAAACTCGGCTCCTGCCACCTCAGAACCCACCAAGGAGCTGCCCCAGGGAAAACCTTCCAGCCAGGTCCCTTTCCCAGGCCTTCCCCAGCCTGGCTGTCCTGGGGTTTGGTGGATCAGTAACAGCCCACAATTCCCTGAGGACAGACCAGTCTTTGCCAAGGAATTCGGAACTGGGAGCAGAAAATGAGGGAATAACCATCCCCCTCCTGCCCTGCTGGGTGGGTGGGTGTGTGTGAGGGGGCATTAAACAACTCACCAGGGCACAGCAGCCTCCTCCCTTTCCCTGCATTCCAGGGAGCCCAGACCCCTTCCCAGGCCATCCCAGCAGCTCCCACAGAGGGATTTTGTCCCCAGGACAGGGATTCTCACAGATGGAAAAGCCAGAGCAGCACAGGGTGCTGAGAGGAGCTCACAGACACCACCAGCTCGTGGACCACCCCTCAAAGAGGTTTCTCCTGGAAAGGGCTGAGTGGGCAGGGAGAATCCAGCCCTTTCCCTTCCCAGGTTTCCCAGCAGCTTTGCTGAGGAACAAACACGCCTGACTTCCACCAGCAGCCAAAAGCTCAGTGGGCTCCCTGAGCTCTGCTGGGGGGAGCCCAGGGGGGAGCCCAGGGGGGATTTGGGGCAGGGACAGCCACACCCTGCTCCCTGTGCCGCAGCAGGACGTGCATCCTCCCGTGCATCCTCCTGTTTACGTGCGCCTGAGCATCCTCCCCGTCACCATGGCAACCCCCGGCATCCACCGACATCCACACACACACACACACAGGCCAGAGGGAGCAGGAGAGGGACAGAGCCCCTCGGGGCCCTGTGCAGGGAGCTGATGATCCCTGGGGGTCCCTCCCAGCTCGGGGTGTCCCAGGATCCCAAGTGCTGCCCATGCTGTGGGTTCTGGTGGCACCCACCCAGGGGTGGATGGAACTGCCCCCAGGCCACATCTGCCCTTTCCAACCCCCCAAAAATGCTGCTCCCTTCCTTCTCCTCCCAGTCAGAGCACCTGGGATACCCCCTGTGGATCCAGCTGCAGGATCCAGCAGCTCAGAGGAGCGGGGAGGGGTCCAGGAGGGTCTCAGGACACCCAGAAAAAAGGGATGGGGATCTAAAGCTGCCAGGCTTCCAGCAGCTGTCACAGCGTGGTCCCCCCCTGGCTGCACAGCAGAGCAGCCCTCCCAGCCCTGGGGAGGTCACAGCAATGTCACAGCAGGGCTGGGGAGCCACTCACGTTGCTGATCTGATCCTGAGTCTTTTTGATCCTCTGCAGCTCCGGGGTGTCGGCCACCACGCTGAAGCCTTTGCCCTTGTTCTTCTCAAACTCCTCCTTGTAGCGAATCTGGGGACAAAGGATTGGAACCCACAATCAAACAGAGGGCAGGGGAGGAGAGAGCAGCTGGATCCAGCAGCTGGACCCACCAACAGCCCCTCACCAGCACAGTCAGGAGCTCAAAAGTCATGTTTTTTGGTTTTTTTTCCTTTTTGGTACAGTTTTGAGGCTGGAGCTGATGCCCCAGCCCAGATGTGCTGGCCAGCCCTCAGCCCCAGGAGCTGCTGCAGGGCTCTGCTCCCACCAGGTCACCCAGAAGCAGAAGCAGCTCCTGCAGAGGCTGAAACCCAGCCACGGACGTGACAGCTCCAAGGGGGAAGGAAACGAGACCCAGCAGCCACAAAACCACCCCTCTGCCACAGCAGGGGGGGAGCAGACGTGCAGAGAGACACTCTGAGCCCCCTCCATCCTCCCTCCTGCCAGGGCCTGCATGCACAGCCCTGTTTCCCAGGGATTCACCAGGGATTCACCAGGGATTCACCTCCCTGGAGCTCTCCTGGAGCTCTGCAGGTTTCTCGTTGTCACCGCAGTGAAAAGGTCAACAGATCAACATCCCCCCCTTCCAAACCCTGGTGGGTTTGGACACACAGCGATGCCCAGCCCTCCTGGAGCTGGGCTGGCTCCACAGGGAAGGGCTCTGCAGACCCCACACTGCTCCCAAGATAAATCCAGGAGGCAGAGCTGGAAGCGCGGTGGGACCGAGCCCGTTTTCCCCGGCACACAGACAGGGACCTCACACACTCCCAGCCCTCCAGACCTCCCAGCTCTGCCTCCCAGCCCAGCTGGGCCCGGAAACACCTTTCAGGAGAGGCTGCCAAGGATTTTATGGTGTTTGGAGGAGCCAAGACACACCCCCATGGCCGGTCGGGCTCTCCCGGAGCGGGACCGGCAGAATCCAAGCCCTGGAGTGCCCAGGGCAGAGCATGGAGCAGGTCCTGCCCCCCTCTCTGCTCCAGAGGGACACAAAAAACACGAGATTGCCAAGGAAAAAATGAGACACTGTGGTTTCTGTGTGGCAGAGAAGCTGCAGGCTCAGACCGACCCCCTGTGTGCCCCAAATCCCACCCGGCCCTGCCAGGACCTTGGGAGGTCATTAGAAAGCAAAAAGCTCAATGACCCCACAGCTCAATGGCCCTGCAGAGCCCAGCCTGAAAGAACAAAATCTCTGATCTGTCTGGGGTAAAGGAGAACTCGAATTTCCCCCGAGGGGAATAAAGAGCAGCCCGGAGGTTTGAACAAGCAGGAACTAAAGGTTAACCCGAGCTGTGGCACAAAACCCAGTGACACAAAACCTGTGACACACAAAAGCAGTGACACAAAACCTGTGACACACCAGGAACAGGGTCAGGAGGGGGGTGAGTCAGCCCTGCAGCTGCTCTGGAACCACCAGCCCCAGTTTGCCCAGGGACAGGGGCTGTGCTTGTCTCCTGCTTCCCAAAAAAGGGCTGTTTCCCTGCAGAGCTGCCCCACCGGCCTTCCTGGAGCTGCTGCTCCCTCCAGGAGAGGGTTTATCCCACAGCCACCCCCTGCACACACACAGCTGATGAGCTGTAAGAGATCCAGGCTGGAAAGATAAGGAATCACCCAGCAAGAAGCCAATCCCGCTGCCAGGCAGTTCCCCTGATGAATTCTTGTGTTTTATACCACCCTCCTAAATCCCACCCCGCTCTGTTTTCAGGATGCAGGAATTTAACCCTAAAAAAATCCGCAGGATGGGGATGCCTGGCTGCATAATCACATAAAAGCAGCAACCAAATGGCATCCACAGCGGATTCTCCCAGAGGAAAATGAAGGGAAGGGAGTGATGACATGTGCATCCATGTGTGCATCCAAAGAACAGCCCTTCACACACCACAGCCCTCCAGCTCGGCCACGTCCCGAGGTGACAGTGGAGCTCCCAGGGGTGCTGGCACAGCAGGGATCCAGGCACCTGCCACCCACCCACGGGCAGGAAGGGCTGTGCCCAAACCCACCCGTGGAAGGGCTCGGAAAAGAAGCGGCGGGGTTGGGGAACCTGCAATTTCCACGCCACACGTGGGCTGTGGGAGCGGCCTGCGGGCACCAGGGCTGTCACTTCTGGGGACACATTTAATCCACACAGGGTAAATTATCCGGCAGCTTCTCCAGTGACCGGAATGGGAGACGCCTCCCCTGGATGGGACACAAATATAGCGGAGAGAGGGGGACACACGGGGGGGTCCTGGCAGCCTGACAGCCCTGCAGAGCCCTGCACCCCACCCTGGGCACCCTGGGCACCCTGGGCCTGTCACCCTGCCCCTGCAGTGCCCAGCCCTGTCACCCCATCCCTGATATCCTGGCCCTGCGGTGCCCAGCACCCTGTTCCTGTCACCCCATCCCTGTTCCTGTCACCCCATCCCTGATATCCTGGCCCTGCAGTGCCCAGCCCTGTCACCCCCTCCCTGTGCCCCCTACAGCCCCCCCAGCAATGGTTCCCTGATCCAGCCCCTTTCCCAGTCACCCCCAGGGCAGAGCTGTGGGGTATTTCTGGTGCAGGAAATGTAGGATCAACCCCCTTTGGGGTCATCCACGAGGAGCCCGACTCTCCAGCCCCACAGGAGCCTGGGAACAGAGGAATGGGAAAAGCTGCTGGGGAGCATCACTCTCATTGCCCTCCCCCAGCTGGAAAGCCCTGGCAGAGGACACAGACCCAGCAAATTCCCTTTTTCCCACTGCAGGGAAGCCCAGCCAGGGTTTCTCCAGAGGGACACGGGACCAACAGCTCGGTCACAGCTGACAAACACAAGCCTGAAGGCAAGAAGTGACAGTTCACACAGCCCTGATCCTACCCCACGGGGAATTTTACCCCTGCCTGTCCCAGCAGAGCTGGCACGTGCTTTTTTTGGATGGCACTTGAACTGGCAAAGTGGCAGAGGAGGTTCCTGCCAGGCTGCCAGCAGAGCCAGCCAGCCTTTTCCACAGGCCTTTCCCTGTCTCAGCCAACAGCCCCAGTTCATCCAGTTCATTTGCAGGACTCTGAAGCCTCTGCCTGCCCTGGCAGGGCTGGAGTGACCCATTCCATCCCCAGCTCCTGCAATTAGTGCAAGGGATCGTCAATAAACCAGGGCAGCTGCAGGGGTTCCAGCTGGAATGCTCCAAGAAACACAAATGCTTGGAGCTTGGAAAATGGGAGACTCCCTTTGTAGGCAGAACAAAGGCAGAGAGGAGTTAAGATCTTATCTGGAGTGTGTTTAGGATCTGTCCTCCCCCTCGGGCTCTGGGTGATCCAGCCTGGCAGCTTCCACCTGGTTCAGCTTTGCCACCTCCCTGCCTCCTGCATCCCACCTTCCCTCTGTCCCTCCCCAGCCCTTCTGCAGGGGCTCTGCCAGCACCCAAAGGTGCAGCACCCCCTCTCCACTCGCAGAAATCCCACCTTGCAGCTCAGCCTGGTGTGAATCCAGCTCTGAAAAGGTGGGTGCTGGTGCCTGGCAGGCCCTGCCCACCCCCCCCAGCCCCTCTGCTGACAAAGGGTGCAGAGGGCTCTTCCAGCCCTGTGCTATCCCAGCTCCATCCCCCAAATCCCAGGAGACCCCCGGGGGCTGGGCATGGCTGCTCCTGTCCCGGGGACAGGGGTGCTGTGGGGGTTTGGGCTGTGCTGACCAACTGGAGGTGCAGGGTGCAAGGCTGGTCCCAGCCACCTCCCGAGGAGCTGGAAGTCCCACCCAGGCTCAGGAGAGCCCAGGCACAGCACAGCCCCTCCCCTGGGTCCCCTTGAACAACCAACAACTCAGGAAGCCTCCTGGGTGCAGCAGCATCCCGGTGGTTACCATGGGAATTGTGTCCCCTTGTCCCTGTCACCTCCACGGACACAGATCCAGCCCCAGGCTGGCTCAGCCTGAGCTGTTGGGAACTCCCTGTGAGGAAGAGCCCTTACAAAAGCCCAGGTGAGAAGGTCCCCCCTGAGCCTCCTTTTCTCCAGGCTGAGCCCCCCCAGCTCCCTCATCCCTGCTGCTCCAGCCCCTTCCCAGCTCTGCTGCCCTGACCCCCATTCCAGCCCCAACCCTGCCCTCCCAGCAGCTTTCCCACAAAACTGACGCTCACATTCCTGCTCTCAGCGCTCTGGAGCAGAAGGAAACCTGGAATCATTGGGTGGCCCACCCAAGGACAGTCCCCAGCACGTCAGTGGGAGTTACCAACCCACACCCTGCTCGGGGCTGGGGACTCTGCTGAGCCAGGGACACCTCCAGGGGATAAAACGGGACACGTCTGGACAACACCCTCTGCAGCAGGCTCTGCTCTTCCCACCAGAGAGAGAAACCCTTATCTGTGCCAGTCCTTATCCCTCCATCTGTTTATTCCTGCCTGCCAGAGCTTTCAGGCTCTACGAGATATGGGTTTACCTGAAATACCCCCCCTGAGAATCAACGCCTGTCCAGGGGGAGGATCTGCCACCTCAGCTGGCTGCCTGGCTGGATGGCACCTGGAAAAGGGCTGGGAGAGGCTCATTCCCACCTCTGCTAAATATTCAATCCCCCCCTCAAGCTCAGGTCACAATCCCAAGGTCTGGGTTAAGGCCAGAGTCAACCTCGCTGTCCTGCTGTGCTGGTGAATTATCCTGGAATGGAAAATGCTGCAGCTCCAGCAGGAGGGAGCAGGAAATCAGCACTCCAAAGGTGCAAAGAGAAGGGACAAATACAATACTGGGTGAGTGAGTGGGGCCATCAAGTCAGGAACCTCCTCAAGGCCAGAACTTCCAAAACATGGAACTACCAGACAAAACCATAATGGAAAAAGACTGTGGGTTTTTTTTTTTCCCCATAGAGTATGAAAGTCTGGAGCTCTGAAATGCTCACCTGGCTCTGGAGCTCGCTCTGCTGCTTTAGGCGCAGGTTCTCGGGGGTATCTGCCACCATGGTGAAGGATTGCTTCGGGTAGTGTCTGGGGAGGGAAGCAGATCATTAATCCTGCTGTTCCCCTGCTCCCTGCCCTCTCCCTCCCACCCCAGGACCCTCAGCCCCATCATCATCACCCCCAAGTGCCACATCCCTATGGGTTTTTTTGGGGACACTTCCAGTGCTTTGGTCCCACTGTGGAGGAGCCAGAGCTGGGGACACAACCCCCCACCCCCAATGTGGCTTTGGCAGTTGCCATTTGGGATGGTGGGAGTTCTCAGCTGGGATTTCAGTCTGTGGGATCCCTCCCCGTGCCCGACACCTCCCCAGCCCTCCCACTCAGTCCTCTCCCAGCCTCAACACATTAACTTCAGGTTTATCAAAACAGGGCAAGAGCAGCCCTTTTTTTTTTTTTTTCTCCCCCAGGGACAAATCCATTCCATGTCTGTTCCTGCCTGATTTCTGGAGAGGCCTTAACACACCATCAGCATCTCCCCAAGCAGCCCTCAGGGTGCCATCAGCCCGGAAAAGCTGCTGACTCTGGTCACAGTTTGAGCTGTGAAGGGTCACGGGGGACGTGGGAGGGTTCAGTTGCTGCTCTGACCGAAGTTTCAGCCACAACACCCTGGCCCTGTGGTGGGGCAGGACAGCAGCAGATCCCCCAGCACGGCCCTGCCAGGGCAGCACACACCTCAGCGAGGCAGCAGGGCAGGAAACCCGAGATTAAAAATAGCTGCCTCAGCCTCGCTGGAGACAGGAGGAGAACCCACCTCGCACCCAGAAACCACCCAGCTCAGCTGTGGCTTGCACAGAGGGGAAAAGACAGCTCAGCTCCTCACTGCGGGTCCCTCCCACTCCCAGCCCTGCAGGGGATCCCAAAAATACACCCCTGCCTGCTCATGGCACACCTCGTCCTGCTGGGCACCCCCAGGGTCCCACTGTCACCATCCCAGCTGGGAGACAACCCCAGGGGGTGTGGGGGGGTTGGACTGGGTCCCTTTGAGGTCCCTTCCAACCCAAACCATTCTGGGCCTCTGTGAGACACCAAACACCTTCCCAGGTCACTCCTTCTCCAAAAACACCCTCCCAGGTCGCTCCTTCTCCAAAAACACCCTCCCAGGTCGCTCCTTCTCCAAAAACACCTTCCCAGATCACTCCTTCTCCAAAAAATACCCTCCCAGGTCACTCCTTCTCCAAAAAATACCCTCCCAGATCACTCCTTTTCCAAAAATACCCTCCCAGGTCACTCCTTCTTCAAGAACACCCTCCCAGGTCACTCCTTTTCCAAAAAATACCCTCCCAGGTCACTCCTTCTCCAAGAACACCTTCCCAGGTCACTCCTTTTCCCAAAACACCCTCCCAGGTCACTTCTTCTCCCAAAACACCTTCCCAGGTCACTCCTTCTCCAAAAAACACCCTCCCAGGTCACTCCTTCTCCAAAAACCCCTTCCCAGATCACTCCTTTTCCAAAAAACACCCTCCCAGGTCACTCCTTCTCCACGAGCAGAGCAGGTTGGGAAGGCACAGGGAGAAGGGGCCATTCCCAGCCCAGCCATGGGAAGTGGGGCAGGGCTCTGCCCCAGCACTACGAGGACACCCCATCACCTCTCCCCTTTAGGGGTCTTTCCAAACCCAGGGGGTTTTTCCTGCTGCCCACTTCCAGCCTTCCCAGACGTTCCCAATTTCGAGAGCTCCCAGGAAAGCCACGGAGCCAGACAAGGCCCCTGGGAATGGCCAAGGCAGGATGTGAGTTGGTTCCCCCCACAGAGCTCGGTCCCAGCCCGGAGCTCCCGAGAAATCATCCCGTTGCCATGGCAACCGCATCCCATGCCCCGGGCATGCTAATAATGCTGGGGAGGAGATGAGTCCCCCTGGCAGCAACCTCTGTCTGAGGGGAGGAGGGAAATCCCAGCCAGTGCCAGGGCTGGGGAACACAGGAATCCAGCCCCCTGGAGCTCAGGGAAACGGGGAAGGGGGGAAAAATAAAAATAACCCAGAAAACAACGGCCTGATTGGGACTGACAGCAAGGCTGTGCTGGGTCCTGCTCCAGCAGAGGGAGGGGGATGGACACCACCACGGATGAAGCTGGAATTGGGCTCCCGTTGGATTCTGAGGGAATCTCCCAAGGACTGGAGGCAGCTTTGACTCCAAGCCTGGAGCCCCCCGAGGGGAATGGGCAGGAGGGATCTGTCTGTCCTCGCGGGGTGGGGGAGGAAAGGCACGAATTCAGCATCTCCCCCCCAGGATCAGGCACCGCTTTTCGGGAGGAAAAGGCATTTGAGTCCTCAGGGAATTTAGGGCCAGGGGAGAGGGGGGGGTTCCCCTGCCCGGCCAGTCCAAACAGACACCCCCCAATCCCTGCCACGCACCAGGGAGGGGCAAACCAGCTCCTCTGCATGAGAAGCAGCCACAGCAACAGTCAGCAATAAATTAAACCCCAATGAGCAGGCAGCGGGGGGATTGCCTCGGGAGGGAACAGGGGTGGGGGGCTGTGGTTTGTGGGGGAGCATGACCCGCTTCTCCCCCTCCTCACAACCCAAACCGAGGCAGGAGCAGAGCCAGGGGGGTCCTCAGAGCCCCCCCAGCACCACCAGAAATAGGCCCTGGCAGCGGAAGCGGGAGGGGGAGGGTGGTTATTGCTCAACCACCTCGGAGCAGCACAAGCACCAAATCCACCCTGAAACCACCACACGGCATCCCCACCGGCCAGAGGCTTCCCAAAGTGGGAATTTGGGCGCCTATCCCAGCGCTGGGCCCGGAGTCCACGGAGGGAGAGGGTTGGGGTTGGTGTGCTCCCCCTATAACAGCCCTGCCCTCGTGCCCTTCACCCCCTTTCCTGCAGGAACACTCATTTATTCCTAATTTACCGCAACAGGTCGGGAAGCTGCAGGGAACAAAAGGCACGTTAAGGGAAGATGGAGCCCTGGAGAGCCTTAGGAGAACTCCACAGGCTGCAGGCACGAGCAGCCCAGGAAGATAAATGGAGGGGGGGGGAAGCTGCTTCAACCCACCCCCCTCCTGATGAACCGCCAGGAAATAATTAGTCCCACGCACCCTGGGCTGTGACATTTGTGTAAAGTCTGCTGCTGGGGAAGGGCTCTCCAGGCAAAACCAGGCAACTTCCAAGAATAAATGGGATTGGGGGCGGGGGGGGGGGGGAAAAGCCACCTGTGGGTGCTGCCTGAGGGAGGGGCCCCCGGTTCCTGCTTGGGGGTGATGCTCCAGCAGCACCCGAGCTGGCAGGAGCACCAGGGGGTTTTCCCTGCCCGAGGGGACGGGGATGCAGGAGGGGGAAGCAGGATGGGATCCAGGTTTCGGTGGGTTTTGGTGGCAGCCGAGCTGTGGGCGTGAAGGGATGGAGCTGAGGGTGGGTGCAGAGCCCAGGGTGGGTGTTGTGGAGCCTCAGCATCCCACAGCTGCTCCAGACAGGGATTATTTTAAGGAGAGAAGGAGAAGAGCTCGGTGTCTTGGAGGCAGAGCCGCCAGACTGCCGGGGAGGGGGGGTTGGCCCGGGCACCTCGGGGTCTCTTCTCACAGACAGCCATCCCCTGCCTGATTAGAGCCAAAGAACACATGGATCCCTCCCCCCCACTGCAGGGGCTGCTGTCACATTAATCCCAGTGACCCTGGGGGATGTGGGGCAGTGGGACACGTGATGGAGCGAGGGCTCTGTGTGTCCCTGCCATGGCCCTGCTCGGGGAGGGGGCAGGAAAACACCCCCTGAATCTGCAGCTCTGCAGGACCTCGGGTGGTTTCAGCCACTGGGAGAGACAGCCAGGAATAAACATCTCAAGATCCAGCCTGGGGAAGGGGAGAGTGAGAGGAGAGCTCAAGGGTCTGGAGCTTCCTCACAGGGGGAAGTGGAAGGGCAGGCACTGATCACCTCTGTGTGAGCAGGGACAGCACCCAGGGAAGGGCCTGGAGCTGTGCCAGGGGAGGGTCAGGGTGGATATCAGGGAAAGGTTCTTCCCCCAGAGGGTGGTTGGCACTGCCCAGGCTCCCCAGGGCAGTGGGCACAGCCCCAAGGCTGCCAGAGCTGCAGGAGGGTTTGGACAACGCTCTGAGGGACAGGGGGGTATTGTTGGGGTGTCCTGGGCAGGGCCAGGGGTTGGACTGGATGGTCCTTGGGGGTCCCTCCCGGCTCAGGATACCCTGTGATCCTATGATTTCACACAGAACAGCCAGTGAAGGAACACATTGATGGCAGGAACCCCCTCACGGTCCCAATCTCCCCCCCTCCCCAGGTCAGCACAGCCCATCAGCCCCCCAAACACACCCTGCTCTCTGCACCCCAACAGCACCTCCAGCCTGGCAGGTGCCACCCTCAAAACCCCCCAAACCCCCGGATTCTGCCCCAAAAAGGGGGGGATCAGGGGCCGAGCCCTCGGCAGCAGCCCCGGAGGCGCCGCAGCCGAGGAGGGTTTTTTGTGGCGCTGCTAAATCAGGTCACTGGAGTCTCCTCCGGCCAGAGATCCCGTCTGGCTCCCGCATTAGGGGCCGTGTGAGCACGGCAATTGCGAGGCAGATGAAAGTTTATCCGGCTGGGAAGGGCTCGGGGCTCCCCGGGGAGAAGGAAGAGAAGGAAGGGCCCCGTCTGCTCCCGCGCATCTCCCGGCTCGGCCTCTTCCCAGCAGCACCAGCACGGAGCAGAGGGGCTCTGCTGGGGGGCCACGAGCCATTCCTGCACACACACACACCATCCCCAGCCAGGGGGAAACTCTCCCTGCTCCCCTCACACCGACCAGGAATGGCCTTGGCCCACTTTCCTTGGGATTTTCAGTCGCCCCACCTGGGTAGTTTTTCCACCTTCCCGGCCCCACAGCAACAAGGGAAGGGTTTGCCAGCAATCCCCCTGCCAGATGCACCCCCCATCACACCCCAGTCCTGCCCCAAAAGCAGAGCTTCCCGCTGAGAATTCCCGTCTCAAGAAGCCAAAGTGGCAGCACTTGAACTTCTTTTGCCTTTGGAGCTTCTCCCGAGCTGGAGAGGAGGGTAAATTCTCCTGTTCCACCGGTAAAAACTCCTTCAGGGACAACTAACGGGGTCTGGATGCTACAGGATCAGACTCTGCCACTTCAGCACAACTCAAACCCCCCCATCTGATCCTCCAGCAAGGCCAGTTTACTCCACGGATCACCAGTGTTCAGAAGGGCCTCTCGAGCTCCAAAGTGTTGCTTACATCCAGCACAGGCTGCTCTAAACCAAGGGCTCTTGGCGGGTTTATCCATCAGCCCTGGATGCAAACACTCCATCCCTTCCCTGGCCACAGACCTGAACCTCTGAGGGGGTGATGGTCACCCCCGTGCAGCTGGAGCAGGGATTTTGGGAAAGGAGAGCTAAACAAAGGAAGCAATTGGCTGTGCCCTGGCTCCAGAGTTCACATCCTGCCTTTCAAAGAGCTGCTGGTTCTCGGGGAAGAGCTTAAAAAAAAAATCAACTGTCCTTTTGTCAGCAACCAAAGCAGCCCCACAACCAGGGGCCTGCAGGGAAGGGCTCCAGTTCCTTCCAGCGTTTTCAGGGGAAAGACTCCAGTTCCTCCCAGCGTTTTCAGGGGGAAAAGCTGCCAAAATGGCTGGTCCAGCCCCTCCACGTGTGCAGCTGCTGCCTGTTCCCAGCATCTGCTCAAAACCGGCTGGCAACAACCTGACTGAGAGCACAGCACGGCTTTGTAGGATGGAATTTCTCACAGACCCTCCTGCTGCCCACCCCAGTGTCCTGGTGCCAGGGCTGGGGGAGGCAGGAGAAGCCAATCCCATCAGCACAGGCTGCCACGTGCATGTTTTGGCAGGGGGCAGAGTGGGAACAGGGGTTTGCTCTCCGTGGGTGCAGCAGAATCCATCCCATCCCTGCCTCCAAAGCCTCTTCCAGCAGCTGCCTGAGTGAAAACCAGCCTATTTCCACAAACCTGCTCTAATCCACAATGGAAACATTTCAAGGGAATTCAGAACTCGTGCCTGCAAAGGGCTGTTCCCCTCCCCCCTACCCCAAAACAGAGCAGTCCCTGTCCTGCCCCCACCCCCAGCACTGGGAACAGGGCAGGCAGAGCAGCAAAGCTGGGATTTTCCACAAGGTTTTCTGGCCCCAGGCATGGATAAGCAAGTTTAGGAAAGTCAACATCCATCTGGAGCCGAGGTCAGCGCCGGGCAGCTCCGAGGGCACTGGGAGCTCCCAGGGCAGGGGCAGAGGGAAAACCACCTCAGATTTGTACATATTCCCCCCTTGCTCACCCCAGAAGCTGGGAAACTTCTCCCAGGTGTGTGGAAAACACCTGGGGTGTTCTGGAAAGGAGCAACACAGCACAGGGTGAGCCCAGAAGGGAGGGAGGGAGGGGAGTTTCCTGCAGGAATCACGGCTGGATTTCTCCCCTTCCCACCTCACCAGAGGCTTCATCCACAAAGGTTTTGGTTTGGGCTCGCTGGGGCAATCTCAGCCCAGCACCTGCCAGGAGAAGCCAGTCCCAGGGAGGTGACAGCCAGGGATGGGGTGGAAGGAGGGCAGCAGAACCCTGTGGAATGTTTGGGATTTGCAGGGGGAGCAGTGTCAGCTGGGAGAGGTCAGCAGCACAGACAGCCCCCCGGACTAAGCCCTTCCCAAGCCCTCCAGAAACAGATGCTCCACCCCAAAGAGGATTCGCCAGCATTCCCAGCCTTCCAGCCTTTAAATCCCAGCCTCACTCGGGCGCTTTCCCACACACCACATCCTCTCTCCTCCTCAGTGAGCCCCTCCCCAAAACACAGCAGAGAAGCGGGCCCAGCCCACCACAACACCACGTCCCCAAAATCCACGAATTCCGAGGTTCTCCACCCCCAACCCCAGCAACTTCCACGCACTCCAAGTGCAGGAGCAGACTCAGCTCCGAGCCAGCTCCTCCCATCCAGGAACTCGGCACAAACAAAGCCTGGGATAAACACCTGGACCCCATCCCAGCAGCACAGTTGTTCCTCTTTCCCTTCCTGCCCCCCCCTCCAAGTTTGGAAGATCACTTTATTAACCAGGAAAGCTGCTCCCAGATGGAGCAGGGAGCCATGCCAAGAGCTGCTCACTAACTTTTTTCAAGCCAGGGATTAAGCCCGGAGGTCTCGGATCCCTCGCTCCGCGTGCGAAAGGCAGGATTTGAACAGCGAGGGATCTGCCAGGGAGGGAGGTGGTTTTTTTGGGTCATGCCCAGGATTTCCAGGTTTCCCCAGCTCCCTGCTGGGGAACACCAGGTGAGCTGGGCAGGATCTGCTCTCTCCCTGACTCTAGAGAGGAGGAATTCCAGCCCCACATCCCGATCCGGGTTGTGCTGGGGGCGGTTTCTCCACGAGGGAAAGCTGAAGTCACTGGCAGATGGAGAGCAGGGACCTGCTGACACACCCCCGGGGGATATTTTTGGCAGCCTCTACACAACCTTCAGCCCCTTTTTGAGGAGTTAAAAACTGTGTTTTAGCGAGGGGAGACATGGGGGTGGAGCAGCATCAGCATCACCACTTCCTGGGGCTCTGGGCTGGGGGGATCCTGGAGCAGAGCAGGGGGTCTGGGTGGGCAGCACCATCCCAACAAAGGGGGATGTGCCAGTCCCAGGCTGTGTCTCCTTGGAGCAGGCACAAACTTCCTGCAGCTCCTCTGCAGCAGCAGGGAAAGGGTCCCAAGCCCAGCCCCAGGAGCAGCAGCAGAGCCTGTGATCCACCCCACTGACAGTGGGACACGTGTGTGCTCAGCCAGGGCTTTGGGCAGGGATGCATCCAACTGGGAACTGCTTGTTCAGCAGCAGGAATTCGGGCAAACCCGCAGAGATAAAGCCTGGCCTTGGCTCTTGTCTTGATGGCTCCAGGGGAGAGCAGCAGATGATCCCTCGTAGCCAAGAGAGGCAGAGAAGGAGCCTCTTGCCCAGGATCCTGCTCCTTCTTCCCAATCCCAGCATTCCAAGCAGCATCACTGCTCAGGGATGTCTCTGAAGCCTCCCCCAGACTGAAGAGCCAGCTTTGAACTCCCAGACAGGATTTTCCAGGCAGGATCTGGTGCTGCACACTGAGCCACAGGTACCACCTCCAGTGGGACCTCCCCGCTCCCTGAGCCTCAGCACAGCTCTGCCATCCCCCAGCACAGCCAGTTAAAAATTAAAACCTATACAGAATGTATATTTGGGAGCAGCTGGGCCCTTGAACACGAGCCTTGCCTGTCCCTTCCACGCCCTTCACTTAAAGAAGCCTCAGGCTTCAAATGGATCTTCCCTTCCTGCACTTAAAGCGCTCACAGAGTCCAGCCCAGCCCTGGGTGCTGCTCCCAGTGAGCAACCAGTCACCCCAGTGCCCAGCTGGAGCCCAGGGAGGAGGGTGGAGACAGTCACAGCTGCCACCAAGCAATTCCCACAGCCTGGCACAGGGGAGGGCAGAGGGAACCAGCCACTGTTCCCAGAGGCTTCTCCCAGATTTACGGCTGGGGCAGTGTCAGAGCCGGAGGAAGCCCAGCCCTCTTCCTCCTGCTCTCTTGAAGAAAGAAACTCAGGAATTTGGCAGGAGGCCACGGCTCAAACAGAGGAGACCCTGTGCTGAGGCATGTTCAGAAAAGCAGCCTCTCTCCCTGCCAGGATAAACGTTGCTTTTCCACCCCCTTCTCCGGGGACGACGGAAGATTTTGTCCCTCGGCTCCACCACCAGCAAAAGCCATTTGGGAATGTTGGGCTCCTCCTGGGCTGGCCTTTGCCAGGCACTCTCACCTTGCCTGGAGTTTCTTTACAGAGGGAAAACCAGCCCTACATCCAAAACTTGGAGCTTCCCCTTCACACCCCCCCTTCCCTTGCCCTGGAACTGCGACCCCGGGGCTGGCAGAGCCTCCCTGTGCCAGCAGCTTCCAGCTGCTCCTCGCTTCCCTCTGCTTCCAGACAGGCCCAGTGGGAAGAACAAAGGATCCAACTCAAGTTTCTGTGCACAATTCCAAGCATCCAGGGCTGCCCTGGGGCAGGGGCTGGGAAGGGGTTAAAGCAGCAGCAGCATCAAAGGGAGCCCTGAGAGAAGGGGGCTGAGAAACCGAGATGGGTCGAGGGTTGCGCAGACTCCTCGGAATGTCAGGAATTTCCCATTATTATCCCACTTCCCTTCCAGCGGCCTGGAGGGAGAGCACAAGCGCAGGACCCCCTGGATGGGCATGTCCTGGGGGCACAGAGCTGGGACAGGGTGCCCAGGGAAGGAAGATTGGGATCAGGACGCTCTGGAGAGCTCGGGGGTCTCATCCCTGCCAGGCTCCAGCTCCCACCCAGCCCAAAGACCCCGTAAACCAAGAGCTCAGGACACACATTCCCCCTCCTCGTGGGACTCCAGAAGTTCCCAGTTTCACCACAAAAGCTGTTCCCTCCATTTGCTGCTTCCCCACGCCATTCCCACCCCATGCTTCAGGGGAGATCCCAGGAAACAGCCATTCCCAGCCACAGCTGGAATGCTCCAAGTGTCCTCTCAGCCCAGCAGGAGTGCTGGACTTTGGACAAGCCACAGTCACCATCAGCAATATCAGCAACAACCACCCATAAAAGCCACGGGAGTGGGAGGGTTTGGTCTGGTCTAGATGGGATAATTAGGGATAAACCCTTCCCTGGGAGGGTGGGGAGGCCCTGGCACAGATTATTTCACGGATATCCCATCCCTGGAAGTGTTCTACCATCCCTGGAAGTGTTCAAGGCCAGGTTGGAGCAGCCTGGTCTAGTGGAAGGTGTTCATTAAGGGTGATCATTAAGGATCCTCTCAACCCAAACCAGCCTGGAATTCCACGACTCCAAACACCCACCCTGCAGGGATGTTGTCAGGATTAGAGTTCTTAAGCACTCTGTGAACAGACCAGTGCTAATACCAATGTTAGATTATCCAATTTTCCTTCTAAGAACTGTCAGTGTAGAAGCAGCAGCTACAAAAGATCATATTCCAAAGCTGCTTTAGAGATATTAAGAGACCAGAGCAGGACCAGCCCAGAAAGAGGTGAGAAATGAAGGGTCCTCCTTAGTGAGAAAACAAAAGTGGGGGGCTCTGGACACCCATTGCTCAGAAACTGATGGAAAGGACCAAAAAAAAGGACCAAAAAAGGACCAGGCAGGTACTCCTGTTCTACCCTGCCCTGCCTCCATCCCCCACCCTGCTCAGGGGAGAGAAGGATTTTGCCTTCAAGCTTCATTTCCTGCCAGATTCATTTCCCTTCCAGGTGAAGGGCAATAAATTCAGGTGACTGGCCTGGCCCCCAGCCCAGCAGAGCACAGGCCGTGGTGACCCCGTGGCCCTTGTCCCCTCCACAGAGGGACTGTCCCCTCCCCACACACCTGGGGGGGAAAAAACCACCTTTTGATTCCCCCTTTTAAAGGGGGCACAGCTTGGGATCAGCTCCAGGGAAATGCCTGCCCATATTGGAATTTTATCCCCCCCTTTGCCTGCCCAGGCTGGACCTGGAGAGCAGCCACCACCAGCTGGAATTTAGGCCTGGGAAACCCTGGGTTAGTACCAGTATTAACTGGTGTGTGACTGATTTAAACCCAGTATGAACTGGGGTGTGACCCCTGATTTAAAACCAGTATGAACTGGGGTGTGACCCCTGATTTAAAACCAGTATGAACTGGGGTGAGACCCCTGATTTAAACCCAGTATGAACTGGGGTATGATCCCTGATTTAAAACCAGTATGAACTGGGGTGTGATCCCTGATTTAAACCCAGTATGAACTGGGGTGTGATCCCTTCATCCAGCGCTTCCCCTGCGTTCCCAGCACACCCCCCAGAGCAGCAGCAGAACAGTTCCAGGAGAGGTCAGGGTGCCCCCCACCCCTCGTTTCAGGCTGGGGGGTGATGTTTAAGGGGGAGGAGGGTGCAGCAAACCCCAGATCAGCCCCCCCAGGACGGGGACTCACGCGTTGCAATACGGCTTCTTCTCGTAGCCCTTGTAGTTCTTCATGTTCAGGGTCATCTTGCAGGTCTCGCAGTGGAAACATGCTTTGTGCCAGAACTGAAACACAGACAGGACAACCATTAACACCAGTGACACAACCCCCCCTCAACCCCAGGGCCTGCTGGAATCACACAATTCCAACCCAGCAGCTCCCCTCCCCAAAAACCCTGGAGGACAGAACATCCCGAGTGACCGAGGGCAAAACCAACGCCCCTGATCCTCCCAGAGCGTCCCACCCGAGCTCCCACGGCCCCAGGATTCGGGGGCTCAGCCAAACACGGGGTGGGGGGCAGCTCCAAACTCCAGCAGCCCAAATTTGGAGGCTTCAGAGCTGCTGCTTTAGGGTTTTCCTGCCGAGCTCTGCCAGGTGCCAGCCAGAAGAGCAGGTCAGGTGAGGCTGCCCGAGCCAGGCAGATGCAGGCAGGGAGGAAAAGGTTCTCGTGGGAAGCAGGCACAGGGAGCTCACACAGAGCCAGGGCTGAAGACACAATTCAGAGAGACCTGAGACCCTAAAGGACTGTCTGAAGGTGTTTTTTAGGGCTGCTCCTAAATGAATTATTTCCACTTGGCACCAAGTTGGCCCCAGTGGGTTTCCAGGCTGGAAGGAACCCAATCAGGACAGCTCAGAGCTGCTCCCAAGGAATTGAAAGGTTGAACTCACAGGTCCTTCCAACCAAAAGGATTCTGATTTTGTCATCCTGAGGCTGCTCAGCCCCACACAGGCCAAGACCAGTGTCCTGCCAGTCACCCACTGCCCAGACTCTGCATTTCCATCGGGATTTGAGGGGTCTGGAGCCAATTCCCAGGGCCCAGCCCAGGAAGGGGCTGAGCTGGAGCAGGGAAACAGGGAATGCACAGCCCAAAGCAACACCTTTACTCACTCAGGTTAAAATCAGCCCTGCCCTAGAGCTGCCCTCCCTCCTCCAGCACCCAAACTCTGCACAATCAGAGGAAACAAAAAAAAAATCAACCCAACTCCCCCCAAATTAGGAACTCAAAAACACCAATTAGATGACAGGGAGAGCTGGGAGCCAGGCCCACACACTGAGCACTCAAAAAGCAAACCCTGGGCACCCAGCTGGGGGTTCTCGCTGTGATTTCCACCCTCAGCCCTTTAAAGAAGTCATTTCCCCACCCCAAGCCCTGTTCCTGCAGGGAGCCAAGCCCTGGTGTCACCACACCCCGAGCACAAACACTGCCAGGCTCTGGAGACGTGACTCAGCCCAGGAGGACAATTTTCCTCCTTTCAGTTGCTCTGAGCAACATATTTGTTCCTTCCCTCTGGTTACACGAGTTCCTCCAGCACCCACAGCTCCAGCCAGAGGGGCTTTGTGCTCCACACCCCCTTTCCCAAACAGCCCGGCCAGGTTTGGGACTCTTTAGACAGAACAGCTGAATCCCGAGTTCTTTGGGGGTTTTGGAGGTCAAAGACTTGAACCTCCCTGCCCTGAAACTCTGCCTCCCACCCGTGGAGCTGATGGCAGAGCCACAGGCCGTGAGGCAGCACTGAAAGGAGGGCTGGAACAGGGCTGGACACAGGGGAACTGCAGTTATTTAGGCTTCCAGGAACGCTCCAGCGCGGCTGCAGAGAAAGAGGGCAGGTTTCAAGCGGGTTTTTAGAGGAGCATTAACGCCTGTGCTTTCCAATTCCCAGCCTGGAAGTGCTCTGAAGGCCTGGAGGCAATTCCAGGGATATGTCTGGGGGTGATCCCGGGTACAACCAGACTGGGAAGCACAGGGTGGTCACCCTGGAAGGCTCCTCTGGGAGTGGCAAATTCCCCCCTCTCACAGCAGAGCAAGTCTGGGGACAGAGCTCAGGGCCACGGTGTTGGGATCTATTTACAGAACCATGGGATGGTTTGGGTGGGAAGGGACCTTGGAGACAACCCAGTTCCACCTTCCACTAGCCCAGGTTGCTCCAAGCCCCATCCAACACTTGGACACTTCCAGGGCTGGGGCAGCTGCAGCTTCTCTGGGTCAGACCGAGCAAAGCCATCACTCCCCACCCGGAACAAGCACCAGTGGAGGCTCCAGGGCTTGAGGACAACACAAGGAGAGAGCCCCCCAAGCTGCAGATCAACCCTGGCCGAGGTTGGAGGCCCTGCAGAGCTCGGTGTGAGCCGTCCCTTCTCGGAGCAGCTCCTGTGACCTCAGCCCTCCGTGGGCTCCGGGGTGTCACTTCCCCTGCGGAAGCAGAGACATCACCCAGCACCTTCCCCAGCACCTTCCCGTGGGGGAAGGGACAGCAGCACGTCCCCAAACCCTCGGGGGGGACGGGCTGGAGGTCGAGGGGCAGAGCTGTGGGCAGGTGGGTTTTGCTGCTCCCTTCCCCGGGAGCCCCACAGAGCAGCGAGTTTTCCCGCAGATCCCAGGAGGGAAATGGATTTTCTGGGTTTCAGAGCCAGCCCAGCACATCAGAGGCACCAGGGCCGCGCTTCCCCTCCCGGCAGCAACTTCTGCAAACACAGCCCGGCTGCCCTTCGGACTTTGCTCCGGGGGCAGGAAAAGCGGGGAGGCAGACGCTCCAACACCCTGCCAATCCCAGGGTTTTATGGGAAGTGGGTCAGCTGTGCCAGCCAGGAAGGCCAGGGGGGAGCGAAGCCCAGGGGGCAGCAGTTTTTGGGCGGGGTGTGTTGGCCCACGAGTGCCACGGCTTTTAGGAAGAGGAAGCGGATGAGGAGCCCGAGCAGCACAAGATGGTGACTGCAGGCCCCTGCCTGCTTCCCAGCAGCTGGAATACACCATCTCCCGGTGTTCCTGGACACACAGCCACAGCACAGACCCCAGACAGCGTCTGGAGCAGGAGGAAGTGACGGGTCATCCCCCTTTCCCTTCCAAATATCTGCAATCCCAATAACCCCCTTCCCTTCCAGTGATCCACACCCCTAAAACCCCCCCTTCCCTTCCAGTGATCCCCCAATCCCAACCCCCTGCAGCTGCTGGAGGCCAGCCCAGGCTCCAGCACACTGAGCCACCCACTGCCCCAAAACCCAGGGCACAGGGGTGACAGTTCAGCTCCAAGCCATTCCCAGCCCCAAGAGGAAACATCATCCCTTAAAAATGTGAGCAGCAGGGGCTGCAAAGCTCAGGAATGTCGCTGGAGAGCCCAGCGTTCTTCCAGTTACTTTTTTAGTCCCTAAACTGGTCGTCCCAGAAGCCTGGGAGAGGAGGGGGAGGAGGAGAACAGCTCAGCTCTCCAGGATGGGTTAGTTGGGAAGTAAAATCCCGTGGGAACAGCACAGGGGAATGGAGACCCACTGCCACCTCCCTCATCTCCAGCCCAGAGCTTTGGTTTGGATGGGAAAATACTCAGGAAAAGGGATACTCCATGTTAAAGGAGGCAGCCCAGGGATTGGAACAGGGAAGTATCAATTGGGATGGAAGATTTGGAAAAAAAAAAAAAAAAAGGGGGGGAAAAAGCTGGATAATGGAAACCAGATGAGGTTCCCAGCTCCAGGGAAGCATTAACTGTTGCTTTCCTTCGGCCTCCACAGGCACAGGGATGTGCTGCCTTTTAATTAGAGATATTACAATAAATACATCAATTTGATATACAAGGAAAAGTCCTGGATGCCGCTGGAGAACCCTGGGAAAAGAGCTCCATCCACGTCCCCCAGCGTGGCACAAGAAGTGCCACCTCCAGCAGCCACCCCCAGGGCTGGGAGGAGTGTGAGGGACCCACAGGATTTTGGAAATATCAGCGTGGAAATACTCCCCTGTGGAATGGGGGTCCCGTGGGGATATCACCGGGAAAAGGATGGTGGGGGGGAAGAACCACATTCCCCGGTGTTCCCCAGGGCTGGAAAGAGCTTGGGGGACCCCCCAGGACAATGAGGTTCCATAACGACGGGACCGCCAGGACTCGGGTGGAAATTACCCCTGGAAAAGGGGGTTCCGATGGGGCAGCGTGGAAATACCCCCGGGAATGTGGGGTGGGTGGAAAAGCACCCCTGGAGCAGCACAAGGAATTGTCACCCCCGGAACCCCCCCCAGAGCTGGAAGGAGCGCGGGGACCCCCGGGACAACGGGATTCCACAGGGATGCGACCCTATGGAAACATCCCTCGGGAATGCGGGTTGGGGTGGCCAGTGGGTGTGGAATTATCCCACCCGGTGGCAACTCCACTGGAAAAACCCTCTCCAAACCCATCCACGTGCGACCTCCCCTCCCCTTCCCCCCCAAAAAAACTCACCTTATCCAAGCAGTTCACCTTCTCCGTGGGATACACGATCTTCCCGCAGCGAGCACAATTGGGATTCATGGCTGAAAACTCGCGTGGGGCGGGTGGGAGGGAGGGGGGGGAAAAAAAAAACCTCACTCCCACCCTCCTCCGCTGCCCTTCCTTCTTTTCTTGCTTCTTCTTTCTGAGCCGCCGCCCGCGATGTCGCGACTTTAAATAGTCGGGAAGGGCGGGGGGGATGGAGGAAAAAAAGGGGAGAGGGAGGGAAGTGGGAGGGATCGGGAGCGGGGGAGGGGCGGCGGCGGTGATGGTGGCGCGTCAGGCCCGTGGCGCTCTCGCGTGTGCGCGAACTGAGCCTCTTCTCCTCGCCGAGCTTAAATATTAAAAAAAAAAAAAAAAAAAAAAAAAAAAAAAAAAGCTAAAAAGGGGCGAAAAAGGAGAAATAACCATGGTTGGGGCGAGGCGGGATTCGAACCCGCGTCCCCCTCATTGCCTGAGCAGAGCGACCCCCTAGCGGACGGGAGGGGCCAAAGGGGGTATAGCTCAGTGGTAGAGCATTTGACTGCAGATCAAGAGGTCCCCGGTTCAAATCCGGGTGCCCCCTGAGTGCGTGGCTCAATATCTTTTTGACCGATTTTGGAGGATTTCGGAGGAGAACGAGGCGGGAGGACCTCGAAGCCCGCACGCCCCGCTCGGTTTCCCCCCCGGTTCCACGCGCGGGCGGCCGCCCGCGCGTGGAACCGGGGGGGGGAACCGAGCGGGGCGTGGATCGTGAGGGGGAAAGCGGCGCCCGGCGGCCCTTTTGAATAGGTGGGGGTATAGCTCAGTGGCAGAGCATTTGACTGCAGATCAAGAGGTCCCCGGTTCAAATCCGGGTGCCCCCTCTTTTTTTGATTCGCTTCTCTTATTTTTATTTTACCCCTTTTCTCGCTGTTTTCGCCCCGAATTGTCGCGCCCCGAGCGCTGCGTGCAGCCCCCGGGCTCCTCAAGGGCTTCTCGCTCTCTGCAGATCCCTGACAGGAGGGAGGTGGCGGGATCATCGGTTCCTTGGGGTGACGGAATCGGCCAGGTTGGAAAAGACCCCTGAGATCACCCAGTGCGACCCATGAGCCCACCTTGTCACCCAGACCGTGACCCAGTCTCTTCCTAAAGATTGGTGACCCCCACCACCTCCCTGGGCAGCCCGTTCCAATGCCCGCTGTCCCATTCCAACGCCACTCTCTCTGGGAAGAACTTCTTCCCAATATCCACCCTAAACCTCCCCTGGAGCAGCTTAAGATCCTCTTTTCCTACTGCTGGTTCCCTGGGAGCAGAGCCCGACCCTTTCCCAGCTTCCTCCCTCCTGTCAGGGAGTTGTGGAGAGTGCAAAGGTCCCCCCTGAGCCTCCTCCTCTGCAGGCTGAGCCCCCTCCGCCGCTCCTCACAGGATTTCTGTTCCAGACCCTGCGACTCTCTGCTCGCCCCTCGTGTTGTTTTATCCCGGTTTTTCCCGTTTTTCCCCGGTTTTCCCGGTACCGGGGCCGTGTGAGGGCGCCGCGTTCCCCGCCGCCTGCAGGGGGCGCTGTTCCCCCACTCCCTCAGCCGCGGGGCGGGGCGGGGCGGGCGCGTCACGTGACCCGCGCCGCCTCTTCCGGCGCCAAGATGTCGAAGCGAGGTGAGGCCCGGGCCGGCTCCGGCACCATCCGCCTCCATCCACCTCTATCCCGGCCCCGCCGTCGGCCTCCCGCGCCCCGATGGCTTTCTCTGGGGTCCCCGTAGCTGCCGCGGCGGAGAGGGGGCGCGGGCAGAGGCGCTGGGCGCGGATGGCGCGGGCGGTGTGGCCGCCCCCGCTGCCCGGGGCCCCGCTCGGGGTTAACGCTCTTCTCGACCCGCAGGACGCGGAGGTTCGTCCGGGGCCAAGTTCCGCATCTCCCTGGGTCTCCCGGTGGGGGCTGTGATCAACTGCGCCGACAACACGGGTGAGCGGCGGGCTGGGGCTGGGACTGGCGGGGGAAGGGGACCCCTGGAACCGGGAGAGCCCCCTTGGGACCGAGGGAGACCCCCTGGAACCGGGGGAGCCCTTTTGGAATCGGGGGGGCCGGTGGGAAAGAGCCTTTCTAGAACCGGGAGGGAAGAATTCCCTTTAGGACTGGTGGAGGCTGTTGGGAATGAGCCTCGTGGGGGAGTCCCATTGGGGGCCCAGTGGGAAAAGGAGCCCTTTAGAATCGGGGGATCCCTGCAGGAAGGACACCCCCTGGAATAAGGGAGGAATGAGCCCCCCGGGGTAACGCAGAGGGCGACCAGGTGTTGAGCGAGTTCCCAAAGCCCAGTTTTCCTCCAGAAAGCCCTTGCTGTGCCTGTGGTTTAGTGGGAGGAGGCAGCCTGGCCTGGCTGTTGGGTGTCCCCCTCAGTGAAGCTGGATATCCTGGGATAACGCCATTCTGGAATAACGGGATTGCTGCTCTCTCCCAGGGGCCAAGAACCTGTACATCATCTCGGTGAAGGGCATCAAGGGCCGGCTGAACCGGCTGCCAGCGGCCGGCGTGGGGGACATGGTGATGGCCACGGTGAAAAAGGGCAAGCCCGAGCTGAGGAAAAAGGGTGAGTGCCACCGGTCCTGTCCCAGAATGTCCTGGAGAACACGGGGACAGAGGCCCCCAGAGCCCTTCTGAAAGCACTCGTTGGGTCTGTGCCGTGGCTCAGGGAGTTGTCGTGGAAGGGCAGAGCGAAGGCGCCGCTTTTGGGTGAAGTGGCAGCTCGTGCTGTTGATTTCAATCAGCGGTGGGACACGCAGGGCTTGGGGTCACGGGATGGGAGTTTGGAGATGATCCAGTTCGATTTTCCCCCCCTGCCATGGGCAGGGACACCTTCTACTAGCTCAGGTTGCTCCAGCCTGGCCTTGGACACTTCCAGGGATGAGGCAGCCACAGCTTCTCTGGGAGTTCCATTCCACTCCTTCACCCTCTCAGGGAGGAATTCCTTCCCCAAACCTTCTGCTGAGTCCATTTCTCCACCCATAAAAACAGAGCAACATTACCTGGACCTGTAAAGTTGGACTGTGGAATCCTGGAGTGGTTTGGGTGGGAAGGGACCAAAAAGCCCATCCACAAATATCTGATGTAAAGTTAAAAAACCACCCCAAGTGATGAGTGTCTATCCCAAGATCTGTGACCCCGAGCTGCTCCTCTCCCTTCCCAGTGCACCCGGCCGTGGTGATCCGGCAGCGGAAATCCTACCGGAGGAAAGACGGGGTGTTCCTCTACTTCGAGGACAACGCTGGAGTGATTGTAAATAACAAAGGAGAAATGAAAGGTGAGGGTTGGAACCGTGTCCCACTGGGAGTGTGGGGAGGTGGGCATTCCCACAGGGCTGAGCTTTCCTGAGGGAAAGGACTCAGATTCCCGTCGAGAAAGAGTGGGAAATGCTGCTCTGGACCATCTGTGCCCTCTAAGCGTGGAATTCCAGAATGGTTTGGCTTGGAAGGGACCTTAAAGCTCATCCAGTTCCATTCCCAGGGACACTTTCCACCAGCCCAGGTTGCTCCAAGCCCCGTCCAACCCCGAACACTTCAGGGCTGGGGCAGCCACAGCTTCTCTGGGAATTCCATCCCAGGGCCTCACCATCCCCTCTCCCAGGGCAGAACTGATGCTGTGTTATCCCTGTTTTCCAGGCTCAGCAATCACAGGCCCCGTGGCCAAGGAATGTGCGGATCTGTGGCCCAGGATCGCCTCCAACGCCGGGAGCATCGCCTGAGCCTCATCCTAAACCTCTGCAGAGGCAGCAAATAAAAGGCCTTGTACCCAACTCCCTGGTGTGTTTCTTGCCAAAGCATCTCCTCTGTGGAGCAGGAAGGTGCTGGGAAGGATTTCTGTGGAGCTCCCTTGTGTGTTTCAGCAGGAAAATGGGATTTTGGGGGCTTTAATATCCTGTTTTTTTTAGGCAGGTTCCTGCTCTTAAATTTTAGCAGCAGTGAATTGATGCAGTGGATGTGCACGGACAGGAACTGGGAGGGTTTTTTTGGAAGCTCTGCCTTAGTGCAGGAGCTCCCAAAAAGTGTAGAATTTCTGGAATTTTCTTCCAGAAAGGGCAATGTAACTGCTTAGGGATAATTTTATTAAGAGACATAATTTTATTTAGAGAAATACTGGACTGGCTGCAATTGCCACCTCCATCTGCCCTGGCACCAAGGGCATTTTCCCCTTAGCACAGCACATTTCTTCCCTCTGCTTGGAGGTTCCTGGTGCAATTCCTGGTGCTCCCACTGGACAATCCAGAGCTGGAGGGAAGAGGGAACTCATGGGATGGGGGTCAATGCTCTCTGGGGTTTCAGAGCAGGACAGTGGTCGTGGCTTCCTCCCAGCACCCCTGGGGGTATGAGGGGTGCTCTGAGTGTCCCTCCAGCCCTGCAGCTGAAGCAGAGCCCACCCCTCCAGAGCCCTGGAGCTGTTCCTCAGAGCTGGGGAAAGATGCAGGGACCTCCACAACAAACCTGTTTCCCCTTCTATTTTTTAAACAGCTGCACTTCTGATTTTTGAAGACTATTTTCCCGTGGCCTGACACTTGGATGAAGCATTTGGGGTTTATTTTTTGGTTGTTTTAATTCTGTGAGGTTTGTTTTTGTGTCCTCTGCCTTCGGGTGCCAGCTGGAGGACGGGCTGTGGGGCAGGTGAGAGGTGTGCCAGGTAATTCCTGTGCCAGGCTGGGCACACCCCGAGACCAAACAAGAGGCACAGCCGAGTTCCTTGGTGACGTCCTGAAGTCAGGGCTGGAAATGCCGCTTTTTTTTTTTTTTTCTTGCGTTTTAGAGGAAATTTAAGTGGGAATTCATCAGCTTGACCCTCAAGGGCTGGCTGGGAGGGCGGTGAGAGCTGGGCAGGGTGAGGTGTGGGAGCATTCCTGGGATGTGGCTGTGCCACCTCCTCACTGCCCACAAGGAGCCTCCCCTGATCCTGCCCCACTTGTGGGGGTATAGCTCAGGGGCAGAGCATTTGACTGCAGATCAAGAGGTCCCCGGTTCAAATCCGGGTGCCCCCTCCCCTTTTTCCTTCTTTTTTTTATCCCCCAGACTCAGGGTTGGAGCTCTGCATTCCCAGGTTTTTTCCCCCCAAACTCTGGGCAGGCCCAATGCTGGCTGCAGGTGATCCCCAGCAGAGCAGAGGAGCATCCGTGGAGTCTTTCCAAGGAGAGGGATGAGTATTTCTTTGAGAAACCTGCTCTCTGTCCCAGGATTAATTAGCAGTTTTGCTGGGATGGCAATTAGCAGTGAGATTCCTGCTGGGAATGCTGGCTGGAAGCAGGGGGTATAGCTCAGTGGTAGAGCATTTGACTGCAGATCAAGAGGTCCCTGGTTCAACTCCAGGTGCCCCCTCTCTTTTTCCTCTCCTTTCACCCTTTATTTTGCCAAAATCTGTCACAGAAAGAAGCTGGAGAGCCCCTCCTTGGACCTGGGAGTTTGTTCTGTGCACTGAGTGTTGGTTCTGAGCTCCAGCTTTGAAGGTATCGTGGCTCTGAGCGTGGGGAAACTCCAGAGGTTGTGTGGTGTGTGAGCAACAACTCACTGGGTGTGCCTGTCTCTGTCCTTAATATTCTGCAGGAATCACATTTATCATAATTTGTGGCATTTAACTCCCTCTGGCAGGCACATTAAGGTGCAAAGGGAGCTGGCAGGCAAAGGAATCCAACCCACGGACAGAAAAACTTGTTTCTTTCCAAATAAATGTGTTTTTTTTTATCTACCTGTGCACACCCTGCATCAAGGGGGGTATAGCTCAGTGGTAGAGCATTTGACTGCAGATCAAGAGGTCCCTGGTTCAACTCCAGGTGCCCCCTCCCTTTTCCCTTTATTTTTCTCCTTCTGTGGCCAAAATCTTTCCCGGGAAGAAGCTCTTTGTTGGATCTGGCAGTTTGAGCTGTGTAGTGAATGCTGGTTGGGAGATTTGGGATTCAGGGAACTGAGGTGCAGGAGTTGTGCACTGGGGAACTCCTGAGCTTGTTTTGTCTGTTTTAATTCTCTCTAGTACTCACATTTTCCATAATTTATCCATTTCCCATCATTTCTCCTGTTTAACTCCCTGTAGAGCCTGTGGCAGGTTCTGTAAGGTGCACAGGGGGCTGTCAATTAGAAATTTCTCTCCATAAATGTTTTTAAATTCACCTTGTTCAGGTGCAGCAGCAGGGGGGTATAGCTCAGTGGTAGAGCATTTGACTGCAGATCAAGAGGTCCCTGGTTCAACTCCAGGTGCCCCCTCTCTTTTCCCTTCATTTTTCTCCTTCTGTGGCCAAAGTCTTTCCCATGAAGAAGCTCTTTGTTGGATCTGGGAGTTTAAGCTGTGTAGTGAATGCTGGTTGGGAACTGAGGTGCAGGGGTTGAGCACTGAGGAACTCCTGAGCTTGTCTGTACTTTTGTCTGTTCTTAATTCTCTCTAGTACTCACATTTACCATAAATTACCCATTTCCCATCATTTCTCCTGTTTAACTCCCTGTACAGCCTGTGGCAGGTTCTGTAAGGTGCACAGGGGGCTGTCAAGTAGAAATTTCTCTCCATAAATGTTTTTAAATTCACCTTGTTCAGGTGCAGCAGCAGGGGGGTATAGCTCAGTGGTAGAGCATTTGACTGCAGATCAAGAGGTCCCTGGTTCAACTCCAGGTGCCCCCTCCCTTTTTTCCCTTTATTTTTCTCCTTCTGTGGCCAAAGTCTTTCCCAGGAAGAAGCTCTTTGTTGGATCTGGGAGTTTGAGCTGTGCAGTGAATGTTGGTGGGAGATTTGGGATTCAGGGAACTGAGGTGCAGGAGTTGTGCACTGAGGAACTCCTGAGCTTGTTTTGTCTGTTTTAATTCTCTCTAGTACTCACATTTCCCATAATTTATCACGTTTGCCATCATTTATCCTGTGGAATTCCCTGTACAGGCTGTGGCTGGTACTTTAAGGTGCACAGGGTGCTGTCAATTAGAAATTTCTCTCTAGGAATGTTTTTAAATTCACCTTGAGCAGGTTCATCACCAGGGGGGTATAGCTCAGTGGTAGAGCATTTGACTGCAGATCAAGAGGTCCCTGGTTCAACTCCAGGTGCCCCCTCTCTTTTCCCTTCATTTTTCTCCTTCTGTGGCCAAAGTCTTTCCCATGAAGAAGCTCTTTGTTGGATCTGGGAGTTTAAGCTGTGTAGTGAATGCTGGTTGGGAACTGAGGTGCAGGGGTTGAGCACTGAGGAACTCCTGAGCTTGTCTGTACTTTTGTCTGTTCTTAATTCTCTCTAGTACTCACATTTACCATAAATTACCCATTTCCCATCATTTCTCCTGTTTAACTCCCTGTACAGCCTGTGGCAGGTTCTGTAAGGTGCACAGGGGGCTGTCAAGTAGAAATTTCTATGAATGTTTTTAAACTCACCTTGAGCAGGTGCAGCACCAGGGGGGTATAGCTCAGTGGTAGAGCATTTGACTGCAGATCAAGAGGTCCCTGGTTCAACTCCAGGTGCCCCCTCTTTTTCCTCTCCTTTCACCCTTCACTTTGCCAAAATCTTTCCCAGAAAGAAGCTGGAGAGCCCCTCCTTGGATCTGGGAGCTCGTGCTGTTCTCTCCCTGTGGTTCTGAGGTTCAGCTTTGCAGGTACCAAGGCCCTGATTCCTGGGAAGCTCCAGGAGCTGTGCTCTGTGTGAGTAACAACTCACTGTGTGCGCCTTTCTCTGTTCCTAACCCTCTGGAGTAAAAATAATTACCAAAACTGATAATTCTGACCACAATTGATCGTATTTGCCATCGTTTATCCTGTTCAACTCCCTGTACAGCCTTTTTATCAGGCACACCAAGGGGTGCAAAGGGAGCTGCTGAGTAAAAGAGCCCAACCAGTGGACACAGAAATTTGTTCCTCTCTGTGAATGTTTTTAAATTCACCTTGTACAGGTGCATCACCAGGGGGGTATAGCTCAGTGGTAGAGCATTTGACTGCAGATCAAGAGGTCCCTGGTTCAACTCCAGGTGCCCCCTCCCTTTTCCCTTTATTTTTCTCTTCCTGTGCCCAAAAATCTTTCCCGGGAAGAAGCTCTTTGTTGGATCTGGGAGTTCGAGCTGTGCAGTGAATGTTGGTGGGAGATTTGGGATTCAGGGAACTGAGGTGCAGGGGTTGTGCACTGAGGAACTCCTGAGCTTGTCTGTACTTTTGTCTGTTCTTAATTCTCTCTAGTACTCACATTTCCCATAATTTATCACATTTTCCACCACTTATCCTGTTTAACTCCCTGTAGAGCCTGTGGCAGGTACTTTAAGCTGCACAGGGGGCTGTCAAGTAAAGAAATTTGTTTCTCTCTTTGAATGTTTTTAAACTCACCTTGTGCAGGTTCATCAGCAGGGGGGTATAGCTCAGTGGTAGAGCATTTGACTGCAGATCAAGAGGTCCCTGGTTCAACTCCAGGTGCCCCCTCTTTGGTCCTTTTTTCACCCATTTTTCCTTCAACAACCACCTCACACACAGCCCCCAGGGAGGCCTCCTTACCCCTCTGAGGCTCTGGAAATCATTTGATGATGTTTTGCCAGGTATGAAAGCAGATTTGGACTCCTCCTCTCTGTCCTCCATGTCCACAGGAGAGCAGGCTCCTGTTCTTCCTGTTGGGAGTTATTAGCCCTGATTCAACCAGTGTTAATTAACCAGTAATTACCCCCGGTTTAACCAGTGAATTAGCGCTGATTTAACCCGTGATTTAACGCGTTCCCAGCAGTTCTGGGATGTCCCCCGGGGGCAGCCTGACGCAGGTCGGTGAGTGGGTCCCCCCCGGGGCTCGAACCCGTAACCTCGAGCCCCCCGGGCGGGGGCGCTGCCCCTGAGCCGCCCCCGGGGCGGGGCCGGGGGGGGGGCGGGAGGGGCGAGGCGGGAGGAGGTGGCGCAGGGGGCAGCGCGGGGGGCTGGGGACAGAGGGGACACCGGTTCGAGCCCGCGGTGGGCCGGGAGGGCACTGGCCCCACACACAACGGGGGGTTCCCAGTTCCAATCTGGGCTGCTCAGGGGTTCAAACCTACCCTTGGATGGGCGTCCCCAGGTCTGACCCTGACTGGGATGGGAGTTCCAGGTTCTATCCTGGGACATCGCTGGGATGGGACAGTCCTGACCCAGCCAGGGACGGGAATTCCCAGGTTCTAACCCGGGAGGTCACAGGCCCTGACTCGGGATGTGCCAAACCCTGAGGCACAGACGTTACCCTCCGAGTATTAATGCAATGACAGCTCCTTGCTAGACCTGTCCCGTGGCTTGGAATGACTCAATTTAACACCCAGCCGTTTCTCTGGGATTGCTCCTACCCGCCTCACTTAAACGGATATTGCCTTTAATCCCCTGGAAGTGCCCAAGGCCGGGTTAGACCGCGCCTGGAGCAACCTGAGCTAGTGGAGGGTGTCCCTGGCAGTGGGGCTCGGGTGGGCTTTAAGGTCTTTCTAACCCGAAAATTTCTTTTTCCCTCTCGCACCGTCCCGGCCACAGCGCCGCCATCTTGCCGGGAAGTGACGCACAGAACCGCGCCGGCGCGAGGCGATGACGCAATTCCGGTCCCGGTAGCGGCGGGGGACGCGCTCGTCCAGAGGCCGCGATGGGGGGGGGAGACCTGGTGAGAGTTTTGGGGGGAATAGAGGGTGCTGAAGGGGGTCAGGGGGACGAGCGAGGCTGAGGGGGGACGTGGGGGACGAGTGGGGCTTAGGGGTGACAGGGGCTGGGGGTGAGAGGGGTCGGGCGGGATTAGGGGAGAACGGAGGGGGCTGAGAGGGATCTGAGGGAAGAGGGGCCGGGATGGGTTGAGGGGGGCTGAGAGGGGGTCGGGGAGAGTCTGAGGGGGGGTGGGAGGGGGAGATGAGGGGCTGAGAGGAGCTAGTGGGGGGTGAGGGGCTGGGGGAGGATGAGGGGTGTGAGGGGGGGAGCCGAGAAGGGGCTGAGGAGGGGGGCTAAGAGAGGAGTTGAGAGGGGTCGTGGGGGAACAGAGAGGGGCTCCAGGGCAGCTCAGCCTCCCTGCCCGTCCCCGCGAGCCCTCGGGGCCGATCCCAGCGCTGTCCCTTTCTCCCCCCAGAACCTGAAGAAGAGCTGGCACCCGCAGACCCTGCGGAACGTGGAGAAGGTGTGGAAGGCAGAGCAGAAACATGAGGCGGAGCGCAGGAAGATCGAGGAGCTGCAGCGGGAGCTGCAGGAGGAGCGGGCGCGCGAGGAGATGCAGCGCTACGCCGAGGACATGGGCACGCTGCGGTCAGGGCCCTGGGGATCCGGGAATCTGGGAATGGGAGCCACCTGGGAGCACAGCCAGTCCCACCCCACAGGCAGGGACACCTTCCCCCAGCCCAGCTTGCTCCAAGCCCTGTCCAGCACTCCCAGGGATGGGGCGGCCACGGAATCCACTCCACCACTCCCCACCCTCCCAGGGAGGAATTGCTTCCCAACATCCCCCCCAAACCTGACTTTGCTTCACTTTGAAGCCGTTCCCCCTTGTCCTGCCACTCCAGGCCCTTGTAAATAGTCCCTCTCTATCTTTTTCTGTAGCTCCTTCAGGCACTAAAAGGCCACACTTAAATCTAAACCTTCTCCTCTCTAGGCTGAACAATCCCATTTCCCCCAACCTTTCCTTAGAGGAGCTGCTCCATCCCTGTGATCACTTGGAGCCTCCTCTGGATCCACTCCAGCATCTCCATGTGCTTCCTGTGCTGGGGAAATAATAATAATAATGATGATAATAATGATAAAATATTTCTGCTCACCTTCACCTTAAACTGTACCTTCAGAACTGCAAGGAGGAAAATAAATTGAGTTTGTTTTTTGTTTTGTCCAACAGGAAAAGGGAAGAGAAGCTGGAGTGGATGTACCAGGGCCCCGGGGGGATGGTGAACAGGGAGGAATATCTCATGGGGCGCCCTGTGGACAAGTTCATCCTGGAGAAGGCCGAGGACAAGGAGGCAGGGTGTTCCAGTGACACTGGGCTGCTCCCAGGGTCCATCTTCGCCAAATCAGGGGCCAACTCCGTGCTGGACATGGCCAACAAAATCCGGGAGGACCCCCTGTTCATGATCAGGTGAGGGGGAACGGCAGGGAGGGAGCTCCTGGCTGGGAGCTCTGGGGCTCAGCAACACCACAGGGATACTTTTATATGTGTTTGAATTTATACATGCTAGAAATGCCTTTCAATTGAAACGTTTTAGATGCATCTGTCAATTTTTTATAAATGTCTTTAGGTAAAGGTTTTTATCTTATAAACAATGTAAAGGCATTTTCGTGCAGGTCTTTAAATTTGGGGATTTTATAGGTGTCTTTCAGTTTATAAATGCCCATAGGTTTTTATAAATGTCTTTATATTTTTATAAATATGAATGTTTTTATATTATGTATATTTATATTTTTATAAATATATCTATTCTATATATTTATATGAAAGTATATAAATATAATAAGTACATAAGTATATTTATCTTCTAAGCATATATAAATTAAACATATAAACATAAATTTATTTATCTTCTGAAAGACATTTTTATAAGTGTCTTTAAATTGATTTGATCTGTAAATGTCTTTATAAATGTCTTTTAACTTTATAAATGACTTTAATTTTATAAATGTCTTTAGCTTTATAAATGTCTCTATAAGTATCTTTAATTCTGTGTCTTTATAAGTATCTTTAATTTTGTGTCTTTAGCTTTATAAATGGCTTTAACTTTGTAAATGGCTTTGTGTAGTTTTAGAGCTTGCCCTTGATTGATCTCTCTCATGAAAAGGTGATTTTTTTGTCTGTTTCAAAACACTGATATTTTCTTTTTTCCTGCTTTAGAAAGAGGGAAGAGGAAAAGAAGAGGGAAGTTTTGAATAATCCCGTGAAAATGAAGAAAATCAAAGCTTTGGTAGGTGCTTCTCAGGGTTCCTGTGCACAGAACACTCAGAAATCAGCCGAGCCCTTTCCTGACCCAAGCTCCTGATTTTTCCCTTGTGATTCTGAGTCCCCAGGAGTGAGGACTGTGGTAATGACAATGACAGTGGGATTTTGCTCTGCAGCTGCAGAACAGTTTGGATAAAAAGGAGAGGAAGAAGAAGAAGGAGAAGAAGAAGAAGCACAAGAAGCACCGACGGCGCAGCTCCAGCAGTGACAGCTCCAGCAGCGAGGAGGAGAGAAGCAAAAACAAGTAAGGTTTGAGGTTTTTGTGGCAAAAACACCTCGTGGAATTATTTGGTTTTCAAATCCCCTCTTTGAGTCTTTAATTGGCCTGAATGTGCCTGTGTTGTTGCTTCGCTGGTTTTGCATCATTAACATTAAAAAGAACTTAATGTTAAAAAAAAAAAAAAAAACAAAAAAAAACCAAAATACCATTCTTGCAATTCTCCTGCTCCAAAAGGGCTGTTCTGTTTTCTCTGTAGGTCTCAGAAGAGGATGGACAATTCCTCCTGGAAACCTGCTCCTTACAAGGTCCCAGGATATGGTTTACAGGTATGTGTGCATCACACTCCCAGTGCCCTGAGGGAGGCAAAACCAAGGAGTTTTGGGAGTTTGCTGCAAATCTGCTGCACCAACTGGAAGAGGATTATGAGGGGAGTGTTTTAGACAATGTTTTTAGACAAGGGGTCAACAGGAACCCGGGGAGGGACATAAATAAACCCCAACCACACGTGCACCCCTCCCTGCACTCCTCCTGGCTGAGCTCTCCTCTGTGACCTCCCATTGTCCTCCTAAAGCTCCTTCTGAATTCCAGGTGAGAGACTCCGAGCAGAGCCACAGGGCCCCCCACAGGCACCGGGACCGCTCCCGGAGCTGCTCCCGCTCCCCACAGAGACATTCCAGCAAGAGGAACTCGGAGCAGTCCAGGGGCTCGGGATCTCCTTCCAAGCACAGCAAACAGTGAGTGTGGGTGAGCTGGCTCGGGGAGAAAATTCCCTGCAGTCCAAATCCCTCCTGTTCCATCTCCTGCCACTTTTCTGTCATAACCTGATGTCATTATTGCTCAGTGCTGGGTGGAAAGGCAGGAGCTGTCCAGGAGCACACAGGGGGCTGCTGGAGGGGACAATCCCACTCTTCATTTGGGACCACCCCTCTCTAATCACACCCTTTGGATATTGCTTGTGATTCTGCTTTATTTGGGCTACCAGTTCTCTTCAAATTTCCAATTATCGGTCATAAATTAGAATAGATAAAGAAAATATGTACAATTATCTTTTTTAAATGCATATAAAATCAGGTGGCAGGTATTCATTGTGATGAAACAATTAAAACTGAGTAAAAAAGGAGAATTTATAAAAAAGTACATTGAGAGTCATTAGAATTTGTGTGCAGAGTGGGCAGGTAACAGTCCTGCAGCTGTGGGAGATGCCTGGGCTTCAGAAATGTGCTGAGAAATCCAAGGGAATGTTCAGAAATGTGCTGAGAAATCCAAGGGAATGTTCAGAAATGTGCTGAGAAATCCAAGGGAATGTTCAGAAATGTGCTGAGAAATCCAAGGGAATGTTCAGAAATGTGCTGAGAAATCCAAGGGAATGTTCAGAAATGTGCTGAGAAGTCCAAGGGAATGTTCAGAAATGTGCTGAGAAGTCCAAGGGAATGTTCAGAAATGTGCTGAGAAATCCAAGGGAATGTTCAGAAATGTGCTGAGAAATCCAAGGGAATGTTCAGAAATGTGCTGATCTGTGCTGACAAGGGTGTTGTTTGGGTTGCAGGCACAGCAGTCGGGAGGAGAAGGGCAGAGCCAGGAGCCCTTCCCCAAAAAAGAGCTACAGGCGCCAGCACCCCCCGGGCTACACCAGGTGAGGGAGGCTGAAAAGAGGGAGAAAAGAGGCTCTTGTGGGATGTGCTGAAGCTGAATGCTCAGATGTGTGCTTAAAAGCTTTGCTGGTTGGCCACCAAAGAGAAAACCGTGCTAAAAAACCCTAATTTGGGGCATTTTTCCAACCTTATCAATCCCATGGTCTCAGGGAGTGGAAAACCAGGGTGCTGTTGGGTCACAGCAGGGGTGGTTTCTACCCAAACAGAAAGCTCTCCCCGGAGGAACTGGAGCGTAAACGGCAGGAAATGATGGAAAATGCCAAGTGGAGGGAAGAGGAGAGAGCCAACAACCTCAGGAAGCACAGGAAGGAGGAGGAGCTGGAGCGAGAGCTGGAGAAACTCGACGCCAGGGATGGGAAGTTCTTCCAGTGAGTCTTTTCCCTCCTTCTCAACTGAGGGCAAATCCAGGCCACAGCTTCTGAGTGAGGGCCTCAAGCTTTGAGGTGTTCCAGGTATCTGCTGCTCCCAAATTCTCCTCTTAGCCCGAGAGGTGCTTGTTTCTGTGATGGTTTTGGTAGTCAGACTCAGAAAACAGGAACCAGCTGTGCTCTGCCAACTTGTAGAAATACCAGGTGGTGGTTTACATTGCAGATATTTGGAAATCATCTGGTTTTAAGTGCTGGAAACACTCTTAGGCCTTCAAGTCCCTAAACACACGTGGTAACTTATTCCCTTGTGCTTGTGGCAGGCAAAGGGTTTTGGAGTGACCCCTTCCAGAGGGTGCAGGAAAGATCCCGTGTCAGTTTTATTCTCCAGGCTCTACAGATTGATCAGAGGAGAACATGTTCTTAAGTGCAGACCAGAGAACCATGAGATGGTTTGGGTTGAGAGGGACCTTAAAGCCCATCCAGTGCCACCCCCTGCCACGGGCAGGGACATCTTCCACAGGCCCAGGTTGCTCCAAGCCCCGTCCAACCTGGCTTTGGACACTTCCAGGGCTGGGGCAGCCACAGCTTCTCTGGGAATTCTCTCTTCCAGTTTAAAAAGTCTGTTTTCTTTCTCTGTTCCCACTGCCTGCAGCCGTTTGAAGCTGGAGAGTGCCTCCACCTCCACCCTGGAGGACCGTGTGAAGAGGAACATCCACTCCCTGCAGAGAACTCCTGCTGCCTTGGAAAAGAACTTTATGCAGAGATGAGGCTCGTTCTCCCTCTGCTCCTGTGCAGCAGTTAAATGGACTCTGATTCCCAGAGGTGAGAGCCCTCCAGCACAGCCTCGCTGCTCTCTCCAGGAACACTTCCCAGCTCCCAGGGGTGCTGGATCTCTGTGCTGAGCCCAGGGCGTGCTCAGGACTGGGGGCACTGGGAATACCTTTGTGTTGGGTGGGACCTTGGCTGGGCAACTCGGGAGCCTTTGTTGGTCCATTTTTAACGTCTTGCCAGAGCTTTTCCTTCTCCCTCCCCACCCTGACCGGTGTCACTTTTGTATATTATTACCACATTGTGCCAGGTGGTCACTGCTTCCTACTACCCAGCTCTTTGTAGGCCAGAGCTAAACAGCTGTTTTTATTAATCCTTAAAGATCAGAGGAGAACCGATTGACATGTGAGTTAATTTCACGGAATTTGATACCAGATTTCACTGGTATTTGACCCAAAAGAAGCTGCTTCCCGAGGAAGGGGGATGAGCAGAGCGTAGCTGGGTACAGCAGACATTTCTCTGGGATTTTGTACTGTAAGTAATGTGTATATGTACAGCGGTGTAGATTTATTTTGTCTTTTTAATTAAGAAACCTCACTGTCATTTGTTAAAGCTTCTTTGTGGCTCTAGGTTGAGGGGAGGGTGGGAGGGGCAGGGGGGTGAATTCGCCGCAGGGGGAAGGTTTGGTGAAGGTCTGGGAGCCCCTTTCGGGGGTGTATCCGTCCCTCAGGACCCTCCTGGTGCCGAAGAGGTCGCGGGTGGGCCCCACGAGGGGTCTGTCCCGGGTGGGGGGGGGAGAGGGTCCCGGCCGCGCTCTGGCCCTTTAAACGGCGGCGCGTGACGTGGGAAACAGCCCATTCATAATTCCAGCCGCCTCGCCGCTGATTGGTCTGCCGGCATCGCCATGGCCCCTCCCACCGCCCGCCCCCTCCGCGCGCCGCCATCTTGGCGCCTCCTCAGCGCGGGGCCGGAGCGGGCTCTGCCGCCGCGGCGGAGCGAACCAACCGCGGGGGCGGGAGGGGGGGGGACACAGACAAGGACCGCACCACCGCGGTGACGGCGGGGGGGGGGAGGGCGGGGGGAGCTCAACGAGCCGGGGCTGCCGCGGCCGGGCGGTACCACTGCGGGCCGGGGCGGGGGGGGTAGGGGGGGGGCGTGCGCCGGGCCGGGCGGAACCATGCGGAGGCGCTGGTAGGGGGGCGCAGGGAGGGGGTCGGTCGGGTCCGCCATGGCCGCGAACTGCGCGGGGGCCGCGGGGACGGCGGGGGGCGGCGGGGCCGCGCTGGGCTCGGCCCTCAGCGCCAGCAAGACCAAGACCAAGAAGAAGCACTTCGTGTGCCAGAAGGTGAAGCTGTTCCGGGCCTCGGAGCCGCTGCTCAGCGTCCTCATGTGGGGGGCGAACCACACGGTGAGAGCGGGCGGCGCGGGCATCTCCCCCCCCCCCACACACACACCCCACACACTCCCTCCTTCCCCCCTCGGAGCCGGGGATGGGCCCGGCACAGACCCCCGGGAACGGGGCCTCACCCCCTTACACCCGGCCTTGCCCCTCGTCCTCTTCATCCTCCTCATCCTCCTCATCCCCCTCACGCCCGTCCTTTCCCCTCAGCAGGTGCCCAAGCCCCCCCCTCAGATCATCCCCTTCCCCCTCAGCCTGGGCCTTTTCCCACCCCTCCCTCCCCACAGCAGGTTTTATCCCCCACACCCTCTCTCCCCCTGCATCCCAGCCTTCCCTCCCTGTCCGTGCCATCCCTGATCCAGCCCCTCCCTGGGCTCTGTTCCCGGTGGTGCCTTTTCTCCCGGGGCTCCTTTCCCAGAGCATCCCCAGGCGCTTTGGGGTCAGGGGTCCCTCCCTGACAGGTCCCTTTGCCCCCACACACCCACCCCTGGCACCTTTCCCAGCACCTCTTCCCACCCCTCCTTCTCCCAGGGCTGGGCAGGGGGACCGATGCTTTTTTGGATGCTGTTGCCCTGTCACACCCCCCTCTGCCACCGAGGACACTGATTTGTCACCCACAGCCCTGTCCCCTGTCCCTTTCCTGTCATCCCCTCGTGTCACAGCCCAGAGGGGACACCCCTGCTCCTCACTTGGAGAATTATTTGTGTTTCTCGTCTCCATCCCCCCCCAAAAAAGGGGGCGTTTGGGCTCTATCCATCTGTCCAGCCTTGTCTCCCTTGGATTCCAGGCTTCATCCTCCAGGATTCAGGCCATGCCTGTGCTCTTGGCCTCGGCTCCTGTGGGAGGGAGGTGGGAGAGGGTCCCTTGGGAATGTCTGTGCTGGCTCAGCTCTAATCCACCTCCTCTGGTAATTCCTAAGACCATCTTTATGTATTCTCTGGAATATTCTGTGATGTCAGGCACAAATTCGTGCTGGAGAGGAGGATTGGTTCCTGGATGTGGGTGCTGGATGCTGTTCTAGGTGGTCAGAGAATCCACAAGCCTCATCCCTTCCCGAATTAATCCACTTTTAGGGCTCAGACACACCTATTTCTCCAGTGGATTAGTGGATGTTTCCTAGAGAGTGAAAGGGATTTGGGCTTAATATTTTATTTTTTTTTCCAGAAACAAATAACACACACACACAAAAAATCAGACTTGCATTCCTGGCTTGCCTGGCTGGAGTGAAAGCTTCCAAATGTAGTTCAGCACGGAGTCAAAGGATGTTCCAAGTGCTCAGGGCCTTGCCCAGGAAGCAGGATAATGACTTTAATCAGGCTTTGATCTGTGGTGCCATTAGAAGCCCTGAAGAAATGGAATTTGTAGGGATTCTTTGGAGTCCCACCCGTGGCCTCTTAGGAACAGTTGTTGCTCGGTGGAAATTTGCCCTTTTGGGGGTTTTTTCTTGTGTTTTTTTGTTTGTTTGTTTTGTTTTTTTTTTTTTTTTTTGGTGTTGTAGCTGCCTGGGTAGTCAGAGCCTGGCAGGGATTTGAGGCCCTGGATCAGGACAGTGTGTAACTTTGGGAGCACTTGGCTGTGAAATATTTGGGCAAAGGGGGGGAACCAAGGCGACACTAAGCTGGTAATGAGATTATATGGGATGTGTATTAGGAAGAAATTGCTGCCAGAAGGAGCCACGGTGTCCTGAGGGGCTGGGAAGGGGGTCAGAAAAGTTCAGCTGTGACCTCCTCACCCTTGGAAAGGCATCCAGGGTTTCCCAGTAAATCCCTCCACCTCCCTGCCACCACTCCTCTGGGCTTGGGTGAGTGTGAGTGCCCAAAAGGGCTGCTGTGACACAGCTCAGAGCTGAGGTGGCTCCACTGACTCACCATGAGCAGCTGCTCATCCTGGGCCGTGGCTGGGAGATGATCCTGGTGCCCTGGTTATGTGGGAATGGGAATTCTGTGCTCCCGCCCAGGTGGGTTTGGCCAGCGTGGAAATGATTTCAGGGATGTCTTTAAACTTTGTTAGGACTGTCTTTTTGGGGGGGGTTGTTTAATATTTGGCTCCTGGAGCAGAGCTGGACGAGGAGGGGTGGGTGAGTCTCTTGGCTGTGTCCCTGGAGTTCTGCCTTGGGATCCTTGGAGTGGGAGGAGGAGAAAACAGCTCTCAGCACAGCCCCGGGGCCGTGCCAGAGAGAGTCTGTCAGAATTACTCGCATCTGAGATGAACTTTTTCACAGACAAATCAAACAAACAACCATTTTGTGCAATCCACCGGAGAAATTCCCGTGGGTCCCTTATCCGAGTCTGGCAACGGCTCGGCCTTGCCTTTAAACAGGCTCGGGAGCAGCTGGTGTTGAGCACAGGGGAGGGGTCTGCAGAGGGGTCAGCAGCGCCCCAAGAACAGCAGCTGGTCTCTGGAAAAACCAGTTTGGAGTGTTGGAATCAGGAGCTGGGGCTTGGCTGTCCTGGTGCTCCCCAGCCAGCGTTGGGATCGGGATCGGGGTGGGGCTGTGGCTGGTGTTAGTGGGGCCGAACGTGGGTGGTGTGAGTCAAACCACTGCATTTTGGACTGGAAGAATTCAGGGGAGAGAGGGGGAAGGGGAGGCTCACCCTTGACTTGTGGGTTTTCTGTGCCACACTGAGCCCAGCAGACGTGGAGATGGTTCCCGGGAAGCTTCACTTGCTGTTGTCATGGCACTGGCAGAGGAGCTGCAGCTCCTCCTGGTTGGATTTGTGAGTGTGTGTGTGTTTGTTCTCCCTCTGTGCCCTGGATGGGTCTGTGTGCACGGGCTGGGAGAGCTGGGATGGTTCTGGAAGCCCAGCAGGGTGATGAGCAGTGTTGTGTGGTGCTCTGGAAACGCTTGGAAGGTGCTGCTGGTGGGAGGCACCGCCATCCCAGGGAGCAACTCCTGGATTTGTTGGTTAAATGAACAGTCAGGCTGTGATGATGCTCCTCGAGGTGCCAGTTGAGCTGGAAAGGCTCCCTGTGCCCTGGATTGCTGGCAGGGACAGGGGGTGGCATAAACATCCCGCTTGTGTGGAAAAGGGGAGATCTGTTAGCCGTGTGGACCTTGCCTGAGGCGGCCTCCTGCGCTCCAGAGGCTCCAGATTCCTGGCTGGAGCAGCAGCCCCATCTCCCAGGACCTCTAGGAGTGGAGCCAGAGCAGAGCTCGTTAGTATTCCAGGGAAACAGCAGAACTGGGATTTGCAGCACGCTCCTCCCTGCTCCGCAGCGCTGGGCTCGGTGTTGCCATGTTAATTGTAGCCAGAGCAGCATCTGCCACATATCAAATCCCGTCAATTGGCCCTGGCACAGTGGGAACAGCCTGGATCTGTCCTTCCCAACCCCGCTGTCTGCCCTGGCTCTAATTGACCTCTGGAGAGAGCAGCATATGGCCATGACAGCCCTGGTAATGACCGAGGCCCTGAATGTGATCCCAGTGAAATCAGGATTCCAGGAGCCCTTTTTCCTCGCTGGCCATGGAGGGAGAAGAAGGTTTTCCTGGGAAGTTCAGCCAGGAAAATGGGGCTCCTTCCCCTGCTCTGCCATTTGGCTGGTGTGGCCATGGGTGGGTCATTGAACCTTCCCATTCCTCAGGTTTTTTTAGGATCAAGAGAAGCAGTGGCTCTGTCCACCTGGAGTGGGAGATGCTTCCCATGGCCCTGGAGCTGTGCTGACAGGATGGGTGACAGGAGGGTGGCACTGACTCCTCTGCCTCTTCCCACAGGCTCCCAAGCACTTTGTTTGGGAAGGGGTGGGTTTGCTGTCACCAGGGGCTGCTTTTTTCCTCCCTCTGGTGTCCCCAGAGCACTGGCAGGAATTATTGACTACAAGATTCATGCTTCCCTGGCGTTGCATGGGGGGTTGTTAGCATGGATACTGATTAATCATGCTCTAATTCATGGAAAACAGGTTTTGTTGTGTTTTTTTTCCCCTCAAACCATCACCCAGTTCCTTTACTGTGTTGAGCAGCAGCAAAGTTTTGCTGCAGATGTGGGTTTGTCTCCGTGCTGCAGAGGGATTTTGCCATGTGTCTTTTACCTCCTTCCCCAGAGGGATAATAAAGTTTAAGTAATGCTCACAAAGTACTTGGAGATGCCTTGGAAAGGCTTTGAGGGGGAAGGTGGGGGGGGGAACAAAGTATCTTTATTTCCCCCAGCAAATTCCTGCTGTAAAGAATCCTGGAGAGTAGGCTCACACACTCCATCAGCTGGGTCTTGTTAGTAAACAAATTGCATTTTCCCATCAATTTACTAATGGTAATTGCCACTTTGAGGCTACAGTCAGGTTTTGAAACAAAATTATGCCTGGCCCGTTCATCCCAACAGCTGTCCCTGAATGACATGGAATATTGATGTGCCTCTTATTGGAAAAGGGATTGGCTTGGGTGGCAAACACAAATTACCAACCCTGAACTCCTGGCTGGTGTGGCTCAGGAATTCCAGTGACTGGGAAATAAAAGCTTAAGAGAGACAAGAGAGAGAGGGAGGAGGTCTTGGAGGAGATGTTTTTCCAGGCCTGGAAGGCCAGGGGTGGCTCAGGCCAGGCTGAATTGTGCTGGTTGAGGATGAAGGGATTGGGGGGAGCTGGAGGAGCTGCAGGGCTGAGCTCGCTGCTGAAGAGGAGGGTGGGATCTGCTGCTGCCCCAAACCCTTCCTTGGTGTCCTCTGCCACCTGCCTTTCCCTGGGGTTGTTGTGTGCCTTTGATCTGCACCCCTCTCCTTGCTGGAGTGACTCTGGGCATGGGGAGGCTGCCTGAATTCCTTGGGAATTGCTCCTTTGTTCTCAGGATATGGTGAAAGCATCCCTGTCCTTAGTGCTGCTGCTGCTGCTACTGCTGGGAAGGTTGGCAGCAGGTTTGGCTAAAAGGGGTCTTGGTTTTAAATCCCCCAAGCCTGGGGTGTGTCTGAGCCCCCTTTGTGAGGTTCTGGGAATGTGCCATTCCCGCTGGGAAATCTGACCTGGGAGGGGCAGGGCCAAGGCCTTAAATTCTTTCTGCAAAGTGCAGGTGGCAAAATGCACTTGTCATGGTGCTTCCAGCCTGGGCTGGTCCCTCTCAGGGCTCTGTGCTGCTTCTGGGCAAAACCAGGGGCTCGTTTTCCAGGCGGATCCAAGGCCAGAATCTGGAAATCCTCAGATTCTCTTTTTTTTTTTTTTTTTTTTTTTTTTTTTTTTGGGAACAGACTTCCCGGGAGCAGAGGTTTCCCGGCCCCTCCCTGCCGTGCTCCTTGCTGTGACCTTGCCTCCTGTAGCATAAATACCCCGAGACACACACTCTGCTATAAATAATCTGCTCTCCACGCCCCTCCTCGGGGAGAAGGCGAGAGAGCAAACATGTGCCAGGCGTTAGTCACGTTGCTCCCGGAGGCTGCTCTCAGATTCCACCGGGATAAACCCGAGCAGAGAGGGATCCCCCCTCTGGAGAGGTGATGGGTGCTGGCCACAGCTTCCCTCTGGGCTCCTTGTGGTTTGCTGGATAATCCTTAGGAAGGGGAACTGCATGCTGAGGGTTGTGCTGTGGGAAGGGAGGGTTTGGGATATCCCCGTTCTGGAGTGGTGTGGGGGCTTCTCGTTCCTTTCCTTCTGTGAGGTGTCAAGCAGGGGTGTTACAGTGTTGAAAAAACCCAAAACCCTTAACAGAACAGCAAAGATAAACTAACCAACCCCACATTTGCTTCCAGGCTGCCCTGTCAGGAGCAGAGGGCAGTGCTGGCACTAGAAATGTCCAGTGCAGCACAAACCCCGTCCCCCTCCCTGTGCCCCCAGGAGCCGAAATCCCCGAATCACCCAGAAACCTGAACGCAGCTGGAAGGGAGGAAAGGCTTCTGCAGGGAAAAGGGGAGGGAGGGCATTTCTGTGCCTGTGGTATCCCTCTGAAGGGAGACAAGGAATCCTGGCGCGCCATTTCTGCCAGTCAGCAGCGCCGCAACAGGTGCCGCGCTCGCTCTCGCGGTGGAGGTTCTGTGCCGTGCTGGCAGAAACCAGGGCGCCTGGAAGCGTTTGTGTCGGAGTCTCTGCCGGGGAGGAGACAGTCTCCGAGCCGATGTTCCCTCCCAGCTGCCATCAGCACCCTTCCTCCGCTCGCCAGGGAGCTGATAACGGCTTGGTTGTCCCGGGAAGAGGGATGGGAGCAGGATGGGAGCAGGAGCTGCGCCCTTGGGCTTTGCCCTCCCGGGAGAATAATGAGTGGCTGGAGGCAGCTCCTCTGCCTTGGTGCAGAATTGGTTGTGTTCTCATTGCTCTGCCTGCTCCCTGGGGATTGCTGACTGTCTGGGGAGGGGGTGACATTATTTATTCCATCCATCCCAGGGCGTTTCCTGGGAGTGCTTCGTGCTGCTCCAAGGAGAAGCAGGGCAGGGCTGTTCAGAGCCCCCATCTCTGCTCCCGCTTATCTGCTGTGTGGGATGGCTGGCTCTGAAAATAGCCATTTTTTTTTTTTTTTCTTTTCTGGTGGATGTGTCTTTCTCTCCAGTCTGACGTGTGTTCAGTCTGGTCTGGTTTGTCGTGCTGGGGAGAAGGGGGTGACAAGCAGGGACCTCGTGGGGATGTGGCAGCAGTTTGGGCAGCGCTGCCGTGCCCTGCTGCACGCAGGGAACGGGGAATCCCAGAGCTGGAGTCCCTTCCCTCAGCCTGTGATGACTTGGCCCCTGTTCCCAGACAGCAGGGAAGTTTTCCAGCAGCTTTCCAAGCGTGCTGGAAGTCACTTGACCTGCGGAAGATTTCGGTGTTGGGAACAGACCCCAGGCCTGACTCGTGGCCAAAGCCTGCTGTTGCCAGCGTCGTCTGCCTCTCTCTCCAGCATTACCTGCTTGGCACAGTAGTTGTGGGAACGGAGTTGGAGTGAAACTGCTTCCTAAATCCAGGCTGTTTATAGCAGCTCAGTGAGATGGGAGTCCCTGGGAGTGGGTGACACTAGGGCCCTGGTGACACCAGAAACGTGGTGCCTCTTGACCCGCTCTTGATTCTGGCACAGCCTTGTCAGTGCACGGGGCTTGTGTGGAGCAGGGCAGCCAGACACAGCCCAGAGGTGGATTTCTGTGTGGTTTCAATTATTATTATTAGTGCTGTCACTGCTGGGGGCTGCAGCACAAGCCTGTCTGTACAATAGTAGCTGAACATTCATTCTTTTGCTTCCCTGTGTTCCTGTGGCTGCCACACATGACTAAGGAGCAAAAACAATCTAGTGGAGTGACTCATCCCTCCAGAGAAGGTGGGATAAGAGCAACAGGAGACAGCAGGCATGGAAACAGCATCCATGGGGAGCTGTGCTGGGCTGCACCGAAGCTCCCAGAGTCCATTCACGGCCAAGACTTGGGTCAGCAGTGATCTGGGACTGGGAGAACTAGTTAAGAAACTGGCTGATGCAACATTCCCTGAATAAAGGCAAAGGGGGCTTAGTGAAAACATAAAATCTGCTGTTCCCTGGTCAGTAGGTGTGTCTGGGTTCTCAGCTGTGTCTTGGATGGTCAGTGGAAGGTGAAAGGATGGAAGGAGGTGAGGACTCACCAGGTGATGGTGCTGAGCTCTTAACCACAGTGCTCCCCAGTCTGATGGATTCCAGTGCTCCCAAACCAGCCTCTGGGGTGTCTGCCATCCCTGTCAGTCCCCTGACAGTCCCTGTGGGGCAGTGGAACAGAGCTTTGAGTCCCCTTTTCCCTTCTCTTTCAGATCAACGAGCTCAGCAATGTTCCCGTCCCTGTCATGTTAATGCCCGATGACTTTAAAGCCTACAGTAAGATTAAGGTGGACAATCATCTATTCAACAAGTAAGTAGGTGCTTCCCAACCTGTTTGTCCCTAATTAGAGCCCTTTGCTGGGGTGGTGAAGGCCTTCTGGGTTGTTCCCAGTGGGAATGCCCAGAGGATGTGGCGTGGCTGGACACGAGGCCTGAGCCTGTGCCCTGCCCAGACCCCTCACCAGGACATGGCAGGGGTCAGTCTGTCCCTGAGATGCTTTTTTGTGGCTTGGCTTCTCTCCTTTGAGGGATGAGACCCTTCCCAGCCCTCAGGCTGTGCTGTACCCCTGGCCCATGGGGTGTCTGTGGAGTTACTTTTCCCAGAAGGTCAGTTTTTGGAAGCCCTCCTGCAGCCGTGTCCCCCACCCTTGCTCTGTGTGAGTGCAGGGCTGATAAATCCTTTGTTTTCCCTGAGTTTCCCAGGGATCAGCTTTTGGAGAGTGGGAGTGTGATTGGAAAGTTTGCCTTCCCTGGCACGTACAGCAGTGCAGTATCTGCTCTTCCCTCTTCTCCTACAGAGATTTTTTGTTTCCCACGTTTCGGTGCTAAGGACTCTCATTGACAATGAGCTGCCAAATGTGGGGACCGTCCCCTCTGCCTGTCCCCCTGGGCGGGATCAGAGCAGGGCAGGGAGCAGCTGCAGCTCTCAGTGACAGGGAATGCTGTGTGTTCCTGCTGCCCTGTGCTCGGGGGCAGCCTGGCAGCAGAGCTGGCTCTGGAACATGCCAGGCTGGAGCTGATTTCCCCCCCCTTTCTCCTCCGGGCTCCGGGTTTGTGGCGCATTGACCTTTCTTTTGACGCACGAGTGATCTGATGGGATCTGAAATCAGAGCCCACCCCTTCATCCCTCCCCACTTCTGCTGCAGCTCTTCATCTTCCCCAGTAACAGGGTGTGCAGGGGGCAGCTGTGGGACTGCACAGCACAAGGAGGGGCAAAGAGAGAAACGATCCTGCCAGATCTGTGCTTGTGGCAGAGGGGATTGTTCTGCATCCTCACCCAGGCAGCCTGTTAGTCAGAATCCTGCAGACACCCCTGTGGAGAGATGGCTTTTGCAGGCATTCAAACAAACAAGCTGCCCTGGTGAGGGGAGGTACCTGCAGAGTGGAGGGAGGAGGTGGGAAATCCTGGGGGGTTGGCGGAGAAGTGGGAGAAAAATTGAATTTGATTCACACAAACATCTCTTCTGCCCCAGGGAGAACTTGCCAAGTCGCTTTAAATTTAAGGAGTATTGTCCACTGGTGTTCCGGAACCTCCGGGAACGATTTGGGATCGATGATCAAGACTACCAGGTACCAGCTCTCCCCTCCCTGCCCTCCTGACACCTTTCCCTAGCACAGAATATCCCAGCTGGTGGAGAAACCCCGATACAAACACTGTTACCATCAGCTTTTCTGGGTTGGTAATCGTGATAACCCCAGGGCCCACAGCAGTGCTGGAGAGCTTGCTGTGCCAAGCACTGGGCAAGAGGAGAAGGAAGGAGAAGATGGGGAGTTTAAACCTAGGTGTGAAATAGGAGCCACAGTGGAAAGGCAGGAGCTGGAGGATGACAAAGATCCAGCGTGGAACATCTGCAAGGAAAATGGGCCGGGTGTTGTTTTACAGGTTCAGGTGAATCTGCTGCTTGTCCCAAGTGTGTGTGTTGTTGAGTTGGGTGTGTCAGGGTGGCTCCTGCTCTGGGACACGTCCCCTCAGGCCACAGGATCAGCTTTGCCTTATAGGGGACAGACTTTTGGGGGGCTTAAATGCAGGGAGAGAGAGAGAGAGAGAGAGAGAGAGAGAGAGATAGAGATGTCACAGCTGCTGCAGCAGCAGGGCCACCCTTCCACACGCAGCAGGAGACGAGCAGGAGGCTGCCTGGGGATGTCAGAAAAGAGGGGAAAGCCCGTGCAGAGGGAGGGAGGGAGGGAGGCTTTGATGGCAGCGTGGCCTTTGGCAGGCCGGGTGGCCGGGAATTAACGCGGCGTCCTCGGCTGCCGCTGATGGAGGCGGGCACGGCGCCAGGATCGGGGCATCCGCTGGAATACTCCCCGGGATCCGCCAGCCAGGGAGGCACGTGGGGGAGTGCTCTTCCCCTGCTGTCCTGGAGGATTGTTCCTCCCACCTCTGGGGTAGTTTGGCTTCTTAAAAAACAAAACGTTAATTGAGCTCCAGTTCGAGGTGGGTAAAATGCGATGGCTTGAGTGGGAATGGAGCCAGAACATTAAATATAACACCCCGAGGGTGGAAGAGGTGGGAGGGACAGGAAGACAACCCGAAGGGCCGTGAATTTGGTAATGCTCCGTGTGGTCACGATTTCTGCTTCCCATCTCCAGAAGAAAAGCTCTGTGGTTTTGAGGTGAGGGCCTGATTAAACTGTGCAGCACAGACTCCTTTGCAAATGTCAGCAGGAAACAAGGGGGATTTTTCTGTTTGCCTTTATTTTCCTGACGCTTTCTAAAGCCGTTGGCAGCGGTCGAGGTTTTTTTTTTTTTTCCCCGGCTTCATTAAAGTTTTAGAAGCTTTAAATGCCTCATTCTGAAAGGAAACCTCTCGGCTCACTTGCAGCGTGACATGGTAAATCCCTTTCTCACAGCAGGCTCTGTCTGTGCCTGCAGCTGAGCAGGCTCCCTCTGCTGCCAGCCCTCCAGAGCTGAGGGGAGAGGAGAGAGCAGTGTCACTGTCACCTAAAATAAAACAATCCATCCTCAAACACACTGTCCAGCCCTGAGATGCTGGGACCTGGCTAAAGACCTGTCCTCCAGGTGCTTGCACAGCTCTCCACTCCCTGCTTGGACCTGTGGCAGGGGGAGACGCTGCTGGGAGGCTGTTGGTGGATAAAATGGCTCCTGAGCACAGGCTGGTGGCTGGGCAGGGTGGAATGGGAAGGTGGAGCTTGGAAAGGATGGAGGGGGACCCCCAGGAGGCAGGTGACCTGCTGGGCTTGGCAGGTGTGAGGAGCAGTGGCTCTGGCTGAGGGGTGAGGCTCCCACCGCCTGAGGAGGGGACAGCAGAGCAAAGAGCTCGTGCTGGTGGCTCGGGGAGCGTGGCAGATCCTCGCTGTGCCGTTTTCCTGGGATTTTCCAGTCGTGCTGCAAGTCTGAAGGGGAGCTGCAGTGTCTGGTTGCTAAGGGTGGAGACAGGGAGATGAAGACAGATGCTGCTGGTTGTCGGAAGAACGGCCAGGCTATTTATACTCCCGTCTTTTACGTCCGATGGCAAGAATAGCAGGGGCTGAGGGTGGCTTTTGGTTGCAGGATGACCTGCAAAGAATTCCCAAACCACGAGGCTTTGGCCAATTTAAGCTGCTTTTCGATGGGAAAGGCAACAGGCCGTTTCAGTGGGTTTGTTTTAGCTTTCCTTAAACCTTCCTTCCCCGAGGGGAGGTGGCAGAGCCCTTGCCAGTCCCTGCCCCTCTGCTTGCCCCCCTTCCAGAACTCGGTGACCCGCAGCGCGCCGGTGAACAGCGACAGCCAGGGCCGCTGCGGCGCCCGCTTCCTCACCACCTACGACAGGAGGTTTGTCATCAAGGCCGTGTCCAGCGAGGACGTGGCGGAGATGCACAACATCCTCAAGAAGTACCACCAGGTACGGTGAGTCTGGAACCCTGGGGAGATGGGCTGCAAACACCCCCGGGGGTCTGCTGGGGGGATCCAGAGCTCGGCTTGGTGGGGGAAAAGATGAGTTCCTTGGGGTCTGAAGGCCAAACGTGGCCCTGCTGCCTGTTTCTTCACGGTGCTGAGCCCCTTCGCAGCTCACCTCGTTCCTTACATCAGGAATTATGGATTGCTGGTGCCTGAGACCTGTAAACATGCTCCCAGTTCAGTGATGTGCATGAGGCTTTCCAGAGGGGAGCAGGGAAGGGGGGGCAAAAGGGGCACAGCTGGAAATGTTCTGCCCTGGTCTACATTAAGTGCCAGCCCATCTGCTCCTCACTGCCAGGTAAACTTAGATAACCACGAGAAGGGACATTGGGCAGTGCCAGGGCACACCTGGCCTGTCACAGCAGGCTGGGCATGCACAGACAGTCAGAGAATCCCAGAATGGTTTTGTTTCGAAGGGACCTTAAGGATCATCCAGTTCCAACCCCCTGCCATGGGCAGGGGTGCCACTCCTTGGATCAGGCTGCTCAGGGAATGGGATGCTCTGTCTCATCTGAGGGCTGGAAGGTTCTTACCATGCCTTGACTCCTTTTCTTGAGACCCCAAGGGGTGGGCATTTCAGGCCCCCTTTCCTTCCACATCGGTGTCAGGTGGCTGGAACTGGGCGGGGGGGTCACTGTCAGCACCCTGCTTAGCTTGTGCTATGTCAGAGGTGGGGTCTGTGTGACAGAACTGTCCTTCTCTGCCCTTCCCTCCCCTGCTGTCCTGCAGTTCATCGTGGAGTGCCACGGGAACACCCTCCTGCCCCAGTTCCTGGGCATGTACCGGCTCACGGTGGACGGCGTGGAGACCTACATGGTGGTCACCAGGAACGTCTTCAGCCACAGGCTGACTGTGCACAGGAAATACGACCTGAAGGTGAGGCTTTGGGGGGCTGGGAGCTCCTCCAGGGGGGCTGGGAGCTCCTCCAGGGGGGCTGGGAGCTGGGCTTTGTAACACCCACCTGCCAGGCTCGTGGGCTTTGGTCACGGGGTCAGGTTTTGGGGGCTCTGGATGGAGCTCAGGGCACAAATGTGGGTGCATTTTCCCCGTCCCAGGGGACCTGCACTAAACCAGGGAGATCGTGGAAAGGGGGTTGAGCACTTGTTTTAAAAATACTTGCAAAATTTTTTCTGCATGGAGAAATTAAATGGTGAATTTGTTGGGAATATGACACATAGTGCAGGAATGATATTTTCTTCTTTTTTTTTTTTTTTTTTTTTTTAATCAGGGCTCAACAGTATCCAGGGAAGCAAGTGATAAAGAGAAGGTATGGAGCAACCCTGGGCAGCCTTTCCTTCCTCCTGGTGGTTGGAAGCAGATGGGATCCAACTGATTTCCCTTTTCCAAGGGGGTATTGAGCAGGGGTTATTAAACAGGCCCTGAGTTGAGCTCAGTTGCTCTGTGTCTGCCTTGAGTTTCTCTGGATCCACTGATAATTACTGTGCTCTGCCTGATGCCATTTTCATCTCTAGTGGACAGGATGAGCCACTTCACCTTCAACCACCCAAAAAGACCCTGGTGCAGCCCTGGAGTGCTGTTCAATCCACACATTTCTGAGGGATCTGTGGTCCAGCCCTCCCCCAGGGTTGGAAAACGTGACACAGGCTTTTTGTTGCAGGCCAAGGATCTCCCGACGTTCAAGGACAACGACTTCTTGAATGAGGGTCAGAAGCTGCATGTTGGAGAAGAGAGTAAAAAGAACTTCCTTGAGAAGCTGAAGCGGGACGTGGAGGTAGTTTCCCAGGGGACAGCTCTTCCTGTGTGTCCCAAAAACTGGATCCTCCCTGTGGCCTCTGGCTCCAGGGGGGCAGCAGTGCCTGGAGAGTCCCGGATCAGGCAGGGTTGTGCTGAGGGCAGCGGGCCTGTGAGCTCGTGTGTGGATTCTCTGGAGTCTGAAAAGGGTTTAGCTCTGACTGCAGCCCTTCCTTAGGGAGGTGCTGGCAGGGCAGGATGGAGGATCTGTGATCCCACACGTGGGTGTTGCTGTTCTCACTCCTCTCTTTTTCCCCCCAGTTCTTGGCCCAGCTGAAGATCATGGATTACAGTTTGCTGGTTGGGATCCACGACGTCGACCGGGCCGAGCAGGAGGAGATGGAAGTGGAGGATCGGGCCGAGGATGAGGAGTGTGAGAACGACGGCCTGGGGGGAAACCCCATCTCCTCCTACGGGACCCCCCCGGACAGCCCCGGAAACCTCCTCAACTACCCCCGTTTCTTCGGGCCCGGCGAGTTCGACCCCTCAGTCGACGTCTATGCCATGAAAAGCCATGAAAGTGAGTGCTGTGGGGCTGTGGGGGAGGTGTGGGGGGCACGGGAGGTGCCCTGGGGCTCAGTGCAGTGCCAGGACTGTCCCTCCCCTTTGCTGATGCTTCTGCCGTGCTGGCCCAGCGGTGTTCCCTGCCCCTCTTGCTCTGCTTTCCCTGCCAGCCTCACCCAGCCAGCTCTGCTGGGGGTCTGTGGAGGAAGGGAGCGGAGCTGGGCTTTGCTCAGGGGGTGCCAGCCACTCTCTTGCCTCGCCAGGTGCCCCCAAGAAGGAAGTTTACTTCATGGCCATCATAGACATTCTCACGCCCTACGACGCGAAGAAGAAAGCTGCACATGCTGCCAAAACAGTGAAACACGGGGTAAGCCTGGCACCTGCAGGGAGATGGGCTTGGGGGCTTCTGCTCTGCCTGCATGGCCCTCTGTGTGTGTGTGTGATGTCTCCTGACACTGATTTTCCTCCCAGTGAGGGAATTCTGCAGTGCCCGTGCGCAGGAGCAGCTCTGCCCTCGTCACTGTCCCACAGAGGTTTTCCCTCTGGCTGCTTGGGGCTGATTTGTGTTTGCATCCCGGTTTGGGAGGTGCTTGAGGCACCTCAGGGAGCAGGAATTCACTGGCTGCAGGGAGGGCCACTCCTGTGCCCTGGCAGCAATCCTGAACTGCCCAGAAGGGCTTGGGAAAAGCCCAGGTTAGCAGGACATGGAATCATGGAATCGTTGAGGTTGGAAAAGACTTTTAAGATCCACAAGTCCAACCATCAACCCACCACCACCACCACATGGAGTTTATATAGAAGGAGTTGGAAGGGACCCATCAGGATCATGGAGTCCAACCCCTGGCCCTGCAGGGCAGACACCCCAACAATCCCCCCCTGTCCCTCAGAGCATTGTCCAAACCCTCCTGCAGCTCTGGCAGCCTTGGGGCTGTGCCCACTGCCCTGGGGAGCCTGTTCAGTGCCAACCACCCTCTGGGGGAGGAACCTTTCCCTGATACCCACCCTGACCCTCCCCTGGCACAGCTCCAGCCATTATGATTTCTTTATGCTCCTTCTCAATCTCCTGGAAACCACGAGGAAACAAATCCAGTGCTTTGTCTCAGTGGCCTGAAGACGCAGCTGGAGCTCAAAGCAGTTTCCCTGGGGGATCTCTCTAGACCCTCTGTTTTTTCTCCTAGAACTTGCACTATTATGGGTGTTTCCCAGCAGGGCTGTGCTGCCATGGCCCCTGCTGCCCTCAGAGGAGGGTGTTTGACTGCTGTCTCTCTGCCTTGCAGGCTGGGGCAGAGATCTCCACCGTGAACCCCGAGCAGTACTCGAAACGCTTCAACGAGTTTATCTCCAACATCCTGACATAGTTTGTCTTCAGCCTTCAGCGAGGAAGGAAGAGCAGAGGGGCTCCTTCACCCAGAGAACGCAGCCTGTGACACTCAAACAGACACTGTAGCAGCATGTGGGGTGTGTGTGAGTGTGGGGTGGGTGTGTGTGTGCAAGGTGAGTGTGTGGCACTGCGTGACTTTCAGAGAAAACTCATTCTAGGTGCACCCTCCAGCAGTCCACTTGACCCAGGAGGAAAAGTGGGATTTTATGTTACAGAAGTGCCCAGACATTAAGATTTGAGGGCTTTTTAAACCAAGCAAAGTGCATTGTTTCAGCACTGCTCTTTCTAGTGACGTTTTCTCCTCTCTGATCAAGGGGATCCCAGAGGGATATGACGTGGCACTGTTTAAAGGGGTGGCTCTAGATCATGTTCAGTGGGAGTGAAGCAGTGCCTGATTCCACAAACTACTCCTTTTTTTTTTTTTTTTCTTTTTTTTTTATTTTATTGGACTGTCTTGACCAGAAGGACATGCAATCCCTTTTATTTCCCTCTTGGTAGGAATTGGAAGGAAAATAGCTCACCATTTCAAGGATGGAAACTATAACTCTGATAAGGAGGAGTCGCTGAACTTTAGGTAAATTCAGACTGGGACACTTTATATTTTTTTGGTTAATTTAAGTAACAAAAAAAAAAAAAAAACCCAACAAACTTTTTTGTAACTGCACTTGATTTACAAGAAGGACGAGGGAAATGAACATCTACCAAAGATGATCTCTTAAAAAAAAAAAAAAAAAAAAGGTGTAACTCGTAGAACCTAAAAAAAAAACAACCAGTGTGAGAAGTAAGCAGTAGTGGCATTGACCAACCTCAGCTAATGATGTGCTCGGACCCATTGTGCTTTCAATTGGCCAGCTCTGAAGATTTCCCTAAAAGAAAACCAGAAAAAAACAAAAAAAAAAAAAGGCATTTTGTACCTGTAGATAATGGGATAACATTTGACTCTTGGGACGTTTCCCTGCCGCGCCTCGAGGTCAGGAATTGCCGCGTCTCTTAGGCCACAGCTGACCATCACAGTCCTGCCAGTGTTAATCTAGCTAATGTTCAGTCTTCCTTACTCACCCCATCTGCAACAGGTACTTGAATTTGTTTCCTGACAGAGGTTTCTTGGCTTAGTTGGTTTCCTTTTTTTCCGATGGCAATGTGACTTGCACACGAAGGAATTGGACTCGCTGCCAGTGGGGAGTGCTGGGAGCTGTGACTGTGGAGCGAATTCCACTGCTCAAGAGGACTCAGGACTTGAGCTGTGGTTGGTTTTACTCTCCTCTGCTCCAAACCCCTCTCTAGAGCAACAGTCGAGGAGTGGAAATGTTTGAACACTTGCGCCAGATTATTTTTTCCATCCCCCTAAGGATTTGGAACTGATTGGAGTGACTGAATAACGTCCTGTTTTGTCTCCAGAATGCTTGTAATACTTTTCACAGCCAAGCTTGTCAGGCTCGCTTTGGGTTTTGTTAGCTCTGCTGCACAAGTTACAGACCCTTTGGTTCTTTTGGTTTTTTTTTTAATTTTCATTTTCTTTTTTTTTTCTTTTTTTTTTCTTTTTGGAGCAGGATTTAGCGTTTTGAACAAAACCATCTCGCAGTTGAAACATGTTGCTTATCTGCCTTGAAACTGTTTTTTCACATATGCCTTTTGTTTCGGGAATAAGCTGTTTGGAATGTCTATGTCCTGTGCTGTAACACGTGCTACAGTTTGCTGTGTGGAATTTGGTCCTTTTTGAGAGATAACTGGTGCTCATCACATCCTGGTAATTCCCCTGACTGATCCTGAATGTGGGGGGGCTTTGTGGGGTTTATTTTTGTTTTTTTTTTTTAGTTTTGTGTTCCATCCCCACCGTTCCTGACGTGAATCCCGCAGGTCTCAGCTTTGAAGGGGACAACAAACAAACAAAAAAACAAACAAAAAAAAAACAAAGCTTGAGCCCACGAGAGTGCACTGTAAATAAGGTCTTTAAAACTCAAAAATTAGGGCTTGTAATGTTCCCTTCAATGAGGGACAAATTCCTGGAGTCCCATCCCTGTCCTGGGAGGGGCAAACACACCCTTGTCTGGGAGGGTCTCGTGTCTTAAGGTGAAAAAGCCACAACCCAAATGCAGCTGTTGAGAATCCTTTAAAAAAAAAAAAAAAAGGGAGGACTTGGAGGGCATCACCAGCTTCCTTTTGTGGGCATTAGATTGGTTTGCTTTCTCTCTTGAGCGATAAGCACTTAAGTTTACTGCCAGCTAGAAATTACAATAAATTAAATCACTTTTTATTCCTGACAGTTTAAAAAAAAAAAAAAAAAACCTGCCTTGAATATCTGCAACTTTGGCTTGGTAAGTTTTGCCCTTCTCCTTTTGGGAAAACAGCTTTTGGAACTGTTTCTCTTGAAATCATCTATTTAAAAATATATAGAAAGAAGAGGGGGAAAAAAAGAGGGCGGGGGGAAGAGAGAAGGAAATGGGTGAACTGCAGACCCCCACAAAACAAACAACCCAAAGAAAACTGAGTGAAACTTGGAGCAAAAATCTCCTTCACCCGATTTCATAAAGAGGAATAAAGTTAAAATACAGTTAATTCCTGCAGCAGTCTTTTTGCAGAAGTCATGATAAAAAGGGCTTAAGAGCAATTAACTGTATTTTCTTATTCCACTCCAAACTCCTGCAAGGATTAAATTGGCTGTTTCTGGCTCAAGTGATCTGAGAAGCCCCACAAACTCCATTCACTTTAGCACTTCCCCAATTCTGCCACTTCTGTCAAGTTGCCATATTGTGTGTATTAAAGTAATTAAATGCAATTTTCTCACTTAATGATGTATTTACCCAGGTATGTAACTTTGTTTAACATAAGCATTTTGTATATTGTTTACATTTTGAGAGGTAGCATTACGTTAAAAATGCTAATTTTTTTTTGTTTGTTTCTAGACAGTATTTTTATTACCAGAATAAGAAGTGAAGCTGCAAATATTTGATTTGTTTTTAAAAGGGACTTTTTCTTTCGTTTGGGGTTTTTTTTGTTGTTGTTGTTGTTTTGGTTTTGTTTGGGGTTGGTCTTTTCTTTGTTTGTTTGTTTTTTTAATCTTGTTTTAGGTCACTTTTTTAACTCGAGTATTTAAAAAAAAAAAAAAAAAAAAGGACAACCCAGCCCTTTCAATTCTGGTTTTACAACTGCTTGTGCTAGTTTGTTGTCTGTTCCTGGTGTGAATTTAGTTCTAGTTTGCTGAATGTAGATATTCCTGTCTGTAGCATGTCCCCTGCAGAACACTTTACACTGAAGTGCATTTGACTGACCCCCCTCCTTCTCCCCCCGGGCTGCCAGACCTGCCGTGGGGTGTTCAGGTTGCTCAGATTTGGATCAGAATGCAGGATTTTCCCGACAAAACCCAGTGCAGTTTGGTGAGCTGGAGTTCCAAACCCATCAGTGCAGCGCCTGAAGGGTGAGCTGTGCAGGGAGCTGTGGGATCTGCACCCCACAGGGTCTCTCTCTCTCTGATCTGTCAGAATTTAGCAACTCAAACCTGCTCTGAAGTTCGAGTTTCCACCTTCCCTGTGGGCTCAGCTCCTCCAGTGTAACCAAGAGTGGGAGAGGGGAGGGCAGAGCCACAGCTTTGCTCCAGTAGTGCAATAAAAACCACTCAAGAGCGTGTTGGGTGTTCCAGGGCTCCCAGGAGCTCCCACCCTTGGTGCCAGCGCTGGGAAGAGGGTTTGGAATTTGCTGTGGGAATACCACTCCTCATGGCAGGGTGGGATCCTTCCCTCTGGTCTCTCTGCCTGACCTGGATTTAATTCTGAAAGCCACAAATCACAAAATTCATCCCGGGGGGGCAGGAGGGGACTCGGGATGCCTGAAAAAAGGAGGCTGTTCTCCTGCATCCTGGTTTGGAATCAGATCTTAGCATAATCAGCAAGAAAACTAAACCACTTGAGTCTTACTTCCTTTTTTTTTTGTTGTTGTTTTTTTTTTAGGGGGGGGAAGGAGGGGAGGAAATTCCTGCTTTGCAAACCCTGCCCCAGCCGGCGGGTGGGGAGCCCAGAGAGAGGGGGATAGGAGGGTGTGTGGTAGTTTGGGGGGCCCTGGTGGTGGATGCTCCCAGTCCTGTGACTACTATGCAGTCTTTTCCATTTCTCCCTGAGCTGCAGGAAGTGTCCAACCCCGGGGGTGCCCCCACCGTGGGCACCAAACCCTGCCCCGTGTGCCCCTGCAGAGCCATTCCCCACTGTCCCCATCAGCCACTGCCCGTTCTCCTTGCTCTTTGGAATTGGTAAAGCTCAAGAGCCAACTGCTGCTCGTCGTTTTTGGGGTGGTTTCAGTGTTTAACACTCCAAAGTTGTGCTGCTCTCTGGCTGCACAACCCCCCCATCCCCCAAAAAGAAAAGCAGCTGGATGGAGTCGTTTTGAGTGGATGACACACAGGTCACAAAGGGTTGGGCAGGGCTAATCAGTGCAACTGAAAAAAAAAAAGAGAAAAAAATGTGAATAAATTAAGTTTAAAAAAACTAAATTAAAAAACTTAAAAAAAAAAATAAAAAAAAAAATAAACATTCTAGGTTTTTTTCACTGCTGTTTTTTAAATAGGAATTTTAAGTCCTCTGTGCTTGTCTGTTTGCTAGGAGCAGTTTGAGACACTGTTACTGTTTTGAAATGCATGCATGTTACAAGATGAGTCTCCAACCAGAGAAAAATAAAATGAAAACTTTGTGTACACCTGTGCCTCCCTGCTGTGCTCTTTGCTGTCATCAGCCAGGTAAGTGTCCCCCATGGGGCAGCACAGGGGGGATGATTTAAACTGCCAGAGGGAAGGAATTCCTCCTCCCTGGGAGGGTGGGCAGGCCCTGGCACAGGATGGCCAGAGAAGCTGTGGCTGCTCCATCCCTGGAAGTGTCCAAGGCCAGGTTGGATGGGGCTTGGAGCAACCTGGGCTGGTGGAAGGTGTCCCTGCCCATGGTGGGACGTGGCACTGGATGATCTGTAAGGTCCCTTCCAACCCAACCCATCCCATGATTCTTCGAACCACAACTGGAGAAACCTTTTTTTCCAGTGCCTGTGAAATGGGGGTTTAGGTAAGAACTGATTTTACCAAGTCCTGGCTGCCAGAACAAGTGGATTTGTGCCACTCCACGAGCTGCAGCTCAGCCCTTCACGTCCGGGTGCACTGAGGGAGTCGCTGCAGGTGGCTCAGAGGGAAAGGTGAGCTCTGCTCCCACCTAAAACCTGAGCTCCTCCTCGTGGCTTTAGGGAGGAGAACTCGATCCCCGTGTTCAGACCAGGCAAAGCAAAGTTCACTCCAATCCAGAGGTTTATTTTAAAAAGTCCCAGGAGGGGTGTGACACAGGAGCAGCTGTGCTGGGCTAGTCCATGCGAGCCTTCAGGGTCCTCGTGGTGATCTTGTCTTTCTCTCTAGAGGGGGAAAGACAGAAGATTATTAATAAATCCATGTTTGGTCCCCACATCCAGCTTGTCCCTCCCTTAGGAAGCTGCAGGAGGACAGGTAAGCTGCACTAGTGCAGGAAGGGGCACCTGAACTTAGGGTGGCTGTGACAATGAGTAAACCCCCTCCTCCTCCTCCTCCCCAGGGGAGCTCCCAGGTTTGGGGTGTCTGGGATGCTGCAGGGGAGTAAAATAAGTTGTTTCAGGAGCCAGTTTAGTTGCAGAGCTGGGAGTTAACACTGCAGCCAGGGGGAATGCAGCCAGGAAATCCCTGGGCAGCAAGAAATCTGCCTCCAGGATTCACTTCTCCTGCAGTTCAAGCAACAGCCACTCAAATAAAGACACTTAAAATGAACAAAGCATTTCTACAGGCACGGGTGGAAGGGAGCAGGGTCAGGGATACCCTGAAAAGCAATCCCTTCAGTGAACTGAGTGCAGAGCCTGTTCAATTCTCCCCCTGTTCCATGGGGAGCAGCACTTACATGATGTGAACCACCACCCCCATCCCAGATATGGCATCTCTGTCCACGGCGTTCAGCATGGCCTGGGAGATCGTCTCAAAGAGGTGGTCGGGCTCCTGGGGAACAGAAACAGCGGGAGTTGGGCTAAAAACTGCATGGATTTGGTCCAAAGCCCCAGCTGTCATCCAGGATCCTGCAGGACTTTTCCCTCAGGCTGTTTGACCCTCTTCTCCCGAGCATCCTTCAGGACGGAGCTTCCCACGTATCCCAGCTCCCCGGTGAACACAGGAGGGTGAGTCCATGGATCCCAGCTGATCCCAGCCCTGGCTCACCATGTCTGGCTCCCAGAGGGACTCGCACATCCCGTACATCTGCTCGGAGCAGGTGCCGCTGACCACGAAGTCGTCGGTGACCATGGGGCAGCCGATGAGGTCCAGGGAGCAGATGAAGGGCTCGTGTGTCACGGGGTCCAGCCCGGCTATCACGGGCTCTGTGTAATAGGGGCCAAACCTGGGGGGCAGAACAGATGGCTCAGAGCCAGGAGGGACCCCCAAGGATCATCCATCCAGCTCTTGGCCCTGCCCAGGATGCCCCAACAATCCCACCCTGTCCATCAGAGCGTTGTCCAAACCCTCCTGGAGCTCTGGCAGCCTTGGGGCTGTGCCAAATGCCCTGAAGGGTCTCTTCAGTGCCCAACCACCCTCTGGGGGAAGAACCTTTCCCTGACAGCTCTGTGGCAGCTCTGAGGTCTCCCCACCAATGCAATTCCACCTCCCACATAAATATCCAGCCAAGGAAAACACCCCAGAGCTGCTTTCCGTGGGAGAACCTTCCAGGGTGAACTGGAAGCACCCTGCAATGATTTTGGCAAGGACAAACATCACTAAATTATCCGGTCCCCTTTGGCCACACCACGAGCAGCTGTCACAGGGACCCCACTCAGCCTCCCATCTCTGGAACCTGATCAGCTCCAGGAACCTCAGCCTTCCACCTCTGGAACCTGATCAGCTCCAGGAACCTCAGCCCTCCCTGACAGGGGACAGGGAACAGGATCTGCCTGGGAGTTACCGTCTCTCGTAGAGCAGGTTGGAAACCATGCTCATAAAAGTCTGGGGCTTGATCTGCCTTCCCTCCTTCAGCTCGTAGAGATTCAGCCTGAACTTCAGTCTCTGGGCACTGCAAGAGATGAGAAATGGGATTAAAGCAAGGCAGGTTGGTTTTCCTTTCCCTTCCACCCAGGCCTGAGCTGTTCTGCTGCTGACAGACACCAGCACCAGAGGCAGGTGATGCACACACAGCCCTTCTTATATCCCAAGTCAAATTCTAGTAGTGATGTGGCCTTAAATCACATGCAGGTTTACTTAAAAAGCTCTCACAGAAGGGAGACCAAACCCAGAAGTGCTGGCACCTATTACACTGCAATATTTTATATTACATTACATTAATTATACATGTTATCCCCTCCTTATGAACACACATAGATATTTACACCCAGCACGAGCCGCCCCTCGGCATTAATCGCAAATAAACGGGAATACGGGACCAGGAGGGCCTCCCTTACACCGTCTGCACGTCGGTGGCCAGCCCTGCCAGCCCGATGTAGAGCCTCTCTCCCATGGGGAAGATCTTCTGGAAGTCGGTGGTGACGGTCTGCGCCTGGATCCCGAAGCGCCGGTCGGCGGCGATGGCCACGCAGCCCTTGCCCTTCATGGCCATGACGGCCCCGCCGTTGTAGGACATGATCGACTGCAAAGGGGAGAGCTCGGCGGTACCGCCGGGGCCGCCCCACGCGCGGGGCCCGGCCCGGCTCGGCCGCGTGGGCTCGGCCCGGGTGGGACCCGCGGGGAGCGCGCTCCCGCCAGCCCTCCCGCCTCCCCCGGCCACCCGCGGGCAGCTCCCGGAGCTCACCATGGTTGCGGCCGCTCAGAACTCGCTCAGACCCGATTGAAATCTCGCTCGGATCCCGCTCGGACCCCGCTCAGCCCCGGCCCGGTCCCGGCTCGGTCCCCGCTCAGCCCCCGCTGGTCCCGCCCCCCGCCGCAGCGCAGCTCCCCATTGGCCGGACGGGAGGCAGAGCGAGGAGCTGATTGGCTGAGGAGGAGCGGGAGGGGAGGGGCGGGGGAAAAGTGAAGAGTCACGGCGCGAGGGGAATGACGGGAATGGGGAACTGAGGGAGCGGGATCGGCGGGATCGGGAACTGAGGGATGGGGAACTGAGGGATGGGGAACTGAGGGATGGGGAACTGAGGGAGCGGGATCGGCGGGATCGGGAACTGAGGGATGGGGAACTGAGGGATGGGGAACACCGGGATGGGGAACTGAGGGAGCGGGATCGGCGGGATCGGGAACTGAGGGACCGGGGACACCGGGATGGGGAACACCGGGATGGGGAACACTGGGATGGGGAACTGAGGGACCGGGAACGGCGGGACCGGGAACGGAGGGAGCGGGATCGGCGGGATCGGGAACTGAGGGATAGGGAACACCGGGATGGGGAACTGAGGGAGCGGGAACTGAGGGATGGGGAACTGAGGGAGCGGGATCGGCGGGACCGGGAACGGAGGGATAGGGAACAGAGGGATAAGGGGGTCCAGGTGGATCGGGAACAAAGGGGTAGGGAACAGCTGGATGGGGGGGACAGATGGATCGGGAACGGCTGGATAGGGGGACAGCTGGAGCAATGGGGGAACAGCTGGATCAATGGAGAGACAGCTGGAGCAATGAGGGAGCAGCTGGGAGGGGCACAGCTGGATCCATGGGGGCACAGCTGGATCCGTGGGGGCACAGCTGGATCCATGGGGGCACAGCTGGATCCGTGGGGGCACAGCTGGATAGGCCGATAGGGACGCGGCACCATCAGAACATGGCACAGCTGGATATATCAGGGTGTCATCTGGATTTCAGGCCTCACACCCCCTCCTTCTGGGATCCAGGGACAAACCCAAAACTCTTCCTATGGGGTGGCCCAGAGGGAAAACACCTCTTTGGAAGGTGCCAGCACCACGAAGTCCCTCTGTAAAGTCTCTCTGTGGAGTCACCCAGGGCAGGGGTAGGGACTGTGGCTGGGAGGGTGTTTTTTATTCCAGGGGGAAATTCGCTCTGCACAGCATTGGATTCCCTTCCTCACCCACCGGCTCTGTCCTGGAGGAAACAGGATTAAATGTTTCGTTTTGGGGAGTGAAGCTGTGCCAAAGGGAAAGAGATCCATGTGTTTGGAAACAGCCCTGGTTCCAGTGGAAACCTCTGTCCCAGGCTGGGGCTGTTCATCCATCCTGGGACCAAGTCCTGGAAACACAGCCCGGCCTGTGGCTGCTTTAAAGTGCATTTTAAAGTGTATTTTTAAAGTGTTTTCCATTGTAAAATGTTTCTGGCAGAAGTCAGAGCCCGCGTTCTGCCTGGTGGGAACATCCCAGGCACTGGGGAGAGACGGAGCAGCAGAGCCAGATGGGAATAACAGGGATTTTCCCAGCACGGCTTTGTGCCCTGAATTACACCAGAAACTGCATTATTTCTGGTATGAAAATAAAACCAGGGCAGGCAGGGAACATAAATAGATTTTACGAGAGTTTTTAAGGGGGAGGTGGGGGGAAACTCAGAAAATGCAGATTTTTGGACCCCCCTTCAGTTTACTTTTGAGGCAAAATATGGAAAATCTGGATGGAAAGAGGCTTTCAAGTCTCTGCTCTGATTTAATGTCCCGACACGTTACAGGACACTGATGCGCAGAGGGGCCGGTTTTCTGCACACCGAGGGCTGCTTCATTTCCTCATCCAGCGCCTTGGAGGGAGCGCACGGGGAGAAGAAGAGGGGGAGAAAACGGAAGGAGCGGCGGAGGGAGGTAGGAAAAAAAAAAAAGCAGTGGCACCGTCCCTGGGTGGGCTCGAACCACCAACCTTTCGGTTAACAGCCGAACGCGCTAACCGATTGCGCCACAGAGACCGCGCTGTGGGCGCCGCCGCGCCCGCCCCACTCAGCGGGACCGGGACCGTGGGGATAACGGGGATAACGGGGATAATGGGGCTGGGGGCACCGGGATAATGGGGATAATGGGGCTGGGGTACCGGGAGAACGGGGATAACGGGGCTGGGGGCACCGGGAGAACGAGGCTGGGGTACCGGGATAAGGGGGAGAACGGGGCTGGGGTACCGGGAGAACGGGGAGAACGGGGCTGGGGGCACCGGGAGAACGGGGAGAACGGGGCTGGGGGCACCGGGAGAACGGGGCTGGGGGCACCGGGAGAACGGGGATAACGGGGCTGGGGTACCGGGAGAACGGGGCTGGGGGCACCAAGATAACGGGGCTGCAGGGACTGCGAAACGGGGCATGGGGGCTGGGGAAACCGGGGATAGGGACACCGCGGCTAGGGATACCGGGAAATGGGGCACTGGGGCTGCGGAAAACCGGGAATAGGGACACCGGCACCGGGATACTGGGGCTGGGTGGACAGGGAATAGGGATGCCCGCACCGGAACACCGGGAACAGGGGAAGCAGGGCTGGGGATACTGGGAAGCAGGGCACCGGCACCGGGATACCGGGAAACGGGTCCCTCGGACCTTGGTGCGGGTACCGGCACCCGGTAACGGGTCCACTGGGCACCGCGACACCGGCGCCGGGCGGGGCCGCAGCCGTGGGCGAGGGGACGCGCGTGGGCGCTGCGCCCGCCGAGCCGCCGGTGACACCGGTACCACCGGTACCGTGGCGTGTGCGGCAGCGCCCGCCCGCTCCTCTCACTGCCCCTTTCCTCCTCTTTTAATTCTTTCCCGCTTTTCCCTTTTTTTTTTTTTTTTAATTTTATTCTCTCTCCGTCCCTTTTCCTGCCTTTCCCCCCTTTTCTCCGTCCTTTTACCCCCTTTTTTCTTTCCTTTTCTCTTATTCTTTTCCTCCCCTTCCTTTCCCATTTTCCCTCCCTTTCTCTGATTCCCCTGTTTTCCTTCCATTCCTTTCTCCCCTCCGTTTTAATTTTTTCCTTCTCTTTCTCTAATTTTCCCCAATATTTTTTCCCTTCCTTTCCCCTTTCATTTCCCCCTTTTCCATTTTCCCATTCTCTAATTCCCCTCTATTTTTCTTCCCTTTTCTTTTTTCTTTTCTCCCTCTATTTTTCTCCCCTTCCTCTCCCCCTCTCCTTTCCCATTTCCCCCTTCCTTTCTCTAATTTCCCTCTGTATTTGTTTCCTCTTTTTTTTCGCCCTCATTTTCCATTTCCCCTTTCTCTAAATTCCCTCTATTTTTCTTCCCTTCCTTTTCCCCCCCTTCCCTTTGCTTTGCCCTCCCTGCCGAGCACCGACAGTCCCGGGGAAGATCCCGCATCTCCCGCGTCACCTCCCGAGTGGGAATTACCCCATTTGGGACCCCAAATTTCCCGGGTTTGGGGGGTCCCGGGGCACCAGCGGTTTTTGAGAAGCTCTCATTTCCCCTCTGAGCACAAAGTGGGGGGAGCGGCGGGACCCTCCGCGACCACCGGGGCGGGGTGGGGATGCGTGGGGAAGAGGGGTGGGGGTCCCCCCAATCTCGGCCCCTCATTCCCCTCCTCCGCAACCCCCCAAAGGAATGAGGTCACGTGAGGCGGGCGGGGCCTGGCGGCGGCTGGAGGAGGGAAAAAAATAAAAAAAAAAAAAAAAGAGAAGGGAGGAAAAAAATAAAAAAAAAAAAAAGGAGGAGGAAGGAGGGAAAAAAAAAAAAAAAAGAGGAAAAAAAAAAAAAAGGGAGCGAGAGGGAAAAAAAAAAAAAAAAAAAAAAAAAAAGGCCGCGGCGGCCGCAGCGCCGAGCCGAGCGGAGCCGCGCCGAGCGGCGGGAGCGGAGGGGCGGCCGCGGGGCCGCCGCCACCAGGTACGGACCGGGCCCGGTGCCCCCCCCCGCCCCCGGCCCCGCCGCGGGGCCCCCCCGCGCCTCGCCCCGCACTCAAAGATGGCCGATGGCCGCCGCCTCCCCCGCTTTGTGCCGCCGCCCCGGGTACCGGGACCCCCCCCCCGGGGGCAGCGGCAGCGGCTGCGGAGCCCCCACAGCCCCGGGGGGAGGCCGCGCTCGCCCCTCTCTCCCTGCCCGGGCCCCGTGCGGGGCGGTGCGGGGGGGGCGCGGCGGGAGCCCCCCCGGGGCGGGCGGAGGGGCCGGGCCGGGCTGTCACAGCCGGCCCCGAGCACAAAGGGGCTGCGGGGCACCGGGAACGCCCCGGGGACACCGGGGCTGCCCCGAGCCGGAGGGGGGCGGGGGGGGCAGGAATGTCCCCGAAACGCAGCGGGAGCTGCCGGCCGTGAACGGGCTCCCCACCCCACCCCGGGCACAGCGCGGAGTCACGCGTGTCCATATCCATCCCGTGTCCCTGCCCTCCCCCTGCCCGTGCCCCTCGCGGGTCCCTGCCCGTCTCGGGTCCGTGCCCGCCGGGTGTCACGCACCGTGGACACGTCCCGCCGCCGGGACCTGGGGGGTGTGGGGTGTGTGTGTGTCCTTGTGTGTGGACACGCGTGTCCGTGCCCTCTCCGCAGGGCTCTGCCCTCCCTACATCCCGGTGTTCGGCTCCCCGGTGCCCGCGTCCCGCACCCCGGCAGTGGCGGGGGTCCCGGCGGGCGCTGTCGGTGGGCGCGGGGGCCGCCTCGTCGTGTCCGCGGTGCGTGGGGGCCCCGTGGGGGGTCGTGCGGGGGGTCGTGCAGTGCCGGGGGGAGCCGTCCCGAGGTATTTCCCGACCCCCGCGCTCGCCGCCGCCGGTGGGTCCCGCGGGGAAGGGGGGGCGGCCGCTCGGGTCTAAGTTACCGGTGACTTTGAAACGCCCTTCCCCACGCGTGCCGTGGCCGGGGGGGGGTTTGGGGAAGGGGAAGGGGGGGGGGCACCGTGCCGGGCCACCGCCCACGGAGACAAAAGACCCCGAAAGTCGGGGCCGGGGGCGCGGGAGCCGCTCGGGAGCGGGGCCGGGGGTGCGGGCGCTGCCGGCGGGACGGGGCGGCCCCGGGGGCTCCGGCGGGTCCCGGTGCGCGGGGGGGGCCGGGGCTTTGTTCGCCCCCGCGGCAGGAAAGCGCGGTGGTTATCACCGGGTTTATTAGAACCGGTTTGCGCCGGTGGCTCGGGCTCCCCCCTCCCGCCGAGCCCCGGGGCCGCCATTGGCGCCTGCGAGCTCCGAAAGCTGCAGAATCCCCCCCAAAATGCAGCCGTGGGTCCCGCGGCCCCGCGTGGGCGGCACGAGGGGCTGGGGACAGGGGACCGAGGCACCCCCCGACATGGGGAGGGGGCTGGCAGTGCCCCCCTCCATCACTGGTGGGCTGTGAAGGAGTTGGGGGTACCTGCCCTGGGGCAACAAGGGACACACCTGGGGGGTGTCCAGGGGGGAGAGCTGAGCCTGAGGTAGTGGGGAGTGGGGTTTTCCAAAGCCCCCAGTGTCCCTGGCCCTCCCCTGCCTGTGGAAGGGAATCCCAGAGCTTGGCTTGGTCACTGCCCCTCCAGCACAGGGTTGTCTCCAGGGCCCCATCCTGAAGGTGTCTCCATCCCTGCAGCATCTCCATCCTGGTCCCAAAGGTGTCCCCATCCCTGCATCATCTCCATCCTGGTCCCAGTGGGATTCCATCCCTGCAGCATCTCCATCCTGGTCCCAATGGTGTCCCCATCCCTGCTGCATCTCCATCCTGGTCCCAATGGGATTCCATCCCTGCAGCATCCCAGTGGTGCCTCCATCCTTGTGGCATCTCCATCCTGGTCCCAATGGTGTCCCCATCCCTGCAGCATCTCTATCCTGGTCCCAGAGGTGCCCCATCCCTGGTGCAGGTGTACCTGTGTACCTGTGTGTGGGGGGTGGATAGATGTGTGTAAGTGCAGCCCGTGTGTGTACATGTGTTTACATGTGTTTACATGTGTGTACCTGTGTGTACATGTGTTCCACACGTGTGTCTCCCCTGGGTGGGGGGTGGGTGCCCACGGGGGTCGCTGTCGGTGCCGCTGAGCCCACCCCTCATTTCCACAATCCCAGGGCTCCTTCTCCCCTCTCCCCCTCTCCTCGGATGGTTGTAATAATATTCTGGCTCCTCTCCAAGTATCGGGGTTGCCATGGAAACAATAAAACTGCAGCGATTTCGGGCTCCGCCGTCTCCCATTGTAAACGTGGAAGCTCCGGAGCGGGAAGGCGGCGATTCCCGATTCCCAATTCCCTCTGTCCATGTCCCTAGGGCTTACCTGGCCTTGCACACCCCCAGGGCTGGAGGGGTGCAGGGCTGGGGGTGCCCCAGTGACATTGGATTTGTTCCCTAAAGGCTGAAATGAGTCCTGCAGGTCCCATCCTTGCACAAAGCTATTAATGGGGGGTCCCGGGTGTTTCCCTGCAGGGAGGACCCGCCGTGGTGCTGCTCCAAAATGCACAGGACCACCAGGATAAAGATCACCGAGCTGAACCCCCACCTGATGTGCGCCCTGTGCGGCGGCTACTTCATCGACGCCACCACCATCGTGGAGTGTCTGCACTCCTGTGAGTGTCCTGGGCCCCCCACAGGGTGGTCACCCCACACCAACCCCCTCCCACGGTGCCCAAACCTCCCCCTGTGTCGGTGTGGAGCTGTGGGGTGATGGATGGGGCTGGGGGTGGGCAGGGTCCTGTCCCCCAGCCGGTGTGGGGATCTGGGGGTGCCACTCCAGGCTGGCACAGAGGCTCTGTCCCCTCGTCCCTCTGCTCACCCCCAGTCTCTCCCTTTTGCAGTCTGCAAAACCTGCATCGTCCGCTACCTGGAGACCAACAAGTACTGCCCCATGTGTGATGTCCAAGTTCACAAAACCAGGCCCCTCCTCAGCATCAGGTGAGCTCGGGGGGCTCGGGGGGTTCCCGGTGTCCCTGCAGCCTGTGCCCACTCCGGGGGGCTGCCCTGAGCACCTGGAGCAGGGAATGGGGCTCTGCCCCCAGCCCCACCTCACAGCACGGAACCTCCTGCCCCTGATCCCACCCCCTGCACCGGGCGGGGATTTGGGGGCTGCCCGGGGGGGAAGGGAATGGGGGCAGTGGGAAACACCAGCATGGGGGGGACAGGACCTGGGGACATCTCTGTGGCAGCAGGAAGAGGCTGGGACAGGTGCCCTGAGCCAGCCCCATCCCAAACCCATCCCTCCATCCCCACAGTCCCCCTGGGTGCAGTTCAAGCTGCGTTTTCCAGCTCCCTGCCCTGCCCCCCGTGGGGTTGGTGCCCGCCGGGGTGGCAGTGCCAGGGTGGGCACAGGTGACAGTGGCCCTGTGAGGTGGCAGTGGCTCTGTCACAGCCCAGGCTGGGGAAATCCAGGCACGGTTGTGGAATTGGCTCTGCAGGTGGTTGGCATAGAAACCAGGGAAGGCTGTGATGCATCACCCGGGCCGTTCTTTACCCTGAGGTGTTTTTTTTTTAGCCTCTTCCCTGTAAATCCGTTTCTGTAGTAACACTTTTTCCTCCTCTTTTTTTTTTTTTTTTTTTTTTTTTTTTTTTTTTCTTTTTATATTTTTTTTTCCCTTTCTGGTTCACTATGAAATATTTACACTCGGGCTCCCACAGCTCCTCCAACACATCCCTGTCTGTGCGTGCAGGCGGATCCGCTGTGCCCGTGTCCCCAAGCCCTGGGGGGCCCTGGTGTCCCCAGGGTGCCTTTGCTTGGTCCCAGTGTGGGGCAAAACATGGGGAAAACTTGAGGGGAGGGTGCTCCCTGCACCTTTGCTTCCCAAAGCAGGTGCCAACACCGGGGTGTGATGCTGCGTCCCCTGCACCCCCCCCAGTGCCACCACACTGGGCTTGGTGGGGCTGGCTCGTGGCAGAGCTGGGAATTGGGCAGCTGGGGCTGATGTTACCTTGGCTTGCTGTGATTTATGAAGTGAATTCTCTGGGTATTTATTGCAAGCAAAATCACAGCGGGGGCCTTGTGAGCCGGAGCGACGTCACTGAGGAATTCGGGATGAAAGACGTGGCCGGGCTAAAAATAACACAGGGCCCAGCCGTTTGTTTTCCTTTCAAATAAAGGCCTTATTATGAAATGGAAATAATTGCAGCTATAATTGACTTTTCACCAGGCCCGCTGCTCTTGCTTTGGTTTTGAGGTGTTCAGTCGTGCCCCATTCCCTGCCTGCAGGTCCCAGCCTTCCAGCACAATCCTGCCTGAGGATGGGGCTGGAGCTTCCCTGGTTCCTCGAGTGCTTTGGGAGATTCCTGCCTCGGGACAGTCACATTTTAGGGAATCCACTTTCCCATAGAACAGCCTGGCAGTGGGCACTGCCCTGCCCTCCTTCCCACAGAGGGAAATGAAAGCCTGAGCCCTGTGCTGCAGCTCCAAAATAAATCTTTGGAGTCCAAAAATAAAATTGGATGCGAATATAAACTTGCAGAAACATTTGCTGATCTCAGATTTAATTTTTTTTTTTTTAAATTCTTGGTGTGTTTTTTGTGATTGTTTTGACTGCTGAAACGGCTCCTGGCCCCGACTCCTGCTGTCATCATTCCCAGCAATTACAGGGATTTTTGAGATGGTTTTCTTTCTTTTCCCAGCGTTAACCCTTTGTGGTGAGGGTGGGGGTTGTGGTGTCGCTGTGGGATGGGCATTTGGGGCTTTGGGATGGGCATTTTTCAGGAGGGAGATGGGGGAAGGAGGGAGCACACATGGTGCAGGGCAGCTTCCCTGGGAATAACCTGCTCCCTAATCCCGCTGATTTCCCTCTCTTTTCCTATTTCTCCCCACTCCAGGTCGGACAAAACCCTTCAGGACATTGTGTACAAACTGGTCCCAGGGCTTTTCAAAGGTACAGCCACGGGCAGGGGTGGCTGGGGGGGTTTGGGGACAGCACTGGGGACAGCAGGACAATGTGTGGGTGCACAGCCAGGGACGGGCTCACCCCACGCTCCGGGGGCTGCTCTGAGGGGACCCACGGGAAGCAAAGCTGGGAGCAGGAGCCTGGATTTGCTCTCCAAGTGCCTTGTGGGGGGGGGGGGAATTGTGGGGTCTGCAGGTGTGGAAAGGCTGAGGGGCAGCGGTGGCTCCGAGGATTTATGGATTGATTGCTCCTGCTCCCCAAGGGAGGGGGCACTGGGCAGTTTGGGGGGCACCACTCACTCCCTTCTTCACCCCCATCTCCCCATGGAGAGGTGTTTTTACCCCCCTCACCTTCCTCCTCCTCCTCCTCCTCCCCCAGATGAGATGAAGAGGCGCCGCGATTTCTACGCCGCGTATCCGGTGGCCGAGGGTGAGTGCCAGGCCCTGGGGACCCCCCCTTCACCCTGCTGTGCCCCCCAACAGCTGCTCAGCCCCTCCCTCCCTCCCTCCCCTCCCTTCCTGCAGTTCCCAACGGGTCCAACGAGGATCGTGGCGAGGTGTCCGAGCAGGACAAGGGGAACCTGACGGACGACGAGATCGTCAGCCTGTCCATCGAGTTCTACGAAGGCTCCAGGTACTGCTTTTGGGGCTGCTCCCAAACCTCTGCCTGGGTTTGCTGGGGCCTTGGGAAGGAACTCCCACCTTCCCTCCCCACTCTGGCACTGAGATCGTGGGATGGTTTGGGGTGGAGGGGACCTTAAGGATCACCTCATTCCACCCCCCTGCCACGGGCAGGGACCATGCCAGGCAGGCAGGGAAGCTCCTTCCTGAGAGCTGCCGTGTTCCCTGGTGCTGGTGGTGGCCTCTGAGGATGTCACTGGCACCTGGAGGGAGTCAGGGTTTGCAGGGGCCTGGATTGGAAATGGGCATGGAAGTGGTCAGGGGGTGAAGCCACAGCCTGGGTGAATGCCACTGGATGTCTCACCATGCAGCCCTTCTGGGGGAGTTCTTTTTCCTCTCCACCATTTCATTCCTCCATAAACTTTGTCCTGTGTCTCCTTTCCTCCTCCTCCCTTCCCCCCAGAGAGGAAAAGAAAGGGACCATCGAGAACGGGGACCTGGAGAAGGAGAAGGTGAGCGTGGTGGGACTGCCACACGGACAGCTCAGCTGCCCCTGAGCCTTTTGGGGCACGGGAGGGCACCCCAAATCTCCTGCTGGAGGAGGTGGGGGCTGCCCAAACCTGCCTGGTGGCCTCAGAGCCGTGTCTCCCCAGAGCAACGGGCTGCGGTTCCTGCGCTGTCCCGCTGCCATGACCGTCATGCACCTGGCCAAGTTCCTCCGCAACAAGATGGATGTTCCCAGCAAGTACAAGGTGAGGGGACCCCTGGGGGGTGCTCATTGCCCGGCTCTGAGGGGGGAAAGAGGGGCTGGCAGTGCCTCTGTCCCCATCCCGGGGCTCTGATGGTGTCACCCGTGTCCCCAGGTGGAAGTCCTGTATGAGGATGAGCCCCTGAAGGAATATTACACCCTGATGGACATCGCTTACATCTACCCCTGGAGGAGGGTGAGCGGGGCTGCTGCTTCCCTGCCATGGCCACGCTGGTGCCATGGGGTGCCATGGGGTGCCATGGGGTGCCATGGGGTGCTGTGGGATATCGTGGGGTGCTGGGGGGGTCGTGGGGTGCCATGGGGTGCTGTGGAGTGCTGTGGGGTGCTGTGGAGATGTTGTGAGGTACTTTAGGGTGCTGTAGGATGCTGTGGGGCATCATGGGGTGCTATAGGGTACCGTGGGGTGCCATAGGGTGCTATAGGGTACCATGGGGTGCCATGGGATGCTATAGGGTACCACGGGATGCTGTGGGATGCCATGGATTACAGTGGGGTGCTGTAGGATGCCATGGGTTGCCGTGGGGTGCTATAGGGTGCCATGGGGTGTTGTGGAGTGCTGTGGGGTACTGTGGGATGCTCTAGGGTGCTGTGGAGTGCCATGGGGTGTTGTGGGGTACTGTGGTTGCCATGGGTTGCTCTAGGGTACCATGGGGTGCCATAGGGTGCTATAGGGTACCATGGGATGCTGTGGGGTGCCATGGGGTGCTCTGGAGTGCTGTAGGGTGCCATAGGTTATGGTGGGGTGCTGTAGGATGCCATGGGTTGCCGTGGGGTGCTATAGGGTACCATGGGGTGCCATGGGATGCTATAGGGTACCATGGGATGCCATGGGTTACAGTGGGGTGCTGTGGGATGCCATGGGGTGCTGTGGGGTGCTATAGGGTGCCATGGGGTGTTGTGGAGCGCTGTAGAGTACCGTGGGTTACAGTGGGGTGCTGTAGGATGCCAGGGGGTGCTGTGGGGTGCCATGGGGTGCTCTGGAGTGCTGTAGGGCACCATGGGTTGCCATGGGGTGCTATAGGGTGCCATGGGATGTTGTGGAGTGCTGTAGAGTACCATGGGTTACACTGGGGTGCTGTAGGATACCATGGGGTGCTATAGGGTGCTATAGGGTGCTGTGGGGTACCGTGGGCGCCACAGGGTGCCATCTGTGCCCCTCTGCTCCCCCCCCCTTCCCCACAGAACGGCCCCCTGCCTCTGAAATACCGCGTCCAACCCGCCTGCAAGCGGCTCAAGCTTTCCCACCCGGCCCCCTCCGAGGGCACCAACACCAGCGGCGCCTCCGAGTGCGAGTCGGGCAGCGACAAAGCCCACAGCCCCGCCACGCTGCCCGCCACCTCCTCCTCCCTGCCCAGCCCTGGCACCCCGTCCCACGGCTCCCCCAGCTCCGGCACCGGCACCACCCTCAACGGCACCTCGAACTGCCACCCCCTGGCACCCACCGGCGCCCGGTGCCGCAAAACGACTGTGAACGGCAGCGCGGGCTCGGCCTTGACCTAAAACCCCGCGCCCAGCAGGGACTGCCCCGGCCGGCTTTTCTATGTGGATGTTCTATACAGACCTCTAGAAAATATATACGTGTACATAGGGAGAAAAAAAAGAAATAATTATACATACCTAATTTTTCTATCGATCCAGCAGATTAATTTAAAACGCTACAAAAAAAAAAAAATAAGACACAGAAATGCGGGTGGGTATTTTTTAAAATGTGTTTTTGGTTTTTTTTTTGGGGGGGGTGGGTTTTTTTTTGTTGATTGTTTGTTTGTTCGTTCGTTTGTTTCTCTGGTTTGGTTTTTGGAGTTTGGTTTGCCACGAGTTTGGAGTTTGGAGCTGGGAGCCACGCAGGTGCTGCCACATTCCCTGTTGTCTCTTAACGCTTTTCCCTCTCCTCCTCAATCCCTCTCTCTGCTCGTGTCCCCCCCTGGAGCGAGACGGGGCCGTGAGTGGGGACTCCTGGCTGCACAGGTAAGAGCCAAGCACAGGTAAGGGCCAAGCACAGAAGCCAAAAAAACTGCCCCTCAGTGCGTTTTTTTTTTGGTTTTTTTTTTTTTTTTTTTTTTTTTTTTTCATTTTTGTCTTTATTTGGGGGTTTTTAGGCATACCTGTCCAGGTGTCCCATCACCCCCAGCTTTGCCAGGTCTTTTCTTTGCTTTCCCTGTGGATGCTGTTCCAGGCTCTGGGCAGGCCAAGCCTCGCACAGACACTTCCCCTTCTGCACAGTAAGTTCTCTTTTGTTTTTTTTTTTTTCCCAGCTTAAAAATTATCTCTTGCTTGCAGCTTGGTGGCACTGGGGGAGTTGGAGGACAACCCTCTGGAATATTTTCTCCTCCCTGGGGTGCCGACAGCTCCGGGCCCTGCTGAGAAATTTGGGGGCATCCAAATGGTTGGGGGTTTCAAATCCAGGAGGGTGAGGGACTCCCCCCGCCCCCTGCACAGGGTGCCCATTTCCCAGCATTTATTTTTGGTCTTCCCCTCCCTCCCCACCGTCCTTCCCACCCTCTCCTCCTGCCCTCACATTGGGGTTTTAATAAAATAAAATACAAAAAAGCAGACTACAGTGCCTTTAGCCAGGAGGCTTCGGTGAGGGGGCGAGTGTGGGAAGGTGCTGCCCTGCTTAGGGCGGGAGTGAAGCGGCTCCAAGGGAAGGGACCAACTTTCTACACGGACAGAAAAAGCACACGGGCCCCGGGGAGTGCAGATCCCAAGGGGGATCCTCTCCCATCCTTGCTGGGGAGGGGGACGAAGGACAAAACAATGAGCAAGTGCCTGCAGCGCCCGACGGCCCCCACGGCACGGTGAGAACCAAAGGAAAGCGGCACGGGAATTGTAGGGACAGCCCGACTCCGGGGGTCGGGAAAGGGGGGGACGTTGTTACTGTAGCTTTTGATTTGGAATTATTGTTTTGGGAAGTGCTGCAACCCCCAGCACGGACTCGGCTATAGCACAGCCCCGGGGGAAGGGTCCCCACGGGGTCACTTTTGTCTCTTGTCCCCATCCCCGGGCTGGGGCTCCAGGTGTGTGTGGGGGGCTCTGTTTGTCTCGACTTTGACACCCCTTTTCTCCTTGTAAATAGGCCAGGCTGGACTGTGGGAGGCGGCTGCCTCGGGCTGGGGTTTGTGGGGGGCTCGGGGAGGGGGTGGTTTGGTTTTGGTTTTTCCCTCTGTGGTACAAACCCAATGGCTCTGTGTGTTTGCATCCTGTACGGCGTTTTAATGTCCTGTAAGATATCCCGATATCCAGGTATTGTTCTTGGTTACACATTTGTATGGATACAGCTTTGTAAATGTAATAAATGCTGCAGACTGTCCTTCCCGCCCGAACAGGGGCAGCTCCAGGTCCCTCTGTCCCAAATCACACAAGTTTCTTTGTCCTGCATCCCACAGGTCACTCCATCCCGAATTCCACAGGTCCCTCCATCCCCAAGCCCAGAAGTCCCTCTGTCCTGCCTCCCATGCATCCCTCCATCCCAAATCCCACAGAGCCCCCCCATCCCAAATCCCACAGAGACCCCCCCATCCCAAACCCCCCCCATCCCACATCCTGACGGGCACCCACAGCTCTGGCAGCGCAAACCTGCTCCTGAGAACCCCACTGTCCACGGGATTCCTTCCTTCCCAGCCGCTGCTGAGCCTTTGGCAGGAGCCCAGGTGGACCCAGGGTAAATTCCCTGCCCCACGGGCTGGTTTAGCTGCAGCTCCTCAGTAATTCAGATTTAACTGGGGTGGGGGCTCAGCATCTCCCCGCTCCCTCCGCGCATCCCGGTGCTCCAGAGCTCCCGTGGGCTCCACGTCAGGTCCGGGGGGGCAGGGTGGCCCCCTGAACAGCCTCCCCGTTGTGGGTGCCGTCGCAGTACGGGGGGTTTTGGGTGCGTTTGCACCCGCAGAGCCAGGCGGGCCCGTCCTCCTGGGGGGTGAAGCGCAGCGAGGACATCCCCGGGGCCGCCTTCTTGTGGGAGCCGTCGCAGAAGGGCTGAAAAGAGACAGGCAGGGGGTAAATTTGGGGGGCTGGGGGTGCCCGGCTGCTTCCCCTCCATCCATCCCACCCACGGGCAGCGCATCCCTCGGGAACCGGGGTGGGGGCGCGGCGGGAGAACCCGGGGAGGGCAAGAACCCCCAAAAATCTCCCATCCCGGGACTGCCGGGGGTGTCCCCGTGGGGCTGGTCCTGCCCTGGCCCCATCGGCATCCCCGCACATCCCAAGTGGAGGGAGCAGACCCCCTCGGAATCCCTGGACCCCTCTCCCTCCCCCGGCTCATGGAGCCCCCCAGACCCTCCGGATTTCCCCGAATTCCCCCCGGCCGGACCTGGCGCTTGCTGTGCCCGCACGAGCACCACCCGTACGTCTTCCCCGCCTTCAGCTCCACCGGGAAGGGCTCCTTGGCGGCGATCGCGGGCTGCGGGGGGGCCGAGGAGGAGGAAGAAGAGGAGGAGGAGGAGGAGGAGGAGGAGGAGGAGAAAGGGGCCGGGTCCCGGGGGCCGCCCCGCGCCGCCCTCAGCAGAGCCCCCAGCCGGTGCATGGTGCCCGTCACCCTCCCGGGTCACCCTGCCCGGTGCCCGTCACCCTCCCGGGTCACCCTGCCCGGTGCCCGTCACCCTCCCGGGCCGCTCCCGGTCACCTTCCCGGCCGGCTCCTCCTCCAGCGCCGCCGGAAGGGCCGGGCCGGGCGGGCTCGGCGGGAGCGCCGGGCTCGGTGCGGGAACGTTCCCCCCGCCGCGGATCCTCCGGTGATGCTCCCGGTGATGCTCCCGGTGATGCTCCCGGTGATGTTCCCGGTGATGTTCCCGGTGATGCTCCCGGTGATGCTCCCGGTGATGCTCTCGGTGATGTTCCCGGTGATGTTCCCGGTGATGCTCCCGGTGCGCGGCCCCGGTACCCGATCCCGGCTCCTATCCCGGTGCTCCGATCCTGATTCCCCTGCTGATCCCGGTTCCCTCTCCCTGTCCCAGTCACGGTGCCCGCTCCCGGTGCCCGATCCTTTTAGGCGATGTCGGTGCCCAATCCCAGTCCCTGATCCCGGTCCCCGTGCCCGATCCCAATCCCAGTCCTGATCCCGGTCCCCGTGCCCGATCCCAATCCCAGTCCTGATCCCGGTCCCTTTCCTGGGCAAGGAGGAGCAGGATCCCCGGCTCCCGAGCACAGCTTCCCACTGGGAGAACGGGGGGGCTTTGGTGCTTCCAAGGAATAAACCCTTGGGAGAGGGGAGGACTGAGGAGCTGCTCGTGAGGCCAGCGAGTGGTTTTGGGCCCTCAATGTGGGCTATCCCTGTATTTTTTTGGGGTAAACCTTTCCTCCTCCCTTGCTCTGCTCTCACCTCATTCCCAAAATGACCCACCCCTGGGGATCCCCCTCCTGCATCCCGAGAGCATCCCTTGCTCCGGATGCTGCCACACATTCCCTGTGGAAAGCAGGACCCAGCACCTTTTCAGGGAATTCATCCCACAGCCCCTACTCTCATTTAAATTTCCCCCCCTGGCTGCAATAAAAAACTCTTCGATATTAATATTAATATTATTTATTATAATAAAGAACAGTCAAGCAGCGTGAAAAAAATATATCTTAGCTACATTACCTTAAATTGCCAAAAATATACACATTTTTCTCTTTTATTTAATTAAAAAAACCCCAAAACAAATCCAAAAAAGACACATGCAACATACTAAATGAGACATGAGCATCAAAACGGGTAAAGAAACGTACCCCAGTGCAACTGAAACACAGATAATCTTTAGCTTTCCTTTTTCCTTTCTCCTTCTTTCCCTCTTTTTTTCACAGGGATACAACTGGCGACCTTCCAGCAGTGCCCTCTTCTCCTCCCCCCCCCCGCCCCTCAATCTGCCAAAGGGACCTTTGGCTCTGAGACAGGTTGAGGTGACAATTCCCAGGGATTGGGAGCCTTTGGAAGGTGTTGGAGAGATGTGTAAGTGCTTTATGTCTCTTATCCCCCTCGTCTTCTCCAGCCTCATCCCACCCTGTCCCAGGGACCCCCGGAGAGCCAGGGGGGATCATCCTCCAACTGCTGCCACCACCGAGCAGGGGGCCAGGGATGCTGCACAGCTCAGCCCTCCCTGATTTAACAGTGATCCTGCCTAAAAAAAAAACAACAAACCACCAATTCCTTGATTTCCAACCTCTTCCAACGCCTGGGTTCCCAAATATTCTCCCAGGAGCGGTGCAGAGCCCCAGCCAGCACCTCTCAGCCTCCTCACTCACCACTAAGTGCCTCTCCCTGACCCCCTGTGTGTCTCCTGCTGTTGCCCAGGGATTTGGGCACCAAATCCGAATTTGGGGTGATTCCAGCAGGGATTCTGTGTGTTCTGGGAGATCAGTGCATTGTATACCAACTCACTGCACAAGGGATTGATCCCAACAGCCTTCCCTCCCTCCCATCCCTCTCTCCCTGGCACTGACACGTTTCTAATTCCAGGGCGTGAAATGAGGTTGAATTTTGGAAGAATCTGACCAAGCCTGGGCACAACCTCAGGGTTTTGGGGTTATAACCTGGGCTGGAGGTGATGGGAATTTGGGATCTCAGGGTAACAAAAAAGGGAGAAACAAAATAAAATAAAAAATCCCCCCCTGGACAAACAGAGCTGGCAGAGCCCAGGCTGAGGCTCCCGTCCATCATCCCGCTCACCCAAACCAGTGCTGAGGAATTCCTGCTCCCAAATCCCAAGGATTTGAGGGATGGCAGGTCCAGCTTTGTGTTTGTGCAGCCACCACACAAAAACAGGCACTTCAGGGCTGAGGGGCAGCCCCGAAATTCAGCATTTTAGCCCTAATTTGCTGAATATCTTTGCTCTCTGTAGCAGTTGCTTTCAAGCTCGAGACTCCCTGCATGGCGGGGGGGCAGCCAAGGTGAGATCTCAGGTTTTTCCAGCTCACCTGAGCCAGGTGAGCTTTAAAAACAGCTCCTACACCGAGCAGAGGGTCCCTGTGCCAGGGATTTTGGGTGGCACCTCTGGGGATGCCAAGGAGGAGGAACAACACAGCTGAGTTGGGGGGGGGGGGGGGAAGGAACAAGAGAAAAATCAAAAGGAGTTTAAAAAGTGCAAGGACACAATTGTGCCAGAGCGATTTTGGGGGGACAGGGAGCCAAAATGCTGGGTTGAACTGAAAGCTCTCGGTCACAGTTTGGAGGTGGCAGGTGGGGGGAGGTGGCACAGCTCGCCTGTCCCTTGGGAGGTGTCTGGGGACAGGAGGCTTTTTTTTCCTGCTTTTTTTCCCACTTTTAGCTGCCATCTCCACCTTCCCAATAGCTTCTTAACCTTATTAAAACATTAGCTTTTCTTTATATATATATAAAAAAATTATTTATATATATATATATATAATATATATATATTTCTAGGCAGGCAGAAGCGTTCTGCCCAGTTCACAGAACTGCAGGCTGAGAGCAGAAAGGTTTTCTCTCTCCTTTTTTAGCCTTATTCAACCATCATGGTGACAATCTTCCAAACAACCAAATAAAATAAAATAAAATAAAATAAAATAAAATGGAAGAAAGATATTTAGCAGATGAGTTTTGCCTAGGACAAGCTTTTCTAGTACATCAGCACAGCCCCACTGCTGACAGATTTGAATAGTGCAAACTAGTTAAAAGGCAGTGGGAATGTGCTGAAAAATGTCATTAAGGTCCAACAACTTGGTTTTTAAGACCCTCAGAGTTTTTTTATCAGCTGGAGCCTTCCCACCTTCCCCCCAGGAGCTCTGGAGTTACCCAGGGCACCAGGAAAAGAAGGGGCATTGGTACGTTTGACGTAGGTGTTCCCCCTCCCCAGAGCTGCCCCACCTGTCCTTTATCCATCCATCATCCATCCATCCACCCATCCACCCATCCATCCATCCATCCACCCATCCATCCATCCACCCATCCATCCATCCATCCATCCATCCATCCATCCATCCATCCATCCATCCATCCATCCATCCATCCATCCCTCCATCCATCCATCCATCCATCCACCCATCCACCCATCCATCCATCCATCCATCCATCCACCCATCCATCCATCCATCCACCCATCCATCCATCCATCCACCCATCCATCCATCCACCCATCATCCATCCATCCACCCATCATCCATCCATCCATCCATCCATCCACCCATCATCCATCCATCCACCCATCCATCCATCCACCCATCATCCATCCATCCACCCATCCATCCATCCATCCATCCATCCATCCATCCATCCATCCACCCATCCATCCATCCTTCCATCCATCCATCCATCATCCATCCATCCATCCATCCACCCATCCATCCATCCATCCATCCACCCATCGTCCATCCATCCATCCATCCATCCATCCATCCATCCACCCATCCATCCATCCATCCATCCATCCATCCATCCATCCACCCATCATCCATCCATCCATCCATCCATCCATCCATCCATCCACCCATCCATCCATCCATCCATCCATCCACCCATCGTCCATCCATCCATCCATCCATCCATCCATCCATCCATCCATCCATCCACCCATCCATCCATCCATCATCCATCCATCCATCCATCCATCCATCCACCCATCGTCCATCCATCCATCCATCCACCCATCCATCCATCCATCCATCCACCCATCGTCCATCCATCCATCCATCCATCGTCCATCCATCCATCCATCCATCCATCCATCCACCCATCCATCCATCCATCCATCCATCCATCCATCCATCCATCCACCCATCATCCATCCATCCATCATCCATCCATCCATCCATCCATCCATCCATCCATCCACCCATCCATCCATCATCCATCCATCCATCCATCCATCCATCCACCCATCCATCCATCCATCCATCATCCATCCATCCATCCATCCACCCATCCATCCATCCAAGCTCAGAGGAAGCCGATTCCAGGCTGAGGTTCTGGGCTGCAAGATGGAATTAAGGTCAAAAGGTGGAGAATGACGAAGGGTCCGATGTCCCGGCTCAGGATTCTGGTCACTGTCCCATTCCTTGGAGATCCCCTTTTCCCAAGAGCCCAAGACCAGTGGAAGAACGTGGTTTTGCCAGACTGGAGTGATTTTTGGTGGGCAGGAAAGAACAGGGATGGGATTCGGGACTCTCTTCCCCACGCACATTTTGATCTTCGAGCTCAGGTCCAGGAATTGACCTCCAGGCTCAAAAGCACCTTCTGACGCTGGATAATCCCAGCTCCAGCCCCTTTTGCACACTGAAATGTTATCCTTTGGGAATCTTGGAAGGGAAGAGACGGCCCGGAGCAGGAATGTGCTTTTCAGGCGAGGGCAGCAGCTGGCAGGGCGGGTGTGACAATGTCCTTCCAAGGTGGCCTTCACCTCCTCCCCAGCTCCACTCCTCATCCTTCACTCCCACTTGCGTCTTTCCAGGCTGGATTTGGCTCCAGCTGAGCTGTGGGGGGGCTCCACAGAGAAGAGCCCAGCGGGTGAGAGATCTCAGCTCCAGGGATTCTTCCCAGCACCCTCACATCCAGTGCTGCCTCTCCACACGGGGCAGGCTGGCAGGGAACACCCCCCACCTTTACTCCTCATGACACCAGGGCTCAGCCACACACCTTCTGTCTTCCAAAGCACCTCTCAGCGCAGGGGATGCTCCTTGGAAGCCTTGTGCTCATCGCTCTAACAGTGTCAAGGTTGGCTGTGGAAAAGCCACGATTTCCCCCCCCGGGGAGAGGAGTTGGCTGCTGGTTTTTTCGGGGTCGGGGAGTGGTGGGGGAGCTTAGCCCTTGTCCTGGGTAAGAGGAGCTCCCTTTTCATTCATGGTCTTTAAAAAAAAAAACAAAAAAACAAACAGAAAAGAGACGCAGAGGAGACAGGTATGAGAGGAGACAGGAATCAGAACGGGGAGGGGGGCAGAGCTGAGAGCCCTGATGTGCTGCACACCCGGCCCTGCTTGCTGGCACCTCTTAGGCTCCTCCAAAACCAGGAGACACCAGAGGGAGCCCCAGGGTTCCCTCTGCCTGGTTCAGGCCCACCAGGCCCCTCCACCCTGGCCTTTGGCTCCTAAATGTCTCCAAGCAGGGCTGGAGCTCCTGGGTACAGGCACAGGTAGAGGGGAGGGATGGAGGAGGTGCAAGTGCCACCCCACCAGCCCCTGGGCACCGGTGTGCCAGTACAAGGCTGTTCACAGAGAGGCTGGAAGCCTGCCCAGCTCTCCTCCTTGGTGCAGGATTCCTCCTAAACCCCGGGTGTCAACAGGGAGCCACCTTCGCCTTCTGTCACGAGGCACCGCCTGGGGCACCTCATCCCATCCGAACCTCGGGGACAAAGGAGCCAAACCCTCACCTGACCCTGCCTGGCTGCTGCAGGAGGTCAGCTGTGTCTGCACACACGGGTAAGGACACCTTGGGGGGCCTCTGTGCCCGCCAGGGCCCTGGGAGCCCTCGGAGGTGCCATCAGGACGTGCCACTGGCCAGGCGGGGATTCATCAAAGCCAAGGGGCATCCTGGCTCTGCTCCCCCACGTGCCCCCCCAAAATAAAGTGGCGCCCAGGGGGGGTCTCCCCAGGGCTCTGGGGGTCAGGGGAGTGCCAAGAGCATACGCACCGTTCCTTTCGGGGTGTTGCCATCAGCCTGCAGGTTGAGGAAGGGGTTGGGCTGTGCGGTGAGGACGGGTGGGAGGCCCGTTCCCGAGGCCAGGAGGCTGCTCCCAGGAGTGCTGAGCGGTGGGGTGGCCTGGGGGGCCAGGAGGGCATTGCTGGGGTTGAGCTGCTGCGGGGACAGGGAGGCCAGGAGGGAGCTGGTGCTGGGGGGCGGTTGGGGGGCCGAGGTCATCAGGGCGGGGGCCGAGGTGGCGGCCAGGAGGCTGCTCATGGACAGCTGGGACGAGCTGCTCATCTGCAGCCGCTGCAGCTCCCGCTTCTGCTGGATCTGCTGCATCATCTGGAACACCAGGGCCTGCTGCTCCTGCGGGGAAGGGCGAGGGAGACGAGTCACAGTGGGGACAGAGCGCTCGGGAAGAGGTGGCACCTCACACAGGAGCCACTTGGAGGAGGTGGACTTGGAGGTTCAGGTTGGATAATAGGAAAAATTTCTTCACTGGAAGAGGGGCTAAGCACTGGAACAGGCTGCCCAGGGAAGTGGTGGAGTCACCACCCCTGGAGGTGTTCAGGAAGCAAGCAGAGGTGTCACTGGGTTATGGTTAAGTGGGCATGGTGGGATTTGGCTGAAGTTTGGACTCCATCTTGGAGGTTTTTTCCAACCTTAATGATTCCATAACACACTCTATCCCAGGCAATGCTACTGGAGAAAGGGAGAAAGTCCCCTTGATCCCATCTCTACAGGGGGAGAGAAGATCAGTCTGCCTTGTGTTCATTAACAGCCTGTGCCCGTGACCTTTCCAACCCCGCTGTTTCCCGACACACAGGATTAGTGAACCCTCACCCAGACACCTGCAGGCACACAAATCCACTCAGCAGTTCCCAATCCATCAACCCAGGGATTTGAAATCTGTGGCATTCACTATCCTGAATTTCCAGAGTGGCTCCTAATTATCCCCCCCCCGCTCATCCCGCTTCCCAGCCCAGCCCTGCCCCACGGGGTGGGTGCAGGTGAGCAGGACCCGGGGTGGGGGTGGGGGTCACACCTCCCCTGCATCCCTCAAATCCAGCAAACTGCAGGAATCGCTATGGCAACCATCGACCAGTGCAGCGGGCTGAGAGCTGACACTGCTCTGCCCCCACGGGGACGCAGCTGATGACACGGTGACATCAGCTGCTCCACACACAGGCCCTCTGAAATGTGCTTTTTCCCTGGGATATAAATAGCCTGACCCAGAAACCCATCCAGAGCAACGGGCCAGGTTCCAGGGAGACAGAAGGGAGCAGAGCAGGGCTCCATTGACGGGAGCTGGTGGCATTCCTGAGCGGCTCCACGCAGGGCAGGGGCAGCGCCGAGGTCTCTGCAGGGCACTGACTGTGGTTTCACACACGGTTTGCCATCTCTCCACCAAGCCTTTCCCACCACAGCCCAGGACAGGGCTGCTGTTTAACCCCCGAGGGTGCAGGCACAGAGCCAAGAGCCTCACAGAGAGCAGCTGCCTGGTCCTCTTCCTGACCCCAAAATCCTCAGCCACCTGCAGAGTCCTCCTGGCATTTCCAGTTCTCCGGGTAAATGTGCCCAGACACGGATCACCTGCCTGGGGACTAGAGCAGTTTGGTGTTTGCCTCCTTCTAACCTCAAACAGTGTCCTCAAGAGTGTTCCTCACCTCCCGTGGGCCTCAGCACACCTGCGAGCCCAGAGCCCAGCCCGTCCTGGCAGCAGGATCAGACATGATTTGCATCCAAGGATGGCTGGAGGTGGCTCAGAGTTTCCCACCTTCTCACCCCCTCAGGACGTGGGAAACCCAGATTAAATCCTTCCCTTGGTACAAGGAAAACCGTTGGAATCCCAGGGAGTTGCTGCACCTTCCTGCCTAAAACCTCGCTGCTCATTCCATCCCCAGCATCCAGGAGCCGGGAAAAGGCTCTGCATCCCCCACGGGCAGGGGACTCAGGGGAAGGAGGGAGCCCCAAGTTTTGCCCTCTGCTGCCAGGTTTTCCCACTGACCAGCTCCCCACTCACCGGATTAAGCGGCTGGGAAGTCAGGAGCTGCTGCAGCTGCTGGAGCTGCTGCTCGTGCTGGTGCAGGACGTGCCGCTGCTGCTCCGTCAGGGGGCTCAGGCTGGGGATGCTGCAGGGGGGAGCAGGGCAGGGATGGTCAGCACGGTCCCTCTGGGTTCCTACACACACACAGGGCGTGTCCCTCCCTCCCTCCCTCCCTCCCGAGGCTGAACTGCTGCTGGAGAGGGCAGGGCTGTGCCCCCGAGCCCCCCGTCCTCACCTGCTCAGGCTGGTGGAGAGCTGCAGGGCCGGGGGCCCCTGCGTCGGCGCGCTCGCGGGCTGGGCGGCCTGGGCTCCGTTCAGGTTCCCCAGGATCCCGTTGATGGGCATCTGCTGGCCTCCTGCCAGGGTCCCCATCAGGCCGTCCACCATGGGCACCGTGGAGAGGCTGTGGCTGGCACTGGTGCCTCCCCCCAGCCCGCCGCCGGCCACCCGGGCCAGGCCGTTCACCTGCTGCACCCCGGGCAGGGGGAGCGAGGCAGGACTCTGCTGCAGCATGGGCAGGGGCGGAGGGGTGCTGTGGAAGGACAGGGAGGAGCTGCTCCTGCTGGGACACCCTGAGTGAGGGTCCTGGGGGAGAAACGGACACAAGAGCATCGGACTGGGGCGGCTGCCAGAGGTCGGCTCAGCCCCGAGGGCGCCGAGGGCGGGAGCTGGAGGTGGGAAGGGGGGGCCGTGAGTGCAAGTGCAGGTCGGAGGGGTCCCAGAACTCAGACATGCTCGGCTGGGTCTCTGGGATAACCTGGAGATAAACCTGGATCCTCACCTCACGCTCCCGGTCTCAGCTACTCTACTCAGACCTCAGCACTGAGACGAAGAACGGGCACTCCAGGGAAAGAATTCCTGATTCTGAGCCTGGGCTACGAGGCTTTAGGAGCTGGCTACTGAGTCAGAGCCCTGGGACTGCACTGCTCCCTCCCCGAGCCCCTTCCCGGCCGGCTGGCGGGCACAGAGGCCCCGTTACCTCGGAGGAAGTGGAGAGGGAGTTCTCAATCCCAAAGCTGTTCTTGCACGGGGGGCTCTTGCTGATGCTCAGGGAATCGTTGTTGCAGACTGGAGAGGGGGAGAGAAGTGAGGGTGCAGAGTCAGGGCTGGAGTCAGGACCCTGACAGCCGGGGACGGCGTGTAAATGGGTCTGACCCCCCTACAGTGACCCCCCCTGTGTCCCCCCCGTCCCCTCACCGTTGGCAGGCAGGATGTACTGGGCCTGGCTGCCAGGGCCGTTGCTGCTGGTCACCACGGGGAAGGGCACGGAGAGCTGCACGTTGAGGAGCTGCAAACGCTCCTTCTTGGCCGTCAGCGTCATGATCTGCTCCTGGAGCCGCTGGTTCTCCTTCTGCAGCGAGTGCAGGGCCTTGAGCATTTCCACAACTGCAGGGGAAGGAAGGGGGAAGGGGACAGGGGCAGGGGAGAGAAGTGGGGGTGGAGGAAAGAGGAGAAGGGGATCACAGGACCCACAGTTAGACCCCACTCTGGGAGGAGATTGGCCCCAAGCCACAGTGCCACTGCCAGCTACTCCCCCATGGCACACACTGGTGCTTTGTCCCCCCACTCAGCTCTGCTGCCTGTGGGCAGAATCCCAGCTGGCTGCCACACAAACACACACCAGGACCTCTCCTCTCTCAGGGACTCACTGTTCACTCCGGCTTCCCCGTTGCCCTGCTTCTCCAGGAGCTGCTCAATGTTGGGGGTGGCCTGGGGGACATTCTCCAGCTGCCCACTGCTGCTGCACGACACGGTCTGGTCGAACAGGGTCGGGAGGCTGCTGATGGGGGACCTGGGCGAGGGTTGGGGGGTGTCAGAGGTGCTTCCCTGCTCCATCCTCCTCCACTCCCTGCTCCCAGAGCTCCTGTGCCTCATGCTGGGAGTGGCTGCATCCCCCCCACCCCACCCCAGGCTCAGCCTCCTCTGCTCCGCTCCAGGTGAGCCCCGCATTCCTGATGGTCCTGGCTTGTGTTAGGAAAGCAAAGCTGCCCCATCCCCTCCCCTCCCATCCCATCGCATCGCATCCCATCCCGCTGCCAGCCCCGAGGAGCGGCGAAGGAGCTGCCTCCTCCTCTTTCCCCTTTCCTTGCTGTGTCATCCCGAGGCTTCCCGGGGCTCCCACGCGGCCGCGCTCCCGGTGCCCGCGGCGGGGAGGGCACTCCTGGAGGACACTCACATGGAGGAGAGGCTCTCCTGCGGCGACGTCCCCCGGCAGCCGAAGCTGCAATCCTCCAGGTCCGGCTCTGCGTGGGGAGAGGGACAGAAGGGGGCCGGTGTTGAGCGGGCGGACGGTGCCTGGGGTGTCCCCGCTAGATGGGAGCACCGAGCAGCACCGAGACACCGAGAGACACCGAGAGACACCGGGCAGGACCGACAGACACCAGAGACACCGGGCAGGACCGATAGACACCAGAGACACCGGGCAGGACCGATAGACACCAGAGACACCGGGCAGGACCGAGAGCAGCCCCGCACCGATCAGCCCCGCACCGAACCGCACCGAGCAGCCCCGAACAGAACCGCACCGAGCAGCCCCGAACAGAACCGCACCGAGCAGCCCCGATCAGCCCCGCACCGATCAGCCCCGCATCGATCAGCCCCGCACCGAACCGCACCGAGCAGCCCCGAACAGAACCGCACCGAGCAGCCCCGATCAGCCCCGCACCGATCAGCCCCGCATCGATCAGCCCCGATCAGAACCGCACCGAGCAGCCCCGGACAGAACCGCACCGAGCAGCCCCGGACAGAACCGCACCGATCAGCCCCGCATCGATCAGCCCCGATCAGAACCGCACCGAGCAGCGCCAGCCCCGCGCTGCGCAAAGCGGGGGACAGAGGACGCGCCTCCCCCGGGGAGGGGCTGCTGGCACCGCCTGGCACCCCCGGGACGGGGGGGTCACCCTGGGGAGGTCACCCGGGCCCGCTCTGTCCCCCCCGATGGGCAGGGAGGAGGTTTTCCTCCACAACCGTTCGCTGGGCTGGTTTTCCCGGAGCTGCCCGGGGTGGGGGAGATGGATAAATCCTGTGCCCAGCCCTGCACAGCCTTGCCCGGTGCCACCGCAGATCCAACCCCTCCTAGCCCAGTAGGATCAGTCTGCGAGTCGTTTGTGTTGGAAAAGATCAGCCAAGATTCAGGATCCTGTCCTGAAAGCCAGCTGGGGGTTCTTCAAAGTTTCCAGGTGCTCAGCTCCTTTCTAAGGAGCTTAAATTAAAATGGATTCACGGAGTCGTTCAGGTTGGAAAAGCCCTCCAAGGTCATCGAGTCCAAACATTAACCCAGCACTGACACCTTCACCACCAAAGCGTGTCCCCAAGGGCCACATCCACACGTTTTTTGAGCACTTCCAGGGATGATGACTCAACCCCTGCCCTGGGCAGCCTGGGCCAGTGCCTGACCACCTTCCCATGAAGAAATTTTCCCCTGGTGTCCAACCTGAGCCTCCCCTGGCACAGCTGGAGGCCGTTCCCTCTCCTCCTGTCCCTGTTCCCTGGGAGCAGAGCCCGACCCCCCCTTGGCTCCCTCCTCTTGTCAGGGAGTTGCAGAGCCAGAAGGTCCCCCCTGAGCCTCCTTTTCTCCAGGCTGAGCCCCCCCCAGCTCCCTCAGCCTCTCCTGCTGCTCCAGCCCCTTCCCCAGCTCCACTGCCATTCCCTGCACATGCTCCAGCATTTTGATGTCCTTCTTGTCATGAGGAGCCCAGAACTGACCCCAGGATCTGAGCTGTGACCTCAGCAATGCTCAGTTAGTGGGGGAGAGAAGTGTTTTGGTATCCAGAATCCTCCCCCCCAGCCATCCCCCCTCTGTCCCAGGACGCTGGGGACGGAGCTGCCGTGCACTCCTGCAGGATGTCTCCCATCCACGGAGCTATCCAGAAGTGAAGTGTATTCATCTGCCATTTGCTTCCCATCCCCAGGGCCTGCCAGCCCATAAACACACGCTCCCCTCGCTCTGGGACGTGTCAGATGCTGTGACTACAGCCCACACCAGCTGGCTCCCGGCCCCTCCTCTTCTTCACACAACACCGAGACGTCCCTCATGTGCAAGAATCCAGGAAATCTCCTGCAGGGAACGCTGTGATTTACAGTGGGATTGCCCTGAGCGGGGTATTTTCTGCTGCTGGGAACGAGCAGCAGCAGCTTTGTTGTTCAGCAGCTCTTACAGACAGGTACGAGCGGGATCCTCGCTCCTCCATCCCCACGGGAATGTCATTCTGGACCCTGATTACAGCTGGTCCATCCTTCTGGGGAGGAGCCATGGCTTTCTGGAGGTCACCAGCAGCTGCCACTCGACAGTGGTCTCCCAGTATAAGACCCAAGAGCACCTCCCAGTGCCCAAAGGGGCTCCAAGAGAGCTGGAGAGGGACTTGGGACACGGGCCTGGAGTGCCAGGACAAGGGGCAATGGCCTTGAGCTGAAGGAGGGGGGATTTAGATGGGATATTGGGAGGAAATTCTTTAATATAAAGGTGGGGAGGCCCTGGCACAGGTTGCCCAGAGAAGCCCCATCCCTGGAAGTGCCCCAAGGCCAGGTTGGACGGGGCTTGGAGCAACCTGGGCTGGTGGAAGGTGTCCCTGCCCGTGGCAGGGGGTGGCACTGGATGACCTTTAAGGTCCCTTCCAACCCAAACCACTCTGTGATTCCATACAAACATCCCCAGCCCACCACCACGCTCAGCTTCCCCCAAAACCACATTTGAACTTGGAACCAAATAAAAATTGGGGGAAGCTCTGACTTCCTGCTCGTTCCTGTAACGTCGTTTGCTTCAGCCCAGGGAGGCTGCACACACATCATTCTGCTTTCTGAAACAGGACCAGGCTCCACATCCAATTATCTCCTGGCCAACACCACCCTGATGTGTCCAGAACAGGAGATGACTTGAGTTTTTATCACCCAGAGACAGCCAGCATGGAAAAGAGGCTTGAAGACAACAACCAGAAAAGATAAAAAACATTGGGTCTGTCATCACAGCAAGGCAGGATCCAGGACAAACCGTGGGAGGAAGGACTAGACAGTAGCTCAGATAAGAATCAGACTTTCTGCACTGCCAAAGGCACCGTGGTTTGAACCTGCATCAGTGAAAACAACTTCTCTGTTCCCCCAGTTTCCCCACAGCACACTGAAATGTGGAAAAGCTGAGCTATTCCTGCAGTGAAAGCTCTGTCTCCCTGGGATCTGTCTGCACAGACACTCTCAGGGAAGGGAATCTGAATTAAAGGTGGCATCACTCAGAACTTCACAACCATCCTGTTAACGATTTTTGTGGGATTAAAGGAATCACCACACTTTTAAGTGAAAATGGCCCCACACAGGAGGTTTAAAGCATGTTAATTAATCCCCCTGGAGGAAAAAAAAAAAAAAAAGTGAATTTGGCTAAACGCCCTCTGGGCCACTAATTCCAGCAGGAGATAGGGATGGACAGACCTTAAAAGTGACAAAACCCAGGAGCTGTTCTCTTAAGGCTGCCTGGAATTGGAAAAAAAAAAATAGCCTGAAGCTCCTGATATCCCTGTCAAAGAAAAAAAAAGGCAATTTTGGAAAAGGAAACTAAGGATCAGGGTTGTTTTTTTTTTTTTTTTGAGCACTTTGTATGTTGGATTTGGCCTCCATGATTCACTCATGAGTAGCCCTGGGGCTGGAACAGGACCTGGAATCCAGGATTATTCCTGACAGGTGATTCCTTCCCTCTCCTGTCAGCACCTTGCCAAAATATCAGCACAGGGGGAGCAGCACTGGGTCACCTCTTGCCGGTTGCCCCGAGGGAAAGGTAATTCCTTTCACCCCTCTCTTTTCATCCCCTGATTCCAGGTGGCTGAATCACTCCTGACTCACCAGCCCCAGCGATTCCCACGGGCTGAGCTGAGCTGCCACCTCCCAGTTCGGGGACAGACAGACAAAATACTGCCAGGGACACGCAGAGGGACCTTCCAGGGGCTTGCACAGGTCAAGAGGAAAAACACACGTGTCCATTCATGCTTCACATGCCCCCTTGTTAAGGCAAATAAGGGAACAGTGGTGTGGGATTATCTGGAGCACTCTGAGCCACCCCTAATGAGGGCTGTGTTTTCAAGTGCTTGTCACTCAGCGTGACACCAGACAGGCTTTTACCTCCCAGGATTCAGCATCCAGCACGCTGAGCTCCCAGATTTCTGGGTTAGGGGAGCAGGAGACAGTTGCACCAGTAACTACCAGCTGAAAAGCAGGAGGGTGCTTTTGTTTAACCACTGGTGGAAAAAAATAAAAAAAAAAATCAGCCCTGCTCTGTCTGGGGGAAAAAAAAAAAAAAAAAAAAAAGTAGAGAAATCTTATGATGCTTCAAGTTTCCTGCTTATTAACCAGGCAGTTTTCCAAGGAAAATGAATTTGCCTCGGTGGGAAAGGAAAAAAAAAAAAAAAAAAAAAAAAAAAGAGCAGTTGTAAGTAATTCAGGGCTGGCACGTTCGTGTTTGGGAGTGGAAACCAGTGGATTTTGTGGCATTCAGGACAAAGCCAAAAGGGGAAGGCAAGAAAGTAACTCAGAACAGAAGAGGAAGATGGAAATTTGGAGTGGTGAGGTGTCTCCCACCGAGAGAGAGAGAGAGAGAAACACAAGGAAACAAAGCCCAAGGAGAAGCTTTCAAGGTATTCTGAGCAAGCAAAGCTTTCACTGCCTTTGTGTGGGAAAAAAAAAAAAAAAAAAAAAAAGACAACCAATTCTCCAGGGGAGGACTTGACATTCTTGCACTCCTCCAGCACGTGTCCAGGGACACACACTGCCCCAGGGACACTCTGGGCAAACACAGGAACCCCCTGAGCCCCTCTCTGAGCCCCTGGCTCTCACACAGAGGGTGGGAGCAGGGAGGGAGGGCAGCTGGAGAGCCAGGGAGGACTGGAGTTGTGTCCACCCTTCCAGGGAGCCTCCCCTGGGGAGCTCACACACCTTCAGGTTCACCTACCTGCCCGGCTGCTTTCCGACTGGTTCAGGAGGGGGTTGATCGACAGCCCGGATGTGAGGGGGCTTCCAAAAATATGTGAGGAGGGGAGGCTGAATGTTGAACCTGCCAGTGAGAACACCTACGGGGAAAACAAGGAGGGAGGGGGAGCCGTGGCTTAGAGAAACGACTTCTCAAAAGCACAGGAGGGAAATAACTTAGATTATTCCATCTCTTCCCGACTCCAGCCCTGAGAGAGCGTTAAAAATATCTCCCTGGAAGGCTCGCTAGACAGCTGAGATCTTCCCAGCTCTGCCTCAGAGCCAAGAGTCTGAAGGGGCCGTGTTAACACTGCAGAGCCAGCTGTCTCCTCCCTGTAAAACACCTCTCAGAGCCCCCGACAAGGACGAGGCTCCGTGCCCTGGCACAGCCCACCCAGCCGGGACCTGCCAGCCCTCCCTCCAGGGTGCCTGTGCTGCAGGGAAGGCAGGGCTGGCACTGCTGGCAGGACCCAGCACAGGATCCAGCCCCAAATTCCCAGTCAGTGGGAAGCCACCTGTCCTTTCTGGCTCCAGTTCCTCCCAAACCCGTGGGTTGTGACACGAAACCACCCACACCGTCCCAGTGCCTGCAAAGGGCAGGAAGAGCAGTGGTTCCCAAGTGGGAAAGCAGCTCCTCTGTGCCCACAGGTGGCCCTGCTCTGTCCAACCCTGTCCCAAAACAGCCCTTCCCCTGCAGGTCCTGCTGCTCTTACCTGCGTGGTGGACACGGAGGAGGAGGAGGAGGCTGGGATGGTGCTGGTGAAGGGGGAGCGGTTGAGCTGCGGGAGGGACGAGGTGCCCTGGTGTGCCAGGAGGCTGGAGGAGAGGGGGGTGCTGCACACAGCCCTGAGCACCCCACCCCCGTGGGAAATGGGGTCCTTGTTACTGGTGTAGATCCCTGCAAGGCAGGGGGAGAGGGGTTAGAGAGGGATGGGATTTCCCTCCTCTCCCTTCCAGGGCCTGGAAGCAGCCGGATCTCAGCGGGGCTCCATCTCAGTGGCACCACTGGCGCTTCCAGCTTGGCACGAGCGAGGGTGGTCTCAGCCCACAGCCTCTCTATCCAAAGGTATCTCTGGGTTTTCCAGCCTTTCCCCTCGCCCAGTGCATCCAGGTGCAATCCAAGAGGGAAATCACAGCATCGGGACACTCACCCCGGGGCACAAATCAGAGGCAGAAAGGGGGGAGTGGACTCAGGGAAGAGCCCACACACCTGCCCCCTTCCCTGGTGCCCAGGGACCACAGGGACAAAAATGGGGAAGAGGGAGAGAGGAGAGAGCTGCTGCTGAGGGAAGGGACCCGTCTGCCTTCCCCTGGCTCGGGAATGCAGTGCCCAGAGCAGGGGGAGCCCTGCCAAGAGCTCTGCACAAGAGAAGAATGGGAGAACAAGCAGAGCAGGGCAACGAGCAGAACAGGGGGAACACGGAGGCCTGGCAGCCTCCTCCTCCTCTTTGAAACATCCCTTTGTTGTTCCAGGGGGGAGGCAAAAAAAAAAAGAAAAAAAAAAAAAAAAGGGAAAAAATTGGCCCGAGGTTCTGGTTGTGGAAACTGCCTGGATTGCTGCAGCTCCTTCCCTCCAGACAAACGGCCCGGGCTCCTGGCACACACAACAAAACTCTACCTCCCCCCCTGCAATCTGACCTAAATTGGAGCATCTGCAAACAACCCACAATAGACCGATGACAAGTTCTGCTGCCAGAACAGTGTCAAACCTCAGCCCCTCCTCTGCTGCTGCCTTAACCCCTTCCTGCCCTGTGTCCTGCCTGTCCCCCTCCTGGCCAGGCTGGGGGGAGGCAGCTCAGACTGGGAGCAGCTGTAAGAACGTGGATGTGGTTAAGGCCAGGATGAGAGGTTTTGCTTTTAAAAGAGGGGTTAAACTCGAGCCACTTGAGAGAGCCTCTAATTGGGGGTCAGATTGTGGTTGTTCCGGTTTGGCCTGTGAATACCCCTCTTCATCATCGAGCTGGAAATTCAGCTCTGGCTGGCTGAGGTTTTGCAGCCCTTGAGCAAAAAAGGGTTTGGAATGTGTGTCCTCCCCCCCCACCCCACAAGTTCAGATCTGCACCCCAGCCACAGGGAAGCTGACCCGGAGGAGATTCCAGGACGAAGGCCAGGATGGAACGGGGAGAGCCCAGACGTGGATGTTTATGGGACTGAATTCAGGGGGCTGGACTCTGCAGGATAAAGGTGATGAAAGAGCAGCTGTGCACACCTGGAGCCCCAAGGGGAACATACCTGAGCCCAGCAGCGGGGACTCCATGCTGAGGCTGGGCAGGTTCCCAGTGTGGCTGAAGGAGCGGGAGGAGTTGCCGATGCTGGAGCTCACGAGGGAGCCCCCCGAGAAGGGTGACGAGGACGTGGACGTGGACCCAGCCAGCTGGGCCCCCAAAATCTCTTTGCTTTTCCCCCCCTTCGGCCTGCCGGGCCCGTGCTTGTTCTTCTTGCTACCCTTGTGCTTCTTTTCCTTCAGCACCTCTCCCTCCTCCAAGCTGAGGGACGGCATCCGCTTGTGGCTGCCGCTGCCGCTGCTCCCACCGGCCCCGCTGGTCCCCACCGAGGGGCCACTGGTGGGATTCGAGGCTTTATAGTCCACGGGGGAGGCGTCCCGGGCTCTCTGCTGGCTCACAGCCGAGGTGGAGAAGCGCATGATGGACCCAAAGCCGGAGAAAATCACCTTCTGCTCGAAGACGTCCCCCTTCTGCCCCTCGTAGAGCGGCGAGCAGTGCGAGGAGGACGAGGAGCTCACGGGCTTCCGGTACTTCTCGTCGTCCTGCTCGAGCTTGGGGAAGGTCACGAAGTCCTGGGAGCACTGCAGGCTGCTGCAGGAGGTACCTGGGGGGGCAGGGGGAGGAAGGCTGGTTGGTGGTGGCAGAACTCAGCCCACGAGGCAAGAGGAGCAGAGGGTCCTTTGTACCAGTCAAGTGCCCGAGCTGAGCCGTCCCTGTGACCTCCCGGCCCTCGGGGGCTCCCCAGGAAGCACCAGCAGCAGGTTCATCCCACCTGTGCTGTGCCTGCTCCCCCCACCCCACCAATCCCTGCATCCCCCAGGAGCATCCCAGGGGATGGAACGTGACAACAGCTGGAGAACCAAGCGAGGTCAGGGCAGATGGGAGCCCCACAGGGCTCTGCCTGAGGGCTCAGGGGAGCACTGATGTCAGGTGTGGGCTCAGGGGAGCACTGATGTCAGGTGAGGGCTCAGGGGAGCACTGATGTCAGGTGTGGGCTCAGGGGAGCACTGATGTCAGGTGAGGGCTCAGGGGAGCACTGATGTCAGGTGTGGGCTCAGGGGAGCACTGATGTCAGGTGAGGGCTCAGGGGAGCACTGATGTCAGGTGTGGGCTCAGGTCTCTGCTCTCCAGCTCCTCAACCACGGCTGCAGCCCGAACCACCTACAGAGCTGGGGGCAGGTGCTGCCCAGACTGCCTGAGCACAGAATCCCTTCCCTCCTCCCTCCACTCCAAACATCTGGAGCTGGTTTTCCTCGCGAGCCCGAGCAGGAGGGGAGCTGGAACACTCCTCTGCCTCCGTTCTTCCCTCTGTGCATGGAATTGGGAACAACCAGACGTCTCCCTTCCTCTTCCAAGGGGTTAAAGAGGTCGCCGTTGGCAAAGGCTGAACAGGTCTCTTTATCCACAGAGAGGAGCAAAGCAAAACGTCACCACCATTCTCCCCTTCCTTCTCCTTCATCCCCACCCTCTTCCTTCTCCTCTCCCTTCTCCTTCACCCCTTACCTGCAGGCTGGAAGGTCCCGCTGGACGACGCCGAGCTGAAGCCGACCGAGCTTTTCCCGCTTCCCGTCTTCTTCCCCTTGTGGCTGCTGCCATGGCTCGAGGACTTCCTGCCTTTCACCTCCGACCTGCCGACCTCTGAGGTCTCCTTGCTCCCCTCATGGTGGCTGGTGGAGCCCTGGGCAAGGCACAGACACAGGGGGGACTCACTCGGGCCAGATGTGGCCGCAGCGGGGGCTCCTTTTCCCAATTTCCCCCGAGGAGCAGGGATTGCCCCCTCTGCCCACAAAGGGTCAGGTTGCTCGGGAGGGAAAGGCAACATTTCCCTCTCTTGCTGCTTGGTGCCACCGGGCTTTATAGTCCCCAGGGATTACATTCATCCCATGGAAGTGCAGGAAATTAAAGAGGGCACCGCAATCAGGGCACAGACAGCGGAGCCGATCAGCCCAAATAAACTCCCGAGTTTGGCTGTGATTCAAACACATAATTTCGGCTTCCTCTCTCAGGTGTGCTGCTCTCAGCACAGTCATTCCACCTGGGGGAAGTTGCTCATCCTCGTGCTGTCACAGGAGTTTCCCAAAGCCAGCCCAGGCCTTCCCAAACCTCCGGCAGTAAATATTCCATCTGACCACGCAGCAACAGATGCTCCCCAAACCCCAGATAAGCCTGCAGGAGACAGGGAAGCGAGGGGGATGAAGGGGCTGGCCAGATGCTGGGAAATCCAGGAGCTTGGGATGAGAGAGAGAGAGAAGTGTGGGAGTTCAGCAGGGGGAGAGGGGGAACGAACCGAAAACCAGATTCCCCCGAGGGTGCTCACTCTGGGATGTGAAACCTTCCCCTTCAAATCAGCTCAAAGCCAAGCCTAAGTGTTCAAAGATCACTTCTTCGAGGCATCACTGCAACCAACCAGTATTATAAATACAGCTCTACTTGTGATGGCTGCAGCCCAAAAGGTGACACCTGGGCATCAGTGAAAACACCTTTCCATTTCTTGCAAGGAGAAAGCACAACCCCTTCCTGCCACCCCCGGCTCCAGCTGACCTCTTCTTCTTGGGGGGAGAGCTGGAGGAAAAAGGGGCTTGTAATGCAGACTCATGAATGCCCAGATAAAAATCTATCTCCCCCCCCCCCCACCACCCTTGTTCCTCCCACGTGGTTTAATCACTCTGCACAATGCAACAGCTGGCAGCATAACACACACCAGATGTGCCGGGAATATGAAAGACAGGAGGAAGGGAGTGGTGGAAATTGGGGTTGGGGGTGGGGGAAGGAGGGGGAATCTGTATTTTCTCATCACAGGCTCCTGGATGTAGGAGATTAAACCTCCTTGATTTACGAGCTCAGAGGGAGCATGAAAATCTTTTCCGACTTTTCCACATGTGCCTGGGGAGGGGAAGGGGAGCGGAGTCCGGGGGGCTGTGGGAAGGCCTGAGGCTGCTTGTGGAGTCCCAGGAATGAGATGGTTCACAAAGCCCTGAGCTCTCCTCCTTCCCGAAATTCACCGGTTTGGAGCTCGGCACAAGGTGCAGGAGGGCGGGGGGGGGGGAAAACCACAGGAGGAGGCTCCTTCCAAATCCAGAGGGTGAGGAAGGGAGTGCAGGGCAAGGGATGGATGAATGCAGGGGGAGAAGGGGGAAAGCTGAGCTGGGAAATAAATCTGAGCTGCAAAATTAGGGGAAAGAAAAAGAAGGGTAAGAGGGGCTGGGCATGGACACGCTCACGTGTGGGGCTGACCTGACCTCAGAGACCTCCCTGAGAGACCCCAGGCAGTTCAGGGCAGGATTTTCCCACCTCCTGCCACACTCCATCCTAGGGACTGTTTGCCAAACAGGTCACCAGCAGATGGGTCTGTGGGGTCCTACCACAAACCCTCCTCCCCACAGAGGGCCCTTCTCAGCGGCCACTCCAGAGCCTGAATTTGGGGAAGGGCCCAAGCGCTGCGGGAGGAGCAACCACACCAAACCCTTCCCCTCTCCGTGCCTCGATTTCCATCCCCCCCATGAGCTCCGTGGAGCTGCAGAACCTTCCAGAAGACACACGAGGACTGCCAAGCACAACACAGCCTGGGCTGCAGGGGAGGGGGCTGCTGCCATCACCCCACTTTTCATCACAGTCACGAGGGCTGCAGTCCTGCCCCCCACTGCACGTTCTGAAGGTCTGTTTAAAATCAACCACGGGAAAAACTATCACCCAGAAACCTGCTGAGGGGGAAACTTCTGCCTCAGGGGGCATGGGGGCACCTGGACAGCCCAGCAGAGGTGGGCACACACCTCCTCCCCCATCCCTGCTGTCCCCCAGGGGCTGGCCCTGCTCCCCCTGCCCCTTCCAGAGCAGCTCCCGAGCTCCTCCCTCCCCTGGTAATTTATTTATGGGCAATCAGAGCATCTCTCTGTGCCTCTGGATTGGCAGGACCAGCTCCTCCTCCTCCTCGGGGAGGCACTGATGGAATACAGGAGGGGTGGGGGAGGCTGGGGATGTGTGGGAAACACGGAGAGGTTTTGCCCTGGATCAAACTGCTCAGAGAGGGGAAAGGAGGGAGGGTGGGGGTGAGGAACTGCAGGGCAGGGAGTCTCAGCCACTCACAACCTTTCCCACAACACCACGGGATGGTTGGGGTTGGAAGGGTCCTTAAAGCCCATCCAGTGCCACCCCCTGCCGTGGGCAGGGACACCTTCCACCAGCCCAGGTTGGACATTTCCAGGGCTGGGGCAGCCACAGCTTCTCTGAGCAGCCTGTGCCAGGGCCTCCCCACCCTCCCAGGCAGGAATTTCTTCCCAATATCCCACCTAACCCTGCTCTCTGTCAGTCTGGACAAGCCACGTTGCTGCACCTCAAGGTTTTCTCTTATCCTGTGCAACGCTGCACCGGTGGAACAATCCAGAAAGCCTCACACAACTCCCCCCCTCCCCAAGGGGGCTGTGCAGGGCAGCTCTTAAATTTAGGATCAAATCTGATCTGGAGCCAGCACCTCTGGTAAGAGAGCAAAACTTTGGGATCTAGGCACTAAAAAAAATGCATTAAAAAAAAAGTAAAACACACTCTCCATTCCGAGGGTTAATAATAAATCCCCGGGGAAACACTAAACCCCTGTCAGCTCCAGCACAGCCACAGCAATTAGGATCTCCCGAATTTCAGCTTACAGGCAGTTGAAAGCTGCCTGTAAAACTGAATTACACCCTTCCCTCCCTGTTTATAAAGGTCTGGCAGGACTTTGGAGGAGACAGTGGGTGATTGTCTGACAACTGCTCTGCCTGGCCAAGAGGCAGGTTTTGGGTTTCAGCTCAGCTTGAAAATAATCTTCTCGGGCCATCAGGTCCTGTCAGCTCCATTAACCGGGGGAATCTGCTGTTCCCAACAGCCAGAGCTGAGCTGCCCTCGCATCCCCACAGGGAAATCAGGGGCTGGTTGAAGCAGGGAAAGCAGGGGCAGAGCTCAGAGGTTGTTGTGCTGTCACCTGCTGCTGCTCCCAGCTCTGACTCACATCCCCTCCTTGGCCTCACACACAAATCCTCACCAGTCCTAACCCCGAGCCCCTGTGCTGTCACCTCCCAGCCTGTCCCTGCCAGTGCTTCCCACACAGCCAGACACTGCCAGCCTGGGAATTTTCCCCTCCACAAGCCAGTCCTGCTGTGGAAAGCACAGCCCAGCCTTTCCAAGCAGCATTTCTGTGCTCAAAGGGACGTTCCCAGGACAGGTTTATTTGTTCCAGCAGGAGCCTGGCCCTTGTCCTGCTCATTTACACCACAGAGCTCTGCTAAGGAGCTGCATTAATTCACATTCCCACTCCAGAGTTCAGCTCCAAAGGTCCAAGGACTGGAGTGACCCCACTTGTTCCCTGACCCTGAACAAGAGCAGACTTGGCCTTCACCTTGCTGAGTGCAAGCTCGAGGCCAGTTCAGCTGTGTCTGTGCTGCTCCACAGGATTTGGGGCCGTCAGGAGTCCCAGAAATCCCAGGGCTGTCCTGACTTACAGCCCATGTCAGCAGCAGGGAATCCCAGGGATACACTGACACCCTGACTGTGCCCCAGCCGGGCATGGAAAAGGCAAACTCACTCAGGTGACACCTTCCCAGCAGAGAACTGGGTTCCCTCTACACCTCAGGAGCAGAAATAAAACAGGATAAATACAAAACAGAAGTCTGATAAAGGATAACAGCCCTGCCCAGGCCCTGCCTTGCTTTCCCACCTGCCTGGGCTGCTCGCAGCAGAAGAGGCCAAACCCTGGACATTTCATCTGCTCTGTGAGAGCTTCCAATCTGCACATCTGCTGCAAACCAGGCTGGCACTTCCAGCTCAATCCCTGGGGAGCTCTTCACTGACAGAAACCAGGACAGCTGCCTGCTAAATTCCCAAGGTGGGCGTCGAGGTGGGGAGAGCGGGAACGCCGCGGGTCGGGAATCAACACTGATGGACAAAAGCCCTTCCTGTGCCCCCCTGCCCTGCCCTCCCGCTGCCAGGGGGGTTCTCCTCATCCTCCCTCCCCACAGCCCCACGCCAGGGGGGGTACCTTGTCCGTGGTGACGGACACTGGGGCCGGGGGGAGGCTGCTGGGAGACTCCGGCCGCTTTTTGTGCTTCTGTTTGGGTCTTTCTTTGTCCTTCCGACTCTGGAAAAGAAATCAGAGAGCACTGCAAGGGTAACTTTCCCCTCTGCTGAGAGTGACAGTTGTAAGGGGAAAGAAAGGAGGGTGTGTAGGGGTGGATTTACAACCATACATTCATATCCCTCTTCCCTTCTCCACCCATCCACACGAGCCCAAGGATCCCTTCCCCCCACATCCCAGCTTCTGGCTGGAAGCATCCCACTATCTCTACCCCAGCTGCAGCCAACATCTGGAGAGCAGAATATCAACAGAAGCCCCAAATCAGTTCATGGTAAGATGATAGGGAAGGACTTAACAAGCTCTGGCTGATTTCTGGAAACCTGAGCTTCGCTCTTGCCGTTTCCCCAAAGGGACTCCGTGCCCCTTTGCCCTCCCTCTCTGCCTCTTTCAAGGGTTTCCCAGATCCACCCCTGTCCAGAAAACGGGAGAACCTTGATTGCAGCACGTGCTGCACGTGCACAGGTAGAGAGGGCAGGTGGTGGAGACCTCAGAACCCACCCCAGAGATCCCCCCCACGCCCCCTCCCAGCAGCTGCTCGGGGCCTGGCCCTGCTGACACAACACAGACTGTTTAGTTTGGTTTGTTCCTCCTGCTTTATTCTCTCATTCTGAAACCCCAGAAATGTGGGATTCTTCAGATTGCAGACCAGGGAAAAGCTGGAGAAGCAGAGTCCTGCCTGCCCTGGTTTTATATCCATCCCCCTGGGGGATGGTGGACAGGGAGGACGGGCAGAACTCGCTCCATCACACATTCCTGCTCCTTCCCCATCCTCAAACTCCCATGGGGACACGCTGAGCTGACACAGGAGCTTCTCCACGCCACAAATACCAGCCAGAAAGTGTGACCTTCCTCACTGGAGCTGCAGCAACTCCTGTGCCCAGTTCCTCTTTTTGCCCAAACTACCCTGGCATGGGTGGTTTATTCTGGAGGCTGAAGTCTGGGCTGTTCAGAACAGCCACATCACAATTCCCTGACTCCCCAGGAGGAGAATTTCAGCACCCCCCCCATTTTTTTAATGCACATTTCCAGCCTTGGCAGTGAGCGAGGAAAGCTTGAAAATGCGATTTCTGCCAACCAAGCACCGAAAGACAAATTTAAATTAAATCTTTACTAAAACTCATAACGTTTTAAATACTGGGGGGGGGGGGGGGGGGGGCTTCTTGTGCTATAAATTCCAAGTCTCCCGGGTTTTCTGGGACAGGAAGATGGGAAAACAGTGGCCCAGCTCATTAATCAGCTCCTCCCAGACCACGTGCACGCCGGCGTTCGCCGCTCCTGTCGCAGCAATAGTTTTTAATATCTCCATCTCGTTTTACAAATGGGGAAAACAGGGCAGGCAGGAGGGGAGGATTTCACAGAAAGCCATCCATAAATTCAGAGGGAAAAGGCAGGAATCACGTGGACTCACATTTACCCACTCACAGGTGCTGCCAGTGCCGCTCAGGGAAGCCAAGAGTGGAAACCAGGAGCCAGACACCTCATCAGGGCACATTTTGCCAAGTAACTCGCACAAACCTTAAACCTCCTGAACACCACAGAGCTTATTCTCTCGTTTGCAGCCCCCAAACCCCGAGTGGGAGCTGCAGCAGGAGGGAGAAGGATGCACTGCACGATTTAATGTCACGTGTGGTGGGCAGGATGAGCCAAGGCAGAGTCAAACCACTCTGGGGGACGACAGTGAACCTACACACGTGTGGGGAGAGGCAGGAAATGTCCTGACTGTCACGACAGCCAGGCATAAACCCCCCTCCCTCCTAGTTTTCACCACCAAAACTCACACCCTCCAGCTTCAAAATCCTGGCTGTGGCCTGCCTGGAAGAGCTTTCCCTTGCTGTCAGCACGGAGCTGGCTCCATGTGGGGGTGGGTACATCTGCCCACATCCAGCAGGAACCCTGCCTGCACCACAGGGAGCAGATTTCAGGAATGCCTCAGCTCCCATTCCAGACCCTTCAATCAATGATCAGGTTTTCCAAAAATAATAATAATAATAATAATAATAATAATAATAATAATAATAAAAATCTAAATGCTGGGGGATTGAGCCCTTTTGAAGATCTGGCCCCGACTACACGTGCTGAGCAACTGCACTCAAAGTGTCTGGGAAATCTGTCCCCCAGAGCTCACCCCCTGCTTCTGCTCCAGGGGCTGCTCAGAACCAGAACCACCAGGCACACCTTGCTCCTCCATGTGCTTCCCAAGCCCCCTCTCCCTTTCCACACCACCCCCTCTCCAGGCTCTCCCTGTGGTTTCTGCTCAGAACCCTCAGGATTGGGCACCCAGGGGCTCCCTGGGCTTGAGCTGTGCCCACTCTGGGTGCCCCACCCTCAGAGGTTCATCTCTGACACCTCTGGGTGCTCAAAAGGCAACAGGATCTGGTGAATTCTTCAATATTACTGGAGAGAAATGCAGTGTCCTGTGTTCCAGCAGGCAGGACAGCCAATTCTGTTGCCCCACGGATGGGGCTGGGTTGCCCCCAGACCACGGTGCTGGTGGGAAGGTGACACTGAGAGCTGGGATGCTCAGCCCCTCCTGGGTATCTGCCAGACCCTCCCCCAACCCAGGCTTGCACCAGAGGCTTTTAAACCTGTGGGTTCTCTCCAGGAACCAGAAAGCTCCAAATGCTTCCTGCAGGAGCCGCAGAGAGGGGAGGGCGAGGCCAGAAGGGGGAAGCAGCACTTTGCTCCCCTCCCCAGCCCTGTCTCCCTGGCACACAGGTGCCAGGAGACTTCCAGGAAACTTTATGGACAGTATAACCCACAGGCAAAGAGCCTGTGCCATGCAGCAGGAATCAGGGGAGGAGGAGGAGGAGGAAGGAGAGAAGAGGAAACCTCTCACCACCCCCATCCCACCTCTCCAAGCCCCAGCCCAGCCCTACCTTGCAGCCGCCCCGGCGTTCCCTGCGGAAGAGCTGCGGCCTGCAGGGAAGGGGAACCTGCCCCCAGCCCCAAACCTGGTGGAGAACAAGCTCTCCCCAGGCAGGGCCGAGCAGCTGGGGCTTGGCACACGTGGGCACCGAGCGGGGCAGCCCCGCATCATCAGCGGGAGGGGCGTGATGGCCACACAAACCCCCTTTTTGGAGCTCCCCTCCCACCCCCGGAGCAGCAGGAGGATCCCAGAGGGATCTCCCGCTGCCAAAAGGGGCTGGGAGCAGCTCCTCCACCTCTGGCTCCCCTTCCCAGAGCCCCCTCTTCTCATCTGCTGGACACCGGGCGGTTGGATCATTAAAAGGAGATTGGGCAGAGGGAAGGAGGGAGGGAAGAGCTGGGAAGAGCCAAGTGGGCTCTGCTCCCTCCCCTCCCTCTTTCCCAGGCTCTCTGAACTCCCACACCCGGAGGAGGAGGAGGAGGAGGAGGAGGAGGAGGAGGAGGAGGAGGAGGAGGAGGAGGAGGAGAAGGAGGAGGAGGAGGAGGAGGAGGAGGAGGAGGAGGAGGAGGAGGAGGAGGAGGAGGAGGAGGAGGAGGCCTGGCTCTGGGCTGCAGCCATGGCAGCAGCAGTGAGGAGGAAGGCAGCATGGGACAGAGGGACACAAAGGTTCTCCCTGCCATGTCCCATATCCCAATCACAAGCTGACTGATTTTACTCACAGGTTCCAGGTGTTCCCTAGGAATAACACCGGACAATTGACCCCCCTCCCTGGGGGGACATGCCAGCAAATGCAGAAGTGCCCGTGCTCCTGGAGCGACAGATTTCACTCCACGGCGTGTGGCAACTTTTTCAGGCAGACAAAATAGGTGACAGAACATCTGTGCTTCATTCACGGCCCCCGTGCGTCATCCCTCCCCATTTTGCCTGGTATTTAACTATTGTTTCTCTTCTTTTTTTTTTTTTAAGTCTTTCTTTTTTTAAACAAACCAACCCTGCAAAGGCTCCCACGGGGCAGAGCACACACACAGACACACACACACTGCAATACCAGCCCCAAGGAAATAAAGGAAATAAGGCCTGGTATGTTCTGAGGAAAACCCAAAGGCTGGAGCTTTGCCACTTTCGGGCCAGCACAGAAGGAAAAGCTCGGGAAACGCTGCAAGAGGCGGGGGACGTGAGGCTGACGTGCAGCCCCGTGTCACAATTGTCCCTTGTTCTGCTGAGAACAAGACTCTTCACAAACCCTGGAATTACAGCAGGGCTTAGGAGCCCAAATCCCAAACGCTGCTGAGCCCCTCAGTCATTAACTCCGAGTTTTCCTCTGCAAAGCCTGAGCGGACGGAGCACCAGGTGAGGCTGCACTCGCTGTGCTCTGCTCACCGAGGAGTGACCGGCTCCTGGCATCCCCTCCAGCTCCAGCAGGACGTGCCCAGGCAGCTGCACAGCTGGACAGGCTCAAGGAGAAGCTGCTGAGCTCCAGGAGCACTCCCCGTTCCAGGGGAACACGTGCGATCAGATCGTGCACGGCCGGTCACGTACGCCCGGCCCGGCTGGGAAGGACTGGCTCGGCCCCTGCTCTGGGTGCCCTCCCAGAGGTCTGACCCTGCACTGCCACACTCCCAGACCTTCCTGCTGCACGCTCCAGACCTTCCTCCTGCACTGCAAAGCTGCTCCCAGACCTGTAAACCCCCGGACACCCCTGGAAGCTGAGGGCGCCTTCCTCACCCTGCCCGCCCCCCTCGGCCCCTTTCCGTGCCCACTCCCCCTCCCCGAGTGGAAAGAGCTGATTTTGCACTTGGCTGAGGCTGTGCCAAAGCAATCCCAGCCCTGGAAGGGGCCTCCACCAGGATGTGCTGCCTCCAAAGCCTCCGGAGGGGGAGCGGGGAGGCAGCAGCGAGACGGAGTCCCCGCACGCTCGGGAGGAACCCAGAGCTAACAATAGTGGCCAGAGCCCCTGGGAGCCTATAAATAACCGCATATTCCTGCTGTTTTCGCTCTCCTCCTGGCGCTGACCTGCTTTCCAACCAAATCTGGGAGCAGCCCCTGCTGTACCTGCCAGGCACGTGACTGTGCAAACACAGCAAACCCCGGCGCAGCCCCAGCCTTGGCCGAGCCCGCTCTGTCAGTGCTAATTCCAGCTGAGCCTTCCAAACGCCCATCAATCACCCTGATCCTGCCCTTTCCCCCACCCCCCCCCCCCCTCTAAGCTTGCTGGATAAAAATAGCACGTTCCAGTACAGCCCAGCACCTTGTGCCAAGCGCTCCCCGGCCGTGGCACAGATGCTCTTCCTCCCTCCCTCCTCCTCCTCCTCCTCCTCCTCCTGTGCTCCCAGCAGCTGAACACACACAGCAGGAGCAAACACTCCCCGTGCCCTGGTGGGCAGGATATTTCCTGACCCTGTGTCAGCACCACTTTGGGATTGAGGTTTCCTTGTTTGCCCAAGCATCAGGTACGGGCTGGGCACGTCTCCCAGCTCCTCGTGTATGTGGCGGGCAGCGTTTCAAGCTGGATGTTGTGGGATAAGCTCTGTAAATAAAGACAGAGCTGTCTTTCCTGCCCGCAGAATTTATGGGCTCTCAGCTGGGCACGCCAGGAGGGTGTCACTCCCATTAGCTGATGGCCACACTGCCTTTGGAAGCCTTGGATGCCCTTGGCCTCTGGAGGCTGGGCTGAGTTCCATCAGGCCTAGACCACAGAACCCACCAGAGAGCCACGGAGCTGCTTTTGGATGTGGGTCACTGTCATCCCCACTCCAGATGATTTACATGCTGTGGATGCCCAGTGCAACAGGACAAAAACAAACCAAAGAGAGCAAACAGGCAGAATGAAAAGATTCCTGCTGCGATTTGCAGGGGCATCATCAGCTGTGTTTGTACAAGGGAAAGTTGGCTTTTGACTGGAGCAGAACATAACCAGAGGGTGTCTGGTGAAAGAGAAAGCTTTGGGGGGAGCTTACAGCACCTTCCAGTAGCTAAAGGGGCTCCAAGAGAGCTGGAGAGGAACTCTGGACAACAGCACGGAGTGACAGGACATGGGAGGTGGGTCCTTCACACTGCAAAATTTACACCCACCAAGGGGCAGGAAAGGTTCTTTATTCTGCTGCCACCTGCCTTAGAACCTGAACCCTTAAAAAAAAAATAAAAAATCCACATGTCCTGCCTTTCAGGGCTATTTATTGTTACAAAAACAGCCACACACGAGCCTGTGGCCTCCTCGTTTCTTTTGGAACAGCCCCTGTCGGAACCTGCCGGGGTTCTGCCTTACACATTCCCTGCTGCTCTTCCTTGAAATATGAGCATTTGTCACGTGAGCCAGTTGGTTAATTATGAACCTTGGTGTGCTGTTAACATGCTCTGTAACCCTGCAGCAGCCTTGAGGAGCACACCTTAACCAGCAGAGTTAAATAACTCTTGCCCCTGGCACGCGATGTTCCCCTAAATAATTGTTTAATGAAGATAAACTTCATTTTCACAGGTAGACTCGAACCCTGTGGCTGCCTAATCTGACTAACAAAATACTCCCTGGTTTACACTAATTATTGTTCTTGCCTACAGTTAACCTGCTGGGCACTAACCAGCATTTTTTTGTCCTTTAAAACTTAAGATGGTGGAACCTGAGGACGACGAGCTCGGGCTCTGCTTTTCAAACCCCTCTCCCCCTTGTTCCCCCCCCGTGTCTGTGCCTCCCTGGGTGGGCAGATCCCACGTGGATCTCACCTTCTTTGGCCTGTCGTGGTGGGACACGTGCTTCTCCTGGGCAGGGGACGTGGAGCGGCTCCTCCTCCCGGCGATGAAGGAGCTACTTCCAGAGTGCCTTGAGGTCTTCTGAGGGAAGTGGGCCAGGAGAGGAGGTGGAGGGGACAAAAAGAGAGAGGAAACAGTGTTGTGGAGCCCAGAGTTCGCTGTTTCCATCAGCAAAGTTACGGTAAATGGGTTCCTGTCTGCCCTCTCACGCTGTGATTAACAGGAGAAATCCTTTGCCCTAAATATCCCTCAGAATGTGAATGGCTCCACATCTTTTTCTGGGCTGGCTCTGTCCTGAGGGAGAAGCTCTGGCTGTTCTGTGTCCCCCTCGTGCTGAGGGTGCCTGAGCTGTACCCCTGATTGATTCCCTGGAGCATCAAACACCACGGCTGCTCCGCTCCCTCGGGACACAGAGCGGGTCAGGGAAGCCAAAACAGCTGGGAAAAACTCAAATAATTCACCCCCTAGTTTGGAAAACGGCTTTAAGGATGCTCCAGAAATGCAAACATATTAATTAATCTCAATTATGGAGTAACTCCGAGTGAATGGCTGAAAAGGGAAGCTGGCTGCAGCCTTGCTTGTGTTTTCTTGGCATTTCTCACTGCTCTGAGCACAGACCCAACCTAAGATGGAGCCAATGCCTTTTATGTGACACAAAAAAAAACCCACAAAAATGAAATTCCATTGCAGAGAGGAAGAAACTCACCATTTTATTGAAGTGGTACTTGCAGTACCCACAATATTTGACATTATCGACTTCTAGGACTTCCTCTTCACACAGGAGCCCAGCCATCTGTGCACTGAAACACAGGCAATCAGCAGGAGGATAAAGAGAACTGGACAGCCACACCACCAAAGGGCAAAGAATAATTCAGGATACCCAGGGCAGGCTCTGGAAGTTCCCTGTTCTGCTTGGCCAGAGAGGGGGGGGAAAAAAAAACATTCAGCCTGTTTCAATTCACATGAAAATCTTTTGAAACTGTCAATATTTTTCTATCACAGTTTCTCTTGCAGGTTTTAGGTTGGTTTTTTTTTTTTTTTTTGAAGGGGGGCCCGGGAGATCAGTAATAATTCCAACAAAGACATCTCAGGAGCCAGGAATCCATGTAAAGCAGGGAATCTCCCTGTCCTGCTGATGGGAAATGTTGTTTTCAGGCTCTGGGGGTACTTGAGGGTATCAACCTTTAAAATCACACCATGGAGACGACAGGATACTCCTGCATGTGCCCTGCTGGGGAAGGAACATTCCCGGGTTGTGACTCATCCCTTCTCTTCTTGGATTCCACACAGTCTGAGGGAAATCCCCAACCCTGCTCTCAGCAGGGAAAGCTCCCTGGAGAAACCTCAGCCTTCCTGGGGAACTTCCCCTGCCCAGCTGAGCAAGGGGGAGAAACCTCTGGCCCAAAATGACCCCAGGGTGAGGAACCCAAGTCCCCACAGCACCCAGGCTGTATGGCCTCAAACCCAGGGCAGGCAAAGCAGCAGCTGGGGGTGTTCCCAAGGGGACTCAGCACGTGACATGGAATGCCTGGGGACTCACCAGGTGACATGGAATGCTTGGGGACTCACCAGGTGACATGGAATGTGGGCTGGGGGCTCAGCAGGTGACATGGAATGCTTGGGGACTCAGCAGGTGACATGGAATGCTTGGGGACTCAGCAGGTGACATGGAATGCTTGGGGACTCACCAGGTGACATGGAATGCTTGGGGACTCACCAGGTGACATGGAATGCTTGGGGACTCACCAGGTGACATGGAATGCTTGGGGACTCAGCAGGTGACATGGAATGCTTGGGGACTCAGCAGGTGACATGGAATGCTTGGGGACTCAGCAGGTGACATGGAATGCTTGGGGACTCACCAGGTGACATGGAATGCCTGCCGGCAGCCGTGGCGGTTGCAGGCCATGCAGGCTCCAGAGGCAGCTTTGCTCTCCCTGCCCTGCTCCTCACAGATGTAGCAGGTCTGGAAAAATAAATAATGAAAATAGAAGTGCTGTTAACCAGGAGACAAAGCCTCCAGGAGCTCATAACTCTGTGTCCAGGCATTTCATGGAATCACGATTTGGGTCGGGAGGGACCTTACAGGTCACCTCTGTCCTCTGCCATGGGCAGGGACACCTATGCTATGAGAGCTCTGGGTTATTTCTCAGAAAAACACACAAAATCCCTTCCTTTTCCCCCCAGGAAACAACTGTGTCCAGTCAAAACGTGGAGGAACCAACACCCAACTCCAGGGCTCAAGCCGCTCAATCGCTCCTCGAGCTGCAGGGATTTGGGGAGCAGAGACACAGAGGACCAAGCAGTGGCTTCCAAACCCAGGGATTTACCCTGTCAGACATCTTCAAAAGCGATCTGAGCACCTGGAGGCTCAAACAACCTGGCCAGGCCCCCCAAAAAAGCCAAGGTGGGGAGGGTTCTTACCTTGTTGAAGCGGTCGTGGGGGACGTACTGGAGGACGATGGGTTCCATGGTCAGCACGTTGGCAAACTGCACCTCTGGGATGTACAGGGCACACACCACATGGGCCCAGCCTGGGGGAGCAAAGGAGACACTGCAGAGTCACACAGGGCACCCCAAAAGAGCCTCCAACCCAGACAGGGAGGGAGGGAGAGGAGGAAGGGGGTGTAGGATTGCAGGCGGCCGATGGGAGATGTTAGATCTGAAACGTGCTTGTTGTAACTTGGTTAGGAATCAAACCCTCTGTGGGGGAAAGACAGACAGATACCACCTCCAGATTAACTAGGCAAGCAGAGATTTTGTTGGGAAAAGACAAGTGCAGCACTGGTTGTTCTTAAAAGCATCCCCTTAGGACTTGAGGGCCTGGAATGAGGGACAAAACCCAGCCCAGGGAAATCATCCAAGCAGCAAAGGATGCTGAAGGGACAGGTTGGACAGTGCCCTGGAAACAAAGCTCCCTTTATGGGCTCTTATCAACGGGGAAAGGAGGCAGCTTTTCAGCCAGCCAAGTTAGATTAGAATCTAAATCCACCAAATCGCACTTGGAAGTTGAAATTCCATCTGGCCGGGGCAGGAATGAGGCAGTTTGAAGGTCAGGAGCGTCTGGGGGCTGATCCAAACCAGCGTGGGTTCTGCACTGGGAGGATCTGGCGAGAATTAGGATGGATTCACCTGGGCAGGGGGAAGCAAACTCCAGGATTATGGGAACATCCAGCACTGCCAGTCCTTGGACTGTGTAACTGGACAGTGTCAGTGCTGTACCAGTCCTTGGGGCTGCCTGTGACACACCTGGCCACACCACGTTATAACACATTAAGAAGAAGGTGTTATATTATTATAAAACAATCCCCCAACGCAGCCCTTGTGCCGTTGCTTTAAGGCTCTTGGCATTTACAACCAGCTCCAGAAGATGCTTCTACAAAATATCCTGGACTTAGCACTCCCCAAAATATGGGACATCCCAGCTCCCTGCAGAGCTACTCACCCCCGTTGTCAGTGCGTTTCAGGGCTCCATCTTTGTGGGGACACAGCTCACACCTCTGGAAATGAAGCAGAAAGACAGATTAGGCAAACTCTGAGGGGCACAGGGGCAGAAAAAGAGATGATTCATTTACAGCACGCTCGTGAACGATGAGGCTGCTTTCAAAGAGGGGAAGTGGGAGAAGGGCTGAGCGTGGTTTGGGTGCAAAGAGATGCCCTGACACAGCTCAGTATCACCCTGACTGAGGTATTTAAAGCCTCATCCCAAGAGCCCCAGGCCTGAAGAGAACCTTGACTCCACGGGGCTTTTTTAGAACAAGTTTTAGGCTCTGCGGTCGGGGAGCAAAACTGAAAGTCGTGACTCAGAGAGCAGAAGGCAAATAAAAAGAAGCCATTATCTATCTTTGCCTCTTTCCTTCCTTCCTTCTCTCCTCCTCTCGTGATGTTTTTTTCCAGTCTCATGACATTTTGCTGGGGGGGTCATGGCAGGACTGGGGGGAGGGTACCCTGTGACCCCCCCCAAACCCCAAAAGGCTGAGGTGTGGAGGGGAGGGTAATTTTGGGGTGTGCTTTCACATTAGGGTGAACACACTCCCAGCCCTGAGAGCTCCTCCCAGGCTGAGCTGCCTCCAAACAGACAGTGCCTTCTCTCAGCATCACTCAGGGGAACTCTCCCTGTGCTTTTTGTCTTCTCTGGCTTTTAAGAAAGGCCCCAAAAACCTGCGAGGCTTAAACCTCTCCCTTCCCTAAGAGAAACGGCTGACTTGCTAAAATACCAAACCAAAACAAAAACTGCTTTTCTGTGAAAAAAATTCTGTGCTTCCTCTGAAAGTTCTGAAATGAGGTGTCTGGTGCTTAGAGCGAGGTGCTGGACCTGGGGCTCTCTGCTGTCCCTGCTTCGGTCCAGGGAGTGTAACAGGGCAGGGGATCCACCTGCCAAAAACCAGCGATGTGCTGAGCAATAACTGGGCACAGAATCACGGGGTGGGGTGGGTTGGAAGGGAGCTTAAAGCCCACCCAGTGCCACCCCCTGCCATGGGCAGGGACGCCTTCCACCAGCCCAGGTTGCTCCAAGCCCTGTCCAGCCTGGCCTTGGACACTTCCAGGGATGTGCAAGTGTTAAACAGGTGATGAGGGTTCCAAATCCATCTGGCTCTCCCTGCAACTCAACAAGGTTAGAACGGAGAGAGACGGGCTCCTGGTTAGGTCCAGGCTCCCACAATTATTATGGAAAAGCCGGCAGAGCCAAGAGAGAACAAGAAGGGAGTTAACTGAGACACTGTAATAAGAAATTTGCACTTGAAAAGGCCCCTCCGCTCTCCCTCCACCCTCAGATCAAAGCCGCTCTCCCACCACGCGATTAGCGGGGCTCTGATTGTAACAAGAGGGGTTAACAGCTCCATCGGCCCCACACAGGACTTTTAACAGCCCTGCCTCGAAATGACAGCTAAAGCCTTCACATGATCCTCACATGAGAGCCCTCCGGCCATCCCGGCTCCCCGGGCTTCCCAGACGATTGGATTACAAAGTGGATGGGCTTTCCAGAGCTCCCCCGGGAGCACCAACACCATCCCCAGCATCCTTCGGGGGGCAGGAGCAAGGATTTAGGGCACCTCTGCCTCTCATTCCACCTGCACGGGCACGGGAAGCCCCCGGGGGGATTTATTCCAGCTCTCTGGAGGGGAAAAGCAGAGCTTGTTTGATTTAAAGCAGGTTGTGATGGGGATGGTTTTAAAGCTCCTGACCCCCTGGGGGGGCTTGTCTGGGATCTTCCAAGTGAAAGCCCTACCTGGAATTTAGGGCTCCCGAGGTCTCTTCCCACAGCTAAAAAGGGGATGGAGCCCATCTTTTGAATAGAGTATGAATCAGACACAGAAATGAATGGTACAGAAATCAAAACCATGTTTTAAAGCGTTGCAACACCCTCCCTGCCTCCATATCTCGTCCTGAAAGCAAAACCATCAATATTTAGCTAATGAAATGCATTTGTTATGGCCAGAGCCTGTAAACTGCCTTAAGAACCTCCTCTGAAGGCAGATGTGTGAAGAAAAACACTGTTGTTTTTCAAAGGAGTTGGCCACACAGTCATTATGAAAGAAACACAAACATCAGCTCATCCTGCCGCTGGTTTTGGTGTGGTTTTGTGCTCCAAAAGCAGCGTCTCTGCCTCAGAGTCCTCAGGGCAGTGACTGCAGGCTCAGAGTGCCTTTGGAGGGCTGGAGGACACCAGGCAGGGAGGAGCAGGGAAACCCCAGGGCAGGGGAAGAGTCCCCCCTGCTCAGAGCCCAAAATTAACGTGTTCTGGAATCACAGAGTGGTTTGGGTTGAAGGGGGACATTAAAACCCATCCAGTCCCACCCCCTGCCATGGGCAGGGACACCTTCCACCAGCCCAGGTTGCCCCAAGCCCCGTCCAACCTGGCCTTGGACACTTCCAGGGATGGGGCAACCACAGCTTCTCTGGGCAACCTGTGCCAGGGCCTGCCCACCCTCCCAGGGAGGAATTTCTTCCATATATCTCAGCTAAATTTCCCCTCTTTCAGCTTGATCCCACTCCCCCTCATCCTGTCACTCCAGTTCCTGAGGAAAGCCCCTCTCTGGCTTCCTTCTTCAGCTGCTTCCCCAGGCACTTCACTCATCACATTCCCTTTGGATACTGGAAGGTGCTGTGAGGTCTCCACACATTTTTCTCCTCCCGTGGGGCTGGACAGCCCCAACTTTGCCAGCCCCAAGGAGCCAGGAGCCTCCCTGGGTTCTTGCTGCCAGCAGCAGAGCCAGGCACAGATCTCACACGACCTGACTCACTTCCCTCACTCTGCTCACGCTGCTCCTACATCAAAGGACCCCGTTCTTTTTAAGTATTTACCCATCTGCGTGGCTGTTGCTATGACTGCTGGTGCTGAGCTGAAAAGGTGAGGGATTTAGATAGGAAACCACCCCCAGCCCTGCCTGGGGAGGAAGATTATCCCTGCTCAGTTATTAGGGGCTGAACACCAGGGGCTGAATGGCAGCACTGAGACCCACCATGGCCTGTCTGAGAGATTTCACCTATAGAGTGGGGTGGTTAAAATCAGGAGCCACCTGCAGGGAATGTTGCTTTCCTGATACCTTGGAGGCAGTTTGAAAAAAACAAGCTACAAGGAGCTCAGGTGAGGAGGACCCTACCGAGCTGGAGAGCTTCTCTGTGCACGGGGCAAGGAGGCCCATGGAACCCAAATTCCTTTCCCCTGTCATGAAAGTATCTGCAGGATGCAAAAAACCGCTCCCAGACACGTCTGATCTTTACTGCAGAGCACATAAAAGCAGCATCTCCCAGCGGGCAGAGGTGTTGGCACCGAGGGAAGGGGTGGGGGGGCGTGGATCCCGAATTTCCCCCCTCCACTCATCTCTGCCAAATTCTGGGAACCAGATTAAGCTTTGGGAGGGCTGCAGGCAGAGCTCAGCTGGGCTGGACAGGCTGTGTGCTGGACCCAGGGAGCCAGAGGTCACCCCTGGCACCTTCCCGGGTGCAGCCGAGCCGGCTCGGGAGGCAGAACTGCCAGCAATGACCCCCTTTGTGCTGACTGAGCCTGCCTGTGCTCAAGGGGAGCCAAAGTTTAATTCAAACCCAACTTCCAGGAAGCCAAGGGGAGAAGCTATCACAGATTTATCCCAGATTTATCCCAGATTTTGGCAGCTGTGGCTGCCCCGGCCCTGGAAGTGTTCAAGGCCGGCTTGGATAATGAGTGGCATCCCTGCCTATGGCAGGGGGTGGAACTGGGTGAGTTTAAGGTCCCCTCCAACCCAAACCCTGCCATGATTTAGGGTAGGAAAAGCAGCATCCATGGCACAACTGCCACCTTCCAGATCCTCACCCCGGGCCTCACAGCCGGTTGGTGCAGCTGAATCTGATAAGGGCTCACGTGGGGGAGCTCTGGCAGGGAAGCTGATGTGCCATAAACCCCCAGCCTTGTTTACTGCACAAATAACTTGGCCACACAGCCAAGGCCTGGCCTGATTGCTTCCACCCTCCTGCCTCACCGGGAAATGCCAGAATTAATGAGGAACACTTGTAAAGTGCTCTTTGCTGTTAATCTGCTACCGAGACACAAACAGACCCTCACCCACCCCCTCGTTGTCTTTTTCTCTGCTGTTTTACAACTCAGGAGATTTTCTGCAGAAGGCTGTTGCTGCAGGGGATGATCATCACCTAGTGATGATCCCAAAGAGCACTGGATGGGCTTTAAGGTCCCTTCCAACCCAAACCATTCCATGGTTCTGCAAGTGAGACCTGAGAGCCGGTCCAGCACACTCTGCCAGCACAAGATCTCGGGTGGTGCCAACCTCCCTCCTCTCCAAAACTTCCCGAGGAGCTGAGCAGAAGCAGCCCCTCCTCCCTGAGAAGAATGCCACGAGTTGTTTTTTTTTTTTTTTTTGGAAGGCTGAGGTCTCCAGACTCGAAGATCTCGACACTTTTGTACTCACCACCCGGGCGGCTCTTTCTTGGGATTCACATTTCCGACAGAACCAGGGGCCGGTGGGGACCTGGACAATTCCATAACAAGCTGGGAAAAAAAAAAAAAAAAAGCAAAAAGACTTCATTAGACCATCTTTAAAATCGACTCTTTCATTTCTCAGGTGTGTACAAAAGTTTGCAGGGCTTGGAGCAACCTGCCCTAGTGGAAGGTTGCGTGTTGATGGTTTCTGCAGCTCCTGCTGGGAACAGGTTCTGTGTAAATACATCTCTCAGCTGATACCCCAACAGAACTGCTGGGTTTATCCAGCCCCTTCTTGCTTTCTGCATCGCTCCTGGTGCTCTCAGGGTCTCTCTCTGCAAGCTGCAGCTTTACCACCAGCTCCCATCTCTGCCTGCTTGAAGACTTCCCACCTTCTTGGGGGACAATCCCCCTCTAAGCTTCCAAGAACTGCCTTTGTGAGTTCCCAAAAGAAGTGTTTCTGACCCCTAAAAGGGCTCTTGGCCACCACACAGGTGGGTGTAAAGCCACAGAGCAAAGATAGAAGATGAGCCTCTCAGGGGAGGGTTTGGGAGTCCCCCAGGGAGGAACAAATCATCTCTTCCTTATTCCACCTCCAAGCAAAGAACAAATCACCTCTTCCTTATTCCTTCAAGCACAAGCCCCGGTGGTTGGAAGGGAATCCCAGTCTCCCCAGACTCTTGAAACTGGGTTGGACAAAAAGCATCTGCAACTTCCCTGTCCCTGGGGGCTGCCCCAGCCCTGACCCCACAGCAGGTCCCTCCACCTCCCCAGTGTCCATTATCCCACATCAGCCCGGGGTTCCCTCCACCTCCCCAATGTCCATTATCCCACATCAGCCCGGGGTTCCCTCCACCTCCCTAATGTCCATTATCCCACATCAGCCTGGGGTTCCCTCCACCTCCCCAATGTCCATTATCCCACATCAGCCTGGGGTTCCCTCCACCTCCCCAATGTCCATTATCCCACAGCAGCCCGGGGTTCCCTCCACCTCCCCAGTGTCCATTATCCCACAGCAGCCCAGGGGACACAAATGGAACCGTGGAGTTAAATGGAAGGAGCTGCCAAGGCACAGGAAAATAGAAGCTACATGAAAGCACTGACAGAGGAGCCTGCTTGGGTCCATCTTTAGCAGTGGCTCAGGGCCAAAAGCAAGCACTCAGCTGGAGCCAGCACGAGCTTCTGTGCCCGCCGCTTCAAAGGGGGAGAAAACAAGGGAAAAACGCAGAACATGAGCTGAAAATGCAATTTTGTAAATGTTCTTAACTATCCTATTAGAGTCTCCATTTCCCATCAGATGGTTTTGTTAATGTTTTGCTTTTTTTTTTTTTTTTTTTTTACTGGAAAGATTCTGCTTCGAAGAGGAAGAAAACAAGGAGGGGGAAAAAAAAACGCAGAACACGAGTTGAAAATGCAATTTGTAAATGCTCCTCACTACCTTATTCAAGCCTCCATTTCCCATCAGACGGTTCTGTTCACATTTTGACTTTTTTCCACTGGAAAGATCTTTGAGCATCAGCACAGAGATATCTTTAAGAACCAGCCCTGATGTGTAGCTACAGGTTTAAAAAAAAAAAAAAAAACAACCAAAAAACTACAGGGTTCTTTCTTGAGCTGTACAATCATTTCAAAAGGGAACTCTGGGTTTGTGGATGTTCAGCCTGTACAAAGGGACACCAAAACCCGTGTGTGACTGCACGGAATGACAGAGGATTCCTTACAGTGGCTTGTTTCTATTTAAGAAATAAAAGCCTACCAAAACACCACGCCACTGCCAGGCTCTGAGCAGGCTCAAAAAGAGGGTTGAGAACATCCATCACACAACTGCTCCACTCTTATGAATTATTACATCCTGAAGGACTCTTACCAGACCTAAATAGACTGTTGTGCTTCCTACACACACGAGCTGAGCACAAACCGTGCGCTGACTACACAAAATAGTCTCTCCCAGACTATTCCTGCCCCTCTGGAACTGTTCTTGCATCTCTGAAACTGTTCCTGACCCTTGGGGAGCTGTTCCTGCCGGCACACACAAGTGTTTGTATTTTTGGGAATGGGCATAAGGATGCCAAAGGGCTTTATCTCCCTCCAAAAAAAAAAAATAAAAGAGAGAGAGGGGAGGAGAAACCCATTCTCTAGCATAGGGTTTGATGAGTTATGGGAAGAATGGCAGAACTACAGCAGCAAAATGAAAATAAATGTCCTTTTGGAGAGCCCCTTGTCCTGCCGGGTCACTCAGAGGGACCCTGAGGACTTTAAATGAGAAGAGGGTAGATTTTGAGTGGATATTAGGAATAAACTCCTCCCTGAGAGAAGCCTCATCCCTGGAAGTGTCCAAGGCCAGGTTGGAGCAACCTGGGCTGGTGGAAGGTGTCCCTGCCCATGGCAGGGGGTGGCACTGGAGGATCTCTAAGGTCCCTTCCAACCCAAACCATCCCGTGATTCCATGACAACAGACACCCAAGCATCACCCCTGGAGGAAGGGAACCCCCTGTGAGCTTCACTGCCTCTTTTATCTCCCTTTCAGTCACCTGGCTGTGACTTCTCACTGCAGCCCTGAGCACAGACACACCAAAAATGTGGGAAGAAAAAGGAAGCCCCAGGTCCTGCTCCAGCTCCTGCACTGACAGTGGGAAGAGGCAGAGCAGGACCAGGGGACAGGGACAGGCAGGATCCAGGGACAGGGACAGGCAGGATCCAGGGACAGGGACAGGCAGGATCCAGGGACAGGGACAGGCAGGATCCAGGGACAGGGACAGGCAGGATCCAGGGGACAGGGACAGGCAGGATCCAGGGGACAGGGACAGGCAGGATCCAGGGACAGGGACAGGCAGGATCCAGGGACAGGGACAGGCAGGATCCAGGGATAGGGACAGGCAGGATCCAGGGATAGGGACAGAGCAGGACCAGGGGACAGGGACAGGCAGGATTCAGGGATAGGGACAGGCAGGATCCAGGGGACAGGGACAGGCAGGATCCAGGGATAGGGACAGGCAGGATCCAGGGACAGGGACAGGCAGGATCCAGGGACAGGGACAGGCAGGATCCAGGGACAGGGACAGGCAGGATCCAGGGACAGGGACAGGCAGGATTCAGGGATAGGGACAGGCAGGATTCAGGGATAGGGACAGGCAGGATCCAGGGACAGGGACAGAGCAGGACCAGGGGACAGGGACAGGCAGGATTCAGGGATAGGGACAGGCAGGATCCAGGGATAGGGACAGAGCAGGACCAGGGGACAGGGACAGGCAGGATTCAGGGATAGGGACAGGCAGGATCCAGGGGACAGGGACAGGCAGGATCCAGGGATAGGGACAGGCAGGATCCAGGGACAGGGACAGGCAGGATCCAGGGACAGAGCAGGACCCCCGAGCAGCCGGAACCAGGAGGGAGCATCGGGAATGGCTGGAGAGCGTGCAGGAAGAGGCTGGAGATGTGCTGGTAGATGGATGGGATAATAATAGATGGGAAAACAGACAGGCCAGATGAGCCCAGAAACCTTCGTGTTATTCCAAACAAACCAAGCAGGATAATCACCGCGCCTTTCTGCCGGCTTGGAACGGAACGCAAATACCTATTTTAATTCGTATTTTTTTTGTTCAGACACCCGAGGACAAACTTTCCGGCCCGATACCGTGTGTTAGGGGCGTGCTCAAGTCATTTAAAATGCAAAATAGCCCGTGTCGCGCTGCGAGGAGGAGGAGGAGGAGGACGGCTGCCTTCCTCTCTCCCTCCCTCCCTCCCTCCCTGCCCTTGCAGAAGCAGCTCCGAGCCCCGCCGCCACCCCCAGGGGTTACCCGGGGCCATCCCCCGACGGCCCCGCACCCGAAGGGGGGGGGGTTTGCGGTGCTGTCCCCCCCCTTCCCTCCTCAACCTCCTCGGGGGCCACCGGGGTGGGTCGGGCAGGGGCAAAGCCCCCCCTCCCATCTCCCCGATAACGACCCCCCAAACCTTCGAGGCGCATCCCCCCCCTTCCCCCGGGGGCTCCGGCGCTGCCCCCGAGCCCCCCGCGCTCCCCCCGCGGCTCCCGCGCCGCTCCAGCCCCGCGGCGACACCGTTATTCGGAACAATAGGGATAAAACAAAGCCCCCCCTTCCACCCCCCTCCGTGCAGACCCCCCCTCAATCCCCCCCGGCCTCCTCGGGGTGTTGTTTGTTTGGTTTTGTTTTTTTTTTTGGGGGGTGGGGAGGGTTGGTGGTGGCGGTGCCCGGGGGGAATTTGGGGGGCGCGGGGATGGAAGGGGAGGGAGGGGGGTGTCGGTGCCCGGCGCTTACCTTGGTGCACCGCCACATTGCAGCCGTGCCCGTCGCAGTACACCAGCGGGTTCTCCGCCCAGCCCCGCTCATCAGAACAGACACAGCAGCCTCCCACCATCTCCTTCATACTTCCATGAGGGTTTCCTTCCCCCCCCGCCTCCCTCTACGCGCACACTCCTCCTCCTCCTGCTCTCCCTCCTCCTCCTCTTCTCCTCCTCCTCCTCCTCTCCTCCTCCGCGCTGCCCCCTTCCCGCTCGCCGCCCTCCTTCCACCAGGATGATGGGGGGGTTCGGGGGGTGCGACCCCCGTTCCGGGGCCGGGATGGGGGTCCCGGGGGCGGAGGGGGTCGGGGGGACGGGGGGGTCCCGGGGGCGGCGGGCGCGCCCCTGCCCCACCACAGACATTTACGGCCCCCCCCCCGCCTTCAATCATGGCCGCGCCGCCCGCACGCCCCGGTAAAATTTGCGGTTCACGGATCACAACTCCGGCTGGGGCGGGCGCGTTTTGCTCCGCTCGTCGCTTCAGGGGCTTGCGACATTAATTTTTTTTTTTTTTTTTAATCCCCTTTCCGGCGGCGGGGTTGGTGTTTTTATTCGCCACCAGCACTCCCCCCCACACCCTATCCTTTCCCCCATCACCACCGCCTCCTCTCCCGGGTGCGCACCCGTGTGTGCAAACCGCTGGATGCGCGCCCGAGCCGAGCCAACATGGATCGCTCCGCAGGGATGAGCTGGGACCGCTCCGCAAATCCCATTATGTCGCAGTTCCGCGCTGACAGATCGCGGCTCCGCGAGCGCCACCGGCTGTCCTGCTCCCCCGGCTCCTTCGGGAAGAGCTTTTAACCCGTTGGCACCTGTTTTGTTATCTTGGGAGGAGAAAAATGTGTGTGTGTTTCCCCCGCCCTTGGAGGGGGTTTGTGGCTCAGCAGGACAAGTGTCAGAAATCAGCTGGAAACCGGTAAAAAGAAATCATCCTGAAATATAGGGAATACCTCTGTACAGGGTTGCTCCTGCACCTCCCAAGTCCACAGAGCATCACAAGAAATCACCCTTGTCTTGGACCCAAGAGATCACCCTTGTCTTGGACCCAAGAAATCACCCTTGTCTTGGACACATCAACCAGAACACATGAAGAGAAATGAGGAAAACCCCAAGCATGGAGCACAAAAATAATTAAATCTTAGAAAAGGGACCCCAAAAGTTAATGTATCGTGTTCCTACAGCTCAGGCTCTCCCTGAAATCATCTGCCTGAGAACACAGAGCAGCTCCCAGGGGTCTCATCATCCCTCCTGTGGGTCCTCACCCAGCCACCACATTGTTCTCATGGTAAAAAAGAAGTGCTTGATGCCAGACTGGGCAAAGAAACGTTGGGAAATGTAAGAGTGAACAATTGTTTGCTGTTTTGTGCACACCAGTGTCTGTGCACACCTTGTTTCTTCCTCTTCCTGGCAGAGGAAGACCCAGCAGGGAGGGAATTTTGCTGCCATCCTCATCCCTCCATTCCAAGGGCTGGAGCCCTCGGCACATCTGCTGCTGCTGAGGGCTGGATGTGTCTCCCAGGGACAGATTCACCCAGCTCCTCCATCCCATGTGCCCCAGGGCATTGTCCAACCGCCCCAATTCCAAGCCAGGAACAGTTCCCGTGGGTTCCTGGGGTTGTCCTGGGGTCAGCCAGGAGCTGCACTCTGACGACTCCAGTGGGTCCTTTCCAGCTCCGTGATTTTATGATTTGCAACAGCTTAAACAAGACCTAAAACCAGCCTGACGAGCCTCTCCCACCTCAGCTTTCCTTGCCACAGGTGGGATCTGGAAGGTCAGTGCGTCCCTTCTTTTCAAACAAACCCCTCTCCTCGGAGAGGAAACCCTTGGCTCAGCCCCATAATCACCAGTTTAGCATCCTTTAGATTGCACCTGTTCAAGCGTTTCATCAAGGGGCTGGAAGGCAGACGGCTCCCTGAGAAGCTGCCTGCTGGGATGCTGTCTTCCTTTTATCCCCCTCCTTTGAGAGTCACAGGGGCGGACAATACGGTCACCACATTGCTGGGAATTCACTCAGCCTTAGCTCACTTTTTCTGAGAGGGTTTTCCCCTCCTCTTCTCTTCTTTTTCTCCCCCCCCCTTGCCTTTTATCTATTGTGTTATGAGCTTGTTTAAAAGGAAAAAAAAAAAAAAAAAAAGGAGGACGGTGGAGAGGGGGAGAGAGAGATCTGGCTGGTTGCCTTTGTAACCTGGAGGAGATCCTTGTGGTTTGGGAATTGTCTTAGACTCCAGGACAAAGTGCTAAACATCTGCCCAGCCCTGCCGGGCCTTGGTTCCAGTTGGCCGTGGAGACACTTGGACTTGAACTGCAAATTTGCCTTTAGGGGATTAAGTCCCAATTTACATAACTAATCCCTGTGGTGAGGGGAGGCTGGGCCGGGGGAAGGAAAAGGGCACAGAGGTTTCCTGAGAAAAAATTTGGGAAGGGAGGGGGGGAAGTGAAAGCTGTGAAAGCCCAGACATGGAGGTATTTAACTGATGTTGGAACAGCTTCCCCTGAGTCTCTCAGTCGTAACTACAGACAGAAGTTACAAAAGTTGTTACTAAACTTAGTCCTTTGCTGCACCATCCAGAAAATTGTGGGTAAGGGAACTGGCTCCTCCATCTGAGCCTCATCTGAGCCTGCAGAGTCCTGGGTACAAATGACCTTTCTTTTTTTTTTTTCAGGGGGGTCCTTTGCATTTACTTTAGTTATTGTTTAAGAACGACGTAAACTCAGTTAACATCAAGTGCCTGACATGAAAACACATCGTGCTTTACAGGTTATGTTAAAGGAAAGAATGAGGATTAAGAAAATTTATGATTTTTATGACGACTCCATCTGTTCTTAGGGAATTTAAGGACTGATCTGTACTAGAGTGGTCCTTCTGGCCTGGCTTACACAAAGGGGATGTAAATACTTGATGGCTTGTGGTGATAAACTGCCTCTCTGCACAATATTCCCACAGCTTTTCCTGGGAATGAAGACTCTTCCTTCCCTTCTTCCTGGGGAAATTGTCCCTTGGGTTTATCAGGAGGGAGGCCTGTGATTTATCTGGGTCCAGCTAGGGCTAAAACTTGCCATTTGAGCCCAAGCAAATCAGTGTTATTATTAGTTGCTCAAGGAGGGAATGACATTTTATCCCACCCTCTGTCCTATTCCAGGTGGGGTTTGATGATCTCTGGATGTTCCACCAGCACAGCTAATAGGAATTCTAATAGGAATTAAATTAGAATGTTGGAGACAAATCATCAAGATTGATTCAGTGTCCCAAACAAAACTTCACCCAAATTTATTTTTGGCTGTCTCACACCTAATTCTGCTAAAGAGAGTTCTGGGTTTCCCCCCCCCCCCCTCTAGTGGGTTTATAAAGGATAGAAACTCCCTTTTATCTCCACCAAAAATTGATTTTATTCCCTAGCAACTAAAGGCGTCCTTTTTCACAGGTGGGTGGGGACAAGGGGTGAAAATCCTGGCACTCCTTTCAATTTTCAGAGTGGGTGGTTGAGTTGGCACTTAAGAGCTTATCATATGGGCTATTCTGGCCTTTGTTAGGGGCTAAAAGCTGCATTTCTAACCCACAAACGCCCACAGGAGCACTGAGAGAGTGAAGAAAGCCAAGAGCCCGACACACACACACTCCCAGCTTTGCTTTGGCAGGAATTTTCTGCCCTTGGACAAGTCACTTCCTCCCTTTGTGCCTCGTTTTCCCCCCTTTGCTGGAGCAATTCCCCCACTGCAGAGCACTTTGGGGTTGTTTTTGTCCCCCAAAAAAGCACAATGTAAGGGCAAGTTATTATTCACTAAACAATGCCATTAAGGGCCTTGGGAGGAAACAATGATGTCATTAACAACTTCGAAAGGAAATCGTGCCATTAATGACTTCTGAAGGAAAAAAAAAGTAGTGATTGAAAGAGCTGCTTTCCCCCCCCCAACCCTCCAGCAGCTTAAATCAAACAAGACAGTGGATCATATTTGTCTCCGTGGTTTTGATGCCTTCAAAACAGTAAAACTGATTAATGTGGCAGGCCAGGAAGATGACAAATTTGCTTTTGGCGCTAAATTAAATTTACGAGTGGAAATATTTCAAGGGATTGTTGGAATTGCTCTGTCCCTTTTCGCCCCGAAAGCCCAAAACTCCCACGCCTCCGTGACCCACCCGTATTTATGGCACTTTCCAGCCCACTTACCTCACTGTCCTCTCCCACTGGGGTCCCTGTGGGTCTTTTATTTAATGGAATTTAGCTGTTTATTCCCTGCTTCCTGCAAAACAGAGGCTGTGCTTCAGCCCAGGTGGTTGAGGAACATCCCTAAAACACGTCCAGTTGAACAAATCTAATGGGAGAGCTCCAAAATCACATAAACACAGCTTTGGAAGCGACTTCAAGAGACTAATTAGGCTAATTCCCCACGGGGAGGCAGAGCCAAGGACTGATTAGTGTCATATTATGGGGTTTATTATTATTATTATTATTATTATTATTATTATTTACATTAGGCAGTGAGTGTACATAACAATCAGTGGAGAACTAAGTGCTGTGGTCTGTGTCCAGAAACCAAGAGGATTTTTAAGGAGGCTGGAATTAAACCTTTCAAGTTCATTCTTCAGTTCCAAATCCTGTATTTAAAAACCAAGACGAGTCTGGAGCTGCTCCCATCTCTTGGTCTTCCCAAACCTCTGCTGATGACACAACCAAGGCTTTTGAGAGCATTTGGGCTGCTTTGAAGGGCTTGGGGCTTCACAGATCCAGGCCCTGACTCTTCAGCCTGGATCCTGGGGTCAAAGTGGGGATTAATAATCAGAAACAGATTGTTTTGTTTTTTTTAATGGGGCTTATGCACCTGTTTCCCCTTGTGCCTTGGGACTGTTTCCTCGCATTCCTGCGTTTTTAACGCCTTTAAAGGATCCTTGGCAGTAACTGCAGCTTCACCAGTGCCCACCAGTTGCTCTCATTTAATTGCTTTACCCACCAGTTTAATTAAAAGCCCTGCCCTGACGTCCTTGAGCGAGTTCAGGGCGTTGCATCAGCTCAGCTCGCAGTTGTGTGTTCAGTTCTTGGCTTGGCCCTTGGAAACTGCCTCTAAAACAGGAAACCCGAGCTAAAAACCTGAAGTTGTCAACCCTGCATCCACAGCACGAACCCAAGGCCTTGTTCTGGGCTGAGACTTTTATCCCAGGGCTGAAAATATCCCGAGCTGGGCAGGTCCCTCAGCATGGGGAGGTGAAGGGATGGTGAAGGCCACACCAAGGGGCCAGGGCTGTACCTGCCATGGGCCAATCTCCCTGCTCCCTTCCCCCCCAGAGCACCTCCACAGCCATTCCATCTACGCCTGTAATGATTTCTCAAGCTGCTTTTCCAGCCTGCCAAGGAATCCCTCCCGGAGCTGTGCACGGGAAGTGACTTGTGGGGCTGCACCCCAACCCCTCCTGCTTCCCAAGATTTCTGCCCAAAATAACTCCCTGGCATCCCCCGGGTGGGGGGTGCAGGTCCAGTGGGGCGGCCGGGGGTGGGGAGGGTTTGGGGTGGAGCTGCTGGGCTGGGAACCTCAATGGGGCTGAGAAAGCCCCGTCAAGAGCGACAGGAAATCATCGGCGGCTTTTTGGGTTGCGAGCTGCAGCGCTGAGGTTCAGGCAGCGACATCCTGCCCCCGGCGGCACCGGGAGCAGGGCAGGAAGCGGGGGCAGAGCGGGGAGAGCGGCCCCGGGGCCGGCCCCGAGAGCAGGGGGGCCTGGGCAGCCCCCTCGCCCACCCTGCAGCCCGTCAGGCTCTCCATCCTTCCCTGCACCTTCCCATTTCCCTGCATCCTTCCCTTCATCTCTCCCTGCATCCATCCATCCATCCACCCATCCATCCATCCATCCATCCATCCATCCATCCATCCATCCATCCATCCATCCATCCATCCACCCATCCATCCATCCATCCATCCATCCATCCATCCATCCATCCATCCATCCATCCATCCATCCATCCATCCACCCATCCACCCATCCATCCATCCATCCATCCATCCATCCATCCATCCATCCATCCGTCCATCCGTCCGTCCGTCCGTCCGTCCATCCATCCATCCATCCATCCATCCATCCATCCATCCCTCCATCCATCCATCCATCCACCCATCGTCCATCCATCCATCCATCCATCGTCCATCCATCCATCCATCCATCCATCCATCCATCCATCCATCCACCCATCCACCCACCCATCCATCCGTCCATCCATCCATCCATCCATCCATCCCTCCATCCATCCATCCATCCATCCATCCATCCATCCATCCATCCACCCATCCACCCACCCATCCATCCATCCATCCATCCATCCATCCATCCATCCATCCATCCATCCATCCCTCCATCCATCCATCCATCCATCCATCCATCCATCCATCCATCCACCCATCCACCCACCCATCCATCCATCCATCCATCCATCCATCCATCCATCCATCATCCATCCATCCATCCACCCATCATCCATCCATCCATCCATCCATCCATCCATCCATCCACCCACCCATCCATCCATCCATCCATCATCCATCCATCCATCCACCCATCATCCCTCCATCCATCCATCCATCCATCCATCCATCCATCCATCCATCCACCCATCCACCCACCCATCCATCCATCCATCCATCCATCCATCCATCCATCCATCCATCCGTCCATCCATCCATCCATCCATCCATCCATCCTTGAATCCCTCTCCACATCCCTCCCCTGAGGCTGAGGGAGCTGGGATTGTCCAGCCTGGAGAAGAGGCTCTGGGGGAGACCTGAGAGCCCCTTCCAGTGCCCAAAGGGGCTCCAGGGGAGCTGGAGAGGGACTGGGGACACGGGCCTGAAGGGACAGGAGGGGGGGGAATGGCACAGAAGAGAAGCTGTGGCTGCCCCATCCCTGGAAGTGTCCAAGGCCAGGTTGGACGGGGCTTGGAGCAACCTGGGACAGTGGAAGATGTCCCTGCCCTTGGCAGGGGCTGGCACTGGACATTATAGACCACTTTAAAGGTCACTCCCAAGCCAAATCATTCTGTGATTCTACGATTACTCAAAACTGCAAACCCTCCAAAGGCCTTTGAGCCCCCAGAGCCTCCCAGGAGTGCTGGGATGGGGGACAGAGGGTGCCTGGTGTGGGATGGGGTGGCTGCAGGCCCGTGGGGGCTGAGGCAGCTGCACTTCTCATCTTCATCACGTAGCTCTGGGCTCAGTAAGAGCTGCAGGGATGGAAAAGAAAACGTAATCAACCCTTTGGCCCTTCATCACCGCTCTTGTGAGATTTGCATGGACTGTTCTGAGATGCCTGTGAACTAAAAATGTCCTAATTATGTCCCACAGGAAGAAACTGTGTCGTTTGCTGATCATTTCGGTGATTTATCATGAACTCTGCTTTCAGTCATGTGTCTGTGTGGTGACTTACAGGATGAGTTAGATCTTCTCACAGCCCCTCTTACTCATCAGAAATTTTGAGGCTGTAACCTGCTCCTGAGTCCCTGGTGAGTCACAGCTTGGCCCTTGGAAAAGTAAAAGATGACCAAATTCTGACATCCTTGAGGTTTGCCCCCAAAATAGTGTGTAAGTCACCAGCATGACTTCTGTGTGTGATGCTTCCCCCTGCCAGCTGAGGGATCAAAACTAATTAATGAGTAATAATTGCAATAAATCCCTCTTGCCGTGACTCATGTTTGTCTTGATGCTGAAAGATTTTTGCCCTTCACTTGAGAGACTCAGAAATGGGAATAATTGATAAAACTGCCCCAAAATCGGTGTCTGAGGGCAAGGCCCCCACAGGGTGGGTTTGAGCAGGTCTGTAGGGGGATGGTTTGTGCCAGGCTGTTCTGAGGGAATTCGCAGGTGTGAAACCTATTCAGGTGCACAAAGAGCAGCTTTAAAGAAGCTTTACAATAACCTAATTCATTGCTGAATTAGAATAATCCCTCATCAGCCCGGTACAAAGTAGTAGTGGGTCTGTGTGAGAGCTCTGCACAGGCACAGCAGAGTATTTAGAGTAATTTCCTAATATAGACAACCCACTCTGTTCTCTTCCTTTCTCTCGCTCTGCTTTGGCTCCGTGACAGCGGCGCCACAAAAACGGGGAGAGAAGACCTGAAAGTGAAAACGAGCCTGGCTGTGCAGCGCTGTGTCACTTGGAGAGACACAGAGAGCCGGCTCCATGGGATTTGTGAGGTGTCAGCTCTGACGGGACCTGTTTTAGTGGGGTTTTCCCCCCTCTCTGCAGCGGGATTGTGGTGTGTGTGGGGTGGGTGCATTTTCCCCTGTATGGCTTTACTCCCCCAGCCCACTGCCTGTATTCCCAGGTCTCTGCCCTGTGTTTTGCTGCCCAGTTCGAGGAAATAATCTCCCAGATACGTGTTTAAAGTCATCCTGCAGCTGTGTGTCCTGGCACGGAGTGGACAGCAGCACATCCATCCCCGCATCAGCGTGCAGGGAAAAGGGATTTTCCCTCCACTGCTGCTCTCTCCCGGCCGAGTTTCTGCTTCTGCTGGGAAACAGGAGGACAACCCCCCAGGGGGAATCTGATCCAGCCCCCCGGGGTCCCAAGGGCCGGAGGCTGCAGGGACAGGACGGGCAGGGCCGGGGGGCTGAGCGGATGCCCCGGGGGTCCGGGGAGGGGGGTGCAGGAGGCGGCCCGGTGGGAAGGCAGCCGGGGACCTCTGCTGGGCGAAGCCTTAAAATGCCCTTTTTTCCCCCAAAATCGTGCCCTGCGGCCAGGCTGTCTCTGGGAGCCCTCCGGAGGGCGCCAGCACTTCGTCTTTCCCCGCTGGGCAAGGCCCCCCCATCCCCGCTGCCCCTGGGGGACCAGGAGAGCATCCTCCTGCATCCTCCTGCATCCTTCTGCATCCTCCTGCATCCTCCTGGCATCCTCCTGGCATCCTCCTTCATCCTCCTGCGTCCTCCTGCGTCCTCCTGTATCCTCCTGCATCCTCCTGCATCCTCCTGCATCCTCCTGCATCCTCCTGCATCCTCCTTCATCCTCCTGCGTCCTCCTGCGTCCTCCTGTATCCTCCTGCATCCTCCTGCATCCTCCTGCATCCTCCTGCATCCTCCTGCGTCCTCCGGCCGCGGCACCGGGACCAGCTCCGGGCAGGATCTGAACCGGGAGGGCGAGGAGAGGGGGGGACATCGCCTGGGTCCCTGCAAGGGAAAGGGGAAACCTTCCAGGACTGGGAATAATCGCATGAGACTGAGCTATTCCTCGATCATTTCTCCCACCGATCCATCCATCTGTCCTCTTCTCTGGTTCCCTGTCTGTCCTGTCCAGCCCCCGCTCCTCCTGTCACATCCCGATCCCCTCCATCCCTGCTCCAAGAGCGGAGCTTCCCTGGGGCGGGGCATTCCGATTTTAGCGGAGATCTCCCTGGAAAGAGGGTGCAAAGGGATGCCCGGGCTCCGGTGCGGGCTCAGCGGCTCCCGGAGCTCGGCAGTGGCGAGGAAACGAACCCAGGCACCGCAACCTCCCTCTGCAAACCCAGCCGGGGGCCGGGACGGCCGTGAGGGCTCCTCTGACAGTTTTGTTGCCGTTGGGAGAGTCAAAAAACATCGCCAGGGGCAGCGGCGAAAGTTGGGACCGATCGCTGCCCACCCCTGGTGCCCGGTGCCCCCCTCCCCGTCCCGGTGTCTCAATTTTTGGGTGATAACTTGCGAGCAGCCCGGGAGCCACTCCCCAAAGGCATCTCTTTGTCTCATCTCCATCTGGGGACCAGCGAACCCCCCAGGGCGCTCCCGGGGAGGGGGGCGCAGCCACAGGCTCTGCCTTCCCTGCTGCACGGAGCGGGATGGCTCTGCCAGGAGCTTCCTCCAAAGAGGATCTGAAGCTGGAATGTCCATTTTGGAGTGAAACACAAATATTTCCCATTTTCTTGTGTCCCGGCTCTGTTCCCCCCCCCCCACCTCCCTCCAGACCTCAGCTGGGAGACACCACCGTGCTAAAAAATAATACAAAATTCAAATAAAGACCAACAGATGCAACCCCCATCCCTCCTCGAGTAGTAAAGCACTTCAGAACGAGTCTCAGCCTTTCCATGACTTCTTTTTCCATCACGAATTCCAAGGTTTAACCCAACTAAACTGCAGGTAGAGCAGCTCCTTCCCCGAGTGGTGCTGAGCGTGGAGCCCCCACACCTCTGTCTGAGTGTCTGTGTGTCCGTGGGTGCTCAGATCCACTCCTGCAAGGACACACAGACACTTCGTGCCCCAGGAGAGTTTGACGTGACCCCCACAGCCCTGTTGCCCAGGTTTTGTGCCAATCTTTGCCATAAATCAATACTTAAATCAAAATTCAGGCTATTTAAACACGCACGGGGAGAACACACACACACACTCAGCTCTGCTCTTCCCTGCCTTTAGAGATTCCCAAAGCTTTTCCTTCTGGATGCTGAGAGCCCTGACCCCCACCCATCCTCCCTGCCTGGGAGGTTCTTGGGATGAGCACACAAATACCCATTTGCAGCAGCAAAAACGCCCCGGCCGGGCCGACCCTGAGGATCCGCCCGTGCAGCGAGAGAGGTTTATGATTATCCTTGCTGTTGCCAGAAACCAGCAAACTTTACAGTCCAGATGTTTGGAGAGTGTCAGAACAACTTGCTGCCGTTGTTTTTATGGTGAAATCAAAAAGCCATGGCCCGGGGTTTATAATCTGAGAGCCCTGCAAAGAATGCAGGTTGCTCCGAGCTCTCCACCTCTCTAACCCAGATGCTCCGCTATCTCCCACTGCTGACGGCCGCCTGCTTCAAAGGCTTGTCCTCAGCCACCCATCAATTAGGATAAAAAATGGGCTCCCCTTCTCCTTGCATTTGTTTTGGGAAGAGGGAAATCATTTAAACAACTGTATCTCCATTAAAGGAGGGGAGCGAGGGCGGGGAGCAGATCCTCTTACCTTCTGAAATGGGGGGGAAATGCTGGTTCACAAAACAGACCTTTTTTTTTTTGGGGGGGGGAGGGGGTGTAGGCCACGCAACAGCCTCACAAATCATTTTTGGTGCATCCCCACCAAACCCTGGGCAGCAACGAAGCTGCAGTTCAGGGGTGGGAGATGAGGTTTTCCCCTCTGTTTGGTCGCTCAGTGGGTTAAAAGACAAAGATTGAATATTAATCCTGAGATCTCATCTTTCTTTTTTTGGTTTATAATTATTACCTTTTTTTTTTAATTATTATTTATTTATTTACAATTCTTACCTTTTTATTTACAGTCCTAACCTTTTTATTTCACGGATCCATTCCGAGGACATTTTTGAAGGCCCTGCATCCTCCACCCCCAACACGGTGTTTTCCTCCCCATCCCTGCCAGAAGAAGGGGGAAATAACTGAGGGGCCAGTGGGCCTTTCCACAGGATTCCTCTATTTCCCCTCAAAAAAAAAAGGGGAATCTTGAGCAAACTGGGTGACTTCTGGGCCGGAGCAATCCTCACTGAGCGTCCCCAGCAGCGAGGGGGCTCGGCAGCACCAGTGGCAGCCGCTCTTCCTTTTATTGAGGCCAATTAGGCGGGTGTTGATATAAAAAGGACTCCCAAGGACTCCCATCCTTCCCCATCCCGAAGGGAAAGGCCAGCCTTTAGGACAAGTCCCTTTAAACAGCCCCTTTGGCTTTTTTATTTACAATAAACACGTTTTTGTTAATGAAACCCTCGCCCACTTCGCAAACCGCCCCCCCTCCTTCTCCCCCTTCCCTCCCGGCTTCCCTCCCCTTCCCAAACTCCATAAAGCTCCAGCTTTGCATATCTGAGCCCTGGTAGGTGGGGTTGGGTCCTTCGGGGGTCCCGGGGTCAGGCTGGGGGCAGCAGGGTCATTGTATTGCCATCATGGGTCAATAAGCAACTGGTCAGGCTCTCAATCCACATCAGGCCTTGAAGAGGACTGGGAAATGGGAGAATCCATTCATAATAATAATAAACTTGTCAATCAATAACAGGCAGGAGAAATACTTTGTAAAAGGTAAAAAAAAAAAAAAAAAAAAAGGAAAAAAAAAAAAAGGGAAAAAAATAGTAGGGTTTTTTCCTTCCCCCCCCCCAACCTCCTTTTCTAAAGTTTGACAACACGAAGCTCGACACAGTTTCAAAACGCTCCGAGGGTTATTTGGCTGAGGAATTTTAAATCATAATTGCTTGAAATATAAGACTTAAAAAGTTAAGGAAGAAGCGTTGTAGCTACCAGTGAAATTTAAATAAGAATTGATAACGCCCTCCCAAGGAATATAAAATGCTTTTTTGAGGGGAAAAAGCGGCATCCAAGACCTTTATCCGTCTTATGAAAAGACTGAAGGGTTGTGGTTTTCTTGCCTCTCCTTTAATTCCTACTGATAGCAGCACCTACCAAAGGGCAAGGAGGAGTTTTGCTTCAAGCTTATTTCAGCAACAAAAATATTCTCCAGCCCTATTTTAATTTTAAACCTAATTAGTGAACAAAACCCCTGGGTTAGTAGCAAATCGTACCGAGAATTTAAAGGGAAATAAAATAAACCCCCACGAAACGAGATTACTTGGGATGAAATTTGTTAGAAAATCCGGGCTTATCAGTGGACTAATCTACAAATTATTTTATTAAGTAGCTGCTGCCCTGTGAAAGGAGTAAGAGCCTGGATTAAACGAGAAGAGGGGGGAAACAACCAAATCACAACAGAATATGGGAAACATCAAAAGGAGACGGGAGAATAATGGGAATTCTCTGCTGGCTTTAAGATCGAGGCATGAAATCTCCCATCTCCAAACTCGTTTTTCCTCTTTCTTACAAGTCCGGGGTTGTTGGTTTTTTTTTGGTTGTGGTTTTTGTTTGGGTTTTTTTGGTGTTGGTTTTTTTTGGGGGGGAGGTGTGATTTAAAGACACACGCTCCTCTCAGACCAATATTTTAAATAATCAGGAGGAGGGGAAAATAACCTCAAAAAAATGGAGTTTCTCCCCTTCCAGCCTCCCCCTCGCAATTTGCCGGCTTTACCAGGACCCTCCTCCAAAGGCTTTTCGCGGGGATTTCTCCAGGAGAAGGATCCCCTCTTGGCACTATTTAGCTGTATTTGCTTAGGAAAACAAACAAACAGCTATTTTTTCTCCCCCTCCATCGGCGGTGTTTATTAGGGTCTAATTCCCTTCAGCTGCTCTCCAGAAAAATGTGGTTTCTTTGTCAGGGGACGCTGAAAGGCTGTTTATTAGGGAAGATAGAAATAAAGCCCCGAGTCAGAAGGGATGTTGGAAGGCAGGGAAGGATGGGAGAGTCTCATTCCCGAACCGGGACCCTCCTCCCATGGCAGAAAATCCGCTCAAAGGAGCAAAAAAACCTCCTGGACGATTAAAAACTGACTCCTTTCTCCATCCTTTGGGGATCTGCTGCCCGGATTTGTCTTAAATCTCCAGTTTTACCCAAAATCTCTTTTGTTTTACCCAAAATATCTCTTATTTTACCCGAAAGCTCTCTCTTTTACCCCAAATCTCTCTCTTTTACCCCAGATTTCTCCATCTTATGCCAAGCAAGGCTTAAAACCTTTTAAGCTCAGTCTAAGCAGCACCATTTGGTCTGATGAATCCTACTGCTCTTCCTAGGCCTCTCCAACAGTTTTAACCACTCACTTTTCATCAGATTCCCCATTTTCCACTCTTTTTTGGGGGTGGTTTTGTGTGGTTTGTTGTTGGTTGGGGGGCTTGTTATTTGGGTTGATGTTTGGGGTTTGGTTTTATTTTTATTTTTATGGTTTTTTCCCCTCCTCCCTTCCAAACCGTGTTATTTTACAGGGAGAAAAAAAAAAAAAGGCCACAGGAGCAGCAACCTGAGCCTTTTCCAAACTGGAATCCACTTTTCTGTCTTTGTGTTTTGAAAAAAAAAGAGGAGGAAAAGGGATTTACATCTTTCTAAATTGTCCCTAAATACAGCTTTGATTCGCAGCTGAAGGAAAACAAACAAACAAATAAAAAAAAAAAAGTCCAAAAATAATGGAATATTATTTGCATCCCAGCACAGATCCACTGGAAATTATCCCAGTTTGATGCTGGCATATCCCAGCTCCACACTCGGCCACTCTTCTCAGCCACTCCAAAAATAAATAAATTAATAAATTAATAAATACACCCACTCAAATGTTATTTTAGCAACAGCAGAATTTATTAAAATATTCTTAATTAGTGATGAAAAGGGCTCCAAGTTTAGACTCATGGATGGGGAGATGTTTTTAGGTGGTTTCACTGATTATTATTCACAAACTGATCATTGAGAAGAAAGGAGGGAAATCCTGAAAAATTCCAGAGAAATCAGAGAATCCTTTAAAAAAATCATAAAATTATTGAACCATTCAGGTTGGAAAAGAGCTTTAAGATTGAGTCCAACCATTAATCTTGAAAAATGAGAAAGAAATCCCCAAAAATAACCTTATCCCATGGGAAGAAGAAGGAATATCTTTGCTTTTGAGTGCACCTGAGAGCATTTTAGCAATCCCTGGCTGCTGGCAGCATAGAGATGGATCAGTTCTAAAACTTCTCATCACCCCAAGGAGAAGAAGGATTTTTTTTTTCCATCCTGGCCTGTCCATCCATCAGGACGGGTTTGGATCTGCTCCTCCAGTTCCCCCCTGTAGTAAAATGTACCAGAGACCTTTAAAAAACTCAGTGCACCAAAATGATTTCTGGAAATATTTCCATGCCAAACACCTTCAGTGCCCATCAGGAGCCACAGCCTCTCCCAAAATATCCAGGCTTTTCCCAGGGCCTGGGAGCACCAGGCCCATCCTGCTCCAGGAAAGAGCATTTAGTGTCTCCTGGGCACCTTTTCCAAGGGGTCTCCTGTCTTCCCCTAGGGAATATTCAGAGATATTCCCTCTCCTCCCCATGGGATAAGGTTGTTTTTCAGGATTTCTGTCTTATTTTTCAAGATTAAAAGCTGGACTCGGTCTTAAAGGTCTTTTCCAACCCAAATGGTTCTAAGGTCAGGGCCGGTTGGTCCCTTCTTTAGAATTCCCTACACGGAGGGATCGTTTTGGCCACCTCATTTCCTGGGATTTGTTTCTCACAAGGCACAGTAGTAAATAAAACCACTCCTTGCCACGGAAAGAATTCAGCTGGGCCAAAATTAATTTCTGAACTTATATTTTTCTCCTGATAAATCTGATGTATCCTCCCAAATTGCTGCTGCTGCTGTGAATTCCTCTCCCTCTGCCCTGGGCTCATCCCTGCTGGGGATCCTGGCTTGTTTTCCTGCTGGCACCCACTTTCCACTCGGATCTCCCCTCCCCTGCTCTCGGCAGGAGGAGCTGAATTTGGGAGAGCCAGATCTGAGGTGTCTGAGCAAAACCCACCCCCCAACCTGAACCAACCCCCCCAGAGCAGATCCCCCAATGTCTCCCCCCCCCAAAAAAAAATAAAAAGAGCCCTTTTTGATTTATTTTGGCTTTCTTTCCGTTTCTGGTGTCCTGGCACCGCATCCAACAGAAAACGAGGCACGGGGAAACAACCTGGAATTCCCACGGGAAGCCCCGGCCGCGGCTCGTGGGATCCACGTGGAAATCCCGTGGGAAGCCCGGGTGGGATCCGGGGGGCTGGGCGGCCTCAGGAGGGGGGGGAGGACCCTCACAGACCCTCACCCTGCAACCCTCGGAGCTCCCGCAGCCCCCGGACACGCGGGAATCTCCCCCCTCCCCCTCTCCCTCCCCCTCTCCCTCTCCCTCCCCCTCTCCCTCTCCCTCCTCCTCCTCCCGCGGATCCGTCCGCGCTTCCGTGCAGGCAAACCCGCACCTTCCCGCACAGCCAGCCCACGCGTGGGGAAGAATTTACGGGAATAACCTCACCTGAGAAGTCCCCCCCACCTCTTTTATCTCGCTCCCAAATTCCGCCCACGCCTCCAGAGGGAGGGAGGGAGGGAGGGAGGGAAGGAGGGAGGGGGTCCTGCGCCTCCAGGACCCCTGGAATTGGGATATGGCCATATCTGGGGAAGTTTTATCTCTTCCCGAGGGAACAACCAGCCCTGACAGGTAGGAGGGTTGTCTCCAGGGTGAGGTTCTCCTCCGGGTTTTTCTCCTCGGGCCTGGGAGGGCTGGAAACCCCCCTCGACCCTCGGGAGCTGAGATGGAAAAATACGAGTGTATAAATACACAAATATACAAATACATAAATATACAAATACATAAATATACAAATACATAAATACACAAACCTGCAGATGAGCCGAGATAAAAATATAAAATGGCACAAAAATGAAGATACGCAAATATTCACTCACACAATTACATGGATGTTCAGGTAAACACACAAACACCCAAATGAACACACAGACACATCCAGATCCAGGGCCAGGCCCTGCCAGGCCTTCTGGCCTTGCCCAATTCCCAAAGCTGCCTCCCTTGGGATCGGGGCAGCCCCTCACCCCCCACCACAGCCCCCCTGGCCCCCAACCCCGGTGTGGCACCCACGGAACATCCCAATCCCTGGCTATTCCCACCTCAGGCCTGCAGCCCCCATAAAAACAAACATCAAGGGTTATAAACCCACCGTCCACCGAACAGTGACCGATAAATTGACAACCGGGAGGCGAAGGTGACCCAGAGGGGACACTGTGAGGGCAGTGGGGACCCACAGCGGGAACACAGAGAATTTATGGTGCAGCCCCAACGCTTTGGCTCATGAACCACCACCCGCCCACCCCGTATCCTGCCCACCCTCACACACACACGGGGATGTAAATTATCTGCGTGCCCCACGCCGAGCTGCCCCCGTCCCCACAGCCACATCCACCCACACACGCTCCTGTTCCACGCTGAACTTTATCCCCCTGCCCAAACACTGCCCGTTCGAGCTCCTAGGGATGGAGATTTCCTGGGAAATGACGTATCCATACATTCGCTTTCGGAGCCCTGTTTCCTCCTGACCGGCGATCGGGGGGCTCTGGCTCCTCTCTAACCACCCCCCAAGCAATGGGGAAGAGTTTATTGCTCTGTTCCAACTTGTATTTTCTCTGCCAGACTTCCCCCCCGCCCTCCCAAAGCCCGAGGCTGCATCGGCCTCATCGGAGGGGGATATTCCCTGCCAGCTCCTTCCTCCACCCCACGCTCCCCTCCTCCAGTCTGGCACGGAGCAAAGCTCAGCCTATAGGTAAAATGGCTCTGGCTTTATGTGGAAAGGAAGAAAAAAAAAAAAAAAAAGGGAAAAAAAAAAAAAAAAGCAGCCCCGGGATCTCCATTCTGTTTGCGAAGGGAAGCTCCGGGCTGGTTGAAATTGGGATTTTTTTTTTTTTTTTGGTGGTGCCTCGTAAGGAGCCACCGCAACAAACCGCAGTGTCCCCGAAAGCGGCCACTTTCCGTCCATCGAGATGCGAATTCTCCCCCCCCTCCCCTCCCCTCTGCCCAAACAAAGAGGAATTTGGTGTTTGTGTTGGCCGGCAGACCTTTACTCACAGGAAACTCTTGCCTGTGGAAAACGAGGGTGAAATGTGGTGGTTTAATGCAGCCGGAGCTGGAAAACTGGGGGGGTTTCTACTCGGAGCAAGGCCAAGGGTGTGCTGGGGGGGGGAGCGCCCATGGGTGCTGGGAAGGGGGAAAGCCCCCCCAGGGATCCCCTTCCCAACAGAACCACATCGGGGGGTTCCCCTCCCCTCCGCCGGCCGGGAGGTAAAAGCAAATCAGGTGATCTCTGCTCCCAAATTAAAGGCGATGTTGGACTTATTTTCATTTTTTTTTACACACACACTCAGGAATGCGCTTCCTCCTCCTCCTCCTCCTCCTCCTCCTCCTCCTCCTCCTCCTCCTCCTCTGGGAGCGTTGCTAAATCGGGATCACTTGTGGTTGACTGTACATAGAGTTTAACAAATTATTATTATCAAATTACTCCGATTTTGCCATTTGAACCACACACCAAAAAAAAAAAAAAAAAAAAAAGAGAAAAAAAAAAAAAGGCAGAGGAAGACTAAAAGCAACTTTTCATGTGGGAGACAGACGAGGCTTGAAAGGGAGCAGCGTGCGCTGCAGAGCTGCAGCTTCCCTTCCCCCAGAAAGGTTTCCGAGGTAACTGTTTCCCCAAAATTAGCCTCCTGAGCAGAGAGTTAAAATCCCTCGGTCCAGCCTCCGAGGCTCCACTCGCTCCGCTCAAGTAGCTTCAGGTTTATAAAGAAATCGAAGAGAAGGGGACGGGACAATGGAGCTGCGGGCCGGGTGAGGGCTTGGGGAGCTTTTTTTTTTCTCTCCCCTTTTCCCCCTTTTGGAAAGAGGAATCTGCAGCCCTGGCTTTTTTTTGGGGGGGGAAACGTCGCCTGGTTTGTAAGGCAGGAGAGAGAGTTACCAAATACCGAAGAATTGGGATTTAAAGTTGGAAATAAAGTTTAGCAGCGCAAGGGCATGTGAAAGAATTTCCTTTTTTTTCCCCATATTTTTTTCTTTTGCCCCCTATTTTTTCCCTCATTTTTTTCTCTCTTTTTCCCCCCTTATTTTTCTTTTCCATTTTTTTTTCTTTTAAGAAAGAGTTTGGAAGAAAAAGATACGAAGTGAATAAAGACCGTGTGTGAGTAAAAAAAAAAAAAAAAAAAAAAAAGGAATATATAACTATCTTTACGTTGCTTTTCTTTGCCGATGTTATTGTTGATACCGCGCTCCAGCCCCTGCTCCTTCCAGCTAATAAATACAGTAATTGGCAATTAATAAGCATTCCAGCCCGGGTTGAAGGATGAATTGTCGCGGAGTCAATCGTTTTGAACAACTCGCTTAGAGGAATATCTTTCACGCTTTATTAAATATATACGTACACACACCCATCCCAGAGGAATCCAGATTTGGGAAGGCGCAGCGACCTCTTAAAACAACCCTACGTGGAGAGAGAGAGAGAAAAAAAATTTATATATATATATATATATATATATACAGCTAAACCGCGGAAACAAAGCGGAGGCACCCGCGCTGCCGTCGCCTCGAAAACGGTGTAATTTTGAACATATATTTTTATATATTTGGCAGGGAAGGAGCAGCCCGGGGAGGGCTCCATTGTGTGCGCCCGGGCTGGGGCTGAGCGGGGCGGCCCCCCCGGGGCTCGTGGGGCGGGGGGTGGTGGTGATGGTGGGGTGGGGGGGGTTTGGGGAGGGAGGGGTGCGTGTGAAATGTTGGGGTTTAATGACATCAGAGGCCCCGGGCGCCCAATCAGGGGGCTGGCGGCGGGTCCGGCGAGGTGGGGTGTTCCCGGGAATATACCGACCGCGGCCGCGGGGCCGCGAGTGCGGAGCCCGGGGAAGGTGGGAGCCGCACGGAGCCCCGCGGCTCCCCCGCCGCCCGGACCCTCCACCTTCCCCCCCCCCCCCCAAAACCCCTCCCCGGCACCTCCGCCACCATTTTTCCGTGCCCCCCTCCCACCCCCCCATCCTCCTCCCTCGCCGGTAGCTTTGTTTGCTTAAGCATCTCAGTGGCTTCGCACGGCCGAGGTCGGGGGGTGTCCGTGCTTGTTGATTCTCTGCCCACCCGCACCCCCCCCGGCCTCCCCGCCCCCCCAAAAAAAGAGAGATTATTTTGGAGGCGGAAGGTGGGTGCGCGGCCGCGGGTGGGAGCTGGCCGGGGGGAGCCCGGAGGATGCGAGATGTTTGACTTCTTTATTTTTCTTTCCTTTTTTTTGGCCGGGGAGGGGGAAGACGAGGAGTCAAGCCGCGGTGCAGGCGGAGGAACTGGGTGTTCGGAAGATGTTGCAAACCATTGACTGGAGCGTTTGAAAGGGAGATCGGCTGCTTTGGCTTTTTTTTTTTTTTTTTTTCCTTCTTTTTTTTTTCCCCTCCCCTCCCCCTTTCCCCCTCTCCGGAGGGGTAGGGATGTGTGTGATCAGGGAGTGGAAACAAATATGTCCTTATTTTCAATGCCCCCTTTGAAAGAGACAAAGTAAATGCTCCTTGCAAAATGTTCCTGACCTGCGAAGGGACCTTCGGAATTGTTCCAGCCACCATGGATTACAATGGGGAAGCCAGGCCGGGGGATTTTCATGCTGGCTATCAAGAAATCGAAGGGATAAACTTGGGATACTTACAGATCAATGGCACCCAGATGTTTGCTTTGGCCCAGGTCCTCAGCGACCTGTTTAAGGATATCCCCAGGACCACCATCAGCAAGAAGATGGAAACCTTAAAGATCAAGAGCCGGCGCTGCGATCTCAAAGAGCTCCGGACCCTCAAGGCCATCAACTCGGTGCCCACCCGCGCGGTGAAGTGTTCGCTCATCTCCAAGGCGGACCTGGAGGCTCTGTGCACCTCCTGCAAGAGCCTCAGCCCCCGCAGGAGGAAGAGGAAGAGGAAGAGCAAGAGGAGGGAGCAGCTGCTGCTGCCGGACCCGGGGGAGCTGTTCCCCTGCCCCCGGCCCCAGCTGCTGCCGCCCTGCAGAGCCGGCGGCTGCTGCGGCCCCGCCGCCCCCGGCCGGCCCCGGCCGCCCCCCGCCTTCCCCGGCCCGCAGCCCTTCCACAGGGCCTTCCCGCCCCGGGGGGGCCGCGGGCTGGCGGGCCGGGGGGGGCTCTTCGCCGGGGTGCTGGCCGGGTACCCCCGCGACCTGGCCCTGCTGCACCCCGCGGCCGCGCATCCCGCCGAGCTCCCGGCCGCGCTCGCCCCCGCGGGCCGGCGCAAACGGGGACCCTGCTGCGCCAAGGGGCTCTTCCCGCAGGAGAAGGGGCCTGGGGCCGCCAGGAAGGGCCGCTCCTCCGGCTTTCCCGGCTCCAAACGCCAGGGCACCTCCGCCGGCTACTCCAGCGACTCGGACTCCAGCTTGGACTTCGCCGGGTCCAGCCCCGCCACCTCCAGCGACTCGTCCGAGGAGGAGGAGGAGGAGGAGGAGGAGGAGGAGGAGGAGGAGGAAGGGGACAGCTCGTGCAGCAGCGAGGAAGGCAGCTCCTCGGAGTCGGAGAGCAGCTCGCTGTGCAGCGGGGACTCGGTGCAGAGCACCCGGTACAGGCAGGCGGCTCTGCCGCGCTTCCAGCCGCAGCCCCCCCGGGAGCCCCTCGGGGAGGAGCGCCCGGCCGAGCCCCCCCCGAGCGTGGGCAAAGCGCTGCGCCCCGACCCCGACCTCCTCTTCCTCTCGCAGCAGCTCTGGGCCAGGACTTTGAGAGCGTCAACTTTGGAAAGTTTGAGCCCGGCTCCCGCCCTGGGCTCGGGGGCTCAGCCGCAGCCGGGGCTGTACGAGAAGCAGGAGGCCTCCCCTTCCTCCTCCTCTTCCTCCTCCTCCTCCTCCTCCTCCTCCTCCTCCTCCTCCCCCCCTCCCTCCCCGAGCAGCACCCCCGAGGGGGACCCGCAACAAAAGGAGGGAGGCTTTGGGGACGCGGAGCCCTGCGCCAAAGGGAAGGATTTGCACAAAGATGCCTCGAACAATAGAGCCTCGTTAGAAGGGGCTGAGCGGCAAAGCGGAGCCTTAATCGGGCCGGCGCCTTCCCCAGAGGCGGCCCCGGGCTCGGCCCCGCAGCCCCCGGGGCTGGGGGGGAGCCCCGGCCCCGCGCCCCCCGAGGAGGCGGGGGAGCCCCGGCGGGAGCACTTTGACCGGCTGATCCGGCAATCCAAGCTGTGGTGTTATGCCAAAGGGTTCAACCTGGACGGGAAAAGTTTGCGGCACGGAGGGAGGCCGGAGCCCTGGAAAGGCGCAGAGCTCAAATCCCCCGGCTCCAAAAGAGCAGAGAGCCCCAGCACCTTGTCATCCAAAGCTTTGAGAGGCAATGGCTCGGAAAGGAATGCCAAGCGCAGACGCCTTGCCAGAGGCGCTGAGGCAGAAAGGCAACAGAGCTCCTCCAAAGGGAGGCCACAAAAGACTCCGAGGAGGAATGCCAAAAAGGGAAACACTCCCTGCAAACGCCTCGGCAGCTCCGGGCCAACCCCGCCTCGGAATTCCTTCAGCCTCATGGGCAACTTCCCTTGTATTCCCTCCCTGGTCGTGGGGGAAGATGGGGACCTGTGTCCTGCCTCCTCCCTCGGGGGCAAAAACTCCTGGGCTCTCTCCAAAACCCACCCGCTGTGGAGCTGGCACCTGGGGGGCAACGCCATCCCGGTGCCCCCCAGCCTCAAATTCCGGGGCTATAGCCTGGAGGATCTCTAAGGACAGCGGAACAGCCCGGAGGAAAGGTTTACACTCAACAGATGAGAGCGGGGGGGGGCGGCCGGGCCGGGGTGTCCCGGGGTGTCCCGGGGGCCGGGGGTGGGCAGAGGGTCCCTCCGTCCCACCGAGCTCCGAGCCGGGGCTTCCCGGGTGGGGAAGGGGCTGCCTGGAGGAGCCGTGTGAGCTCCGGGGGGTGCGGGAGCGTTCGGGGGGCTGCGAGTGAGTGTGTGCACGGCTCCGGCTGGGGGGGACACGGGGGGTCCCCGCTCTGTCCGGTTTGGGGGGGGGATTTATTTTTGTCCATGTACGCGCCAGGGTCCGGTGTTGGGTTTGGGATGAGTTTAAGGATGGAACACGAGATCAAACCCAGGGGGCGGCGATGGACGCCCCCTAAACCCCCTAAAATCACCCCTCTCACTCCCCGCCCCGCTGCCAAACGCGATGGGTTGTTCCCAGCAGAGGGATTTGGGATGAACAGGCTTCTCGTGGCGCAGGGAAAGGGTTTGGGAGCGGAGGGAACTCGCTGGGAGCGGAGGGAAGGGGCTCCCGCCACCCCGTCCCCCACCCCATCCATAAGCCAAAAAAACCCGAGGAAAGAACAGATCTAATTTCTCCCTTTTCCTCCTAAAATGCCTTGCACGAAACTAAAAATAATCACACGCAGAGAGAAATAATATCAGGCAGCAGAAACCTTCCTCCTCGGCCCGAGCCAGCCCCGGCGAAACCGGGAGCAGCTCTCCCAAATCCCGACATTAACAGCGATGTCAGGTTTCCCCGTCTAGTTAAGCGACAGGAAGAAAACAAGCAACTTTAAAAAGACCAGGAAATTCGGTTTGTTAAAAGAAACCAGGAGGTTTGGAGAGGAAGTCGCTTGAAACTGTTCCATGTATATTAAATTAAAAAAAAGAAAAAAGAAAAAAAAAAAAAAAAAAAGAGGAGGAGGAGAAGGAGGGGGGAGGGAGGAAGGGAAAAAGTGAGGAGTTTGTTGGATAATAACCCCGACTCGCATCGCCCAAAGGTAGCAGGCCTGTAAAAGCTTTACGGGCCCGGGAAATAGGATCCAGGAACATTAGCAATGGGGTGCAGATGGAGGATTTGATCTCTCCCGAGCTCCGGAGTGGAATGCGGGCAAGAATGCGGAGGGAATGTCTCTCTCCTCTGCAGAGGAAATCAAATCCCAGTTTAACTTTTCTTCCAAACCAGTGGCTTTGTAACTGGTTCTTCTGACTAGTTCTGATGCGATTTCCACCCCGCTTTGCCATCAAAGCCCCCCCGGGTTCTCTGAAGTCCTCTCTGGTTTGGAAACCTGAAGCAAATCAAAGCTGTTTTGGGGTTGGGTTTTTTTTCTGGTTTGTTTTCTTTTTTTTTTTTTTTTTTCTTAGTGCATGTTTTTCTTTTTCTCCTCCTTCTTCCCAACAGAAAATATTCGCGGCCCGCCATGGGGATCCCGCAGCGCCCGCTCGGGGATTTCTAGATTATTTTTTTTTTCTTTTCCCTCCAAAACTGCCTCCCCGGAAAACAAAAATGAAAAAAAATAAAATCCCTCCACGGTGTCCTTTGCTGGAAAAGGAAAGGGAGGGAGAGCAGAACGAGGGCAGGATTTTAAAAAATTTAAAAAAATTAATTCAGACACGGCCCGTTTATATTTCTTTTTCTTTTCCTTTTTTTTTTTTTTTTAATTTATTTTCTTTAATTCCATCAGTTTGTTTAAAAAAAAAAAAAGCAAAATAAGAAAAAAAAGGTATTTTAAGTGGAGTCTGTTTTATATCTATTAGGCGCTATTTTTCTTGGAGATGGCGAATTGTTGCTAAAAGCGATGTTTGTTTTACTTGGGGTTTTTAGCGGGTTTTGTTGTTGTTATTTTTTTCTTTTTTTGGTTAACTGAGCTTTTTTGTTTACTTCGCCCCCTCCCGCTCCTCCCCCGCTGAGCGAAGGAGGGGGGGTCGGTCCTTCTCGCCCCCAAATATTCAGGTTTTATGGCCGTTACCCCCCAAAATAACCCCGCGAGGAGCGAGAAAAGCCGATTTTTTTGGGGAGGGGTTTTTCCCCTCGGAGCGTCTCGGGGTGCCCGCACAGGAATCCCGCACACGGGGGGGTTTTCCCCGCGTGTCCCCGGAGCCCCCCCCTCTGTCCCCATGACCGGACCCCCCCGGTCAGAGCCGGGACCGGGTCGGGGCCACGCGTGGAGGGGAGAACGCTCCCGTTTTCCATGGAATTGCCGAGCTCGATCGTTCCCTGCCCACGACTCCCTCAAATCCGGATCGGGTTAAAAATGTATTTTCTAGGAAAAAATAAAAATAAAAATTTCAAATACTCTGCGGGGCGGGTGGGAGAGAGAAAAACCCCGAGAGCCGCGCTGGGAATTAACGCTAATATCTATATATTCATATATATATATAGATATACACATGAACATATATATGAATATATATAAATAAATATATATATAAAAATATATACAATCAGCAACCCCCAGACTCCGCAGCTCCATCTGGAGAGAGGAAAATTCCTCCCCCCCTCCTCCCCAGAAAAACTCAGGAATATTTTCTAAGGGATAAAATCACCTCGGAAAGTGGGTGCGTGGTGGGGAGCGGCACCCCCGCGATATTTATCTCTGTGTATATTTGTACATCTGGGTGCCCCAAAAACACCCTTTTTACCCACGATTTGCGAGCGCGCGCGGGGGGATTTTCTATTCTCCTGCTGGCACGCAGACGTGGAGGTGTAAATATCTGTATATAGAGCGAGGGGGCTTGTGAATAAAATACAAAATACCTCAAAACTTTTATAGGCAAACCCACCTCGAGCGGCTCCTCAAGCAGCGGAAAGAAAAAAAATAATCCTTGTAATAATAATCCTAATATTAATTGTAATAATCCTCCCCCCCCTTTTTTTTTTTTTTTTTAAGACTTTTAAAGAAATTAAGCGATCAAAAAAAAAATAAAATAAAAGACCTTCAGATAAGAGACTGGAGAGGGGGGTGGTGTCGCACGGAAAGTAAATGGAATAAAAATAACAATAAATTGAAATTGAAAACAAAAAAAGGAAAATGCCATCTCTTAGCTGAAATAGCCTGTTTGGGACTTTTAAAAAAATGACCAAAACCAAGCGGGAGTTGGTTGGGAGAGGTGACACCTCCTCGGGACGGGATGAGCTGGGAGGAGGGAGCGGTTCAGAGACACGAACCGCTCCGGTTTGGGGTGAAAAATCAACTCACATGGCCAGGACAGAGGAAAGGACGTAAAAGCACCTTTACAGGACATTAAGGACGATGCTTTATTTCCAAACGGGTGCAAAAGAGGCAAAAAAAAAAATATCTGATTTTTTCCCTTTTTTTTTTTTTTTTTTTTTTTTTTCTTTTGGCTATAAAGTTATCTTGTAAAAATAATTAAAAAAAAAAAAAAAAAGAGAGAGAGAAAACTCTTATTAAAAGGTGCTGCTTTTGAAAAACGCAGCCAGCTTTAGACTCAGGAAAAATCTCAGCTTGGATCCAGTGTGGTGCTTTGTAAACACGGTTTTAAGGGTTTCTTTTGGGGCTGGGGGGGGATTTCAGGGACTTTTGCTCTCTCTTTGCATTGCTGGATTGAAAAAAATTCTCATCCCTCTGGACTTAAAAAAAAAAAAAATAAAACCTCATCCCCCTGGATTAAAAATCCCCGTCCCTCCGTGGGGTTCCAAATGTTCGCTTGGTGGGTGCTTCTCCTTGCTGGAATCCCGGATCCAGGGATAAGGAATTTCGGAGGGGGGTGCTGTGGATGGGGAGGGGAAATGTTTCCCCCTGGCTGGGCTCATCCAGCTGCCCTTTCCCCCAGCCTAAAACATGCCTTTAAAAATAACCACCCAGGGAAGGGAAAGAGGCTTTCCCAGCTCTTTTTTATAGCATTTTATTTTTTTTTGTTTTGTTTCTTGGTTTTGTTTTTTTTTTTTTTGGGGGGGGGGAAGGGGTTTTCTGTTTAAATTTCCTGTACCTTTATTTATTTGTACCTGCCGACGAAAAGTGTTCATTCCTGCGTGCAATATGGAATCTGGGCTGAGAAATAAATCCCTTTTTTTTTTTTTTTTTTTTTTTAACAGAACCCGCTGATTTTTGGCCTTTTTTTTTTTTTGTTGAAGGGGTGGGAGATGGGGGTGGGATTGGCTGCCCACCCGCTCGTGGGGGAGGTTTGTGGGGGCTGTTTTTGGGGGGGTGTGGGGGGGTTGCACACCCAGGGGATGGCCCTGCATGTCCAGCCCTGTGTGTTTTTCCATGATTTCCATGATTTCCCAGATTTAGGAAGCGTGTTCCCACCCTCACACCCCTCCAAGGCTCCGTGGGTTCTCGTGTCCCCCCATGGTTTGGGTCCCTGACCCCTCGTGCCACCCGTGTGTCCATCCCAAGTGGGAGTGCTTGGCTGTGCCCTCTGAGTCTTCCCATGGACAATTTTCCCCCTAAAAAGTAATTTTTTCCCCTCTTTTTAATCTGCAATCAACCTCCCCCCCCTTCCCTCTGAGCTGCACCCCGAACCCACTGAGCTGTCCCTGTTTTGGGACAGAGTGGCCCTCCTGGAATCAGAGCTCCAGAGAGAGGATTTTAAGCCTCTTCCCAAGGGAATTGCAGCCAAAGGCCGGGATATCCCACAGGAACAGCACTGGCAGGGCCAGCTCCAAACACAAACCCCACAAAGTGGTTTTTCCTCCCTGGGATGTGACGAGAGGGGCCCGAATTCCAGGGGGATTTCGGGGCCGAGCGAGGAAAGTTGGGATTCTGACGTGGGAAGCGCTTCCCTGGCTCTTTCACAGCCAGAAAGTTTCTCCAAACTGGGGGGAAAAAGATGGGAAGAGGGAGGAGAGGCAGCCCCGGTGAGGAGCTGGTTAGGTGGGATTAATAATTGGTATTATTTGATTGCCACAAAATCAGGTGGTGACATCACTTCTGCAGGAGGCCAGGGAAAAGCCCTGGAAAAATCCCCAAAAAATCCCAGAAAACCTCCCCCTGAACCCCAAATTCCACCAGAATGTGGATCTGCAAATCAAGCCTGTGGTGCTTGAGATCTGTTTGCAGCTCTGATTTCCACCTCCCTCTTCTTTGGCAAGGAGGAAAAGAATCCGAGGCAAAATGAGCCCTGTTTTAAAAATATTTATAATTTGGAGAGGAAAAGCCCAGGGATCACCCCTGAGCAGGAACCAGTGACCCCAGTCTATTATTATTATTGTTATTTTATATTATCATTAATTATCCTGATTTTTTAAAAGCAGGTAATTGAATTCTTTGCAGGGACCGGCTTGGGACCCCAAACCTGTAGATTTGGGGGTTCAGGCCCCAAAATTCCAGCTGGGAAAAGGCAGGGGAGGAAGGAACAAGCTCTGGAGCCACGGCTTGAGGTGTGGGGGGAGCAGCTGCATTTATTTAGTTTAGTGTCAGGGTGTTAATGATAAATTAGGGAGCGGAGGAGGAGTCAGGAAAACACCAAGCTGGGAGGAAAAAAAAAAAAAAAAAAAAAAAAGCAGCGAAACCCCCCTGGCAGGGCTGGGGGCAGGGAAGGAGCTGGGGGGGATTGGGGAGGGTGAGGGATTAAGTGTCACTAAAGGCCTTTCATTTCCCATGTTTACATGTGGTCAATAGGAGGGAATGGACAAGGGTTTATTGTGAGTTATGAGGCTCTTTCTGACTCCCGTGTTATCAATATCTGCCTCTCCCAGGGAGGAAAAGAGGGAGAGAGAGGGGGGAAAGTGGGATGAAAAAGAAAAAGGGAAAGAGGAAAAAAAGGGGGGGAGGGAGGGAAGGGAAAATGGTGCTAAAAAAGAGGAAGAAATGGGGGGAAAAACAGGAAAAAGGGAAAAAGGGGGAAAAAAAGGAAAAAGGGGCAGAAAAAGGAAAAAGGGGGAAAAAAAGAAAAAGGGGAGAAAAAAGGAAAAAGAAAAAAAAAGTGGAAAATATTGAAAAAAAAAAAGAAGGGAAGAAGGGAAAATGGGGGGAAAAAGGAAACATAAAGAAAAAAGAGAAAAGTGGAAAAGGAGGGTAAAAAAGAGGAGGTTAAAACAGGGGGAAAAAAGGAGGGGGTTTTTAGTTTAAAAAAAAAAAAAAAAAAAAAAAAAAAAGGAATTTCTTCTCTGAGGTCCCTGGAAGGTGGGAGCTGCTCCCCCCCATCCATCCATCCCACAAAGCCTTTGGAGGATCCTTCAGCTGTTCCATATAAATCTAAGGGCTCAATAGGTGGAGTTTCTGCTTTTAGCAATTGAAAGGAATTCCCCTAAATGAGGCCATATGGGAAACTGGGTTCATCCTCCTCCCTCAACCCCCCCAAAAAAAAAAGCAGGACAAGGTTTGTCTGTCCTTTGTCAGGAAAAGGAGGTTCTGAGGCTGTGGGAAGAGGGGGGCGGGGCGTTCCCGAAGTTTTGGGGTGATCCCTGCGGGAATTCCTCCCCTCCAGGGGTTTCTCCCCTCTGGGGCTGCTCCCTCAGGAGGGGTTTGGGGGTCCCAGAAGATGGGGGGGGTCACTATTGCCAGGTAGTAACTGGGGCAGTGTTTGCTCCCTGACCCTTTTTCTCCCCTTTTTCCTCCAATTTCTCCTTTTCTCCCCATTTCATCCCAGTTCCACATTTTTATACCCCCATTTCTCTCCATTTGTCCCCTTTCCCCCCCCATCTCACCCCACTTTTCCCTCTTCCCTCCCCCCTCTCCCTCTCCCCAGCAGGATCCAGCCCCCCCCAGTTCACACTCAGGGTTGCTCACCCTAAATCCTATTTTTTTCTTTTTTTCCTGGAGTTTTCCTGGGCTCATCCAGCCCCTGAATCCACCTGGAAATCCCACTGCCCATCCCACACCCCCTCGGGCCACTGCTCTCAATTAACCCTCCCAAATTACCGAAGATCTTGCTGTAGGAAGCTCGGGATCCCGAGTGCCGGTGGCATCCTTAGGGATGGGCTCCAAAATCCGCCCTCCCTGTGCAGTGTCTGGATCTGGAGTGTCCAGACCACGTTTCACTGTCAGTGGTTTCTCAACACCATGGAAAAACTCTCATGGAATGGCAGGGAAAGTCATAAATTGAGGATTATTTTCAAACTCTTCTTTAATGTCTCATCAGAGATAATTTTTTTTGGAGGGGGAGAAAACAAAAAAAAAAAAAGGGGGAAATAACACAAATGCTGCTGTTTGATTTATAATTTCATATTCTTAGCTCTAATTGTTTTTATATCATCCCCTTGGCAGATGCTGGAGTTGCTTTCCCAGGTGCTGCGTAACGAAAACCATCAGTTCCTGACGAGGGTGAGGGGTGGGAAGGGGAACCCAAAACCTCTGAGATCGGGAATTTGGGAGCAGGAATCTTGGATGAACATTTGTGGGACCAGCTCACCCCCTGGCAGGGAATGTGGGGGGACTCAGAGATCCCGGGGGGACATCCCAGCTGCAGGACACAGGCAGGGGTGTGGGATGATGCCATCTCCCCTCCCCAGACCCTTCCCAGGCCGGAAAATCCCAAACCCAGGTGGTTTTTCTGGGAAATGGGGCAACTGTAGGTTGTGAGTGACAGGGATTTGTCCCCCCTTGCTGCTGTTCCCTCTGTTTGGGGGTTCCCATCCAGAGAAACACCTGGAATAAATAAAGTCTGAGGGGACAGGGAGGGCCTGGAGGAGATTTTGGGGATGAGATGGGGCTGTTCCTGCCCCATTCCATGTCCCTTGGTGCCTGCAGGACCAGCAGATCCTCCCTTTCCCTTTTTCCCCTTTCTCCCTTCCCTTTTCCCTCTCTCTTTTCCCTTTCCCCCTTTCCCCTCCTGGACACTTGTTTTCCAATCCCCTAATTCCAGCAGAGATTCCCCTTTGCTTCCCACCGGCTCCATCATTAACCCTGACAGCTCCCACAATTATCATCAATTATAATGATAATTCCAGCACTTCCCCCTTCAAGGAAAGCCCTGGCACGGACCCTCTGGAAAAGAGGAGTAAGGAATAATCCATCACCAGCAGTTTGTGGCAGCAAATCGTTCTGGCTCCGCTGTCACCTCCCAACACCTGAATAATTCACGTCCGACCTCTTTTCCCTCCCTCCCCAAATATCAGCACATTTCAAGTCCTTGTCAAAACTGAACTGCCCTCCTGGAAACCACCAGCCAGGGGAGGTAAGGGGAGGTGGGTGGCCCTCAAAACAGATTATTCTGGAGGAGGGAAATGCGGGAAAAATCCAGATTTGGGGTTGGTGCTTTTTCCCACAAACTTTCCGTGGGCCCTCAGATGTGGACACGAGTGGCACGCCCACAGCACGTGTGTCCAGATGATCATATTTACAATTCAAGGTGCTCCCACAGAGCCCTGAGGTCTTTTGGGGGGGTCCTGGGGTGCTGGGAGGAGGGAGGGGAGCAGGACCCTCCTGGACAACCCCCCACCCCAGAGCAGGGAGGTGCAACCCCCTCCTACCCCCCAGAGCTGCTCTGCCCCCCCTTGGGGCTTTTCTTCTGGAAGGGGGGAAGGTTTTAGGGTGGGAGTGGGGGGGAAATGGGGCTGTTTCTGTGGCTCTGGAGGCAAAGCCTGGCTCGTGCTCCGGGGACACTGAGGGGTTGGGGCTGCCCTGGGATGATGCCACCCCCTCTGCCCTCCCAGAATATTTATTTATGTATTTCTAACATCCCAAGGGTGCAGCTCTGCCTCTCTTGCTTCAAAACAAAACCAGGCAGAGAGCCTTGAGGGGTCAAAAGGGAGGTGGGGGAGGGCTTTTGCTCTACCTACCCCCAGACAAAGATCCCTTTGAATCCGATCAAGCAGAAAAGAACCCCCTTTCCTGTGGGGTTTTTGTGCGAGGGGAGAGAGAGGGCTGGGGCTGCCCTGCAAGGTAAAAGGAAAGGAGATCCCTATTTTTCCTTTCAACAATGAGATCTTTATAAATGTTCTCTGAAAAAAAAAAAAAAAAAGGCAAAAAACCCAAACCCAATTCCAGCCAGCCCAGCAGTGGAAGGACCTGGTGGAGTTTTCCCAGTGGAGGCTGGATGGGAACATGGGGGGACACACTGGGGGTGGCACGAGGAGGGTGAGGGGGTGTTTGCAGTGAGGGTGGGATGCAGTTTGAGGGGTTATTTTGGAAGTGAGGGGAGGATTCCAGAGCTCCCTCCCCAAGCTCCGTTGCCCTCGGAGTGTTCCTGGCCTGGCATGACCTGGTAACGAGGAGTCACAACCTCCCACCCCTGACACCCCAAATTCCTCCAGGAGCTCACTCCTTCCAGATCACCCAGAAAAATTCACCAAGGCCTTTTTCCCGTTGTCCATCCCCTGCCAAAGCCCAGCTGAGGGGCCTGAGGGCCCTCCTGGAGCTGGAGAACTTCTGGATGTGAAATATTCCCGGGTTGGGGGGTGCAGGTCACTGGTCCCTGGGGGGTGCCTGAGGTCCTGGGCCACCCTGCTTTGGGATGGGCTTCCTTGGTGAGCTTGGGAACAGCTGGACAGAGGCCACGTCCCTGTCACAGCCAGGGGGTGACTGGGAGACCTCTGAGCTGCAGGACAAGGATCCCACGGGGATGCTCTCCAGGATGGGGATCCTGCCAGGATGCTCTGCAGGATTTACCAGCATCCCCCACGGAACCTCCCCAGCCCAGGGTGGTTTTTTTTTGTTTTTTTTTTGCTGTGCCAGAGCTCCCAGGAGGGAATGTGGGGGTCCCAGGGTGGGTCTATGGCACCGCTGCTCCCTCTGCACTTCCACTGAGAGAACCAGGGAATCCCAGGCTGGTTCGGGTTGGGAGGGACCTTAAATCCCGCCCCGAGGGGCATTTTTTTTTCGGCACAAAAGGAACCTAATGAAGAGTTTTGAGCGTTTCCCGGAGCTGTTGCAGCTGCTGTTTGCGAGCGCTCCCCACACGATGGCAATGTCTGCCCGGCCAGCGAGGGGAGGGCTGAAGCTGCTCCCGGGCTCTGCTCCTACAGGTGTGTGTGTAGGGTTTGCCCCAAAACGAACGGGTTTTTTTGTTTTTGTTTTTGTTTTTTCTCAGACTGGATTTAGGTTGGTTATTTGCATAAAAAATTCTCCTCGGGAAGGGTGTTCAATCCCTGGAATAGGCTGCCCAGGGAACTGGTGGATCCCCATCCCTGGAAGGGTTCAAGAAAGGTGTGGATGTGGCACTTGGGGACAGGTTTTGGTGGTGACAGGGTGGTGCTGGTTAAAGGTTGGGATTGATGATCTCAGAAAATCCACAGCACTGAAACCTGCCCCTTCCCACCACTTCAACCCATTGGCTTGATGGCTCTTAACGTTCTTTCCCTGCAAATTAAGTTGTGGATCAGAGTCTATTAGAGTTTAAGGGATGTAAAATTCCCCTCAGTGTGTTTCTCTTCCTTTCCCTTTAAGCTGGGAAACTTCCCCACACCAATTATTTCAGGCATAAACGAGCTCAAGCTCAAGCAGTTGGAAATTTTTCCGATGGAAAGAAAAAAAAAAAAAAAAACAACAAAAAACCCCAATATTTAATCAAAACATTCCCAAACAGCCCAACTGTTCCCAAGGAGCAGATGCCCGAGCGCTCCCGAGGAGCTGAGCAGCAGCCTGGGGCTGAGCCTGGATCCCTGCTCCAAGGACAACCCCGTGGATTCCAGCAGGGCCCTGGTCCTGTGGGAGAGCTCTGGGGAAGGGGCAGCTCCACTTAAATGTTCCTGGTGCAAGGAAACACCTCGGGGAAGGGATGGGTTGTGTTGTCACCACCTGCTCGTGCTGGAGTCTCCCAGCCCCTTCCCTGCCCCCGTGCTGGGAGAAAGGAAGATTTTGGGGGTTCTTTTCTTGCATTCAGTGCCTCAGGACGGGGTTTGAGGTGTTGTGGTGGGTGCTGAGCCTGCCCAGCCCCGGCTGGGTCCATCCTGTGGGGATGGACAGGCACGAGGAGGGGGTGGCAGCAGAAAATCGCGGTCCTGGGGGGTTTTCCAAGGTCAGGGGGTGAGTGGTGGGACATCCATCTCCAGCCCATCCCCTCAGAGGGAGGAGACCACCCTGAGCCTCACAGGCAGCACCCCCATGTGCCTCAGGTGGGCCCAGCAAAGCTGCTCGTCCAGGGTGGCTGAACCCCCTCCCCACCAGGGCCTTCATCTCCTCCCCTTTCCCCTCTGCAGCCCCTCCAGATCTGCTGACACCCTCCCTTTCCCCCCCCTTCCCAGGCTGCTCCTGAGACAGGAGCCCTACCAGCCACTTTTATTTCAATCCACGGAATAAAACCAAGCAGGGGGAGAGGGGGAGCGAGCTCTTCTAAAGAGCACCAAATTGTATCGCCATGGAAACGGGAGGAGAAGCCCAGGAGCTGATGCTCTCCTGGGGCTGGGGGCCGGCTGTACCAACAGAGATGTTTTCTCATCTCTCATCCTTTCTTCTTTTTTTTTTTTTTTTTTTAATTTTTTTTTCTCCTCTTTTTTTGTTCCCCCTTTTACCCTTTTGAAATTTGTCTTTAGTGACTAAGCACCGGCCGGCAGATTTGACTGCCAGCTCCGGGGGCTGTGCCCTCTGTTTGCCCTCAGAGAGGCTTCCTGCAGCCTCTGCCCCCCTCCCAAAGCCTGCCTGGAGCCTCTGGGAGCTGTTTGGCTTCCCAAATGGAATTTGGGGAGTGCAGGAGCTCGGGAATCACCCCCACCCCCCACCCAGCTCTGCCTCCCTGCAGTGTCTCAGCTCATCAGGGCTGGTGCAGCTGAAACCCAAATGTGCCTTAAAAAAACCCAACCCCCCAAAAAAAACTCTGGGTGTGTTGGGAGATGGTTTAGGGGGCTTTCTGCGGCCTCAGGTGGGTGTTAGGAATGTTTTTACTGGGGGCATTGGGGCTTTCCTGGAGCTCCCACAGTTGGTGACTCTGAGGGGGGAAAACTCCAGGAGCAGCCCCCTCGATGGCCCTGGGCTGTCTGAGACACCTGCACTTCCAGAGCCTTGGAAAAAATCCTGGGAAAACCCAACTTCCAGCATTTTCCAGCACCTTTGGAGGCGCAGCCTTTCCTCTTCCAGCTCCTCTTTTGGTACCTACAAAATATCTTGAGGCACCCACAGCCCCTGTCCCTCCCCAACCCTGCAAACCTGATGCTTCCTCAGCAGCCCCTACCCCCCTGCTGGATTTGGGAGGTGCCAGGATCTGTCTGGGATCGAGGAGAAAGGCATTTTGGAACAGCCATGTTCTCACTGAGCTCCCTTTTCCTCGGATTTCCCACTTTTTGCCCTCCCTGTCTGCTGTGAGGAGGAATTGCTGCTGCTGCTGCTGCCGCCGTGGGGCGAGTCCCCTGAGGGTGGTGGGTGTTTAGGGGTGTTCTTGGCCTTCCAGAGACCCCAAAACCGGGTCAGGGAGCCTCTGGGGACAGGATGAAGCTGCTTCTGGATGTGTGGCTCGTGGCAGGGTCGAAGCTGCCTTGTCACAGCCGCCTGTGGCACAGGGACCTGTTGTCACCCGCTGATGGGAACAGGTGAGAACCCGCCACCCATCACTCCCAGCCATCCCTCTGCCCACCCTTAAAGGAATTCCAGTCAGACAGGAAGGAACTGCAGGTTCTTGGCTGTGGGGGGAAGGGTTTTACCCTCCAAAATCCAACCCCCTCGCCCACATCAGACCCTGGGAGGGGGGTGTGGATTGAGGGGTGCCAGGTAGGGTCCCCCTCCCAGTGCTGTGCCTGCTGCCACCTGCCCCCAGGCAGCTGCAAAAGGAGCTGGCAAAGTATTTAGGGGAGGAGAAAAGCGCTGTGGAAAGTAATATTTAATTAGCCCCAAGAGGAGCATTAATTGGCAGCCTCAATTTGAAGTCCTGCCAGAGCCCGTCGTGTTCCTCCACCCTTCAGCACAGAACGGGGCTCGGGGCTAATCTGGAGGTCACAGAGGGTTTGGTGGCATCTGTAGGGTGGCAGTGCCTGGCACTGGGCAGCTGAGGGGAGGGGGGCAGTGGGATGGGTGCCCCATAAGCCTCCCCTCCCCATCCCTGACCCCCTCCCCTCTGCAATAACAACGATGTCATCCCCCCTCTCCCGGTTTTGCTCCCTTTTTGTGGAATTTTTGGGTTTTCTGGCTGAGGGGGGGGCTGTGATCGCTGCATTCCCTTTTCCAGGCTCGCTGAGCGGCTCCAGGCCCAGCCTGGGCTCGTACCCCAAGGCACAAGGAGGAGGAGAGGCTGGATTTGGGGTGGGGTTGTGTCCTCCTCTGACACTTTTCACTGCCCCAGACCTTGCCATGGTCACCTTGGGGGGGGTTTTTTTGGGAAGCAGTGTGGTGGGCTCTGCACCCCCCCTCCCATCATCCCACATCCCGTTTCCATAGCAACCAGGTACCTGCCTTTCCCCAGGGCCCTGCCTGCACCTGATTCTCGTGCACAGCATCCCCCTCCAGAGGCAGAGGGGCAGGTTCTCCCCCTGGGAGGGTGTGGGGTGCATGAGGGTCCCCACTGTGAGTTGGAAGCACCCAGGGGCGCTGGCCCCCCAGTTTGGTGTGCACGAGCTGCTCCCTGCAGCAACACCGGGGTGTCCCTTGAGGTGTGTCCCCAAATCCTGCGGGTTTCTGGCACAGGCAGAGGCTGGTGAGACCCACGGAGGTCCTGCTGCTCTGGGTTTGGGATCCCACCTGCTCTGAGCACCTTAAAGCCTGTCCAGTTCCACCCCCTGCCATGGGCAGGGACATCTCCCACTAGACCAGGTTGCTCATGGGCGAGGCAGCACCAGGGATTTGCTGCAGGTAAATCCTCACCCCCCTTCCCTCCCAGGCTCCCTGGGGGTCTCAGCAGGCTCCAGCCTCATCAGCAGCTCTCCCCAGGCCTGTGCCCACCCTCTGCAGTGTCTGGACAGTTTGTCTCTGGAGAACCCTGATGATTTATGGTGGGATGGCATCAGCGAGGCCTCAGAGTGGTCCCCCTGGGCCAGGGGGGTGGTGCAGCCCCGCTGTCTCCAGCCTGGCCATAAACCACTCCAAAATGGCCAAATAAACAGCCAACCTGGACCCCCCCGGGGCAGACACATCCCTGGGGGTGCAGGGGGGGTCAGGGAGCCCTTCCCTCACCCCAACATGAGATAATGTCCCCAAATGGAGCCGTGCCCCCCAGGGTCACGGGAGGCAGGAGATGGGTCTGGCTCTCTCCTTGGGCTTCTGCTGAAGAAAGAGCTTGTCTTTGAAAGGGAAGGGAAATCCTGTCACTGTGAGCAGGATTTGACGCTCAGAGCTGCGAATCAGCCCTGCTGGTTTCCAGGCAGCCTCTTCCCACATGTGGGTGCATCTCCCAGGATAGACAGAGCTCGTCTGGAGCTCCAGATCCTCCAGATCTGCCGGGGCAGAGCTCAGCAGTGCCATTTCTCAAGCCAGCAGGAACTGAACGCTCCCAAAATGTGTTGAAGGGTGTTCATGCAAAAAGAATCTTGCCTTGTACTGGTTTTTTTTTTCCCCCTCTGAAGTCTGAAGTACTTTGCCAGCTACCCCTCCTTTCCCTCTGTGCTTGCTGCCTTCACCCAGGGCTTGTGCTCCCAGACACCTTCCCAGGGAATCAGGGTCCCAGCACGTGGGGTGACTGATGGAGCCAATCGATCCCGTGTTTTCGTGCCGGGGTTGGAGGGTCTCACCTCTGCCCAGCTCCGCTAATGGCAGCACTCTGCCGCTGATTGATGTGCTTGTTTTCTCAGGGAGATGCCTCCTCCTTAAAGGCACAAAACCCCGGGGGGACGTGAAGGACAAGGAGCTGCAGAAAGGGAGAGCTGGAGGGGACCTCAGGAGGCAGTTTAATTTATCCCCTGCCCCAAGGCAGGATCAGCTATTCCTATCTGATTTCTGACAGATATTTGTCTGTCTTGTTCTTAAAAGCCTCCGGTGACGGAGATCCCTCTTCCTCGCTGGGCTGTCTAATAGTCCTTATTATTAGAAAGTTTTTCTTACCATCCAGTCAAAACCTCCCTTGCTGCAGTTTAAGCCCATTATTTCTTGTCCTCTGCGCAGCAGACACAAAGAACAGATTATTCCTGTCCTCAGCTGCTGCCCTTTACGTCTTGGAGGACTTTCATCATGTCATCCTCGCTCTGCTCCCGCTCAGACTAAACAAGCCCTGGTGCCACCAGGCCCCACGGTGGGGGTGTGGGGATGGGGTTTGCTCAGGCAAGGGGGCAAAGCTGAGCAGGGGCAGCTCCAGGCAGAGTTTGGGGGGATTTTGTTGGTTTTTTTTTAAATTTCTGGAAGCTGCAGCTCGTGTGGGTCCCCCCCACCCGGGAGGTTCTGGGGAGGTGGCGGGGCCTTTGTGCAAGACTTGTGGGACTCTCAGAGCTGCTGAAGGCAGGGCTGGGTGCTGACAAAATCCAGAGGTGTTTTTTTTTTCCACACCCACCCCTCTGTTCTTCCAAGTTTCTTAAATACATTTATGAAGTGTGTGGTTCTTCCAGCACAGTAATTATTGATATTTAATCACCCACCCCCCCTCCTCCCTGCATCCCTGTGGTGACGAGCCTGGTTTGTTGGGATTTGGGATCCTTACACCCCGTTTTTTGGGCAGTTTATCAAAGCATGATATGACAACTCTTGATTCCTCTGCAGTTTTTGCACCATTAGTGGGAAAAAAAAATCCCTTAGGGAAGCAGTGTGGCTCAGGAATCCTGGCACCACTGGAGATGAATCTTGGCCTCTCCATGTGGGTTTTTTTTCCCCTGGCCCCACGTGCAGTTGGAGGAGATCCCTGTTTCGATCCAACTCTGTGCAACAGCAGCTCGTGCTGACTCCTCCTTGGCTCGTGAGATTCACCACTGCAACATTATGGTTCACCAAGGTTTTCATTAGGGGAATCAATGAGCCACATCATCCTGGTGCTGTCTTGGTCATCAGAAAAGCATAAATAAAGCCTGTCTTGTCTCCAGGGCAACGGGAGCAGCCATCAAGCAGGTCTGGGTTTAGTGCAGAGTACTCTGAATCTGTCCTTGTGGGGAGTTCTGGGCTCAATAAACACCAACCCTCTGCTTCTTTGCAGCCCTTGGTGGTGTCACTGTTAAAACCAGCTTGGAGCAACCCCCCCAGGCTGAGGGAGTGACACTGGTCCAGCCTTGCCCAGAACTGGTCCAGCCTTGCTCAGAATTGGTCCAGCCTTGCCAACAATTGGTCCAGCCTTGCCAACAATTGGTCCAGCCTTGCCCAGAACTGGTCCAGCCTTGCCCAGAACTGGTCCAGCCTTGCCCAGAACTGGTCCAGCCTTGCTCCACGTTCTGTTCACCACTTCTTTGGCTCCAGGGGCAAATCCTCAGCCTTCCCAGCTAAAAGTTTGGACAGTAATTTCCATCATGTGCAGCCTCTATCTCTGGTGAATGGATTGGTTCTTCCTTCCTTGGAGCCCGGGAAAATCCCTGGGCAGGCTCCTGGGCCGGGGGGAGGGCTGTGGTTGCCCCTGGATCAGGACTTGTGGCCGGTTTTAGGGCTGTGACAGTGTTGTGGAGCTGTTTTGCCCCCGGGTGTGCTGGCTGGGTGCTCACCTGGGGTGGAGATTGAGATGGAAGTGGAGCTCAGGGGGGATTCCGAGCTCCTCTTCTCCCTTCGAGGGGTCCCTCCCTCGGTGGGCACTGCCCCCTGACATCCCCCCGCCCCTCCTGCCCCCACCCCTCCTGCCAGCCTCACTCTTTTCCATTCCCTTTCCCCCAGAGATTCACACGAATCTTTCCCCAGCTCCGAAATCGCCCGCGGTTCCCCTCGCTGTGAACTCGGCAGCGTTTCGGGGCTCCTCCCCTGCCTCCTCCCGCCTCTCCCGCCGTCTCCAGCCGCCCGCTGTCCCTCGGGAGCTGTTTTCCATCCCATTTTCTCCTCCGATTGGCAATGTTTGTGAGAGGGAAGGCACCTGTGCGTGAGAGCGAGGACTGCTCCCATCTCCTTCCCCTCTCCTTGGCCGGTGACAGCCTCCAGCCCGCTGGGAGGGGGCTGAAGGAGGAGCCCCCCCCTCCCCAAAGTTGCCCATTTGGGTGTGGTGGTTGCCCAAACAGCAGCGAGACATTTTTTTTTTTCCACTCTCCCTTCTCCCGGCTCTGGCCGTGTTGGCTCCTCCATCCCAGGAATGTGATTTATTTGCTGCATCTCGTGGACTCAAGTGGTATTGAACGGGTCTATTGGAGAGCTGGTTTCTGGACAGGCTGAATTAGGGGTGGGAGCATGTCAGCCCATTTTTCCCTTTCATCTCCTCCCTCCTCTGTTTGAGCTTTGAAGACACAACTTGCCCTGGTGCCACAGAACGATCTTGTGAAGGGAACCAGACCCGCCCACCCACGAGGGTCTGATGTGTCCCCTCCCTGCCCTGTGTGCCCAGCCCTGGATGTTCCTGATGCTCCTCATCCCCCATCCCCAGAGCTCTCACGCGTCCCAGGCTGCCCAGGCTGCCCAATTCACTCCTCAAACTGGTGCCCAGCTTGCAGAGGAACACTTAAAAAAAACCAAACCAAAACTCCCTCGAGGCACAACAGCTTGTGGTAGCCTCCCTACCACCCACCTTCCCCTAGAGGCAGGCAAGTGTGGCTCAACCCAAAAATAGAGCTGGAGAGCCCTGCAGGAAGCATATGGGAGCTGGGAATGGGTGCCTGGCTATCAGGATCCTGTCAGTGCTTTGACACTTCCCCACTGCAGGGCACTGAGCCCTGGCAGGAGCAAAGCCAGGCTGAGCCCTCCTGCTCAGGGTCTGAGCCAAGCCCTGTGGCACCAGCCCTGGGTGAGCTGAGCCTGC